>BSBK01002169.1:0-2571509 GCA_027943335.1 Chamaecyparis obtusa | reverse complement strand
GAGATAGTTTGCCTTCGTGAGACATTGACGACTCTCATACGAGGGTAATATAAAGCTACAAATGAATTGTGTAAATATGGAGAATTGTATATGTTAGAATGTAATAAAGTACATTTGAGTAGAATAAGATAGTCTCAGATTAGAAAATGAAGTTGTAAAAGAGGGTTGTCCTTAGTCTACCTTGCATTACTAAAGCGAGCCTTGTAAACAAACTATTGTACACGACTTATTAGTCCTGGGCAAGATTGGAGGTTTTCTTCACTCTATTCTTTCCTACTAGTGCCCGCATGAATGAAGTTTGTAAAGATTTTAATTATATTAATAAAATAAAATCTATGGCCTCGACCTCTTATTGATAAAAATAGATATAATATAAATATATTTTTTAAAGAATAAAAAATAATATTATTATATTTAATTATATTAAATCTATTTTATTATTATATTACATTACTTTTTTAATTTTTTTTAAAAATTAGATCATAAAAGAAAGAACATATAAATCAAATCTAAAAATGAAATAGGAAAAATTTCAATAAAAAATTCCATTTTTCAAACATCTCTAATTTTTTTTTTTATGTAAATACTTATAAATTTTTAAAATATTTCTCTAAGTTTTAATTTTTTCATAGTTTTCCATATTCCACAAAAGAGAAGATGAATCTGAACATTTGTTTCACATCCTTCTATGTTGTTTCTAGGACCGCCTGTCCATCCCAAGTGTATTTAAAATTGCATTGAATGTAAGTTTTTAATGATTTATCTAATTATTTAGAGTGAAGAATCGAGATTACAAATTAGTAAAATAGATTAATTTGGTTTAAGAAAAATCAACATTATCTTTTAATCTCATTTGTATGTTTCTCTTCCCTAATTCCCAAATAGGTGGAATTTTAAAATATTTTTAATTAAACATTATCTTAGTCTTCCTTTTGCTCAAATAATTTCAAAAAAGTGCAATCTCCATGTATGTTGTTGTGGAAATGAGAAGGAAAACATATTACTTAGTTCAACCAATAAAAACAAAGCATCTGGTCCACTTATTTGTTGGTATTGCAATTTATTGAATTATTAGCCAACCATGTTAGATTCCTTATGCATATGTCTAATTTCACAAATTAATAAAAATCATGCAGTCTAGCTAAATTAGCTGACAATAAAATTAATTCAATCTCAATTTCATATAATTTTACTTTCATACAAGACATAATTAACTAAAATAAAATTTACATACTGCTATCCTCACCAAATGAAATAAAAAATTTAGGATCTGACAAAACAAATTATGGTGAGAGAGAAAAGGAATAGCAGAATAGAAAAGAAGAACTTTTGATTCTCTAAAGAAAAAATTAGTTCCAAACTTGTAATTAATGTTTTGAGGCATCAAAAGTGATGAGAATGCAAAGCATAGATTCCCAGTGATTGTGATTGATGAAATTTCCAATGAACATCACTCTCTTTCCCCTCATTCTCTTCAGCAAGTCCATGAAATTCAGCCTAAATACCCCATATTTTAACAAGTTTAAACCAAACTACCCAGTACTGAAATCAAGATAATTCATATCATAAATCAAACCTGTGAAGATCACAATACAAAGGTTGCCATCTCCATTTTGTATACTCTCTATCTTGATGCCCATTGTCATTGTCTTGACAATTAAAATACCCACTCATCTATGTGCATTCATCATACACCCAATCGCTTGAAAATAAGTCACATTGGGAAAGGTACAAAATTAAACTCTGCAATGACTAAATTAGGATTGGAAGAAATGTTGTGGGATAAATATAAGGGTCATTCCTAGTGGAAAGTATCATCCCTGCTGGTGCAGGGGCACCTAATTAGCATAGGGCCCTCACCAATAGAAATTATGTTGTGTCTTTCTCTAAGAGAGCCTTGTAAATGAATAAAGGTCTGATGACCAGGTTGTGTGTTTTGGCAATGTTAGTTAGCTGATCCTAAGTCCTAAGAGTCTTTGGGTAGACCTCCAGGCTAGTGAGGTACTCTTTGTCATGAAGTCCTACTCAAAGGAAAAGAGTTAATTTGGAGGCTTTTCAAGATGTTCGTAGTTAGACACAAGTTTTCTATTCCTAGAAGTCACCTAGGAAGGGTCTTTAGTCTTAGGAAGCTAAGAGTTAGCCCTTGTGGCAAAAGATGTAAAAGTTGTAAAAGTTGCAAAGTGCAACTTTGCAACTTTGCAAATGTTGCTCGACAACATTTTACATCCACTTCCTAAAATGGTGGACTAGACTTAAGGACCGATAGAAACCCTAGTTATGATGGGAAAAGACCTAAGAAGCCAAATATAAGCATACCAAACCCTAATATTGCTAGAAGCATGCATGTCAGTGTACGTACAGTATGCTGTAGAGTGGAATCTGTATGTAAAAGACTAAATAGAGAGCTAATGGAAGCTTTTGTGTGATAATAGAGTTACTATAACATCTTGGAATTATATTTTGGTTTGTTTAGAGTAGTTTTGATTCAATAGATTAGAGGTGTGTGTGTGTTTCTTTTCAAGTTTGTAAATCTTTTCATTTTGCCAGTTCATTGTCCTGAACCAGGCAGTTGGTATTGAGAGTCATGTAACTCACTATCCCACCATAGAAATAGTACGACCTCTTGGGGATAGTGAGTGTACTCTATGTAATATTTTTTTGTAGGAGGAAGGGCCCTCAAAAGCCATGGAAGCATTTTTAACCTCTTGCCCTAAGCGAGCCAGTGCATGCCCGACTAGGGAAGAGTGAAGTTGCAAAGGTTCTAGTTTGTAGGGTTATGAAGATGTGGAAGAATGAAAGTATGGAATGGATAGGGGATTGAGAAAGGGTACTTTGGTGTGAAGGGAGGGTTCTTACCAATCCAGGAAGGCACCTGTTCAAGCTAAGGAGCAGTTAGACCTAAACAAGGCCTAGAAACCCTCAAAACCCATCACTTTGTGCCAGGGCACTGTACAACCATTTGGAGGCCCAAAACCCCAAAAATAATTGAGCCCTAGTTGAAAGAATAGGAGTCTCTAAAGGAAGTTTGGAGGGGTTAATGGAGAGAAATTGAGTTATTTCCTTGTTTCTCGGAGCAGGAGGGCTAATAGGGGCGCTTTCCTTGTAGCTCTGTTTTGATAGTAAATCTTGAAATCAGTAAGATGAATCATTGCATGAGGTTATCTTAAACATTGGGAATAGTGTAATGGAAGGTTATATAATGCCTCCATAACCCTACAAGAAGCTAGGAGAGTTGTGAGTTATTAGACATTGGAGAAGGCTAAGGAGCCTAGTGTATTCCTCACCTAAGATGAGTACCTAGAAGTGGAAAGCTTGGAGTTTTGCACCAGATAGAAGAGTGGGGCTAGGATTGGGGGATCCCAAGAAGTGTAGGGATTCTATAGATCTAGATGGTGATCTTGTAAGACACCTTAGGTCTTGTGGAAGACTAGTGGCATGAACTTATGATGGGTTCATCCCCTCTCCCTATCAAGTGGTATCGGAGCCTATTAAAGGCTTGGGAACAACAAGGTGAATGATTTCACCTACTGAATCTAGTGGATCAAGCACAATGGTGACTAATGTAGAATTGGACAAGAAAGTTGAAGAGCAAGAAGAGGATAACAGGTTGTTGAGAGAAAGACTAGCACAACTTGAACAGTTGTTAAGTGATGTCCAAGACAAGGCAGACAAAGTTAAGGACAAGATGGAACAAAAGGAAGAGTAGGAAGCCAAAGAAAAGGAGATTGAGTTGGAGGAAGAAGCCCCAACACCAGACCCTATTATACTAGAGGAGCCTTTCTTAAAGGCATTAAAAGCAATAAACAACAAGGCTTTGGAAGGTATCCCTTTGTTCAATGGCAAGATGGATCCAGATCTCATCATGGATTGGGTTGAAGGAATGGAGAACCATTTTGAATGTGATGGTGTCTTTGATGCTCAAAAGGTCAAGGTAGAAAAGTCAAGGTTAAGAGGCTCTACCTTAACCTAGTGGAAATTTGTCCAAACTGAAAGAGAGAAGGAAGGAAAGAGCCCCATAGTCACTTGGAAAGGCATGGTGGCCAAAATCAAGCAAGCTTATATTCCTGATGATTATGAGATACAACTGCATAGGAGAAGGTAGAATCTTAGACAAAAGGAGATGGATGTACACTCCTACACTGAAGAATTTCAAAAACTATGCCTAAGGTCCAAGGTGGTGGAAGATGAAAGTATTAGGTTGGCAAGATACTTGAATGGTCTTAAGTGGTCCATCCAAGAAGACATGAGTCTTGTCACTCCAAAAATAGTCCATCAATGTTATCAAATAGCTCTAAAGGTGGAAAAGAAAGGAAAGAGGAAGCAGGACCCGACCTCAAAGAATAGAGGAAGATGTAGAAATGGAAAAGGAAATAGGGGAAGCTATGGAGGTAGAAGCAATGACAGCAGAGCCCAAGGTGAGTCCAAGCTGATTGAACAAAGTGGAGAGACCAATCAAAGAGGCAGTTCAAGTAGAAGTAGAGGATTTAGAGGAAGAGGTAGATCACTAGGAGGAAGAGGACCATCTTATTTTGCTACCATGAAGTGTTATCACTATCAGCAATTGGGGCATCTAGCCTATAGGTGTCCTGAAAAGGGATCATCATCACAAGGTGAAAAGAAAGTGGCATATGTACATGAAGACACTTCAAGTGTGAAGTCTCCTAATATCCAGTTGGATTTAGAGAGTGGTTAGAATTTGATGATAAAGAGGATCCTAATTAGGGAACCAGTCAAGGAGGGTCCCAAACAAAGGAGGTCACTTTTCAAGGTAAGGTGTAAAATTATGGGAAAAGTCTGTAAGGTTATCATAGACTCAGGGTCTACTGATAACATTATATTAGAAGAGGCCATAACTAAACTCAAGATTCCTAAAATACCTCATAGCACTCCTTACAAAGTCACTTGGTTAAACAAAGGACAACATTTCTTGGTTATTGAGCAAGCATGGATTGAGTTCACCATAGGAGGGTATAAAGATAAGCTCTTATTTGATGTTTTTCCAATGGATGCTTGTCACCTATTACTAGGTAGACCATGGAAATTTGATAGAAAGGCCATGCATAATGGTGAGCTAAATTCATACACCTTCAAAAAGGATGGAGTGAGCTGTAGAATTTAGTCCCTACTTGAATCAGACAGTTAAGGAAGTGGACCTAATGTGCTGATGTTGAAAGGGAAAGAGTTCATGAAGACTCTTGAGAAAGAGGAAGGAGTGGGTTATGCTATTGTAGTAAAACACAAGGAGGAAACAAAGACTAAGAAGGAGAACATACCTCATGAAGTGCAGCAGATTTTGAAAGAGTTCAAGGGTATCATATCAGATGGAGCACCTGCAACCCTGCCACCTAAGAGAGTAATCAACCATCAAATAGATTTGATTCCAGGGGCATCATTGCCAAACAAAACACCTTACAAGCTGACTCCTGAACAAAATAGGGAAGTTGAAAAACAAGTGCAAGAATTGATGGATCAAGGGTTAATAAGAAAGAGCATCAGCCCATGTGATGTGCCTACTATCTTGGCACCCAAGAAAGGAGGAACATGGAGATTGTGTACAGACTCCAGAGCCATTAACAAGATCAAAATCCGGTATAGGTTTTCCATACCTAGGATTGAAGACCTAATGGATTGCTTAGGAGGGGCTAAACACTACACTAAGATAGACCTTAAAAGTGGCTATCATCAAATAAGGATAAAAGAGGGAGATGAGTGGTGGAAAATAGCTTTCAAAACCACTAAAGGACTCTATGAATGGATAGTTATTCCATTTGGCCTCTCCAATGCTCCAAGCACATTCATGAGGCTCATGAATGAGGTGTTGAAAGACTTCATAGGTAAGTTTGTGGTAGTCTATTTAGATGACATATTAATTTTCAGTATGAGTAAAGAGGAACATTTAAAGCATCTCAAGATTGTGTTATCTAAATTGAAAGAGGAACACCTAACCATCAATCTAGATAAGTGTGACTTTATGAAGTAGGAACTAGTCTATTTAGGCTTTGTTCTATCTCAAGGAGATCTAAAGATGGATGAAACTAAAGTTGCAACAATATTAAGTTGGCCAACTCCTAAGAATGCCAGTGAAGTGAGGAGTTTCCATGGCCTAGCTCAATATTATAGAAAGTTCATCAGGAACTTCAGTGGGATATGTGCTCCCATGATGGATACCATCAAGGGTGGATTGAAGATAAAATTTATGTGGACACCTGCAACAAACAAGGGATTTGAGACATTAAAGAAAGAGGTAGCTACTAAGCCTATTCTAAGGTTACCAACTTTTGATGAACCCTTTGTTATAGAGTGTGATGCTAGTAACATAGTAGTAGGAGGAGTTTTGAGTCAAAGCAATAGACCAGTGGCTTTCTTTAGTGAGAAGCTAATTACAGAAAAGAAAAATTACTCTTCCTATGATTTAAAACTATATGCACTTTTTCAATCCCTTAGAAAGTGGAGGCATTATCTTTTGCCCAAGGAATTTGTAGTGTTCACTGATAATCAAGCTTTGATCTTTCTCAACTCCCAAGACAAGTTGAGTCATAGGCATGTCAAGTGGGTGGAGTACTTGCCGTCATATACTTTCACCATAAAACACAAGAAAGGACATCTCAATAAAGTACTAGATGCCTTGAGTAGAAGGCTACTCACTATTCAAGAAATCTAGACAAAAAGCATAGGATTGAATAACTTCAAGGAGCTATACCAAATTGATGGAGATTTTACAGTAGCATACAAGGTTTGTCAAGATCATTTAAATCACTTTCATGGTGAATTTACAGAGTATACATTGTAAAATGGACTACTCTTTAAAGGAGGGCAATTGTGTGTTCCAAGAGGATCCATGAGGGAGAACCTCATTCAAGAAAAACACAATGGGAGTTTGAGTGGCCATTTTGGCTTAAACAAGACCTTGGAATTTGTCCAAAGATACTACTGTTGGCCTAAAATGTAGAGAGATGTCAGAACCTATGTTGAGAAATGCATCATATGTCAAAGAGAAAACGACACTTCTACAAATGCAGGACTTTATCAGCCTCTCCCAATACCAAGCAGACCATGGGAATGTGTAAGTATGGGTTTTGTGGTTGGATTACCTAGGACAAAGAGTGGATTTGATAGAATCTATGTGGTGGTAGATAGATTTAGTAAAATGAGTCATTTTATCCCATGTAAAGTCACTCATGATGCAAGTCATATTGCTTATTTGTTTTTCAAAGAAGTTGTAAGGATTCATGGCTTGCCAAGTAGCATTGTATCTAACAAGGATAGCAAATTTATGGGACACTTTTGGAGGTCCTTATGGAAAAGACTAGGTACCAATCTAGCATTTAGTTTAGCTTACCATCCTCAAACTGATGGTCAAACTAAAGTGGTCAATAGGACACTTGGTAATTTATTGAGATGCTTAACCAAAAAATATGGTTTGACATGGGACTTAGTCCTTCATCAAGAAGAGTTTTCCTATAATGATAGCATTAATAGGACTACTGGCAAGAGTCCCTTTGATATTGTCTATGGGATACATCCTAGGGGTTTATGTGAACTAAGGAATTTGGAAAACCAAGTCCCTAATAGTGGCTATGTTGAAGATTTTAGTAAGTCTATGAAAGAGGTGCACAACCAAGTGAAATAGACCCTCATTGACAATACCAAGAAGATCAAGGACAAGGTTGATCTCAAGAGAAGAGAGGTATAGTTTGGTGTAGGGGACTTAGTCATGGTAGACCTAAACAAAGCAAGAATGGCCAAAGGAGTTCCCACAAAGCTTCAGATGAGGAGAATTGGTCCATGCCCTATATTGGCCAAGTATGGGAAGAATGCTTATAAAGTTGATCTTCATGAAGATATAGCTATCTCTCCCATCTTCAACATTGCAGACCTGGTTAAGTACAGGGGACCCCTTACAGAGGTAGACCAAAATGTGGAGGAGGCTAAGGTAGAATTCCAAATAGTAGCTCTGCCTCCTCAAACCAAGCTACAAGTAGAGAAGATTTTAGACTCCCGGGTTCAAGCAAAGACTAGGCATGGTACATACATAGAGTACCTGATCAAATGGAAAGACAAACCAAACTCAGAGGAAACTTGGATCCCTGAGAACTAGTTCAAGCTCAAGGGAGTGGATCTCCACCTTTTGTCTCCAGAGGGGACTTAGCTTCTTTGGTGGAGAGTATGGTGCAAGGGCACCTAATCAGCATAGGGCCCTCACCAATAGAAATTTTTTTGTGTCTTTCTCTAAGAGAGCCTTGTAAATGAATAAAGGTCTGATGACCAGGTTGTGTGTTTTGGCAATGTTAGTTAGTTGATCCTAAGTCCTAAGAGTCTTTGGGTAGACCTCCAGGCTAGTGAGGGACTCTTTATCATGAAGTCCTCCTGAAAGGACATGAGTTAATTTGGAGGCTTTTCGAGATGTTAGTAGTTAGACACAAGTTTTATATTCCTAGAAGTCACCTAGGAAGGGTCTTTAGTCTTAGGAAGCTAAGAGTTAGCCCTTGTGGAAAAAAATGTAAAAGTTGCAAAGTGCAACTTTGCAACTTTGCAAATGTTGCTTGACACCATTTTACATCCACTTCCTAAAATGGTGGATTAGACTTAAGGACCGATAGAAACCCTAGTTATGATGGGAAAAGACCTAAGAATCCAAATATAAGCATACCAAACCCTAATATTGCTAGAAGCATGTGTGTCAATGTACAGACAATATGCTATAGAGTGGAATTTGTATGTAAAAGACTAAATAGAGAGCTAATGGAAGCTTTTGTGTGCTAATATAGTTATTGTAACATCTTGGCATTATATTTTGGTTTGTTTAGAGTAGTTTTGATTCAATAGATTAGAGGTGTGTGTGTGTTTCTTTTCAAGTTTGTAAATCTTTTCATTTTGCTAGTTCACTGTCCTAAACCAAGTAGTTGGTATTGAGAGTCATGTAACTCACTATCCCACCGTAGAAATAATACAAACTCTTGGGGATAGTGAGTGTACTCTATGTACTATTTTATTTTAGGAGGAAGGGCCCTCAAAAGCCATGAAAGCATTTTTAACCTCTTGCCCTAGGTGAGCCAGTGCATGCCCGACTAGGGAAGAGTGAAGTTGCAGAGGTTCTAGTTTGTAGGGTTATGAAGATGTGGAAGAATGAAAGTATGAAATGGATAAGGGATTGAGCAAGGGTACTTTTGTGTGAAGGAAGGGTTCTTACCAATCTAGGAAGGCACCTATTCAAGCTAAGGAACAGTCAGACCTAAACAAGGCCTAGAAACCCTCAAAACCCATCACTTTGTGCCAGGGCACTATACGGCCATTTGGAGGCCCAAAATCCCAAAAATCTTTGAGCCCTAGTTGAAAGAATAGGATTCTTTAAAGGAATTTTGGAGGGGTTAATGGAGAGAAATTGAGTTATTTCCTTGTTTCTCAGAGCATGAGGGCTAATAGGGGCGCTTTCCTTGTAGCCCTATTTTGACAGTAAATCTTGAAATTGGTAAGATGAATAAATACACGAGGTTATCTTAAACATTGGGAATAGTGTAATGGAAGGTTATACAATGCCTCCATAACCCTGCAAGAAACTAGGAGAGTTGTGAGTGATTAGACCTTGGAGAAGGCTAAGGAGCCTAGTGTATTCCTCACCTAAGATGAGTACCTAGAAGTGGAAAGCTTGGAGTTTTGCACTAGATAGAAGAGTGGGGCTAGGATTGGGGGATCCCAAGTAGTGTAGGGATTCTATAGATCTAGATGGTGATCTTGTAAGACACCTAAGGTCTTGTGGAAGACTAATGGCATGAACTTGTGATTGGTTCATCCCCTCTCCCTATCACCTGCATAAGCCCTTTTTCTTATTCCACGTGTTTGTCTCTCGCATGAACAAAACCAATAAATAAAATATTTAATAAATCTTGCGTAGGTACGATAAGAGGTTTTCATTGATTAAAATTTTATGAAATTTTGTAATATTCATGGGATACACATCCAAAAATCGCATCCCTCTCAACCAAAACATAAAGTCCCAAAGGTCATATGTGATGTTGTGCCCACCATAAAATGTCACAATAAACTTTGGAAAATATTTTAACATTTATTCATGTTGTTAGGGTTAGGGCACAAGTTTTCAAGATTGCTTTCTATAGTCCTCGTCACTGATTCAAAGTTTGATTCAAAATTTGGGTGAGGAAAAAATTGAAAACTCAGATTTGAAAAGGTTACATATGTATCACAATGAAAATAAATGGGGTCGATTAAGTATTTTGGTGGCATAGGATTATTAAAACCAATAGATTATTATACCATATTTCTTGATAATCTAAAGGACAATCTACAAGTTCAAAGAATGAATGAGGCACTCATTTCATTCTGGTTTTCCTCCCAGCATGGTTAGTGACAAACAATGTTTAGCTAAATATCTTCATAAAAATAGCAGCCAATGATAGCTCTATCACACGACATGTCATTTTTAGATTTTTTGATGTAGTGTTTGGAGTAAAGGCCCGTATGAGGGCTTTGTATTTTGTATTGCATGAAAATGTCATTAAAAAGAGTAAGCAATGCAAAATAATCCTATTCAAACATGAACATGTAAACATAAAAAATGATATATTAATATGCATGCAAATGTGATAAAATAGAAATAATCAACAAACTTATCCTACTCAACACAAGAACATGCAAACCTCAAAATGTTGATAATATTGTGGATGGAGAAATATGGTTTCTAATTAGTCCAACAACATAATAATACATATGAAGATGTGATGAGGAATGAGAGAAAGGGCATAAATTTATAGAATTTTTATGAGAAATTAAGGGCCAAGATTGAATGATGAATGGACGGTGAAGATTCATTCAAGGAGAAGGTATGGATTGAAGGATTCTCCTTGAAACATGTGTAAGGGCTAAGTTCACTCACACACATGTGAACAAACATTGGGAAGAGGATGAAAATAATGAGTGGGCTAAATTTTAATTTTGAAATTATGCTCACACATGTGTGAGAAAACATTGGAAAGAGGGTAAAAATAGCAAGTTGAGGACAAAGATGTAAGAAGAAAGGTGGCTTTTTATGGACACAACTATTCTCACAATAAAATGAACCTCCATATATAAAAATGAACATCATACATATATAAAAGTATGAATAAAAACCATGGACATGCATGGATTTGATGCTGTTGTGGATGGATATTTTGACAATTGCAAGACTAGGTCTCATCGATGGTGACCTCAGCACAAAGGACAAATGATCAAAAGAGGCCATTGGAAAAGAGAAAAAGAAACCATAACCATGGTAGTAAAAAGAAAGAGGTTATCATGGTAGGGTATACCTTGACATCATAATCATATTAACATAACAGTGAGGATAATAACTTTATCCCTAACCATTTAGGTTAACATAACTATGATCATATTACATTAACTTTATCCCTAAGAAAAGAGGAAAGAAAGCAACAGTAGAAAGAATAAAATATGACATATATAATGTGGGAAGAACCAACAACAAGACCATAGGGTGTGAAGAAAATACAAGTAATTTTTGGTGAGCAGTGGGATTGAAAACACAAGAAGTTTGCAAGCATGGGGGGAGACAAAATAACAGAATTAGACAAAAGGTGTGTTCTAAACAATGTAAAAGGAAAAAAAGGTATTTTTATTAATTTTTTTGTTGTATATTTGTCAAAATTGATTATATTTTTTGTATTCTTGGTTGTACTCATTCTTTTTCTATTGAATTTGGATAGTAGAAGCTACAGTGTATTTTTGTTGAACATTGGGAGCAAAAGCACATAACGTTTGTAATTGTTGGGGCAGATAGCACATAACACAATTATAAAAAGGTGTGTTGTAAACAATGAGAAGGAAAAAGGCATTTTTTTATGTATATTTGTCAAAATCTATAATAATAATTCTACTCTTGGTTGTACTTATTGTTACATATTTATGAAATTCCACCCAGTTGAAAGGAAGAAGCCAATGTCTTTGGAAGTAAACATATAGAGGGAAGCCACAAGGAAAATTCCCAAACATAAAATAAATCATTAATTGAGTAGATAATAAAAAACCAAGAAAAGAAAACATAGTGTATATTGTAACCATTCACCCAAAAACAAATAAGATTTGCAATAATATATGGAAAACCCACAATATGTTGTGCATATGTCGCAAACCATATGTTTTGGGTCATACAAAACATAGTATATTGGAAAAATTATTGACAAGAATATGATTTTACTAGTTTTCCTTTTTCATGAATCTAAGCTATATTGAATGTAATTTTTGCTTATAAGTTTAGGGATTAGGGTTTTCAAGAAACAGGGTTCTACATGCATTGTAAGTAGGAAAAGTTATAGTGTATGCTCAAAACATTACATGTTCTTAGGAATAGGGTTGCAAAACTTGGAAATATTAGAAGGTTGAACAAATTTATCCATGCAGTGGATCCTTGCATGACCTTATATTTATCTTTCCAATGCATATAATTCCAATTAGATCCACAAATATGGAAGATAAGTTCATCATATAATTTGAACAATTCATAATAATAGACTAATGTCATCCCATCAACCTTACCTTTTGAAGTGTGTTTGTGTGTAGGAAGGGTTCATATATTTTTCGCATGAAGTAATTTGTATCTTGGCTTTTTTAATTTCATATTTATGATAATAGTTTTCCCAAAATGTGAGGGTTATACCTTGTATACTAATAAAAGTATCTTCATAGAATTAAGGTTGAACATCAATAAATGAAATAGTAACTAAATTAAACCACAAAGCAATAGAGAAAACTATAGCAAATTAATGATGAATTGAGCATCCTATGTCTCTCTAACTAAGATGTTAAAGAATAAGCTCTCAGCAAGCTCTCATTAATGACAGTCCTAGAATGAGAATGATAAAGATAAATAATGCTATTGCTAACAATTATCAAAGTAAATGCTAATTATGCTCTTAAATGCCTTTCTAAACTCAAATTTCAAGAGGTTCAATGCAATTCTTAGATGTGTGGTTGATCATAATGAAGGATTTTAGTCTTCCTTTTATAGATTTTCCAATGGTAGGGGGGTGTAGTTGTGTTTGATCATGATTAAGCCTTGGTTGAGTCCTTAGTTCCACCCTTTGAAGACAATGCAAAGTTTGTGTCCTCAAAGCTTGGGACAAGTAGACAAGATCAATGGTCAAGATTCTCTTTCACTTTGAGTGATTGAGATTGAATTTGGCTTGATCCATGTGAATGCCTTTCCTCAAATCTCATTGGTTGCCCAAATTTCCTCTCCTTTTGGGTTGTTGAGAGTAATTGAGATTTATTAATTGATTTAATTGATTTCTTTTAGCCATGTACCCCTTGAATGGGTTGAATTTAATTTAATCCAAGACTATACAATTAATTGATTTAATTGTATTTTGATTTGATTGCATTAGATTAAAATGCTCTCAATTTTGATTTATCTTGAATTAAGACTTGATTTTAATTTTGATTGGATAATTATGCATTGTGATTCAATTGATTCAATTTTTTCCTTGATTTTCTTTGATTTGATCTTTGTCCATTTTTAGGTGATTTCAAATGCCCCTCTTTGAGTTGACGTATGAAGCATGTTGATTCAAAGAATACTTTGATCTTGCTCGATGATAGGTCCTGATTCAATGATGATCGATCCTTGATGTTCGATCCTTTGATTTTTGATATGAGATTGCTGTAGATATGATTGATATGAAACTCTCAATTGATTGATGTGGTTCTCTGATGATCATTCTCGATATGATGGTTGATTTGATGATTAATCCTGATATGATACCTAATTTGATGATTGTATTCGATATAATGCCCCTTTTGTTTGATTACGAAAAATGTTTTGATAAAAGATTTTGCTTTGATTTGATGATCGGTCCCTTGATTTTCAATGATGTTATTGATGATATTGATTTGATTATCCAATGGTATGCCCCCTCATAAATAAAACATATTGTTGTTTTGGTTTGATAAATTTTGAATGATTGATTGATATGTTTTCATTTATGAAAAACACTCATGATATGCCCTGCTTCACAATTTGCCCCGGTTAAATATGATAGGTTAATATAGGTCAAAGTCAAATTTTCACCTCAAAATTAGGTCAAATTAGCTTAAATAGGTTGAAAAACCTAGATTTACTATTCATTTTCACTTTTGGCTTTGGTGATTTTGCTCTGGTTCTCCTTTGATTTTTGAGATGGTTGTCCCTATCCGAGAGCATCGATTCGAAAGGTGTCAGAGATATGTGAGGCCACCTGACTATGGACCTCCGGTAAGTTATTTCAAACTCCCTTATTGCATTTATTGCTCATTTATTGGCATTTATTGCAAATTTTGATTTCATCGTTGCTTAGACTATGTAAAATCACACCTAGGAAAATTTCATTGTCGCCTATGCCTTTTTACTATGGCATCTGTGCATTTTACTCATGCTTTCATGTAATTAATTGTCACCTAAGACACTTTCATTCTCACCTGAGAACAAAACATTCACACGTAGAGCTAGGGAAAAAATGCCACTTTTCATTTATGTTACCGCGTAGGAAACCCTAACAATTTACTATCGCCTAGGCCAAATTTCATTATCGCCTAGCTTAATTTGCTATTGCGTATGCGTAATTTGTCGCTTAAGACAAAAGTAATGTCACTTAACAACATTTTGGCATCACCTAAGAGAAATGTCGCCTGGGATGATTAAAATCATGCCTGCAACCTTTTTTGCAAAATTTTCACTTGTACTTGTCCTTTTTCGTGAAAAATTTAATAACTCAAGATGACCGATTTGAATGATATGATTAGGTCTGTTGCATTTGAACTAAACAATTGATTAGAATATCAGTATAGTAATACCAATGAATGTGATTTGTCCATCTGATATGATAGGTTGATGGTTTGATATTTCACTCTCAAGATCTAGAGAGATAAAACAATGATTTTCCTTCCTCAAGATATAGAGTTAGGAGATTTGATGCACTTAAGATGAGCAAATGGATATTTGAATAACTTGATCAACGTTAGCTATTCCTTGATATAATATGTTGATATGATTCTTTTATTTTTCCAAATAGGCTCACTTTCTTGTATTGTATCTTCGATTGGTTGCTTCGTGGGTCATCAATCTCGGGAAGGCCCTTACTCTAGTGGAGTACCGTGTCATCAAGATTTGTGGTTTGAGTTTTCTTCTTGATCTTCCCCGGTTCTAGCTGAACCATGGGTTATTGATAGCTATGGCGGAGCGTTGGCACTTTGACCACAATACTTTTCATCTTCCACATGGTGAGATGATGATCATGCCGGAGGACATGTATCATTTGCTACGTATCCCATGCTGAGGAGAGATAGTCTATTATGATTCTACTATCTGCTGACAAGTGTTTGGGGACAATACTATTGATGATGATACTATCACCTAGCCACAGTTTGCTTCCTTTCCTACATTGCCTACAGTACTTGGCACATTGATTGGTGGTTTGCTTCTTCTCGACTGATGAGGTCATGGTTTTTCTATTGGTTGGGGTAGGATATTGTAGTATTTACTAGTGCAGCCTAGATGTTTCGATTGGGGTTCCTATGTGCTGGCACAGTTATATCAAGATCTTCATGAGGTGGTATATAGAGAGAGTTCTTCCTTATCTGCAGCTGCCTTGGCCCTTTAGTTATGGATTTGGAAGCATCTCCCTATTACTAGGCCTATTTCTAATAGGGTTCAGCCTTGTGGTTTTCCATATGATTTTCTATACACTGGTATGGTGATTCAGCATCATTTAGGTCATCTGGATTATTAGCGCCGGGTTATAGATGATCTTGATTAGGTTCAATGGTGACCATACATTGGTTGTGAGGGTTGGAGAGAGGATGATGATGAGTGACTATACATGTTCACTCCTTGTTGGATGATTGGCAGGTTTGATACCACTATTGAGCGGTTATGTTTTAGCAGAGTTTCTAGATAGTATGGTAGAGTGCAGGATATGCCTTTGGGTGCAACATTATATGCTTAGGTACAGGCAGAGAGATCTATGTGGGGTGCTCTTATTGATTATCAGTTTGCCTTGGATCAGATTGTGGGTATGGCTTACTATAGGTGGGAGATGCTTCTTGGTATGGCAAATGCAGGTATGTCTCATGAGTATGTAGATTGGTGGGCTTGTAATAGGTTTATTCATTTTACAGATCCAGTAGAGCCTATTCCAGGTCAGCGTGATGGAGGTGGTGGTAGGAGACATCAGAGATGGTGAGGATGTAGAGATCCTCCAGTTATTACTGGTAGAGGACGGGTGAGAGATTGAGCTAGAGGACATGATGATGCAATTGATGTTCATCCTAGAGTAGAAAATAGATAGGATAGAGCTCATCAATAGAAAAGATAGTAGAGACAGGCTCATGTTGATGCCGCTAGGCAGATTTCAGGTGGATTAGACCCTTTAGTTCAGTTGTAGAGAGTTGCCTTGGCTCAATAGGATGATGTTCCAGTATAGCAGGATGATGTTCTAGCATAATAGGTGCCTCCATAGGTTCAACAGCCATAGGATGGGGGAAAAGATTCACAAGATGTTCCCACTATGGGTACTGTAGTACAGGAGGTTCAGTCTATGAGGACAAATATGTCCACTGCTGTTGGGCATTTAGATCAGGTTACTGCCTTGATGCAACAGTTCATGTCAGTGATGGTTCAGAGATAGAGTAGAGCAAGCATTTCTCAGGCTCCTCCTCCACAGGATGATAGAGGTCTAGATGCATCAGGTCCTACGGGATCTTGATTGATTATTGATGATAGATTTACTCATTATTGATGTCCTTTGTTTCACATTTCATGATTGGTCGGAACCTTTGATGTATCACTTTGTATGACATTGTATCTTGATCTACTGATTTGATGGATCATTCATGAACACTCTTTTGATGATATGTGATGTCATGCCCATAAAATTTCACTCTAAAACACACCAACTTTTTTTTTTTAAGGGTTAATAAGTTTAAGTCTAGGGTTAATAGTTGACTATAATACAGTTGATACTGAGAAGGTGTGGCTAACTTGATCGAGGTAAATTTAGTTGTCGCTCCTAGCATATTGAAAAGCTCATCAAGTTCTAGGGTCATCAACCACGTGGGTCCACATTGCTAAATTTTTTTTTGGAGTGATAACTTAACAACGTTAGTGACAAAGGTTGTACTAATAAGTCAAATGAAGATATCTTATTGGTTGATTAAATAGCCAAGGTTAAATTCCTAACTAGGCATATCATAGGAGTTTAAAACCAAATCTAAGAATTGAATTCAGTTATTCTAATATCATTGATAAAACCTATCGTCCACACCATACTACATTAGGTTATAAGTTTCATTAAGTAAAGCATTGTGAATAAATATCAAGAAAAACTAGTTAGCTATAAACAAATTTCATTAATCCCAGAATGGAACTACAATTTAACTTAATACTCATTCATTAGAATCATCCTAGCACCCCTTATAAATAAAATTAAATATAAACCAATTATATTATTTGTTAACATATAATTATTAGTTCACAATATAATTATATTAGTTATCAAATATTTCTTATATTAATTAATGTTATTTATCAATTAACATCATTGACAAAGTAAATTACTTATTAAATAATAACTATATTAACTAATAATATTTATTAATTAATATAATTATTAAATAGATAAATCATTAAATATTAATTATATTAATTAATAATATTCAATAATTAATATAATTAATAAATAATAAAATATGTCATTTATATATATATATTAATTATATTAATTAATATTATTTATTAATAAATATTATAAAGTTTATAAATTTAAAAAAAAATGCATAATAATTTAAAAAAGGTCGCACAAAAAGTTTTTAGACCCCACCGGACACGGCGGGGCCCGCTGGCCGGCAGGGTACCTGCCATGGTAGGTACCGCCTGTCATGACAGGGAGTACCTATCGTGCTCAGGCAGTCACTACCGCCGGTAGGGGCTATCACTGCAAGCGGCAATTCCTGCCGTGGGGAGTGGGTCATGGTCCCACGCGATTTGGGGTCCACGCGGCCCCCCCACTTAATTTTTTTTTTTCTTTATTATTATTTTTAAAATTTAAAATTTGTTTAAAAATTCTTTTTTTAAAAAACTAATCCACTTTTTACAAAGGCATACGCAGGGATTGTTTTAAAAAAAAAAAGGCATTTGCCTACTTTTTTATAAAATATATACAACAATTTTTATTTATTTTTAATTAACATAATAATTTTTTTCTTTTTTTTAAGAAGGCTTCTAAGAAGACCTTTTTGGGCTCCTTGGGTGGCAACCCAGGTGGGACCCACCCAAGTAGGCACAATTGTTGATGGTTTATACGACTAATGTATATTAATATATTTTATTCTTTTTTTATGCCAAGTAGACAAAGGAAAACTAATTTTTTAATGACTATGGTAGTGGAAAATATATGGGAATTTTTCCCATACATTTTCCAGAGACCTGTAGGTCTCTATTTCCACTTTTCTTTGTGCTTTTTCACTTATTTATTTTCATTTGATTTCTTCACTCTTTTATATTTCATTGATTTCACTAGACCACTTTTATTGAGTTAACAAGAGGGATTGTTTGATAAGATGGTCTATATTTAACATTCATATAATTTATTTTTTGAGTCTATTGTTTCATAGCAATTATACTAACATCAAAATATTAAGTGAACTTGTAATGAAAGAGAAAAAGAAAGTTTATTTTCAATCAATCCTTTCCTTTGCACTAACATTTCTATTCAAATGAAATCTTTTCAATGGACTATAATGATACTGCAATAACTTTTCTTCAACATGTAAACATAAAGATTTTTCCATTAGTAAATAAACAATGCCCTCACAAACACTATTCCAACAAGAATTTATTTTTCAAATGAAATAATACATTATCCATTCCTTATTGAATATAACAAGAATACACTGAAATCTTCCTTTGAACATCAATCATTAATTTCATATTAACAAGAATAAAACTATCAACAAGATATTCATACATTCCCTCACAACTTAAATACCACAACACTTGATACAATCACAATACTTGGAGTGATAACTCCATTACAATATACCTTGAACTCATGGTATTCACAAGATTCCCTTACAATAACATTAAACACAAAACAAGATGGAATCCAAAACATCTTTTGATCACATCCTCAAAATCTTCAAGATTTCAACTCCAACCATGAAGTCTTCAATGGCTCCAAATCCTGCAATAAAAATACATAGGCCAAGGAGTGCTCACCTCCCAACCTAGGCTTCTATGAAGCCACCCTCGAGCTATGGGAACCATCACAAAGACAAGGAGACAAACAAGAAAACTCACAATAACAACAACATAGAACATAAACCACAAAGAAATCTCCCTTCCAAGGTTATTACAAAGAGTCACAAAATGACCCAATATAGGGTGAAGGTGGAACCAAATTCAAGAGGAGAAAGCACATCTCATGATGATAGCTAAGCCATCACTTGGCTTCCTCATTATATATTTTTCATCACAAACACAATCTCAACAAACTCCTTATGACCCCCCAATATACAAAACATATAATAGAGATGACTACATGGAGCCCATACATCCATGTTTCATCCCTCTCCTATCTAAGGAGAGACTCTACACCCTTGAATGTCCCAACAATGCCCTTCACCCCCAAGGCTACTCTTCCCTCCTAAGGGTGAGTATGGCCTTGAGAACTCCCTCAACAAATCACTACAACACATACAAGAAACTTCAAAAACCAACAAATGGAACTACACATTTACAATGCTAAGAAATCATGCTCAACAACAAGCTCATGATTCTCATAACATCCATAAAAACTACAATTTCACAACACAAAGGAAATAACACTAAAAAAAACTTAAGATTCACATAACATCCATTACCACAAAAAGAACAAGATCTCAACCACATACACTACAAGAAACAATAACTACATTTTGCATACAAATAATAACATACAAGAGAGCTCTTTCTCTCAACATGAAAACAAGAATAAGAAAAATTAAGAATACCACCAACCTTGATCCAAGCTATGGAAGAAAGTTGATGAAGAGCTTTTCCACTTTCCCAAAGTCCTCTCCAAATTAGCAAATCTCTAAATCTAGAGAGTGGGTGTCAAACTCTTCCAAAAGAAGAGTCCCCCCTAAAAAGGCCTCCACACAAACTCCTATAGATAATATTTCATTCCTATTGGGTGGTCTTCCCTAAGTCCCTTACATGGTTTCCAAATTTGGTCTCTTACAAAGGTAAGCTAAAAAGGTGGGATAAGGACTACCTTTTTAGTGGGTGGTGATCTTTCCAAAACTTGGTTCCAAAAGTTGATTTTCGTCCATCTTGGTAAACCAACTTTTGGATGGGTCATTTTCTCAACCAAGGGTTATCCTATGGTGAAAAATGACCCTTACCCTATGGTATATCAAGTGGGGTAACTAAAAATGGCCTAAACACTCCCCTATGCACCTTTTTAACCCTCCAAAAGCGCATGATAATTTCTCATTCGATATTCAAAGATAAGACACTACCTCAAGCTCCCTAACCAAGAGATTTATCATGGGGATCCTCAAGGGTACTATCCTAGGTTGGTGTTCAACCAATCCCCAAGTGGACATGTCATGGCCACAAGTACACACACAAGTGTCAAGTGACACAACACAAAAATGACACATCACAAGCCATGTGGCATATCAACTTGGGCACTCTCAACATAAATAACATTTAAAATTAACAAATAAATCAAATACATTCATGCATCATACTTCTACAAATTAAATACATTACAACGAGGTTTTTGGCTTCTCACTAGAAGCAACCTAGGCTCAAACGGATTTTCACATTAGTCTCTACGACGGTCCCCCAAATTTACCATGGCCTATTTCCTTGCACACTCAAGTCCAATATCATTAGTCCAAGGAAACATACATGTAAATTCCATAAGTTTCATAATCAAATAATTCACAAGAAATTAATCATAATTAAGTCAAAATTTCACATGGCATAATCATTCATCTAAAACATACATACAACTCATCATGAAATATTCGATTCATCACTAAATTAAGCTTGTAGCATAATCATTGCATATATAATTCCATTGCGATTGAAAGTCATCATGACACTCATAAACTTCACCTAAGTAATTAACATTTCAATTCATAATAGAAATCTCATTGTATCATAATCGAATCAAAACTCCCTTTCCTAGTTACTTACATAAGCGTATAAAATCTATCACTTCATCCCAACATTCATAAATCAAAATACCATAAATTAGAATTCATATAATTATATCATAAAATAGTCATCAATAATTCATCACCTAACATTTAACCTAAAATGAAATACACATCTCAAACTTATTCATTTCTTGGTTTTCATTTTCCTAACAACTCATATCAACATAAATCCCCTAATTGCACACCTCAACATTTCATCTAGATCAATCATCATAATGTCAATCATAGTGTATCATAAAGTCAACATTGTGAGTAAAGAAAGCATCATAAAATGTAATGCATTCTCATCTACTGTAATCAAATCTTTGTCTAAAAGAGTAAAATCTACTATGCTAATCAAAACATTAAGCCAATCACTAGGGCTACCATAACGATAATGGAAAAGCCATGGCGGGTCTAGGGTGAGGCCTCACATGTGATGATATATTCCTTTGTTCTCCTTGATGAGTTGATTTATGAGATTATCTTTGCATGTAGCTATATGATGTTTATGATGCGTTTTTATTTGCGATTATGCAATGGATGCAATGTATCTTATTTTTATGATATAGATAGATGAATGCATTGATGTATGGATCTATGAGATGTTTTTCTATTTTTCAATGTATGGATGCAAATTGTTTTATGGAAATATGGATATGGATGATCCTATGTTTTTGATTTATCAAATATATGCAATTCTATCTTTTAATTACATGTATGCAAATGATGTATGAGTAATGATTGTTTTTTTGATTTCCTCATATTTATGAATAATGATTAATGCTATGCATGAATGCAAAAGATAATCTCACTTTTGTTGTTTGGAATCAAGGATAATGATGTCTGAATTGAACCCCCTATTTCATTTTCCCCCTTGCAACTTATGCTAAGAAAGGCAAAACACATATATACAATGCACTTAATCTAAAATGTATGCAGCTAACTATCATTATTCAAGATTTGGAGCTTATAATCATCATTGAGCACTTTTAGAATCCCGTTTTAGTACAACCATCACTAGTTCAACTATGATGCTATGAATACTTTTTGCCTCTTTGTTTGGTTTCCCATCGGTCTCTTTGGTATGAATATCACTGATTTAAGCCAATCATGAGAGTGCAAATATCGATTTTGTCAATTTCTATGTTGCAAGTGGATGTTGGTATTATGATATGGAAAATCAAAATAGCCAAGGTATTCGTTTGTGTAAACAAGCAAAAATCTCTATTTTATCCTATGTACAAGTCCTCGATGATTCTTTGATGATCACTTCCTTAGACAAATAATACATGATTTTAAAGTTTGATTTTAAGACAGTCATTCAGAAATCAAGAAACATATCATCCTTTCATCATAGCTTGTCTAGTCTAAAACTTTCATCGATTCGCTAGAAAGAAATGATTTCATCAATTGAGTTACCACTTAGAAAATTTTTGCAATATTTTTCAAATCCATAGTTCAAGTGTAGTTCCATCCATTTCATACTTTCAATCCTAATAAAGGTAAGGTCATTTAAGTTCTTGGATAAATTTTTTCATTTTAGGCTCAAATTGGATTGGGATGTAGATTTGATTAAGTGTTCCTCTTTCAAGTGTGATGAATTGATTTTCTGATTGAATAAAGCTTGTTGATGAATCCTTGCTCCTTTAGAATAGATTGCCCCCAGTTTGATATTGATTTCGTTTATGGGCCTTAGGACAATTTTTTGATTAGGTGATCAAAATCTTGAGGTACTTGCAAATGCAACTGTGGGGTTTTATTATGCAATATATACAAATGTTGGCGAATGCAATATTTACAAGGTGACCTTCTAGGTATGTGATTGACTTGGACTTTCAATGGCACCTATTTACCAGGTTTTTATCGATTGAATGGATCTAGCTCTTTTTTTCTCTTTTAAAGCTTTTTCTCTTTTTTTTTGCTACCAAGGTGCCTATTTACTAGGTTTTCACCAAGGCACTTTTCTTCTTTTTTGATTTTTTTGTATTTTTCTTTTTTTCAAATTTTTTTCCTCTTTTTGAGGATCATATATGAATGTTTTTGCTTTCTTCATGCTCAATTTTTCACTATTTTTTTATATCTTTTTTGCTTTTCCAATGTCTTGGTCTTTTCAGGATCTCTTTTCACTATGTACAATAAATATGATGCTCCTCCATCTGATACTATTTATCCTCTTTTGTCTTCCTCATGTATAGAACTTCTTGAGATGTATGCTATTGATTGGCTCTTGCAGTTCTTCACCATCATAATCTGCTAGTTTGTATGTGCCGGTCCCAAAATTTTCCACAATGAGAAATGGTCCTAACCAGTTTGCTTCCCATTTTCCTTTCTTTTCTCATTCTACCTGGTTCTTGGGATTTTCTCTCAGAACTAGGTCCCCTATTTGGAATGTTCTTGGCTTGATATGTTTATTGTACACCTTTGACATCCTATTCTAGTACACCTTTAAGTGATCAAAGGCTTCCTTTTGTTTTTCATCCAAGAGTTCTAGTTCTTGTAGCCTAGCAACCCTATAGTCTTCCTCATTTATCAAACCATGCATAGATATCCTCAAAGATGGAAGTTCTACCTCTAAAGCCAAAATTGCTTCTGTTCCAAAGACTAAGGAGAAAGGTGTAGCCCCTGTTGGTGTTCTTATGCTTGTTCTATAAGCCCATAAGGTCAAGTTTATCTTAATGTGCCAATCTCTCCCCGAGTTGTCCACTATTCTCTTCAAAATCTTCAAGATGTTTTTATTGGTTGCTTCGGCTTGTCCATTACCTTGAGAGTAATAGATTGAAGATGAATGATGAATCATGTGAAATTTGGTGCACAATTCCATTATGTCTTTGTTCTTGAAATGCTTTGCATTATCTGTTATGATGGCATGAGGTATGCCATATCTACAAATAATATGATTGAGAATAAACAAAGAAATCTGCTTTCCAGTTGCAGTTGATAGGGGTACAACTTCCACCCACTTAGTAAAGTATTTAGTTGCCATGATGATGAATTTATGGCCATTCAAGGATGGCAGATAAATCATGCCTATTAGGTCTAAACCCCATTGGTAGAATGACCAAGGTGTTGTCATCAGATGAAGCTCTTGTGCGGGTGCATGTATCAAATTTCTGTGGAATTGACACTTTCTACAAGTTTTTTCAAATTTACATGAATCTTTTTCCATGGTAGGCCAAAAATATCCTATCCTTAGAAGTTTCTTGGCTAGGGATAATCCATTTGAGTGTGATCCACAAATTCCTTCGTGGACTTCTCGTAAGGCTAAGTTTGATTCTTTCTCTTCTAAACATCTAAGGAGCATTATGTCTAGACTTTTTTGATACAATGTTTCAGAAATTATGGTGTATCGGGCGGCTTGGCGAATGAAGCTTTTCTTTTGATTCCTAGTTTGGTCTATGGGAAGGATTTGATCTTTCAAGTAAGTATAAATTGGTCCATACCAAGGTGAATCATTTGTAGTTAACAAGAAAATGGTGTGAGGGTGGGTAGGGTCAAATGTGGGTTGAATCACTTCTTCTACCAAGAACTCATATCTAGCACTCTGATCCGGCATTTGCAAAAGTGAAGCCAAAGTTACCATAGCATCTGCTGCTTTGTTCTTTTCCCTCAGCACTTGTTCAAATGTGATGAGTATGAAATACTTCTTGAGGCTTTGTACCATGTTTTTGTAGGGTACCAATTTTTCATCCTTCATTTGATATTCTTCATTGACTTGATTTATGACTAATTGTGAATCTCCATAAACCTTTAATTCTGTCACTTTCCACTCTAATGCTAGCTTCCTTCCAATAATCAATGCTTCATACTCTGCTATATTGTTGGTGAATGGAAATGTAAATTTTTAAGACTTAGGGATAGTAGAACCTTGAGGTGTGATGAGAAGTATGCCTGCTTCTGATCCATGGTGAGTGTAAGAACCATCAAAATAAAGCTACCATGTTTTTGCTTCCACCTTCACAATCTCTAAATCTGGGAATTCACCTTGGATGGGATGATCATCATGAAGTGGTGCTTCTACTAATTGGTCTGCAATTTCTTTCCCTTTGATTTATTTTCTATCAACATATTCTATGTCGAATTCACTAAGTACCATTACCCACTTTGCTAGCCTTCCATTCAATGCTGTTTTGCTAAGTAGATACTTCAATGGGTCAATTTTGGCAATAAGCCTTATCTTGTGGGCTAGCATGTAATGGCATAATTTTTGGGAAGAAAAAAATACAGCCAAACATGCCCTTTCCATAAATGTATAGTTCAGCTCGTATTTGACCAAGGTTCTACTAATGTAGTAAATTGCCTTCTCTTTTCCTATTTCATCTTGTGCTAAAAGTGCTCCCAATAAATTCTCCGTTGCTGAAATGTATAGGATCAAGGGCTTGCCTCTGATAGGTGGCATTAAGATTGGTGGGTTCATGAGATATTTCTTTAGTAGATTAAATGCTTCTTCACATTTTTCATCCCATTTGAAGATTGTATCCTTATGTAAAAGTTGGGTGAAATTATGACATTTTTTCGCTAATTGGGAGATAAATCTCCTAATGGATTGGATCCTTCCTTGTAAAGATCTCACCCGACTAATGTTCTTAGGTGCTTCCATTTCCATGATAGCCTTCACTTTAGCGGGATCCACCTCTATCCCTTTTGCAGATACAATATAGCCTAGAAGTTTGCTGGATTGGACTCCAAAAGCACATTTCTTTGGGTTGAGTCTCACTTTGAATTCTTCTAACCTTTCAAAAAATTTTGCCAAGATTGGTAGGTGTCCTTTCCTTGATTGTGATTTAGCTAGTATGTCATCCACATAATCCTCCATGAACTTATGCATCATATCATGGAATATTGTAGTCATTGCTCTTTGATAGGTCGCTCCTGCATTCTTTAACCCAAATGACATGACATTCCAACAAAATGTACCCCATGCACATGTAAAAGCGGTCTTATCTTGGTCTTTTGGTGCTATCTTGATCTGACTATATCCACTAAATCCATCCATGAGTGAGAACATAGAGTGCCCCACTGTTAAATCTACAATGGCATCAATACCTGGAAGGGGGAAATCATCCTTAGGACATGCCAAGTTTAAGTCTCTAAAGTCCATGCAGATTCTGATGGATTTGTGTGCTTTTGATACTGGCACTATATTTGAGATCCATTGTGCATAATCAATGGCCCTTATAAATCCCACCTTCAATAGTTTTTCTAATTCCACTTTGACAATTAGTGCTATATGAGGATGCATTTTCCTTAGCTTTTGCTTAACAGGTTTTGCTCCTTTCTTGATGTTTAGGTGATGCATTATCAGATTTGGATCTAAAATTGACTTATCATCATAAGACCATGTGAAGTTAACTTGTCTTTCCTTAAATAACTTAATGAATTATGTCCTTTCTTTGCTAGATAGGGATGCTGCTAAGTGGATGAACTTTGGTTCTGTTTCTGATCCAATGTTTATCTTTTCTGTTGGCTCAATTAAGACTGGAGATCTTTCTTCATAATTCTTTGGTAGAACATCCAAAATACTTTCCATAGGTGCCTCAGTTGGGTTTTCACCTTTGGAAACATCCTTTATTTCTTTATTTTTTTCTTGATCTAATGTTGCCACAAAGTGGTTTTCAACACTTGATTCTTTTCCTTTTCTATTTTTTTTAATTTTTTAATTTTTTTTTGGATTAAAAGTTTGGATGCTCCCTCTAATCATTTCTTCTTGATATTCTTTGATAGAAGAAGGTTCAAGTGCATTGAGGTATTGGGACACCATGTTGTCATTCAAGAAAATTGGCAAGGTAGTTGGTTCAATGGCATTCCATTCAATTAAGTCTGGACGAATGAGATTTAATGGGTCAACACTTGGGCTCATTTAAATTAGGTTTAAGGTGTAGATCTTGTTATTGGAGGGTTCATACATTGTATCTTGAAAATCTTGAACATGGGCTTCCTCTAAATGTTCTAAAGAAGAAGGATCAAAGTCCCCCTCACTAGACTCCTCTAGGGTTTTTGTTGGATAAAAGTCACGTGGATTAAACCTAGCATTTGAATCTTCCATAGTATGTCTCCATGAAGGAACATATGGTTTTCCTACCCACTGATTGATTTCTATCTCTATACTTGGTACATCATTTAGAACCACTTGGCTAGAACTAGATGCTTGATTTGAAGTCGATTCTGTCATTGGTTCTTTATTTTTGGTAGAAGCATAGGTATGAATAACATCAATGCCCTTGTCTTGGCATGACTCATCTAATAGGGTCTCCCATTCATTAGAATCCTCATCATTATGAGACTCTAATTGTAATATTTGGCTATAAAGTTTGGGATGATGTTTTTGAGTGTATCCTTCCTCAAGATACCCTATTCCTACTTTCTCCTTGGAATCTCACCATGTAATTTCTAAAGGTTCAATAATCCCTTCATTCTTTGTGCCTAAAGGTCCTTGACCTTTGTATCCCATCTTTTGCATGATTGCAAATCCTTTCCCATATTGATGTGTGGGAATGGTTATATTTTGGATATATTTGATGTGGGCACTTGATTCTTCATCTTTGTACAACCAGTTTAGGATCTCATTGTCTTCTTCATCCATGGAAAATGATGTACTTTCCCTCACAAAATTATCATTATATTTATGGGGTAGTTTTGAGGGTCTCCCAAAGGACTTGGGTTATAAAGGTAGGTCCATCATAGATAAGGAGTATTCACCTACTCCCTTTTGTTTGATCTTACATTGCTTATCAAAATTTTTCATCATTTGGTCCATCTTTTGATAATGGGCCTCTTTGGTGTATACTTGAGTAGCTTGGATATGATCTTCTTTTGATTCTTCAATAATATTATCATCATTAACCCTCTCTTTTCCTTTAGTCAAGGTAGTTGGGTTAATGAGTTTTGTTGTATCTTCAATAATAACTTCTTCTTCCATCTTTGCTTTTCCTTTCAATAAAGGTATGTCCTTAGAACTTTGACCTTACTCCATTTGCTTAGGTATAGGCCCTTCAGTATTATGTGGGACTAGGGAGTCATTGATAGGCTTCACATTATTACAATATTGGAATGGGTTTAGATCCCCACTTATCATTATCTCTTGCCCTAGATATGGGAATTTTAGGCATTAGTGATAAGTTGAAGCAACAACTTGCATTTCATGGATCCATGGCCTTCCTAACAAGATATTATAAGTCAACTTGAGGTCCAACACTTGGCATATGGTTTCCTTTTTCATGGGACCAACTCTTATAGGTAATACTATGACTCCTTTTGAGGCTCTTTCTTTGTCATCATAGGCTTTTATGGTTATCTTCTTTTTAGGGTCAATAGCCTCCTAAAAAAATCCTAGGGCTTTCATTAAGATAAGGGTACAAATGTTTAGGCCAACTCCTCCATCAATAAGGACTCTTTTCACCCTATGCGTATGGATCAATACTTCTATATGTAAGGGAAGATTTTGGGGATGATTAAGGGACATGTCATCTTGTTCAGAAAATGATAGGCAATGAGGTGCAATTAGGTGCCCTACCATATTTTGGAATTTTTCTACCTCCAAGTTTAGAGGTACATTTGTTTCCAACAAGGCTTTTTCCAAGATATCCTTATGAATTGGTGATAATTTGAGCAGCTCAAGAATAGAGATTTGAGCAGGAGTTCTTTGTAATTTCTCAACCAAGTTGTATTGCTTTGATGATGATGTTGAAGCTTGTTTTGATATCACCACTTTTGGAGCATTAGTAGGTAGGATAATTTTTGATACTTTCCCCCTAGTGACAACATTTGATGATTCTTGCCTTGACTTATCTTTCAATATGATAACATTTATGGTTTGATCCTCTTCTCTTAGAGTATTTATCGTGTTATCATATGTGTGAGCAATGTTCACCTTCTCATTGCCCTTTTTTTAATTTTGATTCGTATTTGATGACTCCCCTTTTTCATGATTCAAAAAGGGGTTCTTGAAGGCCGTATGATCTCCATTATTTTGTGGTCCTTCAATTTGAATAGTTCCCTTGTCAATTAAATCTTGCACCAAGTGTTTTAACCTCATGCATTCATTTGTTGGGTGACCCCTATTTCTATGATATTCACAATGATGGGATGCATTCCACCAATAAGGTTTAACTTTGGGTTCAAAATATTTCATATCAGGTAATGTGATGACATTATTGGCAACCAAGGTTTTTAATACATTCTCCAAAGGTTCACCTAAGTAGGTGAATTTCTTTTTATTATAATTGGAGTAGGATGATTTTGATTTGTCCCCACTAGCATTATTGTTGGAAGTGTTGGAATTATTATTGGAATTATTGGAATTATATGGAGCTTTGTTTGTTTGATTAACATTATTTGAAGAATTTTCTCCATATGGTAGGATAAAAGGGGTTGACTTCATGGTGTGGGCCTCCACAACTCCATCATTCACAAGGTTTTTGTTGTTATTATTTGTCCATGATTTGGATTTATCATTATTATTGTTGGACCATTGATTATTGAAATAATTAGGCACATAATTATTGTTGTTGTTGTTGTTGTTGGATTTGTTATCTTTAAATAATTTGACTTCACCTCTTTTGACCAAAACATCTTCAATCTTGATCCCATTTTTGATGGGTTTTTCAATTGTTGGGGGACATTGAAGTTGTAATCTATAATTCATTTCTGAGGTCAAATTGTTGGTGAAGATTTCCATCTTCTCCTTCTCTGGGATACTTCATGGATACCTTGCGAAAATGGTCCTCCACATTTGTAGGAATCCTAAAAAGGACTCTCCATCTTTCTGTTTGGTATCACATAACTTGAGCATTGTGATTTCATGCTCAATGTCATAAGAGTAATGGGTTACAAAATTGGAGGCTAACTCCTCAAAGGACTTTATTCCAGGGGTTAGTTTTGAAAACCAATCCATTACAGGACCTCCTAAGCTTCTAGGAAAGAGTCCCATTAGATATGTATCATTGTGCATGAACTCTATGCTTAGGCCACAAAACTCCCTTAGATGATCCTATGGGTCTGTTTTACCCATGTACTTATCATATTTAGGAAAGATGGTATTAAAAGGAAAAGATACCATAGCTAAGCTTTTGTCAAAAGGGAAAGGACACAAAGCTTCAATGGAAAAGGCCTTAGGTTCAACTTTCTTCTTCATGGTATCAATTTTCTCTTGGAAGGCCTTTATCTACCTAGTCATAACATTCATGGGGTCATCTTGGTGTTGGTCTTTCTTGAGTTGATCAATATCAAAATTATAGGATAGCTTTACTCCCTTTTGGGCTAGGTTTAAGAATAAGTTCTGCTTATCTTTGTCTATTAATTTCTCCATAACCTCCAGGAAATCATTGTCTTGGGTAGCTTTCTCAACCCTTTCTTCAAGTGTCTCCTTAGGATTATAATTGGTGTTGTTGATATTGTGATTATGATATGCTGAATTTCTATCCCCCATCTCTCCAAATCTTGGTTCAAATAGGTTTGTGAAAATTTCTTCTTGATTAGGGTCCTTGAAAACACTTTGATACTCAACTTCTTGCCCTTGATTTGAAAAAAGAGTGCTATCTCCTAGTAATGCTGCCCTATATGTGTGGGACTATGTGGAAACCGACATCCAACAAGGGTTTGAGTGGGAATGATCCTTGATTCAAAAATTGTTGATTTTATATTGAAGAGATTTAAAAATGTAAGATGAGTTTTCAATGGATATCTCTCACTTGTTTATGTATTTCAAACACAACAATCATGCATTCACTTGTCTCTTTTTACCCTCTTAACAAAAAATGTTTGATTTGAAGAACGTTGTCATGGGTTTTGCACAAAAAGACACTTCAAGCACCTACCTAGCACAAGATTTGGTTCATAAACATGGCTCTAGAAGGTGGTCTTGCTATTTTATCAATGATTTAGTATTGATTCCATTCAAATGGACTTTAATCTCTCATCCCCCAAGTATGTTAAGGGGCTTCCCACACACACCAAGGTATGATTTTGTGCAATCCGAGAGGATTACTAGAGGAAGTTAGAAAAATTAAAATCCATTTGTCATACACCCCATTAAGGATGCATGCATTTCATTTTAGAGTGGGTTGGATTCCCGCAGATAAAAGAAAGCATGTCCCACTTTGGGCTGTCCCTCACACCGGCCTTGTTAAGGCACAACTCAGGAGGTGAGCCCACTAATTTGCTAGCATGTTCATTCAAAGCGAGGAAAATGGAATTAAGGTCAAGCTTTTGGGAATTTGGTTCACCAAAAAGGTGAAGAGCATATCCCTAACTTTTCCTTTGGTTCCCAAACATAATAGACAATTTTGTTCAATTTCTTTCACCCACTAACTATAGGGATTTGAGTATTTCTACTCTCTTCCACAAACAAGGGGCTTTGATTTATGTGTTTGATTTATCCTTTTAGCTATCCAAATTACTAGATTATGAAATGCACCAATGCCACAAGCTAAGGGAAAATATTGACTAGTTGAGGCTTACCTTATTCTTTGTAGCTAACCGAAGTTAGGGGCATTTTTTATTGTTTCCATTATTTTTACCTTACCTTGGTAATAGCTCTTCCCAAGTGTGTTTTTCCACCAGCAAGTTAGTTAGCACCAACAATCACAATGAGGGGAAACCAAATCAAAATTGATGAAGCGAAGAGTTATGTAATGAAATTTAAGCACCTTATTTGCAAATTTTCAAAGAAAAACTTGAACTAAGGACTAAAAATCCAATTGAGAGAAACAAATTTATTTTTGTAAGCTTCAATAATTGCAAGATAGTTTTGGTATACCTGATTGTCCTCCTCTTGTGATGTCTCAAGAACAGCCTTAATGTGCTCAAAGTTTTCCTTCTTGATCCTTTTAGCTAGTGCCTTTTCTTCTTGATTAAACCTACTTTCTGGCTTCTGGACCTTTTTGTGCCTGCTCATTTACAGTAAAAATGTACAAATAGAGAGTTAGATAAATGAATTGATCAATCTGACATCAAATTAATATGCGTGATCAAATTGTTTGTAGGTGTAACTTTAATGATACCAAAGGACACTTTCCGGTGACATAAGCGACACCGAAAGTTAATCAAGCGTAAAAAATCTATTGCGAAGTGTGAATAGTATTTAAAATTGTGGAAAATGATTTATCTGAAGTGACAATTTAACAATACTAGGCGTAAAATAGCAGATACTAGGTGTGACCATTTCTTCAAAGTGCATAGCAAAGCTGGATCACATGCGACAATAGATAGGAGATCTGTGACACTTCTTAAGTCACATGCATGACTTTATGAGCAAAAGGCAAGATAAATTTATCTCACAGGCGTGAGCATCCATCTCACAGGCAACAAGAAATAATTTAAGACAAAATAGAAGTGATCAACTAGGCATGAGTTATCAGCTAGTAGGCGTTAAGACAGAGATCTCATGCATCATCAAAATGACTGTAGGCATGACTGAATTGATTGTACGTGTGACTTCACCTATTTTCTGTAGAAAATTCATGAAAAAGTGAAGATAAAAGCATAGAAAATATGATGAAAATGATGAAAAATGATGAAAAATGATGAAATGAGGCTTAGAGCCCCATGGTGGGTGCCATTTTGTATACTAATAAAAGTATTTTCATAGAATTAAGGTTGAACATCAATAAATGAAATAGTAACTAAATTAAACCACAAAGCAATAGAGAAAAATATAGCAAATTAATGATGAATTGAGAATCCTATGGCTCTCTAACTAAGATGTTAATGAATAAGCTCTCAGCAAGCTCTCATTAATGACAGTCCTAGAATGAGAATGATAAAGATAAACAATGCTATTGCTAACAATTATCAAAGTAAATGCTAATTATGCTCTCAAATGCCTTTCTAAACTCAAATTGCAAGAGGTTCAATGCAATTCTTAGATGTGTGGTTGATCATAATGAAGGATTTTAGTCTTCCTTTTATAGATTTTCCAATGGTAGGGGGGTGTAGTTGTGTTTGATCATGATTAAGCCTTAGTTGAGTCCTTGGTTCCACCCTTTGAAGACAATGCAAAGTTTGTGTCCTCAAAGCTTGGGAAAAGTAGACAAGATCAATGGTTAAGATTCTCTTTCACTTTGAGTGATTGAGATTGAATTTGGCTTGATCCATGTGAATGCCTTTCCTCAAATCTCATTGGTTGCCCAGATTTCCTCTCCTTTTGGGTTGTTGAGAGTAATTGAGATTTATTAATTGATTTAATTGATTTATTTTAGCCATGTACCCCTTGAATGGGTTGAATTTAATTTAATCCAAGACTATACAATTAATTGATTTAATTGTATTTTGATTTGATTGCATTAGATTAAAATGCTCTCAATTTTGATTTATCTTGAATTAAGACTTGTTTTTAATTTTGATTGGCTAATTATGCATTGTGATTCAATTGATTCAATTTTTTCCTTGATTTTCTTTGATTTAACTTGATTTTCTTTGATTTGATCTTTGTCCATTTTTAGGTGATTACATACCTAAAGGTGACACAAATTTATATTTCTACTTTCTATTAAGGTTATTTTTTATCTGGATTGCATCAAATAGCTATAAACTATAATTGTGTAGATCATTTTATAAGATTCCTACAAAATATGTGTATTGTCATATGGAAAAGCTTATCCTTTTCCATCAATTGTGTCATTGACTATTTTATGGAGCCATAAATTTTAAGTATGAGTTGAATAATCTAATTTTTTTATTGTACTCTTTATTTTTATATGGTTTTCATAAATAATTTTTTATTAAGGCAAAAATAGGTTTTGAAGGGACCCAAAACCCTTTACATAAATAACTTAAAAGATAGAACATGAAAGAGCACGACAACCAGATACTATGTTTCTCAAAAAATAAATAGGGACATTAGCAACAAAACACCAACAAAAAGCCAACAAAGGGAACAAAAAAAACCAGAGAAAGAATAATAGAACTAGGTCATATTCTTCAACGTCTCAACAACCTCTACCTCTATTTGGTTCATATTATGCATCACCTTTTTTAGGCCTTGAATATCTCAGAGAAGATTCTCATCCTTTCTCTTCAAATTATCCCGAGTTCTCTTACTAAGCCCAATGGAATCTTCAGGCCCCTTATCCTTATCTAAATCTAGCTCAATGACTATCCTTTCCTAATGCACATTCTCCAACTTGATCACTATGGTACTCATGCTCTCAGAAGAGGATCTAATGACCTTATGGCTAAGAGAAATAATGTTTCGGAGGGACTCCTTAATGATCTTTAGTTTATTATCAAAGTTAAAAACTCTTTTCTCATAGTCTTTCTTCAAAATTTTCATGGCATCAACAATTTTTGTGAGGAAATAAACAATGAAATTCTCCTCCTCCTCTATCCATAGCTCTTTAAATTTGATACCCTTGGCATTAGGATCCTCCACAATGCTAGCTTCCATCACCTCCATCTTTCTATTTAGATCCCTACACTTTTAATTTCATGGAAATCCCACTTAACGAGCCTGAAGAAATCTACCACACCATGCCTAGAATTTACCAAAATGCCTGTCGTAAGCTCTTGGTTCAGAATAAAATCATCAAAACTAAGACTAATAGAAGAGAGAGCAAGAGATCTACTATCAATGGTCATAGGTGGTGAGAAGAAAGAGAATCACAAGAGATCGAGGGAGAAAGGGGAGCATCCTCCTCCACCCTACTAGGGAAATTAGCTGACACTACTTCCTTTCTCTTACTCTTAGGAAAAACATTCAACTCCTTTCCAACATTGTTTTTACTAGGAATACAAGAATGGGAAACTAACTTCACTGGGTCCTTCAACTTACCCTTCCCAGTTGGTGAAGATTTAACAATATTCTTAGAAACCCTTTTAACCAAATTAGGAGGAACATAATCCTCTTCCTCCTTGTTTGTTCTCCAACCCCCATCATTAGAATTACTAGTCCCAACATCATCATTATATGATAAAAAGATAGGGGGACTTGGGCACAAAGGTTGGTTTCAAAATGCTCATAAATTAAAAGTAGAATCCCCTCATGTAACACAAGGTTTTTATGAGGGTTCTCTCTATGTTTGAAAATACTACTATTTAGGGAATACACAAGATAGAAAGGGAGAAACACTCTCGCCTTATGATTGAATTGATTAATAAAGACAAAATTATTCCCAAAGGCCCTCGTGAAGTGTTCATGTAGAGTAGTATACTCTATTATCACCTTCAGTAATTCCTACCACACCAACTTAATACTCTTTGTATCAAAGTAGCTCTTATCCGCCTTAACCAAATCTTCCTTTTCCTTGTCAAATTTTGGTAATTTACTCAAGTATAGGATACAAAATAAGGAGGTTATTGAATAAATCTTGGACTTACGTAAAATTAAGGCAATTCAACATGTTTTCTATAAAGATAAATTGATGTGATAATGTTCATTATCATTTGTTGAAGGCATGGAAGAAATTATCATTGTAACAAAGGTAATCATAGTAATTTTTGTTCCTATGATATAATGAAATTGATGTCTACATAAAATGGAGTGCAATAATTAAGGAAGGAAGTAAGAAGAAGTGGCTGATAGTAACAAATTAACTTCGAACAGGTAATCTAAAATGATAAAGGGTTGTCACCCTTTTGAAGAGTGGCAATTGTGAGAGAGTGTTACCATTACAAGGGGAAAATATGGTGAAGAGATTTGAGTATGTCTTACATTGAAAGACAAAAAGAGGGGAAGGTTTCATTTAAGGAGGGCATCAAAAGGAGATAAGGTTGGGGAATAATATATTATTCAGAAATGCCATAATGGAAAGTACCGTGACAATTGTAATGAATGGTAGGGCCCATTTTGTCAACAACACACAAAGGTAAAATTATTGAAGTATTATTTATATATCATCACTTAAGTTGAATGCCCTTGTAATAATGATATGTGTTTCATAGTAATGGTGATGGTGTCAATGTGCAATTTAAAATCAAGAAACATGGAATACAACTTATCTAACCATGAAGTTTATAGGGAATGTGAGGGTCAAAATAGTGAAAATAAATTGAATGGAAATGACCAAATGCCTATTTTAAGGAATGACCTAAAATGATGCTTCAATGAGGTCTCTTGCATTATTCTATGAAAATAGGACTTATTATTCCAATTTTGAAAACTCTAAAAAAAGTGGAGGTACCTTTGTATATATTCAGTTGGGAAAATAAGTATAATTAGTACACTTTTAACGAACAAACTTATGATATTTTTATTGGAAAGCGGCCATGGATGTATAGAATGTATGTTTTTATTTATGGAAACACTACTTATTGGTATGGTCGCTTGGTGTACTATTTAGTTTTGGGTATCCAGTGTTGGAAAAATGACTAAGTCCACAAACAATCTCCAGGATATAACAGCAGAGTTTTGTCTAGCGAGCATAGTATATGGTGAGTTAAGTCATGCACACTTAGATAAAGGTAGTATGGAGTATTGTATGGATTTAGCTATGGTCACTTGTATTTTGGAGCTATCTAGTGAGAGTTACAATGTGTTTATGGTATGTGAGTACAATATAGTAGCAAAACAGGGCAGATGAAAGGTCGTGATGATTGAGGGAGTAATGTGTAGATTCCATAAGTGCTATTTTGGATTTAGGTCAGGTCTTATCCCATCTTGATGGATGTGTGGTCACCTATAGTATATTTTATCTTGGGTTATGTTTTGGACACTTTTGGTGATGCACTTGTGAGCTGACTGGACATATTATGAGATTGGGTATATAAGTAGAGATGTTTTTGAGATGCAAAGATGGGAGTTGCATGTGAATGCATTGTGATGTCAAAATAATGTAGAGGGTATTGCAAGATATAAATGGAAATACTTAAGCATAAAATATTCTTGTATAGTTCATCCTTTTGTAATATTACATTGTAAAGAAATAGTTTTGTATTGTAAGAGTAGTGACCTCCTTGTATTACCCCTAACAGTGTTTTCATACTTTAACAAGGATTTGTACTAAATGTAATATTCATCTCCTAATAGGGATAGGTCTCCTAATAGGGACATTATAATCTTAGCGCATAATTTGTGGTTATCATCACTACCGGGGTTGTCCCTTGGCCAGGGTTTCCTCAAGAACAAATAATGATGTCATGAGTTATTTAATTTATGCATATGTTCTTTTCATTTCAGAAATTTCATGGTTTAGTTTGAATTGTTTAAATTTATATTAAAGTGTTGCAATACTAATTCTCCCCCCTCTCAGTATTTCTTGATCCTAACAATTGGTATCAGATCTTGAGGCTCTTGAAGAGAAACCCTAACAACTTGAGGGATATAAAGAAAATTTTGAGGCAACACTTGAGGACCTAGACAAGGCTAAAGATAATAATGATAAATTAAAGTTCAAATTGAAAAGAGTTGAAGGTTAAATCTAGAATCTTAAGGAGAATCTTGAACTCTCTAAGAACCAAATGCAAGAACTCGTGGAAAAGACACAGGAGGAATCTGAAAATGATTCATTAGATTTGATTGAACAACTTGAACATGAAAAGGAAGCATTGAAGAAGAATCATGAATCTACCACTATTTAGATGGCTAAATAAATTCAACAAGTAAAATAAGAAAAGAGAAAACTTGACGAAGCTTTAAAAGTTACTAATGTTCAGATGGCAAAAATGCAGCTTGAACTAGATAGTTACAAAATTAAGTATCAAGAAATAGAAAAATATAATCACATAATTAAGGGAGAACTTATTGAGGTTAAGAATTACATTGAGAAACTTCATGTGAGCAACAACAAGATTGATTAGAAGATTGCAAAAAAAATCCTAAAGGTGACAATACTGGAGTTGGTTTTGATGAAGCTGGATGTTCTAAATCTCAAGAAAGACAATTTGAAGGCAAAATAGATGAGACACCTAATCAACAAGAAGAACCCAATCAAGATGAACAACCTAAAGAGAAGATCAAAACATTCAAAGGAAGATTCTTTGAATGCAACAAAATTGGTCACATGAAGAGGGATTACAGAGGTAAGACTCCTTATAAGTCCTTCTCTAGTTATTGTTTCAATTGTTATGCATATGGGCACAAAAAGGAAAAATGCAGAAAACCAGATCAGTCATGGAACAAGCAAGATTACATTTGTGAGAAAAGAGAAAATAAGATTACTTATTACAAATACAACAACTTAGGACATTACAAGGACATTACAAGGAATCAATGACATATAGAAAGTTTTTGTAGATTTAATGGACCAAAAAGAAACGAGAAACCACCTACAGTGATAAAGAGGAACATTGGTGATTTTGGCAAGAGCATGGCTGAGTATATATTGAGTTTAAAAAAAAATTACAAAGGAAGAAAGGACAATGATAATGTATGAAAGGTTGTAATGCCCCGCCAGGGAACCCAGAAGAACTTAACCTAAACATGCGACTAAGTTTGCAAAATAATTTTTTTTTTAAAGTTAACAATCAATAACATCAAAGTTTTCAATGCGGAAGCAAAGCAAAAGAAACAACCAACAAAGGTTACAACTCTCAAGGGTTCCTTGATGAAGATTACTAAAGAGTTAATTAATTAATATAAGATAAGATATGAAACCCAAGATTACATCCAAATGATAAATACAACATCATATGCATGATTACATAAATACAAATGGTACCTTAAGGTGACCATAATAATAAGCATCCACTGCACATGTCGCAGGGTATGTGAATACAATAACTGAATAGAAATATACAACATGATAACTCTGAATATTTGATACAATATCACATGAATAAAGAAGAACAAGAAAGAACAATTGCAACATGGATCATCCAGCCTCGGTGCATGAACATTGGAATCTCAAATGGTAAAAGAACCACTACCACCTGACCTCGTGAACCTAAACGGTCCACTCCCACCGTGCTGAGGAGATAACATCAGAACCCACTCGGATAACAAACAACATCAACAATCCAAGGAAGAGGTCTTGAAAGCTTCTACAACAAAGGTACCAAAAAGTACAACAAGGTATAACAAACTCTACCAGAGGCAAACACAATACGTAGGAAACCTAAGATGCATTCAAGAAGTGTCATCACATAAGTCAACCCTAGGGTTATCCTGGTAGTCCCTTCAGACCCCGGTGCCCTAGTTACTCTATGTGGTTATAGTAACCTCTCGTGTAGACAAGGTATTACCTTTGCCATCTCCAGTCCATATAGGCGGTAGGCATCATCTCAACTCCCATCCTAGTCAAACTCAATCAGGAACTTAGGCATGGGCGAGGCAAAAATATCTTATTAGATTCATTTTAGATTCCCAATGTTTATTAATTATCACTTATTAAACTACTTGTAATTGGATCTCCTGGAAGCCACTTCCGGGCTCCGGCACCAATTCACAAGCCACTTCTTGATATACACTCAGATGACCTACTCTAAGGTTCCACATGAACAACAAGAACTCTGAGTTATCACAACCCTTGAATCTTTACAACTAGATTCAACATGTAAAACCAAAAACATGCAAAACCAGATACATCGTAAAAAAAGCTCACCAACACAACATAATCTGCATAGAAAATAAACATGTAAAAAAAAGATACCCAAAACCCGCCTCTGGATTTTAATACCAAAAGATGACTACAACCCCTAAAATCAATTCAAATAAAATGTACAAGGGCGTCAAAAGTCTTCATATAAGACAAGTACATTAAAGATTACATCATTCATACACAAGAATAAACAATTATAATTGACCAAAGATCTAATTTTAACATAATACTTTAATCAGATTCAATTGATTAAAAACAATACAAATCAATCTAGCTTTCAAATACATTTATTATATGAATAATCTATCAACAAAATTAATCAAATTAAAATTTATACAATCCGAGTTTATACTTTTACAAATCAATTGTAAACAATTATAGTACAAGCAAAGAACTATGATTATTAAACTAATTTCTTTTAATAAATGATTACACAAATCAAATATTAAAATATTTAGAGTAATCACAAGGAATAATCTATAATTATAAATAAAATCATCCTAATTACCAAAAGAAATAATTATAAAAAAAGATTATTTATTAATTAATGAAAATTACTAAATAAAACTTATATTAAACAAAATATTTTAAGTTAACATAAATCAAAAATAACATAATTAATAATCTGTAGTGAAAAAGTTTATTAAATTTTTTTTAAAAAAATAACAATATACAAAAAAATAAAGGGGGGGGGGGGGGGGGGGGGGGTACCCGCAGGTCCCCACACCCCTGTCCCCTGTCCGCACGACCTACGCCGGCGACAGTACCACTGGTGCTGCCGCACGACAGTCAATGCCAGGGCCCTCTTAACGGTGGGGGGGGGGGGTATTTTAAAAGCCCCAAAACATATATTTAAATATAAACTTTTCCTTTTAATAACTTTGCAATTTATTTAATTTTTTTTGGAATATTTGTATTTTTGGTATTTTAATATATATTTATTTGTGTTTAGTATATATATATATTTATCAGCTTGTTTTTATTAAATTAAAACAGAGATTAGAATAAATTAAATGATTTGTTAAAAAGTATGTAAATTTATCATATTGGGGTTATTTGTTTTTCGTATTTATGTTAAAAACATGAATAGTAACTCCAATAATTTTTCATCAAGATCAAAACCCTAATCCACTTGGGTTTTCAATTGATCCATAACAAATACCACCAACCTTTTTAACAAAAAGATAGATTTAAATCACACAACGGATTGCATGCAAACTTGCTCTAATTTCCAACCGAAATAAACATTGCTTCTCAAACAATCAAAACCATCAAGCACGAAGAAGACACTTTCTACCATATCCTACAGGAATTTCGAGAAAGATTAACAGTAATAAATTCAAAAACTACCTCAATTCAAATTATACAGATTCGATGATGACCAGAATGAAGAAGACAAAATCTGAGCTTTTTGAAGAACTCTCTCTCCAAAACTATCTCCCAATTTCTATCACAAAACTGTCTCCAAAATTCCTCCTCCAAACCTGTGTACCCGAATAATGGCCAAACCCCTAATAATTAAAGGAATTCCCCTTTCACATGCAAAAATATAAACTCAACATCAAAAGGACTTTGCATGAAGACGATCTCCAGTTCACAGTTCAGTCTTAGTTGAACTAAAGTCTCCTCTCCTCTTTGACTTGAGTTGAAAACACATAACCAAACTTCAACTTGAATTACTAATTCAATTTCATGCAATTATGAATGTGCATTAATGCATTCAATTAAATAATAATTAAAACATTTAGTTAACATAAATAACACATGCCAAAACAACCTTTTAATAAATATATTTTAATTAAACAAAAGTTAAATTTCATGATTAAATATTTCAAAAGTGAGGATATTTAATTAATTCACATTAATTAAATAATTCAACCACACTCAAATTAGCATATAATTAATTCCCCATTAATTAATGCATCAACTATATAATATAAATAATAATTAAACTAAAATAAATACATTTATTTAATTACTATTTAAATACTATGCCATAGCTAAAAATAGCATGATCTAAAAATAGAAATCACATCAAACGCCACAAAGCAACGAAACAGAAAGACCTAAGGATCCACATTCAAACTCAGGACTTAGGTGTAAACTCTTGCCAATTGGACGAGTTTAGAAAGGTGAAAACATAGAATCTTGTCCCTTACTTTAGGACAATATTTGGCTTAGGTTAGGATTTGGAACTGATATTATCTCCCCTCTTTTACCATTGAGATTAGCGATAGGGCACGCTCATCCTAACAATTCAGGGAAGTCAATGCCCGGTACCTACAAACCTGCATAAAAGACAAGCATGTACATATATATAGAAATATAACAGACAATGGTGGGGATCGGCCAATCGTGTGGATCTCGCAAGCAAGTAACTACGACTCCGTCCCTCAACCACATCAAACACATCAAGCAAAAAGATAAAAGCATACATGAACACCATACACATGCAAGTATGGGGTAAGTATAATCAACATTTATAAATAACATTTTGAAATAGATATAACATCATCATAGATAACAACATAAAAATGAGTTGATATAATCATCATAAACATCAATTTATTAAAGATTCACCATGAAGTGACATATATCCAAAATTCATAAAACACTAAAATAACGAAGCACACATACAAGTGGCCTAAAAGAGTTTGGCAAGAAAACAAATAAGCAAACTATGGAGGGGTACTACAAAGGTAAAGGAACATAATGAGACTAAGGTTTAGGGAGAATCAGTAGATGGTACTAAATCTTTGCCTTATGCTATCATTGCAACATTAGCCTAAATGGACAAGCTTGGCCTTAGGGGGAGCTTTGGAGAAACATAACAATAAACTATCCATCCCCTTGCATGTAGAATAAGAACATACGAGCTTATGGACATACATAATAATGTATCTAGAATATATATCTATGATTGCATGGTTATATATGTTGCATTAGATGATTGCTTGAATGTTGATGGTAAACTGGGTATAGTAGCTTTGTGGTTTTGCATTGGGAATTGTGTCAAGATTGAGTACTATGAGTTATAAGTGATGTATCTTAGTCATTTTTATCACCATTTGTGTAGAGTAGAGCAACAACTGAAAGAGCTATGGAATTCCATTGATCTCAAGTTGTGCTTACCCTAAATCTATGTGAAAGGTATTTGATTCTTTCTCCAAGCTTTGTTTATCATGAATACTCCACATATTTTTTATGTAGCTGGGAGGCCAAGGTATAAATTCAAGAAAAATATATACAAATTGATGGAGGATGACCCCAAGGGTGCATTCTCTCAGACCCCTCATAGTGTTTTACATGTCGAAGACATTAGGGCATACGTCCACTGCAAGTATGAGACAATTGGAGATTTTGAGATTCTCAAGGAGATGAAAGATATGTTGAATGCAAGATAAAACATGAAAAACTGAGTTCACACATTTGTAAAATCTAAACATCATGCAGATGACATAATTTTATGAGTTAGATGAATAAAAATGGATCAAAATTTTGTTGAGCATAATTGACAACTGGTTTCTTTGGATTGGAGAGAAACCTCACAATAATGAGAAGACATTAGATAAATTGGAAAATAATTATGGGTCCTCCCCACAATTAGTTACTGATTTGGATAAGGAAGTGTCCAAATTATTGGACAAAATCAGCATGCTACAAATTGAGAAATCAAGAGTGTTGGGAAGATTTGGTGAGTTGAGGAGTTTGATTACTCCTAAATTGTTAATTTTGGAGAAGCACCTTGAGGACATGGAGGCAAAGAAGAAATATCTTGATGGATATATGCCTATAGTAATGAAGGATGCTGAAATATCATCCTTTTCTTTGAATGATTTAATCCAGATTGGTCAGACCTTTAAGATGACATGGGAAGAAAATGCAAGGGTCTTGGAAACCTCCTTCCAAGAAATAATTCACATGGTGTAAGTTTTTGATGAGTAGTCCTAAATGTTTTCCTTGTATATAGATACATTTTTGTATATACCTTTTCTATCGATGTCAAAGGGGGAGTAGTAGCTGTGCAAAATGTATAAGGGGTGTATAGATAGTAGTTTGGCATTGGGAACTTGGTCATTTTTCACTAAGTATTGCCATCAATGCCAAAGGGGGAAATTGTTGGCAAGTGGCCAAGGATGTATAGAATATATGTTATCATTTATGGAAACACTACTTATTGGTATGGTCTCTTAGAGTAAAGTTCAGTTTTGGGTATCCAGTCTTAGAAAAATGACTATGTCCACAACCAGTCTCCTAGATACAGTTACACAGTTTTGCCTAGTGAGAATAGTATATGGCGAGTTAAGTCATGTGTGCTTAGATGAAGGTAGTATGGAGTGTTTTATGGATTTATTTATGGTTTCTTTTATTTTGGATTTTTTTGGCAAGAGTTACAATATTTTTATGGTATGTGAGTATAGTATAGCAGTAGAACAAGGCAGATGAAATGTCACAATGGTTGAGGGAGTAACATGTGGATTTTAACAGTGCTATTTTGGATTTAGGTTGGGTCCAATGCCATATTGATGGATGTGTGATTAATTATTGTGTATTTTCTCTTGGGTTATGTGTTGGACATTTTTGGTGATGCAGTTGTGAGCCGACTGGACATATTATGAGATCATGTGTATACATAGAGATGTTTTTGAGATGCAAATATGGTAGTTGTGTGTGAATGCATTGTGATGTCAAAATAATGTAGAGGGTATTTCAAACTATAACTGGAACTAATTAAGAATAGAAGATGCTTGTATAGTTCATCTTTTGTAATATTACATTGTAAAGAAATAGTTTTGTATTGTAAGAGTAGTGACCTCCTTGTGTTACCCCTGACAGGGTTTTCATCCTTTAACATGAATTTTTACTAATGTAATATTTAGCTCCTAATAGGGACATTGTACTCTTAGTGCATAATTTGTGTGTATCGTCCCCACTAGGGTTTTCCCTTGGCTTGGGTTTCCTTGAGAACAAACAATGGTGTTATGAGTTATTTACTTTATGCATATGTTCTTTTCATTTCAAAAGTTTCATTGTTCATTTTGAATTGTTTAAATTATTAGTAAAGTATTGCAATACCGATTTACCCCCCTCTTAGTATTTATTGATCCTAAAAAAATAATTATTTGGTTTAATGTATTTCTAAGGATTATTCATTAGCTATAATGAAAGGATTAGAAGATCATATGAGTAACAATGTTCTAGTTTTATTTTATGTTGATGTGTGGGTTGTCATTATAGATTGATCATATCATGATATGAACTTTGATAAACTACAAAAGTTTTGAGGAAGGAATGAAAATGCAAGTCCAAAGTGTTAGAATGTGAAGTTGATGCTATCATTTATTGTTGTCATTGATGTCAAAATATCCTATGGATAGATGTAGATTGATTATTTTAGTACTTTGGTAGAAGTGTGCACCAGTTGATGTGCTTTAAATATTTATCTTGATCGACATTGGTGTTGGTCCCATTTATCTTGCAATATACTATGGCTCATTTTTTGGGTCTGATCCTATCTTGGAAGTGGTTATTTGGCTTCAGTCAATGTATTTGCATTTGATGTATAGACTATAGTACTGAAGATCTCAGTGATGGTGTAGCATGTTGTTATGAGAAAGGTGTGTTGTATTGAATGAGGTGGTCCATGTTTCATTCTTTACCACCACATGAATGCTTTAGTTTGACCTATTTCAATTCTAATTAGGCCAACCTAGTTGTCAAAATAAGATGGTATAAGAGAGTGATGAATTTAACTATTGAGATAGGCATGTATACGAGTCATATGAGAAGTGAATGCAAATATGAGAAGGGAATATTTATGTGTTGATGTACATGCCAATTGGTAGAGCTAGTAGTTGACTGTTGTTGGTGATATTTTTCCCCAAAGGTTAGCTTGGCATCAGGATTGACAGGGCTAGTGTCACATTCACTCAACACTCCAAATCTGATAGGAAAAAGGGCCAACTGACAAGGATCAAAGAGAGATCCTTCTACACTTTGAGCTCCACATCACTCAGGCGGATATACCTCATCTGCACACTCATACAACTTGTGTCACACTATAGGCCTATAGGTAACTAACTGTGGAATGGTTCTCAAACTCCTAGGTATCATGTACCTCAATGAAGCCAATATCTCATGCAATAGCCCTACTTGCATGGAGTGAGTATGAAAACTAGAGATCTATCCTAACAACATGAAAGGGAAAAGGTGGAATTGAATGGAATTGATTTGAATGGATTGAAAGGACCCTTGAGATGCCCTAAGTCTTTCATAGACTAGTGCCTTGTCCAATGGGCCACAGAGTCAAATACCCTACTACAAGAGACAGTTATGAAACAAGAACACAATATACCCAATGTGTTGATGCCTAACATCAATCACACACCATGACCAAACCTCAACTTAACACCCACCTGTGCATTCAAGCATGCTATTATCCATCAAAGGATTTTGACCCTCCCCTTAGAAGAGACCTATGAAAGGAAAATACATTAACCAACATCCACTGGAAGACAAGCATGATCTATCCTTGATATCTCAGCTCATACATACATGAACACTAACTCTGAACCAGTTGTCCCTGCAAAGACAACTCCACTTGCAAACACTTAGGCAATGCAAACAGACAAATCAAACACCCTTGATGTATGATTAATAGACTCAAAATTCAAATGGAGATAGCTCGGTAATAGTAAGAATATATTCACTTCTCATACATAAGACAAATCAATTCCAATATGCATTATATTCTTAGAACCAGCAATGGAAACAGAACACCCTATATGCAAAGAGAAGGGGAAATCTGTAGAATAGAACCTTTCATGGAATTGACAAAATTCAGAACCCATACAAAGTCAAAAACTTGACTACATATACCCCTAGCTACCTTGGAATTCTTAGAGAGAATGCAACAAGCTACAGACAACTAGGGCTAGGGTTTCACCCACCCAACCTGCTTAAAAGTCACAAAATTCACTGCAAATACACCTCGAGCCAAGACTGTCTGTCACTAGGTACAAAACCTCCTTAGTAATTAACCGCATAGACCCTGGACCACATCACAACACCAAACAAATCCAATCAGGCCTAAAACATTTAAAACCAGTCCTTTCTGGTTGCTAGAAACCCTCAAAAAATTTGAATTTGAAATCAAACAGCTACATCATTGGTGCCCAGCTCATCAATGATCATGATTCGAATGGAGATCAACTTTATATCCCTACTGTTAGATCTTTATCTTTCCCGGGCTTCACAACTCTAACTCATCCAAGTACCTCAGGCTAACTCCACAACTGTGATATCTCAATAGTTGTCGCATGATCGCATAACATAGAGACAGGCTACGCGATCATGCGACAACCCACCAACACTGCAACTGCTGCCTGCCCCTAAGTATTGGACCCACCTCGCACATCCACCTCAGCACTTGCCGGCCAATGAAAATCAAGCACATCACCCCACCTGGCAAATGGATCCACCGCCTGTCAACTCTTTTAAACACTACCAGATTAGATGGTTGTTGCATGATCACAAGGGGAAAGAATATTCCTTACGGTCATGCAGCAACCGTAAGATCAAAAGGGCTCTGACAATCAGGCCCACTGATGAACTACCACATCACCACCTACCACCAGGCCTTAGCAAGGAAGAACCTTGTCGCATGATCGCAAGCCATGAAAATAGCCCTTGCGATCATGCGACAAGGTCATAAGACCACCACCATTACACGACATCACAACTGAAGCATAGAAAACCGCTAGCCAAGTCACTAAGTGCTAAGGGAATAATTGCTAGAATCAAGCGACAAGGAGATAACAGTTAGTCGCTAGGTCGTGGAATGAGAAATTAACCACTAGGAAAGTGGAACAATAGGAAGAACTAGGACCCACATAGACAAGTGGCAAGTGGTCACATGATCACATGTCAGGAAACTCTAACATGCAGCCATGCGACAACCAATAAGAACATGCACAGATCTAGACCCACATCTCTACCCTGTAAGAAAAAACCAACGGCTATCGCAAGAGCGTGAAGGATAAACATCATGCATCTTCACCACGTGAACATACAACAACCGCTGATCTACCCTAAACTTTAATCATGCTAAAGCATGAAGAACAAAAACCACCACATGATTGTTAGGCATTCAGCGACAACGTGACAAACTGCCTGCCGAGTTACTGGATGCTAGCCACAAACCGCCAGATATCTAGAGATAACTCGACAACATAGTCGCTAGGTCATTGGATAGGAGATGTAACCGCTAGAAAACCTGGACAATCAGTGACATAGAGCCTGCAAGGACTGGGCCCCACCAAACATCGCACCTGCGAAGTTAGGACCAAGGTCGAAAACACACAAGATTTTTGACACAGAGAAAGATCGAAAACACACAGAGTTTTCGATGCTAGAAGACAAGTGCACAAAATAGGAAGCATAGGGTTGAAAACATTGAAGGTTTTCACACAGACCGAAAATATCATGGATTTTCAAAAACATTGTGGGTTTTCGACACATAGGTAGATTGTGAAATTATGTTTCCTGCAGACCCTAAAACTTGGATATCTCTCTGGATTTTGCAAATTAGCACATGTGTTTGGACTGGGGCAAGGTGACACATCAAAGAACATAGGGTAGGACACGCACACCAAGAAACTTACAAGGAAATAGGCCATTTTCATAAGATTTTGCTATGACTGGAAAATGGGCTAACAACTGTTATATCATTTTTGAATTGCAAAGTATTGGTGATAGTGACTTTAGTGGTGGATTCAATTTTTATTTCTTATATTCTAGTAGTGAGCCTATTTGTATTGGTAGTGAATGTTTGATTTCTTTAAGTTTTTACCAAATTAACAGAAGTTAATTAAATTGTTTGAATATCACTCCCCTCTTAATTATTTAGCCTATTAAATAATTGATATCAAGGATTTGGTTCCTTTGAGAGAGCTTAACTGCTTGAGGTAGATCTAATGGCACACAAATTGAACATTCTTATGTTTGATGTATTTGACTACAATTCATGAAAGGAGAAGATGAGAGTACACATGATTCCAATCAGTTGCACTACTTGAAGGAGTGTGGAGATGAAGTATGATGTACCTCAAAATGACCTCAATACTCAAGATGAAATTATAACAGGAGAATGATAAAGTAAGGTATGCGATATTTAGTGCTTTATCAAAAAATAGGCTAGCTAAGGTTATTTCATTAAAGGCTACCTATGAAGTGTGGGAAAAGTTGATAGAGACTTATGAAGGAAATGATAGAGTTAATTAAGTTATATAAGAATCTAATCGCTAAGCATCATCTTGAGAATTAGATTATTGGTGATAAGAATAGAGGTGTTATTACAAGAAGTAAAGCAACACAAGATCAAGTTTTATTGTGTTTACTTTCATAAATTGAGCCCAAATATGTGGAATAAGAATTTAATGATGAGAAATGGGTAAGATAAATGAAAGAAGAACTTGATTAGATAGAGAAGAAACAGAATTGGGAACTCATTCCCAGACCGACTGACAAAAATTTGATTGGTACAAAATGGGTTTTCTAGAAAAAACTAGATGAAAATGGAAAGGTAATGAGGAATAGGGAAAGATTAGTTTGCAAGGGTTATACTTAGATTGAAGGTATTGATTTTGATGAAACTTATGCACTTATTGTATGGATTGAGGTGATTTGGATATTCTTTGTTAGATAACTGAGGGGGGGGGGGGGGGGGGTGAATCAGTTAAGTACAATTATCCTATAGTCCCAAATCTCTTAGATGTATATATTCAATTTTTTTTATCAAATAATCAACTCGGTACGATGTGAACAATATCTTTCTCTTCATCTACTGATTGACAATAAATTAAATATTGTGTTTATCGATCTATCCAATTATGAAATGTGTAAAGAAAAATAATAATTTAACACATGATTCACACATAACACATAGATTTTTAACGTGGAAACCTTATTAGGGGAAAAACCACCTGGGATCGGTAATCCAAAATAATTCACTCTTCTGAAGTGAGCTCAGTTAGGAGCCAACCCTATTAAAGGTTACAAAACACATTGTAAGGTATGACTTGGTTAGAGGATTTATCACTAAAAGTTCTCCCTTAACCATCATTCACTATGGGGTCAACAAGAAAACAATCAACATTCATTGAATGTCATATTGAAATACAAAAAGACTGTGAAGTCCCACTCGATTAAGAGATTTTTCTGTAACAATGGTTAAATTGATACAGTAATGATTTGATTCAAATACAACTAAGATTTGTAGATTTTAAGATCTAAGCTAAGCTCAAAATACATCCTCTGATCAATAAATAATTAAATCCTTCATTTCCTCCAACTTCATTCCACTCACTGTATGCTTCTTTGATGATCAGTAATGTCTGTAGTTCAACTCGGTTATGTCTTTAACTAGTTTGATCAGTGGTGCATGAAAATAGTCCTTTCACGTGAATCATCCCACAATATCAATATTCCCAAACTCAATAATGAATCTCATGTCTCTTTAAATAGAAAACATAAACCATTTTCTTCTCATCCATTAGATTTTTCCTCTTAATCTTCATCATTCATTTTGCCACTTTAACCTTCCTTGACAGTTGTGTCATTAACACATTTTAATCTTCTTCATCTGATCAATCTTGAATTTTGTTAGTCATTGGATCATCATAAAAAACTTTATCTTCTACCTTAGAATCATAAGCAATTGTCCAGCTCATCAATTCAGTTGGCTGTTATATAACTTTATTTATTTCTTTCACTCGGTCAATACAGAATGTGTCAATGATTACTTGCTCAATTAATACTATACTCAGTATACACTACACTAGCTCGGTATATACATAAATCTTCATTTAACGATCACATAAACTTGTTCAGTTCTAATCTTCAATACATAACAAAATCATGTAATACAATCAAGTCAACAACATGATGCCATAGACTCATCAATAAGTTACCCAATGTATACCATAGCCATATCTTTCATATCTATCTAATCTTCATGTAGACATCTCATTCCTTTACCATTTTCCTTCTTTAGATGTTTGTAACCATAATGATAAGTACAATCAAAACTAGTTGACATCAATGACAATACATTGACTGATTTAATTTCCTTACATACCACTTTAGTAGCTCGGTGACCATTAATCACTATCTTTCACTTGTCCATTGTTTCCATCAAGATATTCAATCAATTGTAGGTTATCAATCTCTCCCTTTAGCATTGATGGCAACACAATATGAAATATGCCATAAAATACCAAACATATGTTCTACAACTATATAAAAAATGTTGTAGCTCGGTAAGCTCTCCCTAGCTTATACATTTAATATGTTTGATCACTACACAACATTATCATGCAGACTCTTCCTGTGGATTTGATCTTCTTATCTCCCTTATAATATTTGATTGAATCTCTCTCTCCCTTTGAAAACAATGCCAAAAGAATAAACATCTTTGTAGCAGCCAAAATATTATATCTGGTGTTCGGTTCAGATCAAGTACCTTCATGTACCAATTTGCAGTGTTCTTTTGTTCTTCAATTTTTGACTTTTACAACTTTAGGAAACATTAAGTGTGAGCAATATGCATCAACATCATTTGATATTCTGATAAGGTACAGGGTGATGTAATCTCCTAATCACCTTTATGACTGATAGACAGGGGATGGACCCCTAGTCTAGTCCTCAAGTACTCAAATGTATCCTTAGGTAATGGTTTAGTAAATATATCTGCAAGTTGTTCTTTTGATTTCACAAACTCTAATTTTACTTGCTTGTCTTGTACTTTTTCCCTCAAATAGTGATACTTTATAGATACATGCTTTGTCTTTGCATGCATCAATGTATTATTAGAAATGTCTATAGCACTGGTATTATCACAATATATTATCACTGGGTCAGTGATATCCTCATTCATCCCTTCCAAGAGTTGTTTTATCCATGCGATGTTTGAACAATTAGTAGCAACAACTACATATTTCACTTTGGCAGTGGACTGAGAAATACATGCATGTTTCTTTCTTATCCAAGTTACTAATCTTTCTCCCAAAAAGAATGCTCCAGCGGTAGTTCTCTTCCGGTCATCAATGTTTCCAGCCCAATTTGCATCGGTGTAAACTTGTAGTTCAAAATTGCCCTCTTTCTTGTACCATAAACCATAGTTCTCAGTGTTTTTCAAGTATCTTAGAATTATTTTAACAACAGTCATATGTGATTCTTTAGGATTAGCAGAAAATCTTGCTACAATCCCAACTGCATGTGCAATGTACGGTCTACTATGCACAACATACATCAAATTTACAATTATTGATATGTATAATGTTTGATTTACCTCGGTTGATTGATCATACTTTGTTAATTTGCATCCTTTAACCATAGGTGTACCAACCAGTTTTGAACCTTCCATTCCAAAGGTCTTCAATACTTCTTTGATGTACTCTGATTGTGTAATGAATATACCTTCACTTTGTTGTAGAACTTGCAAACCAAGAAAGAATTTAATCTCTCCAAACATTGACATTTCAAATTCTTTTCTCATTTCATCAGAAAATTATTTGCATAGATTATCATGTCCTCCAAATATGATATCATCAACAAAAATTTCAGCAATAAGAATCTTGTCATCAGTTTCACCTTTCAAGTATAAGTTGATAATGTCACTTGTTATTACAAATCCAATACTAATAAGACATGAATGCAGTCTTTCATACCATGCTCTCAGTGCTTGTTTCATTCCATATAGTGCTTTGTGCAACTTACATACCATGTTTTTCTGATTTGGATCAACAAAACCTTCAGGTTGTTCAATGCATACCTCTTCCTCAAGTATTCTATTCAAAAATGCAAATTTGACATCCATTTAATATACTTTAAATCCTTTGTAGGAAGCATATGCAAGAAATATTCTAACTCCTTCAAGTATTGCAACTGGTGCAAAAGTCTCACCATAATCAATTCCTTATTCTTCTGCATACCCTTTGCATACAAGTCTTGCCTTATTCCTAGTAACTTCACCATTCTCATTCAACTTGTTTCTGAATATCCATTTGGTTCCAATTACATTCTTATCATTTGGCCTTGGTACCAATGTCCATGTTTTATTTTTTAGTATTTGATCTATTTCTTCATTCATGGCTTTAATCCATTCATCATTCTCAAGTGCATCTCTAACATTTTTAGGTTCAAATTCACAAACTAAACATGTGTTGTTTCTCAACTTACTTTGTGTCATCATGCCATCTTGCTTGTCACCAATAATATGATTTTGTGGATGGTGTCTCCTCATAAATTTTTCTAGTACTTGTTCTCTTCTTTGATCATCATTCGGTGTAGGAGCAATATCTTCCTCGGTGACTATTTCTTGATTCTCGATCTCTATAGGCTGATGCTCAGTATCATTATCCAGTTGCTTGATAACTTCAGCCTGTTGCTTAGGTAGAGTGTTAGGTTGTTCAATGTATGTAAATCTACCATAGTATTCTAGTTCCTTTTTTCTTTCTTCATCATTTTTCTCGGCAAACTCATCAACCCTTACATTTTCACTTTCAATCATTTTGTTAGTAACCTTATTCAAACATTTGTTATCTTTTCTTTTAGTAGAGTATCCTAAGAATATTCCTTCATCACCTTTTGAATCAAAATTTCCATTTCTATCATCTTTTAGAATGTAGCATCTACTTCCAAATGTTCTGAAATAGCTTACATTCAATGTGTACCCATACCATAACTCATAGGGTTTCTTGTTTGAATCTTTCTTCAGTTGTACTTGGTTCAATATGTATATTGTAGTACTAACAACTTCTCTCTAGTACATTTGTGCAACATATTTTTAAATCATCAATGTTCTATCACAATCAACAATAGATCTTTTCCTCCTTTCGGAAATTCCATTCTGATGTGGTGTCCTCGGTGTAAAATTGTAACGCCCCGCCAGGGAACCCAAGAGAAGTTAACCTAAACATGCTACTAAGTTTGGTGAATACTTTTTTTTTCTAAAGTTAACACACAAGATAAACAATAGTGCAAAAGCAATTACCATTTACTCACATTGAAACAACATCCAACATAGATTAAAAATCTTGAGGGTCCCATGACATAGAATTAATTAGGAACAAAACACAACTAAAGAATGATAACAAAAGATTCCTTAACATAAATATTACAATTACATGATACAACAATAAATACAATTCTCATGGACATCCATGGCATACAAATAAACTGACATCCACTGCACATGTCGCAGGGTATGTAGTAATCTATCTAACTATAATAGTACAATGTCCGGATTAGGTATCACATGCGATACTCTAATACAAGATTACAAATAATGAAGATATGAAAGAAACATCAAAGAAGAAGCATCGTAAGAAATCCATCCGTGAAATCTCCATCAAGCACTAGTACCAGGACGTCGAATCTCAAATGGTAAAGAATCACTACCACCCGTCTGTGTAGAACCATAAAGGCCTACCCCACCATGCTGAGGAGATAACCACAAACCCCAATCGGATAACCAATACCAAAAAAGGATAAAAACCTAAGCAGAAGGATCCTGAAAGCATTCTAACTCAAGGTAAACATAATAAAGTAATAGGTACAACTCACTAATCCAGAGTCAACCGACACATGTAGAATAACTAGACTATGCATAGGAAGGTGTCATCATGTACATCTAACCCTTGAGTTTTGTCTTGGTAATCTCTCTGAATCTCGACACCCAAGTGACCATACACAGTATCAATGACCTCTCGTACAGATGAAGACATCAACTATGCCAACTCATCCCTTTAAAGGGGGCTAGTCATCTTCTCAACACCATCTTAGTCTGTACTAGCACTCAAGCATGGGTGAGGACTCATATCTTATTAGATTCATTTAAATACCCCTTAATTATATTAGGTTATCACTTGATTACTGATACTTACAATAGGTGATCCTGGCAGCCACTTGTGGGCCCTAACACTTATTGCAAGCCACCTCCTACTACATGTCTAGGTAAACTACCCTAGGCTCACAGATCTCTCCTAGATCTAATCAGGTATACAACTAGGTAACCCCAAATCCAGATTCACACAAAGGAACCAAAATTGATTACAAAGATACCATAACATAAAACAATACAACATGAGCCCAAAAGGTCAAGTCAGGGATGATAATCAGATCATATACACATATCATAACACAACTGAAAATAATACCATCAGACACATACCCCGGCCTCTGTATCCCCCCTAGGTCTTCTAGTACTTGATAACTCATAAAAATTACACCAGAAGACACATGAGGCACGAAGAATACAACACTCACATTATTGAATACTGAAAAATGATCTATAAGCATTTAAATTTCACTACGAAGTCTACAATTCCCAATAATCTATCATTTGAAATAACGTATATAGGGAAAAAACATGATTTAATGATATTATTGATGTACAACACCTAAGCATTTCTTATATATAAAAGATTACTATTCTAATCAATTGACTCATATCATGAAGACATAAATTTAATGAAAATAATCATTCTTTGCTCATTAATAAATCTCCAAAACATACAATCTACTATTTGAATAAACAAATCTCCTAATAGCTTACAAACAAAAACCTAATTTAATTAAGTTAATACCATTTAGCTCAACTTAGTTAATTTGCAATTCAACTTAATCAAATAAACCAATTATTTAAGCTAAATTAAATAACAAATTAACTATATAGTCTAAACAAACTAAGATAAATTACAAATAAAGTAATTTACAAATTAATTCACTTTACATATTAATTAAATTATAATTAAAATACATTACAATAAAATACATATTAATTGAATAAATTAGGATTTAAATAAATTTAAATTAATCTAAAAACAAATTAATAAATATTAATTAAATTAATTACTAAACAAAATTCTAAACAAACTTTAAAAAAAATAAAAATCATTTTTAAATTAAAAGAAAAAAAATACACTTTTTGTGGGGGGACCCTGCGGGCCCCTCTCCCACTCTCCATGCGTGGTACCCATCCTGCGTAGGCAGGAGTGCTGCCACATCAGTACTCATTGCCCAAGGTAGTGCGGTACTATCGTAGTAGTACCCACTGCGCTTGTGTGGGTAGAGGGGGAAGGTAGGGGTATGGTGGCCCCCGCCTCCCCTTCCAAACTTAAATTTTTATATATATATATTTTTTAATGCAAATAAATTTTGTTGCAATTTTTTTATTTATAATATATATATTTTTTATTTCTTTTTTTCTAATTAATTTTTTTAATAACAAGCAAATAAAAATATAGGTTTTGAAATACATAAAGCATATTTTTATTTAAGCCATGCACTCTTCAATTTACCAGGATTTTCTTTTGTTGACTGTGTATTTTATTTTACAGAGAGCAACCTTTTTTTTTACAACCAATCCACAATCAGATTCTTTTGGAAAAGAATCTATTCCATTTTAATAAAGAGTATGCACAATTAACCAAAACAAATGTATCCAATTTATGCCACAAATTAGCTTTCCCTTCGACTGTAATTTACTTTTGACTGTGTTTATTTTATCCATGCACATTTCCCAGAATACAACAATTTTGCCCAGAATACATTTTTTCAAGCCAAAATTAATTTTTCTCAATAGCCCATTTATTTATTTCCTCTATTCAATAGTTTGAACTATAGCTAGTTTAATTTTTTCATTTTCTAAGGGTACTATATTGAATTTTCTGTCAAAATTTTGACAGCATAACCCTACTATGCCAAGTCATAAAATAATCTAAAAGCCAAGAATCTAAGGGTTTATTAACACCCAAAATGAAAGAAAAATTGTAAATAGATCTATGACAACAAATCATTCCAAGCATACTAAAATACTAAAAATTCTACAGATAAAATTACAGGAAGGTTTCTTCAAACCCTACCTCAATTCCAATGCTAGAAACTATAAAGTAATGTCTATAGAATGATAAAACTCCCAGATCTGTCAATAGAAGAACCTAATCCTGAAGATCTGAATCAAAGTGTATGCAAAGCCCAATTCTAGATGCAAGCAAACTACACCTAGAAACACTCAAGCACATACACAAAGCTCAAGAATCACAAAAATGTCTAAAATTCTTCAAAAGCTCTCTCCCCAAATCTCTAACAACCTAATTCCATTCCAAATGAATCCAAATTCCCCCTATTAGGGATTCAACTCCACCATTCATGCAAACCCTAGATGACTCATTAGAAAACTCCTATTCAAACTCCCACTCTTAAGTTGAAAGAAATTACTAATTATTAATTAAAAATATCTTTTAATTGTGCACAACTCAACTTAGACTCCTAAAGACAAGTTGTCACCTTTTTGAAACAAATCATATTCAAACTTAATAAAGCACATGCCATTATTATAATCCCTCATTAAATAATTTAATATTCAAAATAATTAAAACATGCAATTAATTATTTAATATTTAATGGAACATTATTAATCCTAATTTCACACAATTAATTAATAAAATCCAAATATACTAATATTTGATTTTTAATTAATTAATAATCACACAAAAATACAGGGATTACATTTAATATTATTTTCCAACTATAATATTAATTACCATGACTATAGAAAAATCACATACTCAAAAAGCAATAAATCAAGATCAACACATAAAACAATCAAGCTCAAGGAAGGGATCCACGAACTATGTCAACTTGACAAATTTGGATAGGGTAGTCAACAGATACTTATCCAATATCTAGGATAAACAGGCTTGGGTTAGGGTTTTGGGTCTGTGTATTAGCTCCCCTCTTTACCATTGAGATGAATGTTTATGGGCACACTCACTCTTGCCAATTCAGGGAAGACAATACCCTGTACTTGCAAACCTATCATCACCAAACAAGGCATGTACATACAATAATATATAGCAGACAATGATAAGGTACAATTAGACATGTGGATCTCAACTATGCAAGCAACTATGCTTTCGTCCTCTACCACAAAAACATGCCAAACAGATACACTCACATGATAACCATACACATGCCACTATGGGGTCAATACCATATATCAATATAAAACATAAACATAACATCATAAAGATATCAATGTCTAATCTATGCAATCACATGATACACATAAAATGAACAATAATCCATAATCTCCATTTATTAAAATAATAACTGATCACACCACAAGTGACCTAAAAGAATTCAGTCAAACAACTAAAACATAAAGCAAACTATGGGTGGGGTACTACAAAAATCTTGTCTTTTAATTCCATGCTCATTACAAAAGTTAGTGAATTCATCAGAAATCAACTCACCACCTCTATTTGATCTCAAGCATTTTAACTCTTTTCCACTTTCCTTTTCCACTTTAGCTTTATACCATTTAAACATCTTGAAAGCTTTAAATTTTTCTTTCAAAAACATAACATTCATCATCCTAGAGTAGTCATCAAAAAATAAAATAAAGTAACTGTCTCTATAGTAACTCTGAGTTCTCATAGGACAACACAAGTCAGCATGAACCAACTCCAAAATAGCATTAGATGAATAATTTTTTCTCTTGAAACTAGATTTTGACATTTTCCCCTTTTGACATTGTTTGCACATGACATGGTCAGGTTAAGATAAGCTCGGTAAGCCTCTAACTTTTCTTTTCTTACTAATTTTAACCATGTTGTCAAAACTCACATGACATAACATTTTGTGGCATAACCACACATATTCAGTTCTAGCCAATAAACAAGAAGTTTCAACATTGTCAAGATAGAATATATTACCTTTAGATTGATCACCAGTACCGACCAACTTTCTAGTCTCATCATAGATTTTCATCTTTCTATTTTCAAATGCAACTCGGTGACTTGAGTAATTTTGCTGTGCTACACTCAACAAGTTATAGTTAAGTCCTTTCACCCAATATGCATTCTCACATCTGATCTTATTGTTCAACAAGATATATCCTTTTCCTTTTACTAGACAAGATGTATCATTTCCCATTTTGACAGATCCACCATTATAGTGTTCAAGGTATTCAAATTTATCCTCATCACCAGTCATATGATGTGTACAACCACTATCAATAATCCAAGTATCATTCTTGCTAACTTTAGAAATAAGTGTTGTTTCAACATACCTTTCTTCTTCTTCTTAATCTTCTTTCATAGCTACAAATACCACCTCAATATCTTCATTAGTGTCAGTGTCATTTTCATTATCATCATCTTCAACAAGGTAACATGCTTTCTTGCCTTTGTTTCTGTAGTCTCGGTTGCTTCTTTTATCATACTATCGGTTGCCTTTGTGTTCTCAGTTATCTCTTCTGTAAAACTTTCTTTCATCGGATATTTCATTGTCTTTGTCATCTCCCTTCCTGTTAGGACATCTAGCTGCAATGTAGCCAATCTCTTTACAGTTAAAACATACCAAGAGTAATTTCCCTTTATATCTTCCTTTACCTTTTTGCAGTCTTCTAGCCATTAATTCTTCCAGTTTATCAAGTTCATCCTCATCACTATCACTATCACTCTCATTTCTTATCATGTGTTTACTGCTTGATTTATCAATTTTCAAAGATGACATAAATGCAAACTCAACATTCAGAACAATACTATTATCAAAATTATTCAACTCAAAATTAGTCAGTTTACCAATTAGGCTATCAAGTGTAAGAGTGTTACCTGGAGTTGATCTCATTTCATGGATTACAGAGATTATAACAACATAGATAGGCAGCAAGGTTCTAAGAATTTTACTCAAAATAGTGTCTTCATCAATATTACCTCCTACTCCTTGGATAGCATTGACAATCTCCTTAATTCAATTGTTGTATTGTGAAATGTTTTCTCCTTCTTTCATCTTCATGTCATCAAAATTTCCTCTAAGACTCTTAGCTCTTGCCCTTAGCACATTTTCATCTCCTCCGTGAACTAGTGCAAGTTTGTCCCACATTCCTTTAGTAGTACTACATGTCTTGACATCTTAAAATTCAACATCTGATAAGGTAGAAACAATCTCTATCATTGTGACATTGTGTTCATGTATATCTCTCATCTGTTCAATAGTCAATGGACCAGTCGGTTGAATGTAATCATTTCTCAAGTAGTATATTGCAAATTCTCCAATTCCAGATATATACAGTTTCATTCTTCTTTGCCATGTTGAGAAGTTATCTTTATTCAACTTTGACACCTCTCTCTTATACATCTTGTGATCTTTAGCTTAAGTCCTTCAAACTTTCCTTCCAAACACTCTATGCTTTGATACCAATTGTTAGATAACTGAGAGGGGGGGGGGGGGGTGAATTAGTTAAGTATAGTTATCTTACAATCCCAAATCTCCCAGATGTATATATTCAAACTTTTCAATCAAATAATCAACTCGGTAAGATATCAATATTATCTTTCTCTTCATCTACTGATTGACAGTAAATTAACTACCATGTTTACTAATCTATCTAGTTATGAAACATGTAAAGAAAAATAATAATTTCACACATCATTCACAAATAACACATAGATTTTTAACGTGGAAACCTTGTTAGGGGAAAAACCACCTAGGATCGGTAATCAAAAATAATTCACTCTTCTAAAGTGAGCTTGGTTAGGAGCCAACCCTGCTAAAGGTTACAAAACACACTGTAAGGTATGAATTGGTTAGAGGATTTATCACTAACAGTTCTCCCTTGACCAGAATTCACTATGGGGTCAACAAGAAAACAATCAACATTCATTGAATGTCATATTGAAATACAAAAAGACTGTGAAGTCCCACTCGATTAAGATATTTTATTGTAACAATGATTAAACTAATATAATAATGAACTGATTCAAATACAACTAAGATTTGTAGATTTTTAGATCTAAGGTAAGCTCAAAATACCTCCTTTGATCAATAAACAATTCAATATTTCATTTCCTCCAGCTTCATTCCACTCAGTGTATGCTTCTTTGATGCTTGGTAATGCCTTGAGTTCAACTTGGTTCTGTCTTTAACCAGTTTGATTAGTGGTGCATGAAAATAGTCCTTTCACATGAATTCTCCTACAGTATCAATATTCCCAAAATCAATAATCAATCTCATGTCTCTTTAAATAGACAACATAAACCATTTTCTTCTCATCTGTTATATTTTGTTGCTTTAACCTTCCTCGAAAGTTGTTTCATTAACACGTTTCAATCTTCTTCATCGAATCAATCTTGAATTTTGTCAATCATTGGATCATCATAATAAACTTTATCTTCTACCTCAAAATCATAAGAAATTATCCAACTCATCAATTTAGTCAGCTGTTATATAACTTTATTTATTCTATCACTCGGTCAATACAAAATGTGTCAGTGATTACCTACTCAATTAATACTATACTCGGTATACACTACACTAGCTCAATGTATACAAAAATCTTCATTTACCAACCACATAAACTTGTTCAATTTTGATCTTCAATACATAACAAAATCATGTAATACAAGCAAGTCAATAACATGATGCCATAGACTCATCAATAAGTTACCCAATGTATATATCATAGCCATATCTTTCATATCCATCTAATCTTCATGTAGATATCTCATTCCTTTACCATTTTCCTTCTTTATATGTTTGTAACCATCATGATAAGTACAATCAAAACTACTTGACATCAATGACAATACATTGATTGATTTAATTGCCTTACATACCACTTTAGTAGCTAGGTGACTATTAATCACTATCTTTCACTTGTCCATTCTTTCCATCAAGATATTCAATCAGTTGTAGGTTATCAATTCTTATCATTTGCATAATTTAAAGATTTCAAGGTTTATCAGGTGGATGTTAAGTCATCATTCTTGAATGGAGAAATGAAGGAAGAAGTTTACATTGAACAACTGGAAGGGTTCAAGTCCGAAGAGGATCTATATGTTGTGTGAAAATTGAAGAAGGAATTCTATGGACTAAAGTAGGCACATAAGGCCTAGTATCTAATTGGACAAGGATTTCAAAAAGGATTAAATGACAGTAATTTGTATTACAGGATTTATTCAAATCAGATTTTAATTATTGTGGTTTATGTTGATGATATAATTTTTGGAGGAAAATATTATTTGCATAAAATTTTTGTAGAGGATATGTAGAAGGAATTTGTGATGTCTATGATTAGTGAGCTAAATTTCTTTCTTGGATTGCAGGTAAATCATAATAGTAAAGGAATTTTCATTTTTGAGTCCATGTATATTAGAAAGTTATTGAAGAAGTTTGGTTTGGAAAATTCTAAACCAGTATGTACTCTCATTATTACTAGATGTAAGATGACTAAAGAAGATGATTTACTAAATGCTAATGCAAGTTGTAATCACCTAAAAATGGTCTAGCTAAACCAATTTTCCTAATTCTCAAATCAAGTGATCAAACAATCAAACCACATCAAATCTCGAGCATAATTTTGTAATTGAATAAAATCAATTTCATTACATAATTAATCAATTATCAAGTATCTATGACCAATAATCAAGAATAATTCCTTAATTAATTATCCTAGTCATTTAATCAAACCAAACTCAAAAATACCTATGGCTAGTGATATTAATTAATGTGAATTAATTAAATTTCCTATTATCCTCTCAACTCACAAAAGAACAAAAGAGTTAATTCCAACCAATGGGAGTTAATCACAAGGATCACTCGCATGGATCAAGTGAGAATCAATATCAACCATTCATCATGGATGAATCTCCACCATCAAATTCAAATTCAATATTTCCCTCCAAGAGCAAATCTATAAAACCAATCTCATTCAAGTCATTTTTCATATCTAGATCATTTAATTAACAAAGTGCTTCTATTTTCAATCTAGATCAATTCTTCTATTTCTCACATCAATTCTTCATTCTAATTCTAGCTTAATTCCTCTTAATTTCTTTCATGTTAAATGAATTTCATTTAAATCTTCCATTTCATATTTGTAATGTCAATGATCTTATGCATAATTCTAAGAGCACTAACAATTAGATCATACTCTCTATGAATAGGAAGCTATAATTCAGTTTGAATTGTTATGATTTTGATTGCTTGTCATGTACTAAAAATTGATATAATGAGTTATAGAAGTGTTGTGTTTGCAAGATAACATGTACGAAAAAATACACACACATTTTTGGAACCTATCGTGGGGCCTAGCCTCATATTTTCTATCACTTTGAGCAAATTTTCATGATCTAACCTTTTGTTTTACAATCCAGGCTCACATCTAGTTAATCCTAGGTCGCATTTGGGAGAAGTGTCGCATTTGGTCAATCATGGGTCGCATTTGGGAGAAAGATCTTATTCAAGATTTCCTGGATCACATTTGTTAAAATATCTTGTCAGCTTACATTTAGAGTGTCACATTTGGGACATAGAGCATTTGTGCATGTGCTAGAACCTAGATTTTTGTAGTTTTGGATACCTTTTTGGCTTCTTTGTCAGGTTTAGTCATTACAATCAGTCAACCTAGAGTGTACCTTACATACCTACTCGGTTATCATATCAATCCTTGGATTATCAAATATTCATGATTTAGACCATATTTCATCATTTTCAATACCAATTAGATTTGAAAAACATTCAAAATCCTAAAATTTTAAAAAATGTCTGAAAATTTTTACCCCAACTCTGAGAGGTCAAACTTTTGAACTGGTGATCAAAATTGTGAACTATTTTCATCATTGGAAAGATAATAAAGAAATCTATTTTAGTCTAAAAAATAACATGCCTTTGTCAACCCAATTTTTGAGACTGACGAAAGTCTCAACTCTAAAAAATGAGTAGAAGACCTTCAAAAATCCAAATTACTAAAACTTTGAAAAATATCAAAAAAATATGAAAACCTTGGATTTTAATTTTTCTTCTATTTCATCCCCATGGTTATCTTAGCCTAATTACATATTGAAACAAGGTGTTAAATCTTCTCATCCATCATATAATCAAGAAAATCACAACAATCACAACATGAATGATCAATCTATCTTTCTCCTCATGGAGGAATGTTAAGCTTTGCAATTAGAAATTCAAGAATGAAGAAATAAAAGGAGACCCCATCAGACAAGTATTCCTTATGATCAATCTATCCTTTTCTCTTTAAGGATTATATCCACATGTCTTCATCTCCTTTAAACATGGATAAACCAATGTATGACAATCTAACCTTTGATCAAGAAGCTATGGCACAATCTAATGATAATCATATCTTTGATCAAGAAAATGAAGAAACATATATATCATATTCACTTGACAATCTTCTCCATCTACAAGAACATCAAGAAGAACCTAATAATACCTTAGAGATAATATTTAATCCTTTGGGAAAATATTATGAATCAACATTGCAAGAACTTCTTGAGTACAATCTCATCACGGTGCCTCAAATCACTTCACGTGGTTTTGTATTCTTGAGAAACTATTGTGCATATCATCAAAATAATGAACATAAAACTTAAGATTGCATGGAGATGAAACACAAGATCCAAGATCTCATTAATGATGACATAATTGAAGTTGAAAATCCTAATGAATCATATAATGAAGAAAAATACACTACTCTCAAGAAATATCAAACTCATGAACCTATGTCAAGTATTGGTTCTCATGCAGGCTCCAATTCTTCCGCCATGCATTCATCTTCTAAAGCAAAAAATCTATCTAGAGTCTCTCTATCAAAAAAAGAACCTAATGCTTTCCATAAAAACTATGTCTACCCTCAAGGGATACCTCTAAAATAAATCCAAGCTAATCTACATCTAGCTGCAAATCTTTTCAATGCTTCCAAAATCAAAGATCCTGAACCCTCATGCGTTGTCATGCCTAGTAAAAATGTTATTCCATCAACCCTTCAAGAATCTCCCATGTAGATTGAAACTCCTACCTCATCCTTAGAAGTGGTTCCATGTCAAGAGGATAGTTCAAAATGTGAAGAAACCAATATTACCTAAGATCAAGATCAAGATATCCTTCCCCATCCAATAGTTGACCCACATATCCCAAGAACTCCATGATGATCCAGCCATTCCCTTTCACTTCTTCCAAGAACACATCCTTTCACCTCAAGAGCTACATTGTCCTCCATATTTTATATACTATCTACCTCCTAAGAAAGATCAAGAGAAAAACACTTTTCCTATGCTATCTAGAGGTCCTTGTCAAGATCAGAGTATCCTATCAATCCCTTGTCATACTCCTCCATATCCACCTGAAACATCTCCCATTCTTTCTAATCCTTGGAATAAGAATAAATACCCCCAAACTTTTTTTTCTCCTATCAAAGCTATTCATAAGCCCATTGGTATTGTTATAATAACAATGTCTTAATCGAATGAGAGAGGGGGGGGGGGGGGTGAATCAGTTGATTCCAAGCTCTTAGCTTTAATTCCAAATCAATCTTTATACTTAAATAAATGTAAAATAACCACAAAACATGTGAACACCAAAAATTATTCTCAAGGAAAATCCCTTTAAAGGAAAAACCATTTTAGAGGTCACAAACCCTGTTAGAGGTATTTACAACTGGCCACAGGCCAAAATATAATCAAAAGGTTACATCCACCTTCTAGTCTTTACATAAAATATCATCAAGATATTTGAACTACCATAATAGGACAATTCACCCTTGTGCACTAATGAAAAACCTTCTACTCTACAAACATCAAATCTCACATCCTTCTAGCTCTCATATATCCTTATCCACACCATACCTCAACTATAAGGAAAAGCCCTTCCTCATATACAAGTTACAAATAATAAATCTCCTAGAGGTTGGCCATTATAGGACCTCATTATATTATAGATGATTACATTATCCAAGGAAGAAACAAATACATTGTCCCTAAACATATTACAATAAATACAAACCTCAATATAGTCAGCTCCATCAATTATCCAAAGATAATTGTCCCCACACGTTACCCTTCCTAGTCAGCTCCCAAATACTTATTTGTTGGAAAACACATTACATATGATGTCAAAGATCACACAAACATATTGTGATCACATAGAAGCTTCTCCATGATGTCATCTAACATATCCCAATCTCTCATACTATAATCCATCATCACATTTAATAGTTATGCACAAAACACTTCCACTCACTTTGTGAGTTCCCTTATTTTTGGCCCTACTAGCCAATCTTCACTACTCTTTCAATAAATTTTACAAATGACCATATCAAACTCTATGATTATAGACATAAGTCTAATACTCATCCTGGAACATATATCTAAGCTCGTGTGAGGTAAGACATCATATGACATCCGTACCACTCTCTGCAACATGCGTGTACATTGTCCTACAATTTCTGACCCTTCATAGCTGAATACATGTTGACACCAATGAAAAAAATATTGAATGCCAACACCATATTGTAATAATTCCAACAATCTCCCCCTTTTGCATTGATGGCAACATATGAAAAACCATCAACCCAATAGTAGACTTTTTATATGACCTTCTCAATATCTTCTTCACAGATCCTCCTAAACCAGTAATGGTTTTTCACTAATATCTCTCCCCCTTTGACATCAATGGAAAAGGGTGCCATCCTCTTTTTCCTACTCTACCAAGTGTATCTTTTTCAAATCTTCAAGACCTTCAACTACTAGGTGCAAGATCACCTTGATATGGTTAGTTATAATCAAACCATTACCTCCCTTAAGGAGTAAACCTCTGCATCAATTTTGCAAATGATATAGCTCTAATTACTAATGAACTTGAGCACTAATGTATCTTCTTAATTACCTCTAGGTGGGGCTCTAACCCCAAGCTTACCTCTGAGATATTCAAAGGTATCTTTCTTCAGTGGTTTGGTGAAGATGTCTACAATCTGCTCCTTTGTGCTTACATATTCAATCTTTACCTCTTTCTCTTTCACTTTCTCCCTTAGAAAATGATACTTGATTGAAATATGCTTAGTCTTTGAATGAACCACTAGGTACTTTGACATATTTAATGTACTTTTGTTATCACAATGTATGATAATTGGCTCACCAAGGATCACACCAATGTCCTTCAACATATGTTTCATCCAAATGATCTATGTGCAATTGATTTTAGAAGTGACATACTTTGATTTAGCTGTTGACTGAGATATATAGTCTTGTTTCTTGCTTAACCAAGAAACTAACCTCTTCCAAAAGAAAAAGGCTCCTCCACTTGTACTTTTCCTATCATCTATATTGTCTACCCAATATGTATCAGTATAGGCTTCCAATGTGAAGTCTTTTGTCCTATCATACCACAAGCCAAAATCAAATGTTCCCTTTAGATATCTAAAGATCATCTTTACTATAGCAAAATAAGTTTCCTTTGGATCTTCCTCGAATCTAGCAATAATTTCAATTGAACTTTCTATATCTTCCTCGAATCTAGCAATAATTTCAAAAGTAGACAAATTATCTCCTGTTACCATAGGAGTTCCAACTGGTTTACTTTCATCCATGCAAAATTTATTTAGCATCTCCTTAAGATACTTGGTCTGAGATATGAAGATCCCATTCTTTCTCTGATTAATTTGCATCCCTCAGAATAAATTCATCTCTCCTATCATGGACATCTCAAATTCACCCTTCATTTCTTCTGCAAACTTCTTACTCATAGCATCACTTCCTCCAAAGGTAATGTCATCAAAAAATACTTCTACTATTAAAAAGTCTTTATCATTACATCTCAAATATTGATTTCTAACTATATTACCTCTTTTAAAACCAAGATATAATAAATACCTATCCAGTCTATCATACCAAGCTCTAGGTACTTGCTTTAGTCCATATAGTGATTTCTTCAATCTCCAAACCATGTCTTTATTGCTTGATAAAGGAAAACCATTAGGATACTCAATGTAAACCTCTTTTTCTAAGTCACCATTGAGAAATGCTGACTTGACATCCATCTGATAGACCTTTAAATAATTATATGTAGCATAGGCTAAGAGTAACCTAACTTCCTCCAACCTCGCAATAGGTGCATAATTTTCCTCAAAGTCAATTCCTTCTTGTTGTGAATATCCCCCTTGCATACCAATCTATCTTTTTTTTGGTCACAACACCATCTTCATTCATCTTATTTTTGAATACCCATTTTGTCCCAAATGTTGGAAATCTATTGGGAAAGTGTGATACTGAGAGGGGGGGGTGAATCAGATATCAACCAATTGATTCATTTTGACATAAACAAACTTGAAAAGTATAAGCATTAAACTTAACACTGTAACATATCTAATATCCTAATCATCATCCATGAAAATAAACATAACACAATGATTTTGGTTACCCATAAACCCTTGAAAGGCAAAACTGGGGTGGGGATGACACCCAAAAATCTTCACAACTGCAGTATTAAATTTTTCCTATTAGGGCTACAAGTTTGATCATAAAATACAATCTACCCTATGATGGGTCTTCCATGTTAAGAGCTTTGAGACTTATACAATCTACCTTGCAAAAGGATTTGAAACTTAAAACTAAGTAAGCACTTAGTTAAATATTTAATAAGGTCTGTTAAAACCACTCTATTAAGAGATTTAATCTGATTCACCTATTAGGATGTCTTAATACCTAATCCTTCAGTTTGCACTATGATGCTAATTACAAATATTCTCCTTACACTAAAGATTTGATCTCCTCTATCAAGTATGTCTCTATTTTTTCCTTTACTGCTCTATTCTATTATGCTCAATCACTAAACTCTATTATGCTCTGATAGTATGAGATATCCTTCATACTCTTGTCCTCTCATTATGTGTTTAGGGTTCAGATCTCATCTTATATAAACAATTAATCATCTCCAAGATTTAAGATCTACAATCTGGATTGTCTCCTTTTGTTGCTTAACCTTTCCCTAATTCTGATTGGTTCCATGAGTTACATAGGGATTAATGATTACAATGCTAGAGTATAACTACCTCTGTTATTTCCTCAACAAACAATAAAACATAATATGGATGTCGGCCAAAATAGTTTACCTAAGTGTTTGTACCATAAAAAATACATATGTCAATTTTGGCTTGCTCAACATTTGATATCTCTAGCACTCGACATTCACTGTTCTATATACTCTGGTGCTTGGCATTGACATCTTTCCATAATTTGGAAAAAGATGACTTGGCTAATACTGAAGTACTCGGTGACCACTGTCTTACTTGATAGTGACTACTGCTTGATAACTTTACAATATACATGACTCAACCTATACATGATGACTTGGTCATAGTGATGACCGACCAACATTTCCTAGATAATGACTAAGTGTAAGACACTAATAGACAACAAAACTTAGGGATCAACACCAATAACATTCTTATCTTTAGGTCTAGGTACCAATTCCCAAGTGTTGTTCTTTTGTATCTGATCAAGTTCTTCTTGCATTGCTTTGATCCATGACTCATCTCTGCAAGCTTCATCAGTAGTCTTTGGCTCAACTTGTGAAATCAAACAAATTGCATCTCTATTCTGAAACCTTGCTCTAGTGCCTCTGCTACTGTTACCAATAATTTAGTTCAGAGGATGATCCCTCTGCACATATTTAGGTGTCCTAAACACCTCTGGTCTCTCATTCAGATTCATATCTATGTTGTCATCTATCATAAAAAACCTCTTGCGATGGATCCTAAGTTTCTTCATGGTCTTGATCTTCATTATGCCCTTGATTTAGATTTTTATTACTCTGATTTAGTCCTTCTTCCCATACTGGATCATGAGGGTTAAATTCACAAGTTCTTTCCTTTACTTGAAACTTTTCATCAATCCTAACATTTTCAGTTTCAATTATCTTTCTTGTTCTTAGATTATAACGTCTATAAGGCTTACTCTTTGTAGAGTACCCAAAAATTTTTTCCCTCATCACTTGCATCAAATTTCCCTATGCTATCATCTCTTCTAATAAAGCATTTTCTACCAAAAATTCTAAAATACTTAACAATAGGAGTATGACCAAACCAAAGCTCATAAGGTGTCTTACTAGTACCATCTCTGATATGAACCCTATTCATTCTGTACATTGCGGTGTTAACTGTGTCTCTCAAGTGCATGTGTGCAAGTCTTCCTTTAGTCAACATAGTCCTCATAGTATCAAGAGCTGATTTGTTTCTTCTCTCAGCTACACCATTCTGCTGTGGTGTCCTAGGTGTAGAATTCTGCCTCAATATTCCATGCTCTTTATAGAAAGCATTAAAGTTTCCTGATATAAATTATTCACCTCTGTCTGATCTCAGACATTTGATCTTAAAACTAGACTTTATTTCTACTCTTGCCTTGAAATACTTGAATGTTCCAAAAGCTTCTGATTTCTCTCTAAGAAATTGTACCCACATCATTTTAGAATAATCATCAGTAAATAAAATGAAATACCTCTCACCAAAGTAAGACTTGGTCTGTGTAGGTCCACATAGATATGTGAGTCAAATATAACTTGTTTCTAGCTGAAAAATATTTGTTGTGAAAGCTATTCCTTGTCTTCTTTCCCATTACACACTCTCTACATGTTGTGTTGGTTGGCTTCACAATCTTAGGCAGATCTCTAATCGTATTAATGTTACTTGCCTTGTAATGCCCCACCAGGGAACCCAAAAGAACTTAACCTAAACATGCGACTAAGTTTGTAGATTAATTTTTTTTTAAAAGTTAACATTCAATAACATTAAAGTTTACAATGCGGAAGTAAAGCAAAGCAATAAACAACTATCATAGGTTACAACTCTCAAGGGTTCCTTGACGTAGATTACAAAAGAGTTAATTAATTAATATAAGATAAAGATATGAATCCCAAGAATACATCTAAATGATAAATACAACATCATATGCATGATTACATAAATACAATTGGTACCTTAAGGTAACCATATTAATAAGCATCCACTGCACATGTCTCAGGGTATGTGAAAACAATAACTGGAAAAAAAAATACAACATGATGACTCTGAATATCTGAAAGAATGATATAAGATCATAAGAAGAAAGAGAATAAGAAAGAATAACTGCAACATGGATCATCCAGCCTCGTTGCACAAACGTTAGAATCTCAAATGGTAAAGAATCACTACCACTTGACCTCATGAACCTAAACGGTCCACTCCCACCATGCTAAGGAGATAACATCAGAACCCACTTGGATAACAAACAACAATCCAAGGAAGAGGTCCTGAAAGCTTCTAACTCAAAGGTACCAAAAAGTACAACAAGGTATAACAAACTCTACTAGAGGCAAACACAACATGTAGGAAACCTAAGATGCATACAAGAAGTGTCATCACATAAGCCAACTCTAGGGTTATCCTGGTAGTCCCTTCAAACCCCGGTGCTCTAGTGACTCTATGTGGTTATAGTATCCTCTCATGTAGACAAGGTACTACCTATGCCATATCTAGTCCATAGAGGCGGCAAGCATCATCTCAACTCCCATCCTAGTTAAACTCAATTGGGAACTCAGGCATGGGCGAGGCACAAATATCTTATTAGGTTCATTTTAGATTCCCAATGTTTATTAATTATCACTTATTAAACTACTTGTAATTGGATCTCCTGGTAGCCACTTTCGAGCCCTGGCACCAATTCACAAGCCACTTCATGATATACACTTAGAAGACCTACTCTAGGGTTCCACATGAACAATAAGAACTTTGAGTTATCACAGCCCTTGAATCTTTACAACTAGATTCAACATGCAAAAATAGATACATCATAAAACAAGTTCACCAACACAACATAATATGCATGGCAAATAAACATGTCAGAAAAAGATACCCAAAACCCACCTCTGGATTTTAATCTCAAAAGATGACTACAACCCCTAAAAACCAATAAAAAACTAATTGAGATAATACTTTACATACCAATTGCAAAATGATTAAGGATTGCCTTATTAAAAATTCACACAGGAATAAATGCAATTGTATTCCACAAAAGATCCTATTTCAATCCATGCTTTAATCATATACAATCTTAAGCATTATGAAATTTATCTAACTTTCAAATACAACTAGCAATTTAAATATTCCAATTAATACATAATTTACCCAATAAAAATTTAGAATCAAACTAAGTAAAAATATTAATAGTCCAATCTAAAATTACTTAATGTCCAAACCAAATTATTTTAATAATAATTAAATAAAAATAGATTAGTAAATAAAAAATAAAATAAAATGAAAACTAAACTAGATTAATAAATTAAATTATTAACATAATTAATAAACTATCAAACAAAAAGGAAAAGTTCTAATTTTTTTTTTAAAAATAACAAAATATATAATAAAGAAGGGGGGGGGGTACCCGTGGGTCCCCACACCCCTGTCCCCTGTCCACACGGTACAAAAGCTGCCTGACCTACATCGGCAATAGTACTGGTAGTACTATTGCACGACAGCCCCCTCAAGGATTGTCGTGCGTCAGTACTCCAGTACTGCGCACGAGAATCTAAGCCAGAGGGCCCGCCAAACATAGTGGGGTTATTTAATAACCCACAAACTTTTACAATATAAACTTGATTTAATTTTTTTTTAAACAACGTAACATTAATTCTGAAAAGTTATCATATCACTGTTTGATATTTATTTTTTTAAATTCAGAAATCAAAATCATAATTAATTCAACTATAATATGACTTTAATTTCACAAATAACCAGGATATATATATATATATATATATATATATATATATACTAAAAGCAACACAAAACATGAATATATATAAATATTTCACATTTACAAAGTCTCCTTAACATAAATATTAATTCCATTAATATTCAACAAAGACCAAAACCTTAGTCGAATTGGGCTTTCTCATACTCTTTTTACAGATTTCTCAAAACCATCAAAATGCAAAACAGATTGGCAAAACTATTCAAATCACATTGCAAAATACAAAACTTCTCAACATTCAAAATCCAACAGGCACGATGAAGACACACCTTTCTTTTCTGTAGAGATCTAAAAAGTAATAAAAAGAATAATTTCAAAACCTACCTCAAATCAAAATTATATAGATTCGAAGATGACCAGAATGAAGAAAATAGAATCCAAGCTTTTCGAAAAACTCTCCCAAATCTGTCACAAATCTGTCTCCAAAATTCCTCCTCCAAAACCTGTGTACTCGAATAATGGTGAAAACCCCTAATATTTAAAGGAATTCCCCTTTCACATGTAGAAATATAAACTCAACATCAAAAAGGGCTTGCATGAAGACGAACTTCAGTTCACTGTTCAGTCTCAGTTGAACTGGAGTCTCCTTTCCTCCTTGACTTGAGTTGAAAACACATAACCAAACTTCAACTTGAATTACTAATTCAATTTCATGCAATTATGAATGTGCAACATAATGCATTCAATTAATTAATAATTAGAAGATTTAGTTAACATAACTAACACATGCCAAAATAACCTTCAATTTAGTAAATACATTATAATTAAACAAAGGTTAAATTCCATGATTTAAATATTTCAAAAGTGAGGATATTTAATTAATTCACATTAATTAAATATTTCAACCACACTCAAATTAGCATAAAATTAATTCCCAATTAATTTATGCATCAACTATATAATATAAATAATAATTAAACTAAAATAAATACATTTATTTAATTACCATTTAAATACTATGCCACAGCTAAAAATAGCATGATCTAAAAAAATAGAAAACACATCAAACTCCACAATCAAAGAATCAGAAAGACCTAAAGACCCACATTCAAACTCAAGACTTAGGTGTAAACTCTTGCCAATTGGATGAGTTTAGAAGGGTGGAAACACATAATCTTGTCCCCTACTTTAGGACAATATTTGGCTTAGGTTAGGATTTGGAACTGAATATTATCTCCCCTCTTTTACCATTGAGATTAGCGATAGGGCACGTTCATCCTAACAATTTAGGTAAGTCGATGCCCGGTACCTGTGAACTTGCATAAGAGACAAGCATGTGCATATATATAGAAATATAACAGACAATGGCGGGGATCAGCTGATCGTGTGGATCTCGCAAGCAAGTAACTACGACTCTATCCCTCAAGCACATCAAGCACATCAAGCAGAAATATAAAAGCATACATGAACACCATACACATGCAAGTATGGGGTAAGTATAACTATCATTATAAATATCATTTCAAAACAAATATAACATCATCACATCATATAACTGAATCAATATAAAACATCATAAACATCCATTTATAAAAGATTCACCATAAGGTGACATATATCCAAAAATCATAATAATACTGAAATAACGAAGCATGCATACAAGTGGCCCAAAAGAGTTTGGCAAGAGAACATAAAAGCAAACTATGGAGGGGTACTACATGCCTTTACAATATTATCAAAGTTTATATGACAAAACCTTCTATGCCACAACCATCCTTCATCAATTTTGACAATAAAACAATTTACCTCTATTGAGTTTAACTAAAAGACATTTCCTCGTCTTAGTACCATATGCAATTAGATCTCCTTTAGAACTTATGATTATGCAATATCCATCCTTAAACTGTATATGATAACCTTTGTCAACCAATTGACCAACGCTTAGTAGATTATGTTTTAATCCATCAACAAATAGAATATCATCAGTATTAGTTTTACCATCCAAAGTAATAGATCCACTTCCCATGATTGGATTAGGAGTATTGTCACCAAATCTAACAACACCACCATCATATATGTTTAGCTTAACAAATTTATCTTGATCACCTATCATATGTTGCAAACATCCATTGTCTATGATCCAATCATCTTTCTTCTCAACATGTGATACTAATTCATTTCTTCTCACATAGGTTCTTCTTCTTTTATTGCCACAAAACCAAGTGTTTCATTTATATCTTCATCATCATCAGATACAACATCACCAACATAGTAGCATTCCTTATCCTTCTTGAATTTACCATACTTAGGTTTATACTTGGTAATCCTTATTGGACATCTAGAGGCAAAATGACCAATCTTGTTGCAATTAAAGCACTTTAAATATAACTTGCCTTCAAACTTACCTTGACATTTGTGTTCTCTTCTTGTGATCATGGATAAGATCTCTTCATCACACTATTTTCCAGTTCTTAAATGTGTTCGCATTTCTCAACATATTCTCCCAATTCTTCATTGTATTTGCTTGCTCTGCAAGAACCTACAATATTTATTCCCGCATTTATGTCTTTATGATCTGTCACCTTGAATATTGTCTCAACCTTTGGTAAAGCCTCCTTGAGCTCTGCGGTCTCAAATTTTGTTAGCTTGGACACTAACATTTCCCTTGTAAACTTCATAGTGAAAGGAATGATCTCCTCTATTGCATGTACTTTACTTCTATATATTGGTGTTAAAGATCTCAAAATATTTGAAATGACTTCATCCTCAACGTAAGTTCCTCCATTGTTCCTGATCCTTGTTACACATTATGTAACCTTTTGAAGTCAAACATTCTCACTGTTTCATCTTCTTTCATTTGGAGTGTCTCCATCCTGGCTCTCCAATTCTAAAGTTTAGCTCTTTTGGTGTATGTATCTCCTTCATACAATGCTATCAGTGTTAGAATAACTAAGAGGGGGGGGGGGGGTGAATCAGTTAAGTTAGTTATCCTATAGTCCCAAACTCCCTGATGTACTTTTCAAAACTTTTTCAACAATATAAACAACTCGGTAATATAAAATATCAATATGTCTCTTCATTCACCGAATACCAGTAATTATCCAAACTATGATTACCAATTAAATCAACTATGTAGTATGTAAAGTATGATAGAAAAAAGTCATAACAAATAACACATAACACAATGATTTAACGTGGAAACCCTGCTAAGGGAAAAACTATCTGGGACTGGTAACCCAAAATATTTCACTCTTTTGAAGTGAGATCGGTTAGGAGCCAACCCTATTAAATGTTACAATGCACACTGTTGGGTGTGACCTGGTTAGAGGATTTATCACTAACAGTTAACTCTTGACCAACATTCACTATGGGGTCAACAAGATAACAATTAACATTCATTGAATGTCCCATGGAAATACAATAAGACTGTTAAGTCCACTCGGTTAAGAGATTTTGCTAAATTAGTGGTTAAATTGATACATTTCTGATCAGATTCAAATACAACTCAATTGAAAATATTTAGATCTATGCTATGCTCACAAAACTCATTTGATCATTAAACAATTCACTTCCTCAATATTTCCCAACTTACTTTACTTGGTAAATAGTTCTTTGACGCTTGGTAATGTCTCAAGCTCAGTTATGTTTGTAACCAGTTTGATTAGGAATGCATGAATAAAGTCTTCATGCAAAATCTTTGTAGTCTCTATTAGTTCAACATATTTCAACAATGAAACTCATGTCTCTTAAATAGACAAGTCATTTTCATATCAGCCATCAAATTTTTCCTCTTAATCTCCTTCATGCATTTTGCTGCTTAAACCTTCCTTGATAGATGTTTCCATAACACATTTCAATCTCATCCTTTAGATCTTCTCTAAATTTTTCAGTCGTGGATCTTATACCTAACTTCATCCTTTACCTCAAAATCATAACAATTTCTAGCTCATCAATTTCAATCGGCTGTTCTTAGCATTTAATGTTTTCATGCATACTTGGTTAATAATGAAATGTGTCAGTGATAACTAACTCAGTTATTACTGTCACTCGGTATACACTACACTGGCTCGGTGTATACATAATTATTCAATTACTGACCACATTAGCTTGTTCAATTCAAATCTCTTCTTCATAATAGATTAATGTAACATGCTCAAGTCAACAATATAAAGCCATAGACTCATCAATAAGCTACCCAATGTATACCTTATCCTTATCTGTCATATCCATCTTTTCCTTATGTAGATATCTCATTTCTTCATCTTTTCTCCCTTCTACAGATGTTCATATGTTTGTAACTATCATGATAAGTATAGTCAAGACAAGTTGACATTAATGATAACATATTGACTGATTTAATCATCTTACATATCAATTTAATAGCTTGGTGATCTATAATCACTGTTCCTTCAACTCATCTAGATATTCAATCAGTTGTAGGTCATCAATCAATATTTCCCATATATCATGTACTCTGTCCAGATCTCTCATCTCAGAGAATTTACCTTCAGATAAGGCACTTATCAAAGCTTCTCTGATTACCATGTTGTATTGAAATAAATTCTTTTCTTCATTAGTTGTAGAAGCATCTTCCAAGTCATCTTCGACCTTAAGTGTAACATACTTCTTAGTTAATAGCCAATAATCCATGCCCAAATAGAAAAAATGAGTATTGATCTTGTCCTAACATGCATCAAAGTTCTCTGCATCCAACTTGGGACTTTCTTTCTTGAAGTAAGACATCTTGGATCTTTTTCCTCAAACTGTCAAGCTTTCTCTCTAAGGACCAAAAACTCTGATACCAATTGTTAGAATAATAATGTCTTAATCAACTAGGAGGGGTGAATTAGTCAATTCCAAGATCTTATCTTTAATTCCAAATTAATCTTTATACTTAAACAAATGTAAAATAATCACAACACATGTGAACACCAAAAATTGTTCTCGAGGAAAACCCCGGTGGGAGTGATGCCCACAAATATCTGCACTATAAGTATTGAAACCTTTTTAGGAGTTCTAGCCATGTTAGGAGATGATTATTACAATAGGAAGGTCCTTGTTAAAGGAAAAACCCTGTTAGAGGTCACAAACCCTATTAGAGTTATTTACAATTGGCCACATGCCAAAATACAATCAAAAGGTTACATCCACCTTCTAGTCTTTACATAAAATATCATCAAGATCTATGAACTGCCATACCAGGAAAACTCACCCTTGTGCATTGATGCACAACCTTCTGCTCTACAAATAATAGATCTTGCAACCTTCCAGCTCTCATATATTCTTATCCATACCATACCTCAACTATAAGGAAAATTCCTTCCTCATATACAAGTTACAAATAATAAATCTCCTAGAGGTTGACCTTTATAGGACCTCATTATATTACAAATTATTACATTATCCAAGGAGGTGACACATACATTGTCCCTAAACATATTACAACAAATACAAATATCAAGATAGTTAGCTCCATCAATTATCTAAATATAATTGTCCTTCCACACGTTACCCTGCCTAGTCGGCTCCCAAATACTTCTTTGTTGGAAAACATGTCACATATGACGTCGGTGATCACAAAAAAATACCACAATTATAAAAAAACTTCTCCATGATGTCATCTAACATATCCCAATCTCTCATACTATAATCCATTGTCGCATAAGAGTTATGCACAAAATACTGCCACTCACTCTGTGAGTTCCCCTGTTTCTGGCCTTGCTAGCCAGTCTTCACTAATCATTCAATAAATTTTACAAATGACCATATCAACCTATTCTCTTATAGGAATAAGTCTAATACTCATCCTGGAACATATATCTAAGCCTCCGTGAGCTAAGAGATTGTACGAAGTCCATACCACTCTTTGTAACATGCTTGTACACTTTCCTGCAATTTTTGACCCTTCATAACTGAATACATGTTGACATCAATGAAAAAACTATTGAATGCCAATACCATACTACAATAAGTCCAATAGTAAAGATGGATCCTAAAGGTGATATCCTTAGTTATGTAGCTCATTCTAAAGATGTTGATATCCCTTCCACATCTGATCTCCCTCCATTTGTACATCAGCATTATCCTTCATTATCCTCTAAATCCATCCTTGGTCCCTATATCCCAAAGCTGAAACCTTCGAACCTTCCATCTATATTGGGTCCTTATATCTCTCCATCCACTATTTCCAACACTCCCATCTTCTCATCCACTTACCCTATCTCTCCTCAAGATCAATAAAGACATGCATTCTTGAACCCTCCATATCAACCCTTCCATATGAACCCACCATATCAGCCCTATTCTTCTACAATTCCCAAGTCTATTAGAAGAAATTTGGATGTCAAATAAAGAAATTGTAAATTCAAGAATCCACTTATATATAAATATCACAATGTCCATTTTAATCGACATGTGAATACAAATAAAAAGGAAACATTCAAGAGACCACAAGAGTCCACTAAGAAAAGAAAGAATTCAAAGAAAATATGGGTTCCTAAATCCATCATTAAATAAATTCTTCCTAAAGCATCCAAAAGAAAAGAAAAATCAAAATTTATGTGGATTTCCAAGTATCTTTTAAAGGACTTGGATACAAAAGAAAAATCAGAGTTGGTATCCAAGCTTCCAAAGGCTTTTCTTGCAGCTCCTTCCAAACACCTTCCATCCTCTCCTAGATCAAATCCTCAAGCTATTCCATCCATTTTTACTCCATCATTCCATTACCCTTCAAGGTGTGTGTCAAAGTTGATCTTGTCATCCTATCGAGTTATCCTTATGAAAAATTTCAATACCCTATCCAATATCCTACACCTACCCACTATCCTTCTATCCCCTATACTGTCATACCTCTTATCTAATCCATCACATAAATTCTTGGCTACCATCTCCCTTATCTTCCATATTATTCCCTATCATTACCCTATCAGCTTCTTTGAGCATACCTTCCAGTAGCCTTGGCCCATCATAAAATATCCTTAGAAGGAGCATTATCCAAAGAGCAAGAGGCTTGAGTCATTTCCAAAAATTATTAAAATACAAAAAAAAAGAAAAAAAAAGAAAGAAAAAAAGAGAAAAAAAGAAGAGAAAAAGTGCCTTGGTAGAAAAAGTAAAGAGAAATAAATTCATCCTATGGTGAAAACCACTTCTTGTGGCACTTTGGACAAGTACCTTGATGAAAACCTAGAAAAAAAGCATCATGTGTAATTCCTTCTATCCTTGGAGACAAGTTCCATCTATGCTATCTTATTCACCATAACCTCCATCATCCATTTATCCCACGTCCATCCATATTCGCTCTTTTCCCCTTTGACCTTGACAAGGTTGAGATATCCATGAGCATCATGTTTCTTGACATTTGTCGGTCTTTCCATTGGCTTATTCACTTGTGACATTTATGCTACCTAATCATGATCTTTCTTATCCCAAGCTAATCCCCATTATCCTGAGCATCCTTTCCATAATTCCATACTATACCCTCATAGCCTTCATTCACCCCTTATCCTAATTGTGTGATCCTATCCATATCCTATCCAATTGACCCTCTGTCTTGATCAAAATGAAGAACATAAAATCAAAAATAGTTTCTCAAAAATTTCTTGACATGTCCACTCTTTTGGACCACTTTCTTTCATGACATCAAGTCATTATCCTATATGCTATTTGGCACTACATCATTGAATTTCATTGCTATTCTAAAACATGTTTCACATGGCTATATTCTTTTTTTCTAGCTTGGGTAATCTTGAGGAGACTGTATTTGAGGGTCACATTCACATGCTTCACCCATTGTGACCTATTCACTTGTACTCCATAAGCTTGCTCATCCATCTACAAATTCCCTACACCTCGCTATACATTGGGGGCACTCCAATGTGGTCTTGCTTAAGAAATGGTAAAACCTCTAAAAATCTAAAAAGTGGAAAATGTTCTTGAAAAAATCTAAAAACATCTTAAAATCTTAAAAATCCAAAAAATCTAAATATTTTAAAAATCCAAAAAAATAATCTTTAAAACTTTAAAAATCCAAACAAATCAAAAAAATAAAAATCCAAAAATTGTTTATCAATTGCTCAACATTTGCATCTGCATATATCCTCATGGCTTGTACATATCTTGTATATTCTTTTCATCTTAGTGCATAGCTTAGTCAATCTGGTGTCCTACCATTCTAGCCCGAAGTTAGTCCACATCTCATCCTTAGGACAAGTGTAGTTGGGGGAAAGTTCCTAGTCATCCTATAGAGTTAGTTCCTAGTTAGCACCAACCATTTCATTGAGTGGAGTCAGCCTCATTACCTCATAACTATCAGGTGTTCTACCACCTCATTATCACAAAGACAGTGTATCTTCACATCACTAAACATACAATGGTATTTTTGAATACCACTTAGTACACAATGATGTTTCTAAACACCCATGCACTCAAACATTAGTGTTTATCAACACTCATCAAGGAAAAAAAGATCCTAAATGAAAAGATAAAATCAAAATTGCACAATGGTGTTTCTAAACATCTGCACACTCAAGTAATAGTGTTTCTCAACACCCATTAAAAAAACAATGATCATAAAGAAAAATAAAAACAAACTCAATCAATCAAAGGTGTTTCTCAACACCGCCTATCACATACAAAATTATCATGACTTGTTCTTATCTTGTCTCTCAACGATGTTTATAGACTAGAGGAACAAGCATTGGGGGCATTATATTTTTTCTTTGATTGCAATTTGGAGGAACTCTTTCCTTGTTTATTTTAATTGAGTAATTACTTAATATTGTGCAAATTGGAAAAATCTACCCAAGGATATTAATGATAAAGGGTCATTGCAGGTACATAAAAAAGTTAGTCCAAGGATATGAACATACGTGTCATTGCGGACAACACAATCATTGCACAAGAACATAAGGAAATCTTGTTTTTTTTCTTGCTTATAACTAATGCTAACATAAGTAAGTACTATGGTTCATCATTGACTTTGAAAGTCATCAATGTTTGTACTTACTACTAATAAAAGCTCTATGATGATAAAAAGCATAACAAAAAGATCAAAAGAATGACACTCATGGAAGACTGCATATCATTCTAGGGGCATTTATTTTCATCCTTGCATTTGTGCATTCATATGACTTGGTCAAAATCACCTCAAGGAGGGAAATATATCTTCGTTATGGTTAAGAATCACATCTAAGATTATTGCTTTCATTATTGATCACTATCTTTGCAATATCATTATCGAGAGCTCAATCAAAATTTATTATAAATCAATCTTCATCCTCAATGCTACATTAATCCAATCTTCTAAATCAAATCAAAATTCTTCTAAACTATCATCCAACATCATTCATTCTTTTCTACCAAATTTTGATCTCACTCCTGAGGGGGCATCATATATCATAGTCTTCTAATCTAGGGGCATCTTAACTTCATCAAGTTCCATATCATGTTGAATGTTCCTAATCTATCCAAATATTCTATTGACCTTCATTCAATCAAGCTCAGAGTCGGTATGATTGATTCTCATCCAATCAAGTTTAGAATCAGTATCTTTATATCTCTCATCGTATTTCATTCAATCAAGTTCAGAATCAGTTTCATCACATCATATCAAATTGTTCACTTAATCAGAATCAGATTTCCATCAAACATAAAATATTATTTGAATCAACACACTTCTCACACATCGATTCAAAGAGGGGGAAATGTAATCACCCAAAAATGGTCTAGCTAAACTAATTTCCCTAATTCTCAAATCAAGTGATCAAACAATATCAAACCACATCAAATCTCAAACACAATTTTGTGATTGAATTAGATCAATTTAATTATATAATTCATCAATTATCAAGCATCTATGATCAATATTCAAGAGTAATTCCTTAATTAATTATCCTAGTCATTTAATAAAATCAAACTCAAAAATACCTATGGCTAGTGATATTAATTAATGTGAATTAATTAATTGTCCTAATATCCTCTCAACTCACAAAAGGACAAAGGAGTTTATTCCAACCAATGGGAGTTAATCACAAGGACCACTCACATCGATCAAGTGAGAATCAATATCAACCATTCATCATGGATGAATCTCCACCATCAAATTCAAATTCAATATTTCCTCCAAGAGGAAATCTATAAACCAATCTCATTCAAGTCATTTTTCATATCTAGATCATTTAATTAACAAAGTTCTTCTATTTTCAATCTAGATCATTTCTTCTATTTCTTGCACCAATTCTTCATTCTAATTATAGCTTAATTCCTCTTAATTTATTTCATGTTAAATAAATTTTATTTAAATCTTCCATTTCATAGTTATAATTTCAATGATCTTATGCATAATTCTGAGAGCACTAACAATTAGATCATACTCTCTATGACTAGGAAGCTATAACTTGGTTTCAATTATTATGATTTTGATTTCTTTTCATGTACCAACAATTGATATAATGAGTTATAGAAGTGTTGTGTTTGTAGGATACCAGGTACAACAAAATATAGACACACAAGTAAGTATAGATCAATGATTAGAGGACTATTGTATTTGACTTCTACTAGACTATATATTATGTATGTTGTATGCTTAGCAACTAGATTTTAGTAAGAACCAAAAGAATCACATGTTATGCCAGTAAATATAATTTTTAGATATGAAGGGTACATAAGAATTTGGATTATGGTATCCTAAGGTTCATATTTTATGCTAAAAACTTATACTAATGCTAAGTGGGTTGACTGTCTAGATAACTGACAAAGTACCAGTGCTGGAGCTTACTTCCTTGACTTCCAGTTGGTTTCTTGGTCAAGAAATAAGCACGATTCGATAACATTATCTACTATTGAATCATGATACATTGCAACATCCTCATGTTTTACTTAGATATTATGGATGAAATAGACTTTAAAGGATATAGGCATATCAGGTATCATTTATTAAGGGGGAAGGTATTGGAGAAAAAGGTTAAACTTTAGTACATACCTACAATGGAGTAATTGTTAGGAATGGGAACATTGAGAGGGGGGGGGGGGTGAATCGGTGTTCTATAATATTAATTTCTGATACTTGAAACTTAACTCAATAACTTAATTGTTGAACTGAATATTAAAGAAATTAAAGTAAACAACCATAACACATAACACCAGATATGATTACGGGGAAACCTTGGCCAAAGGAAAAACCCCAATGGGAATTAGTACCCACTAATAATTGTACTTGTGTATTATGAACTTGTTAATGTTCTTTTGCCCTGTTAGGAGCAGTCATTACAATGCTTTAGTACAATGACCTTGTCAAGGGTTGGACCCTGTTAGGAGTCTTGAAGTAAAAAACCCTATTAGGGGTGGAAGGCTCACTACTAGAGCTCATTGCTCAATAAGGAAGACTACAAGCTCCTGGATATCAGATACACACTATATCTGCAATGGTGAACTATTGCTATGACACTGCTTGTCTGATCAGTTCCTTTTGTGTGTTGATGCTTTAACCTCTTGTAAAGCTCTATAAAATTCTTACTATTCTTAACACATACTTTGCATACTTCTTATCTTCTATTACATCTTCTATATCCATCTCTTTTTCTAATACAAAAGCGCATATCTTATATATAGGCGCAAACAAAACTATTCACTAAGTTGGCCTATAACCTATTAGATACAACACTTCCAAATGAATTGGCTCAAGTGTATTTACATAAATTGATATTAAAATGTTTACAACACATTTAAAATAGGTGCATATCCTTAACAAAACAATATTATACACACTAAACAAAATCTTTCCTGTCAGCTACATGCTATGTTTTGTTCTGGCGCTCACTGACTGTGTCATTTCAACTCGCTGTAACTTCTTCATACTAACTCATCTGATCATGCGTTCTTAACCATAGCTTACTAACATATCCAATAGCTTATCTTCAAGGATGTATGCCAAAACTTGGTCATACACACATGCACCGATGCTCTATTCATCAAGTACATAACTGTCTGCTCTATCTTCTATACTTAGCCAAATTCTGATCTTCTGAGTAAGTGCGCTGACACCAAAAATCCATATGACTTTGTTGCCATAATGAAAACACTAATCTTAGTCATATACAATAGTATATTCAACTTTCCAAAAATCTCCCCCTTTGTCATTAATGGCAACAAAGGAATATGGTGAAGTTGCTAAACTACATCTTTACAAAAAACTTTCTAACATATATCTTTATCTTTTTCTGTACATCATATACTCTATCTTATATCTCTCTTCTACTAATCCATATTACTCTATCTACTAGTCCATATTACTCTACTCCCCCTTTGACATTAGTGACAAAGGTTCTCAAAAATGAAACTTTAAGTACTTACACAGTGAGTACATTCAAGTATGCAATCTTAAGGTTTTGGATCTCTTGCTGCCAAAATGCCTTGAGTGCATCTACTGTCTATAGATGGGCACATAGTTCATAAGTTAGCTTCTCCATCTTATCCAATTCTATACAAGGACCTTGATCATATGTTACAATGGTAGCATCAATCTCCTTGATATTCTGATTGAGTACATCCAATGAGGGCGCAAGTGCATGTCTCAATTGTGTTTGTCTAGCCCTTATTTTCCCAATCTCTTTCTTTGTCTTTTCAATCTTGTCTATTTGACCTTGATAGAAATCATTACACATGTTGATATCTTGGGAGGGGTCTTCTATTGATTTTCTCATAGCTTCCATTAGGGATTCAACTTCCTGAATCTTCTTGGTAAGGTCTAAAGTGAGTTTGTCTTTGTTCATACAATCAACTATTATCTTCCTTCCTTTAGCTGCTATCTTCTTTAACATAGCTTGACCAACCTTAATAAAATTTAAGTCAAGTGAAAAGTTACCTATCAATTCATTTAGCCTCTTCTTGAGATATTTCTCTTCTGCAATCTTGGATGCCGATTCCTCAAGACTTGAGAAATTTTCTTTGAATCATGTCAAGATGGTGCTGACATCATCCACTAAATGTACACTTGATACTTTCTTGTCCTCAAGCAGTAGACTGTTTAGTATGCTTACTGATTCTACAAATAATGGATTCCTCATTACTTGTTTCTCATTTTCTTTCTCCATTGCTAACTTACTTATTTTCATGAGATCCTCTTCTCCCCATGAGTCCAAACTTGTTGTATCAGGGGTCAAAATTGACAACAATGACATTGAGATATTAGGGGTAAGGAGTGTGTTGTCCATAACTTCACTCTTTACCTTTACTGGTATTTCAATAAAGGGCTCATCTATAGGTTCATCTTCCTTTTCTTCTTCCTGTCTAGTCAAATCTTCGATCTTTACTTCTTCTTGCTACTTAGGAGATTCATCAGTGCATAGAATCTCTACTTCCTCAGTGCTTACAAATGCTTCCTCAAACTTATCTAATTCCTTATCTATAGCCACCATTGATATTTCAACATTATCAATTATGATAGTGTCATATTTTGTTTCAGGCATGGGCACAGACTCCATTTCTTCTATGGGAGTTGTCACTATGGGTGTAGAATCCTGTGGACCTATCATAGGTGCATTAGGAATCTCAGCTTCTTTTGTTGGCTCGGAGGGTACTTGGGTTATAGGTGAAATATGAGGATACATGTGTCTTTCCAAGAACACTCTCTCAAATGCCTTCTCTATTTCCTTTGCAACTAGCTCATAGTCATTATTCATAATCTGCAGAGTTCTCAGCTTGGTTCTTAGGTGAGGCTTCACCAAATCCAACAACAATGTTTTCTCTTCAACTGAACATACAAGGAGGTTATCATCTAAATTATTTTCTCTTATTCTGAAATCTTCTTCTATGGTTTGTCTCTTCAAAGAGTCCAGAATGTTCCAAACATTATCTGGAATGACTATTTTGAGTTCTAGAACTATCTTCTTGAACTTAATCATGTGCTTGATAATCATACTATGGAGTTTTGATTCATCAATCTCATGATATTTGTCATAAACTTTCCTATTTGGTTAATTCTTCCCTCATCAACTACTCCAGTTCTCAACACTACTAGATTCAGTCTGAATCCTACCTCAGGAGGTGCTTGAGTGTTTTTGCCTTTGCTTCTTGTTCTTCTAGAGGATGGGTGGCTTGCACCAGTCCTCTTCTTCCTCTTAGGCATCTTGCTAGACTTAGGAGGTGGAGTGGACTCTAGATCAATAGTAGGTGTGGGCACAAGAGTGTTTTCTTCTATCTTTTTCTTCTTCTCCTTAGGATCATCAATCTTCTCTGATTTCATTTTAGAAGAGGGTGCACTCTCAAGTTGCATTGTAATATTGGCTTCCCTTGCCTTATCTAGGTCTTCTTGTGTGACACCATGGATTTTTAGTATGTCAAAGGTGATCTTTGATGCTTTTCTCTTGGTTGCAGCACTGTATAAGATAGAGTCTAATTCTCTTATCTTTTCCTCATAAGTACCCCATCTTGGTTCATTGGGATCCTTAGGTGCTAACAGGAGGACTCATGCATAGGCTTCTAGAATGTGTTACTCTACTTCATGACCAAGTGGATGAATCCACTTAGTCCTAGGCTCCACTACTTCTATGCATGTGATATCAGTTTCCACCATGAATCAAATGTTGTCCTTATACTTTTCAACTATACTCTTAGGTATCCTATACCTTCTCTGCATTTTGATTCTGAATGTCTTTATTTCTAAGTCCATGAAATATTTCAAGGTACTTTTAGATGATGCCTTGAATGAAATTTTTGGCAATGTAGGTAAACTCTTATCAAGGTATAGATCAAAGACTTTACCGACTATCTGAAAGTACATATAGATGATCAGTGACCCAAATCTGAATATCTTTCTCTTTTCATGCTTAATAGCCCTTATGTTATCCATCAACTATGCGTGAAAGATCTCAAACAGGTTGAACTCTCCATTTTCCTTTACAATTCTAATAGCTACCAGAATTGTTGCCGCGGACACACTGTTGACTCTATTTGCATGCTAGAACTTATAACCTAGAATCATAGCCATTAGCTTTATGTCCTTCTCCTTAATCGGCTCAATGGTCATGCCACACTTATCACTACGGGACTTACAAGCTTGCTCAACTAGTTTCCTAAAATCCTTACCAGTAGGAAGAATGGTGCCAGTCTTGGATAGTCTTATCATCTCATAAATGAGATCTGAAGTAATGTGAACTAGAATTTATCCTATCCAAAATAATTCATCATGAATTCTTCTTAGTAGGATCTTAATCCATTCAGATTCATAGAACACATATGTAGTCGCATACTCAATAATTGGGTGATTTGCAAGGTGTGTGAACTCATCCATGAATGTCATATCTGGTTTCATCATTGTTTCAAGGTGTGACCTAATCCTATCCAATCCTACAGGTTCCTTCTTGCAATATATGTATGCACGTATGTCTTCTACGTGCATAACTCCCATCAGAGTTCTAGAGAATGCCCCTTCTAGGTCATCTAGGACTGACTTAAAGGGATGCTTCTTGAAAATGTATCTCTTCCTTTCAGTAACATCAAACACAACTAGAGTGGCCATTACTTACTTGATCAATCACTCAAATAGGTTTGCAAAGGGTTTCTAAACCATCGCGACCGAATTGGGGTTCCACAATAATTTTCACACTTCTTCGCTAATAAACCAACTACAATCTTCCAACACTAACTTCTTGATCTCCTGTGCTCTCCAAAGGGTCGATCTCAAATGAAAATGTGTGGATAATGGATCTATGGTGACTATTAAAATAAATTTCTATAATTAATGCTTGCTACTATAACACATAATGCAACAGAGAATTCCAAACTTTGTTTCTACTATCAATCAAGTTGGCGATCTTGCATACAACATCAACTAGTACCCAAACAACTATAACCCAAGGTGCATACTCTGAGGGTGAGTATACCAATTACATAAGGGTCTAGAGATAATCTAACTTCCCCTATGACCATGAGGGTCATTCATCCAAAAGTAGAAGGTGCGTCCATTATGGATGCATCCACTACATAGTCATCAACATTATCTTGCTTTACTTCCATCCAAATCTTGCTCACATCTTCTATAGCTTTCACAAACTTGACTTCTCCATATTCATCCAAAATTGATCCTTGTGACTTATTAGGTCTTTCTTGTCTTCGCGCTTGTGATATGAAAGACTTTGAGATTGTCCAACCTTGTTACAAGAGTGAAAAATGAATGCAAGCCTTATATTCCTCGATGCATTGATGTGAGTTACCATACTGCATTGTCTAGCTATGTGACCATTATAATTGCATATATGACATGTAATGTTATGAGGACTTCTAACATTTTGTTGTGGTTGATTTCTCTAATTTTGATGAGTCTGATTTCTTTGATTTGATCTACAATTCATAGCTCTATGACCAAAGTTATTGCATGAATAAAAATAACCATTTAAAGGTCTTACCTCTTTACAATATCTTGCTATATGTCCTTGCTTGTTACAGGCATAACAAGTTTAGTTTACTAGCTTGCGTTCATACTTAGATGGTTCATATTTAGCTTTAGTATGATTTCTAGTCTTCTTAGCTTCTGTAGATTCTTCTGGTGCTTTCATTCTTTCTCTCATATCATTGATTTGATTTTGTGCTTCATTGAATCCAATACTAGTGGTATCTCCTTTAATCTTTTGTGCATACAACTGTGACTCTATTAGATCCTTACTTGTGTGCAATTTGTCAATATGATTCTTTTCTTTAGTCAATTTAGATTCCACCTTTTTCTTGATGTTTTCTAACTTTGAGATTTCCATGTTTGCTTCCCGTAGTTCTTCATCCAACTGTTTATTCTCTTTGATCTTCTTTTCATAGACTTCCTGATTGTTGAATAATTTTTCATCCAACTCTTCAATCTAATCCTTTAGAGACATGTTTTCTTCATTTAGCTTTTTGACCATTTTTCCCAAATCATTTTTTGAACAATCCTTCAAGTCTTTCTGAGTTTCTTGATGAATACTTGTGTGCCATTGACCTTCAATTTCTTTTTCAGATCTGTCAAGATCTTCAAGAGTTTCTTCAAGATTCTTCTTTAGATGTTTCACTTCTCATGTATCCTTGATCTCATCAAGTGGTTAAAATTATCTTCAAAGGACCAAATATCTGATACCAATTGTTAGGAATGGGAACACTGAGGGAGGGAGGGGGGGTGAATCAATGTTCTATAATATTAATTTCTGATACTTGAAACTTAAATCAATAACTTGATTACTGAACTAAATATTAAAGCAAGTAAACAACCATAACACATAACACCAGATATGATTACAGGGAAACCTTGGCCAAAAGAAAAACCCTGGTGGGAATTAATACCCACTAATAATTTTACTTGTGTATTATGAACCTATTAATGTTCCTTTTCCCTGTTAGGAGCAGTCATTACAATTCTTTAGTACAATGACCTTGTCAAGGGTCAAAACCTATTAGGAGTCTTGAAGTAACAAACCTTGTTAGGGGTAGAAGACTCACTTCCATAGCTCACTACTCAATAAGGAAGGCTACAACCTCCTAGATATCAGATACACACTATATCTACAATGGTGAACTGCTGCTATGACACTGCTTGTCTGATCAGTTCCTTTTGTGCGCTGATGCTTTAACCTCTTGTAAATCTCTATAACATTCTTACTTCTCTTAACACATACTTCACATACTTCTTCTATTCTATTACATCTTCTATATCCATCTCTTGATCTAATAAAAAAGTGCATGTCTTATATATAGGCGCAAATAAAACTATTCACTAAGTCAGCCTATAACCTATTACATGCAACGCTTCCAAATGAATTGGCTCAAGCGTATTTACATACATTGATATTAACATGTTTACAACACATTTAAAATAAGCACATAGCCTTAACAAAACAATATTATAAATGCTAAACAAAATCTTTCCTATCGGCTGCATGCTCTGTTATGTTCTGTCACTCACTGACTATGTCATTTCAACTCTTTGTAACTTCTTCATACTAACTCATCTGATCATGCATTCTTAACCATAGCTTACTAACATACCCAATAGCTTATCTTCAAGGGCGCATACCAAAAATTGGTCATACACATGTGCGCTGATGCTCTATTCATCAGGTACTTAATTGTCTGCTCTGTCTTCCATACTTAACCAAATTCTGATCTTCTGATTAAGTTTGCTGACACCAAAACTCCATATGAATTTTTTGCCATAATCACAACACTAATCTTAGTCATATACACTAGTATAGTCAACTTGCCAACAGTAATTACAGATATCTTTACAAAACCATCATGTAAGGATTCTTTTGAGTATCTCAGGGGGAAGCTGGGCATTCTTCCCCTTCCTAGTGTTCAGTAATGCACCACTATGTGCATTGGTCTAGTGCATTTCATGCTTTCTCTTTTTTGGATTAATGCTTAGTATCTTTCTCTTAGGGGGATGAAAGTGAGTTTGTAAGGGGGAGTTTTGACCCTTTGTAATTGTTGTCAAAGGGGGAGAAGAACAGAAGAACAAAAGAACATAGGACTTTTATGCTAATATCTTTTGATAGAAAATTATTTTCTTTGTTATTGATGAATGTTTCCATTAATGAAAAAGGGGGAGATTGTTAGAATTCAAAGTTGATGCTTTCATTTTTATTGTCATTGATACCAATATATCTATTCATAAATATGGATAGTGCTTTGGTATAAGCATGCACCAAATGATGTGCTTTTAAATATTTATCTTGATATGTATCGGTACTGGTTCCATGTATCCTCCAATATATTATGGTTCATTTGTTTGAATATGATCCTATATTTGAAGTGGTTATTACTCTTTGGTTAATGTATTTTCATTGTAATGTATAGACCCTATCCATTGGTACCAAAGATCTTGATGATGGTGTATCATGCTTATATAACAAAGATGTGTTGTACTGAGTGAGGTGGTCTACATTTTATTCCTTACCACTCCAGGAATGTTTTAGTGTGACCTATTTCAAATTGGATTAGGTTGACCTAGTTGTTGGCATGAGATGGTATAAGAGAGCGATGATTATAATTGTTGAGATATGCATGTATGCAAGTAATATGTGAAGTGAATGAGAAATTGACAAGGGAAGATCTATGTGTTGATGTTCATGCAAGTTGGTGCAACTAGTAGGAAACTGTTATATCATTTATGTGTTGTAGAGTATCAATGATAGTGACTTCAGTGGTGGATTCAATTTTCATTTCTTATATTCTAGAAGTAAGACTACTTGTATTGGCAGTGATTTTATGATTTCTTTAAGTGTTTACTGGATTAACAAAAGTTAATGAAATTATTTGAATATAACTAATTCACCCCCTCAAGTTATTTGGCATGTTCAACACAAAGTTGCAAAGATACTAGTATGGGAAATGGTTTCAATGGACACACTTTATTTTTAAGGGACCAAATTGTTCAAGGATTCCCTCAATAATAATAATGGATATGCTACTTGGGGTTTGGAATTTTGTCTTTCCACTAGCTTCTATTAAAGATGTATCTTTTGTAAATCCTTTTGGTATGTTATCTTTAAGAGATACAAAGATAATTTTAATGGATTTCATTACACATTTAAATATTTTTAGTGCTTATATGTGTCAAACTACAAAGGTGAATATTTGATTGCACAAAAAGGAACAACTTTCTAGGTGAGAATTGGAGTGGATTTCCTCAAAGACCAAGTTATTTGTGATTGTAAGAAGACATAGTTCTCACATCGACTAAAATGATGACTTGCATATTCTTTCAACAAGTTTTTCTAGTTATCTTTTTATAAAAGTGACTTATATTACTTATTGGTTTCTTCCTACCTTTAACTACACAATACATGATTAAAATACCCAAAGACATACATAGGCATCTATCATAATCTATCCAAAAATATACACATGGATATTAGAGCCTAGAAGAAATTGAAAGGAATGAAAACATTCACATAAGAATAATTAACATAACATATAATCTGAAAACATAAAAGAATAAATTCAAACATGAAGCTAAGATACTTCACACAAAATGTCTAAACTAGAGAAGAGGTAAAAATAGGGAAATTCATTAATAGAAGGAAAAGGAAAATTAGAGTTGTAGAGCATAAGGTATTGCAAGATAACCATGGAAGAACAACCCATAAAATATGTGCAAATTTTATTTATAAAGAGCTAGGATAACTCTGGATACAATAATTGAGTTCAAACTCCAAGAAAATTGGAGTTGAGTTATAGAACAATGGGTCAAAAAATCAGATAAAATTTCATCTCTATGTGTACATATGATCATGAAGTTAATAGAAATGGGCCAATAAATACTCCTGTAGTCAATAAAATAAAGTCCATACCTGCTGCAAGTAAATAGGCATGGGGATATAGTGGCATTACATGCACAGTCACTGCTAAAAAATCTTGTCAGGTGCATAAAATACACTAAAGTTTTTCATTAGAGAGACAAAAAAATGTCACCTAGATGAGAGAACATTAGAAAAAAATATGTTAGAGAGACATAAATAATTGTCCCCTTGAAATATGAGTGCCTTACCAACCAACAAAGTGGATCATGCATCCTTTGGAAAGCTAATCAAAGAGCTAAGAAAGAGATCTCCCCGATGGCTCTCACCTGTTCTATAGAAGAGAACCAAGTAGAACTCCTATTGATTGTTGTAAGCCACCCTGATACAAAAAACACATAATATTTCTACATCACCTCCATCGAAGAGACACAAATGTCTTCTTAATACATAATTTTTTATTGGAGAGACTAAAAAATAAGTCTCGTTAAGAACCAATTATCTCACCGAAACACAATTGCAAAAAAAAACAACATTTTCTGCCAACTTAATATGCTTCATTAGAGAGACCCATGAAGAAGTCCACCTAACGGAGGCCTTTCTCACTGAACCTAAATGTTCATTGAGGAGACCCAAAAGATCTCTCATGTATGACTACCTTAAATCTTGTTGGCGAGATGAAAAAATGCTTTAGGCAATTGAGGGTCATCTAACCGATGAGAAACATTGGTGTTGGCGACTAAGGGTTATCTCACCAATGAGAAACATTGGTTTTGTTAACTTGGTGTATAAAATACATAGTGTTTTCCACCTATGCTAAAAAATCACTGAATTTGGCACATGAAAAGTATTTCATATCAAATATTTTTTAATGAATAAATGTTGGAAAAAATAGCCAAGAAGTAAAAATTGGAATCATGAAATAATGATACCATTCATTAAGCATTAATTTGGAATTGAGAAGATAATCATGCAATCATTTGGTTCATCAATTCAATGACTCCATATTAAACATGGTTGGGAAAACCCAATGGTTTTTCTATTTTTAAAATCTACTCTATTTTTTTCATTGCCACTATGCAGTATTCACCACACACAATGTATAAAGGTGGTCAATAGCAAGTGAGCCCATAATGTGGTATGCTTATTTGGGTCAAATTTTGTCCAAAAATATTATGTACATGTGAATAATCTAGTTCATATCTAAGTGTGGTTGAAACCTTTGAATCTCATACTATATTAATGAATGTTTTCACTTTGTATAGTTTCTAAGCTCCCAACCATCTGCTACACCTAAATTGGGTAATTGTGCATTGAAATTTTAGTGTTTTCTTCATTATGTTTATCATAAACTCTTAATCTTAGTGTTGAACCATAATATATTTTCTTTATCTATTACTTTCCCATGTTTAGCTCGCAAATATGGAGAGAAAATGCAAATGGAACCTTCTCATCCAACTTAAAGTGCAACAAGGAGGTGAAAAAGTGAAACCTTTCTCATCTAAGAAAATCAAGTGGACTCCAATTGGTGTGGAAGATGATGAGATCTCAAACTTGTGTGCAATAATTCCACTCCAAAGATTTGAGGATTTTATCTAAGGGAAGGGAATGACCAACAGTGTTGAATCTTAATTCATTCACTTGGCCCATAGAGAATAATGACATATGAATTACAAGGAACACACAACTAAGATGTATTTGAGGTGATTAAAAATAATCAACATTATAATTTTCATAATCCTTGAGATTGTCACAATACATTTATAGTTGATATAATGAATTTTTTGGTTGTGCAGTGATTGGTGTTTATCTAGTCCACATGATAATAGGAACAAATCACTAACAAAGTATCATGTTTGATGATTTTTTTAAAAAGGGGGGTTGTTAGTGCCACTTCAATGTTAGGGTTATTCTCGGTAAACTGGATATAGCTATTTTGAGTCTCACTAAAATATTTCATATAGATACAGAGGGTGAATTTTGTCACAGTGAAAATGACCCAAGAAAAGGAGCAACGATCTTGTTTGCTTTGAACCTTTCTGTGGAATGCAAGGCTTGTATAGAGGACCTATTGGAAATGGATATTAGTGTCCATGTTTTCATGGATAGACATCTGACTGATCCATATTTTTTGAGTATGTTATAGAAGAGAGATGGCTTCCTGACACAAAAAGATGTCATGAATGCATGGAGAATAGTGAAGTCCACTCGAGCCCAAAAAATTTTTCATGATCCTATTAGTATCTTCTATTAGAAAGTAACGGATGAAAATAATTTATTTTATTGGCATCAGTCACATGAAGATGAGACACCTTTTATTATGGGCATCCAAACCCCATGGGTGGTTAATACGATGGTTTGACACTCATATGATTCCATAATCTTCATGGATTCTACATACACAACCAACAAATGTAGGGTGATACATCTACAATTATCCTTATAGTGAGTATTAATTACATGTTCTACATGTTACATGTCCCTACCATATTGCAATAATTATAAATGTGTTCATTGTGTGCAGTATCAGCTATATTCAACACTTGTGTTTGACAAGTAGAAGTTAGGAGTGCTTATTGAATGGGTTGTATCCTCCTGTAACAATATTGAGGAAATCTAAGGGTGGCTAGATATTGTATATAGATGAGGAAATATGGCTAGAAATGACTGGATGGTGAACACCTTCTTGATTGAAAATTCTAATGCATAAATACAAGACATATAGTAAGTGCATCTATCTTTTTATTTGAATTATGTTTTCAAATCCATTCACATGTTTCTTTTGTGTGTCTCCCATGAGACAACCAACTTACACTTCATCAATTTATGTATACTAGGGAAACTTCTTAATGTCATGTCATTCTATGCAATTCGCACATACATTGGACATAGCTAAAGAATGTGTATAAGTATGCATTGAAGGATAGAGAAATGGCCATCTTTCATTGCCTCGATACGATAATGATGGAAATGGATGAGAGTGAGGATAACACTATTCAACCATTGCATAAATTTTTTGAGTTTGCTTATGAGCCATGATTTATAGACTATTTTTTGAGGACAGGGTTGTTAGAAATAGGGAATACTGAGAGGGGGGGGGGGGGTGAATCAGTATTCTACAAACTTTTACTTTTGCCCAATTATGGATATAACAGATTAATTTGATGCTTGAAAAACAAAGTAAACTAAATAGCATCCATAACAATAAAGCAAATGAACTCATAACACATTATTTGTTCTCGAGGAAACCTTGGCCAAGGGAAAACCCCAGTGGGGATGATAACCACAATGATCCACTAATCAAAAGTATCCTGTTAAGGATGTTGACCTTGTTAGGAGCTTATTACATACATATAGTGTCTTTGTCCTGATTAAGGGACTCTAGGCCTTGTTAGAAGCCTCAACCCTGCTAAGAGTTGGTAGAACACATAGAATGATTACAAGATGAGCTCACTACCCAAACATGTAATGTACAATGATTTTTGATTACAAAAAGGATAAGGTATATAACCTTTCACTACTACTGAATAGCTTTCCTATTCTGATCTTGCTCTTCGCTTGCATATACAAAATCTTCTTGCTTGACTTTTACAATTTAAAACTTCACTTCAATATCTTTCACATGTATATGTCACACTCGTATCTTTGAATTACATATGTCTTACATTTATACAAGTTATTAAGAATAATAACTTTTACAGTCAACTTTACACAACATAAAGAACTTTACAAAATACATACTAACTTGCGCTGCCCAAGGGTTAACATCTAGGATGTCATCCCTTAATATGATAAGTTATTATTTTGATAACAAAATAATCCATTAACTATTTACTCATTCTGTCTTCTTTCTTTATCATGTCGACTTCAACTCTATCTTCGGTAATAATGCATTAAATTCTTTCGTATATCCCGTACAGACTTGCACTCGGAGGTGAGTCTTCAATATACATCAAATTATCCATGTTCAAGTGTGCAAGCACTGAACTTACTTCTATCAACATTACCAACCAAAACTATCTCTGGTTAGACTGGGAAAATATTGCTTACACTTAGACAATTTTACTTTGCGCTTTGTCATAATTGCTTCCTATCATACATGGTCTTCATACAAACTATATGTTTCCATAATGATAACAACTAGATATCTAACTCAGCCAAATTGCCAACAATCTCCCCCTTTGTCATTGGTGGCAACATATGAGAAAATTGGCTAAGTCATACAAAACTTCAAAATTGTGGCCATAACAAAAATATATCTTCACTATCCTTATATCTCCAAATATCTTATATATCATTTATACTCCCCCTAGGAATATACTTCCATATCAATATATCAATTTTCTGCTATCACTCCCCCTTTAACAACAATGACAAAAAAGGATGCCAAAACTATGTTCTCAAAAATGTTTTCTTGTGATTCACAATTGCAGAGCCAGTAGGCTTGCAATACAATCTTCAAAATTTACTTTTATGCTCTCTATCTTCTTCTCTCATGCCTGCTTCATGATGTTTAAAACACTAAGTAGTGCACATAAACCATAAGATGCAATCTCACATGCATGAAGGTTTGCAAAGTTAAACTTCTCATAAGATGTCTTGGATGAAAGACATTCTTCCAATTGTCCTTCAATGATGCTTATCTTAATTGAAATGTGCTCTCTCAGTAGAGAGAATCTTCTCAATTTCCTTTCTCTTTCATCATTAAGAATTCTTATTTCATCATTCAATTTACTGATTTTATTCTCAAAATCTAATATCTTTGCATTTGGGCTGGATAAATGATTTACCTCTATTTGAATTTCTGCCTCTTTTGCTCTTATCTTCTCAATCACTTCTGATACATGATTCTCTATTTTTGTACACTGAATGTATAAGGATTTTCCTCTGTTCAAATTCCTTCTAAGGTCCTTGATACACACATCCAGATTATTAATATCATTTCCGATATTCTAACTTATATCTTGAAATATTTTTGCCTCATAGGCTGCCTGGGCCTTTACTGTAGCTATGTTTGATAAGTTAGTGAATTCATTGTCAAATGCCTTCACAACTTCCTTAGCTTTTACCTATGGATCTGCCTCTATCATCTAACTGGTCACAACACTCTACAACTTCTCTATCATGTCTAGTAATGATCCTTCAAGGCCTTTCACTTTCTTGTTTTTACCAATAATTTTGTTTAGGGATGAGATCAACTCCATTTGATCATCATCATCAACTTCTTTTCCAAGATTAGCAAAAATGGATTCTAACTATGGTTTCTCTATTACAATCTCAAGGGTAGGACTGATTTTTTCTTTACCTTGTGCTCCTTTTTGTCATGCAATCTCTGTATTTACCTGAATCTCTACTTGTTTTTCCACTTCTTTCCTTGTTTCCTTCCTTTCTTCCTCAACTGTCATGTCCTATTCTTCCAAAGCCGAATTGTCAACAATGTTTTCAAGGTTGCTAAATGGATTGTCATCACTATCTAGTGTGATATGTATTCCTTCCACATTCATTGATTCATTTGCAATGTTGATTGATGGTGGTGGAGAGGGACTTTTCTGGTGCTCAGCTTCCAAAGCTTGATCTGCTGCACTTGAGTGCTTACTAACACCTGTAGTCATTATCTTTACAATTGCTTGTTCAGTTTCCTTGTTAATTTCTTCATAATTTCCTCCCATTATCTGAATTGTTCTCCTTTTTGTTCTTAAATGAGTGCTAAGATCTTTCATGATTTCCTTGAAGTGGTCTTCATCTCTAATATCATAGAGCTTTCTCACAAAATTTTCTCTAATCTTATTATCTTCTTTAGCTGCTCTCTTTTTTATGTTTACTAATTTCTCAAATAATTCATCAAGTATCTTCCCTTGAATACTATCAAATTTCTTATTGGCTAAGATCATGTGTCTGACAACTGCATTTTCTAAGTTCAATCTCTTTAAAAAATTGTATAACTCATAGTATTTGTTCATCTTAGAAAAAATCTCCATCATTGATGATTTGATCATTTCCCTTTTCTATCTTTGGTTTCCATTTCTTCTTCTTGACTTTAGTAGCTTCATTATCTTTTATTTTTGATACTTTCCTTTGTACTAGGTCAAATGTTGTTTTCTATCTCTTACCAGGTCCACTAGCCATTTCCTTTACCCTTTTACCTGGTGGAGTGGTGGAGGATCTTGTAGATTTTTTTGTTTCCTATTCCTTTTCATCTTTCTATACTTTCACTACATTCTAAATATTTCCAGTTTGATCTACAACTGATGATAGGGGTGGAACAGACAAAATTTCTTTCTGTCCAATGTCTCTTATTACTGTTGCAGTCTACTTTGCAATTATAAATTCTTGTTCTGACATTCCTGTATCTTTAAGAATTTTCTTAATAGTGCTTTCCACTCTTTTCTTTGTCAACTTGTATTCTTGTAAAGACTTTGCGGAGTTAAAGTTCTCCTGATAAGTTCCAAATCTAGAATTGTTTACATCCAACTTACTCTTAAGCAATCTACTCACATACTCTTTTGCTTCAACTTCTAAAATTTCATATCCAAGAGGATCTATGAATTCTACTCTAGGTTCAACTGCTTCAATAAAGGTAAAATTAGTGTCAACCATAAAGCATATTTCATCTTTGTATTTCTCGACTATAGCCTATGGGATCCTTGATCTTTTCTTCATCAAGTTCTAAAATGATTTGATTACCAAGGTTACACTCTCATTAACCTTGTCTATAGGGTATCTCAGATAAACCTTCTTGATTCTATCCATAGTGGTCCTATTATCATTCCAATATTCTCCAATAGTGAATGGAAATCTTCTCAGCAAATGGAAAAACATATATGTAATAAAGGATGAGAATCTAAAATGAGATTTTTTAGTCTTCTTTATCTTCTCAAGGTTCTCAAATAACTAAATTCTCAAAATTTCACACATATCCAATTGAACTTTATCAATGCACATCAAATAGGCTACATGAATCATTCCAGCTGCCATGTCATCTTCTCTAGAGTTAGCACAAAACTTGGAAATTAAGATCTTGCATAAATATCTAACATCATCTTGTTGTATCTTGTTGATTAATATTCCTATACCATTGTAGGATGACTTAGTGTTGTCCAATACTATCTTCTTTACATTCTTCTCATTAAATGATATAACTCTAGATTTTGATAAACTAGTTACTTCATGAATTAGGTTTGATGTTATATCAATTACTCTATCATCTAACCAAAACTTCCCATTGTGAATTCTACTCAGAATGATTTTGGTGCAATCATCATCATCGAATTCATGTAGTAGTGAATACTTCACGATTTCATTTTCATTCAGATGTTCAAACCTTACTTTCAATGACATATCCTAATTGTATAATTTCTCATATTCCTTAGTAAAATCACTTTCACTAAGGGTTTCAAGTTTGCATCCCAAATAACCTTTAACATTTTCTAAATACAAAACTCCATCTGGTATGGACGATAATGCTAGACTAGGGTCTTCTTCCAGGGGCTCTACTAGTTCCCTTTTAATCTTAGGTCTAATTGTATCTCTTATGTTGTGAAAAAATGAAACATCCATATCTTCTACAAATGCTCCAACTGACTGATAGATTTTCTCAGTAAAATACCTCAATTTCATGATTTAGGGCTTTGTGAAGATCCGACATGAAGTTCTTTCACCAAATCTTGCAAACTAATTTCAATTAATGTTGTAATGATCTCCTTATCACTTGTAGTTTCTTTCATGATCAAAAAATATTAGATCATAAGCTTTTAACCTTTCAATCTTACAAGATTCTGACATCGCATTCAATTCTTTTTCCGCTTCTTTCCAAAAAGTTGTTCCTACTTTCCTGCAAAACTTCAAACTTCTTGCGAATTTGCATATATTCATATTATCTTATGCACTCTTCATCATAGCATCATTACATCACATACTACCTTACATTGACTACGCAAGACTCAATTGATCCTATACTAATTTCTACACTATCCTAAATTCCTACTCTAATGCATTCATTATGAATTAAGTACTATGAGATGGGTTAGCGAGAGATTCATACTTACTATCAGACACTTCACCTGTCTGATTACCTTCTATGCTGAATGTGTCTCCTTGATTTGTACTCTTAACAAACTTCACTTCTTCTCAATTACTATAGCATCCTCTTTTATTGTTGCTTGCATTCTCATTTTTTCTTGTGTAGTTCCTATTGTTGGGATTTCTCATGTTGTTCATCCTACAAAATCTTATTGTATGACCAAATTTGTTGCATATCTGAAAAACTACTCCATTGTTTCCATATCTTAGTCCTATCTGATTGATTTGTGATTTTCAATTCCTAGAAATGTGTCCAACCTTATTGTATCTATAACATACTACTCCATTTCTTCTATTCATATCTTCAGTAGGTCTCTTATCTACATTGTTAGTATCTCTAAACATTATACTACTATTATTATCATTTGATCTAGGCTTCTTACATTCAATAGCTCTATGTCCAAAACCATGACAATTATAACAATAACTATTAAGAGGTTTGAATTGCTTACCCATGCAATCTTTCTTCATATGACCAAAAGTATTGCATAAAAAAAATCTACCTTTAAATTCTCTCTGTGTACCTTTAGGTGGTTCTTCTTCTTTAGGTGGTTCAGGTATATCTTTAGATTTGTTAGCTTCATCAAATTTCTTTTCATCTTGTTCTCATAAAATTTCAAATCTGGTTCCTTTCTTTCTTCACTTACCTTAGATGAGTTAAATCCAAGACCAATTTTATCATAGAATGGCTTTTGATAAGACATTTGTTCATCAATCTTCTCACTGGTGGAATAAAGTCTCTCAAGATGTTTCTCAGACTGGGTTAGTTCACCTTTCACAATTGTATTGTACTTTTCAAGTTTAGCATACTGTAATTTGGTTTTCTCAAGTTCATATGTCACTTTACAGAGTTTAGACTTCAAATCTTCATTCTCAGATTTTAGATTTGATTCATTCTTGTTGTTTCCATCTTTCAAACTTAACTTCAGATTTGCTCTCTTTAATTCATGTTTAAGGATCTCATTTTCTTTTTCCAAATTTTCATCACAATCTTCAATTTGAATTGTAGATTCCTTCTCTGATTTTAGTTCTTCCATCTTATTTTTCAACTTCTCAATGAGGTTCTTTGCATCATCATATTTTCCTTTCAGAGTATCTCTTTCTTTAGTAAGCATATCAATCTATTAAAGAGCTTCTTCAAGATTCTTTTGTAGTTGATCCATATCCATAGAGATCTTACTCAAGCTACTAGGCTTTCTCTGAATGATTCTTTTCTGAGTAACTAAGCTCTGATACCAATTGTTATAAATAGGGAATACTAAGGTGGGGGGGGGTGAATCAATATTCTACAAAATTTTACTTTTTCCCAATTATGGATATAACAGATTAACTTGATGCTTGCAAAATAAAGTAAACTAAATAGCATGCATAACAATAAAGCAAATGAACTCGTAACACATTATTTGTTCTTGAGGAAACCCTGGCCAAGGGAAAACCTTGGTGGGGATGATACCCACAATGATCCACTAATCAAAAGTATCATGTTAAGGATGTTGACCCTGCTAGGAGCCTATTACATACATATAGTGTCTCAGTCCTGATTAAGGGACTCTAGGCCTTGTTAGAAGCCTCAACCCTGCTAAGAGTTGGTAGAACACATAGAATGATTACAAGATGATCTCACTACCCAAACATGTAATTTACAATGATTTTTTATTACAAAAAGGATAAGGTATATAACCTTTCACTACTGCCGAATAGCTTTCCTATTTTGATCTTGCTCTTCGCTTGCATATACAAAATCTGCTTGCTTGACTTTTATAATTTAAAATGTCGCATCAATATCTTTTGCATGTATATGTGACACTTATATCTTTGCATTATATATGTCTTACATTTATACAAGTTATTAAGAATAATAACTTTTACAGTTGGCTTTACACAACTTAAAGCACTTTACAAAATACATATTAACTTGCGCTGCCCAAGGGTTAACATCTAGGATGTCATCCCTTTATATGATAAGTTATTATTTTGATAAACAAAATAATCCCTTAACTATTTAATCATTATGTCTTCTTTCTTTATCCTATTAGCTTCAACTCTGTCTTTGGTAATACTGCAATAACTTCTTCCATCACTACTACATTTGGGGTCAAATTTTGACAGAAGTTTTCGACGGGTAACTTTTTATTATGAATTTGGTTTTTTTTTTTTATAATAGGCCCCGATGATGTCATTATTCTGATGGGTGTTTAATTAACCATTAGAATTCTGACAGATTTGGGGTATACATAAAAAAAAGTGAAACAACCTCATCATTTTTATTTTGATTGGATAGAGAAGGAGCGGGAGAAAAGGAGCGAAAGCTGAGCGCAGGAGAAGGTATGTGATTTCTTCATCTTTCGAGCCTCTAGCATCATATTCGAATGCATTTCATTTTATTTGATCATGAATGCTCTCTAAAATGACTGCATTCTACTGGTGTTGTGCCCTAGCCAGTGCTTTATCTCTATTATTTGATCTTATTGGTGCTTGTGCTCAAGGATATCGATTCATTGTATTCAAATGTTTGGATTCATGTTTGTTGATATTACTAGCATATATGTTTAATGATGCCATTATATATTATTGTCACTAAAATGATCATATTCTATTGGTGTCGTGCCCTAGCCCATGCTTTAACTCCATTATTTGATGTTATTGGTGCTTGTGCTCAAAAGGATATCCATTTTTTTGAAATGTTGACTGTGGTTATCAAATGGACAACCCATGAACTTCTAGCTAGGCACCATTTGTATTGATAGCTTATGGCATCAAATGCATTGTATCATTGATAGTTGAGACTTTGTTAAAAGGAAATAGGACAAAGAATGATTTTTATTTAGTTTCTCTATTTTGATCCCTAAGTGGCTTACAACCCTAGAGAAGTATATGTAGATTTACGGATGCAGGTGCAGGATACATAATAGCTGATAATTCATAAGAAATCCATGCATCCAATTTGAATAGCAATTAATACAAAGAACTATGGTCCTCCAATGGTCCAATCATCTGGACCTTGACTGTCCCCTCAACCAGTGACCCTTCAAAATTGGGTTATCATGCAATCAGTGAGTGATCCTTCATTCTCCCACTCTGCCCTGCATCCAAACATATTGGAAATACACAATACAATGATAACAAGTCTTTCACAATCCCCCTCCCCCCAAGGAACACTATCAACCATCCCTTCCACATAGAATTTCACTATTTTATGAGTGGATTGTGCAAGAACAATTAACATTAAACAAGGAGAAAACTCCTCAACACATCTTGGAAACCATTGAATTCAATAATAAATGAAACCTAACACCAACACTATTCCTTCCATAGTTGCAAGATACATAGCAATTGATAATTCACAAGAAATCCATGCATCAAATTTTTATAAGGATATCCTACTAATCAATAGGAATTTTCTTGATATGACCAATGATTATGCATTTTGATGGCAGTGTGCTAGTTCAAAAGGATAATATAAATTTGAAACATTTTTTAATGATTTTCTCAAACTATAAATGTGGTTAAAGGGAAAATATTATGTGGAAAACCCACAAACCAAGCTAGCAAATGATTGTACATTAAATTATTCCTATATTCATTCAAGTATTGCTATGCTTCAGCTACCTGACCTTTGAGCTTCATCTAGAGGAATGTGTAGCTTTAAGATAGAGTTACTTCTTGGGCCTTACAATAGGGTGGAATATGATCGAGATTTGTTTAGGCTGTATCTTTTTTAGTCCCATTGTTAGGTTCTTATGGTTCATGGTTTGAATCTATTATGGTTGTGTAAGGGATTTTTAGATTCTTTTTCTAACATAATTATTGGACACCATGATTGGAATAACTAGTTGTTGGCTATTGTACACATGAATCATAACTATCAATGGTTCTTTGTGTTCAAGAATTTGTTGATCAATCTTTGATATTTATTGTGCTAGCTTTAAAAGAGTGATAAAAGATATAGTGAGTGCTATATTTTCCAAGTGTTTTGTGGGTGCCATTATCTTCTAGGAGTAATTTCTGGAACCAAATTATGTTATTTGCCTCTAGTAAATATTGCAGACACAATCATCTTCTTGGTGAATGGTTGCTTCCATCCCCATGAGGCACTATTGCATGGTTTCCATTCCCTTGTAGTATAGTGAACCTAATTTAATACAAGTGTGCACTATTTTGGGATCCATAATTTATGGCCCCTACACTATGGTTGTTAGCCTAAGAAAGGCCTACCTTTGCATATAATAAGAGGCCAACATGAAACAAACATCCAAAAGTTAGGGGGTTGTTCCCTATCCATAATTTATTATTCAAGTGCTAAGTGATGATGGGTATATCATGTAATTCATACCTAGTGTGTCTCTTTCTTTCTCTCCACATTTCACATTAGGAGTATATGCTATAAAATACCAATGAAATCAACTCTTGGTCAAATCTAATCAAAATTGTAGTATAAAGATTAAAATAGATCTTAAAGAAATATGGGAACCATTTTTGACAGATATTGTACAAATGAAGAGAATACTCCCAAGAGGAAATGCTTCAATGTGGAACAATTGAAGGACAATATTTTACTTTTATATGCACATCTGCAATATTTTTGATATATTTTTGAGATAACAAAACCATGGAAAGAATAGTATATAGAAGAAAGTAAAGAATAATGATCATATTTTGAGATATTGTGGAAACTTAAAGGAAAGAATGCTTGGTGGGGTTATCATGCAATCAGTGAGTGATCCTTCATTCTCCTAGTTTTCCCTGCATCTAAACATCCCTTCCCTCAAGGAACACTATCAACATCTAGACCTTGATTGTCCCCTCAACCAGTGACCCTTCAAAACTGGGTTATCATGCAATCAGTGAGTGATCCTTCATTCTCTTGGTCTGCCCTACATCCAAACATATTGGAAATACACAATACAATGATAAAAATTATTTTACAATCCCCCTTCCCTCAATGAATTACTATCAACATCCGAACCTTGACTATCCCCTCAACCAGTGACCCTTCAAAATCGGGTTATCATGCAATCAGTGAGTGGTCCTTCATTCTCCTGGTCTGATTTGCATCCAAACATATTGGAAATACACAATACAATGATAACAAGTCTTTCACAATCCCCCTTCCCTCAAGGAACACTATCAACAAGTGAACCTTCTTCTTATCATCCATATCCAATGTTTCATTAAAGTCATGGCCAAGAATGCAGGTCACCTTACCCATACCATTCATGGATTCTGAAATGTTGTTCCAAACTCCTGAAAACTTTTCTATTGCTTCTTGTTGCTTCTTTAAATACTTCTTCTACCACAATGTCCTCCTGCCCCATCTTCTTGATCTTCTTGGCTAAAACGGATGAATCCACACACAATAACCCAAAATGAAGAGTTTTGTATCCTTTAATGAATCTTAGTCACTGGTAACACATGGATAGTCAAACCAGTAGTCTCCAAAGCATTCAATAAGTGAATATGAATGTCTGAAAACTTTCCTCTCAACTTCCCCAACCACTCCTAATTGGTTAGAGGGATTAGTTGAGTGTTTAGACACTAAAACTTCTTAAACATACTTTATCTGATATGATGAATTGTAATATCAACAAATGTGAATCCAAACATACTTTATCTGATATAATAATAACATGCTAAACTAAACCAATGGCATGTTCTTCATGTGGCACAAGGAAGATTTGGCTATCAAATCTTCCTTCGTGCAAGCTAAGCGCGAGAGAAGGTATGTGATTTCTTCATCTTTGATTGGTATCTTTGATAGGCAACGTCTTTCGAGCCATTGGCATCATATTCGACCACAAATTTCAAATGTATTGCATTTTATTTGATCATGAATGCTCATTGAAATGACCACATTCTACTGGTGTCATGCCCTAGCCCGTGCTTTATCTCCATTATTTAATGTTATTGGTGCTTGTGCTCAAGGATATCGATTCACTATTTTCAAATGTTTGGATTCATGTTTGTTGATATTACAATTCATCATATCAGATAAAGTATGTTTAAGAAGTTTTAGTGTCTAAACACTCAACTAATCCCTCTAACCGATTAGGAGTGGTTGGGGAAGTTGAGAGGAAAGTTTTCAAACATTCATATTCACTTATTGAATGCTTTTGAGACTACTTGTTTGACTTTCCATGCATTAATGTTTAGAAGAGATCAATAAAGTATTTAAAGACATTCTTACATGTTTGGAGAGGTTTAAGAGGCACTTATCATAACTGTACCCTCACAAAGAGTGGCATAGACTGGTTTTACTAAGTTTCCTTTCTCTATTTTGAGGTTTCCTTTCTCTGCCGCAGGGGTACATTCAAAGGGTTCATTGACAAAATGATCCTTTGAATGGTTACTATGAATATGAATGATTTGATATAGCATATTTCTCATTTTACTTGAATTTTGGAATAGCTTGTGCAAGGGTGAAAGTAGTTTTGATCATTTTGGTCATGACTGTTCCTCTACATAGTTAGAAAATGTAACTATCTAATGATTATATGTAATGTTGAATGGATTAAATGCTTTCTTATTGGTAGAAGTGAATGGAAGGAATAGTGTTGGTGTTAGGTTTCATTTATTATTGAATTCAATGGTTTCCAAGATGTGTTGAGGAGTTTGCTCCTTGTTTAATGTTAACTGTTCCTACATAATCCACTCATACAACAGTGAAATGCTATGTGATTGAAAATTTCATACAACTAGTCCTTTGGCATGTATTAAATACAATCCAGTAACTTATTGAATGCTTTGGAGACTACTGGTTTGACTATCCATGCGTTGCCAGTGTCTGAGATTCATTAAAGGATACAAAACCCTTCATTTTGGGGTTATTGTGTGTGGATTCAAATGTAGTTTTGATTTGGTTAATGTTTAGAAGATATCAATAAAGTATTTAAAGACAATATTACATGTTTGGAGAGGTTTGAGAGGCACTTATCATGACTGTACCCTCACAAACAATGGCATAGACTGGTTTTACTAAGTTTCCTTTCTCTATTTTGAGTTTTTCCTTTCTCTGTCGTAGGGGTACAGTTAGAGGGTTCATTGACAAAATGATCCTTTGAATGGTTACTATAAATATGAATGATTTGATATAGCATATTTCTCATTTTACTTGAAGTTTGGAACAACTTGTACTTAAAGTTTGGAATAGCTTGTGCTTGTGCTGGAATTCTTGGTAGAAGTGAATGGAAGGAATAGTGTTGGTGTTAGCTTTCATTTATTATTGAATTCAATGGTTTCCAAGATGTGTTGAGGAGTTTGTTCCTTGTTTAATGTTAACTATTCCTGCACAATCCACTCATACACTAGTGAAATTCTATGTGATTGACAATTTCATACAACTGGTCCTTTGGCGTGTATTAAACAAAATAGAATTTTCAGCATATTATTATCATTATATTTCTTTGTTGTAAACATGCCATTGGTTCAGTTTTGTAAAAAAAATTTCGTGCACAATTTTTTTTTTTTCTATTTTTTCCATTTGATAACCACAGTCAACATTTCAAAATAGTGAATAACATCAAATAATGGAGATAAAGCATGGGCTAGGTCATGACACCAGTAGATTAAAACTGAACCAATGACATGTTTACAACAAAGAAATAGAATGATAATAATATGCTGAAAATTCTATTATGTTTAATACACACCAAAGGACTAGTTGTATGAAATTGTCAATCACATAGCATTTCACTATTGTATGAGTGGATTGTGCAGGAACAATTAACATTAAACATAGCCAGTGTTCTCTTTACTTTCTCAAATCTCTACAAGTCAAGAACATTAGAGTTGTATAATACATTGTTAGTATCCTTTTTCCATGGGTCCTAGGTCTTTGGGTCCATGGAAAGGAAATAGATTACAAAATACACTTCAAAACAAAGGAAAAACTTAGCAAATTCAGTCTAACTCACTATAGATGAAGGAACAATCATGCTAATAGTTCCTCTAAGTCTTCCAAAGCTTTTATTGAACTCCCCTAAAGTCCAATTGGATCCCCAAATTGCTTAATCCAAACAACTTACATCAAGATCATGAGAAACTTCAAAGGATTAAAAACATTACTTGGAACAGTCAAATCATTATGCTTTCAAATCAATTACCTATCGACATATCCCTTGTGACGGAGAGAAGCCAAACACATAAAGAACATGCACATAAACATGACAGCTAAAAAACTTAAATGGAATACACCAAGAAGTACCAAATGATGAATGCTCAATTGTTGTAATGGCAAAGCATCAGAACTGTCCATTTCTAGAACTTGATTTTATAGTCTAAATAATTTTTCTATAGTCGTAATGATTTTTCTAGAACTTGATTTTCTAGTCTTAATGATTTTTATATAGTCCTAATGATTTTTCTATAGTACTCTTAATGATTTTTCTAGAACTTGATTTTCTAGTCTTAATGATTTTTCTGTAGTCCTAATGATTTTTCTATAGTACTCTTAATGATTTTTCTAGAACTTGATTTTCTAGTCTTAATGATTTTTCTATAGTCCTAATGATTTTTCTATACTCTTAATGATTTTTCTTTCATCCTAATGTTTGTTTCTTTTGATAAATTAGGCCTTGAATTTGAATTTTTGTTCACTATTTTATTTCAGCTTGATATTTCATTCATTTTTCATATACACAGAGACTACACATGCTGATAAAAAAATGAGCTATTTGATTAAGGTTAACTATTCATGATTGTAAATGGTCAATATTTCTAATGGTACTCCTTGGTGTATTTCATTTTAAAATAATCATGTTTCTATGGCTATGATAAATGTCCCTTTGTGTTGAGAAAATTAGAGTTGAAAAAATGGTTGCAAATAAATCATCCTTCTTCCACGAACATTCTAGTCAATGTACAAGTAACAAGTCATTCCATTCAAGAAAGACCATGTCTGACAATATCAACGCAGAACAAAATAAGGAGTATGTAGAATTTATTGATTGTATCTTCCATTAGAGCCACTTCATATGCACAGGTGATGAACATGCATATTTTCTTGAGTGCTATTGGGAGCTTACCCAACAACACATGTACTATTGTGAAAATCACCACAAATCTATTTGCTGCTAGGTCTAGCTCCCAGTATTGCTTGGTCAAGTATGCATGTTTGTCACCTGTGCATATACCTTCTATGATCAACTCTTATATGCACAGGTGATGAACATTCAGATTTGCCTAAGCAGTACTTTGAGTAGTCCTCCAACACATGTACTATTGTGAAAATCATCACAAGTCCATTTGTTGGAGGAAATCTCATAGTACACATGTTTGGAGGCTAGGTCTGAAGGAAACAAGAGAATTTGAAGAGTCACGAGTCTTAAGATTGTACTTAATATAGCCAAGCTTCATTCAATGGTACATTCAAACATGAAACAAACCATTCTTAAACCAGACTAAACTAGTAAACCAAAGGACATGCTTTTACTACTAAGTATTTGTTTGTTGGGCATACTAATTATAAGTACTTGACATATGTCACAAATGTTGCTAATTAAGGTTGGCGGGATAATTACACCTATCCTGAAAAAAGACTGTCAAATCATTATGCTTTCAAATCAATTACCTATCGATGTATCCCTTGCGAGGGAGAGAAGCCAAACACATAAAGAACATGCACATAAACACGACAACTAAAAAAATTAAATGGAATACACCAAGAAGTACCAAATGATGAATGCTCAATTATTGTAATGGAAAAGCAATATCAAAACCATCCATTTCTAGAACTTGATTTTTCTATAGTCCTAATGATTTTTCTTATTTCTTGTCTGTGCTTAGTGACATGGTTTTGAACATTGTTGACATACTTAAATGGAATACACAATACCAAATGATGAATGCTCAATTGTTGTAATGGAAAAGCATCAGAACTGTCCATTTCTAAAATTTGATTTTGTATAGTCTTAATTATTTTTCTATAGTCCTAATGATTTTGAAAATTGTTGACAAAGAGTGTTTCTTTTTTTGATTATAGTATAAATGATTTTTCTATAGTCGTAATGATTTTTCTTATTTCTTGTCTTTTGTCCCTTTTTGATTTCCTATGTCTATGCTTCGTGACAGGATTTTGTCACCTTCTTTTGATGGTATATTTCATTCAGTCTATGTGGAATACTATTTTGTTCACTATTTTATTTCAGCTTCATATTTCTTTCATTTTTCATATACACAGAGACTACACATGCTGATAAAAAAATGAGCTATTTGATTTAGGTTTACTTTTCATTATTGTAAATGGTTAATATTTCTGATGGTACTCCTTGGTGTATTTCATATAAAAATAATAAATGTAGTAACGATGGTGTGGTACATTATTGATATATAGGCTCGATGACTCTTGTCAATGTGCCAAACTGTTAATGTGGTGGTGGGTAGTGTGTGTTGAAGACTTCACAGACACCGAACAACCCTGGACGATAATTTTGGTGCTGCCCAAATAGAAAAAAGGTTGCTAATGTGTATGTATTTAATGTTTCTAATGTAAATACTATTCATTATAATATAAGAACTAATGTAGACTGGGCATCACAGGGAAATAATGGCTATGGATACTTTAGTTGGGTCGATGACAACTCATCTGCATCTATCCACCCATTTCCACTTATCCGCGATGAAGGATTTGAGTGTAAAACGTGTCAGGCTAGGGCAAATTCCAAAATTATATTTTTACGATGCCTTCTCTATCTTGTAATCGCATATCTTTGTTGCGACCATATGTAGAGATGAACTCAAGAATTAGTTAGTTTAGTATTTTCATATTGTAACTAATATTTTAATATGGATATGACATAACTTCTCTTTGCCTCAAGTGTGCATATATATGGTTTACATCTTTTTTTAGAATAATTCTTCATGTTTATGACTCAGGTGAGCCCCAATCTGCTATCAATCACATGATTTAACGTATAGTGTTTTCATGGTTATTCCATTTGTTCCTTGACCTTGACTATGGATTGACTATCATTTTCAAGATTGAGCGTGGCTTCGTACCATGCACCATTCATAGATTTGTACACAATGCTGATTTACAAATGTAAATAATGCATTGAACGTAATCTACAAATGTTGTGTGGTATGAAGTCTTGCTAAAGTTTGAGCATCCTCCCTTTATTCCAATGAGACATTGGAATGAGTTCATTTTGGATGCAAAGGAGAAAGGGGATACTCAAAGAGGAATTACACCAGCAAATGAGAGAAGGTATAAACATTTTAATAGATTTTTATTATTAAATAATGAAATTTGCATATACAAGTGTTCTAAGCCTCCTCATTACATGATTTAAGGTCTTAGTCCATGGATAAATTAAATTAGACTTACTATCCAAAACACATAAAAACCATGCACATAAACACGACAACTGAGAAACATAAATGTAGATTTCACAATAGCTGAGAAACATAATTGTAGGCATCATAGTCACAATCTTTTGGAGACAACATAATTGAGTTGTGTACCCACCCAAGTGATGGAGAGAAACTTATGCACCCCTGATTCCAAGTTGAATACATATGTTGGAGGACCTTGTATTCATGAGCAACAGATGTAGTCAACTTGGAATCAGAGGTGCAGGAGTTTCTCTCCATCATTTGGGTATACAACTCAATTACGTTGTCTCCAAAAAATTGTGACCACGATGCCTACAATTATGTTTCTCATCTGTTGTGTCCCAGGACCCCTTATGACCCTTTAGGACTGTTTACGATCCCTAGGAATACATCTTAGAGGTCTTAAAATGTCGTAAAGGGTCATAAGAGGCTCCTAGGTGGGGCCAGATGAGCTTCCACCTTCACGTGGTTAGCCCTGTTAAGTAGAGAATGTTAAACTATTCTCAAAACAAAGAGAAGCTCAATAATTTAAGGTCTCAATCCACGGAGATGCTGAAAAAATGATGAGAATCAATGATGGAGAGTTTTTAGATTCTGAGAAGACGTATATGGAGTGGAGGCCAGATTGAGTACCAATGTAGAGATGATGATTGAGTAACCTACATCTATAAAACCTTCACAATTATCCCTTATTTGGCCTCCACTCATTCCTCTTCTCAAAAATGGTTATCTAGAAACTTTGGATACTGTTTCTCATCCATGCACGAAATGTGCTATTGATCGTATAAAATTACTTTAGGCCTCCAGTATTGATGAGATGTACAAGTGTAAAATGTTTTTGTGAGACTGGGATCAATTTGTGCAGTGTACATAAATGCAAGGTGATGATTAGTCTCGATGATCGACATGTATAAGTCTTCCAGGCCTTACCCAGTAGCTAGGACTAAGGATAACATAGCTCAAGAGACCATCATAGGTTGTCTCTTTCTTTGGTCTATATTATTGACATAATGTTTTACCTTTCATTAGCTCATCAAATTTGGGGATTTGAAAGAATTTAATAGAATATTTTCATGACAACGTATATTATTTAAGTTGACGTTGCATAAATTTATCTACTTCACACACTTGTAGACTATTAGGACAACAATAAAGAAGCATTTGATGATAAGTTCCAACATAAAGTGAGTAAATTTGTTTTAAGTAAGAAAATAATGATAACATGAATGCGTATGAAATTGAAATGCATCCTATCGATTCTTGTCATACACAACCTATGCGTGTTGATGACAATGAGGATGTGCATCACAGTAATACAAGTAAACATCTTAAATTGATTGGTGTAGTAATACAAATTTAATTGCAATTGGTGTTTGGATTAATGTAACAATTTGTATTGCAACTGTAGAGAGTGTAGAGGCCGTTGTTAATGAGCAGGTTGAGGTTGAGGCCGAGGCTAGACAAACTGACCTTGATGTTGATGATGTGACTAGATTAGGTAAAGAGCTATACAATTATGGCATGTAAAGTACTGAAATAATTTAAAATGTTTTTAATTTAACCCTTTTATATGTTATTGCAGATGACCTCCCTTTGCATCAACAGAGAACTAGGCGTGCATTGAGATCTAATGAGAGGGTAGATGATCATGATGATGATATCGATACTCTTCTTAACAATTACTTCTTAAAAACTAGAAATCAAAAGAAAAAAAATAAATGATTGTCATCTATGCACCTTAATTGATAATGACTGAATTTTATATGCCAATGAATTTAATTATGTTGTATTGAATGTTCATAAATTTTATAATGTGTTAATGAATGTTATCGTGTGATAATTAATGAATGTCAAATTTTATTAATGTGTGAATGAATGTTAATGAATGTTATCGTGTGATAATTAATGAATGTTAGATTTTATTAATGGATGAAATAATGAATGAATGTTAGATGTTAACGGGGATTTTAGAGTGATGTTTGAGGGGGGGGGGGGGGGGGGGGGGGCAAATGAGCTTCCACCTTCACGTGGTTGGCCCTGTTTAGTACAGAATATAAAACTATTCTCAAAACAAAGTGAAGCTCAATAATTTTGTTCCTTATATAGGGTCTCAAGTGTAGCCTTTATCCCACTCTCAACATTGCAAGGCTTCAAGTGGTGTTCTGAGATTGGTTTCTCCATCTCCCACTGACATCTTTTCTTTCTCCTAAGAACTCTCACTGAGCTCTGATACATGGATGAGTAGAAGATGTCCCTTATAGACTACACAAATATAATATGGTAGATCTAGGGAACAAATATACTACAACATAGAATGAGTCAACTTGAATCTATAGTTTCTTCATTCACAATGAAAATTCAAATTACAAGCCATATTTTAGATTTAATATTCATATTCATCTTCATCATGATCATAGCCATCACGGTCAGCATTTGGTTTAGCTTCATTTGAACCACACTCCATTTCGGGTACCATTATAAGGCATGGAGTGTGGTCATACCCATGTTACCATAATAATGAGCTAGCTTATAAAATTATGAATAAAATATTGCAGGTGCACCCGAGATTTGCCTAGGCACCCAAGTTCCTACCAAAGGAACCCAATTCAAACCCAGAGGAGAACAAAAGTAGAACCGGAACCCAGCCTCAAACAAAGAACTGGATAACTTGGATTTTTTCTAATTCAAGTTTATTTTTGAATTCTTCTCTAATTCCAACCTAATTATTCCATTTTTTTTTCCAATTTTCCTTCTTCCTCACTCCAAATTATGTTATGTTGTTATTTCATTTTACTAATTGTGCTATTTCAAGGATCACCACCCATGACTTGGTTAAGATGATGAATGTTGTCAATGCCTTTATTACCAAGGAATCATCGCCTGCCATTAATGAATATTCAGATTTGGGTATTCAGAGATGATAGAAAAGAGCAGTATGAGCCAACTCTTTGAAGAAAAATAGCTGGACAAGACCGCAAACTTGATCATCAAAATGCACCGAAGAAGAGAAGAATAAGTCAAAAGGTTACAACTAGATTAGGTGGTTGTTGACTGGTGGGTCCCATAGGCTGCTTGGGCCTCATGGATGTTATTAAAATCTTTCATTCATTCAATGATCATTATTTCCTAAGGGTAATTTTTGTTTTTGTATGCTGATCACCCAAGTCTTTGGCTGTGATTTGCATGCTGTGAGGTTTGTCAGAAGTGGGGGTATGACATGCTAGTTGGATTATAACATATTGACACTTACACCATGAAGAAGACAAATGATTAAATAGAAGGATAGGACCAACGAAACCATCTTATGGTTAGTCTATATCACATTGAGAAACAACGTGAAGACTCAAGAATCAAAACAATCAAAAGTTTCTTCAAGACCATGAATGATCAACAACATTCCATCAGAAAACAAAACACTAATCTATGTTATCATTAAGCCATAAAATATGTCTTTAAAGTTTAGAAGCATCACAAAAACTTTCAAGAAACATAGTACTATCCAAAATATGTCTTTAAAGTTTATTTCTAATGATTATGATGATGTTGACGTTGATGTCTATAATTTATTTCACTTACTGATGCTTGCCTAGATTGAATTTTGAATTGCCAGGTTGGAGAATTCTTTCAAAGTTTAGGGTCTGTTCCACATGATACTCTTAGTTACAGCGCAAATGCAACTCAACATATTTTTGATGTTGGGCAACCCACTACAGAAACTCATCGGCAAGTGAAATTTAATTCTATGAATCTTGGCATTGTTAATGTTATTACTTTTCCTCATGTTTCATATTTGTGAAAATGTTTCTTGGCACTTTCTTTTTCAATTCCTATATTTGCAGCTTTTTAGATCATTAACTTAAGCATTACATGTCTTTGTTCAAAGTTTATTCTAACACTATATTATATCTTATTCTTATTACAATGTTCTTTGTTGTGGGGTAGGAGGTCAATCTTCATTGTCTTCATTGTGGGGGATAGTGAAGATTTCTCTGACAAATAGCAGGTCTTCTTTAGTATCTTATAATAACATGCTAAACTGATAAAGGTGTTATGGGCATTTAATCTAAAATTACTAATGGATTAAGCATATTATTACTATGCTTAATGTTCCATTTAAATGCATTTAACACAAAAAAAAAATTTACAAAACTGAACCAATGGCATGTTTACAACAAAGATGTGTTGAGGACTTTGCTCCTTGTTTAATGTTAACTATTCTTGCATAATCCACTCATACGAAAATGAAATGCTATGTGGAAGGGATGGTTGATAGTTTTTCTTGAGGGAAGGGGGATTGTGAAAGACTTGTTATCATTGTCTTGTGTATTTCCAATATGTTTGGATGCACGACAGACCAGGAGAATGAAGGATCACTCACTGATTGCATGATAACCCAGTTTTGAAGGGTCACTGGTTGAGGGGATAGTCAAGGTCTGGATGATTGGGCCATTGGAGGACCCTATTTCTTTGTATTAATTGCTATTCAAATTGGATGCATGGATTTATTGTGAATTATCAGCTGCTATGTATCCTACAACTGCATCAGTAAATCTGCATATACTTCTCTAGGGTTGTAAGCCACTTAGAGATCAAAATCGAGAAACTAAATAAAAATTGTTCTTTGTCCTATTTCCTTTTAACAAAGTCTCAACTATCAATGATACAGTACATTTGATGCCCTAAGCTATCAATACAAATGACACCTAGCTAGAAGCTCACGGGCTATCCATTTGATAACCACAGTCAGCATTTCAAAAAAATGGATATCCTTGAGCACAAGCACCAATAACATCAAATAATGGAGTTAAAGCATAGGCTAGGGCACGACACTAGTAGAATGTAGTCATTTCAGTGATAGAAATATAAAATGGTGTCATTAAACGTGCCACTAATATCAACAAATGTGAATCCAAACATTTGAAAACCAATGGCATGTTTACAACAAAGGTCTAATAGAACTCCCAACAATTCTTAAACATACTTTATTTGATATGATGAATTCTTAAACAATTAAGGTTGCAGTAGACATAGTTATCACACTTTTTTTTTGTGTGGTACGAGGAAGATTTGGCTAGGTCAAATCTTCCTTTGTGCTAGTAGTCTATAGAATTAGACCTTTATTAACAATTGATCATATCAGATAACTAGTATGTTTAAGAATTGTTGGGACTGGTCCTTTGGCATGTATTAAATAGAATAGAATTTTCAGCATATTATTATCATTCTATTTCTTTATTGTAAACATGCCATTGGTTCAGTTTTGTAACTTCACTGTTGTATGAGTGGATTGTGCAGGAACAGTTAACATTAAACAAGGAGCAAACTCCTCAACACATCTTGGAAACCATTGAATTCAATAATAAATGAAACCTAACACCAACACTATTCCTTCCATTCACTTCTACCAAGAATAAAGAATTTAATCCATTCAACATTACATATAATCATTAGACAGTTACATTTTTTTACTGTGTAGAGGAACAGTCACGACCAAAATGATCAAAACTACTTTCACCCTTGCACAAGCTATTCCAAACTTCAAGTAAAATGAGCAATATGCTATATCAAATCATTCATATTCATAGTAACCATTCAAAGGATCATTTTGTCAATGAACCCTCTGACTATACCCCTGCAATAGAGAAAGGAAACCTCAAAATAGAGAAAGGAAACTTAGTAAAACCAATCTATGCCACTGTTTGTGAGTGTACAATCATGATAAGTGCCTTTTAAACCTCTCCAAACATGTAAGATTGTCTTTAAATACTTTATTGATCTCTTTTAAACATTAACCAAATCAAACCTACATTTGAATCCACACACAATAACCCCAAAATGAAGGGTTTTGTATCCTTTAATGAATCTTAGTCACTGGTAATGCATGGAAAGTCAAACTAGTGGTCTCCAAAGCATTCAATAAGTGACTTGATTGTATTTAATACACACCAAAGGACCAGTTGTATGAAATTGTCAATCACATAGCATTTCATTGTTGTATGAGTGGATTATGCAGGAACAGTTAACATTAAACAAGGAACAAACTCCTCAACACATCTTGGAAACCATTGAATTCAATAATAAATGAAACCTAACACCAACACTATTCCTTCCATTCACTTCTACCAAGAATAAAGCATTTAATCCATTCAACATTACATATAATCATTAGACAATTACATTTCCTGACTATGTACTAGAGGAACAGTCACGACCAAAATGATCCAAATATTTGAAAAGAGTGAATCGATATCCTTGAGCACAAGCACCAATAACATCAAATAATGGAGATAAAGCATGTGCTAGGGCATGACACCAGTAGAATGTGTTCATTTCAAAGAGCAGTCATGATCAAATAAAATGCAATGCATTTGAAATTTGTGGTCGAATATGATGCTAGATGCTCGAAAGATGAAGAAATCACATATGAAGAACATGCCATTGGTTCAGTTTTGTAAATTTGTTTTTTGTGTAATTAGTAATTGGCAGATTAAATGCGGCTAACACCTTTATTAGTTTAATTAGTATGTTATTATCATATTAGATAAAGTATGTTTAAGAATTGTTGGGACCGGTCCTTTTGTGTCTATTAAACATAATATAATTTCAACATATTATTATCAATCTATTTCTTTGTTCTAAACATGCCATTGGTTCAGTTTTGTAGATTTTTTTTTTGTGTTAAATGCATTTTTCATGAGGGTCTTGTTCTGAGGAGATTGATGAATATTGTGCACCTCAAAAACCAATTCATAAGGTACCAATCATGTTTCCTATTCGCTTATATTTTTGGATTGGTAAATCTCCTTATAAGTTTCATGTCCTTTCTTTTGATTACTATGGATGAGATATGTATCTTACATTTAACATTCAACTTCTTTACATTTTAGAACATGTAGTGTGTTTTTTGAGGATTTTACCAAATCAACTTTTAACATAAAACAAAAACACCAAATTGATATCTTGCCCTTTCAACTTGACAAAATATTTGCATTTGACCAATAACTGCAAGAAACTGAATGATAAATCCACATACCTGTATCTTTGTAAAATACCTGGAACATCAAAAAGATGGCTAAGTGGTTGCTGCCATGATTTTTATCTACTGAATATGGAAAAAAAAAGCACGAAAAAGAATCAAATAGAAAACATGATTGGTCATTTCAGAGAGCATTCATGATCAAATAAAATGCAATGCCTTCTCTCATGCTCGATCAGCTTTCACCCACTCATTTTCTCCCACTCCTTTTCTCTACAATCAAAATAAAAATGATTTGGCCATTTCAAAATAGTGAATTGATATCCTTTTGCACAAGCACCAATAACATCAACTATTTTGATCTATGGGTACCCTAATGTTTGCAAGAGTTCTTTTATTAATAAGATTACTCTGCAAGCTTAAAGAAGTGATATATTTTGGCAAATGAAGAGTGGAAAGATGATGATGTTCCTGAGATCATGGATGGACACAATGTTGCAGATAGAATGGGAAGACATCTTTCTAGCCTGACCCTGGATCCTTCGATAATTGGGGTAGGATCCAGACCCAGGCTAAAAAGATGTCTTCCTTTTTGTTGTCGAATATAGGCTCTGCTACTGCAACAATGATAGACTGCGATGTAGATATCACAATAGCTAAGAAACAATGATAGATTACGATGTAGGCATCATGGTCACAATTTTTTGGAGACACAACATAATTGAGTGCTATTCCTAGATGATGCAAAGCAACCACTACTTTTCATCATCTGGGAAAACCACTCAATTATGTTGTGTCTCCAAAAAATTGTGACCATGATGCCTACATTTATGTTTCTCAGCTGTTGTGTCCCAGGACCCCTTATGACCCTTTACGATCCCTAAGAATAAATCTTAGAGGTCTTATAATGTCGTAAAGGGTCATAAGACCAGGTGAGCTTCCACCTTCATGTGGTTGGCCCTGTTAAGTAGAGAATGTTAAACTATTCTCGAAACAAAGAGAAGCTCAATAATTTAAGGTCTCAATCCACGGAGATGCTGAAAAAATGATGGGAATCAATGATGGAGAGTTTTTAGATTCTGAGAAGATGTATATAGAGTGGAGGCAAGATTGAGTACCAGTGTAGAGATGATGATTCAGTAACCTACATCTATAAAACCTTCACAATTATCCCTTCTTTGGTCTCCACTCATTCCTCTTCTCAAAAATAGTTATCTAGAAACTTTGGATACTGTTTCTCATCCATGCACGAAATGTTCTAGTGATCATATAATATTACTTTAGGCCTCTAGTATTAATGAGATGTACAAGTGTAAAATGTTTTTGTGAGACTGGGATCAATTTGTGCAGTGTACATAAATCCAAGGCGGTGATTATTCTTGATGATCGACAGGCATAAGTCTTCTAGGCCTTATCCAATAGCTAGGACTAAAGATAACACAACTCAAGAGACCATCATAGGTTGTCTCTTTCTTTGGTCTATATTATTGATAGAATGTTTTATCTTTCATTAGCTCATCAAATCTAAGGATTTGAAAGAATTTAATAGAGTATTTTCATGACAATGTATATTATTTAAGTTGACGTTGCATGAATTTATCTACTTCATGCACTTGTAGACTATTAGGATGATGATAAAGAAGCATCTCCTCCCATGGCCATGCTTCTTTATTGCCATCCTCATAGTCTACAAGTGTGCGAAGTAGATAAATTCACGCAATGTCAACTTAAATAATATATGTTGTCATGAAAATATTCTATTAAATTCTTTCAAATCCCCAGATTTGATGAGCTAATGAAAGGTAAAACATTCTATCAATAATGTAGACTGAATAAAGAGACAACCTATGATGGTCTATTGAGCTGTGTTATTTTTAATGTGCATATCTATCAATTTTTTGATAGTTTATAATTCATTCCAACAATAGTGCTATACGTCTGACATCATTTCCCATCAGAATATAGGGCAACACATCACCTATCTGACAAATAAAATGTCAGAGAAAATACTTTACGACAATTATTACGACAGTAATGTTATACATCCGACAGGGAAACCTGTCGGAGATATGTTGCACTACCATTGCTCTTCCTACAGTTAAAATATCGTAGATATGCAATTTTTGACAGATAGTTCCAACACTAATGCTATGTCACCAATGGGTTTATCTATCAGAAATTGGTTGCAGATATGTTGCTATACCAACAGTTCTAATGTCGAAAAGGATATCTTTTCGACAATTATTTCCGACAGATATTGTGTATTTTTTATAGGTCTTTGTGTCTGAATTCTAATTGATGGACCGTAGGAAATGCCATAACAAAGTTGTTAACATGTGCAATTTTTCAATGTAATGGGGTTTCGGTAAACCGATGGATATCTCTTCGGTCATAATTTCTAATGCAAAAACTACGACGGACACATGTGTTGAAATGCTGACAAATGACCGTTGCAAATCTGACAAATGGGTGTCAGAATTTGACCTCAAATGTACTAGTGTGTGCATGCCATATAGACTTGCGCTCTAAGGTGAGTCTTCAATATACATCAAAGTATCCATGTTCAAGTGCGCAAGCACTGAACTTACTTCTATCGACATCGCCAACCAAAACTATCTCTGATTAGATTGGGAAAATACTACTTACACTTAGAAAATTTTACTTTGTGATCTGTCATAACTGCTTCCTGTCATATGTGGTCTTCATACAAACTATATGTTTCCATAATGACAACAACTAGATATCTAACTCAGCCAAATTGCCAACAATGGTGTCAAGGGCATGACCATATTGGTAAGATGTCCCTGCCACAATGTGCAATTTTTTTAATTGTGTAATCCTTCTTGTGTTAATTATAGTGCATTCCCTTAATATCTAACCTCCTAATCTACATGCAAAAATGTGGGCCAAAAACTCCTAACACTTCCCACATGCAAATTAGGAAATAAATATTACCACAAAATTGTACCAATGAACATTGAAAATGTGGTACCTTTGTGACCGTCAAAATAAATGCATACATTGCATCGACCATCTATACTATACCCTTGTATGTAGGATGGAGACATTCTACAAGAAAAAGGATAAGCTATAGGACTTTGGTTTCCTCACTTGAACTATAGGGTGTGAAGTTTATATTATAGTATTGAGAAGGAAAAGGCAATTATTGATGCTGATTATTTTCCTGATGAAACTAATCCAAGATATTATTGGGTCAAAAACTAGACATCATGCAATTGGTATGTCATTAGACCATGTGGTTCTCACCTATATATATGTGATTATCCTTGGGGTCTATAGGGAAACACATGTAAGAACATTGAAGGCTTCATATATGATTATTTCCATCTCTACTGCTACAAAATATGTTAGTGGAAAGTCATTATTTTATGCTTATCTACTATTTTTATGCATTATATAATTGTTTTATCCTTATGTGCAATGATCACTCTTCTCTAACATGATAATTGTAATGTAGGTGATTTCTACACACAGACTAATTAAGTCATATTAGAGACAGACAATGTACCACTTGTATTGGATGATGACAACACATCCAATGGTGTAGCTACATCACACTATCCCAAAAATGTTGTTGATGCTCATTCACCTTTGTAGAAAATATCATTATTGAATGAATAAATTGGGATGTTGAAGATTGTGTTGGAAATATAATTGGGAAATGTGATATTGAGAGGGGGGGGGGGTGAATCAGATATCACAATATATTTTGATATTAATAAAACATTTGCATATCATCAACAATACTTGATCATAACAAAATAACTAACATACTAAGAAACATCCATGAAAGTACTCATAACACACTAATTTTGGCTACCCAGAAACCCTTGAAAGGTAAAATTGGGGTGGGGATGACACCCACAAATCTTCACTACTGCAGTAATAAATTTTCCTATTAGGGCTTAAAAAATTTGATCAAAACATGATCTACCCTATGAGGGGTCTGCCTTATTAAGAGCTAAAAGACTTATATAGTCTACCTTGCTAAAGGATTTGAAACTTACAATAAAGTAAGCACTCAGTTAAGAGATTACAAAAAGTCTGTTAGGACTACTCAGTTAAGAGATTTACCCTGATACATTGGTTAGAAAGTCTTAGTACCTGATCTTTCAATTTGCAATGTATGTAGATTATAGATATTCTCTTTATTGTATTTTATTGATCTCTTCTATCATATTTATCTCTATTATGTCCTTTCACTGCTTAGCTCGGTCACTGAATTTTATATGAATGCTTCACTACTTTGAATGTGCCTCTCCACTCATTCCCTTCACATTCGCTATCTTTTACTCTTACATGTTTTAGGGTTTAGATCTTAACCTTATATAATTAGCAAAATATCTTCATGATTCAAGATCTACGGTTTAGATTAATTCCTTTTGCCACTTAAGCCTTACTAATTTATGATTGGCTCTAGGTATTACATAGGGATCAATGATTGCAAAATAGATGTGTAATCACCTCTGTAATTACCTCAACAAACAAAATACAAAACATGAATGTCACCCAAAATTATTTACCTCGATTATTGTGCCATAACAAACTCATATGTCATTCTTGGCTAACTCAGCAAATGTAGTTCCTGATACTCAACATTCACTTTACTTGGCATATGTTGATATCTCTGTCACTCGGTAATCATTGCATATATGACTAAGAAAAACTAGACTTGGCATAATACAAAAATACATAATGACCATAAGTTTTCTCGGCAGTACTACTGCTCGATAAGTATACATTACATAATGACTCGATCACAGGGATGCCCGACCATCATTACCTAGATAAATGACTAAGTGTGGGTCACTAATAGTCAACAAGACTATAGAGATCTACAATCTCCCCCTTTGACATTAGTGGCAAAAACACTTTGTCATGACATTACACTTGTATTTACAAAAGTACATAGTATTAGCAGAATACTCCCCCTAAGATATATATACATTCAAAATTTTGTTACCTTACCTTTGTCATGTCATGTCATTTGATTTCCCCCTTGTTTTTGACATGATGAATCTCTTCTAGAGTGGGGATCTAAAAGTATTTCTCCAGAAATGGTTTATGCAGCATCATAACCATGTGTAGTGCAGTTTCCCATCCTTTTGTAGCAACAGTTAAAACTTCTGACTACACTTCTAGCTCAGTAGCTAGATTGACTAGGCTCTCAGTAGTGGACAGATTTGGATCCTTCTAGGTTAAGTCCTTAGCTTTGACCAACTTTCTTTGTATGGCCTCTAGGTGAGGTGTTAAAATTGTTTGCATAGAAAGTAGACAAGATCTTATCTTTCCATCATTAGCCATCAATTTGGCTATCCTTCCTTGTGTATGCATAATCTTGGCATAATGTTTGGAACTATTTTCTGCATCCATGCTTAAGGAATGACTGGTGGATTTGAGTTCTTGATGTAGTTTATCAACCAGTCTTTGGTTATCCTTAGTGAACTTTTCTACATTGCAAATTTTAGTAAGCAAAGAGTGTGCATTCACAACTACTTCTTCGGTCTTTGTTACCAAAGTGGAAAGTGTGACCTGTTTCACTGCGATCTCGGCAGATACTTTCTCCAGCATCTTGGTCTCAAACTTTCTTTCCGACCACTCAAATAGCTTATCACTGGGGCTACTTGCTTCATTATTTACTTTCTGAACAATATGTACAAGTTGTTCCAATATGGGAGTGGAAATTTTTACATCTGACAACTCATAAACATCATTAAATATGTCTTTAATTTCATATAGAACCTGCTTCTACTGATGTTCTCTTCTCAGTTCTTCCTGTCTTCTTTTCCTTGTCAATAAATCTTTCAATATTTGCATCTGCTCATAAGATAAGTTATCAAAATCCCATTTAGGAATAACAATAACTTCATCAATAGTTACCTCTGGGGAAAAGACTTCCATTTTCTTCTTCAATGCCTTCTTCAGTGTGCTCCCACTCTGCATCTATACAAGAGCTTGTATTGCCTCTTATTTTATAGGCTCTTGTACCTCAATAGATTTGTCTTTTACTTATTTTTCTTCTGTTCCCTTATCCTCCACATGGGGACTATTAGATTTTTCTTCAAACTTCTCTTCTTTATCTTGTTGTAACTCCTCGATAGATGTGGGCTGATTTTCTGGTGCCAACTTATCTTGTTCCTTGGTAATGCTTGTACCGGCTAACATGTCAACTGTAACAACTATAGGTTTGGTGGGGGTAGTGTTAATAGTTGATGTCTCATCAATTGTCGGATAATTTTTGACTTGCAAAAGTATAGTATTACTACCTAGCAAAGATGTGTCTTTTGCTTTCTCATCCTGTATATCTTCCTCAGTCAATACCTGATTCATAATTGGGGTATCCTCTGTTATATCAACAATGTGTACTTCTGATACCTTTTGAATTTCCTCTACCTTAGGAGCTTTAGTCTCCAGAATGGGTGATTCCATTACATTTAGTTCTGTTGTAGGCTCGACATCCTTAGATGTACTAGCACCTTTATCTTCATCTTTGTCAATCAACAAACCAAATAGTATCTTCCAAATCTTGATACTTTCTTGTACAACATCCTCAACCTTGTGTTGAAGGATTGAATAAGCTCTAAGCTTAGGGTCAAATTTTTCTTGGTGTTGTTCCATAGTTTATCTAATGTTGGTAGGGGTGAGACTTGATTCCACTTGTGCTAAGGTGCTCTCTCTTATTTGTTTTTCTGTATTAAGAGCATATTCCCATTTTTGTGCAGCCCTGCTGCTTAACTCCTTAGGGATTCAGTTCTCCAATTGAATAGGTAACATCTTGAAAATGCAAAGCATTTCAAAAATAGCATCTTCAACCTTTTTTGTCTCCTATACTCAAGCTTCCAAACTTTAATCCTTTCAAGTCTTCCACTCTTGTAGAGTTTGTGATCTTGTGACATATGTCATCTATAGTAGCTTTGACATCCTACAATGCAACCTTCTTCTTCACCTCTTCATCACTTAGTTTCTTCATCATCTTCTTGTTCCAAAATAAGTTTCCTTCTAGGCCTTTTGTTAACCTTGCTCGGTACTGCCTTAGGCTGTACATGTTTTCATTTACCAAATGCAGGGGATTTATTTGGAGTCTCAGTAGCTACTTCCCTTGTTCTAGGCCTTAGTACAGGTGTTGATGATACTTTAGGTTTCAATATTCTTTTCTTGGTTGGGGGCTCAGCAATTACTGGCTTCTTACCTTTCTTCTTTTCTACTTGAGCCTCTTCTTCTTCTTCTTCACTGTCACTAGAGTCACTTTTTTCATCTTCTCCTAGTCCTTGGGTTAATTCTAGTGGTGCATCCTTTTCCATTTCTTCCACATATTTCTCCAAATTCTTAACTATTTTCTTTCTCTTTCTTTCTAGAGTTGCAGCCATTAAACCCATAGTGATTTTAGATTTGGCTTCTTCGTATGTTCCAAAGTAGGGTGCTTTACTATAAATTTATTCACCTAAGAGGGTTGTAATAGTAGCAGTAGCTTCATCTATATTTACTTCATAGGGTAATGGCATTAGCCATGAAACCTTAGGAAAAATTGCTTGTGCATAAGTGAAGTCTGTGTCAACTAGAAAACATATATCCTTGCTGTACTTTTCAACTAATGACACAAGGACTCTATTCCTCTTTCTCATTTTCTTTTTGAATTCAACAAAATAATAATCCATCACACCATGAAAACTATCTCCTATCTAACCTATGATCTCACTGATTTGAATAGTAATGGGTCTCTTCTTGTCCCATATCACAACTCCATGAGTAGGAAAACACTTATGTATATAAAAGAACATACAGATTAGCAAAGAGCCAAACTTATACATTGAATTCTTTCCAATCTGGATTGAGTTAAGGTTCTCAGAAAGCTAAGTCAGCTGGAGCTCGACAAGATCATACGTGTGTCCTTTCTTAATGATTTTCCATGCCTAGTCCACTACCATATAGGGGATGTTGTCCAACCGACTGGATTGGTAGAATTTGTGCGAGATAACCCTAATAGCAAAGTCAATTTCTAGATCTGTTATGGTGGAGATCATCATTCCACACTTGTTCCATACTACTTGTGTATTAACCTAAATGTCTTCTTTGCTTAAACACTTCATTGTCCTTTTTCGTTGAATTGTAGGGTATCCACTAACTCATTGGATCATTTCCTTTGTTATCTTCATGGGTCCATCTTCTAGCCATAGTTTCATATCATGTACTCAACTCAATACTATTTTTATCCATTCAACTTTGAAATTCTATGGGAAATCTAGGGCATGCACTAACCCTTGTTCAGCAACCGATTTATACTCCAACTTCAACACTCCATTATCACATAATTTTTCATATGCCTCCCTGATCTCATTATCTCCAATTTCTCTGATTTTGCACATGTAACAAGACCTAATATCGATCATTATCAACACGTTCTCTACAATTGAGGATAGGGCACCAGACAAATCTCCTTTTATTGTGGTTTCCAAAATTGCCCTAAATGTTTGTGACTTGCAAACTTTGTTTCTCACCAATTGTGCATTGAAAACTTCCATCCCCTGTTTCTTCATTGTAGCAGACAATGATGATGCCATTTTAATTTAAAATTTCCAAAAAGAAATGTTTTCTCGGTAATGCACCTTTTCTCGTAAGTGTCCTGTAGATGATTTTTGTCAATGGCATGCTGAAAAGATTCAGAATCACCTTTAACAAACTGGTTGCTCACACTTCGAATCACTCAAAGAAATCTCAATTCACTTGGTGAAATGAAATGGGTGGCAACTTTCCGCTTTATAGATTCCAAAAAGTATAATTAGGGCCTCATAAATGCTCCATACAAAATTTCTTAGTGGAATACAACTGTCTTGGCAAACTCATGTTAACCTTAGCTAACACAAGCTCAGTCAATATAACCATTAAGACATAGCTTGGTGTATATAGTATCTCGGCCACAATAGGTGCTCGGCATACATTGATAACTCGGTCAAGACACTGACGCCTGACGTAAAAAATGAAATTTTCTATTTCACTCAAATATGTCCTAATGCATCTTTATCTATGCAGATATGGAATTTTACTCAATCTTTATGTTAGGAACTGATGTAATATAAAGTCTTGTAAGATTCAGTTCCAAACATACCTTCTATGCTTAGTTAGAAGAAGTGTGATCACCTGATCCATCAGATTGGGTGACCTCAGATGTGCTAGCTTCACTTGTGCTTTCTCCTTCCATGTCTTGTCCATCTGATTTTTCAATTTTTCACAGATATCTTCATTCTTATTCTAATCGTTGCTCAGCATAGGTGATCTACAATCTTTCTTTAGGTGACCTATCTTATTACACTTGTAACATACCATGCCTCCATTCATCCAGCTTTTAGATTTGCCTCTAAAATGAGTCTTCATACAATTTTCTCCAATGTGTCCATATTTTCCATAGTAATGACAATTGTACCAAGTGTTATAATCCCAATTGTATGATTTATTCTTCACAGGTGACTTAGTCTGTTCATTTGATGACCATCTAGGTTTAGATTTACATTCAAATTCTCTATGCCCATACTTCTGATAGTTGAAACAATTACCTTGAAACTTAGGTGAGGTAGATGGATTACTGACCTTAGACCTACATTCATGTGCCTGATGTCCATGTTTCTTACAGTTAAAGCAATGCCCATTGAACTTAGGTTTAGGATCAAACGTACCATATTTTCTTCTGCATATGTTTGTTGTATGTCCTAGGTTTCCACAGTGATGGCATGTGGGCCTGTTGTTCTTTGGTTTTGCAGTCTTTTTTTCTTGATTCTTTGATGATTCTCCTTCTTTAGTAGATGATGCATGTTCATTTAGTCCAAGTCCAGATCTATCACCAAATCTTCTAGGTGACCTTAATAGCTCTTCAAAATATTTTGTAGCTTCATTAGGTTTGTTCATCCTTTCATTGATTTCCTTTTCATATCTTAGTTCATTCCTCAATTGATCATTTTTCAGACCTCAGTTAATTGATTTGCATATCTTTTCTGCCCAACTTTTGATTAACCAGCAGCAGTTGATTTACCATGTCTAGTTGATTATTAGTCAACCTTTGCATGTCACTTGTCCTTTCATCTAGTCTTATTGCAATTTGTCTTTTGTCTTCTTCAACCATTGTCTTATCATCTTCAACTTTCTTTTTCTGTTCAACTACTTCTCAAAGTCTGACAGATTGAATTTCCTGTTCTCTCCTTAGATTTATGATGTCATCATTTAGTATGGTATTTTTCTCTAGTAGCTCTTTTATGGCTTTGTCACTTTCTATAGAGTTTCCATTATCAAATAGTCTAGTGGTATCTTCTTCTTGATATTGTAACTCATTTTGTTGAATTGAAATTTCTCTCCTTCTTCTCAAGGATTTCTTCAGTTCACTTCTGGTTGCTTCCAGTTGTTGTAATGCCAGTTGTACATCAATCTTTTGATTCTCTATGACCTTTCCCAGCTTATAGACTTCCATCTCAAGATCTTTTTCTTCAAGTGGTTAGACTTTCTATGAGAAACCTTGAAGCTCTCATACCAATTGTTGGAAATATAATTAGGAAATGTGATACTGAGAGGGGGGGTGAATCAGATATCACCTACTAATCCATTTTGATATGAATAAAACATTTGCATAGCATCAGCAATACTTGATCATAACAAAATAACTAACATACTAAGCAGCATCCATGAAAGTACTCATAACACAGTAATTTTGGTTACCCAGAAACCCTTGAAAGGTTAAACTAGGGTGGGGATGACACCCACAAATCTTCACTACTGTAGTAATAAATTTTCCTGTTAGGGATTAAAAAATTTAATCAAAAAATGATCTACCCTATGAGGGGTCTGCCTTGTTAAGAGCTAAAAGACTTATACAGTCTACCTTGCTAAAGGATTTGAAACTTACAACAAAGTAAGCACTCGGTTAAGAGATTACAAAAAGTCTGTTAGGACTACTCGGTTAAGAGATTTACCCTGATACACTAGCTAGAAAGTCTCAGTACCTAATCTTTCAGTTTATACTGTATGCAGATTACAAATCTTCTCTTTACTATATTGTATTGATCTCTTCTATCGAATTTATCTCTATTTTGTCCTTTCACTGCTTAGCTCGGTCACTGAATTCTATCTGAATGCTTCACTACTCTGAATGTGCCTCTCTGCTCATTCCCTTCATGTTCGCTATCTTTCACTCTTACATGTTTTAGGGTTTAGATCCTAACCTTATATAATTAGCAAAACATCTTCATGATTCAAGATCTACGGTTCAGATTAATTCCTTTTGCCGCTTAAGCCTTACTAATTTCTGATTGGCTCTAGGTATTACATAGGGATCAATGATTTCAAAATAGATGTGTAATCACCTCCATAATTACCTCAACAAACAAAATACAAAACATGAATATCACCCAAAATGATTTACCTTGATTACTGTGCCATAACAAACTCATATGTCATTCCTAGCTAACTCGGCAAATGCAGTTCCTGATACTTGGCATTCACTGTACTCGGCATATGTTGATATCTCTATCACTTGGTAATCATTGCATCTATGACTCAGCATAATACACAAATACATAGTGACCATAAGTTTACTCGGCAGTACTACTGCTCGGTAAGTATACATTACATAACTCAGCCTTTACATAATGACTCGGTCGCAGTGATGATTGATCATCATTGCCTAGATAAATGACTAAGTGTGGGTCACTAATAGTCAACAAAACTATACAGATCTATAGATTGTGATGCAAACAATGACACAAATACATGAACATGTGCAAGCCTTCTCAGAAAGTGTCAAGCATTTCCTTCTCGATGTTCATTATTCCAATGTGTTGTTGTTCATTTTGACTTCCAACATAGATCTAGTTGAAATGAGAATTGTTTAGATGTGGCCATGGTTTAGTGATAGTAGGATTCTTGTTTGTGGGAATCATTAATGCATGTGTGGTTCTACCCATGAGAAATTGAAAAAAGTTTCTCCTTCATAGTTATTTGTGCTTACCAATGATAGCTATAGGAGGAGGAAGACCAAGAAGTACTCCTTATATTGTGCATAACATGGTGGCCACACAACCTCTATTTCACCAATTGTGGGTGAGAACTTATATTCTCCAAAATCATATTCCCTCTGAATGGTTGACAATATATGTCCTTTATATTTTGTTTCCCTTTTATTCATTTCCTCTATATTTAATTACCAATTGTTATTGTTGTTTTCTATCCATCACTACCATTTGCCCAAAGAATTCCTCGATGTTGACTATGTTATGATGATGTTAGGGGTGGATAATTTGTGTATGGTGGTGATAATTAGTCGAACTACACAAGTTCCTATTCACTTTTTTTTTCTCTACACCCATGATGTTTGGGTTTTTTCTATTTTGTATCATCGACCACACCCTCCCCACTATAAGAAATATATGTTACTCTTTCTTCTGATATTTATTTTGGATATTTGTATTTATTGTGTGTTTTCCAAAAAATTCTTTATGACATACAATATGTGCCACATTATTTTATGTATTTTTTGTTGGAAATAATAGGTACTGAGAGAGGGGTTGAATCAGTACTAACAAAACTTTAACCATTTACTGATACTCTTAAATAGTAATTAAAGAAACTTCTAAACAATGAAATATATGGCATAAACTATAATGTGAAAGTGCAAAAAATAAAATAACAATACATGAAAACACATAACACACTTATTTTTATCATGAAAACCCTTGGTTAGAGGGAAAAAACCACCGTGGGGATGACAGCAACAATCCTTTCACTGCAGTAGAAAAGAGTGCCCGATTAAGAGGTTACAAAATGTCACTTTATAGGTGACTCACCCTATTAGGAGTGACTAATACCTTGTTAAAATTATATATAGTCCAATTAAAGATTAACTTGTTAGAGGATTTAATCCCACTATTACAGTGTTCACCCTATTAAGGAATTTACATAATAAGCCTTGCTAAAGACTACTCAGTTAATGGATTTAAAAACTATTGAAACTAGGAATAAATGACCTCTAATTTGCACTCTGTAATGTTGATCAGATCCCTTATGCTCTATTCTTGTTCTGACATCAACTCTGTAACATCTCGACACAAATTTTCACAACAACAACTTCATCAACAACAATTGCTTCCACAAACGCTTTCTTGTTCTTGTAACTTTTCCATAATAAACTTCCTTCACTGCCAAGTGTAAAAACTAATTAGGGTTTTCATTTTCCTCCAAATGCATTTCTCCAATCTCAATTGACTTATCAACACATAAAAATCCTTACCACGTTGGCTAAATCATAGCATAAGTTATCATTCCTAATGTGTAATATTCCTTCAATATTGTTTATCAAACATGCCTTGGAATCATAAAAATATATGTACACAAGTTCCAATAAGTCAATTAGAGCATCTCCTTGAACAATGTACTATGTTTTCTCTATTGTCCAGATTCAGTGAATCTTCCACCGTCATGACCAATTTAGCTAAATAAGATAAATTGTATAAAAATCTATGTCTATACCTATTCACTGTACTAACTGGTTGATAGCTATTATTTTAACCTTTACGTGTACTACTCCATGATCTCATCAGTTGTCCTATACCAATCTTCTCCCTTTACCTATCTGACCTTCATTTGTTGTCCTATTCGCTAGTTACCTACTGGTTGGTTATACCTATATACCGGTCTATGTAATTTATCATACTTAGAAAAAATGATTTTACTGATTGAATGGTTTGCTAGCAATGAAAACCATGTCCTTCATACACATAATAAATTTCATCTACCTCATCAATATTCCAACAATCCCCCATTTGGCATTTATGGCAAAAAAACTTGTGAAAATTGACATACTCCATGTCTAAGTTATGTACTCCCCCTTAATTAGTTACTCCCTTTTTATTTTGACAATATACTCTCCTTATGACTATGTACTCCCCCCTAGATAATCATATTTTATACTATTTTATACTCTTTACATATTACTCCCCCTTTTTGGAAACAATGCCAAGGACAACAAGAAAAAATGTATTGACAAGGGTAACTTACAACTTATCAAATATAAATTTGAAATTTACCTTAGCACTAGCAAGTGAGTGCTCCCATGAATCTTTTAGTGTTGTCAATGTAATATGTTGACCATGTAATCCTAATGCAAGTTCCTCCATGTTCTCAATTGTAGTCATCTCAGGAGTACCTATCAATTCTTCAGCCTTCTTAATGTATGCTTGAATTATATCTATGTGAGGAGTTAGAAATCCTTGTAACTCCAACAATGTCATTCTTATGTTGTCCTCTTTATATTTGAGTTCCCTTTCCTTGAATATCAGTTCTTTTAGTTTTGTAGTGTGATCTATCATACAACTGTTCAAGGGGTCCAATTGATTGGCAAGTGTAGCCAACTTAGTTTCTAATTCTTCCTTCTTGGTCTTTATCTCTATTGTGAAGTTAGTGAGTATGGATATTTGGGTGAATAGTCTACCAACATCAAGTAGTGAGTCCTTAATCTCTTTGACTAGTTCAAACAATGAAACTTTCTCAAGTGAAATCTTTTGGAGTAACTTCTCTAACATATCTTGTTCTAACCTCTTCTCAACCCTCTTTGTCATCTCTTCCTCCATATTATTATCCAAACTAGTGATTTCATCAACCAAAGTTTTAAGTTGATCAATCTCAGATTCTTCTCCATCAATTTGTACTTCTTGTACTAAGTCAAAAAGGATAGAAATTGTTTTCCTCTGATTTTTCTTCTTATACCTCTTTTGATTCTGCCAGTTCTTTTCTACCTTTTCTGTTAGCTTCTTGGAAAATAATATATGGTCTTTTGGTTTCAATTTCTTGAAGTCTTTATTCAAAATGGAGAATTCTAGATCATCTTCATCTTCCTCTTCATCATCATCATCTTCTCCTTCTATTCTCTTTCTTTTCTTTGCATCACTAGTTTCATCTGTTGAAGTTTGTGTAGTATTGGAACTTCTATCCTTTTGTATTAATTTTGTAGGGGTTACCTATGGTATACTGGTAGTATCTTGAGTACCTTATTCCCCTATTTTAGTAGTGTCTTCTTGGGTATCCTTATCAGTTTCCTTTTCTTGTTCCCTTTCATGTTGTTTCTCAGCTTGATTATATTGTGTGTCCTTTTTATCAGTGTCCTTGGGTTGGTTTGTGGCCTCATTAACCTATTATGTTTCCTTTTTCTTTCCCATTTCATCATCTTTATTTACCTCAATATGAATTGTACCCTTGTTAGTCTTAATCAGATTAACTTCCAGTGCTAACTGGAGTGGTGTATCTTCAACTTCATCTCCAATAGCTTCATCTCCAATCATGGGAGAATCAGGTGTGTCAGTAATATCCTCAATATCTACTAAATCCTTTGTTAGGTCTATATGTGTTGGTACATTTCCCAACACCCTCATGTTAGCTCATGCACAATAAATGTGTCATCTCCTTGAGATGTACCAATATTAATCTATGTCAATGGCTGGTCTAAGTTGAATATTATTTTCCAAATCATGACTGATTCATCTTCAACTTCTTTCTCTTTTCCAGCTAATAATTTTCTTATTCTATTACTAATACTGAATCTACCTTTGTACTTTTCAAGTGCTTCATCCATTTCTTCTACTATCAAATGTGGCATAGTGTAAATGAGATTCCTTTCCCTTAATTGATTTTCAATCTTAATTGCAGCTTCCCATCTAACATTGACTGCTTCAAACAATTCACGAGGTATATGATCTTTAAGATGTTTTGGAACTCTAATGAACTAATGAAAATGAAATACAATTGCATCCTCAATTATTTTATTTTCTTAATAAAAAAATTGAGAAAACTTAAACTTACTGATGTGACCGATCATACCTAGTTCTCTAATTGCCTGTGCAATTTCAATTGCAGTTTTTGGAATGTCGAACCTTATTTTCCCAGACTTACCTAAGTCTATAATTTCCTTATTGGAACCTATTTTCATATTGTCTCCTTCTGGCTTTTGTTTCCTCTTTTTTATTAGGGAGGCCTTTACCTATCCTATGGTTTTCCTCTTCTCATTTGTTCTTTGTTTTTCAAGTTGAGGTGCCTCTAGTGGCTTAGGGTTAGAGGATTGACCTCCCTCAACTTCTTTTACTTCAATTTCCTTCATTAATGGTAGTTCCAATGTTTTAATTTAGGACTTCTTTGCCTTCCTCTTTGCATAGCACTTGGGAATTTTCTTCTTTTTGCAATGGAACTGCTACCTTCACCTATTCCAAATTTCTCCTCCATTTTACTTATTATTTTCTTCACTTTCCTCTCCACTCTAGGCTTTTTGAGTTATAAGGTTATTCTTTGATATGCTTCTTCATATATCCCATATCTTTTAGCAGTCGTGTTAATTGGTAATTGCAATAATGCATCTATGTATAGGATTAATAAGTATTCATCCATTTCATAACCCATTTTTAGTATCCATGAAACTCTTGGTTCTACTACTTGAATTTTTCATGTGTTAGAATCAACTAGAAAATAAATTGTGTCCTTGTACTTCTCTACTATGTGAGGTGGGATCCTATACCTTTTATGCATTCTATCTTGAAATTATTTGAAGTATCCCCACATAACATTATTAATGTTTTCACCTAGTTCACCTATGTACTCATTAATCTGATATAGTGCAGGCCTATCAGTTTTCCATGTAACATTGCTTTTACCAGGAAACAAGTTTTGAACATAGAAAAACATACATACCAACAATGATCCATTTTTTAATTCTTGATTCTTTTCAGTTTGGATCTTATTTATATTAGCCAACAACTATGTTCTGACCATCTCTTATAGGTCATATCTAATGCCTTCCTTCACAATTCCATATCTGACATGAATAGCTCCGCATGACACACTACTCAATTGACTCAATCGGTAGACCTTGTATTTGAGAATCATTGATGCAAAAATAATCTCTTGATCTTGAATGTCATTTATCATAATCACTCAATGATCTTTCCTTGATTTTGTGAGTTTCACAACTATTTGCATCGATATTTTCCTTAGGGTACATGGTTCCCCATCTACTGATAATCTTGTGATAATATGAATTAATTCCTTTGTCACCTTTATCGATTGTTCCATCCATATTAATTGATCATGGAATTGACTCAACACATATTGAATCCATTCCTCCTTAAATATTTTTGGCAAGTCCAGAATGTGTGTCAAACCCTTTGCCTGAAGATGTTTGAACTCATCCTTTAGTTGTCCATTCTCACACATTTCTAGGTATTCTTCTTGTAACTACTCATCACCTAATTCAACAATGTTGCAGTGAATAAATGTCCTCACATCCTCAATCAATAACACTCAAGGTGGAATTAGAGATAGGGCACCATTTTTATCTACTTCTGTGGATTTCAATGAACATAACTTATGTTCTAGTTTTCCCTCCTTTGTTATCTCAATCAATTTAGGTGCTGCAACTGATGATTCCATGATATCACTATAAATTTTATGCTTTTAAATCTCAATCACACCAAATATATTTACAATTGACCATCACTTTGCTTAAAATATCAACTAGGGTTTTCAAATTCATAGATTAATCCTTTGTAAGTATTCATCACAAATAATTCACACAATCGATCACACTTTGTAATCACTCTTAGCTCTTATAATCACTCTTCAAAATGAAAGATGAATAATGAATAGGTTTTCCTATTACTTATTTTCCCAAAAACATTCTACAATGACTAGTTAGGTACAAACATTAAATACAGTTCACCGATATCACTCTTTTACTCATTATTGCTTCTACGGATTACATCTTTCACCGATTGATGCTAAAAGTAACACTTGTATATAACCTTTTCAAATGATAATGTCATTGATGACCGAAAGAATTTAACAACTCAATTCAATGTAATACATCAAAACTTAACATCAAAGCATCTCACTATGTAGATAAATCTTATCGCTCATTCTACTAGGGGGTTCTAGATTGATCTGACCTTAATTGCTCCCCCTAATCCCCAAAAAGCTTAGTTTGTTGATGAATTCTCCATATTTCCTAGTGTTGTGGAGTTTTGTGTCAATTCAAAGGAATTTATTTTGCCTTTCTTAATCCATGTTATCTCCATTTGCTTCTTGATTTCTTCAGGATTAAAAATCTTTTTATCTTTCCTATCTTCATTTCTTAGTGACCGGTTGATGTCCTTGTAATCTCTTGCTAGATGCCCAACCTTTTGATAATAGAAACATGGCATACCTATGGTCCTCCAGGGTCTAGTATTACCTCTAGGAATCCTTAATCGATAGTTCATCACCACATGTCCATAGTTACCACAAATAGTGCATGTGACATTCATGTTTCCTTCTCTTCTTAGAACACTCACCGGTTTGTTAGGAAATCTTGGTGATGGTACTCTTGATCTGCAGTGTTCTTCCTTGTGTCAAAACTTATTGCATGTAAAATAGTATCCATTGAAACTCCCTTTAGATGATATACTATTATATCTTGATCTGCACTCATAATCTTGATGACCATACTTATTGCACTTGTAACCATAACCATCAAAGCGGGTAGTTCTTGGAACATTCACCAGTTTGCTTCTACATACATTAGTAGTGTGTCTAGGCTTTCCATAATTGTAGCAAGTGGGTTTAGTATGATTCTTACCTTGTTGATTAGCATTACCCTATGGAATTTGTGATTGTTTCTCAACACTAGACTTGGATGGTTCTCCTTTTCTAAATTTATAGTCATAGGTATATCCTAGGCCAAAAGTATCCTTATTTTTCCTTTGATTATTTAGTTTCTTATCAATCTTCTATATGCTTTGTTCATATTTCTTGAGTTTTTCATTTGTATCTCTTTCAATCTTCAATTCCATTTTCAATTATTCATTTTCTTACCTTAATCTTTCATTTTCAACACACATTTGAGTGTTTTCATCACTGGTGTCACTTAGTTGTTCATTTAGTGCATGGTTCTCAGGTGTCAACCTTTGAAGTATAGAATTCCTTTTCTCTTATCAGATCTTCAAAATTCCTTTTTGTAGCTTCACAGTTCTTTTTGTATCTTTACCAACTCTAATGCCTTCAAGCACTTCATACATCCTTATGGTTTGACTTTCTTGTTCTCTTTTCATTTTGGTGGTTGCTTTAGTTAGTTACTTGTTAGTTTCCATCATATTTTCTATTTTTGCCTCAACTTCCTTAGAGTTAACACTTCTGTTATATAGTTCATCAATTCTATCTAGACTTACTCTCAGTTGTTTAGAAAAGTCTTTTCTCTTTGCTAATGAGGCCATTAGCTTATTCTTTAACTCTTTAATCATCTCATTGGTTGCTTCCAACTGTCTTTCATGCCTATAGCTTTCCATTACCTTGGATCTACTCCTAGGTTGTCAAATTTTTCCTCTAGAGATCCTGAGGCTATGATACCAATTTTTGGAAATAATATGCATTGAGGAGGGGGCAGGGTGAATAAGTACTAACAAAATTTTAACCATTTACTGATACTCTTAAATAGTAATATAAGAAAATTCTAAACTATGAAACATATGACAAAAATTGTAATGTGAAAGTGCAACAAATAAAATAACAATACATGCACACACATAACACACTTGTTTTTATCACACAAACTTGTGGTCAGAGGAAAAAAACCATAGTGGGGATGACACCCACAATCCTTTCAATGTAGTATAAAAGAGTGTCTGATTAAGAGCTTACAAAATGTCACTTTATAGGTGACTCACCCTATTAAGAGTGACCAATACTTTGTTAAAAGTATCTACAACCCAATTACAGACTACTGTGTTAGAGGATTTAATCCCACTATTATAGTGTTCACCCTATTAAGGGATTTACATAATAAGCCCCGCTAAAGGCTATCTAGTTAAGGCATTTACAAACCATTGAAACTATTAGGAATACAAAAAATAGGTGACCGGTAATTTTCACTCTGTAATGCCGATCAAATCCCTTATGCTTTATTCTTGTTTTGAAATCAACTCTGTAACATCTCTACAAAACTTTTCACAACAACAACAAATTCATCAACAACTACTACTTCCACACACCTTTTCTTCTTCTTGCAACTTTATCCTAATATAATGCCTTCACTTCCAAGTGTAAAACCTAATTAGGGTTTTCATTTTCCTCCAAACATGTTTCTCCAATCTGAATTGACTTATCAACACATAAAATACCTTACCACATCGGCTAAATCATAGCATAAGTTATCATTCCCAATGTGCAATATTCCTTCAATAGTATTTGTCAAACATGCCTTGGAATCATAAAAAGATATGTACACAAGTTCCAATAAATTGATTCAACCATCTCCTCAAACAATGTACTATATTTTTTATATTGTCTAGATTCAATGAATCTTCTACTGTTGTGACCAATTTAGCAAAATAAGAAAAACTATATAAAAACCTCTATCTATACATGTTCACTGTATTGACCGGTTGCTAGCTAGTGTTTTGAGTATTACCTGTACCAGTTTGTGATCTCATTGGTTGTCATGTACCGATCTTCTCCCTTTACTTGTCTGGCCTTCCCTAGTTTTCATGTTCACCGGTTACCTACTAGTTGGTTATACATGCATACTGATCTATGTAACTTCTCATACTTAGCAAAAATAATTTCACCGATTGAATGGTTTTGCAACAATGATATCCATGTTCTTCATACACATCATAAATGTCATATGCCTCATCAATATGACATTATTTGTATGATTTTATTAGTCACAAACTCATCGTATTCTCTATACTATTTTGTGAAAGATTTTGATTCGACTTGGCCTGCATGGAATACAATCCTTTTTTGAAACAACAATAAAGAAAATGATTATTTCTTTAACATTCTATCTTGCACAACCTTCATTTATACACATCTTTGCCAATGCATTTTTTATATATCTATATGAAATTGATGTGTTTTTGTAACCTTCTTTTTGTATTTTGTTGTCCACAACAAGTCTTCCTTTTTTTGAACTTGTTACTTCCATTGTATTCTATATGACATACATTTTTGTGTGTCTATACATACATACATACATATGTTTCAACAGTTTCTTTTAATTAGTTTTTTTTTGTTATCTCTATCTTTATATCTTGTTGACTCTCTCCTTTACTACATATGTAGTCTGCTTGAGCAATGTGTTGCTCAATCTTTTGTTGTGGCCAAATTACTAGAAATCCTATATCACATATAAGATCTTGTTGTACAACATTTTTCTGATTGGGATTATATATGGCATGGGTGAGAATTCAACATTCATGATGATAGTGTGGGCCACTAGGCATTGACCATTCAAATTAATGCGTGATAGTGGTACATTTCTTATGTAATCGATATAGATAAGATGCAAGGCTACTTGTAGAGGATTAGGTCAACCATTCTTTATTGGCCTATACATATCCCTAGGATAGTAATGATATGCACAATGTCAGAGAATGGCATGAGGTGACACCCTCCAAATATGTTGTAGATGCTTAAAAATGGTTCAAGCCTATAATTCTATGTGTTATCATTTTTTCATTGTGATTGAAACATTGTTTTTGCACTCTAACTATTCTCCTATGTTGTGCATATGGTTTTCACTATATATCAACATTGTGCCTTTCATCATCGATTGAACATTGAAAATTATCCAATTGATTACTAAAATTTTCCTCATCTTGCATCATAACTTCAATCTCTTTGGCTGAATTGATCAAATTCAAAATCATCATCTAAACCTATCAAAATATTTATAAACCCTTTCAATATCATCAAAATCATTTCAAAACCTTATTAAAAACCTTCAAAATTGATTCTAATAAGTTCCAATCCTTCTTAAATTAGTTCAAGAACACTTCAAACCCATCCAATCCCTTTCAAATTGATCTAGGGCATCCTCAAAGTCATTAATTCCCAATCATATAACTTTCAAACCTATCAAGTCATTTCAATCCTTATCAAGTCAATTCAACAAAATCAATCTAATGCATTGTCGAACTTCATCAATGCCTCATCAATTTTAAATCATTTCAATTTTTTCAAACCATCTTTCCAAATTGATCCAAGGCATTGTCAGATTTCATCAACACCTCATCATTTTAAAATCAATCCAAGTAAGTTCAAATCAATTTTAAACCAATCTAGTGCATTGTCTAGTTGTCAATGTCGTTCCTAAACTATTTCAAAACTATCAAAATAAATCTATATTTTCATCAAAATCATTGAAACCAAGTTAACTTTGAATCAAGCTCATCAATTAGGTCAATGATTAAATAATTTGTCCCTTTGGGGTAAATAACCCATAGTTTATCCTATGTCCTAATCAAATAATTAAAATAATTCCCTTTTCCTCTAACTCCTACAATTAATTAATTGGCTAATTTCATGAACTATGAGATTTTCTAATTCCTAAATTCCCAATTTATTATTTTGGAGGGAATAAATGAAATTCAAAAATAAAAAATTCTAATTTAAATACACCCTCCTACTAATTAGCCTCATCTCCTAAAATCATGCTTCATGATTTCTTCCACCTTTCCCTATTCTTTTCTCCACTAATTTGTCTTCCTAATTACCTATTAATTTACTTCATCCTTCTTTTATCCTTTTCCCTTAATTGGTCCTACTGATTATGCTTCCAATTTGTGTAATCAATCATGTCATAATTATGACATTCTTCCATTTTCACACCTAATTTCCATTTCTACATTTTGGCTCTCTCATCTCCTATAAATTGAGTTCATTTCTCAATCCAAACTAACCACACTCCTAGTACTCTCATTATTGTCATTTTTCTTTCAATTTAAGTGTATTTTTTCAATATTAAGAGCTACATCAATCTATTTCCAATAAAGAAGAAATGAGAACATTGGAGCTACATTTGAAGGGGTTTTTAGAGTTTATTTGCTTTTTTTTTTTATACCTTCATTATAAATGTCTTTAATGATAGATTAGATTAGGTTTGCATAGTGTTTTGAGGTTTTGTGGTTGCCTCTATTATGCATTCTAACCCTTTTTCTAGTCCTACACATGCTGCCCAATGACTTTGTTTCCAATGTATCTGGTTATTTTCCAGTCAATCTCATTGTATTGGATTGTAAAGACCTGTTTAGAAAATGTTGCAGTCACAACGCACTGATGAAATTTCACAGGATTACAGTCTAACAAATATCACACATATGATCTTTATGTCATATTATATTTATCCTTTTTATGTACTTTACAATTATGTTTCTACACAGTTGTAGTTGTTGGATCTATATTTTAAAATGAGTTCTATGTTATGAAACTATATGTTATACGTTGAGTATGTTATATGTACATGTAATTGGGGTAATTCGGCATCCAAACTTGCAATAACAACACAATCTCAATCACAAAAAGATTTGTTAATATCAGTTAGTATTCCCTAATATCAAAAGAGGAAACAAAATATGAGAATGCATAAACAATAATAAAATGAAACCAATAATATCAAATGCAAATGCAAACCAATTTTGTCCTCTTTTTTTTTCTCCTTCTAGATGCAATGTTGGGCTCTTAGGTTCAAGTTCAATTGTGACAACATAAGAATTCGAAGCGTAAGTGGTTTTTTTTTTCAAATAAGAGAATTATCTCTCTATTTATAAGAATTTTGGGGTTTCAATCAGGATTCCTTGATTGATGGGATTGATTGGTTGTGATTGAGGAGTTAACTCAAACTGGTTGGGGGTTAACTCAAATTGATTGATTTGTTAAGAAAAATTGATTTGGAGTTGACTGATTAGGTGGAATAGAATACTGATAAGATTGATTAGTCAAGAGAGATAATTGAGGAGTTAGAAGGTGTGATTGATCAGTTAATTGGAACTTAGTATGAGTTAAAATTGGAAGGATAAATATGAATAAATAAATAAAAGAATTCATTTATTTACACATATAAATAAAATTATTAAACTTATTTATTTGTGAGAGGAATAATTAAATAAATTTAGCTAACATCATTTATTTAATTGTGAGTAGAAATTTAATTTATTTAATTATTACATGTGTGTAATAATCACAAAGAGAAAATATTAATCAAATAACATAATTACTTAATTAATATTGGAGGCATAGGGAATAATTAAATAGTTATTATTATTTAATTACCTTATAGAAGAATAATTTATGAATAACAATTTAGATATTTAATAATTAAGTAATTAATTAAAATCACTTAATTATGAATTTAATGAGAAATTGTGAATTCAAACTTAGAATATAGTAGGATACAAATTAATTAAATAACAAATATTATTTAATCATTTAAGAGGAATATTAGTAAAGTCATTGTGTTAAAGCAACAAGTCATTTTTAAGTGAAGTCATTGTGTTAAATCAACAAGTTTTTTTTAAGTGTCTACATTTTCCCCCTCTTTGATACCATGCATTTTAAGCATTGTTTTAAAGAATAATTGATAAAAATCATGCCCTATTGTGCCCTTGTAAAAAAAATGTCAGTAACTAGGTATTATGGTGTTGTAATTGGGGTAATCTAGTAATTGTAGGCCTACAATAACTATAATAAGATATGAATATGCGGACCTGATAATAAGATATCAACAAAAATAATATCATTATTAGCATTTAATATCCCAATATCAAAAGAGGAAGCAATAAATAGAAAGCATAATCATTCAACAACAATGAAATCATTTTCAAAACATATGAATATGCAGACCTGAAATCCTTCTTTGTTGTTCTTCTTCTCCATGCAATGTTGAGATCTCACTATTGAGCTCAAAGTGTGACATCATAAGAATTCAAAGCACAAGTGATTGCAAATTAAGAGAATTATCTCTCTATTTATAAGATTTTGGGGTCCTAATCAAGATTCCTTGATTGGTGGAATGATTGGTTGTGATTTAGGATTTAACTCAGATTGAGTGGGAGTTCAACTCACTTGATTGATTTGTTAAGTGGATTTGATTTGGAGTTGACTGGTGAGGTGCAATAGAAGACTAAATAGATTGATTAGTCAGGAGTGATATTTGTGGAGTTAGAAGGTGTGATTAACCAATTAACTAAAACTTAGTTATGAGTCAAGTTTTGAAGGATAAATATGATTAAATAGATAAAAGAATTCATTTATTTGCACATAAGAAAATATAAATAAATAAAGTTTATTTATTTATGAGACATAATTAGTTAATTAAATAAATTGATATTTCTTTAATTGTGAGAGGGAAATTGATTTATGTAATTATATATGTGTAATAATCACAAAGAGGAAATATTAATTGAATAACATGATTATTTCCTTATTTGAAATGCCATAGAGAATAATTAAATAATAATAACTATTTAATAACTTTATAGAGGAATAATTTATGAAATATTAATTAGACGATTAATAATTAAGTAATTAATCACTTAATTATGAAATTGAAGAGAAATGATGAATTTAAACTTAGGATATAGTAGGACACATTTTAATTAAATAATAAATATTATTTAATAAAATAAGAGAAATATTAGTGAAGCTATCATGTTAAAGTGATGGGTCATTTTAAAGTGTCTACATTTTGCCCCTCTTTGATATAATGGTTTTTAGACATTATTTCAAATATTTTTTGATAAAAATCATGCCCCAATATGTGTCTGAAAAGAAGCGTTAGTAACTAGGTATTACGGTGTCCCCTTAAGGAAATGATTGAAAAATATGATAGAGGGCTCATTTGGTTGACATCATGATCATGATCACAACACAACTTATTGATCGAAAAACGAAGGCCATACGTGAAAGTTATGGAATTGGGAAGGTGAAAATCATTGCGATCAATAGAAATGCAAGGTGTGTATTGTAACCTTAAATTTTGGAAAATTCTAAAAATAAAATAACATTAAGTATTCCTAAATAGCCTTTTCACATAGCTTTTGCATCTTATCAAAGATTGAAGCTACTAATTTTTTCTTAAAATGATCACCATCCATACACAAGTACTTGTCTTAAGCCCCCATCGATATTAAAAAATGTACCCATTTGTATCCCAAACCTATCTCTGTTATGAATACATTTTCTACATAGTTTTATCCACGTTAATAAAACACCATTCAAGTTCCCCCAATCTTATTTTATTTCCAAGTTACAAATTTCTGCATATCGGAGGAGGTATACCATTTTATACCGATCGGGAAACCATAAAGAGTTATCAGAGAAACTCAACAAAGGAAAGAGGAAGAGAAGATTCATCGATGAAATATTCATCAGGGGAATGCGTAGCATCTAAACAAAGGAGAAAGATCACTCTGATCACACATGTTTTCATTTGTTTTGTCGAACATGAAATATTTATCATCGGTACATCATTGAAAGTCCTAGTGATGAGATGTGCCACCACAAAAGGGAAATAAGGAAACACATTATCGATGGCAATCATCGGGGAAACTATAACTATCGAAGTAAAGAAAAATATTAGGCATGTTTTCATAATGTTAATCTATGATCATTGGGATGGTTCTCCATGAATCTTCTAATAGTGTTAGTGTAAGCTACACTGATATCATTATTGAACATTATGATCAGAGGAAAACTTCTTGAGTCTTGGAGATAAAGCTTATCGGGGGAGCTAATGATATCAGAGTAATTTTCAAATCCTTTCTGAAAGGCTAAGTTACGCCGATGGTGTGAATAAGGTTGTTTCTAAAAAGTGATCCACATAGGTTACTTTGAAGTATCTTCCCATGGAAAAAAGACAGCTTCTTGCTGAAATATTCATTCAAAGGATGTAATGTTCGTTTCCTCAATAAAGAAATTAAAAATAAAGGGTTATCTACAAAATAAAATTGAATCGATGAGATTTATGTCGGTGGAGTAAAAGGAATTCAAAAGACACTAACAAATCGAAGGGACATTATGAAGGGTTCCCTGATCTAATAGAAAAACTAATAAATATGGCACCAATGGAAATCAAATCAACATATCACTAAGAGGGTTTCATTGATGGTAACATATATCAATCTGACATTTCAAATTTCAAAATATGGAAGCTTTGATGACTGATTATACAAATATTAATGGCTCACAAAAACAATTACTCCAAAGACTATTGATCGGATTGAGTTGCATCAGAAGAAAATCTACGAGAACAAAAGTTGCAGAGAAGAAGAGCTAAAGAAATTTGCAAATGGAGGAAGAGTGAAATTCTCCAATTGTCCTCAAGTAGGTTATCTTCCAAATATCCGTGAACAATTCTTCTACAAAATATTTCAATTGCGTAAATGGAAGGCCCTAGTAGTATTTTTAAGGGTGAAAGACAAAAGAAGGAAGAGGTAAAAGGTAGTGAAAAATAGACTAGAAAGAAGGGTCAAGACCAAAATCTAGGAAGTCCACACAAAAAAAACTCGACATTGAAAAAATTGAAGACACATATAAAGACATAGGGGATGTGTGGACAAGCATAAGGGGTTATGACCTATTTATCTTTCACTGTGTCAAAAGAACCTATCATGAGACAATATGCAACCCTTGGAAGATGAATTTAGGGAGACTGGTGATTCCAAATGTTTTTGTGAATGTTGACCTTTTGAAACTATTTGCAAGCCACTATAACCTTGAGAAAAGGGAAATATGCAACTTACAGGGTGAACCCTTTGTATATGTATCAAAAAATGTATTGAATAAAGTATTTAGCCTTAGTGACTTATTAGACTATCCCATTAACCTCAAGGATTTGGAGAGTGAATATGTAATATTAGATACAACCTATAAGGAGTAGAGATTGCCCCTACACAAACCAAAACCAAAAAATATATTAGATCCATTTAATGATGAAGATGGTCCTCCCTTCAATGTTGATGTATTTGAGCCATCTATGAAGTATACCTATTATTCAGTGGGAAATGTAACATGTGAAAAAGTTCTAGACTTTATGTCCATTTCCCCTATGCTAATTTCAACAGATGTCTAATACCATTACCCTAGAGAATTCAACTGTATGTGTCTCAAGAATGATAGATATTGTATTAAAGTATATCAAGGATGACCCTCAACACATCTACTTCAAGCATTACTCTATCTTAATGCATATGGTACTTCATTATGGCCAGGAGATTGGGATGTGGATAAAAGGATTAAGATCATGAAAGTTGGAAAGGAAGGAGAAACATTACTAGTCCAATTAAGGACTTCTATTTGGGGCTCAAGGCTCGTTGAATCTCATTATGTCCGTTTTCAGGAGTTGTTTGTAAAAATGATTTACATGATGTATAATCATCCTTGTGACTATTATATTTTAGATGAAATCAAAAGGTTTTTAATACCAAAAGAATTTGATGAGAGGAAAATAGTAAATCACAACTGGGGGGACTGGTATGTTCACAAGGACTTCACATTGATACAAGCTTTTGAATCTGAGGGAGCACCATATAAACTCCCTAAGGCAGTTCCTGATAGAGTGGCATACTTAGAGATTGTCAGACAATTGGAGTATTCAAGTTTCATGAATCTTGGATCATACTGTAAATAGTCATGTTGGAACCCTCAAATTCTAAAGGAATTTGAGGTAGCCATATAAATGTTTTGGTTAAGGCATGAAAATGCACTCTCGAAACCTATTTGGAGAAGCCCACTTTGTAAGTGTATGAGTTGAAACCTAGTGAGTGTCATGAGAAGCCAATTTTGGGTTGTTTTCAAATCATATCAGACATCACAAGTATCAATTTTCAACATCCCATGATGATTTTTGACCTATTTTTGAAGCACCTAGTTTTAGGGGTTTATAGAGAACTACATCTTGGTCTTACTCAAAAGATTCAAATGGCTGACTTTAGAGATCTATATCTCATGCTCTATTGATTTTCATGACCAAAGGATCATTTCTCAGTATTTTAGGAATGAAAGAAAAACCCCATGTCCATTTTGAGGCCCTAGTAAATCCATTTGACATGTTTGCCAAAGCCAATTTCAAACATAATTTATTCAGTTTTTCTGCTTGCGCAATGTTACAGTTCTCAAAAGGCCAATTGTAAGGATTAATAACTTTTGATATGATGAATGTCATATGAAACTAGTTGTTTCTCCATATTATTGGTATATCAAAGTATCAATTTGTAAGTTTTGGAGCTCCTTGGAGGCCATTTGATATTTTTACCTAGCCCATTCCATTTGCAAATTATTATGATTTGCAGTTTGCAAAGTGTCACAATTATCAAGAGGCCTACTTTGAATTTTAAAGTCTTGCATCCGGCTAGTGGTCAAAGGATAAAAATCAATTCATCATATTATTTTCATGTGAATGAAGCCCCATACACATTTACAAGGTCCCAGGATGAAGTTTTCCTTCTCTCCAAAGCTCAAATAAAATGTCATTTATTGTGTTTTGATGTGTCCAGACAAGAGCAAATGAAAAGGCTGACTTTGATTATTAAAATTGTTTGCCTCAAGTGAGTTATGAAAATCTGTCTTATATTTGAGCTTCCAGTATATGAGTCTACATGTCATTCAGTTCCAGGGGTCACATGATGGGTCACATGATGCCATCTGGTCATTTTTTAAGGGTGTTTCTAGAGGCCTCGAGCTTAGTATGGACACTTAGCAGAATGATTAAAATGAAAAGTTCACTAATTAATCGCTTGATTTATTTTTGATCCAGATGCACAAAAGGGGGGTCTCAGATCAGTTCATAGTTTAGGTGAATCAGATCAATTTTTTTTTAGCTTGGCCCACTTGGGGACCTAACTTGACACGTCAAGGTTGCATTAGTTGGTAAACCTATGGTAACTGGATGCAAGCTAACCAAGGATGACAAGTCAACGAAGGTAAATCAAACATTATACAGATCTATGATTGGAAAACTGATGTATGGTGTGCATAGTAGATCAGATATTGCACATGTTGTTGGCATTGGAGCTAGATTTTCTACTAATCCTAAAGAAACACATATGATTGTTGTGAAAAGAATCACGAGATATCTAAAGAACACCGAGAACTATAGATTGTGGTATAAGAAAGAAGGCAATTTTGAACTTAAAGTCTATACAGATGTTGATTGGGCAAGAAATATTGATGATAGAAAGAGAACTAATAGAGGAGCTTTCTTTTTAGAAGAAAGAATAGTAACATGGATAAATAAGAAACAAGGATGCATTTCTCAGTCCACTACTGAAGTTGAATATGTAGTTGTTTCTGCCAACTGTTCTAATATTGCATGGATAAATCAATTGTTGTAAGGTATGAATGAAGAAATAATAGATTCAGTGACAATCTATTGTGACAACACAAGTTCTATCAACATTTCAAAGAATCCAGTGATGCATGCAAAGAAAAAGCACATATCTATCAAATATCATTACTTAAGGGATAAAGTTCAGGAGAAACAGGTCAAATTGGAATATGTAAAGTCACAAAAGAAACTTGCAAATATATTCACAAAACCCTCACCGAAAGATACATTTGAGTACTTGACAAGTAGAGTAGAGGTCCTTCCCCTATCTAATAGTCACTAAGGTGATATGGGGCTGCATCAACCTATACTTTATCAAAAGATCTAATTATGTTGATGCAAGATGTTCACACATTGAGATTCCTAAGGTTGTGAAGAAAGATGAAAAGATAGGCTAAAACTGAGAATATCTATACATGCAAGTTACAAGAATCTTAAAAGGAACAACAAACATACTTATTTGGCTACTAAAGATCTTATTTTTGGCATTGCAGTAAAATGGAGAGATGAATGACATGAAATATTGGAGAGAATTTTTCATGAAATATTTAGTTAGGAAAGAAGCTAACTGAAAGGAAGAGTATGTAGTGATTAAACATATTAAGCATAAGCTAAGGGAGAGCTAAAGACCGAGTTTGGTATTCAAAGGTATATTTCATATTGTGTTGCCATCAATTCCAAAGGGAGAGATTATTAAGAACTACAACTGAAAGACTACTTGGAGAACAAAATGGGAGAATGTTATTTTGATCACTGAGCTACTAAGGTATATGTGAGATATTAGATCATTTTTTATATTGTCATTGATGTCAACTAGTTTTAACTTTACTTATCATGATAGTTGAAAACATCTGAAGAAGGTGATATTGGTGAAGGAAAGAAGATATTAGCACGAAGATGAGATGTATGAGTAAGTTATGATTAAGGTATTCATTGGGAAAATTATTGATGAGTCTATGGCAGTATGATAGTGATTTGATTGGCTTACATGATTCTGTTAAGTATTGAAGATAAAGAATGTACAAGTTCTTTGGTTGGTATATGAAGAACTTAGTGTACACCGAGCAAATGTAGTGTATACTGAGTGCGGTATTAACCAAGCAGGAAGAAAATGACATATCATAGTATTGACTGAGCATGATAAATAAGGAAGAACATGTGATTGTTGACATGAGATGATGAGTTAGACGAATCTAGAAGATTCCAAGAATAAAGATAAGGTTTGTTATGAAGATCTACAGCTAGAAAAATTCAAGGATGATCAGATGATGAAGATTGAAAACATTTTAAGGCACAAGTTCCGAGGAAGGTTAAAGAGGCAAAATCAATGATAGAGATTAAGAGGAAAAATCTATGGCTGAAAAGAAAATGGTTTATCATGTCTATAAATAGAGATAAGAAATCTAAAGATATAGGAGGAGATATAAGATCGCATCCATATGCAAATTTTTGGTGCATACATGCGACGTTGGTCAAACAGGTTGAAATAAGAACTAAGTGATTCTATAGACAACACCGAGTGATAGAAGGAGATAACCGAGTAGAACAAAGTTAGAGGAAGAAGGAAATTGAAGATTTTATGATGAATAGAGTGATATTGAGCTTAGCATAGATCTAAAAATGAGCAAAGGAAGTTGCATTTGTATCAGGTCATATATTGTTGCTTTCTAGCCATTGCTACAGTCAAAATCTCTTAACCGAGTGAGACTTAACCATGTTTTTCTATTAGCATTCTATGAATGTTACTTGTTTTCTTGTTGAACCAAGTGAATGTATGGTCATAGAGAAATGTTAGTGATAAATCCTCTAACAAGGTCACACCTTATAATGTGCTTTGTAACCTTTAACAGGGTTGGCTCTTAACCGATCTCACTTCAGAAGAGTGAAAATATTTTGGGTACCGGTCCTAGGTGGTTTTTCCCTTAACAAGGTTTCCACGTTAAAAATAAAGTGTTAAATGTGTATGCATGTGATATTTTGATATTTACTTTACACATTATAGTAATTGGTTAATTCGGTATATGTTAACTACTAGTTGGTTTACATTATCTGCCAGTCGGTTAATTAATCAGTAAGGCACAGTTAAGTTATTACCGAGTTGTTTAGTTTGTTTGTTGAAGTTGATATTATACATCAGAGAGGAATTTGGGACTGTAAGATAACTAAACATAAATGATTCACCCCCCCTCTCAGTTATCTAGCATTGTCTTTGAGTACTTTTATTTTAATCTTTGATTCAAAAGAGACCAAATTAAAAGCTTTAGAAAAAGATTGGTATAGGGTTAGAAATAACTTTATTTTTGTTTCTTCATGGGAACCATTCTTGTATATTTCCTAGCATCTTTCAAATAGTTTTTTGGCTTAGTTTTCATTACCTAACTTACCATATGAATTTCATGATACATAAATGTTAAAAAAACTAGGAAATTCATTTAGTTGATTCTTAAAAAGTGATTGTGTATTGCAAGCAGGAGTTTTGATAGTGGTGTGTTTTGATTTATGATACCTCTCTTATTCCTATAATTTGTAACATCAAACTAATTTTCAAATATAGAGAGAAGAATTTAATAAATATCCAATGAGTTTTCCACAAGCTAACATCAACATGGATTATGACCTCTTCTGTAAACTAAAGAGGTTTGAACCCAAAAATAATAATATTGTGCAATAGCATACTCCCCTAGAGGGTTCTAAATCTAAGGATCCTATAATTCTACCAAAATATGATAACAAATACATGGGATATCATCCCTTGGACTTGGAAAAGGAAAACCTTACTATTCATTCTAAAAACAAAATTGGGGTAGGATCTATTAATATGGATATTTCAACCTTCACTGAGATTGGGGGGTTTGGTAACGAAGAAGGAAATCTTTTGGGAAAATATTATTTCCCTCTAGCTCTCATTCATAAACACCTAAACCAAGGTCTTAACAATCAAATTTCTATGGCAACTTGTCAGGAATTAGATGCATGCATAAAGAGAATTAGTAATCTTCAGTCTCTAATTCATGTTGATGGTGCTACTAAAGATCAACCTATTGTACTAAATGATAAGGATTTAAGTGTTCCTAATAAAAATCTTATTTCTAAAGTTCAAAATATTGTTGAGGATACTAATGTCATTATTAATCATAATTTCATTGATAGGAAATAATGTCCCCATCCCATTATTTCATAATCCATTTGACATATTGTCTTTGGATCAGGGACTTGAAAGTGGTAATGTAAAACCACCAATGGATAATATAAACCCCAGTGATAACTTTAAGACCCCCCCCCCTGTAGAAAAAGTAGTAAAATACTGGCAATTTTTTTAGTACTCATAGAAATTATATAGACAAAGTTTTTCATTTCTTATGAAAACATAAAATTATTGATGTTTGCAAATCATTTGCAATTGCCCAAAATTAGTGGAAAATTTTGGTGAATAGTTTTCTCCATGTTCTAGAGAAATGTAATAGTGTCGATGATTTTGCATTATATTCAAATAAATGTAATAAATAATTTGGTGATTTAGAGATATTTTTAATGTGAATGGTTGTTTTTATTGGCGATTTACACTACCGCAAAAAACTAAGGAATCCTTTTACTAGAAAATTAAGCTTTTATATTAAAACTAATAAAATCATTATACTAGAAAGTCACATAAATATACTAGATAATTATATAAATATAAAAAAGTATAAGAAATTTTTTGATCAATAAAGTTTACATAACATTATAAAAAATAGAGTTCTTCTACAGTAACCTGTTTTCGCGCTTTGATTCCACACCCAACCCATACATAAAAACATAGATGAGAATCCTATGGAGACACTATTATTGTTCTTTCTTTGATGGCCCTACCAAGCTAGAGTTGATCCTTTTCACCTTCATCTTTGTGCTTCCCTTTGGATGGCCTCATCAACATTTAGCCTATTTTTTTTAAAGGTAATCCTTGATGGCACTAAGGTCTTTACTTGCATCTATCCTGTGTACTTTAGGATTCTCATACACATTCCAAACAAGAAAAGGATGAATAGAGAAGTCTCATTCACTAATTTAGAACAAATCCTCATCTGAAGCCACAAAACACATCCCCATCTGCACCCTGACCAGGATATTGTCTAGGCCACCTCTCCATTCTTTACAAATACAAGAAGTGAGGAACCAACTTTCCTCTACCACCATGCCTAATTATAGATACCATGCTAAGAAGAGTGATGAAATTTCCACATTTAACCTATAATGACCTTCTATTGCAAGATAGTCATGACCCAAGATGATTGAAATATTGTAGATGAAGTCATCACCCTCAAAGTAGAAAATGTTTCTCATTCTATCAGGACTGACCTTCCCCAAAAACTTCCATTTGTTCCATAGTGCAAAGGGAGAAGTTGGCAAACATTTTTCTTACAACAACAATCACCACTGTAACTATTAATTTTTACTTGATTTGGTAATAAAAATCCAAAAGGATTTATAGCCAAAAACTATTAAGTTTTCACACAAGTAATCTAGAGCCAAATATTTTCTATTTATTAAATTCTAACATCTGAGTAAATGGTATTAAAGATGAATTGTTTAAACCTTAATCCATTGATGTTACAGAGATAAAATGTTAATTAAATTAGTTGATGTGATAAAAATTTCATTTGATATGACTTCTTTGTTCATTTTTGTGTGGACATGTGTTCCCAATTTGTGGTTTCACAATATTACATTTGTGCCAAGTGGTTATTTGAATTGACCGATGTGGGCACATGTTCCCAATTTTTAGTTTTTCAATATAAGCTTGCAAAAAAAGTGTGCGAAGTATGTCACTTTTGGTTTGATCAATAATTCACATAGATTTTATCATTTCACATAGTACCTTTAGTTTGATCAATAACTCACATTGATTTTGGCTTTTAAGTTATGGGGTAAATGTCTACAGGATCCAATTTCTTTTCTGAAGTCACTAGAATAGTGATACGTGTTTCATTTTTTATTTCCTAATGCATTAATATTGTTATGTTTTATATCCCTAGCAAAATCCCCTTCACAGTGTTTGCATGTAACTTAACCATTTAATTTTGCATGTGCACAAAGTGACTTTTAAGTACTATGCACATCAACTCGCCGACATGTACAAATGTCTACATGATCCAATTTCCTTCTCAAATTCACTGGACATCTATTAGCTTTTTTTTTAATTGCCTAATGTATTAATATTGTTATGTTTTATACCCCTAGAAAATCAATGGTATCCCCTTCGCATGTAACTTAACCCTTTAATTTTGCATGTGTAAATTGAAATTTATGTTTTGAGACAAATGTATGAACCAATTTCCTTCTCAAAGTCATAGGAATGAAGACATGTGTTACCTTTTTTATTGCCTAATGCATTAATATTTTTATGTTTTGTACTCCTAGCGATGTCCCCTTCACATGTAACTTGACCCTTGAATTTTGCATGTGCATGGAGTAAATTTTAAGTAATATGTATGTTATCTCATCGACATGTTGGGATGAAATTTTTGTCTCAGCATGTTGGCACGTTGATGTGTTGTGCTTGTGTGGCACTATCATCTTGATTCAACATATACCATGATCTCATTGGCATGTGCACTATGAAAATCATATCCTTTGTGGACAATTTCATAACTATAAGATGAGGTGGTTACTCCCTAATGTGTTAGAAGATTTCTTTTGTTCCAATATGTTGGCATGTCTGACATGGAGCTTCCACCATGGATACATTAACCATGGTAAATGCAACTTTTTGGTGCATTGGAAGGTTTATTTTTACTCCAATGCATTGATGAGTTTGACGTGGTGATTATTTTATGAGCTTGATGGAGTGCGATAAAGCCAATTTTGAATCTCAATGCGCATTGTTGATATTTTGAATCAATGGATGGGGTTTAAACATGAGTTGAATGATATGTTTGTACCAATTAATGCCAGAAAAGATAGAGGAATAAAAGATATTGCGGATTAATTTCTCTTCATTTTGAAGAATTGAAGGATGAAGTGAATTGCAAAAGAAGAGTGAAGGATTTCCATTGAACTTGAAATGAGTTACAAAGAATTCCCATTTAATCAAATGTAATCAGTAAGTACAAGAAAAACTCTCCTAAAGTTGTAATTCTCTAAACAAGCATCAATTTCAAAGAATTGAAAGGGAAGGGTTAGTTTTAGTAATTGGGAAATTAGGGTTTCTATTTATTTATAGAAATAGCTAGTTCATCAAAGAGACAAAATCCTACAAAGGGTGAACCTACTCATAAGAGACAAACAAGGTGGTATTTTTGTAGTGACATAATTGCAATACTCCCTAAATCTATTGTGAGGGAAAATACTGGAGAAAATTTCCTTAATTTTGTTTGACAAAAGAAAAGATGCTAGTGAAAACAAGATGAAGGTTGGGGGTCACAATATTTTCAAGTGTTTTTAGGATAAATCAGAGAACCCCCAGCCTAAGTCAAATCTATAGAGGCTAGGAATGGCCAGATTTATTGTCCCTAATATTTTTGTCAATGTAGATGTGATTGAGGTTTTAGCCACCTATTACGATGAGCTCACTATTAGGAATAGTCCCAAGAGATAACTGAGAGGGGGGTGAGGGGGGGGTGAATCAGTTATCTACAAGATTCAATTCTTTTCAATTAAGTACAAAATAACATTAAGCATAAACACAATATGAGAACACTTAACACAACACCACAATTTTGGTTACGGGGAAACCCAAATAGGTAAAAATGCTGGTGGGAATTAGCACCCACTATAAACTACACTAGAGTATTATGATCCCTGTTAGAAGATCTTACAACCCGGTTAGGAGTTGATCTTTACAATGCATTAAGTACAATGACCTGGTCAAGGTTTGAACCCTGTTAGGAGTCTTTTACAATTAACCATGTTAGGGGTGAGGACACACTATCTGGAGCACACTGCTGAAAGGGGTGAATGCTGCAACCTTATGTTTAACAAATACACACTATATCTGGATCTTGGTGAACTGTGCGTAGACATGTTGTCTTGATTAGTTCCAATGAATAGCATATACTCTCTACTTAGTCACATAGACCTTTTGTTGATGGCTCAACACTTTGTACCTTCTACTATGCTCTTATCTTTTAACTCTCTGCCATACTTAGCAATCACAAATGACTGCCTATAAATATCTTTCCTCTAAATGATATACTCAAGTTAGCTTGTTAGAACCATATTGAAATCATATTAGAGAACTAATAAAACTCTCCAATAACATCTCAGTCGGATCTACTAAGCACGTAACACAAATTAGGACCACCCAACTCAATATGACTAGACGCATCACTCCACACTGTTGGCTCCACCAAATTAACTAATAATTTCTTCTCATGCTAAATTACGTCATGCACTCTTAACCAATAATTCTTAACTCTTCTCTAAACACAAATCCAAGCACGCATACCAAAATGATAGATGCAACTACTGCAACAATATAAACACTGTCAGCTCTACCAGATAAACTTAGGAAACTGTGACTGTCAACTGGAGACTTCATAACTCAACCTTTACTACATATCAGACTCTGCATCCATGAACATAGTAGCATAAATATTTCTACAACATAAATCTAAATGTGCAAGGCTCCTTTACAACCATATTGTAAATCACATACAAAAATCTTCCTAGGACCTTTCAGGAAGACTCACTGATATAGACTATTGTATTGTATTGTCTTCACTCTGAATCAACCTCTGCGTCTATGATATCATGTTGATAACATATCTAGGAAAAATATACTCACAACTCTCTCCATCAGGCTTCCACACATACTTCTTACCATATGTTGTCATTAATGACAAACATACAGTCATCACTCTGACTTGCTAGAAAATCTCTAACAATCTCCCCCTTTGGCATTGATGGCAACATATGGAATGAAAAACACCACCAATCCAAATGTTCCTAAAAAAAACTCCCCCAAGGATGAATCCCCCATCTCTTACTATTTTTTCCTTCTTGCTAAGTACTCACTCCCCCTTGCTGCAATTCTTTTATAACATTCTCCATTGCCTCATCAAAACTTCCTTAAGGATGAATCCTCAATCTACTACTGTATTACTTATTGTTTTGTTTTTCATGACTATATACTTACTCCCCCTTTGACATCAATGGAAAAGGGCACCAAACAATTAAGCACTGGTACTAATCCTGAAGTAGAGTAGTCAAACTTTCATCAGTCACTGAGGACTGATGCACTCCTACAATCTCTAATCAGATTTAGGGAAGGGGATTACTCCCAGCTTCTCCCTGAGATACTTGAATGTATCCTTAGGTAAAGGCTTTTTGAATATGTCTGCTATCTAATCTTTTGTGCTCACATAGTCCAACTTTACTTCTTTCTCTGCTACTTTCTCTCTTAGGAAGTGATATTTTATCTCAATGCATTTTGTCTTTGCATGCATCACAGGGTTCTTTGACATATTAATAGTGCTAGTGTTATCACAATGAATAAAAATAGGATAATCAATCTGAATCCCAAAATATTTTATCATATGCTTGATCCACACAATTGTAGAACAATTCAATGCTACCGCTACATACTCTACTTTTGCTATTGACTGAGAGATATAATTCTACTTTTTGCTTGTCCAAGTGACAAGTCTATCACCAAGAAATACTGCTCCTCCTGAGGTACTCTTTCTATCATCCATGCATCCTACCCAATCTGCATCTATATATACATGAAGCTCTACATTCTCTAAATTAGGATACCATAAACCATAGTCTATAGTTCCTCTCAAATATTTGAATATCCTCTTTACTACCATGAGATGACTTTGCTTAGGTTCTGTTGCAAATCTTCCAACAATACCAACTACATTGGAAATGTCTAGTCTAGTTTGAGTAAGATATATAAGTTTACCAATCATAGACTTATACAAGCTTATGTCTACTGCTAGCGAATCATCTTCTTTTGAAATCTTGCATCCTATTATCATAGGGGTAGTTACTGGCTTGCAATAATCCATCTTGAATTTCTTCAAGATATCTTTCACATACTTAGTCTGATTTATGAATATACCTTTGTCTGTCTATTGCACATTCAATCCCAAAAAGTACTTGATAGGTCCAATCATGCTCATTTCAAATTCACTCTGCATCTCCTTAGAAAATTTTGCACTAAGCTTGTCATTTCCACCAAAGATAATGTCATCAACAAATATAGCAACTAACAATAGTCCATCAAATGTTTCTCTTATGAATAAATTACAATCTGTTGCTCCTTCCTTGAATCCAATCTTTGTCAAGTATCCATAAATTATTTCATACCATGCTCTAGGGGCTTGCTTAAGTCCATAGAGGGCTTTCTTCAATCTACATACCATATCACGTATATCTGATAAAGTGAATCCTTCAGGCTTCTCTATGTATACTTCTTCCTTCAGCTCTCCATTCAAGAAAGCTGACTTAACATCCATCTAGTATACCTTAAAGTCTTTGAAGGTAGCATAGGCTAGAAATAACTTTATGGATTCCAATCTTCTTAGAGGGGAAAATGTATCGAAATAATGAATTCCTTCTCTTTGCGCATATCCTTTACATACTAGTCTTTCTTTTTTTCTTACCACTATTCCATCTTCATTCATCTTAATTATGAATATCCACTTTTCCAATTACATTTTTATCACTAGGTCTAGGGACCAATTCCCATGTATCATTCTTAATTATCTGATCTATCTCTTCTTTCATTTCTTCATGCCAATCTGAATCATTACATGCATCTTCAAAAATTAAGGGTTCAAACTGTGATACTAAACATACCTCTTCATTTGTTATGGAACCCTCTGCTTTTGATCTTGTCATGACTTTACTATTCTGATCTCCAATGATGTCTTCCTTTGAATGATATCTATATTTGAATTTGGGAACATTAGGTATGACTCTCTCATCTGACTTATGTGATTCTTCTTCACTAGTTCCAGGATCATTGAATAATACATTAATGATGTCAAACATTTCATCAACAACAATTTCTCTAGTGGTAGGTCTAAGTTCTTCTTCAATCATAGGTGCATGTAACACCCCAACAAACTTAAAACTAAAAGATAAAACCAAAGAAGAATCAACCATAAACAAATCCACATAAAACCATAGTAATAATAATAATTTTTTTTTTAAATTACAAATTGGAACATACAAACATAGTAACTACTTCTAAGAGCTTTATAGTTTTCAACTGAATTACATCAGAGTAATAAGAATACTCTTTATTCAAAGACTTAGTTTCAAAAAAACAAAATTTCCTTTTTAGCCAATCCTTTACATTCTACAAATAGTTCTGATAACTAATAACCAAGAAATGATTTGTTTCCCATAAATCTTAACAACTGTTATCCACTATCCCATACTCATTGATTTATCCATCTAAAACCTGAAAATCAAGAATAAACACAAGCACAATTGCAAACAGGGCTCAGTCACATTAATTAAGATAACGAATCATCTCCAAAATTTTGCAACCATAAAAGTCAGTATAACATAACAATTATGCAGATTAAATAAAGATATTATTAAACCTAATAACATAATTCCATTCTTGTTACACCAAAATCAGCAAGCACTGTATCTCTTTCTAACAGAAATAAACTCGCAAAGAAAATGACAAGGTAATGATCCAATAGTTCATGGGTGTCCACATAAGGACCTACGCTATGTATCCATAAGGAAACCTCGTAGTAATCCATTATGTCTGATGAAACCATAATATTTTATCTTGTTAATTGAAACCCATATCCCTTGAATTTATAATTGTCACTTAATTAAACAACTAACAGAAATTCTTTCCCATAAGGATATAGACTAGTGTCAGTCACAACTGATAGAAATTCTATCACCACAAGGTACTAGACTAGTGTCAGCCCCCCAATCTAAGGATCACATTTGCATTATCTCAATACACTTGATCTAGCAATTAATGATTGAAATGAAATAAACTTCATTACACAATTTCACTAACACTCCATTTCTATTGCATCAATCATAAAATTGAAACAGCAATCAGAAATCCATTTAGATCCATGTTTCCATTTTCCATAACGTACATACTTAAACATTATGTTTCCCAAAAGAAGAAAAGATCACAATACTTTCTCCATCACAAACCCAATCAAATAATAACCTCCACATTAACTTAGCATTATATCTGAAACTGTACAATAAAAATGTCCATATTGAAATTACAATTCCATTGAATAGAAAAGAACTCAAATAATCATATATCAACCAAATCAACACAACACCCATCGCTTTTAACAAACATACAAGCTTGCCATAAACCAATTAATTATAAACCAATTTGCTATACATCCTGCTCTGTTAATTATAAGTTCATAATTTTATATACATGTCGGCGTATGTACATGTATACACCATGGCTTGTGTATACATATACATATTCCAGCAGGTATATATAATTATATAGACTTGTAAACAATAGTTCAGAATGATTAACAAAACATTCATAATTATTTACTAAACAGAGGTTCAAAACAAAAATTCTAATTCTAAAACGTAACTCATCATTCGCAAACATTCAAGTCCATAAATACACATTGGAAAACCATACTAGTCATCTCAGTCCTATCAAAACACATCTACTTTATAATACTACTGAACCTGTCGATTACATAAAAGGATTAACAGAATAATAAGAACTGTCATCTACATTAAAAAAAATATCAAAGTGGACTTCCTTACTAACTGAAAAAGATATTAATTGACTTTCCTTTATATTCCTTGCATTTCCTAATGTCAAAACAAAACTATATTTCACACTTGTAATTATTTTTGAAAAATCATCTAGCTCACAGTCAAGATTTGGTACAACAAAATATCTACAATTTCACTATTGACTGAACCAAAACAGTGACAAACACCCAATAGACATAACACATATTCAAATAACTAAAAGAGTAAACTCAAGAATACCTTAAATGACACTTATGATGTGAGAGTATAAGTACACATTACAATAGGTTTCAGGTAAAACTATGAGCTACCACTAATCTCTACTTCTACGATACAGATCTATAAAACATCGGTACCAGATTCATATTAAAATAGTGGTAAGAATACCTGATTTCACCTTATGACCAATGACTCTTACATGTTGTAAACATTTTATTGCTACAGTGTTCCTAACAACATGAATCAATACGAGAATACCTTCAAAGAAACTTTTTAACAAAACTCATTCTAGTTTCAAACTGAATTATAAGCCGATACTCATCCCCGAATATCCCTTAATACTAAACATAAAAGGTAAACATCGACACAAAAAGCACTATGGTATAACCATATTCATAGCAACAAACTATACTCCCCATAGTTCGACACAAGCTTAAAGAAAACACTGTCAACTTCATACTCAGAATCAAAGAAAACCCATCAACACAATATGCTCGAAAATGGCATAATAAGAACATATATTTAATACCACACAAAACCAATCTCCTACTTCCTCAACTTTTAAAAAAAACATCAAGAGTGAAACAGTCGTTCGTTTCAACTTCCTCCACTAATCATAACATCTATTAACTTTAATAAGCTTCTTAATCCATCCAAGAAGAAACTGGTTCATGACCGAGCTCACAGAGAATACAATCACAAATACCTTACATTCATCAACTAACTAACAGTGGCATTTAAACATTCTAATATTTCATTTGCAGAAAATAATGGAAACAGAGGATAAGGTGAGAGAATGCCCCTGCCTGGTATTTGTGTGGGGAGGTATCCAAAAAAAAAAACTGAAGTATGCCAATGCTAGCTCCTGCCTTTTGAGCTTCACAGTCGAACCCTTATCTCAACCACGAAGATCTCTTTCCACTAACTGACCAAGTGTCGTGCAAAAGAGCCCACAATGCAAATATAGAGATGACAGTATATGAAACACAAAACTTCCCAAATGACCACGAACAGAAGGGTAAAACTTTCCGTGAACACCCCTTTCCATCCCAAGCATCTTATCATATAAAATAAAATAGGAAAACAAGTCCATTACTAACTGTTTACCCAAACTGTCGCAGAAATGCATGGTGAAAGATGGAGTCATTGTTCAACTACAAATTCTTCACCAGAGCTAATGGGGGACATCAAAACACAAAGATGAATTACATCAATGAGTTCATTCAATTCAAGCTTATCTTTATTAGTAAACACAATACATTCCCTGCCATATGTCCATCAACGTACAATCCCATAACCTGAAAACAACTTAAACCCCACTAACTCCACTATGCGATGAAAGTGCAATTAAACCCTTCCATGTGATAAGTCATGTCTTCGAGCTAGGTCATAAATAGGAAGGCTTAGGGATAGATTAATATATACCTATGTTAGATAACATTTGTCTATCTTAGGTTAAAAAAAAACTAGCTTAAGCATCATTGATAACAGCACATTAACAATTCCAAACTACTAACACTAACCAAACTAACCTCCTTCTAACATACAAAATAGGGTATGCTAACTTAGATAATTCTTTTAGTTTTAGCAAAAGAAATACCACATAATTTCTAAAACAATCACTCATTAATATATGTATATATATATATACATTTTTTTAATTTATTTTGAACTCAAAATTTGATTAAAATTAAGTAACAACAATCTCTATTTACTATCTGCAACATCAAGATACATTTATCCATAATAATAAATCCAATTCTAATTATGTTTAAAATATTATTTAGAATTCCAAAACAATGAACCAATTATAAGACAATTGACTAACCATTTTAGTTGTACTTATTACCACAATTATGACAATACTCAAATTTCTAACTGAACTATCTAGTACCATTAATTCAAAAGTCAGTCTATACAAATTCTTACATAAGAAAATCTCATTAAGCTACATAATAGACATAATTTTTTGAGTGTCTAGCAGAACCAAAATACCTATTACAAAGATAAACATATTTATTTCAACAACAAGGTTCAAATGAATGAAGTCAGAGTTCAAACTCATAGAAGTCTAACAGAAATATTGTTCCAGATAAAACGATGCTAATCAAACCAAAAATCCAACCATAACATAACATTGAAAAGTAAAGCCTGAGACTGTCAGGGGCATGACACCCTTCCCCACTAGACTAGGCTTACTCCTGGAAGCCTGAAAACAAATGAGGATGTGAAGCTCTCATAGCCCCTGTATCTTCCCAAGTTATAGAAGCTTCATCATCAAGATCCCATAACACCTTTACCTGCTCCACCTTGCATCCTTTGAGGTTTAGCTCTCTTTGCTGGATGATCTGTATTGGTTCTAGCATCAGTTGACCATCTACCACTTGTAAATTTTTCCAATTTAGCACATGAGCAATGTCAGGTATGTATTTCCTTAAGACGGAAATATGAAATACATCATGAATTTGTGAAAGGCTGGGAGGCAAAGCAAGTCTATAGGAAACTGGACCCACTCATTCTAGGATCTCAAATGGTCCCACAAATCTTGGAGACAATTTTGACCCTTTACCATACTTAATAGGACTTTTCCAGGGCCTAACCCGAAGAAATACCTTATTCCCAACTTCAAATTGACGTTCAATCCTATGCAGGTCTGCATACTTTTTTTGCCTGTCCTGAGTTGTAGATAGGTGTTCTCTGATGCGCTTAACCTTTTGTTCTAAATCCTAAAGCATCTTAGGACCTAAAATAATTATGTCCTCAAGATTGTCCCAGCTTAAAGGTGTTCTACACAGTCTTCCATACAAAGCCTGGAAAGGAGCCATACCTATAGAACTATGGTAACCGTTGTTGTAAGAAAATTCAACCAGATGTAAGTACTCTTCCCATCTATTTTGCCTGTCCATCACATACATTCTAAGCATATCTTCCAAAATCTGGTTGACATGCTCAGTCTGTCCGTCAGTTTTGAGATGATATGCTGAACTAAAGTTCAGCTGAGTACCTAATTCACGCTGCAAAGATCTCCACAGAGATGAAGTAAAAACTGAATCCCTATCAGATATGATCTTCTTAGGAATCCCATGCAGCTTAACAACCTGTTCCATATAAATTTGTGCCATAGATGCAGCATTATAAGTGGATCTTATGGGAATAAAGTGGGAAACTTTGGTTAACCGGTCAACAACAACCATAATGGCATCATGTCACCTAGTTGAAAATGGTAACCCCACTATGAAATCTATGGATATGGTATCCCATTTCCATTCAGGCACACTGTGAGATTGAAGTAAACCAGCTGGATGTTGATGTTCAGCTTTTACTCTCTGACACTCCAAGCATCTAGCCACAAAATCAGCAATATCCCTCTTCATACCCGACCAGTAGTGATGCTGCTTAAGATCAGCATGCATCTTCTTCACACCAGGATGTGCTGAATAAGGTGCCTTATGTGCTTCAGTCATAACTAGGTTCTGAAGATCCTTGACTTCTGGCACATATAATATGCTGCCTCGGTAAGTCATCAGTCCTTCAGTGCTGATAGAGTAACCCTCAAATCTACCTTCTAATACACTGCCACTATCAATCACTACTTTAACATCTAAGTACCAAGGATCAGTAACCAAATTCAGAAGTATTCTCTCTCTCAAGTCAATTGTAAGGGTCAAAGAAGAGAATTCATGACACCTTCTGCTAAGAGCATCCGCTACTTTTTTTTCTTTACCCTGAGTATACTTCATTTCAAAGTCATACTGACACAAAAACTCCATCCATCTACGTTGACGTGCATTAAGATTGGGCTGCATGAACAAATATTATAGACTTCTATGATCGGTATGTAGCTCAAAATGTTAACCAAGAAGAAAATGCCGCCATTTGGTCAAAGCATGAATCACCGCTGCGAGTTCCAAATCATAAGTAGGATAGTTAATTTCATGATCCTTTAGTTTCCTAGATTCATAAGCAATGACCCTGCCATCTTGCATCAAGACAGCCCCTAAACCATCCAATGAGGCATCGGTGCACACAACAAATTCCTTAGAAGGATCAGGTACCGCTAAAATTGGTGCACTAGTCAAACATTCCTTAAGATGTTGGAATGCTTCTTCACATTTATCTGACCAGATGAATTTCTTACCCTTTCTCTGGAGAGAAGTAATGGAATGGGCTATCTTTGAAAAATTAGCCACAAATCTTTTGTAGTAGCTAGCCAGACCCATAAAACTTCATACTTCAGACACATTGGTAGGAGTTGGCCATTCTACAATTGCCCTAATCTTAGCAGAATCAACAGCTATTCCATCTCCTGTAATGATGTGACCCAAATAACTTATTTCAATTTTGAAAAATTCACATTTTTCAGGATTGGCATATAGCTTGTTCCTGCAGAGACATTCAAAGACTTGCCTCAAATGCTGCTCATGCTCCTCCAAGGAGTTAGATCATACCAAAATGTCATCAAGGAACACTACCACAAACTTATCTAAGAAAGTCCTAAATACTCCTTGCATCAAACTCATGAATACTAATGGTGCATTAGTCAACCCAAATGGCACTACTATGAATTCATAATGCCCATACCTTGTGCGAAAGGCTATTTTATGAATGTCAGCTTCCTAAATCCTTAACTAATGGTATCCAAATTTGAGATCAATCTTGGAAAACACCTTGGCACCCTTCACTTGATCAAACAAATCATCAATGCGAGGCAAAGGATATCTATTTTTGACGGTAGCTTTGTTCAGTTGTCTATAGTTGATACAAAGCCTCAAAGATCTATCCTTCTTCTTGATGAAGATAACAGGTGCTCCCCAAGGTGAAACACTAGGTCTAATAAGACCTTTCTCAAGAAGTTCCTCAAGTTGAACCTTGAGTTCCACTAATTCTTGAGCGGTCATGGTAAGGAGTCTTGGAAATCAGTTCGGTTCCCAGCAAAAGATCAATCCTAAAATCAATTTCTCTTTTAGGTGGGATTCCTGGAATCTCTGTAATAAAGACATCTGAGAATTCTTTCAAAATTGGATGATCTAAGCTGGTGTTCGAAGCAACTGGTTCTTCAAAATCATTGATAGAAATAGCAAACAATTTGCATCCCTTTTGTAAACATCTCTGAAGTTGCTTAGCAGAAATAGTTCTGACTGACATAGGCCTCTTAACACCTGTAACAAACTTGATGGTTCTATTATCATTGATACATCTAACGATCTTCTCTCTACAATCGATGATAGCTTGGTGTTGATCTAACCAATCCATACCCAAAATAATGTCATAAGAACCTAAAGGAATAACCCTAAGGCTAACCATAGTAGTAAAAGCCTAATTGGACCTTACAATTTTCAGCTATAAACCCCAATTCAACCTTAGTCCCTGATGCTAACTCGACTTGCCATGCCAAATCAGCTTTACTCACAGGAATTCCACATTGCTTAACCAAATTGGAAGAAATAAAGAGTCAGTGGCACTGGAGTCAAATAAAATAGAGATCTTACCTTGGTAATTACCTCTAGCTTCAATCACAGTGTTCTGATGATCTGCTTGTTTTTGATCTATAGTAGCAAAGATGTGATGATTCCTTCCAGGATCACCAACAGTAGCCTCAGAACCTGTGGCTTTAGACTTGACCTGGTTATTGCCTCGAAGGGGACAATTCCATTGCAAATGCCCCAATTTCCCACATTGCCAACACTCTACTCCTCTCTTGGTACTTTTATCCTGTGATGAGTTTGCTGGAGGTGATGCATAACTCTGTTGTACACTCTGAGTTGGTTTAAAGGACTTAACTTGCTTAGGAACCTTGAAACCCTTGTTTGATTTGGAAAAATTTTCAAACTTCCTCTTCTAAAATTTACCACTCGATCCACTGGAAACTGCCTTGAAATTATCTTGATAAGGTTTCTGATTCTTCCCACTACTTTGAGCTGATGGATTCACTGATCCTTTGGCTAAAAATCCTGACTTCAATTCTATGAGCTTGGCTTGATCAGCAGCTTCTTTCACTGTCTTAGGTTTGAAAGTTCTCACTTCTCCAATTTTAGGGTTCAATCCCCTAATGAAGTGTTGTACCAAAGGCTTATCATTCTCTAACCAACCAGAATATTTCTTCAGTTGGAAAAACCTCCTCTCATACATTTCCACTGTTGAATTGCCTTGAGAAATACTGAAGAATTCTTCGGATCTAGTTTGCTGCCAATAATTCGACATGAATCTCTCACGAAACCTCTCTATGAAAAGCTCCCATGTAACCTGAGAGATAAGAATTCCAAGTTGCTTTAGTTCCATATTCCACCATATGGAAGAAAAGGATCTTAGTTGCATTATGGTCCAACGAACCTTCACATTACCATGATAATCATGGATAATAAAACATCTTTCAATGTTCAAGAGCCATGCTTCAGCTTCAGCACCACCCTCTGTTCCATTGAAATATGGTCCTTTGAGCTTAGAAAGGTCTTTTAACTGAGTCCTAATAACATGATCTTCTGCTATAGGGACTCGTAAAACATGAGCATTTGCTACACCAACTGGAACATTGTTCCTTGCTTCAATGTTATCCAACCTATCAAGGATTTGTTAGAGAACTTCAACCTGAGGTACCTCTCAATCTTCCTGATCCATTCCTATTAAAGGATCAACTTGTTCATCACCAAGTATTCCTTGGTGACCTCATCCTCTTCCTTGGCCATGACCATGACCATGTCATCCACCCCTACCTCTACCTAAATCGGCATCAACTGGATCACCACGTCTTTGTGCTCCTCGTGTAACAGGAGGCATGCTTGAAATCCTATCGAAAAGATCAATAATATCACTAATGGAAGCACAATGATAAAACCCCCTTTTTTTAAAAAAAACCCTCAAGCCGTGAGTGTTTAAACATCCCTTTGATACCAAATGTAACACCCCAACAAACTTAAAACTAAAAGATAAAACCAAAGAAGAATCAACCATAAACAAATCCACATAGAACCATAGTAATAATAATAATTTTTTTTTTTAAATTACAAATTGGAACATACAAACATAGTAACTGCTTCTAAGAGCTTTATAGTTTTCAACTGAATTACATCAGAGTAATAGGAATACTCTTTATTCAAAGACTTAGTTTCAAAAAAACAAAATTTCCTTTTCAGCCAATCCTTTACATTCTATGAATAGTTCTGATAACTAATAACCAAGAAATGATCTGTTTCCCATAAATCTTAACAACTGCTATCCACTGTCCCATACTCATTGATTTATCCATCTAAAACCTGAAAATCAAGAATAAACACAAGCACAATTGCAAACAGGGCTCAGTCACATTAATTAAGATAACGAATCATCTCCAAAATTCTGCAACCATAAAAGTCAGTATAACATAACAATTATGCAGATTAAATACAGATATTATTGAAACCTAATAACATAATTCCATTCTTGTTACACCAAAATCAGCAAGCACTGTATCTCTTTCTAATAGAAATAAACTCGCAAAGAAAATGACAAGGTAATGATCCAATAGTTCATGGGTGTCCACATAAGGACCTACGCTGTGTATCCATAAGGAAACCTCGTAGTAATCCATTATGTCTGATGAAACCATAATGTTTTATCTTGTTAATTGAAACCCATATCCCTTGAATTTATAATTGTCACTTAATTAAACAACTGACAGAAATTCTTTCCCATAAGGATATAGACTAGTGTCAGTCACAATTAACAGAAATTCTATCACCACAAGGTACTAGACTAGTGTCAGCCCCCCAATATAAGGATCACACTTGCATTATCTCAATACACTTGATCTAGCAATTAATGATTGAAATGAAATAAACTTCATTACACAATTTCACTAACACTCCATTTCTATTGCATCAATCATAAAATTGAAACAGCAATCAGAAATCCATTTAGATCCATGTTTCCATTTTCCATAACGTACATACTTAAACATGATGTTTCCCAAAAGAAGAAAAGATCACAATACTTTCTCCATCACAAACCCAATCAAATAATAACCTCCACATTAACTTAGCATTATATCTGAAACTGTACAATAAAAATGTCCATATTGAAATTACGATTCCATTGAATAGAAAAGAACTCAAATAATCATATATCAACTGAATCAACACAACACCCATCACTTTTAACAAACATACAAGCTTGCCATAAACCAATTAATTATAAACCAATTTTCTATACATCCTGTTCTGTTAATTATAAGTTCATACTTTTATATACATGTTGGCGTATGTACATGTATACACCACGGCTTGTGTATACATATACATATTCCAGCAGGTATATATAATTATATAGACTTGTAAACAATAGTTCAGAATGATTAACAAAACATTCATAATTATTTACTAAACAGAGGTTCAAAACAAAAATTCTAATTCTAAAACGTAACTCATCATTCACAAAAATTCAAGTCCATAAATACACATTGGAAAACCATACTAGTCATCTCAGTCCTATCAAAACACATCTACTTTATAATACTACTGAACCTGCTGATTACATAAAAGGATTAACAGAATAATAAGAACCATCATCTACATTAAAAAAAATATCAAAGTGGACTTCCTTACTGACTGAAAAAGATATTAATTGACTTTCCTTTATATTCCTTGCATTTCCTAATGTCAAAACAAAACTATATTTCACACTTGTAATTATTTTTGAAAAATCATCTAGCTCACAATCAAGATTGGGTACAACAAAATATCTACAATTTCACTATTGACTGAACCAAAACAGTGACAAACATGCAATAGACATAACACATATTTAGATAACTAAAAGAGTAAACTCAAGAATACCTTAAATGACACTTATGATGTGAGAGTATAAGTATACATTACAATAGGTTTCAGGTAAAACTATGAGCTACCACTAATCTCTACTTCTACGATACAGATCTATAAAACATTGATACCAGATTCATATTAAAATAGTGGTAAGAATACCTGATTTCACCTTATGACCAATGACTCTTACATGTTGTAAACATTTTATTGCTACAGTGTTCCTAACAACAGGAATCAGTACAAGAATACCTTCAAAGAAACTTTTTAACAAAACTCATTCTGGTTTCAAACTAAATTATAAGCCGATACTCATCCCCGAATATCCCTTAATACTAAACATAAAAGGTAAACATCAACACAAAAAGCACTATGGTATAACGATATTCATAGCAACAAACTATACTCCCCATAGTTCGACACAAGCTTAAAGAAAACACTGTCAACTTCATACTTAGAATCAAAGAAAACCCATCAACACAATATGCTCGAAAATGGCATAATAAGAACATATATTTAATACCGCACAAAACCAATCTCCTACTTCCTCAACTTTAAAAATAAGCATCAAGAGTGAAACAGTCGTTCGTTTCAACTTCCTCCACTAATCATAACATCTATTAACTTTAATAAGCTTCTTAATCCATCCAAGAAGAAACCGGTTCATGACCGAGCTCACAGAGAATACAATCACAAATACCTTACATTCATCAACTAACTAACAGTGGCATTTAAACATTCTAATATTTCATTTGTAGAAAATAATGGAAACAGAGGATAAGGTGAGAGAATGCCCCTGCCTGGTATTTGTGTGGGGAGGTATCCAAAAAAAAAAACTAAAGTATGCCAATGCTAGCTCCTGCCTTGTGAGCTTCACAGTCGAACCCTTATCTCAACCACGAAGATCTCTTTCCACTAACTGACCAAGTGTCGTGCAAAAGAGCCCACAACACAAATATAGAGATGACAGTATATGAAACACAAAACTTCCCAAATGACCACGAATAGAAGGGTAAAACTTGCCGTGAACACCCCTTTCCATCCCAAGCATCTTATCATATAAAATAAAATAGGAAAACAAGTCCATTACTAACTGTTTACCCAAACTGTCGCAGAAATGCATGGTGAAAGATGGAGTCATTATTCAACTGCAACTTCTTCACCAGAGCTAATGGTGGACATCAAAACACAAAGATGAATTACATCAATGAGTTCATTCAATTTGAGCTTATCTCTATCAGTAAACACAATACATTCCCTGCCATATGTCCATCAACGTACAATCCCATTACCCGAAAACAACTTAAACCCCACTAACTCCACTATGCGATGAAAGTGCAATTAAACCCTGTCGTGTGATAAGTCATGTCTTCGAGCTAGGTCATAAATAGGAAGGCTTAGGGATAGATTAATATATACCTATGTTAGATAACATTTGTCGATCTTAGGTTAAAAAAAAACTATCTTAAGCATCATTGATAACAGCACATTAACAATTCCAAACTACTAACACTAACCAAACTAACCTCCTTCTAACATACAAAATAGGGTATGCTAACTTAGATAATTCTTTTAGTTTTAGCAAAAGAAATACCACATAATTTCTAAAACAATCAATCATTAATATATGTATATATATATATATACATTTTATTTATTTATTTTGAACTCAAAATTTGATTAAAATTAAGTAACAACAATCTCTATTTACTGTCTGCAACATCAAGATACATTTATCCATAATAATAAATCCAATTCTAATTATGTTTAACATATTATTTAGAATTCCAAAACAATGAACCAATTATAAGATAATTGACTAACCATTTTAGTTGTACTTATTACCACAATTATGCCAATACTCGAATCTCTAATTGAACTATCCAGTACCATTAATTCAAAAGTCAGTCTATACCAATTCTTACATAAGAAAATCTCATTAAGCTACAGAATAGACATAATTTTCTGAGTGTCTGGCAGAACCAAAATACCTATTACAAAGATAAACATATTTATTTCAACAAGAAGGTTCAAATGAATGAAGTCAGAGTTCAAACTCATAGAAGTCTAACAGAAATATTGTTCCAGATAAAACGATGCTAATCAAACCAGAAATCCAACCATAACATAACATTGAAAAGTAAAGCTTGAGACTGTCAGGGGCATGACAGTGCATAATCATGATATCTTTCTTGAACCATAAAATTCTCATCCATCTTAACATCAGCACTTTCAATGATCTTCTTCAATCTTAAATTGAAACATCTATAAGATTTTCTTTTAGTAGAGTAACCAAGAAAAATACCTTCATCACTTCTTGCATCAAACTTGCTAATTTCTTGAACATCTCTCTTGATGTAGCACTTGCTTCCAAATATTCTAAAGTATTTGACTATAGGTACATTCCCAAACCATAGCTCATAAGGTGTCTTGTCTGCACCTGGCCTCAATTGAATTCTATTGATTGTGTAGACTGTAGTATTGATTGCATCTCTCCAATAGGTGTGTGCAACCTTTTCTTCAATCATGATGGTGCGTGTTGTGTCAAGTATGATCCTATTCCTCCTTTCTACTATTCCATTCTATTGAGGGGTTCTAGGTGCACTTAACTATCTTTTTATCCCATGTTCTTCGCAATACTCATAAAATCTGTCAGAGGTCAATTCTCCTCCTCTATCTAATCTCAGACATTTAATCTTCAATCCAAACTCATTTCAACCTTAGCTTTGAATAATTTTAACTTCTCAAATGCTTATGATTTCTCTTTTAAGAATGCAACCCACATCATTCTAGAATAATCATCAACAAACAAAATAAAGTACCTTTCACCATAGTATGATCTTGTTTGAGTTGGTCTACATAGGTCTGTATGCACTAGATCCAATTTGTTCTCTGTCGAATTATGCTTTCTTCTAAATGAATTTCTCACATGCTTAGCCATCACACATTCTCTACATATTGTATCGACTAGTTTTTCAATGCTAGGAAGGTCTCTTACTGCCTTTACATTTCTTATCTTAACTATGTTGTCAAAATTGATGTGACATAGTCTTTTTTGCCATAACCAACTGTCATCTATTTTAGCAAAAAAACAACTTGCTTTAGGATTAAGCTGAAAAACATTACCTTTAGGTTTTGAACCTGATGCAATCATCTCTCCTTCTTTGTTATTAATGATGCACTTGTTGTCTTTGAATTCCAACTGATATCCTTTTTCAAGCAACTATCCAACACTTAGTATATTATGTTGTAATCCATCAACATAAAGAACATCATCAGTGTTGTTATTTCCATCCAAGGTGATAGCTCCTCTACCTATGATAGGTTTAGGAGTGTTATCTCCAAATCTAACCATGTTGCCTTTGTATCTATCCAGATGTACAAATTTATCCTTGTCTCATATCATGTGATGTGAGCAACCATTGTCAATGATCAAAAACATCCTGGTGTCAACTTGTGATATCAGTGCTAACTGTTGTGCTTTCTTTTCATCTTCAAGGTCCATTTCATCAAACATTTTCTCCATGTCTTCAAGAGAAATGAATCCAATTTCATCCTCTACTGATTCTTCATCGGATACTCCATCACCAGCATAGTAACATTCTTTTTGTATATTTAGGTTTGTAGTTAGTTTTGAACTTCTTGACTCTTGTAGGACACTTAGATGCAAAGTGACCAATCTTGTTACATGAAAAGCATTTGAATGGTAACTGACCTTCATATTTCCCTTTTCCTTTCCTTTCTTTCTTAGAAATCAAAGCAATGAAATCATCTAGTTCTTTCTCTTCATCATCACCATCAAAATTACGAGAGGTGTTCAAAGATTTCTTACCATGGACTAAAGCTTTGAATGTTGTTTCACTTTTAGGCTCTGTCTTCAATCTTGATATTTCAAAGGCTGAAAGCTTGTTGATTAAGGTCTCTCTTTTAAAGTCTTTTGTGGACTACATACTTTCATCTAGGATGCATATCTTGTTGGCATATTCTGGTGTCAAGGTAGTCATCAATTTATCCATTATGTCTTCTTCTAAAATTTCTCTACCATTATTTTTGATTCCAGCAACTGCTTCATTAATCCTTTGATTTTAGGCTCTGACATTCTCATCAGGTAGCATCTCTAATGTATTGTATCTTTTCTTCCATGTCTTTCTGTGCACATTCTTGGCTTGAATATCTCCTTCAAACATGTCTTCTAGATATTTCCATATCTTATAGGCTTTGTCCATTTTCTTGATCTCTAAAAACTCACTATTAGATAGGGTGCTGATAAGGGCTTCTTTGGAAATAGCATTTAAAGTGAACATCTCCTTTTTCTTCAAGGTTGCATCATCTTTTGCAAGATCTGCTAGAGAGGGAATCTGAACTTCTTTGGTAGCTACTTCAAAAATCTCAAAGGCAATGCACTGCAAATGTGTCATCATTTTGTTCTTCCAATCTAGATAGTTCTCTCCATCAAACTTAGGACTTTCTTTTCTAAAGAATGCCATCTGATCAACCTCAAGCTATTAAAATTTCTCTTCAAGGCACTTGGCTCTGATACCGATTGTTAGGAATAGTCCCAAGAGATAACTGAGAGGGGGGTGGGGGGGGTGAATCAGTTATCTACAAGATTCAATTCTTTTCAATTAAGTACAGAAGAACATTAAGCATAAACACAATATTAGAACACTTAACACAACACCACAATTTTTGTTACGGGGAAACCCAAATAGGTAAAAACCTCGATGGGAATTAGCACCCACTATAAACTGCACTAGAGTATTATGATCCCTGTTAGAATATCTTACAACCCTATTAGGAGTTGATCTTTACAATTCATTAAGTACACTGACCTAGTCAAGGGTTGGAACCTATTAGGAGTCTTTTACAATTAACCCTATTAGGGGTGAGGACACACTATCCAGGAGCACACTGCTCAAAGGGGTGAAGGCTGCAACCTTCTGTTTAATAGATACACACTATATCTGGATCTTGGTGAACTGCACGTAGACATGTTGTCTTAATAAATTCCAATGAATAGCATATACTCTCTACTTAGTCACATAGACCTTCTGTTGATGGCTCAACACTTCACACCTTCTACTCTGTTCTTATCTTTCAACTCTCTACCATACTTAGCAATCACAAATGAATGCCTATAAATATCTTTCCTCTAAATGATATACTCAAGTCAGCCTATTAGAACCATCTTGAAATCATATTAGAGAAACAATACAACTTTCCAATAACATCGCAGTCAGCTCTACTAAGCACACAACACAAATTAGGACCGCCCAACTCAATAAGAGTAGACACGTCGCTTCACACTATTGACTCCACCAAATTAACTGATACTTTCTTCTCATGCTGAATTATGTCATGCACTCTTAATCAATCATTCTTAAATCTTCTCTAAACACAAATCCAAGAATGCATACTGAAATGATAGATGCAACTACTGCAACAATATAAACACTATCGACTACCAGATACACTCAGGAAGCTATGACTGTCAGCTAGAGACTTCATAACTCAACCTTTATTGCATATCAGACTCTGCATCCATGAACATAGTATCATACATATGTCTACAACATAAATCAAAATGTGCAAGGCTCCATTACAACCATAATGTAAATCACATACAAAACTCTTCATGAGACCTGTCAAGAAGACTCACTGATATAAACTAATGTATTATCATGCTGATAACATATCTAGGAAACATATACTCATAGCTCTCTCCATCAAGCTTCCATGCATGCTTCTTACCATATGTTTTCATCAATGACAAACATACAGTCAGCACTTTGGCTTGTTGGCAAATCTCCAACACTCACTAGGTGCATTAAGACAAAAGTAGGAGTTTTGTTACAAATAAATAAAGGAAAATTTTGTGAAGTATTTGACATGAAGGATTGTGTCAATTTTGACAAGAAAAGAAACCTATAAATTTTAAATGAAGAATATCATAATGTGGAAGGGGTGTAAAGAAGAAGATGGTTTCCTATGCACATGGCTAGGGTTGATGGGAATCTTCAAAAATTTGCAAGCTTTGAGTTTCCCCCATAATATGTTAATTTTTTCATCTATATTTCTCAAATTTATCTCTAGGCCCCAAGGGAAAGGAGAAACATTACTTCCACCATACAAAATAATACCACCTAAATTGAACAATAGGGCTACCCTTTTGGATATTTAAAATGGCTTCATGAATAGCATTAGAAATGAACAAGAAAAAGTCAAAGAAAGTGTTTATATATGTGTGTTGAATTTTGGTGGCCAACATCATAATATGCACAACCATCTTGAACTATACATTGATTCCCAACACTTGGCAAAGTGCAAAGTAACTGTATATGAAGTAATCATCAAAAAATTCATAATTAAAGGGCTCAATATCTATCTTCCAAAATGAAATAGGCTTTCCATATTTCTTCTCCTTTCTATGAAATAGAAACCATTTAACCTTGAAGCTACCTTTTTCCATGTCATATTCCCTCATTAGAGATGAAAACTCAATGGGCACTTGGGTATTAGGGCTTAACATAAATATTTCACAAATAGATTTCCTATCAAACTTGGCTAATAAAACACCCTTCTCTATGGAGATAGACTTGTCTGGATTATAGATTTTTTCCACATCTCTAATTAGGTCTACATTGACAAAAATATTTAGGATGACAAGCCTTACCAAATCCAATCTCCATGCAATGTTCACTAGAATTGGGGCTCTACTCTTGTTGTAAGAATACATGAACAAATACCTTCCACTAATTCAGGTGTAAGGATCCAAAAACATATTTTCCTATCCACAATTGTGTTAGATAGAATATCCATACCCTAGGCATGCCTTCCCCTTTTCAAAGAACCAAGAAATTGAGAAATATTATCTTCATGCAATCCCCTCTTAGCATTAGTTGAACCTCTCCTTTAATTTCCACTCATCGTATTCAAACTTAGGGTATTTAAGACATGTACAAACAATGCTTCTAAAATGAAATTGAATATTCAAAATTTCTATTCTCACAAATTTGTAATACTAAGAAAACCCTTTCATAGGTAGAAACAATTAAGTTCAACAATAGGATGCTAACTTACTTGTAGTTGATACCACGCTAAGCAAAGTTGAAGTTAAAACCCTTGTAGTTTCATTAGTTGTTAATGCTCACACTACCTAAATTACACAAATTCATCAAATATGAATTTTCATAGATGTTGAGCTATCTAAAATTAAATGTAATTATAAATTACTAAGTGATTGTTTGATGGGAATCAGTAAAAACTTCCAATAATGATTTGGGACCATACACACTAACCAGCAGCATAAAACAAACCCTAGCCCGTAGATTTGAACTTGGGTTGTTGATATTGATTGGTCACGAAGATCATTAATAGTAGTAAATCAATTATTAATCAATTATATCTATTTCTAATAAAATGGGACACTTGGAATTATTTTGCACAATCACATAGTGGTGGTAGGACCCATCATTTAAAGACCAAATAATAATTTATTTAAAGACTAAACAATAATTTTTTGGTGGTAGGCCCATCTTGAACAACATGTGATGTGGTGAAATAGACTTTTCCAATCATATAGTACCAAAAACCATATGGCATTATTTCACATCATCACATATTTTTAGTAGAATGCACCATTTGAATATAAAATTAATAGTTTAAAGATAATTCATAACTTAAAATTATTTAAACAATTTCAAAATTTATTTGTTAATTATTTATAAGATGGTCCCATCAAGGTACATGGCTAGTTATGGCTTCATCGTACTTGGGTGTTAGACCCCTCTTGCACAACATGCGATGTTATTCAATAGACCTAACCAGTCATATAGTACCAAAACCCACCTGGCATTATTTTGCACCATCGCATATTGTTAGTAGGACCTGCCACTTGAAGACAAAATTAATATTTTAAAGCTAATTTGTAACTTAAAAAATATAAAATAATTTCAAGATTTATTTGTTAATTATTTACAAGATAGTCCCACTAAGGTACATGGAAAGCTATGCCTCTGTCACACTTTGGTGGTCATGACATGTGATGCTCTATGATAGACCTAACTAGTCATATAGTACCAAAACCCACCTAGTATTATTTCACATCATCACATGTTGTTAGTAGGACCCACCACTTGGAGAAAAAATTAATAGTTTAAAGATAATTCACAAATTAAAGTCAATGTTACAATTTATTGATATTCACATTCCATAAAATGAAATTGGAAATCTAATAAATCAAAATTGAAGATAATATTTACAAAAATTATGCAATGAATCATAGAACATAGTAAAGCTACTCAGCAAGTTAATAAATAATTTATAAATTAAAAATTAAAAAGTACACATGAATTTTTGCAAATATCAAGAAATAAATTTGGATTTTGCAATATGATTCATGAATTATAGTAAAAAGTATATATACTTAGTAGTAGTCTGAGATAGTCTCCTGGAAAATGCTAAATCTCACTGACTGACAATTGAGTTGTCATGACTAACCCAAATCCGATTTCCAATTCATCTCCTTGAGTTGTACTTCACTTTATTTTTCATTATAGCCTTCACATTGTTTGCTTGAGTTCATCTAAGCACAACTACTAGTACTTGATGTTCTCTTAATTGCCTAACCCTCTCCTTACACGCATGGAAGTCTAGTGTGTGAGTGCCCTATCATAAGGATTTTTTTTTATTATACTGATTGGTATAAACCCTCAAACAAAATTCTAGGTTCTTGTCAATTTTGTTTCTTGTCTTTGATTTCAAGAACCTCAATGCACTAAAAACTCTCTCATCCTCAGTAGAACCCAAGATCATCATTTGATACAAGTCAGCAAGTTTTCAAATATTTCTTAGAATTCATCGTTTAACAATGGGCTCTGAAATATTTTTTCTCAAATTCATGTTATTGATCCTAGTAGGTACAAATTATCCAAAGCCTTTACATGTTCATACATTATTGTTGCAAAATGGGTTGATTTATCTACAAGATTATTTTTGCTTATAGCTCCTTCTACTTCCTTTCCATCACCTTTTAAATTAGAACTCTTACCAAAATAATTCACCAATTCCAGTAGCCTCTTATGAAAATATTTTGGATCAAGCATTCTCCAAAACTTAGGATATACAATAGACATGACTTCTAATAGTTCCTCCCAAGGGAATCGATTTAAAATCTCTAATGAAACATGTTTTACAATCTTCTGTAAATTGGTTTTTGTGGAACTCACAATGTTGTTTAAATATTCTAATCTAACAGGTCCATCTCTCTTTCTACTAGACTGCGCTCTAGAAGATGTCATAGTAGAACATTGGTATTTTATTTCCTTAAACAAGGACACATAACTCCCTGCGATCATTAAATGATAAAAAACTATCACCAGGACCGAAATCTATAATCTAATTCCATCTACTAAATATTTCATCATTGAATGGATACTATTTTAGATGTTTATTATTGATGGTCATGACATTCATTCTACATAGGTAGCATATTCTTGAATATACATAGTTCTCCCTTGGGCTTGTTTAACAAGCGAGTTCATTTTGTTCAACAGGGGGAGAATACCAACTAAGGTTAAACAATGGAGCTACATTAGTTAACCTATGCAAAATCTCACAAGATTAGATAACTAACTCACGTTGTTCATAAATTAGCCCAACCAAGGATTTATATTCTAAGAAAATTTATTCTTCGAGTCGACTCAAGGAGATCCATCTGGTGTCAACATCCTTAAGTGGCTTATTTCCATAGGTTATTCCTTTACCAAATTTTTTAAATATTGCAAAATATTTAGGACTTTGACATAATTATGTGTATAGCTCATGAATTAGTTCTTCAACACTTGCTACTTGATCATACATGTGCACAATTTTAAATGCTAAATTAATTATGTGTGTCATGCAGTGAATGGGAACCATGTATGGTGTAATGATCATTTTTATCTTTATGCATCGACCGTTCCTTTGACCTTGCATCACTGAAGCTCAATCTTCTCCTAAACACACTAGATTTTTGGAAATTGTAAAGTCATCCATACTGGAAAATTTATTTAAAGATTTCTTAACTAGTTTATACATATTTTTCATTGTGGAATTCTCCATCTTAATGGCACAAAGTAGACGAGGTTGGCAAAAATTGTTCTCTATTACACACATGAAACACATGCATACATATCCAAGAAATATTGTCCACCACTGTAACTTCATCTAAAGATAATGCAATACAGTTTTACTTCTTTACTATTTCCCGTAGATCGCTTATTTCCACTTCAGCAAGACAACTCACCAAATCACATCCATTGTTTCCTGACCAATGAGATACATGATATTTTGAAACATTCAAAAAATTTAATAAAGAAGAAATATCAGATTAGTTTTTCATGGGACAACCTCTACTCATAATTTTAAAAAGAGTAGCCAACTGAACAACTTTTTACATATATGTATCATCCATTACTTTTTTAAATTAAAGTTCAAGTGAACCTATGTGTTCTAGTTTATTCTTCTACTTTTCTTCATTTTTATAATATCCCTCTTCATATTTGACATAATTACATTCCTCCTTTGTTTTCCATGAAACCATTGATTGTTCCTTTCTATCTATAATTTTTTTCTCATACATTTCACCAATATTCTTTCTATTGTGTCTAATTTTAGCTGCATTTTTTTGTCCTTATTAAGTCTCCAACTATTGATTGTACACTTGCATTCTCCTATAAGTTTGTCTTTACATATATTTGGCACTTTAACAATGGATAGGTATCAGGAAACCCAACCAATCTGAAATATCTTTTTCATATCCTACTTGTGCCTGACATTTGTTGTCACTTTTATTCTCCTCTTTTTTGCATTGTTAGTAGAAGCGTCACTAGCATTGTCAGCATCAGCATCACCAACATTGTTAGTAACAACATCACCAGCATTTACACCAGCATCTATGGCATTCTTCGTAACAACATCACTAGTATTTCTAGCACCAGTGGAATTGTCGGCAATAGCATCATCAATGTTGCCAACCAAGTCGATTGATTTAGTCTGGCTACACTGGGTACCCATTGGAGCATTCTATGTGACAGAGGCATCTATGTCAATTAATGCATCAGGTGCACATGTTTATGGTGTAGCTCCATATAATAGACCATGAAAGTATGACATTATATTATTATTTATGTGTTTTGATGGCCTCCCTCTAACAATTTTAGGATTTTTGTTGCTCGACATCTCTCACTAATAGAATCTGGAAGAAGGAATATGATTCCTACAAAATATAGCAACATATACTAAAATCAAAATGACAACTCAAATTGAAAAACACTAGCATCAATCTTATAACCTTTTCCACTGATCATTAAGTTTAAACAGTGATAGAGTCCATCAAAAACTCAACATCTAAATAATTCCTAAGCAACTTGTGTCGAGAGCTTCTGGAAGTGTAGACCGATCTGAACAAGGTGTAAACTATAAAATCTCACCTTCTCATGTATTTATATCAAACAAAATTTGGTGAATTGTGTGCCATTCTATAATTGGGAGATAAAAATTTGGAAATTTGGGTAGCATTGTGGCAGTGCAGTTTCAATTTTGAAGGTGAATATGGAGTTAGAATCACCCTTCAATAATACTTGGGGGTGAGTTGGGTCTGGCCTAAAGAATAAAATAATTAATATTTTTGGCAATATGGCCCCTCAAAATTTTAAAAATCACGTGTTGATATTGGTTATTGCATGTGTGTCCATCAGTGATTTCTTGCATTCATCTAGAAGTTTCAAGCGAAATTACAACTAAGAAATATTCAAACTGTGTAGCAAATGGTGGCAAAAAAATACCATGTGATAGTATGATAGTTTCAACCAAAAGGTAGTGAATTAAATTGGCCATGGGAAAAATATTGTGTCATTAAAATGAGTTGATCCGACCATTTTTTTGGTTTTCAAAATGGGTTTACACTACTGATTTAGAAACCAAGTTGATCCTTCAATTTTCTATGAAGAAAAAAATTCCAATTCTCAATAATATCTAGGACTTGGACCAATTGACAAGGATTTCATAAATTCTTCTACACTTTGGGCTCTACAAAACCTGGGAGGGTGTTCCCTTAATGTATTTATAATCTATGCACCATACTTGTAAATGACATAAAAAAGAAGATAATCTCATATAAAGGATCAACAAAGAGGGAGAATGATTAGGAATGGTTATTTCCTCAGTGATCCTCAACCAATAGGAGCATGAGCTAATAAAAACATATAAAAACATCCATGAAATGAAATGATACTGCATTATGTAAAACTTTATTGCAAATTACAAGTGAATTTGAATATAATACTGACAACAATGATAAATACAAGCAATGATTGGTGCCTTATTCCATTGGGGACTTGAATTCATAAAACATAAACTACAATATGATAGACTTTAACTGGTAACATAAGATCTAAGATATTTTTGCCTTACAATACATCTCATCAATAATCCCAACCCAAACTTCTCATAAAAATCCTTGGATGAAATCATATCGATCTATAATTCCACTCAAGTATTTAATTATCCCTTAGATCAAAGCATGAACAAGAAATTAGATACACCATAACAATGTACCAAATGATAAAATCCTTGATTATATTCATTCAGAATGTAGTAGAATTGTACATCGAAGATAAATGGATTTGAATTATATGTATATTCAACTTAATTTTCTATCCATGTCATAAGAAAATTTTACATTTCATTCTTTCAAAACCTGCATAAAACTTAACACTGAATTCATCATCTATTTTATCTATAACTGTCTTTATAACTTTCTCAATTATCACCTAGACTAGCTACTGAAACCTATACCCTACACTTAAGAGAATTTGGAACCCTTTCTCATGGCCTTGAATGTTGGAGTTGATGAGAAAACAACCCATTGCTCCCAAGAACACTTGCATGTAAACACCTGTCACATAAAGAGAGAATCAAAATTTATGGAGGCCTGAACACAAGGATCCATGAAAGAGGATACATTCTTGATGTGCAAAAACAAAAGTTGCAATTCAATAAAATAGAATGTGTTTGAATATTAAAAAGAGAGATCAATCCTTATAAAAGGAGATATCAAAACCCTAAAATAAAACCTAGGTTGCATCATAATAATTAATATAAGAATTAATCATTATATGCCTAAAGTTTATCCTAAGAAAAGAAAGAGATAATAAGTGACTTAATAATTAAATTGATATGATTTAATTAATAATAAAAATAACTTATTACTCTAACACCCCCCTTAAGATAAACTTTGGGAGAAGCTAAAAACCTAGAAAGAACTACTGAAAGCAAATGGGTCTCGACAACAAAGGCTTGATCAGGTACCCAAGTACAAAAGAAAGGTCTCTATAAAGCGGAGAAATAGAGAAACCCACATGGGAAAAACTCTACTCCAAAAAGAGATGAAGACTAGTTGAAGGACTGAAGAAGCCTCCAAAACTAGGGAATGTTCTAGAAAATAGGAACAAGGATGAACATGTAGAACATCACTAAAGCAAGAAGCTACAAACTCTATCAAGAAGTAACTATTGATCTGGAGATCCTCCACTAAAATAGAACATGACAAGGTAGAGAAGAATGTAATTTTCATGAGTTCCCTCAAATGATATTACTTGAATCATGAGGCAAAAAAAGGAAAACAACTTAACTCAAAGATACTGAAGTCATAAAAACACCAAAGCCTAAAAATTTAATCAATCAAAGATGGAAGATTGCCTCCAAAAAACAAGAATGAAAGTATCCATAAGGTAAATGATCCATCTCACTGAAAAGCATAGGTACCTAGCCACTGCATCTGTCTAGTACATAGGAACAAATATTGAATACATATATCACTCTATCAAACCAAGGAAGCAGAAGAACCAATAATAGAAACCCCCCATAATGTTGAAAATTGAGAGGTGATAGGTACACTAAAAATATTATCCAATAAGAACTGCATCATGAAGAACCAGGAACATCGAAGGTGCAGAGAGAGTATAGACACATATAAAGACATCATAAAGCTAATGTCATGGAGGAACACTCACTTGAAAAAAGGTAGATGGAAAATAAAGGAAAACATCAAACCCCCCATGGAACTTTATAATGGAGTGTGAGTACAAATAGCACAAACATGTGCAAGATCCCAAGCATGCAATAGAATGCCACTTTATCTCAGTGTGTTTGCATAAAAGAATGCTTACAAAATGATGTATACAATGATCAAAGATTAAAAAAGACTGTTGAAACAAGAACAACCTGAAATGAGTCATCCCACAAAAGGAAGAGATCCTAGGACCTGAAATATCCAAGATATTCACTAGAGTGCAGAAATGAAAAAAATTGAATAAAATATAAATGGAGAAGAATCTAGAACTGACTTATAGAACTAGAAAATTTGTAGAACAAGCTTTCCAACGATATATCGTTTGCCAAAAATGGAGTTCAGATGCGCAACATATGGCTCTTGGAGTGTGAAAAAAGAGCTTCTGGCTTTAATAAAAAAAAAACATTATCAAAAAAGAAAAATCAGAAATTCAAACCTCCATATTTGGATAGATCTTGAAAATAGCTTTTCAAAGATATCTCATTTGCCTTATTTTGACACTATATGCTCACGTTATGAGCAAAAAACTCACAGGTACTCTAATGGGCCAAAAAATGGTGCAGAAGTGTGTTGATGCATTGTTGACATCAACACTTTGTAGACTTCATTTGACGGTCATATAGCCATCACCACAAAAATGCAATTGGGCCTGGGGGTGAAAAAATTATGGCCCCTAGTCACATGGGTGACCAGGGGTTAAGCTCATGGGCTTTGGGTGGTTGGGGGATGGTCCCCATGTGACTGTGGGCTTGGAGGTGGGGGAAAAAGGGTCCACAATCACTAGGACTACCTACGATAACCATGTAGTAACCCCAACAGTTACAGCAGCCCGCACAATAGTTACGTTGACAGTGACCATGATTTGCCATGGTCACACTGGTGGTAACCTCGGTGTCACTGACGGACACCATGGGCAATGACCGTGGACCGCCCACTGATGGTTGCTCAATGGCTATCAAGTGGCACCTGAGTGGTCACTAGGTGGTGCACTATGAAGAAAAAAATATTATTAGTTTTTGCATGTACACCTCAAAGTGTGTGTCAGGGTCATAAGACCTTGGTGCAAATTTTTGTTTGCCTCTCCCTGCAACATCGTTATCCAAATCAGACATATTTTATATTGAAACATGAGTTCTTGGGCATTGTGAGCTCAATTTTGAGGTTTATTTAAGCCCAAAGTGACCATAAAAAGAGTGAATGCCTCAGGATGTGTGTCAGGGTCGTACGACCCTCGTGCAAGATTTTCTTGCCATAGAATGCAACTTTGTCCAAATTGGACAAATTTTATATCAAAATAGGGGTTCTTGGGTGCTCTAAACACAACAGGGAGGTCTGTTTGAGCCCAAAAAGACCATAAAAATATGTCCCCCATATCTGATAGAAAATCCTCTAAAAAAGTAGATCTGACGAACAAGGCCAAATATCTCAAGAAAAGGACAGGGTCATGAAGATCTAAATCTCTTATACCATGTTGGAGTTGATGATAAAATAACCCACAGCTCCTAAGAACACTTGCATGTAAACACCTATCACAAAAAGAGAGAAGAAAAAGCTATGAAGGCTTGAACGCAAGGATCCATGAAAGAGGAGACATTCTTGATGTGGCAAAAACAAAAGTTACAATTCAATAAAATAGAATGTGTTCTAATATTGAAAGAGAGATCAATCCTTATAAAAGGAGATAAAAACCCTAAAAGGAAACCTAGGTTCCATAATAATAATTAATAAAACATTATATACCTAAAGTTTAGCTTAAGCAAAGAAAGAGGTAATAAGTGACTGAATAATTAAATCAATATGATTTAATTAATAATCAAAATAACTTATTACTCTAACATTGAATTTCCTTTTATAGAAAATAAGGGAGCAACCAAGCTTCAGTCTAGAGAAGACACATGTCACTAGTCCATTGGACCACTTGATTTTTTTTACAAAAGATTCCATCAAAAAAGACAAAAAATCCTTCTACCTTATCCAAAATATTGCTCTTTACATTCCTTGATGAAGATATTGATCCAAGCACATGCAAGTGTAAGATTGTACTTCCATTCCTCATTTAAGTAGATTTCCACCCATTTATTGTATTCCTCATCTGAAGGCCAATTGAAGTTCATGACTTCATCGGATTTTTTCCCATAGGGGGTGTAGTTAAAAGCTACCTTATTTTATTCCCTCTCAAAAGTTTCAATAAATGTGCACGTACTTATGATCTTATCCATACTATTTTCAAGCATGACTATGTCAAAATCCTCACAAATCATATTTACCTGAGAATTAATGACCTACTCTACTTGATCCTTCCATAATTGTAATGGCTTGATATCTCCTTTTTCATCTACAATTCCTGGAAGCAAAGTATCATGTAGTTAAATTAAACTCCTTGTTAACTCTTTGATTCTCCTCTTTGTTTCTTTTGGAAAAACCTAAAACTCTTGAATTGGCTTCACTAACAAATGGCTTGGATGAAGTTCTTGTGACTTGGCATCATGAAATTTTAAAGCTACATACATCATTTTTAGTTCAATGGTGCTATGCACCAATTTGGAAAATAAAGGTGCAACTAATTCTCTATCTCTATCAAAACTTCTAATAGCCTCAAAAAATAGAGAATACAGAGCATGAATACTTTCCAAATTTCTATCCACCTTTTCATTTAGATGAGTCGTAACTTATATGGCTATCTCCTTTTTCTTCAAGGCCAGTTTTTTCTCTATGTCCTCAACTTTTCTCTCCAACTCTTTTATTTTTTCTAACATTTGAACCTTGGTTGGATCAACTGAGCAAGTTGGATCTTGAATAATTGGTTCTACTACAAAACTAGGAGCAGTGGTGTCAATGTTAGACTTAGGGGAAGCTTCAATAGGGGTTGCAGGATTTTTCTTTGATGTAGAAGGGAAGATGTGGTTGCAAGAGAAGAAGTTGATGCCTCTAATAGTATTTTCTCTAGGAGTTGAAACATTGATTGAAACTCAATATACTTTTGATGTGCCTTATTATATTCTCCAAAAACATGTTGATACTTACTTTTGTATTCTTTTTTCTCACCTTCCTCCCTATTTGTAGTCACTTGAGTCAATTTGGTCATATCTAAAATTAATTTTGCTGCCTCTACTCTTAAATTTTATAAAGCTCTCTTTATTATAAGACTTCCCCTCAAATTGGGGTTAATGTCTCCTATATCTAGCTTCCTAGCCTCCTCATAAAGTAACCATATAGCCAAAGTGGCATAATCATGACTCTATTTTGATCCCTTTAATTCCAACGTAGCCTTTTCCTCTGATCTATATAATTATTTTAATTTCTTAACAATATCAAATGTTATACAATCAAAAATATCCCATTCAGGGAGGATCGGGACCTATGCATGGTTAATAAATTTCTTCCCTTCCTCAGGGTGATGGCACTGAATTCTTCTATCATCTCATTATTTATTTCCTCCTCATTTTCTTGTTCACTTTTCTCAATTTTCAAATCCTTCCTCTCCTCACACTTTTTTTTGTAGTCATCAATTTTAACCTTCCAAACTAATTGCAAGAATGCTTGGATTTTCACAAAAGTTTCATCCTATATAAATTCATCATAGGCCTCTTTCCTTGCATCTCTAAATGATCTTCCTTGAATATCTGAAGAGGTGGAATCCCACTCAATTGATCTTGTTGCTTGAGGGATGCCTACCTACAAATCTTTATCAGTGACAATAATAAGATCCTCCTCTTCTACACATTGTTCTTCAATTTTGTCATTTCCCTTCTTCTTTGTAAGTGAATGGGATAGAGGATGTGGTGAAGGGTCTCTACTTGGTTCATCTTCTAAAAAAATGATTTTTATCCCTTGCAGTGGTTTAGGCTCAGACTTAGGGGGTTGTGTGGATACATCATTGTTTTCTTCCCCTTTCTTCTCACTTCTTCATCACATTCACTATCATATTCACCTCTCACCATTTTATATATTTTCTCAATCACTAAAAATAAGTCGGTTGGCCTTTCTTCAAGTGGCTTATTTATTTCTTGTGATGATGGAGGTATTGCAACTGAAGGCCTTGCTCTAATCTGAGGTGTTGGAGTTGTTTTCTATGGAGTCATTTCACATGTCTTCTTACCCTCTAATCTATCCATTTTCCCCTTTAGAGAAAGCATAACTTTTTCAAAATGATTCACCAAATTATTCATCTTCACAAAGAATGCTTGAAAGTCTTTAAAAGATCATAACTTGGATCCATTTTCTAAACAATATTCCAAAGCTTGTTGTATGAAATCCATTTTTCCTTCCTATTATCTTGTACATCATCAAATTCATTTTTAATCAAATCCTCGGGGAAATTGAATTGATGGGGTAGCATAAATCCTTTTGTTCTAGTTATGAACATGTTATAGGAACCCTATGGATCACTATGCCTAGCTGAGCCAACCCCAAGTGATAAGGAGTAAATATCTTATCAAAATGGACCCAATCTCCTTTTGTAATCACAAAATAAAAGGTGATTATATAATCATGGAAGATTGTGACCTTACCCTTTTCACTCAACTCCTTCTCCTAGATACAACTGATTTTCCACATCACCTATACAAATCCCAATCTAAGTGGTACATTCTAGGGAAGCCCATGTGGCTCCCCTGGAAAGCAATAAACTTTTAATACTATGTTGACAAGGTAAGGGACAACATCTCCCCAATTATGATCTACCTTCAAAAAATCATGCAACTAAAGTGGGATTCAAGATGGATTAATGGTTAACCTATCCCTTATCCTTGATGAAAAATCATTTCAAATCTCACAAAACTTGCCTCCTCCTTGTCCCATGACATATCCATGCTCTGCATTTATAGTGGCATCTCATTTCAATCAACTACTCTTCTCAAATTCATAGACACTTCAAAGAAGTCTGCATTTTTATATAATAACATATGCATTAATAGAGAATACTAGAATAATAAGGTTTCAATCTTACCCTTCTTGATTTCTTGCAACCCATCATGTATCTTCTCTTTCAGGTATGGAGCATAGTCATATATCACTATGAAATTTGGATGTTGAATTTGTATTTTCATATACATATATGCCATTGGCATGAATGTACTTGGGTGAAACCTTAGAACTTTGCAGAGTGAGAAAAATGTAACCTTGAGATACTAATCAAAGGTACAAATTGGGAAGAGTTCCATAGAACTTGGGCCAATGTAGTATTTTGTTTTCCCTACTTTGGCCAAATCACCGGGATGAATATTTCCTCTAACAAAATCTTTCATCGTCTTATATTCTTCTTTTAAATCCTCCAAATAAATATTCTCTAGGTAAGAACTAGGCTCATACAGACCTAAAACCTCTTGAATTTATTTCCCTTTGATTGACAGTAATATTTCTCCCTCATTACCCTTCACAACCCTCAAAATTGTGTCACATTTGTCTGCCACTTCCTTGATAAAATTAACATCCATGAAGATAATTGGCACTACCAACTTCCCTAAATAATACTTATAGGAACTAAAGAAATGGGATTGAAGATTTCTCTATCCAAAACACCCTATGATCATATACAAACCTATGATTGACACCCCATCATCTGTAATATTATATGTTTTATCTATTAAACCCTCACCTAGGGTTTTACCAGCTATAAACTATGTCCCTGATATCTATCATTCATTGAGGGATTCAATTGATCTAAGAAATCATCATATAGGTTCCTCTTCTAATACTTAGTTTATCCAAATTGAGGTCTTTCAGGTCCCATATTAATAAACTAGGGCTTTGATTTCAAATTTCAAAATAGGGAGGAAAAACTAGGGCTTGCAAAAATTTGCAATTATAAAGGAAATTCTAGCAACTCTCTACCCTATTTTATCAATACTTTAAACTCAAAATACAAAGCAATATTTTCCCCATAATTTAAGATCAATTCCCAATTTATAGCTTTAAAACAACCAAGGAAAGCTAAGAAATTCACTTACAGCTTTATCATACAAGAAAACCCTAATTCTACACTGCAACAACTCATTTTGATCTCCTTCAACTCTAAAAATAATTTCTACTCTTGTCTGAATGCTTTGTGATTCAAAATGATTAGAAAATCCTCTTTTATTTGATCTGAAACTAGCTACAACATCTCGTCCACCATTAATTTTCACTCAAGCCAAAAAATAGCACAATTCTTGATTGAAGAAAATTTGAATTATGGTCATTGATCTTCCTCTATGGATAAAATATGGGCCTAACTAGATGGTATCAAACTTACCATGATTTCCTTTATCTTCAAATATGGCATTCCATATCAAGACTAGATCATTTACTTGGAAATTCCATTCAGTTATTATTTTTTCATACAATTTCTTGACCTACATTTATAGCTTGTTATTTCTAGCATAAGCCTCTCTTCTAGTTTCATCAAGCTCCATCAAGGCTTCAACTCTCAATTACATATCATCATCCATATCATCATCATAAGTTTGGAGAAACTTGTACATTTCCATTAAGTTATTCTAGGGTAACCTAGCATGTATTACATACACCAATTCAAAAGGAGCACATCCTATTGCCTTATTTACTATTACCCTATCTTCCTAAATTGCCAATTTCAACTTTGAGTCCCTAACCTTTTTATTTTTCTAGGACTATCTTGATGATCTTCATCAAGCTTTTGTTGCTTGATTCTACCTTCCCATTTCCCTATGGATGGTAAGGTGAAAAATATGATTTTTGAATGTCATACTTATTGCATAAATATATGTATTCCTCTAATCTAAAACATATTTCATTATCTAATAATATTCTCTCTAGGAATCCAAATCTTGTTAATAGGCTATCCATTAGAAAATCAATCACAATCCTACTAGTTTCTTTTTGGTTGGAATTTCCTCAACCCACTTTTTGAAATAGTCAGTGGCCACTAACATCTAATAATGACAATTGATCAAAAAAAAAACATCTAATAATGACCACCACTTGACTTACATATTATTTCCCCAATAAAATCAATGCCCCACTACTAAAAAGGAGCTTCAACATCAACTAGCTTCATTGGAAAAATTCCTAAAACATTCAGTTTCCTAGAAAACCTTTGGCATGCATCACATTTTTTCACTAGCTAGTGCGCATCTCTAAATATTGTTGGCCACAAAAACCCAACCCTGAATATCTTGTGTGCAGTTATTTTGGCCATGTAACATCCTCCACAAAATCCACTATGTGTCTCTAATTGCAATTCCTTAGCTTGGTTATGATTAACACACTTCAACATAACACCATTTATGTTTCTCCACCAAATTTTATCATTCACTCTGACATATTTAACATCATGCAATTTTAATGTCATTTTCTTTTTATTATACATGACATCCCATCTTCTATAAGTAGTATATTATGTTTTTATACCACTCACAACCATCCATTTCACTGAGATAAGCTTTGTGTTCCTCTTCTACAAAATTCACACGATTAGCATCAAAGCTACTTTGTGTCATTAATTTTGTTAATCCTTGTCCTCTCACTAATTTTTTGATCTAAATCTCAATGTTGAATTCTTGGATCATATTGATCCATCTACACCTTCTCTGTGATTTTTTATGAAAATGTATTTTATTGTAGCACTAGGTACATAAGCAACCATTGTTTCTCCCATCAAGAAAAATCTCAAAGCCTTAACTGATTTCACTAGTGCATATGCTTACTTCTCATTCAAATCATATTTTAGTTCTACAACTTGCAATGATTTTCTGAAAAAGGCAATAGGCTATTCAAAACCTTCTGATTTATTTTGCAATAAAATAGTTGCAATAGTGTGGAAAGATGCAAATGAAAATATTTGCATGGGTTTATTGTAATCTGGTGTTTTCAAGACTAGGGCATCTTTAATTGCTTTCTTTATATCTTGGAAAGCCTTAGTTGGTTGTCCCTCCCAATCTAACTTTTCTCCTTTCTTCATCATCTTAGAAAATGGTCTACTAATCTCAATAAAGTTTGTTACAAATCTCCTTAAAAAATTAATTTTCCCAAAGAATGTTTGAATCCCTTTAATTATTTTAGGTTGAGGTATTTTTTCAATTATTTCCACCCTTTCAAGATCAATTCTTGCCCCATATTTTGATACAATGTGTCCCAGAAACTTACCCTTAGCTAACCCAAATGCACATTTCTTTGGATTCAAGGAGACACCATATTCCATAGCTCTACTAAAAAACTTTTCTAAATGACCACAGTGTTCATCTTCCTTCTTGGAGTAAGTAGTAAAGTCATCTTGATATACAACTAGGAACATATCTATGAAATCATAAAATGAAAGATCCATTGCTCCTTGGAATGTTGCTCCTACATTAGTAACTCCAAATGGAATTCTCACATACACATATGTCCCCCATGGTATGGTAAATGTTGTCTTATATTATTCTGATTCCTTGAATTTTTCTCGGTTATATCCTGAAAATCTATCCATCATGGACATAATCTCACATCGTGTGACTCTTTGCAACATAGCTTCCATGTTTGGTAATGCATAGTTATCCTTTAATGAAGATATGTTCAAATTTCTAAAGTAAACACACAATCTAATGTCTCATTTCTTCTTCATTATAGGCACCAAGTTAGACACCCATGATGAATGTCTTATAGACTTAATAATACCAACATCCCTTAACTTCATAAGTTCTTCCTACATCTTAGGTGCCAAGGTTGGGTTGATTGGTCTTTTCTTTTTTTTGAAAGGCTTGGCATTTTCCTTCAACAGAATATCATGTTGGAAAAAATCTTCCCTATAAGCCTTTAGGTTATCATATTGTTGGCATTAAACATGATTGTCATTAGTGACAACACTTATTTTGAATAGTGCATATCGAGCAGAACAGTACATATCGAGCATAACAGAGCTTACCGAGTAGAGCAGAGCTTACCGAGCAGAACAGAGCTTACCGAGTAGAACAGTGCATACCGAGCTTGCAAAGTTTCACAGTGTTTACCGAGTGCTGCATGATTAAACAAAAAATTTAGTTTCTACCAAGTAACACTTTATCTACCGAGTCTCCAGTATTTATCAAGTTTGAAACTACGACTGAGTGGTTAGTATGGACCGAGCTTCCACTTCTACCGAGTGCATGACTATGCCGAGTAATGCAGTGGACGCCGAGTATCAGAAATTCACTGAGTTAGTTTGCAGTAACTGTGTAACTATATTTGGGCTGACTCAGTAATATTTGTGTTTACTTGTTTAAGAGCCGACTTTGTAATTATTTTGGAATTGACTTAGATTGATATATAAATAATGTTTTATGTCATATCCAAAAAGGAAGATATAGAGAAGTATAAAAAAAAAAAGAGAAAGGCAGAGATAAGCAAATTACAAAGGGCTACAGCAGTATAAGAAGTATCAAAGATCTATCCATCACAGAAGGTGATCAGTATATCAGAGAATCTCAATTAGCAAGTACAGTTGCAAGAAAGAGATCTATTGTTTCATCCTAACAAGTGAATCAGCTTGAAATCCTTTAACCGGGTAGACTTAACAGTCTTTGTAAAAATCTCTTAACTAAGTGCATACTTCATTGTATGTTTGTAAAACCTCTAACAAGGTGGACCTAGTAGTCCTTATTGCTCCTAACAGGGCAGATCATTAGAAGTGATCATTGTAAGCCTTAACCGGCAAACTTTATAGTGCAGTATTAAAGTTTTGTGGGTATCATCCCCACCCCAGTTTTACTTTCTACTTGGAAGGTTTCTGGGTCACCAAATCTCTGTGTTCTAAGTGTTATGAATGTTTTATTTTTTTTGTTACTCATGCATGTAGTCAGATTATCAATCTAATATTATTAAGATCTGAATCTGTTAAAAGTTTTGAAGTTACTGATTCACCCCTCCCCTCTCAGTAACCTAGATAGTCTTGAATATTTCCAACACATATGACCAAGAAAAAGCATGCTTTTATTTTCTTAACAGGTCAATCATCATTCTCCTAACTTTAGGATACATTTCCATGCCAATGTATACTTTCTTTGGTGCTCCTTCAGTTCCAAGATTTATCTCCTCTAAATCTTTAGGATGTGGAGAAGTAGTTGTAATTTTTTCCTTATCATGATTATCAAACACTCTTTCCAATACAACTAAACCCTTAGGAAATTGATTTTTCTTCAACTGAATTACTTCATTCCCAAAAATTATTTCCTTTCCATCCATTATTTCTATAAATGCATTGAAATCATTCTCTTGACTTTCATATTCATCTACACACTCTAAGAATCTCAAAATATCATCATCATCATCATCATTGAAAACTTATGAGCTCTCAATATTATCAAGAAATGATGGTGTTGTTTGAACTTCAACTTTTGAAATTCCTACAAAAGTTATATCATTTGGATTTAATGCTATATTGTCTAGTAAGTCTACCACCCTATTGTGGCTTCTCTTGATCCAATCAATCCCAAATGCATCAAAAGTTTCTATCCCATCCCACACAACATTTCTATATTGTTTCAATCTCTTATTTTTTTATGCATATTTTGATCTAACTTGGGAAATAACCAACTCTGAATCTCCAATAACCCTAATATTTTTTATCCAATATTTCTCTCCAAGTCTCAGCCCCTATAATAATGCTTCATACTCTACTACATTATGTGTGCATGTAAAAGACAAAGTAAAAGAAAATTTAAATATCTTTCCCTAGGGTGATATTAATAATATCCTTGCACCTAAACCTTCCTTTGTGTTGGCCCCATAAAAATACATGGTCCAAGGGTTTTCAGCATTTTATGACTTCTCTACTTCCTCATCGAATAGTTCAGGTTTATCTTTCTCTTTTCTTGGTAAATCCTCAACTCTAAATGCATTTATGTCAGTATTAATGAAATAATTCATATTTTCATCAAGGTCATGTTCTATCATATGTGACACTATTGGCTCTCTTTCAATATTTACATGCTCACCGTTAATGTGTAAAGTTTCATAGGATAAATCACATTGCAAACTTCCTCCCATAGAAGTACTCTATTTTCTTGATAATAACATCCCATAACGAGGTGGAATGTCTACAACCAAAACACTCATTGTTAATTCCTTCTTAGGGAATGATGCTAGCTCGTAAGGAAATACCCTTATAGTACCTCTCACAAGCACCTCTCTTGAATCCATAATACAAAACCTACCTTATGTAATGTCAACATTCAGACCCATGGCTTTCATTACTTTCACTGGCATTACAATCTTTGAGGCTCTGGAATCTATCATATAGTTTTTTAGTTCCTTTCCATTTATAATAACACTTCAAAATAAAGGGTCAACATTTCCTAAGCACTGATTCATTGTACTTTCCAGATATATTTGGGGAATTTATGAGACAATTCCCTCTAGTTCCTTATTCTTTTTCTCATTTTTTTAATTTTTCTCTCCCTTCACATTATGAGAATTATCTACATGTTCAATCTTAACAAATGAAGCACTTTTAATCCAAGTCATATTTTTCTCCTTATGTTCATCAATTCTCATCATTTCTAGTAAAGGGACCTTAATAGTAATCTGAGAAATCAACTGCAACATATCTATAGGGGTGTAATTTGGTAATTCAAAAGATACAACTAGCTTTTCTTCATCTTTCTTTGATTTGTTTCTTTCAAAAGTTTTTTTCTGCTTCAAGTCCTCTCCAACACGATTAGCAGATTTTTCATTCACTTTTTTCTTCACTTTTAGAGAAGAAGTTTCTTCATTAGGCTTTAAGATATCAACCTTCTTATCCCATACTTTTTCCTTGACCTCCTTAACCTTAAATACATCCTTATCTTTATCCTCTTTCACTTCTTTACCCTTTTTTTTATGTTCCTTAATGAACATACAGGAAGATTTCCCTTGATCTTTTCCCATTATCTTTATTTCTCAATTGGTAATTACTTTTGACTTGTGAAATCATATCAGTTGTTATCTTAGAAATTTCTTCATTATAAGTTCTTAAAAATATTGTCTTTACTCTATTTAACATTACACAATTGATCATCAACATTGCACTCCTCATAAAAAAAATACTTGATGATGATAAGATCTGACTCTCTGCCTCTAATCATCAACATCCAAGTCCTAATAAAAATTATCAGAAATACTTTCTACTTCTCCAAGACACAAATTGGTCATCAAATAATCTACATTATTATCTTCAAATATTTCTTCTTCTTTCTATTCTTGTGTTTCTTCTTTAGCAGCAATCAATTGTGCAACTGCACAATAATTGGGTGAATGAGGTGATTGGAAAGAAACACACCAAGGTGTATCTTTAGTGACATTTATGGTATGATTTTGTAAAGGATCAGGAGTCTATTTCCCCTTCTTTTTCTTTTGTTATTGATAAACTAGTTTTCCATCCTTCTAATTAGTATTATAAGTGTTAATATGATTTAGAACAACAGAGGGGGGGGGGGGTGAATCAGTTGTTCTCATGTCCAAATGTATAAAATAAACTTTAAAACTCTTCAACAAATTAGATCCAACAACCAATAGCTACTTGGTCATTACTGATTGCATAACATAAACATATAATAGTGTAGTCCACTATCCAATAGTATCTAACTTGTAAAACATAGAAATGTTCAAACCAAAACATTCAAACAAGTATTAACACTAGGATTTATAGTGGAAACCCAATTAGGGAAAAACCACTTTGTAACATGTTACTATTATTTTCACTCTTCTGAAGTGAGCTCTATGAAAAGAAAACCCTGTCAAAGGTTACAAACACACTGTCAAGTGTGACCCGGTTAAAGGATTTCAACCACTCTATTAAAAGTGCACCTTGTTATAGGACTTACATACATCCCATTAGAATGCAACCTTGTTCAAAGGATTTATACAAATGACTATTAGAAAGTAACAGTAGTATTGATCTGAGAAACATACAACTCACTTTGAAAATATCAAATCCAATTCCATACACATGTTGGCCTACTGACTGTGAACCTTTTCCATCTCCATCACTGATCTGCTTGAAAATCTCTTCAAGCAATCACAACACTTCTTTAGCCTTTTCTGCTTAGATAGTCAATAACATCAACAATACTTCCAACATCCACACTCTCTCAACCTCATGCTTAGGTTCCCTTAATACTTCTTCAATTAGATCAATACATCTTTTGCCGCTTAATCTCCTTCATAGATCTTAGGGTTAGGTTAGTGTAGACACCTAAAAATCCTTTAGAAAATAAAGTATTTTTATTTTCTGAAAAATCTCTGACGACATCATCATTTATTAATTAATTAATTATTTAATTTATTTATTTATGTTTATGTCATTAAATCCCTTTATCTTAATTAAAAATATTTAATTAAGAAATCCCTCCCAAAAATGTTTAAATCTTATTTAAACATTATCTCCCTATTTATTAATTATTTAATTAATAAATTGACCAAAAATCCCAAAATAAATAATTTATTTATTTTTTGCCCAAAACTTGGCCAATTTCCTTAAAACCCCTAACCTCTTCTAGAATCTTCTAATCCTTCTTTAAATTTTGATTAAAGGCTAATCCCCTCATTTCCTAACCCTAATCCCAACTCAAGATATTTAATTAAGATTAAATATTAATCCTCAATTCCTAAATTACCCTAGGAAAACTCTAGACTCTTCTAGAACTTTCCTAATCCTTCCCTAAACCCATTTAGGGGAAATTACCTACTTTCCCTAAGCTAATCTAAGTCTCCTTTGACTCCTAGTCAAACCCTATCCCTAATGAGCCTCAAACTCATTAAAGCCTTTTGGATAAATAAAACTTTATTTATTTCCTAAATTCCATATTTATCCCTAGAAAGCCTAGACTTTTCTAGAAAGTCTTTATCCTCATCCAAAGCCTAGACTCTTCTAGAAAGTCTTCATCCTTATCCCCTTGACTCAAGACCCTAACCTTACCCCAAACTCTAACCTTTCTTCCTAACCCAAGCCCTTAGGAAATCCTATAAATACTCCCTCTTCCAAGAGCAATTCATTAGCTTAACTTTTATTCTCATGCATTGTTATCATGCCCATTTAGCTCTAGACTTAGCATAATCATCTTAATTTAACTTACTTTCAAGTATTTTAGCTCATCCTAATTTAGTAATAATGGATTAACTTAGTTTACTTCATTGTTTTGCATAGCATATCATCATCATCACATCTCATTTGGTCTAAAATCAATCCTAGATTACTTATTATGTAGCTTAATCTCCATTAAAGCATTTTTGAGTTCTTGAGGCCTTATGGGCAATTTTGGGTGTTCTACCCAATATTGTGCCATTTATGAGGTTTTCATGGATCTCAATCCATCCTAAAATGCATTAGAGTATGCTCCAAGTGCTTAGAGAGCACACCCACATCCCCTTAAGCAAGAGCAAATCAAACAGTGCTTGGGTGCACCTATTTTTAGCTCAATCTGAGGTGGCTTAGCTTAGAGTTTCCTTGTTTTGATTTGATTTTATGCTAGATTAAACTCTTAACATTTGATTGATTTGAGCCTTTCAAAACAGATAATAGGATCCTAAAAAGCCTTGCTAACATTCTGGCACGCCCGATGGGACCAAAACCATAATCATTTTGATTAGATCATACTTTATAGTCTTGTATTTGCAGGAAACAAAAGAAATGTCACCTTCAAGCAAAGAAATGTCGCTTACAGAAATTAAATGTCACCTTCAAGCAATTAAATCATGCCTTCAAGCAATGAAATGACACGTACAAGCTCTGCATCCACGCCTAGTTTCTGATAGATTTTTTCCATTGATAACTTCTATTCTACCTCAAAACTCTTCTTCTGTCACCCACAAGTAATTAAATCACACCTACAACATAAGAAATCATGCCTAGAGCATAAGTAATCATGCCTGTGAGATAAAATTTTATGCCTTTGGGTACAGAAGTCTCGCTTGTAATCATCCTTTGTCACCTTCGGTATTTTATTTATCGCCTGTAATCATTCTGTTATTGCCTGTAAACATTCCACCATCGCTTGAAGTATTTCTGTGTCACCTGTAAATCTTTCTCTGCCACCTGAAGCTATTTCTTTGTCACCTAGAAAATCTCTCCGTCACCTTTGCATATTTATCTGTTGCTTGTAACATTTAAAATGTCACCTGAGAGTCTTTGGTGTCACCTCTGCATTTCCCAACATCGCGTATGAGCTGGACAGTGTCGCTTTTTTTTTTCTGTCTTAATTTGCTTGGGATTGAAATTCATTTTTTCTCATTGCAAACAAAGGTCAAAACAAATCTTGAATGAAATTAAGGAAAAATGAACTTAAGTCCTAAGAGTCATTATCATTTTGAAAATCAAACACAATCTTGAATGATCTAAATTGGAAAGAACAAGCATCCCTATTCCTTCTTCTTTGAATTTCAGTTCAAACAAAATCTTGAATGATCTAAAAATAAAACAAAGCTCTTTTCAAAGTTCTTAAATCAACTCGCAAATCTCAATCTTGAATGCCCAAAAGGAAAGAACTTGCAAGCGCTCAAATCATTTACCTTTTGGAGAAAGAACAAATCAAACCTTAAGCACTTGTGTCTTCAAATTCAAAGTTCAAACAAACTTAATCAATTTGGGAAAAAGAACAACTTTCTTGATGTGCATCGAGGAGATTTACATTTTTTGTATAACCTTGCTAAAGTAAGCAACGTAGAACATTTGGACTCGGACAAGTTCACTTGTTCTACTTTTAGCGAGGCCTGTCTAGGGAGAAAAGTGCTTCCTCCTCGAAGAACGACCTCAAACCGGTATCCCCCCTAGCCGGTATATAAATAAAGTGAAGGCAAAAAGTACTCACTTATATCTCCTAATCCATGGGCATCTTGTGCCAAATGCAAATGTCTGGGGAAAGGTAAATATTCCTCCCCCAGCTTTATTGGCTAGGCTCTTAAGTGAGTCATAGGTGGTCAGCATAACTAGGTATGGAGACTCCATAGAACTATTAAAAACCTGATAAAATAGAGGCTACCCTATCTACATTTGAAAGTATCAAAATCCTTGTGCAAGGACCGATTCCAAGGGGTTTACCGGGTCGCCTCAAGATTACTCACCATTTGTATTCCCTTCTAGGGGGTACCAAGCTATGGGCAAGTGATTTTGATACTCACCTTCCTTAGGTAGATCTTCTTGAAGTGCTTGACAGTCAAATACTTTGTGAAAACATTGTTGGAACATACACTTTTCAAAGCTTTATCAAAGTCAGTTATCCTATTTGTATCCCACAAGGTTGCTTTGTCCCTTGTGGAGATTTTTTTTTTGAAAAATCTTTGTTGAAATCTATCCTTTGCCATTGGAAAAACATCAAACTAATCTACAACTTGGTTCAAAGATACTCAGGAAAGCCATGTCAGTCCAAATCCTACCAAAATCTAGAAAATGTCCAATGCTTTTAGAATCTCAAATCATGGTCTTCCAGTCATATTCAATCAAGTCTTGTCATCCTTTCCTCCTATCCTAGGTTAGCAAAGTCATCTTGGTCATCCCCCATCCCCTTGTCTGTCTTCCTCTAGAGTCAGTCTTCTTCCAATCTTAAGCCAAATCCAATCCTAGTCTGATCCTATCAGTCATTCCAATCTGAGTCTTAGTCTTCCAATCCATCTTCATCCTTCATTCCTATCCAACTCATCCACAAGTCATCATGTCTCAAAACTATTATGATGAGTTTGGTTATTATGTCTCTCCCCTCAATCCATCCTATCCCAAAGATGATGAAAGCCTTGTAGATCACGATGCATATTTTGAAAATCTTAGCAAGTTTTCTCCAAACATCCCCCAGTATCCAATCATTCCTCCAAAATATCCTATCATGCCTTCATGCTTATCCACTAGCACTCCCTTTCATATCCTTGGCAAGGCAAATCCATTATCTTATCCATCCAAAACTTATCCCTATCTTAAACCTACACATCCTCCATATGCATCCTTCATACCTCCATCTCCTACTATGGTCATATCCCAATCACCACCATCCCCTCGAAACACTTCACGCTACTTCCCTTATCTAAAATCTCCATCCACCCATCCTCTAAATTATTCCCAAATCCAAAATCCTAGTCTCCCCATCCTTTATCCAAATCCTCCATCCACTCATCCTCCAAATCATTCTCAAAACCAAAAACCAAGTCTTCCAATCCTTTTCCCCAATCCTCCATCCTATCTCAATCCACCATCTTCTATTCCAAACCACATTTCTAAAAATCCCCTCCCACAAGTAGAGTGCATCCTTCAAACCACTTCATATCCCATACCTCAATCCATCACCTCTACCTCTTTAGCACCATCATCCCCTCAAGCAAGTTCAAAATCTTCCTCCCCACCTTCATGTGAGGACCATCCAAGCTCTCCATCTTCTACACATTCTAATCCCTCACCTCCTCCAATCTGAAAGTCTCCAAGGAGTTTCACAAGGAAGCCAACAACAAATCCCACTCCTAAAGTTGAAGAGCCAAACCATCTCAAAACTTCATGTGAAGCCATCATTGATGAGGCCCATCCATCACTCCCATCTATCATCTATCTTTCATACATTGATCCTCTTCCATCTCCTAGCATCATTGAGTCCCTTCCATCTGAATTTTTCATCCAATCCCCACCAGCATCACCTCCTCCTAGCATCATCCAAAGCATATCTAATGAGTCTCATGAGTTCACCCTTCTTCCTGCCATCGCAGCTGCAGAACCTTCCATCCTTTCATCCATACCATCTGAAGAGTTCTTCCTTCTTCCAGACATCATAGCTACAGAATCTCTCATCCTTCCATCCACCCCCTTTGAAGAGTCCATCCATACATCCCCCAAAACTCTATCCACACAAATCCTACCATGTCAAGATCTTGTCCAAAAGCATGTTGAAATACTCACAGAAGAAAATCAAGATCCAATCCCTTCACTTCCCCCATCACATGTTCTATCACTTCCATCACCCCCAATCCAAAATCCTACAATCCAAATTCCTCCAATCCAAGATCCTATCATCCCAGTTTCTCCAATTTGAAGATCCGTTACTATCTCCCAATCCTATTCAAGATCCCATCATCCCATCCTCTCCTCTTGAGCATTTTCCAATCCAAACTATCCAGCTCCCAACACTCTATCCTTTTGGATCACTTACATTTGTTAGAGGTAACCCACTTGAAGCAGAAGCAATAAGTTCTATGTCTTCCATCAGGGAACCAAAAATTGGATGTCTATGATATTCCCCAAGTCTGAAATATCCTTGTTTGGATAAAATGCTCAAGAAATGGAATTATCAAGGCAAAGGCCTAGGCTCTCGTGAACAAGGAAATTTGGAGCCTATCCAAGACAAGAAACATCCAAAGTTATGTGGAATTGGTCACACATCTAGAAGAAGGTACTTCCTCCAAAAATGTTGGTACAACTAAAGCTAAATTCAAGCATCCTTCCAAACCCACCATCACATCTCCCAAAGCATACAATGTCATTCCTCCTCCATTGTTACAGCCCAAGACAACCTATCACATTCCTCATTCATCTTCCAAATCCATTTTGGGTCCCTATGTCCCAAAATCTACTAGTACATATCCTTCACATGCTAAATCCATTTTGGGACCTTATATCCCAAAATATCACCCCCCATCTTATCCTCCTCAGTCCTTCATCCAAAATCCAAGCATCCCTAGTCGGGATCAACAAAGGCACATGTCCATATCTCTTATCTACCAAATGCCATTCATCTCTCCATCCATATTTCCTCCATCCCACACATCTCCTCATATTCATTCCAATGTTCCTTGCAATTTGGATGCCATATCCAATATGCACAAAGGGAAATATCCACAAGAATCTAAGGATTGTCATGTCCAGTCTAAATGACATGGTCAACCAAAGTAAAATCCAATCAAGTAATCCAAAGCATCCCAATGGCCGCAAAGGCCCAGCAAAGAAAAAGCAAAATCTGATGCATCCCAATGGCCACAAAGGCCCACCAAAGCTAAAGCAAAAATGATGTGGATCCCAAAGAAAAAAGATGTAATGCATTTAAAAGAAACATCCACAATGGCATCCAAAGTTGCTAATCCCCCAGCTACTCAGTCTTCTCCTCCATCTCCTAAATCTATTTTGGGTCCTAAAGATTTGAAATCTCCTAGCGTAAATCCTCCATCACATCCACCTCTATCTTCCATGTCCTATCCACTTCATCCACCTTCCCCACAACATGTGCCAATGTTGATCCTAACAACATCCCCCTATCACGATCACTTTCCATCTTTTCATCCAAACACTTTATACCACCATATTTCCCATCTCCCCCATCTCATCCTTACCTTTGCATAATTCCTCCATCCTAACAAAGTTGTACCAACATCCAACCACATCAGAAAGATCAGTGAAGAAAATCAGTGACAAATCAGAGAAATCAGCAGGTCAGCAAAATCAAAAAGTCAGCAACATGACAAACATCAAATCAGAAAGATAGCAACACATCAGCATATCAGTGAAAGATAGTAACACATCAAAAATATCAGAAGGTCGGCATCTAGTCAACAGAAAATTAGAAAATCCATAAAAATTGGAAAAATCAAGAAAAAAGTATCAAAAAAAGAAAAGAGAAAAATATTCGTCCTATGGTGAAAACTTGGCAATTCAAGCACCTTGGACAAGTACCATGGTGAAAACCCAGCAAATAGGTGTCATGCGTATCCAATCCCCCCCCCCAATTCCTTTCCGTAGTTGGGGGCTATTCCCTTCTTCCATCTTATCCAACATCCCCTCCATCCCATTTGTCTCTCACCTCCTTCATCCTCCTTTGGATCTTGATGACAAAACAAAGACTACCAAGTATACATGCTTTTGGGCACTTTCTTGGCATCCATCACACCTTTCAGCTACATATCCTCTATCCAATCCATTCATCCTAGCTTCCATCTACCTTCCTCATCCTCTTGTCGTCATATCTACTGTCCAATCATACCCCATCCTACTGCCTCTGAATGAATGAACTTTCCTAAGCAGGGGGCATCTTATTCCTTGGTGACATATTCTTTGGAGACTATCTTTCATCCAAAATCATCCATCTTCCAATCCTTAAGAAAATCCACCATCCAATCTCTGTGAGCATTCCTCTATCTAGATTCCTCAGCAGTTCCTCCAGCATCCATCTTTTAATCCTCAAGAAAATCTGCCATCCAATCTCTCCGCAATTCCTCCATCCAAATCCAAATATTCCTCTATCTATCTCCCCAAGCATTCCTCTATCTAGATCCCTCAGCAGTTCCTCCAGCATTCCATCTTCCAATCCTTAAGTAAATCTACCATCTAATCTCCCCAAATCTTCCTCTAGCTAGATCCCTCAGTGGTTCCTCCATCATTCCATCCTAATCCTCAAGAAAATCTGTCATCCAATCTCCCCAAGCTCTTCCATCTTCCAATCCTATCCACATCCTCTAGCTATCCAAAATCCAAGATCCAAGATCAAGCCAACCGATCAAATCACATCCTTAGTCTTGTAGCAAGCCTTGATCTCAGTCCAATCATCATGATTGGGATATGTCTTTCCCAAATCCGTGTCATTTCAGGACACATCATCCATCACCAGTCCATCTTGGCCTTCCAGCCCAACTAGGGCATCCTCTTGCATATCTTTGGAGTTTTCAGCTTCATCCCTAGGTTCTTTGTACATCCCCAATCCTGAGCTTTTGTCCATATCCATTGTAAATGTCTTCCTGTCCGTTGTACATATCCTTGTGTCTTGTTGTACATAATCCTTTTCAGTCCGGCAGCAGCCTTTGATTAGAACATCTTGTCCTACCCAACCTTGTACTTCCACAATATCAATTTTTGACTATCCTTGATCATCGTGACTATCTTTGAACCGCATCATTTTCCAATCAGCAACACAGCATTCTCCCCATCAGCATCGGGTCCGCACAGATGTATGCTTCTATTTTGTCTGACCTAAGCCTAATCACAGGTCCCCTCAGTTGTATCCTTCCTGTCTGACCTCATCTTCCACCAAGCACACCAGGTCCGTGTCGATGTATCCTTCCACACGTTCAGACCAATCTTCCCACCATCAATCAAATCAAATCTCTCTCCTTGGCAAAGGTTGTCTTTTGGAGTTATCATTTTGGCCTTGGATTTTGTCCTTTGGGTCTTGTTAATCTTTTATAGCTTCTCATTGTTCTCTACTCAAAGTCACCACGATCCTTTATATCATGGTGCACTGCGAATGAGGATAATTTGGGGCAAGGTCTTTTGATCTTTTGCTTTTGCCTGCGAGTCAGTCATGTGTTTGTGGTTTCTTCAGCATCGTTTCCACCATGCCTCCTCTGGGATTCATGCGTGATGCTGGGGCAACCTTGCGTGTCTTTTTAGCATCAGTCCTCTGCAACACTGGTGACAAGGCCTCGTGATCCCAGTATCCTTGGTAGGTCTCTATCGTTGCTATATTAAACTAGGTTGTGCTCTCCACATTTGCACTTGGAGCTTCCCTCAATCCCCTGCATCCTGCATCATATAGATTAATCTTGCATCTTGCATCTCTCATGTAGCTACATCCTGCATTTTGCATTCCATCTCATCTTGCATTCACCCATCTTTTCTCTTGGAAGTTTTGGTTATTTATCTCCCCTTCTTCCTAGGTCCTTCTTTCTCTGTTTCCTTTCGAGAAAATTCCACAACGTCTACTCCTTGCGTTATTTTCTCGAGGGGGCACAAACCCTCATTCCTCTAAATTCTAGCCTTGGGCATCTTATTTTCTTGTCTTTGATGTCATGCCACTTGCGGCATCACATCAAAGAGGGGGAAAATGTAGACACCTAAAAATCCTTTAGGAAATAAAGTATTTTTATTTTCTGAAAAATCTCTGATGACATCATCATTTATTAATTAATTAATTATTTAATTAATTAATTTATTTTTATGTCATTAAATCCCTTTATCTTAATTAAAAATATTTAATTAAGAAATCCCTCCCAAAAATGTTTAAATCTTATTTAAACATTATCTCCCTATTTATTAATTATTTAATTAATAAATTGACCAAAAATCCCAAAATAAATAATTTATTTATTTTTTGCCCAAAACTTGGCCAATTTCCTTAAAACCCCTAACCTCTTCTAGAATCTTCTAATCCTTCTTTAAATTTCGATTAAAGGCTAATCCCCTCATTTCCTAACCCTAATCCCAACTCAAGATATTTAATTAAGATTAAATATTAATCCTCAATTCCTAAATTACCCTAGGAAAACTCTAGACTCTTCTAGAACTTTCCTAATCCTTCCCTAAACCCATTTAGGGGAAATTACCTACTTTCCCTAAGCTAATCTAAGTCTCCTTTGACTCCTAGTCAAACCCTACCCCTAATGAGCCTCAAACTCATTAAAGCCTTTTGGATAAATAAAACTTTATTTATTTCCTAAATTCCATATTTATCCCTAGAAAGCCTAGACTTTTCTAGAAAGTCTTTATCCTCATCCAAAGCCTAGACTCTTCTAGAAAGTCTTCATCCTTATCCCCTTGACTCAAGACCCTAACCTTACCCCAAACTCTAACCTTTCTTCCTAACCCAAGCCCTTAGGAAATCCTATAAATACTCCCTCTTCCAAGAGCAATTCATTAGCTTAACTTTTATTATCATGCATTGTTATCATGCCCATTTAGCTCTAGACTTAGCATAATCATCTTAATTTAACTTACTTTCAAGCATTTTAGCTCATCCTAATTTAGTAATAATGGATTAACTTAGTTTACTTCATTGTTTTGCATAGCATATCATCATCATCACATCTCATTTGGTCTAAAATCAATCCTAGATTACTCATTATGTAGCATAATCTCCATTAAAGCATTTTTGAGTTCTTGAGGCCTTATGGGCAATTTTGGGTGTTCTACCCAATATTGTGCCATTTATGAGGTTTTCATGGATCTCAATCCATCCTAAAATGCATTAGAGTATGCTCCAAGTGCTTAGAGAGCACGCCCACATCCCTTTAAGGAAGAGCAAATCAAACAGTGCTTGGGTGCACCTATTTTTAGCTCAATCTGAGGTGGCTTAGCTTAGAGTTTCCTTGTTTTGATTTGATTTTATGCTAGATTAAACTCTTAACGTTTGATTGATTTGAGCCTTTCAAAATAGATAACAAGATCCTCAAAAGCCTTGCTCACAATTAGATTCATCGAATCCTTCCAACTTTATGTTCTTCATCTATCCTTCTAGAAGTACCTCAAATCTCTTAATAGATTTACAATAAAAAAATTTATAGTGCAATAAATACTTCCATACAATCAATAAATAAAGTCAACACGTTTTACATAATCCAAGAATTCAACTATCTCGGCTGGAAATCTGAATTCTTCCTCAAATGTAAAATACTGATGCTCGGTCAATATAGTGTTCAACTCCTCAGTCTTCATTAGAAAGCTCGGTCACCACAAAAATTGTTTCCTCCGCAATTAACTAATGTTCGGTCAATACTGATTTTACTCAGCATATACTAGCTTAGTTGAGACTAACATTACTCATCTTAAACTAGATTTCTTCACTTTTGCTTGGTTAAGCCTACCAGTTTAGTCTTCATTCTTACTTAGATAAACAATACATTGTCTTAGCATTGTGCCACATAATCAAGTACTCATTGAAGTATCAAGATAACTCAACCTTTCCTTAGGTGCTATTGTTACCAACCTTGCCTATTCCCTTCTCAACAATCAAATAGATATAGTACTTTCTTAGATAGCAACAGTCTTACCAGTTAAGGTTTGACATCAATGACAATACAACAATTTCTTCAATTGTAGTTTCCAACAATAAGGATGATCTTGCAATCTTGGAGGTCTATTAATTCTATTAAACTATTTCTTCTCTTGTCTAATACCTTTATCATCCTTTGCAACATTAAACTTAATATCCTTCGAGGTATTAAGTACCTTGTCACATTTTTCTTCATCCTTAGGCTTTGATCCTAAGGGCTTTTCTATTTTATCCTTTGATTTCTTAAACAGTTTAGGATCTTCTCTTCTTCCAAGCTTACCAAAAGCTCTTCTATTAGTCTCAATATTTATAACCATCCTAAAAGTATCTATCAAAGTTTGAGAATCTTTACCTCTAAGGAGATATGCCATCTTTGCATCAAATGCATTGAAAGAGGTTGTCAAACATACATTTTCTTCCAACCTTAAAACCTAGAACAACTTATGCATAGCAGTTTGAAACCTTATGATGAAATTAGTCACAGCTTCATTTGGTGACTTGTTGTTGAATTCATTTAACATAAAACTAGCATTAGCCTTATCACCATATTTCTCCATGAAAAAAAATTCAAACTCTTCCCAAGAAGCAATGCCCGCAGAAGGTAATCCCCTACACCAATCCCTAGCATCTTGTGTTAGAGATTGTACAAACAATTTCATTATCCCATCCCAATGCTCAACTTCATGATCATTCATCTTATCAGTGAAATATCTTAAATGTTCTTCACCTGTTACAACATTTTTTCCTCCAAACTTACTTATCTTTCCCCTTAATTCATTTGGAATTGAATTAGGACAACCAGGAATTCCAACAAAGTAAAATTTTTTATACCTTTCCAAATGAATAGGTCTCCTCTTAAATTGTCCCCCATTAGCATGACCATGGTGTATTTGTCCCATTATTTTATGGATTAGAATCCTTGGGTTGACTCATACCTTGAGTATCCACTTGGCCCCCTTGCCCTATGTTTACAACTCCTATATTATGGGTTACTTGAAGACCTTGGGAAAGGGTGGGTATTTGTACCAACATTTTGGTGTATTTTTTAGCTTTAACTAGAAACATAATGCAAACTATATGGGCCAGCATTAAATGAGGCATCATTTAATGTCGAATTTTTGATGAAATTAATTTTCCTTTTCATTTCTACATCAGCAACTTCTATCTCTACTCTCTCTAACTTCTTGGAAAGAGATTCACTCTCTTTTCTTGTCTTTTCTAGTTCTGTATCAACTTGGGACAATCCTTGTTGTAATGGACCTTGATTAGGGAAACAGGAAGACTTCTAATTATTTATCTTAATTCTAGTTACCTTATGTTTACCCTTGTCTAAATCAAGTTTATAAGTTTAAACTTTTTGTTGAGGATTAATATGGTCTACTGGTTTTTATTGAGGATTAATTTTTCTTTTAGGCTTCTCTCTAAAAATTTCTTCAACTTCCTTATCTAGGATTTCTCTTAAGACAAGACCCTCAACACTTGGTTTAGGATTTTCTTGATTCATAGCTTTGAATGTGGCTAATTGTATCATTGGGCTATCTCTTTAAATTACAAAATTGATAATTTCATACTCTTTCTCTTTTTCTCTCTTTTTTCTCAATTCTATTTGTTCTTGGAGTTCCCTTCTCAAAATGTTTATATCTCCAAAAAATTCTTCAGGATCTGGTAATGTTACTTCAGATCCAAAAGTATCATCAAGATCTATTAGATCTTTATATTCTTATTCCTAAATTGGTTCAAATACATAAGATAATTTTGTTGTAAATCTAAGATGAGGAGGTACACCAATATTGGTGCTTTCTCTTTGGTGACTTCTACATCTACTCTGGCTTCTTTTATTTTCAGAGTAATGAACTTGAGCTATTTACCTATTTTGATGTTTTATTTCCTCTTGAGCATGTGTTTAAAACAATGCATGAAAAACTCCCATACTATCTAACTCAGAACTTTAGAGGACATCTTAGAAATATTTGCAACTATTTGGTAATCTTCAAAAAATATTTGCAAATCCTATTTTCTAGAGGAGATGCACCCTCACAAGTAACCTTAAATGCCTTTTAACGATAGAAAATAGAGCCTATTGACAAAGATCCATAATCTCAACTTTCAAACCATAGAAAAACATTGAAAACTAATGAAAATTCATAATGGACAACATGACTGATCATAATTTCACAAATAATTCCCTAGAAAAGTCACCATTTTGTTAGTTCCCAGAATAGGTTAACCCTATTGATATAGAAACCAAGTTGATCCTTCAATTATCTATGAAGAATCCAACTCGAATTATCAATAATATCCAGGACTTGGACCAATTGACAAGGATTTCACAAATCCTTCTCCACTTTGGGCTCCACAAAACGTGGGAGGGTGATCCCTTAATGTATTTACAATCTCTATACCATACTTGTAAATGACATCAAAATAAAGCAGATAAACTCATATAATGGCTCAACAAAGAGGGAGAATGCTCACAAATGGATACTTCCTCAATGATCCTCAACCAATTGGAGCATGACATAATTAAAACATACATGAAATGAAATGATACTACATGATTTAAAAATTTAAAGCAAATTACAAGTGAATTTTAACATAATACTAACAACAACAAATGCAAGTTATGCTCAGTGCCTTATTCCATTGGGAACTTGAATTCATAAAACATAAATTGCAATATGATAGACTTTAATTGATAACATAAGATCTAAGATATTACTACCTTACAATACATCTCATCAATAATCCCAACCCAAAATGCTTATCAAAATCCTTGCACAAAATCCTACCGATCTATAATTCCACTCACGCATTTAATTGGCCCCTTAGATCAAAGAATGATCAAGAAATTGCATACACCATAACAATGTACTGAATGAGAAAATCATTGATTCTATTCATTCAAAATATATTAGAATCATTTATTGGAGAGAAATGGATTTGAATTATATGTATATTCAACTTAATTTTCTATCCTTGTCACAAGACAATTTTACATTGCATTCATTCAAAACCTGGATAAAACATGACATTGAATTCATCATCTACTTTCTCTATAATTTTCTTTACAATTTTCTCAATTGTCACCTAGACTTGCTACTAGAACCTATACCCTACACTTGAGAGAACTTGGAACCCTTTCTCATGATCCTTAATTCCCCTTTATAGAAAATAAGGGAGAAAACAAGCTTCGGGCCAGAGAAGATACATGAAACTAGTCCATTGGACCACTTGATTTTTATTACAATAGATTCCATCAAAAAAGAACAAAATCCCTTCTACCTTAAATAAAATATTTCTTTTACTTTTCCCATTTTGCATTTTTTGATGAAGATATTAATTTGGGCTTGTGCTGGTGTAAGCTCATACTTCCAAAAAGGTAACCACTATACAAAAAAAGTCCAAAATTGTTTGCCAAACTCTCATAAGTAAATATTTAGTTGGCTAACTATTTACTTCCTTCATTCTTCATTTAAGTGAATTTCCACCCATTTATTATATTCCTCATCTAAAGGCCAATTGAAGTTTGTTACTTCATCAGTTTTTGTTCTATAGGGAGTGTACTTAATAGCTACTTGATTTTCTTCCCTCTCAAAAGACTAAAAAAATGTGTTTTTACTTATGATCTTATCCATACTATTTTCAAGCACGTCTATCTCAAAATCCTTACAAATCACATTTACCTGAGAATTAATTACCTTCTCTTCATGTTCCTTCCATAACTGTAATGACTTGATATCTCATTTTTCATCTACAATTCCTTGACAACAAGGTATCATGTAGTTCATTGAAACTCCTCATTAACTATCTGATTCTCCTCTCTATTTCTTCTGGAAAAACCTGAAACTCTTGAATTCAATTCACCAAAAAATGGGTTGGTTGAAGTTCTTGTGGCTTGGAAGCATGAAATTTTGAAGCTACATATATCATTTTTAGTTCATTTTCCCTATACACCCATTTGGAAAATAAAGGTGCAGCTACTTCTCTATCTGTATCAAAACTTCTAATAGCCTCAAACAATAAAGAATATAGAGAATGAATGCTTTCCAATATATTATCCACCTTTTCATTTAGATGAGTTAGAACTTAACCGACTATCTCCTTTTTCTTCAAGGTTGATTTCTTCTCTATGTCCATAACTTTTCTCTCCAACTCTTTTATTTTTCCTATCATTTGAGCCTTGGTTGGATCAACTAAGGGAGTTGTTTCTTAAATAATTGGTTCTACTGTAGAACTAGGAGGAAAGGTCTCGATGGAAGACTGGGGGGAAACTTCAATAAGGTTTGCAAGATGTGTTTTAGATTAGAAGGGGTAGATGTAGTTGCAAGATAAGCACATGATGCCTCTAATAGTCTTTTCTCTAAGAGTTGAAACTTTAATTACAACAAAATATACTTTTGATGTACCTTATTATATTCTCCAAAAACATGCTCATACTTACTTTTGTATTATTTTTTCTCATCTTCCTCCCTCTTAGCATTCACTTGAGTCGATTTGGCTACATATAAAGTTAAGTTTTCCACCTCTACTCCTAAAGTTTATGAAGCTCTCTTCATTATAAGACTTCCCCTCAAATTGGGGTTAATGTTTCCTATATATGGATTCATATCCTTCTCATAAAGTGACCATATAGCTAATGAGGCATAGTCATTGCTCCATATTTATCCCTTTAATGCCAACCTAGCCTCTTCCTTTGAGCTATATAGTTGTTTTGACTTCCTAAGAGCATCAAATGCTATAGCATCAATAATACCCCATTCTAGAAGGATCAGGACCTCTTCCTGGTTAAAAAATTTATTCCCTTCATCAGGGGTGATGGCACTAAATTCTTCTATCATCTCATTCTTTATTTCCTCATCATTTTATTATTCACTTTTATCAATTTTCAGGGCCTTCCTCTCCTCTCACCTTCTTTTTTACTCATCAATTTTAACCTTCCAAATTAATTTCAAGAATGCCTAGTTTTTCAAAAAAAAAATCATCCTATAGAAATTCATCACAGGCCTATTTTTGTGCATTTCTGAATTCTCTTCCTTGAATATATAAAGAGGTGAAATCTCACTCAACTGATCTTGGTTCTAGAGGAATACCTATCTACAAATCTTTATTATTGACAATAATAATATCCTCCTCTTCATCTTTTTCTTCACATTGTTCTTCAATTTTTTCCTCAATTTGTTCATTTCCCTTCTTCTTTGGAATTGAAGGGGATAGAGGAGGTGGTGAAGGGCCTCTACTTGGTTCATTTTCTAAATAAATGTTTTTTATCCCTTGGAGTGGCTTAGGATGAGACATAGGGGGTTTTTCATACTTCATTATTTTCTTCCCCTTTCTTCTAACTTCTTCACCATTGTCACTATCATATTCACCTCTCACCCTTTTATATATTTTCTCAATCACTAAAGGAAAGTAGGTGAGCCTTCCATCAAGTGGCTTATTTGTTTCTTGTGGTAATGGATGTATTGCAAATGAAGGCCTTTTTCTAATCTAAGGTGTTGGATTTGTTATTTTTAGAGTCATTTCACCTATCTTCTTACCTTCCAATCTAGTTGTTTTCTCCTTCATAGAAATCACAACTTCTTCAAAATGATTCAACAAAGTATTCATCCTCACAAAGAATGTCTTGAAATTATCTTAAGTATCATATCTTGGACCCATTTTCTATACAATATTCCAAAGCTTGATGTATGCAATCTATTTCTCCTTCCTATCATCTTGTACATCTTCATCAAAAAAATTTCTAATCATTTCCTTAGGAAAATTGAATTCATTGGGTAGAAGAGATCCTTTTATTGTAGTTTTGAACATGTTATAGAAACCATCTAGATCACTATGTCTAGCTCAGCCAACCTCCAGTTGATAAGGAGTAAAGACTTTGTCAAAATGGACCCAACCTCCTTTTGTAATCACAAAATAAGGGGCAATTATATAATTAGGGAAGATTGTGCCCTTACCCTTTCCACTCAACTCCTTTTCTTGGATACAAGAAATCTGCCACATCACCTCTACAAATCCCAATATAAGTGATATATTGTAGGGAAGCACATGTGGCTCCCCTGGAAAACCATAAATCTTAATACTGTGCTGGCAGGGTAAGGGACAACATCTCCCCAATTATGCTCTACCTTTAAATTTTGTGCTCTTTCCTTAGGCCTCAATAAATCATGCAACTACAGTTGGATTCTAGGTGGATTGATGGTTAACCTACCCCTTGGTGTTGATGCAAAAAAAAATTTAAATCTCACAAAATCGGCCTCCTCCATGTCCCATGACATATCCATGCTCCACATTTGTATTGGCATCTCATTTCCATCAACTACTCTTCTCAAATTTATAGACTTCAAATAATTATTCATTTATGTATAAGAACATATGCCTTAATAGAGAATACCAGAATAATTAGATTTCAAGCTTACCCTTCTTGATTTCTTGTAACCCCTCTTGTATCTTCTCTTCCAAGTATGGGACATAGTCATATATCACTGAGAAATTTGGATGTTGAATTTGGATTTTCATATACATATATGCCATTGGCATGACTGTACTTGGGTGAAACCCTAGAACTTGGCATAGACAAAAAATGTAGCCTTGAGGTACTAATCAAAGGTATCAATAGGGAAGGGTTCCACTAAACTTGGTCCAATGTAGTATTGTGTTTTTCTTGCTTTGTCTAGTTGGGCAGGAAGAAGATTTCCTCTAACAAAATATTTTAGCCTCTTATATTCTTCTTTTAACTCCTCCTAATCAATATTCTCTAGGAAATAAGTAGACTCGTACATCCATAAACCTCTTGAATTTATTCCCTTCTGATTGACACTAGTACTTCTCCCTCATTACCCCTCACAAACCTCATAATTGGATCATATCTATCTACCACTACCTTGAGAAAATCAACATGCATGAAGACTTTTGGCACTCCCAAATTCTCCAAATCATACTTCCAGGCACTAGAGAAAGGGGACTGGATCCTTCTCTATCCAAACCACCCTATGAACATATCCAATCCTATGATTGGTACCCTTTCATCTGCAATATTTTATGTTCTATCTATTAAATCCTCACCTAGGGTTTTACCATCTATAAAAGTCTATCCTTGATATCTATCATTCATTGAGGGCTTCAATTGATCCAATAAATCATCATATAGGCTCCTCTTCTGATACTCAGTTTTTCCAAAATGAGGTCTTTGAGGTACCATCTTAACTAACTAAGGATTTTGATTTTAAATTTCAAAATAGGGAGGAAAACCTAGGGCTTGCAAAAATTCACAGTTACAAAGGCAATTCCAACAACTCTCTACCCTATTTTATCAATACTTTGATCTCAAAATGAAAAGAAATTTTTTCCCCATAATTTAAGATCAATTCCCAATTTACAACTTTAAAACAACTAAGAAAGCTAAGAAATTTACTTACAACTTTATCACACAAGAAAACCCTAATTCTAGACTCAACAACTCATTTCAATCTCCTTCAACTTTGGAAATAACTTCTACTCTTGTCTGAAGGATTTTTGAATCAAATGATTACAAAATCCTCCTTTATTTGATCTAAAAATAGTTATAATGTCTCGTCCACCAGTAATGTTCACTCGAGCCAAAAAAATAGGGCATTTCTTGATTGAAGTGGATTTGAATTCTAGTTGTTGATCTTCCTCTGTGCTAGCGCATCAAACAGATCTTATGATTCAACTTGACATTGACCTCCTACTTGGAAAATAGGCCCACCAAAATTATCATCATATTGTTTTGGCTTGGAAAGAACACGTGGCATCATCCCATGATGTCACAATGCTTAAAGTTCTTGCATCTCTTGATCATGGGATTACAAGAGTTGTTAGATCTACTTACAGTTTACTTTCCTACTGTAGACATCCTTTTACCTAAACCATTAACCCTCAAGAATATTTTTGATTCACTTTAGCATTAGCATCCATCATCACCACATGAAAAAAGATGCACCTAAAGTAGCTCAAGCTTTAAAAAAAGGTAGTGGGCATATAAAATAAAACACTTTTTAAGGTTCCCTTGGCCAATCAATATGCAATAGGTGATAGTCTCCCATGATGCCGCAATGAATAATAAAATCAAGAAATAAACTTCACGACATTGTGGGTACCACTAAAAATTTGATAGATAGCACTTCATTGGTAAAGCAAAGGGGACCTGCCTATAACGACAACAATAGCCTTAATTTTTTTGTAAATATTTTGACCACAGGGACATTAGACTTAAGGGATAAGACTTAGGAAAATTTTAAAAAGGTCGACCTAGAAAATATAACCTAATGAAATAACACGGCCCCCTTTTAATGATGTAACAACCCCTAACTACACTACAACATTTGGGGTCAAATTTTGACAGTGAGTAGCGACGGTACTACCATTTGTGTGATTTTTGTGTTTTTTTTTTGCAAGTTCCCCTGATGCTTTCATAATAGCGACAGTGTCGTCGTTATTTTGACACCCACGTGATCATAAATAAAAAAAGAAAAGAAAAAGAAAGGCTCACTTCTAATTTTCCCCAAATCACAGTTGCAAACGTAAAGAGGGCAAAGTCGAGCTAGGAAAGCAGAGGTAGGTGTTTATTTGGATCTTTGGTCATTCCATTTGGTTCATGTGAGCTCAAATCATCATAATTAACTTCCATTGATGATTATTTACTTATTTTCAATTCATCACAAGATTGACTATCGGGCTAGGGCATCATTATTTGCTTCCATTGATGATTATTTAATGTACTTGATTTCTCAAGGTCACGGGCCTATGATTTTTTCTTCCTTCTATATATATCATTGCTTGATTTGATTTGGTTATTGACACAAAATTATAATGCTCACTGTTGTATTTTACTTGTTTGGATCTTTGAGGACCCGTGTTTAACACTAGGGCATTATTGCTGGATCCTTGCATTTTTTATTATATTCTTGTTGTGATGACCTAGGGCATCAATGATTAACTATTACTTGTTTTCAATTCATTGCATGATTGACTATCGGGCTAGGGCATCATTATTTTCTTCCATTGATGATTATTTATTGTACTTGATTTCTCAAGGACATGGGCATGTGACTGTTTCTTCCTTCCGTATATATCATTGCTTGATTTGATTTGGTTATTGACACAACATTATAATGCTCACTGTTGTATTTTACTTGTTTGGATCTTTGAGGACCCATGCTTAACACTAGGGCATTATTGCTGGATCCTTGCATTTTTATTATCTTCTTGCTATGATGACCTAGGGAATCAATGATTAACTACTACTTGTTTTCAATTCATTGCATGAATAACTATTGGGATAGGGAATCATTATTTTCTTGCATTGATGATTATTTACTGTACTTGATTTCTCAAGGCCACGGGCCTATGATTGTTTCTTCCTTCTGTATATATCATTGCTTGATTTGATTTAGTTATTGACACAACATTATAATGCTCACTATTGTATTTTACTTTTTTGGATCTTTGAGGACCCATTTTTAACACAAGGGAGTTATTGTTGGATCCTTGCATTTTTATTTACTGCTTGTCGTGATGACCTAGGGCATCAATGATTAACTATTACTTGTTTTCAATTCATCGAATGATTAACTATCAGGCTAGGGCATCATTATTTGCTTCCATTGATGATTATTTATTGTACTTGATTTCTCAAGGCCACGGGCCTTTGATTGTTTCTTCCTTCTTTATATACCATTGCTTGATTTGATTTGGTTATTGACACAACATTATAATGCTCACTATTGTATTTTACTTGTTTGGATCTTTGAGGACTCGTGTTTAACACTAGGGAATTATTCCTAGATCCTTTTATTTTTATTATATGCTTGATGTGATGACCTATGGCATCAATGATTAACTATTACTTGTTTTCAATTCATCACATGATTGACTATCAAGCTAGGGCATCATTATTTGCTTCCATTGATGATTATTTACTATACTTGATTGCTCAAGGCCGCAGGCCTGTGACTTTTTCTTCCTTCTGTATATACCATTGCTTGATTTGATTTAGTTATTGACATAATGCTCACTATTGTATTTTACTTGTTTGGATCTTTGAGGACCTGTGTTTAACACTAGGGCATTATTGTTGGATCCTTGCATTTTTATTTACTGCTTGCTATGATGACCTAGGGTATCAATGATTAACTATTACTTGTTTTCAATTCATCGCATGATTGACTATCGGGCTAGGGCATCATTATTTGCTTCCATTGATGATTATTTATTGTACTTGATTTCTCAAGGCCACGGGCATGTAATTATTTTTTCCTTCTGTATATATCATTGCTTGATTTGATTTGGTTATTGACACAACATTATAATGCTCACTGTTGTATTTTATTTGTTTGGATCTTTGAGGACTCATGTTTAACACTAGGGCATTATTTTTGGATCCTTGATTGTTTATTATCTTCTTGCTATGATAACCTAGGGCATCAATGATTAACTATTACTTGTTTTCAATCCATTGCATGATTGACTATCAGGCTAGGGAATCATTATTTTCTTGCATTGATGATTATTTACTGTACTTGATTACTCAAGGCCACGAGCCTATGACTATTTCTTCCTTCTGTATATATCATTGCTTGATTTTATTTAGTTATTGATACAACATTATAATGCTCACTATTGTATTTTACTTGTTTGGATCTTTGAGGACCCATTTTTAACACTAGGGAATTATTTTTGGATTCTTGCATTTTTATTTACTGCTTGTTGTGATGACCGAGGGCATCAATGATTAACTATTACTTGTTTTCAATTCATCACATGATTAACTATCAGGCTAGGGCATCATTATTTGCTTCCATTGATGATTATTTATTGTACTTGATTTCTCAAGGCCGCGGGCCTATGACTATTTCTTCCTTTTGTATATACCATTGCTTGATTTGATTTGGTTATTGACACAACATTATAATGCTCACTATTGTATTTTACTTTTTTGGATCTTTGAGGAGCCATGTTTAACACTAGGGCATTATTCCTGGATCCTTGTATTTTTATTATATGCTTGATTTGATGACCTAGGGCATCAATGATTAACTATTACTTGTTTTTAATTCATCACATGATTGACTATCGGGCTAGGGAATCATTATTTGCTTCCATTGATGATTATTTATTGTACTTGATTGCTCAATGTCGCAGGCCTGTGACTGTTTCTTCCTTCTGTATATATCATTGTTTGATTTGATTTAGTTATTGACACAACATTATAATGCTCAATGTTGTATTTTACCTGTTTGGATCTTTGAGGACCCGTCTTTAACACTAGGTCATTATTGTTGGATCCTTTCATTTTTATTTATTGCTTGCTATGATGACCTAGGGTATCAATGATTAATTATTACTTGTTTTTAATTCATCGCATGATTGACTATGTATGGCTTGATTATACACATGCATGATTGTATATGAGGATATGTAATAGTATATCATGCATTTCTTAGATCCCTTGGATCTAACCCCATTTCTTTCCTTCTTGCAGGTTCTGGATCAAGAAGGAGCACACTGGATTCACTCCCTGGTCATCCTTCCATCATCTCATCAAGAAATGTCTAGTACCCTATTTTTTATGCTCATTTACTCATGTACTCATGGTTATTGACACAACATTATAATGCTCACTTCTGTATTTTACTTGTTTGGATCTTTGAGGACCTGTGTTTAACACTAGGGCATTATTGCTAGATCCTTACATTTTTATTTACTACTTGTGATAACCTAGTGCATCAATGATTAAATATTACTTATTTTCAATACATCGCATGATTGACTATGTATGGCTTGATTATTCACATGCATGACTGTAGATGAGGATATGTAATAGGATGTCATGCATCACTTAGATCCCTTGGATTTAACCCCATTTCTTTCCTTCTTGCAGGTTTTGGATCAAGTAGGAGCACATTGGATTCACACCTTGGTCATCCTTCCATCATCTTCAGGAAATGTCTGGTACCCTATTGTTTATGCTCATTTACTCATGTATGTATGTATTCAATCTTATCTTTCTAGGAATTGGCAATTCTCACGACCTGTGTGAGCCTAGAGTTGTTGTTGTATCATTATCATTATTGCTTCATTATGCCCATTTGAATGCACCCGTGCTTATGATCTTCATATCTCATGAAGCTAGGGCATTATGGATTTAATAATTACATGATCATAACCAAAAGTGAGCATTATAATGTTGTGTCAATAACCAAATCAAATCAAGCAATGATATATACAAAACTAATAAGCAGTCACAGGCTCGCGGCCTTGAGTAATCAGGTACAGTAAATAATCATCAATGGAAGCCAATAATGATACCCTAGCCCGATAGTCAATCATGAAATGAATTGAAAACAAGTAATAGTTAATCATTGATGCCCTAGGTGGAGGTAATGATAATGATGATTTGATCTCACATGAAGAAAATGGAATGATCAAAGAGCCAAATAAACACCTACTTCTTTTGTACACTTTCCATCATCAAATATCCATCAACGAAGCTCAGTGCTATAAAACTTCTTAACTCCTTTACCTTTCCAGTAATTTTGCTCCTTTATTTCTCCAAATTCTCTATATGGTCAAGTAGAGGAATGGTTTGACCTTCTAAATCATATGTTGAAGAAACTAAAGGATCAAATGAGTGAGCAATTTTCTCTATCCTCTACACACAATCCTTAATCTTCTTCACAATATCATTAGTAAATTTAGATACACTCGACACAAGGACTTATAATTTTTACCACCTTCATTTAGAGAAGCTTGAATATTTTCGACACTTATTTCTAAAAATACTCTATCATAAGCTAATGTATTCTTTAGCTCATTGAATCTTCTATCACCAAATTCTCTTGTCAGCTTAAGTTTAGTAGGTTTTTCAAATGATTCAAATTGTGATCTTACCATGTCATTTAGGTTCTTGAAGGTGTTGGAGGGACTTGCTGCAACATCTCTTACAAATGTTGTTACTAACTTAACAAGAATTTTAGATGCCTCCTCCATAAAATTTCTCTCTTAGAGGTAGTTCCTCTCCATTTCTTCTATTTCTTCTACTTCAACAACTTGAGCAAATTTTAGCTTTTGTAGGGGAAAAAGTATAGATAAATCAAATAGCCCTTTAGGAATATGTATATCATCATCCATTCTTTCAATATTTACATATATCCTCACTAATTTTTTAGTGTCTCTTGCTTCCATAACTCCTTTTCCCTTTCCAACAATGTCAACATTTCTATCAATTTGGGTATTTAGGTCTTCTATTATCAAACGCATCATTGTTTTTAGAGGTTGGATATCCTCTACCTATTCACTTCTTTCAGGTTATTTCTCATTCCTTTCCTCACCTTATGCTTTCTTCTCCTTTTCTATATCACCTTCCTTTTCCTTCTCTATCTCCTTCTCTTTCTCCTCCTTGTTATCTACTTCCTATTCTTTTTCTTCCTTTTGATCATTTTCCTTCTCTAATTCTTTCCTTGTCTTGTCCTTGGGGTTCTCTATTGTACTATCAATTTGATTGGTTATATCTTTTGGAGTATTTATTTCATCATCATCAATAATCTCTTCCATTAGAATCTTAGGTACATCCACATTATCTATTTCTATAAGTGTGACTTCTGCAACTTTTGGAACACTTACTAAGGCTTGTTATACCTACACACCACTATCCTTTATTTTTGTAACCCCCATCCTACTTGTTCTTGTTTGTATGACATGTACATCACTAGTTTTACCTTGTGTCACTACTTGATATTGTTCCACCTACTTATCTTGAGGAATATCATTAGTTGGCATGCCAATTTTAGGTGTTTAAGTGCTTGCATCATCACCTTTTGGAATGACTTCATATTGGTTATTCTCAAGATACACCTGCAATATATTTTCAATTTCATCATATAAATCCTTCAACTTGACCAACATGAATTTGTTCATTCTATGCTTATTTCAGAATTCCTTTTCTATATCCTTGAGAATATTCTTCACTTCTTCATTTGCAATGACTGAACAGAGATCAATTTGTTAGAATAACCAAGAGGGGGGGTAAATTAGTTAGATTAGTTATCCTACAGTCTCAAATACATGGATGTACCTTACAAAACAATTTCAACAAATTATGCAGCTCGGTAACATAAAATATCAATTTGTCTGTCCACTTTACCGATTACCAGTAATTATCCAAACTATGATTACCGACTAAATCAACTATGCAGTATGTAAAGTATGATAGCAAAATAATCATAAAAAATAACACATAACACAATGATTTAACGTGGAAACCCTGCTAAGGAAAAAACCACCTGGGACCGGTAACCCAAAATAATTCACTCTTCTGAAGTGAGCTCGGTAAAGAGCCAACCCTATTAAAGGTTACAATATACACTGTTAGGTGTGACCTGGTTAGAGGATTTATCACTAACAGTTAACTTTTGACCATCATTCACTATGGGGTCAACAAGATAACACTTTACATTCAATGAATGTCATAGGGTAGTACAATAAGACTGTTAAGTCCACTCGGTTAAGAGATTTTCTGAATCAATGGTTAAATTGATACAGTACTGATCTGATTCAAGTACAACTCAATTGAAAATATTCATATCTATGCTAAGCTCATAAAATACTTTGATCAATAATAAATTCACTTCCTCAATATTTCTCAACTTACTTTCACTCGGTAAATAGTTCTCTGATGCTCGGTAATGTCTGCAGCTTGGTTCTTTCAATAACCAGTTTGATTAGGAATGTATGAATACAATCTTCACATGAAATCTCTGCAGTCTCCATTTTGTCTAACATGTTTCAATAATGAAACTCATATCTCTTAAATAGACAAGTAAACCATTTTCATATCAGCCATCAGATTTTGCCTCTTAATCTCCTTCATCCATTTTGCCGCTTAAACCTTCTTCAGAAGATGTGTCCATAACACATTTCAATCTCATCCTTTAGATCATCTTTGAATTTTTCCAATCATGGATCTCATAACTAACTTTATCCTTAACCTCAAAATCATAACAATTTGCAGCTCATCAAATTTAGTTGGTTGTTCTTAGCATTTAATGTTTTCATCCTTACTCGGTTAATATAGAAATGCATCGGTGAAAACTAGCTCGATTATTACTCTTACTCAGTATACAACTGCATTGGCTCGGTGTATACAAAAATCTTCAATTACCGACCACATTGATTTGTTCAATTTCAAATCTCTTCTTCATAATAGATTAATGTAACATGCTCAAGTCAACAATATAAAGACATAGCCTCATCAATAAGTTACCCAATGTTTACCTTATCCTTATCTATCATATCTATCTTTTCCTTATGTAGATATCTCAGTTCTTCATCTTTTCTTCCTTCAACAGATGTTTAAATGTTTGTAACTATCATGATAAGTACTATCAAAACTAGTTGACATCAATGACAACATATTGACTGATTTAATCATCTTACATATCATTTCAGTAACTAGGTGATCTCTAATCACTTTTTCTTCAATTCATCAAATATTCAATCAGTTGAAGTTCATCACAATTACCACTTTCTCTCTTATCTTCTTATCTTCTACAATTGTGTATGATTTCCTTGCATCCAGAATATTATAGAGACTATGTTATCTCTATCTATATGAGATCTATCTTGAAAATATAAAAATATATGATTACTACTCTCCTTTCATCATCACTAAATGTATCATAGAATTTCATTCTAGGTTCATATTTACATGAGAAGGGGTGTAAGCTTCAAGCTTCAAGCTCAATTAGTTTTTGGAGATTTATAAATAACTTAAAAGGAAGAAATGGATTCATTATATTATTCATTTGATATTTTGTGACTTTGGAGATTGTGTTGTTGGAAACCAAGGGTTTCAAAAATTTTGATCTTGTAGGATTTTGAATCCTACCAAGACTCTGCACTTTGAATTGGTGAATAATTACCAATGAATTCTCCTTGAACATTGTCATCTTAGTACGCATGGTCAAATATCTCATTCCAAGTCTGTCTGAAGAAGGAGAAGTTGTCTTTCATGTCTATAACAGGAGTTCCAAGTGACGAAAGAGGAGCGGAACTTTCTGAGAGCCTAGCATGCTTCAACCTTATTAACACAAAAATAATTACTTTACTTTAACATTAACATAGTGTACCCTAGGGCTATGTCTCCTAAATCCCAAGCATTCCCGAAATAGGGACATCCTCGGGACGTGGGGACATTGTTCCCAAGTCCCCAGCGTCCTCGAGACATTGAGGGAGACACAAATGCATCCCTCGAGCATCCTCGTTAACTTAAAACACATGTTTTAAAAAAAATCCACATGTTTTATTACTTATTTGGTTCTATTCAAACCCTAAGGGTATGTGGGGGCCATCTATGGTCTTCCATTCTTTCAAAAAGCATCCAAGCTTCATTTGTATTCAGATTTTCATTTCTAATTGTTTGCGACAACAAGAAGAGGAGTGAAGAGCTAAGAAAAGAGTGATTGGAGGAGTGAAAAGAGTGATTGCAAGTGAAAGAAGACTGACGAGGAGAAAGAAGAAGAAGAATACGAGGAAGAAGATTCTTCTCCTTGTTGAAGAGATTTTTCAAACAAAAGAGTTTTTAATTGAATTTTTATTTTATTTTCTGATTTTCAAATCAATATTATTTCATTTCTTGTTGTTTCATTTTATAAATTAATTTGGATTTTGTTTTACAATTTTTAACATAACCACAGTCATGAAATGAGTGAGGATGATATGGAAACTCATTCTCATAGTGCAAGCCATTCAGAATATGAAACTGGGCATGAGGATGAGCCCAATGAGGGGAGTGAGCATGGTGTTGGTGCTCTGAAAAATCCAGATGGCTTTGAGCCCATAATCAGAGAATTTTCCTAAGGCAAAGTTTGTGCCCTTCAAAGAACAATTTAAAAAGACCTAGATTCAAGTGCACACAAAGATAGGCCTGATGAATTAAATGGCATAGTGCATGGGACATGTGTTCCTCACATTTAATTTGGCATATAGAGTTGGTCACAACTTCCAAAATTTAATTCGGACAAGTTTCGAAGGTACTCACTTGGAGGCCAGTGTTCAAATCTGCAATTTGCATTATGTCTGGTTTTAACTAAATGGCCTACTTCAGAGGTTTACATCTGACACCTAGTTGATAGTCATGACATGTGGGTTGTTACATCATGTTGTAGACATGAGAAAGAACATCCATACCAATTTTCAGCCCTTCATTTGCCCATTTGCAGATTGCTAAGTTTCTCCAACAATGCATAGTTTAGTTTTATGAGTGGCTTACTTTGGGGCCTTTCCATTTGCACCTGCTCCGAGATCAAACATAATTGATGGTTGCTTCATAATGTAGACATGGAAGTGATGCTCCCTAATAAGTTTTGGATCATGACAAATCCGATTGATCACTTTGCTCGATCAATTCCAAATGCAATTTCTACGAATCTGATTGTTTTTGGTTCAAAATGTTCTAAGTGGCCAACTTTAAGGATTAATCATTGATAATCAGTTGATCACTTTGGGAATCTGATTATACTCTTTTTTCCTATGTGTGATAAAGAATCATCGTCCAGGGTTTCAGACCAAGAGGGTTTCATTTGACGTGACTGCATGGTTAAGAAAAAAGGTGTTTTATAATGATAAAGGTGCAGATTGGAAAACTCTTCAAAGTAGCCCTTTTCTAAAATTCATAGTTTTTGGTCAAGTGCTTGTCTTTAGTTGAGGGTTGTTTTGTTGCGATTCCTGCATATGAATTTTCTACCAGGATAGATGGCGTAACCTCAGTTCATCGTTTAATATTTTTCATCCATCTCTTTTCAGGGCAGTCGGCAGTGTTTTTAATTTGCATTTGCCAGCAATTCTGAACAGGTGTTTTCAACTTTTAAAATCTCTTGCCTCGTTCATTTTTAGGCGAATCCCTTTGACAGGATGTTTCTTTGTAGCACAAAGTTCATATCCACCGAGTTTCAGTGTCCAAAAATAAGTTTTGCTCAATGTTTTAATGGCGCAATAGAGGGCATTTTAATCAAATTTGGCGACTTTAGCGAAGTCGAAAATCAAGTTTTAATCGATTCAACGTTGTTTGAATCATTTCCAGTTGTTGAATTTGGTCACCCGGATCATCTTTTAAGGCCGGTTGTTTGAGTTCAAATTTTTTTTTGGCCAAACCCACTTGGGGCTCAACTTGCCTCATTTTCTAAAAAAGACTTGCAGCCTATCTTTTAAGATGGAGTTTGAATTTTATCATTACATACTGAAACAAGGATCTTGCCGGATATTATAAATTGATTTTGTTTTGATAGATATGCATATATGATCTAGAAGTATACAGAGTGTGTATTTATTTAACAAATTTTTTATCTCTTTGGTTGCAAAAGTTTTGAATGCTTGCAGATCACAGGATTTGGGGATCCCTTAGGCTAGAGCCTTGATTTTAAGTTTTATCCATGCTACGCCTAGGCCACAAATATCAATTGCTTTGGTTGAAAGGGGCAAACTATGTGCAAACTAAGCAATTAATAAAGGAATTCCAAAAGTATTGAACATGTTTCATGTTAAGTAACCAATTCATGGAGCTGCACACACTAAATAAGGCTGCTCACATGTTTATTGATATTGCATTACCCTTTTTTCATAGTTTGCACATGCTTCTTCAATGCTACACATATCTTCATTGGAGGGATGTTGCATGCCCTCTGTATTAATGAAGATTGCCTGTATGTACCAAGAGGCAATACACACATATTTTTTCTAAATCATGTTGCACTCTTTGAATCGATTTATTATGTAAGAGTTGGGCACACTTCTTTCCATTGCTGCACACATCGTGAGGATGGTGTTTCTAGCTACACCAAATGCAAGAGCTACACACATGTTTATATATGTTGGGTGTATTTTTCAAGTTATACCACACCTACTGCAAATAAGGTGATCGAATGTCATTTCTCCCCTCTCCCTACACACCAGTTGGAGTGTTGTGCATTGTTTTTAATAAGTGTTGCATGTTATTTGAAGAGGGAGGCTCACATAAGCCTCCATTTGGGGGTTCTTAGCTAAATGTGCCCTCTCCTTAATACATTATATGCAGGGTGATATGTGTGGGCTCCTTTTGAGTGTTGCGTAGGCTCTTTCGGTGCATAGTGCCTGTGGGTACTTGAGAAAATTAATGTGTTTACTCCCTCTTGCCCTACGCAGCATACTCCTTTGGGTGCATAGTTATTCCTCATATGCCAAATGCATGCCCTATGGTGCACCAGCATGGAAGACCGTGAACGAAGGGAATGAACCGTACAGGCAAGGAAATGAAGCGGCCATGGGCAGGAAAGTTTTTGTATAGATTGCAGTTTTAATGAAGGGGATAAATCCCACATTTATCCAAAGTGGTGCACAAGATGTTTTTAAATACATGTGCGCTCATATGAATGATAAAGAAGGAAAGAGGAAGGAGGGCTTTATGGATGGTCGTTCAGTTTGGTGGGCCCGACTGGGTGTGCATCACAAGGATTAAATTTTGAAAGGTAGGCTATTAAAACCAAAGATTTTAGTCCCACATTCACGGTGGGTAAGATAAATGAGATATTAAAAAGACCAAGCTCACACCTTGAAGGTGTCCAAAGTGGATGCCAAGTTGAAAGCTAGGCTATGCATGCACAAAAATTGAGGTGATGTGGATGATGACATGGCAGGTGGACCCACATGTAAGGTAAGAAATTTTGACAAGACTTGAACTATACAGGTAAATGCATCGAGATCCATGCCTAAAGATCAACAATCATCGCTACCCCATGAAGCCCACAAAGATGAAGATGCTCGGTAGTTATGCTTGCAGATTAGCAACAGAGCACCATGTGTCATCCAGTGAGCTAGCGGGTAAGGTTGCAAATTGATGCCCAGTCAACGTTACAAGAAAATTAGTGAGCAACAAGTGGCAAAGGATGTGCGGAGGTCCAACTTGGCAGTGAGGTGGATCCTCAGACCAATAGGATAGTGCCACGTGGCACATAAAGCCCACTTTCAAATTCAAATGTATGTGTAAAAATTAAATTTGAATTTGTATAGTTTGTACTATATAAATAAATCCAAAATTTAAATAATGCAGGCTGCTCACAGATTAAATTTGAATTTGTATAGTTTGTACTATATAAATAAATCCAAAATTTAAATAATGCAGGCTGCTCATGGGAAATGATGTTTGGGACTCATTTTTTAGCCAAATATATAAGTATTATATGTTTTCATAATCGACATGAAACAAGGAATCCAATGGCAGTGTTAAAAATCATATTCAACCAAGTTGGTGGGAACAATAATGGGTTGTGTATTCCGAGATCAAATTTGGGTAAAGATGCAGATATTTTGTAAGAGAGGTGTTCTAGAATGTAAATTGCATCAGATTTGTTTGAGATATTTTTTGGTAGTCATAGGGTTGACTGTGTGCCCTAAAAATGACCGAAATGGTCCTAAGCTTGTTGCAATCCTATATATGGATTTTCAAGACCATTTACAGAGGCTGCTGGTTTTCTGGTTCACAAGGTTACATCCTAAACCTTCAGTCAAGGAGTAGGACATGTTCAATCCAGTTTGTATCAAAACAAAGTAAAAAATTGATGATCATTTATATATTGTCTCAATGGCTTTGAATCTTCAAGCAAGGTGTATGCAGAGGCTTAGATCCTCATTCTTATTTCAAGTTTTTAGTTCCATTTCTCTCCATCTGTGTCAAGTTTTATGGGTTTTGAATATTTTGATTCTTTGTATGGAGTTTATCTATGCATGTGTTATCTATCTTTAGTTCTGGTTTTAATGAGATTAAAATATGTTTTAGATGATACACAAGTTCATAGGGTTTGCACAGGGATTTTTGTAAGCAATATGGTTCTAGGTATTTGAATTTATGACTTGGGTCTTTGATGAAATGATAGTAATCTGTCTCTATGTTCTACAGTCCTCTAGATGATTTTCCCAATGGATAAGGCACTAATCTGAAACAAGTAAAGTTTATGTTGATGTATGTCTGGTTGGGTTGTGTTGTATTATGCAAAAGTTAAATCAAATCCTTTCTACCTTTTCAGTTTATGTATTTTGGCCTTAGTTATTTCATAGCAATGGAGAGTCAATGAATGACTGGTTATCATTTAGTACTTTCTTGCTATTATCTACTTTGTTTAATCTAGTCTTGGTATTGTAAAGAAGTGTTCTATTTTACTGGATTAGGTGCACTCGCCTTGGTTCTGCAGAGCCAAAAAGTGAAGAGGGCAGTCTTGTCCCTATAGTTGGTCCAGTTACCTATAAATTTCTCCATATTTGAAACTAACCATTCCCAAAATTAGTCTTAGGTATATTGGTGTCTCATGGAGTGTAAAATCCATTCCAAGAACCAACAAAATGGCAACTCTGATGGGGATATGTTAAGTAAAGCTTAAATAACGTGGGTATGAGTAGAGCTAGACTCCTGGCCTACTTATTTATTTATCCAGTGGTTTCCATTGAAGTGTATAAGATTCAGTTTTAAAGGTTTCAAATCATCTCACCTAGTTGTGAGTGGTGACTCTAAGATCCTGTGTTTGATCAATCCAAGTTCAGAATAAAAATATGATGTATCCAACTCTGATAAACAGTATTTAAATTATGGTGAAGTTTTTGTTAGCTGTAAGGAGTATACAAAAATTAAGACAAGGTACTTTCCTCTTCAAGGAGGTGGCGACTCTATAAAAAGAACCTGATGGAGCTATGAAGTGAGCTCTAAAATTTTCCATTTTTTCCAGCCAAAGAAAAAATTTGCAGCGTCAAAGGACTTACCAAGTATTTCTCATTGAATGTTTTATATTTGTGTAATCCTTATTGGGTGAAGAAGGTCACCACATAAAAAGGATTTTAGAATTTTTGGGTCTGCATATTCCTCCAAATTTATTAAAAAAAATCTGGGTTGTATCTTTGGAGAAGTATGTATGTGTGAGAACTTTTATGGCTGTATAAGTTTTTTGTGATAAAATCTAAAAGTTTCATTAAGAGGAATTGTAGTCCATAATGGATTCAAGTAGAGGTCTTGTTGTACAAAGGTATGTGCCATTGTGTTTTGATGGCATAGATGGTTTCCCGAATGAGATTCCTACCAAGATTAGGAAGCATTTACAAGATTTTAATGGGAAACGATCAGATTCAGCATGTGAACATTTACAAGGGTTTGCTGATCTGATGGGAGACTTCGAGATTTGTCATGAAGATGTCATCATGAAGTTGTTGGTTTAGACTTTGAAGGATGATGCCAGGGTCTGGTTCTATTCACTACCAGCGAATTCTATTTCTTCGTGGGAGGACTTCAATTCAGCTTTCATGGAACAGTTCACTAAGAGAATTGATGTGAGAATTCTACTGAACAAATTGATGGAGATTCAAATTGAAAAGGATGAGTTGGTTCCACCATTCAACATCAGATTTGTTAAGACATTAAGGGATATTCCAAAGAGTTACAGACCCAATGATTAGATATGTTTGATAATTTATTTGGGTGCTTTCGATAGAAAGATGAGTTTCTAGTTAAGGAATAAAGAGCCAAATAATTTACACCAGGCTTTTATGATAGCGATGGACATTGAAAATAATTTGAGATATAAAATTGCCAAAGGGTTTTTATCCGCTGGAGTCTGTTGTCATGATGTTCCAATCGAAGAGGATAGGTGTAAATCAGCAAATGAAACTCAATGTCAAAAGGTTTCCATCTCTGTCGATCTTACTGATCATGTTCCAAATTATGCTTCTAAACAGAATGTGAATGAAGAGAATTCACAGAAAATAATTACTGCCCATGGTATAGAAGTTAACATGGTTAGTGAAGAATTACAATATTTTCTTGATGCAGAGATAGATATATACAAGGGGTATGCACCGAGTATATTTGAACCTAGTTCTTCTAGTTTTGAGGCTACAAAGACTTATTGTTTGCAGTCAAGTATTGAAAATGAAGAGGGGGCATATCTTTCATCATAAGATGATAAAGCCCCAAGTAATGAAGGTCCATCAGATTTCAGAGATGCTAAAAGTGAAGAAGAAGATTCAAGGAGTCAAAATGATCCTGATCTTCTTGAAGACAAGGAAATGGTTTATCGACAACCTTGTCAAGAAAATGAATAGTTATCATGTACTAAAGGTGATTGTAAAAAAGTTGATATGACTAGAACAGTAATGCACTCTTTTGTTTCAGATAACAATGGTGATGAAATTGATTTTTCAGTTTGTATGTTTTCAGCTTTTGATTCACCATGTGAATTTGTTAATCATAAGATAAATGAAGGCTTCTATGATCCCGAGTATGAAACCATGGTAGCTCAATTTTCCCTTGAATCAAAAATGAAAGTTAGTTGGTTTGATGTAGGTAATGAATATTTTGATATTGTCAATAATATGGAATCAATGTCTTATCAAGAAGAAGTTAATAATGTTGAAAATATGCCCTATAACAATAAATTATGTTAGGGAGACATATGCCAAAGGAAAGATATGGGCAATGGGCTGCCTGCCAATTTGTTAAACCACAATTTGAGATATTCAATGAAAATTTGGAAGAGGTTTCAAAACTTATACCAGATTGTTTGTTTTAGTCAGAGGTGTGTTCCTTCTTCCAAGATTTGGATGTAAAGAGTGCAGATGTCCTATTCTTAGAGGATGTTGAAACAAGTCAGCAAGGACATATCTGTTACCAATCAGAAAATGAATCTTTTACTTTTTCAATTTAGCATGATGATGCCTCTCAAAATGAATCTAATTTGAAGCCACGAGTTGCACTTCAAAATGATTTTATTGAAGACTTGTTTGATATGCACATGGTTGTTTCTCAAAGGTTTTCTTTTTGATGTTCAAACATGCAATGAATATGCTGATTGCTTTCCATGTACAGAGCTGAAAAGTCAGGACAGCATGTCCAATGGTTCCAAATCTTACATTAGTTGTGATTTTGTGTTAGATATAAAGGTGTGTTCTTTAAGTGATCCAAAATCAGATTACCAAGATGTGACAGTAAGGTTTCCTTGTGAGCAACCTTGTGAAAATAAAGATTATGATGCTAATAGTGAATTCAGTGAATATGAAGATAATGAGGAAGAATTCACAGTTGATAAGGTTTCTACTAAAAAATTTGTAGACCTCTCCTTTTATCAGCATAAGAGAACAACTCTATTATCCTAGTATAAGAAAGATTTGTGTAAACAACAAAAGGATAGATATGATGCAGATGAAAGTTCCTACAGTGATGGCTTTGCACAAGATAATGGGAACCAAGAGTTTGCAGCCCCTGTTCCAAATAAGAGGGATGTTTGTAGCATCAAGCATGAAGCCAAAGAAAATAAAAATAAAATCCAGTGCACACTAAGCAGTGAGGAAATCTCAGACCTCTTAGAAGCTGATTTTCAGAGGTATGCTCTTACATTTGACTTTACACTTTCATGCCCAAAGGACATATGTTTTGACACTGATAATGGGGCATGTGTTCAAAATGATGAAAACAATGATTCATGTTTACATAAATCCCCATCATGTGGTAAGTTTGCGGGAGAAGTGATTGAACACCATGACAGTATGTTGTCCTCTCATGAAGATTCTAATGATGAACAAGTTTCTTGTTCAAGTTATTTTCTTTCTTATGATGAGTATGATAGCGATTGTGACAGTGTTGAGGACAACAAGTTTATGAATAAAAATGATGGTATTGATCTATCATCCATATGTCACAATGATTATGAGAAAAGTTTGTATTTGGTTCACAATTCAGATTTTGAGTACATCCTAGAGGATCCAAGTTGCTCGGTGACTAAAGTATCTCCTAAAGATAGGTCCGAGGATCCATTTCATTTTCAGCCGGGTGAGTTTTTAGTAATGCATGATGGTCATTATAGCTTATCTTTTGATGCATTACTAGGTAGACCTTATATTTTCAGTCAACATCAAGATGAAGAGGTAATGGATTTTCCATATTTTCTAGGATATGAACATGAGGTTGGTTGTAAACGGAAGATTTTGGGTTATGACAAGTACATGATTACCTTTCAGCTCAAAAAATTTCATATATGTTGGCAGCATGTTTGTCAAAAGTTTTTTAAGCGGTTGGTCTCATATATGGATGAGAATCATATTTATGACAGAGGTAAGAAGTGGTTCCATTTGTGAAGCTTTGAGAGTTTGCAAGTGATGTATATATTGTACAGTTGCTTTATTTTCAGTGTTGTGGTGTGTTTCTTTCAGCAAGGTTTCCCATTTTTTAAGAAAGAGCAAGAGGTCGATTTTCATTTTTGAGTGGTCTGTTGTACAAAAGATTCATGAATTCTCTGCATGCCCACAAGGGGCACACATCCCCAACTAGAGCCATTGTTGGTACTCTAAAAAATCAAGATGGTTTTGAGCCCATAATTAGAGAATTTTCCTAAGGCAAAGTTTGTGCCCTTCAAAGAACAGTTTAAAAAGACCTAGGTTCAAGTGCACGCAAAGATAGGCCTGATGAATTAAATGGCATAGTGCATGGGACATGTGTTCCTTACATTTCATTTGGCATATAGAGTTGGTCACAACTTCCAGAATTCAATTCGGACAAGTTTTCAAGGTACTCATTTGGAGGCCAGTGTTCAAATCTGCACTTTGCATTATGTCTGGTTTTAACTAAATGGCCTACTTCAGAGGTTTACATCTGACACCTGGTTGATAGTCGTGACATGCGGATTGTTACATCATGTTGTAGACATGAGAAAGAACATCCATACCAATTTTCAGCCCCCCATGTGCCCGTTTGACATATTTTCCAGAGGCATTCCATTTGCAGATTGCTAAGTTTCTCCAACAGTGCATAGTTTAATTTTCTGAGTGGCTTACTTTGGGGCCTTGCCATTTGCACCCGCTCTGAGATCAAACATAATTGATGGTTGTTTCATAATTTAGACATGGAAGTGATGCTCCCTAACAAGTTTTAGATAATGACGAATTCGATTGATCACTTTGCTCGATCAATTCCAAATGCAATTTCTACGAATCTGATTATTTTCGGTTCAAAACGTTCTAAGTGGCTGAATTTAAGGATTAATCATTGATAATCGGTTGATCACTTTGGGAATCTAATTATACTCTTATTTTCTATGTGTGAGAAAGAATCATCGTCCAGGTTTTCAGACCAAGAGGGTTTCATTTGACATGATTGCATGGTCAGGAAAAAAGGTGTTTTATAATGATAAAGGTGCAGATTGGAAAACTTTGCAAAGTAGCCCTTTTCTGAAATTCATAGTTTTTGGTCAAGTGCTTGTCTTCAGTTGAGGGTTGTTTTGTTGTGATCCCTACATATGAATTTTCTACCAAGACAGATGGCATACCCTCAACTCATCGTTTGATATTTTTCATCCATCTCTTTCCGGGGCAGTCCACAATGTTTTTAATTTGCATTTGCCAGCAATTCTGAACGGGTGTTTTCAACTTTTAAAATCTCCTACCTCGTTCATTTTTAGGTGAATCCCTTTGACAGGATTTTTCTCTGTAGCACAAAGTTCATATCCGTCGAGTTTTAGTGTCCAGAAATAAGTTTTGCTCGGTGTTTTAAGGGCACAATTGAGGGCATTTTAATCAAATTTGGTGACTTTAGTAAAGTTGAAAATCAAGTTTTAATCGATTCAACGTTGTTTGAATCATTTCCACTTGTTGAAGTTGGTCACCCGGATCATTGTTTAAGGCCGGTTGTTTGAGTTCAAAATTTTTTTTGGCCAAACCCACTTGGGGCCCAGCCTGCCTCATTTTCTAAAAATGACTTGCAACCTATCTTTTAAGACGGAGTTTGAATTTTATCATTACATGTTGAAACAAGGATCTTGTTGGATATTATAAATTGATTTTGTTTTGATAGATATGCATATATGATCTAGAAGTATACATAGTGTGTATTTATTTAACAAAGTTTTTATCTCTTTGGTTGCGGAAGTTTTGAATGCTTGGAGATCACAGGATTTGGGGATCCCGCGGGCTAGAGCCTTGATTTTAAGTTTTATTTGTGCTATGCCTAGGCCACAAATATCAATTGCTTTGGTTGAAAGGAGAAAACTATGTGCAGACTAAGCAATTAATAAAGGAATTTCAAAAGTATTGAACATGTTTCATGTTAAGTAACCAATTCATGGAGCTGCACACACTAAATAAGGTTGCTCACATGTTTATTGATATTGCATTGGCCTTTTTTCATAGTTTGCACATGCTTCTTCAATGGTACACATATCTTCATTAGCGGGATGCTGCATGCCCTCTGTATTAATGAAGATTGCCCGTATGTACCAAGAGGCAATACACACATTTTTTCTAAATCATGTTGCACTCTTTGAATCAATTTATTATGTAAGACTTGGGCACACTTCTTTCCATTGTTGCACACACCATGAGGATGGTGTTACCAACTACACCAAATGCAAGAGCTACACACATGTTTATATATGCTGGGTGTATTTTTCAAGTTATACCACATCTATTGCAAATAAGGTGATCGAATGTCATTTCTCCCCTCTCCCTACACACCAATTGGAGTGTTGTGCATTGTTTTTAATAAATGTTGCGTGTTATTTGAAGAGGGAGGCTCACGTAAGCCTCCATTTGGGGGTTCTCAGCAAAATGTTCCCTCTCCTTAATACATTATCTGCAGAGTGATATGTGTGGGCTCCTTTTGAGTGTTGTGTAGGCTCTTTCAGTGCATAGTGCCTGCAGGTACTTGAGAAAATTAATGTGTATACTCCTTCTTTCCCTACGTAGCATACTCCTTTGGGTGCATAGTTATTCCTCATATGCCAAACACATGCCATGTGGTGCACCAGCGCGGAAGACCGTGAATCAAGGGAATGAACTGTGCAGGGAAAGAGATGAAGCGGCCATGGGCAGGAAAGTTTTTGTATAGACTGTGTTTTTAATAAAGGGGCTAAATCCCACATTTATCCAAAGTGGTGCACAAGATGTTTTTAAATACATGTGTGCCCATATGAATGATAAAGAAGGAAAGAGGAAGGAGGGCTTTGTGGACAGCCATTTAGTTTGGTGGGACCGACTGGGTGCGCATCACAAGGATTAATTTTGAAAGGTAGGCTACTAAAACCAAAGTTGAAAGCTAGGCTATGCATGTGCAAAAATCAAGGTGACATGGATGATGACATGGCAAGCAGGCCCACATGCAAGGTAAGAAATTTTGATGAGACTTGAACTCTGTAGATAAATGCATCAGGATTTGTACTCGAAGATCAATGGTCGTCGCTACCCTGCGAAGATGAAGATGCTCAATAGTTATGCTTGCAGATTAGCGACAGAGCACCATGTGTCATCCAATGAGCTGGTGGGTAAGGTTGTAGATTGACGCCCAGTCAGCGTTACAGGCAAATCAATGAGCGACAAGTGGCAGAGGATGTGCGGAGGTTCAACTTGGCAGTGAGGTGGATCCATGAACCAACGGGATAGTGTCATGTGGCAAATAGGGCCCACTTTCAAATTCAAATGTCTGTGTAAATATTAAATTTGAATTTGTATAGTTTGTACTATATAAATAAATCCAAAATTTAAATAATGCAGGCTGCTCACGGGAAATGATGTCTGGGACTCATTTTTTAGCCAAATATATAAGTATTATATGTTTTCAGAATTGACGCGAAACAAGGAATCCAATGGCAGTGTTAAAAATCAGATTCAACCAAGTTGGTGGGAACAATAATGGGCTGTGTATTCCGAGATCAAATTTGGGTAAAGATGTAGATATTTTGTAAGAGAGGTGTTCTAGAATGTAAATTGCATTAGATTTGTTTGAGATGTTTTTTGGTAGTCATAGGGTTGACTGTGTGCCCTAAAAATGACCTAAATGGTCCTAAGCTTGTTGCAATCCTATATATGGATTTTCAAGACCATTTACAGAGGCTGCCAATTTTCTGGTTCACAAGGTTACATCCTAAACCTTCAGTCAAGAAGTAGGACATGTTCAGTCCAGTTTGTATCAAAACAGAGTAGAAAGTTGATGATCATTTGTATAGTCTCAGTAGCTTTGAATCTTCAAGAAAAAGTGTATGCAGAGGCTTAGATCCTCATTCTTATTTCAAGTTTTCAGTTCCATTTCTCTCCATCTGTGTCAAGTTTTATGGGTTTTGAATGTTCTTATTCTTTGTATGGAGTTTATCTATGCATGTGTTGTCTATCTTTAGTTCTGGTTTTGATCAAATTAAAATATGCTTTAGATGATACACAAGTTCATAGGGTTTGCATAGGGATTTCTGTAAGCAATATGGTTCTGGGTATTTGTATTTATGGCTTGGGTCTTTGATGAAATGATAGTAATCAGTCTCTGTGTTCTACAGTGCACTAGATGATTTGCCCAATGGATAAGGCACTGAACTAAAACAAGTAAAGTTTATGCTAATGTATGTCTTGTTGGGATGTGTTGTATTCTGCAAAAGTTAAATCAAATCCTTTCTATCCTTTCTACCCTTCAGTTTTATGTATTTTGGCCTTAGTTATTTCATAGCAATGGAGAGTCAATGAATGATTGGTTATCATTTAGTACTTTCTTGCTATTATCTGCTTTGTTCAATCCAGTCTTGGCATTGTAAAGAAGTGTTCTATTTTACTGGATTAGGTGCACCCACCTTGGTTCTGTAGAGCCAGAAAGTGAAGAGGGCAGTCTTGTCCCTATAGTTGGTCAAGTTACCTACAGATTTCCCCATATTTAGAACTGACCATTCCCATAATCAGTCTTAAGTATATCGGTGTCTCATGGAGTGTAAAATATGTTCTAGGAACCAACACATGGGTCAAATCTAGAAGGGCAAACTAGTTCCATAGCTAGTGCACCACTTGCTATTGATTGCCCCTCCACACTTTTGGCAAAGTGGGCTAGGGGTCCTTATGACCTCAAATCTCCTCTCAAATAGTTTGCAACAATAATAATAGCCCCAATTCCACAGGTGATGGCATGAGGAAATGGAAATGTGACATTTGTGGTACAACATGGTTTGGGAGCATCACTAGAGTTAATGCACACTTCCTCTTTTGACCAAAGAAAGGTGTGGGAGCATGTGAATTTTTTTAGGCTAAAATTCTGCATTAAAAAATTGAGTTCAACAAGCTTTGGGGTGTTCCAGATGACTTGAGAATTGCAATGCCTACTACCTTGTCTGGTAGGCAACATGTTCAGACTATTCAACATATTTAGGGCCAAAAAATGTGGGGGCAGCCACATATTTCTACTCCTACATCTCATTAGAGAGAAGGGATTTTATCAAGGTTAGCCTTGAAACCTTCATCCACTTATAGTGTTATGGTTGAATCACAACATGACAAGGGGAAACACAAGATGAAAACTCAAAGTAACCCCATAGCTGATTTGTTTAATGTGCATCTAAGAGAGCAGATAGATGATTCCATTGGCATGTTCTTTTTTTCCAATGGCATCCCATTTCATGTAGCTCGATCTCATTATTGTAAGGAGATGATGTAAATGGTGGCAAAGGGGGGAACATAATTTGTGCGACTAGGTGAGCACAAATTGAGGTCCACAATCTTGGATAACAACTATGCCAAGATCAATTCATTGATGGAGAGGATGAGGGCATGTTGGGAGGAGTCTGGATGCAACATAGTTATGGATGGGTGGATGGACATTAAGCACCATCCACTCATCAATATCATAGTTACATGCTCAGAGGGCCCATTCTTTCTCAGGGCAGTTGATTTTTCATGATATCAAAACAATGTTGATTTTTAGTTTGACATCCTTTGAATGACTATTGAGGAGATTGGGCCACAAAATATGGTCCAAGTAGTGACAAATGTAGCACATGTGTGCAAAGCTGCAAGGAAGCTTATTGTTGCTGCATACAGAAATATTTCATAGACTCTATGTTGTGTGCATCCTATGAACAATGCACTTCATGACATGGGAAAGATTGAGTAGATTAGAAGAGTGGTCAACGATGCGAGAGATGTGCAGATGTATATCTGCAACCACCACACATCATATGCAGTCTTCAGGATTTTTACAAAAGAGTTCTTGAAACTAGTTGAGACCAAATATGCATCCTATTTCATTCTTATGGAGAGAATGCTTGAGTTGCAAGAGCCACTGCAACTCATGGTTATGATGCACAAATGGAATCGGTGGATGGAACCTAGACAAATCAGGGGAGGGTAGAGGAGATAATGAAGAGTGATGCATTTGAGTGATGCAAAATACATAGTCTCTACCATCACTCAAGTTTTCCATGTCATTAGATATGGGAACGGGGGATGCACCTAACCTTGGAGAAGTATACGAGTGCATTGATTCTATGATTGGCCAGATGGGGGAAATTGTGCAAGAGGACCCCACTTTAGCATTCTACAATAAGAACATTTGGCCTAATATTCAAAGTAGATGGGACAGCCTAAACACTCCCTTGCACATGGCTTCTTATGCATTGAATCCAAAGTGGTACATACCTAGACCTAGTAGAGTTACACCGATTTAGGATGATGAGGTGAAGAAAGGGTTCTTCAAACGCATTGATAGGATGTATGATGCTGAAATTGTTGGTAAGATTCGCACTGAGTGGATGAAATTTTCTATGCTTAGGGGTTATAAGGTTGTGGCAAAGGCAAATATTAGAACTATGGGACAAGAGGACCCTATTTTGTGGTGGACTTGTCATGGACTGAAATTAGTGACTACCACACTAGTCATTTGTTGGTTGTCTCAAGTTTCTAGTTCTTTAGCTTCTAGGAGAAATTGGTCTACTTATAGCTTCATCCACTCTCTTAAGAGGAAAAAACTTACCTCTAAGAGAACAGAGAAGCTAGTGGTTATACATAGTGCCTTGCGTATCACTAACTGCAAGACACATGTGTACAAGGAGATCCCAATAGCAGAATGGGATGTAGAGAAAGAGGAGTCATCACAGATTGATGACGATGAGGATGCTTAAAATGTAGGGCCATTTGGTGTTCCTTTGGCGGATCTTAACTTTTGCAAGTCCAGTAGTTTCAATGATGAGGAGTTTTCCCACCTCCCAAGGGATGGTTAGAGGCCTCTACATTTTGTCATTTTTTCATTTTTATTTTGTACTTGTTTTGATATCATGCTACACATTGTAATCATCTTTATGATCAGATATTTTTTATATCATATAATAGAAATATTTCATTTGTTGACTCAACAATTTAAAAATTTTATGTAGTATTATTGAGTATTCTAATTTCTAATTACTAATTTGATATTGAAAACTTCAATGTTTGAGTATTTACTATTTAGTAAGTGGCATTTTCTATTTTGTTATTCTACTTCTTAATAGTCTTATACATATTTTCATAACTAGCATTTTAACTACCATATGTATAGTATATGGTATATACACCCCCCCTCGCTTGTCATCCCCAAATTAAGGCCCCTTTGTCCCCCCATTCTGATGTCCCCCCATCCCAAATACCTATCCCCCCATTCTGGTGTCCCCCCGCGCCCGACAATAGTGTAACTATGCATTAACATTATCCTTTATACATTCTTCACACCTAATTGAAAGGAAATATTTAGATAATTTAGACAATTTTTTCATTATTAACTTTGGAATATTGAAATTAGTCATGTAAATAGATTTCTAATATTATTATTTATCTATTTGAATTTTATATTTAGAAGTCTAAATATTATACTTCAATTTAGTACTCCCATTAACATGATCAATAATCTTTAATCTTTTTAATTTATTTGAATTTTATTAAATTTAATATCTTTACCAATTATTAATTTTATTAATTATTACAAATGAAGATTGTATTCTAAATTTAATTTATTGGTATATAAATATTTGTTAATGTATAATTTAAATTAATATATATTAAGTATTATTAAATTGGTTATCTATTAAGTTCAATATTATTTAATTATTATATATGATTGTACTGTTGTATTGAACGATATCTATAATAGAAATGTTTCAAAAGTATTTTTATCCATATTTGATATGGTATTCCTATTGTGCTATAATTTTTTCAATATTTATTATTATTTTCAGAAAATAGTTCTTTTCTATTTTGTTCTTCTTTACCAGTTGGAGAGATTACATTGGTCAATCGTCATTTGTTCAAGATAGCATGTGCGATTGTAAAGTCTTATATTAGACCTATCTAGGATCATCTTCCTATGATCATATTTTTTTTTGTTTGTGGCTGCTCGATATTTGATCCATTTTCTGTATGTGGGTAACATGTTTGTTGCTTGCTTGGACCTATTTGGAGATTCCATGTGCAGTCATTGATCTTTGGCTTTCAATCATTATGATCACAGCGTGTGTTTCATGGATCTCATGTGAATCATTTTATATGATTGTGCATCTTGTTGTTTCTTTTCATGGTTCCTTTATTCATTTTTGGTCGGACCTATTTGTTTGTACATGTATCTTTCTTGGGGAATGTAATTCTCTCTTGGTTGAATTTTAGAGGCATTGCCTATATGTAATAATTTTATGTATCTTGAGTAGTAGTGGTTGGTTCATGGAACCGAGATCTAAGACTTTGGCATATAAGAAATAGGATGAGTTTCATTTCATTTTATATGGTTGTAATCGGGAAGGCCTGACAGCTCAGCATGTATGTTATTTTTGATGGATATTACTAATGCATTGGGGAATTTTAATATGTTTGATCACTACATTGAGTGATGTTGGAGTTTTTGTTGTTGTCATTAGTGTTTTGTCACTGATGTTAACATATGTTTCTGTGAAGAGTACAGGCTGGTTACTACAGTGTACAGACATTGTACGGATGTTTCGGGAGGTGAGAAGTCAAATGAGAGTACAGGAAGATGTTGTGATCTTATATCCAAGATCACATCATGTAATGTTTCATATCGGATGAGTTACAGATATTTTGGTGAAGAGTGGTTCCTGGACTGTGACAGTTGAAGTTGACAAAGTGAGTCTCTGTGTTTCTGGTATATCTTACATAAGGTATGGATTCAGTATATGTGATCTTAAGAGATAATAGACAAGCTACTAAAGAATGTTTGTTGGTCAGTGCAAGGTACAGAATGCTGGATGATGTCAATTGTGGCATGTGTTCTGGAGATAACTTATTTGGAAGCTGACTTGAGGGATGTAGCATGCATTTTGGTTGGGGAATGTAAATTAAGGATGTCGGTCCTTAATTGTTGTAATGTAATCATTGTATACTTGTTTTAGATATCATGTGTATCTTAGCAAGGTTTTATGTAATTGTTTGTATATTAGGAAAGCCTAATCGACCGACTTGATCATGTAAAATGTAATAGGGTATATATGTAAGATCTTTTCTTTGGAAAAGACATGGTAAGAATGTATGTGATGTAAATGAGATTGTGAAAGTTGTGAGCTTGTGTCTATTAGATGTAGATTAGAGAATTACTTGTGTACTTCATTGGAACTGATCAAGCAAACATAGTTGATGTCAGACAGTTCAAAAGATTATGTATTTCTTCATATACACTTGTGTTGCGAACAGTGAGTTCTGAAGGTAGATTTAACTTTCTTTGGGCAGTGAGCCTACCCTTGTTTCTTGACTCCTAAAAGGGTATGTCCTCTAACAAGTACTATGTACTGTAATGTTTGAATAATCTCCTAACAAGGCTAGATCTTCTAACAAGGATACTATCCTCTTAGTACATCATTTTTGGGTGCTAATTCCCACCGAGGTTTTTACCTTTAACAGGGTTTCCCCGACACCAAAATATTGTGTCATTGTGTTGGCATTCATTGTGTTCATTGGATTTGATATTATTGCTATTCAAAGTTTAAAGTTTAATATTCTATCATACAACTGATTCAACCCCCCATCTCAGTTGTATTGTGGATTGTTATTCCTAACAATTGGTATCAAAGCTACTAGTTCGTAGAGAGAAATCTTAATAGCTTGAGGTGATCTTGGAGATAGCATTCTATAGGAAGGATAGTCTGAAATTTGATCCTGAAAACTTTGACAGTTGGAAGAACAAGATGTGAACTCATTTGCTATGTTTGGGCATTGACTACTGGTTGATTACAAAGAATAAGGTAGGTATGAAGAATGAGAATGACTTTCCATCAGCTACTGATGATGAAAAGAAGGTACTCTCATAAAACATGGTCGCAAGAGAAGCATTGATCAGCGCACTCTCTGAAGGAGAATTTACTGAAGTTAAAGACTTGGATTCGACACACCAGATTTGGAAAAAATTAGAAGCACTATATGAAGGAAACAAGTATACCAAGCAAGAAAAGTTACAAAACTGTAAAACAAAAATAGAGAAGCTACAAATGAAGGATGATGAAATTATTAGGGCTTATGTTCAAAAGGTTACAGAGGTTGTGGTTGGAATCAGTAACTGTGGAAGCACTTATGATGAAGAAGAAGTCATTGCGAAGATCCTTAGATCATTGACACCTATTTACAAGACTAAGGCTATATCTATAAAAGAAGCTATACCTTTGACTCTGAACTTTAGCAAAGAGATGTTGATTGCAAAGCTAACTACCTTTGAAGTTGCTGAAATGGGAGATTCTGTACCTAAAGTTAAATTTGCATTCAAAGCATCTGCACACAAGAGGATAATGTTTGCACTTCTGAGCACCAGTAGTGAGAACCTAAAAGAAGAGCTTGGTGAATATGTTGAGGAATGGGAACAGATACAAGAAGAGGTAAGAAAGATGGATGAACTTGTTGCATTGATTACTAGAAGAGAAAAGAGAGGTAAGGGTAAATTTGAAGGAAAGTTACCTTTGAAATATTTTTCATGCAATAAGGTAGGTCATTTTGCATCTAGATGTCCTACAAGAGTTCCTAAGTACAAGCCTAAGTTTTTCAAGTCTAAGTATTCAAAGGATAAGGAATGTTATTATGCTAGTGAAGGTATTTTTGATGATGATGACTTAGATTATGAGGAGATTGGATTTGTTGTTATTAAAGATGAGCCAGTATATCGAAAAAAAAGCTTTAGTATCACATGTTGATAAGAAATCTGAATGGATTATAGACAGTGGTTGTTCACATCATATTACTGGAGATAAAAACAAGTTTGTTAATTTAGTGAAGTATGATGGTGGTGTTGTAAGATTCAGAGACAATCTTCCTAAACCTATCGTAAGAGTAAGATCTATTACTCTGGATGGAAAAACTAATGTTGATAATGTACTACTTGTTGATGGACTTAAGCATAACTTGTTGTGTGTTGGATAGTTAATGGACAAATATTTTCAATTACAATTCAATTATGGTAAATGTTTTATCAAAAGTAAGGTAGGAAAGCTGATTGTAACTGGTACTAAATCTAGAGGTAATGTATTTGAATTAAATACATATGGAGCCTCTTGTTTTGTTGCAAAGGTAGATGACAATTGGTTATGGCACATAAGGTTTTGTCATGTTAACTTTCATAATATTGTGAACGCAAGTTTGACTAATGCAGTAAGAGATCTACCGAAGATTGTAAAACCATCTAACACTCTATGCAGAGAATGTGTTATGGGAAAATAGACTAGAAGCAGTTACAAAAGAAAAGCATATACATCAAAAGGAAAGTTGGATCTGGTACATGCAGACCTATGTGGACCTACAAGGACAAGATCATACTATGGTGAAAGGTATTTTATACTTTTTATTGATGACTTTTCTAGAATGATATGGGTTACTTACTTGAAAGAGAAATTAGAAGTATTTGATAAGTTCAAGATATTCAAGGTAAAAGTAGAGAATGAATCAGGTTTAAAGATAAAATATTTGAGGTCAGACAGAGGTGGAGAGTTTCCTTCATACTTATTCAATTCATATTGCGAAGAGCATAGAATACAAAGACAGACATCTACTCCTAGGACTCCACAACAGAATAGGATAACAGAGCGAAGAAACAGGACTATACTTGATGCTGCTAGGACAATGTTGCTTGAAGGAAATGTATCGCATATGCATTGGAGAGAGGTTGTTGGGATAGGGGTGTACACATTGAACAAAGTTCAAATTAGAGAAGGTACAAGACTCCTTATGAATTATGGTTTCATCATACTCCTACTGTAAAATATTTTAGAATATTTGGTAGTAAGTGCTATATCAAGAGAGATGATGAGATAGGGAAGTTTGATGCTAGAAGTGATGAAGGAATTTTTCTTGGTTATTCACAACAAGAAGGCATAGATTTTGAAGAGATATTTTCTCCTATTGCTAGAATAGAAGCTGTGAGATTATTCTTCTATTATGCTGCACATAAAAACTTCAAGGTATATCAGATGGATGTGAAATCTGCATTCTTAAATGTGGATCTTGAAGAAGTGTGTATAGAACAACATGATGGATTTTCTCTATCCAAAGATGGAGACATGGTATGCCAGTTGAAGAAAGCTTTGTATGGACTGAAGCAAGCTCCAAGGGCTTGGTATGCAAGGTTAGACAAATACTTACTTCGGTTTGGATTTAGAAAAGGTAATGCTGACAGTAATTTGTATTTAAGAACTAGTGAAGATGGAGTTTTGATAATAGAAGTCTTTGTTGATGATATTATCTTTGGAGGCAATGATAAACTATGTGAGAAATTGTCTAAAAAGATGGAAAATTAATTTGATATGTCCATGATAGGCAAAATGAAACTCTTTCTTGGACTGCAAATAAATCATAGCAAGAATGACATTTTTATTTCTCAGACTAAATATCTTAAAGAAATGCTAAAAAAGTTTGGAATGGAAGATTGTAAACTAGTTGGTACACCCATGGTGACTGGTAATATGCTGACAATTGATGATGAATCAAAGTGTATTTTTCAAACCAAGTACAGATCAATGGTTGGAGGATTACAATATCTGACTCACACCACACCAGATATTGCTAATGTTGTTGGAATTGTGGCTAGATAGCAGGTATAACCTAAAGAGACACACCTAGCTGTTGTGAAAAGGATATTGAGATATCTGAAAGGAACAATAGAAATGATAGCTTTGAACTTCATGCTTATATTGATGTTGATTCGGCAGGAAATATTGATGACAGGAAGACTACTAGTGGTGGTGCATTTTTCCTTGGGAAAAAGTTAGTTTCATGGCTAAGTAAGAAGCAAGATTGTATAGCTCAATCTAATGCAGAATTAGAGTATGTTGTTGCTTCTAATAACTGCACTCAAATTGTTTGGATGAAACAAAAGTTGAAAGAAATTGGAATAACTTTTGATGAGCATGTGGTTATCCATTGTGATAACACCATTATAGTAAATATGTCCAAGAATCTGGTGATGCATTATAAAACTAAACATGTTTCTATCAAGTATCACTTCTTGAGAGACAAGGTGGCAACGAAGGAAATAAAGTTGGAGTATATTAGTGTTGGGAACTGCAATTGAAATAATTGTTGCATTTTCATTGATGTCAAATCTAAACTGGTAAGACTGTTGCTACTTAGGAAAGTACTATATCTATTTGAGTGTTGCTAAGAGGCTAGGCAAGGTTGGTAACAATAGCACCTAAGGAAAGGTTGATTTATCTTGATACTACAAAGTGTACTTGACTATGTTGCACAATGATGAGATAATGTATTGTTTATCTTAGTAAGACTGAAGACTAAACTGGTAGGCTTGACCAAGCAAAGAATGGAAAAATCATGTTTAAGCCGAGTAATGTTAGTGTTGACCGAGTCAATGTATGCCGAGAAAAAATATAGTGTCGACCGAACAACAGTTAATTTTCGAGGAAGATAGTGTAAGCCGAGTAAACATTTTTAGTAATGACCGAGCTTTCTACATGAAGACTGAGTAGTTGATCACAGTATTAACCGAGCATCAACAATTTTATATTTGAAGAGAATTTAATTTTGGAGCTGACATTGTTGAATTCTTGGATTATGTAAAACGTGTTGACTTTATTTATTGATTGTTTGAAAGCATTAAATGCATTGTAAAACATTTTATTGTAAATCTTTAAGAGATTTGAGATGATTCTAGAAAAGGAGTCAAAGAGCATGAAGCGGGTAGATTTAATGAATCTGACCTAACCCTAAGATCTACAAATGAGATTGAGCGGCATAAGATGAGTTAACCTAATTGAGGAAAGTATATGTAAATGTTGGATATGCAAGTGCATGAAGAAAATAGAGAATGTTGGAAGAGTAAAGTTTTATTGACTAAATAAGCAGAAAAGGCTGAAGGAGAATTGTGGTGGTTGCTTGAAGAAAAGTTCCAAGCAAATCAGAGATGGAGATGGCAAAGTTTCAAAGTCAGTAAACCAACATTAGTGTACGGAATCGGATCTAATATTTGCAAAGTGAGTTGTATATTTTTTAGATAAATATTGCTGCTACTTTCTAACCATTGTAACAGTCAAAATCATTTTAACAGAGGATGGCCTAACAGTCATATGTTAAATCTTTTGAACAAGGTTGCATTCTAATGGAGTGTATGTAAGTCCTATGACTAGGCTCACTTTTAACAGGGTGATTGAAATTCTTTAACCAGGTCACACCTGACAGTGTGTATTGTAACTTTTGACAAGGTTGGCTTTTTACCGAGCTCACTTCAGAAGAGTGAAAATAATAGTAGCATGTTACAAAGTGGTTTTTCCCAAATTGGGTTTCCACTATAAATCCTAGTGTTAATACTTGTGTGAATGTTTTGGTTTGAACATTTCTATGTTTTACAAGTTAAGTTACTATTGGGTAGTGGACTGCATTGTTGTATGTTTCTATTATTGAATCAGTGATGACCGAGTTTGTCTTGGTTATTGGATCTGATCTAAGGAAAAATTTTAAGATTGTTTTATACATCAGGACCTAAGAACAACTGATTCACCCCCCCTCTTTGTTGTTCTAAATCATATTAACAATTGGTATCAGAGCTTTGTTGCTTATCATTAGTGTTGACATAAATCAATTTTAAAGGGGCTTGAAGCAAATGATCAGGATGTATAAGGAGGAGGTACCGAAGCTGAATAAAGAAAACTTCCCTGCATGGCAAAGCTTGATGAAGCTGCATCTGGCCGGTATTGGTGACTCTGCAAAGTACTACATTGAGAATAGCTATGTCTCACCTATCACACCTTTGACTATCAAAGAAATGAGAGCTAAACAAGAACATAATCAGGCAATGTTGGAAATTGCATCTACCCTAAGCTACCCAGAATTTGAGGACATTAAGAATTGCACAACTGCTAAGGATATGTGGGACACACTTGCAAGGATCTATGGTGGTGACCTAAATGTGCTGAAAGCAAAGGCCGAGAGTCTTAGAGGTAAGTTTGATGAAATGAGAATGCAAGAAGGTGAAAACATTGCACAATATTATGGTAGAATAAAAGAAGTTGTGAATTCTATTAGAGGAGAAAATGGGGCTATTGATGATGAAACTATAATTAGGAAAGTACTAAGAACCCTACATCCCATATATGCTATTTAGATATCAGCTATTCAAGAATCTAGATGTAACTCTACTAATGTGCTTACTTTGGAAAGTTTGGTTGGTAAGCTGACTGCTTTTGAACTCTCTAACTATGATAATTTCACTGTTGGAAGCATTGGAAATGTTGAATCTACTTTCAAGTCACAGCTAGTTCTGAACAAGCCAAAGAAAGAAAAAGAAAGATGCATCAGTGAAAGTGACAGTGACACTTCTGATGAAGATCTAGAAGATCTAGAAGCTCTTATGGCTAGAAGACTGAGAAGGGGAAAAGGAAAGTATAAAAGTAAACTCCCTATTATATGTTTTGCATGTAATAAAGTTGGTCATATAGCTGCTAGATGTCCAGATAGGAAGGATAAAGATGATGAAAGAAAAAAAAAACACAAAGATAGAAAAGATGATAGAAGCTATCGATGGAACAAAGACTACAAAGGAAAAGGTAAGAAATCTTGTTACATTGTTGAAAAAGAAACTAACACTGATAGTGATGATTTTGAAATTGAGGTAGTCTTTGTTGCAATGAAAGATGAATCTGATGAGGATGAGAAAACTGCATTGATATCCTATGTGAACAAGAATGATAAATGGATTATTGATAGTGGTTGTTCACATCACATGACTGGTGACAAAAATAATTTTGAGACCTTACATCATTACAGAGGTAAAAGTGTAAAATTTGGTAATGATGCACCATGTCCTATTAGAGGAAAAGGTTTGATTAAACTGACTGATAAGATATCTTGTGAAAATGCATATTGGGTTGAAGGTCTTAATTACAATCTGTTAAGTGTTGGCCAGCTCAACAAAACTAGTTACCGAGTGGAATTTCATCACAAGAAAGCTAAAATATTTAATGCTACTGGAGAACTAATTGGAAGTGGAGATCAGACTAGAGGTAATTTGTTCTATCTTGACCTATCTAAAGAAACATGTTTAATTGCACAACTTGATGATATTTAGTTATGGCATAAAAGGCTATCTCATGTTAATTTTGACAATCTGGTAGAGATAAGTAAGAAGAAAAAGGTAAGAGGTCTACCTAGATTAAAGAAACCTAAGAATGCGATGTGCAAGGAATGCCAGTTAGGAAAAATGACAAAGTCAAGTTTCAAGAGTAAATCCTTTACTTTTGAAAACATTTTAGATTTGGTTCATACTGACCTTTGCGGACCCATGGGTGTACAAAGTTACTATGGTGCTAGATACTTTATCTTATTTGTTGATGATCATACTAGGATGATGCGTGTGATGTTTCTAAAAGAAAAATTTGAAGCTTTTCAATTCTTTAAGTGGTATTTGGCTAAGGTTGAGAAAGAGACAGGTAGGACCCAAAATGTCGTAGATCTGACCAAGGTGGAGAATTTACATCAAATGAATTTAATTTATTTTACAATGATAGAGGAATTAGAAGATAGATGTATGCACCTAAAACACCTCCACATAATGGTATAGCAGAAAGGAGAAACAAATCTATTTTGGATTGTGAAAGGACATTGTTGATTGAAAAGAATGTGGCACAAAAATATTGGAAAGAAGCTATAAACACTGTTGTCTACACTCTTAACCGGGTACAGATCAAGAAAGGTACAAATCTGACACCCTATGAATTATGGCATGGGCATGCACAGAGTGTTAAATACTTTAAAATCTTTGGAAGTAAGTGCTATATATTAAAATACACTAGGAATGGACAGTTTGATGCTAAGAGTGATGAAGGCATATTCCTAGGGTATTCCACAAAAAGTAAAGCTTATAAGTGTTTGAACTCTAACACTAACAAAATTGTGGAAAGTGTGAATGTCAAAATTGATGAGTATGCAGAAAGAAATGAAGTTGACAACAAAAGAGAACTAGAAGATTATAGATCTTTTGTGTACATTGAGGAAGAAGAAGAGGCAAGTAACAGACTTGCACCTGATGCCGAGTCTCAGGTAAGCAATGTTGAGCGACAGACAGATGTTGCCGAGCATCAGGAAAATAGTGCCGAGAGAGAATAAAAACATGCTGAGCTACAAGAAAATGTTGTTGAATATCAGGAAGAGGTTGTTGAGCATTCTGAAGTTGAATCTGACAATCTTGTTGAGGAACATGATGAAATAGAGGAGAGAGGAGTTGAACCTGTTTTGGAAAAATATGTAAGAAGACATCACAAGCCTGAACAGATAATTGGAGACAAAAATACTGGAATTCAGACCAGAAGTAAGACTAAGGATCCAACATGTCTACTATGTGAATTTGAACCCAAGTCAACTAGAGAGGCATTGGAGAATGAACACTGGATACAAGCAATGAATGAAGAGATTGACCAAATTGAGAAGAATGATACTTGGACTCTAGTGCCGAGACCTGAAAATAAAAATGTTATAGGAACAAAGTGGGTGTTTCAAAATAAGATGAATGAAAATGGTGAAATCACTAGGAACAAAGCTAGGCTGGTATGCAAAGGCTACGCACAAGAAGAAGGAATAGATTATGGGGAGACATTTGCCCCTTAAGCTAGATTGGAAGGAGTAAGAACTCTGCTTGCATATGTTGCTTATAAAGATTTCAAGGTATATCAAATGGATGTCAAGTCTGCATTTTTGAATGGTATACTAGAATAAGAAGTTTACGTAGAACAGCCAGAAGGTTTTATTGATCCAAATAGAAGACACATGGTGTGCAAACTAAACAAAGCATTATATGGATTGAAGCCAACTCCCAGAGCATGGTATGAGAGGTTGCACAACTACTTGATACAGATTGGATTTTCAAGAACAAATGACACAAGCATCTGTACATGAAGGATGAAGAAGGTAAAGGTATCATGTTGGCAAAAAAAATTGTGGATGACATTATTTTTGGTGGACAAGATACATTATGTAAAAGTTTTTCAAATGAAATGCAAACTGAATTTGAAATGAGTATGTTTGGTGAGATCAAATTCTTTGTTGGTTTACAAGTACATCAGAGGAAGAATGGAATTTTCATTACACAATCTAAGTATGTTAATGAAATACTAAAAACTTTTGGGATGGAAGATGCTAAACCAGTGGGAACTCCTATGGTTAGTGGACAAAAGTTATCTAAGAATGATGATGATGCAGAAGTGAATCAGACTTTGTACAAATCCATGATTGGAAAATTGCAATATGTTGTACATAGTAGACCAAATATTGCACTAGTTGTTGGGATTGTGGCAAGATTCTCTACCAATCCTAAGGAAACACACATGATGGCCGTGAAAAGAATTATGAGATATTTGAAAGGAACTACTGACTATGGTCTATATTATAAGAAGGATGACAAATTTGAACTCAAAATTTATACAGATGATGATTGGGTAGGAAATGTAGATGACAGAAAGAGTACTAGTGGTGGAGCTTTCTTTCTTGGATAGAGATTAGTCTCCTAGACAAGCAAGAAACAAAATTGTATTTCCCAATCTACTGCCAAGGCCGAGTATGTTGCTGCTACAGTAAACTATTCAAATTTGGTATGGATAAAATAATTATTGATAGGCATGAAAGAAGAAATCATTGAACCTGTTGTTATTTTTTGTGACAACACAAGTGCTATCAATATTTCTAAGAATCCAGTGATGCACAATAAGACCAAGCACATTGCAATCAAGTATCACTACTTGAGAGAATTAGAACAAGATAAAGAATTCCGGATGGAATATGTGAATACAAAAAAACAATTAGCAAATATATTCACTAAAGCTTTACCCAGAGAAGCTCATGAGTATTTGAGAAGTCAATTAGGGGTCCTTCCCCTAACTGAGGCTGCCTAGATAAGCTAGAAGCACTACATCAAATGTGCTATAGCAGAATATTTGACAAATTGATGCAGAAGTTTGTCACACTTTAGGGCTGTCCTAGAGTTGTGAAAAGAAGCAAAAAATCAGTCATAAGCAAGATGACATAGGGAGAAACACTGAGCTGCACAGATATTATCTACATCTGATGGATGTATGTTTTAGTTGCTGCTTTGGCTTTTTTGTCAAAGAGGGAGATGAACTAATAAAATAACACGTGACATTGAAAGGTAAGAGGATGATGACTTGAAATGAAGGATCAGGATAGAGGGAGATCTGAATACTTCTGACGGTCACAAAAGTGAGGCTTATAGGATTCTGGATCAGAATGAAGCTAAGGATATTATAAATAATTCTCTAATGAACAAATTAAAAAAAATTTGGATTGGTTGGTAATCCATGTGTTATTCAGGTGATATCATATGGTGTTGCCATCAATGTCAAAGAGGGAGATTGTTGGGAACTGCAATTGAAACAATTGTTGTATTGTCATTGATGTCAAACCTAAATTGGTAAGACTGTTGCTACGTAGGAAAGTACTATATCTATTTGAGTGTTGCTAAGAGGCTAGGCAAGGTTGGTAACAATAGCACCTAAGGAAAGGTCGAGTTATCTTGATACTACAAAGTGTACTTGACTGTGTTGCACAATGATGAGATAATGTATTGTTTATCTTAGTAAGACTAAAGACTAAACTGGTAGGCTTGACCGAGCAAAGAATGGAAAAATCATGTTTAAGCCGAGTAATGTTAGTGTCGATCGAGTCAATGTATGCCAAGCAAAAATATAGTGTCAACTGAACAACAGTTAATTGTCGAGGAAGACAGTGTAAGCCGAGTAAACATTTTTAGTAATGACCAAGCTTTCTACATGAAGACCGAGTAGTTGATCACAGTATTGACTGAGCATCAGCAATTTTATATTTGAAGAGAATTTAATTTTGGAGCCAATATTGTTGAATTCTTGGATTATGTAAAACATGTTGACTTTATTTATTGATTATTTGAAAGCATTAAATGCATTGTAAAATATTTTATTGTAAATCTTTAAGAGATTTGAGATGATTCTAGAAAAGGAGCCAAAGAACATGAAGCGGGTAGATTCAATGAATCTGACCTAACCCTAAGATCTACGAATGAGATTGAGCAGCATAAGATGAGTTAACAAAGTATATGTAAATGCTGGATATGCAAGTGCATGAGGAGAACAAAGAATGTTGGAAGAGTAAAGTTTTATTGACTGAATAAGCAGAAAAGGCTGAAGGAGAATTGTGGTGGTTGATTGAAGAAAAGTTTCGAGCAGATCAGAGATGGAGATGGCAAAGTTTCAAAGTCAGTAAACCAGCATTAGTGTACGGAATCAAATATGATATTTGCAAAGTGAGTTGTATATTTTTCAGATAAATATTGCTGCTACTTTCTAACCATTGTAACAGTCAAAATCCTTTTAATAGAGGTTGACCTAACAGTCATATGTTAAATTCTTTGAACAAGATTGCATTCTAATGGAGTGTATGTAAGTCTTATGACTAGGCTCACTTTTAACAACGTGATTGAAATCCTTTAACTAGGTCACACATGCCAGTGTGTATTGTAACCTTTGACAGGGTTGGCTTTTTACCGAACTCACTTCAGAAGAGTGAAAATAATAGTAGCATGTTACAAAGTGGTTTTTTCCAAATTGGGTTTCCACTATAAATCCTGGTGTTAATACTTGTGTGAATGTTTTGGTTTGAACATTTCTATGTTTTACAAGTTAAGTTACTGTTGGGTAGTGGACTGCATTGTTGTATGTTTCTATTATTGAATCAGTGATGACCGAGTTTGTTTTGGTTATTAGATCTGATCTAAGGAAAAATTTTAAGATTGTTTTATACATCAGGACCTGAGAACAACTGATTCACCCCCCCTCTCTGTTGTTCTAAATCATATTAACAATTAGTACAAAGGAATAGATTACAGACATCTTTACAAAACCATTGCCAAAAGATAACTTTGAATATCTCAGAGGTGTGCTTGGGGTACAGGCCCCTCCTAGTTAGAATTAAATGATGTAGGGATGCATCAATCCAAACATTTTCAAAGCCTTATCATATTCTGGACTTGATGTAGGGATCTACTCCTGAAGGGGAGTGACCATTGAAGAAAGTTTTGAAGAACAGTTGATGAATTACAACACCCTTTGCCATTGTTGTCAAAGGGAGAGTGTTGCTATGAGAAAATCCCTACTGTATGGGGAGATTGTATGGAGGTGTACTATGAGAGTACTTTTTCATTACAAAACTTTGGATTGATAAAACTTTGGGTTAATGGATTTTCCCATATGTTGACATCAATGCCAAAGGGGGAGATTGTTGGATATTGTTAATGCATTGGGGAAATTTAATATGTATAATCACTACGTTGAGTGATATTGGAGCTGTTGATGTTGTCATTAGTGTTTTGTCACTGATGTCAACATATGTTTATGTGAAGAGTACAAGCTGGTTACTATAGTGTACAGACACTGTATGGATGTTTCAGGACGTGCGAAGTTAGATGAGAGTACAGGAAGATGTTGTGATCTTATATCCAAGATCACATCATGTAATATTTCATATGGGATGAGTTAAAGATGTTTTGGTGAAGACTGGTTCCTGGACAGTGACAGTGGAAGTTGACATAGTGAGTCTGTGTTTCTGGTATATCTTATAGAAGGTATGGATTTAGTATATGTGAGCTTAAGGGATAACAGACAAGGTACTGAAGAATGTTCGTTGGTCAGCACAAGGTACGAAATGTTGGATGACGTCAACTGTGGCGTGTGTTTTGGAGATGACTTATTTGGAAGCTGACTTGAGGGATGTAGCGTGCATTTTAGTAGGGGATTGTAAATTAAGGATGTCAGTCCTTAATTATTGTAATGTAATCATTGTATACTTGTTTTAGATACCATGTGTATCTGAGCAAGGTTTTATGTAATTATTTGTATATTAGGAAAGCCTAATCGACCAACCTGATCATGTAAAATGTAATAGGGTATATATGTAAGATCTTTTCTTTGGAAAAGACGTGGTGAGAATGTATGTGATGTAAAAGAGATTGTGAAAGCTACGAGCTTTTGTCTGTTGGATGTAGAGCAAAGAATTACTTTGGGTAGTGAGTTATGAAGGTAGATTTAACCTTCTTTGGGCAGTGAACCTACCCTTCTTTCTTGACTCCTAACAGGGTTTGTCCTCTAACAAGGACTGTGTATTGTAATGTTTCAATAAGCTCCTAACATGGCTAGATCTTCTAACAAGGATACTATACTCCCAGTACATCATTTGTGGGTGCTAATTCCCACTAGGTTTTTTACCTTTAACAGGGTTTCCCGACACCAAAATATTGTGTTATTGTGTTGGCATTCATTTTGTTCATTGGATTTGATATTGATGCTATTCAAAGTTTAAAGTTTAATATTTTGTCATACAACTGATTCACCCCCCTCTCAATTGTATTGTGGACTGTTATTCCTAACATTTTTATCTCTGAATGAATATATTGGATCATGCATTCTCTCTCTACTTTTGTGTTGTTGCTTCCTTGTGTTACTCATAGCTATGAGGTTGGGCATCTCCTTTGGGGATCCTCCCACCTTGGCACTGCATCAGATCCATAAGTGGTAGTTGAATGTGAAATAGGATCAAAACTAGCAATTAAAGACTTAAGCTCTTGTTGAACTTCATTTCTCTTTAGCTCCAAATCTTGTGTAAACAATGAAAAATCAAAAACTTTAACAAGTAATTTACCAACCTCTTTAAAAAATTTCTTCATCTTATTCATTTGAACTATAAGTTTCCCTTTATTTGATGCAATGGTCTCCATTAACTTATGAGTCCTCTTCTTTTCATAATCCATCTTTGCTCTATCCATTGCAACTTCCTTCCAAACTAGTAACTTGCTCAGTGATAACATTGACCAAAGTATCCATCTACTCAATTGATGTAGTATTAGAATCATAGTCAACTTCTGGTACAAGGTCTGCAAGAATGTCTCTAGTTGACTGAAGTACTTGGTCATGTTTCTTTTTAGCTCTAAGTTTGTCCCTTTTAGATTTCAACTTTAGTATCTCTGACATTTTCATCAATTCACTAGGACTTATTTCGGTAACATCAATAGGTCCTTGAATGACCTCAGCATCCTCATCTCCAAGCTCATCTTCAATTTCTTCCTTAGGAATATCCATAGCCTTGTCTTTCTTCTTGTAGCTTAAATTCTCACTTAGATCCAATTTCTTTTTTACTGATTGTGCTGCAACATCAACTTCGTGAAATTCATCTTTCTTTTCAACATCATTTGTTTGTCCAACTACATCATTTGCAACAGGTATCACAACCTCTTCAGTCTTATCCTTATGTGCATACTCTTCTCTTTGCACATCTTCAACTTCAACAGTAGGAACTTGTTGTAGAGTATCAGAAGGTATATCACTAATAATTCCTTCAATTACTTTCTTAGCAGTGACAAATTCATCTAGTGTTACCTTTTCAATGGTAGTCTCTTGTGTGTGTTGCTCATCTTGAGTATAATCCATCGATTCATCTTCTTCCTCCAATTTCTTCTTCATGACATTAAGAGTCTCGTCATAAACTGTTTTTGATTCACCTATGAGTATCCTGCATACTCTCCTTCTTGTTCTGAAAATTGGTCTTATAGCCTCAATTGTGAGCTTTACTTCTTCCATAGACAATTCAAGCTTAAGTTGAATCAATTCATGTTCCATCATTTCTCTATCTCATTTTAGAGCATATCTCCACCTAGCATCAATCTTCTTGTAAAGTGATTCAGGTATCATTTTATACAATTCACTAGGTCCTATGTAAAACTTATGTAAACTATATACAATAGCATCTTCTATCTTTTTCTTACCTTCATCATCACATCTTTCATAGAATCATTTGGCATGAACCACACTTCCATATTCCCTTATTTTTTCAACTATGCTATCAGTAATAAAATTTCTCCTAGTCTTGGGTTTAACTGATTTCTCAATTGTCATGCCAACAATCTTTGATTTTTTGCCACTAGCCCTCAATTTGGCTTGCTCTTTGTCATATATTTTTTGAGGTTCTACTTCCCCAATTGTATCTTTCTTAGTACTCTTACCTTTTGACTCTTTATAGCCATGTGTCATTCCCTTCTTTCTCTTGTAAGTTTTCTATTCAGTCACAGGTGTCTTCTCTTTGTCCATTTCCTTTTCCTTTTCCTTAACCTCTATGGGTTTAGGCTTTGATGTGATTTTACTATTTGGATGTACTCTAGCCACAAGGGAAGGAGCCTCCTTTTGCACTGAGGAACTCCTAGTTGCTCTTCTTGTTGCCTTACCAATTATAGAAGATACAACCTCTACCTCTTCTACATTTGCAGTGGAAGCAGAGATCCCTGCCTCCTCGGTCACAAACTTCTTCCTAATCTTATCCATCATTTCCTTTGTAATACCACTCTTCTTGGCTAAATCATAAACTTGTTTCCTCACTCTTTTCTCTATCACTGGCGCCATTAGCTGTGAATGAATTTTTAAATAGGTTTCTTCATAAGTACCAAACATGGGAGTTCTGGCATCAATCGGCTTAGATAGTAACTCATCAACATGAAGTGGTACAATATCACCATCTACCTCATAACCCATTGATAGAGCCCAAAAAGTTATTGGTTGTACTGCATGCATCATACATGTATCAGTATCTACAATAAAACATATATCATCTTTGTACTTCTCCACTATACAGGTTGGGATCCTCTCCCTCTCATGCATTCATTTTTGGAAATCTTTGAAATAACCCCACATTGCACTATTAAAGTTATTTCCTAACATTCTTATGCATTCCTTAATCTACACTACTATTGGTTTATCAGTTGACCATTCAACATTATCGATAACAGGGAAATGACTTTGCAAGTAGAAGAATATACATACCAGAAATGAACCATACTTGAAAGTTTGTTTCTTGTCCTTCTTGATTCTCTCCATGTTCACAAAGAATTGACTTCTCATGATCTTGCATAGGTCATACTATGTATTCTTCTTCACCATCTGATATGCAGCATGCATAACTCCACCGTGCACATTGTTCAATCAGCTCGATTGATATACTTTATAATCGATCACCTTAGATGAAAACCTAACCTCTATATCTACAATTTTGTTAATTGTCATAGCATTTTGATCTTGTTTAGACTTTGTTAGACGAGTGATCTCATTAGCAGGAATTGTTCTTAGAACAGGTACATCACCGATCACAAACAACCTTGTTTTCGCATGAATAATCTCCTTGGTAATCTTATGCAACCTATCCAACCATAGGAACTGATCATGAACAAGACTTAGCACATTCTGATCCATTTGGGTTTGAAATCATTAGCTACGTCGACTATATAAGTAAAACCCTTGTCTACCAAATACTTGTGTTCATCCTTCAATACAGAGTCATTACACATTTTGGTATATGCATTGAAGATAACATTTGAACCCAGATCCTCAATCTTACAATGGACAAACGATCTTATATCTTCAGTCAACAACACACCATGGGGTATTGAAGACAGCTCGTGCGAGATCATTCTCTACCGCCTTCAACAGATGTAACTTAAATATTGGCCTTGGTTCCTTTGCAATCTCAACTAATATAGGAGTATCCATAATGCCAACAATAATTCGCTTCACAAAATAAAGTATAGAACCTTCGCAACACAAATATTTTTTTTTTGGTTCATCAATGAGGGCTCTTCAAACACCACTTCAATTCTAGCACAAGATCACAACTATCATTCCACAATCACTTCAAATCGCCTCAAGGACCCTCACAAGTGCACTGCTTAGCTCGTAGAATGCATTGTGACAAATGAACATCGCTTTTTCCCTTTTACGTTTCATTTCCAAGTAATAAATGCAACGCCAAATAGTACTTTTAGTTGCAATGGTTAGAACATAAAAGGTCACTATGCCATAAAAATCATTATGTGATCACATAGAATCATATGAAATACAAGATTCTTCATCAGATTTTTCATAACATCAATAGGCATCTAAATATGATAATAAATCTTACTGCACACACAACTTAGGGGATAGGTTATAGATCTTACTAGATCTTACTTGATTTGCTCCCTCTAAGCCAATGGTGACTTAGTTTGATGATGGACCATATACACCCGATAGTGATGTGGATCCTTTTGATGTCTTACTCTCTTCCTTAGCATCTTCTCTCTTCTTCCAGATCTTGTTCATCCCTTACCTAGTCTCTTCCACATTAACAATTTGTTTTCCCTTTTGATCCTCTAATTAGTTTATCGGTTGGTTTTTCATTCTACAATTCCTTGCTAGATGACCAATCTTGTGACAATGAAAGCATGTCATACCGATTGTCTTTCATGATTAAGCATTGCCTCTGTTTGATTCATAGCCATGTGTCCATAGTTCCCACAAATTGAGCATGTGACATTGAATTGCCTCTCCCTTTGGTAAGGGTTTTCCCGGTTCACAGGTGACCTTGGATTATTCACTCTTGATGTGCATTCATCAACTTTGTGGCCATATTTATTGAATGTATAACAATATCCATCAAAGCTACTATTACTGAATCTACTGCTAGGAATGGATCTACAATCATATGTAGTGTGTCCATACTTATTGCAATTATAGCAATACCCATCAAAAGTGTAAGGCCTATTAACCGACCTGCTTCTACAAACATTAGCAGTATAACTAACCTTACCACAGTTGTAACAAACAAATTTGAAGGGTTTCTTACTAGAATTGCTTGAATTAACCTCCGGATCTTGATAGAGCTTCTTCAGTCTAGATGATTCACTAACTTCAAAATTACCCTGGCTAGTATATCCAAGACAAGTTGGTTCCTTGGTTCTTCTTTAACTCCTCAACTATTCATCAAACTTCTCAAAACTTTCATTATACTTCTTCAGGTTCTCATTAGCTTATTTATCAATTTCAATTCATTCCTCAACTTCTCATTCTCTTCCCTCAATCAAAACTTTCATTATACTTCTTCAGTTTCTCATTGGCTTCTTTCTCAATTTCAATTCATTCCTGAACTTCTCATTCTCTTCCCTCAGTCTTTCATTTTCACTTAGGATCTGCTAGTTTTCATCACTTGTATCATGAAGTCTTTCATGCATTATGACATTCTCTTGTATAGTCTTGAACAACTCTTCCTCTTTTGCCTTTAGGGCATCATTTGTCTTCATCGGATCTGCAATAGTTTCCTCAAATTCTTCAGATCCATGTTTTGATAGGTGTTCAATGTAGTCTTGGCTTTCATTCAATTGCTCACAAAGTTCTTGCCTCTTAGCGATAGACATCTTTAGTTGATCTTTCAGTTCATTGATTAGCTTCTTTGTTTCATGAAGTTGCCTTTTGTACTTATAACTCTCCATGCCTTCCTTAGGGATCTCATCCAAGTTGTTAAGCTTCTTCAAGGGAACTTGGCTCTGATACCAATTGTTAGTATATAGAAGCTCTAAGAGGAGGGGTGAATCAGTGCCAACGGGTAATGAACCAATTCAACCAATAATCTAATTATGTTTTTTTAAACAACTTTCATACAACCAAACATGCAAGAGTAACTATGCAATAGAAGTAAAATAATTCAAGCATCTGCATAAGCATAGCACATAACACCACTATTTGTTTTGATAGGTGTTCAATGTAGTCTTGGCTTTCATTCAATTGCTCACAAAGTTCTTGCCTCTTAGCGATAGACATCTTTAGTTGATCTTTCAGTTCATTGATTACCTTCTTTGCTTCCTGAAATTGCCTTTTGTACTTATAACTCTCCATGCCTTCCTTAGGGATCTCATCCAAGTTGTTAAGCTTCTTCAAGGGAACTTGGCTCTAATACCAATTGTTAGTATATAGAAGTTCTAAGAGGAAGGGTGAATCAGTTCCAACGGGTAATGAACGAATTCAACCAATAATCTGATTATGTTTTTTTAAACAACTTTCATACAACCAGACATGCAAGAGTAACTATGCAATAAAAGTAAAATAATTCAAGCATCTACAGAAGCATAGCACATAACACCACTATTTATTTTTTCATGTAAACCCTTGTCAAAGGGAGAAAACCACGGTGAGGATGACACCCACGAATCTCTTCACTGCAATAAAAAGAGTTGCCCTGTTAGGAGCTTACAATACCCTGTTAGAGGCTCACTCGATTAAGAGTGACTAGTACCTTATTAGAAGTACCCTATTAAAGGATTTATATAATGAGACTTGTTAAAGTCCACCCTATTAAGGGATTTAACCTGCTAACCTATTAGAGTTAGCATTGAGCAATGAACTCAAATAACTAATCTAGAAAAGGTACTGCTTGTCTGACATATCTAATACAGACTCGGAATCCTAGCGCAACTTTCTATTTATATCTCTGATCGCGACCACCAATAACATGATCTTCTTTCCTAAATCATGTGATTTAGCTTGCCTTTATACTGTTGTTCTTAAGTCGGCTAGGGCTTGAAAAACATTCCACAAGTTGGCCCAAAACATTTACCAAACACATGAAAATCAGTGCCAATCATACCTAACATGTCAACCCAAAACATAATACAAAAGTTTATTATCAAGTACCGACAAATAAGCAACCGCCTCGATCATTTGTTCCTCCAGTATCAATCGATAACTCAACCAATCCACACTAAGCACATCACCAAGATACCAACACACTCAAAACATTGAGTTAACAGTTGCAATCAAAAAGTTGAACTTGACTGACCAAACTAATGCTTTAGTGACAACCGCACCACCCAATGTGCTCTCTATCTCGATTGCCACTCAAAATACTTTATGTTATTGTCTTCCTGTTAACTGGTTAAAACACTTAGCTTATTTTTCTTTGCATATCGATTGACTCGATCGGTGTCTGTAATCCATTCATTGAATATGGTAGAGTTGTCATTGCATAAGCATAAAATACTACATCTCAACTCCAAAATCCATCATAATGCGAACACAAGAATGGAGATTTGGTTCGTGATGCATATAGGATTAAAGTGAATGCAGAGATTTTTTGTGCTTGTCTCTGTTTAATGGTTTTTTATAGGAAAGATGAGAATGCTTTTAGCAGTATGTACTATGACTTCTAATAGAAAGCTTGTAAAATTGAATTTAAAGGAGCTAGGTGTGGGATGTAAAGCTTGTTGCAAAAGTATAGGCATTAATAGTAGGAATGGTATGCACCAGATTTGCTTAGAAGGATGTAGGTAGACTTTTGGTGGTGTTTGAAATGAGAAATCTATCAATGTATGGATCTGGTAAAGGGGGTCTCGGTTTAGTTTATTTGATACATGTATTAGGAAAAAAGTTTGTGTCAGTGAGTTGCCCTAATTAATGGTGGTATTGCTTGTAACTTCAATAGCAAGAAACTTGCCAAGCAATTCTATTTATGTGTCAATCGTTTCAACCATGGGCCAAGAAAACAATCGAAAAAAACACCTTAAAATTTTGATAAGTAGGAGATATTTTCCACAACAAGTCAAATTGGATTATTGCTATCAGGATTTAACTGTGTAGTTTTTTTTTTAGTCAAACTCATTGACCCATGATTCATGAGTAGTGGTTCATAAGGCACAACACTTGGTGAAGGTTTTGCAAATGAGGATGCAAGTAAAGTGGGTTTAACCATGGAGGAAACTCCGTAGTTAATCGCGCTCGAGCTGGAGTAGTACTGAGATGGGTGACCTCCCGAGAAGTCCCAGTGCTTCACCTCTGTGAGCATCACCTAGATCCAATGAGTGCTAAGTGTTCCATTTCATTCTCATGAGAGATGGGTTCAGTGAACCACTACTCATGAATCATGGGTCAATGAGTTTGACTCAAAAAAACCACACAGTTAAATCCTGATAGCAATATCACACCTTAAAATTTTCTTTAAAAGAGCCAAACAAAATTCAAGGGTATCACCCCCATGCTACTCCTTAACCCTAGAACACAACCTTCAAATCCAATCATTGAAGTGTTAAGGCAAGAGAGATTCTCTAGGCCTAGAAATACTACACATGGTATTGTAATTAAATATCACACAATCCTTACACTATACGCTTGCATATGTTGTGAACTTAGCATACAAAAGGTGGACCTAGAAACTTGTGTGTGCATACACATAAATTATATATACATACATACGACAAGTAATTGCTGACGAGAGTGGTTTTGAAATTAACCACTAGTATACAAAACCACATCATCGTGATGGAAATTTGAGCACAACTCCACCAAATTTAGTAGCTAAGCCATCCAATCTCACTAAAATGATTTACTTTTTTGTTGCCACACAATATTATGCAAGTTAATAATATTTTATTAATTGAAATTTGGTTGGATCAATAGCTAGTTGTAAGTTAGCTATGGGCTATATCCTATCTCTACCAACCCACACCACAATTGTGACACCACATCATGGAGATAAAAGGCCAAGTCTAGCTAGTTGATAAATGGTCAAGCCTAGCTAGTTATCAGTTGAGCATGTGGAAGATACATGGGCCCTTGGTTAGTAGGCATGCTCATCGAGGATAGTAGGCAATGAAGGTATTGGATAAATCGTAAACAAAAACATAATATATATAAGGGAAGTTTGAAAATAAACAAAAACATAATATATATAAGGGAAGTTTGAAAAAAAAAAAAACTGCCCCCCTTGGTAAGATATGTGTTTTAGTTTATGATTTAGACGTTGTCGGCAATGGAAGGCCAATCCATCATAGAACCTACAAGAGCCCTTAATTGGCAGGCATCCTTATTAAGGTAGTAAGCATTGGAAGCCCCATCAAATATAGTGCAACTATGATTAACAAGACCCAATTTGTTCTACTTGTATCACATTTCGTCACTTACTATTGCTTGGGTAGATCCGATTGGTGATAAATCCAAATTCCATTTCCATTGCCTTAGGGGGGAAATGTAGGCTGCTCGTAATGGATCATCATCAATCTAGTTCGATACAAACTTTTAAAAAAGTACAAGGTGTTTTGGCAAAATTTTGAATCAATTTCCAAAATATTATGCTTACTGCATTAACATGCAAGCTTGAAGATCAACATGCAATGATAACAATTGTGATGTAACCAGGAAAAATGATCAGACATTAAATTTCCCCAATTCATGCTGAATAAGAGCTGCTTGTTTCTTAATTCAACTGTGTGAATATTTTTACATTACATTTCAGATCACACTTCCTGTTCCATCATCAAATGAAACATGAGACTTGAAGAATCAGTGTCATCCAAAACATTGATGCAAAACTAATCTCATACAGTAGAATCCGGAAACAGCAAGCCCGTAGGAAGAATGGTATTATCATCATCCAAAAATAACAAGCCCCTAGGAAGAATGGTATTATCATCATCCAAAAATAACAAGTCAAGTCGTTGATACACCACATGGCATGGACTGTGGCATTCTCGTTGAAGTAATAAATAAAATAGTTGTAGCACAACATCCATTAACAAGCTAAGTACTTCTAACTCAACCTAGCAATATCTATTATTGATTCATTATACCTTGAGTTTTAGAGGGAGAAATGCCCCTTGTGTACATTTCGGAGATACGTATAATTTTCTAGGCGCCAGAGCGAAGTGTACTGATTTCATTACTACCTCATGGATACCTTACTCCACTATTCAGGAAATCTACATGTTCCTTACGTTAAGAAAATCCGATTAATGATAAAATCACATACATCAAAACAGCTAGGCACGTTAGAGTAACATTCTTTGGTTCATACATTTAAGAGGCGCAATCTTATTGATCACAATAAAAACAAACACTATGAGAGCACCCCTCCGTGACTATTGCAGGAAAATTATATATTTGTTCCAGTGGATGATTTATCCACTTCGTAGCATTCTATTCATCACAACCAAAACAAACAATATGAGAGCACCCTCCATGCCTATTGTAGGAAAATTATATATCTGTTCCAGTGGATTTAGTGCTCAACAAAAGAAGTGCATACAATGCAAGAAAGAATTTTCGTAACTGACCATTGTTACATTTAGGTTGGCGAGTGTTAGTACAGTACGTCCCTAACCATTGTACTCAAGCATATCGTGCTGAAAGATACAGGAAGTTGGGCAAGACCACTTTCAATCCATAAATATATGGTCAGATTTAAGTGTGACTATAGTGGTCATACAGATGCTATGAGAACAAATCAAATCATACAAATAAACTTCGGATGTGAATCTGTCTTAATTTGGCATTTATTCCACATATCTCTTGACAATCCAACTGAAAATATCAATTTTCCATGACCAATCCTAAAGCACCTATATATGGTGATCTACCAACTTAAGCCTATAACCAATTAAATAATAATATTCACTCGTCACTTAGAAATTAGTAAAAACAATATGAATCCTGATTTGCCAAAACAGAAAATATTGGAGATATTTTCTCTCCTAATTTGTCATTTTAAAATTTAAATCAACCTTGTTAATTCAATTGTGTTTGTTCATAAATAGTTTCTTGGATGAAGAAGAATTTCTTAGGCAACATTGAACAAGGTTCAACATGTTTAGAGATAAATGCTAGAATAACAATAACACAAAAGAGTTTTTAATTAATCAAATCTAGTCAACGCTGGTAAGCGAAATGAAGATGCAGGTACCCCTTCAAGAAAAACGCAAGCAACAAATCATGAGCAGAAACAGCAAGTTAAAATATGTGGGTTGACAAAACAAGAACTTGGCCTTTAAATGATAAAATATGTGAGTTTTCAACATCATATCGATTGGAAGGATCATGTTAAACTAGTTATCAAGTCAATACAAAGTGTGCAGTGTCCAAAGTTCAACAACTTAAATCGAAGAAAAAAAATTGTTCGAACCACAGTATCAGTTAGAGAATCTCAGTTAAAACTATAAAAGCCCACAAACCTTGAAATTCTCTTCGTTTTCCTGGTCCCATAACTATGGTTTGACCCACAAAAGAGATGTTTTGCGAAAAAGAATGATTCGTCAAGCGTGTCAGTGCCTGAACTTGTAACACAAATGCATATTTACATACTTTGGATAATGTCCGACATAAAAAACTGACTTGGACCCTAAAAGGCTTTAAGTACAAATGATTCAGAATTTAGGGAACCGTGCAAATTTACAAAGAAAAGTGCATACTTAAGTTAGGCCAACAAAATCAGGCACAAAATCCTCACAGAAATATATTATGGTTTAAAAACACGAAGATGATTTAGTCCTAGTCTAAATAGTAAATGGAAATATTTTTTGTTTGTTATGACCCCTAATACCAACACATACAACGCTGATCTAATTTTAAAAATTCAATTCTTAGATGTTACATAAAAGACTATTATAACAAGGAAAAACAAATGGAAGAAGTTGGTATTCATCTGAAGCTTCCACTTCAACTAACATCAGAACATGTTCAAATGTAGTTACACCATCCAACCAAGAATAAACCCCCATTTCTAGCCTAGCCAATTATAATTATTATTGGAAATATAAAATATTGTTGTCATTGAAACAAGATGAACTATCAGAAAATTGCCTATGAACTATAATCTAGAGAATCATCATGCACTTGAAATCCAACTTTTTTCATCCATAGACTTGTAATTTACATGTTTCTGATCCAAAGCCTTCAGACCTGATGATGAGAAAAATTAAGTTTGGAATATAACTTGTCTATAAGCCTACCTTGTTATTTTATGTTCCAGGAAGTCACTTCTGACACAATAGACATTGGTTCAATAAAACTATACAAATATAATGGCCTTGGGGTACTAATGGAAGGACTTGTGTAATCTCCACAGTAGTCAAACACTTGCAGTGCCTATTAATCAGCAAACTGAAATTATTTGCACCTGCCAAAACTTGTCTTATTATTTCAAACCTAGATTCTGAGTAGTGCTTCAATTTAACTTGCTAACAAGAAAATGTAAGCTTAAGTCTGGATTTTAAATTAGACTAGGACACAAAATAATTGGGAAATGTGAAAAAATACATTGCTGAAATGACTGCTAGCCAAGATTGCCAAGAAGGCGGTCAACAGCATCATTGACATTTCCACCGGTCGCACTTAGTGCACGAATATTCTCTTGTGTGTTAACAAATCCCATTTCTTGTAGCTGTGCTAGCTCTGTTGCATAAAGTTGCTCTGGTGGAACTGCATTCACAAAATGAAATAATTAAGATTGCCAAGGAATGATATCTCACATGTTAATATTTTTATGGGTAGACATGAAACAGAATAGAATACCATTAGAAGCATTTTGGGTGTTTGCACCACCCAGACCACCAAACACCCCTAAGAGGTTTTCCAATCCAAGGTTGTTGGCTCCAGCAACCCCCGTCTGCCCCTGAGCCCTATAAAGGAAATTTTTTGTAAGCTAGAGAGTTTACTAAGTTCCAAAACCCATACAAGATGAAAAAATACAAAAATGAATCCCCGTAATATTGACCTTCAATCACAGGAGAATGAGTCCCTCCAACATGAAAGCAAGGTAGATTAAAAAGAAGATATGAACAGTCTGCTCATCATATTTGTTAGTCTCTCAGACTAAACCAAACAATTTATGCTCCAAGTTTAGAAATGGGTATTGTTTATAGAAATTTGTGTTATTAAGATAACAGACTTGATATCAGCTTTATGATTTACCAGGAAATGGCTAGTACAAATGTGAATATGCATTACGCATACATAGAATAATGTTGCTAGTATTGTTTGTACAGAAAATTGCCACAAGTATATTTTCAAGATCAGTGTCAAATTTACCAGGTATTAGTGGGAATAATGAGCATAACATACATCAACCTAACAATGTCTATAATATATACACAGAGTATGCATATCACCCACATGAGCTCCTCCCCCAAACACAAAAAAAACTTCTGCAACTTTATGAGGTGCCAAGAAATGTTCTGACAACATAACAGATAAGCACTGGTAATTACATGCTTGCATTTAGTTTTACATATATAATAAATACAATTATATAAACAACATAAATTTCAATGAACTATAGCAACAATAAAGAAAATTATGCTTATTAGAATAAATTATCATTCAAAGACATCTATTATTTACATTAAAACATTAATACAGCATACTTTAACAAATCAAGTGGGCATCAGAAAATTCATTCATGCATCTAGATTTGGCTTCTCCTGTCATTGTGGCAATGGAATAAGGTGGCATCCTGTATTTTTGGCTGATGATCCCTTTTTGGATAGCAATGTTGGTAGTTTCTAATAATATTCACAGGTGTCCATAATACAGTGGGTATAGATGGTATCATTGATTTTGTAGTGATCTGTTTTCTTTTGGGACATGCATTTCTGGCAGAAAGACTTGGATTTCGTATTTGTATCCCTGCTGGTTACTTCATTACATACAGATCTCTGCATAATGTCTAGGTTACCAATTGTTGCATTTACAGGCCGATCTCATTTACGAAACCACCTGGAATCGGATACTGGTTCGAATCACCTATGGATTCAATCAAGTTATCAGTTTTCTTTGCTTGAAACATTTTTCAGTTTTACTTGTCAAATTCAACCGACTCCAGCAACAAAATGGGGATTCAGAACCCGAAATTCTGATAGTTTCAACTGCATGAATGATATTTTAAGGGTATATTTTTCTCCTTGAACATTGTCGTCTTAGTACGCATGGTCCAATATCTCATTCCAAGTCTGTCTGAAGAAGGAGAAGCTGCCTTTCCTGTCCATAACAGGAGTTCCAAGTGACGAAAGAGGAGCGGAACATTCTGAGAACCTGGCATGGTTCAACCTTATTAAAACAAAAATAATTACTTTACTTTAACATTAGCATAGTGTAACCCAGGGATGTGTCCCCCTAAATCCCAAGCGTTCCCGGAACAGGGACATCCTCGGGACGTGGGGTCACCATTCCCAAGTCCCGAGCATCCTCGAGACACTGAGGGAGACACATGTGCGTCCCTCGAGCGTCCCAGGTAACTTAAAAGTTATAACACATGTTTTATTACTTCTTTGGTTCTATTCAAACCCTAAGGGTATGTGGGGGCCATCTATGGTCTTCCATTCCTTCAAAAGGCGTCCAAGCTTCATTTGTATTCACATTTTCATTTCTAATCGTTTGCTACAGCAAGAAGAAGAGTGGAGCTAAAAAAAGAGTGATTGGAGGAGTGAAAAGAGTGATTGCAAGTGAAAGAAGAGTGACGAGGAGCAAGAAGAAGAAGAAGAAAAGGAAGAAGATTCTTCACCTTGTTGAAGAGATTTTTCAAACAAAAGAGTTTTTAAATGATTTTTTATTTTATTTTCTGATTTTCAAATCAATATTTTTTCATTTCTTGTTGTTTCATTTTCTTATTTCATTTCTTGTTGTTTCATTTTCTAAATTAATTTGGATTTTGTTTTACAATTTTTAACATAACCACAGTCATGAAATGACTGAGGATGAGATGGAAATTCATTCTCATAGTGCAAGCCATTCAGAATATGAACTTGGGCATGAGGATGAGCCCAATGAGGGGGGTGAGCATGTGTCAAATCTGGAAGGGCAAACTAGTTCCATAGCTAGTGCACCACTTGCTATTGATTGCCCCTCCATGCTTTTGGCAGAGTGGGCTGGAGGTCCTTATGACCTCAAATCTCCTCTCAAACAGTTTGCAACAATAATAACAACCCCAATGCCATCAGGTGGTGGCACGAGGAAATGGAAATGTGACATTGTGGTACAAAATGGTTTGGGAGCATCACTAGAGTTAATGCACACTTCCTCTTTTGACCAAAGAAAGGTGTCGGAGCATGTGAATTTTTTTAGGCTAAAATTCTGCATTACAAAATTGAGTTCAACAAGCTTTGGGGTGTTCCAGATGACTTGGGAATTGCAATGACTACTACCTTGTCTGGTAGGCAACATGTTCAGACTATTCAACAGATTTAGGGGCAGCAAATGCGGGGGCAGCCACATATTTCTACTCCTACATCGCATCAGAGAGAAGGAATGTTCTCGGGGTCAGCCTCGAGACCTTCATCCACTTATAGTGTTATGGCTGAATCACAACACGGCAAGGGGAAACACAAGATGCAAACTCGAAGTAACCCCATAGCTGATTTGTTTAATGTGCACCTGAGAGATCAGATAGATGATTTCATTGGCATGTTCTTTTTTGCCAATGGCATCCCATTTCATGTAGCTCGATCTCCTTATTGTAAGGAGCTGATGTCAATGGTGGCAAAGGGGGGAACATCATTTGTGCCACTAGGTGAGCACAAATTGAGGTCCACGATCTTGGATAACAACTATGCCAAGATCAATTCATTGATGGAGAGGATGAGCGCATGTTGGGAGGAGTCTGGATGCAACATAGTTATGGATGGGTGGACGGACATTAAGCACCGTCCACTCATCAATAGCATAGTTACATGCTCGACGGGCCCATTCTTTCTCAGGGCGGTTGATTGTTCACAACATCAAAACAATGTTGATTTTCAGTTTGACATCCTTTGAACGACTATTGAGGAGATTGGGCCACAAAATGTGGTCCAAGTAGTGACAGATGTAGCACATGTTTGCAAAGCTGCAAGGACCGAAATCAGCGACTACCACACTAGTCATTCAAAGGATGTCAAACTGAAACCAATTGAGACCAAATAGTCGCTAAAGAGTTCTTGAAACCAATTGAGACCAAATATGCATCCTATTTCATTCTTACGGAGAGAATGCTTGAGTTGCAAGAGCCACTGCAACTCATGGTTACGACACACGAATGGATCGGTGGATGGAACCTAGAGAAAGCAAGGGAGGAGGGTGGAGGAGATAATGAAGAGTGATGCATTTGAGTGATGCAAAATACATAGTCTCTATCATCACTCCAATTTTCCAAGTCATTAGATATGGGGATGGGAGATGCACCTAACCTTGGAGAAGTATACAAGTGCAATGATTCTATGCTTGGCCAGATGGGGGCAATTGTGCGAGAGGACCCCACTTTAGCATTCTACAATAAGCACATTTGGCCTAATATTCAACACAAATGGGACAGCATAAACACTCCCTTGCACATGGCTGCTTATGCATTGTATCCGAATTGGTATATACCTAGGCCTAGTAGAGTTACACCGATTTAGGATGATGAGGTGAAGGAAGGGTTCTTCAGGCGCATTGATAGGATGTATGATGTTGAAATTGTTGGCAAGATTCACACTAAGTAGACGAAATTTGCTACTCTTAGGGGTTATAAGGTTGTGGCAAAGGCAAAGATTAGAACTATGGCACAGGAGGACCCATTTTGTGGTGGACTTGTCATGGACTGAAATCAGCGACTACCACACTAATCATTCATCGGTTGTCTCAAGTTTCTGGTTCTTTAGCTTCTAGGAGGAATTGGTCTACTTATAGCTTCATCCACTCTCTTAAGAGGAACAAACTTACCTCTAAGAGAACAGAGAAGCTAGTGGTTATACATAGTGCCTTGCGTATCACTAACCGCAGGACACGTGTGTACAAGGAGAGCCCAACAGCGCAATGGGATGTAGAGCAAGAGGAGCCATCACAAATTGATGATGATGGGGATGTTTCAAATGTTAGGCCACTTGGTGTTCCTTTGGCGGATCTTAACTTTGGCAAGTCCAGTAGTTTCAATGATGAGGAGTTTGCCCACCTCCCAAGGGATGATTAGAGGCCTCCTCTACATTTTGTCATTTTGTCATTTTGATTTTGTACTTGTTTTGATATCATGCTACACATTGTAATCATCTTTATGATCAAATACTTTTGATATCATATAATAGAAATCTTTCATTTGTTGATTCGACAATTTAAAATTTTATGTAGTATTATTGAGTATTCTAATTTCTAATTAGTAATTCAATATTGAAAACTTCAATGTTCATTGTTCAATGTTCAAGTATTTACTATTTAGCAAGTGGCATTTGCTATTTTGTTATTTTACTGTCTTATACATCTTTTCATAACTAGCATTTTAAGTACCATATGTATAAAATATGGTATATACACCCCCCCTTTGCTCGTCATCCCCAAATTACGGCCCCTTTGTCCCCTCGTCCCAAAAACCTATCCCCCCGTTCCAATGTCCCCCCATCCCAAATACCTATCCCTCCGTCCCCGACGAAAGTGTAACTATGCATTAACATTATCCTTTATACATTCTTCACACCTAATTGAAAGGAAATATTTACAATTTAGACAATTTTTTCACTATTAACTTGAGAATATTGAAATTAGTCATGTAAATAGATTTCTAATATTATTATTTATCTATTTGAATTTTATATTTAGAAGTCTAAATATTATAATTCAATTTAGTACTCCCATTAACACGATCAATAATATTTAATCTTTTTAATTTATTTGAATTTTATTAAATTTAATATATTTACCAATTATTAATTTTATTAATTATTACAAATGAAGATTGTATTCTAAATTTAATTTATTGGTATATAAATATTTGTTAATGTATAATTTATATTAATATATATTAAGTATTATTAAATTGGTTATCTGTTAAGTTCAATATTATTTAATTATTATATATGACTATACTGTTGTCTTGAACGATATCTATAATAGAAAGGTTTCAAAATAAGTTTTATCCATATTTGATATGGTATTCCTATTGTGCTAGATTTTTTCAATATTTATTATTATTTTTTGTTTTATGTCAGAAAATAAACTCTCTCTCTCTCTCTCTCTCTCTGTATATATATATATATATAACCTCCCAAAATAATTTGCTGTACCAGCATATCGTACACGCACCTGATTCTGATTCTAATTCAGATTCGACAACCTAGCATAATGCACCTCTGGCTTTTGTATTTTCACTTGCTTAATTAATAAAATGGGAGTTGGCTGTACCCCACAATATACATAGCAAAAGATAAGATACACACCATGTAGAAATTGAAAACAAATTGTTGAACAAAGTCCAGACAAATAGAAAGGTCTTATTGTTCACAATTAAATACATACATTTAATAGTTATCTCAGCATACCTGGTCAGTTGGAGAATGCGTTATTCCTCACATACAGTGTGAAGGATATATGAAATTTGAATCATGTGAGTACACAAAATACAGTAGATAATAAAATAATTTACATTTGCTAAAAATTCATATCTAACAAGAATTAAAAACCATGATAATTATAAGAAATGAACTACAAATGTTAAAATATGATATGGTAACATTGACAAAATAAAATGAAAAAAAACATTTAGGTATTGGTAGTATGTACAATTAAAATGATTTACAATGTTCAAGTACATGAAACACAAGCAGCTACTTACTGGCCGGTCTGCTGTCGAGCTAGCTGAGATATGACAGCTTGATTCAATGACAAAAGTTGCTGCAAATAGGTTTCAAAGTAAGCATTTGCAAAAAATGCAACCAAAAAAGAGACAACGTCATAGAGTAAGAATTAAAAATACCTGCATTGTCTCTGGACTTGACAACTGACGAAGAAATTCTGGACTTTGCATCATTTCTCTCAATTGAGAATTGTTATCTAAAAAGGGTCGAAACTGTGGATGTAGAAGGCACAAATACATTAAGTACATCTAAATGAAGGACAAGTGTGAGATGTCATACCCGTAAATAATAAATTGTTTACAGCATCATAACACATAAAATAGGTTTGCAATTTTCAAGTCAAAACTCTCTTCTTTCACTTACCTGATTCATGTATTGGGGATTGGAAAGTAATCCTTGCATCATCTGCATTACTGCTGGATTTTGTAGCATCTGTTGCAACATTGAGGGATCAAATAGTCCAGCGCCTCCACCCATCCCTCCAAAATCTGGCAGGCCAAGAAGAGGTGATCTCTCAATTCCTGGCTGCCTTAAACCTCCAGTTGGAGTAGCCCTAGAACCTGTGTTAGTCTGAACACCTGCAGGTGTTCCTGGTGCATTTGCTGAAAGCATAATCCAATCATTTATTTCTAGATTAAAAGGAGGTTATAAAAGAACCAAGCCATTGAAACCTTTACCACAATATTAGCTGCTAAAAGAAGCCTGGCATGTCAACTTACCAGTGGGATTCCATGGATTTGGCAAGGGATTTGTATTAGGAGCAGGAGAGCCAGTTGCATCAGAATTAGTTGTTGATGGATTTGTAGTGGGAGCACGGTTCTGGCCCAATCCCTGTGCTCCAAGCAAAGCAGCAAATGGATTTGAACCCAAGTCATTCCCACTTTCACCTCCCATTGTCGTTGCATTTAAGAATGGCTCTTGAACAGTTTCATACATGCGGCGCAGCATGTTAAAGCCCTCTGGAGATGATTCAATGTTGCTCATTGCCCTGTCTGTATTCCTCATCATCTCTCGCATCAGCTCAGGATTCCTTGCTGCATCTAATGTTTGTCTGAGAGTGGCAGGATCATTAAGTATATGAGCAAGATCTGGGTTCCTATCAATAATTTCTCGCATTTGTGGATTACTCATAATCAAGTTTCGCATCAGATCAGGATTGTTCATGAGATTCTGGATGGCTGGCATGTTCATCATCTCTCTGATCATGTTGGGATTCTGTGTCAGTTGTTGCTGAACCTGTTGAAATTCAGGGATTCCTGCACCAAATGCACCAGTCAACCCGTTTCCATTAAGCCCATTTCCCCCGAATCCAGGAAAAAGTAGGCTTCCAAGACCAGGCCCACCTAACCCCCCATTGTTAGTTGAAGGAACTCCCTGTACAGGTGATACCCCTGTAGTGTTCGTGGTTGCAGTATTATCTGTGGCTGCAACAATTGGAGATGCAGAGGGTGCTGATCCACGCACTAAATGAATGGTATGATCGCTTTGCAAACCTGTGTGTCCATGCTTCATATTAGACAAACATTGCTGTGAAGGCAACTGTGAGAGACAGACTACAGAACAGTTAATCACCGAAGATAATTGGAATCCTAAATGAAAAAAAAAATGCCTGACATGACAGCAGAGTGGAAGGTCTAAACATAAGGATATATATTAAATGTGTTTTGGCCATATAGATTATAAACTGCATCTTTAGATTCCATTTCAAGTGCAATGCAATGATTTCTTCTACAAAGAAAGGAAAAAGGGGACAATTAAATTGGAAGTATTGTGTTTTACAGCATTACACCTGAGCTGCAAGGAAAAAGAATATAAGGATTCATGTTCAACTATGAACAAGCCAACTAATTATAGCTATCCAACACTTAAAACAAAAAGAATGTGACCACTTTAGGTGAGTGATGGAGGACATAAGCCATAGGATTTCAAATAAATAAACAATGTAAAAACTAATAACAAGGTCAACCAGAAAACTATTAGACTAATCAGGAATCGCATACAAATCCAGAATTTTACTTCATGCTTGGCTAAGCTATAACAGGATAAGTCCAACTATAGCTGAAGAAGACAAGAATCAATTTTTCAAAAATAAGCATAATGTCATGTGGCCCTTGGTTTAACAGTGAAGTTGCTTGGCCCAAAAAGAGACCAGCAGTAATGAGGCAAGGATTGTGCCACTGACAAATATGACAGAGTAGATATCCCTCATCCTTGATACTTAGTCAAATAAGTCTGATTTTCGTGCAACCGAACAATGGGGATTAGTTTTGACTTCCAACTTAAAAAATAATGATAAGAAACAGGCTTTTAGGTTGACCATAAATTGGCAAAAGCATGTACCCACAAGACTGAAATCAACTTCGATGCTATTCAGCGAAAAATATGCATAGTTCAACGAAATTCTGATAGTAGCAAACCAGCAAGCAAAACAAAAAAACTCAGAAAAACTAGAATAATGCAACAACAATCAGTATGTAAGGCCCGATGAAGATTTACTAAAAACTTAAAAAGTTGAATTCGAACAAATATGACATAAAACAAAATTATTCACTTCCTAAGAGGGAAAAAAAATATTCACATGAAATGCAACGTGATAATCTTACAATTTATGATCTGAAGGATTATTCTTTTCCCGGGGCGGTTCTCATTGGGTATAATAGGAAGCCTAACAAAAAAAAGCTTGAAAAACTCGATCCAGACGCATAGCGAAGAAGAGAAAAAATCAAAGAAAAAACCCACCATAACTCTGAAGCGAATTATCATCCTTCAGAATGCGGCCCTTATAAATTAATCGTTGTTGGTCTGCGGGAATATCACACCGAGGAGCCAAGAGCTGTTTAAATGCTGCGACGGTGCCAGCAATGTCCGCCTCCACCGTAAACTTGGACCCATTCGAGCAACGAATGTGAATTTGAACGTCACCGCTTCCCTTCTCCCCTTCTCCTTCTCCCCCTCCCATTTTGGGGAGGATAATAATGACCTACCAACCCCAACCCCAACACAAGACGAAACACCCCATCAAATTCCCTCAAATTACGTTAAGATCTAAACATCCAAATGCCCAAAATCTTGGAAAAATTCATAATATGGAGGAAGGAAGTAGATTCGAAACCTGACCCTAACCCTTGATTCAGAGTAAAATTAAAGAGGGCAAGAGGGCAGGAGAAGCGTACCTGTTAAAGGTAGGGGCTGCGCAAATAACGGCAGCGATAGCAGGTTGAATCCCCCTAGAGACTAGAGAGTGTGGAGGCGAGCAATGAAACCCTGCGCGAGACGAAACGAGGGCGATACAAATCGGTGTTTAGGAAAGGGGGTTTTCTATTAAATACCAACAAATAATGCCGACTCCGCACCAATCTCTCGCCATAAACACTTGAACTTGTTAATTTGTGCAAGGAATTAAAAATCCCTTGTCGAATCTACGTGTCTTTCTACAAGTTAAAATGCTATTTTTACCTACTCTTAATCTCGTAGATCCAAGACATAATTTATTTTATTTTATTTTTACTACTCTCGTAGATTGGTGAGTTGGTGAGTTCAAATCAAAATGTATGTCCATGTCGTGGTGATTTGCCATGTGTTCTCCTTTTATTCTTCTCAAGTGTCCATTACATGGCAAGTCGGTGCATCAACTAGAACATACATGGGCCCACACCATAAATGTACACATCGTACCATCTGAACAGGACAAGGTGGCCACGTAGCATTCCACCACATGGCCATCTAATCCACCACCTTCATCACCATTACTTCCCATTGACAACTTACACTGCAGTGGCATTTACTATGTGTCACCTCTCCTTACAAGCAACTTATGGCTCACATTATTCGAACAAAACTACATTCAATATGTTTGACTGCAGATTGAGTCATGTTTCATTCATTTCTATCTCGCCCATTCTAGAGTCTTTGTGTCACGACTCGACCTGCCTTTCAGGACTTATGTGAGACTTTGACTTTGTCGACTTGGTCAGTAGACCTGGACTTATGACGATGTGCTTTTAGTCTTTATGATCGTAGACTTAGACCTTTTAGTCGATAAACAATCTTGATATATTCGACTACATGTCGATGTTTGCATTTGTTTTCACTTATGCTTGGTTTTGATTCATGTTCTAATGTTAAATTATGATAATGATGATGTTCTATAGTTTAATCATCATGAAGATGTCTAATATTTAACCATTGTGATGTGCATTTAGATGATTATGATATATGTTTAAATGCATACTGTGAGGCCCTACTCTGAGCCTGTCATAACACAACTTTATTTTCATGTTAGACTCAGTATTTGATACACTGTTTTAATGCATTTAGACTTTATCTGATAGGGATTTGATATCATTGGATATGATGGATTCTAGTTTATGTTGATTTCAGCACTTGTGATGACGATGATATGATACATTATTACATGCATTATGATTAGTTGATTTAGATGATTTCTATGATGATGCAATTGAGTATATGCTTTATTAGAATTGATTGGGAAAATGACAGTTGAATTCATGATAGGATGAGATGTAATTTTATTGTAAATCATATGTTAGGTGTTTAAATGCTTTTGTATATGTTTGATTTCTTCATGTGAAAAATGTAGTGAAAAGGTGTGAATTGTTCAATTTAGTTGAATTGTGAATTTTATTATGTGAAGATAGTAATTAATTGGTATATGTCTGAATGATGTTAATTTTCATATATTTTATATGCTTATGATTTCTTGGACTATTGATGTTCGAATTGAGATGTGCAGGAAAATGACCATGGAAATTATTTTGGAGAACAAGGACCAAAACCTATGTGTGATAGTGAAGCCAAGGTTGCGTCTATTGAAGAGACAATACCTCGTATGTAATGTGTTTTGTTTTGTAAATGTAAATACTTGTATGTTTGTTCAAATTGTAATTGGTAATGTAATTATGTAAATACCTAAATGGACATGCCATGTGTATTTTGTGATGTGCATTTTTGTGGTGTCACTTGACACTTGTAATGTGTATATGTGGCAATGACATATCCATTTGAGGGTGATTGTGTTGCAACCTAACCTAGGGTAGTCCCATATAGGATCCCCGTGAGAACCACTTGGTTAGAGAGCCTTAGGTTGGGTCAAATCATGTTGAACCCGTATGCAAACTTTAGGTGGGTTTTTGGAGAGTTAAATGAGCTCCTTGGGTTGAATTTGGGTCACTTTAGCAATGCCCACTTGATTTACTTATGGGTAAGGGGCATTTTAAGCCATAGTACCACCTATTTATGACTTTAGAGTCCATTCAAAAGTTGGTTTTTCAAGATGGATGAAAATCAACTTTTGGAAGATTTGCCTTGGGATGACAACCTTCCTTTGATTGGCATGTACCTTTCTCCCCATCCCTTAGTCACCTCTTTGGGTACCATCTTGGGAGAAATCATTTAAGGAATGGGAAAGGACAACCAATTGGAACCCATACCTTTCCCAAGGGAGTTGGAAATTGGGAGGAGAGTCTCTTTAGAGGGATCCCCAAAACTTAGAGGATGTTCACCCACTCTCCAACTTTGAAGACAACTAAAACATAGAGGATTTTGGAGAAGGATTTGGACTTAAGGAAGCTCTTCATAAATATCATTTCCTTAGCTTGGATTCAAATTGGTGGTTGCAATATTACCTTTGTTGTTAGTTTCATTTCATGTGTGGAAAGAATTATAAATTGTAAGATTATGTGTTCTTCATGTGTTGAATCATGAATTTGTTCTTTGAATGTTGTTATTTTTCTTCTTATGCTTGCATGTATGTGTTTTGGGAGTTCAAGGCCAAAGTCACCCTTGGAAGGGAAGATTAGACTTGGGGTGAAGGGTAGAATGAACACTTGTGGGTGTAGAGTCTCTCTTCTTGGAAGAGAGGAGAAAAGGCATGGATTATGGGGTCCATGTTGTTGATTTTATTTGTCTGTTTATGGGGATCATAAGGGTATGAAGTTGTTGAGAAAGTATGTGAAAAGAAGTTGGTGTAAAATCCTTGAGAAGGCCTATGATTATTTATAATTTTTTAGCTTCTCCCCATGGTATTTGGTCCACCTTCACCCCTTATTGAAGTCACGTGGTGACTATGTGTAAACCCTTGGGTTGGGAAAATGTTGTTGAATTCTTGTTGTATTTTTTTTCCCTTCAATGTGTTTGGATATGAGTGTTACATGTTTGTTCTTGGTTCTCCTAGCTCAGGGGTGGCCTTATTAAAGCCTAGGTTGGGTGTAGTGGTCATCCATAGTTTTTTATTCAGTGTTATATTGCCAGACTCTTTTAGGCCACTTTCATATGTGCATTGATTAATTCAACTTTATTATGAGGTTTTTGGATGTATGACATTACGTGGTGATTTGATATTAGATTGTCAAAAATCATATGTTTGTAGTTAGATGATGTTAGTTACCTTGATGGTGACTATTTATATGTTTAAAATGTTATTTATGTTCATGATTTTACTTACCCCATACTTGCATGTGTGTGGCTATCATATATGTTTTACCTTTTTTATTTGAAGTGGTTGAGGGAAGGAGTCGTATTTACCAGCTTGTGGAATCCACATAATGTCCCTATCCCCATCATTGCTTGTTATATATATATGGATGTACATGCTTGTCTTTTATGTAGGTATCAGACATTGACTTCCCTAAATTGTCAGCATGAGCGTGCCCTATCGTAATGTCTCAATGGTAAGAAGGGAGATAACATTCAGATCTAAATCCCAACCTAAGCTATTTTATTGTCCTGAAATAGTGGACAAGTTTCTAATATTTTACATTTCTAAATTGGTCTAGGTGATGTGAATTCATAAGCTTTTCCCTTGAGCATGCTTATCATTTTATTAGGTTCAGTTGGTTTTTTTCTAATCTTTGGTTGGTCGTTGTGATTGTTGTGAAATGCTTAAATGTTCTACTAAGATTAATTATGTGGTTTAAATAATCAAATCTTATTAAATATAGAAAATTAAATATGAGGATATTTAATTAATGAAAATTAATTAAATACATTTAATAATGAAAAATATTTAATTAAAAGTCTAATTGTAGAATTAAAGATTTAATTAATTATTAAATTAAAAAAATTCAATTTAAGATAAAATCTATTGATTGATAATGAATTATCAATTGGATAAATAATAATATGATTAAAATAATATTCTTTTAGTTATAATTGATATGCAATTAGTTGCACAATCAATTAAAATAAATTAAAAGAATAAAGTAATTTTTATTAGTTAAGTGAATTGATATAAACAAGAAATACTAAAAGTGCATTGAATTATTAATTAGAAAATTGAAAATCATGCAAAAAAGAGATTGATGTTAACAAAGTTTGTGGAGTTGAGTTGAGTTTTGGGTTTACATGGTTGAGTTCAAGTTCTAGGCTTTTTTTTTTTATTAGGAGGATTTGACCATTATTCTACACACACAAATTTGTAAGTTTTGGCTCTAAGAATTGAATTGAAGGATTTTTGTGAAAGCGTTGGAATTTTCTTTCAAGGTTTGATTGTTCTTTGTGGCTTCCGTCAATTGGTGGTTTGAGGTAGGGTTTGAAAATCTTGTAGAGTAAATTCTTTTCAAAGAAAGTTTGTTTTCTTCGTGCATGTTAAATCTGGTTTGTGTGTGTGTGTTTGAAATTCTTCTATTATTTAGATTTCGGGTTCTTTTAAAGCTTTTAGATGTTATTTTATCAATACCTGGTATGCTAGGAAATATCATAGATTAATCTTGTTTTTAGTCCGTTAGGGTTTGATAATTTTTTGTGGTAGAAAAAACCTTAGGGTTTGTATCAGATTGAGATAGCTAAATAATTTTACTTCCTAGGTAGAAATTAGCTATTAGATGCTTATTGATATGTATGTATGTATGTATGTTTGAATGTTCTTCTAATTCTTGTTTTATTTACCCCACCCTGCGGTAGTTGACCGCTACGGCCACAATTGTCGTAGGCAGCTTAGTTGCTACGACAACCCTAGCAACTATGGCAGCCGTTGTTGATAGCAGTCGAGGGCTGCTACAACAATTATTATCGTAGTCAGTTGTTTTCACGACATAGCTACCCCCTCGGTCCCCTTTTTAAATATGGTTTGATAATATTTTATATATATAATTTATTTAATAAAAATGAAAAAGAAAGAAGGGAAAAAAAGAATTAAATTTTCTTTTTATTTAATATAAAATTTTAGTATTTGTTAATATTTATATTTGTTGGATGAGTAATAGCTATTAATGAAAATTAATATTTTATTAAGGGTTAAAAGTATTGTTAAATACATGTTTGATATTTATTTTGAAATTCATAAGGAAGGAATATTCTTGGTATATGCATGTAAATTATATTGTTTTAGTAATTATTAATTTAGGAATCAATTTATTTTTATTAACATTACAAATTGATTTTCTTGGTAATGAAATTTATTTTGGAGATGTAATTATAGTTGTGTTAGTGATTATTTTAATAAATTAATTTTTGTAATGGTGTTTTCACAAATTAGTTTATTATTATTAACTTCCTATGTTATTTTCCTTATGTGATTGTGTGTTAAGAGGGAATTGTTTACATTATCCTTTTTAAGATTGTTACCAGAGGCAGGGTTAGGGAATTGTATTATGTTTGTTTGTCTTGCATACTTGTATAGTATTTGATTTTGTTATAACCCAACCCCATGAAAGCTCTTGATTTTGTTATGATGTATATGTGATAGAAGTTGGTCATGTGTGTTCCTGTGACATTTTGGAACCTAGTCCCTACTTTTATAATTCATGATGATCTATGAGATATTTTGAGATTTATAAGCTTAGGGTAGGTTATCTAGGTGTTAAAGGGGAAGTGGCTTGCTTTGGAGGCGTCGAAGCCCAGAAGTGGATATGTAGGCATCCTTAGTAAGTTACTTAATAAGTGATAATATAATACATTAAATGGGGTTTTAAAATGAATTAATAAGATAATGGATTCCTAGCTCATGCCTTGAGTGCTAGTATAGGCTAAGGATGGGAGTGGGAGAAGATGTTTGTCCATCTAGTAGTGATGGTGAGTTCTGACATGATCAGTTGTCCTTGTCTACATGAAAGGATTTCATGTTCTACATATGATCACACTTGGGAGTTGGAATCTAGTGAGATCGTTCCAAGGGGTTGACATATGTGATGACACTTCCCTAATTTCATCTTAGGTTTCCTACGTGTGTTGGTTGTCTCTAGATTAGTATGTATACCTTTGAGTTTTGAGTTGAACCCTTGAGATAAGAAACTTATAGGATCCCTTTCTTAGTATTACCTGATGAGTGAGTTTGGTATTGTTATCTGAGTGGGGTCTGATGTTATCTCCTCAGCATGGTGGGAGTGGAGCCACAAGTTTCCACGAGGTCGGGAGGTAGTGATTCTCTTACCATTAGAGACTCTAATGTTCCTATACTAGTGCTAGATGATCTATGTTGTCGTTGCTTCTTATTATTTCATCCTTGGAGATTTGTCCCTATTCTTTGTTTATTTGTACTTTGTACTCGGTTATATTTACATACCCTACGACTTGTCCAGTTGATGTGAGTTATCTTGTATACCTTATGGTTCAAATGTATTTGTTTATTCTTTTATGAGATGATGTACTATGTAGGATATTTATATGATTATTGTGCTTAATAGATTAAGTTGCATTTACATAATTCTACGTCAAGGAACCCTTTAGATTTGTAATATATAATTGAGATTGTGTATATGAGTATATATGGACTTTATGTTTTTACTTCCGCTTTGTTATTCAATATTATTTGTTAACTCTTAGAAAAAAATTATTTTATAAACTTCGTATTGAAATTTTAGGTTAATCTCTAATGGGTTCCATGTCGGTGCATTACATTGGGAGGTGAACCTCCATGGTCAAGTTTGAATTTTTATTGCAGGTTTACTTGATGTTCAAGCGGGAAAAAAAGTTGGTGTTAAAGGAAAATGTTTGGTTCTCCATTTCTTCAAGTTTGCAAAGGTGAAAGCTATGATTGTAAATTGGAAAATCTGTGTAGATTGTTTTACCCTTTTGAGTCATTTTAGTGTATGACTGAAATGAAAGGAAAATAGTTTAAATTTTTATAAAGTTTGTTTCATCTTGTAAATCTCATGCAATGTAAAAAGAAAGGATTTTAATTAAATTTATGCACTTCTATTGTCATTTTACAAATGCAGATTTAATACAGAAAATGAAGTAAATTCATTCATGTAAAACCATTTGATATTGTGAGTTGTTTTCAGCAACAAAGAAATGAAATTGTTTATTTATTTGTATTATATACATAGGTTAAAAACAAAAGAAAGGGTAGACAATATTTATGTCATCTTTAAACCCATTATTACTTTATATACTTATATGCAAATTTTTTTTTAAAAAGACATTCATTTTATGTAACAACATTCTTTGGATATGTAAATGTATCTTTTAATTTTCAAGTAAATGCAAATATTTAATGTACATATTTGAATTTGTCATTAGATGTATGTTAATTTTAAAATCTATTTTTTTGTTGGAAAAAGACATTTTAAATAGCATTTATGCATTAATTTATATTCTAATTTCTTTGGGGACTATTTTATAAATGTATATAAATATTCTTCCATATGTGTGTGTGTGATTCTATAAATATATATTCACATTTTAAAATTAATTTTTTTTTTAAATGTATAAACCCTAGTTGTTATTTATTTACCTTTTTTTTTAAAAGAGAAAAAAATTCATTTAATATCTCGTTGTTGAGAATTATAACTATATATACAGTAGTGAATACACACAGACACACACATATACTATTAAAAAAAAATTATAAAAAAAAAATTAGATGGGTTGAAACCCTACCCTTGCAAGTGGGAGGGCACGACTCGGTGGCCATGCCATGGGCAGTGGCCCTTGTCACTGTCGTGGTGGCCGCTGGCGGCACCATGGATAGTGGTCGCAACCACTATCATGGCAGCTACTAGCAACACTACGAATAATGGCCACGACCACTATAGTGGTGACCACCGCAACGGTTCCACCACCGTGCTCCTACAGGGGGTCGTAGCTTGGTAGCCAGGGGAGGGGCATACACAGCCCTTTCGTTCAAAAGAATATAAATAAATAATTTTTTACAATGTTATATATATATATATATATATATATATATATATATATATATATATATATATATATATATATATATATATATATATATATGAGTTCTTTAAAAAAACTTATACCTGCAACAAGTTTGAAGAAGAACATTTTTCCTCATATCCTCCATTTTTTACTTGCATAAAACTTGATTTAAAAAAAATTATGAGGGTTGAATAGAAGGAAGAAAAAGAGAGAGATAAGAGAAAAAAAAATCTTAGAAACCCTAATTTCAAAATTAGGGTTAGGATTTGAGAGAGAGAGCTGAGAGAAGAGGGAAATGTAGAGAGGAAAATGAATTGAAGTTTTAAAATGAGATAATAATCTCATAAGGGAATCTTAGAAAACCCTAAATAGGGTTGAATTAAGATGAATAAAATAATATGATTTGAATCCCTAGTCAAAAGTCAAAGAGGAGGGAATTTGTTTCAAAATTAAAAAGACCTTAATATTTTTAAAAGGGTTCTTTCGTAGTAAAAATAGATTTGATTTTAAGGAAGATTTCAAATTAAGTGAGGTTAATTAATGTTAAAGCAATATTTGCAAATAAAGTTAGAATTATAAATAATCTAAATAATATAGTTACAATATGATTTATATTTCAAAGTATAATGTTATTACATAGCATGTATTAAGTTAATTGTAATAAAATTATAATAATGGGGTAATAGTAACTTGATTTTAATATGACTATAACAAGATCTTATATTTTTTAAAACTTAATCATATAATATAGATTTAATATAATTATTTTAATGTATTCTTTAAACTTTATAATAGGACCATTATAATACAGATGATATATATATATATATATATATATATATATATATATATATATATATATATATATATAATGTGTCATTAATCTTAATAAAATACCATTTAAATATGAGTTTTCGTAATAATGTTATAATGTGCATTTAAATTTTATAGATGGAGTCATTTAAATTAGTATATTTAAAACTAGTATTAATGTGCCAATAAATTTCATATATTAGAATTTTAGATAAGCCATTTAATCTTTATAAAGGGGTAATGTAATTAATTTAACTAATGTTGTTATAGAGATCTAATTCCAATAATGAAATCATTAATATAGTACTAAGGATCTAGGTGAAATTATTGAACAAAAATAATTAAAGGATATTGATTAATCTGATAACATTAATAGGTGGTAATAAACCCCCTTATCAAATATAATTAATCAGGATTGAAATAATTAAAAGCCTAATTGAACCTAAACAGTTTAACCCTAATGAGGGATGTTGACAACTCAACTACGGAAAAAAAGTTCTCCACCCAGTAATCACTTGTCATGATTCCCCTTGACTTTCCCTAGTCATAGCTAGTTATATTTGAGATTAATTTAATCAAACTATGTTGAAACTCCATTAGTGATCTTAGTAAATTATTGTATCTCAACATCATGCAACACATTAGTAATCTTATCGTGTTAAAAAAATAAATAAATAGAATGGGTGTGTTTTTGTTATAAAATTTGGGCATGACACATACCTAGCAAAAATGATGAATAATGCAATGAAATGTGATATGATTTTATTTGATTATGGTTTTGATAGACATTGATCTATTGATGTGGTTTCGAGTGTGCTGAGTGTTTTGCAGGAAGAAGGTGAGAATGTGGTTGAGGTAGAGGAGTCTAGCTCATTGGCAGTGGTGGGTATGGATGGTCTAGATTGTACACACCACATAGGATGACTTAGTATGATTAGACACATTATATGGAAGATTTTTTTATATTTTTTTTAAAGTATTTTATTTCTACCCATGTCATTTTGTTCAATAATTGCATGATTTGATTTAATCATGGATATCAAAGATAAATTGATATTTCATAAGTAAATCTCATTCACCATGTAAATGAAATTTTAGATTATTTATTGAAATAATGAAAAATTATTTTATTATTGAAATGTGATGTATTCTAAAACAAAAAATGAATGCTAAAGTGGAAGCTTTCGGTATTGTGTGTGAAAAATACATTCATGAAACATTACAATGAGAAATCTACTTGAATTATGCAAAATAAAGCTAAATGATCAATTAATTCAAGTAAATAATCTCAAAATCGTCTCATCTCTCTCTATCTAAAGAAGCTAAAGAAATGCTCTCAGCTTGGCATTCATTAGAGACAACTCTAGAATGAGTATTAATGATCTATGTTATATAAATTATGCCATTCTAACTCAAATTATGCTAAAATATGTTCAAATATGTATAAGAATTCAAATCTACATGCCTATAATGAGGATGCAATTTTCAACTATGAGAGTGGATCCCTTTCTCCTAATTTTGCCCTTTATTTATGGATTTTCCCAAGGCTTATGGGTAGAATAAGATTAATCGTGATTAAGTTTGACTCAAGTTAATGGTTTCAAATGTTGGGACAAAGTAAATATTTTGTTCTCAAAGGTTGGAATAAAGAGACAAAATGAACGATCAAGATGCATCTCCAAGATGAGTGGTGTAGAATTGATTTATCCTTGATCAATATGAGCTCATTCCTTCATTCTTATTGATTCATTTGATTTTTTCCATATGTAGTTGGTGAGAAAAATAGGAATTAATAATTGATTTAATTGATTTATCTTAGACATGTGTACCCTTGAATGGGCTGGATTAAATTTTATTTAACTGTATAATTAATTTTGATTTAAAATCAATTACACAATTAATTGGTCCTTTTTATTTGATTAATCCAATAGCCTTGATTTTAATTAATTCATGATTTGACTTTGATTTTTGCTTGACCATTTTTAGGTGTATACAAATACCCCTCTTTGAATCAATGTGCGAAGTGCATTGATTCAAAGAATGTCTGATTGATTTGTTTAACTGATGTCTGATCCAATCTTGATAACTGATTTTGATGAAAAATTATTGATTTAATAATGGATTTTGGATTCATTGATGACCTCCTAATATGATACTTGAACTTGATTCAAAAAGATTCTCTGATTTCGATGCCCCACTGATAATTTTGAAAATTTTGCGTTTAATGCTCTTGATGAAAAAAAATTGATGTTTCATTGTTATGTTGGATTTGAATCCTTTTATGATATCCTACCCCCTTGGAAATGAAATAGAAGTTGATTTGATGAATTTATGATTTTCTTGCTATTTATTTCAAAATTTTACGATAACATTGTGCAAGTTCAATTTTATTTTCGATAATGATATGATGACGTATTGATGATACTACCCCAGTTGCAAAAACATTAGCTGAACAATTGATGATACTGATAAAAACCTCTATTTTAGGTCAAAGGGCTATATATAGGGTTCAAAAGTCACTTTCACTATTCATTTTCACTCAGTCTTTTGACTTTTTACTTTGAGCCTTCTGGTGACATAACAACGATAGTGGTCCTCGTTCATGAGCATAGGTTCGAGAGAGGCCATAGATACCAATGCTCACCTGATTATGGACCTCTACTGAGTACCTCGGTCCTTCCTTCTTTTCATTTTTTTCTATTTTACTAGAAAAAAATGAATTTTAGGCATTTTTTTCTTTGTTTTTGCCAAATTTGCAAAATAGAGCATAGGACTATTTTTAGTAGTGCGTAGGATCATTCTTTGGTGTGTCCACAAACTAAAATATCACGTAAGAGTAGATGAAATAGTGCATGCACCCTCGTGCCCTAGGAATGTTTTAGCATGTCTAATAGGTTTTGTAGCACGTATGATTAAGTTAGTGCAAATAATAGATTCGTAGCCTGTATACTACTTTGAAATGACACGTACGATGAGAAATTGTGTACCAAATGTTTTAATGTGTTTGATGATTTTTGAAGTGCGTGTGATAAATAGAATAGTGCTTAGACATTTTGACATGTACAATAGGGTAAAATGATACGTAGTTGTCCTTTTTGTATTTTGAAATTTTAACCTGATTGATTAGCTTGTCCGATTCGATTGGTTTTCGTGATTGATCGATTGATGATGTAGGTTATGCCTATGATGAAAATAAGTGTTGGGATGTTAGTTTGATCAACTTTGATGAATGTTGATTGTCAACCATGATAGATTGATAAGATTGATTTGATATTTTTCCATCCTCTCTTATTAGAGTAGGGGAAAAAATGATGTTGTGCTCTAGGCAAGCGATAGGATGATAGATTCTATGATTGACTTGTGATAATCTACTTAGATGATTTGACTGATGTGATGTCACTTGATTCAATAGGTTCACTTTTGGAAGCTATATGTTTGAGGTTATATATGTGGCCTTTAGATATGGTTGAGTAATTGAGTGCTCAAGAGTGACGACTTATTGGTCATTGAGGATTGTTCTTCTTACTATAAATGTCATGATTCTGTGTGAATCAAGGTCTTCTCAATGCTATGGTAGAGTGTTGGCACTCTGACCATAACACCTTCCATTTGTCAATGGGTGAGATGTGCTGGAAACTGCAATTGAAGCAATTATTGTATTGTCATTGATGTCAAACCTTAACTGGTAAGACTGTTGCTATCTAAGAAGGTACTATATCTATTTGATTGTTGAGAAGGATTAGGGCAAGGTTGATAACAATAGCACCTAAGGAAAGATTGAGTTATCTTGATACTTCAATGGGTACTTGATTATGTGGCACAATGATAAGATAATGTATTTTTTATCTAAGTAAGAAGCAAGACTAAACAAGTAGGCTTAACCGAGCAGAAGTGAAGAAATCTAGTTAAAGTCGAGTGATGTTAGTGTCGACCAAGCCAGTATATGCTGAGTAAATTCAGTGTTGACCGAACATCAGTTTATTGCCGAGGAAGAAAACATTAGCCAAGGGAAACAATTTCTAGTGATGACTGAGCTACGCAATGGTGACCAAGGAGTTGAACATAGTATTGACCGAGCGTCAATAATTTACATTTGAGGAAGAATTCAAATTCCTAGCCGACATGTTTGAATTCTTGGATTATGTAAATCATGTTGACTTTATTTATTGAATGTATGGAGCATTTAATACATAGTAAATAGTTTTATTGTGATTCCATAAAGAGATTAGAGATGTTTCTAGAAGGATGGATGAAGAACATAATGTTGGAAGGATTCGATGAATCTGACCTAACCCTAAGATCTACGGAGGAGATTAAGCGGCAAAAGATGGATCTACCTATCAAAGAGGTATTAAGGAAACCTAAGTTTCAAGTTGAAGTAGTATGTCGGAGTTGTTGTTGTTATTAACTGAATAAGCAGAAAAGGCTGAAGAAGAAGGAGTTGTGATTGCTTGAAGCGAATTCTGAGTAGATCAGTGATGGAGATGAAAATGGATCTCAGTCAGTAAGCCAACATATATATGTAAGAATTGGATCTGTTATTTACAAAGTGAGTTGTATGTTTTCAAATCAAACACTGTTGTTACTTTCTAACCATTGTATCAGTTTTAATCCTTTAATCAAGGTTGACCTATCAGTCATTGTATAAATCCTTTAATCAAGGTTGCATTCTAATGGAATGTACTTAAGTCCTCTAACAAGGTGCACTCCTAACAAGGTGGTTGAAATCCTTTAATTGAGTCACACCTAGCAATGTGTTTGTAAGCCTTTGACAGGGTTGGCTTTTCACAGAGCTCACTTCAAAAGAGTGAAAATATTAGTAGCATGTTACAAAGTGGTTTTTCCCAAATTGGGTTTCCACTATAAATCCTGGTGTCAATACTTGTGTGATATTTTAGTTTGAACATTTCTGTGTTTTGCAAGTTAAATATTGTTGGATAGTGGACTACACTATTATATGTTTCTGATATATATTTTGTAATGACCGAGTAGCTGTTGGTTGTTAGATCTACATTGTTAAAGAGTTTAAAAGTTTAATTTATACATCTGGACCTAAGAATAACTAATTCACCCCCCTCTATGTTGTTCTAAATCATATTAACAATTGGTATCAGAGTTGTTGGTGCTTACAGAGAACAAGTTTAAAGGTACTTGAAGCAAATGATCAGGATGTATAAGAAGGAGGTATCGAAGCTAAATAAGGAGAACTTCCCTGCATGGCAAAGTCTGATGAAATTACATCTAGCTGGTATTGGTGACTCAACAAAGTATTATGTTGAACATGACTATGTCACACCTGCTGCACCCTTGACTGCCGAGGAGATGAGAGCTAAACAAGAGAACAACCAAGCAATGTTGGAGATTGCATCTGCCTTGAGCTATCCTAAATTGAAGACATCAAAGATTGCACAAATGCAAAGAAAATGTGGGACACTCTTAAAAACATCTATGGTGGAGACATAAATGTACTAAGGGAAAAAGTTGAAAGCCTGAGAGGTAAATTTGATGAAATGAAAATGCAAGAAGGTGAGAATATTGCTCAATATTGTGGTAGGATAAAAGAGGTTGTAAATGCTATTAGAGGAGCTAATAGAACTATTGAAGATGAGACTGTTATTGGAAAATTATTGATAACTTTGCATCCTATTTATACCATCAAAATTTCAGCAATTCAGGAATCAAGATGTAACCCTGGCAATGCTCTAACACTGGAAAGTCTTGTTGGTAAGCTTACTGCTTTTGAACTTTCTAATTATGATAACTTCACTATTACTAATGTTAAATCTTCATTCAAGTCACAAATGGTTTTGAATAAGTCTAAGAAAGAAAAATAAAGATGCATCAATGAGAGTGAATGTGATAGTGACACTTCTGATGAAGAACTAGATGATCTTGAAGCTCTTATGGCCAGAAGATTAAAGAGGGTAAAAGGCAAGTACAAAGGTAAACTCCCTATCATATGTTTCTCATGTAACAAAGTTGGTCATTTAGCTGCAAGATGTCCTGATAGGGATGACAAGGATGAGGAAAGAGATGGCAAGCACAAAGATAAGAGAGAAAATAGAGGTTAGCGAAGGTACAAGGACTACAAAGATAAAGGTAAGAAATCATGTTACATTGCTGAAGAAGAAATTGACACTGATAGTGATGATTTAAAAATTGAGGTAGTCTATGTTGCTATGAAAGATGAGTCTGATGAAGATGAGAAAATTGCACTTGTATCCTATGTGAACAAAAATGACAAATGGATTATTGATAGTGGTTTCTCACACCACATGACTGGTGACAAAAGTAAGTTTGATACCCTAGATCATTACAAAGGTAGAAGTGTTAAGTTTGGTAATGATGCACCATGTCTTGTAAAGGGTAAAGGATTAATTAAGCTGAATGATAAGATCACTTGTGAAAATGCTTATTGGGTTGAAGGTCTTAACTATAATTTGCTAAGTGTTGCACAACTTAATAGCACTGGTTACTGAGTGGAATTTCATCACAAGAAGGCTAAAATATTTGATGCCACTGGTGAACTAATTAGAAATGGAGAACAGACAAGAGGTAATTTGTTCTATCTAGACCTATCTGAGGAGACATGTTTGATTGGACAACTTGATGATATGGTTATGGCATAAGAGGCTATGCCATGTTAACTTTGACAATTTGGTAGATATTAGTAAAAAGAAGAAACTAAGAGGACTACCAAGATTGAAGAAACCTGATAATGTAATGTGCAAACAATGTCAGTTGGGTAAGATGACAAAGTCTAGTTTCAAGAGCAAGACTTTTACTTCTGAAAATGCTTTAGATTTGGTTCATACCGACCTTTGTGGACCTATGCATGTACAAAGCTATTGTGGTGCTAGATATTTTATTCTGTTTGTTGATGATTACACTAGAATGATGACTGTAATGTTTTTGAAAGAAAAATCTGATGCATTTCAGTTATTTAAGTGATATTTGGCTAAGGTTGAAAAGGAGACAGGTAGGAGCCTGAAGTGCCTAAGATCTAACCGAGATGGAGAATTCATATCAAATGAGTTCAATCTGTTCTACAATGATAGAGGAATCAAGAGACAAATGTCTATACCTAGAACACCTCCACAGAACAATATAGCAGAGAGAAAGAACAAATCTATCATGGATTGTGCAAGAACACTAATGATTGAAAAGAATGTTGCACAAAAGTACTGGAGAGAAGCTATAAGTACAAATGTTTATACCTTAAACTGAGTATAAATAAAAAAAAGGTACAAATGTTACACCTTATGAACTATGGCACGGGTATGCACCTAATGTAAAATACTTTAGAATTTTTGGGAGAAAATGCTATATACTACAAGATTAAGAGGTCATAATGGAATATGTGAATATAAAGGAACAACTAGCAAACATATTCACCAAAGCCTTACCTAAGGAAGCTCATGAATATCTAAGAGGAAAATTAGGGGTTCTTCCCCTCACTGAGGTTGCCTAGTCAAGCTAGGAGCACTGCATCAAATGTGCTGCAAAGAGTATGTGACAAATTGATGCAGAAAAGGTCACACTTTAGGAGCAGCCTAGAGTTGTGAAAAGTACATCAAAGTTGATAATCAGCCATAAGCAAAGATGACAGAGGGAGAAATATTGTTACTGAACTGACAAGATGACATCTACATCTGAGAGATGCAAGTTCTAGTTACTACTTTGGCATTATTGTCAAAGAGGGAGATGAGTAAGATGAAAACACATGGTGAGATCTCATGGAAGATAAAGTAAGAGGGAGAGATTTAGTGGAAGTTACTATGTGGACGATCAAGCATGTGAGGCTAATTGATTTAGAATCAGAATGAATCTAAGGATATTACAAATGTTTCTAATGCACATACAAGTTTTGGATTGCTTGGTGAATCATGTGTTATTCATATGGTGTTGTCATCAATGCCAAAGAGGGAGATTGTTGGAAACTGCAATTGAAGTAATTGTTGTATTGTCATTGATGTCAAACCTTAACTAGTAAGACTATTGCTATCTAAGAAGGTACTATATCTATTTGATTGTTGAGAAGGATTAGGGCAAGGTTGATAACAATAGCACCTAAGGAAAGGTTGAGTTATCTTGATACTTCAATGGGTACTTGATTATATGGCACAATGATAAGATAATGTATTGTTTATCTAAGTAAGAAGCAAGACTAAACAAGTAGGCTTAACCGAGTAGAAGTGAAGAAATCTAGTTTAAGTCGAGTGATGTTAGTGTCGACCGAGCCAGTATATACTGAGTAAATTCAGTGTTTACCGAACATCAATTTATTGTCGAGGAAGATAGCATTAGCCGAGGGAAACAATTTCTAGTGATGACCGAGCTACACAGTGATGACTGCAGAGTTGAAAATAGTATTGACCGAGCATCAGTAATTTACATTTGAGGAAGAATTCAGATTCCTAGCCGACATGTTTGAATTCTTGGATTATGTAAATCATGTTGACTTTATTTATTGAATGTATGAAGCATTTAATACACAGTAAACCATTTTATTTTGATTCCATAAAGAGATTAGAGATGTTTCTAGAAGGATGGATGAAGAACATAATGTTGGAAGGATTAGATGAATCTGATCTAACCCTAAGATTTACGAAGGAGATTAAGCGGCAAAAGATGGATCTACCTATCAAAGAGGTATTAAGGAAACCTAAGTTTCAAGTTGAAGTAGTATGTTGGAGTTGTTGTTGTTATTAACTGAATAAGCAGAAAAGGCTGAAGAAGAAGGAGTTATGATTGCTTGAAGCAAATTCTGAGTAGATCAGTGATGGAGATGAAAATGGATCTCAGTCAATAAGCCAACATATATATGTAAGAATTGGATATGTTATTTACAAAGTGAGTTGTATGTTTTCAGATCAAACACTGTTGTTACTTTCTAACCATTGTATCAGTTTAAATCCTTTAATCAAGGTTGACCTAGCAGTCCATTGTATAAATCCTTTAATCAAGGTTGCATTCTAATGGAATGTACTTAATTCCTCTAACAAGGTGCACTCCTAACAGGGTGGTTAAAATCCTTTAACCAGGTCACACCTAGCAGTGTGTTTGTAAGCCTTTGACAGGGTTGGATTTTCACAGAGCTCAGTTCAGAAGAGTAAAAATATCAGTAGCATGTTACAAAGTGGTTTTTCCCAAATTGAGTTTCCACTATAAATCCTAGTGTTAATACTTGTGTGAATGTTTTGGTTTGAACATTTCTGTGTTTTGCAAGTTAAATATTGTTGGATAGTGGACTACACTGTTATATGTTTTTGATATACATCCTGTAATGACCAAGTAGCTATTGGTTGTTAGATCTAAGTTGTTAAAGAGTTTAAAAGTTTAATTTATACATCTGGACCTGAGAAAAATTGATTCACCCCCCTCTTTATTATTCTAAATCATATTAACAGAGATGATAGTCACCCATGAGGATGTGTATAGATTATTCAGGATTCTGACACGGGGTGAGCTTGTATATTTCGATCAGGTATATGATGGTACAACCCATCGACATGTGTTTGGAGATGCCATGATCAATGATGAGAGTATTCCTTGGGCATAATTTGTTTATTTCCCTCCTCCTCCTACGGTTTTGGGCATTCTGATCAGGGGTTTCCTATTACCATATTGGAGAGGACATGGTTTCATTATTGGTTGGGGCAGGATCCTAGAGGACATGATTGTATGTTTGCACAGATTTGATTGGGGTTCTTGTATTCTTGTGTAGTTATACCATGAGTTACATCATGTATTTTATCGCCATGGTGTTGGATTATCTATGTGTGTAGTTTTATTATAGTTATGGACTTGGGAAAACCTTCTTGTTATGAGGCCCCTTTCAGCCTAAGCTAGAGATCTTGGGTGGCCATATGCATATATTTATGAGGGAGTGATTGTCCAGCCTCACTTGGGAAAGTTAGATTATTGGAGATGTATGTTGGATGATATTGATTAGGTCTGATGGATACCATACCTTGGATGTGAGACTTGGAGAGAGGATGATTCATAGATTCCCTTTATATTCATACCTCATTGGATCATTGGTCAGACTCCTATAGTGATTGAGAGGTTTTGTTTCCATAGAGTCCTCTAGAAGTTTGTCCGAGTATAAGGTATGCCATAGGATTTGGCATTATATGCCTGAGTTCAGGCATAGAGGTCAATGTGAGGACCTTAGATAGAGTATCACATTGCTCGTGATGAGATTCTTACTTTGCACCACTTAGCCTGGGATATGAGGGACTGCAATATTGATGTTGGTATGCCATATGATTGTGCCTAGTGTTTTACACAACATCCCTTCCTACGTTTCAATAATCCTACAGAGCTGATCCTAGATATCGATGATAGATCAGAGGATGATGATGATGGTGGTGGTGGAGGGGGGAGAGGTGGCTGAAAAAGGAGGAGATTGGTCCCAGTGAGAATTGGTTAGGTTGGTGGATGAGTTTTATCTTTTTGTCCTTTGAGAGGTGGCGGTGGTGGTGGTGGTTCTAGGGTAAAGGGTGGAGGAGTGAGGGTGAGGGGTGGAGGAGTGAGGATGAGAGGTGGTAGAGTGAGGGTGAGGGGTGGAGTGATAGGTGGTAAAGATCCTCCTTAAGTCATGATCACATATTGGGGTCTACGGAGACAAAGAGTATTTAGAAAAATATAGGTACCTCAGGCTCCTCCATAGGTTCTTATTCCACTAGCACACAGTACTAGTTTCACAGGCACCAGAGACACTCATGTAGGATGTCAGGGCTCTACAAGATGGTATGGATCAGATTAGGAGTCAGATGGATGAGTTTAGTGTGATGATACATACTTTCATGGCTACTATGGCCCAACATGGTTTATAGCCTAGTTCTAGCAGAGGTGCAGGTACTGACATATATGAGATAGGTAAAGGTGGAATATATAGTACAAGTGTAGGTGGCACTAGTTGAGAGCATTAATTATTCCACCTTTGTATCATATTTTATCAAGACTTTTTCTGATGTACTTTATTGCTCAGACATTGATGGGCATTCCTTTGATTAGCTCTTTGTTATTCTCTTCTCTTTTATGATGTCATTATATGTTGGACTTTTGATTTTTGATGATATATATGTAGCTCTACATGTATTATCTATATGCTTGTTTTTGTTGTTTTTTGATGCAAAATTTTATGAATGCATTTATCTTACATGCTTTGGATGAGTGTCTTATATACGACATAGCTGATAGATGCATAATATTGATGAAAAACACTTGATAATTCTATTTATGCTTTAATGATTAATGATTAATGATGTATTGATATGATATGTACATGTGTTCTCATACGATTCTATATTCTCCTAATGATTGAATTTATGATTTGATTCTATATGGAAGAATGCACTTTTCAATTCATTTATGATGAATTGTCATGATACTAATGCCATGAAATGTAAATAAATGATCTAAATGAATGCAATTTAATGATTAACGAATACCACTTATATGACTCTAAATGAATATGCAAATACATGTACTTCAATTAAATTCCACCTAATGATTAATGATTAATGATATGCAATTTAATGAATGCAACTTAATGATTTAAATGAATAATGATTAATGAAAAATATATAAATAAATATGTAAAATGCAACTTTAACATGCAACTAAAGTATGCACTAACATGACATTAACCTGTAACTAAATGCACTCCTATGTTTTTTATTTAGTCCAACATACTCGATATTATCCCTTTTGCTTTTTTTTAGGAAAACTCCATATGCAAATAACATGCAAATTTAATCTGTATGGATGTAGCTAGTTGTCTCTTTTAATTACAAGAATGCTTATTTTCATCATTGAGCTTTTGAAACATGAAATTTGTATTATCATCATTGGTTCAACCATGATGGTCTGAATACCTTTTTCTCTCAGATTTTGTGCATGAAATTGGTATAACCCTCACTAGTTTGATTTTCAACCATGATGGTCTAAATACTGCTTTCATCAATTTTAATGTTGCAAGTGGATTTTGGCATTAAGATATGAAATATCTAAATGGCCAAGGTATCTTGTTGCGTAAAAAGAAAAATATATGATTCTCTCCATATGTAAATATCCTTCATAATTCTTTGATGATCATGTCATTAGATGGATTTTATATACTTTTAAGCATCAACCTTAAGACAATCATGTAAAAATCAAGAAAATTATCATACTTTTATAATCACTCCTCTAGTCAAAAGACTTCATCAATTTTCTAAAAGAACATGACTCCACAATCACATAACACTTTTGAACATTTTTCCATTATTTTCAAATCCATATTTCATGTATAACTCCATCCATTTTAATATTTGTTTTATTTGTAATCTTGATAAAGATAAGGCAATGTGTAAATAGAGGATCAAAGTGTCAAGCGTTAAAGTTGGAGATCAAATGCATTTGAATCAGGAATTGATATGAATCAAAGGTTCAAGTGTCAAGTTTCTGGTATGATGCATTGATTTGTGTCAATTGGTGTTTGTTTGATGAACCACTTTGATTTAGGATAAATGCCCCTAGTTTGATTCCACAATGATGTTGGACTTAGAAAATTTTCCAAACCATGATGAAAGCCTTGGGTAAATGCAGATGCAGCTCTAAGAATTTATTGTGCAATATATACAAATGATGGCTAATGAAAGAATATATATATACAAGGATTATAGAGAAATGCAGATGGAAGATGTGACTAGGCTTGACTTAAGGGTCAAATGGCACCTATTTACCAAGTTTTCACCACTTGAATTTATTTCTCTTTTTCTCTTTTATTTCCATTTTCTTTTTTTGCTACCAAGGCGCCTATCGTTAGGTTTTCAAAGGTACATTTTTTTATTTTTCTCTTTATGTGTGTGTGTGTGTGTGTGTGTGTGTTACCAAGGTGCTTGTTTGCCAAGTTTTCACCAAGATAAATATTTTTTTAGGATCCATATTTGAATGTTTTTTCTTTCTTCATGATAAATTTTTCACTATTTTTTATTTCTTTAGGAACTCTTTTTCACTATTTTTGTACTTTTCTGCTTTCTGATGTTTTTTTGGATTTTCTCAGGATAAATATCTCAATGTTTTTGGATTTCTTCATGATCATTTTTTCACTATACAAGGTTGATGTTGGCTCATCTGATATTTTGATACTCTTTCCATTTGATACTCTTTTAACTGATCTGGGTATAAAACCTCTTTAGATGTATGCCATTGATAGGCTCTTGCAACTCTTCCCCATCACAATTGGCTAACTTATATGTCCATATCCCAAAGGAAGACATGATAATGAATGGTCCTAGCCAATTTGCATCCTATTTTCCCTGTTTTCCTCTTTCTGCTTGGTTCTTTGGATTCTCTCTTAACACTAGATCACCCACTTGAAATTATCTTGGCTTGATATTTTTGTTATAATTCCTTGACATCCTATTTTGATACACCTTAAGATGTTCATATGCTTTCTTTTAACATCCATCAAGTAACTCTAGTTTTTGGAGTCTTGTCACTCTATAATCCTTGTCTGTTAACAATACATGTAATGAAATTCGTAAAGATGTGATCTCAAATTCCAAGGGTAATATTGCTTCTGCCCCATAGACTAGTGAGAAGGGTGTGGCTCTAGTTGGTGTTCTTATACTTGTGAAATATTACCATAATGTTGGATTTAATTATATATGTCAATCTCTTCTTGAGTTATCCACTATTCTTTTCAAGATCTTAAGGATATTTTTATTTGTTGCTTCTGCTTGTCCATTTCCTCGAGGATAGTAAATGGGGGATGAATGATGAATGATGTAAAACTTATCACTGAATTCTTTGATATCCTTGTTCTTTAGATGTTTTTCATTGTTTATTATTATGGCATGAGGAATACCATATTTGCAAATTATGTGATTCAAAATGAACATTGCAATTTGTTTGCATGCTGGAGTAGATAAAGGCACAACTTTTACCCATTTAGTGAAGTATTCTATTGCTATGATTTTGAATGTTTGACCATTGGATGATGGTGGATAAATAATCCCAATTAAATCCAATCCACATTGATAAAAGGGCCAAGGTGTGGTCATTGGGTGTGATTCTTATGCTGGCACATGAGTCAAATTATCATGGTATTGGCATTTTTGGCAAATTTTAACAAAATGGAAAGCATCTTTCTCCATGGTTGGCCAATAATATCTCATTCTAAGAAGTTCCCTAGCCAAGTTTAAACCACTCAAATATGATCCATAGATTCCCTTGTGGACATTGTGTAAGGTTACTTTTGATTCCTCATCCTCTTGACACCTACGAAGAATTCCATCAAGACTCTTATGATATAATGTATCTGAAACAAGGGTACATCAGAAAGCTTGTCTTATAAAGTTTCTTCTTTTATTTTTGGTTTTGTCCAAGGGAAAGGTTTGGTCTTTTAAGTAAGTGTAAATAGGTCCATACCAAGGAGATTCATGTTTGAATAGTAAGAAAATAATTTTAGAATTAGGCAAGTCAAATGCGGGTTCTTCCAACTCTTCTACTAAGAACTCATATCATGCACTCTGATTTGGTATTTGTAAGAGACAAGCTAGTGTTGCTATGACATTTGTTGCTTTATTTTTCTCTCTTGGTATTTGTTCAAATGTTATCAAAATAAAGTACTTCTTCAAGTAATATACCATCCTTTTGTAAGGCATTAACTTTCCATCTCTTATTTGGTACTCATCATTTATTTGATTGATTACAAGTTGTGAGTCGCCATACACCTATAATTCTATTACTTTCCATTCTAGAGCCATTTCATGCCTATGACAAGTGCTTCATACTCGACAATATTATTGGTACATGGAAATAGAAGTTTGTAAGACTTTGGAATAGTAGGGCCTTGAGGTGCGATCAATAAAATACATGCTCCTGAACCATGTTGTGTATATGAACAATCAAAATATAGTTTCCATGTCTTGACTTTAATGTTTATAATTTTTGGCTCTAGGAATTTTACTTGAATAGGACGTTCATCCATCAAAGGTGCTTCCATCAATTTGTCTGCTATAACTTGGCCTTGTATTTATTTCCTATCCACACATTTAATGTCAAATTCACTCAATACCATTACCCACTTTGGCAATCTTCTTGTTAGGGCTATTTTTCTTAATATATACTTCAAAGGGTCAATCTTAGCTATGAGTCAGATGTTGTGTGAAAACATATAATGTCATATTTTTTGTGAAGCAAAAACTACCACCATGCATGCTCTTTCAATGAAGCTATATTTCAACTCATATTTGACCAAGGTCCTACTAATATAGTAGATTGCCTTCTCCTTTCCATTTTCATATTCTTGAGCTATTAATGCACCTAAGGAATGCTTCATTGCTGAAATATATTAATGATGCATATTAATGCCATACTTTAGGCACCCTAGGATAGTCTTTATTAGGTCTTTTCCCTCATTTTGTTATATTTGCTCAAAGACTTTTATACTCAGTTCGATTATTATATGGCATGCTGCCACTAGATTGCTACCATGGTTTAAACATACTTAATATGCTACACTTGGATGAATATACTATATTACTTTCTTTAAAGTTATGATTATGTTTTTATAAGTAAAATAGTTGTTTGAACATAAATGATGCATGTGTGTTTTGGTGTTTATTACCATGAATGTCTTTATCCTAACATTTGAAGTGCAACACATCAATATAGCAACCATTGTCTTTACCAGGTGAAGCACACTCATATTCTAGATGCTCGACCCAGTGTTTCAGCAAGCTCCAATGCAAAAACATTAACGCAACACTAGCAAAAGGTTTCTAGATGATGAAGGTGGTAGTCACCAAGAAAAGACCAAGGCAATGTGATGAATTCTCTGAGGAAATCTAGGAGAGAGTGGGAAGTTAGATTTGTTGTCACAACAACTCTTTCATCTTTTCTATATCTAATATGTTTACAGTTGTATAGCTTTCCTCTCTTTTGTTAGTAGTGTTGTAATAAAACTTCTGCCTATTTATGTGGCATGATTAGTTAGTTGTTAGAAGTTTTCCTTTTAAAAAAATCCCTGCTCCTACGTGAGGGGAAGGGAATTATCAGTTTATTGGCAATATAGTTTGATTTTGTTGTTTCTAGTTTATATACATCTATGTACTTAGTTATTCAATCAATGAGAAAATGAAGTGTTGAGATTTAGCTTTGCATAATTGTGTTTGGGATACTCATCCAAGGAGGCCCACTTGGTGGGAAATCTATAGTTAGTTAGATTCATTCTAGTTAAACTCACTTTCCTACATTTCCATTATTTCAGTATTAAATCTTAAACTATTCCTGCATCCAAGGCCACAGGCTAGCTAACGCTTCTTGCAACCAAAGCAGTGGAACAACTAAAGCATTATAGCATAGTTTGCAAGAGTCTTCATGTTTTGTTAGCATCTTCACTTCTGTAATTTCCATTCCAATACTTGCTTTTTTGTAGCTATAGTTTAAGTTCCATCTAGTATTTATTTCCTGCAATCATAAGATAGTTTCCTTTCAACATTTCTTTCCTGCAACAACTGTAGAATGTGTGGCTGAGTAGTACTTGGTGCATATATCTTGCTGGCCTATTTCAAGTAACACGTCCCTGGGTTGACATATTAAATGAGTTTTTATAAGGAGGATAAACCGCTCGGTCGAATTTCCAATCCCTGAGTTCATAATTATACCTAGTTTTTGAGCCTTTATAAAAAGTGATCATTTTTGGTGTCATTGCCGGGGATGGTGCCGAACCTAGTTCTCACAAAGCCATTCCTAGGATTTTCTTTCATTTATGCTTTCATTTTCCACTTTGATTAGAATAAATTTCATCTTGAGAAACATGACAATTAGCATCACTTCATACTAGCTGCATGCATAATAGATGTAGAGACGCTTGAGGAAGGTACTTGCCAAATCAATCCAATCATCCATTTGAAGAAGAAGGCCCATTTGTTGACGCTACTATTGAACTTCCTAAAACCACACATCATCATCCTTATCTTTAGAAGAACTCCTTGTTTCCTTCGAGGAGCAACCTGAAATCAATCTATTTATTGAGACCTTTGCTAATCTAAGATCCCATTTTCTTGAAAATCCTGTCAAACAAGAAAACCCTTTACAACTGGTCATCTATCACCCTCATCATCCACCTCCTCCTCATCCTAGAAATCCACCAAGGATGGAAAATCCCACCACATTTCATTTTCCCATCACCGACCAACGTGACAATAACAACCTCATGAACATACCTTCTTCCGCCCTTCCAAAATTCTATGGTCTTGTGATAGAAGATCAGGGTACATTTCTCTTCAATTTTTATATCCTTTGTAGGATCTATGACTACACCATTGATGCTCATAGGCTTAAACTCTTTCCTGTGACTCTTAAGGAGTCTGCATTGCATTGGTTCATGGGCTTAGGGCAGGATGTTGTTCATAATTGGGATGAGACGAAGGCTTCTTTCTTGCTCAAATATAAAGAGTATTGTTGAGGAAATGATATGTGAGGAGATGACATCTTTAAGATGACACAGAAAGAGGATGAGAGTCTTGAAGATTATGTCTCATGGTTCATGTTCAACTTACAAAAGAACACACAACACGTGCTTAATGAGGAATCCCAGAAGCTACTCTTTTTGAGAGGCATACATGATGGATGGACAGAGGCAATGTACCTAATGGCTGGAGGTGATATCACCCAATCTACATGGGATGATATAAGAAAGATATGCATTAAATACTCTAGAGCTACCGGTAAGAGAGGAAGGGGATATAGGTCCACTTTGGGAAAAATAAATGGTGCAAGCGCTTATAGGACGGAGATAACACATCTCTTGTCTGACTTCAAGAAAGACATCATTAACAACATGGCCACACAACTGGATACCATGAAGGCTAATAAGAAACATGAGGAAGCAAAGGCCATGCTGGTTGAATTTTGTCCCCATTGTAGATAGAAGAAGAGAGAATGTCAGTGCAAACTAGTCGCTAACATGGAGACTACACAAATGTCAACTGATTACAAACCAATTGAACCAATGGATGAGTAGTTATTCTTCATTGCTCAGTGCCGACCCTAGGTGCAAAGACAAGGTATGCCTCATGACCCACTTACATTTAGTAGTCCATTTTATAATAATCAATGACACCACCCATGAATTACCAAAATCCTCCCTAGAATAATTTCCAAAATCAATGGAAAATTACCCCAGTCCACAGTGGAAAAACCCTCAAGGGAATTGGAAATAACCACAAGGGGCATGATAGCCACCATAAGGTAACTAATAGCAGAACCCATAGTGGTGAGGTGGTTAGCAATGGCCAAATCAACTATAAGGATTTTTTTCGCCACCTCCTCAACCTCCACAACAACAAGCACTTTTGCCACCACCAGCAACAATAATCCACCTCCCAAGCCTACACAAATACTTGCACAACCACAACTAAACCCAAATAATAGACCTCCTACACCTCAACAAAGTGTGTATGCTACTGACCAAATGCAGTACCCCATGAAATATCCTACCTATGCCATCACACTTGATGATATCCACCTACGATCTAGAACTACTCTGCCTACTCCTGAGCATCCAGTTATCACTGAAGTACCACACAAGGAGCCTATCCAAGCTGAACACACTCCTACTGCACCAATTCCTTAGCCTACACCTAAGAATAACCAACATACTGGACCTCCTTTTCCACAAAGACTGCAACATAGCAATCCAAATCCTACTGAAGAAGCATCCTTTAACATCCTTGATCAACTAAAGAATATTAATGTTCAAATACTCCTATTTGAGGTAATCAAAGATGTCCCCACATGGAAAATTCATCAAAGAAGCTTGTTTTAAGAGGCCTGGCTACAAGAAAAAAGATCCCTAGACTATCCATGTTCTAGGTAAATTGGCTAACATCATGCTAGGAAATCTTACCATCCAAAAATATTCTGACCCTTGTAGCCCTATTGTCAAGATCATTATCAATGGGACAACCATTAAAAATGCATTAATAGATCTTGGAGCTGCTATAAACATCATGACTAGGGATATAATGCAACAAAGTGGTATCACCAACCTCAGAACTACACCCACTGTCCTATAGATCACAGATAGTTCCACTATGAAGCATGATGGAATGGTGGAGGACATAGTTGTTGACCTTGAATCTTGGTCTTACCCAGCTGATTTCATGATCCTATCACCCAAAGATACACTAGGGGGTTATCCATTTATTCTTGGCAGACCTTGGCTAGCAACTGTTGATGCTTATATAGGATGTTGTTCAGGAGATATGACCATCTCTAATGGTCATAATACCAAGACTTTAGTCTTGTATCCGCTGCCCAACCTTAGATGGAATTAGCCTCACCAATATGGCCTGACATAGGAGAATAAGTCAAAGTTATAAACTCAGTGTCTTAGTTAATGATGTTAAAAAGAGATCCTTTCCTATAGCTCTAGGAAGAAGACAAAGTAATCACCAACATTCTGCATAATTAGTATGGATCAAACTCAGACTCCCTAGATTTTTCCTCCAAAAACTGCTCCTTGTAGGCTTTAAAACCTGATTACCAATGGGCTTCTCCTACAGCCAAAAAAATCTACCACCAATTGCTTCCTCATGAGATACAAGTGCCCCCATTAACAGATGCCTCTATGATAGAACTGACTAAGAAAATAGAGGTCTCTCCTGGCTGCTACTTGAATATTAATAGCCAACTAACTCCTCAACAACAAACATCGCTGACTAAAATACTGCAGGACCATACTATAACATTTACATGGGATTATGCTGACAGGAAAGGCTTGGATGCAAATTTGTGTACCCATAGGATATACCTAAAAGAAGACAAACCCCCTGTTAGGCAGTTTCAAAGGTGTGTTAACCTTGCATTAAGAGAAATAGTAAAAGACTGAACTACAAAAACTTCTCAATGCTGGATTCATATATCCAATATCAAATAGCAAGTGGGTTTCTCCATTAGTAATAGTTCCCAAAAAAGGAGGTAAACGGAGAGTGTGTATTGATTATAGGGAACTTAACAATGCAACTAAGAAGGATCACTTCTCCCTCCCATTCATTGACTAGGTCTTGGACTCCTTAGCAGGCAAGAAGTATTTTTCCTTCCTAGATGGGCACAGTGGATACAATCAAATTAGAATTTTTCCTGAGGATCAGGAAAAGACTACATTCACCTGCCCATGGGGGACCTTTGCCTATTCAATTTTTCCTTTTGGCCTTTGTAATGCTCTAACAACATTCCAAAGGGTAGTTATCAACATTTTTGCTGATATCTCTCATGATTGTATGAAGATCTATATGGATGACTTTATAACATATGGTGAAACTTATGAGGAGGCTCTGAAAAACCTAGACAAATTTCTTAAAAGGTGTGAAGAACACAACCTGTCTCTAAACAATGAAAAGTGCTTCATGATGATGCAAGGAGTAGTGTTGGGTCACTATATATATGTTGTTGGAATCCAAGTGGACCCTGCCAAAATTGACATTATTCAAAATCTGCCCACACGAACCAAGAAGAAAGATGTCTAAAGTTTTCTTGGACATGATGGCTACTATAGGAGATTCATTAAAGACTTTAGTAAAATGGATAGTCCCCTGCATTCTCTACTCACCAAGGATTCATAATTTTTATGGACACCAAGTTGTGATAAAGCCTTCCTATAGCTGAAGTCAGTTCTTACTCAGGCTCCAGTTCTACAGGGTCCTAATTGGGCACTACCATTCCACATTCATACAGATGCCTCAAATCATGCAGTAGGAGTTGTACTCAGACAAAAATAAGATATGATGGAACACACAATATACTTTATTAGCAAAAACCTGCAAGGAGAGGAATTGAATTACACAGTCACAGAGAAGGAGCTTTTGGCTATTATTTATGCTCTGAACAAATTCTACCACTACATCACAGGCTACCAAATATTTGTGCATACTAATCATGTAGCCATAAAGTATCTTGGTAAAAAACCTACTGTCACAAGAAGATTATCCCTATGGCTTCTACTATTGCAAAAATTTGACAACACAATAGTGGATAAGCTAGGCAAGTCAAACGTGGTTGTTGACTTCCTCTCAAGGTTACAAAATGCGGATGAACCACACATAATTGATGACAACTTCACTAATGATCACTTGTTTTCTATTTTAGCTAAAACCCTTGGTATGTCGACATTGCTAACTACTTAGTTTCTCAAAAGGTACCTCCCCATTTCTCCTCAAAAGAAAAGAGACTCCTAATAGAAAAGACATTCAACTTTTCATAGATTATTGATTGTCTATTCTACAATGGCCCTGATCAAATATTAAGGAGGTGTGTTAGGGAGGATGAGACTTATGACATCCTCCATGCCTATCATGATGAGCCTTATGGAGGGAATTTGGCAACCAAAAGGACAATAATGAAGATATTGAATATTGGTTACTACTGGCAAATCCTACATAAAGATGTGGTCAACTACACAAGGAAATGTGATCAATGGCAATGGATGGGGTGACCAACAAAGTCTGATGAAATGCCTCTCTTTCCTCAAGTGGTAGTCACTCCATTTGATAAATGGGGGCTAGATTTTGTTGGACCCATCATTCCTCCATCCAACAACAATTCATATATTTTTGTGTGCATAGACTATGTAACAAAGTGGGTGGAGGTGCGAGCCATGAAGCATGCTCGGGATAACAAGGTAGCTGAATTCATATATGAGGAAATCTTTACATGATATGGTGTACCCAGAGAATTGGTTACTGATCAGGGTGCTCAATTTACATCAACACTAATCACTGCTCTAATGAATGACTATAATATTCACCACATGAAATCAAGTCCATATCATCCACATGTGAATGGTCAAACATAAATCACAAACAGGGAGATAGAAGCAATCCTGAAAAAAATAGTGCAGCTACATAAAAAGGACTGGAGCACAAGATTACAAGAAGCAGTCTAGGTATATAGGATGACATGGAAGATAACAATCAGTTTCACTCCTTTTGAACTAGTTTATGGAAAGAATGTTTTAATGCCTATAAAGTTTGAACAAAAAAACCTACAAACTGCATTACAGCTGAACATTGATCTTCCAATAGCGCAACACAACAGGATCCTATAGCTCAACCATCTAGATGAAATGAGAAAGGTAGCCCTACAAAAAACTGAGATGGTCCAGATATAGCACAAAAAGTGGCATGACTCACATATCCTCAACAAACGGTTTATTCTCGGTGACTGGGCCCTTTTGTATGATGCTCGATATCAGGAGACACAAGGTAAGCTCACTACAAGATGGCTTGGCCCCTATGAAATTGAACATGTGTATCCTAATGGTGCGGTTCAGTTATCCATAATTGACCCTGTATGTTTCAAGTTGCTAGTAAATGGCCATAGACTATGTCTGTACCATAAGCCAGAAATGAAGGTCGACTTCCTGCGGTAGTTTGAGATTTCTCCTACCATAGCTAAACCTCCTATAGCTAATAAAGATCCTATAGCCAATGAACCTCCTGTAGCTAATGGACCTCCTCCAGCTGAAGATTTTCCTGTAGTTAATGGACCTCCTCCAGCTGAAGACTCTCCTGCAGCCAATAACTTCCTCCAGTCATTGCTTTGACTTTGCACACATGTAGTCATAATAAAATTTTTGTTTCCCATGAAAACATCTTTTTCCATAATAAAGGAACCATCACATCACAAGTCATCAACTTTACCTGCCATATTCATTCATTCGTCACATCATCATTATGCCAAGTATTACTTTTTATTTGGCACACGTCACTAAATCTTTTTGTATTTGGGCATTTAAAAGTTATTAGATTCCAAGTACACATTTATTTATTATTTCAAATGCTCTTTACTTAATTTAACATCATTATCACTCACATTGTAATTAATTTAGTAATTCATCCAAGTACCATTATACTTCTAAACCATGCATGTGAGGACACCTACATCATTTTTCGTAGGGGGCAGTCAGTTTAGTTATGTGTTGCAATAAGTATCCTTGCTTAAGTTTGTCATTATTCACCATTATTAATTTGCAAGCCAGTACTGCACAGTCATTGATTTAACAACCCTTGCATATGAAATTCCTTATAGCCTTGTATTTTAAAATCCAAAATTCCAACTTCAATTTTTAAAATTTTTTTAGAATCCCTCTACCATTTGACTAAACTACCCATTAAAATTAGAGGTCCAACTCCAAGATCGTGAGAGACAGTTGCATGATCGAGAGGTTGATGTTAGATGCTTGCAGGCTGAGGTGATCCACCAGATGGGTCGTGCAGCTTACCATGTTTTAGCATATTATTCTGTTGTGCCACCTGGGCAGAGGATGACATCCTACTCCCAATATATGATAGATTCTGAGGGAGTTAGGGCCCCACGCACTGAGCCACCACCAGATGCACCTGCCAGAGGAGGAGTTGCACCAGATGCTGAGGACCAGGTAGATAGTTGATTTGTGATAATTCTCTATTTTTGTCATTTTGATTATACCTCATAGCTCATTGTAGTTCATTCTTTTGTATACAGTGCCATTAGTGCACCCCATTGTACTCTTCTGATATTCTGATACACACACACACGCACACATATATATACATACATACATACATATCAATTTTTGGTTGTGACATCATTGTACTTGTCATTTTAGTTTATGATGTAATATCATGTGATGCATATGTATGAAATACTTCTTTTATTATGAAATTTATGGATTATGCAATGAATGTTTTCTTCCAAATGGATGAATATGTAATGTAATGATAGATAATAGATGAATAAATGCACATGTATGTAATGGATTTATGGAATGATTTATGATATGAAATGCAACGATACACATGATATGTTTTTGCAGGTATATGAAGAAGACAAGTGCTCAGTCATTGTCAAAATGGATGTGTAACCCAGGATGGCAACCACTTGCTGATTAGTTAAGGAGACCTTCATACAATGTTTAGTCCTTGCATTGTGTGTAGTGAAAATTAGGAGAATTCAAGCATTGATCTGAATTTAAGCCTTGAGAAATGTAACTATGCAAAGTGAAAAATGTAAAAATGAAATGTAAGACCTAGGACTTAGTCACTGATCATGTGTCAGTCATTATCATCACATAATTTGTTAGGTAACTAGATAGTCAATACAATTTCTACTGGGTAGACAATCATAGACATATGAATATTGACTTTTAGTCAGAAATGTTAGATTAGATATAAGCACCAAGGCACAGAAGCCAGGATGAACAAAATATCATGTCCATTTTGATTTTGCTATTTGTATAAGCATCTAAACATAAAATTTGTGATGACTTGAATACGTCTTATGTACAAACACACCAAGCAGTAGGGAGATCATTTTGAATCCAATGTGAATTACCCGCAGTGACCCTTTATCATTCACATCTTTGGGTAGGATCATGTTTCATAGTAGGTGTAAGAAATCACTCAAAAAGATAATAGTTAGATCAGACTTCCTTAAAGCATTTGGGTATCGATGGTCAAGGTACACATGGCCATCCAATACATGATGGAGGTACTTATAGTGGACACCAATTCAATCTAGAATTTCCAAAGTTGTTAGATTTTCACATACAAACAGAAGACAAAGAAAGGTGTAAGAAATCACTCAAAAAGATAATAGTTAGATTAGACTTCCTTAAAGCATTTGGGTATCGATGGTCAAGGTACACATGGCCATCAAATACATGATGGAGGTACTTATAGTGGACACCAATTCAATCCATAATTTCCAAAGTTGTTAGATTTTCACATACAAACAAAAGACAAAGAAAAGATTATGCCCCTCAATCATTACTCTCTAAATCCCATAAAGGACATCATTGAGGAGTTTGAAGGGACATAATATGTAGAAATCTTAATGTGAATCAGTTAGCATACAAGGAGATAAAAGCATTTGTGCAAAGATTTTTGTTTTTGTTTGTTGTTGTTGTAATTTGTTTGGAGTGCAAAATCCTTTTCTGGTAGAGAGACAAACAATCTAACTCAAATATAGATCTGAAGGACTTTGACTGGATATGACATGTTTGAGGTATACTGAGGACCATAAGATATGACATTGGTTTCCCCTAAGTTTGAAATGTTGATAGGATGCAGACAGTTGGGCTTTGGTGCACAGACCAACTTTATTGAAAATAGGATGCTGATGCAGGAGCATCTTGGGTCCTTGGCCATCCTGTGTCACCAAAAACATATTTGAAGTTTGTCCATATTGCTCGATTCCTTCTTTGACTAAGTTGGTTTGGTGTTTCTTAGTTTCCTTTGTTCGCCGGTGTTGGTCGATTATCTCTTTGGCACTCGGTGAATTTCTTTGGCACTCAGTGATGCTTGTCTGGCGCTTGGTTTCCTTGCTTACCGAGTTGTTTATTTTGCATTTCTTTTGAGGTCGACTTGTGCATTTAATTTGGGTCATAGATTTAATGTTGGTATCCATCATTGGGAAGTGTGTGGACCTAGATCTGGTTGTTCCTTCCATTGATTGTGGATTTGAAGGCTGACTTGGATTGGTAGCCTCTTGTATAAATGTAGTTGTTTGGTTAGAGTTTAGGGATGTAGTTTGGGAGTAAGTTTTGATAGAAGATAGAGATAGAAAATAAGAGATTGTTGGAAGATCCTCACATGTTGGAGGACTTCTATACTTGATTGTAATATCTGGCCTAAACTGGGAAGGCCTTATAGCTCGACATTTATGAATCAAATTGAAGATAATATATGAAAAGTATCTGCATTCTCTCTCTCTCACTATTGTGTGTTGTTGCTTCCGCATGTTATTCTGCAAGGTGGATTTGGTTAGGGTGTGCCTTTGGCCCCTCTCCCCATCCTCCCTTGCATCAGGTGGTATTAGAGCAAGGTGAGATCTGGATCTAGGTTTTTGAATCTAGGTTTGAGGGTTCCTTCTTGTCAAACACTAGCTAATTTCTTATGGGGTAGCAAATTGTGATCTGACCTACAATTGTAGAGGGTTTTCAAGATGGTTTGTGGGAGGTGAGATGCAGATCCAGGATTGGTAGACATGTTGAGATAACTTGCTGCTAGATTGGAAGCTGTTGAAACAACTCAGAGAAGAGGAAGACATCTTGAAGATGTTAGTAATGATGAAATTGAGGTAGAACAAGGTGATGTAGAACCTACACCTGTGATGGATTAGAGTGAGGAAAGATTCTTGAAGGCTTTGACAAGTCTGAAGTCTACACCACACTTTAATCCTCCTGAGTATGGTGGAAAATTAGATTATGATGAATTGGTGGATTGGATCACTGAGATGAAAAAGTACTTTGAGGATGAAAATGTACCCGAGGAAAAGAAGGTGAAAATTGCAAGCACAAAGTTGAAAAGTCATGTATCCTTGTGGTGGGAACATCTATAGTTGGACAAAAAGAGGAAAGGCGAAGACAAAATCAAGGTATGGATAAAATGGTGAATAAATTGAAAGGAAATTTCTTACCTTGTGATTATCAGATTAACCTAGTTAGGAAAATGCAAAGTTTGAGGTAGAAAGATAGCTTGGTAAAATAATATACTGAGGAATTCTATAGACTAGATATCAGATCTGGACATGATGAAGATGATGTGGAAAGAATTGCTAGATACCTGAATGGTTTAAGAGTTTCCATCCAATAAGAAATCAGTTTGGTCAAATTGGAGAACATTGAAGAGGCTTATCAATTTGCATTGAAAGCCGATGAGAAATTGAACAAGAGACATGAGCAAAGACAAAGAGGTAGAGGTGGTAGATTCCCTAGAGGAAGAGGTAGATCTCATGGTGAAAATAGTAGATCTAAACCTGAAAAGACAACTCTAGATAAAGGCAAGACCGAGTGGAAAGGTGAAAGTTCATCTAGAGGCATAGGCAGTAACTAACGAGGTGGTTATAATAGAGGTGGTTTCCAAGGAACTTGTTACAATTGTGGAGAAGAAGGACATAGATCATTTGAATGTACACATGCAAGTAAGAAGGTTGGTAGCAGTAGAAATGCTTTGGTGCAAGAAGAGTCACCGAATGAACTTGAGAAGGAAAATAACTTGATGGTAAGGAGAGCACTTTGGAATGAAGGTAAAAAGGAAGATCCGGTAAGAAAAAGTTTGTTCAAGACCAGATGTAGAGTTTCTAACAAATTTTGGAAGGTAATTATTTACAGTGGTAGCTTGGAGAATATGGCATCCAAGGAGATGGTCACAAAGTTGCAATTGAAAAGGTTGGAACATCCGAAGCCCTATCAAATTTCATGGATCAAAGATGAGCATACACTCTTGATAAGTGAACAATGTTATGTGAATTTGAAAATTGGAAAGTACTATGATAAGGTGTTATGTGATATCATGCCTATGGATTGTTGTCATATTTTGTTGGGTAGACCTTGGCAATATGATAGACATGCTATATATGATGGAAGATTTCATAAATATACTATTTGGGCTGATGGGAGAAGACAAATCTTGTTACCTTTGATTGAAGAACCTTTTAGTAATGTTTTCACATCTATGAAAGTTTTCTTGATGGAAGGCAGAAAGTTTTTTAAGGATTTGTAGAAAATGATGTATGTTTTGCTATGATTCCTAACAAACTGAGTAAGAAAATAGAGGATAGTATCCTTGAGGAGATTGATAAGTTACTCACCAAGTACAGTGAGATCATTTTTGATAATGTACTTGATGGTTTACCATCGAAGAGAAGCATTTATCATTGCATGGATCTAATCCCTAGAGCTAGTTTATTGAATAAGGCACCTCATCGGTTAACACCTACCGAGAATTTGGAATTGAACCAACAGATTCAAGAATTGTTGTAGAAAGGTTTGATCAGAGAAAGTTTGAGTCCTTGTGTAGTACCTGTTGTATTGGCACCTAAGAAGAATAGAGAATGGAGAATGTTAACTGGTGTAATACCCCAAAAATGGGCTATAAGTTCATTAATCTTCTGTATCAACAATTCGAATGAAATCGACATCAAAGTCCTAATCTAAGGCACATCTAAACATCATCGAATCATGATTGATTATCTTAAATTTTGGATCGGGGAATATTCCTAGTAATATTCCTAATTATCTTAATTTAATGATTATTTGGCGATAAATCATATTTATCCTAAGTTTGATTAATTGAATATTTTCATATTTAATTAATTAGATTTAATATCTTGCCAAATTAATTATGTAATTAAATTTAATTCTATCTATTATTAATTGTATTATTTAATTTTGACAATAAATCCAATATCTTATGAATAATTGATTAAATTCTTATTTAATTAATTAAAGCAAGTTGTCATTATTTAATAATATAGTTTTTAATAAAAGTTTGATAAAATAGTTAATTAACCCATAAATTAATTATTTTATTTCAAAAATCAGTTAAGTTGAGAATAAATCACTTTATTTATTTATTAAATCATAATTATCCATGTGCACATTCAAGGACCAGTTAAACTCAAATTGGAAAATCAATGCAAGTTGTTAGCTTTTTGAAACTCAACATCTTTTTGAGTTTTAAAGTTGATCTAAACTTCTAATTCAAGTTGAATTGTGCTTTTGCATGATTTTTGTGACTTAATTATCCTTTATTTAAAAATAACTCAAAAATCAAGTTGAGTAATTTGAGTGATTTATGGCTTTCTTCCATGCACCTCCAAAGCCCTGGATTTCTATAAAACCAAGGCTCAGCTCTTCATAATTCATCTCTCTCAAATCCATGAATTTGCATTCTCACGCTGTCGAATTGGAGTCTAAAGAATCATCTTTGCGAATCCAAGCTATTGTGAGATCTTTCTAGTTTTGAGCATTGCATATCATTTAGCATAGATTCATATCATTGTTAGATCAATTTCCATATTAGCATAGATTCATATCAGTTTTTCATATTATTGCATAGAAAATATCAAAAATATAGATTAATTGCATTCATATTTCATATCAATTTTGCATCCAAATCCTTCATTTAGGTGTCGTCTAGGTCACTGATCTCGATAACAATCTGAGAACATCAATCTCGCACCTACTAGAAGGCAGTAAATCGCTTGGTTAAATTAGATTTCAATTTTGCATGATTTTGATTATAGCTAACCTCTAATGTTTTACTAAAGTGTTGTGTCTACAGATCAGGTACAATTTTCACACACACAACTGGTTCCAGAGCAATCAATAAGATAACAACGAAATATAGGTTTTCTATACCAAGAATGGATGATATAATGGATAGTTTGACTGGAGAAAAGTATTTTACCAAAATTGATTTGAAAAGTGGGTATCATCAGATCAGAATCAAAGAAGGTGATGAATGGAAGACCGCTTTCAAGACAAAAGAAGGTTTGTATGAGTGGTTGGTTATGCCTTTTGGTTTAACTAATGCACCAAGTACTTTTATGAGGTTGATGAATGAAGTTTTGAAGAAATTCTTGGGTAAGTTTGTGATTGTATATCTTGACGATATTCTAATATTCAGTAAGACTAGAGAAGAACATTTGTTTCATGTTAAACAAGTTTTGTAGAGGTTGAAAGAAGAAAAGTTGCTGATAAATCTGAAAAAGTGTTCATTCATGAGAGAGGAGATTGTGTATTTGGGATTTGTGATTTCAGCTGATGGTTTGAAAATGGATCCTGAAAAAGGTTGAAGCTATTTTGAATTGGCCTACACTTGACAATGCTAGTGGCGTAAGTGTAGGATTTGAGAGATACAAATCCACAGAATGCCAAGAATACTTGCATGCAAATAACCTGTTACAAGAGAGAAGCAGAAAGAAGCAAAAGGCAGAACTCAGAAGTTACTAAAAAATGAGAGCAAAATTATGATCCAAGTTAATGAAAAAAGATTTACAAGGTTCAACCTATAAAGGTGAACAAAACCCTAAAGCCTAAAAAATCTAGGTTGCACATTATAATTAATAAAGATATTAACTATAATGCACCTAAGAGATAGTTTAAGTCAACAGAGTAATAAATAACTTAATTAATTAAACCGAAGTGATTTAATTAATAAGTGTAAAAAATAATTACTCTAACACCCCCCCTTAAGTGAAGCTCAGGAGGTAAGCTAACCTAGCACGCTATGAAAGTAGGAAATGGGTCCCAACAACAAGGCCTGATCAGGTACCCAATACAAGGAAATCTCTATAAACTAGAGACAAAGGAGAAAACCTAGTGGGAAAAAACTCCTCTCCAAAAAGAGATATAAAAGAAAGCAAAAGACAAAAAATGACTTGAAGAGACTCTCTTAAAGGCATAAGTATAATGCGTGCTGTCAACCCCCCCGTGAGAGAGGGTCAAGGCTCCAAAGCCCCCCCAGAATGAAAGAACCCCTGGATCAATGAACAAACCACCATGACGCCAGTACAAAGGAGTGAAAGGCAGTGAGCACTGAAGAGGTAACCTCGAAAGATGAGGTGTCATTGGAAGGCCGAGCTGATGCTCAAAGGAGTAGACACGAGGATCCTGAAAGGGAATCCCCAATGTAGGTGGTATGATAGGTGTGCTGACACTATCAGGAGAGAGGAGATGAGTGTCCTCTATAGAATCCTCAACAACTGCACCTGGTGGCTTGATGAATGGAGCTGGAGGGTCTGGCAGTGCTAAAGAGAAGAAACCCCAACAAGATGAGGTGAGGCAGTCACAGAAGTGGTCTCAGGAACAAAATAGAGGTTCAAGTGACCTGACTGTCCCACATGATGCTCTCGTGCAAGAGGAGAGCTATGCTCTGATAATGGAGATGGTGGACCAAAGTGTGAGAAGGTGTAGAGATGGGTGGAATGATCAACTATCCTTGTAGCAACAATGCCACCTATCACACTATCCTAGATGAAGACTGAATCTGGCATGAACTCAACTGTCTTCCCGGACCCACTGAGTGTAATTTGATAAATCAAGAGAAGGTTTGCAGACAGAGATGGAACATACAATACATCATTGAATGTGCCATCCTGAATGCTGACAGAACCTTTCCCACAGACTGTCATGACAATGTTATTCCCCATGAGAATGTGAGGAATAGGAGAAGCCTCAAAAGAAGAGAAGATCTCTGGAGAAGATGCCATATGGTGAGAAGCTCCAGAATCTAGTATCCAAGGGACCTGTGAAGGGGATGCAATGGAAGCCCGTAATGCATGACCCTGTCCAAAGTCCTATCCAGATGTCGAAGATGAGGCAGAAGATTGAAAAGCAGACCCCTGTGAGGTGGAAGAGGATGGAGAGGAAATAGTGCTCTTCTGAAGGAGAGCTTGCAAATCTACAATCTATTTCTCATAGCCATCAAATCTCTTCTGAAAACAATGTGACTCATCATGAGGTCCCTTCTGACAATAGGAACATGTAGGGCTCTCAGTCTTCTATTTCTCCTTCTTAGAAGAAGATGGTGGGCCAGTAGAGTGCTGAGAAGAGGAATCAGATGTCTTCTTCAGCTTCAGCTTCTGTGTATCCTAAGGTGTCTTGGCAAGCAATGCCTGTGACTATGAACTTGTAAGTGAATCCATCTGATTGAGCTTGGACTACTCATGAGTCAACCTATCATAGAAGGTCTCAAAAGAGGGCATAACATGTTGTGCACCCAGTGCATCCATAGTGGAGTAGAAGGTAGAAGTGAAAATTTGATAAGGGCCACGAAGCTTTGAGAGTATCAGAAAGATACACTCATCATTTGACTTTGTCTTTCCAGCAACCTGTAAAATTGATCGAAGGGACTTGAACTTCATCAAGAAGTCCTCAATGCTGGTGAATGATTCAGGTATCAAGGAGGTGAACTCTGCATCTATCTGGAGAACCCTAAATTGATTCATTATGCCAAACAAGGTGGAAAACTTGTTCCACATATCCCTAGGTGTGGTCAAACCATCTAGGTGGAACAACAACCCATTTGAAATGTTCATAGCAATGAGGCCCGTTGCCTCATCCATCCTATTTCTTTGCATAAGAGCCTCATAAGGCCACTATAGAACTAGCTGAGCTGCATCGAGGCATGACCATAACCCTTTTGCCGTAAGCAATGTAGTCATCTGTCCTTTCCAAGTGTGATAGTTGTGAGGTGTAAGGCGATCGATAGAAGAGTCCACCATTGAGAGAAAAAAGACATAAGTAGAAGGGTCTTTCTAAAGTAAATTACAAAAAGTAAAGAGCACCCCCCCACAAAGTATAATACTATCTCCCATACACTTTAAATAAGTATGTAAGCACACAAAAAAAATAAGGAAAAAAACTTGATTTTCAGATGCCTCCACTTTGACACTAAAAATAGCTGATCAAACGAAAAAATTTGAAAATAAAACCAGCATCGTTGGATTAGGCTCAGAAAGAGCTTTCCAACGATATATCACACTTCAATTTTCGATACCATTTTCTGTTCCTGAGAAACTTTGGATTGACATCACTATGGATTTTGTTCTTGGCTTACCGAAGATAATAAGAGGCAATGATTCTATATTTGTTGTTGTGGATAGACTTTCTAAAATGACACATTTTATACCTTGTAGAAAGACATTAGATGTAGTACATGTAACAAATCTTTTCTTTAAGGAAATTGTTAGATTGCATGGATTACCGAGGAGTATTATCTCTTACCGAGACAGTAAATTTGTTGGATACTTTTGGAAGACTTTTTGGAGAAAGTTTGGTACCAAGTTGAAATATAGTTCTACATTTCACCCACAGACTAATGGACAAACATAAGTTGTGAATAGAAGTTTGGGAAATCTTTTGAGATGCTTAGTTGGAGACACACCAAGTAATTGGGATTATGTGTTGGCACAAGCAGAGTTTGCATACAATAATTTAGTGAATAGGAGTACTGGAAAAACACCTTTTGAGATTGCAAATGGTATACAACCAAGAGGTATATCTGATTTGGGAGACATTACTGATGAAAGAAAGAGAAGTGCTGAAGGAGTAAAATTTGCCGAGTACATGAAGACATTGCATGAAGATGTGAAGTTTAAGGTGGAAAAGAGTAATTAGAAATACAAAGACAAAGCTGATAGATCAAGAAGACATCAGAATGGGAAGATGAAAATGAAGAAGTTTGGACCTTGCAAGATTTTGAGAAAATTTGACAGTGGAAATGCATATGAGATTGAGTTACCTCATGACATGGATATATCACCTATATTCAATATTGCTAATTTGTACAAGTATCATGAACCTGATGAAGACATGATAATACCGATGGATTATCCTAAGAAGTAGATGGAAGAAGTTGAGCAGATTTTGGAGCAAAGAATTGGCATAAGTACAAGAGGAAAATAGTATATGGAATATCTGGTAAAGTGGAAGAATAGACCGATTGAAGATAGTTCATGGATTTCACAGTTTGAGTTGGATGCAGCTCAGATCATACCTATTTCATGATTCAGAGAATCATTCTCAAATAACCCCAGGTGTCTGATGCAGGAGCATCTCGGGTCCTTGGCAATCCTGTGTCACCAAAAACATATTTGAAGTTTGTCTATGTTTCTTGGTTCCTACTTTGACCAAGTTGGTTCGATGTTGCTTAGTTTCCTTTGTTCATCGGTGTTGGTCAGTTATCTCTTTGGCGCTCGGTGATGCTTGTCTGGCACTCGGTTTCCTTTCTTACCGAGTTGTTTGTTTTGGATTTCTTTTGAGGCCGAATTGTGCATTTAATTTAGGTCACAGATTTAATGTTGGTATCCATCATTGGGAAGCATGTGGACCTAGATCTGGTTGTTCCTTCTGTTGATTGTGGATCTAAAGGCTAACTTGGCTCGGTATCCTCTTGTATAAATGTAGTTGTTTGGTTAGAGTTTAGGGACGCAGTTTGGGAGTAAGTTTTGATAGAAGATAGAGATAGAAAATAAGAGATTGTTGGCAGATCCTCACATGTTGGAGGACTTCTGTACTTGATTGTAATATCTGGCCTAAATCAGGAAGGCTTTATAGCCTAGCATATATGAATCAAATTGAAGATAATATATGAAAAGTATCTGCATTCTCTCTCTCACTATTGTGTGTTGTTCTATAAGGTGGATCTGGTTAGGGTGTGCCTTTGGCCCCTCTCCCCATCCTCCCTTGCATCAGATGCAAAAGAAAACAAGGATATATGTACAAACTAAAGTAGATTGAAAGATGGGAAATACCAAGATTATGCTGATAGATGGAGCATTTTGATACAAGTGGCACCCATTTGCCAGGTTTTCACCATCTTGGTAGAGATTCTATTTTTGTGACCAAGGCACCTATTTACCAGGTTTTCACCAAGGCACTTTTTCTTTTTCTTCTTTTTTTTTATTTTTCATCTTTTCAATTTTTTTTGTATTTTTTCCATTTTTCTAATTTTTTTGTTAACCATCAAGGTGCCTATTGCTAGGTTTTCACTAGGAGGATCATTTTTTTCATGACTTTTTCTAATTTTTCTAATTGTTTTAGGACATTTTCACAGACTTAATGCCTTAGGCGTAGAATTTTTTCAGATGAAGAATGTTGATTGGTTCTCAGAGCTATTCTCCTTTATTTGTTGAGAGTTGATAGGCTCCATAGCCAAAAGTAGCAGTGATAACAAAGGGACCCAACCAGTTGGGTTCAAACTTCCCCTTACGTTCTTGATGTGATTGATTTTTAGGATTTTCTCTCAAGATTAGATCACCAACCTGGAATTCTCTATGTGTGACTTTCTCGTTGTAGCCTCTAGACATTCTTTTATGATATACTCTGAGATGATCATACCCGGCTTGCCTATGCTCATATAGTAGTTCAAGTTCTTGCAACCTAGACACTCTGTAGTCATCATTAGTTACCAGACCATGCATTCTGATTCGTAGTGATGGGATTTTAACCTCAATAGGTAGTACCGCTTTAGACCCATAAACTAAAGCAAAAGGAGTAGCCCCAGTGGGCATTCTGATACTTGTTCTATAGGCCCAAAGAGCTAGATTTATCACCAGGTGCTAGTCTCTTCCTGTCTTGTTGACTGTTTGATGCAAGATTTTCAATAAGTTCTTATTGGACTCTTTAGCTTGTCCATTCCCTTGAAGATAATAAATAGACGACCAATGTTGAGTGATCTTGAATTTTGAGCATAAGGAATCTAAGTCCTTGTTCTTGAATTGGCCTCCATTGTCTGTGATGATGGAGTGTGGTATACCATATCTGCAAATGATGTAATTTAGTATGAACATTGATATTTGTTTGCATGTGGCATGTGATAAAGGAACTGCTTCTACCCACTTTGTGAAATAGTCTATAATTGCTATAATATGGGTATGACCATTAGAAGAATGAGGATAAATAGCTCCTATGAGATCAAAGGCCCACTATTGAAAAATCCATTATTTTGTAAAGGGAATTAAATCTCTTCCTGGTGCATGAATCAAGTTTCCATGGACTTGACATTTCTGACAATTCTTAGCATATTTGATGACCTCTTTTTCCATGTCTGGCCAATAGTACCTATCCCTAATGAGTTTTTGAGCTAGTGTCAAAATGTTGGAATGTGATCCACAAATACCTTCGTGGACTTTCTCTAATGCTTTCTATGACTCTTCACGTTCTAAACACCTAAGAAGTGTACCATCCAAACTTTGTTTGTATAAATCATTACCAATGATGACATACCATGATGCGTTGTGGATTAAGTAACATTTTTCATGATGGTTAAAGGTATCAGGAATGATTTAGTCTCAAAGGTAGGAGTATATGTATTTGTAGCGGGAGGAATCATGACCAATAATGTTGCAAATCATTTGGGTTTCTAGACAATCATAGGCAGGGAATGACAGTGCTTCCATGAGGAACTTGTAGCATAGCTCATGTTTGGGCTACTGTAGTAAAGAGGATAGCATTGCCATGGCATCAGAAGCCTTGTTCTCCATTCTAGGAATCTATTAAAATGTGATAGATATGAAATACTTCTTTAGATCATCTACCATGCATTTGTATGGAACAAGTTTCTCATCTTTTGTTTGATACACATCATTGACTTGGTGTATAACTAGTTGTGAGTCTCCATGAATGGGTAGTTCTGTTAATCTCCATTCAATTGCTATCTTCATAACATTTAGTAAAGCTTCATACTCAACTATGTTGTTGGTACAAGGGAATTTGATTTTGAATGCCTTTGGAATAGAATAACCCTGTGGTGTTATGAACAATATGCCTACTCCAGATCTATTTTGTGTGTAGGATCCATCAAGGAATAATTCCCACGTTCTACAGGATAGGTGCATGATAGAAGAATATGGAAATTCCATGTGCATTGGTTGATTGTCAAACATGGGAGCATCAGCCAATTGATCTATAATCACTTATCCTTTGATAGCTTTTCTTTTAACATATTCTATGTCAAATTCACTCAGTAGCATGACCCATTTAGCTAGTCTACCTGTGAGGGTAGCTTTGCTCAATAAGTACTTTAGTGGATCAATTTTAGCTATCAATTCTATAGTATGAGCTAACATGTAGTGTCATAGCTTTTGTGATGCAAAGTTGATAGCTAGACATGCTTTTTCTATCATGGAATAGTTTTTCTCATAAGCTACCAATGTTCTGCTGATGTAGTAGATAGCCCTCTCCTTCTTGTTTTCATCATGCGGTGCTAGCAATGCCCCCAGTGAAGTATCTATAGTGGAGACATACAATATCAATGGCTTTCCTTGTATAGGGGGTATGAGAATAGGTGGATTTTCCAAATATTGATTGATGTGGTTGAAGTTCTTGTCACATTCCTCGTTCCATGCGAAGGTCACACCTTTATGTAATGTTTTTGTGAAAGGTTGTGATATATCCACTAGTTGAGATATGAAACACCTGATTAATTATACTCTCCCTTGTAAGGTCCTCATTTGATTGATATTTTTAGGAGGTTGCATCTCCATGATTTCTTTGAACTTTGCTGGATCTACTTCAATTCCTTTCTTTGAAACAATGTACCCTAGAAATTTTCCTGAAGTGACACCAAAAGCACATTTCTTAGGATTTAGTCGGAGACTAAATTTTTCCATTCTATCCAGTATTTTTCTTAAGTCATCTAGATGCTCAAATCTCATAATTGATTTAGCTAGGGTGTCATCAACATAATCATCCATAGTTTGATGCATCATGTCATGAAAAATCGATGTCATTGCTCGCTGATATGTAGCACCAGCATTCTTAAGACCAAATGGCATGACGTTCTAGCGGAAAGTACCCCATGCACAGGTGAAAGCTGTCTTCTCTTGATCTTCTGGAGTGATCTTGATTTGGTTATATCTAGAGAAACCATCCATTAAATAGTACATTTCAAAGACCGCAGTCATGTCCACTATCATATCGATGTTTGGTAGTGGAAAATCATCCTTAGGGCACACTTTGTTTATATCTCTGAAGTCTGTGCACACTGTTATAGATTTGTCTAGTTTTGAAACTAGAACAATGTTGGAGATCCATTCAACATAATATATAACTCAGATAAATCTAGCCTTTAGCAGTTTCTCTAGTTCATCTTTGACAAGGAGTGCCACATGAGGATGCATTTTTTGCAACTTTTGCTTGATTGGTTTAACTCCTGGAGTGATAGAGAGATGATGCATTATGAGATTAGGATCTAACCCATGCATATCTGAATATTTCCATGCAAAGTTGATCTTCTTCTCTATTAGGAATTTTGTAAATGCATGTTTTTCTTCATCTTATAGAGATTGTGCTACATGAATCAATTGTGGTTCTTCTATGGTACCCAAATTGATAGTGTGAGTTGGCTCTATCAATACTAAAGATCTATCCTATAAATGACTTAGAAGGACATCACATATCTCATCCTTAGGTGCCCCAGAGAGGTTTTCACCTTTAGATACATCTTTTATTTTTACTATTTTAGGTTCTGAGACTCCCACATAGTTGTTTTCACCCTCAGAACTCCTTTTCCATTTATTTTTGTTCTTTTGACTGAGATATTTGATGTCCAACTCTATCATTCTGATGCTAGGTTTACTAATGGAAGTCATCATGGGTTCTACTACATTTAGGTAGTAGGCGAGAGCATAGTCTGATTAGAAGGTATGGATGTCTTGGCTTGGATCAGTAGATGTTTGGTTGATAAGCTCAAGGTGTTGGATGGTAAGTTTTGGAAAGGATTGAGTAACCATGTTTACATATATAGTGTTTTCATCATTGGCTCTGATTCGACTCTCAAATTCAAGGATGATTTTACCACTCAAAATGTTCAGTTCGTTAAGTGTCTCAACGTCATCATTGGATCTTGTGTTATTGATAAGTGAATCAGAATCACGAGGCCTGTCATCTTGTTCTAGACTCATTTTAGACATATGTGTGTATTGGTGAATGACATCTATGTGTTTTTCTATTATAAGCTCATCTTCTTCTGGAACAATTCCCCATTCATAGTCATTTGATTCTTCATCTGGATCTCTAGGAAAGTTAAGAACATGTGTGAAGTCAAGATGGATTCCCCAAGTAGGATTACCTTCAGAGTGTGAGTGGAATTCATATTCATGGGAGTCTATCTCAGAATCACTATTGTGTCCCAAATTCTTAGCTATTGTCATAGTCTCACCTTCTTCATGTTTCTTGTTTTTAGGATCAGTTGGTTCTTGTGTTGTGACTGTCTCTTTCTTAGTAGTAGGTTCCTGTGTGTCTACTGCATTAATTCTTTTAGGTTCTTTTTCATTATCAAGAAGGTCTAATATATGCTGGGGTATGCATTCATAAGGAAAACCATCAATTGTATCTAAATCATCACTATTTGAGTGTTTAGGTTCTTCCTTTTGCTGAATATCTAGCTCTATTTGTTCTAGGACATGTGGTGAACTCCCACCGAGATAGAAAGATTTCTTGTGATACCCTAGTCCTGTAGTATCCTTGGTTGTTCTCCCACAGTGTTCAATGGGTTTTATGATGCCTTTTCCTCTTTCTCCTATAGGTCCTTTTCCTGAATATCCCATTTTAGACATTAACTTGTGACCTGATCCATATGATTTCATAGGAATATTTTGTGTTTTAGAATCACATTTTTGAACTATTTGTGATTGAGAGTCATCTTTGTACAACCATGATAGTATAGCCTCTTCTTCATCTGATTCTTGTTTTGATACTTGCTCTGTGACAAAATTCCCATTAAATATGACCTTGGATTCTTTAGATGTCACTTTCACCTTTTCTGAAGGTTGTCCATAGGATTTAGGTGAAAGTGGGAGAGATGTGAGAGATAGGACTGGTTCCATTGTGTATTCTCCCATGCCGGTGTCTTTGATCTTGACCCCTTTTCATAGGTCTTCCTTTTTAGATGTAGAAGCTATGTCTATTTGTTTAGTAGGAGACTCTCTGTTGTGTGGAACAAGTTTGTCTGCACTTTCCTTTAAAGTGTTGCAAGATGCTGATGTGTCTACTAGTATAGTTACCTCTACTCCATCATAGGGTAATTTTAGACATTGATGATAAGTTTATGGAATAGCTTGCATCTCATGTATCTAGGGTCTTCCTAGAAGAATGTTATGGGCTAGGGGAAGATCTAGTACTTGACAGGTAATATCTTTGATGACAGGTCCCATTCTGATAGGTAGCACAATGACTCCTTTAGAATTTATTTCTTGTTCCTCATATGCTTTTGTGGTTATCTTCTTTTTAGGATCAATATCATTGTATGACAATCCCAATTATGTAACCAATTTGTAAGATCAGATATTTAGACCAGCGCCTCCATCTATCAACACAAGTTTGACCCGATGGTTTTGGATTAAGACTTCAATATGCAAGGGTTGGTTATGTGGGTGACTCAACGAGTTGTCATCTTCTTTTGAAAAGGATATATACTAGAGAGATGTCAAGTGACCCACCATTTTTTGGAATCTATCAAGATCAAGATCTTCAAGAACATTAGAGCCAATCAAAGCTTTATCCAGGATTGCACAATGAGCAGTAGAGATGTGAAGCAACTCGAATATAGAGATTTTAGCATTGGGATGTTGTAGTTGCTGGATGATGCTCTATGATATCTCTTTGGACTCTTTAGAATTGGAAGATTTGGAAGCAATCCTTTGTTTGGATGCTGATGTAAGATTGAATGAGACTTTCAGGGTATGTGATGAACTCAAGTTTTGTCCTTGGAGATTTGCCTGTGCTTGAGATCAAGTAACTGCATTAGTTGTTTGGTTATCTCTGTCCTTTTTGACAATAGCGATGACATTGTAGTATTCAGATAGGCATGGTTCTACCATGTTGATAACATCATTGCTACCAAAGTAGGTGTAATTGAATTTGGCACCCATATTAGGTTTAGAAGATGAATCTCCTTGATTATGCTTTGGAAAAGGTTCCATGAATGTCGTATGATCATTATTGGATTTATGGTTATGAATTAAAATTTCTCAAGCATCAATTTTGTCTTGAATGAGATGTTTCAGACACATGTAGTTGTTGGTTTTATGACCCTTGTTTCGATGGAAATCATAGAAATCAGTCTCTTTCCACCACTTAGGTTTGACTCCAGGGTCATATGGCTTGATTTCAAGCAATGTGATGATATTATTGCCAATAGAGTTTTCATGGTAGATTCCAAGGACTCACCTAGAGGAGTGAACTCACACTTTGGTTTTGTAACCCAAGGTTTGTAATCAGTTGAATTTTTAGCTGGTTTGGTTGCTTTCATCTCGAAAGCTTTTATGGCTTGGATGCCAATGGTGAGATTGAATGTTGGTGCTTTAGATGGAGCACTGATATGATCAACAACACCATATGTGATGATGTTTTTGTTCTTGTTCTAGATTTTGCCTGTCTTTGTTGGAACTAGATCCTGATTCGTACTTGTTTTCTTTATGAAGCGACACTTCTCCCTTATGAACAAGCACATTTTTTATCTTTATGGTGTTCTCTACCATTTTATCAAAGGATGAAAGATTTTGCATTTGCAGATGATAATTGAGTTCCAGAATCAGATTGTTGATAAAGATTTCTAGTTTCTAGTTCTCCAGAATTGGTCGGGCATAGAGTGAAAACTTCTTCCTCCAGTGTTTGAGGAAGGTCAGGAAGGGTTCTCTCAAGTTTTGTTTTAGATTACAAATATCGATCATGGTTACCAGATGTTGGATATTATAGGAGTATTTCTGATAAAATAGTTTGATTAGCTCCTCAAAGGTTTTATTTGGAGGCATTTTAGAGAACCAGTTGATGGCTACCCCTCCCAAGGATCAAGGGAAGAGATGCATTAAGTATGTGGGTTCATGCATAAACTCCATGGATAGAGTACACAATTCTCTGACATGATCTTGGGGATTAGAATTTCCATCATATTTGTCATATTTGGGGAGCTCCACTCTTTTTGCGAAGGGTGACATGTACAAATTATGATCGAATGGAAATGGACATAAGGCTTCCATAGATAATTCTTTAGGTTCTTTCTCCTTTTCCATCTTGTTAAGTTTTATTTGCATGGAATGCATCTATTTCATCATAGTTGTTATGGGAGTTTCTTCCTCTTGCGTGATGATGTCTTCAACATTGAAGTTGGGAGGAAGCTTGGCACCTTGCCTTGCCAATTCAAGGAAGTATGTCTCTTTGTCTTCTTGTAAGAAGTGTCTCATCAATCTTCTAAAGAGATCATCCTCACGGAACCATTCGATTTTAGTCGGTGTGGGTTTTGGATCTCTGCCATGATTGGAATGGTGACCCTGGGAGCCTTGGTTTTCTCCTCTTTGAGACATATTGGCATTTTGATTTTCCTTTGGGATTGAATGAGGAGGATTAGAGAAACCTTGTCTTAGATATAGATTGCCTAAGGCATCTTCTTCATAATGAGTGGTATCGTACGGCTGATGAATGGTCTAAACAATTAGAGAAGATGATGCTGACATTCTAGGTTCTTCTCTTGGTTTTCAGTGTGAGGAAGCTCTAGTTTCCACCATCAACCTTGGGTGAATCAGAAGAGAAAGATAATACAACTGATAGATGATCTGATTTAGGAAAAATTGAATGATGCAACCTTGTCAAGATTTGGTGAGAAGACCAATTAGACATAAGTGTAGGATACTGTGTCCTAGGTGTATGGGTAGATGCCCAAGAGATGATGAACACGAGCTCACAAAACTTGGCCATTTTTTAGGACAAATTTTGAGATTATTTTGACAAGGTTTTGATGCAAGATGAGATGGGATTCAGTTCAAGAATTGGAAGACAAAATCAAGCTAAAAAGATGACTTTGGGAAAATGAGTTGGATTCTCTGTTGTCTCTGCTATGTTCCTGACACAGGAATTTTTTTGACAGAATTTGAATGATGACTGTGAATGGTTTGATTTTCTGACAAAATAGGGATCTTTTGACAATTTTTGGTCAACTCTTGTATGATTTTATCTAGGCTCGTACACCATAGAATTAGGGCTGGCACGACAATTGTAGAGACTCGTACGACAAATAACTCTAGGATACCTTTTTGCTTTGGTTTTGCTAACAGGACTCGTACGACACAATACTAGTTCTCGTACGAGTTTCTGGGGGTTCTAATATGACAATTGTAATTCTCAGAAAAACTTGTACAATAATTAAATTTCCAGGGTGACAGTTTACACTAGAAAAGCATTTTCGTTCAAATTTTGCAAGTTTTCGGCTGTTTGGTGTTTTTGGTATTAGATTGTTTGCAAATTTCTCTATTCTTGGTTTTGAAAATTTGTGTATTGGATTGTCTTTGGTTGTTTAACATAGCAGTAGGCTCACAATCACATAAACTAGAGGGAACTGACTCAATGAATCAATCACACCTATCTTACCCTAGCTAGGAGAAGAGATGTATTACTTGCTTGTTGACTTAGGAACACACTCATGGACTCTTTAGAATATGCAGGTCCAACAATACACAATGGATGTTGAAGCCCATATTAGCCAAGTTCAAGCATCAAAGAGGGCTTGATATGACAAGTTTCTTGGGGTGATTACTATTCACCTCGCACAAGCACTACAAATCCTTCATGGGTGGATCGATGGAAAAAATAGCTTAGGATTTTAATCAAGGTATCCATTCACAATTGTCTCCCATAGTCCCACAAGCAGGATTGAGGCTGTTAACCCTATGAGCACTCTGACAAGTGTAGTCTCACAAGAAAGATTTAAGCGGCTCCGCTCTATACAAAATCAAAGCCTGTTCATGGCATGAGGAAAAGGAACAAACACAACTATGTCTTTCGAGGCTTTAACCTCAAGGAAGTGTCAAATTTTATAGTGGGGTGGAAGAGTCAGCGTAAGACTTGTCCCCGCTTGGTTTGTTGCCAGGAGCTTTTTACCTCTCCGGTAGGCCCTCTAAAAGTTTAAAGAAAATGTGAGGTTGGGGACCACAAGATCTAGGTTTCTGATTCTCTAAAAGAGAAGAGCATAATCCCCTAACCTTGTCCTTTTCCCTATCCAAGACATGCCAAGAAGATTAATCTAGAGATAGTACGCAAACTAGCACCAAGGAAGACACCTTTTGGGTTTTTGATTCTCCTAAGAAGGAGAAGAGCATAATCCCCTCAGTATTTTCCCTAATGGAAATAGATGCACGCACCTATTTAGCTAAGTGCCTATGAAATGAAATTTAAGCAAACATAATATTTTATCGAATGATATTAGGTAACCTACAAAACCACCTTTTAGAAATTTGGTTGATTGAGCGTCTTTGACTAGCATTTTTCTAAAAAATGGGGTTATCTACAAAAGATGGGCTTAGAAGTCAAGACAAGAAGAGGTCAAAAGGATGTATTTTCATGCTTAGTCTTCATCTCTCATCCTGGACAAATGTATTAAGCTATCAAATATGATTAGAAACCAACAAGAATAAATTGTTCGGGTTAGATGTCAGTAGAAATCTAAAACCCAAATCTCCAAAAATTGCTAAAAATTCTGATATGACCATGCAACACTGGAATCAAAACTCGTACAAGAATATAATACTTCTCATATGACTCTTCAGAAATGATACGACAGTAGGTTCCTACACACACAACACTTTAGCTCTCATACAACAATGCCCATACAACCAACATGACACTTCAGATTATCGTCTGTCGTACGACAGACAGAGTATCCTGATACAACAATCTCAAAATGTCATATGAGATTGTACGGAACATAAAATAAAAATCAAAGCTTTGAAATAAAAGTGTCAGAAAATTGTAAAATAAGAATGGAAACCCATTGTAGGGCCCCATGGTGGGCGCTAGAAATGTGTGTGTGAAAATTGTACCTAGCTGGGAACACAACACTTCAGTAAAACATTAGAGGTTAGCAAATCCAAAAATATGCAAATAAACAAATATTGCTAACCAGGCGATTTACTACCTTCTAGTAAGTGCGAGAATGATATTCTCAAAATTAGACTGAGATCAGTGACAATGCAACACATAAACGAAGGATTTAATGATGAAAGATGAATGAAGGATGAATGTAGATTAATCTATTTTAAAAAAATTTCTATGCAATATGTATGAAAACTGTATAAAATTGATCTAAAATAGAATTGAAATGAATGCAATCTAATCTAACAATGATATGTAATTGCTATGAAAAATGAAATCAAATGACAACAAAAATCATAAGAAATTAGCACAATCTCACAAAATCGCCAGATTGCACAAGCCAAATTCTCCAGATTCGCAAGAGGGTGATCATTTGTGAAGGACTGAGCCTCATTTATATAGAAATCTAGGCTCTGGGAGATTTCATGAAAAGCCAAAAATCTCTCCCTGATCAACTTAGATTGATTGTTGAGTTATCATAAAATCAGAACTAGTTAACTCATAAAATCATGCAAAATCAACTTTTTAACTCAAATAGGAGTTCATATCACTTTTTCAACTCATAATCACATGTTGAGTTCAGAAAGTTAACAAATTGAAATGATTTGTTGATTTAGAGTTAACTTCTTTTTATGAATGTGCATAGATACTTATGAATTTATTTAATAATTCAAGTGATTTATCCTCAACTTAACTAATTTTTGAATAAAAATAACTGATTTATGGGTTAATCAATTATTTAATCAAACTTTATCCCAAAACTATATCATTAATTTTGACAATTTGATTTAATCAATTACATAAATATTAAATTGATTATTTTCAGAATTTTGATTTATTGTCAAATAAAAATAATATTAAATTAGGAATAAATGTAATTAAATCTAATTAAATAATTAAGTGGCAGAATTAAATTCAATTAACCAAATATTCAACGTATTTAATTAATTAACTTTAGGATAAATAATGTCATTTATCACCAAATAATATTTAATTAAAGACAATTAGGATAAATTAGGAATATTTAAGAATATTCCCCGATGCAGAATTTAGATAGAATCGATTAGGGTTTTGATGATTTGATGTGAAGATGTGCCTTAGGTTAGGACTTTTATGTCAATTTTGATCGATTTGTCGATGTAGGAGGTCAATGGTCCTGAAGCCCATTTTCAGGGTATTACACCCCCTAGTCACAAAATTAGAGGTTTCTTCTTATTTCTATTTAACCACTTTGACATTAATGTTATTTTCATATCTTGATAAAGAATTTATATAATTGTCATAAGTATGGGAAAAATTGACTTTATCATTTCTTCTTTTGTTGCTTTGATTTGAAATGGAGACTTCACCTTTCTCATGATTCAAGAAAGGAGTCTTAAAAGTCGTATGATCTTCATTATTTTGGGGACCATCCACTTTGATTGTACCATCATCTATCAAGTATTGAACCACATATTTGAGTCTCATACACTAATTTATCTTATGCCCTTTGTTTCTATGATATTCATAATGATGGGCATCATTCTACCATGATGGTTTGACTTGTGGTTCATAACGTCTTGAATCTGGTAAATTGATGATTTTATTAGCAATCAGAGTTATTAGTGCATTCTCCAAAGGTTCCTTCAAGGGTCTAAACTTCTTTGTGTTGTGTTAAAGAAGGGTCTTGATTTAGTTCCTTGATTATTGAAAAAGTCATTGTTATTAAAAGGGGTCTTGGATGTTTGATTGACATTGTTGGTTTGATTAGACCCACTTGATAAATTAAATGGAGTAGCCTTAAGGTTCTCAGCCTCCACAACCCCATCATTCACAAGGTTCTTTTTGGTATTCTTTAGCCAAAACCTAGGCTTTTCATTGTTGTTATTACCACCCTTGTTTTTATTAAAATTATTATTAGCGTTAGAAAAACCTTTGTTTTCTTTGAAGATCTTTATTGCTCCCTTTCTTACTAAAACTTCTTTAATTTTGATCCTATTCTCAATAATATTTTCAAAATTTAGGGGGAAATTGAAGTTTCAATCGATAGTTCATTTCCATATTTAGATTATTCATAAAAATTTCCATCTTTTGTTTTTCGGGTATACTTCTTGGGTATCGGACAAAAACTGTTCTCCATCTTTGAAGGAAGCTTAAAAAAGTTTCACCATCCTTTTGTTTGGTATCACATATATTCAACATGGTGATCTTGTGTTCAATGGTGTATGAATAATGGGTTATAATTTTGGAGGCTAGTTCTTTAAATGTTTTTATACTCGGGGTTAGTTTTGAAAATCATTCCATAGCTTTCCCTCCAAGGCTTCTTGGGAATAATCTCATTAGGTATGTTGTATCATGCATGAATTCTATGCTTAGGGAATAAAATTCTCTCAAATGGTCTTGTGGGTCTGATTTACCCATGTATTTATCATATCTTGGAAAGATCGCATTTTGAGGAAAAGGTACCATGATTAAGTTTTTATCAAAAGGAAAAGGGCATATGGCTTCAATTAAAAATGGTTTAGGCTCTGCTACCTTCTTCATGTTATCAATTTGGGCTTGAAATAATTTGAGTTGTTTGTTCATAGCCCCTAATGGATTTTATTCTTCCTCATCTTTCTTTAAGTTCGACATGTCATAGTCATGAGGAAGCTAAACTCCTAATTGAGCTAAGTTTATAAAGTGCCTTTCTTTATCCCTTTCTAGAATTTTATTCATAAATTTGAGAAACAAGGGATCTTGGGCTGCCTCATTAACCCTTTCTTTGGTTTTTATTTCATTCCTTCGATTTATATGGTGATTATCATCTTGATTTGCATAATTTTTATCTCGATCATGGCTATGATAATTATTGTTTTTTGCGATAGGATTGATTCTTTCTCCAAATAGATTAGGAATTATATCCTCTTGTTCATCAAATGGAGAATGGAAAGTTTCTTCTTCGTAGGGAATCTCTTGTCTACGGTATGTTCCATCTTCTTGAAAAGATATCTTAAGATGATGGGATCTAATGAAAACTGACATTAACAAGAGTCTTGTGTATTGAGTTTATTCCCCTTTGATGACTAATTTTTTGAATAAGGAGAATTTTAAAATGATTTATCAAATTTGAATGGATGTTTCTTTCTTGTAACATGTATCATCAACTGCAACAAACTCAAAGATAATTGTCTTTTGCCCCTAACCTCTAAATACAAAAGTTTATGTTTGAGAATATTTACACGTCTTTCATAATAAGCCACTTCATGTAATCTACCTAAGGTCAAATTTTGTGTTAACATGGATTTAAAGATAAGGATTGCTAGATTAATTTGGAATTCTAGTTTGGGTTCCCATACAAAAATATCAAATGAATCATAGAAGGAATATGTAGTCGTGTACATGCAATTGAGGCCTTGTAATGGCCCTCCAACCCTATCAAATCTTGGTTATGCTCACTAGAAATTAGGAAGAGCTATATGTGAGAATGATCCTTCTTGTGATGGTTTCTTAAACCGAACCTCTTCCAACTCACCGTAACTTCATATTTTAATTTGGGAAATAATAACATTGCATAGGTATGTTATTTTGTATATCTTCCTATGAGTTAGTGATATTTTAGGGATCACCTGATAGACCTATATGCTTATTTATGAGATGCTCATTATTAATATTTATGTGCACCTTAGGTTAATTTATTATAATCACTTAAGGGTTAGATGTGTTACCTACTCTAATAATGTTACTTGAGATTAGACATGATTAATGCATTTAGGGTTATATGATTTGTTTATCTTGATTTGATAATGGGACATTTTGAGTACATGCCTGATGGTTAAACATGTTTGTGAAAGTTAATAGATGATTTACATTTACAAGATTGTGTTATGATGCATTCTTGTTATACAATATGGAAAGGAGATTATTCTGGTACTAACCACACTAATCCAATTATGCTTTGTTGATGTCACTATCTGATGTGAGTGTAGGATGAGGGGAGGTAGTCATAGTTACTCCTACAGGAGGTCCACATGATGTCGCACTCTCTGTCCTTATTTTCCATTGTTTGTACATATGTATATTTATATGTTGGTGTACTCAGTTGGTGTTGCAGTATACAAGTACCAAACATCGACTCCACCTGGCTACATAGGTTTGAGTGTGCCTTAAAAATCATCGAACGGTTGTTGTGTGGAGATATTACCAAAATTACTCTCAAGGTTACCCGTGGACTTAGATTTCCATTTAGGAGGTTACCCTAGTTGGGGGATTTGGGATGCAGTTTATGTTGTGGTCTGTTGATTCGATGTTGTTTTGAGATTATGTTAGGATTTAGAATTAACCTTGTTTATATGTATAGTATTTATTATATAAATATGTTATAATTGATTGTATGTATATAGGTATGTGCATATGTGGGTGTAAACACATATACCCATGATTATATAAATAATATTAATTGTATGTTTTAATTGCTTATGTAAATGGTATTTTAATAATTACATAAATTGAATTAAATAAAGTGAATTCAATAAAGTGTATTGAATTAAGTATATTAAAGTGAAAATAATATTAATAATAAAAACAAATGCTCTTTGTAGTAAAACTAGCTATCTAGAAGGGAGTTGAACTCAAGACCTCCTAGAAGTTAGGCTAGTTGGTTTCCGTGTGTGCTATGTGTGTTCCTTGGAAGTTATTTGTTTATTATTCTTCGTTATGGTTTTCTTTGAAAGCTATGTTAATTAAATTTATTAAAACTTTATTAAGTGTTTACGGGAATGATTTTTTGATTTTCCAACCAAATATGGAAGTTGGAGAAGTTGCTTCTCATAAAGAAACTCCTCCAACCACATAGTTGGAGGATAAACATTTGCATTTTTGTGATTTGGAGAGGGGAAGATTTTTGGAGTTTTCTGCATTATTTTTTCCAAAAATGTATTTGAAGTTTATGTGAGTTTGAGAGTCTATGTTTGGTGAAGACAAGTGTTTGTGAATTTCTTGGAGTTTGATGGCTAGAGGAAGCTTTCCAGGAAGCTATCTACTTAAGGCTTGAAGATTTGCAAAAAGTCTCTAGTCAAGGGAAGAGAATTCTCCGTAGGACCCCAGGTAGGGTCTAAGCTGGGATGAATCTCTATTATTCCTATGTGTATGATTGTGTATATGAATTATATGTTACTAGATGAGCATATGATTGTTACTTGCTTTTGAAAAGGACAACTTATATATGTTTTATTTTCTATGTATTTTAAATATGTTTCCGGGAAGTAATTTTTATGAATGTTTGTATATTTATTATTGTGAAATCTTCCTAGAAGGGTAGAAATATTTATGATCATGTAGGATGGTGTATTATATTGTTATTTAATGTATTATGGATGTTTAGGAAGAATTATGAAGGGTTAGGAAGGTTTAGGGAAGAGATGTAGTCACAATTCCTATTGTTGCTTTTGCAGTCCTTCTTTGTGAATTGTTGTTTTCATTTGGATTATTCCTATCTGAGACTTAGGTAGTGTTTATTATGTGTTTTGGATGTGGTACCAAGGTCCCTATATTAGGTTGACCTCAGGGAACCTTTACCAGGCACTCTCCATGCCTTAAAAAGTCATTTTTTGGCCTTTTCGGGTGATTTTGAATTAAATTTTGAAAATGTATCCTACAGTGTCATAAAAAATTATACACTTACCTATATGAAACTTGGTTAAGTGTCATATGACCCTCACTAGAATGTCATATGGGTAGTTATGTATTGTCGTATGGGGTTTTTTTAAGGTTTCAGGGGCTCAAAATTTGTAGAATTTGTGTTTAGACCCTCTATAACTCATTCCTTATGATTGGGCTGCAAGTTGTATTACCTATGTTTGTAATTAACTTGTTTTTTTGATGTTATTATGTGTTACTTATGTTGTTTTAGTACTTTTCTTGCACTTAAGTTCATTTTATGAGGCCAAAACTCATTCTAGTGGCAGGATTTATCGAAATATAACATTTAAGTAAAAGTATGATACACTTATCAGACTTATACTTTAAGTTATATTTGTATAAATATCTTCTAGGATGTTTGAGATAGGTCTCAGCTTCATAGGATTTAAGATGCAGATTCTAGATTTTGGAGATTTCTGAAAAATTTCAGACTTAGCCGAATTTTAGACACAGGAGGTTTCCATAGATGGAATGTTGTGTTAATGCATGTGGAAATTTGTATCACCTATGTATGTTAATTAATTTATTTTTTGAGGTTATATGGTGTACTTATGATGTTTTTTCACTTGGAATATACTTGAGCTTATTTTATGAGGCTAGGACTCATCTCGGTAGCTTGTGTGCACGGGAGGGTTCCCTAGACCTATAAATTATCCATGGAAAGTTGTATTTATGAATGTGGAAATTTTAATGCTATTATTTGAGGTGTATTTTGATAGAAATCCTTCCAATGGTTCATTTTATGTATAAGGCTAAGGTTAGGACTCACTTTGAGGGCCTGAGTGCACAGGGGAGTTTCCTAAACCTATGGATCAAGACTTGGAAGTGTTATCTTGTATCTTTGGCTTGTGATGGGGTAAGGGAATAGAAACCCTAGGTGAGTGGCTCACCATAGGTGTTGGAACCCTAAAGTGGTTTCCAGATGATCTTATGGGTGGGTTTGTAAAAAGTGATAACCTTAAAAATTAACCTGGGAAGGGGGGATTCAAAAGATAATGAAAGAAACTATAATAAAGGCCACACATACCTAATTGGAGTACTGGGACTAGGGATAACTACCAGGATGGATCCCTATTCATAAAGGGGGGACTGGGGTTACATGGTTTCCAAGAAGGATCCCAATATACAAGTTGTCTGATGACACTCACTTAGCTGGACTCCTAGAACCTTGACCTTGATGTTATAGTATGATGATATTTTATGTGCTTTATTATTGTTCTTTTGAGTCTTGGATTTATTGGTATTTGAGACTTAGATTGCCTTAAGGTCTTGAGAGTACCTTGGTTCTATCTCCTAGCATGGGGGGTGGAACTTTACCAATTTCAAATGGTTGGGTGGAAAATATCTTTTGAGGTATTGTTCATGGTTCATGTCATGGCTTGGATTTGGAGTTGTTCAATGGTGAAGTTTCTATTCTTGTATCTTGTATCTCTATCTTTTTTAATCAAGACATAAAGAGGTATTGTAAGCATTGGGAAACTTGTTGTAATTATTTCTTTGTAACTATAATTATGTTTGTAACTGGAAATTGTAAGAAAGAAGTCATGTACGTGGGAATGGTAGTATTAGGAATCTCAAAAGGGGATTGAATATTGGTTAATCAGTTATGGATTATAATTAAGTAACTTTCCTACCTTATCTCTCTTATGAGTTTTAAAATGAAATTGAAAGTAATGGTTCTATGCAAACTTTTGTAATGCAAATACTTATGGATGTAAAATTCTTTAAAAGGAAACTTGTTTTGATATGTGGATTAGTGAAAAGATATGCTAAGGGTTGATGGGTATCTCCAGGTGAAAATAATAAGGGAAAGGAAACATGTATGTTATTGAAAGTGGTATTAAGATGTAATTCTTTCCTAATGCTCTTAAATGTCTAAGTTTAATGTGTATGATGTAAGGATATTTAAACAAGGTTTTAATCTCAATTCTTAATTGGATATATACAATGTTATAGAAGATAATTTGTGGTAGTTATACTTGTGACAAAATGATTCAGTGGATGGTTAGGATTGTGAGCTATTAAAGGTTAAATGCTTTACACTCTCTCTATTATGATCTTTGAAATGAAAATGGAAAGTAAGGACTATTTAATAGAAAGTTTAAGTGATGATAGTGCATGGATAAGGTTAAGGAGAAAAAAAATGAAAGAGGAAAGGATAAATGTATTAAGTGTATTAGATAAATGATGTGCTTCTGATTCATTTCTAAAATTAAATAATGTGTTAGTTTGGTAAAGAAAATGAATTCAATTAATTCATTAAGGAAATTGGTTTTGATGTAGAATGAAATGCAATGCTTGATAATGGTAAATGAATTCATTAAGGGAACCTTAAAGAATGTACTTGTGAATGTTAGTAATGAAATGATAGAATGCTAGAAAAAAAAAATAGTTGTAATTTTAGGTCAAAGACCTGGTTCCTTATGGGTTCCCTGGTGGGGACATTATAGGCCTATAGCCCTATAAGTCCAGACATTTGATATTTTTTCCCTCTAAGCTTTTCAACTTAACTAAGGTCTTTATTTATAGTGTGTGGAATAGGTTGTCTTCACCTGGCTCCCACTTTGGGTCATCCCTCTTACTAGCCTCATTAAGGCATGTTCTTGAGAGACATGCCCACTAAAGCTCTAACATGTACAATGAAATCAATAAAATGACATGATCAAGTAGGTCTAGGAGTTTGATTCACCAAAAGGTGAAGAGCATATCCCTACTACCTTCTCACTTCCAAACATAATTAACAATGTTCATTTCCAAGCCCTTTAATCTAATGGAATTTGAGCATGTTTGGCATTCTGATTCACTATAAAAGTGAAGAGAATAGGCCTAATGTTTTCCTTCACAAACAAGGTGGCTTAAATTATGTGTTTGTTTATTATTTAGCTCATTTTATTCTCAAGTTTGGCACTTCTAGGAGTTTTATTCACTATAAAAGTGTATTGGATTTACAGAGAGGGGAGGGGGGGGGGGAATTAGTAATCCTTGATTCTATATACCTTAATGTTTTTTCTTTGATTAACTTAGTTAAACACAATTCACTATTTACTGACAATAATAAATAAATGTTAACAATCACTAAATCAATCTTATAAATCATTCATCACATGTAACACCAATATTTAACATAGAAACCTAGCTTTGGGAAAAACCACTATGGGAATTGTCACCCACTAAAGAAAATACTCTTCTAAAGTATACTCGGTTAAGAGTCAATCTTGTTAAATATTACAATACACATTGCTAGGTGTGATCTGGTTAAGGGATTTACCTCAGATCTATTAGGATCTTCACCCTATTAGGAGTGGTTTGGTTAGAGGGCTTCAAACACTCTTTAGAATGTTACCTTTTGCAAGGATTTTATAATAAGACTGTTAAGTCCACTCGGTTAAAAGATTTCTCTGCTGCAAATTCTAATAAGCAATAGTAAATAATTTGACATGTAAATCGACAACTATCTTTGCATAACGAGATTCTTTGTGCGCTCTTCTATCTTCACTTCAATCCTTCACTTTCCACTAGTTTCAACAGTTCATCAGACTCCTACTTTCTGACTCAAAATCTATCTTTTCTTTCTTTACTGCATCACTCGATGACTTATCAACTCTTTAATTTTTCAGCCATTTGTTCATATAAATCCATCCTTTATATAGACATTTTTTTCTGCTTAATCTCCTTTATTAAATTTTCCTTTGATTAATCTCAACCGTCCAATTCATTTTACAAACTTATACATTGAATCTGCATCTCGGTAACACATTTTCTCATCACCTAGGAACTTGATCTTTCTTGAAAATTTTTCCTTCTCTTTAAACTATTTAGATCTAAGCCATAGATCTTCACCTTGAATTTTCATGATTGTAGATCTCTCTAATTGACTTTCCTTATCATCATGATCATCCAAATCATGTGGCCAAAACTATTTTGCGTACCAACTTGACAAATCTTCATTACCATTCTTTACCGACTTGATATAATCATATGTTAGGTAGAAAAAAATTATATCAATATAACCTTACCATTGTCTAATCTATACCAGTTGCCCAATTAAGTTCTTCAACTTCATAACATCTCACTTCTTCTTCTTAACCCATTCTTCTTATATCATACTTTGAATGATATGGCAACACAATATAAACTAGATATCATTTGCTTGACATCAATGACAAGATAATAACTGATCTAGCCTTTCTACTATCTTGTATTCTTCTAATCTTGGTCAGTCTTCATCATCATCACCATCAATTATAGTAACAATCTCCCTCTTTGGTATTGATGACAACACACTAACAATCTTCAGTGTCCAATTGATGATGGTAACACTTCACTGTCATTCATGTACTCCATTTGAGCTTTGTCTTCTCTATTCATATTCTCCCTCTTTCACTGTTAAATATTTTCCATGAATAGATCTTCTTTATTGTTCCTCTTTACAGTCATCAATAGTAGTCTTCTCTCTCTACACTATCAATAATATTATCCCTTTTTTTGTATAGTCATCAATATATAATTCTCCCCCTTTGACAATAATGCTAATGACACATACTCCTGAAAATTTTTCTTAGGCAGTAAATCATACCTCAACTGTATTGATTTCTCATTGCAGTCATAATCATATTTCACAACTTCAGGCTTCACCTAAAGAGTGAACACTAGCATCAACTCACAAGATAAATATTCTACTGAATACTTGAATTGATGCAACATGCATCTTGGCTTAGTGAATATTGGATAGGGGAAGAGCCCCTAACTTACCTCAGATATACTCAAAATCATCCTTCGGTAGTGGTTTGGTAAATATATCAGCTATTTGTTCCTTTGAATTCACATGCTTCAATATCACATGCTTATCTTGTACTTTCTCTCTCAAGTAATGATAGTTGATAGAAATGTGCTTTATCTTTGAATGCATCACCAGATTCTTTGATATGTTTATAGCACTACTATTATCATAGAAAATAGTAACTGGATCAGTAATCTCTTCTTGCATACCTTCAAGTAATTTTTTGATCCACACTATATTTGAACAATTCATAGTTGCAACAACATACACAACTTTGGTAGTAGATTGTGAAATACAACTTTGTTTATTGTTTAACCATGTCACTAATATTTCTCCTAAAAAGAAAGCTCCACCACTTGTGCTTTTTATGTCATCAATGTTTCAAACCCAATCAGCATCAATATACACCTTAAGATCAAAATTTCATCCTTTTGTGTATATCAAGCCAAAATCTTCAGTCCCTTTCAAATATCTAATATTCTTTTCATTGTAGACATGTGTGTCTCCTTTGGATTGGAAGAAAACCTCGCCACAATACCAACTAAATGTACAATATTAGGCCTACTATGTACAACATACTGTAGTTTACCAATCATGGATCAGTAAAGCATTTCATTAACTTCCTTTGTCTCATCTTCCTTTGACAATTTACAACCAATAACCATTTGTATTCCAACTAGTTTTGATTCTTCCATATTGAATGTCTTTAGGATCTCCTTGATATATTTTGATTGTTTCATGTAGATCCCATCTTTAACTTGTTGAATTTGAAGTCCAATAAAGAATTTGATCTCTCCTATCATAAAAAATTCAAATTCCTTTCTCATTTCTTCTACAAATGATTTAGACATTGATTCATTTCCTCCAAATATAATATCTTCAACAAAAATTTAGCAATCAAAATATTATCAGTACTATCACATTTCAAGTACAAATTGTTATTATCACTTGTCCTTTGAAATCCAATATTGATTAAATAAGAGTGTAGTCTTTCATACCATGCTCGGGGTGCTTGCTTTAATCCATATAAATCCTTGTGTAGTTTGCATACCATATTCATGTTAGAATATTCAACAAATCCATTAGGTTGTTTAATGTAAACCTCTTCTTCAAGAATTCCATTTAGAAATATAGACTTAACATCCATCTGATAAAATTTAAATCCTTTATAGGAAACATATGCAAGTAATATCCTTACACCTTCTAATCTAGAAACATGGACAAAAGTATCACCATAGTCAATACCTTCTTCTTGTGCATACCCTTTGCAGACTAATCTTGTTTTGTTTGTGATCACATCTCCTTTCTCATTGAGTTTATTCCTAAAAATCCACTTTGTTCCAATCACATTCTTATCCTTAGGTCTTGATACTAATGACCAAGTATTGTTCTTTTCAATCTAATATATTTCTTCTTTCATTTCATTAACCCAAGCTTTATTTCCAAGTGCATCCTTGACTAATCTTGGCTCAAACTCAGAAATCAAACATGTGTTATCCTTCAACTCACTTCTTGTCATGAATCCTGCATTTTTGTCTCTAATAATCTTGTTTGGTGAGTGATGTCTTCTCACATATTTTGCTAATATAGGCTTGGTAGACTGTTCATTAGTGTTTTCATCTCTTTGTAGAGGCTCACCTTACTCCTCAGTTTCTTCTTTTTGAAGCTCAGTTGCATCAACCAAATTACCTTCTTATACATAAAAAAATCTTTGATAATCCTCAAGTTCCTTTTTACTATCTTCTATGAAAATTCATCAATCCTCACATTTTCACTTTCTAAAATTTTGTTAGTAGACTTATTCAAACATTTATATGCTTTTCTCTTTGATGAATAACCTAGGAATATACCTTCATCTCCTTTTGAGTCAAACTTTCCATTTCTAGCATATTTCAGTATGTAACTCCTACTTCCAAAATTTTTAAAGTAACTTACATTTGGTGTATGCGCATACCAGAGTTCATAAGGGGTATTGTTAGTTCATTTCTTCAATTGTACTTGATTGAGTGTGTAGACAATAGTACTAATGGCTTCTCTCCAAAATGTTTGTGCAACCTCTTTGTCAATCAACAATATTCTAGCAAAATCACCTATAGATCTATTCCTTCTCTCAGCTATACCATTTTGTTGTGGAGTCCTCTATGCAGATAATTGTCTTTTGATTCCATTTCATTGTAGAAGATAGTAAATTCATCATAGATAAATTCACCTCCTCTATATGATCTTAAACATATCAGTTGTTCACTAGTTTCCTTTTCAACTCTAGCTTTATACCACTTGAACATTTGGAATGCATCAAATTTCTCTTTTAGAAACATAACTGACAAATATCATTATTGAATAATCATCAACAAAAAAAATGAAATACCGATCTCCATAATAGCTTTGTATTCTCATTGGACCACAAATCTCACTATGAACTAATTCCAAAATACCATTAGATGAGTAAGAATTTCTTATGAAACTTGATTTTGTCATCTTACCAATCTAACATTCCTTACATCACTTTGTCAGGTTTTCTTAATTTTGGTAGACCTTTGAGTGTATTCTTTTTTCTCACTTTAATCATGTTATCAAAATTTACATGACATAGTCTTTTATGCCATAGCCATATATCTTCAACTTTAAAAAATAAGAAACTCTTTGCAATAGTATCAAGATAAAATAAATTACTTTTAGATTGTTCACCAGTTCCAATCGGATCTCCATCATTATCATAGATCTTTACTTTTCTATTTTGAAATTCAATTCGATGACTAGTGTTGTTTAGTTGTGAAACACTTAAAATATTATAGTTTATTCCTTTAATCCAATATCCATAATCATATTTTGTCTTCTCATTCAATATAATGGATCCTTTTACAAAACATGGAGCATCATTGCCAAATCTAAAAAATCCTCCATCATAATTTTCTAGGTTCTCAAACTTATCAATATCACCAGTCATATGATGTGAACATCCACTATCTATTATCCATGGGTCAACTTTACTTACATGAGAAATAAGAGATTTTTCATTTTCACACTTTTCTTCTTCTAAATCATCCTTCACAACAACACAGACAACTCCATATCCTTCTTATAGATTATCATATTCATCACTGGTTACACCTTCCTTAGCTAGGTAGAAATACTTCTTTCCTTTGTCCTTGCAGTCTCTAAACCTTTGGTATCGGTTCTCCTTCTTATCACTTTTGTCATTCCTATCATTATCAGGACATCTAGATGCAATGTGGCCAATATTATTGTAGTTAAAACATTTCAAGGGTAATTTACCTTTATACTTTCCTTTACCTCTTGGTAGTCTCTTAGCCAGTAGTGCCTCTAACTCCTCTTGTTCTTTCTCTTCAGTTAGGATACTATCATATTCACTTCTACATTAACTACTATGAATCTCTTTGTCTTTTCTTTATGTTCCAATGCTTAGAGATGATATGAATGCAATTTCAATAGTTGGTAGACTATTATCATAGTTACTTAGCTCAAACATAGATAACTTACTGATTAAGGCTTCAAGAGTAACAACATTATTTGGTATGGATCTCAGTTTCTAAATAGAAGATACTCTAATAGCATACTTAGGATGAAAGAGTTCTCAAAATTTTACTTACCACTTCTTCATTAGTCAATGTTCCACCAGCGGATAGACTACAACTGATTGAATATCTTAAAGGGGATATTGATGGAGAGATTGATAGACTTCAAAAGATAGTGATTGATGATCACCGAGCTACTAAGGTATATATGAGACATTAAATCAGTTAATGTATTTTCATTGATGTCGACTAGTTTTGACTGTACTTATCATGATGGTTACAAACATCTTAAGAAGGAAATAATGGTGAAGGAATAAGATATCTACATGAAGATGAGATGTATGAGAAAGATATGGATATGGTATTCATTGGGTAACTTATTGATGAGTCTCTGACATTATGTTAGTGATTTGATTGCTTTACATGATTCTATTATGGATTGTAGATCAAGAATGAATAAGTTTATGTGGTCGGTAAATAAAGAATTCAATATACACCAAGTTGGAACAATGTACACTAAGCAGGTGTAGTGTATACTGAGTGTAGTGTTAATCGAGCTAGTTATCACTAACACAACATAATATTGACTGACTAAAAGAAATAAATGGAACTTATGATTGCCGACTAAAGATGATGAGTTGGAAAATTGTTGACGATTTCAAGGTAAAAGATAGTGTTTGTTATGATGATCAAACAACATGCAAAATTCAAAGATGATCAGATGAAGGAGATTGAAATGTGTTATTGAAACAACTACCAATGAAGGTTAAAGTGGCAAAATCAATGGTAAAGATTAAGAGGAAAAATATATGGATGGAAATAAAATGGTTTATAATGTCTATAAAAGGAAACAAGAGATTCAGATTGAATTTTGGAATGCGCGTGGAAGATTGCATTCATGCAAAGCTGGTGAAATAGGTTGAAGACATAACCAAGAAATTTTGTAGACAACACCGAGCGTCAGAGAAAGAAATTATCGAGTAGAAGAGAGTTGGAGGAAACAAAGAGATTGAATTAATTATAAATTAGAGGTATTTTGATCTTATCACAGATCTGAAAATCTACAAAATAAGTTGTATTTGAATCAGATCATTATTGTAATAGTTTAACCATTGCTACAGATAAATCTCTTAACTGAGTGGGACTTAATAGTCTTTATATTTCAATATGACATTAAATGAATGTTGATTGTTTTCTTGTTGACCCCATAGTGAATGTTTGGTCAAGGAAGAACTGTTAGTGATAAATCCTCTAACCAGGTCACACCTTACAATGTGTTTTATAACTTTTAATAGGGTTGGCTCTTAACCAAGCTCAATTCAGAAGAGTGAATTATTTTGGGTTACCGGTCCTAGGTGGTTTTTCCCCTAATAGGGTTTCCATGTTAAAAATCAAAGTGTTATATGTGTATGAGTGTGGTGAATTGTTATTTTACTTTACATATTACTATAGCTGGATTGATCAGTAAATACACTAGTTAATTTACTGCTATTTGATAAATGAACAAAAAGGCACAACTGATATATTACCAAGTTGAATAAATGTTTAAAAGATTTGTTTTATACATCAGGGAGTGTTTGGGATTGTAGGATAACTAGACTTAACTGATTCACCCCCCTCTTAGTTATCTAACACTAGTACCTCTGATGGCACTAACAACTTCCTTGATTGTAAAACTATATTGAGTAATGTTCTCTTCATCCTTCATTCTCATTTCATCATATTTTACTCTGAGACTATCAACCTTAGCTTTTTGTACATTTTTATCTCCTCCATAAATAAGTGTAAGCCTATCTCACATCTCTTTTGAATTAACACATTCCTTAACATCATTGAATTCAACATTGGTCAGGGAAGAAGCAATTTCAATCATTACCGAGTTGTGTTCTTGCTTTTCTCTCATCTGATCAACTATCACGAGTCAAGGAGGTGATGGAGTATAGTAATTATCCAAAAGATTCAATACAAATTCTCTAATCCTAGGTAGGTACAATCTCATCCTACTTTTCCATGTTGAGAAACTTTCCTTGTTTATCTTAGGTACTTCTCTCCTATACATCTTCATATCTTTTAATCAAGTATTTTAAACTTATCTCTCCAGAGTTCTTAACTCTAATACCAATTGTTGGATTACAAAGAGGGGGGGTGAATCAGTAATCCTTGATTTTATGTACCTTAAAAACTTTTCTCTGATTAACTTGGTTAAACATAATTCACTATTTATCGACAACAGTAAATAAACTTTAACAATCACTAAATCAATCACATAAATCATTCATCACATGTAACACCAATATTTAATGTGGAAACCCAGCTTTGGAAAAAACCACTATGGGAATTGTCACCCACTAAAGAAAATACTCTTCTGAAGTATACTCAGTTAAGAGTCAATCCTCTTAAAGATTAAAATACACACTACTAGGTGTGACCTGGTCAAGGGATTTACCTAAGATCTATTAGGACCTTCACCCTATTAGGAGTGGCCTAGTTAGAGGGCTTCAAACACTCTTTATAATGCTACCTTTTAAAAGGATTATACAATAAGACTGTTAAGTCCACTTGGCTAAGATATTTCTCTATTACAAATGCTAATAAGAAACAATAAATAGTTTGACATGTAAATCCACAACTATCTTTGCATAACCAGATCCTTTGTGCACTCTTCTATCTTCACTTCAATTCTTTACTTTCCATTGGCTTCAACACTTCATTAGACTCTACTTTTTGACTCAAAATCTATCTTTTCCTTCTTCACTGCATAAATCAGTGACTTATCAACTCTTCAATTTTCTAGCCATTTATTTATACAAATCCTTCATTTATATAAACATGTTTTTTTTCTTAATCTCCTCTATTACATTTTCCTTTGATTAATCCCAATCGTCTGATTCACTTTACAAAATTATAAATTGAATCTGGATCTTGGTAAAATGTTTTCTCATCACCTCGAAACTTGAACTTTCTTGAAACTTGTTCCTTCTCTTTTAACTATTTAGATCTAAGTCATAGATCATCACCTTGAATTATCCTAAGCGTAGATCTCTCTAACTAACTTTCCTTATCATCATGATCATCTAGCTCATCATAACTAATCATTAGTTTTCATTCTAATCCTTGTATTTAATTTTTTTTCCTTTCTCGGTGGATAACTTTGAACTTTGGTTACCTTCACTCGGTGTCTAAAACTTTCCTTCTCGGTGACCCAAACTATTTTGCTTACCGACTTGACAAATCTTCACTACCATTCTTTACTGACTTGATATAATCATATATTAGGTAGAAAACAATTATATCAACATAACCTTACCATTTTCTGATCTATATCAATTTTCCAATTAAGTTCTTCAACTTCATAACATCTCACTTCTTCTTCTCCTTAACTCATTCTTCCTATATCATACTCGAAATAATATGGAAATACAATATAAACCAGATATCAATTTCTCGACATTAATGACAAGATAATAAATGATCTAACCTTTCTACTATCTTGTATTCTTCTAGTCTTGGTTGGTCTCCATCATCATCACCATCAGTTATAGTAACAAAGTGAAGAACATATCCCCAATGCCTCACGTAGGATTCAGATTTGCTTCTAATTAAGCTAGATTTCAAAATTGAAATGCCACAAGTTAAGCAATTGCATAAGTTTTTAAGATTAACTCATTTCAAAGCTCGCAAAGGCTAGGCATATTTTTGATTTTATTCTTTTTACATTTTAATCACCTAGTGGTTATATTTCCAGCTCCTTAGCATCCCCTTTCACAAATGTTAGTTCAACATAAGTAAAGAAAACATGAATAAAATCAAAATAATTAAATTTTCTTTTTCCAAATTATCAAATATTTTTTATTTTAAGGAGTAAAGATCGAATTGAGGGATACATATTTATCTTTATAAGCTTGGATTACCTTCAAGGACCTTTCATATGCTTCCACTTCCTGTTTTGAATCCTCCAAAATTTTGTTCAAGTGAATTCATTTTTCTTTCTTCAATTGTCTTTTTGCTTGTCTCCCCTTCTTGTGTACTCTTAATCCTTGTTTTAATGACCCATCATTAGAAAAACTAGAGTTAAAATCATTAAATTGACAGAAATTAAGATTTGTAATAAAACAAAACTACATGCTATAGAATTAAGCATACATGCTATTCTGTTTATACTACACACCACAAAGAACTTTAAACGTGCTATTTCATTATTGATACATGCTATTTAAATGATACATAATTAGTAACCGCTAAAATGCGCTAAAAGACTGAAAGATAGAAGATATAAGTTTATTCAAACACATCAAAACTCTGTGTAAATGTGTCAAAATTTGTAGTATACGTGCTATTTCTTTGTGTAAAGGTGTTGAAATTCACTTTATAGGCACTATTTCATCTATTAAATTTGTTGTTGTACCTACAAATTCAAAAATATGCAACACAAACAAATCCAATTTAGCAAATAAAGATCAAATTCAGTTAGTAGAGGCCTTGATCCCCACAATAGGTGCCATTTTATGTATGAAAAATATATTCATGAAACATTATAATGATAAATCTACTTAAATTATGCATTATAAAGCTAAATGATCAATTAATTTAAGAAAATAATCTCAAAATCATCTCATCTCTCTATCTAAACAAGCTAAAGAAATTCTCTCAGCTTGACATTCATTAGAGACAACTGTAGAATGAGAATTAATGATATATGCTAGATGAATTATGCCATTCTAACTCAAATTATGCTAAAATATTCTCAAATATGCTTAAGAATTCAAACTAGATGCCTATAATGAGGATGCAATTTTCAACTATGAGAGTGGATCATTTTCTCTTGATTTTTCCCTCTATTTATGTATTTTCCCAAGACTTGGGAGTAGAGTAAGATTAACCATGATTAATTTTGAGTCAAGTTAATGGTTTCAAATGTTAGGACAAAGTAAATATTTTGTTCTCAATGGTTGGAACAAAGAGATAAAATGAACGGTCAAGATGCATCTCCAAGATGAGTGGTGTAGAATTGATTTATCATTGATCCATGTGAGCTCTTTCCTTCATTCTCATTGGTTCATTTGATTTTTTCCATATGTAGTTGGTGAGAAAAATAAGAATTAATAATTGATTTAATTGATTTATCTCAACCATGTGCACCCTTGAATGGGTTGGATTAAATTTGATTTAATTAGATAATTAAATTTGATTTAAAATTAATCACATAATTAATTTATCTTTTTTATTTAATTAATCCAATAGCCCTGATTTCAATTAATTCATGATTTGACTTTGATTACTCACTTTGATTTTTTCTTGACCATTTTTAGGTGTATACAAGTACATTTTATAATAATCTTGATGGCGAAAAGTATTGGCAAGATAAATATGTAATAAGTACGGATAAGGAAAAGGAGGAAAAATAGTTAAAAATGAGGTAGTGGTCAATAAATATAGGTAACTAGTTCTTGAAATGCATGCAAGGGAAGGAAAGAAGAAAAAGGTAAGGAAATAAGAAATCAGAAAGGACAGATTGAACTTGGTCTCAACACGACAATTCAATCGAGGCATTTACTAGGTTCTTTAATAATCCTCCAATTTCTTATTTCAAACTGTGTAATTCTCTCATTTCCAATCGGTTTGCAAGGAATGTTTGTAAAATTTATATTTTGTGATTTTTTCAAAAGGAAATAAGAATGTATTTCTTTCAAATTTTATGTTCTTTGTCTTCATCTTGGTATTTAGACTTGCATGTACATTCTTTTTTATGAAACTTAGTGACTCCTCAAATAGTCTAAACTTGTGTAAAGTGAGAATGCATTCCCTTTTACTTTGTTCTTTTGAGCTAGCTATGATTTGAGGCTTAGGTGGGGTTGGATGGTAATTTTCTCATTTATCAAATTACTTTTAGCTAAAACCCCTTTGAATCGAATTGCATAAAATCAAAATATTGATGTGTCTTGTTATCAAACCACCTACGAACATAGCAGAATAGAGGAATTGTTATAAAAGTTTTGGTAGGAGCTATGATTATAAACCATATGTTCTATGAATTGGCTATGATTACAAACCAAATTTTTGTATGAACTAACTTACTAGTATTAACTTTGTGTACTTTGACTACAGTTTGAATGTTGGTTATGAGATAAAAAAAATATAAAACCTCTTATCTTATCAAATTAAAGTCTTATTATTTTTGTTTCTTTTCTTGAAGTTGAACATTGTGAAGTACACTGGTGCTAATGTATTCTGGGTGGTTTCCATAAAACACCTTTAGATATTTATGTGTTCTTGTATCAATCATTACTCTAGATTGTAAGTTGTTTTTCATACTCTAAAATGTAGTTAATATTCCATTCAAATTAAAATCGTTCAATCATTATAGGTAATCGTTCTTTCATGCTAGCATAATTAAATATTTACTAATTATACTTTACTTAAGCTTACTTAGGATAATGCATTACATAGTAGTTTATCACTGAGACTTCTAGGATTTTACACCTATATTAAGAACATGGTGTAGGAGAATTCCAATTTAGGTGTTAATAGTTATTATCCAATTCCACTTTAAGTGTGAGATCCACCTTTAGTGCACCTATCACATTATTTTCTCATCGCATGACACATATTTCATTGCATGATGGAGGATGATCCACATTTGGTGGACATGTGATTCCACCTTGCATAGGTGATATCTTATTAGCTCCTTATCATAGTCTCTTATCTCCTTACCTATATTAGCAGGTCTATTATGTACATTTTAATTATGTCCATGTCCATTATCAATAATATCATTCTTGCATCTTAATGCAATTGTCTTTCCATTCTCTTGTGGAAGTTATCTTGGTCTTTCATTTGATTTTGGGGGTGTTGTAGAGTCACCTAAAACTCTAACATGGTATCAGAGCACTCAAGTTGTGAAGACCTCTTATCAAGAATAGAAATATTGGCTTGATTCAATTGTGGGTGCAAAATAAGGCAATTTGGGCATCACCATATTACACTGTCTATTTGGAGAAAAATTGGGGTTTTGTATTTTGTGGTTTTCTATTGCAAGTCAAAATTAGAGCTTGTTGGCACAAAGAAGAGGTTGGCATCATATTAAGGAGGTCCAAAAACCCCTAAATTGAATTTTGTTTCATCCAAATCATACACCAAAGGCCAAATATAGAGACATTTGAATTTTGGAGGTGTGATGACGATGATTCAAAAATAATAATTACGGAGGCAATTTTTAAACAATGATATCTCAGTCATTTGGACTCCATTTTTTGAGATTTTTGTTGTTGTTTTGGGGTAGAATTTCATTCTCTACATAGTGTTGTAGGTGTGTTCTAATATCTATTCCTAGATTTTTCTAAAAATTATAAATTGCATGTTTTGTAACTTCCAAGGCCTCGTTTGGGCTCATACAAAGTTCTTTTTAGGAGTAATTATTTAAAGTGCGTAATTTTTTATGTATTTCCTAGATCTAGTACTAGATTTTAGTGATTGTGATAAAAAAATTTACTTTCAAAATTTATCTTAGTTTTTCTATTGTAATGCATAGGCCTTAGTTTGGTCTTTTGCATAGTGATCTAAGTCTATTATAGCCTGATTGCGGGGTGTAATCATTTGTTGATCTTAATTTGTAATGTGAGAAGTGTATTATTAATGTAATCATGGGATATGGAACACATCCTGTTGTAATATCTTTGACTAGGGATAATTATGAGTCATGGGAAAAAGGAATCATCACACATTGTAGATGACTTAACTTCTTGCCCTATCTTTATGGACTCATACCTTAACCAAAGACAAAGTGGAAGAAAATAGTTTAGGAAGATAGAAATGGTCATATAAGAGAGTGATTGGTATGAGTCTTAGCTCATATTTACACCATGTATTCTACTCCAAAATCAAGGGTATTTATTTCCCACATGCATTTTGGACCATTATTTGGGAGCATTTTGGAGATCCACATGTTCCTCCATTCCCTGATGATCCTATTGTAGTTTGTCTCCTTCCAATTAATGATGCAAATAAAATTCCATATGATGATGATACATTAGATGAGATTGAATATAATACATATATTGAGAGTAAGAATGATCCATTGACTCCACCTAAAGCTCCTACTTCTCCAGATGAGATCATACAATTATCTCTTGTTGGTGATTTCAGTGGGTCATTGCAAGAGATATATATTTGTCTTCTTGATTGGGATTCCTATTAACCATATATTGGTGCATTTTTTTGTGGAGTCTCACAGTTTAGATTTGGCAGACACATATGAGGGGGTTTCTATTCTCTTTCATGATAATTTCATCACAATTGGAGTTGGAGATACTTCTTCACCTTCTTTGGAGATTGGCATTCTTGATTATTCTACTTCACTTAGTTTGTCACATTTCATGGTTTAGTCTGATGATGCAATGGATTCCTTGAGCTTGGAGATACCTATTCAATCTTTAGAGATGCATATTTGGAGACCTTCTTCCTCCTTTCATTTGGATATGGATTGGTTTTTGGCATCATCATCATACTTTATTTGGATTCCACTTCCTAGTTTATATTCAGAATGGGAAGCATTCCCGCATTTGTAATTGGTTTATCTTCTTCCCAAGGGGAGAAATATTGTTTGTATGCATTGGACTATGTTTTCTCTTCAAACACTCACCATTTTTTTAGGAGATTATTCATTATGGGGGGATATCATGTATCCTACTATCCTTTTATGGGGGGATAATTTCATGTATATACATGATGTATATAGTCCTTGGGGGGTCTTGAGTACTCCATCCATCCATGCATCTTGTGTGTTTTCATCTCTCTTTTTGGGGGAGAGTTTTTCCCATGAGGTTTTTGTTGGAAAGTCAACTGTACTACTGTATATGACTAAGATATAGTGTTATCATTATGGAAACAAATTCATACGATGTTATGGAGTCAACACAATCAGTTAGAACATCAGATTTGGTTAAGTATGAAAGATCAAATAGTCATCAGAGCACCAGGTGAATAGAGCATTAGCGCACGTGCGTATGACTGAGTTTTGGCATGCACCCTTGAAGATAACATTGTTTATATGTAATCATGCTAAGTCTAAGAGCACACGATCAGATGATTCAGTATGATGAAGATACAACTAGTTGAAGTGGGAAAGACAGTAAACGTCAGAGCAGAACAAAGCATGGAGCCGACTGTTGGTCTTTTGATTAGTGGTTATAATATTGTTTTTTAAAGGCTATGCACCTATTTTATTTAGGTTATAGACATGTTAATATCTTTTTTTGTAAACACACTTGAGCTAATTCACTTGGAATCATTGTATGTAATAGGTTGAAGGCCTACCTAGTTAATAGTTTTGTTTGCACATATAAATAAGACATGCACCTTTGTAATTAAGCATTGAAGTTATATAGAAAGCTAATGAGAGTAGAGAAGAGGTATGCAAAGAGTAGTTAGAATGTTGTAGTGCCTTACAAGAGGCTAAAGCATAAGCACAAAAAGGAACTGATCTGACAAGTAGTGTCACAATAGCAGTTCACCTTGCAGATATAGTGTGTATCTGAGATCTAGAAGGTTGTAGCCTTCACCCACTTGAGTAGTGAGCTCCAGGATAGTGTGTCACCACCCTTAACATGGTTAATTATAAAAGACTCCTAATAGGTTCTGACCCTTGACCAGGTCACTTTACTAAAAGCATTGTAAAGATCAACTCCTAACAAGGTTGCAAGATCTTCTAACATGGATCATAAAACACTAGTGTAGTTCTTAGTGGGTGTCAATTCCCACCGGGGTTTTTACCTATTTGGGTTTCCCTGTAATATTATTTTGTGTTATGTGTTATGGTTATTTATCTTTCTTTCATTAATATTTATTTTAGTACTTAAGCAATTAAGTTAAAGTTCAAGATATCAGAAAAATTAATAATATATAGAACATTGATTCACCCCCCTGTTAGTGTTCCCATTCCTAACAATTGGTATCAGAGCTCTGGTCCACTGAAGATAAGTTTAACCACTTTGGGATATTATAGATAAGGGAGAAATGAAAAATCTAAAAAAGAATCTTGAGGCAGCTCTTGAAGACCTAGATAGATCTGAAAAAGAAATTGAAGAACTGAAAGAAAAGGTTAGCGATTCTCATACAGTCATCAAAAAACTAAGAAAAGATTTGAAAGAATGTTCCACAAGTGATTTGGGAAAAATAGTTAAAAAGATAAATGAGGAAAACACATCTCTGAAAGATCATATTGAAGAATTGGATGAAAAGTTACTTAATAATCAAGAAGCCTATGAAGAGCAGGTCAAAGAGAACAAGAAGTTGGATGAAGAACTATGACAAGAAAACATGAAAATCTTGGAATTAGAAAACATCAAGAAGCAAGTGGAATATGAATTGACTGAAGAAAAGAATCATATTGATAAATTGCACACAAGAAAGGATCTAATAGAGTCACAGTTGTATGCACAGAAGGTTAATGGAGACACCAGCGGTATTGTATTCAATGAAGGACAAAATCAGATCAATGACATGCAAACAAGAAAGAAAGCATCAAAAGAATCTACAAAAGCTAAGAAGATAGGAAATCATATAGAAGTTGAAGCTGAACCACCTAAGGATGAGCGCAAGCCAGTAAACAAGACTTGTTATGCTTATAAAAAACATGGACACATAGCAAGAGATTGTAAAGAGGTAAGACCATTCAATGGTTACTGTTATTCATGCAATAAGTTTGGTCATAGAGCTATGAATTTTAGATCAAATCAAAATCAGCAAAATCAGAGAAGTCATCCACAATAGAATATAAGAAATTCTTAGAACATTACATGTCAGATATGCAATTATATTGGTCACATAGCTAGACAATGCAGTATGTTAACCCACATGAATGCGCCAAGGAATATCAGGCCTCTAGTCATTTGTCAATCATGTAACAAGGCTGGACACATCTCTAGGTTCTACACAACAAAAGTGCAAAGACATGAAAGCCCTAAAAATTCATAAGGATCAATATTGGATGAAGCAGGAGAAGTCAAGTTTTTGCAAGCTATAGAGGATGTGAGCTTGATTTGGAAGCAAGAAAAGAAGGATAATATTGATGAAATAGTTGAGGATGCATCCGTAATGGACACATCTCCTATTTATGGTTAAATGACCTTCATGGTCATAGGAAGAGCTAGATTAGCTCTAGACCCCTGCATGGATGGTATACTCACCCTCAGAGTATGCACTTTGGACTACAACTATTTGGAGACTATGTGAAGTAGTATGCAAGAGTGCACTGCTTGATTGTTAGTAGAAACAAAGAACAAAATTCTCAATTGTATTATGTGTTTACACAATAAGCATTAATGGTGGAAATCTACTTTATAGTCACCAAAGCTTCACTGATCACTCATTTGCAATCAAGTTTAAGTGTTTAGAGATCACAGTAGCACTAGCAGTTGAGTTGTGAAGCATTATAGTTGAATATATTAGCGAAGAAGGAATATTGATTATTGGAAGCCCTAGTTTAGACATAATGATTTAGAAACCCTTGGAAACCTCTGTGAAGTGATAAATCAAGTAAGTAATGGCTACACCAGTTGTTTTTGATGTTGTTGAAAGGAAAAGATATGTGTTTAAGAAGCATCCTTTCAAGTCCACCCTAGATGATGTAGAAGGATCCTTTTCTAGAACCCTGATAGGTGTTATGCATGTAGAAGACATACGTGCATATGTGTATTGCAAAAAGGAACTGGTTGGTTTGGATAGAATTAGGTCGCACCTTGAGTCAATGATGAATTTTGATAAAACATTCATGGATGAGTTCACACACCTTGAGAATCACCCAATCATCAAGTATGCTACAGCCTATGAATTCTATGAATCCAAATGGATTAAGATCTTGTTGAGTAGAATTCATGATGACCTATTTTTGGATAGGTGAAGTTCCAGTTAGAATCATAGTTGATCTCATTTATGAGATGACAGGACTATCAAAGACATGCACCATTCTTCCAGTTAGTAAGGATGTGAGAAAATTGGTTGAGCAAGCTTGTAAGTCATGCAGTAACAAGAGAAACATGACTATAGAGCTGATTGAGGAGAAAGACATCAAATTGATGTCTATGATACTTGGGTACAAATTTCAACATGCAAACAGGGTCAATAGTGTGTCTGCAACCACTATTCTAGCAGCCATCAGATTGGTGAGAGAAATGGAGAATTCAACTTGTGTGAAATCTTGCACGCATAGTTGATTGATAACATAAGGGAAATCAAACATGACAAGAGAAAAATATTCAGGTTTGGATCACTGATTATTTATATGTACTTTCATATAGTTGGAAAAGTCTCAGATTTATACCTTGATAAAAACATGCCTACTATGCCACAAATATCACTTAAGGCATCAACTGAGAGTTCTCTAAAAGATTTTATGGAGTTAGAGATAAAAAAATTCAAGATAAAGATGCAGATGAGGTACATGATACCTGAAAGCATAGTTGAAAAGTATAAGGACAGTATTTGTTTTATGGTGGAAACAGACATAACTTCTATGGAAGCTGTTGAGCCTAGAACTAAGTGGATTCATCCACTTGGTTATGAAGTGGAGGAATAGGTTTTGGAAGCATATCCCCCTTATAGCTCCAAAGGATCCAAATGATCCTAGGTGGGGAACATATGAGGAGAAAACTAGGTAGGTAGATGTCATCCTAAATAGTGAAGTGACCAAGAGGAAAGCCTCTAAAATCACATCAAAGATTTTGAAGATTCATGGTGTGACCCAAGAAAACCTAGATAAGGCAAGAGAGGCCAAGACAGCTATGCAAATTGAGAGCACATCCACTATTGAAACCAAAAAAGAGAAAATAGATGACCCCAAGGAGAAGAAAATAAAAATTGAGAAAACTAATGATCCCAAAGAAGAGAAGAAGAAGACAAATGATATCACTCCTGCGTCCATAGATACAATTGACTTAGAGTCCATTGAAGCACCTCCCAAATATAGAAAGATGCCAAAGAGGAAGAAGGAGACCAACACAAGCCATCCATCCTCTAGGACAACCATAAGTCTAAGGAAGAACTTTTAAGCACCTCTTGAGGTAGGTTTCAGACCGAGTCTTCAAGTATTGAAAACCAGGATAGTTGATAAAGGAAGAATTGATTATATAGAAAAGTTCTATGATAAGTATAGTGATATTGATGAGTTAGAGATCCATGGTATGATAATAAAACATATGATTAAGTTCAAGAAGACACTCTTGGAACTTAAGATAGTTATTCCAGACAATGTATGGAACATCTTAGAATTTTTGAAGAGACAGGCTATTAAGGAAGACCTCAGAATAAGGGAAAATATATTAGATGAAAGCTTCCTTGTATGCTCAATAGAAGAGAAAACACCATTATTGGATTTGGTGAAGCCGCATCTAAGAACAAAGCTGAGAACTCTACAGATAATGGATAAAGACTGTGAGTTGGTAGCCAAAGAGACTGAGAAAGAATTTGAGAAAGTGTTCTTAAATAGACACATGTATCCACCTAATGTGCCCATAACTCAAGTGCCCTCTAAACAAGCCAAGGAGTCAAAAATCACTAATGCACTAGCAACAGGTCTGCAAGATTCAATACCCACAATGATAGTATCTACAGATGAAATAAAGTTTGTGCCCATGCCCATAACACAAGAAGATGACACAATAATGATTGATAATGTGGAGATATCAATGGTGGCCACTAACAAAGACTTAGAAAAATTTGAGGAAGCCTTTGTGAGTACACAAGAGGTAGAAATACTATGTGGTGATAATTCACCAAAGTAGCAAGAAGATGTGCTGATTGAGGATCTAACAGGACAAGAAGAAGAAGAGGAAAAAGAAAAAGAAAAGGAGAAAGAAGAAGAAGATGAGAAAGAAAAGGAACCAACAACATGAACCATCTATTGAAATTCCTATAAAGATAAAAACAAAAGTGATGGACAATGCACCTATCACTCCCATGCCGTCATCATCATTATTGTCAAGTTTGACTCCTAACACTACAAGCTTGGACTCTTGGGGAGAAGAAGACCTAATCAAGATTAGTGTCCTTTCTATGGAGAAGGCCAAGGAGAAACAAGTGATGAGAAATCCTTTGTTTCTTGAGTCAGTCAATATCCTAAACAGTCTACTACCAGAAGAGAAGAAGGTAACAAAAGTGCATTCTATGGATGATTTTAGTACCATATTGACAAGCTTCAAATAAAACTTTTCAAACCTAGAAGAATCAGTAGCCAAAGTAGTAGAAGAAAAGTATCTAAAGAAGAGGCTGAATGAACTAATAAGTAACTTCACACTTGACCTTAACTCTTTGAATGTTGGTCAAGCTTCATTAAAAGACTTTGCAGCCAAGGGAAGAAGGGACTGCATGAATAAAGATAAGCTTACTGCAGACCTTGCCAAGAAAATCAAAGATGTTGAAGATATGATGACAACTGTGAGAAAATTAGTATTGGATCCCTCACAAGATGTAAATATGTGCAATAATTTCTACCAAGGAAAAATGGATAAGATTGAGAAGGCAAAGCAATAAATAGCCAAGATAAGGGCCAGGAAAGCACAATTGAGACATGCACTTGCGCCCTCCTTAGATGTGCTAAATCAGAATATCAAGGAGATCGATGCCACTATGATGACATATGATCAAGGTCCAAATTCAGATTTGGAGAAGATGGAGAAGTTGACATATGCTTTGTGCGCCCATCTCCAAATAGTCAATGCACTAACTACATTTTGGCAGCAAGAGATCCAGAACTTAAAGATAACATATCCAGATGTACTCACCTTGTAAGTACTTATAGATACACCTTTTTGAGCACCTTTGTCAATAATGTCAAAGGGGGAGTATAGTATATAGAAGAGAGAATATGGAGGTATGTATATGATATAAAGGGGAGTAGACTATATAGCAAAAGGGGAGATATAAGTTAGTATATATGTTAGAAAATTTTGTATAAGGATACAGTTAGTAACTTCACCATATTCCTTTGTTGCCATTAATGAAAAAGGGGGAGATTGTTGGAAATTTGAATATACTGCTATATATGACTAAGACATAGTGTTTTCATTATGGCAACAAAGTCATATGATGTTATGGAGTCAGTGCAATCAGTTAGAACATCAGATTTGGTTAAGTATGAAAGACTAGACAATCAATAGAGCACCAGATGAATAGAGCATCAACGCACATGCGTATGATTGAGTTTTTCCACGTGCCCTTGAAGATAACCTTGTTGATATGTAATCATGCTAAGTCTAAGAGCACATGATTAGATGATTCAATATGATGAAGATACAACCAATTGAAGTGGCACAGAGAGCAGAACAAAGCATGGAGCCGACTGTTGGTATTTTGATTAGCAGTTATAATATTATTTTGTAAAGGCTATGCACCTATTATATTTAGGTTATAGACATGTTAATACCTTTGTTTGTAAAGATGCTTGAGCCAATTCACTTGGAAGTGTTGTATGTAATAGGTTGAAGGCCGACCTAGTTAATAGTTTTATTTATGCATATAAATAAGACATGCGCCTTTGTAATTAAGTATTGAAGTTATATAGAAAGTTGATGAGAGCAGAGAAGAGGTATGAAAAGAATAGTTAGAATGTTGTAGTGCCTTATAAGAGGCTAAAGCATAAGCACCCAAAGGAACTCATCTGACAAGCAGTGTCACATCAGCAGTTCACCTTGCAGATATAGTGTGTATCTGAGATCCAGAAGGTTGTAGCATTCAGCCACTTGAGCAATGAGCTCTAGGATAGTGTGTCCCCACCCCTAATAGGATTAATTATAAAAGAATCCTAATAGGGTCCAACCCTTGACTAGGCCACTGTACTAAAATCATTGTAAAGATCAACTCCTAATAGGGTTGCAAGATCTTCTAACATGGATCATAAAACACTAGTGCAGTTCTTAGTGGGTGTCAATTCCCACCAGGGTTTTTACCTATTTGGGTTTCCCCGTAATTATCTTTGGTGTTATGTGTTATGGTTGTTTATCTTGCTTTCATTAATATTCATGTCAGTACTTAAGCAATTAAGTTGAAGTTCAAGATATTAGAAAAAGTAATAATATATAGAACATTGATTCACCCCCCCCCTTAGTGTTCCCATTCCTAACAATTTTCTCTCTTTCTCTTCTTTATGAGAGATTGCATTTAATGTATTACATTTTCATATTGTGCATGGGTACCTAACATGGCCTAATAGTTGGGACCCATCTTGCATTGTGAGTTTAAGTGCATTCTCCTAAGTTTCACTAATTACATTTTACTTAAGCTTACTTAGGATAATGCATTGCATAGTAGTTTATCATGAATACACCTACGAGTTTACACCTATATTAAAAACATGGTGTAGGAGAATTCCACTTTAGGTGGTGATAGTTTTTATCCAATTCCACTTTATGTGTGAGATTCACCTTTAGTGTACACATCACATTATCATCCTCATCATATGGAACACATTTCATTACATAATAGAGGATGGTGCGAGAGCACCTAGGTTCTTTGCTAACCTAAGTCCTAGATTTTGGCTTGTAGTGACCTTAGCCAAGTCACTATCCAATAAGGATTTAGAGAAGTCCCTAGTGTGTGCATGAAGAGGTCCAAAAGGTTTAGGAAGGTTTCTAGTATTTTTAACTAAGGCTTTATTAGGCTTGAGTGTACCTAGGAAGTTTGGTCTACATGCCATTTTAGCATGCTAGTGAGTCAAAGCATAGGATTGACTGTATGAAATGGAGAAATGATATAAGAAATGGTCCTATAAGGGTTGGATTATCCTTAGAGGTCATTTAAGACTTATTAGGATGACTTAGATAAAGTTGTTAACAAGAATTGCAAAGTTGTCAGTGACAACATTTTGTCAAAATGACTGTCCGAGGGCCAAGGTTAGTTAGAGGCCTTCTAACTAACTTATCTCAGTTATCTTATGTTATTTAAGGTATTTCTTGACTAAAATACAAGGTTGGATCTCTGTAATAATTTTGGTTTTTGTTTTTGAATAGATTGGTGTGATTGTGATAGTGGAATAGGGATAAAAAAGCTCGGTTGTCCTTCTTCCATGGACTAGACCAGGGCATTTCTTTGCATGCATAGTTTCTGAATAGTTTGTAAGCTTCTTTAGTAGCTTTTTTTTGGTAGCTAGGTTAGTGTTTTTGTATGTTTTAAAATTCCTCCTTTGTGACCAGTTTACTAGTGCATCTAGAGTTGAGGTTAATAAAATGTCTCTACCATGAGTTCCCATGGAGGGATTTGTATGACCTCTTGGGACATGCTAGGGTATTTTATATACCTTGTAAATATGTATTATCTTGCCCAGGTTTGTAGTGGAACCATTTTTTGGAGTCAAGCCCTAGGTGAGCTAGTGCATGCCTGATTAGGAAGCTTGATAGTGAATCAACAAAAGATAGGAGGCTCATGGATTGAGGAAGTCAATCCAAGTGTAGAATAGTGAAGGTTATATGCCAAAGACTCAATCCTAAGAAGGAGATTCCATGACCAATCCAAAAAAGGGTGTAGAAGAAAAACCCTCACTAAAAACCAAAGAGGCCTAATTAGGCCTAGGAAATAGGTATGGATGTAGGAAGTATAGTACAGACACTTTGGGAACCCAAGAACTAGTGAATCCTATATAACTTCAAAAAGGGTGTCAGCATATGGTGTTATATTTTCAACTTATTTGGAGAGTTTGTGAGCTATACCCCAAAAGGGAGATTTGGAGACCTGCAAAAGCTTAATAGGGATTTAGGCCTAATTCAAGGAGATCAACTATTTAATGGAGGTGGATGGAGCTTAGTACACCTCAAATCAAGTCAAGACAATTCAAAAAGAAGCCTTCTATCTTAGTTGCAACATAGTGACCATTTCTTGGTAAGAAGATGAACTTGTGGAATGAGTTCATATGAAGGAGTTGAGGAGAAAGAAGGGAAACACAACTTGGTAGAGAGGTCTAGTCGAGTTGAGGTGATTGACAAGAATCCATTAGTGAATATGGTCTAAGGTAACCCTAGAGAAGGTTAGGAGAAGGGCCTAGAGAAAGTCCTAGGTGAATGAGAACTAGTGAGTAAAGACCTCCCTATCAAATTGGTATCAAAGCCAATAAAATATTGGGATAAGATAGTGTATGTTAGAAGGTGGAAGTACATTAGTGGGAGAATCCACCATGGTGACCAATGTAGAGTTGGAAAGGGAATTGGTAGAACAAAAGGGGAGGAACTAAATCCTTGAAGAAACCATAGAGGCTTTGAAGGATAAGCTTGATTAAGTTGCAGAGGCAGCTGGTAAAATGAAAGAGAAGATGGAAGTTGAAGATGACAAGGGAAAAATAGTAGTTGAGGAAGACTATATCCCTAAACCAGATCCACCAATGCAAGAAGAGACATTATTTAAAGCATTTAAGGCATTGGGAGGCAAGGCACTTGAAGGAATACCCCTGTTCACTGGCAAAATGGACTTAGAGTTAGTCATGGAATGGATTGAAGGGATGGAGAATCATTTTGAGTGTGAAGGTGTCTCAGAGGCACAAAAGGTGAAGGTTACCAAGTCAAGACTTAGGGGACCGACCCTAACATGGTGGAAGTTCCTCCAAGAAGAGAGGGAAAGAGATGGGAAAATACCAATAGCCAATTGGAGGGATATGGTAACAAAGATAAAAGACAATTATCTGCCAGAGGATCATGAGATCCAAATACACAAGAAGAGGAAAAGTCTTAGACAAAAGGAGATGGATGTGGCCTCTTACAGTGAGGAGTTCCAAAAACTTTCCTTAAGGTCTAAAGTTCAAGAAGAGGAGAGCATCCAGGTAGCTAGATATTTGGGTGGATTGCGGTGGAGTATCCAAGAGGAGATTAGTTTGTGGACTCCTACTATAGTTCACAAATGATTTCAATTAGCACTTAAGGTAGAAGAGAAGAACAAGAATAAACAAAACTCTAATCCAAGAGGTAGAGGTAGAGGGAGAGACTCTAGAGGACATAGAGGTGGATATGGTGGTAGAAGTAATGAGCCAAGAAGTCAAGGAGACTCTAAGATGGTTGAGAAAATTAGTGAGCCAAGTGGAATAGGTAATTATGGAAGAGGAAGAGGATTTGAAGGTGGAAGAGGTAGATCTAGTAGTTTCAGTAGAAGGTCACACTTTGCAAGCATGAAGTGTTACAATTGTGGTCAGTTAGGCCACTTGGCCTATAGGTTCCCTCACAAAGCTTCTATCTTACAAGGGGAGAAGAAGATAGCTTATGCACAAGAGGAAGTCAATAGTGTGAAGTCACCAGAGGTTAGCCTGGATTCATAACATGGTGAGAACCTCATGTTTAGGAGGGTTCTACTCAAGGAACCAGTTAAAGAAGAACCTAAACATAGAAGGGCTCTCTTTAGGATCAAATGCAAGATGCTTGGCAAGGTGTGCAAAGTTATCATTGATTCAGGTTCAACTGATAATATAATTTCAGAGGAGGTAGTCCAAAAGTAGAAACTTGTGAGGATACCTCATACTCATCCTTACAAAGTGACCTGGTTAAACAAGGGGCATAATGTTCTAGTGAATGAACAAGTGTGGGTGGAGTTCATGATAGGAGGTTATCAAGATAAAATGTTGTTTGATATCCTACCAATGGATGCTTGTCATTTTTTACTAGGAAGACAATGGAAATATGACCAAGATGCAGTCTACCATGGGAAGAAGAATATGTACACCTTCAAGAAAGATGGGGATACTTATAAAATACATTCACTTGTGGAGGAAGGAGCTACAAGTACATGTGATCCTAATGTACTTTTGATGAGTGGAAAGGAGTTCTTGCATGAAATCAATGATGAGGAAGGAGTTCGATTAGCCATAGTCCTAAAATCCAAGGAAGAGACCAAGGCACTACAGTCCACCTTTCCAAAAGAAGTACAACACCTTTTGGATTAGTTTAAAGGCATAATCAGTGATGGTACACTGGATACTCTTCCTCCTCAAAGAGAAACATGTCATCAAATTGAATTTGTACTTGGAGCATCCTTGCCTAGAAAGGTAGAATACAAAGTGACCCCGAACAAGAATAAAGAGATTTTAAGGTAGATTCAAGAGCTACTTGATCAAGGGTTGATAAGAAAGAGCATTAGCCCATGTGCTATCCTAGTGGTTTTGGCACCAAAGAAGGGAGGTAAGTGGAGGTTATGTACTAATTCTAGGGAAATTAGTAGGATAACCATTAGATATAGGTTTCCTATCCCTAGAATAGAAGACCTTATGGATTGTCTTGGGGGGTCTCAGAACTTCACCAAAATTGACCTTAAAAGTGGGTATCACCAAATTAGAATGAAAGAAGGGAATGAGTGGAAGTCAAACTTTAAAAATAATGAGGGGCTTTGTGAATGGTTAGTTATGCCCTTTGGGCTTACAAATGCACCTAGTACATTCATGAGATTAATGAATGAGGTCCTAAAGGATTACATAGGTAGGTTTGTTGTGGTGTACTTAGATGATATCCTAATCCTTAGCAAGACCAAGGAAGAACATATGCAACACCTAGAGGTTGTATTGAGAATGTTACATGAAGAGAAATTAGCCATCAATCTAAAGAATAGTGAATTCCTAAATAAAGAACTAGTCTACCTAGGCTTTGTGGTGTCTCAAGGTGACCTTAAGATGGATCCAAGTAAAGTTGAAGCCATACTAAGTTGGCCCACTCCTAAGATAGGGACATAAGTGATGAGATTCCATGGATTAGCTTAGTTCTATAGGAAGTTCATAAGAGGTTTTAGTGAAGTATGTGCACCCTTGCTTAATACCATTAAATGAGGAGTTAAGAAAAAGTTCATATGGAGTAAGGAAGCTCAAGAAGGTTTTGAAAAACTGAAGCAAAGAGTGGAAAATCAGCCCATCTTAGTCCTACCAAGCTTTGACAAGCTATTTATAGTGGAATGTGATGCAAGCAACATAACAGTGGGAGAAATCTTTAACCAAGAAGGAAGACCGGTTGCATTCTTCAGTGAAAGATTGAATGAGGCTAAATCAAGGTATTCCTCATATGATTTGGAACTCTATTAATTGATACAAGCACTCAAGAAATGGAGGCACTATCTATTGCCTAAGGATTTTGTGGTCTATATAGATAACCAAGCATTGAGCTACATCAACACACAAGAAAAGCTAAGTCATAGGCACATCAAGTGGATGGAATTTATCCAAGACTATACGTTTACCATTAAATATAAGAAGGGTCTAAACAATAAGGTAGCTGATGCAATTAGCCAAAGGTTGTTGACTGTCCAAGAAATCTAGCTTGAAAGCATTGGTTTAGATGAATTTAAGGAACTCTACAAGGAAGATGAGGGCTTCTCGAAGGCATATAAGGTATGTGATGAATTTGAGAACCACTTTCATAGTGAGTTTTTTGACTACACATTGAAAAATGGTTTGTTATTCAGGGTAATTAGTTATGTGTACCCAAAGGATCAATGAGGGAGAACCTTATACAAGAAAAGTATAATGGGAGCCTTAGCAGACACTTTGGCTTGAATAAGACATTGGACCTAGTACAAAGGTTTTACTATTGGCCCAAGATGCCAAGACATGTTAGGAGGTATGTAGAGAAATGTATTTTTTGTCAAAAAGATAAAGGCACATCTACCAATGTAGGGTTATATCAGCCTTTACCAATACCAAATAGGCCATGGGAGTGTCTAAGTATGGATTTTATAATGGGCTTACCTAAGACAACTATTGGTTTTGATAGTGTCTTTGTGGTGGTTGATAGGTTTAGTAAGATGAGTTATTTTATCCCACGTAAGACCACACATGATGCCAGTTATATAGCACACCTTTTATTCAAAGAAGTGGTAAGGACTCATGGCCTACCAATCAACATTGTGTTAGATAGAGATGTGAAGTTTATGGGACACTTCTCGAAGACTTTATGGAAGAGACTAGGCATAAATATTGCATTTGGTTCTACTTATCATCCCCAAATGGATGGTCAAACAAATGTGATAAATAGAGTGCTGGGAAACCTCTTGAGATGTCTTACAAAAGAGTATGGACAAGTGTGGAACTAGGTGTTACCACAAGCTGAGTTTGCTTACAATGACAACATGAATATGCCCACTGACAAGAGTCCATTTGAAGTGGTGTATGGCATGCACCCAAGGGGTGTGTGTGAGCTCAAAGAACTAGAAAATAAAGGAGTGAGTGGTCTGCTGATGAATTTTCTCAATCTATGCAAGAGGTACATGAGCTGGTAAGAAGGATATTGGTAGAAGCCAATCAAAAGGTGAAGACTAGGGTGGATGAAAGAAGAAAGGATTTGTAGTTTGAAGTAGGTGATTGAGTGATGACACATATCAATAAAGCTAGGCTTTAGAAAGGAATACCCAAGAAACTCCAAATGAGAAGAGTTGGACCATGTAAGGTTCTAGCCAAGTATGGCTCCAATGCATACAAAATAGGCCTACCTAGTGACCTGACCATATCTCCAATTTTAAATGTTCAAGATTTGGTTAGAAATAAGGGACCTGATGTAAAAGAGGAAGAGAATAGTCTAGATGTTCATACTGATGTCAAAGACCTTAAATTACCAGTCCCAATGAAGCCCCAAGCTGAGAGTATAGTAGACTCAAGGGTGAAGAAACAAACTAGTCACGGTGTCTACATGGAACACCTTGTGAAGTGGAAGTCCCTACCTAAATTAGAGGCTCAATGGATAGATGAGAACAACTTCAAGAAGCTTGGAATTTATCTATAACTCTTGTCTCCTAATGGCACTTAGTTTCTTGTTGTAGGGGGAGTATGGTGCAGGAGCACCTAGGTTCTTGGCTAACCTAACTCCTAGATTTTGTCTTGTAGTGATCTTAGCCAAGTCACTATCCAACAAGGACTTAGAGAAGTCCCTAGTATGTGTGTGAAGAGGTATAATAGGTTTAGGAAGGTTTCTAGTAGTTTTAACTAAGGCTTTATTAGGCTTGAGTGTACCTAGGAAGTTTGGTCTACATGCCATTTTAGCATGCCAGTCAGTCAAAGCATAGGATTAACTATATTAAATGGAGAAATTAAATAAGAAATGGTCCTAGGAGGGTTGGATTAGCCTTAGAGGTCATTTAAGACCTATTAGGATGACTTAGATAAACTTGTCAACAAGAATGTAAAAGTTGTCAATGACAACTTTGTAATTTTGCAAAGTTGTCATGACAACATTTTGTCAAAATGACTGTCTGAGGGCCAGGGTTAGTTAGAGGCCTTCTAACTGACTTAGCTCAGTTGTATTATCCTATTTAAGGAATTTATTAACCAAAACACAAGGTTGGATCTCTGTAACAATTTTTGTTTTTATTTTTGAATAGACTGGTGCGACTGTGATACTGGAATAGGGATAAAAAAAGCTCGGTTGTCCTTCTTCCATGGACTAGACTAGGGCATTGCTTTGCATGTATAGTTTTTGAATAGTTTATAAGATTCTTTTGTAGCTTTTTTTTGGTAACTAGGTTAGTTTTTTTTTATGTTTTAAAATTCCTCCTCTGTGACCAGTTTACTGGTGCATCCAGAGTTGAGGTCAATAAAATATCTCTAGCATGAGTTACCATGGAGGGATTTGTACAACCTCTTGGGACATGATATGGTATTGTATATACCTTTTAAATATGTATTATCTTTGGTAGGTTTGCAATGGAACCATTTTTGAAGTCAAGCCCTAGGCGAGTTAGTGCATGCCTAATTAGGAAGCTTGATAGTGAATCAGAAAAAGATAGGAGGCTCGAGGATTGAGGAAGTCAATCCAAGTGCAAAATAGTGAAGGTTATATGCCAAAGACTCAATCCTAAGAAGGAGAGTCCATGACCAATATAAAAAAGGGTGTATAAGACAAACCCTCACTAAAAACTAGAGAGGCCTAATTAGGCCTAGCAAATAGGCATGGATGTAGGAAGTACAATACAAACACTTTGGGAACCCAAGAACTAGTGAATCCTAAAGAACTTGGAAAAGGGTGTCAGGGTATGGTGTTAGATTTTGAACTTGTTTGGAGAGTTTTTGAGCTATAGCCCAAAAGGGAGATTTGGAGACCTAGAAAGGCCTAATAGGGCTTTAGGCCTAATTCAAGGAGATCAACTATTGAATGAAGGTGGAGGGAGGTTAGTACACCTCAAATCAAGTCAAGACAATCCAAAAATAAGCCTTCTATCTTAGTTGCAGTATAGTGACCATTTCTTGGTAAGAAGATGAACTTGTGGAATGAGTTCATATGAAGGAGTTGAGGAGAAAGAAGGGAAACACAACTTGGTAGAGAGGTCTAGTCCAGTGGAGGTGACTGACAAGAATCCCTCAATGAATAGGGTCTAAGGTAACCCTAGAGAAGGTCAGGAGAAGCACCTAGAGCAAGTCCTAGGTGAATTAGGACTAGTGAGTAAAGACCTCCCTATCAAAGGATGATCCACGTTCAGTGGACATGTGATTCCACCTTGCATAGGTGATATCTTATCATCTCCTTACCATAGTATCATATTGCCTTGCCTATATTAATAGGCCTATTATGTACATTTGAATTATGTCCATGTCCATTATCAATTATATCATTCTTGCATCTTAATTCAATTATCTTTCCATTCTCTTGTGGAAGTTATCTTGGTCTTTCATTTGATTATGGGCGTGTTGTAGAGTCACCTAAAATTGTAACACTTTAGAAGACCCAAACTAAGGTATATTATCTTTAATCGGGCCCTCTCTTACTTGTTAACATTTATGGTCTCACCTAGACCCTAAATTAGCGAGAAGATTGCATGTTCCTTTATCCTTCGATATCATATAACTCCAATTGTGTAGTAAATTTTGGATATGTTTCCTACGTTAAATTGAATCACAAGTTGAAATATCTTTGAATTAATAATCACATTCTACATTTTCATTTTATTCTTGTTAGAAAGTAAAAGAGGCACCATTTTAATGTTAAACTCTGTTTGTTGGCTGCAAACCTTTTTAAAATTATTTGCACTAGCTAGCTCTATTATTAAAATGAATTTGGTTTAGTATCTAGCTATATTTTTTATTTCTCATCCGAGATGGTTTTTAATTTGGGCCCAATGAGGGATATATATAATTTAAAATATTTTTCCAAAACTCTACTTTCAAGTGAAGTCATTCCAATACCAGATTTGTGGTGTTGTCTTAGCATCCATACTACCTTTCAAATTGAACTTGGATTGTTTATATGGTTGAACATGTGTAGTTTATGTGATAATGCATCTTTAGAGAGATTAAAACTGTAGACTAATGTTGTTAGAATGTGTGTAGCTTGTAAACTAAAATGATGACATTGTCGTATAAAATCAACTCATAGTTAGAAAACCATGGCAACAATATTTATTTTTAGGCATGATTAATTAATTTCATTTTGTATTCTAATTATAAATGACATGATAAATTAGTCCCATTTTTATTCTGAGCATCACTTGGCATCATTGGTTTTTCTATTGAATAGGATTATGAAATTCCTAGTTACGTGTATCCAACAGTATTGTGGAATTGTATGAAAATAAGTTAAGACTTGTTATTTTATTTCTAATTATAGTTGTGAAAGTGTTTTGCATTTTTTATTAAATGTTTCCTTAAATTATCATGTTCATTTGAGACTATAATGGGAGGGGTGTTGAATGTGGAATAAACAGGGAAGATTAGAATTAAAAATGTTGTACTTTTCTTATTGTCTGCCAGTAGAAGTTTGGTGTTTAAATACTTTGGCTAAAGTTGTTTTTTTCTTATGTTTTCTTAAATATGCATGGTTGTCTCATCTCCCTACCACATCCATGATTATGTTCTACATTAGGTATATGTACTTGTAGTTAGTTTCACGACTACACCAGATCCATCTGATCTACCAATTTTGAGTTGCTAGGCTTCTTAGGTAGGGTTGACACACTCTTCATGTCAGGAAGAGCCCTAGGAGAGCTAACCACTATGTGGTTGGGTAGAAAAAGGGCCTGAGAAACACTCCCATCTCAAGATAGAAGATGGATGGAGGTTTGATGGCTTAACATACATGGATTTGTAGATGGACAGATGTTCGATGGCACTTTTTGTATCATGTATTATGATTGAGTATCCATGGGCTTGTTTATTATTTTGATGTACTCATTTGATGCATATTGTATTTGATGTTCAATGAGTAGGTTGACATCCTTTATCTATTTTTCATGTAATGATTTATGTAATGATGTACCATCATAATGTATTTAGTGCTTGATGAGTAGGTAAACATCTTCTCATGTATTTAATCATGTTCATTGGATTATATGTAATGACATTGGGTGTGTGATAGTTTGGTCAACACATTTTCTTATTTGATTCCAATTATTGCACATATCTTAATTTGATGAGTTAGTCAAATTCATGTATATTTTCCTTATGAATGTATGGGAATTTTTAGTTTATTATTCTATGTGATGTTTCGACTTCAACTTATATGTTTGACCTTTCACTTCATTAGCATTTTGCATATGTGGCATACTTTTCAGAATTGCAGTCCTTACCCTTTCTTTGTTTTCTCACTAGAGCGTATTCGATCGAGGAATTTGCAACTTCCACATTTGATGAGAATGTTCTTTCCTATTTAACAATAATTCCATCATATTTGGAGGTATATGCTTGGGTTTTTGGTCACATTGGTTGGTATTCAATGTTTTTTCATGTGCAGTGATGTCATTTTATTGTATTTACTTCCTATTTTTTTTTATTGTGGATATGACATGCAAGAAAAAGGAGGCATTCAAACTTTCATTTCTAACCCTTCATGGAAACCAATAGGAGGAGTTATATTTTGTGTTCTCACAAAGATTCTTTGATACAGGTGAGGATTTTATCCTCACTAAGGCCACTATAGACCTTTCAGGGCTTTCACTTTTGTTTTCTATATTTTTTCCCCTAACTCTAATGTGGTATCTTTTTTTTGTGTGCTTCCTATGATGTTTTTAAAGTATTTATGTTTATGAACACAACTTTCTATGTTCATAAACACTTATAAGTTAAAAAGGAATCATACTCGCATGTTATAGCTTCATTGGCATGTTATTGTAATCGGTTAATAACAGGATCAATATAAAATTACAATTGTAATCACCTAAAATTGGGCTAAAAGAACCTAAGGCTCTATTTGCCCTTAATTCGGCATATAACCTTGATTATTTTAATTTGATTCCTGGTCATTAGCATAAATCCCAAAAATTCAATAAACTCCATCAAATCCTAAATCAAGCATTCATCACTAAGGTTTCAAGCAAAAATCAAGATAATTAACTCTAGGCCTATTTAATTAATTCAATCCCACCAAATGCATGGCTAGAGTTATTAATTAAAAGAAAAGCATAAATACCTCCTAAATCAAACAAACAAAACAAACACATTCTCATGATTAGGAGACTTTCACATGGATCAAGGATCAAGCCAAGATGCATCTCAACCACTCCTCATAGATGCATCTCAATCGTTGAATTCCTTCAAACTCTGATAAAATAGAATTTTCAAAGGCTTCTATCTCTCTAGCTCATTTTGATACTTACACTTATTCTCATGCTTGAATTGTGAGGCTTCATAATCCATGATTATTGAACTCTCATGCTTGGAGAATTTGCTGACTAATGTCTTGATTTGATAGATGTTTTCATGTTTTTCATGCTTAGTTTCATGTTTAGTTAAAGAACAATTCAATTTGGTTAAAATGGAAATAGCAATGGTTTCATTCATTTACTCTTGAATCTCTCATTTTAGTGTAGATTGTCACTATTTAAGGGTTAAATCTGAGAGCAAACTAACCCCTTATTTCATACTCACACTAACTAGAGAGCAATAGGATGCTTTTGCTTGTTAATTTCTTCAATTGAATGCTTATTTTCTCTAACAAGTGATGTTATTATCCTATTGAAGTGTTGTGTTGTAGGCCAAAAATTCACACACACATTTGTGGCACCCACCGTGGGGTTGAGCCCCAAATTTTCTAATTTTCTTCTATTTTTAACTAACTATCGTCGTATAATTTTCTGTCAAAGGATCACATATAGGAAGAACATCCACATGTAGTATTTCTTGGGTCACATCCTAGGTTCACAGATTGCATACGGTAACAAGGTTGCATCTATTTAAATCCAGGATCACATCTTGTGATTCGGGTCACATTAGGGAAATCTAGTTGCATTTGGGAAATAGCATTGTTTCTGGAGATTGGGGGGAAAATCTAGCATCGCATCTAGGGATTTTTATTGCATTATTGGGTTTTCTGATGCCTAACAAATTTCATTATTGATTTCTCTAGTTTTTAGCAACTTGACTGTGGTTTGCAGGTTCAGGAACAGAGACCCAAATGCTAACAATTGTCTTTGAGGATAAAATGAACTTTATGTTTTTGTTTTGAGCACTTAATGGAAATTTTATTTCACCTTGTAAACCAATCAGAGGAATATGCTCTTTTCCCCTTGAGGGAGAATCAGAAACTCAAAAATTGGCTTATATTTTGGAATTAAATTGAGGAATGAATGCTAACAAATTTCATATTTAGTTTTCCTTAAATCATTTTCTTTTGATTTTGGAATTTCTAACAAGCTAACAAGCTAATGGGTGAACTTGTTGTTGTTGATTGATTTTGAAAGCCTAACAGTTGTTTGCAGGATGTTTGCCCAAGACCAAAAAAACAAAAGATTACTAATGCTTGTCATGCAGGTTGCCTCTAAAGCAAATTTGACACAAAAAATTTATGCTTGATTTTTCTAGGAATCTTAAACAATTTGAGATCAAGTTGCAAATTAGCTAGAGGATTATGCTCTTTTCCCCTTGAGGGAAAACTAGAAACTCAAACGTTGGTTTATTATTTGGCATCAAATTGGAGTAATTGAATCTTAAATATGCATGATGTGTTTGGGATTTGTGGTATAAGTTAGGAGATTATGCTCTTCTCCTTCATGGAGAACCAAAAATCAAGAGCTTACTATCATTTATCCATTTTCTTTATTGTATACCTTTAGAGGGCCTGCCAGTTGAGGAAAAAATCTCTCGGGAACAACCCAAGTGGGGACAAGTCTTACGTCGACTCTGTTGACACTGAAATTTTCAGGTTCTAAATGGATAGGATGTTAGGGAAGTATGATGTTAAATTTCAATTTTTACCATTTGCTTATATTGAAAAAATTAAAATGATAAAAGAGAAAATGTATTTTCATTTATTAGGTTGTTAATTGTTTTATTCTAATTCCATAAATACATATTTAATTTTGAAAATAAATAATTATTATAAAAATAAAATAGGTTGAACAAAAGGCGGCGAGAGGGAGTTGAACACTCAACCTCTCAAGCCGACCTTTTTCCTACCTATCTACCCTCCTACCCCCTAACCAGTTAGTCTACTTGTTTTCCGCGAGAGGGTTATGAGAAAATACTTATTTATCTTCATTTTTATGTGCAGGTGAGAAATAAAAACAACCTCTTACATAGGGAGTTATCTCTTCCCTAATTATCTTTTGTAATTTAAATAATGCGATTATTATTTTATTTATATATTTACCTATTTTTCTAATTTTAGGAAAAAGAACGAGGAGAGGGAGTTGAACACTCGACCTCTCAACCCATTCCTTTTCCTACCTAACTACCCGACCCTACCCCTACCAATTTCTCTACATTATTCTTCGAGAATGTGTATGTAAATAAATGTATAAATTAAAGAAAACATTATCTCTTTTTGAATTAAATGTTAAAATGAATTAGGTTTGTGAGATAGGAATTTCATGTGTCATAATTACTGATCATTATTTTTTTTTAAATTTTGATTTATCCCCAAAACCCTAGAAGTAAAAAAATAAATGATGGAATAAAGGTTAAAATTGATAAATATTGATTTGTTAGGGTTTTGGTATATTTTTAATGTTAATTCTTTTTCTTTCCCATTTGGCATTTTCACCTAATAATTTTTTAACATTAATATTTTACCAAGTTAGGTGAAAAGTTTTTTAACATTATTGAATTATTATTAAATTTTAAAGAAGTTTAATGTAAATATTTTATAAATATATATATACATTTTAGGGTTTGCCATTTATGTTTTAGTTGCAAATCCCTAAGAGTAACTTTTCTTTACTTGTTTTCTTTAATTTTAGGGTGTTAATAATTTTGTCTTATGATTTTTATGAATTAGTTAATCCTTTTTATATGAATGTTTTAGGGTTGCTTTTAGAAAGTTAAATCTTTTAGGTTCCCTAATCATATGTATTTTTCATAGTTATAATATTATTTTGTATTAGAAAGATTTTGTGTCATTTGGGTAATAGTTTTGTAAACTTAATGTGTTAGCCCTTAGTGGATTGATTTCATCTTTAGGGTTAAATACATTTTTTCACTAAGTGGATTATATTCTTAAATAAATACATTACATTTTATTTTGAAATAGAAGGATAATTATAAATGTAATGTTTTTATTTGTCTCATTATATAAATCCTTCATGTTTTAATAATTATTGTGGTTTAAGTATAATTAAATTTTCATTTTCATTTTTATTTATGATACTTATTTATTTTTAATTGATTATTAATAAGTAATAGATAGTGTTTATACGAGATTAATACACTACATATATAATGATTTTTATTATTAGGTTTAAGACAAACTAATATTGAATATTTTTGTGTGTGCAGGAAATTAAAAGGTAAACTATTATGCATGGCACACCGATATTATTAAGGAGATTTTTTTTCTGAACAACCATTGTTATGGTTTGTTATGTACATTTTTAGGGTAGTTGATATGATTAGGTCTTGTGAAAGGGCATGTCCTTTCACAGGGAACCATTGACAAATATATTTATAATAGTTCATATCGTAAACAGGAATACAATTATATCATGACAAAAAAAGGCTACTTCTCACGGACTGGAATTTAATGTCTCAAGATCTTATGCATGGATATCTGATAAGTGCTTATACCATATTGATTATATAGTTTTTATGTTCAATCAGTTTCTTGGATTACTCTCTAACCAGGGTATCCTATTATGCTTTCTATTTAATGCATTTATTTATGATCAGTTTGTACAATTTGAATAATGATAGCATGGTCTAGGAACCTGTTGTTGTTTCCTTTCGGGCTCTTAAGTTGAGTTAAAAACCATAGGACCTATTGTATGAATTATTGTAAAGTTTTTGTTTAAATAAAAGCTTCTAGGGTGATGGTCTCATTCTGCATAAATGAGTTATCTTAAAATCATCTCCAGTTACATATAGTATTGAATGTTGACTCTATTTTCAATTTGGCATCAGTCACTGGTCTATTCGTTCATTTGATTATGTCATTTATTTCTTTTTATGAAGTACATTTCTAATTTGTTATCCTATTTCAAAACATTAAATTAGGTTTAACATTAGTTCATAGAATTAGTCTAAATATCTAGCTATCTACCAATTAGGATATTCAATTACTTTATCTTCCAAGGATCAATAACCTCTTTGGAAGAAATTTTGTTGTTTATGCACGTTGTTTGTGCAGTTAGATAGTATATTCAATTTAGGCCTACCAACCTTGGTTCAATCGAACTAGAATTGCAGAGGCATCTATTGCGCCTATTAGTTGGCCTCAAAATGATCAGTGTTTTCAAGCCCCAACAAATTGGTGACTCTGCTGGGGAAAACCTATAAGTGAAAGTTAGTTTCAGAATCTCTGGTTAGTGTTGTAAAGACTCTATTGGGAAGAAGGATTCAGAATAATTATTGATTCCTCACAGAAAGTGAGGTGGTGACTCTATAATACAGTATCAAGTGAAACCTATGTTAGGGAGAAGGTCCCGAAAGAAAAATTCATTCATTGAATTGAAATCAAATAGGAGGAGTAAGAAATCAAAGAAGAAAATGTTGTATGTGTCTCCTGAGAAGTGGCCTGACAAGGATGATTAGGAGCTTGCTTGCGAATAGTTTCCCGGTCCTAACCATCAGAGTGATGAAGGAAATATAAATCATTTTCACTCAAATGTAAATTAGTGCAATTACCAAAATGAGGAAGAAGATGATGAAGTTGACATTTGGATACAAAAATCAATCCGAGAGTTCACTGAACTTATCCCCGATAAGAAAAGATTCACAAAGAATTTTAGAAAACAACCAGTTGATATTTTGGAATGCTTTGGGTTGCAGATTGATGATATCGTTACTCCTCCATAAAGTATAGAAGGATCAGAACAAATCAATGAAGGAGAAAAGGTTGATGAAGGGGCAATAAATCAAAGTGTTAGAACACTAAAGTATACTCCCCCTCACAGAAAGAATAGTGATCACATTACTCAAAATGATGCCACTAACCCTATGTTTAAAATAGACAAAGAAGGGAAAACCATTGGAGATGACAGTGAATGGTTCAATACTTTCTCTAATCCACTGTGTGACCTAAATAATAGTTTGAAAGATATTAATGAACCCTGTAATGTTCATGATAGTGCACAAAGGATAAGAAGAAATGACAACGATCAGAATAATGGTTAGTATAATGAACATGATTTGAACGATGTGCATATGCAGCCTGTGCATCATGGAAAAACATATAGTTTATTTGATAATGGTGAACATAATCACCCCCAGTATGGTGAAGATTCACAGTATTGGAGAAAAAATAATGATTATCTTGATCATAATTTTAATAATTATGAGCAAAATTGTAATGAGAAATATTATGGAGATATGCAAGAAAATACAAATATTAATGAAGAAATGAGGGTTCATTATTATAATGGAGATGGACACCCTAAAGATTTTGAGTGAAGTAATAATGGCTCTTATTTTCCTTTCAACAAGGAATTATGCAATCAACATTTAATAGGTGGGGAAAATTATTATAAAGAAGATGAGCACACAATGTATGACCTAAACCAAGATAAAAAAATTCATAGTCCACATAAGTATTCTATGGGAGAATATTTGCATACTAGTGTGGTAATTATTATGAAGAAGATGTTCATGGTGAACAAGGTAAAAATAAATTTATCTCACAACCAAATGAACTTGTGCAAAGCCAGCATTGTGTTGAGCACAATACACAAAGTGGTAATATGCGTGAGCATCCAGGAGATAAGGTGCATAGAAAAAATAGCTATGGATTCAAAGATATTCATGATCCACAAAGAGAGCTTCGTAATGATACACTTGTGCAAAACAAAGAAGAGTGTGGTAAAATAAAAATACATGCGAATATTAGTAAAACACTGCAGCAACATTATAGATACAATGATGCACAGTAGAAGAAGGGAAAATGTCAAAATGATAACAAATATTATGAAGGAAAGATTCACTATTGCACCAAACAACATGAGTACCCTTACATACCTATGCATAGAAAAAATGAAGAGCAGCATATCCCCTGTGTTATTCATTCGGATTTGGGTATGCTAGGTGCAAAAATAGTTAATGTATACAATGTATATGGTGAAAATCCGTAGTTGAAATGCTTGCGCAAGCAGCCAGATGGGGTTATGCATTATGTTGAGAACAATATACAAGGTGATAGAATGTGCAACAAACATGAACAACATAATAGTTTGGCACAACATCACACCAATGTGAAATATGGAGGCCCGCATGAGCAATACCCTGCGCAATACCATAATGACACGTTAGATATAAATAATGCAACACAATACCCTATGAAATGCATGCTATTGCCACAACAAAATAATATGTTTTCACCTGCACAGGGAAAGGGAGAATACAATGATGAAAATATTCGAGATATACAGTGATATAAAACATCTTGTAGTTTCATGAATAATAGTCTTCACAGGCAGCCTCAAGGCATGTTTGGACAGCAAAATAATGATGGTGGACTTGCGTAGAGTGAAGATTGGAAGAGAATAAACAAACAATATATTAATCATAATACACAAAATAATTTCAAGTGTACATCTGAAAGCTTGCGCGAGTAGCCTGGTAGGCCTACACAAGGCCAAAGTAAGGTACCGGCTACTCATGAAGTGCAACATGAAAGTGATGTTAATGAGCAAAGGAAAATCTAGCATCCACCCAAACAACCTTATGCATTTCCACACACGAAAAGGGAGACACAGCATGTTGGGAATCCACGTAGGCAGCCAAATACCCTACGCGAGCCAAAAGATGTCTATCATCTTGTGCAAGGCTAGATAAGTATGCAGCAAGTAAACCATGCATTGGAGAATAATTCTGATCAATGATAGTATGGGAAGTTGTGTCAGCAGTAGTATGACCATGAACATTATGTCATGCAACCGGAAACAACACAATATCAAGATGAATTTGCGCAGGATGAAAAACAGCCCATTCTTCACCCAAAATACACACAACAATTTGGTATCTTGCATGAGCAGTATGGTACTCCCAGGTTTGCGCGAGAGTTATTATAGCTAAATCATCCCAATTATGATCAGCACGTGAGTACTGGAGAAGAGAACATGCATGTGTTTAGTGAACAATGTGAAGATGGGCATCAATAGATGTATGATAGGTATTACCCTAATATTTATAAACAATCAAATGACCTCACGAGTGACCAGTATGTAAGCAGCACTGGAGTAAAGTGTAGAGATAAATATTTATATAAGGCTGAAATTAATGAATGCAAACAACCACATAGAGGCCATAAATTTATGTAGGATTATTTAAATATTAAGCAGAGTAATGATAAATGCCTTCATAAACAACAAACTGATTATCATGAACCTGCGCAAAGAGAGGGAATAAAAGGTGGTGAGCCGCATTACAACCAAGGTAATTATTATCCAATTACCAAGAATGATGATTATGATTATGGTAATAAAAATATTCATTTGGATTTTGAAAATATAAGTAAAGGTGTTTATTCACAACAAAATAATTATTCACATGATGAAAACATTAATGTGAGAAAGAATAAAAATGATAATTATGCCGTGAATGCCGAAAAATATACATTTATAGGAAATCATGTAAAAGGCCAAGGTGGTACACAGTTATTAAATGCAAATATGGATGACACATATAACAAAGTCCCACAACATTATGAAAATTATGTGCAAGGTATTAGTAGTGATAATGAACATCATTATCTAAATACACAATATCCTGGAGATACTGTGCAATACCAAAATATTGATGGGCAATCTTATGAAAATAGATATAATTTGAAAAGTGGTATTGTACCCCATCATACACACAGGAAGATTTATCTAGGTGGAGATTATTATGATAATCCACAACATGGAAGAGCTTAGACATAGCAATGTCATGCACAACAAACACAGAACTCAATGCATCCAGACGACTATACTATGGGCACAAATTAGCGATTTGGGAACTCTTTACAACAGAAACATGAACAACATGAAGGAGGGATGCCAAATCAAATGAATGTGGCTCAGTAGCATCACAGGGGCCAATATGGTAATCTGGAAAATCCATACCAGAGAGGTAACCCTATGCCTCAGAATCAATATTTTTAGAATAACAATAATAGAAATTTATTTGATGCCAAATTTTAGGAAGTAAATGAGAGATATAAACCATTAGATTTTTCAAATGTAATGTGTTGCCCTGATCCTATACCAAATAAATTAAAGATTGCTATTCCCAAGTTTACTAGCGATGGATCTCAATTAGCAAAACAACATGTCATTAATGTCAAAAATATTGTTTATGAATTTGACATACATTACTCATGAAGATGTGTGTATGAAAATGTTAGTTCTTTCATTCAAGGATAGTGCAAATGAGTGGTACAGAAATCTGCCAAATAGATCAATCACCAGTTGGCAAACCTTTGTTGACCAGTTTATAGAAGAGTTCAGGGATCACAGAGATCCATCCTTTGCAACTCATGAATTAATAACTATGAGGAGAAATGTGAATGAAATAGTATAGGAGTTTAATAAAAGATTTAACAAGGTGTTGAACAAAATTTCAAAAGATATCTATCCCATTGACCCTTTTTTAATCACCTTTTATTTGAAAGCTTTTGATGTCAAGATGAATTACGAGATAAGGTCTCATAACCTAACAACCTTACAACAGACTTTCAAAATTGCATTGAATATTGAAAACAATAGAATAGATGCCGAAAGAATTGATAAAAGAAGTGACCCTAAGTTATTCGATCCCACAGTCCCAAAAAAAAATAGTGAAAATGATAAAATGGATGAATTAGTACATTTGATGAAGAGTTTGCAACCAAATAAAAGTCACTTTCAAGCAAGAAGACATGATAGAAATTTCAATAGAAATGATAAGTATAGGTTACAGGACATGCCTTATCATACATAATGGAAAGATGGAAAGCCTTTAAAAAGACAAATAGAAACTCCAGATCCTCTCAAGAAAAACAATCATTTCATAGGGGATGAGTTGTGGTGTGAAATTTGTAAAATGCCTCACCCTCAAGATCAATGCCTTATAGCACAAAAGATTCTGGAGGAGGAAAGCCAGGGATATGAAGATAGGCCTGTGATAAACACTCTTTCATCTACACCCTTTTGGTCAAGAGATAGTGATGATTCAGATGGGGAATACATGCTAGATGAAAGCTACAGGAGGTTGGGATACCAATAGAAGCAACAAGTCTTCTTAGATGATGATAAGAGTCTGATTATTAGGAGGACAAAAAGAGAGGAAAGATAGGCTTACACTGTAGAAGTGATGGAACAAGTGCTTAGCAAATATCACTTGAGGAATAGGAATGTGAACTCAGGAAATGAACAAGTAGCAGTTAATATTATGCCTCATGGGGTAATGAAAGAGTTAGGAATGAATGTGGATACTACTTATGGAAAGTGTTATGCTATGGAAAATAGGTTAGTTCTAGTTATTGGAATAATGAAAAATGTTGAGTTTAAGTTCCCTTCGTGTCCTGAAAAATCTTCTAAAATAGACATTACTATTGTAGAAGTACCACCTAGTTATGGAATGCTATTATCTAGATAGTGGTCTAATTTAGTAGGTGGAAATATTCAATTAGATCTATCTTATGCTTCTATCCCAGTGAATGACAGGTTGTAAGGATCGATAGAGAACCAAGATCTACTTACATCATTGAAGATGTTGATCCAAGCCAAGTTACGCACTTCTGCCACACCGACATGGAGAATTTTCAGGTAAGAATTCATAAAAATCTCATCGAAAATACTAGTCCTATTGAAATATGTGCTAAGGAAAATAATGATCTCATTTGGAAAATGTTTTTTGATGGATCATGTAGTAAAAATGGTAATGGAGTAGGTGTAGTGTTTATATCCCCAAATGGGAAATCTTTTAAATATTCCTTTTTGTTAGCATTTGAATGTACTAACAACACTGTAGAATATGAAGCACTCCTACTAGGTCTCAAAATAGCAAGTAAGCATGGTATTAAAATTCTTTCTATTTATGGTGACTTTGAATTAATTATATCTCAAATTAGGGATAAGTTTATTACTAAGAATCATACCCTAAAAAGGTACAAGAATGAAGTGTGGGATTCCATAGAAGTTTTTGATGCTTTTTCGATAACATGGATAGATAGATCTGAGAATATTCTTTCTAATTTCATGGCTAACCTAGCAGTTAAGCATAATGATATTCCATGTGAAGATATTGCACAGGTAGAGATCAAACCAAGGCCATCAATACCTGATAACGTTCATAATTGGAAAATCTTTGATAATGATAGAGACATCATAAAGTTCCTTGCATGTGAGGAAAGGTACGAGGATCAAATCATTGATTTAAATTCTTATGTTGAAATGATAGATGAAAAGGATACTTTATTTGGAAAAGATGTAATTCAGCTTAAAACTAATAAAATTCCTAAGGGACCTGTTACGCTAGAAAAAATGTTTGATAGTAAAGATTCTAGTGATAAGGTTAAAATGGAAATTACTAATATAGAGGAAGTGGAAAAGATAAATTTAGGAAATGAACATACTCCTAAAGAAATTTTCATTGGTAAAAAGTTAACTCCTAAAATTAGATATGATATTGTTAGTTTGTTAAGAAAGTATAGACATGTGTTTTCTTGGTCCTATGACGATCTTAAGGCTTATAGAGAAGACTTGTTCCAACATGAAATACCCTTAAGACTTGATGCAAAGCCTTTTAGACAAAGGCAAAGACCGATCAATCCAACTTTGGCTCCTAAGATGAAAGAGGAACCCATTAAGATGAGGGATGCTGGTATCATAAAGCTGATTAGGCACTCTACTTGGGTTTCAAATTTGATACCTGTTAGGAAGAAGAATGAAGATATTAGGCTTTTTTTGGATTTCAGAAATCTAAACATATCTTCGTTAAAAGACAATTATGCATTACCAAACATGGAGGCATTATTACAGAAGGTCACAGGAAATGAATTATTATCCATGATGGATGCGTTCTCCAGGTATAATCAGGTTAAAGTTAAAGAGGAAGAACAATACAACACAACATTCACTATGCCATGGGGTACATATGTTTATGCAAGAATGCCATTTGGGCTTACGAATGTAGGAGCTACTTTTCAGAGGGCCATGGATGTGGCTTTTGAGGATTTCATTGATATCATCATGGTAATATATCAGGACAACATCATAGCTTATTCCAAGAAAGCAGAAGATCATTGCAAGCATCTAGAGAAAATCTTCAAAAGAGCCCTTGAATATGGAGTATCCTTAAACCCAAATAAATGTCATTTCGGGGTAACTGAGGGTAAACTCCTTGGTCATATTGTTTCCAAGGAAGAAGTCAGAATAGATCTAGAAAGAATTGAAGCAATTGATAGGGTTCTGATCCCTAAAAATGCTAAGGGAATTCAATCTTTCCTTGGGCAAATCAACTTTAAGACGATTTGTCCCAAATTTTTCAGAAATCATAAAACCTATTGAAAAGATGTTAAAAAAGAGTGCAATTATAAATTGGATAGATGAGGCTTTAGAAGCATTTGCCAATATCAAGAAAGCAATCAAGGAAGTGCCCGTTTTGAAGTCTCCTGATTTTTCCAAACCATTTCAGTTGTTCTCCTTTGCTTCTTTCCACACCATAGCAGCAGTCTTGTTACAAAAAAATGACGAAGGATATGAGCAACCAATAGCATTCTTTAGTAAAAATCTATAATGTTCTGAGCTAAGTTATAACATACATGAAAAGAAAGCCTATGCATTGGTTAAATTAGTGAAATCATTCAGACCTTATCTGGTTAGGGCCAAGATATATGTACCGAATGTAGCAATTAAGGATATCTTAAGGCAATCAGAGGTTATAGGAAAAATATGTCATGGATAAATCAGATTCAGGAGTTCAACATTGAAATTTAGATCACTAAGCTAATCAGAGGACAAGGATTGACTAAGCTTATGGAAGAAACAAATTTGGATGCAGCACAAGTAAATCAAGTAGATTTAGAAAGGGCAGAAATGAGTATCGAGCATTGTCCATGGTACACAGACATAGTATACTTCTTAAAACATATGAAGTGTCAAGAAGGTCTAAATGATAATAAGAAAAGAACTATAAGGTTACAAGCATCTAGATATGTGCTGATTCAAGGAGACCTATATTGGAAGAATAATGATGGTATCCTCTTATTTTGTCTAGACACCTATCAGGCCAAGTCAGTTATTAAAGATTTACATGATGGGGTATGCGGCAGTCATTTTTCAGCTAAGATAACAACTCACAAGATATTGAAAGCCGGGTATTACTGGCCTCATGTTTTCAAGGATTGTTATGATTATGTTAGAAAGTGTGAGTCCTGTCAGAAGTTCTCTGAGAAACTGAAGTACAATGGTGCTTTACCCCTTATTCCGTTATAGACTGAATAACCTTTTAATATGTGGGAATAGACTTTATTGGGGAAATTGCAGATGCTTCAAGTGGAGGTCACAAATGGATATTGGTTGCGACAGACTATTTCACAAAGTGGGTTGAAGCTATACCCACAAGGTAGGCTACAAGCAAGGTGGTCATCAAGTTTTTGACGGATAATATACTTACCAGATTCAGAGTACCTTATAAGATTCTTTGCAACAATGGCATGTGTTTCAGGTCTAAGGAATTTTCAAAATTTTGTGAAAAATATGGCATCAACCTATCATACTCATCTCCATATCATCCACAAGGGAATGGTCAAGCAGAATCAAGCAATAAGAACATACTGAAGATTATCAGAAGAATGTTGAGTAACAATAAAAAAGCCTAGGACTCGAAGCTAAATCTAGCTTTATGGGTGGATAGAGTAATAGTGAAGAGATTGATAGGTTTTGCTCCTTATGAGTTGGTATATGGAAAACAAGCAAGGTTACCATTGAATAATCTCTTGCCAGTATACAAATTCATTTAGGAAGAAGAGCTTGCAGATGTAAACTTTATGGAAGACTGTTTGAGCCAGTTATCAGAGTTAGATGAGATGAGAAGAATGGCACAAGAAAGGAATCTTCATCAACAAAGATAGATTAAGACCTTGCATGATAAAAGAGCATCAGATAGACCTTTCAGAGAAGGTGATTGGGTATTGAAATGGAATGCAAAAGACCAAGACAAAGGGAAACATGGTAAGTTTGAGGCATTATGGCTAGGACCTTACATGGTAGTTTCGAAAGTAGGTGAGAATTCATATTATCTACAAGACACTAATGAAGTCATTCAGGAATTCCCTACTCACGGTCAATACTTGAAGCCATTTTTCTCTTAAAATAGGAAGTATTCTTTAACTTGTATATTACTATTTTTATTTCATTTAAGCATCATGTTTCTTTTCTCACTATGGTCTACTTTTCCAGAGGTAACTAGGATCTCGTTGCATCCAAGCATGAATGCACATCCCCAATTGGAGCCACTGTTGACACCAAAATTTTTAGGTTCTAAATGGACAAGATGTCAGGGAAGTATGATGTTAAATTTTTGTTTTATACCATTTGCTTATATTGAAAAAATTAAAATGATAAAAGAGAATGTATTTTCATTTATTAGGTTGTTAATTGTTTTATTCTAATTCCATAAATACATATTTAATTTTGAAAATAAATAATTATTATAAAAATAAAATAGGTTGAACAAAAGGCGACGAGAGGGAGTTGAACACTCAACCTCTCAAGCCAACCTTTTTCCTACCTATCTACCTGTTGGAAACAATTGTCTGAAGAAAATTGCTACTCAAATTATGTATTGTCTTTGATGTCACACAATGTCATAGTCCGCAACAATCAGTACCTACTGAGCTCAGTCGGTCTACCTGGCATTAAAATTAGTGTTTACCGAGTTCACTCGGTTATCAAAGAAAAATTAGCATTTACCGAGTTCACTCGGTTGTCAAAGAAAAGTTAGCATTTACCGAGTTCACTCGGTTATCAAAGATAAAGGATTATCAGTGTTTACCGAGTTCTCTCGGTCTCCAAAAGATTGTAGAAAATTTCATTATGGTCACCGAGCACTGTCGGCCCTTGAAGGATCTTTGCAAATAAATTTTGCTTAATTCAGCCGACTGTTATACTAAGTAATGCCGATTTGACAAATCTAAAATCATATAAATAAAAGGTCAAGTGTGAAAAATAGAAGAAGATATATAGAAGAAAGATAGGAAAGGTGTGTGCGAAATTGTGAAGGATGACCAAATATCCTTGAGGAGCAGCAGAGATATATTCGATCAGGAAGGATCTCACTTATACAGAATAGAGATCTATAATCAGCAAGGCAGTTGCATTATTATACAGGTCATTTTCATTGTTACCTTTTTATCATTGTAACAGTGAATTCTAAATCTCTTAACCGAGTTGGTTTAACAACCATATTGTAAATCCTCTAACAAGGTGACAATTCCATTGAATTATTCTCAAGACCTCTTACCAGGCCACTCCTAGCAGGGTGATTAAATCCTCTAACAAGGTCACACCTAACAGTGTGTTTTGTAACCTTTTACCGGGTTGGCTTCTAACCGGGCATCACTTCAGAAAAGTGAAAATCAGTATCTAGATACATTGGTGGTTTTTCCCATATTGGGTTTCCACGTTAAATCTTGTGTCTCTTGTGTTCTTAATAGTTATCTTAATCATATACAAGTGGTGATGAATATCTAAAAAAATAATTTTACTAATACTCTCTGCATCTACCAAGTTACTGCAATCTATTTACCGAGTGTTAAACAGATAATATTCATTAAGATATCCTAAGGGATCTGGAAAGAAATAATAGTGAAGTGTTTTATGGTTGACTGATTCACCCCCCCCTCTTAGTCACTTCATCCATATTCCATCACTACCCTCCTACACCCTAACCAATTAGTCTAGTTTTCTTTGAGAGGGTTATGAGAAAATACTTATTTATCTTCATTTTTATGTGCAGGTGAGAAATAAAAACAACCTCTTACATAGGGAGTTATCTCTTCCCTAATTATCTTTTGTAATTTAAATAATGTGATTATTATTTTATTTATATATTTACCTATTTTTCTAATTTTAGGAAAAAGAACGGGGAGAGGGAATTGAACACTCGACCTCTCGACCCATTCCTTTTCCTACCTAACTACCCGACCCTACCCCTACTAATTGATCTACATTATTCTTCGAGAATGTGTATGTAAATAAATGTATAAATTAAAGAAAACATTATCTCTTTTTGAATTAAATGTTAAAATGAATTAGGTTTGTGAGATAGGAATTTCATGTGTCATAATTACTGATCATTATTTTTTTTTAAATTTTGATTTATCCCCCAAAACCCTAGAAGTAAAAAAATAAATGATGGAATAAAGGTTAAAATTGATAAATATTGATTTGTTAGGGTTTTGGTATATTTTTAATGTTAATTCTTTTTCTTTCCCATTTGGCATTTTCACCTAATAATTTTTTAACATTAATATTTTACCAAGTTAGGTGAAAAGTTTTTTAATGTTATTGAATTATTATTAAATTTTAAAGAAGTGTAATGTAAATATTACACACACACACACACACACACACACACATTTTAGGGTTTTCCATTTATGTTTTAGTTGCAAATCCCTAAGAGTTACTTTTCTTTACTTGTTTTCTTTAATTTTAGGGTGTTAATAATTTTATCTTATGGTTTTTATGAATTAGTTAATCCTTTTTATATGAATGTTTTAGGGTTGCTTTTAGAAAGTTAAATCTTTTAGGTTCCCTAATCATATGTATTTTTCATAGTTATAATATTATTTTGTATTAGAAAGATTTTGTGTCATTTGGGTAATAGTTTTGTAAACTTAATGTGTTAGCCCTTAGTGGATTGATTTCATCTTTAGGGTTAAATACATTTTTTCACTAAGTGGATTATATTCCTAAATAAATACATTATGTTTTATTTTGAAATAGAAGGATAATTATAAACGTAATGTTTTTATTTGTCTCATTATATAAATCCTTCATGTGTTAATAATTATTGTGGTTGAAGTATAATTAAATTTTCATTTTCATTTTTATTTATGATACTTATTTATTTTTAATTGATTATTAATAAGTAATAGATAGTGTTTATACGATATTAATACACTACATATATAATAATTTTTATTATTAGGTTTAAGACAAACTAATATTGAATATTTTTGTGTGTGCAGGAAATTAAAAGGTAAACTATTATGCATGGCACACCGACATTATTAAGGATATTTTTTCTGAACAACCATTGTTATGGTTTGTTATGTACATTTTTAGGGTAGTTGATATGATTAGGTCCCATGAAAGGGCATGTCCTTTCATAGGGAACCATTGGCAAATATATTTATAATAGTTCATATCGTAAACAGGAATACAATTCTATCACGACAAAAAAAAGCCACTTCTCACGGACTGGAATTTAATGTCTCAAGATCTTATGCATGGATATCTGATAAGTTCTTATACCCTATTGATTATATAGTTTTTATGTTCAATCAGTTTCTTGGATTACTCTCTAACCAAGGTATCCTATTATGCTTTCTATTTTATGCATTTATTTATGATCAGTTTGTACAATTTGAATAATGATAGCACGGTCTAGGAACCTGTTGTTGTTTCCTTTCGGGCTCTTAAGTTGAGTTAAAAACCATAGGACCTATTGTATGAATTATTGTAAAGTTTTTGTTTAAATAAAAGCTTGTAGGGTGATGGTCTCGTTCTATAGAAATGAGTTATCTTAAAACCATCTCCAGTTACATATAGTATTGAATGTTGACTCTATTTTTAATTTGGCATCAGGCACTGGTCTATTCATTCATTTGATTATGTCATTTATTTCTTTCTATGAAGTACATATCTAATCTGTTATCCTATTTCAAAACATTAAATTAGGTTTAACATTAGTTCATAGCATTAGTCTAAATATCTAGCTATCTGCCAATTAGGATATTCAGTTACTTTATCTTCCAAGGATCAGTAACCTCTTAGGAAGAAATTTTGTTGTTTACACATGTTGTTTGTGTAGTTAGATAGTATATTCAATTTAGGCCTACTAGGCTTGGTTCAATCGAACTAGAATTGCAGAGGCATCTATTGTGCCTATTAGTTGGCCTCAAAATAATCAACATTTTCAAGCCCCAACAGACTCTTCCACTCCACTATAAAATTTGATGCTTCCTTGAGGCTAAAGCCTTGGAAGACATGATCTATCTTATCTTGGGAGATTGATGATCAATCCCAATGATAAACTTGGATTTTGTGTAGAGCGGAGCCGCTTTAATCTTGCTTGCAAGACTACACACTTTCAAGTTCCTATAGGCCTTATGGTCTTAATCCTGCTTGTGGGGCTATGGGAGATGGTTGTGAATAGATGCCTTCATTAAAATATTTATGTTAGATGCCACCCAGATCACCCCCAAAAGGTTGTTATCACTTGTGTGAGGAAAATAGTAATTGCCCCAAGACATTCACCATATGGAGCCCCCATTGACATTACTACTTAGATAATATGGGCTCCAATATCCATTGCATGTTATTGGACTACCATATTCTGAGGAGTCTTTGGGTGTGTTCTTAAGTCAGTGAACAAGTGGTTTCAATCTCTACTTAGTATAAAGTAGGTTAGGTGTGTTGATTTAAAATAATTGCTTGATGTGTCTTAAATACAAATTTAGTTAATTCCCCCCAAATGAACAAGCACACAACATTTACAAGCATTTACAAACACCTGATAATCATTGGAATTTGACAGACATAACACATTTTACGAGAAACATTGAAATTGAAAATTCCCTTTCATCATAAGGTCGCATTCGATGTTCTTGAGTCGTATCTCGCATCTCAGATCACATCTATTCAAACTTGAGTCACATCTAGTAGTCACACCATTTTCCAAGTCGCATCCGGTGAACATTTTATTTCCTGAGTCACATCCCATATTTCTTGCATCGCATCTGGGGTTCCAATTTGTTTTCCAGTCATTTTTTAGGATCACATTCGGGATAGAGAGCATTTCCATACCTTCTAGAAGAAATTTTTTCACATTTTCAGATACCCATTTGGCTCATTAGTAAGTTCCTGTTGTCAAAACATAGTCATTTGATACCCAGAAAGAGTCATCTTTGAGAATGTCTTGTCACCTTGCATGGTCCAAATCCGCATTGTCCAATTGTGAAATTAGTTTATCCAATCAGCTACAACCAAGTTCTCAGCTCATAAATAGGGCACTTTGACACCCTTTGACATTGAAACTTTCACACTATCAGACCCATTTGCACATTGGTTCCCAACTCATAAGTAAGGCATTCTAACCCCATTTGACGTTGGATCCATAAAATGACATTTCAAACCCACTCTTGCATCCTTGGATTCACAATTAGATATTGCAAATAATCAGACCCACTTTTAAACACAAGACACTCATTGGTTCTTCAATCCAGATTTCATGGTTGTTACAAGGCACAAAACTTACAATTTGGAAACAAACTTACTCTCGGAAGAAGTACCCATATTCAAATTGGAAATAGGAGAGAGTTCAATAATCAATCCTTTATATGGTACTACACCTAGCACTACTTATAGAACAACACCCGAACCAAAAAACATCAATAACCAAGATGAATACCGATGGGATGAAAGATTTCATGAACAAAATGAACAAGCTGAATGTAACAGACAAAAGGAAGAGATACAATACCATGAAACATATCATAATGATGATGATGAAGATGATGTAGATCCCACTGAGAAAGAATACAATAGAGCTTTAAGTAGGAAACAATTTCACAAAATCCTTGAAAGAGCTTTGGATGAAAACAAAGAAAAATATTTCCTTGAACTTGCTTCTAGAGGTGTGAAGTTACCAAAGGACTATGATATGAGTCAACTTAAGAAAAAAGAAGACCTTGGTCCTATGTCAATTCTAACTAGACAACTACTTACCATGAAGACAAAAATTCAAGAGCTCAAGGAAGCAAAAGACAAACCAAAACAACAATACTCTTTGGAGCACATATGTCCTTTCCCTTTTGACAAGGGACTCAAAATGATTCCATTTCCCAAGAATATTACAATACCAAAGTATGAAAAATATATGGGAGATTCAGATCCTTAAGATCACGTAAGAGAATTTTTCACAACTAGTATGGAGTTCATGCATGAACAAACATATCTCATGAGGCTATTTCCATGAAGCCTAGGTGGACAAGCTATGAATTGGTTTTCTGAACTACCCATAGGAATCAAAAAATTTGATGAACTAGTGCAAAAATTCATACAACAATACTCCTACAACATCCAACACACAGTCACTATGTTGGATCTATGCAATACCAAACAGAAAATGGGAGAATCATTCTTGAGCTTCCTACAGAGATCGAGGAAAATATTTGCATGATACGCTTGACAGATACCTGAAACTGAAAAGATGGATATCTTCATTAACAATTTGGTCCTAGGAATGAATTTCCCAATTCAATTGAAAGGACTGCCAAGCTTTGACAAAATGATAGATAGTGCTCTCAAGATCAAAGAAGTCCTAATCAAGAAAGGTGACATTACCATCAACAAGGAAAATAAAGACAAGTACTATCCCGCCAAGGACAAGTACAAGTATGCAAACAAGAAAAAACATGTGGTTAATGATGGAGTGGTTGATACTCCTAATCCAAAACCCAAACTAGATGTTTTCAATCTAACAACAAGTCTTCAAATGAATAAGAATTCAAATCCTACTATGACTCCAGCAAAAAACAATACTTTCAACTAACCTCAAAGAGAACCTTGGGCATCAAGGCCTAAGAACACATTTACACAATTGGGAGACATCTTGGAAGTGGTTTTAAAATCACTCATGGAGAACAAAATCATTACAATTCCTGATCTCGGCAAACCTTGGGATCTAGAAGACAAACCCAAATGGTGGAATGATAATGACTATTGCAATTACCATCATAATAAAGGACACAAAACCAATAATTGCTTGAAATTGAGACATGTTATTCAAGATCTTATTGAACAAGGTAAAGTCAAGGTAGATGGACATCACACAAACAGTGATCACAAAGCATTTCAAACTCCACTACCTAACTATTAAAAAGGAGAAACTTCTAAAAGAAATAAGATTAATTACACATACACTGATGGTGACAATGTAATCAACATGATGGAACCATGTGAATATTCCATCAAAATGATCACTCTCAAAGGAGTGAAAAAATTTTTTGAATCCTCAAATGATGTAACATGAAGCCAAGTAAAGCTTACTCTTAAAGGAGTCTCATCATCTAATACACCAGCTACAACAACAACGTCTAAAAAAGTAGTGCCATCTCCAAAATTCAATCTTGTGGAATAATTGCAAAAGACACCAACTTAGATATCTATCCTAGAGTTGTTGAAAATCTCTCCCAATCATAGGGAGGTTCTTGATCAAACCCTACTAAGCACTAATGTACCAAAAGACTTAGATGTGGATAGATTCCAGGCCATGGTTGGTCACATGGGTTCCCCATAGTACCTATCTTTTTCTGAAGAGGATGACAAATCAATGAACCAACCACATAATCAACCCCTTCATTTAGAAGTTCTTATTCATAAACACCAGGTCAAATGTGTCTTGATGGATGGAGGCACTAGTTTGAACATTTGTACTTATAACTTGATAAAACAACTAGGTTTCTTAGAGCATGCAATTGATCCCAGAAGAAAGATAACAATCAAGGCCTATGATGAGGAAGAAAGATCCTCTAAAGGATTAGTTGTCTTACCCATCAGAGTAGGACTAGTGGAATAGGATGTCCTTTGTCAAGTTCTTGATCTACCTTTGGATTACAACATTCTTCTTGGAAGACCATGGATACATTCAATGCAAGCAGTGCCTTCCACATATCATCAATGCCTAAAGTTCCCTCATAATGGAGTGGAGGTGACTATTCCAATGGATACCACATACACCTGTAATAACCTCAAACAAATAGAAAGCATGGTTCCCCATAACAAAGAAGGGTCCACCAAGGTAGAGACATCTAAAGAAATGGTCTTAAGGAACTTTGCTAAGAAGATCAATATCCAGGAAACAAGCATGGGTGAATACAAGATGGATCCCACAATGTCTTTAACGAATCTTTCAATTTCTCCTAGGACATAAGGGAGACCCTCATCTAAATTTACACCTTCTAATGGAAGCACTTTGACTATACAAGAAGGAACCAGAATGGTGAAAGCAAAAGTATCCCTAGAAGAAGAGAATGAAGAAAAGGCTATTTTGCAATGGATTTACAAAGAACCCGAAGAAGATGGGAATGTTAAACATGTTGAAATATCTCCAAGAAAATATGGGAAAGGATATGAAATTATGAAACAAATGGGGTACAAAGGAAAATAACCCTACACATGGATTTCAAAAATCCGAAGGACAAGACTAGACTAGGCTTCAGAGAAGCTATATTTCATCCTACAGCAGGAAGGGGTCCTATATTTGATAGATCAAAAGATTCTGATGATGAAGAAGAGGTGGAAGGACAACCAATTCCTTATGAAAGGTTGCTACTCTTATAAGGGGACCCAAATGTTATATTTCTTGGTACAAGTCTTGAGCAAGAAATAGAAAGAGAACAAACACATGAACCTAATGAAGAACAAGAACAAGAATCTCTCATCTTTGATACACTACACTTTGATGAAGAACCAAAAGAAATGAATCCACAATAACCATTGCAAGAAGAAGAGAACCATGCTAATGAAGAAAATGAGGTACCCATGACTATTGCCCACTTTTTGGGGGTTTCAGATTATAGTCAGGTAGACTCACATGCGTATGAATGAGATGTCCTTTCTGATGCCACTATGGACATAGAAATAGATGTGATACATAAGTTTTCCCCTAGGATCTTGATTAAAGAGGGAGAACATTCTAATGTTAGATCACTGGAGTTAGATCTGCATAACATTAACATGAACTCTAAAATAACAAACCTGACTCTAATAATCCTAACACCTATCTAGAAGAAAACTTAATAGATGATATCTTGCAAGTTATGAATAGTGATAACAATGCGGTGTTGTCTCTTGAACACGTTGAATCTTTGTCCTTGAAATACCCTGACTTGATAGATTAGGATGAACCTACAAAAACAAGCTTGCTATCCTTTGACAATGACTATTCCATAGCCTATTATCTTAATGCTTGTGAACCCTTCCATTCTTTCACCAGCGTAAAGAGCGAAATCATGACTGAAGAGGATATCAAGTTTCTTAGTCTTAAAAAGAAAAACAAAAAGAATAAGAGGTCTGATGGTGAAAACCACTTAGTGGTAGTATCAGATCCTAAAAGAGAAAAAGAAAAAGATGTATCCAATGGTGAAAACCTCCTTGAGGCACCAAAGGATGGGATGCTTGATATCCTCCCAGATCACTTCCAAGAAAGGTCCTTAGTTTTGATTGAACCTACACAACCCATTAATTTGGGAACATCAAAAGCTCCTTAGTTAGTCCACATAGCCCAATCATTGACAGAAGATGAGAAAATCCAATTCACTGATTTCTTCAAAGAAAAGAAGATCAACTTCGCTTGGTCTTACTTAGATATGCTTGGATTAAATACAGATTTGATTATGCATCATTTGTCTATTTCACCAGATGTAAAACCTGTCAAGCAAAAACTTAGAAAAATGAATCCACATGTGGCATTGCTAGTGAAAGCAGAATTGGAAAAACTATTGAAAGCTGGATTCATTAGAGCTATTGATTACACAGAGTGGATCTCCAACATAGTTCCTATTTCTAAGGTGGAAAAATCCATAAGAGTGTGCACATACTTTAGAGATCTCAACAAGGCTTGTCCCAAGGATGATTTTCCACTTCCAAACATAGACATGATTGTGGACTTAACAATAGGTTATGAGATGTATTCCCTAATAGATGGATTTTCAGGATATAATCAGATAAAAGTTTCTCATGAAGACCAAGAGAAAATGACATTCACTTGTGCATGGGGAACATATTGTTGGAATGTGATGCCATTTGGTCTAAAAAATGCAGGTGCCACTTATCAAAGGGAAATGACCACAATCTTCCATGACATGATGCACAAAAACATGGAAGACTATGTTGATGACACTTTGGAAAAATAAAGGATGAGGACTACACATATAGAGGATCTGAGGAGAATCTTTGACATGATGGAGCAATTATGATTAAGACTTAATCCTAAGAAGTGCGCACTTGGCGTGTCATCTAGAAAAATCTTAGGATTCATAGTTTCAGCTAAGGGAATTGAGGTGGATCCTGCAAAAGTAAAGCTATTTTAGAAATGAAACCACCAAAGAACATTAGTCAAATAAGAACCTTACAAGGCAAGCTACAATCCATAAGGAGGTTTATATCTCAGTTGGTGGATAAAGCACAACCCTTCACAAAATTGATGAGGAAAGGAACCACGTTCACTTGGGATGAGAAATGCAAAGAAATTTTTTCCCAGGTCAAGAATTATTTGATTAATCCTCCAATTTTGATGGCACCAATCTATGGAAAACCTCTATTGCTCTACATTTCAGCCACTGATACATCACTAGGGGTACTACTTGCACAAGAGGATGAGACCAAGAAAGAAAGAGCCATATACTATATCAGTAGAACTTTGGTCACATATGAGCTAAACTATTCAATGATTGAGAAGGCATGCCTCACAATGGTGTTTGCATCCCAAAAGCTTTGACACTATATGTTGGCACACAAGGTGAAACTAATGGCTAAAATTGATCCGCTTAAGTACCTATTGAACAAAGCAATGCTGATAGGAAGACTTGCTAAGTGGGTCCTGATCCTAAGTGAATTTGATATTGAATATGTGGACAGAAAAGCCATTAAATGATAAGTGATCACTGATCAACTTGCAGAGACACCATTTACTAATGAAAAGCCATTAATTATGGAGTTTCCAGATGAATCTACCATGCACTTAATAGAGCATCCCTGGAAAATGTACTTTGATGGATCCTTCACACAAAAAGGATCAGGAGATGGATGCTTATTCATCACACCACAAGGATATAAGATTCCTAAGGCATACAAAATGATTTTTTCATGCACCAACAATACAACAGAATGCAAAGCTCTTGTGAATGGGCTCAAGCTTGCAATAGAGTGGAAAATTATTTAATTACACATCTATGGGGATTCACAACTCATTATCAATCAAGTGAATGGTGATTATCAGACTAAGGATGAAAAGCTCATGCCCTACAAAACAATGGTGGATGACTTGAAAAAGTACTTTGTCTTCATCACATTTAAGCAAATTCCCAGATCAGAAAATAGAGCTACGAATGCGATGGCTACTATAGCATCCATGCTACAATTGGAAGACCACCAATTTCACTATGACTTCCTGGTGGAAGAACTCCCTTTCCCAGCTTATGACTCTCCTGAATGCCAAATTTTGTGTCCTTGAAACTCAAGTGTTATCCAGATATGCCCATATCTACTCCTATCTTAAAGACCAAACAATTCTTGAAGGCTATTCTAGAAAAAAAAAGAGTTCTCTCCTAAGAGTTGCATTGCATTACGTAATCATTGCTAATGACTTGTTTAGACGTAGTCTAGATGACATGCTTCTTAGGTGTTTAGAACATGAAGAGTCTAATCACGTATTAAAAGAAGTTCATGAAGGTGTGTGTGGATCACACTCGAATGGTTTTTCATTAGCCAAGAAACTCCTAAGGGTTGGATACTATTGGTCCACTATGGAGAAAGATGCTATCCACTTTGCAAAATATTGTAAGAAATGCCAGATCCATGGAAACCTCATACATGCCCTAGCTAGAGAGCTGATTCCTTTCATAACACATTGGCCATTTCAGCAATGGGCCTTTGATTTAGTTGGATATATTTACCCCAATTCATCAAGCAGACATAAATATATCATGACCGCAACTGAGTATTTCACTAAATGGGTGGAGGCTATCCCACTATCCAATGCAACTCGAAAACAAGTTTCAATTTTCATCTTGAATTACATTATTTTCTGTTATGGTGTAGCCTCATTGATTGTAATTGAAAATGGGGGTCAATTCAAGAACAACGACATAGATGAGCTATGTCTTCAATTTAAGATCACTCAACACTATTCCTCAATCTATTACCCTTAAGGTAACGGATAGGCTAAGGCATCAAACAAAAACATTTTGAAAATCCTACATAGGATAGTAAACAAATCAGGAAGGGATTGGCATTTGCAAATCAATCCAACATTGTGGGCTTATAGAACAAGCATTAGAACACCAATTGGTGCAACTCCTTTTTCACTAGTCTATGGATCCGAAGTAGTCTTTCCAGTTGAAGTAGAGATTCCATCGCTAAGAGTATCACTGAAACATCTAGTCATTGATGAAGACTATAAAATCTCTAGATTGCAAGAACTTGAATTGCTAGATGAGCGCATACAACAGGTGTTTGATCATCTCAAAGCTTACCTGAAGAGAATGTCAAGAGGATACAATAAGAAGGTAAAACTCAAAAGTTTTCAGATAGGGGATCTAGATCTAAGAGAAAATCCTAAAAACCAACAACATCGAGAACAAAAGGGAAAATTTGAAACCAACTGGCTGGGTCCCTTGGTCATTACAACATCATTTGGATCAAAAGCCTATCAACTGGCTATGTCTAAAGGAGATGTTTTACTAGATCTAATCAATACTCTACATTTGAAAAGGTTTTATTCCTGACATTCTTGAGGAAGCTCCTGTACAGTGAAAAGAGTCCTGAAAAAAGTTAAAAAACAACGAATATGGATCATGAAAAAAATCAAAAACAATGGAAAAAGTCCTGAAAAATGACTATCTTGGTGAAAACCTAGCAAATAGGCACCTTGATGAGTCCAAAAAAAATAGAAAATAAAAAAAACAAAAAAATTGAAAAAAGAGAAAAAGTGTCTTAGTGAAAACCTGGTAAACAGGTGCCATGATAGCAAAAATAGAATAAAACTACGGCCAAGTGGTGAAAACTTGGTAAACAAGTGCTACTTGTAATCGACACTCTATCTATCAAGATAACGCTTGTACCTTTGACCTATGTAAATATCAGTTTGTATTTATCCCTCAGTCACTTTCGTGACTCACCAAATCCTAAGAGAACTATCAGAGAATTGTGCCTTCCTAAGATTGGAATCTGTCCACATTAGGGTCCTAGGTAAACTATTTTTCCCTAGGGGGCATTTGATCAAATCACATTCATTGACATGATGTTGTGTCCGTAATTGACAATAAACTACGAACAAGGTATTTTTCAATACCACCCTCATTCGCAATTGACTATAAACTATGACAAAATGGTGTTTTTTTAAACACCAACCATTAGGATCTAAAAATATGTTTCTCAACACAACGTCATGATGAAAACAATGTTTCTAAACACTAAAATAGGTGAGACACTTATGGATGAAGGAATGAATCTTTTATTGATAATAATTCTTGTGCGTGTGTTAGTAAGATTAATCAAGAATGTTTTTAAACACTATAATGACAATTGTCTGTTTCTATTATGCAAATACAATGATCATGTTAAAGGACAATGAAATTTTCTTATTATAAATTTTTGATTGTTATGTTTCCTTGAGTAACTTGATGATGTCTATGGACTAAGAGGAACAAGGACTGGGGGAATAACATTTTCTTTATCTTCTGTTTGTGGTAATAAATCCAATGATCTTAGGTGATCATGGGGAATGGGTGTCTACTATAAGAGCCTTCAACATGATTGGAATGGCATGTATACCTCGACTTGTTTCCTATGAAAACCTTAGTGAGGTTAGATCTATTTCCTTGCCTGTTTTAAAAAAAAAAACTAACAAAGATAAACTATTTCCTAGTAAGGTGCATAGTAAATCAGATTATACCCTAGGATATGAATACAAAATGAAAGGTCATTGCGGGTATACATTTACACATTATGCACTAGAAAAGAAATGGTTTATATCAAAGAGGAAGTAACTGACACAACATTCATAGTTGGGTGCTTTAATCTTTAGGTTGTCTTCCAACATGGCAAATAAAAAGGATGTATTTATATTTTTGAGGATTGCTAAATCTATTTGTGAACATTGTACTATCCTAATGAGGTTTGGCTAATAGAGGCTCTATGATGAAAAACAACCCACTTTAAATAAATAGTGTCTGTCCTAGGTGTCTTAGATGCATTTCATTGGTTAATTGCATTAGGGTTCATTTTAGTTGCATATCATATTAATGTGCATTAGGTTCATTTAGATGCATTTCATTGTCTTTAGTTGCATTGAAATTCACTTTAAATTGCATTCATTTTAGTATAGTTGCATTCATTTTAGTCTTGCATAAGCATGAAAATGTGGATTCAACTATTTGAGACATTAATATGAACTGAGAAGCTATCTAAAACATTTTGATGTAAGCTGAAAATTCTAAGGCATTAAACATTAATTTGACATATGTGACCAAGTACATCATGGAATCATAAAGCAATTGAACCTAAAATGATTGAGTATAAATCACTGATATTCACTTGCATTCATAATCCATTTCATATCATAAAGCCATTTGCATTTTGCATCCACATTCATTCATACATAAATAAAATGAGATGTCCATACATCACATCGCATTACATCTCATAGCTCCATACATTTATGAAAACTTTGAAAATAAAAAAACATGAGCATATATCAGTGAAATATATTATGACATCATTTTATCATCACTTAATCTAATCTTGACCAAGTATGACAATCACATCAATATCAAAAGCATAAAACAAACATCAGATATCACATGTGCAAAAAGAAAAAAACCATAAGAGATCATATGTCAGAGATAGAAAATAAGATGAATCAGAATCAGCATGAGTATCGGTATATCATCAGCAATGTGCATAAACAAAAGTATCAAGAATGTCCATCAACATATCAAATCATAAACAGTGTCAAAGTATCAGTATATCAAAGTAGAAATGGAAACAATGAGATAATGTATCAACAAAAGTACAGAGTCTGGAGGACATGAAAGTACATCGATAAAAAATGGTATAGATATAAGATATCCAATGAGATACAATGAGTCCAGGGATACAAAATATATTCATCATAGGTCTACACCTCATTGGCCCCCTCGTCCTCTACTGGAGGGTTGGGAGGGGGTGCATCTCCTCCTTTAGGTGGTGGTGGTGGTGGGATGGCACCCTCGGACTGCTGAGAAATAATAGAATATAATGGAGCCCTATAAGGAGTAGGAACAACACCGCAATACAAAGTGAAATAGTAGGTGGCCCTATGTCCCTGGTGGGTGGCCGTATGCATATATCTATCCCTCTCAACTCTCAACTATGCAAGCTATGTGTCCCTACATGCCCTTAGCTATGCTAACTAAGCATCTCTATTTGATCTTAGCTGGGTGATCTGGGTGTCCCTCTCTACTCTAACCCGTGCCAGCTATGAATCCCTCTTTGATAGCTATGCTATGAGGGTGGCCACCTGTAATCTCAATATGACTCTCTCCTACTCACACTGTGACAATCTATCTCCGTCACCACCTGTAGGGGGATCCTATCATGCTTGCTACTGCTATGGATCCTAATCGCCTCCTGCAGGTCTCTATGCATGCTCATCAGGATGTAATAATGGCCCTGTATCTCTCTAAGGAGGAGTGACCTGTACTCTACGCTGCCTATGGTTGACATCACCCCTAGAGGCCCACCATCTACTGCCACCCACTACTGCACCACCACCACCCCTATCATCTCCACTGCCACCTCCATCTCCTCTACCCCCGCGGGCCCCATCTCCATCTCTCCCTCCACCTTTGTAGGCTCCATCTCACCCTCTCCCCTATCACCACCTCCTACAGCTTGGGCTTGGCCACCAACATCATCATCTAGATCGTAATCAAGTGTGTCATCGATATGCAAAATGGCATCCTCGGGGGTAGTGAACCTGGGGTACAAATGCCTAAGATAGTGAGCATGATAATCATCAGTGACACCTGCATCACGAATAGCTACCTGGTAGTCCCAGTCAATGTGATCCATATGTGAAATCTCATATACTGCTATCTCAAATATCAATCAGGCTCCCCACTAAGCCTCCTCACTCTTGATTCATGCATAAAGACATGTCTCTTGGGACATATCCTGTACTCTCCCATACTGCCAACATACTCTGGTAATCAGAAACTGCTCAATGATGTAGTGAGTCCTCCCAATAAGATACCTAGTCTAAAAGAAGTATGACATCTATTTGGCATTTGAGGGCCAAGCCTCACAGTCTCGATATGGTCACTAATCTACATCAGTCACATCATCAAGAAGACACTGCTAGTACTCTAACTTGCCCAAGTGGGGCTACTGAATGAAACCAGAATACATATAAATATAAGGCAATCTGGCATCGTGGTGCCTATCTATAATGGGATTGGTCATAGGGATATGCTCCCAGGCCCAGATCTGTAATACCACACTCCCCACAGTCATAGATCTAGAGTGCTGATAAACAATGTCATGAAGCTCAGGATACATGTGAGCTAATATGTAGCTACCCTAGGCATATCTCCTAGGGGACTCAATCATTTGTCCTATAACTCTAGACCAGCCACACATGAAACCGTGCCGGCCCCTATCAGGCATCATAAGGCCACCTATCAAACTAGCTAGATATATAGGCAAAGGGGCATAGTTGGCAACCATGTGGTCCCAACTCAAGTAACGACCAGTGATAGTGTCATCTTGAAAGACTCTCCTCGCATTAGCAATTACCACGCACCCAGATGCCTCATACTCTATCTGAGTACCCATCACATATACATGCAAAATCCTCCACATATCCTTTGGTGTCACTGTCATCTCACCAGTGGTAGGTGGAAGGTGTTATGCTCTGAATGCCACCACTCCGCCAGTGCTGTGAGAAGGCCGCGATTTACCAGAATGTACAGTAAATCCACAAGACTCCATAGAACACATTGATGAACTACTTGCTGGTCCTTCGGACTTAGCTGATCATGTAGGGCCAAAACCTGGGCTGGCCTCGATGATCTAAAAGACATGACAGGGAAATCGGTCTACACAATAGAAAATAGGGACACTATGTCAGCATTAGACAAAAGAAATTGGCTGAAAAATTGCTTAAAGTTCAAAAAAATGAAGTGTAATTGGCTCAAAAATCAAGAAAAACCAAAGGTGATTTCAAATCCTAGATGCGAATCAGGAAATACGAGATGTGATCCTAAAATTAGATGTGATTCTAGAAATCTTGTATGTGACGTAGGAAATTTGGGATGCGATCCGATATCCTGGATGCGACCCTGTTATCTAAATTGCCTAAAAAAGCTTCTAAAAATTCAAAATTAATCGGATGCGACCCGCTAGGGTGTGATCTGTGAAATCCTAGAAGTGATCTAGAATGTGGGAAGTGACATGGGTTTTACCGGACGTGATCCCACATACGGGATGTGATGCAAAACTAAATTGCCTATAAAATGCTAAAAAATGCATAAAATTCAAAATTTTCAAATTGACAAGATTCGTTATCAGATACTCACAGGTGCTACGTAATGCCTCAGTCAGTCGTGTCACCTGGCCATCTCAAATTTTTGCTTCTCCACTAGGAACACCATGGTCCCTCAGAGATCAGTAAATTTTCAAGGGGTAAAAGTGAAAATGAATAGTAAAAAATCATTTTTTGACCTATTTAAGCCTCCCGGGGCCCCCGAAACCCTAAGGAACATTCATCCATTAGACGTCACAGAGGCTTAATATCGGGACCAAAATTGAAACAGGTGATTTATATCACCCAGATGCATAAAAATAGAGTTACAATGCAAAGTCAACATTCAAAATGCAAAAGTCAAACATGGTCAAATTACAATCAAACAGGGGAAAAATTGAGTAGAAAGTGATTTTCTCAATACAACATCAAGTTTTTATGCTGAGATGTTGCTTAAACACAAGTCAAACTTGGTCAACTCTCTCAAATTCTTTGTCAAACTTGGTCAAACAATGCTTCTGGGGCACTAAAATTGATCAAAATGGCTTGAAAACTCTTTCCAATCAATCTATTCTTGATCCAAGATCATTTCAATCACTGTAAATCTTTCAAAATTCTTGAAACTAATGCATTTATTTGAATTTGTTCCAATTTCAGTTCTGAGGGGGCATAATCATACTAGATCCATTGCTTTGAATCAAATTCTTTAACACCAGGGGCATGACAGTTCTCTTCAATCAAGTTGAGACTGTTATTTTAACTGAAAATTCTTTTCAAAATCTCATATCGACCTTTGTTCAATCAAGCTCAGAGTCGGTATTGTCAATTATTGTTCAATCAAGTTCAAAATTGATAGTTTCTAAATCAAGCAAAATTTTGTTCAATCAAGCTTTGAATTCTTTTATCGGTCTTCGTTCAATCAAGCTCAGAATCGGTAATGTCAATTAGTGTTCAATCAAGTTTAGAATTGACATCTTTTTAAATCAAGTAGGATTTCGTTTGATCAAGCTCAAAATTCTCAAATTCAGAGTAGTTCTCGTTACTGCTCTATAAATCCTTCAGAGTAGTTCTCGCTACTCTATAAATCTCCTGGATCATGCTTTCAATCAGATTTTCTTTGAATCCCTGTGCTGTTCACAAAGCAATTCAAAGAGGGGCAAATGTAATCACCTAAAATTGGGATAATAGAACCTAAGGCCCTATTTGCGCTTAATTCGACATATAACCTTGATTATGTTAATTTGGTTCCTGATCATTAGCATAAATCCCAAAAATTCAATAAACTCCATCAAATCCTAAATCAAGCATTCATCACTAAGGTTTCAAGCAAAAATCAAGACAATTAACTCTAGGCCTATTTAATTAATTCAATCCCACCAAATGCATGGCTAGAGTTATTAATTAAAAGAAAGCATAAATACCTCCTAAATCAAACAAACACAACAAACACACTCTCATGATTAGGAGACTTTCACATGGATCAAGGATCAAGCCAAGATGCATCTCAACCACTCCTCACAGATGCATCTCAACCGTTGAATTCGTTCAAACTCCTATAATATAGAATTTTCAAAGGCTTCTATCTCTCTAGCTCATTTTGATATTTAGACTTATTCTCATGCTTGAATTTTGAGGCTTCATAATCCATGATTATTGAACTCTCATGCTTAGAGAATTTTCTCACTAATGTCTTGATTTGATAGATGTTTTCATGTTTTTCATGCTTAGTTTCATGTTTAGTTAAAGAACACTTCAATTTGGTTAAAATGGAAATAACTTTGGTTTCATGCATTTACTCTTGAATCTCTCATTTTAGTGTAGATTGTCACTGTTTAAGGGTTAAATTTGACAGCAAACTAACCCCTTACTTCATACTCACACTAACTAGAGAGCAATAAGATGCTTTTACTTGTTAATTTTTTCAATTGAATGCTTATTTTCTCTAACAAGTGATGTTATTATCCTATTGAAGTGTTGTGTTGTAGGACAAAAACTCACACACACATCAATAACATAGAAAATCTCAACCACAAAGAGATTGCTAGAGCAATTAGTATTCCCAATATTCAAGAAAGGCTGGAAGAAAAATAATAAGAATAAGCAATCATACATTATGAAATCAATTTAAGAACATGAATTTGAAAACCTTAAAATCCTTCCTTGGTGTTCTCCTTCTCATGTAATTGTGGGCTCTTAGAATTGAGCTCAAGATCGTGCCAACATAAGAATTCAAAGCAATTGTGGTTACTAAAATCAAAGGTTTGGCTCTCTATTTATAAGATTTTAGGAGTTTCAACCAAGAATGCCTGATTGAAGAGCCGATTTACTATGATTGACTTGTTGAAATCAGAGTGAGTGAGAGTTGAATTGAGTTGATTGATTGGATTAATATGATTGATTGATCTTTCAACAAATAGACTAGAGAGATGACTTGAATGGATTGGTGAGTTAACATAATAGATGGTGAGTTAACTGATTACATAGACGAGTCAACTGATTGCATGAATTAGAAGACTGAATTGATAGAAAACTTAACTGATTGATGAGGGAGGAATTAACAATGTGGATTGAATAGTTAGGAGAGGGAATTGTGGAGTGAAGAGCAGTGATTGAAAAGCTAACTCAAAGTGAGTGTGAGTTAGGATTTAGGAAGATAATTATGATTTAAATAAATAAAATATTATTTATTTGCACATGTGGAGATATTTTATAAATAAATAATTACTTGTTTATTTATGAGAGGAATTATTAGTTGTAATTAAATAAATATAATTTATTTAGTCATGAGAGGGGAATAATTAGTTTAATTAAATAGATATCATTTATTTAACCATGAGATAGAATTTGATTTAATTATTATAGAAATGCAATAATTAGGAGGAGGGAACATTAATTAATTTTGGTTATTTAATTAATTATTATAAGATAGGGTATAATTAAATAATGTTATTTATTTAATTATATTATAGATGAATAGATGATGAAATAATTATTTATACATTCAATAATTAAAGTAATTAATTAAAATCACTTAATTATGAAATTAGGGAGAAATGACACTTTTGTAGAATATGATAGAATGACATGATTAATGTTTAAATAATAAAGATTATTTAACAATTTCGGAGGAATGTTAGTAATGTCACCGCGTTAGAGAAATAGGCCATTTATACATGTGTACATTTTGCCCCTCTTTGATACAATATTGCATTTTAGGTGTTGTTCTAAAGAATAATAAAAATTATTCCCTGGTATTCCCCAACAGGAACAATGTGACAACGAGGTAAATGATGCCCCCTTGGGAGATTGTTTGTGCTAGAAACTCATAAATGATCTCTTGAAAGAAGATTTAGATTAAATGATGTAAGAAAAGAATAATTAGTAAGAAGTGAAGAATGTTGGTAGACTGTGATGACTGTTCAATCGATATTGGACATACAAATTATTGATAAGAATCATGTCTGGTTTTAGGAAGGACCCATCATGTATAAGACTAGTGACAACATCTAGTTTCAGGGAAGACCTATCTTGTATAAGACAAGTGACAACATTTGGTTTCAAGAAAGATACATCCTGTATAAGACAAATGATGATGTGTGGTTTCAAGAAATACATATCATGTATAAGACAAATGATGATGTGTGGTTTCGGGAAAGACATATCTTGTTTAACACAAATGAGAATGTTTATTTTCAAGAAAGACATACCCCATATAAGAAAAATGATGATGAAATGAATGACCAATTGATTTTACTGATTTGAAAATTGATTTGACCATTTTGATAAATAGATTGAGTGAGTGATAGAAGAGATTTGATTGATTTAGAATTGTTAGTAAAGAAACTTTAGAAGATGATAGATATGGGATGAAAGAATGATAACAAATTCTTGATTGAAACCCTTAGTTTATAGTAAGTAGAGAGCTTAATACTTTAATAACTATGCTTTTGATTTCCAACTAATTTGAGCTATTTATTTATCATCATTGAGCCACTATTATTATAGCAAAGAAGGATACTATCTTACCAAGATATGAATGATCTAGGTATGATTATCCTCTTGCATTAAAAATAGGGACACTAAACAGATAAGGAATGTGGGCCGATCCATTTAGGTCAAGCATTCAAAGTTGAGGTATGTGTGGTGTATCACAACCAAAGTAGCCATTGAAATCTTGCAAATTGGATATTTGTATATAGATGTGAAGGCTCTTATTATAGACACCCAAATTACTCTTTTAAGACTTAACAACAAACATTCCACAAACAACAAATAAAGAAAAAATAAGTCATGAACCATCACGACATCTCTAAATCACTTGTGGACATCTTAGAGATGCGCAAGAACATGACTTGAGAAAATTAAGACATAATAAGACTTACTTGACTTAATAGGTTGCAACTCTACTGATTATGTGTCTATATTTGCAGTAGTTTGGACATTAAATTTTGATGTATTACTAATGCTATCTAATTTAAAAAATAATGTACCATGTCTAAGACTGCTTTGTCTAATTTTGAGTGTTCCTTCCATTGTGTAAGACAACATGATTTTTGACAAAATGCTTTGTTATGGGACTCACTGATAGATAAGATAGTTTGGGTAGTGTAGTTGAGGACTTGTTGAATAGTTTTGACTTATTTGACTTGGTTCCACTGAAGCTCATATGTGATGTATGTCATCGTTCAATACATGCTTTTGAAATGCTAATGAATTGGCTATGTACAAAGGAGATTTATTGCATAATTTTTGCTGGTTGTTTTTCAATTTGTTTGGTTGTCTTCAACATTTTTTTGAATCTTTTACAAATGTTTTTGGTCCATGATAAGGTTTGTATGTTTGGATTTGAGGTATCTACAATGTATCATAGAAAGTGAAGGCTTTTATCATAGACACCCTAAACATGGTCACCTGTAGATGAATGTTTTATGTTTTTTGATGTTTTTCATTTTTTTGTAGGTTTTTCTATGTTTTTGGTATTTTGAAGGATTCTTTTAAATCACTGAATGAGGCGAAAGACACATGTCAAGATTTATTCTCAAACATGATTGTATTTATTTTCCCCAGTATCTAGCAAGGAATGGAATCCTATGAATGGATGAATTTGCTAATGGGATGGTAATTAATAGGTAAAAAATTGAATCAGAGTTGATTTAGATACAAGGACTATCTCACAATGGGATAACATGTTTACCCAAGCTAAGGGATAAAATATGTGGCTATGTAGGAAATGACATGACACATTGAATGAAATGAGATCTATGAGGAATGGACATGTCAAGTGACTTCTTAAAATATGTTCTTCATTTTTTTATGTCCTTACTTTTGATCAAGACCAAGGAAGGTCTTTGGGATAGGCAATATGAAACATGACAATGGATGATAAAAGCAATGGATGGATAAGACAAAGGATTATTGTAGGGTGTAAAAAAAGTGAAGTAGAAAGGATGTATGAAGCCTTGTCAAGATCAAAGATGGAAAAAAATGGATATGGATGGATGTAGGACAACAAAGGATGTGATAGGTAGGATTGCATGAATGAAAATTTCCCCCAAGTGCAGAGGGTAATGAATTACACGTGTTGCCTAATTGCCAAGTTTTCATCACGGTACTTTCCCAAGGCACCACAAGAAGTGGTTTTCACCATAGAACAAATTATTTCTCTTGATTTCTATTTTTTTGTCATCACACAAGACACCTATTTGCCAGGTTTTTGCCAAGGTAACCTTTTTTTTCCTTTTTTTTGAGATTTTTGGAAGACAATGGACATAGGAAATGACATGAAGGAAGGACTCAATCATCTTGTTCTTTGGGTAGTATTCCTAAAGGATGTGTTGTAATGGACCATGGCTACTTGAAAGTATACTCAAAGATGTTGATAGGGCGATGGAAAAAGGGGATGAAATGGATAATAAAATAGACTAGGGTAAGAGTTTATACATAGGATTGGATAAGTGGGATGGAATGATAGAAAATAAGTGTTGATTAATGAATGGGGCATTGGAAGAATTATATATGGGTGGATGGAAATGTTGGCAAAATCAATGTTGGCACACACCTTGAGGGGTGGTGGTGGAATGATAGAAAGAAAATTGATGTTGGATTTTGGGATTTAGATGGAGGAGTGGATGTGGATTTTGGGACACAAGGAACCAAAATGGATGGAGTAAGTGATGGAGTATATAAGGTAGTGGATTTTGAGATATAGGGACCCAAAATATAATTGGAAGATGGAAGACATTTATGTGGGGGATTGATGAGAGCCTTTGGAATACTAAGCTTGGATGCCAATTTTGATTTTTCTTTGGGATATTGTGCTTCAAGGAGCTTCTTGGGAATCCACATGGTTTTTAATTTTTCATGATTTTCTGGGTCCTTGGAATGCATTTCTTGCATAAGGGATTTAGAAACTCATATAGATTTTGACTTTTCTTTTTGCTTTACTATCCTTTGTGGCCTTTTGGATATTTACTTTTTGTTTTGGATCATATTTTGTTAGATGAATGAGAGGGGGGGGGGTGGGTGGGGGTGAGTCAGTTAGTTCCAGTTATCCTACAATCCCAAATCTCCTAGATGTATATATTCAAACTTTTCAAACAAATTATCAACTCGGGAAGCTATCAACAATGACTTTCTCTTCATCTATCGATTGATAGTCAATTCAATATTGTATTTACCGATCAGACTAGTTATGAAATGGGTAAAGTAAAATAACAATTCAATCACATCAAATACACATAACAAAAAGATTTAACGTGCAAACCCTATTAGGGGAAAAACCACCTGGGACTGGTAACCCAAAATAATTCACTCTTCTAAAGTGAGCTTGGTTAGGAGCCAACCCTCTCAAAGGTTACAAAACACACTATAAGGTGTGACCTGGTTAGAGGATTTATCACTAACATTTCTCCCTTGACCAACATTCACTATGGGGTCAACAAGAAAACAATCAACATTTATTGAGTTTCATATTGAAATACAAAAGACTATTAAGTCCACTTGATTAAGAGATTTTGTTGTAACAATGGTTTAAATGATACAATAATGATCTGATTCAAATACAACTAAGATTTACATATTTTTAGATCTATGATAAGCTCAAAATACCTCCTCTGATCAATATTCAATTCAATCCTTCATATCCTCCAACTTGTTCAGCTCGGTGAAGAATACTCTCATGCTCGGTAATGCCTGAAGTTCAACATGGTTATGCCTGTAACCAGTTTGATCAGTGGTGCATGAAAATAGTCCTTTCACATGAATTATCCTATAGTTGTCAATAAGCTCCAAACTCAATAATTAATCTCATGTCTCTTTAAATAGACTTCATAAACCATTTTCTTAAGATCCATTGGATTTTGCCTCTTCATCTCCATAGTTCCTTTTTCCACTTCAATCTTCATCAAAAAATGTGTCTATAGCATGTTTCATTCTTCTTCATTTGATCAATCTTAAATTTTGTCAACCGTTAGATCATCATAACAAACTTTATCTTTTACCTCTGAATCAGAAGTAATTATCTAGCTCATCAATTCAGTTAGCTGTTATAACCTTTATTTGTCTCTTTCACTCAGTCAATACCATAATGTGTCAGTGATAACTAACTTAGTTATTACTATTACTCGATATACACTGCACTAGCTCGGTGTATACAAAAATATTCAATTATCAACCACATAAACTTGTTCAATTCTGATCTTCAATCTATAAAAAAGTCATGTAATACAATCAAGTCAACAACATGATGCCATAGACTCATCAATAAGTTACCCAATGTATACCATATCCATATGTTTTATATCCATCTCATTTTTATGTAGATATCTCATTCCTTTAGCTTTTTCTTCTTTAGATGTTTGTAACTATTATGATAAGTACATTAAAAACTAGTTGACATCAATGACAATACATTGACTGATTCAATTGCCTTACATATCACTTTAGTAGCTTAGTGATCTCTAATCACCATCTTTTACTTGTCCATTCATTTCATCAAGATATTCAATCAGTTGTAGGTTATCAATCTCTCCCTTTGGCATTGATGGCAATACAAATATGAAATATGCCATTAAATACCAAACATCTATACTACGACTATATCAGTAAATGCTATAGCTTGGTAAGCTCTCCCTCGCTTGTACATTTAATATGTTTAATCACTACACAAAATTTCATGAAGACTCTCCCTATGAATTTGATCTTCTCCTCCCTATGATTCTTCTCTCTCTTTTTGATTCTTCTCTCCCTCTAGATAGATATTTCATTGATTCCTTCTCTCCCTTTGACAATAATGCCAAAAAGAATAAACATATCTTCACTAGCCAAAATATTATCTCTGTTGTTTGGTTCAGATCAAGTACCTTCATGTACCGATATGCAGTGTTCTTGTTCTATCTTTCACAACCTTAGGAAGCCTAAAGTGTGAATAATATGCATCAACATTATTTGATATTCTGATAAGGTATAGGTTGATGCAACCTCCTGATCACCTTAGTGACCGATAGACAAGGGATGGACCCCTAGTCTAGTCCTCAAGTATTCAAATGTATCCTTAGGTAAGAGTTTGGTAAATATGTCTACAAGTTGTTCTTTTGATTTCAAAAATTCCAGTTTCACTTACTTTTCTTGTACTTTCTCCCTCAAGTAGTGATACTTAATTGATACATACTTTGTCTTTGCATGCATCACTAGATTCTTAGAAATCTTTATAGAAATTGTGTTGTCACAATATATTATCACTGGATCAGTGATCTTTTCATTCATCCCTTTCAAAAGTTTTTTTATCCATGCAATGCTTGAATAATTAGCTGCAACAACAACATATTCTTCTTTGGTAGTAGAATGAGAAATACACACTTGTTTCTTTGTTATCCAAGTAACTAATCTTTCTCCCAAAAAGAATGCTCCACCGATAGTGCTTTTTCGATCATCAATGTTTCCAGACCAATCTGCATCGGTGTACACTTGTAGTTCAAAATTGCCCTCTTTCTTGTACCATAAACTATAATTCTCTATATTTTTCAAGTATCTTAGAATCCTCTTAACAATAGTCATATGTGATTCCTTAGGATTAACAGAAAATCTTGCTACAATCCCAACTACATGTGCAATATCCGGTCTACTATGCACAACATACATTAGTTTTCCAATCATTGATCTATATAGTGTTTCATTTACCTTGGTTGACTAATCATCCTTTGTTAATTTTCATCTTGTGACCATTGGTGTACCTAATGGTTTTGAATCTTACATTCCAAAGGTCTTTAACACTGATTTGATGTACTTTGATTGTGTTATGAATATCCCTTCACATTGTTATAGAATTTGCAAACCAAGAAATAATTTAATCTCTCCAAACATTGACATTTCAAATTCCTTTCTCATTTCATCAACAAATGATTTGCATAGATTATCATGTCCTCCAAATATGATATCATCAACAAAAATTTCAGCAATAAGAATCTTGTCATTAGTTTCATGTTTCAAATATAAATTACTATTATCACTTGTTCTAACAAATCTAATACTAATAAGATATGAGTGCAGTCTTTCATACCATGCTCTCAGTGCTTGTTTTAGTCCATACAATGCTTTGCGAAACTTTCATACCATGTTTTTATGATTTGGATCAACAAAACCTTTAGGTTTTTCAATGTAAACCTCTTCCTCAAGTATCCCATTCAAACATATTTGAAATCCATTTGATATACTTTAAATCCTTTGTAGGAAACATACGAAAGTAATATTCTAACCCCTTCAAGTCTTGCAACTGGTGCAAAAGTCTCACCATAATCAATACCTTCTTCTTGTGCATATCCTTTACATAAAAGTATTGCTTTGTTCCTAGTGACTTCACCATTTTCAATCAACTTATTTTTGAATATCCATTTGGTTCCAATAACATTGTTATCATTCCTTCTTAGTACCAATGTCCATGTTTTGTTCTTCAATATTTTCTCAATTTACTCATTCATTGCTTTAATCTATTCATCATTCTCAAGTGCATCTCTAACATTTTTAGGTTCAAATTCACAAACTAAACATGTGGTGTTTCTCAACTTACTTCGTGTCATCATGCCATCTTTCTTGTCACCAATAATCTGATTCTATGGATGGTGTCTTCTCACAAATTTTTCTAACACTTTCTCTCTTCTTTGTTCATTAGTCAGTGTATGATCAAGATCTTCCTCGGTAGCTATTTCCTAATTCTCAGTCTCTATAGGTTGTTTCTTGGTATCTTTATCCCGTTGCTTAGTGATTTCAATCTGTTACTCGAGTAGAATGTTAGGTTTCTCAATATATGTGAATCTACCATAGTCTTCTGGTTCCTTTTTTCTTTCTTCAACATTTTTTCTCAGCAAACTCATCAACTCTCACATTTTCACTTTCAACCATTTTGTTAGAAACCTTATTCAAATATTTGTAATCTTTACTTTAAGTAGAATATCCTAAGAATATTCCTTCATCACCTTTAGAATCAAATTTTCCATTTCTATCATCTTTCAAAATGTAACATCTACTTCCAAATAATTTGAAATAACTTACATTCGGTGTGTACCCATACCATAACTCATAAGGTGTCTTGTTTGAATCTTTCTTCAGTTGTACTTGGCTCAATGTGTATATAGAAATGCTAAAAGATTCTCTCCAATATATTTGTGCAACATCTTTCTCAATCATCAGTGTTCTAGCAAAATCAATGATAGATCTATTCCTCCTTTCAGCAAATCCATTTTGTTGTGGTTTTCTAAGTGCAAAAAAATATCTTTTAATTCCATGCTCATTACAAAAGTTAGTGAACTCATCAGAAATAAACTTATCTCCTTTATTTGATCTTAAGCATTTTAACTCTTTTCCACTTTCCTTTTCCACCTTAGCTTTATACCATTTAAACATCTTGAAGGCTTTAGATTTCTCTTTCAAAAACATAACTGTCATCATCCTAGAGTAGTCATCAACAAATAAAATAAAATATATGTCACCATAATAACTTTTAGTTCTCATAGGACCACATAAGCTGGTGTGAACCAACTCCAAAATAGCTTTATATGAATAGGTCTTGCTCTTGAAACTAGATTTTGACATTTTTCCTATTTGACATTGTTTACACATACCATGGTCAGGTTTAGATAAGCTCAGTAAGCCTCTAACTTTTATTTTCTTATTGATCTTAACCATGTTGTCAAAATTTACATGAAACAACTTTTTGTACCATAACCATACATCTTTAGTTCTATCCATTAAACAAGAAGTTTCAACATTATCAAGATAGAACATATTACCTTTTGATTGTTCACCAATACCGACCAACTTTCCAGTTTCATCATAGATTTTCACCTTTCTACTTTCAAATGCAACTTGGTGACCTGAGTTATTTAGCTATGCTACACTTAAAAAATTATAGTTAAGTCCCTTTACCCAATATATATTCTCACATCTAATCTTATTGTTCAACAAGATAGATCCCTTTCCTTTTACTAGACAAGGTGTATCATTTCCCATTTTAAAAGATCCTCCATTATAGTGTTCAAGGTATTCAAATTTATCCTCATCACCAATCATATGATGTGTACAACCACTATCAATAATCCAAGTATCATTCTTGCTAAATTTAGAAATAAGTGCTATTTCAACATACCTTTCTTCTTCTTCTTCTTCTTCTTTCAGAGCTACAAATACCACCTCAAATTCTTCATCAGTGTCGATGTCGGTGTTATCATCATCATCTTTAACAAGATAAAATTCCTTATTTCCTTTGTCTTTGTAGTTTCAGTTGCTTCTTCTGTCATATTGTCAGTTGCCTCTGCGATCTTGGTTATCTCTTCTGCCAAACTTTGTTTCTCCGGATGGTTCGTTATCTTTTTCATCATCTTTTTGGTTAGGACACCTAGTTGCAATGTGGCCAATCTCTTTATAGTTAAAACATACCAAAGGTAATTTCCCTTTATGTCTTCCTTTATGTTTTTGTAGTCTCTTAGCCATTAATGCTTCAAGTTCATCAAGTTCATCCTCATCACTATCTCTGTCACTCTCATTTATTATCATGTGTTTACTACTTGATTTACCAATTTTCAAGGATGACATAAATGCAGCTTCAACATTTGGAATAATACTATTATCATAGTTATTCAACTCAAAAGTAGTTTATTTATCGATTAGGCTATCAAGTGTAAGAACGTTACCCGAGGCTGATCTCATTTAATGGATTGCAGAGATTCTAATAGCATAAATAGGTAGTAAGGTTATAAGAATTTTACTCACAACTATATCTTCATCAATAACACATCTTGCTCCTCAGATAGCATTAACAATCTCCTTAACTCAATTGATGTACTATAAAATGTTCTCTCGTTCTTTCATCTTCATGTTGTCAAACTTTCCTCTAAGACTCTTGTATGTGACTGAATGTGACCTCTAAATCAGGCACAACAAAACATGGTCATTATTCACTTGATAGAATTTGGGAGAGAGTATGGAGAACTCAATCCAAATTCCATGGTGAGGTGACCTGTTGCCTCCTATGTGAATGGGGTGTTTGAATACTCTCAGAACGAGAGCCAACAGCCAGGAGACCAATTCAACAATGGAGGATTTGAAAGCAAATATGAGCAAAATGAAACTAAGCTAAGAATGAATGCAATTAATCTAGAAAACTTTGAAAGAAATATGAAATGCAAATTTTTATTTGATTTTGAAATAAAGATGATATTAGACTAAGAACAAGTAAGCAAATTTAATCTAAATGTGAAATGCAATTACACTAATATGAGAAATTAAACTAGATAATGCAATAAAAGAGCTTTGAAAATAATGAGATATGAGACTAAAAAAAATGCTATAGTAAGGATGCTCTCAAAAAATTGCTCTCCCTTGAATGAGAAAAAGAGGTTCATTAAATAGAAAAGCCCAGAGAGGAATGAAGAGTTTCTTGATTCGAAACGGTGGACTCTTCATTCCTAATTGAGACAAAAAGAAAATGAATTATTTAATTAAAAGAATGGAATTTGCCACATGTGGGAGGTGACCTTTCGAGTAATTTGAATTGTTAAATTCAAATAAAGAGGTGTCCATTCAATTAACCAAATATTTATTAATTCCTTTTTAAGGGTAATTAGCCAAAAGGGGTAGATTTGATTTAATTCAAAGTGCTTAGGACTTTAGAACTAAATTAAATTATCATAGAGGTAATTTAGCTAATTAAAGTCAAGGACTTTAGGAATTAATATTAATATTTGATTATTGCAATTTAGGGTCTTTGCAATTGACATCAAGTCAAGTAAAGTCAAGCAGGAGAGAGAAAATTGCCTAGTGGACTAGGACTTTTGAAGATGTAAAATTGAGATAATGCACCAAAATTGATGAAATTAAATAGGTGCCAATTTTGGGGTATTACATTTGCCCCTCTTTGAATTGATGTGCGAACAACGCATTGATTCAAAGAATAGTCTGAAGTGACAGATGAAAGCAGATCAAAGCATAAATTTTCTGAAGTCTAAGTTAGATTGCAAAGACAACGGTCTTAGAAGAGAACCAGAATCGGGGTTAGATTGCCCCAATACCAATTGATGAAGATGCAGATTTAGGACTATCTCTGAATCAGGGTTAGATTGCCCCAATATGAAGCTTAGTCCTCCGAGACCTGGGTTAGATTGCCCAGATAACGATCTAAAAGAGATTTTGAGAGTCATCTCTAGAACGAAGCTTGACTCCCAGGAATTAGGGTTAGATTGCCCCAATACCTAAAAAGATTTCAAGAACCATCTCCAGAATGAAGTGTGATCCTTGAGGATCTGAGTTAGATTGCTCAGATACCTAAGAGATAGATGATAAGATAACAAGATGCGAGGCACCAAGATGCCCCTAGCGATGAGAACTGATGATTCAAATCAGACTAATTCAAGAATAGATTTGACAAGATTCAAATGATGTAATCATCCTGCCCCCTCGGGAGAAAAATTGAAAGATGACATGTCAGAAGGATGATAAACAACAAGAGATTATAGAGCAAAAGTAATTAGACTAGATTCGCGAAGCTGCAAAAGTGAATTGGAGCAAAGTAGAGGTCCTGTTGACCAAGTTTGACCATAGTTGACCATGGTTGACTAAATTTGACTTGAATTGACTTGATGAAAAGAAGCAAAGATCTCAAGAACATGATGTAAAGATGAGGATCTGGCAAGAAAATGATGCCAGAAGGTTGACTGCACAAGCATCCAATCCAGAAGGAGTTCAATATTTAAAACACGATTTTGAGCTATCTAGAGATGTCAGATTTTGATTTCGATCCCGAAAAAGGATGCAACCAAGATGAGACTACGATAAAAGATGAGAACCTTTGATGAGCAGATCCAGAAGAAAGCAATCAAGAGAGCAACAAGAAAGTGCTCCAAATGCAAGCCTAGAATGAAAGATGCAAGTCTAAATGCAAGCCTAGGATGAACAAATGCAATCCTCCAGACTCGGCTGTTGGACTCATCATATTTATCATCATTGAGTTCATTTAAGCACGGGGAAATTGCAAGATGCCATACAATTCTCCCCAACATGAGAATATGAATATGACATAAGTCTTAAATTTTTCAGAAGAGGTGTAAGCATTAAGGCACAAGAAGCCAGAATGACCTGAACACCTATTCCTTTTAATCTAGCAAGTTAACATAAGCATTAGAGCATAAATGCTAGAATGACTTGAATGTCTCTTGCAATAAACACACCAAACACGTAGGAGTTCCTTCTTTTTCCAAAGAGTGCTTGCAGTGACCCTTATGTTCACTTAACAGGACGAGCGTTTACAATTTCATCAGTAGCAAAAAGAAGTCACTCAAAAGACAAGGAGAAGAACCAACCTCACCAAAGCATCCATATAAAAGGAGTCGAGGTATGCATGGCCATCCAATATGAGATAGAGGCTCTTACAAACGGACACCCCTCTTAAATGAATTCTTTGGATCAGTGGAACTAAACCAACAAACAGAAAGAAAAAAAAAGCAAAGCAAACAAACAAGCACTCAAAGAAAACAAAGCTCAACATGTCTCAAAGGAACACACATTTAGTTTTAGTTTCAGTTCAAGTTCATGTTCAAGCGGATTGAAGTCGATTCAGAAAGATAACATTTGAAGTCTCAATGAGATAATGACTGTAGGAAGACGTAATGAGAATCACTGGTGATTGATAGAAGGGAGAAATCCCGAAGAAGAGAGATCGAACGAAAGCTAGGTATCTGTAGGCAGGCATAGTGGGAACCACTGGCGACCAATGCTCAAAAGAGTTTCTGAAAGTGATAGGACAATGCCCCCTAGACCAGGTAGGTGCCCCCAAGTGTGAACCAATTCCAATCTATGAAGAGTCGAGCAAAATCTCGAAGACACTGAAAGCAAGGCATGAGCTAGCAAACCAAAGCAGGAAACAAACTAAAGCAGGAAAGGAAGGAAACTAAAGCAGGAAACTAAGAGCCAAGCGATGCTGAGATGAGATGTTACTTCAGGAAAACAAGAGGCACCTATTTACCAGGTTTTCACCATTTTGGCAGAGATTCTATTTTTGCTACCATGCGCCTGTTTACCAGGTTTTCATCAATGGCACATTTTTCTCTTTTTCAATTTTTTTGTACTTTTCTCTTTTTTTGATTTTTTTGTATTTTTTTGAATATCTCATTTTTTTTGTATTTTTGATCTTTTGATTTTTTTTTGTATTTTTAACATTTTCTATTTTTTTGTATTATCAAGGCACCTGTTTACCAGGTTTTCACTAAGATGATCATTTTTTCAGGACATTTTGCAATTTTAAGAATTTTTTGCAATATATCAATTTTTTTGGATTTTTTTAGGATCAATAAGTATGTACATGAGCATACTGAGAATGTCAGCTATAGAACTTCTTCAAATGAAGAGCGTTGATGGGCTCTTTGAGTTTCTTTCCTTTAATAGGAATCTCTGGAAACACAGTCATTTGTAGTAGTAGCCAGCTGAGAAGTTGCAGAATCAGAACTAGATGTTGTAGCAGTAATAGGAGAGCCAACCAGTAGTGTCCAATAGTCAAGAGATCCATAGTCAAGGAAAGATCACTTAAGTGAGACCCACAAATATCCTCATGGACACACCTTAACTCTTTGTCAGATTTCCCACGCTCTAAACGCTTAGGAAGAGTACATTCTAGATTTTTCTTAGTCATGCCATTAGCAATAAGGAGATACTGATATGCACTTTGGGAAAAGGCAAGATGGAGTGAAGAGTGTAAAGTATGAGAGGCAAGGGTGATGGAATGGAGGGAAGCATGAGAATTTTGGAAGCTCAAATGACAACTTTGATTTTTTCTTTCTTTGGAATCCACATAGCTTTTGATTTTTTTCTTCTTTACTTTGAGGTGCTTTTGATGACAATGCCTGTAGAATGGATTTTGAGATCCATTTTTTATTTTATTTTCTAGCTTTTGATTGTCTTCTTCTTTTTGAGGACCTTTGCGGTCTTTTGAACACCTTTGTTGCTTTCCTTCTTCGTAGTCACATGTTGATTAGATGGGACATGGTGACCTTGAGATATAAGTGGATTCTCATTATTTTTATTTTTATGTTGCACATCCAAGTTACTTCCAAAAGACTCAAGAATTGTGGATGAAAGAGGCTTATATGACTGGTTTAGGTGGAGAGATGGGAATGGAAGTGGGCAGGCCACTTTTCTGGGAGATGAAGGGGGAAGAGAAATCGATGGGATGGGCTCAAGTGCAAATATATCAGTATCATCCTCATCATTCATGGATGCATCAAATAGATCAAGAAAGTAATCTTCCATAGAGCATTGTTGATTGTGAGTCATCTTAGAAGAGTCAGATAAGTTTGGAGGAATATTATGTGAGCCTAACCAAGATAACCTATTCCAAGATTCAGGTCCCCTTTCAGGTGGTAAGAGTGCACAAATAGGAGCCATTTCAATTTTGGATCTTCCAATATTCCATGAAGCTGTAATAGAATGGGGTCTTACATACCCATGATTTGTTGGAGCAGTAGGAGTATAGCTTGGAGTAGATGGCCTAGGAGCCATAGGAATGATCTCCATAGGAGGGTGGAAAGGATCATCATCAATAGCTTGATCTAGAGGATCATAAATTTCTCCTCTTTCTGAGTTGTTAAGACTAGCATATAGGTGCATAGCATCAACTGGTATTTCCATTGTAGCATCTGATATAAAGTCCCATTCAGCTAGAGACATAGTCAGAGGTAGACTTTCTTCATTGTTGTCATCTAACATAGGAAGTGTTTCTTCAACAGTAGGATCTTGTTCAGTAGTAGAAGCAGAAAAGTAATCTGGAATAGGCACACCTTGAGGCATACCCAAGAGAAGAGAAGCATCCAATAGTTTCTCCCAGTCAATATGTGTATCATTGGAATCGGCAGTAGTAGGATTTTGTTCAATAGTAGAAGTGGTTGAACAATCTAGAATAGGCATACCCAAGATAAGCGAAGCATCCAATAGTTGCTCCCAATCAGTATGTGTGCCATTGGAATCGGCAATAGTAGGATTTTGTTCAACAGTAGAAGTGGTAGAACAATCTAGAATAGGCATACCCAAGATAAGCGAAGCATCCAATAGTTGCTCCCAATTAGTATGTTTGCCATTGGAATCAGCAATAGTAGGATTTTGTTCAACAGTAGAAGTGGTAGAACAATCTAGAATAGGCATACCTTGAGGCATACCAAAGATAAGGGAAGCATCCAACAATTGCTCCCAATCAGTATATGTGCCATTAGAGGCAATGACATATTCAATAGTAGCTGCAGTAGTAGAAATCTATTCAGTAGAGTGTATAAAATCCTCCTGGTGAGGACCAAAATCATGTTCCTAAAGCACTTGAGAAGGTAGATAAGACTCTTTCTGGTAGTCTGAATCAAAATTTTGAACATTCAAAGATCTTTCATGTGTCATAGGCTGAATCTATGTTTCTTCATTATCTAAATCCTTGCATGAGTGAAAGCTGTAGCTAGGTCGGTCAAGCTCATCACTCTGATAGCCAATACCAAATCTATCTTCAGAGGGTTCTTCATAGGAATGTGGAGATGTAGGGAGAGTTGTCAATGACAAGATGGACTCAATCTGATATTCCCCCATGCCAATATCTTTGATCTTCAAGGTCTTTTCTATTTCTTTGAGCTTAGCATCATAGAACTCAATGGACTCTCTATTGGTAGGAACAAAGCTGTCTGTTGTTTGGGTAAGCATCTTAGCAGAGAAAGTATTTAGGCTAGCACTATTGTTAATGAGGATGTGGGGGATATGCTCGGGACCTTCCATAACTTCAATGTGTAGGGAAGCATTATGCGGGTGGCTCAGCAAGTGATCATCTTCCTCAAAGAATGATAAATAATGAGGCGAGGTCAAATGACCCACCATAGATTGAAACTAGTCGAGATTGAGATCTTTGGGGACATTTTCCTCAGTGAGGGCTTTATCGATAGATAGTTTTGGTTTGGATGTCAAAGGTTTAGGACCTTTGAGAACAATCTTTGCATGAGATTGAGGGATAATGTTCACACAAGCTGGAGATTTTGTGTAGTTATAAGAGGGAGGTGCAGGGCCTCGCAAGACAAAGGGAGTTTTGGGTTTAGGAGTATCCTCGCTCCCTGGAGCAATGATCATGGAATAGTGAGAGAGCCAAGGTTTGTTTCTAGCAAATTGGGAAGGCGGTTGAGCTTTTGTCGTAGCCTTCTCAGTGGCTTTGATCGTTTGTATGTTAGAGCTGAGATTGAAAACCAACTTTGAAGGTTTTGGCATGTTAGAGCTGAGATTGAAAACCAACTTTGAAGGTTTTGGATCTCCCATTTTGTTGGTAGTATTATGAGAGATCGTGAAAGAGTTGATAGGTTCAAAAGGATCAATAGGTTTAATTTTAGAAAGTGACCCTTCAGAGTCTTGTTGGTCTTCAAACAATGGGTTATAATATTCTTGAAATAGTAAGTCAGACTGTATCTGAAACAATGGATTGTAATACTCTTGGAATGATGAAGAATGTGAGGATTCCTCACGAAGTTCAGATTTTGCAATAGATTCAGAATGATCTATGTCTTGATTATGAGGTTTACTTTGATCTTGATCAGCATTCTGAATGGGATAAGTCTTGCCACTTTGAGTCGTGATAGTCATAGATGAAGATGTAATGAGCAAAGATTTGGGATAAAGCTAGACTCTGTCTCTAAGATAACGAAAAGGAGATAAATGGCTAGAACAGCCAAGATGCAAGATGAACCTGGTACGAATTGTCAAAAAGAGATGGCTAGAACAGCTGAGATAAGACAATTGCAATGCAAGGTACAAGAGCACAATGAGATAAGGTAGACTAATGAGAGACAATATGAGTCAAAGCAAAGATCGATTGATTCCTAACTCAAGACAACTAGTTTCTGACGGTAAACGACAGGAAAATAGAAAAACAAATCATGGATAAAAAGGCAGATCAGATTTATGTCATTGATCAAGTACATAAGACAACAATCAAGGAGTTCAAGAAAACAGTCTTCAAGCAATGGGCAAGGGACAAAGCAACCTTGTGCATGAACAAGAATAGTGACTTAGTATTTCTACTCCCTAAGGACTCTACTTGTGTATGTTCTTGAGAATGTTTTAGCAGGCACTTAAACACAACAACATCCTAGCAAGTTGTCTACAAGGATATACATGACTTTTCTAAAGGGAGTCCTCGATATACGCAAGGTACGTGAGGCCCAAATCCGTAGATGAGAAGAATCTAAAATCACACAGCCGGAGGGAGACAGTAACCCAAATCTCCTCCTTCACTTCTCAAAGGTATAAAGTTCTTTGAGGCTTAGCCAAGAGTGAAATCTAACTCATTCCCAAGAGAGGTGTTTTTGGATTCACCTCCCGATATTTATACTCCGCCAGAACATGGGAGTTAAGGTCATCCCTTGAGGTGATGAAATCCCCAAGCAGGCCTTCTAAAAAAATGAAAAGTAAGTAATTCTCTATCAAAAAGTATTGAAAAGCACTAAAGGTGGTGCATTTAACCCTTCAAGTAAATGTGAGGTGAGTCCACAAAGTGGTGCTTTTAACTCCTCACACAAACTCAAAGTGAGTCCACACCCTAGAAAACAAGTGAGTTCCAAAAAGCACAAAAGGGTTGCCAAGTGGAACAATTAACGATTCTTTCCTATAGACCCCTCCCCTTTAATGTGGCACTGAGATTGCAACCATAGGGTGAAAATGAGGGGCCGGTGGATTAGCGAGTCCAATAATCCAAGATAGAAATCTAGATCAATCACAAGTAATCTAAGACTGCTAATCAATACTACTCATAAGTGCAAGAGGGTTTGAATCATGGAATATTTAACTTTCCAAGTAAACATGAAGTGAGTCCACAAAGTGGTGCATTTAACTCTTCATGTAAACTAGGAATGAATCCATGCCCTAGATTACTAAATGAGATGTTTTGATATTTGAAACCAAGAATTACTTAATGTTTAAACATAAGCATTCACTTAAACACAAACTTGTATGAAAGAAAATCTATGTTCATTCATTTCCCATTAAGAGCATCAATTAAAATGTGTTCTATGAAAGCATGTAAACACTCAAGCCAAACACACGAGAGGGTCAATTTTAATCCCAAAGTCCAAATGTTTTAGAGATTTTAAAAACTCACCTTAGGTCTAAAGATCTGCAATCCAACATTTAGCACACATCCGAAAGTACAAAATCAAGACAAATCAATGGCAAACCGTAAGATATGTAACATTGTTGTCTTCAAGACAGTATTTAAAGATTGATTTATTTGACCCATAAAATCACAATATTAAATTTTTTAGAAAGAATGAAGTTTTTAGCCAACATCAAGAACTACCATTTCCCAAAATTAAAAGGTCTTATGATTTCATTTGGTACCTCAACCAATAACCTTTTCAGACTGTAATTTTTCTGTCATAAATCAGATTTAAAAAAACCAAACCCTGCCTAGGGAATCACATATCTTTCTCAAAAATAATCCAAATGAAACCAAACCAAATTCACAGTAACTATTAATGAATATAGTTTCCAAATATGTAATCCATTTATTTTTCCCATTTATAAATCATTTTCTAAGAGCAAATCATTGCCTGCAACTCCAATGCAGATTGTTAAAAATTAGTTTTCACTCAAATGCCTATAACTTTCACAAATCTGAATAAAAATGACTCAAACCAAAAGGAAATTAAAGCTAATTCACGTATCTTTCCAATGAATATTATTAAAGATATTTATTCTTCATAATTTGTCCGTACCAAATGTTTCAATCTGACTATATTCAGAGAATCTCAAATCTGCAAATATCCACTTTCACCAAAATGATCATACCTTATTCATTTCTTTATAAAAATGAACCAAACCAAAAGCATGAGAAAGAAGATTCATTATTATATCCATCCATTACTATATTAAAAGTTTTTCAGGCTGTACATGACCGTACAAGGCCTGGAACCAACACTAAAATTAAAAAACCAATCAAGAATGAGGCTAGAAATTGATCTTTTCTACCCCATGGTGGGCACCAAAATGTATGTGACTAAATGTGACCTCTAAATCAGGCACAACACAACATGGTCATTATTCACTTGATAGAATTTGGGAGAGAGTATGGAGAACTCAATCCAAATTCCATGGTGAGGCGACCTGTTGCCTCCTATGTGAATGGGGTGTTTGAATACTCTCAGAACGAGAGCCAACAGCTGGGAGACCAATTCAACAATGGAGGATTTGAAAGCAAATATGAGCAAAATGAAACTAAGCTAAGAATGAATGTAATTAATCTAGAAAATTTTGAAAGAAATATGAAATGCAAATTTTTATTTGATTTTGAAATAAAGATGATAGTAGACTAAGAACAAGTAAGCAAATTTAATCTAAATGTGAAATGCAATTACACTAATATGAGAAATTAAACTAGATAATGCAATAAAAGAGCTTTGAAAATAATGAGATATGAGACTAAAAAAAATGCTATAGTAAGGATGCTCTCAAAAAATTGCTCTCCCTTGAATGAGAAAAAGAGGTTCATTAAATAGAAAAGCCCGGAGAGGAATGAAGAGTTTCTTGATTCGAAACGGTGGACTCTTCATTCCTAATTGAGATAAAAAGACAATGAATTATTTAATTAAAAGAATGGAATTTTCCACATGTGGGAGGTGACCTTTCGAGTAATTTGAATTGTTAAATTCAAATAAAGAGGTGTCCATTCAATTAACCAAATATTTATTAATTCCTTTTTAAGGGTAATTAGCCAAAAGGGGTAGATTTGATTTAATTCAAAGTTCTTAGGACTTTAGAACTAAATTAAATTATCATAGAGGTAATTTAGCTAATTAAAGTCAAGGACTTTAGGAATTAATATTAATATTTGATTATTGCAATTTAGGGTCTTTGCAATTGACATCAAGTCAAGTAAAGTCAAGCAGGAGAGAGAAAATTGCCTAGTGGACTAGGACTTTTGAAGATGTAAAATTGAGATAATGCACCAAAATTGATGAAATTAAATAGGTGCCAATTTTGGGGTATTACAACTCTCATCTCTTTCTCTCATCACATTCACATCTCCTTCATGAACTAGTACAAGTTTGTCCCACATTGCTTTAGCATTAGTGCATGTCTTGATATCTTCAAATTTTGCATCTATTAAGACAACAACAATTTATATCATGGTCATGTTGTGTTCATGTCTATCTCTCAACTGATCAACAGTCAAAGGTCCAATAGTCAGTTGAATGTAGGCATTGTCTAGGTAAAATATTACAGATTCTCCAATTCAAGATATATGCAACTTCATTCTCCTTTTCCATGTTGAGAAGTTGTCTTTGTTCAGCTTTGGCACCTTTGTCTTAAATAGCTTGTGATCTTTCGCTTAAGTCCTTTAAACTTTCCTTCCAAGAAACCAATGTTCTCTGATATCAATTGTTAGATAATTGAGAGGGGGGGGGGGGGGGGTGAATCAATTAGTTCCAGTTATCTTATAGTCCCAAATCTCCCAGATGTATATATTCAAAATTTTCAAACAAATTTTCAACTCGGTAAGCTATCAACAATAACTTTCTCTTCATCTACCGATTGATAGTAAATTCAATATTGTATTTATCGATCAGACTAGTTATGAAATGTGTAAAGTAAAATAATAATTCAATCACATCAAATACACATAACACAAAGATTTAACTTGGAAACCCTGTTAGGGGAAAAACCACCTAGGAATGGTAACCCAAAATAATTCACTCTTTTGAAGTGAGATTGGTTAGGAGCCATCCCTGTCAAAGGTTACAAAACACACTATAAGGTGTGACCTAGTTAGAGGATTTATCACTAACATTTCTCTCTTGACCAAAATTCACTATGGGGTCAACAAGAAAATAATAAACATTCATTCAATGTCATATTGAAATACAAAAGACTGTTAAGTCCACTCAGTTAAGATATTTTTTTGTAATAATGGTTAAACTGATACAATAATGATCTAATTCAAATACAACTAAGATTTTCATATTTTTAGATCTATGCTAAGCTCAAAATACCTCCTCTAATCAATATTTAATTCAATCCTTCATATCCTCCATCTTATTCAACTCAGTGAATAATACCTTGACACTCAGTAATGCTTGCAATTTAGCATGGTTATGTCTATAACTAGTTTGATTAGTGGTGCATAAAAATAGTCCTTTCATGCAAATTATCCCATAGTTGTCAATAAGCTCTAGACTCAATAATGAATCTCATGTCTCTTTAAATAGACTTCATAAACTATTTTCTTATCATTCATTGGATTTTTCCTCTTAATCTCCATCATTCCTTTTGCCACTTCAAGCTTCCTTGAAAAATGTGTCTATAACACATTTCATTCTTCTTCATTTGATCAATCTTGAATTTTGTCAACCGTTAGATCATCATAAAAAACTTTATCTTTTACCTTAGAATTAGAAGCAATTGTCCAATTCATCAATTAAGTTAGATGTTATAACCTTTATTTGTTTCTTTCACTCAGTCAATACCAGAATGTGTTGGTGATAACTAAATCGGTTAGTACTATTACTCAGTATACACTGCAATGGCTTGGTGTATACAAAAATATTCAATTACTGACCACATAAACTTGTTTAATTTTGATCTTCAATCTATAACAATGTAATGTAATACAATCAAGTCAACAACATGATGCCATAGACTCATCAATAAGTTACCCGATGTTTACCATAGCTATATGTTTTATATCCATCTCATGTTTACGTAGATATCTCATTTCTTTACCTTTTTCTTCTTCAGATGTTTGTAACTATTATGATAAGTACAATCAAAACTAGTTGACATCAATGAAAATACATTGACTGATTCAATTGCCTTACATATCACTTTAGTAGCTTGATGATCTCTAATAATTGTCTTTTACTTGTCCATTCATTTCCTCAAGATATTCAATCAGTTGTAGGTGATCATATTTTTCTTTATTTTTACATGTCGATAAGATAAAACTGTTAGGAATGGGAACACTGAGAGAGGGGGGGGAAGGGGGTGAATCAATGTTGTATAATTAATTTATGATACTTGAAATTTAACTCAATTATTTAAATACTAAAATGAATAGTAAAGAAAATTAAGTAATCAACCATAACACATAACATAAGATATGTTTACGGGGAAACCTTGGCCAGAGGAAAATCCGAGTGGGAATTAGTACCCATGAATAATTGTTCTTTGTATTATGAACTTGTTAATGTTCCTTTGCCCTGTTAGGAGAAGTCATTACAATGTTGAGTACAATGATCAATTAAGAGTCTATAAGTAACAAAAGTTGTTAGGGGTGGATGGCTCACTACCAGAGCTCACTGCTCGATGAAGAAAGCTACAACCTCCTGGTTATCAGATACACACTATATCTCTAAGGTGAACTGCTGCTTTGACACTACTGTCTGATCAGTTACTTTTGTGTGCTAATTCTTTAACCTCTTGTAAAGCTCTATATCATTCTTACTACTCTAATACATACTTGAAATATTTCTTCTTATCTCTCTATACCATTTCATACTCAAATACAAAAGTGCATGTCACTTATATACATGCTGAATAGACGCAACCAAAACTAACTACTAGGTCGGCCTATAAGTTAACACATACAACGCTTCCAAGTTAATTGGAAAAAGCATGTTTACATACAATGATATTAACATGTTTATAACACAATTACAATAGGTGCATTGCCTTTACAAAATAAAATGATATACACTAATTAAAATACAATCTATTGGCTCCATGCTCTGTTATGTTCTACCACTTACTGACTGTATCACTTAGACTTGCTGTAACTTCTTCATACTATCAAATATGACCATACTTTCTTAGACTTAGCTTTGTAACATACTCAAAAGATTATATCTAAGGGTGCATACCAAAACTTGGTCATACGCACGTGCGCTGATGCTCTGATCATCATGTGCTTCACTGTTTTCTCTGTCTTCCATACTTAACCCAATTTTGATCTTCTAAGTTAGTGCGCTGACACCAAAACTTCATATGAATTTGTTGCCATAATGAAAACATCAGACTTAGTCATATATAATAGTAAATTCAAATTTCCAACAATCTCCCCCTTTGTCATTAATGGCAACAAAGGAATATAGCGAAGTTGCAAAACTACATCTTTACACAAAAACTTGCTATCCTTTATCTTATCTTATACTGTATAGTGTACATCATATATTCTTCTATCTCCCTTAATCTATATACTCTACTCATAATCTATATACTATACTCCCCCTTTGACATTAATGAAAAAGGTGCTAAAAAATGAATCTCTAAGTACTTAAATAGAAAGTACATCTGGGTATGCAATCTGAAGGTTTGTTATTTCTTGTTGCCAAAAAACCTTGATTGCATCAACTATCTATAGATGGGTGCATAATGCATAGGTTAAGTTCTCTAGCTTTTCTAAATCTATACAAGGACCTTGATCATATGCCACAATCATGGCATCTATCTCCTTGATGTTCTGATTCAACACATCTAGAGAGGGTGCTAGTGCACATCTTAGCTAAGTTTATATAGCCCTTATCTTTGCCATTTATTTTTCTACCTTCTCAATCTTATCTATCTTTCCTTGACAAACATTATTGCACATGTTTATATCTATAGTGTGACCTTCCACTGATTTTCTTATTGCTACCATCATAGATTCTACTTCCTAAATTTTCTTAAGATGATCTGCAGTGAGTTTGTCTTTATTCATGCAGTCAACAATTATCTTCCTTCCTTTTTCTGCTAATTCTTTCAGCATTGCTTGATCGAGCTTAAGAGAATTAAGGTCAAGTGAGAAATTTCTTATCAATTGATTCAACCTTTTCTTGCTGTATTTCTCTTCTACAATCTGGGATGCTGATTCTTCAAGACTTGATAAATTTTCTTTGAAGCTTGATAGGATGCTGCTAACATCATCAATTGAATGAAAACTTAATAGTTTCTTATCCTTGGGTAGTAGTTTGTAATTTTAATTCTTATTGACCTTGATGATGGGTGGCTTGTGCCAATCTGTTTCTTCCTTTTAGGCATCTTACTTAGCTCAGGAGGTGGAGTGGACTCTAGATCCTTGCGGTTGTGGGTGCGGAGATGTTTTCTTCTGTCTTTTTCTTCTTCTCCTTAGGATCATCTGATTTTTCTATTTTCACTTTAGATGAGGGTGTGCTCTCAAGTTACATTGCAATCTTGACTTACCTTTCTTTATCCAAGTCTTCTTGGGTGACACCATGAATTTTTAGAATGTCTGAAGTAATCCTTGATGCTTTTCTCTTTATCCCAGCACTGTATAAGACAGAGTCTACTTGTCTTGTCTTGTCTTCATGAGTTCCCCATCTAGGTTCATTGGGATCCTTAGGTACTGATAAGAGGACTTGTGCATAAGCTTCAAAAATATGTTCCACTAATTCATATCCAAGTGGATGAATCCACTTTGTCCTAGGCTCAATTGCTTCCATGCATATGATATTAGTTTCCACCATGAAGCATATAGTATCTTTATACTTCTCCATAATACTTTCAGGTATCCTATACCTTCTCTACATCTTGATTCTGAATGTCTTAATCTCCAATTCCATGTAATCCTTTAAGGTGGTCTTTGATGTTTCCTTGAGTGAGATTTGAGGCAATGTAGGTAGGCTCTTGTCAAGATAAAGATCAAAAACCTTACCAACAATGTGAAAGTACATGTAGATGATCAGTGAACCAAATCTAAACACCTTACTCTTATCATGCTTTATGGCTCCAATGTTGTCTAACAAATGTGTGCACATAATCTCATAGAGGTTAAACTCTCTATTTTCCTTCACAATCCTTATAGCTTCCAGAATTGTTGCCACGGATACACTGTTCACTCTGTTAGCATGCAAAAACTTATAACCAAGTATCATAGCCATGATTTTAATGTCCTTCTCCTCAAGGGGATCAATTGTCATGCCATGCTTGTCACTACAAGACTTACAAGCCTTCTCAACTTGTTTCCTGACATCTTTACCTACCAGAAGTATGGCACTGACCTTAGAGAGTCCAGTCATCTCATAAATGAGATCTGTGGTTATGCAAACAGGAATTTCTCCAATCCAAAATAGATCATCATGAATTTTGATAAGAAGGATTTTGATCCATTCTGACTCATAGAACTCATATGTAGTCGCATATTCAATTGTAGGGTTATTTGATAAGTGCACAAATTCATCCTTGAATGTCATGTCTAGATTAACCATTGTCTCTATGTGTGACCTTTACCTATCTACTCCTACATGTTCCTTCTTACAATAAATGTAAGCACGAATGTCTTCTATGTGCATAACTCCCATTTGAGTTCTAGAGAATGCTCCTTCTAGGTCATCTAAGACTGACTTAAATGGATGCTTCTTGAAAACATATCTCTTCCTCTCTATAACATCAAATACAACTAGAGTGGCCATAAATTACTTGATTCAACTCTTGAAATAGGGTTCTAAAGGGTTTTTGAAATATCACATCTGAACTAGGGTTCCACAACAATTTAAACACTTTTCTGCTGATGAAAACAACTTCAATCTTTCAACACTAGCTACTATGATCTCCTGTGCTCTCTAAAGGCTTGATATCGAATGCAAAAGTGAAGATAATCGATCTCTAATGACTTATAAATCAAATTTCTGTAATTAATGCTTGCTGCGTAAACACAGGTTGCAACAGTGAATTTCAATCTCCATCCTTGCTATCAATCAGGAAGTGTGGTCTTGCATACTGCATCAACTAGTAACCAAACAACTAAAACCAAAGGTGCATAGTTAGTGGGTGAGTATACCAGCTACGCAGGGGTCTAGAGATTATCTAGCTCCCCCTATGACCATGATGGTCATTCATCCAGAAGTAGAAGGTGCATCCACTGAGGATGCACCTACTACTATGGTACTAACATTATCTTGCTTTACTTCCATCCAAATCTTTCTCATATCTTCTATAGCTTTAACAAACTTGACTTCTCTAGATTCATCCAATATTGATCCTTGAGACTTATCAGGTCTTTCTTGTCTTTGCACTTTTGATTTGCAAAACTTTGAGATGTGTCCAACCTTATTACAAGAGTGACAAATGACTGGAGGCCTTATATTCCTCGGTGCATTGATGTGAGTTACCATACTGCATTGTATAGCTGTATGACCATTGTAATTGCATATCTGACATGTAATGTTTAGAGGACTTCTAAAACTTTGCTGAGGTTGATTTCTTTGATTGTGCAGTGTCTGGCTTCTTTGATTTGATCTACAATTCATAGCTCTATGACCAAATTTATTGCATGAATAACAATAACCATTGAAAGGTCTTACCTCTTTACAATCTCTTGCTATATGTCCATGCTTGTTACATGCATAGAAAGTTCGGTTTACTAATTTGCATTCATCTTTAGATGGTTAAGCTTTAGCTTCAGTATGATTTTCAGTCTTCTTAGCTTTTGGAGATTCTTCTGGTGCTTTCATTCTTTCTTGCATATCATTAATTTGATTTTGTGCTTCATTGAATCCAATACCACTAGTATCTCCTTTGATCTTCTATGCATACAACTGTGACTCTATTAGATCAGTACTTGTGTGCAATTTTTCAATATGGTTCCTTGCTTCTATTAGCTTAGATTTCAACTTTTTCTTGGTGTTTTCTAACTCCAAGATTTTCATGTTTTCTTGCCTAAGTTCTTCATCCAACTGTTTATTTTCTTTGATATGTTCTTCATAGGCTTCTTGATTGTTGGTTAGCTTTTCATCCAAATCTTCAATCTGATCCTTTAGAGATGTGTTTTCTTCATTAATCTTTTTGACCATTTTTCCCAAATCATTTGTTGAACAATCTTTCAAATATTTTCTTAGTTTCTTGATGAATACTTGTGAACCACTAACCTTCAATTTCAGTTCTTCAATTTCTTTTTCAGATATGTCAAGATCTTCATGAGCTGCTTCAAGATTCTTCTTCAGATGTTTTACTTCTTCCAAAACCATGATCTCCTCAAGTGGTTAAACTTATCTTTAGAGGAACAAAGCTTTGATACCAATTGTTAGGAATGGGAACACTGAGAGGGGCGGGGGGGGAATCAGTGTTCTATAATTAATTTTTGATACTTGAAACTTAACTCAATTATTTAAATACTAAAATGAATAGTAAAGAAAATGAAGTAATCAACCATAACACATAACACAAGATATGTCTATGGGGAAACCTTGGCTAGAGGAAAACCCCAGTAGGAATTAGTACCCATGAATAATTGTACTTTGTATTATGAACCTATTAATGTTCCTTTTCCCTATTAGGAGCAATCATTACAATGCTAAGTACAATGACTCGGTTAAGAGTCTATAAGTAAAAAACCCTATTAGGGGTGGATGGCTCACTGCCAGAGTTCACTGCTCAATAAAGAAGGCTACAACCTCTTGGTTATCAGATACACACTATATCTGTAAGGTGAACTACTACTTTGACACTGATGTTTGATTAGTTCCTTTTGTGCACTGATGCTTTTGTTATCTCTATTTGAGCATTAAAGATTGTCATTAGTATCAAAGACATCAGTCAGTTACCTATGCTACTTTAGTCATTAACTGCTTGCACTTCAAGCTAGTCAGTTAAGTCTTTTCATTGAGCACCAGGGCAGTTCTACTGAGCATTTGTGTACAATGATACTGAGTGACAGTAAACACCAAGAAAATTGGACACCAAGCACCAGTGCTATTATCTAGTAGTATATACAGTGTTTACCAAGGAAGATAGAAAATGGCATAGTAATCAGGAATGGCACATCTATCTATGCAAATGGTTACAATAGAATCATAAAATGTTTTACCAAGATTGAGGATCATTTATTGTAAGATTCCATCATTAATTATGATGATGATCTTTATGTAATTACTAGATCTAGGTTATTTTTGTACACCGTAGATCTTAGGGTTTTCTCTAAGATATTGTAACCTAATTTTGTTAAGCGAAAAAAATAGTACACTATATAACTGTAATCTCATATTATTTTTGAATGTGTAAGAGAGAAGCTTGACAAGGAAGTTGAGAACATGAAAATAAGTTCTTGAAGCATTAGCCAACTTCAAGATATCAGTTATCAGACATAGCAGAATAGAATACAAAGACATTCAGATTAAGTAGAATCAGACAAGGCTACTAAGCAGTTTAGAGTAGAGATCTTCACATGAAAAGGTGATATCTATTCAATATTTCATAGATTTATATCAGACAAGTTGAGTTTTCATTAGCAGATATATACCTATTATTTTCTAATCATTGTAATAGAGTTTTGGTAAAATCTCTTAACAGAGTAGACCTTACAGTCTTTTTGTAAATCTCTTAACCGAGTGCACACTCAAGTAGTGTTGTCAAAATCCTATCACTAGGTAGATCTAATCGATCTGAAATGTTACTCCTAATAGGGTAAGATAACCAGAAGTGATCACCACTTGTAGCCCTAATAGGAAAACCTTTTCTATCTATAGTAGTAAAGAATTTGTGGGTGTCATCCCCGTCGTAATTTTTACCTTCTAACAAGAGTTTCTGCATTACCAAAATACTTGTGTTATGTGATGATATATTGTTGATTTCATGCTATTTACCTTTGATATTTAAATGAATGAATGATGCATGCAATGGACTCAAGTTATATTTGAAGGTTACTACTGTTTTCTATTTAAGGTTTATGAGTTAAAATTTTTTATGGGAACTGATTCACCCCTCCCCTCTCAATACCCTATCTCTCCAATCCAACAATTGGTATCAGAGCTCATATCTCTTATTGGATGGTTTAACCACTGAAGAGTAAAGATCTAACCATGGAGAGATATAAGTTGGATAAGATAATAGAGAATCAAAGGATTCAAATGCAGATGTTTGTTGAGTAGTATAAGAAAGCTAAGGATGACTTGAAAAAGTTACTCGTTCAAAGAAAGAACTTGGCTATTATGGAGAATGACATTAGTTACCATGAAGAAGGGATTGATGATTTATTTGATCACATTGGATCTAGTTCAGGAAGTATTTTTGATGGATCTAAAAGTGCAATCTCTGATTTGTCTTAAAAGAATCTTCACTTAACTGAACAAGTGAAAGCTCTACAAATTGGTCAAGAATCATAGATGGTGAGAATGATAGATATAATGAACAATGCTAGGTAGGCTGAGAAAGAAAGGAATCTAGCTGTTGAAGACTGAAGACATATAACTGAACAACTTTAAGAAAAAGAAAGTGAGATACAAAGACTCACCAAGCACCATTTCAAAATATCCAATCAGATGATGATTGTAAATCAGGAGGTCAACCGAGTAAATGGTGAACTGTCAAGAAAACTTGATGATATTGGAATACTCAGGAAAGAGAATGAGAAACTGAGGAATGAAATAAAAACTCAACAACAACACAATGAAATGATGAAATTGGTTGAAGATAGTTCCAAAAAGATTGATGATTTTATGACTAATCAAAGAAGATTTGGAAGTAAAGTTGGATTAGGCTATACTGGCAAAGGAGAATCATCCAAACAAGCTGAACAAGTCAACAAAAATCAGAATCAAAGACCTAAGATGCTATCATGCTATCACTATGGAAAACCGGGATATACCTCTAATATATGTAGAAGCAAAGCACAAGGTAAACCTCCAGTCAGTCCTAATTTTAATGATTACTATTATTATTGTGGCAAATTTGGTCATCAAGCTTATGAGTGTAGAGAAAAACTAAATAAGAGTGCTAACAATGCTACCATGGTGAAACTTTTTTATACTTGTAACAAACATGGACACACTGCACAAGAGTGTAAAGCTAAGATGAAGCAAGTATGGACACCAAAGTAGAAGAGAAAACCCAAACCATATCAACTAAAGAGACAAGGTAATTCTTATGTCTAAGATTACAACACATGGGCTAATTGTATTGCATGTGGTAGATATGGACACATTGCAACAAATTGTATGAGGAAAAGATGGACTGGACAATCATGAAGCTGGACAAGCACTAGAATGGCATGCTTACATTATCACAAGGTCGGTCATCTAAGAAAGGACTACAGAGACCAAGCACCAGAAGAAGGACATGTATTTGAGAGTGGAAACACTATTGCAGATATCATGAGAATCAGGAACACTATGTGGAAGAAGGCATCAAATGAGAATGGAAAGTCAAGAAATGCTGTCGGTGAAACCTCATCCACTAGATTAGGTGACATTGGTACCTCTACTTAAGGTGATATAGGTATGTATGAGACCGACATTTCAAAATGATCTTATTTTACATATAGTTCCTTATATATGATGGGCACATACCAAATCGACATGAATATAGATGCATTATGTAATGCCCACCCTTTCATCTTCCTATGTTAGACTGACAGGACTATTGCTTTGACACTTTGGATTTTATGATGGACTATGATTATTATTTAGTTAGCATTTGATGAGACATTTGAGCATATATATTTGGTTACTGCAGTTTATTTGGAAATATTAAATGAGTTATAATTTAATGATGAATGGCTAGAAATGAACTATCAGTAAAATGTTTTACATTGATTTGTGTTATGATGTTTTATTATGATCTAACCCTACTGACCCTATTATGGTTTAATGTTCACTGGTTGATGTGAGTGTAGGATGAGGAGGAGTAGTTGTAGTTACTCCCACAGGAGATCCACACAATGTCGCACTCTCCCTCCTTGGTTGCCATTGTCTGTTTATATTTATATATTTGTATATGCATATTAGTTGGTGATGTAGGATGTAGGTACCAGGTATCATCTCCACCTAGCTACACAAGTTTGAGTGTGCCTTCAAAATCGTTGAACTGTTGATGTGTGGAGATTTAACCAAGTTACTCCCGAGGTTACCCATGGACCTAGAATTTTGTTTAGGAATCGATCCTAGTTGGGAAGTGGAATGCAATTTATGTTATGGACTTGATTTGATGTTGGTTGGAGTTTATGTTATGAGTTAGAATTAATATATTTTATATGTATAATAAATAATTATGTTATAATTGTTTGTATTTTATATAGGTATGTGTATATGTGGGTGCACACACATATATCCATGCTTATATAAATAATAATAATTATATGTTATCATTATTTATGTTAAAGATATGGTGTTATAATAAGAAAATAAAGTGATTTAAATAAAGTATATTTAATAAATGTATTAAATAAAAAGTAAAAATAATAATAATAAAAGGGAAATGGCCTTTGTAGGAAAATTGGCTATTTAGGAGGGAGTTGAACTCGAGGCCTCCTAGAAGTTAGGCTACTTGTTTTCCTATTATGCTAGGTATTTTTCTTGAAAGGTATTTGTCTATTATTCTTGTTATGCTTTTGTTTAAAATATATTTTAATTAAATTTATTAAAAACCTTGATTGAGTCTTTACGGGAGATTATTTGGTTGTTCCTCCAACCAACTATGGAAGTTGGAGAAGTTGCTTCCCATAAAACAACTCCTCCAACCACATAGTTGGGGGATAAATATTTGAAGATTTTTATGTGCGGGAAGATGTTAATTTTTGGAAGATTTGTTTTCTTTTGAGTGGTCCGTAATTGATTTCTCCAAAATTTTTTGGTGAAAGTTTATGTGAGTTTGAGAGTTTTTGGATTGCTGGGAGTTGATTTCCAGAGGAAGATTTCTAGAAGGATATGTACTCAAGGATTGAAGCTCTGCAGAGATTATCCAGTCAAGGGAAGATGATTCTCCGTAGGACCCAAGGTATGGTCTAAACTAGGAAGAATCTCCATTCTTCCTCTTTGTGTGTGAAAATGTTTGTATATGATATGATAATAAAACTGTGTATGATTATATAGTTTTTGTTTATAATCATGTGGAAGGATGATTTTATCTTTTATTGAATTAAATAGGGAAGTTTAGTAAGAAATAGGAAGGGTCATGAAGGTGTAGGATTGAAATGCAGTCATTTCCTTACTATTTTCCTCTTGCATAATTCTTTGTGAAATTGATGCTTTTACCTAGGTTAATTTGGTCTGTAGGATCCTTAATATTCTCCTGTTTATCTCCCTTCTTTCTAGAATGTTCATGAGTGCTTTCGGAGTTTAGAACTGTTATTTCAAACCTTACTGGTTCATGTCGATTTGTGCACCACCTTTCTTTGTCCAGATCTAGAATAGATTTTTTAGATAGATAGGATGGATTGATGAGCCATTTTTGAAGGGAAACTAGGAGATCTCAAATGGGTCGTGCTCAGATTAGGCAACCATAGTCCCCATAATACCCAATTTTACCCACAAGTTAGAATTGATAGTTGTATTCTATAGTTTTAGGTTGGTTTAGTGTTAATCGAGCCAGGTCGGTTTAGTATTAACTAAGCTAGGTTAGTTTAGTGTTAATCAAGATATGTCAATTTAGTGTTAACCGACCAACTCAGTATCAACCGACCAAACTCAGTATCAACCGATCAATGCAGTATTAATCGACCAAACTCAGTATCAACCGATCAATGTAGGATTAACCGATCAATGTAGTATTAACTGACCAAAGTAGTGATAACCAACCAGTCCAGTGTTAACCGACCTAGACTATGTTAACCGACCAACTAGTGTTAACCAAGGAAAAATAGGCTTTATACAAGTATAACATTTAAGTATAAGTTTACGTACTTTCTTATACTTTAAGTTATACTTGTATAAAGGGTTTAGGTACCTTTTGAGATGATTGGGATAGGTTTTAGTTTCATGGGAGTAAAGATACAATTTCTAATTTTGAGATTTCTTAAAAATTTAGACTTAGCCAAATTTCAGGCACATGAGACTTTTTCCTAGATTTTTGAAATAAGCTATGGAATGTTGTGTCAATGCATGTGGGAAGTTTTATGTTGTGAACTTATATACATTGTTTTGAGTTTAAGCTTTTGTTCATACTTGGCTTTTGGTAGAGTCCATAATATAAGGTCAAAACTTGTTCGGGTCACCTGAGTGCACTGAAGGGCTCTCTAGACCTATGAGATGGATCATTTTGAGATTACTTGAGGTTTTCATGGTTTGTGTGTGTGTGGGATAAGGGGATATGAACCTTAAGTGAGTGGCTCACCATAAGTGTTGGAACCCTAAAGTGGTTGCCAGATGATCCTATGGGTGGGTTTGTAAAAAGTGATAACCTTAAAAATTAACTTGGGAAGGGGGGACTCAAAAGATAATGGAAGAGAATATAATAATGGCCACATAAACTTGATTGGAGTACCGGGACTAGAGATAACTACCAGGATGGATCTCTATTCATAAAGGGGGGACTGGGGTTACATGGTTGCTAGGAAGGATCCCAATATATAGGTTGTGTGATGACACTCACTTAGGTGCTATCCTAGAACCTTGACCCCTATGTTATGGTATGATGATATTCTATGTTCTTTTTGAGTATTGGATTTCTTTATCTTCTGAGCCTTAGATTGCTTAGGGCCTTGTGAGTATCTTGGTTCTATCTCCTAGCATAGGGGGTGGAACCTCATTAGTTCCACATGGTTGGGTGGCAAAAATCTTTCGAGGTCTTGTTCATGGTTCATGACTTGGATGCGTTCAAATTTATGTATTGATGCAGATATTTGTATTTTGTATTATTTATTCTTGAAAGGAAAGATGAAAATATATGTTGTAATGCCTTTGGGCCTTTCATGTACCTATTATTATGAGATCTATTATCAGAAAGATGTAATTGAATAGGAAAGCAATGTAATTGGGAGGGATAGTTCTAGGCTTTTTTCAAGGGTTGTTATTTGAAAGATTAAAGTTATAAATGTATAATGTAATGTTGAATGATCTTTCATATCTCTCCTATGTTGCAATGAAATAAAATGTTTATTATGCTAAGGTTTAAATGAAACTTGTAAAGAATAGCTATTTAATGTGTAGGAAGGAGAAATGAACTTAGTATATAAAGTATGGAATATGATTGTAAATGAAATGTTATTTTCTTACCCTATCTCTTAGTTCTAAAATGTGAAAGTAAAGAAAGGAAATCAAATTCAATCTAGATAAGTAATGTAAAGATGTTAGTGAATGAATTCATTAAGGGAACCTTAAGGAATGTAAATGTGAAGTAGTAATGATGTAATGTAATGAAAAAAAAATTATTAGTTGCAATTTTTGGTCATAAGACCTAATTCCTTATGGGTTCCCTGGTAGGGACATTACACATTATGGTTTATATGTTTTGAGCTAACAAAGTCATATAGTCGGTAAATGTTAGACCAAGCAAAAGGTTACCCATCGATAATTACTATTCAAGGTTAACTGAGTATCAATATCAACTGAGTGAGGAATCATGTGTTAACCGAGCAGATGAAAGTTCATGATATTCACCGAGTTGAAAGTTGTCATGAACCAAAAAGTAGGTCGAGCATTAATGACATAAATTTTTAAGTGGGAATGTGAAAAAGCTATAAATACATGGAGAACTAAGTTGATTTTCACACAGCGATTTTGAAGAGCAATTATTTCACAGAGCGAGTTCGAGCAAAGAATTTTCAAGATTATCTAAAGTAGTTGTAGATCAAACTGAGCACACTCTTCATATATTCTGAGTAAGTTGGAACCATTATCAAGCACATTCATCACTATTTAATGAAAACCTAGTTTTTTGAAATGGCATCTACTGCGAGAACTTCTAAAGTTATAGAAGAGGAAGTAAATCTTATTATGTTAGCAAATTATAGTGAGCCCAAATAAAAGTTACACCGAAAGTTGCATCAGAAATAGGTTCAGCAGGTGCTTACTCGAGCATCCCACCTAGGGTTTTATTAGTCAAAGACATTCATTCATACATTCACTACAAGATAGGTGAAATAGGAGATTTTGACATGTATATTGCATACCAAGCACTTTGTAGTATTGATGAAAAGCTGAAACTAGAGCATAAATAGGTTAAAATGATTGGACACACTAATGCCCTAAATTTTTTGAAGAATCTCAAAAATGAATGGATTAGGGTTGTATTAAGTTGATATCATAAGGGCACATTTTGGCTAGATAAACCAATCAAAGTGACAAAGAGAATGATTCATAGGGTCACAGGGTATCCTACAACTGACAAGGCCAAAGCATTCCATAGTTCATCTCGAGCCAATGTTGAGAAAAATACAAGCGCAACATGGGACGATCGAGCACTGAAAATTGCTTCAATTGTGGATCCAAAAGTTAAGTATGCAGCTCATGTAATAGGTTATAAATTATTTCAGTCGAGTAGACTGAATAGTGTACCATGTAGTGCTGTGGATATGACATACAAAATGATAAAGAAGGGACACTAGTTGGACCTTGCTAAGTTATTGCTGAAGCAGTGGATGAAAACATGAAGACAATTAGGTCGGTGAAGTCTAATACCTATAAGTTTAGCTCACTATTGGTATGTTTATTCTTCTATCTCTAGAAATTCTTTCCTTCTATCGGTAACATAGTTTGGCCTACTGAAATACCAATTATTTCACAAATTTTTGATTTTATGACAAGTCTAGGAGATGATGTAAACAATGTTATAGATGATTACTTTGAGCAATTCAAGATTAAGATGAATATCAGATATTGGATTCCAAGATCACTGGTTGAGAAGTATGAGATGGATATTTTTTTCCTAGTGGACACTGACCAGACATTAATCAAAGCTGTTGAGCTGAGAACTAAATTGCTAGCCCCCATGGGATATGAAATGGATCTTGATTTTGCTTTGAAATCAATCAAGGCATTATTGGCTTTACCAAAGGACAAGAAGGCCAAAAGGTTTGGAACCTATGAAGAGGCAAAAACAAGAATCACAACAGGTCTTGTCATTGGCAAAATAACTAGAAAATCTAAGAAAATGAAGAAAATTTTAACTAAAAAGTTTGGAGATTAATCTGACTCATCTAACGAGTCATCGGTTGAACCTGCAACCGAAGGTTAGTTACTATTGGCTAACAAAGCACATTATAGTGAGGAAACTAAGTCTGAAAAAGAAAAAGATTCAATACCGATTTCTCCCACTCCAACTCAAAAGAAGTAGTACTTGCTAGTGTAGTCAGGATCACAAACAAGGTCAACAATCGTAGCTTCACCACCTTAGAAAAAGGGAATTGGAAAGGTAACAAAATTGAAATAAGCTACACCAACCAAAAAATATGCAAAGAGAGGATCTAAGGTTGTAGTTGAGGCATTGAAGAAAAGGAGATGATTGATTAGAGGAAGAGAAGACCTTGAGGATGAAGAGGATGCCAACAATCAATTAAAGGTTGTCAGTAATAAGAATAGGAAAATAGATGAAATTGTTGCTAATATAATTGAGCATGAAACACTCACAGATCTAGAACTTAGTCAGTTTGACAACATGTCTACCGAGGATCAGAATAAAATTGAGGAAGTAGTCATTTAGATGATGATAAGCTTCAAACGAGTACCATTGGAATTTTGAAAACCACTACCGAAGGCATTAGAAGAAAGAATAAATCAGAAGTGGTCCTATGCCTTGGACACCAAGAAGAAAATGAGGGAACAATCCCTAGTTCATGTAGCACCAAATTTATCTCTTGATGAAATTAATGAATATACGAACACTTACTATAAGAGATTCAAAGTAAAAGGCTGGGCTATGCAAGTATTAGATGAAAATCTAGTAGATATTGATGAGACTGGTCAACTCATCCAGACATCAATTTTTGAAGCTAAAGAGCAAGCTGAGAAAAATGCATTTCTTAATCTATCTAAGAAGAGACAAAGATCAAAAGGCAAAGGTATTTACATAGATGATGGTGATGTAGCAAAGAAGACAAAAGAATCAGATGTATCATTTACCAAGGTGATTGATACAACACTTGTAAATGAAGTTATCAAAATTTCATAGGATTCACCAAATCAAGTAGAGATCCAAGTTAAGGAGAAAAATGATGATGATGTACTCATTGAGGACATTACAAATGGGGATCTTGATGACAGAGATGAAGATGAAGATGTGAACATTACACAAGACAATACATAGGATGAAGGTCAATTTATTGAATCTACATTCACATTGTTACCAATTGAAATTCCTATTCTTATTGAAGCAGTTGAACTTCTATCACAGGAACAACCCGATGTCTCAAACCCCAAGCAACCAAAGGATACAATAGGGGAACAAGGAGCAGAGACACCTACTAAAACAAACTAGCTTGAAGAGAAAGAGGCACCCAAAATAGAAACAAAGGATCAAGAGAATCCTAATGTAATTGAGGCCACTCCACCAAACACTACATTAGAGGCTCTAACTTAGTCAACCGACACAAAGGTCATTGAGGAGAAGGAGAAGGAAAATACCATGTCACTCGAGTAGGTTATACAAAGTTATGAGGTAAAGGACATTGTACCACTTATTAAGAATTCATCTCAAGAACCGGAGAAGAAGAAGAAGAAAAAGAAAGGAAAAGGGCCAGTCACATTAGAAGAAGTCATAGTTATACTAGATTGTGACCCAAGGACCCTAAGCCCCGAGGAATTGAGAAAATATGGGGAGCTGTGTACAAGGAAGGCAACACAAGAAAAACTAAAACAAGAATGCAAGAGTAAGGAAATACTTGAAAATGTAAGAGATATCTTACAACAAGTTGTACTTGAGGTACATATAGATGAAGATACTCTGATCATTGACCAACTTGCTACACTTGCTGGAAAAATAAATGCCCTAGATATAGAAGCAGATAAGAGAATAGAAGAAAGGGTAGAATCTAAAATTCAAGATAAACTGGCAGAAAAGATCAGCCAAGAAGTGGCAATCAACAAGGTAAACTTAACTAAGGTAATCAATGAGATCAAATCTATCACTCAGTTAATTAGTCAAATTTTGATAAAGCTATGCACTGTGGAAACCTTCACTACCAAGATCAGTGAAAAGATCAAATAGCTTGATAATGAAATCAAAGCTAGTGCACAAGCAGCTTTAACCGAGCTATAAGCTTTTGCAAAGCACATCTTGAAAGTTCAAGAACTTAGGTGGTTAAGAGAAAATCTCTGAAAATAGGAAGAAAGAGTCAGTGATCAGGTCACAGAATTGCAAACCGAGTTTCTTCCCTACCTAAACTTTTTTGCGAAACACATTGTCAAAGCAGAGACACTTGTTGCAACACCAAATTTTTTTTTTTTTGAAAATATCTTTGACATGCATGCACAAGTCGGTCTTGAGCACATTTCTCTCACCAAATTGAAAGAGGAATGGGAAAACCTCTTGGAGTCATTAAAGAAAACCCATCAGCACATTTTTGATAAGTTGTAAGTATACATTTTTGTATTTGGCATTAATATTAAAAAGGGGGATAACAATGTATATGCAAAATATGTAAATAGATGCTAAGTATACTACACATTACCAGGAGCATGCACCAAGGGGGAGTATCTATGTATATATGGTGATAATAGAAATTTTTTGAGACATAAGGTCTATATACATATAAGGTTTTGATACTAATGCCAAAGGGGGAGATTTTTATCTCTATTTTAGCATTAAAGATTGTCATTAGTATCAAAGACATTGGTCAGTTACCTACGCTACTTTAGTCGGTAACTGCATGCACTTCAAGCTAGTCGGTTAAGTCTTTTCACCAAGCACCAAGGCAGTTCTATCAAGCATATGTGTACACTGATACCGAGTGACAATAAACACCGAGAAAACTAGACACTGAGCACTAGTGCTATTACCGAGAAGTATTTATAGTGTTTACTGAGGAAGATAGAAAATGGCATAGTAATCAGGAATGGCACATCTATCTGTAATACCCTCTCCTATGGTGATACTTGGACTTTCTGATTTAGACATTTTATTATGATGGTTAGAACTATATGTTTACATTTATGCTTTATGACATATTTATCTGATGTTTAGATACACTCATTTATGATTATCACTTATATATCATGAAATTGGGAATCATTTATCCTTAAATGTTTATGGAGCTAACCCAAGGATTTGAATCTAACTATTATTATCTATGATGTCTTATATTTTCATGTATATATGTCTGATGTGTTTTCATGACTTAGGACAAAGTCGTAGTTACTCACTTAGTTGAAGTCCACACAATGTATCGATCCTGGTCATTTGTCTGTATATATATGTTTGCACATGTATTTCTTCTCGGTGATGTAGGATTATAGGTACCGGGTATCATCTCCACCTGGTCTCACAGGTCTAAGCAATCCCTCAAATCCTCAATTGTTGTTTTTGTTACAGAGATATCATCAAGGTTCCACAAGAAGGAAATATACTTCTGATCCTTTTACCTTTAGGTGGGGAGTTCTTGAGTCAGCCCCTTGCGTTGAAGATGTATTTCTGTGCCCTCTCAGTTTGTTAGTTTTGTGAATCTTGTAACTTGTTTCTTGTCTTTCGTATTTGTTGAGAATGAGGTTTTGAGTATGGTAGCTCTTATTGTCTTCATGGTATGTTCAATTTTTTTAATATATTTTGATGTGAATTATTATTCATGTGAGGGTATGATTTATTGATTTATCTTTATTAGTAACTACTTATGTACTATCGTATCTTGTTAGGAAAGAGTTAGTATGTGATTAAATCATGTGATTTTAATATCTATAATAATGAAGAGTTTTATGGTATTAATGATGTTTTATAATATTCATGATAATAAGGTGTCTATGATAATCATAATAATAATAATAATAAATGTTTTATTAATAGTGGTATATTCCATCTTATATATCACTGTTGTATTTTGTAAAGCATATGGATTAGTGTATGAATAAATAATATGTTTTATAATAATAATAATAATATTATGTTTGCAATAATATTTATAATAAAACTAATAATATATGTACACAGGCATATGGGTGCACACATATGCATATGCATACATATATTTATATAATTATTGGTGAATAAGTAATTATTACATTATATTAATAAACAATTAAATAAGTTTATGGTATGGTAAATGTGTTGGAGGAAATAATTACTACTACCTTCCTTAAATAAAGGAAACATAAATTAGATTATTGTAATATGTAAATATAGGTATATCTCTCCTGGGAAAGGCTTTATTAATATTGTTTAAGCTTAACTAGTAACCAATCGATGGTTGGGATAGTTGCATCGGTTGAATTTCCTGTGCAACTACTCCCTCCAATCTATTTATAGGAGAAATTTTCCTGTGTGTGGGGAGTGGGGATAGGAAATTTAATTTGAGGAGAGGCTTTATCTTTGATAGAATGTTGCTATAGTTCTGAGAAGAGAGAATTGATTTTTCTCTAGGAGGATGTAAATGAGATTGCTTTCGGAAGAGGTTGGAACTTGCTTGTAGGAGGAATTTGAAGGAGTTCTTGGAGTAGGTTGGAAATCTTGGATCTTCTGCTCTCCAACGATTTCTCTTCGCAGGAATCCAAGTAGGATCTATCCTGGAGATAATCCTTCTTGAGTGTTTGTTGCTTGATTTTATTTCCATTTTGTTCTTGTTGCTTACTACGAGCCTGCAATTTAAAAGAGGATTATTCTATTATAACATGGTTGTATTCTTATGTGAAATAGTCTCAGGGGAAAGGATAGTTATGATATATTATTGCATAAACTATTGTGCTTCCTCTTATGGGTGTGTGTTTCCATGTATTTCTAAGATGCTATATTGAATAGCTACTGGCTGATTAATGTAGGATCAAATGTAGATTTGTGATTATGTTCCCGTGTCTTGTCTTTTGTGTGGTAGGAGATAGTTTTAAATAATAGATGCTTAAATATGCATTGGTTGTTCACATGTTTGTATAATCCACTTAGAGCTTATTGGTTTACATTTTGGGCTTTGGATGGAGTATGGAAACTTCCAAGGATCCTTGTGACATCTTCTCATATATCTCAGGGGTTTGTAGGAACTTCCAGTCCTTAGGAACTACTAATTTGCTTCTTCAGTTGCATTCTACCTTAGGAGCCCATTTCCTATTCCCAAATATAGAATGAATTTAAGTGGTTGACAATCTAAGTTGGAAGGCTATTTTTGCATGGAAACTGGGAGTTCTCAAATGGGTCTTGCCTAGATTAGGCATCCACAACCCCTATAATGCCTAGTTTTACTTGTAAAGTGGTTCTGTCAGTCATTTATTTTTTATTTTTCTGTCATCCTGTACAAATGTGCAGCTATGAGAACCTAATGTGCAGTTCTCATAACCAAATGCATAGCTCTATGAATCAATGCACAATTCTCATGATCATATGTGGAACTATGTAAATAAATGCGCAACTCTGAGAATCAAATGCGCAGTTCTCATGATTGTATGCATAGCTTTGTGAACCAAATGCACAGTTCCAGACCACATGTGTGCAATTCCTTGGATCATATGTGCAGCCTCTTCAACCAATTGCATAGTTTAATCGCAGGTTAGGGTTTAGGCAGGATTTATACAAATATAACATTTAAGTATAAGTTTGATTTTAAGTTATATTTGTATAAATTATAAAATATTAATACTTTAGGATGTTTGAGATAGGTTTTAGCTTCATAAGAGTTAAGATGCAGATTCTAGATTTTGAGGTTTCTAAAAAAATTTAGACTTAGTTAAATTTCAGGCACGAGAGGTTTCCATAGATGGAGCATTGTGTTTTGCATATGGAATTTTGTATAAACTATATATGTTCATTACTTGTTTGGTGGAGGTTATATGGTGCATTTAGATTATTTAATAAGGTTTAGGATGTCTTGAGGAAGTAGGATTAGGGTGTAGGGTTGTCTGGAGGATCAAGACTATTCTAGGTCTCCCTAAATGCTCGTAATTTTCCTAAACATCCCTAAACTCTCCTATTATTTTCTATTCTTTGATGCAAGTTCTCAAATGTGTTTATGATGTGTTCTACTTCATGTATGATGTGTATGTGATGTTTGGGTTAAGGGTAGAAAACCTAAGAACACTAAGTGAGTGGCTCTTAGTGTGGGGCCGAGGCCCTAAGTGGCTAGTACTAGGATAACTGACTAAAGAGTTGTTTTAACAAGTGATAATCTAATTAAAACTTATGGGAATGAGTTCAAACACTAAAAAGATTAATGTATGCCTCACCCATGCCATTAGTGCTAGTAAAGTCTATGGATGGGAGTGGGAGAAGGTGCCTATGCATAGGTACGATCGAATGGTGCTTGTCTATATGAAAGGTATTCAGTTCCACATGTGCCTACTTGGGGGCCAGGGCCTAGAGTGGCTAGTACCAGGACAACCCAAGGGCTAAGGGCTATGTGATGACACTCACTTTTCTTGTTTCTTAGAGTTTATACCAAGACTTAGAACCTTTGGGAAAAGATTTATACTTTGATCTTCTTTTCATTTGCTATTTGGGAAAGGTCACCCAACCCTAGGTGTGGCCTAGTTATCACTTCCTTGTGGACCTTGGTGTTTATATCCTAGCACAGGGGAGTGGGCCTTTTGGTATCCACGTGGTTGGGTGGTAAATATTTTTATCAAGGTACCTTTTGCGGATGCAGTGCTTAAGGATTCATGCTTGCTTAATGTTCCAATTTTGAAGAATGAAGACTTGCATTTATATTTCATGATGTAAAATTATTGTTACCTCACAAGAGGAGATGAATGTAATGTAATCATTAATGTATTCAAAATGATGTATTTGGAATGGGTAGACTTAGGAAAAAGGAAAAAGGGAAACCACAAACTTTATGTATATGATGTATGTTGAAAAGAAAGGGATTTTGTAAGATTTCAAGTAAAATAGTATGTTTCTCATTATGGTCGAATAAAGGAAAAGCTAATAAAACAAATGTAATATTTGCAATGTATAAAATGTTTAGACGATTCTATTATTAATGCTTTAAAAGTTATATTGTTCATAAAGGATACTTAGGAATATAGATGGATTTAAATGGCAATTGAAATGAAAGTACTTTGTATTTATTTATAAAGAATCTACAAATGTTGTGACATAGTTTTCTTAAGAAGTAAACCAAGTTGTTAGTACACTAAATGGACTTGAATGAATTGTGCATTAAATAAGAAGGGAACCATGGAGGAATCTAAGTTAAACTATGTTTTGTTTATATAGTTCTTTTTAAAAAAAATCAATTTTTTTCATAAATCATTACTTAGGTTTTCTTTTCCAAAGAGAATCTTTGTTCTCTTCCCCCGTTCCCTTGTGGGGCATGACACTATCTATACAAATGGTTACAATAGAATCATAAAACATTTTACCAGGATCAAGGATAATTTATTGTAAGATTCCATTATTAATTGTGATGATGATCTTTATGTAATTGCTAGATCTAGGTTATTTTTGTACACCGTAGATCTTAGGGTTTTCTCTAAGATATTGTAACCTAATTTTGTTAAGCGGAAAAAGCAGTACACTATATAAATGTAATTTCATATTATTTTTGAATGCGTAAGAGAGAAGCTTGACAAGGAAGTTGAGAACATGAAAAGAAGTTCTTGAAGCATTAGCCAACTTCAAGATATCAGTTATTAGATAGAACATAACATAATACAAAGACATTCAGATTAAGGAGAATCAGACAAGGCTACCGAGTAGTTTAGAGTAGAGATATTCACATGAAAAGGTGATATCTATTCAGTATTTCATAGATCTGTATCAGACAAGTTGAGTTTTCATTAGCAGATATATACCTATTATTTTCTAATCATTGTAACAGAGTTTTAGTAAAATCTCTTAACAGAGTAGACCTAACAGTCTTTTTGTAAATCTCTTAACCGAGTGCACACTCAAGTAGTGTTGTCAAAATCCTATCACTAGGTAGATCTAATCGATCTAAAATGTTAATCCTAACATGGTAATATCACTAGAAGTGATCACCACTTGTAGCCCTAACAGGAAAATGTTTTCTATCTGCAGTAGTAAAGAATTTGTGGGTGTCATCGCCACCGCAGTTTTTACCTTCTAAAAAGGGTTTCTGCATTACCAAAATACTTGTGTTATGTGATGATATATTGTTGATTTCATGCTATTTACCTTTGATATTTAAATGAATGAATGATGCATGCAATGGACTCAAGTTATATTTGAAGGTTACTACTATTTTCTATTTAAGGTTTATGAGTTAAAAGTTTTTGTGGGCACTGATTCACTCCTCCCCTCTCAGTACCCTATCTCTCCAATCCAATAGATTTAACCTCTTGTAAAGCTCTATATCATTCTTACTGCTCTAATACACACTTCACATACTTCTTCTTATCTCTCTATTGCATTTCATACTCAAATACAAAAGTGCATGTCACTTATATACATGTTGAATAGACGCAACCAAAACTAACTACTAGGTTGGCCTATAACTTAACACATACAATGCTTCCAAGCTAATTGGCTCAAGCGTGTTTACATAAAATGATATTAAAATGTTTATAACATAATTACAATAGGCACCTATCCTTTACAAAACAAAATGATATACACTAATCAAAATACAATCTGTTAGCTCCATGCTTTGTTATGTTTTGCTACTTACTGACTGTGTCACTTAGAGTTGCTGTAACTTCTTCGCACTATCAAATCTGACCATGCATTCCTAGAATTAGCCTTGTAACATACTCAAAAACTTATATCTAAGGGTGCATACCAAAACTTGGTCATATGCATGTGCGCTGATGCTTTGATCATCAGGTGCTTCACTGTTTGCTCTGTCTTCCATACTTAGCCAAATTCTAATCTTCTAAGTTAGTGCGCTGACACCAAAACTTCATATGAATTTTTGGCCATAATGAAACCATCAGAATTAGTCATATATACTAGAAAAGTCAACTTTCCAACAAAAACATGTTGATCCTTTATTGTATGTGGATTTCTTTAATTATGGACTTTATGATTAGCATTAAAATTGAATGGAAGGGAAGTGGTATTTATGGGTGGACAAGCATTGTATGGAGGATTTTTGGATGGGTAGATGGTTCTCAAAGATGTGTACCTTTTCTAACTTACATGTGGGAAAGGGTAAGTTGATTTTGAATTAGTAGATGAAGGAATATATGAACCTAAGATAGATGGAAGGAATGAGGGGGAAGACATATGATTGGATTTATATGGGGGAATGTTTGATGTAGAGGGAATATCAACATCTTGATGGTGAGATATATAGTTAAGGCCCTGCTAATATGGATTTTATTTGATATCAAGGGGTTATAATATACCTTGTTCATTGAGGCCTAGCCCCTTTCCTTGATAATACATTTTCTAACAAATATTCTTAGCAATTAGATACTGATTATTTTTGAAACAAGATGCGAGTCCATTTTGAGGTGAAGGAGGAACATATAGAATAGTAGGACTATGAAGTAGAGCAGACCGAATGAATGTGGATGAACTAAGTTGATATGTAATAGATTCATTATTAACATGGATAGAGTTGATGGGATCTTGAGGTGGACATGGGAGATTATGAAATGGAGATGGAGGGATGATGTGATCTTGTGGTGGATAGGGAGGATTATGACATGGAGATGGAGGGATGATGGGATCTTGTGGTGGATAGGGAGGATTATGACATGGAGACAGAGGGATTATGGGATGATGTGGTGGACATGGATCATTACTTTGATCTTGACATGGAAGAGGATCATCATGGTATTTATTAGGGAGTGGATTATGGGTGGGACTTAGCAGAATGATTTTATCTTTAGATGGAAGGGGACCATGATGGACATTAAATAAATGGATAATGGGAGTCATCATGAGATTCTAGCAATAAGAGATCTTGGTAAATTGATTGGACATTCTTGGTATCTTGATCTTGACCAATTTTAGGACTTATTTCTTTATATGTTGGATTATCCTCTTGACATGGGATATCAATATGGATATCTATGGAAGATTCTTGAAAGAGCTTGACACTTGAGCATGATGTGGACACATTTTGACTAGGACTCAATGGAGTATCTTTTCTTGAGAGTGGATTATATGGTGGTATTGGATCTAAGACTACTGAATTGTAGAAGGGAAATTTACTAAAGGATGGAGTAGCTAGGATTTATATTGTGGATAGCCCTTGTGGATAGACCAGAAATGTTTCATTATTGGATGCATTGCTAGGTGGAGATAGTGTGGAGGAAGAAATTGTGGGAGATATGGAGATTTCTTATGGGAATTATCTAGACATAGGTATGTGATTTTGATCATGTTTGGGAATGATGTCTTGACATACATCCTAATCCTCATTAGGTGAATTATTGGGAAATTATTTATTAGTAACAACATAATCATTGTCAGCAGGACGTGAGCAAGACAATTGGGAAGAGGTTGCAGATGGAAAATAGAGGACTATTCCAGAGGATTTTTCCCCTAAGAGATTATGAAGATTATATCATGGAATATAAGAGGGTTGAATGAGCCCCATAAACAATAAATTATAAGAAATATGGCTAGAGATCACAAATGAGACATTCTTCTTGTGCAGGAAACCAAAATGTGTAAGGATAAAGTGGATAAAATTAGACTATTCCAGAAAGGTGGAGTCAGTAGTTATAGCTTAGTTGGAGCTTTAGGTGGAACTTCCATTGTATGGAATCATAAAACCATTCATAGTGAGATCATTTTTGAAGACCCTAATATGATTTTAGTTAGAATGTACAATATTAGAGAAAATTTTAGTTGGGTAATAATGAACATTTATGCCCCAAATTCTAAAGTTAATAGAGAAAATTTTTGGAAGAAAATTGCTGAAAGAAGACATGACTTCAGGGATGAATGCTTGCTGGTGATGGGGGATTTCAATAACCATTTAACTAAAAAGGAAAAATATGGGGGAATTCTATCCAAGAATGAAGGAAGAAATGATCTTTTTGATTTTATTAATGATCAAGGTCTGCTGGATTTGGATCTTCAAGGTTTAAACTATACTTGGTCTAATAGGTGTGTTGGTAATAATAATATCCAAAGTAAGCTGGATAGAGCCCTTATTACCTAGGATTGGCTCCCTAAGTACTATTGTGCTCTCTCCTCTTTTTTCATAATTGGTTTTGAACATTAACTGCCATTTATAGAGGTGAATCAGGCAACAAGATACAAAAATTACCCTTTTTGTTTTGAAAAAATGTGGCCGAGCCACCCTAATCTCGAAAGGAAAATATGTGAATGGTGGAATATTAGAGTTTCTGGGACAAAAATGTTCAAAGTTACTAAAAAACTTAGAAACATTAAGGAAAAAGTTAAAATATGGAATAGGACTATTTTTGGGGACATTTTCTAGCAAAAGAACTTGGCTAAACAAGAGTTGAATACTATCCAAGAAGCTATCCAACTTCATGGTCTTTCTGAGACTCTTACAAAGGATGAAAAAAATCCCTTTTTAGCTATCATGATATTATATCTAAGGAAGAAACCTATTGGCGTCAAAGATCTAGGGCTGTGTGGATCAAAGAGGGTGATAAGAATACTAATTTTTTCCACTTAACTACTCTTAAACATAGAGCGGCCAACAAAATAGCTAAAATTTTTAGAGATGAAAAGGAGGTTAATAAGGAATAGGATATCAAGAAGGAAGTGGTTGAATTCTTTTCTCCTTTTCTTTCTATGGATAATATTCTTATTATCGACAACCATGACATTTTGCTTAAAGCCATCCCAAGTTTAGTGAACCATGACTAGAACAAAATGTTGCAGGCTATTCCTTCCAGTAAGGAGATCAAAGAGGTTGTCTTTTCCTTTGAAGGAGATGAATCTCCAAGCTTGGATGGGTTTCCTATGTTCTTTTTCCAAAAGTTTTGGATGATTATTGAGAAGGATGTTTCTAATGCTGTGAAGGAATTCTTTGGAAGTAGATGTCTTCTCAAAGAAATCAATGGAACTTTTTTCACTCTGATTCCCAAAGTTTTTGGGGCTCAATCCTTTGATCAGTTTAGACCTATTAGCCTATACAATTCTTTTTATAAGATTTTGTCAAAAATCCTAACATCTAGACTACTGACTATCCTCCCTTTGTTAATTTCTCCACAACATAATGGATTCATATCTGGTAGAAAAATCTTGGACTCTGTTATTTTGGTCCATGAAAACATTCACTCTTCTTCTGAGGGGGGTAAATAGGGTTTTCTCCTCAAACTTGATTTCTCTAAAGCTTATGACCAGGTGGATTGGAAGTTTTTGTGTCTGGTTCTAAGGAAGTTTGGTTTTAATGAGAGGGTTATTCATATTATATCCTAGTTGATTTCCACTACTTCCTTTACTGTTATCATTAATGGGACATCCTCCAAGTTCTTCAAAAATACTAGAGGCTTGAGACAGGGGGACCCTATCTCCCCTATTTTTTTTTACTTTGTTAGCTAAAAGCATGGGGAGATACCTTAAGCTTCTAGTGGATAAGGGTGTTATCCATGGATTGCGACCTTCCTCCAATCCTTTGACTTTATCCCATGCCAATTTTGTGGATGACACTATCACTATGGGCACCTCCACTATCAAAGAAGCTAGAGCTATGAAAGATTCCCTTAATGTTTATACCAGTGCTACCAGCCAATTGATTAACTGGAACAAAGGCTCCTTATTTTTCATCAATACTTAGGTTGAGAGGCAGGCTAGAATTGCCAAGATTTTAGATTGCAAGATCAGTAACTTTCCCTCATCCTATTTAGGCCTCCCCCTAGGGCTGAATGTTACTGATTCCTTTTGGAATATTATTTTAGATAAATTTAACAAAAAGATGGCTGATTGGAAAGGTACCATTTTATCTCAAGTGGGAAAGGTGACCCTCATTAAATCTTCCTTGCAAAGTTTGGTGGTTTATGCTCTTAGCTTGTTTAAGATACTTGTGAAATTATCTGACAAAATTGAAAGCATTCTCAAAAGATTTCTTTGGTCTAGAATAGAGGGAAAAAACTGTATCCCTTTGATTTCTTGGGATAAGGTTTGTAAACCCAAATTTATGGGGCGATTGGGGTTAAGACTGGTTAAGGTTATCAACAATGCTCTTTTGGCCAAACAGATTTGGAGGATCTATGGGGAACCTAAGGATTGGAATACAATATGTAGACAAACATATCTCCATGACATCCCCTCCATAGATGTCCTTTTATCGAAGATAGATAAAGTTGAAGGCTCTATTTTTTGGAGAAATATAAATAATACTAGAAATCTTTCCAACAAGGGGAAGAAATGGAAGTTGGGAAACAACCAAAAAATTAAGTTATGGGATGATCCTTGGTCGATGGAGAGGCCCTTGAGTGATAAACTTGATTATTTTGATTCTAAGAACTAGTGAAAAAATAGATATGGTACTAAAGTTAAAGATTATTGGAGTAACAACTACTGGGTGAATCTGCCAGGGATAAACCCTGCTTTTGAAAGAATTGACAAAGCCCTTCTGGATCAGTGCATTTGTGATACTAAGGATGACTCCATGATTTGGGATCCTTCTATAAATGAGATTTTCTTAGTTGCTACTGCCAACTCTCTTCAATTTGACCCTCCAGATTCTAAAACTTGTTGGGCCAAGGCTTGGAACAAAGCTCTCACTCCTAAGATTTAGATCTTCTATCAAATTTTCATCCAATAAAAATTCCTTATGGTGGACAATCTAAAAAAAGGGGATTCTTTATCCCTAATCAATGTTGTTTATGTTGTGCTACTGAGGAAGATACTAACTACCTTTTCTTGTATTGTCCTTTCTCTCAATAGGGATGGTCTCTATTCTTGCATAAATGGAACATATGCTAGATTTTTCCCTATTCCATCCAGAAGTTTTGTCAGCAATGGCATTGTCCTAGTGCCAATTATTTGGTTAATGAAAATTGGAATATGATGGCTCCACATGTGGCTTGGAACATTTGGAAAGAAAGGAATACTATAATTTTTTGGGAGAAGCACAATAATACTACCAGTGTGTTTGAAAATGCCCAAAGAGGATGCTATGAAAACCTTACTAAGGGAAACACTCAACATTGCTAGAATATAAATGAGCCTAAGTCTAAGGAGAGTAGACATGAGAATAGTGTTTGGAGTTCTCCTCTAGAAGGGTGGATTAAGATAAATTTTGATGGGGCTGCTAAGGGTAATCCTAGCCCAGCTAGGTGTGGTAGTAGAATTAGAGACTGTAGTGGAAATTTTATTGCTACTATTGCTGCCCTCTTAGGAACTAAAACCAATCACATTGCTGAAGCTATGGGAGCTCTTTATGGCCTTCAACTTGCCAAAAATCTCAATTATAATAATATTTGGCTTGAGCGAGATTCTATGAACATTATTAAGTGTCTTAAGGGAGAGTCTATACCTTCATGGACCATTGATAATGTTATTTTAAAAGTGAAGGAAATTATTTCAAATTATGCTAAAGTTCACATCTCACATGTGTACAGAGAAAGCAACAATGTGGCTGAAATCTTGGCTAATGTGGGAGTTAATTATGATGATGTATTCACATGGGAGAGCTATGCGAATATGAATGAGGATAAAAAATCTAAGATTAATTATGAAAAAATCATCCATAAGGAAGGAAAGATTTAATGTGCTTAGTATTATACACATGAGTACTAAGGAGCCAACAAATAGTTATTGGAAAGAGTGGATCAAAGTTTTTAGCATTAATAAAATCATTATTTCACATGCTTTCTGGGTTTCTATTTGCATCTGCGTTACCATTGCCGAGAAAGACAACCTTTGCAAGCATAATCAAGAAAATGGATAGAGTGATTGCTGTTTGGTTATGATCTCTATCATCATGGGTGGCAATCTTAAGAGGGAGGAACCTGAAAACTACCACAAGCTTAAAAGAGAAGAGATAGCTATGGTGTGGCATAAACTGCTGAAGGGTAGAGTCACTCCATATATGGAAAAACTCCATGGGTTTGATAAATATGTTACCCAAAAGTTTTTGATGGTTAGAAAAGTGAGACCATCACAATGGATGGGAAGAATATCAATCTTTCAGTTGAGCTCATAGCATAGGTTACTAGTATATCTAATGATGGTTTAAATTTTTATAGAGCTAGGCAGATTTTAGACATGGTGGTTAAGAAATTTCCTAAGTCTGAGAAGGAGGAGGCTTTCTCTGAAGCCAATGCTAATGGGTTCATTGATGTTTAAAAGATCAAATAAATATGGCGTAGCACCCTCCTGGTTATTATGGAGTACTTTACTCTTGATGGGTAGTTCACAGGGGTGCATTCCCACCACTTCATGTTCCTTAATCACTTCAAGTATAAGGATATTATCAACATTCCTTATTACTAACATAGATCTTCAATTAAAATCCTCAATGAACACAAGAAGAATACCAAGAAGGCCATTCGACATGAGGGGTTGATCTTATTGATTTATGAACACATAAGGGACTCCATCCCTAACCCTATTGTCACCACTCCCATTATGGGTAAAGGAAAATGGATAGTTGAAGGCGATATTGAAAGGAGTTATAAGAAATAGAGGTCTATGAAGAAGGAAGCTTTCGAGTGCAACTATGAGGACAATGTTACTGATGATTCAGAGGATGAGGAAGGTCATGATACCTAGAATATGCAAATCCCTAATAGTGAAGAGGAGGAAAATCAGGACTCCAAAAATAATTCCCACTCTTAGGATATGGGAGAGGATGAAGAAAAAGTATGTGAGGGGTCTGTGAAAAATGTAGAACCAAAGATTGATACTACTGACAAAGGTGATGATGGTACCCATAAGAAGGAAGATATCACTGTAATACCCCAAAAATAGGCTATATGTTCATTAACCTCCTACATCGACAAATCGAACAAAATCGACATCGAAGTCCTAACCTAAGGCACATCTAAACATCATCAAATCCTAATTGATTATCTTAAATTCTACATCAGGGAATATTCCTAATTATCTTAATTATCTTTAATTTAATGATTATTTGGCGATAAATCACATTTATCCTAAGTTTGATTAATTGAATATTTTCATATTTAATTAATTAGATTTAATATTTGCCACTTAATTGTTTAATTAAACTTAATTCTATCTATTATTAATTGTATTATTTAATTTTGACAATAAATCAAAATTCCTATCTTTAATTGATTAAATTCTTATTTAATTAATTAAAGCATGTTGTCATTATTTAATAATATAATTTTTAATAAAAGTTTGATAAAATAGTTAATTAACCCATAAATTAATTATTTTATTTCAAAAATTAGTTAAGTTGGAAATAAATCACTTTATTATTAAATTAATTCATAAATAAAACATGCACAATCATAAAAGTAGACAACTATCAATTATCAATTAAAGCTAAACTCTATTTTGAGTTAAAACTTAGCTTTTGCATGTTTTTGTGAATTAAATTATCTTTATTATCAAATAACTCAAAAATCAACCTGAGTTATTTGAGTGATTTATGGCTTTTTCTCATGCACCTCCAAAGCCCTGGATTTCTATAAAAGCAAGGCTCAGCTCTTCATAATTCATCTCATATTTTTGCACAATCACGCTGGAGAATTGGAATTGGGAGAATCAAAGCTCTTGCGAATCGACATCTTTGTGAGATCAATCCTATTTTTGCATTCATATTGCATATCATTGTTAGATTAGCATTGCATATTAATTTTCAATAGCATTCATAGCATATCAATTTCATCTAGCATAGATTCATATCAAGTTTTCATTCCTTATTGCATAGAAAATCCAAAAAAATAGCTTAATTGCGTTCAATCTCATATCTAGATCAATTGCATTCAAATCCTTCATTTAGGTGTCGTCTAGGTCACTGATCTTGATTACAATCTGAGAACATCAATCTCGCACCTATTAGAAGGTAGTAAATCGCTTGGTTAAATTAGATTTCAATTTTGCACGATTTTGATTTTAGCTAACCTCTAATGTTTTACTGAAGTGTTGTGTCTACAGATCAGGTACAATTTTCACACACACATTCCTGGTGTTGATAGATGGAGCATTCTGAAACAAGTGGCACCTGTTTGCCAAGTTTTCACCATCTTGGTAGAGATTCTATTTTTGCTACCAAGGTGCCTGTTTCCAGGTTTTCACCAAGGCACTTTTTCTTTTTCTTATTTTTTTGTATTTTTCATTTTTCAATTTTTTTTTTCAAGTTTTTTTGATTTTTTGATTTTTTTGTGAATCATCAAGGCGCCTATTGCTAGGTTTTCACCAAGATGTTCATTTTTTCAGGACTTTTTCCAATTTTTATAATTTTTTCAGGACATTTTACCATAGACTGAATGTCTTAGGTGTAGAATTTCTTCAGATGGAGAACGTTGATTGGTTCTCAGAGCTATTCTCCTTCAGTCATTGAGAGTTGATAGGCACCAGAGCCAAAAGTAGCAGTGATGACAAAGGGACCCAGCCAGTTGGGTTTGAACTTCCCCTTGCGTTCTCGATGTGATTGATTTTTAGGATTTTCTCTCAACACTAGATCGCCAACCTGAAATTCTCTGTGTCTGACTTTCTTGTTGTAGCCTCTAGACATTCTTTTCTAATACACTCTGAGATGATCATATGCTGCTTGCCTGCGCTCATCTAGTAATTCAAGTTCTTGTAACCTAGACACTCTGTAGTTTTCATCAGTGACAAGTCCATGCATTTTGATTCTGAGTGATGGGATTTCAACCTCAATAGGCAGTACCACTTCAGACCCATAAACTAAAGCAAAAGGTGTAGCCCCTGTAGGCATTCTGATACTAGTTCTGTATGCCTAGAGAGCTGGATTGATCATGAGATGCCAGTCTCTTCCTATTTTATTCACTATTCTGTGCAAATTTTCAAGAGATTTTTGTTTGAAGCTTCAGCTTGTCCATTCCCTTGAGGATAGTAGATAGATGACCAATGTTGAGTAATCTTGAATTTGGCACATAAGTCATCTAGGTCCTTGTTTTTGAATTGTCCCCCATTGTCCGTGACTATGGAATGAGGGATCCCATATCTGCAAATGATGTAGTTCAGGATGAACATAGAGATCTGTTTCCCTGTTGCTTGTGTTAGAGGAACTGCTTCTACCCATTTTGTAAAATAATCTATAGCTGTGATTATATGGGTATGTCCATTAGAAGAGTGCAGATGGATAGTGCCTATGAGATCAAATGCCCATTGTTGAAAAGGCCATTGTGTAGTAAAGGGAATTAGATCTCTCCCTGGAGTATGAATCAAGTTGCCATGTACTTGACACTGTTGACAGTTTTTAGTAAATGTAATAGCCTCTTTCTCCATTTCAGGCCAATAGTACCCAGCCCTAATAAGTTTTTGAGCTAATGTTAAACCATTTGAGTGTGATCCACATATACCCTCGTGAACTTCCTCTAATGCACGTTGAGACTCTTCCCATTCTAAACATCTAAGTAGTGTACCATCTAGACCTCATTTGTATAGATCATTACCAATGATGACATATCGGGATGCGGATCAGATAAGGTTTCATTTCTCAAAATGGTTAAAGGACTCAGGGATGATTTGGTCGTGGAGATAGGAGAACAGATTTTTGTAGCGAGATGAGTCATAACCTACAACAGTGCAGATCATGCGAGTTTCAGGGGAGTCATATGCAGGATAGGATAGGGCTTCCACCAGGAACTCATAGTGTAGCTCATGTTCGGGCTACTGAAAGAGAGTAGATAGTGTCACCATTGCATTGGCAACCTTATTCTCCATTCTGGGTATTTTCTCAAATGTGATAGAGATGAAGTATTTCTTTAAATCATCTACCATTCTCTTGTAAGGAATGAGCTTTTCATCTTTGGTTTGGTACACATCATTGACTTGGTGGATAACCAATTGTGAGTCTCCATGGATGTGCATCTCTATAACTCTCCACTATATTGCCATTTTCATACCATTGAGAAGTGCCTCATATTCAACAATATTGTTTGTGGAAGGAAACTTTAGTCTGAATGCTTTGGGTATCGAGTATCCTTGAGGAGTGATGAACAATATTCCTGCTCCAGATCCATTCTGTGTGTAGGAGCCATCAAAGAATAACCGCCATGCTCTAAAAGAGAGGTGCATGATAGAGGAATCAGGAAATTCCATTTGCATGGGTGTATCATCAAACAGTGGTGCTTTAGCTAATTGATCAGCAATGACCTATCCTTTGATAGCTTTTCTTTCAACATAGTCAATGTCAAATTTTCTCAAGAGCATGACCCATTTAGCTAGTCTACCTATGAGGGAAGCTTTGCTTAGGGGATATTTCAGTGGATCAATTTTAGCTACCAAATGAGTAGTATGAGCTAACATGTAGTGTCTTAGTTTCTATGATGCAAAGATCACAGCTAGACATGCCTTCTCTATCATTGAGTAGTTCTTCTCATAGGTCACTAAGGTTCTGCTGATATAGTAGATGGCTCTTTCTTTTTTGTTCTCATCATGCTGTGCTAGCAATGCCCCCAGTGATGTATCTATTGTGGAGACATATAATATTAATGGCTTCCCATGAATAGGAGGCATTAAGATAGGAGGATTCGAGAGATAATTCTTGATATGATCAAAATTCTTTGCACAGTCTTCATTCCAGGCAAAGGTCACACCTTTATGTAATGTCTTTGTGAAAGGTTGTGATATGTCAGCTAACTGTGATATGAATCTCTTGATAGATTGCACTTTCCCTTGCAAAGTTCGCATTTGACTGATATTCTTGGGAGGTTGCATCTCGATGATAGCCTTGACTTTAGCCAGATCAACTTCAATACCTTTCTTTGAGACTATGTATCCTAGGAGCTTGCCAGAAGTGACTCCAAAAGCACACTTTTTTGGATTTAGTCGAAGACTAAATTTTTCCATTCTGTCGAGGATCATGCTCAAGTCTGTTAGATGTTTAGTTCTAATCATGGATTTTGCCAAGGTATCATCCACGTAATCCTCCATTTTTCTATGCATCATATCATGAAAAATAGATGTCATTGCTCTTTGATATGTAGCTCCAGCATTTTTGAGTCTGAATGGCATAACATTCCAACAAAAGGTTCCCCACGCACATGTGAAAGCTATTTTCTCTTGATCTTCTGGAGCAATTTTGATTTGGTTGTACCCAGAGAAGCCATCCATTAAGGAATACATTTCATAGCCCGCAGTCATGTCCACTATCATATCAATGTTAGGCAGTGGAAAATCATCCTTAGGGCATGCTCTATTCACATCTCTAAAGTCCATGCACACTCTGATTGAACCATCTGGTTTTGAAATAGGTACAATGTTAGAGATCCACTCAGCATAGTCTATGACATAGATGAATCCAGCTTTGAGGAGTTTTTCTAGCTCTGCTTTGACTAAGAGTGCCACATGAGGATGCATCTTTCTCAATTTCTGTTTGACTGGTTTTACCCCAGGAGCAATGGATAGATGGTGCATAATGAGATTGGGATCCAATCCTAGCATATCTGAATATTTCCATGCAAAATTGATTTTTTTTCTGATAAGAATGTAGTGAATTTCTGTTTCTCTTCTTCTGATAGAGATTGTGCTACATGTACCAATTGTGGTTCCTCTGTTGTACCCAAATTGATGGATTGGGTGGGCTCAATTAGAACTGGAGATCTATCCTATAAATGACTCGGAAGGACATCAAATATCTCATCCTTAGGTGCCTCAAAGAGGTTTTCACCTTTGGATACATCTTTTATTTTTACTTTTGTCGGTTCTCAGACTGCCACAAAGTGGTTTTCACCCTCAGAACTCTTTTTCTTTTTACTCTTGTTTTTCTGACTAAGATATTTGATGTCTGACTCGGTCATGTTGACACTCGGTTCACTGATGGAAGTACTCATAGGCTCAACTACATTAAGGTAGTAGGCAAGGGCATAGTCATTCGGGAAGGTATAAATACCATGGTTTGGGTTTGTGGAAGTTTGGTCGATAAGATCAGGGCATTGTATAGTCAAAGCGGGAAAGGCTTGGGATATGGTGTTCATAGACATGGATATGTCATCATTGGTCCTAACCTGACGCTCAAGTTCAAAGGTGATATTACAGCTCAAAATGTTCAATTTGTGAATAGGCTGAACATCATCATGGGAGTCCTCTTCATCCATAGGTGGATCAGACACGTTAAGTTCATTATTTCGCTCTAGACCTATGTTGGGTTGAGATACATATTGGTGAATAACATCAATATATTTTTCTCTGTTATAAGCTCATCTTCTTCTGGAATGGCACCCCATTCATAGTCATTTGACTCAGCTTCTGATTCAGGATCTCTAGGAAATCTTAGAAAATGTGTGAAATTAGGATGAATACCCCAAGAAGGATTACCCTCAGTCTCTGACTTGAATTCATATTCATGGGAATCAGTGTCAGAATAACTACCCCCTTCTTCTTGATCAGTTTGATTGCCTTTGAGATTAGCTGGTTCTTATGGTGCAACCATCTCTTGCGCTACAGTAGGTTCTTGTGTTTCTACTACATTGATTCGCTTTATTGTATCATTTTCCATGTCAAGAAGATTTGTGATTTCTACAGGTAATTGCTCATAGGGGATAAGCTCAGAGCTATCTGAATCATCATCAGAGGGTTCTGTTTCTTCTTTCTTAAGAAGGGGTTCTCCTGGTGCAATTTGTTCTATGACATGAGAACAACCACCTTTGAGATGATAGGGTTTCTTCTTAAAGCCTAAGCCACTAGTATCTTTGTTGGCTCTACCAATATGTGAAATGGGTGTCACAAGACCCTTTCCTCTAATTCCTAGAGGTCCTTGACCAGAATATCCCATCTTGGCTATCAATTTATTCCCTGGACCATATGAATTAGAAAGGATTGTAGGTGCTATAGATTCACTAGGTTGAACAATTTTAGATTCAGAATCCTCTTTGTATAGCCATGCTAGCATAGCTTCATCCTCTTCAAATTCTTGTTTGGATACTTGCTCCACCACAAAATTTCTTTTGTATGCTTCCATAGGTTCCTTAGGTTTTGATTTAGACTACTTCAAGGATTGTCCATACGACTTAGGTGAGATTGGGAGAGATGTCAGAGACAAGATTGGCTCTATAGTGTATTCTCCCATCCCATTTTCTTTGATATTGATCTCTTTAGCAATGTCTTCCATCTTGGATGTGGAAGCCACATTTTGTTGCTTGATGGAAGATTCTCTGTTATTAGGAACAAGCTTATCGGCACTTTCCTTCAATGTGTTGCAAGTTGTACTCAGATCTGCTGGGATAGTAACTTCTACCCCTTCATAGGGAAATTTCAAGCATTGATGGTACATAGAAGGAATAGCTTGCATTTCATGTATCCAGGGTCTCCCTAGAAGGATATTATAAGCCAATGGTAGATCAAGCACCTAACATGTGGTATCTTTGATGACCGGACCCACTTGGATGGGTAAGACAATGGTTCCTTTAGAAGATCTTTCCTGTTCATCATAGGCCTTTATGGTGATCTTCTTTCGAGGATCAATAGCCATCTCTAAGAATCCCAACTATGTGATTAAGTTGTAAGAACAAATGTTGAGGCTTGTGCCCCCATCTATCAACACACATTTGACTTGACGGTTCTGGATCAAGACTTCTATGTGTAAGGGCTGATTATGTGGGTGACTCAAAGAGTTGTCATCTTCCTCTGAAAAGGAGATATATTGCGGAGACGTTAGATGACCAACCATAGTCTGGAACCTATCTAGATCTAGGTTGTCAGGAACATTAGAGCTGAGAAAAGCTTTGTCTAGGACATCGCTATGAGCTAGGGATATTCGAAGTAACTTAAACATAGAGATTTTGGCATTGGTATGCTGGAGTTGTTGGACGATGCTGTAAGATGTAGGTCTTGTATCCTTTGTGTTGGAAGATTTCAAGGCAGCCTTTTGTTTAGAAGAAGATGTGAAATTGAAAGGTATCTTAGGGACATTAGATGAACTTGGTGTTTGTCCTTTCAGATGAGCCTGAGCTTGTGATCTGGTAACCGCATTAGCTGAGGAATGATTTCTGTCTCTTCATACAATCATGATGACATTGCAGCTCTCAGAGAGACATGGTTAAACTATATTGATGACAGCATTGTTTCCAGGGTAGGCATAGTTGACTTTTGCCCCCATGTTAGGCTGAGAAGTGGAAACTCCCTTGCCATGTTGTGGAAACGGTTCTATAAATGCTGTGTGATCATTATTGCTGGTAGGATTATCGATCGTGATGTCCCCTTGATCTATCAAGTCTTGAATGGTATGCTTCAAGTGGAAGCATCCATTAGGTTTGTGGCCTTTAGTCCGATGGAAAGCATAGAATTCATTATCTTTCCACCAATATGGTTTTGGATCTGGATCAGGGTTTTGGATTGGTGGTAAAGAGATGATGTTATCAGCTTTGTAGGATTAGAAAATTGGTGAATCCGGTGATCAGCAAGCCATGCCACATATGCATCTATAACCCCTGCATCCACCACCTCTGGGTGATACTCCCAATCTCTACCAATGATATGACTGTACTCATCAGCACATAAAGCATAACTGAGCCGTGGTGTCCATCTGAGCCCTATCTCATGCATAATGCAGGCATAAGCCATATACTCCTAAGGGACATCCTGAATATGTCCATAATGACACCAGACTCTAGTAATAAAAAATCTCTCCAAGACGGTGGAGGTCCGTCCTATCAGTATCTTGCTCTGGAAAAAGAATGAAAATTGCTCTCTCGCAGTAGGCCAGGCCTCTATCTGTAAATATGGCCTCCAGATCATGAAGGTCATATCATCTAAACACCGATGAAAGTACTCGGTGTGTCCCATGCAAACCTGTGTGACATAGCCTGATAAGCATAAATGACAGGGTCCTGTGGTTGCCTCTGCGTCTGAAAAATTGGCCTCAAAACTGGGATATGCTCCCAAGCCCATATCTGTAGTACCAACGCTCCTGAAGAAAATGTCTTGCAGTCCTGATACATGACCTCATGCATCTCAGAATACAAGTGAGCTAGCAGACACTGACCCCAAGCAAGCTTAGTGGGTGTAGCCATCAAAAGTGCTACCATAGGTGCCCATCCCATCAAAAAGCCATTCTGCTGATGGCTAGGCATAATCAACTCTCTAATCATCCCCGCAATGATACACTCTAGATGATGTGTCTACCCATATCTCTACATGAGTGTCTCCTAGGATATAGACCCAGTCAGCTGGGTATCATCACTGAACAGTCATCTAAAAGCATGTAGACTAGTAGATCCTCCGCTCACATACTCAGGCCGACGAGGACTGTGAAATGGAATACGAAGGATCCTATACACATCCTCTGGTGTAACAGTGATCTCTCTGGTAGGCAGGTGAAAATTCTATGTCTCAGAATGGTATCGCTCTATCAGTGCAGTCAGTAGGTCGTGATTTACCCTAATATCGAGTAAATGTATCAAGTGCTCAAAACCACATGTAGCAAGATGAACCCTCATAGGGTCTGGCAAGGCGATACACAATCTCTGGGTGGCCGGATAAGAATGGAGAACATGTACATCATGATATGTGACCTAAATCATAAAGAAACAGGGTGTTTTATCAGAAATTTAGTTCAAAATCAGGCCAAAAGTATCAGAATGACACAATTTTTGAAGTTTTAGGTGGGGCAAAGTGTCCGCAATCAGGCAAAAGGATCAAAAAAGTTAGATTTTTGACCTAAGAATGAGTTTTTAACACTATTTTTCAAACGACATTCCAGACTGGCATCAAATGTCGTACCACATTCCACAATAGACCAAATGACAATCCATAGTCATACGACACTGCGCCCAGATTCATACGAGTTTCAAGGGACCCGATGAAATGTCGTACGACACAAGGGTCCCTCTCATATGACACTTGGGCGTGGTTGAAATGACAATGTAAATTCAAATGAAATGCCGTATGAGCTTGGACTGGGACTCGTACGAGTTTCTACACATGTGAAATTCAAAAGCTAAAAATGCGTATGAAATTTTTTTAAAAATGCTAATGAAATTTTTTAAAAAATGCTACAAATCATCAAAAACATGCATTTTCAAAGGGGAACAGAGGTCCACCTATTGGATGTCCATACTGTCGAGGTTTGTCATGTCTCTGACTGCGCTCAAAATGGTGCAAACTCACAGGTACCTTTGGTTCGCACTGGTCTGCCATTGTTCTCGCTCAGAGGGCTCCACAGAATCTCTAAAGTCAAAGGGTTGAAATGAATTGACAATGACCCTTCCGGCCTTTATATAGCTTTCGACCTAATTTTTAAAAGTGCTTTGTTTTCCATGAAAATTGCACCCTTGGCTAATTTTGACGTTTTGAATCCATTTTCAGGATCAAAATTGAAATCTGAGATCATTTATTATGTCAAAATCATGATTTAAAATTTTTGGGACAGGACGGTCTACTGCTTGCATAATCGACCTTCAATCTTCACAGAAATCCAGAATTCAACTTAACTGATTAGCTTTCATCAAACTATCAAAATTTCAACTTGGTCAACCATGGTCAACTCATGGTCAAACCTAGTCAAATTCGGTCTCTAGGACCTCCAAATGATGCAGAATGCGTTCTTGGACGTGTATAACCACTTCTCAAATCAATTAACATGCTTCTAAACTATAACGTTGACTTTTCTTGTCAGATTTCAATTTTAATCCCGAAGGGGGCATGGTATTGCACATCATTCAAAGTCTGTAAATCAAATTCTATCGATCAAATCTATCAATATCTTTCATCAGTGATCAAGACAACAATCACATCTAGTCGCTGATTCATCAAAAGTCCTCATCGCTTGGGGAAAATCTATCATCACTTGGGGCATATCAGATTCATCGATCCATATCAATCTGGTATTCTCCTAATCTTGTAAATTGTATTAGTTTTTGCAACCATCAGATCATAGTGTTCTTTCCTTGGTTCTTCGGCAACTGAAGGATTCGGATGTGATACCTGCTAGTTCTACTAAGACAATCGAGTCTAGAACCGGTCACTCACTTCTTATCAATCCTAAGGTTTGGAATCAGGCATTTTGACACTTTTTCGCAATCATCAGTTCATTGCTGCTATAGTAAACGTTATCTTTGGTCATTCAGGACCTCCTATCTCAATATCTTTCAATCGGTTTCTATCTTTCAATCGGTTTATCTTTTGAATCAGTTTCATATCTTTATCAAACATAGACTATCTTTGAACCACTGCGCTTCGCACAATAATTCAAAGAGGGGCAAAATGTAATACCCCAAAAATGGGCTATATGTTCATTAACCTACATCGACAAATCGAACAAAATCGACATCGAAGTCCTAACCTAAGGCACATCTAAACATCATCAAATCCTAATTGATTATCTTAAATTCTGCATCAGGGAATATTCCTAGCAATATTCTTAATTATCTTAATTATCTTTAATTTAATGATTATTTGGTGATAAATCACATTTATCCTAAGTTTGATTAATTGAATATTTTCATATTTAATTAATTAGATTTAATATTTGCCACTTAATTGTTTAATTAAATTTGATTCTATCTATTATGAATTGTATTATTTAATTTTGACAATAAATCAAAATTCCTATCTTTAATTGATTAAATTCTTATTTAATTAATTAAAGCATGTTGTCATTATTTAATAATATAATTTTTAATAAAAGTTTGATAAAATAGTTAATTAACCCATAAATTAATTATTTTATTTCAAAAATCAGTTAAGTTGGAAATAAATCACTTTATTATTAAATTAATTCATAAATAAAACATGCACAATCATAAAAGCAGACAACTATCAATTATCAATTAAAGCTAAACTCTATTTTGAGTTAAAACTTAGCTTTTGCATGTTTTTGTGAATTAAATTATCTTTATTATCAAATAACTCAAAAATCAACCTGAGTTATTTGAGTGATTTATGACTTTTTCTCATGCACCTCCAAAGTCTTGGATTTCTATAAAAACAAGGCTCAGCTCTTCATAATTCATCTCATATTTTTGCACAATCACACTGGAGAATTGGAATTGGGAGAATCAAAGCTCTTGCGAATCGACATCTTTGTGAGATCAATCTTATTTTTGCATTCATATTGCATATCATTGTTAGATTAGCATTGCATATCAATTTTCAATAGCATTCATTGCATATCAATTTCATCTAGCATAGATTCATATCAAGTTTTCATTCCTTATTGCATAGAAAATCCAAAAAAATAGCTTAATTGCATTCAATCTCATATCTAGATCAATTGCATTCAAATCCTTCATTTAGGTGTCGTCTAGGTCACTGATCTCGATTACAATCTGAGAACATCAATCTCGCACCTATTAGAAGGTAGTAAATCGCTTGGTTAAATTAGATTTCAATTTTGCACGATTTTGATTTTAGCTAACCTCTAATGTTTTACTGAAGTGTTGTGTCTACAGATTAGGTACAATTTTCACACACACAATCACTACCTAGAATAGGGAAATTAATACTAAAATGAAGAACAAAGATAAAGAGATCACGAACAATAAGGAGAGTGAGGATATTGTCAACTTGGAAGGCAAGTCATGAGATATTTTGAATTCTGAAGATATTTTGGTTCAAAATTCCCAAAACCTTGAAGACTTGGTTGATACTACTATCCATTATATCAAGATGAAAAACCTTGATAGGAATTTCCAAACTGAGGAAGTTCCCATTTTGTATGAGTTTGTGGATGGTATGAGGCACGATGTGCATGTTTCTCAAGATACCTAGGATAATATTGAAGAAGAAAGCGAGGACACAAGTGAAAGAAGGGTTAGAGAATCCTCAATCAAACTGATTTTTGAGGACTTTGATGATAAGGAGGAATTCACTATTGGTGCCCTTCAAACTACAAAAGTTGAGGCTTTATACTCTTTCAGATTCAAAAAATTGTGCTCCCATGAGATAAAGAGGCTTAATATTAAGCACAGGAAACTTGAGGCAAAAAATGCCAGTCTTCAAGAGAAGCTAGAAAAAGGGTTCAATGAGGGCAACTTGAATCAAAATTCAAACTCTGCTATCACTGATGTGCAAAAGAGGATGGATAATATGGAGTGCATGATTATTGACATCCTCCAAAGGACAATATGAAAGCTTCAAGCATCAATCTAAAATCCCTGGTCAATATGCTGGATAGCGGCCTTGATGAAGAAATTGATCATAAGAATAATACCTTGGAGGCCATTGGTGGGCCGAGCTCCAGAACCCATGCTAGCAACAAGAATAAATCCCCCATTTTTAAGAAGAATGTTGAAGAACTAAAAATGGTCATTGGGAGGATGGCTAATATCCAAGCCAGAATGGAGAAGACTCTTGATGAAAAATCTTGATTAATGTATTGTGTCAGTTGAGCTGGTGCTTTGGCTGATTTTTTGTCTCTAGGGCTGGTTTATTCATGTTTTCTTGTTTTTTGCTTCTCATGTTGCCCTCCTATGGGCCAATCATTGTTGCTGTCTCTTTTTGTTGGTTCATCTTGTTTCTATCTTTTGTTTCTGGATTTGTAAAGGGTTTCAGGCCCCCTTTAAAACTTGCTTTTACTAGTAATCAAAACAACATAATAATTGTCTAAACTTTTGATAGTGATGGTATTAATTGTCAAATTGGGATTTTCTTTCTTATATGTAAGGTTAACATTATTATCTTTTCAATTTTTGGAGACCTTTTATTTTTCATGATCCATAAATGGATTTTGGAATATATTATGGTCTTGGTTGGTGGTGCCAGAATTTGTGACAACTTATATTTCACCATAGTAGATGAAATCTTGGACAATGTGCTTAAGTTATGTAATTATCTATTTTGTGTCCCTTAGTTCTATAATAGTTACAGTAACCATTGTAATCCCATCATATTGGTTTTTTGGGATCCTCATAATTTCTTATCTCAAGAAAAGTGACTAAATGGGACTGTATCAATTTCTTCAGGATCATCTCTAGAGGTTCTATAAGAGGTGTAAAATCTCATCGAGGAGTAGGGTTCATTCTTTCATAAATTTGTTGTTGGGTAAGCATATTGGTCTATTCAGAACTTTGTCTAGGAGCAATGATGTTAACATTGTGAGTTGTTTGTGTTGGTTGGGTATGTTGGAAGATTTCTAGTTGGGTATGTTGGATAGGTATTGGTGCTTTCACACGTAGGACTGGTTTTTCCATTTGTCACATTCTTGTTTTTGGACCAGTATTTAGTTTTGTCATATGGTGTTGGGTTACTTGTATCTTTATTGAGAATACCCTTCAAGGTGAGGGATATTTATGCTTTTAGCCCTTGCTCAATTGGTTCTTCAAAGGTTTCACTGCACTGGGAGTTAAGTTCACACATTAGGTCTAGGTGACAAATTTCAATAAACATGTAGATTTTCTCTTTAGCTGGAACATGGAAGGATGCCTTGGAGGCCACATTTCTCCAATGTTGTAGGAAAGAGACAAAGATCTCTCCATTCTTTTTCTTAGTGGTGCAAAGATCCATCAATGTTACTTCCATGATAATGTTGTGTGAATAGTGCGATATGAATTTTTCTGCTAGTTCATTCCACTTCCTTATCCTAGGAGACAGTCAAGAAAACCAATCCATTGATGTACCACTAATACTGCATGGAAAATATCTCATAAGATATGTGTCATCATGAGAAACTTCTATGCAAGATGTAAAAAAATCCCTTATGTGCTTGCCAAGATCACTCTTTTCCTTGTACCTATTGAACTTAGGTGTGACAAAACTGGCTGGAAAAGGTGGCATATGTAGTATCCTATTAAAAGGATAAGGACTAAGGTCTTCTATGTTGTAAGGCCTTTTAGAAGCACCTATTTGTAGATTCATGAACTACTGTTGAAGGGTTTATAATTTTTGAGAAAGTAGATTAGTGGTAGTTGGTGTAGTAGGTGGTGTGTTAGGGTCACCAAAAGGGGATCCACTATTTTGGGATGCTATATGTATATATGGTTATGAAACATTCTAATATGCTGGGGTGTATTGAGGCACTAAGATCTACTAAGATGTTCGATTATGCTAAGGTACTAGAATGTATTGGGATGCTGGATTATGTTGCAATACCGGATTATGTTGGGGTGCTAGATTGTGCTGAGGTATTGGGATGTACTGAGATGCTAGATTTTGGTGAGGTATGAGAATATGTTGGGATGCTAAATTTGGAATGTTCTAAGATGTTGGGTTTTGCTAAGGTATTGGTGTATAATGGGGTGCTAGATTATGTTGAGGTACTGGTATATGTTGGGATGCTGGATTATGTTGAGGTACTGGTATTTGCTAGGGTGCCAGATTATGCTAAGGTACTGTTGTAAGATGGGAAGTGTTAGGCCCACTTGCCATCATTTTTTGGATGAAATTAGAAAAAATTATTGAGTAATTTGGATTATTTGGAGGTGCCCCTTGATTGATTTGGGGATGTCCTGAATTGGAAGAGACACCTAGAAGAGCACCACTAGGAGGCTTTGGTTGAGGTTCTCTTAGCAGGGGTAGCCCCTACTTTGGTTGGGGAATTACACTGGAGGAAATTGATGCCATCATTTGTGAAATACTCATAGGATGAGTCAAGGACAATATAGATGGTGCTGCTATGGTAGCAAGTGTAGCAGATGTAGATGGAAAACTAGCAAATAAGGGATTGGTGTACTGGATCCCTAAGGTACTAGAAGATGTGGTGACCTGGGAAGTATTTTGTGTGGAACTCATGGGTGAGATGAAAAAAATGAGTGGTAGGGGTGTCATTGAGGCAACCCAAGATGGTGGTACATTTATGTCTTCCACTATGGTGGATGCATCAAACCAAGTTGGTCATTTAACACCTTTTTGTATGAGCATGTGAAGGTATTTATTTGGGTTAACCTCTATCTCGGATTGTAAGATTTTTTTCATCTACTCTTCACATAAACCATCATCAATCTCTTCTTTTGTACATTTGTCTTTGATTATTGGAGGGGTTAGTTCATGCAGTTATAAAGTATCATCTAGTGTTTTCTCTTGGTACAAATATGTCTCAGGATTTTTGTAGTTTAGTGCCAAGGTTCTTGGTGCAAATTCAATTTCCTGACATAGATCATGGTCGAGGATTTTATTGTACTCCATTGTCTCCTTACTCTTCTTTGATTGCATGTTAAACATATGTGAGTCTATAATGAATGCAGGACAACTAAGGAAAAAAAATTCTATCATTTTTAGATTTTCTGATATGGGATGATAATGAAAACTAGGATGAATAATCAAATATGATGTCTAAGGTGTAAGTACCTTACCCTGAGAGATATTTTAGAAAATTCAAAGGTAAACCCTCTAAGAAAAGACCCAAATGATAATGAGGACTATCTTGACACCAAAAGGTAGGATAAAAGTGATAAATCCTGACAATAGTGTCTGTCTAAGACAAATATTAACCAAAATGACAAGGTTCCTATGCTGAGACTAGTAGATAAAGATAGTGCTAACGATGTCAAGATAAAATGCAAGATTGATGTCCTAGGAAAATAGACACTCTAATTTGAAAAATGACTCTAGGGAGTGTAATAATTTAACCCTAAGAAATACACGCTATGTTTTGGAGGATTTTTTGATTTTGGAGACCAATATGATGACTATGCAAAAATGCAAGATTCTAAGATATGTCTATCTAAGTATGCCGATCACAAGGAACTAGGATGAAATGTTTGTAGGAATAATTTATTTTAGTATAAATTTTGTAGGACAAATCCCTTAGGATAAATGTTGTAGGGAAAATCTTGTAGGATAAATGTTGTAGGGCCAATTATTAAAGGAAAAATCTTGTAGGACCAATCTTGGAGGACCAATCATGTAGGACAAATCTTGTAGGACCAATTGTTGTAGGAAAAATATTGTAGGAAAAATGTTGTAGGACCAATCTCAACAAGCTCAAAATCAATGTGTAGCTACAAGACTGGCTAAAAAAGAAATGATCTGCGTATATTCAATAACTTTTTCAAGCTGCAAGTTTTCACAAAGTTAATAAAAATGAAAGAAGTATACAAGCAGTTTAATCTATGGTCAGATTTGGCTTCATTTGAAATATTATAGGCCCATTTCTTGGGTGTCCGTCAGCTCACACAACATAAGTGCCACACAACTAGAGCTAAAAAGCCCTTGAAGGTGCTTGTGCTATCACCTATTTTTGGGTATTGTTTCTGTGTTAGCGAAGATCTCTTTCGCAACACAATATCCCTGGGACATATATGATGGGAATATTGGGGGGAGATTCTTTTTCAACCTCCCCTTGCACTATAATAAGACAAATGTTTAGAGGTAAACCAGGTGGCCTCTAATTAATAGGTTATAGTAAGTTTTATGGAGTCTCCCCAATTAGTTTGTACATGTGTGACTCACTTAAGAGCCTAGTTGACCATGTTGGCTACCTAGGGATACTTCACCTAGTCCAGACTATCGTCAACACACCTCACTCAAGCTTGAGGGGATAAGACCAACATTTTCTCAGAGTCTTATTTATATATCGACCAGAAGGATTTTTCATTTGAGGCCATCCTCTGTAATGAGTTAAGCGAACCCTCCAAACATGCATCTCTAAATAAAATAGTTGCTAATATAACAAATTGTGCAAGCACACCAAAAACTTCAAACACCAGGTTAATTGCATTAAGCACCAATAGTCAAATATGAACTGAGCTATCATCCATACAAGCACAAGAGTTCAATTTTTAAGCCCAAACCAAATGAGTTTTGTTTTTTCCAAATTTAGATGCACCAAAGTCCAAATGTATTTGCCTTGTTTGATTTTATTGCACCAATCTCAAATATTCTTCCTTGTTCAATTTTTAACCACCATGTCAATTTTAAGCACCAACATGAGATATGGAATGTGAATTTTGAGCATGCATTGTTCATTTTAAAGCACCAAAATGAAAGATGAATCAATTTTAGATTAACAAGATTAAAACCCGCTTCCAAGCCACATGCTAAAAGGAAAAGTTAGCACCCCCCCAAAAAACCTAGCAATTAGTTTTGGAATTCTTTGATAGAAATAAGGTTAGTGTCATGACAATTCAAATTTTTAGAAATTCTTCATACCTTGTCCACATAGGTGTCAATAACTCCTTATTCTCTGATTTATACCTCTAAAGCATTGATTCGTTGTGTTTTAGCTAGTATCTTGTTCTGTTTTATCTCTCTTTCTCTTCTTCTCTACTTAACGGGCTCCCAATTCTTGACTCTTTTTGTGTTTTGATGGTGAAGTGCATTACATCAAGTGTGTATTTTCAACAATGAAAATATATCATTTTACAATAGAGATTAAGATTTTAGATAGAATAGAAGAAAATATTATTTTGTAGTTTCGAAACAATTTTTTTGATAAAAACTATTATCACTTGCACTTGCACACATAAAGAAACGTTTTCAAAGATCTATATATAATTTTTTTTTTGAAAATATTTTTCATCAAAATTAAAATCACAAAGAATAGACCCCTGTAGAATTTCAAGAAGTTTCCAAAAATGTAATTTAAAAAAAAAGAATGCATCGTGTCCATAAATATTTTTTTATGAAATATCATAAAAAATTTATAAAAAATATTTTTTTTAGAAAAATATGAAATTTTGACTATAGCTTTTTTATGTTGAAAGAAACCTTAAAAAAAAAATTCAAATCATAATTCTTAATTTTATGCCCTACAGACCCATTTTATCAGGACATACCATTTTAATAGATCTACCTTTTTTGCAAATAGTTTCCAACAAAAATGAAATTACAGAGGATAGACCCCCATTAGAATTTCAAGAGCTTTCCAAAAATATAATTTTTTCAAAGAAATATGTTGATTTGTGCCCATAATTGATTTTTTATGAATATCATAAAAAATTATAAAAAAATATAAAAAAATATAAAAACTCTAAAAAATTCCAAAATTTGGATGCAACCTCTCTATATCAATGCACACTTGAAAAAAATGTTCATAAAAAATTCCAAGTGGTTTGAAAGATATGACCAAATTTCACGTCGGGTTCACCATTTGTAATCAGGTAATAATAGGATCAATAGAAGCCTGTAATACCATAGAAAATCTTAGCCCAAAGAGATTGTTAGAGAAATTAGTATTCCCAATATTCAAGAAAGGATGCAAGAAAAATAATAAGCATAATCAATCATACATTATGAAATCAATTTAAGAACATGAATATGCAAACCATAAAATCCTTCCTTGGTGTTCTCCTTCTCATGTATTGTGGGCTCTCAAAATTGAGCTCAAGATCGTGCCAACATCATAATTCAAAGAAATTGTGGTTACCAAAATCAAAGGTTTGGCTCTCTATTTATAAGATTTTAGGAGTTTCAATCAAGAATGCATGATTGAAGGGTTGATTGACTGTGATTGAGGAGTTGAACTTAGAGTGAGTGAGAGTTCAACTAAGTTGATCGCTTGGCTTAATAGGATTGATTTATTTGTCAGAAAATAGATTGGAGAGATGAATTGAATGGACTAGTGAGATAATAGAATAGACCGGTGAGTTAACTAATTGCATAGACGAGTCAACTGATTGCATGGATTAGAAGATTGAATTGATGGAAGACTTAACTGATTTTTGGGAGAGGAATTAACAATGTGGATTGAATAGTTAGGAGAGAGAATTGTGGAGTGAAGAGTTGTGATTGAAAAGATAACTCAAAGTGAGTGTGAGTTAGGATTTAGGAAGATAATTATGATTTAAATAGAAAAAATATTATTTATTTGCACATGTGGAGATATTTTATAATAATAATTACTTATTTATTTATGAGAGGAATTGTTAGTTGTAATTAAATAAATATAATTTATTTAATCATGAGAGAGGAATAATTAGTTTAATTAAATAAATATCATTTATTTAATCATGAGACAAAATTTGGTTTTTAATTATTATAGAAATACAATAATTAGGAGGGAACGTTAATTAAATTTTTTTATTTAATTAATTGTTATAAGAGAGGGTATACTTAAATAGTGTTATTTATTTAATTATATTATAGATGAATAGATGATGAAATAATTGTTTAGACATTCAATAGTTAAAGTAATTAATTAAAATCACTTAGTTATAGAATTAGGGAGAAATGATGATTTTGGTTTTAGAATATGGTAGAATGAAACAATTAATGTTTAAATAATAAAGATTATTTAACAAGTTAGGAGGAATGTTAGTAATGTCATTGCATTAGAGAAATAGGCTATTTTTACATGTCTACAGTTATTAGTTAGATGAATTCAATAATTTGGTGTTTTCAAGCGTCACTATTAGTATTTGGCTTATGGATCTAACAATCACTATTTAAGGTTTTAAAGTCAACTATTAATATTGGTTTTGAGGTATCCAAATTCATTGTTTAATGGTTTGAATTTAATGATTGACGAGTTTCTAATTTTATTATAATGGTGAAAGGGTATTTTATTGTTACTATAGTTAAGGGTTTTGAGTTCACCGTTTAAGGGTTCACAATTCAACTAAAAATGTGTAAGGTTTCAAGGGAAATAATTTATATGTTTAAATTCGGTTTAAGGGTTTCAATTTTAATTTACTAGGGTTTCAATTTAATTGATTTGGGGATTCAATCTCATAGTTTAAGGGATTCAATTTCATTTTTTAATGGTTTCTAATTTAATGCACAAATTTTCAATTTAGGTATTTTTGTGATTCAGTTTTACTGTTTAAGGGTTTCCAAATTCACTGTTTATGTTAGGGATTAAGGGTTACTATTCATGGGTTTTTCAATTTCACCATTGTTATTAAAGGATTTTGATTTTACTATTACTATAGGGTTTAAGGGTTTTGAGTTCACTGTGGGAGTGGTTTAATTTTATTGTTTAAGGGTTCATAATTTCCCTAAAAATGTAGAAGGGTTTAAGGGCATCAATTTCTATGTTTCAATTTGGTTTAAGGGTTTCAATTTCAATTTCTTAGGGTTTCAATTTAATTGATTTGGAGATTTAATTTTACAATTCAAGGGATTTAATTTGACAGTTAAATAGTTTTCAATTTAATGTACACCATTTTCAATTTAAGTGTATTAGGGATTCAATTTTACTATTTAAGGGTTTCCAAATTCATTGTTTATGTTAGGGATTCGGGTTTCCAATTTCACTGTTGATGGGTTTCCAATGTCAATATTAATATCAAAGGGTTTCTATTTTATCATTACTGTAGGATTTAAGGTTTTGAGTTCACAGTAGGAGTAGTTCAATTTCATTGTTTAAGGATTTATAATTTCACTAAAAATGTATAAGGGTTTAAGGGCATCAATTTCTATGTTTGTATTCAGTTTAAATGTTTCAATTTTAATTTCCTAAGGTTTCAATTTACTTGATTTAAGGATTCTATTTCATATTTTAAGGGATTCTATTTCATAGTTTAAGGGTTTTGAATTCAATATACAATAGTTTTAATATAAGTGTTTAACTGATTTAATTTTACTTTTAAGGGTTTCCAAAATCACTATTTATGTTAGGGATTAAGGGTTCCAATTTCATTAATAACCACATACTAATATTTATCTGTGACACCAAAAGTGGTGATTGCATTTGGCGGATGGCTGTGGGTAGACACAAAAATTAAAAATTCCAATGGTGATAGAGGTTCAAGAGTTGATAGAGGTAGGATGAATAAAGGTAGGATAATGGAGTAAGATTCAGATCTCATTAGGGAAATAATCATCAATGGAAAAGCAACTGGCATGAAGAATCTCTTGGTAAACCTTTTAGGTAGTAGTCAAAACCTCATCATGATAAGCTTTTGAGGCCCAACGGGGTGCTCTTTTGTAGGTAGATAAGACTAAATACATATTAAAAAATGTGTTTTGTTAATACAAGTCTGATTACTAAGAGGGGAGGGGTGAATCAGTAATCTACAAATTCTTTGATTTAAAACTCTTCAAACTTTGTGCACTAAAACATTCATCATCAACCAGTATAGATATAAACTTTCAAAACATGTATCCACAAATAATCAATCACACAATGAAGACACCATATTTTTCTCATGGAAACCAAAATGGGAAAAACCACATGTTGGAGTTGGCACCCACTAAGTCTGTACTCTTTTGGAATAGGCCCTGCGAGGAGCTTGCTCGGTTAAGGGTTTACAAGAGAACTATTAGGTGCTACCCAGTTAAGGGACTTGCCTTAGACCTATTATGATCTTTTCCCTATTAGGAGCCACCTTGTTAGAGGAATTTAAACATTCAACATGAATGCCACCTTTTTAGAGCATTTACAATAAATATTTGTTAGGATATACTCGATTAAGGGATTTTGCTGTTACAATGATTAGAAAGAAACATATAAGATTATCTATAAAATTTGCACTACCTCTGCATGATCAGATCCTATTAATATATGATACTCTTCTCCACACACTATACTCTTTCCTAGCTTGATCACACTTGATTCTTTCTCTATTTTCTCACCACAGCCTTCTGCAATTCTTGATCAACAAAAAACTTCTTTTTCAACTTTCCAATGTATATAATTTCCTTCCAGCAACTTAAAATAAACCCTATATCTGAGATATGAATGATATAGATTAAGTTAGATAAGATAAAATGTATCTAACAACTCATAAAACATTTTTCTCTAACCACATCGACTTCCATATAGATTTCACCTTGGAAATTGAACCAACTTCAAAAACTATTTTGACCAAAAGGAACTTCATGAAAAATCCACCTCAAACGCATACTTCAAGAAATGTGATATCAAATAATTTCCACAAATCATGAAACTACCTTCCTACTTCACTATAAACATCACCGATTCTATTGCCAGTTTAGATTTCTTCACCAACTCACAAATATTCATTACTTGTTCAAGAACTCAATCTTGTTTATCTGTTAATTATGTCAATACCGCTTCTAGTCAATTAAACCATCTTCACCTGTCCACATTATAAGTCATGATCCTCCACATAGTCTTTAGGAGTTTTTATAAATCATATCCTCTGATCACTCCATCAAAAACTTTACCAATTCAAAACAACATTCAAATCTCTTACTGTTAGTCATTGACTTTATTAGCAGTTACACTGTCAACCTTCTTCCAATGATAAACTAGTTACCAATCTACACCAATAGTAGAAGCCACACACTAGGTATCCAGAGACAAATCTAAGTCTCCCATAAGAATCACACTGACTGATTTGACACAATAATCAAATCTTCACTCCTTGCCTTCAACCTGTTCTTCCTATCTACCTGACATCCTTCAAATAATCACAACTCACCACATGTATAAGATAAAATTATGTGGTCATGGATATATCATCTAGATACATTACATAAGATTCCTTCATGATCATACACATGAGCTCATACTATAGCTTGAGATCCAACCTCTTGAACACATCTCAACAAATAGTCACTAAGGAGACATCAATGAAAAACTCATAAATGATTTACCTATCATTAAATTTGTACCAATCTTCTATTGGATACAATTGAGAGGGAGGGAAAATCAATTGCATGTCATTAATATAAAAATTTATGAAAATAGTAAATGTAAAACTAAAACCTCAAATGTAACACAGATTATAACACCAATAATTATCTCCAACCTCAAATGTAAAACTGAAACCTCAAACCTCAAAGCTCAAAGCTCAAACCTCCAGTGGGGATGGAACCCACAAATAATACACTCATAATAAAGTATCTTAGTTATAAGATCTTTACCTATTAGGAGCAGATAAATACAACTACTACAAAGTCCTTGTTAAAGGACAAAATCATTTCTTTGAGTCAACAACCCTATTAGGAGTTGATAGGATGAGCCTTTCTTCACTCGGAGCAACTTTCCCAATGTGAAGGTTAAATCCAAATTATGAAGGTTAAACCCACCTTCTGGAATCACTGTCCAAATGAAAGTATATGAATATAATGATTACAAATAATGAACTAACTAATAGAAACTTCTTTGCTAAAATAGTTCCAATGAAGTACAATTATCACACAACATGCTCTACATCAACAATCCTTGCATCCACCATATTCACATTCACACCCACACACTTCAAATCACTTGATTTAATCTTTTATACAAGATACAAATGATTTATTAAGTTGGCACCAATTAGAACTTTCCTAATAAAAAATGATTTACATAAACTCTTGTCAAGATACAAATAGGATCTTGGATAAGCAAATACAAAACATCAGTTGGCCAACATACTCCATAATCCACAACTTATCTTTACATAAGGTAGAACATGCCACATTTCATAGGTTGGCACCAAATAAGACTTCACAAGGTCACATGCTACACCTAAAATCACCATGATCCCTATGAACTCATGTCCACATAAGATGAAGTGCCACATATCTTCTTCCATGTCCTCAGCTCACCAAACATAAATCCATCTCACATACATGCTATACTTAAAATTACAGTAACCATTTCATTGTTGTTCTCTGCACTTTCCTATGACTAGTCCACACTGTTTCCACTGTTACTTATTGTAACCAACTAATCAGATTTTGAAATCATAAAAAACCATTCTAAATGCTGTCTAGTACCAAAATACAAGCTTAGAGACTCAGAGATGCAACACAAATCATCACATGCCTTTTGCACTCTTTCCTACACTTAGTGAAATAGTCAAGTTAACATCTTCTTCACTAGTCTTACGATCATTCACAATCATATGTTGACATCAATGAGAACACATGAATGTCAAAAAAATTCCTAAGAGTCTCCCACTTTGGCATTGATGGTAATATATGATGAAAAACCATCAATCCCAAAACCTTATACAACCTTCTCAATGTATTCTCTCTGCTCACCCCAATATAGTAGGGTTTTTCACATATCACTCCCCCTTTGCAATCTATGGCCAAGGGTGCTGCCATATATCCTTTACATATCTCTCTAATTTTCTCCTTCTCCTCTCTTACAAATATTTATTCTCAAGTTCTCAATATCCTAGATAGTTACTTGTTAAGTCTCGCAATCACTCCCTCTAAGGAGTGCATCCAAGATGAAGTCCAGTAAATAATATAGCACCGATAGCTACTGGACTGATGCATTTTTGCATCATCTAGTTCTCAGAAGGAGGGTTTTTCACCCTAATCATATCTATGAGATACTCAAAGATATCTTTTGACAAAGGTTTAGTGAATATATCTGCTAATTGTTCCTTTGTACTGACATGCTCAACTTTGAATTCCTTTTCTGTAACTTTCTCTCTCAAACAATGATATTTGATTGAGATATGTTTGGTTTTTGAGTGCATAATAGGATTCTTTGACATATTGATTGTGTTTTTATTGTCACAATGAATCACAACTAGTTCTTCAAAGCTTATTCCAATATCCTTCAACATCTATTTCATCCAAATAACCTATGAATAGTTTAAATTAGTTGCCACATATTCTGATTTAGTAGTAGATTGGGCAACAAAATCCTGATTCTTGTTTAACAAAGAGATAACCTCTTCCCAAGGAACAATTTACCACCATTGGTGCTCTTTATATCATAAATACATCCTCCCCAATCTACATCAGTGTATGCGTTAAGGGTAAAGCCACCTGACTTGTCATACCACAACCTAAATTCCAATGTACCTTTCAAATAACTAAACATCCTTTTTACTGCAATATAGTGAGTCTCTTTAGGATCTTCTTGAAACCTCACAAAAATTCCAAATGCATTTGTAATATCTGGTCTAGTATGTGTTAAATATTGTAACCCTCCAATCATGGATCTACATTTTGTTTGATAGACACTTTGAGTTTCATCATTTGTAGTAAGATTGCATCTAGTAATCATAGGTGTTCCAATAGGTTTGCAATATTCCATGCCAAACCTTTTCAACAATTCCTTGAGATAATTGGTTTGAGAAATGAAAATTCCATGTTTACTTTGTGTAATTTGCAAACCAAGAAAGAAATTCATTTCACCAATCATAGACATTTCAAATTCATCTTTGATTTCTTCAGGAAATTTATTGCTCATTTCATCATCTCCCCCAAACATAATATCATCCATTAATACTTATATGATCAAGATGCCATCCTTGCTAGTTCTCACATATAAATTACTATCTGCACTACCATTTCTAAAACCAAGATTTAATGAATACCTATGAAGTCATGCATAACAAGTTCTAGGAGCTTTCTTCAGTCCATACATAGCCTTCTTCAATTTGTAAACCATGTCTCTATCATCTATCAAGGGAAAACCATCAGGCTGTTCAATGTAGACCTCTTCTTCTAGATCACCATTCAAGAATATAGATTTCACATCCATCTGATATACTTTGAAGCCCTTGTAGGAAGAAAAGGCAAGAAATAATCTTATTGCATCCAACCTAGCCATAGGTGCAAAGGTTTCTTCAAATTCTATTCCTTCTTGTTGTGAGTAGACCTTACTAAACAATCTTGCTTTGTTCCTTATGATTGTTCCCTCTTTGTTCATTTTATTTTTGATTACTCATTTAGTTCCAATGACATTCTTTCCTTCAGGTCTAGAAACTAGCTCCCAAGTTTTGTTCTTTATTATCTGGTCTAGTTCTTCTATCATTGAATTAACCCACAATTCATCTTTGTAGGCCTCATCAATAGTTCTAGGTTCCACTTGTGAAATCAGACATAATTCCTCTCTAGCCTTAGACCTAGTTAACATGCATCTATTCCTATCACCAATAATTTGATCTTCAAGATGATTTCTTGGTACATACCTTGGAATTTTAGGAGCTATAAATTGTTCACTTACACATATTTTCTTGTCATTTTCAAATTCTACCAACTCTTATGCTTTAATAGTCTTTTATGAGTTTTGATCACAGATTCTTTCTTGAACTTGAAACTTCTCATTAATTCTTACACTAATACTCTCAACCATATTTCTCAATCTCAAATTGAAACATTTGTAAGCTTTACTTTTGGTATAGTAGCCAACAAATATGCCTTCATCACTCCTTGAATCAAACTCGCCTACTTCATCATCTCTTTTGATAAAACATTTGCTACTGGAAATTTTGAAATATCTTATAGTAGGAGCATAGCCAAACCAAAGTTGATAAGGTGTTTTAGTATTACCTTCCCTAATCTCAACTCTATTCAAAGTGTAAACTATAGTAGTGACTACTTCCCTCCAATGCACATGCGATACATTTCCTTCAATCATCATTGTTTTAGTAGCATCTAATATAGTTATGTTCCTTCTTTCTACAATCCCATTCTACCATGGAGTCCTAGGAGAAGAAGTCCACCTTATTATCCTATATTATTCACAATAATAATTCAATGCAACAGATGTAAACTCTCCTCTTTCATCTGACCTTAAATATCTTATCTTCAAACCTGATTCAATTTATACTTTTTCCTTGAAGATCTTGAACTTGTAAAATGCCTCTAATTTTTCTTTAAGAAAGGAAACCCACATCCGTATAGAGTGATCATCAAAAAATAGAATGAAATACCTTTCACCATAAGAGGATCCATTCCTTGTAGGACCACAAAGATCTGTATGCACCGGATCTAGATTTTCTTTTCTAGTGTATGACTTTCTTTGGAAACTCCCCTTTTTTAATTTTTCCATTACACATTCTTTGCACATGGTGTTAGAGGTCTTTACAATTTTTGGTAAGCCCCTAATTGCATTGATGTTACTGGCCTTTACAATGTTATCAAAATTCACATGACAAAATCTTCTATGCCATAGCCAACTTTCACCAATATGAGCATCAAAACATTTTGCATTAACAATGTTCAACTGAAATACATTACCTCTTGTATTTTTCCTTGATGCAATCGGGTTTTTCCTTTTGTGCTTTGATAGTGCATGAACCATTACTAAACTGTAACTGATATCCTTTATCGATAAGTTTTCAAACACTTAACAAGTTATGCTTAAGTCCATCAACAAGCAATACATTATCAACGTTAGTTTTTCCATCTAGAGAAATAGATCCTAGTCCAATAATTAGTTTAGGAGTATTATCACTAAATATAACAACTCCACCATCATGCATTTTAAGCTAAACAAACCTATCCTTATCATGAGTCATGTGATGTGAGCATCCACTATCAATCATCCATTCAGGTTTCTATTCAACATGTGATACTAAGGCTTTTTATTCATGAATAGGTTTATTATCCTTTATAGCTACAAAGCCAATCTCATCTCCTAATAAATCATCATCAGACATACCTTCACTAGAATAATAGAATTACTCATCATAAAAATCTAGTCTAGTGAACTTAGGTTTGTATTTAGAGACCCTTGTAAAACATCTAGATGCAAAGTGACCAATTTTATTACAAGAAAAACATTTTAAAGGTGATTTTACTTCAAAATTTCCCTTACCTCTTTTCTCCTTTCTTGCGATCAAAGAAAAAAGTTCATCCATCTTCCTATTTTATTCATCTCTCTCCATTAGATCATATCCATAGTCTCCAAGCTCAAGATACTTGTTAACCCTACTAGTGCTCGCAAGGCATGGTGAGGTATTTTTGTCATTATGAAAAATTCCCTTAAATGTAGTTTCTATCTTAGGTACTGAATCCTCTAATTCTTCCACCTCAAAGGTAGTTAACTTAGCTATCAATATCTCTCTATTGAATCCCTAAGTTAGTGGAATGATCTCCTCAATCACCTACACTTTGGTCTTGTAAATAGGTGTCAAAGATCTCATAATATTTGTGATGACCTCTTCTTTAGTATAAGTGCCTCCTAAATTTCTAATCCCTATAACAACTTCTGAAACCCTTTGGACATAAGTTCTGATATTTTCATCTTCTCACATTTTTAGATTTTCCATCTTTGTCTTCTAGTTTTGTAACTTTGCCTACTTGGTTTACTTGTCTCCTTCATAAAGTGCTTCCAATATTCCCAAAATTTCATGAGCTGAATCAAGATCCTTAACCTCAATAAATTCTTCTTTAGATAGTACTATTATCAAAGCTTCCCTTGTAACCATATTATAGGAAAAAATCTTCTTTTCATCATCAGTAGCATTAGACAAATCACTTTCTGTAACAACATTTTCCTTGTTCTTTGTAATCATCCAATTATTAATTCCTAGGCAGAAAAAATGTGTCCTCATCTTGTTCTTCTAGTTTTCAAAGTTTTCATCATCAAATTTAGGACTTTCCTTTCTATAATAAGACATCTTATGATCATGGTCAAGCTTTCTCTCTGAGGACCAATAGATCTGATACCAATTGTTGGGTACAACTGAAAGGGAGGGTGAATAAGTTGTATTCATTAACAATAAACTTTATCAAAAGAATAAATGCAAAATTGAAACCTCAAATGCAACATAGATCAGAATACCAAGAATTTCTTTTGAGGAAATCCTAAAAGGGAAAAAATCCAGTGGGGATGAAACCCACAAATAATGCACTAGTAATAAAGTATCTTAGTTACAAGATCTTTCCATGTTAGGAGAAGATAAATACAACCAGTACAAAGTACCTATTAAAGGACATACTCCTTTCTTCAAGTCAACAACCCTGTTACGAGTTGATAGGATGCGCCTTTCTTCACTTGGAGTAACTTTCCCAATGTGAAGCTTAAATCCACCTTATGAAGGTTAAACCCACCTTCTAGAACCACTGTCCAAATGAAATTATATAAATATACTAATTATAAATAATAAATTGACTAATATCAACTCCTATGCTAAAATAGTTCCAATGAAGTATAATTGTCACACAACCTTCTCTACATCAATAGTCCTCGCATCCACCACATTTACATTCACAACCACACACTTTTTATCACTTGATTTAATCTTTTATACAAGATACAAATGATTTATTAGGTCAGTACCAATTAGGACTTTCCTAATAAAAATGATTTACATAAACTCTTGTCAAGATAAAAACAAGATTTTGGACAAGAAAATAAAAAACATCAATCAACCAACATACTCCATAATCTATAACTTATCTTTACACAAGGTAGATAATACCACATTTCATAGGCTGACACTAAATAAGACTTCACAAGGTCACACACTACAACTGATGTCATCACAATCCCTACGACTTCATGTCCACATAAGATGAAGTGCCACATGTCTTCTTCCTTTTCCTAATCTTGCTAGAAATAACTCCATATTGCATACATGATATACTCATAATTACAGTAACCATTTCACTATTTTCCTCTGCACTGTGCTGTGATGAGTCCATATTGTTTCCACTGTTACTTACTAGAACTAACTAATGAGATGTTGCGATCACTAAAAACCATTCTAAATATTTTCCAGTACCAAAATACAAGCTCACAAACTTAGAGATGCAATAAAGATCATCACATGCCTTCTACACTCTTTCCCACACTTAGTGAAACATTTAGCTTAACATATTCTTCAGTAGTCCTACGATCATTCACAATCATGTGTTGACATCAATGACAACCATGAATGTTAGTAACATTATTAAGATGTTCATCAATGCAAAATTTAACATTAGTATGTCAGTTATGCTAACAATCTCCCCCTTTGGCATTGACGACAACATTCTTAACTTATCCTCTTCATTTTTGAGTTTTTCTTGGCAACACTTTGTCTCTCTAATGACACTCTTCTTTGAAAAATATTTCTACTTCTATGTTTATCTTTGATCAAAATGTTTTCTCCTTTATAATATATCTTCTCCATTCTTCATATTCTCCCCATGTGTCATATCATCTTCTCCCCCTTTGACAACAATGTTAAAGTTGTCTAATCATTCAATCATCTTGTGTTATGCTTGACTATGTTTTTTGCTTGTTCTTTCCTCATCAAAACACCATAACATCATACTAATAATTATCCCTCTATGGATTAGTCCACCTCTACATCAATTCATACATATGATATTCTGATAAACACATATGAACTAATGCAAACATCATCATCACCTAATTAAATATAGATAGGGGAATAACCCCTAATCTACCTTTGAGATATTTAAAGGTATCCTTTGGTAATGGCTTGGTAAATATGTAAACAACTTTTTCTTTAGTAGACACATAGTCTTGCCTTACCTCCTTCTCTTGTACCTGCTCCCTTAGAAAATGACATTTTATTACAATGTTCTTTGTCTTTAAGTGCATCACTAGATTCTTGGAAATTTTTATTGCGCTAGTGTTATCACAATGGATAATAACTGGTTCTATGACCTTCTCATGAATTCCCTCATATTAAATATCACTTGCTAACAATTAATATCAGAAACAACATACTCTTCCTCTACAATAGATTATGAGATACATTTCTTCTTTTTACTAGTTCGGGAGACTAATCTTTCATCAAGAAAGAATGATCAACCACTTGTGCTCTTCCTATCATCAACATTACGTAACCTATCAACATCAGTAAAAACATTAAAAGAAAAATTTCTATAATTACCATACCATAGGCCATAATTCCTAGTTCCTTTGAGATATCAGAAGATTCTCTTCACTACAACCATATGTGAGTCCTTTGGATTTGAAGAAAACCTTGTGACAATACCAACAACATGTGTAATATCTGGTCTACTGTGAACTACATATTGTAACTTACCGATCATGGATCTGTATAGAGTTTCATTTACCTCTTTGGATTCATCCTCCTTAGATAGTTTGCAACCCGTGACCATAAGTGTTCCCATTGGTTTTGAATCTTCCATTCCAAAAGTTTTTAGAATCTCCTTCACATACTTGGATTGACTAATGTATATCCCTTTCTTCATCTGCTGAACTTGAAGACCAATAAAAAAATTGATTTCTCCTATCAAAGACATTTCAATTTCCTTCTTCATTAATTTTGCAAATGACCTACTCAATGCTTCATTTCCACAAAATATTATGTCATCAACAAAAATTTCAGCAATTAATATCCCGTCTTCATTTTCAGATTTTAGATATACATTTCTATTGTCACTAGTTCTTGTGAAACCAATATGGATAAGATAAGCATGAAGCCTTTCATACCATGCTCTCAGAGCTTGTTTCAATCCATACAATTCTTTATGCAACTTACATACCATGTCATTATCTTTTTTAGTAGAAAATCCTTCAGGCTGTTCAATGTATACTTCTTCTAACACACCATTCAAAAATGTGGATTTTACATCCATTTGATAGTCTTTAAAACCTATATAAGAAACATAAGCTAAAATTATCCTTACACCTTCAAGTCTAGAAATAGGTGCAAAGGTCTCACCATAGTCCATTCCTTCTTCTTGTGCATACCCTTTTCAAACTAGCCTTGCCTTGTTTCTGATTACTTCTCCTTTCTCATTCAGCTTATTCCTAAAGATCCATTTAGTACCTATAATATTTTTGTTAGTAGGTCTAGGTACTAATGTCTAGGTGTTATTTTTCTTTATTTGTTCTAATTCCTCTTTCATAGCTCTTACCCAATCATTATCTTCCAAAGCATATTTAACATTTTTGGGTTCAAATTTAGATAGTAAACAAGTACTTTCCCTTACCTTACTCTTTTTTATCACTCCAAAATTTTTATCTCCAATAATATGATCTTGAGAGTGATTAAGTTCCAAATACCTTGGGAGTACCAATTTTGTTCTTTGGTTACCTTCACCTTCATTCACCAGTTGCGGATCATTCACCACTTCATTTATCTGTGGTATTGTATTTGGCTCCACCGGTTGAACATTAAATAACCTATCATAATATTCCAATTCCTTCTTGCTATCTTCTTCATTTCTTTCACAAAATTCATCAATTCTAACATTTTCAATTTCAATAATCTTGTTGGTACACTTGTTCAAACATTTATAAGATTTACTTCTGTATACTAAGGAAAGTATCTTCATAGAATTAAGGTTGAACAATAAATGAAATAGTAAGTAAATAAACCACAATAGAGAAACTATTTAGCAAATTAATGATCAATTGAGCATCCTATGGCTCTCTAACTAAGAATGTTAATGCAAAGCTCTCAACAAGCTTCCATTAATGACAATCCTAGAATGAGAATGATAAGATAAACAAGTTAAAGCTAACAATTATATCAAAGTAAATGCTAATTAAGCTCTCAAATGCCTTTCTAAACTCAAATTGCAAGAGGTTTAATGCAATTCTCAGATGTGTGGTTGATAATAATGAAGGAATTTAGTCTTCCTTTTATAGATTTTCCGAATGATAGGGGGTGTAGTGTAGTTGATCATGATTAAGCCTTGGTTGAGTCTTTGGTTCCACCCTTTGAAGATAATGAAAAGTTTGTGTCCTCAAAGCTTGGGACAAGTAGACAAGATTAATGGACCAGATTCTCTTTCACTTTGAGTGATTGAGATTCAATTTCTTGATCCATGTGAATGCCTTTCCTTAAATCTCATTGGTTGATTGAATTTCCTCTCCTTTGTGGTGGTTGAGAGTAATTGAGATTTATTAATTGATTTACATGAATTATTTTAGCCATGTACGCCTTGAATGGGTTGAATTTGATTTAATCCAAGACTATAAAATTAATTGATTTAATTGTATTTTGATTTGATTGCATTTGATTAAAACACTCTCAATTTTGATTTATCTTGAATTAAGACTTGATTTTAATTTTGATTGGCTGATTATGCATTGTGATTCAATTGATTCAATTTTGTCCTTGATTTACTTTGATTTGACTTGATTTTCTTTGATTTTATCTTTGTCCATTTTTAGGTGATTACAAATGCCCCTCTTTGAGTTGACGTGTGAAGCATATCAATTCAAAGAATACTCTGATCTGGTTTGATGATAGGTCCTGATTCATTGATGGTCGATCTTTGATGTTCGTTCAATTTTTTTTGATGGTTGATCCTTGATTTTTGATATGAGATTGATGTAGACATGATCGATATGAAACTGTCAATTGATGTGGTTCTGATGATTGTTCTAATATGATGGTCCTTTTGATGATGGTTCTCGATATGATGTTTGATTCAATGATTGATCCTGATATGACACCTATTTTGATGATTGCTTTCAATGCGATGCCCCATTTGTTTGATTACAAAAAATTTCCTAATAAAAGCTCTCGCTTTGATTTGATGATCGGTTTCTTGATTTTTGATGATGTTATTGTTGTTGTTGATCTGATTATCCGATGGTATGCCCCCTCATAAATAAAACATATTGATGCTTGATTTGAAAAATTTGATTGATTAATTGATCCAATATGTTTTCATTTCTAAAAAACACTGATGATATGCCATGATTCACAATTTGCCCTGATTATTCTGATAGGTTAGTATAGGTCAAAGTCAAAATTTCACCTCTAAATTAGGTCAAATTAGCTTAAATAAGTTGAAAAACCTTGATTTACTATTCATTTTCACTTTTGACTTTTGAGATTTTTCTCTGGTTTTGCTTTGATTTTCAAGATGGTTGTTCCTATCAGAGAGCATCAGTTTGAGAGATGTCAATGGTATCGGTGACCACCTAACTATGGACCTCCAGTGAGTCATTTTTAACTTCCTTGTTGCATTTATTGCTCATTTATAGCATTTATTACATCTTTTCCATGTCGTCATTGTTTTAATTTCACAAATTCACGCTTAGGATAGTTTAAATGTCGTGTTAGCCTTTAAAGTGTCACATTTGTGCTTACTCATGCCTCCACATAGTAAACTGTCACCTAACAATTTTTCATTCTCGCTTGAGAAGAATATGATTCTGCGTAGCCTTAGGGTTTTAATGCTAATTTTCATATGTTTTTTCGCATGTTAAACCCTAGATTTTCATTGTTGCCTAGGCTTTATTCAATGTCACCTAGCATTATAAAGTGTCGCGTGAAACTTGAATTACCGCTTAGGATAGATAAATTGTCGCCTGACATCTTTTTTGCATCGTGTGAGATGAAATGTTGCGTGGTATGTGTAAAATCACGCCTGAAATATTTTTGAAATTTTTTCACTTGTACTTGATTTTTCCTGATGAAAAATTTGATAACTCCAGATGATCAATTCCAATGATAAGATTAGGTTTGTTGGGTTTAAACAAAAATAATTGATTAGGATATCAGGATAATGGTACTAATGAATGTGATTTGTCAATCTGATAGGATAAATCAATCAGTGTGAAAACTGATATGATTGATACTGATACTTCATTCTCAGGATATATAGACACAAACAAATGGTACTGGGTGTGATTGCTTGATACTTTTGATGAAATTGATTGACTTTAGATGATTCCTTGATATGGTATGCTGATATGATTCCTTTATTTTTCCAAACAAGCACACTTCCCTGTTCTTTACATACGGTCTATTGCATCATGGGTTATTGATCTTGGTCAGGCTCTGAATCTGGTAGAGTATCATATTGTTGAGATGTGCAACCTCAATTTTCTTCTTGACATGTCGTAGTTCCAGATGAACCACGGTCTTTTGACTGCTATGGCGGAGAGATGGCACTCCAACCACAATACTTTCCACCTTCCTTTTGGAGAGATGACTATCACTCTGGAGGATGTGCACAGACTATTACACATTCCTTGCCGATGAGAGTTAGTATATTATGATTCTATTTATGATAGCACAGTCTGTAGATGAGTGTTTGGAGACAACACTATAGATGATGATACTATTACTTGGCCACAGTTTGCTTCTTTCCTGACATTACCAGTGGTTCTTGGTGCTCTTATCAGTGGATTCCTACTTCCTGACCATCAAGGTCATGGTTTCTCAGTTGGATGGGGTAGGATCCTTTAGGATTTACATGCTCAGCCTTGACGATTTGATTGGGGCTCCTGTGTGTTGGCACAGTATCATGATTTACATGAGGTTGTCTACAAAGAGAGCACTTCTTTGTCTATAGGTGTAGTGATTCTATAGTTGTGGGTATGGGAGCATCTTCCCATTACTAGGCCTATTTCAGACAGGATTCATCACCGATGATTCCAGTATGCTTTTCTATATAGTAGCATAGTTGTCTACCATCATCTAGGAAAGCTTGAGTATTGGCACCGATAGATTGATGATCTTGATCAGGTTTAGTGGTGGACATACATAGGATGTGAGCACTAGAGAGAGGATGATGATGAGCTTCCCTATATGTTTTCTCCTCGATGGATGATTGGTAGGGCTACTACTATGATTGAGCATTTCTGCTTTGGCCGAGTGTCTCTCTAGTATGGTAGAGTACAGGATATGCCACAGGGTGTAGCATTATATGCTCATGTTCAGGTAGAGTGATTGATGTGGGGTCCTTTGATTGATTATCAGTTTACATGTGATCAGATTGCTGGTTTGGCATACTGCAGATGGAAGATGCTTGCAGGTGTTGCAGATGGTGGGATGTCTCATGAATATCAAGACTAGTGGGCTCAGAATAGGTTTCCTTGATTTATTGACCTAGCAAAGCCTATCCCAGGCTGGGATGAGAGAGATGATGGTGGTGGTAGTGATGATGGTGATGGTAGGAGACGTTGGAGATGCTGAGGATAGAGAGTGCCTCAAGCTATTGGTAGAATAGGAGATGGACCACAAGTGAGAGGTGGAAATGTTTGGGATAGGGCTAGAGCTAGAGGATAGGATGATGTAGCTGAGGTACACCCTAGAGCAGTAGTGGATAGACAACATAGAGCTCATCGATAGCAAAGACAATAGAGACAAGTACATATAGATGCTTCTCGATAGATTCCTGGTGGATAGGATCCCTTAGTTCAGTTACAAAGGGTTGCTTTAGCATAGAAGGATTAGGTTCTAGCACAACAGGTGCCTCCATAGGTTCAGCAAGTGCCTCCACAGGTGCAACAGTCACAAGATATGGGATAGAGTTCATAGGATACTCCTAGCATTGACAGTGTAGCACATGATGTTCAGTCATTAAGGACATATATATCTATTTTTGTGGGCAGACTGGATTAGGTAGCTCTTTTGATGTAGTAGTTTATGACTCATGTGACTCAAAGACCTAGCATAGCAAGCACTTCTTAGGATCCTCCTTCATAGGATAGACATGATGATAGAGGTCCAGATGGATCAGGTGCTGGGGATGGATCGGGTGCTGCTATGGGATCTTGATGATTTGACAGAGTTGCTCATTGTTGATGTCACTTATATCACGTTTCATGTTTTTTTATTGATCAGAACACTTGATGTATCAATTTCATGACATTTGTATCTTGATATACTGATGTATTGGATCATTTGATGAACATTTATATGATGATATACTTTCTTGATTCTCTTGATGTATTTTGTTATGAGATTATCTTTATATGCATCTATATGGTGTTTATGATGCATTTACTTGTGATTATGCTATGGATGCAATGTATCTTATTTTATGATATATATAGATGAATGCATTGATGTATGGATTTATGACATGCTTTTGTCTATTTTCAATGTATGGATGCAAATTGTTTTGTGGAGATATGAATGCCCCTATTTTTTTGGGTTTTCAGATGTATGTAGTTCTATCTTTAATTACATGTATGCAAATGATGTATGAGTAATGATTCTTTTTCTCTTTTTTCTGATATATGGCTAATGAATAATGATTAATGCTATGCATGAATGCAAAAGATAATCTCACATGTTTTTGATTGAAATCAAGGATAAGCCATTTGAATTGAACCCCCCATTTCTTTAATGCTTTGATTAACCAAGATTATTAATGTACCCCCTTGAAAATTAAGCTAAGAAAGGGAAAACAATATATACAATGCACTTAGCCTAAGATGTATGTAGCTAATTGTCATTATTCAAAATTTGGAGCTTATAATCATCATTGAGCATTTTTGGAATCCCGTTTTAGTACAACCATCACTAGTTCAACTATGATGATATGAATAATTTTTGCACCTCTTTGTTTGCTTTCCCATCTCCCTTCAGTATGACTATCATTGATCAAAGCCAATCATGAGAGTGTGAATACTATTTTTTTCAGATTTTATGTTGCAAGTAGATTTTGGTATTATGATATTGAAGATCAAAATAGCCAAGGTATCCGTTTGTGTAAACAAGTAGAAATATTAGTTTTATCCTATGTACAAGTCCTTGATGATTCTTTGATAATCACATCCTTAGACAAATAATACATGATTTAAAACTTTGATTTTAAGACAGTCATTCAGGAATCAAGAAAAATATCATCCTTTCATCATAGCTTGTCTAGTCTAAATCTTTCATCAATTCACTAGAAAGAAATGATTTCATCAATTGAGTCAACACCTAGAAATTTTTTGTAATGCTTTTCAAATCCATATTTCAAGTGTAGTTCCATCCATTTCATATTTTTAATCCTAATAAAGGTAAGGTCATTTTAGTTCTAGGATCAAATTTTGCGTTTTAGGCTCAAACTGGATTAGCATGTAGATTTGATTAATTGTTCCTATTTTGATTGTGATGAATTGATTCTTTGATTGAATAAAGCTTGCTTTGATGAATCCTTTCTCCTCTTGAGTAGATTGCCCCCAGTTTGATATTGGTTTCAATTGTTGGACTTAGGACAATTTGCAGAATAGGTGACCACAAACTTGAGGTACTCGCAAATGCAACTGTGGGGTTTTATTATGCAATATATCCAAATGATGGTGAATGCAATATTTACAAGCTGACCTTCTAGGTATGTGATTGACTTGGACTTTCAATGGTGCCTATTTACTAGGTTTTCATCGATTGAATAGATCTAGCTCCTTTTTCTATTTTTAGAGCTTTTTCTCTTTTTTCTTTCTACCAAGGTGCCTATTTGCTAGGTTTTCACCAAGGCACTTTTCTTCTTTTTTGATTTTTTTGTTATTTTTTGTATTTTTTTTTTTCACATCATCAAGACACCTATTTGCTAGGTTTTCACCAAGACAACATATTTTTTGAGAATCATTTATGAATGTTTTTTCTTTCTTCATGCTCAATTTTCCACTATTTTTGATCTTTTTTTTCTTTTCAAATGTTTTTGGTATTTTCAGGATCTCTTTTAAATTATGTACAATAAATACGATGCTCTTCATATAATACTCTTTATACTCTTTCATCTACCTCATGTATAGAACCTCTTTAGATGTATGCTATTGATTGGTTCTTGTAGTTCTTCTCCATCACAATCTACTAATTTGTAGGTGTCGGTCCCAAAATTTTCAACAATGAGAAATGGTCCTAACTAGTTTGCTTCCCATTTTCCTTTCTTTTCTTGTTTTTCTTGATTGTTGGGATTTTCTCGCAAAACTAGGTCACCTATTTGAAATGTTCTTGGCTTGATGTGCTTATTATAAGCCCTTGACATCCTATTTTGGTACACCTTCAAATGGTCAAATGCTCACTTTTGTTTCTCATCTAAGAGTTCTAGTTCTTACAACCTCACAACCCTATAGTCTTCCTCATTTATCAAACCATGCATAGATATCCTCAAAGATGGAAGTTCTACCTCTAAAGGCAAAACTACTTCTGTTACAAAGACTAAGGAAAAAGGGGTAGCTCCTGTTGGTGTTCTTATGCTTGTTCTATAGGCCCACAAGGTCAGGTTTATTTTAATGTGCCAATCTCTACTTGAATTGTCCACCGTTCTCTCAAAAATTTCAAGATGTTTTTATTTGTTGCTTCGGCTTGTCCATTACCTTGAGGGTAATAGATTGAAGAAGAATGATGAATCATGTGAAACTTGGTGCATAATTCCTTTAGGTCTTTATTCTTAAAATGCTTTGGATTATCCATTATGATAGCATGAGGTATGCCATATCTACAAATAATATGATTGAGGATAAACAAAGATATCTACTTTCCTATTGCAGTTGATAGGGGTACAACTTCCACCCACTTCGTAAAGTAATCAGTTGTCGTGATGATTAATTTATGACCATTCGAGGATGGTGGATAAATCATGCCTATTAGGTCTAGACCCCATTGATAGAATGGCCAAGGTGTTGTAATCAGATGAAGCTCTTGTGCGGGCACATGTATCAAGTTTCCATGGAATTGACACTTTCTACAAGTTTTTGCAAAGTTACAAGAATCTTTCTCCATCGTAGGCCAAAAATATCCTATCCTAAGAAGTTTCTTAGCTAGGGTTAATCTGTTTGAGTGTGACCAAAAAATTCCTTCATGGATTTCTCATAAGGCTACGTTTGATTCTTCTTCTTCTAAACATCTAAGGAGCATTCTATCTAGACTTTTTTGATACAATGTTTTAGAAATTGTGGTATATTAGGTGACTTGATGAATGAAGCTTTTCTTTTGATTCCTGGTTTGGTTTATGGGAAGGATTTGATCTTTCAAGTAAGTGTAAATTGGTCCATACCAAGGTGATTCATTTTTAGTTAGCAAGAAAATGGTATAAGGTTGGGTAGGGTCAAATGCGGACTGATCCACTTCTTCTACCAAGAACTCATTTCTGGCACTCTGATCAAGCATTTGTAACAATGAAGCCAAAGTTTCCATTGCATCTGCTACTTTGTTCTTTTCTCTTGGCACTTGTTCAAATGTAATAATTATGAAATACTTCTTAATATTGTCCACCATGTTTTTGTAGGGTATCAATTTGTCATCTTTTTTTTGATATTCCTCATTGACTTGATTTATGACTAATTGTGAATCTCCATAAACCTTTGATTCTGTCACTTTCCACTCTAATGCCAGCTTGATTCCAATAACCAAGGCTTCATATTCTGCTATATTATTTGTGCATGGAAATAGTAGTTTGTAAGACTTAGCGATAATAGAGCCTTGAGGAGTGATTAGAAGTATGTCTGCTCTTGATTCATGATCAGTATAGGAACCATCAAAATAAAGTTGCCATGTTTTTGCCTCAACATTCACAATCTTTGAATTTGGGAACTCCACTTGTATAGGATGATCATCTTGAAGTGGTGCTTCTGCTAACTAGTCAGCAATAACTTTCACTTTGATTGATTTTCTATCAACATATTCTATCTCAAATTCACTTAGTACCATCACCCACTTTGCTAGCCTTCCATTCAATGTTGTTTTACTAAGTAGATACTTTAAAGGGTCAATTTTGGCAATGAGCCTTATCTTGTGGGCTAGAATATAATGGTGTAACTTTTGGGAAGCAAAAAATACAGCCAAGCATGCCCTTTCCATGAATGTATAGTTAAGCTTGTATTTGACCAAGGTTCTACTTATGTAGTAAATTTCCTTCTCTTTTCCTATTTCATCCTCTTGTGCTAAAAGTGCCCCCAATGAATTCTCCATTGCTGAAATGTATAAGATCAAGGGCTTATCTCTGATAGGTGGCATCAAGATTGGTGGGTTCATGAGATATTTCTTCAATAGATTAAAGGCTTCTTCACACTTGTCATCCCATTTGAAAATTGTGTCTTTATGCAAAAGTTGGGTGAAATTATGACATTTTTCTGCTAATTGGGAAATAAATCTCTTGATGGATTGTATCCTTCCTTGTAAAGATCTCATCTGGCTAATGTTTTTAGGTGCTTACATTTCCATGATAGCCTTCACTTTAGTGAGATCCACCTCTATCCCTTTTGTAGATACAATATAGCCTAGTAGCTTGTCGGATTGGACTCCAAATGCACATTTCTTTGGGTTAAGTCTTACTTTGAATTCTTCTAGCCTTTCAAAAATTTTTGCCAAAATTGGAATGTGCTCTTTTCTTAAATGGGATTTGGCTAATATATCATCCACATAGTCCTCCATGAACTTATGCATCATATCATGGAATATTGTGGTCATTGCTCGTTGATAGGTCACTCTTGCATTCTTTAACCCAAATGGCATGACATTCCAGCAAAAATTACCCCATGCACATGTAAAAGTGGTCTTATCTTGGTCTTCTAGTGCTATCTTTATTTGGTTATATCTGCTAAATCCATCCATGAGTGAAAACATGGAGTTTCCTACTATTAAGTCCATAATGGCATCAATAATTGGAAGTTGGAAATCATCCTTAGGACATGCCAAGTTTAAGTCTCTAAAATCTATGCAGATTCTGATGGATTTGTCTACTTTTAATACTAGCACTATATTTGAGATCCATTTTGCATAATCAATGGCTCTTATAAATCCCACCTTCAATAGTTTTTCTAACTCCACTTTGACAAGTAGTGCTATATGAGGATGCATCTTCCTTAGCTTTTTCTTAATAGGTTTGGCTCCTTCTTTGATATTTAGATGATGCATTATCAAATTTGGGTCTAAAACCACATATCTTCATAAGACCATGTAAAGTTAACTTGTTTTTCCTTAAAGAACTTGATGAATTCTATTCTTTCTTCGCTAGGTAGGGATGCTGCTAGGTGGATGATCTTTGGCTCTATTTCTGATCCAATATTTATCTTTTATGTTGGCTCAATTAAGATAAGAGATCTTTCTTCATAATGTTTTGGTAGAGCATCCAAACTTCCTTCCTTAAGTGCCTCAGTTGGGTTTTCACCTTTGGAAATATCCTTTATTTCTTTATTTTTTTGTTGATCTAATGTTGCCACAACGTGGTTTTCAACACTTGATGCTTTTCTTTTTCTATTTTTTCTATTTTTTTCATTTTTTCTTAGATTGAAAGTTTGGATGCTCCCTTTGATCATTTCTTCTTGATATTCTCTGATAGAAGAAGGTTCAACCATGTTGAGGTATTGGGACACCATGTTGTCATTTAAGAAAATTGGCAAGGTAGTTGGTTCAATGTCATTCCATTCAATTAAGTCTGGGCAGATGAGAGTCAATGGGTCAAAACTTGGGTTTGTTTCAATTGGATTTAAGGTGTATATATCATTATTGGAGGGTTCATATATTGTATCTTGAAAATCTTGAACATGGGCTTCCTCTTAATGTTCTAAAGAAGAAGGATCAAAGTCCTCCTCGCTAGACTCCTCTAGGGTTTCTATTGGATAAAAATCATGTGGATTAAACCTAACGTTTGATTCTTCCATAGTAGGTCTCCATGAAGGAATGTATGGTTCTCCTACCCATTTATTGATCTCTAATTCTATGCTTGGCACATCATTTAGGATCACTTGACTAGAACTAGATGCTTGATTTGAACTTGATTCTATTATTGGTCCTTTATTCTTGGTAGAAGCATAAGTATGGATAACATCAATACCCTTATCTTGACATGACTCATTTGATAGGGTATCCCATTCCCAATCATTAGAATCCTCATCACTATGAGATTCTAATTGTAATATTTGATAATATAGCTTGGGGTAATGTTTTTGAGTGTATCCTTCCTCAAGGTACCCTAATCTCGCTTTCTCTTTAGAATCTCGCCATGTTGATTCTATGGGTTCAATGAGCCCTTCATTCTTCATGCCCAAAGGTCCTTGACCTTTTTAACCAATATTTTTCATGATTGAAAAACCTTTCCCATATTGATGTGTGGGAATGGTTATATTTTGGATATGTTTGATGTGGGCACTTGATTATTCATCTCTATATAACCATTTTAGGATTTCATTATCTTCTTCATTCATGGCAGATGATGTACTTGCCCTCACAAAGTTATCATTATATCTATGGGGTAGATTTGAGGGTTTTCCAAAGGACTTGGGTGATAAAGGTAGGTCCATCATAGATAAGGAGTATTCGCCTACTCCTTTTTGCTTGATCTTACATTGCTTATCAAAATTCTTCATCATTTGGTCCATCTTTTGATAATGGGCCTCTTTAGTGTACACTTGGATAGCTTTAGTATGATATTCTTTTGGTTCTTCAATAATGTTATCCTCATTAACCTTCTCTTTTCCTTTAGTCGATGTAGTTTGGTTAATGAGTTTTGGTGTGTCTTTAATAACAACTTCTTCTTCCATCTTTTCTTTTCCTTTCAACAAAGGAATGTCCTTAGAACTTTGACCTTGCTCCATTTGATTGGGTATAGACCCTTCAGTATTGTGTGGAACCAAGGAGTCATTGATAGGCTTGACATTATTACAATATTGGAATGGGTTTAGATCCCCACTTACCATTATCTCTTTCCCTAGATATGGGAATTTTAGGCATTGGTGATAAGTTGAAGGAAGGACTTGCATTTCATGAATCCATGGCCTTCCTAACAAGATATTGTAAGTCAAATTTAAGTCCAACACTTGAAATATGGTCTCTTTTTGCATGGGACCAACTCTTATGGGTAATACTATGACTCCTTTTGAGACTCTTTCTTCATCATCGTAGGGTTTTATGGTTATCTTTTTCTTAGGGTCAATAGCATCCTCAGAAAATCCTAGGGCTTTCACCAAGTTAAGGGTACAAATATTTAGGTCGGCTCCTCCATCTATAAGGACTCTTTTCACCCTATGCTTATGAATCAACAATTCTATGTGTAAGGGAAGATTTTGAGGATGATTAAGGGACATGTCATCTTGTTCAAAAAATGATAGGCAATGGGGTGCAATTAGGTGCCCTACCATATTTTGGAATTTGTCTACCTCCAAATTTAGAGGCACATTTGTTTCCAATAAGGCCTTCTCCAAGATGTCCTTGTGAATTGGTGATAATTTGAGTAGCTCAAGAATAGAAATTTGTGCGGAAGTTCTTTGTAATTGATCAACCAAGTTGTATTGTTTCGATGATGATGTTGAAGCTTGGTTTGATAACACAATCTTTGGAGCATTGGTAGGTAGGATAATTTTTGATGCTTTCCCCCTAGTGACAACATTTGATGATGTTTCTCTTGATTTATCCTTAGCCATGTTAACATTTATGGTTTGATCTTCTTCTCTTAGAGTATTTATTGTGTTATCATAGGTATGAGCAAATTTTACTTTCTCATTTCCTTTTTTTAAAATTTTGATTCATATTAGATGACTCACCCTTTTCATGATTCAAAAAGGGGTTTTTGAAGGCCGTATGATCCTCATTATTTTGAGGCCCTTCAATTTTAATGGTTCCATTGTCAATTAAATCTTGTACCAAATGTTTTAACCTCATGAATTCATTTGTTGGATGACCTCTATTTTGATGATATTCGCATTGATGGGCATCATTCCACCAATAAGGCTTGACTTGAGGTTCATAATCTTTCATATCGAGTAATGTGATGACATTATTGGCAACCAAGGTCATTAATGCATTCTCCAAAGGTTCACCTAAGTAGGTGAATTTCTTTTTATTATAATTGGAGTAGGAAGATTTTGACTTATTCCCATTAGCATTATTGTTGGAATTGTTATTGGAATTATTAGAATTATTGGCATTATATGGAGCTTTGTTTGATTGATTAACATTATTTGAAGAATTAGCTCCATATGGTAGGATAAAAGGGGTTGACTTCAAGTTGTGGGCCTCCTGATGTAGGAGCATCCTGGGTGTAAGAGCAATCTTGCATCACCCAAAAATATTTCTATTTTTGTATTCAATAAGGGCTATCTTATGTAGAGCTGCTATTTATGGAAACTTTCTATTTTTAGTAAGTTGGTCATAAATCTTGAAATGTTTTGATTTTACATGTGGAGGTTCATCTCAGTCATATCAGCCTACCAGTAAAGTTTCATGGCTAGATCAGGTCTAGTTTTGAAGATATTGAAGATTTTCGGTATTGGTAGTAGGGTACAAAAACTTTGAACTCAGCTTTGAAGGCTTTAGAGGCCTCAGATGAGGTTGAAAATTTGGGTGACAAGTGCTTTCATGTTAAGCTTGTAGAGCACTTCATGGCATTTCCAAAATGGGGTTATAATAGTCAATCAGGTCAATTGGTGATGACTTATGGTCTTCAAAAATCGGGTCACCTGAAATGGCGAAAAATAATTTTCCTTCAAAATTTTTGTTCGGGTTTCAAAAGTTATTTTGAGCCAACTTTGATGAAATAAATTGAAAAATAAAATAATTATAAGTTTGGTGGGCCCTTAGGGCTAAATTTCTGGAACCTTCTCAGGTGGTGGAAAATGCCTATATAAAGAAGGCCCGTAGTGTTGTCTAGGGTAGTTCTGGGTAGTAGATTTGGGTATTGATTCGAGGCTTTGTCCTATAGAATATTGTAAGGGAATGCCCATGTGGCTTTTCATATTGTAATTTTGAAAGTTTGTAATTCCACATTTGTGGAGATAATAAGAAGCCAATTTTCTGTTCTTGCATATTGTTGTTGTTGTTTCTCTGTTTCTGTTATGTGTTTGTGGTATTAAGGGGAGCACCCTTCATCACCTCCACAACTCCATCATTCACAAGGTTTTTATTTTTATTCTTTATCCATGATTTAGATTTATCATTGTTATTGTTGGACCCTTGATTATTGAAATACTTAGGCACATAATTATTGTTATTGTTGTTGTTGGACTTGTTATCTTTAAATAATTTGATTTCACCTCTCTTGACAAAAACATCTTCAATCTTGATCCCATTTTCAATGAGTTTTTGAAATGTTGGGGGACATTGAAGTTGTAATCTATAATTCATTTCCATGGTCAAATTGTTGGTGAATATTTCCATCTTCTCTTTCTCGGGGATACTTCATGGATACCTTGCAAAAATAGTCCTCCAACTTTTGTAGGAATCCTAAGAAGGACTCTCCATCTTTCTATTTGGTATCACAAAACTTGAGCATTGTGATTTCATGCTCAATGTCAAGACGCTTTTCAATATTTTAGGGGATTAGAAAGAATAGAATTGTTGATCTATGGAAGGTTAAAACATTTCTTAAAAATCCTCCTGTAAATTATGATATTTTACCAGATCTCGAATGGAACATCAGCAAAGATATAAACCAATTCAATTGTATTCGATATAAGAGTAATGGGTTACGAACTTGGAGGCTAGTTCCTCAAAGGTCTTTATTCCTTGGTGTAGTTTTGAAAACCACTCCATTGCGGGACCTCCTAAGCTTCTAGGAAAGAGTCTCATTAGATATGTATCATTGTGCATGAACTCTATGCTTAGGGCACAAAAATCTCTTAGATGATCCTATGGGTCTTTTTTACCCATGTACTTATCATATTTAGGAAAAATGGTATTGAAGGGAAAGGATACCATAACTAGGCTTTTGTCGAAAGGGAAAGGACACAAAGCTTCTATGGAAAAGGCTTTAGGTTTAGCTACCTTCTTCATGGTATCAATTTGTTCTTGGAAGGCCTTTATCTACCTAGCCATAACATTCATGGGGTCATCTTGGTGTTGGTCTTTCTTGAGTTGGTCAATATTAAAATCATAAGGCAACTTTACTCCCTTTTGGGCTAGGTTTAGGAAAAAGTTCTCCTTATCCTTATCTATCAATTTCTCCATGACCTCTAGGAATTCTAGATCTTGGGAAGCTCTCTCAAATTTCTCTTCAAGTGTTTCCTTAGAATTATGATTGACATTGTTGGTATTATGATTATGATATGCCGAATTTCTATCCATCTCTCCTAGTCTTTGTTCAAATAGGTTTGGAAAAATTTCCTCTTGATTAAGATCTTTGAAAAGACTTTGGTATTCAACTTCTTGCCCTCTATTTGCAACAAGAGTGCTATCTCCTTGTAATGATACCCTATATGTGTGGGACTGCATGGAAACCGACATCCAATAAGGGTTTGATTTGAAGTGATCCTTGATTCAAGAATTATTGATTTTATATTGAAGAGATTTAAAAATATAAGATGAGTTTTCAATGGATGTATCTCTCACTTGTTTATGTATTTCAAAAACAAAAATCACACATTCACTTGTCTCTTTTTACCCACTTAACACAAAATGTTTGATTTGAAGAACATTGTCACAGGTTTTGCACAAAAAGACACTTCAAGCACCTACCTAGCATAAGATTTGGTTCGTAAACATGGCTCTAAAAGGTGGTATTGCTATTTTATCAAGGATTTAATGTAGATTCCGTTCAAATAGATCTTAAAACTTCATCCCCCAAGTATGTTAAGGGGCTTCCCACATGCACAAAAGTATGATTTGGCACAATCCGTGAGGACTACTAGAGGAAGTTTGAAAACTTTAAAATCCGTTTGTCACACACCCCATTAAGGATGTATGCATTTCATTGTATAGTGGGTTGGATTCCTATAGCAAAAGCAAGCGTATCCCACTTTGGGCTATCCCTCTCACCAGCCTCGTTAAGGCAAACTCAGGAGGTGAGCCCACTAATGTTCTAGCATGTTCATGTTAAAGCAAGGAAATGGAGTTAAGGTCAAGCTTTTGGGAATTTGGTTCACCAAAAGGTGAAGAGCATATCCCTAACTTTTCCTTTAGTTCCCAAACACCATAAACAATCTTCAATTGATTTCACCCACTAACTATAGGGATTTGAGTATTTCTACTCTCTTCCACAAATAAGGGGCTTTGATTTTATGTGCTTGATTCCTTAACCTTTCTTATTAATAAAAAAGTTCAACACCTTTAGCTTTTGATTCACTAGAAGAAGTGAAGAGCATAGGCCTAAATGCTAAATTTTCCAAACAAAGAGAGGTTTTGTAATTACTAGATTTTGAAATGCACCAATGCCACAATTTAAGGGAAAATATCGACTAGTTTAAGGCTTACCTTTTCCTTGTAGCTAACCAAAGTTAGGGGTATTTTTAAGTGATTTCATCATTTTTATCATTACCTTGGTAATAGCTCCTTCCAAATGTGCTTTTCCACCAACAAGTTAGTCAACACCAATAATCACAATGAGGGAAACCAAATCAAAATTGAAGAAACAAAGAATTATGTAGTGAACCTTAAGCACCTTATTTGCAAATTTTTAAGGAAAAATTTGAACTAAGGAGTACAAATCCAATTGAGAGATACAAATTTTGTTTTGTAAGCTTCTATAATTGCAAGATAGTTTTGATATACTTGGTTTTCTTCCTCTTGTGATTCCTCAAGAACCGATTTGATATGAGCAAGGTTCTCCTTCTTAATCTTCTTAGCTAAAGCCTTGCCTTCTTGATTAAATTTTCTCTCTAGTTTTTGGACCTTTTTGTGCCTCCTCATTTACAGTAAAAACATACAGATAGAGAGTTAGGTAATTGAATTTATCAATTTGATAGAAAATTAAAACAATAGATAGTAAGCGTCATTGTCCAGCTAATACGTGTGATCAAACTGTTGACAGGCGTAACTTTAATAATAGTAAGCATCACTTTCCAGTGACACAGGTGACACTGAAAGTTAATCAGGCGTAAACAATTTATCTACTAGGCATAAATAGTATTGCAAATTATGTAAAATGATCTATTTAAAGCGATAATTTAACAAATACTAGGCGTGAATTAGCAGATACTAGGCATGACTATCTCTGTAAATTGCATGGTTAAATTCTATCATAGGAGGTGACAGATAGTAGATCTGTGACACTTCTTAAGTCACAAGCATGACTTTACGAGCAAAGGATGAATAATTTATCTCACAGTTGTGAGCATTCATCTTGTAGGCAGCTAGAAAGAATTTAAGACAGAAGAGAAGTGATCAACCAGGCATGAGTTAGCAGCTTTTAGGCATCAGAACAGTGATCTGAAGCATCATCAGAATGACTATAGGCATGATTGAATCATTTGTACATGTGACTTCACCTATTTTGTTTAGAAAATTCACAAAAAAGTGAAAATACAAGCACACAAAATATGATGAAAATGATGAAATGAGGCTTAGAGCCCCATGGTGCGCGCCATTTTGTATACTAAGGAAAGTATCTTCATAGAATTAAGGTTGAACAATAAATGAAATAGTAACTAAATAAACCACAATAGAGCAACTATTTAGCAAATTAATGATCAATTGAGAATCCTATGGCTCTCTAACTAAGAATGTTAATGCAAAGCTCTTAGCAAGCTTCCATTAATGACACTCCTAGAATGAGAATGATAAGATAAACAAGTTAAAGCTAACAATTATGTCAAAGTAAATGCTAATTAATCTCTCAAATGCCTTTCTAAACTCAAATTGCAAGAGGTTCAATGCAATTCTCAGATGTGTGGTTGATAATAATGAAGGAATTTAGTCTTCCTTTTATAGATTTTCCCAATGATAGGGGGTGTAGTGTAGTTGATCATGATTAAGCCTTGGTTGAGTCTTTGGTTCCACCCTTTGAAGATAATGAAAAGTTTGTGTCCTCAAAGCTTGGGACAAGTAGACAAGATCAATGGACCAGATTCTCTTTCAATTTGAGTGATTGAGATTCAATTTGGCTTGATCCATGTGAATGCCTTTCCTTAAATATCATTGGTTGATTGAATTTCCTCTCCTTTGTGGTTATTGAGAGTAATTGAGATTAATTAATTAATTTAAATGAACTATTTTAGCCATGTACCCCTTGAATGGGTTGAATTTGATTTAATCCAAGACTATACAATTAATTGATTTAATTGTATTTTGATTTGATTGCATTTGATTAAAACACTCTCAATTTTGATTTATCTCGAATTAAGACTTGATTTTCTTTGATTTGATCTTTGTCCATTTTTAGGTGATTACAACTTCTAGTAGAATATCCTAGAAATATCCCTTCATCACTCTTAGAGTCAAATTTACCATTTTGGTCATCCTTCTTTATGTAACACTTCCAAATATTTTTAAAATAACTAACATTGGGAGTATGACCATACCACAACCCATAAGGTGTTTTGTTTGTACCTTTCTTAAGTTGTACCCAGTTTAAAGTATAGATGACACTACCTACCACTTGTCTCCAAAAGATTTGAGCCACTCATTTTTGTATCAAAAGTTTTCTTGCATAGTTAATAATGGACCTATTTCTTCTCCCAACAATTCCATTTTTATGGGGTGTTCTTGGTGCTGACATTTGTCTCTTAATTCCATGTTCTTCACAAAATGTTGTGAACTCTTGTGAGGTAAAATCACCTCTTGTATCAGATCTGAGACACTTAAGATCTTTACCTATTTCTTTTTCAACTCTTTTTTTATACACCTTAAACATGTAAAATGCATCAGATTTATCTTTCAAAAACATAACAAACATAATTCATGAGTAATCAGCAACAAAAAAGATACATTACTTATCTCCTTAGTAGCTTTGAGTTCTCATCGGTCCACACAAATCAATGTGTACAAGGTCAAGAATGTTCTGTGATGAATATAATTTACTAGTAAAGATAGATATAGTAAACTTTCACAACTGATAATCCTTGCACATAACATTATTTGTCTTAGCTAAAGTAGGCATACCTCTAACACATCTTTTCTTACTAACCTTTACTAAATTGTCAAAGTTAACATGACAAAATATTTTCTACCATATCCAACAATCTTCAACTTTAGAAAATAAGAAGTGTTTATTAGTAGAGTTCAATCAGAATAGGTTACCTCTAGTCTGTTCACCAACATCAATCAAATCTCCAGAGTTTCCTAAGATCTTGCAAACACCATTAATAAATTCCAATCTGAATCCTCATTTATTCAGTTGAGAAACACTTAATAGGTTATAATTTAATCCATCATCCAAATAAACATTATAACAATTGGTGTTTTCATTAAGTGCAATTGAATCTTTACTGCTTATCACACATGGAGAACCATTACCGAATCTGACTGCTCCTCCATCACATTCCTCCATTAAAATAAATTTTCTTCTGTCACTGGTCATGTGATGTGTGCACCCATTGTATATTATCCATTCACTATTATAATTCATGCTTTAAATGTATCTTTTTTTCTCATTAAATCCATCTGCACCGGTTGAGGGTTCTTCTTTGACTACAACAAAATCTATCTCAAACTCTTGCTCATTGTCTTTTCCATCTGATTCTTCATCAATCACTCCATCTTTTTCTGGGTAACATGCCTTGTTTATTTTGTCCTTGAAGTTCTTAAATCTCTTGTGCTTATCCTTCCTATCATTGTTAGGACATCTAGATGCAATATGACCAATTTTTTTAACTGCAAAACATTTTAAGGGAAGTTTACCTTTGTACTTTCCTTTTCCACTAGGTAATCTCCTTGCTAGTAGTGCCTCCAACTCATCTTGGTCTCTTTCCTCAGATGAGATGGAATCATAGTCATGATTTCCTTTTGAACTATTAGAGATTTCTTTTCCTTTCCTTGATGTACTAATGGTTAGGGAAGATTTAAATGCACACTCTCTTCTAGGCATACTATTATCAAATTACTTAACTCAAAAGTAGTAAGATTCCAACCAAGGAATCTAAAGTCACATTTGTAGGATTAATGGATCTCAATTCTTGTATAAAAAAGACTCTAATAGCATACTATGGTAGTAGGGTTCTCAATATTTTATTTATCACATCATCTTCATCAAGTTGTCCACTAGCTCTTTTGATTGCAACAACAACATCTTTTATCCTATAGTTGTATTGTGCAATATTGTCAACTTCATGCATTTTCATTTCATTATATTTTCCTCTAAGGCTATCCACCTTTTCTTTGAACATCACCACCATAAATTATTATCAACTCGTCCCACATGTATTTAGCATTATCCATATATTTGATATTTATAAACTCAAAATTAGATAGAGCACTAGCTCTTCCTATCATTACAGAGTTATGCTCCAACTTTCTCTTATTTTGTTCATCAATTAGGGTTCTAGTAGGTTGAGTATACTTGGTTTTGAGATGAACCAATTCTTGATCTGCAACGCTTGATAGATGCAACTTCATCCTGCTTACCCATGTACATAAATTTTCCTTAGAGAACTTAGGTGCTTTCTTCCTATACATCTTTAGATATTTTCCTTCAAGATGTTAAGCTTATCACCAAGAGGACCAAAGTTATGATACCATTTTTTAATACATGTATGATTACTAAGAGGGATGGGTGAAATAGTAATCTAAAAATTCTCTAATAAAAAACTCTTCAAACTTTGTGCACTAAAACATCGATCCATCATCAACTAGTATAGATATAAACTTTCAAAACATGTATCAAAAAATAATCAATCACATAATGAAGACACCATATTTTTCTCATGGAAATAAAAATGGGGAAAAATACATGTGTGAGTTGGTACCCACTAAGTCTACACTCTTTTAGAATACACCGTATGATGAGCCTTCCCAATTAACGGTTTACAAGAGCACTATTAGGTGCTACCCAATTAAGAGATTTTCCTTAGACCTGTTAGGATATTTTCCCTATTAGGATCTGCCTTGTTAGAGGAATTTAAACATTCAACATGAATGCCACCTTGTTAGAGGATTTATAATAAAGATCTATTAGGATCTACCCGATTAAGGGATTTCACTGTTACAATGATTATAAAGTAATATATAAGATGCTCTGTAAAATTTGCACTACCTATGCATGATCAAATCCCATTAAGCTCTAAAACTCTTCTCCACACACTATACTCTTTCCTAGCTTGATCTCTTTTGATTCTTTCTCTATTTTGTCACCACACCCTTCTATAATTCTTGATCAGAAAATAACTTATTTTTCAACTTTCCAATATATATACTTTCCTTCAACCCACTTAAGGTAAACCCTAGATCTGAGACACAAATGATCTAGATCAAGTTAGATAAGATAAAATGTATCTAAGAACTCACAAAACATTTTTCTCTAACCACATTGACTTCCATATAGATTTCACTTCAAAAATTGAACCAACTTTAAAAACTATTTTGGCCAAAATAAAATTTATAAAGAATCCACCTCAAAGGCATACCTCGTGAAATGTGATATCAAATACTTTCCACAAATAAAAAAACTTCCTTGCTACTTCACTATAAATATCACTAATTCTATTGCCACTTTAGATTTCTTCACCGGTTCACAAATCTTCATTACCTATTCAAGAACCATGTCTTGTTTATCTGTTCATTCTATCAATACTGCTTCTAGTTAGTTAAACCATCTTCACCTATGTACTTTATAAGTTGTGATCCTCCACATAGTCTTTAGGAGTTTTTATAAATCATATCCTCTAATGATCCATCAAATACTTTACCAATTAGAAACAACATTCAAATCTCTTATTATTAGTCATTGAATGTATTAGTGTTAGGAATGAATGCTGAATATATCCTATTGGGGAGTATTCACAACCATTCTATAGCAGTTTTTGTTGCATTCATGACTATGATTGTCATTGATGTCAACATAGTGATCTACTGAAGATTAGCAGAGAAGCAGACAATGTTTGAGTTAGCGCACATGGGATATTGAAGATCAAGCTATGTGGAGTTGAGGAATTAGTCTATGATGTTCTATAAGAATGTGGTTAAGAGTGCATATGGAAATTCATTTATTCATGGAAGTTATGAGCATTTCAGTGGAAGCAGTATTCAGGTAGTGTTCCTGAATAGCGGTTTTCAAAAATTAGATGATATCTCCTAATTGAGATAGAATCTAAGCATGCAAAGTTTAATAGATGTTGAAGACATGATTATTGTGACGTGGATGTGACAGCAAGGTCAGAGGTCACATGAGTGAAGAGTTATCTTATTTGGAAGCTGATAGTTTTATGTAATTATGGAATTTTAATGTAACGTGTGGAAGATTTTATTTTGTAATTTTTATGCCAAATTATTTGTAATTATCTGAGTGTGTTATAAAGGAATGAATGTTTTCCTTATTGTAATATATGGAATTGTGTATGGTATTTTTGAAAGTGAATTGCGGAATTGTGCAATACTTATTGGAAGAGGATATGCGAAGTATATAGATCTGGTATTGAGATCTATTGAATCAGTTGGTGTGGTTAGGCATAGTTAGAGGAGAAGTATTGAGTTGTTGAGATCAGTAATATTTTGGTATTATTATATTGAGTAATACAAAGATCACTTGGATAGTGTGTTCAGTGATCTTACACTTGAAGCTGTTTGGGCTGTGGGTCCTTCTGTCTTCCATAACTCCTAACAAAGTTAGAATCTTTTAGCAGGGATTCAAAGTCTCATAGCAGGGAGTAATATGTACTGAATTTATTTTATAAGACTCCTAATAGAGTCCATCCTCTCACAAGGAACTTTCATATTAGTGCATATTTTGTGGGCATAATTCCCACTGGGGTTTACTCTTTGATCAAGAGGTTCCCTAGTCAACATATCTTGTGTTATTGTGTTGTTGTGTATGTATATCTTTCTATGGTTGTTAATCACATTGCTTACATGGTTAAAATCTATTGAAGTTGATAAAAGTTGTATTTATCTGAAAACTGATTCACCCCCCCTCTTAGTTAACTTGGTGGACTTTACTTTCTAACAATTGGTCTCAGAGCAGTAGGTCCTTGAAGGAAAAGTTTAATAGCTTGAGGAGATCCATGGTGAATCATTTCAGGAAAGAAATCCCTAAGTTTGATGGAGTAAATTTTGACAATTGGAAAGAAAAGATGAAGACACATTTACTTTGTTTAGGACTAGGATATTGGTTAATCACAAATAACAAGAAGACTATCATTGATGAAGATAGAATTGAAGAATTTACTAATGAGGAAAGAGATCTATTCATGTGTAACATACTTGCTAGAGAAGCACTCTTGTTAGCCCTTCCAAAAAATGAGTATAGTCAGGTAAAATTGTTAGGATTAACATTCCACAATACAACTAAGAGGGGGGGTGAATTAGTTGTATGATAGAATATTAAACTTTAAGATTTAAGCTTATCAATATTAGATCCAATGAACAAAATGAATGCCAACACAATAACACAATATTTTGGTTATGGGGAAACCCTGTTAAAGGTAAAAACCCTGGTGGGAATTAGCACCCACTCATGATGTACTAAGAGTATAGTAATCCTTGTTAGAAGATATAGCTCTATTAGGAGCTTATTGAAACATTATAGTACATAGTCCTTGTTAGAGGATAGACCCTATTAGGAGTCAAGAACAAAGAGGGCTCACTACCTAAAGAAGGTTAAGTCCACCTTCTAAACTCACTAGTTTGCAACAAGTGTATATGAAGAAATACATAATCTTTTGAACTGTTTGCCAGCAACTATCTTTGCTTGATTGGTTCCAATGAAGTCCATCAATAATCCTCTACTCTAAGTGTAGTAGACACAAGTTCACAACCTCCTTATATCATACTTATCCCATCCATGTCTCTTCCAAAGAAAAGACCTTTTATTTATACCTTATTACATTTTACCAAGAATAGGTTGGCCCATAAGGATTTCCTAATTACAAAAAATTACATAAGCCCTTGCTAAGATACAAAAGGTATCACAAACATGTTTACATTACAATAATTAAGGACCAACATCCTTGAATTATGCTTGCCAAACAAAACACGCACTCCATTCCCTGAGTTGGCTTCATAATAAGCTATTGCCAGAGCACACACCATAGATGATGTCACTAATCATTTTGTACCTTGCGCTAACCAATGAACATCTATTAGTACCTCTTCCATCATCCTTCAAGATCACATACCTTGAATCCAATCCTTATGAAATCTATACCAGAAACTTAGAGACTAACTCTGTCAATTCTCTCTGGCACAGTCTAGTGACCAGTCTTTACCAAAATAGTTGTATCTTCCTTAATATGTATTCATTAATGATGCAATCTTAGATTTAAGATTAGAACATCCATCTAAGCTCTTGTCTGACTTTGCAGCATCTGAAACATCCGTACACCTTTCATACACTGTGATTACCAGCCTGGTTCCTTCATAGAAGCATATGTTTACATTAGTGACAAAACACAAATGACAACAATGAGTGCCCATTTAGTAATGTAGTGATTAAACATATTAAATGTCTCAATCACCACCCATGCATTAGCAATATCCAACAATCTCCCCCTTTGGCATTGATGTCAACATATGGGAAAATCTTATCCCAAAGTTGTATCAACCCAAAAGTCCTTCCATAGATCAAGCTCCCCAAACAGTGAGGATTTTCTCATAACAACACTCCCCTTTTGAAAACAATGGAGAAGGATGCCAACTGCCTTCACAAATAAACTTTCTTCCATGATCACTCCCCTTGAGGAGTAGATCCCTACATTCAGTCCATAAAATGATGAGGCTCTGAGCACTTCTGGAGCATCATTTAGTTCTGACTAGGAGGGGCTTGAACCCCTAACATACCTATGAGACATTCAAAGGTATATTTTGGTAGTGGCTTGGTAAAGATGTCTGCAATCTACTCTTATGTACTGATATATTCAAGCTTGATTTCTTTTTTTGCCACCTTGTCTCTTAAGAAGTGATATTTGATAGAAATGTGTTTAGTTTTAGAGTGCATCACCAGATTCTTTGACATGTTTACTGTGATGGTGTTATCAAAATGGATAACCACAGGCTCATTAAAAGTTATTCCAATGTCTATCAGTATTTGTTTCATCCAAAAAAATTGAGTGCAATTTATAGTAGCAACAACATATTCTGATTCAACAGTAGATTGTGCTATACAATCTTGTTTCTTAGTTAGCCAAGAAACCAACTTTTTCCCAAGGAAAAATGCACCACCACTTGTAATTTTTCTGTCATCAATATTTCCTACCCAATCAGCATCAGTATAAGCATGAAGTTCAAAGCTATCATTCTTGTCATACCATAAACCATAGTCTATGGTTCCTCTGAGATACCTCAGTATCCTTTTCATAGTAGCTAGATGAGTCTCTTTGGGTTTTGCCTGATATCTAGCCACAATTCCAATAGCATTAGCAATATCTGGTCTGGTGTGAGTCAGATATTGTAGCCCTCCAACCGTTGATCTATACAAAGTCTTAAAAACACATTTTGATTCATCATCAATTGTTAGCTTGTTTCCAGTCACCATAGGTGTTCCTACTGGTTTACAATCTTCCATACTGAATTTATTAAGAAATTCTTTGAGATACTTGGTTTGAGAAATGAAAATACCATTCTCATTCTGATTTATTTGTAGTCCAAGAAAGAATTTCATTTCACCTATCATGGACATCTCAAATTCACTTTCCATTTCTTTAGCAAACTTCTTACACAAATCATCATTACCTCCAAAGATAATGTCATCCACAAATACCTCTACTATCAGGATTCCATCTTTAGTAGTTCTTAAGTACATATTACTATCTGTATTACCTTTTCTGAATCGAAGTCCAAGTAAATACTTATCCAACCTTGCATACCAAGCCCTAGGAGCTTTCTTTAACTTTCACACCATGTCTTTGTCTTCACATAGAGGAAATCCATCTGGTTGTTCTATGTATACTTCTTCTTCAAGGTCTCCATTCAGAAATGCAGATTTAACATCCATCTGATACACTTTGAATTTTTTGTGTGCAACATAAGATAGAAATAATCTTACTGCCTCTATTCTAGCAACAAGAGAAAATGTTTCTTCAAAGTCTATTCCTTCTTGCTGTGAGTATCCCTTACACACTAGTCTTGCTTTGTTCCTTACAACTATTCCTTCTTCATCCATTTTGTTTCTAAAGACCCATTTGTTCGTATAACATTTTTATTTTCAGGTCTTGGCACCAATTCCCAAGTATTATTTTTCTTTATCTGATATAATTCTTCTTTCATGGCATTTATCCAAGATTCATCTTTAAAGGCTTCATCTGTAGTCTTTGGCTCAACTTGGAAAATTAAAAAAATTTCTTCTCTAACTTTAGATCTAATTAGCACTCCCTAACTGGTATTGCCAATAATTTGATTTTCAAGATGGTTATTTTTTACATACCTTGGAGTTTTAGGAGTTTTAGTGGTCTTTCTTGTGTCATCACAAGTCTCTTTTTAACTTCCTTCCTCAACAAGTTCTTCTTCTTCAGCAACAGTAGTGGCTTCTTTTACTTCTGATATCTGACTATTGTCATACATTCTTTCTTGTATCTAAAATTTCTCATCTATTATTACATTGTTACTTTCAACCATCTTCCTTAATCTCAAATTGAAACATTTGCATGCCTTACTTTTAATAGAGTAACCAAGGAAGATACCTTCATCACTTCTAGCATCAAGTTTTCCTATCTCATCATCCCTCTTGATATAACATTTACTACCAAAAATTTTGAAATATTTTACAGTAGGAGTATGATCAAACCATAGTTCATAGGGAGTCTTACTTGTACCATCTCTGATTTGAATTCTATTTAATGTGTATAGTGTTGTTCCAATAGCCTCTCTCCAATGTACATGAGATACATTCCCTTCAATCAGCATTGTTCTGGCAACATCAAGTATAGTTCTATTTATTCACTCTACTATCCCATTCTGTTGTGGAGTTCTAGGAGCAAATGTTTGTCTTTTTATCCCATGCTCTTCACAGTATGAATTTAATAAATCTGATGTAAAATCTCAACCTCTGTCTGATCTTAAACACTTTATTTTCAGTCTTGATTCATTCTCTACGTTTTCTTTAAACAAATTGAATTTGTCAAATGCTTCTGATTTCTCTGTCAAATAAGTCACCCACATCATTCTAGAAAAATCATCAACAAAGAGTATGAAATACCTTTCACTGTAGTATGACTTTGTTCTTTTAGGCCCACATAGATCTATATGTACCAAATCCAACTTTCCTTTTGATGTAAATGTTTTTCTTTTATGACTACTTTTAGCTTGCTTTCCCATAACACACATTCTTTGCATACAGTGTTAGAAGGTTTCACAATCTTTGGTAGATATCTCATTGCATTAGCCATACTTTCTTTCATAATGTTATCAAAGTTAACATGACAAAATATTTTGTGCCATAACCAACTATCATCTACCTTCGCAACAAAAAAAGAGGCTCCAAATGTGTTTAGTTCAAATATATTACCTCTAGATCTTGAACTGGTGGCAATTAGTTTTCCTTCCTTGCTTCTGATAAAGCACTTACCATTAACAAAACTTAACTAAATTTTTGTATCCATTAACTATCCAACACTCAACAAGTTATGTTTCAGTCCTTCAACAAGTAATACATTATCTGTATTAGTCTTTCCATCCAAAGTGATGGATCCCACTGCTATGATGGATTTTGGGAGATTATCCCCAAATCTTACAACACCTCCATCATAATTTACTAATTTAACAAATTTGTTCTTATCACCAGTCATGTGATGAGAACATCCACTGTCAATTATCCATTCATTTTTCTTGTCAACATGAGATACTAAGGCTTTTTCTTCATGAACTGGTTCAATTTTAATAGCAACAAAAACAATCTTTCCATTGTCTAAATCATCATCATCATCAGAGATTCCTTCACTAGCATAATAACATTCTTTATCTCTTCTAATCTTTGCATAATCAGGTTTGTATTTAGGAACTCTTGTAGGACATCTAGATGCAAAATGACCTACCTTATTGCATGAAAAACATTTCAAAGGTAATTTGCCTTCAAATTTTCCCTTACCTCTTTTCTCTCTTCTAGCTATTAGTGCAACAAGTTCTTCCATCTTCTTTTCTTCTTCCATTATCTTCTCCCATTCCTTAGCATACTCACCAAAATCTTCTCTCAAGTCTTCTTTGCATGTGCTCAGAAGTGCAGATACTTTCTTGTGTGTGGATGCCCTAAATGTAGATTCAACTTTAGGAGAAACTTCTCCTAATTCTACAGCTTTAAAGGTGGTTAACTTTGCAATCAACATCTCTCTGCTAAAGTTAGGAGTCAGGGGTATGGTTTCTTGAATTGACATTGCCTTGAATTTGTAAGTAGGGGTTAGAGATCTGAGAATCTTTGCAATGACTTCATCTTCATCATAAGTACCTCCACAATTTTTGATTCCAACTGCAGCTTTTCTAACCCTTTGAACATAGGCTCTAATGATTTCATCTTCATTCATTTGTAGCTTCTCCATCTTTGTCTTCCAGTTTTGCAATTTTGCTTGTTTGGTATATTTATCTCCTTCATAGAGTGCCTCTAGTCTATTCCAAATATCATTTGCCGAGTCTAGATCTTTAATTTCAGTAAAATCACCCTTAGATAGTGCACTGATCAATGCTTCTCTTGCGACCATCTTGCATGAAAATAGTTTCTTTTCATCATCGGTGGCTGACCCTATGTCTTTCTCAGCTTTCAAGGTTTCCTTCTTCTTCACAATCATCCAGTAGTCTATGCCCAATCATAGAAAATGTGTTCGCATCTTGTTTTTCCAACTGTCAAAGTTTTTAGGATCAAACTTAGGACTATCCTTCCTATAGTATACCATTTTCCAAGATCACCACAAGTTGTTAAGCTTTCTCTCTAAGGGCCACAAGATTTGATACCAATTGTTAGGATTAATAGTCCATAATACAACTGAGAGGGGGGGGGGGGGTGAATCAGTTGTATGAAAAAATATTAAACTTTAAACTTTAAGCTTATCAATATTAGATCCAATGAACACAATGAATGCCAACACAATAACACAATATTTTGGTTACGGGGAAACCCTATTAAAGGTAAAAACCCTGGTGGGAATTAGCACCCACTAATGATGTACTGAGAGTATAGTAATCCTTGTTAGAAGATATAGCCTTGTTAGGAGATTATTGGAACATTATAGTACATAGTCCTTTTTAGAGGATAGACCCTATTAGGAGTCAAGAACAAAGAGCATTCATTACCTAAAGAAGGTTAAGTCCACCTTCTGAACTCACTAGTTTGCAACAAGTGTATATGAAGAAATACACAATCTTTTGAACTATTTGCCAGCAAATTTCTTTGCTTGATCAGTTCCAATGAAGTCCACCAATAATCCTCTACTCTAAGTGCAACAGACACAAGTTTGCAACCTCCTTATATCATACTTATCCCATCCATGTCTCTTCCAAAGAAAAGACCTTTTATTTATACCTTATTACATTTTACCAAGAATAGGTCATCCCATAAGGCTTTCCTAATTACAAATAATTACATAAGCCCTTGCTAAGATACACAAGGTATCACAAATAGTTTTACATTACAATAATTAAGGACTAAAATCCTTGAATTATGCTTGCCAAACAAAACACATGCTCCATTCCCTAAGTCAGCTTCATAATAAGCCATTGCCAGAGCACAAACCACAAATGACATCACTAATCATTCCATACCTTGTTCTGACCAATGAAAATCCATTAGTACCTCTTCCATCATCCTTCAAGATCACATACCTTGAATCCAATCCTTCTGAAATCTATACCAGAAACTCAAAGACTAACTCTATCAATTCTCACTGTCACAGTCCAGTGACTAGTCTTTACCAAAACAACTATATCTTCCTTAATATGCATTCATTAATGATGTGATCTCAGATATAAGATCACAACATCCATCTGATCTCTCATTTGACTTTGCAGCATCTAAAACATCCGTACACTGTGATTACCAACCTAGTTCCTTCATAGAAGCATATGTTGACATCAGTGACAAAACACAAATGACAATAGTGAGTTCCCATTAAGTAACGTAGTGATTAAACATATTAAATGTCTCAATCACCACCCATGCATTAGCAATATCCAACAAAAATATCTTAAAAAATCTCATGAAATTTGGTTAGCTTTAGAATCTACTTTTGAAGGTGATGAACATGCAAAGAAAGTCAGATTACATAACTGGATATGTGCATTTAAAGATATAAGAATGATGGAAGATGAATCTGTTAGAAGCTATATTGGTAGAATGTCAGAAATTGTTGTAGGTATAAAAGTGTATACTAGAAATAGTATCTTCATAGGATTAGTATTGACAATAAATGAAATAGTAACTAAATAAATCACAATTAAAAATCTATTTAAGCTAGAAATTGACAATTAAGCATGCTATGGTTCTCTAACTAAGAATGTTAATGCAAAGCTCTCAGCAAGTTTCCATTAATGACAGTCCTAGAATGAGAAAGATAAATGATTAAAGCTAAAGCTAATTCCTCAATTCCAATTTGAAAGCTAAATTAAATCTAAATTTCCTTTCTAAGCTCAAATTGCAAGAGTTTGAATGCAATTCTCAGATGTGTGGTTATTGATTATGATGAATTTGGTCTTCCTTTTATAGATTTATGCAAGGAGAGGGGGTGTAGTATAGTTGATCATGATTAAGCCTTGGTTGAGTCCTTGGTTCCACCCTTTGAAGACAATGCAAAGTTTGTGTCCTCAAAGCTTGGGACAAGTAGACAAGATGGATGGACAAGATTCTCTTTCACTTTGAGTGATTGAGATTGAATTTGGCTTGATCCATGTGAATGCCTTTCCCTAAATCTCATTGGTTCATTGAATTTCCTCCCCTTTTGGGTTGTTGAGAGAAATTAGGATTTATTAATTGATTTAAATTTATTTCTTTAGCCATGTACCCCTTGAATGGGTTGTATTTTATTTAATCCAAGACTATACAATTATTTGATTTAATTTCACTTTGATTTGATTACATTTGATTAAAACACTCTCAATTTTGATTTATCTCAAATTAAGACTTGATTTTAATTTTGATTGGCTACTTATGCTTTGTGATTCAATTACTTCAATTTTGTCCTTGATTTTCTTTGATTTGACTTGATTTATCCTTTAATTGTCTTTGTCCATTTTCAGGTGATTATAGATGCCCCTCTTTGAGTGGACGTGCAAAGCATGTTGATTCAAAGAATACTCTGATCTTGTTGATGAAAGGTCCTGATTGATTGATGGTCAATCTTTGATGTTCATTTGATGTCTTTTGATGGTCTATCCTTGATTTTTGATATGAGATTAATGTAGATTTCACTTGATTTAATACTCTTGATGATGATCATTCTAATATGATGTGATACTCTGATGGTCATTCTGATGATCGTTCTATTGATGAATCCTTGATACTTATATGATCTCGATGTGATGCCCTATTCGATTGATTACAAAAAATTTATTGATAAAAGCTTTCACTTTGATTTGATGATGGGTCTCTCTATTCTTGATGATGTTGCTGATGTTTGATATTTCCAATGGTATGCCCCCTCAGAAATGAAATAAAATTTGATCATTGTTTGATAATCTCAATGATTTAGGTCAATTTGATGTTGATGTAATTAAAGTTTTAGTGAATTTTAATTTCATTTCCGATATCAATGTTTGGTCCATTTTATTTCAAATGCCCCTACTTTGGCTAATTTGTTGATAAATTTGAGTTTCTAGGTCAGTTTTGATAAAAAAAAGTTCTCTCTTAGGTCAAAGTTACCTCTTTTTAGGTCAAAAAGCTATATAAAGGGGTCAAAATCCCTTTTTTACTATTCATTTTTACTTCCACTTTTGACTTTTACACTCTCTGAGCTTTTTGACTTTTCACGATGTCTGTCCCTCTTCGCGAGCATCAGTTCAAGAAATTTTACCACTATCAGCGTCTACCTGGCTCAAGACCTCCAGTGAGTTCGTATACCTCTTCATTTTTTTCGTTTATGCATTTAAGTTCAATTTTTCCAAAATTTTCCTGGTAAACATCCCTATTTTTCACTTTTTTTCCTAAATGGGTGCTTTTGCCTATTTTAATGACACTTTTAACTTTGAATGTGTGCTTCCACACTTTTAATGAGTGCTTCCACGAATCGGTTAAGCACTTTCACTCACCAAATTTATGCCCTTCTCCGCTTTTACCATGTTTATGTGTGCTTTTAACCATTTTTGTGCTTTTACAACTTTAAATAATGCTTTCACTATTTTAAAGAGTGCTTTCACCTTTTTCACTGCTTTTAATCAATTTATAAGCACTTTTACAAATTTAACCAGCGCTTCTACATTTTTACGCTTTTACACCATGAAACAGCGCTTTTGCTTTGCAAATTTTTTTTCATTTTGATTAAGTCCAAATTGCAATTTTTCGATGTCATTGATGAATTAATAGGTTAAGTTCCCAATCTTGATATTTTATAACAAGTTGTGATATGTTAGTTAGGAATTAGTTATAGTTTGAATATCGTCCATCAATCTAGATTCAAATGATGGGTGAGGATAAAATTTCTGTTCTATCTGAGTAGAAACGTGAAATTTGATTGTGGTTTGATAGGTCTATAAATGTTTGATTGACTTGGGATAGTCCCATAATTTCTGATTTCAATTCTGATGTGTTTGAACTTTCTTTTTGTAGGAGGATCTTGGGTCTTTACATATCTGTGGTTTGTATCCTTTGTCATGGGATATGATACCTAATTTGAGTTTTGTCAACCGTCATCATATTGCTTGATGTGGCTTGTCCTTTCTTCTTTATCTTCCTTGATTCTGAGTGAATTGAGGTCTTATTACTGCTATGGTTGAGCATTGGCACTCAGACCATAACACCTTTCATCTTCCCATGTGAGAAATGATGATTACACCTGAGGATGTTTATCGCATTCTACGGTTACCTACTCGAAGAGAGCTTGTTTACTATGATACTATTTATGATGGCTCAACATGTCAATGAGTCTTTGGTGATCCTTCCATTGGTGATCGTCATATCCAATGGGCTCTAATCATTTCATTCCCTATGTTACCAGTTGTTCTAGGTACTCTGATCGGTGGTTTCCTGCTTCCCGATATGCATGGACAAGGGTTTATTGTTGGGTGGGGTCCCATTCTGGAGGATTTGATGGCATAGCCTCGTTGGTTCGACTGGGGTTCCTATGTGTTGGCATAGTTATATCATGAGTTGAACACTATTGTGTATAGATATTCTACCACTTTGACTGCTGGAGATATTTTGTTATAGCTTTGGACTTGGGAGCATATCCCAGTGACACATCCTATGATAGCATGAGATCATCAGCCAGGTTGGCCTTTTGCATGGATGTACAATGGTATCATTATCCAAACCCATATGGGTAAGCTAGATTATTGGTGACATCAGATTGATGACCTGGATACTATCGTTTGGAGGCCTTATCTCAGATTTGAGGCTTGGCTAGAGGATGATGGTGATCTTCCTTACATGTTCTGCCCTCGTTGGATGATTGGTCACTCTACATTTGTTATAGAGAGATTCTACTTTCACTACATTTTCCATCAGTATGGGCATGTTCAGGATATACCATAGGGCGTAGCTATGTATGCTCATGTACAGGCCGAGAGGTCATTGTGGGGTCATTTTGTAGATTTTGGTACAATTGTACAATAGATACAAGAGATTGGGCATCATCCTTGGTCTCCTAGGTCATAGATCATGGATGTAGGTATTACTAATGAGTATGGTGCCTGGTTACATCAATATCCTTTTCTTAGGTTCACAGATCCTGCCGAGAGGATTCCCACCATTGAGGAGTTATCAGATGGGGATGATGGTGGTGGTGGTGATGGTGCTGGTGGAGATGAAGGTGATGATGATGATGGAGATGATGATGGAGGTGGTGGTCATGGTAGGATCAAGGGTCAGCACAGACAATGGGGTCATCACGGAGCTAGAGCAGGTAGAGTATAGATGTCAGTGATAGCTACTGCTCTGATTCCTCCTAGGGGTGGTGATTAGGCAAGAGATCAATGGGTTGATAGGATTTTACATCAAGTGGCCAAAGATCTAGTGGATAGGCCTAGGGATAGGCATAAGAGGGAGATGGATGCAGGTATTGTACATGTATTTCTTGATCAGGTATAGTGTCCTCCCACTTAGTAGGTTATTCCTCCGATTGTTCCTCTGGTTCAGGCAACTTCTTCTGCTTCTACTTCTATTTTAGCTTCTATGCCTTCATCGTCTTCATGTCCATCATCTTCTAAGTTTATTCCATCTTTGGGTGATCCATCTTCTTCTATGCCCTCTACTTCTATTCCTCCTCCTTAGTCTTTTGCAGTATAGGGTCATGCGCTAGCCTCAGCATCAAATGTTGCATCTTTTCAAACTTAGATATCATCCATATAGAAATAGGTTTCACAGATGAGCTCGATGATGTAGACTTTCATGGTTTCTATGAGTCAGCATGGTTTATAGGCTAGTTCTAGTTAGCCTCTAGATAGTGCTCCTAGTCCTAATGGTCCTGATGGTCTTGGTGATACCGGTGGTACCGGTGACTTTATCAGTTGATCTATTCTTTAAGATTTTTCTTTTGTTTCATTTATAATTTGATGATATATGATCTCCTTTCTATTGCTATGATTGAGACATTAGACCTTTGTTGTATCATTTTTTATCGATTGATGTTGTTTGTGTTGATACTTTGATAGCTGATGGACATTGATCTTTAGATATTGCTTTTATGATCATGTTATAAACTTTGATATATTGTTCCTTTATGATGATGGTACGATGGAATGTGATACTTCCTTTGATAGATTTGACTATATATGATGTCTTTATGTGTTGGATCTCTTTTTCAGGTGTTTTGCGTGATATGCAGCTCTATATGATTCTATATTCTATATGCTTTGTTTTATGCTTTTTAGAATGCAATTTTCAATGTATGCATATGTCCTAATGATGGTTAAATGACTTGTCTTGTGTATGACATAGAATAGATGGATGTAATGTGTAATGGTAGTACTTAATGATTATCGATGTATATAATGGATAATAGATGGATAATGAATCTAATGAATGCATTTCTTTTGATATATAAATGTGATGTATTGATGCAATGATTATGAGCTTTTAATGATATATGTAATATGCATGGATGGTACTATCATGTATGATGTGCATTTAATGTTGAATGATCTTAATGGATGATTTCTAACTAATGCAATGCACTTAATGTATGCACCTTAAATGTGATGAATGCAATCTAATGATAATGCCTTAATTCAATGCACCTAATAATTCAAATGTTTGACACATCTAAATATATGCAAAGTTTAATGAGGAAGACTTAATGCAACTTTAAAAATGACCTTAATGCAATGCAAGTGAACTAATGAAATGCACTTTGTTTTTTTGATTTGTTTTTGATTTCCAACACACTCGATCCTATATAGGTGTTTGTGATGATCCTTTGATTTTTTTATTTGAGTACGCCCCCTTTTTATTTTCCTCTTACAAAATTAAGCTAAGAAAGGCAAAAAAATATATACAATGCACTTAATCTAAGATGTATGTAGCTAACTGTCATTATTTAGAATTTGGAGCTTATAATCATCATTGAGCATTTTTTGGAATCCCATTTTTAGTACAATCATCACTAGTTCAACTATGATGATATGAATACTTTTTGCACCTCCTTATTTACTTTCCCATCTCTCTTTGGTATGACTATCACTGATTGAAGCCAATCATGAGAGTGCGAATACTGATTTTGTCATATTCTATGTTGCAAGTGGATGTTGGTATTATGATATTGAAGATCAAAATAACCAAGGTATCCTTTTGCGTAAACAAGTAGAAATATTAGTTTTATCCTATGTACAAGTCCTCGATGATTCTTTGGTGATCACATCCTTAAAAAAATAATACACAATTTAAAACTTTTATTTCAAGACAGTCATTCAAAAATCAACAAAAATATCATCCTTTAATCATAGCTTGCCTAGTCTAAAACTTTCATCGATTCGCTAGAAAGACATGATTTCATCAATTGAGTCAACACTTAGAAAAATTTCTTGCAATGTTTTAAAAATCCATATTTCAAGTGTAGTTCTATCCATTTCATACTTTTAATCCTGATAAAGATAAGGTCATGTAAGATCTTGGATCAAATTTTGCGTTTTAGCTCAAATTGGATTAGAATGTAGATTTAAGTAAGTGTTTCTCTTTCAAATTTGATGAATTGATTCCTTGATTGAATAAAGCTTGCTTTGATGAATCCTTTCTCCTTTTGAGTAGATTTCCCCCACTTTGAGATAATTTCATTTGTGGGACTTAGGACAATTTGTAGATTAGGTGACCAAAATCTTGAGGTACTCATAAATGCAACTATGGGGTTTTATTATGCAATATATACAAATGCTGGTGAATGCAATATTTACAAGGTGACCTTCTAGGTATGTGACTGACTTGGACTTTCAATGGTTCCTGTTTACCAGGTTTTCACTGATTGAATAGATCTTGCTCTTTTTTCTATTTTTAAAGCTTTTTCTCTTTTTTTCCTACCAAGGTGCCTATTTGCTAGGTTTTCACCAAGGCACTTTTTCTCTTTTTCTCTTTTTCTTTTTTCAATTTTTTTTCATATCATCAAGGTGCCTATTTTCTAGGTTTTCACCAAGACAACATCCTTTTGAGGATCATATATGAATGTTTTTGCTTTCTTCATGCTCAATTTTTCACTATTTTTGATGTTTTCTATTTCTCAATGTTTTTGGTATTTTCAAGATCTCTTTTGACTGTATACAATAAATATGATGCTTTCCATCTGATACTCTTTATACTCTTTCATCTACCTCATGTATAGAACCTCTTTAGATGTATGCTATTGATAGGCTCTTGTATTTCTTCTCCATCACAATCTGCTAGTTTGTAGGTGCCAGTCCCAAAATTTTCAATAATGATAAATGGTCCTAACCAATTTGCTTCCCATTTTCCTTTCTTTTCTCTTTCTGCTTGATTCTTGGGATTCTCTCGCAAAACAAGGTCACCTATTTGAAATGTTCTTGACTTGATGTGCTTGTCATAAGTTCTTGACATTCTATTTTGGTACACCTTCAAATGATCAAATGCTTGCTTATGTTTCTTATCTACGAGTTCTAGTTCTTTCAGCCTAGCAACTCTATAGTCTTCCTCACTTGTCAAGCCATGAAGAGATACCCTCAAAGATGGGAGTTCTACCTCCAAAGGAAAAAACTACTTCTACTCCAAAGACTAAGGAAAAAGGTGTAGCTCCTATTGGTGTTCTTATGCTTGTTCTATAAGCCCATAAGGTCGGGTTTATTTTGATGTGCCAATCTCTACTTGAAATGTCCACTGTTCTCTTCAAAAATTTCAAGATGTTTTTATTTGTTTCTTCAACTTGTCCATTACCTTGGGGGTAATAGATTGAAGAAGAATGATGAATCATGTGAAACTTGGTGCATAATTCCTTTAGGTCTTTGTTTTTGAAATTCTTTGCATTATCTGTTATGATAGCATGAGGAATGCCATATCTACAAATAATATGATTAAGGATAAACAAAGATATCTATTTTTCTGTTGTAGTTGATAAGGGTACAACTTCCACCCACTTGGTAAAGTACTTTGTTACGATGATGATGAATTTATGACCATTCGAGGATGGTGGATAAATCATGCCTTTTAAGTTTGGACCCCATTGATAGAATGGCCAAGATGTTGTTATCAGATGAAGTTCTTGTGCAGGCACATGTATCAAGTTTCCATGGAATTGACACTTTCTACAAGTTTTGGCAAAGTTACAAGCATCTTTCTCCATCGTAGGCCAAAAATATCCTATCCTAAGAAGTTTCTTAGCTAGGGTTAATCTGTTCAAGTGTGATCCAAAAATTCCTTCATGGATTTCTCACAAGGCTACGTTTGATTCCTCTTCTTCTAAACATCTAAGGAGCATTCCATCTAAACTTTTGTGATACCATGTTTCAGAGTTTATGGTGTATCAGGAGGCTTGGCGAATGAAGCTTTTCTTTTGATTCTTGGTTTCATCTATTGGAAGGATTTGATCTTTTAAGTAAGTATAAATAGGTCCATACCAAGGTGATTCATTTGTGATTAGTAATAAAATGGTATAAGGATGGGTAGGGTCGAACGTGGGTTGATCCACTTCTTCTACCAAGAATTCATATCTGGCACTCTGATCAGACATTTGTAGAAGTGAAGCCAAAGTTTCCATTGCATATACTGCTTTGTTCTTTTCTCTTGGCACTTGCTCCAATGTAATAAGTATGAAATACTTCTTAAGACTTTCCACCATGTTTTTTTAGGGTACCAATTTGTCATCTTTCATTTGATATTCTTCATTGACTTGATTAATGACTAATTGTGAATCTCCATAAACTTTTAAGTCTGTTACTTTCCACTCTAATGTCAACTTGATTCCAATAACCACGGCTTCATATTCTACTATATTATTTGTGCATGGGAATAGTAATTTTATGGACTTGGGGATTTTAGAGCCTTGGGGAATAATTAGAAGTATGCCTTCTCCCGATCCATGATGAGTGTATGAACCATAAAAATATAGTTGCGATGTTTTTGCCTCAACATTCACAATCTCTGAATCTAGAAATTCTACTTGAATGGGATGATCATCTTGGAGTGGTGCTTCTACTAATTGATCAGTAATGACTTTCCCTTTGATTTATTTTCTATCGACATGTTCTATGTCAAACTCACTTAGCACCATTACCCACTTTTCTAGCCTTCCATTCAATGTTGTTTTACTAAGTAGATACTTCAAAGGGTCAATTTTGGCAATGAGCCTTATCTTGTGGGATAGCATATAATGGTGTAATTTTTTTGAAGCAAAAAACATGGCCAAGCATTCCCTTTGCATGAATGTATAATTCAGCTTGTATTTGACCAAGGTTCTACTTATGTAGTAAATTGCCTTTTCTTTTCTTGTTTCATCCTCTTGTGCTAAAAGTGCTCCCAATGAATTCTCCGTTGCTGAAATGTATAGGATCAAAGGCTTGCCTCTGATAGGTAGCATCAAGATTGGTGGGATCATGAGATATTTCTTCAATAGATTAAAGGATTCTTCACACTTTTCATCCCATTTGAAAATTGTATCTTTATGAAATAGTTGGGTGAAATTATGACATTTTTCAGCTAGTTGGGAGATAAATCTCCCGATGGATTGGATCCTTCCTTGTAAAGATCTCATCTGACTAATGTTTTTAGGTGCTTCCATTTCCATTATGGACTTTACTTTAGTGGGATCCACTTCTATTCCCTTTGTAGATACAATATAGCCTAGTAGTTTGCCTGATTGGACTCCAAATGCACATTTCTTTGGATTAAGTCTCACTTTGAATTCTTCTAACCTTTCAAAATTTTTTTCCAAAATTGGTAGGTGCTCTTTTCTTGAATGAGATTTGGCTAGTATGTCATCCACATAGTCCTCCATGAACTTATGCATCATATCATGGAATATTATGGTCATTGCTTGTTGATAGGTCACTCTGGCATTCTTTAATCCAAAAGGCATGACATTCCAACAAAAAGTACCCCATGCACATGTAAAAGCAATCTTATCTTGGTCTTTTGGTGCTATCTTTATTTGGTTATATCCGCTAAATCCATCCACGAGTGAAAAAATAGAGTGTCCTGTTGTTAAGTCCACAATGGCATCTATACTTGGAAGTGGGAAGTCATCTTTAGGACATGCCAAATTTAAGTCACTAAAATCCATGCAGATTCTGATGGATTTGTTTTCTTTTCATACTAGCACTATATTTGAGATCCATTGTGCATAATCAATGGCCCTTATAAATACCACTTTTAATAATTTTTCTAACTCTACCTTGACAAGTAGCGCTATATGGGGATGCATCTTCCTTAGATTTTGCTTAATAGGGTTGGCTCCTTCCTTGATATTTAGATGATGCATTATCAAATTTGGGTCTAATCCCAACATATCATCATAAGACCATGTGAAGTTGACTTCTTTTTCCTTAAAGAACTTAATGAATTCTATTCTTTATTCGCTAGATAGTGATGTCGCTAGGTGGATGATCTTTGGCTCTATTTCTAATCCAATATTTATCTTTTCTATTAGCTCAATTATGATTGGAGATCTTTCCTCATAATGTTCTGGTAGAGCATCCAAAATCCCTTCCTTAGGTGCTTCAGTTGGGTTTTCACCTGTGGAAACATCCTTTATTTCTTTATTTTTTTCTTCTTGATCTAATGTTGCCACAATGTGGTTTTCAACACTTGATTCTTTTCCTTTTTTATTTTTTTTATTTTTTTCATTTTTTCTAGGATTGAAAGTTTGGATGCTCCTCTTGATATTTTTTGATGGAAGAGGGTTCAACTGTGTTAAGGTATTGGGACACAACGTTGTCATTCAAGAAGGTTGGAAGGGTAGTGGGTTCAATGGAATTCCATTCAATTAAGTCTAGGTGTATGAGAGTCATTGGGTCAAGATTTAGGTTTGTTTCAATTATATTTAAGGTGTATATCTCATTATTGGATGGTTCATACATTGTATCTTGAAAGTCTCTGACACGGGCTTCCTCTAAATGTTCTAAAGAAGAAGAATCGAAGTCCTCCTCACTAGACTCCTCTAGGGTTTCCGTTGGATAAAATTGTGTGGATTAAACCTAACATTTGATTCTTCCATAGTAGGTCTCCATGAAGGTACACCTACCCATTGATTTATCTCTATTTCTATGCTCGAAACATCATTTAGAACCACTTGGTTTGAACTAGATGCTTGATTTGAGCTTGATTCTACTATTGGTCTTTTATCCTTGGTAGAAGCATAGGTATGAATAACATCAATACCCTTATCATGGCATGAATCATTAGATAGTGTCTCCCATTCCCACTCATTAGAATATTCATCACTATGAGACTCTAATTGTAATATTTGGCTATGAAGTTTGGGATATTAATGTTTTTGAGTGTATCCTTCCTAAAGATACCCTAATCCTATTTTCTCCTTGGAAGCTTGCCATGTACTTTCTATGGGTTCAATGAGACCTTCATTCTTTGTGTCTAAAGGTCCTTGACCTTTGTACCTCATCTTTTGTATGATTGAAAACCCTTTCCCATATTGATGTGTGGGAATGGTTATATTCTGAATATGTTTAACATGTGCACTTGATTCTTCATCTTTATATAACCAGTTTAGGATCTCATTGTCTTCTTCATTCATGGAGGATGATGTACTTGCCCTCAAAAAATTATCATTATATCTATGGGGTAGATTTGGAGGTTTTCCATAGGACTTGGGTGATAAGGGTAAGTCCATCATAGATAAGGAGTATTCACCTGCACCTTTTTTCTTGATCTTGCATTGCTTATCAAAATTCTTCATCATTTGGTCCATTTTTTGATAATGAGCTTCTTTGGTGGATACTTGGATAGCTTTGGTATGGTCTTCTTTTGATTATTTAATAATATTATCCTAACCAACCTTCTCTTTCCTTTAGTTGATGTAGTTAGGTTAGTGAGTTTTGGTGTGTCTTCCATAACAATCTCTTCTTCCATCTTTTCTTTTCCCTTCAATAATGGGATGTCTTTAGAACTTTGTCCTTGCTCCATTTGATTAGGTATAGACCCTTCTGCATTGTGTGGAACTAAAGAGTCATTAATAGGCTTGACGTTGTTACAATATTAGAAGGGATTTAGGTCGCCACTTACCATTATCTCTAGCCCTAGATAAGGAAACTTTAGGCATTGATGATAAGTAGATGGAACAACTTGCATCTTGTGAATCCATGACCTTCCTAACAAGATATTGTAAGTCAAATTTAGATCCAACACTTGGCATATGGTCTCTTTTTGCATGGGACCAACTCTTATGGGTAAAAATATGACCCCTTTTGAAGCTCTTTCTTCATCATCATAGGATTTTATGGTTATCTTTTTCTTAGGGTCAATAGCCTCCTCAGAAAATCCTAGGGATTTTACTAGGCTAAGGGTACAAATGTTTAGGCTAGCTCCTCCATCTATAAGGACTCTTTTCACCCTATGCTTGTGAATCAAGACTTCTATGTGCAAGGGCATATTTTGAGGATGTTTATGGGACATGTCATCCTGTTTAGAAAATGATAGGCAATGGGGTGCAATGAGGTGCCCCACCATATTTTGGAATTTGTCTACTTCCAAGTTTAGAGGCACATTAGCTTGCAATAAAGCTTTCTCCAAAATGTCTTTATGGATTGGTGATAATTTGAGTAACTCCAAGATAGAGCTTTGAGCGGGAGTTCTTTGTAATTGATCAACCAAGTTGTATTGTTTTGATGATGAGGTTCAAGCTTGATTTGATACCATAACTTTAGGAGCATTGGTAGGTAGAATAATTTTTTATTCTTGCCCCCTAGTGACAACATTTGATGATGCTTCTCTTGAATTGTTCTTTACTATGAAAACCTTTATAGTATTATCCTCTTCTCTTAAAGTATTGATCATGTTATCATAAGTATGAGAAAAGTTCACTTTCTCATTGCCTTTTTTTAAATTTTGATTAGCCTTAGATGACTCACCCTTTTCATGATTTTAAAAGGGATTCTTGAAAGCCATGTGGTCCTCATTGTTTTGAGGTCCTTCAATTTTGATGGTTCCATTATCTATTAAGTCTTGCACCAAGTGTTTTAATCTCATGCATTCATTGGTTGGATGACCTCTATTTCGATGATATTCACAATGATGAGCATCATTCCACCAATAGGATTTATCTTGAGGTTCATAATCTTTCACATTGGGTAATGTGATAATTTTGTTGGCAACCAAGGTCTTTAATGCGTTCTTCAAAGGTTCACCTAAATAGGTGAATTTTATTTTGTTATAATTGGAGAAAAAAGATTTGGACTTATTCCCATTAGGATTATTCACATTATTGGAATTGTTATTGGAATTAAATGGAGCTTTGTTTGATTGATTGACATTATTTGAAGAATTTTCTGCATATGGTAAAGTAAAAGGGGTTGCCTTCAAGTTGCCTCCACAACTCCATCATTCACAAGGTTTTTGTTGTTATTCTTTATCCATGACTTAGATTTATCATTGTAATTATTGGATCCTAGATTATTGACATATTTAGGCACATAGTTATTGTTGTTGTTGTTGTTGGTGTTATTGGATTTTTTATCTTTAAATAATTTTATTTCACCTCTCTTGACCAATACATCCTCAATCTTGATCCCATTTTTGATGAGTTTTTAAAATGTTGGGGGCCATTGGAGTTGTAGTCTTTAATTCATTTCCATGGTCAAATTGTTGGTAAAAATTTCCATCTTTTCTTTCTCGGGGATACTTCACGGATACCTTGCGAAAATAGTACTCCACCTTTGTAGGAATCCTAGGAAGGACTCTCCATCTTTCTGTTTGGTATCACACAACTTGAGCATTGTAATTTCATTCTCAATGTTATAAGAATAATGGGTTACAAATTTGGAGGCTAACTCCTCAAAGGTCTTTATTCCTTGGGGTAGTTTCGAGAACCACTGCATGGCGAGACCTCCTGAACTCCTAGGAAAGAGTCTCATTAGGTATGTGTCATTATGCATGAAATCAATGCTTAGGGCACAAAACTCCCTTAAATGATCTTGTGGGTCTATTTTAGCTGTATATTTATCATATTTAGGAAAAATGGTATTGAAAGGAAAAGATACCATAACTAAGCTTTTGTCGAATGGAAAAGGACACAAAGCTTCAATAGAAAAGGCCTTAGGTTTAGCTACCTTTTTAATGGTATCTATTTGTTCTTGAAAGGCCTTTATTTGCTTAGTCATAGCATTCATGGGATCATCTTGCTCTTGATCTTTCTTAAGTTGTTCTATATCAAAATCATGGGGAAGCTTTACTCCCGCTTGAGCTAAATTTAGGAAAAACTTCTCCCTATCTTTATCTATTACTTTCTCCATGACCTCTAGGAATTCCTGATCTTGGGCTCCTCTATCAACCTTTTATTCAAGTGTTTTTGTAGAATTATGATTGGCATTGTTAATGTTTTGATTATTCCCTCCTGGTTGGTAATTATGATATGCAGAATTTCTCTCCATTTCTCCAAGTCTTTTTTGTCAAACAAGTTTGGGAAAATTTCTTCTTGATTAGGACCTTTGAAAAGACTTTGGTATTCTTGTTCTTTGTTTGTAGCAAGAGTTCTATCTCCTTTTAAAGATACTCTAAATGTGTGGGACCACGTGGAAACTAACATCTAACAAGGGTTTGATTTGGAATGATCCTTGGTTCAAGAATTGTTGATTTTAAATTGAAGAGATTAAAAATGTAAGATGAATTTTCAATAGATATTTCTCTCACTTGTTTATGTATTTCAAACACAACAATCACACATTCACTTGTCTCTTTTTACCCACTTAACACAAAATTTTTGATTTGGAAGAATGTTGTCATGGGTTTTGCACAAAAGGAAACTTCAAGCACCTACCTAGCACAAGATTTGGTTCATAAACATGGCTCTAAAAGGTGGTCTTGCTATTTTATCAAGGATTTAATATAGATTCTATTCAAATAGATCTTAAAATTTCATCCCCCAAGTATGTTAAGGGGCTTCCAACCACCGGTATGTTAGAGTTTTGTGCAATCTATGAGGACTACTCGAGGAAGTTCAAAAATTTGAAATCCCTTTGTCACACACCCCATTAAGGATGTATGCATTTTGTTTTATAGTGGTTTGGATTCTCACAAAAAAAGTGAGCGTATCCCACTTTGGGCTGTCCCTCTCATTGGCCTCGTTACGACAAATTCTTGGGAGGTGAGCCCACTAATGTTCTAGCATGTTCATGTAAAGCAAGAAAATGGAGTTAAGAACAAGTTTTTGGGAATTTGATTCACCTAAAAGGTGAAGAGCATATTGCTAACTTTTACTTAATTTCCCAAATACAATAAACAATGTTCAATTATTTCACCCACTAACTATAGAGAATTGAGTATTTCTACTCTCTTCTACAAACAAAGGGGCTTTGATCTTATGTGCTTGATTCCTCAACCTTTCCTCTTAATCAAAAAGTTCAACACCTTTGGCATTTTGATTCACTAGAAGAAGTGAAGATCACAGGCCTAAATGCTAAACTTTCCAAACAAAGATAGGCTATTTTGTAATTACTAGATTTTAAATGCACCAATGCCACAATTTAAGGGAAAATATTCACAAGTTTGAGGCTTACCTTTCCTTGTAGCTAGCATAAGCTAGGGGCATTTTTGAGTGATTTTTGTCATTTTTAGCTTACCTTGGCTATAGTTCCTTTCCAATGTGCTTTCCTCCAACAAAGTTAGTCAACACAAACAACAACAATGAGGGGAACCAAAATGAATTTGAAGAAGCAAAGTTATGTATTGAATCTTAAAGCCTTATTTGTAAATTTTGAGAAAAACTTGAACTAAGGAGAAAATATCCAATTAAGTGATACAAACTTAGTTTTGTTAGCTTCTACAATTTTGAGATAGTTCTAATATACCTGATTTTCTTCTTCTTGTGACTCCTCAAGTACCGATTTGATGTGAGCAAAGTTTTCCTTCTTGATTTTCCTAGTCAAAGCCTTCCCTTCTTGATTGAACTTGCTCTCTGGCTTTTTGGCTTTTTAGTGATCAGACATCCTGCAGGTTTATAGAAATCATTTTTCCACAGTCAGATAAAGAAAATAAGCAATTTATGCAAAAGCGCTCCTGTAATGCTTGAAAGCACTATTTTACTACTTAAAAGTGTTGTTAATCATATTAAAAGTGCTGCTTTAACTCTATCAGAAAATTTAAAAGGGCACAAATAACTAGCAAAAGCACTATTGAAATGGTTAAAGGCAGTAAAACAATAGTAAAAGCACTCAGTAAAATATAAAAAGTGCTTAGTAGCCAGGAAAAATGCGCTATCCATCTATGTAAAAGCATTGCAGAATTGATAGACAGATAATAGAAAGATCAAAAGCACCACTGATCGGGGCAAAGGCACCCAAATTTATTGCAGAAGTGCTGGAACAGTGTTTGAAAGCATCATTTGATCATGCAAAAGCATCATTTCACCTATCAAAAGTGTTGATTCCTAAAAAAGCCAAGAGTTAAAGACATGCAAATTTGACAAATATGATATGAATCCAAGCGTTTAGTAAAGTGAAGCATTCTGCCCCACGGTGGGTGCCATTTTGTGTACCAGAAATAGTATCTTCATAGGATTAGTATTGACAATAAATGAAATAGTGACTAAATAAACCATAATTAAGCAATCCATTTAAGCTAGAAATTGACAATTAAGCATCCTATGGTTCTCTAACTAAGAATGTTAATGCAAAGCTCTCAGCAAGCTTCCATTAATGACAATCCTAGAATGAGAAAGATAAATGATTAAAGCTAAAGTTAATTGCTCAATTCCAATTTGAAAGCTAAATTAAATCTAAATTGCCTTTCTAAGCTCAAATTGCATGAGGTTCAATGCAATTCTCAGATGTGTGGTTATTCATTATGATGAATTTGGTCTTCCTTTTATAGATTTATGCAAGGAGAGGGGGTGTAGTATAGTTGATCATGATTAAGCCTTGGTTGAGTCCTTGGTTCCACCCTTTGAAGACAATGCAAGTTTTGTGTCCTCAAAGGTTGGGACAAGTAGACAAGATTCTCTTTCACTTTGAGTGATTGAGATTGAATTTGGCTTGATCCATGTGAATGCCTTTCCCTAAATCTCATTGGTTGATTAGATTTCCTCCCCTTTTGGGTTGTTGAGAGAAATTAGGATTTATTAATTGATTTAAATTGATTTATTTAGCCATGTACCCCTTGAATGGGTTGTATTTTATTTAATCCAAGACTATATAATTATTTGATTTAATTTCACTTTGATTTGATTACATTTGATTAAAACACTCTCAATTTTGATTTATCTCAAATTAAGACTTGATTTTAATTTTGATTGGCTAATTATGCATTGTGATTCAATTACTTCAATTTTGTCCTTGATTTTCTTTGATTTGAATTGATTTATCCTTTAATTTTCTTTGTCCATTTTTAGGTGATTACAAAAAGCTTGTGAAGGAACCAAGACAAAGAATGAAGTGATATGGAAAATTTTGAGGACATTGACTCCTGTATTTAAGCAGACAATGCAGATGATTGAGCAAGTTATACCTTGTACTTAAAACTTCACCAGAGAAACCGTTCTTGGAAGATTAGAGCAACATAAATGAACTTGAGGCAATTTGGAGACTTACCTAGAATGGAGACAACATTCAATGCACTTAGTATTCACCCTAATTTGTCAAGAAGTATGAGTGTGAGTGGAGATTATGCTAGTAGTAGTAGAACCAGGAATGAAGAAGACAAGAATATTGAAGAAGGCATTTCTTTACTTGTGAAAAGAGAACCAGACGGTAAGAAAATCTTTAAATATTGGACTTGTCAAGAATATGGTCATTTTACATCTAAATGTCCTAAGAGAGTAAAGAAGTATAGAAAGAACTTTAAACCTAGAAGATCTAAAGAATGTTATTATGCAAATGATGAAGAATTTAAAGCTAGTATGGAGAAATCTCTTAGTGAAAGTGATAATGAGAATGATGATATAGGATTTGTAGCAATAAAATAAGAGAATCCTGAAACAGGAGTTAAGGAAGAGAAAGCTTTAGTTTCTCAAGTAGAAAAGAAAGTTGATTGGATTATAGACAGTGGTTTTTCACAACATATGACTGGAGAAATGAAGAAATTCATAAATTTTAAAAATTATGATGGAGGAGTTGTTAGAGTTGGAAACAATGCACCTTGTTTGATTAAAGGTATAGGATCTATTACTCTTGATGGAAAGACTAATATTGATGATGTTTACTTTGTGGATGGTTTGAAACATAATCTTTTGAGTGTTGGACATCAAGTTGATAAGGGATATCAAGTTTGGTTAACTGAGAAAATTTGTGTAATCAAAGACAAGGATGGTAATTTGATTGGTACTGGATCAAGAACCAGAGGTAATGCATTTTAGTTGAATCCTACTGAGATGACATGCTTGATTACTAAGATTGATGATAGTTGGTTATGGCACATAAGATTTTGTCATATAAAATTTGATAATATTGTGAAAGTAAGTACTACACTTGTAGTAAGAGACTTGCCTAAGATTATGAAGCCTACTAACATGATTTTCAAGGAATGTGTGATGGCTAAGTAGAAGAGAAGCTCATTTCCCAACAAGAAGTTTAGAATAGCAGAGAAGTTGGAGATTGTTCATACAGATTTGAGCGGTCCCACAAGGACTAAAGGATTCTATGGAGAAAGGTATTTTATGATTCTTGTTGATGATTTTACAAGAATGATGTGGATTCCATTTCTTAAAGAAAAGTCTGAAGCATTTGATAAGTTTAAAATTATAAAGAACAAAGTTGAGAATGAATCTGGAATGAAGATTAAATGTTTGAGATCAGATAGAGGTGAAGAATTTACTTCAAAAGAATTTAACATTTTTTGTGAAGTGAATGGTATTAAGAGATAGTTTTCAGCCCCTAGGACACCTGAACAAAATGGTATTATAGAAAGAAGAAACAGGTCAGTGACTGAAGCAGTAAGAGCCATGTTATTTGAAAATGATTTGCCGAAGATATGCTGGAGAGAAGTAGTGAACACAATAATGTATACAATGAATGGAGTACAAATCAGAGTAGATACAGATAAGAGACCTTATGAACTATGGTTTGGACATGCACCATCAATTAAATATTTTAGAATTTTTGGAAGAAAATGTTATATTAAGAGAGATGATGACATTGGAAAGTTTGACCCTAGAAGTGATGAAGGTATATTTCTTGGATATTCATTGAAGAGAAAATCTTATAGATGTTATAATAAGAGAGCTAACACTATTGTTGAGAGAACAAATGTTAAAGTTGATGAAAAGTTCAAAATTTAGGAAAGAATGCTTGATTATAAATCAGATGAAGGAACTCATCCTAGAACTAATCTTGAGAATGCAGAATTATTCTATGAAACTGACAATGAATTGTAGAATGAAAGTTTCATTGAGGAAATCATAGAAGAACCTACACCTGAAGTGAGAACTGAGATAGTGACACCGAACAAGAATCTATCAAGGAATCACCCTTTTGATCATTATTGGAAGCATAGGTAGAGGAGTTTAGACATGAAATAAGGTACAAGAATAGTTGTGTTTAATTTCTCAAATTGAACCTAAATCTACTAGTGAAGCCTGTGAAGATGAAAATTGGATTAAAGCTATGAAGGAAGAACTAGATCAAATTGAAAAGAATAAGACTTGGGAGTTGGTCCCTAGACCTAAAGATAAGAATGTGATAGGAACTAAATGGCTATTAAAAAACATGATGAATGAACAAGGAGAAGTTGTAAGAAACAAAGAAAAATTGGTATGTAAAGGATATTCACAGTAAGAAGGAATTGACTATGAAGAAACTTTTGCACCTGTTGCAAGAATTAAAGTAGTAAGAATGTTTTTGGCTTATGCAGCTTTTAAGAAATTGAAAGTGCATCAGATGGATGTGAAGTCAGCATTTCTAAATAGAGAGTTAGAAGAAGTTTACATTGAGTAGCCTGAAGGTTTTACTTTATCTCTTGAAGGAGATATGGTATGTAAATTGAAGAAAGCTTTATATGGACTAAAAAAAGCACCTAGAACTTGGTATGCAAGACTTGATAAGTATTTGATAATATTAAGATTTACTAAAGGCACAATAGACAACAACTTGTACACAAAAGAAATTGAAAATGGTTTGTTGGTTGTAGTTATCTTTGTTGATGATATTATCTTTGGAGGAGAAGATGAAGCCAGTGATAAATTTGCAGATGAAATGAAGACTGAATTTGAAATGAGTATGATTGGTGAGATGAAATACTTTTTAGGATTGTAGATAACACAGAACAGTGATGGTATCTTCTTAAGTCAAACAAAGTACTTGAATGACTTGTTGAAGAGATTTGGAATGGAGAACTATAAACCAGTTGGAATACCTATGGTAACCAGACAAAAGTTATCTAGCACATATGAGACTCATGTAGTTGAACAGAAGAAGTATAGATCTATGATTAGAGCATTGCAATATTTAACTCATACAGGACCTGATATATCACATGCAATTGGAATTGTAGCAAGATTTCAAGCTGATCCTAGAGAATCACATTATGCAATAGTAAAAAGGATACTGAGGTACTTAAGAGGCACAATTGAATATGGATTATGGTATGAAAAATCTGATGACTTTACCTTATGTACATATAAAGATGTAGATTGGGGAGGTAGTGTTGATGACAAAAAGAGCACAAGTGGTGGAACATTTTTCCTTGGAGGAAGATTAGTTTCTTGGCTAAGAAAGAAGCAAAACTATATTTCATAGAGTGCAGAAGAAGTAGAATATGTGGCAGCAGCAAACAATTGTAATCAGATAATTTGGATGAAGCAAATGTTGAAGGATATTGGAATAAAATTTTTTGAGCCTATTGTTATACATAGTGATAACACCAGGATAGTTAGTATGTCTAAGAACCCTGTACTACATTCTAAGACAAAGTATATAGAGATAAAGTATCATGTAGTGAGAGAAAAAGTGGTAGAAAAAGAAGTTAGATTGGAATATATAAGCACAAAAGAGAAGATTGCAGATATATTTACAAAGCATTTTCCTAAGGATATATTTGAGTATCTGAGAGGTATGCTTGGAGTTATGGCCCAACCTACTCTTGAGAAGTGATGTAAATGGTTGCATTCATCTAGTAGTATATGACCCTTATCTTTCTTTTGGACTAGATGTTGGTACTTCCTCTATGGGGGAGTATGTGTATCTGAGCTGAGTCATGAGGACTCTAGTGAATGTATTTTCTAAACAATGTCTTTTGACATTAAAGTTGTTGTTGACATAGTGATGAAGCATTTGTCATTGATATCAATGGGGGAGAAGGATACATGAAAAAACTATCTATTAAGAGAGTTTGAGGGAGAAGGTTACAAGCATATGGAGAAATGAATAGGAAAATGAAGCAAGATTCGATTGATGAAGAGAATTTGAAGCATTTCAGAGCAGCAGTGCAACAATGTTGGTATTCATGGAACTTGGATATTTTTTCATCTTTGTTGCCATCAATGCCAATGGGGGAGATTGTTAGGAATTAATTCTAAATATATCCTATGGGGGAGTATTTGCAGCCATTCTATAGTAGTTGTTGTTGCATTCATGACTGTGATTGTCATTGATGTCAACACAGTGATCTACTGAAGATTAGCAGAGAAGTAGATAGTGTTTGAGTTAGCACACATGGGATATTGAAGATCAAGCTATGTGGACTTGAGGACTTACTCTATGATGTTCTATAAGATCTTGGTTAAGAGCGTGTACATAAATTCATTTATTCATGGAAGTTATGAGCATTTTAGTGGAAGCAGTATTCAAGCAGTGTTCCTGAGTAGTGGTTTTTGGAAATCGGATGATATCTCCTAATTGGGATAGAATCTGAGCATGCAAAGTTGAAAAGATGTTGAAGACATGATTATTGTGATGTGGACATGACAAAAAGGTTAGAGATCACATGAGTGAAGAGTTATCTTATTTGGAAGCCGATAGTTTTATATAATTATGGAATTTTAATGTAACGTGTGGAAGATTTTATTTTGTAATTTGTATGCCGACTCATTTGTAATTATTTGAGTGTGGTATAAAGGAAGGAATGTTTTCCTTATTGTAATATATGAAATTGTGTATGGTATTTGTGAAAATGAATTGCAAAATTGTGCAATACTTGTTGGAAGAGGATATGTGAAGTATAGAGATCTGGTTTTGAGATTTGTTGAAGCAGTTGGTATGGTTTGGTATAGCTAGAGGAGAAGTATTGAGATCAATAATATTTTGGTATTATTCTGTTGAGTAATACAAAGATCAGTTGGATAGTGTGTTCAATGATCTTACACCTGAAGCTGTTTGGGCAGTGGGTCCTTCTGTCTTCTATAACTCCTAACAGAGTTAGAATCTTTTAGAAAGGATTCAAAGTCTCCTAGCAAGGACTGATATGTACTGAATGTATTTTATAAGACTCCTAATAGAGTCCATCCTCTCACAAAGAACTTTCATATTAGTGCATCTTTTGTGGGCATCATTCCCACCGGGGTTTACTCTTTGATCAAGAGGTTCCCTAGTCAACATATCTTGTGTTATTGTGTATGTATATCTTTCTATGGTTGTTAATCACATTGCTTACATGGTTAAAAAATATTGAATTTTATAAAACTTGTATTTATCTGATAATTGATTCACCCCCCCTCTAAGTTATCTTGGTGGACTTTACTTTCTAAGAATTAGTAGCTACACTGCCAACCTTCTTCCAATCATGACTTAGTTACCAATCTACATGAATAGTTTCAGTCACACACTAGATCTCCAGAGACAAATCTAAGTCTCTGATAAAAATCATACCAACTAATTTGACACAATAATCAAATCATCACTCTCTTCCTTCAACCCACTCTTCATGTCTACTTGACATCCTTCAAACAATCATAACTCACCACACACATAAGATAAACTTATGTGGTTATGGATATATCATCTAGATATATTACATAATCTTCCTTCACAATCACACACATTAGCTCATAACATAGCTTGGGATCCAACCTCTTGAACATATCTCATCATAACATGAAAATTGTCAACCAATAGTCACTAAATTGACATCAATGAAAAAATCATAACTAATTTACCTATCATTAAATCTATACAAATCTTCATCAAAGAAAAATTTAGCATTAATGCGTTAGTTATGCTAACATGTTTGACATATATGAATATGACAGACACATGGTTGATCAATATGAGGAGATGAGTTGTCGACCCCATGACAAGAAATTGGGTTTTTGGACTACTTCTCCATACATAGTGTAGTAGATTTGCATTCAATGGGTAAAGACTTATGTTTCTATTTCAGTTTATGTGTTTGATGTAATACCCACATGTATGCTGCTATTTTAGTTTATGTGTTCAAACTCTTTTAGGCCCTTTTATGTGTGTGAAAAACCTTCAATATGATTCAGATGATACTTTGATATATCTATATCTATATCTATATCTGTATCTGTATTTGTATCTGTATCTGTATCTGTATCTGTATCTGTATCTATATCTATATCTATATCTATATACCCACCTGTATGTTGCTATTTCATTTTATGTGTTCAAACTCTTTTAGGCCCTTATGACACATTTACATTAATGTGACTACTACTTGAGTTATTTCATGATTATGTTTAGATGGTGCTTACTAAATCACATTAGGACATGTGATGATGTTATGTTTTGCTTATGGTTTCATTGAGTTACTAACCTATTATATCTACATAGATTATTTATGGATTTGTTTATGCTTCTACTAGATGTGTTTATGTGATGTGGGATGAAGTCATAGTCACTTGTTTATGAGATCTATATGATGTCTTAATACCCATCATTTCTTGTTATTATTATATATGTGTGCACATGCTTGGCTTTGCGTCCATATTGTGAGAAGAGAGGCTCCGTTTTTCAAGATTCAAGATGCTTTTAGGTTCATCTCGACGAGATCTTCGATTTGAGACCACTTTCACCAGATTTGGAAATGGTCAAAATTCTAGAAACGAACACTGTACTGACTTCCTTTCTTTGACCAAACTTAGACTGTCCGTATCTTGAGAAGAGAGACTCTATTTTTCAAGATTCTAGGTGTTTTTAGGTTCATCTCGATGAGATCTTCGATTTCAGACCACTTTCACTAGATTTGGAAATGGTCAAATTTTTAGCTGCGAACACTGTACTAACTTCCTTGCTTTGACCAAACTTTGACCATTTGTATACTGATAAGAGGCTCCATTTTTCAAGATTTAAGGTGTTTTTTGGTTCATCTCGACGAGATCTTCGATTTGAGACCAATTTCACCAGATTTGGAAATGGTCAAATTTTTAGCTACAAACACTGTACTGACTTCCTTGCTTTGACCAAACTTTGACCATCCATATATTGAGAAAAGAGGCCCTATTTTTCAAGATTCAAGGTGCTTTTTGGTTCATCTCGATGAGATCTTCGATTTGAGACAACTTTCACTAGATATGGAAATGGTCAAACTTTTAGCTACGAATACTATACTAACTTACTTTCTTTGACCAAACTTTGACCATCCGTATCTTGAGAAGAGAGGCTCCATTTTGCTATGAACACTGTACTGACTTCCTTGCCTTGACCAAAATTTTGACCGTCTGTTTCTTGAGAAGAGAGGCTCCATTTTTCAAAATTCAATGTGTTTTTTGGTTCATCTCGATGAGATATTCAATTTGAGACCACTTTCACTTGATTTGGAAATGGTCAAACTTTTAGCTACAAACACTGTACTGACTTCCTTGCTTTGACCAAAATTTGACCGTCTGTATCTTAAGAAAAGAGGCTCAATTTTTCAAGATTCAAGGTGTTTTTAGGTTCATCTCGATGAGATCTTCAATTTGAGACCACTTTCACAAGATTTGGAAATGGTCAAATTTTTAGCTACAAATACTGTAATGACTTCCTTGCTTTGACCAAACTTTGACCATCTGTATACTGAGAAGAGGCTCTATTTTTCAAGATTCAAGGTGTTTTTTGGTTCATCTCGATGAGATCTTTGATGTGAGACTACTTTCGCCAGATTTAGAAATGGTCATATTTTTAGCTACAAACACTATACTGATTTCCTTACTTTGACCAAACTTTGACCGTCTATATATTGAGAAAAGAGGCTCTATTTTTCAAGATTTAAGATGTTTTTTGGTTTATCTTGACAAGATCTTACATTTGAGACCACTTTCACCAGATTTGGAAATGGTCAAACTTTTCGCTACGAAAACTGTATTGACTTCCTTGCTTTGACCAAACTTTGGCCATCCATATCTTGAGAAGAGAGGCTCCATGTTTCAAGATTTAAGGTGTTTTTTGGTTCATCTTGATGTGATCTTCGATTTGAGACCACTTTTAACAGATTTGGAAAGGGTTAAACTTTTAGCTACGAACATTGTACTGACTTCCTTGCTTTGACCAAAAATTGACTATCCGTATCTTGAGAAGAGAGGCTCTATTTTTTAAAATTCAAGGTGTTTTTTGGTTCATCTTGATGAGATCTTCGATTTGAGACCACTTTCACCAGATTTGGAACTGGTCAAATTTTTAGCTACGGACATTGTACTGACTTCTTTGCTTTGACCAAAATTTGACCATCTGTATCTTAAGAAGAGAGGCTCCATGTTTCAAGATTCAAGGTATTTTTTGGTTCATCTTGACAAGATCTTTGATTTGAGAACATTTTCACCAGATTTGGAAACCGTCAAATTTTTAGCTACGAACACAGTACTGACTTCCTTATTTTGACCAAACATTGACCGTCCGTATGTTGAGAAGAGAGGCTCCATTTTTTAAGATTCAAGGTGTTTCCAAGTTCATTTTGATGAGATGTTCGATTTGAGACCACTTTCACCAGATTTGGAAATGGTCTAACTTTTAGCTACGAACACTGTACTGACTTCCTTTCTTTGACAAAACTTTTACTACCCGTATCTTAAGAAGATAGGCTCCATTTTTCAAAATTCAAGATGTTTTTAGGTTCATCTTGATGAGATCTTCGATTTGAGACCACTTTCACCAAGTTTGGAAACATTAAAATTTTTAAATACAAACACTGTACTAACTTCCATGCTTTGACCAAACTTTGATCATCCGTATCTTGAGAAGAGAGGCTCTATTTTTCAAGATTCAAGGTGTTTTTAGGTTCATCTCGATGAGATCTTCGATTTGAGACCACTTTCACCAAATTTAGAAATGGTCAAATTTTTAGCTACGAACACTGTACTGACTTCCTTGCTTTGACCAAACTTTGACTCTCTGTATCTTGGGAAGAGAGGCTCCGTTGTTTAAGATTCAATGTGTTTTTTGGTTCATCTCGACGAGATCTTCAATTTGAGACCACTTTCATGAGAATTGGAAACTGTCAAACTTTTAGCTACAAATACTGTATTGACTTCCTTGCTTTGACCAAACTTTGATTGTCAGTATCTTGAGAAGATAGGCTCCATTTTTCAAGATTCAAGGTGTTTTTGGTTCATCTTGACGAGATCTATGATTTGAGACCACTTTCACTAGATTTGGAAATAGTCAAACTTTTAGCTATGAACATTGTACTGACTTCCTTGGTTTGACCAAACTTTGACCCTCTGTATCTTGAGAAGAGAGGCTCTATTTTTCAAGATTCAAGGCATTTTTTGGTTTATCTTGACGAGATCTTCGATTTGAGACCACTTTCACCAGATTTGGAAACAACTAAACTTTTAGCTAGGAACACTGTATTGACTTCCTTGCTTTGACCAAACTTTGACCATTCGTATCTTGAGAAGAGAGGCTCTATTTTTCAATATTCAAGGCATTTTTAGGTTCATCTCGATGAGATGTTCATTTTTAGACCACTCTCACTAGATTTGGAAATGGTCAAACTTTTAGCTATGAACACTGTACTGACTTCCTTACTTTGACCAAAATTTGACCATCCGTATCTTGAGAAGAGAGGCTCTATTTTTCAAGATTCATGGTGTTTTTAGGTTCATGTCGATAAGATCTTCAATTTGAGACCACTTTCACGAGATTTGGAAATGGTCAAACTTTTAGCTATGAACACTGTATTGACTTCCTTGCTTTGAGCAAACTTTGAGTGTCCATATCTTGAGAAGAGAGGCTCCATTTTTCAAGATTCAAGGTGTTTTTTGGTTCATTTAGATGAAATCTTTGATTTGAGACCACTTTCATCAGATTTGGAAACTGTCAAACTTTTAGCTACGAACACTGTACTGACTTCCTTGCTTTGACCAAATTTTGATCATCCTTATCTTGAGAAGAGAGGCTCCATTTTTCAAGATTCAAGATATTTTTTTGGTTCATCTCGATGAGATCTTCGATTTGAGACCACTTTCACCTAACTTGGAAACTATCAAATTTTTAGCTATGAACACTATACTAACTTCCTTGCTTTGAACAAACCTTGACCATTTGTATCTTGAGAAGAGGCTCCATTTTTCAAGATTCAATGTGTTTTTAGGTTCATGTTGATGAGATCTTTAATTTGAGACCATTTTATGTAGATTTGGAAATGGTCAAATGTTTAGCTACGAACATTGTACTGACTTCCTTGCTGTGACCAAACTTTAACCATCATTATCTTGACAAAAGAGGCTCTATTTTTCAAAATTTAAGGTGTTTTTAGGTTCATCTCAAGGAGATCTTTTATTTGAGACCACTTTCACTAGATTTGAAAATGGTCAAACTTTTAGCTATGAACAATGTACTGACTTCGTTGCTTTGACCAAACTTTAACCATCTGTATCTTGAGAAGAGGCTGTATTTTTTAAAATTTAATATGTTTTTTGGTTCATCTTGACGAGATCTTCGATTTGAGATCGCTTTCACCAAACTTGGAAACGGTCAAATTTTTAGCTATGAACATTGCACTAACTTCATTGCTTTGACAAAACTTTGATTGGCCGTATTTGGAGAAGAGAGGCTCCATTTTTAAGGATTCAAGGTGTTTTTTGGTTCATCTCAATGAGATCTTTGATTTGAGACCACTTTCACAAGATTTGGAAGCTGTCAAATTATTAGCTACGAACACTGTGTTACAAGTAGTGGTTGTCGTTGAACCAAAATATTGAGCTGTTAATGCCTGATACAACCACTAGACTTATAGAAGACACAGGAGGCAGTTAAGCCATGTCGTGAATCCTGAGGAGAGCGCTGACCATTTTGCCAACAATATCCCCCTCAGTGCTACCTAAGGGGATTTGAACCTGTGACCAAGCTCTGATACCATTTGTTACAAGTAGTGGTTGCTATTGCACCAAAAGAACGACCTGTTAATGCTCGATACAACCACTAGACTTATAGAAGACACAGGAGGTGGTTAAGCCATGTCGCGAAACCTGAGGGGAGCGTTGACCATTTTGCCAACACACTATATTGACTTTCTTTCTTTAACTAAACTTTGACCATACGTATCTTGAGAAGAGAGGCTCCATTTTTCAAGATTCAAGGTGTTTTTAGGCTCATCTTGACGAGATCTTTGATTTGAGACCACTTTCACTAGATTTGAAAATGGTCAAATTTTTAGCTACGAACACTGTACTGACTTCCTTGCTTTGACCAAACTTTGATCGTCCTTATCTTGAGAAGAGAGGCTCCATTTTCAAGATTCAAGGTGTTTTTAGGTTCATCTCGATGAGATTTTTGATTTGAGACCACTTTCACTAGATTTGGAAATGATCAAACTTTTAGCTACAAACATTGTACTAACTTCCTTGCTTTGACCAAACTTTGACCATTTGTATCTTGAGAAGATAGGCTCCATTTTTTAAGATTCAAGGTGTTTTTTGGTTCATCTCGATGAGATCTTCGATTTGAGACCACTTTCACCCGATTTAGAAATGGTCAAATTTTTAGCTACAAATATTGTACTGACTTCCTTGCTTTGACCAAACTTTGACCATCCGTATCTTGAGAAGAGAGGCTCTATTTTTTAAGATTCAAGTTGTTTTTAGGTTCATCTCGATAAGATCTTTGATTTGAGACCAATTTCACTAGATTTGGAAACGGTCAAACTTTTAGCTACGAACACTGTACTGACTTCCTTGCTTTGACCAAACTTTGACCATCCATATCTTGAGAAGAGACGCTCCATTTTTCAAGATTCAAGATGTTATTAGGTTTATCTCGACAAGATCTTCAATTTGAGACCACTTTCACCAGATTTGGAAAAGGTCAAATTTTTAGCTACGAACACTGTATTGACTTCCTTGTTTTGACAAAACTTTGACCATCCGTATCTTAAGAAGAGAGGCTCCATTTTTCAAGATTCAAGGTGTTTTTTGGTTAATCTTGATAAGATCTTCGATTTAAGACCACTTTCGCTAGATTTAGAAATAGTCAAACTTTTAGCTATGAACACTGTACTGACTTCCTTGCTTTTACCAAACTTGGACCGTCCGTATCTTGATAAGAGAGGCTCCATTTTTCAAGATTCAAGGTGTTTTTTGGTTCACCTCAATGAGATCTTCGATTTGAGACCACTTTTACTGAATTTGGAAATGGTCAAATTTTTAGCTATGAACACTATACTGCCTTCCTTGCTTTGACCAAACTTTGACTGTCCGTATCTTGAGAAGAAAGGCTCCGTTTTTCAAGATTCAAGGCATTTTTAAGGTCCATCTTGATTAGATCTTTGATTTGAGACCACTTTCACCAGATTTGTAAATAGTTAAATTTTTAGCTACAAACACTGTACTGACTTCCTTGCTTTGAGCAAACTTTCACCATCTGTATCTTGAGAAGAGAGGCTTCATTTTTCAAAATTCAAGGTGTTTTTAGGTTCATCTTGACGAGATCTTCGATTTCAGAACACTTTCAACAAATTTGGAAATGGTCAAACTTTTAGCTATGAATAATGTACTGACATCCTTACTTTAACGAAACTTTGAGCATTCGTATCTTGAGAATAGAGGCTCCATTTTTACAGATTTAAGGTGTTTTTAGGTTCATCTCGACGAGATCTTTAATTTGAGACCATTTTCACCAGATTTAGAAATGATTAAATTTTTAGCTACGAACACAGTACTAACTTCCTTGCTTTGACCAAACTTTGATCGTCCATATCTTGAGAAGAGAGGCTCCATTTTTCAAGATTCAAAGTATTTTTAGGTTCATCTTGACAAGATCTTCAATTTGAGACCACTTTCACCAGATTTGGAAACGGTCAAAATTTTAGCTACGAGCACTATACTAGCTTCCTTACTTTGACCAAACTTTGATCGTTCGTAGCTTGAGAAGAGAGGCTCCGTTTTTCAAGATTCATGGTGTTTTTTGGTTCATCTTGATGAGATCTTTGATTTGAGACCACTTTCACCAGATTTGGAAACGGTCAAACATTTAGCTACAAAAACTATACTGACTTCCTTGCTTGACCAAACTTTGACCATCGGTATGTTGAGAAGAGAGACTCCATTTTTCAAGATTCAAGGTGTTTTTTGAATTATCTCGACGAGATCTTCGATTTGAGAACACTTTCACAAGATTTGAAAACGGTCAAATTTTTAGCTACGAACACTATACTGACTTCCTTTCTATGACCAAAATTTGACCATCCATATATGGAGAAGAGAGGCTCCATTTTTCAAGATTCAAGGTATTTTTATTTTCATCTCGATGAGATCTTTGATTTGAGACTACTTTTACCAGATTTGAAAATGGTTAAATTTTTAGCTACAAACACTATACTGACTTCCATGCTTTAACCAAGCTTTGACTGTCTGTATCTTGAGAAGAGAGGCTCCATTTTTCAAGATTCAAGGTGTTTTTAGGTTTATCTCTATGAGATCTCTGATTTGAGTCCACTTTAACCAGATTTGGAGATGGTCAAATTTTTAGCTACGAACACAGTACTCACTTCCTTTCTTTGACCAATCTTTGACCATCTGTATCTTGAGATGAGAGGCTCCATTTTTCAAGATTCAAGGTGTTTTTAGGTTCATCTCAATGAGATCTTCGATTTGAGACTTCTTTCAACAGATTTGGAAATAGTTAAAGTTTTAGCTATGAACACTGTATTGACTTCCTTGCTTTGAGCGTCCGTATCTTGAGAAGAGCGACTCTATTTTTCAAGATTCAAGGTGTTTTTAAGTTTATCTTGGTGAGATCTTTGATTTGAGACCACTTTGACTAGATTTGGAAATGGTCAAACTTTTTGCTACGAACACTGTACTGACTTCCTTGCTTTGACCAAACTTTGAACGTCCGTAGCTTGAGAAGAGAGGCTCCATTTTTCAAGATTCAAGGTGTGTTTTGGTTCATCTTGAGGAGATCTTCGATTTGAGACCACTTTGACTAGATTTGGAAATGGTCTAAATTTTAGCTACGAGCACTGTAATCACTTCCTTGCTTTGACAAAACTTTGACCGTCTATACTTTTGGAAGAGAGCCTCTATTTTTTAAAGATTCAAGGTGTTTTTTGGTTCATCTTGATGAGATCTTTGAGTCAAGGCCACTTTCACCAAATTTGGAAATGGTCAAACTTTTAGCTGCGAATACTGTACTGAATTCCTTACTTTGACCAAACTTTGATCATGCGTATCTTGAGAAGAGAGGATCTGTTTTACAATATTCAAGGTGGTTTTTGGTTCATCTCGATGAGATCTTTGATGTGAGACCACTTTCACCAGATTTGGAAATGATCAATTTTTTAGCTACGAACACTGCACTGAATTCTTTGCTTTGACTAAACTTTAACCATCCATATTTTGAGAAGAGAGGCTCCATTTTTCAAGATTCAAGGTGTTTTTAGGTTCATCTCGATGAGATCTTTAATTTGAGACCAATTTCACCAGATTTGGAAATGGTCAAACTTTTAGCTATGAACACTATACTAACTTCTTTACTTTGACAAAACTTTGACCGTTCGTATCTTGAGACAAGAGACTCCATTTTTCAAGATTCAAGGTGTTTTTTGGTTCATCTTGATGAGATCTTCGATTTGAGACCACTTTCACTAGGTTTGGAAATGTTCAAACATTTAGCTATGAACACTATACTGACTTCCTTTCTTTGACCAAACTTTAACCATCTGTATCTTGAGAAGAGAGGCTCTTTTTTTTAAGATTCAAGGTGTTTTTTGGTTCATCTTGACGAGATCTTCGATTTGAGACCACTTTCCCAAGATTCTAAAATGGTCAAATTTTTAGCTATGAACACTGTATTGACTTCCTTTCTTTGACCAAACTTTAACCGTTTGTATCTTGAGAAGAGAGGCTCCCTTTCTCACAATTCAAGGTGTTTTTAGGTTCATCTTGACGAGAGCTTCGATTTGAGACTACTTTCACTAGATTTGGAAATGGTCAAATATTTAGCTATGAATACTTTACTGACTTCCTTGCTTTGAGAAAACTTTGACCGTCCATATCTTGGGAAGAGAGGCTCTATTTTTCAAGATTCAAGGTGCTTTTAGGTTCATCTGGATGAGATCTTTGATTTGAGACCACTTTCACCAGATTTGGAAATGGTCAAAGTTTTAGCTCCAAATACTGTACTGACTTCGTTGCTTTGAGCAAACTTTGACAGTTAGTGTCTTGAGAAGAGAGGCTCCATTTTTTAAGATTTAAGGTGTTTTTAGGTTCATGTCAATGAGATCTTTGATTTGAGAACACTTTCACTAGATTTAGAAATGGTTAAACTTTTAACCATGAACACTATACTAACCTCCTTGCTTTGACTAAACTTTGACCATGCGTATCATGAGAAGAGAGGCTCCATTTTTCAAGAATCAAGGTGTTTTTGGTTCATCTTGATGAGATCTTTGATTTGAGACCACTTTCACAAGATTTGGAAATGGTCAAATTTTTAGCTACGAACACTGTACTAACTTCCTTGGTTTGACCAAACATTGATCTTCATATCTTGAGAAGAGAGGCTCCATTTTTCAAGATTCAAGGTGTTTTTAGGTTCATCTCGACGAGATCTTCGATTTGAGACCAATTTCACCAGATTTGGAAACGGTCAAATTTTTAGCTATGAACACTATACTCACTTCCTTTCTTTGACCAAACTTTGCCCTTCCGTATCTTGAGAAGAGAGGCTCCATTTTTCAAGATTCAACATATTTTTAGGTTCATCTTGATGAGATCTTCAATTTGAGATAGCTTTCACCATATTTGAAAATGGTCAAACTTTTAGCTACGAACATTGTACTGACTTCCTTGCTTTGACCAAATTTTGACCATCCGTATCTTGAGAAGAGAGGCTCCATTTTTCAAGATTCAAGGTGTTTTTTGGTTCATCTCGACGAGATCTTCAATTTGAGACCACTTTCACCAGATTTGTAAATAGTCTAATTTTTAGCTAAGAACACTGTACTGACTTCCTTTCTTTGACCAAAATTTTACCATCCGTATGTTGAGAAAAGAGGTTCCATTTTTCAAGATTCAAGGTGTGTTTAGGTTCATCTCAACAAGATCTTTGATTTGAGACCACTTCCACTAGATTTGGGAATGGTCAAACCTTCAACTACAAACACTATACTGAATTAGTTTCTTTGACCAAACTTTGACTGTCTGTATCTTGAGAAGAGAGACTCTATTTTTCAATATTTAAGGTGTTTTTGGTTCATCTTGACGAGATCTTTGATTTGAGACCACTTTCACCAGATTTGGGAATGGTTAAATTTTTAGCTATAAACACCGTAATGATATCCTTGCTTTGACCAAACTTTGACTTTTTGTATCTTGAGAAGGGAGGCTCTGTTTTGAAGATTCAAGGTGTTTTTAGGTTCATTTCAATGAGATCTTCAATTTGAGACCACTTTCTCTAAGTTTGGAAATGGTCAAACTTTTAGATACGAACATTGTACTGACTTCTTTTCTTTGATAAAACTTTGACCGTTCGTATGTTGAGAAGAGGCTCTATTTTTCATGATTCAAGGTGTTTTTTGGTTCATCTCGACGAGACCTTCATTTTGAGACCACTTTCACCAGATTTAGAAACAGTCAAATTTTTAGCTACGAACACTGTACTGACATCCTTACTTTTACCAAACTTTGAATGTCGATATCTTGAGAATAGAGGCTCCATTTTTAAGGATTCAAGGTGTTTTTAGGTTCATCTCGACAAAATCTTGGATTTGAGACCACTTTCACCAAATTTGGAAATGGTCATGTTTTTTGCTACAAACACTGTACTGACTTCCTTGCTTTGACCAAACTTTGACCCTCTGTATTTTGAGAAGAGAGGCTCCATTTTCAAGATTCAAAGTGTTTTTAGGTTCATATCGATGAGATCTTTGATTTGAGACCACTTTCACAAGATTTGGAAATGGTCAAAATTTTAGCTACGAACACTGTACTAACTTCCTTGCTTTGACCAAACTTTGACCGTTAGTATCTTGAGAAGAGAGGCTCCTTTTTTTAAGATTTAAGGTGTTTTTTGGTTCAGCTCGATGAGATCTTCGATTTGAGACCACTTTCAACATATTTGAAAATAGTCATATTTTTAGGTACGAACACTGTACTGACTTCCTTGCTTCGACCAAACTTTAACCATTTGTATCTTAAGAAGAGAGGCTCCATTTTTCAAGATTCAAGGTGTTTTTGGGTTCATCTTGACGAGATCTTCTATTTGAGATAACTTTCACAAGATTTGGAAATGGTTAAATTTTTAGCTATGGACATTGTACGGACTTCCTTGCTTTGACCAAACTTTGGCCCTCTATATCTTGAGAAGAGAGGCTCCATTTTTCAAGATTCAAGGTGTTTTTAGGTTCATCTTGACAAAATCTTCAATTTGAGACCACTTTTACTAGATTTGAAAATGGTCAAAATTTTAGCTATGAACCTTGTACTGACTTCCTTACTTTTACCAAACTTTGATCATCTGTATCTTATGAAGAGAGGCTCAATTTTTTAAGATTCAAAGTTTTTTTGGTTCATCTCGATGAGATCTTCAATTTGAGACCACTTTCATCAGATTTGGAAATAGTCAAATTTTTAGCTACAAACACTATATTAATTTTCTTGCTTTGACCAAACTTTGACTGTTCATATCTTGAGAAAAGAGGCTCCACTGTAAGATTCAAGGTATTTTTAGGTTCATCTCGATGAGATCTTCGATTTGAGAACACTTCCACAAGATTTGGAAATGGTGAAAATTTTAGCTACGAACACTATACTCACTTCTTTGCTTTTACCAAACTTTCATTATCCGTATCTTCAGAAAAGAGGCTCCATTTTTCAAGATTAAATTTATTTTTAGGTTCATCTCGATGAGTTCTTTGATTTGAGACCACTTTCACCAGATTTGGAAACGGTGAAATTTTTAGCTACGAACAATGTACTGACTTCCTTTCTTTGACCAAACTTTGACCGTCTGTATCTTCAAAAGAGAGGCTCCATTTTTCAACATTCAAGGTGTTTTTAGGTTCATCTCAACGAGATCTTCTATTTGAGACCACTTTCACCAGATTTTGTAAAGGTTAAATTTTTAGCTATGAACACTGTACTGACTTCCTTGCTTTGTGACCAAACTTTTACTGTCCGTATCTTGAGAAAAGAGGCTCCCTTTTTCAAGATTCAAAGTGTTTTTAGGTTCATCTTGATGAGATATTTGATTTAAGACCACTTTCAATAGATTTGGAAATGGTCAAATTTTTATCTATGAACACTGTACTGACTTCCTTGCTTTAACCAAACTTTGACCGTCTGTATCTTGAGAAGAGAGGCTTTGTTTTTAAAGACTCAAGGTATTTTTACATTCATCTTAACGATATCTTCGATTTGAGACTACTTTCACCAGATTTGAATATGGTCAAACTTTTAGTTTCAAATAGTATACTGACTTCCTTGCTTTGACCGAACTTTGACCCTTCGTATCTTGAGAAGAGAGGCTCCATTTTTCAAGATTCAAGATATTTTTTGGTTCAGCTCGATGAGATCTTCGATTTCAAACCACTTTCACTAGATTTGGAAATGGTCAAATTTATAGCTACAAAAATAGTACTGACCTTTTTGCTTTGACCAAAATTTGACCGTCTGTATCTTTAGAAGAGAGGCTTTGTTTTTCAAGATTCAAGGTGTTTTTATGTTCATCTCGATGAGAGCTTCGATTTGAGACCACTTTCACCAGATTTGGAAATGGTCAAAATTTTAGCTTCGAACACTATACTGACTTCCTTACTTTGAAAAAACTTTGACCGTTCGTATCTTGAGAAGAGAGACTCTATTTTTCAAGATTCAAGGTGTATTTTGGTTCATCTCGATGAGATCTTTGATTTGAGACTACTTTCACTAGATTTGGAAATAGTCAAACTTTTAGCTACAAACACTAGACTAACTTCCCTGCTTTGACCAAACTTTGACTGTCGGTATCTTGAGAAGAGATGCTCCTTTTTTCAAGATTCAAGGTGTGTTTTGGATCATCTCGATGAGATCTTTAATTTGAGACCACTTTCACCATATTTTGAAATAGTTAAATTTTTAGCTATGAGCACTGTACTGACTTCCTTGCTTTGACCAAACTTTGACCATCTGTATCTTTAGAAGAGAGGCTCACTTTTTAAAGATTCAAGGTGTTTTTAGGTTTATCTCAATGAAATTTTTGATTTGAGACCACTTTCACCATATTTGGAAATAGTCAAACTTTTATCTACGAACACTTACTGACTTCCTTTTTTTGACCAAACTTTGACCATCTGTATCTTTAAGAGAGGCACTATTTTTCAAGATTCAAGGTGTTTTTTGGTTCATCTTGATGAGATCTTCAATTTGAGACCACTTTCACGAGATTTGAAAATGGTCAAATTTTTAGCTACGAAAATTGTACTGATTTCCTTGATTTGTCAAAACTTTGACCATCTGTATCTTGAGAAGACAGGCTCTATTTTTCAAGATTCAAGGTGTTTTTAGGTTCATGTCGACAAGATCTTTGATTTGAGACCACTTTCATCAGATTGAGAAATGATCAAACTTTTAGCTACAAACATTGTAATGACTTCCTTTCTTTAACCAAACTTTGGCTGTCTGTATCTTGAGAAGAGAGGCTCCATTTTCTAAGATTCAAGGTATTTTTTGGTTTATCTCGATGAGATATTCAAATTGAGACCACTTTCACCAGATTTGGAAATGGTCAAATTTTTAGCTATGAACATTATATTGACTTCCTTACTTTGATCAAATCTTTGAATGTCCATAACTTGAGAAGAGAGGCTCCTTTTTTAAGATTCAAGGTGTTTTTAGGTTCATCTCGACTAGATCTTCAATTTGAGACTACTTTCACCAGATTTGGAAACTATCAAATTTTTAGCTACAAACATTGTACTGATTTTCTTGCTTTGTCCAAAATTTAACCATTTGTATCTTGAGAAGAGAGGCTCCATTTTTCAATATTCAAGGTTTTTATAGGTTCATGTTAACAAGATCTTTGATTTGATACATCTTTCACTAGATTTGGAAATCATGAAACTTTTAGCTATGAACACTATATTGACTTCCTTGCTTTGACCAAAATTTAACCATCTGTATCTTGAAAAGAGAGGCTCCATTTTTTAAGATTCAAGGTTTTTTTTAGTTCATTTCAATGAGATCTTTGAATTCAGACTACTTTCACTAGATTTGGATATGGTCAAATTTTTAGCTACGAACACTGTACTGACATCCTTGCTTTGACCAAACTTTGAACATTTGTATCTTGAAAAGAGAGGCTCCATTTTTCAAGATTCAATATGTTTTTAGGTTCGTTTCAACAAGATCTTCGATTTGAGACCAATTTCACTATATTTGGAAATGGTCAAACTTTTAGCTACAAACATTGTACTGACTTCCTTGCTTTGACCAAACTTTGACCCTCTGTATCTTGAGAAGAGAGGCTCCATTTTTCAAGATGCAAGGTGTTTTTTGGTTCATCTCAACGAGATCTTTGATTTGAGACCACTTTCACCAGATTTGAAAATGGTCAAATTTTTAGTTACGAACACTATATTGACTTCCTTTCTTTGACCAAACTTTGACTGACCGTATTTTGAGAAGAGAGGCTCTGCTTTTCAAGATTCAAGGTATTTTTAGGTTCATCTCAGTGAGATCTTCAATTTGAGACCACTTTCACCTAATTTGGAAACGGTTAAATTTTTAGCTACGAACACTGTATTGACTTTCTTGCTTTGACCAAACTTTGACCATCCGTATCTTGAGAAGAGAGGCTCTATTTTTCAAGATTCAAGGTTTTTTAGGTTCATCTCAATGAGATTTTTTATTTGAGACAACTTTCACCAGATTTGGAAATGGTCAATCTTTTAGCTACGAACACTATACTAACTTCTTTGCTTTGACAAAACTTTGACTGTTCATATCTTGAGAAGAGAGGCTCCATTTTTTAAGATTGAAGGTGTTTTTTGGTTCATCTCAACGAGATCTTCAATTTGAGATGACTTTCACCAGATTTGGAAATGGTCAAATTTTTAGGTATGAACACTTTACTGACTTCATTGCTTTGACCAAACTTTGAACATCAGTATCTTGAGAAGAGAGGCTTTATTTTTCAAGATTCATGGTGTTTTTAAGTTCATCTCGACGAGATCTTCAATTTGAGACCACTTTAACCAGATTTGAAAATGGTCAAACTTTTAGTTACAAACACTGTACTGACTTCTTTGCTTTGACCAAACATTGACCGTTCGTATCTTGAGAAGATAGGCTCTATTTTTCAAGATTCAAGGTGTTTTTTGGTTCATCTCGACAAGATCTTCGATTTGAGACCACTTTCACCAGATTTAGAAATGGTCAAATTTTTAGCTATGAACACTGTACTAACTTCCTTACTTTGACCAAACTTTGATCGTCCGTATCTTGAGAAGAGAGGCTCCATTTTTCAAGATTCAAGGTGTTTTTAGGTTCATCTCGACGGGATCTTCAATTTGAGACCACTTTCACCAGATTTGGAAATGGTCAAATTTTTAGCTATGAACACTATACTAGCATCCTTACTTTGACCAAACTTTGACCGTTTGTATCTTGAGAAGAAAGGCTCTATTTTTCAAGATTCAAGGTGTTTTTAGGTTCATCTTGATGAGATCTTCTATTTGAGACCACTTTCACCAAATTTTGAAATGGCTTAATTTTTAGCTACGAACATTGTACTGACTTCCTTGCTTTGACAAAACTTTGACCATCTATATCTTGAGAAGAGAGGCTCCATTTTTCAAGATTCAAGGTGTTTTTAGGTTCATCTTGACGAGATCTTCGATTTGAGACCACTTTAACCAGATTTAGAAATGGTTAAATTTTTAGCTATGAACACTGTACTGACTTCCTTACTGTGACCAAATTTTAACTGTCCGTATTTTGAGAAGAGAGGCTCCATTTTTCAAGATTCAAGGTGTTTTTAGGTTCATCTCGATGGGATCTTTAATTTGAGACCACTTTCACCAGATTTAAAAATGGTTAAATTTTTAGCTACGAACACTATACTAGCATCCTTACTTTGACCAAACTTTGACCATCTATATCTTGAGAAGAAAGGCTCTATTTTTGAAGAGTCAAGTTGTTTATAGGTTCATCTCAATGAGAACTTTGATTTAAGACCACTTTGACTAGATTTAGAAACGGTCAAACTTTTAGCTATGAACACTATACTGACTTCTTTGCTTTGACTATACTTTGACCTTCTGTATCTTGGGAAGAGAGGCTGCATTTTTCAAGATTCAATATGTTTTTTGGTTCATCTCGATGAGATATTCGATTTGAGACCACTTTCACCCGATTTGGAAACGGTCAAATTTTTAGCTATGAACACTTTTCTAACTTCCTTGCTTTGTCCAAACTTTGACCATCCGTATCTTGAGAAGAGAGGCTCCCTTTTTCAAGATTCAAGATGTTTTTAGGTTCATCTCAATGAGATCTTTGATTTGAGACCACTTTCACTAGATTTGGAAATGGTCAAACTTTTAGCTATGAATACTGTACTAACTTCCTTGCTTTGACTAAACTTTGACCATCTATATCGTGAGAAGAGAGGCTCCATTTTTTAATATTCAATGTGTTTTTTGGTTCATCTCAAAGAGATCTTTGATTTGAGACCACTTTCACTAGATTTAGAAATGGTCAAATTTTTAGCTATGAACACTGTACTAACTTCTTTTCTTTGACCAAAATTTAAGCATCCATATCTTGAGAAGAGAGGCTCTATTTTTCAAGATTCAAGGTTTTTTTAGGTTCATCTTAACGAGATCTTCAATTTGAGACCACTTTCACTAGATTTGGAAACGGTGAAATTTTTAACTATAAACACTGTACTGATTTCCTTGCTTTGTCCAAATATTGACCCTCCGTATCTTTAGAAGATAGGCTCTTTTTTTCAAGATTCAAGGTGTTTTTAGCTTCATGTTGACGAGATCCTCAATTTGAGACTACTTTCACTAGATTTAGAAATAGTCAAACTTTTAGCTACTGTTAGAAATTAATCTTTCCTTGGTATACATATGTTTTTAAAGGATAAACCAAGGTATCCTATTTTTTTTTTGTCCTCTAGTCAAAATAGGAGGACATGTCAGTTTTTGTATTTCCTTTAATAAGAAAAATAGATATTCCTTCTTAAGAGGAATCTCACATTTGTCACACACACAATATGAATGTGGCATTCATCTGAGATGGGAGTTACATGCAAACTCTTCCACTCATCTCTACTTAAGAGATGCCTCTCACACACTTAGTTAACAATGTTCTCTATTCTCTAATTCTTTCTCTCCATATTGTAATGATCTTTGAGCTTCAGTTCTCTCTTCTTCCTTAGGCTTTGAGCCTCATTCATAATTCACAAGGGGTTTTTTTTTGCTTTTCCCTTTCAAATCCTTGTGTTCTTTCGTTGGATTCTTGGAGCACTTTGATCTTTTGACTTGATAGTTTGAAGCAGTTCCTCTCTCTCTCTTGGTAAATTCCTTTCATGCACTCACACTTGGGTTCTTTCCCTTTTTCTCTATTATTTTTTGTTATTTCTAACATGGTATCAGAGCTGATTTAACCCTTGTTTGTTGAATGTTGCATGTAGGAAAAGTTGGAAGATAGTTCAGTTGTGAAGAAGAATGTTTTTTTGGATTCTAACCATTATTTTTTCTATTTTTTTCTTCTTTTTTTTTCTTTTTTTTCTTGTAATCTATCATCTTAGCTTTTTTCCTTAGTTTTGGATGACTTGTCGCTAGATCTAAGTCTTTTCATCTCATTTCAGTTTCATTCAATCTAACTATCATAATTTGTAGGATATCTTTAAATATTTCTCTAACTTAGATTTCTTGTAGGGTATTCACTAATCATTTTTAATAAGCTTTAATCATTCTTTCTTGTAGGATTCAAATACCTAAAATCTCAGATTTATTCTTAATCTCTCCATGCATGCAAGTTTATAACATTCTTGTTGCACGATAAAATCTATTTCTAACATTCTTGTTGCAGGATTTACATTCATTCATTTTTTATTTAATCTCTGCATTAATCTTAGTTTAAATATATTCTGTAACTTTTAATTCTACTGTTATAAATCTATTATTAAATCTAGTACCTAACACTTTTTTTTAAATATTAGTTAAATCTTTGTTGTTTTTCTTTTTGCTTTGTGCCCGGCTCTGTTTATGAATTTCTATCAAAAAATAATACTTCCTTCGCTCTCTTTTTTGGCTATTCATAAGACCAAATTTCATCCTCCCACTCTGTTTATGCATTCATTTTTTCAAAGACAATACATATAACATTCCAAAGCATTACAATTGCAATGATTTTTCATGTACATCTCCTCACTAGTACTTCTACCTGACACATTAGGGTCAATTTATAAAAATAATAGGGAAGCTAGGCATCATCTATCATGTTCCTCAAATAGTACCAAATCGCCCTATATTTTCACAATCTTTACAAAATCTACGTAGACAAACTGGAGAATTTGAATTCCGCCCAAAGAGAACACAAATCCCCAAAGCTGTCGGTGCTTCACATATTTCCCATTTTGTTCACCTCCTTGAGCCACTCCAGCTCACTCAAGCCAGGCGGAGTTAGGGCCATATACACAAATGGATCTGATCTCCCTCCGCTCCTAAACCACCAAACCCTGTGATTTTTCAACAGCATCCACAGTGCCTTGCTAGTGTGAGGATTGTCCCTAAACATTTCCCTGTTGCACTTCTTAGAACCAGTTGTGCACCTCTTGATTCCTTTTTAATCTGTGTGCTAGTGTACCAGGCTGTATACTTATTAGCGTTGAAGCTCATTTAACATTGATTTATAACATTTTTTTTATATAACATTTTTCATTATTGCAGTAAAACGTATTTGGATTAAGGCTCTTTATTTAGAAAGCATTATTATACTTCTATTGTAACATTTTTCTAAAATACCACTGGTTTGAAGATAGAATATACCCACAGTAAATTAAGAGGGACTTTATTTTGGATAGGCTCTATTCTTAGCAGAGCTGACCCACAAGAAATAAATGTTTTTATTTATAATGTTTTTTGCTGCATTAACATATGTGTTCTTTGAAGCTAGGCAGGCTTTCAAAGTGCTATCATTTGCTGATGGTGTAAGGCCCTTTGGTGTGATTTATATTCTCGTATGTCTGGGAATCCTTTTCAATACTTCAAATTGGTTCAGCATTGCCGTTTAGATGCTGTTTAATTTTGTGCATGCAATCTTTGGAAGTTGCACCATCAATTGGAGCACCACTAAACAACCACTAACATTTTTTATTAGAGCTCTTCCCTCATTAGTACCTCTCTATCAAGTGTCACAACCTCTACCAATATTCAACGCAGGTTGGTGATGTCTCCCATTACCCGAGCCTCTGTCTGTGTGTAACGTGTCTCACTTGGTTTTAATTTTTTGTTCTCAGCCTTTTTCTTCTTCCTACATAAGAATTTCAAAAAGTCCTTTTAAATTTCAGCCTTTTCCTTTTTATCTCAAATCTTTTAAATATAAGAGGTAACTTTTTAAAGGAAAACTTTAAATAAGATAAAGTTTTTTCTTAAAGGTTTTATTCAAGTTTTTTTTAATAAAGTTTTAATTATTTTTTAATATAGTTTTTTTTCAACTAATATTTTAAATTGTAAAAGGTTTTAAAATAAAAGATCGAAAGCTTTTAATATTTTTATTTTAAAATCTTTCTTTTCTAACTTTTTAAATTTTTAATCTAAAAAACAAGTTTTATTAATTACTTTTATTTTTGAGTTTCTATAATATAATTTCAAATAATAAAATTTTCAATTCTAATATTACAATTTATGATTTGTCTTTTAAAATTAAAATTTATATAAAGTTTTATTACTTTATATTAAGAATATTTTTTTTAAAATTCCAATTTTAAATTTGTTAAATTGTGTTTTTTTTAAAAAAAAATTGTGTTAAATTAAAAGGTGTTTTCTTAAAAAAATATCAATCTCATTTATATAAGGGAGTTTATTTATTTATTTCAAACTCTTTAATTTTAAGGAGGATTTTTTTCTGGCACTCTATTATTTCAAGATGTCTACCCTCATTCCTGAAATAAAACTAACAAGTTCTAACTATCATCAATGGAAAACTCATGTTTCCTTTCTATTCTATTTTAAACATTTTCTTAAAGTTTCTGCTAATGCAACTACTGAACCAGCCGCCTCTGCTGCTCAAACTGCCAAAGATGCTTGGAAAGTTAAGAATGATGAAGCACTCGGTTTAATTGGACTCTCCATCAGTCTTGATCTCTATCTTGATCGGACATTGCACCAAAGCTCATGTAGCATGGGACATCTTGAAGAAAACCTACGATAGCTCCTCCGAATCATGTAAGATTCAACTCCAAGGCAACTTGGAAGACCTAAGGTATATTGATTTTAAAAATATGGATGAATTCTTACTCAGGTTTGATGCAATTAGAACTCAATTAATTGGTGTTAATGTTACTTTAACTAATATTAGACTAATTACTATTATCTTAAAGAAATGTCTCCCTAAAGAGTTTCAACAATTTATCACTAACATCCATTCTCAGCTTGCTATTTCTAGTTTAGCTCCTCTTTAACTTATCCTATTTTTCAAAATTTGTTACGTCAAGAGGAGGCTAAATTGTTGCAATTTGATACTATTAATCTGTTGAACATGCTTTTCTATCTAAAACTCAAAATTCAAATAATAACTCACATACTAATCATCATAACAATAATTATTCCAATAAACACAATAATTATCATAACAATAATCATCATAATAATGGTTATCATAACAATTTGGGATGAATATCATGATGGAGGATATTCTTGGAATAACCCTCTTGATTACTATCTTCCTACTCATGATTATATGCTCTCTCCTTATGATGCAATGGAATTTGATGATCCTTGCTCTCATGTTGATGATATGTTTGACCAAGAAGAGGAAATTATATCTAACTTTCTTAATGTTACTTTGAAAGATATGTTTATTACTCAAGATGAAATTCATGATGATAGTACTAATCCTATGATTATTATGGAGGTTAATGACAATGATGCTTATATTAACTCTCCTCTTGATGCTTCATATTATGATGAATACGCTACAGATTTTTTTTATGCAACTGAAGATTGCATTCCTGATTCTATGACTCATGATTCAAATTATGATGAATACACTACATATTTGTTTTATGCAACTGAAGATTGCATTCCTGATTATTTGCCTCATGATTCGCAATATGATTTTTCCTTCCAAAGTGTTACTGATTAAGCACTAGGTGATCCCAATGATGGGCACTCTACTAATGGTTCTTGCCTTTTTAAAGGCTCAGGTGTTGATTATGCTCCACCTCTATTTTCTATAGGAAATGAATATATAGAATGCATAAATGCATCTCAAGAATCTCAATGGTCACTAAAAGATTTGGGCTCCCCTCAACAAGAACATACACCTTTGTTTTCTGAAAGTACTATTCACTTTGCCAAAATTCCTCTGTAACATTCCAGCTCCAAAGCACAAGATGATCAAGCCAAAGACATCCTAGTGAAGACTCTTTCAAAAGAAACATCTCAAAATCATTGTAAAGATTTGGGTTTGATATCTATCAATGTAATTACCCCAAGTAAAGATTAAAGGGGGATGTTAGAAATTAATCTTTCCTTGGTATACACATGTATTTAAAGGATAAACCAAGGTATTTTATTTTGTATTTGTCCTCTAGTCAAAGTAGGAGGACATGTCATTTTTTCTAATTCTTTTAATAAGGAAAATAGATATTCCTCCTTAAGAGGAATCTCATATTTGTCACACACTCAAAATGAATGTGGCATTCATCTAAGATGAGAGTTACATGAAAACTCCTCGACTCATTTCTACTTAAGAGATTCCCTTCACACACTTGCTTAACAATCTTCTATATTCTCTCATTCTTTCTCTCCATATTGTAATGAGCTTTGAGCTCCATTTCTCTCTTCTTCCTTAGGTTTCGAGCCTCATTCATAATTCACAAGGGGTTTTTTCTTGCTTTTCCCCTTTCAAATCCTTGTGTTCTTGCTTTGGATTCCTCGAGCACTTTGATCTGTTGACTTGATACTTTGAAACAGTTCCTCTCTCTCTCTCTTGGTAAATTCCTTTTATGCACTCACACTTGGGTTCTTTTCCTTTTGCTTTATTATTTTTTGTTATTCCTAACAGCTACAAACACTGTAATGACTTCCTTTCTTTGACCAAACATTGACCATCCATATCTTGAGAACAGAGGCTCCATTTTTCAAAATTCAAGGTGTTTTTTGGTTCATCTCGACGAGATCTTCAAATTGAGACCACTTTCACTAGATTTGGAAATGGTCAAATTTTTAGCTACGAACACTATACTGACTTCCTTCCTATAACCAAACTTTGATCGTCCGTATCTTGAGAAGAGAGGCTCCATTTTTCAAGATTCAAGGTGTTTTTAGGTTCACCTCGATAAGATCTTAAATTTGAGACCACCTTCACTAGATTTGGAAACGGTCAAAATTTTAGCTACGAATAATGCACTGACTTCCTTGCTTTGACCAAAATTTGACCCTCCATATCTTGAGAAGAGAGGCTCCATTTTTCAAGATTCAAGGTGTTTTTTGGTTCGTCTCAATGAGATCTTTGATTTGACATGCCTTTCACCAGATTTTGAAACGGTCAAATTTTTAGCTACAAACACTATACTAACTTTCTTGCTTTGACTAAACTTTGACCATCTGTATCTTGAGAAGAGAGGCTCAATTTTTAAAGATTCAAGGTATTTTTAGGTTCATCTCGACGAGATCTTTGATTTGAGACTACTTTCACCAAATTTGGAAACAATCAAATTTTTAGCTACGAACACTATACTAACTTCCTTGTTTTGACCAAACTTTAGCTGTCTCTATCTTGAGAAGAGAGGCTCCATTTTTAAAAATTCAAAGTGTTTTCAGGTTCATCTCGACAAGATTTTCAGTTTCAGACCACTTTCAACAGATTTGGAAACAATCAAATTTTTAGCTACAAACATTGTACTGACTTCCTTGCTTTGACAAAACTTTGACCGTCTATATCTTGAGAAGAGAGGCTCCATTTTTTAAGATTCAAGGTATTTTTTGGTTCCTCTCAATGAGATCTTTGATTTGAGACCACCTTCACCAAATTTGAAAATGGTCAAATTTTTAGCTACGAAAGCTGTACTGACTTCATTGCTTTCACCAAACTTTGATCGACCGTATCTTGAGAAGAGACGCTCCATTTTTCAAGATTCAAGGTGTTTTTAGGTTCATCTCGACGAGATCTTCGATTTGAGACCACTTTCACTAGATTTGGAAACAGTCAAATTTTTAGCTACGAACACTGTACTGACTTCCTTGCTTTGATAAAACTTTGACCATCCGTATCTTGAGAAGAAAGGCTCCATTTTTCAAGATTTAAAGTGTTTTTAGGTTCATCTCGATGAGATCTTCGATTTGAGACCACTTTCACCAGATTTGGAAATGGTCAAATTTTTAGCTACAAACATTGTACTGAGTTCCTTGCTTTGACCAAACTTTGACCATCCATATCTTGAGAAGAAAGGCTCCATTTTTCAAGACACAAGGTATTTTTAGGTTCATCTTGATGACATCTTTAATTTGAGATAACTTTCACTAGATTTGGAAATGATCAATCTTTTAGCTACTAACACTGTACTGACTTCCTTGCTTTCAACAATTTTTGGTCGGTCGTATCTTGAGAAGAGAGGCTCCGTTTTTCAAGATTCAAGGTGTTTTTTGGTTCATCTTGATAAGATCTTTGATTTGAGACCACTTTCACCATATTTAGAAATTGTCAAATTTTTAGCTATGAACACTACTGATTTCCTTGCTTTGATCAAACTTTAAACATCTATATCTTGAGAAGAGAGGCTCTATTTTTCAACATTCAAAGTGTTTTTAGGTTTATCTCGATGAGATCTTCGATTTAAGTCCAATTTCACCAGATTTTGAAATAGTAAAATTTTTAGCTACGAACACTATACTGACTTCCTTGCTTTGACCAAACTTTAACCATCTGTATCATCAGAAGAGAGGCTCCATTTTTCAAGATTCAAGGTGTTTTTAGGTTCATCTCGATGAGATCTTTGATTTGAGACCACTTTCACCAGATTTAGAAACGCTCAAAATTTTAGCTACGAACACTATAATGACTTCCTTGGTTTGACCAAACTTTGACCGTCCGTATCTTGAGAAGAGAGGCTCCATTTTTCAAGACGCAAGGTATTTTTAGGTTTATCTTGATGAGATCTTCAATTTGAGATAACTTTCACCAGATTTGAAAATGGTCAATCTTTTAGCTACGATAACTGTACTGACTTCCTTGCTTTGAACAAATTTTGGTCGGTCGTATCTTGAGAAGAGAGGCTCCATTTTTTAAGATTTAAGGCATTTTTTGGTTCATCTTGTCAAGATCTTTGATTTGAGACAACTTTCACCATATTTGGAAATGGTCAAATTTTTAGCTACGAACACTATATAGATTTCCTTGCTTTGATCAAACTTTAAGCGTTTGTATCTTGAGAAGAGAGACTCCATTTTTCAACATTCAAGGTGTTTTTAGGTTTATCTCGACGAGATCTTTGATTTAAGACCAATTTCACCAGATTTTGAAATAGTCAAATTTTTAGCTACAAACATTGTATTGACTTCCTTGCTTTGACCAAAATTTGACCATCTGTATCTTGAGAAGAGAGGCTTCATTTTTTAAGATTCAAGGTGTTTTTTGGTTCATCTCGACGAGATATTTGATTTGAGACCACTTTCACTAGATTTGGAAATGGTCAAATTTTTATCTACGAACACTGTACTGACTTCCATGCTTGACCAAACATTGACCGTCCATATCCTAAGAAGAGAGGTTCCATTTTTGAATATTCAAGGTGTTTTTAGGTTCATCTCGACAAGAACTTTGATTTGAGACTACTTTCTCCAGATTTTGAAATGAGCTAACTTTTAGCTAAGAACAATGTACTGACTTCCTTGCTTTGACCAAACTTTGACAATCCGTATCTTGAGAAGAAAGGCTCTAATTTTTAAGATGCAAGGTTGTTTTAATTCATCTCGACGAGGTCTTCGATTTGAGACCATTTTCACAAGCTTCAGAAACTATCAAATTTCTAGCTAGGAACACTGTACTGACTTCCTTGCTTTGACCAAACTTTGACCCTCCGTATCTTGAGAAGAGAGGCTTCATTTTTCAAGATTCAAGGTGTATTTAGGTTAATCTCGATGAGAACTTTGGTTTGAGACCACTTTCACCAGATTTGGAAGCGGTCAAATTTTTTGCTACGAACATTGTACTAAATTTCTTGCATTGACCAATCTTTGACCATTTATATCTTGAGAAGAGAGGCACTATTTTTTAAGATTCAAGGTATTTTTAGTTTCATCTCAATGAGATTTTTGATTTGAGACCACTTTCACTAGATTTAGATACAGTCAAATTTTTAGCTACGAACACTTTACTGACTTCTTTGCTTTGACCAAACTTTGACCTTCCATATCTTGAGAAGAGAAGTTCCATTTTTAAAGATTCAAGGTGTTTTTAGGTTCATCTTGATGAGATCTTTGATTTGAGACCACTTTCACTAGATTTGGAAATGGTCAAAATTTTAGCTATGAACACTATACCGAGTTCCTTGCTTTGACCAAACTTTGACCATTTGTATCTTGAGGAGAGAGGCTTTGTTTTTCACGGTTCAAGGTGTTTTTAGGTTAATCTCGATGAGATCTTCGATTTGGGACCACTTTCACCAGATTTGAAAACGGTCAAACTTTTAGCTACGAACACTGTACTGACTTCCTTGCTTTGACAAAATTTTGACCATTCGTATCTTGAAAAGAGAGGCTCCATTTTACAGATTCAAGGTGTTTTTAGGTTCATTTTGATGAGATCTTTGATTTGAGACCACTTTCAATAGATTTGGAAATATTTAAATTTTAAGATATGAACACTGTACTGACTTCCTTGCTTTGAGCAAACTTTGACTGTTTATATCTTGATAAGAGAGACACCATTTTTCAAGATTCAAGGTGTTTTTATGTTCATGTCGATGATATATTTGATTTGGGACTATTTTCACTAGATTTGAAACCGGTCAAACTTTCAAGTATGAACACTGTACTGACTTTCTTGCTTTGACCAAACTTTGACCATCTGTATATTGAGAAGAGACACTCTATTTTCAAAGATTTGAGGTGTTTTTTGGGTCATCTAGACGAGATGTTTCATTTGAGACCACTTTCACCAGATTTAGAAATGGTCAAATTTTTAGCTACGAACACTGTACTGACTTCCTTATTTTGACCAAACTTTGACTGTCTGTATCTTGAGACGAGAGGCTTCATTTTTCAAGATTTAAGGTATTTTTTGGTATTTTAGCTATGAACACTATACTCAGTTCCTTATTTTGATCAAACTTTGACCGTCCGTATCTTGAGAAGAGAGGCTTCATTTTTAAAGATTTAAGGTATTTTTTGGTTCATCTTGATGAGATCTTCGATTTGAGACCACTTTCACAAGATTTAAAAATAGTAAAATTTTTATCTACGAACACTGTACTGACTTCCTTGCTTTGAACAAACTTTGACCATCCGCATCTTGAGAAGAGAGGCTCTGGTTTTCAAGATTCATGGTGTTTTAGGTTCATCTCAACATGATCTTCAATTTGAGACCACTTTCATGAGATTTGGAAACAGTCACATTTTTAGCTACAAACACTATACTAACTTCTTTGTTTTGACCATCCGTATCTTGAAAAAGAGAGGATACATTTTTCAAGATTCAAGCTATTTTTTGGATCATCTTGATGAGATATTTGATTTGAGACCATTTTCACTAGATTTGGAAACCATTAAATTTTTATCTATGAACACTGTACTGACTTCCTTGCTTTGACCAAACTTTGAACGTCTGTATCTTTAGAAGAGGCTCCATCTTTCAAGATTCAAGGTGTTTTTAGTTTCATCTCGATGAGATTTTCGATTTGAGACTACTTTCACCAGATTTGGAAACGAGAAAACTTTTAGCTGTGAATAATGTACTGACTTCCTTGCTTTGACCAAATTTTGACCGTTCGTATTTTGAGAAGAGACTCCATTTTTCAAGATTCAAAATTTTTTTGGTTCATCTTGATGAGATCTTTGATTTGAGACCACTTTCACAAGATTTAGAAACTATCAAATTTTAAGCTACGAACACTGTACTGACTTCCTTGCTTTGACCAAACTTTGACCGTCTGTATCTTGAGAAGAGAGGCTCCATTTTTAAAGATTCAAGGTGTTTGTAGGTTCATCTTGACGAGATCTTTGATTTGAGACCACTTTCGCCAGATTTGGAAGCAGTCAAATTTTTAGCTACGAATACTGTTCTAAATTCCTTGCTTTGACCAAACTTTGACTGTCTATATTTTGAGAAGAGATGCTTTGTTTTTAAAGATTCAAGGTGCTTTTAGTTTCATGTCGATGAGATCTTCGATTTGAGACCACTTTCACCAAATTTAGAAATGGTCAAACTTTTAGCTACGAACACTATATTGACTTCTTTGCTTTGACTAAACTTTGACCGATCGTATCTTGAGAAAAGAGGCTCTATTTTTGGAGATTCAAGGTGTTTTTTGGTTCATCTCGACAAGATCTTCGATTTGAGACCACTTTCACCAGATTTGGAAATGATCAAATTTTTAGCTACGAAGACTATACTGACTTCCTTGCTTTGACCAAACTCTGACCATACATATCTAGAGAAGAGAGGCTCCCCTTTTCAAGATTCAAGGTGTTTTTATGTTCATGTCAATGAGATATTCAATTTGAGACTATTTTCAATAGATTTGAAACTGGTCAAACTTTCAGCTATGAACACTGTACCGACTTCCTTGCTTTGACCAAACTTTGACCATCGGTATATTGAGAAGAGAGGCTCCCTTTTTCAATGTTTAAAGTGTTTTTTGCTTCATCAACGAGATGTTTCATTTGAGACCACTTTCACCAGATTTTAAAATGGTCAAATTTTTAGCTACGAACACTGTACTAACTTCCTTGTTTTGACCAAACTTTGATCGTCTAAATCTTGAGAAGAGAGGCTCTATTTTTCAAGATTTATGGTATTTTTTGATATTTTAGCTAGGAATACTATACTCACTTCATTGTTTTGACCAAACTTTGACCGTCCGTATCTTGAGAAGAGAGACTCCATTTTTCAAGATTTAAGATATTTTTTGGTTCATCTTAATAAGATCTTCGATTTGAGACCACTTTCACCAGATTTGGAAATTGTAAAATTTTTATCTACAAACACTATACTGACTTCCTTGCTTTGAACAAACTTTGACCATCCATATCTTGAGAAGAGAGGCTCTGGTTTTCAAGGTTCAAGGTGTTTTAGGTTCATCTCGACATGATCTTCAATTTGAGACCACTTTCACCAAATTTGGAAATAGTCACACTTTTAGCTATGAACATTGTACTAACTTCCTTGCTTTGACCAAACTTTGACCATCCGTATCTTGAAAAAGAGAGGATCAATTTTTCAAGATTCAAGCTATTTTTTAGATCATCTTGACGACATTTTTGATTTTAGACCACTTTCACCAGATTTTGAAACCATCAATTTTTAATCTACGAACATTGTATTGAATTCCTTGCTTTGACCAAACTTTGAACTTCTGTATCTTGAGAAGAGAGGGTCTATCTTTCAAGATTCAAGGTGTTTTTAGTTTAATCTCGACGAGATCTTCGATTTGAGACTACTTTCACGAGATTTGGAAATAGGCTCACTTTTAGCTACGAATAATGTACTGACTTCCTTGCTTTGACCAAATTTTGACCGTTCGTATTTTGAGACGAGGCTCCATTTTTCAAGATTCAATATTTTTTTGGTTCATCTCGACATGATCTTTGATTTGAGACCACTTTCACAAGATTCAAAAACTGTCAAATTTTTAGCTACAAACACTGTACTGACTTCCTTGCTTTGACCAAACTTTGACCATTTGTATCTTGAGAAGAGAGGCTTCATTTTTAAAGTTTCAAGGTGTTTTTAGGTTCATCTTAACGAGATCTTTGATTTGAGACCACTTTCACCAGATTTGGAAGTGGTCAAATTTTTAGCTATGAACACTATTTTGAATTCCTTGCTTTGACCAAACTTTGATTGTTTGTATTTTGAGAAGAGAAGCTCTATTTTTCAAGATTCAAGGCATTTTTAGTTTCATCTCGACAAGATCTTTGATTTGAGACCACTTTCACCAAAATTAGAAATGGTCAAACTTTTAGCTATGAACACTGTACTGACTTCCTTGCTTTGACCAAGCTTTGACCGTCCGTATCTTGAGAAGAGAGACTCTATTTTTGAAAATTCAAGGTGTTTTTTAGTTCATCTCGACAAGATCTTCGATTTGAGACCACTTTTACCAGATTTAGAAATGGTTAAATTTTTAACTACAAAGACTGTACTAACTTCCTTACTTTGACCAAACTTTGACCATACGTATCTTGAGAAGAGAGGCTCCCTTTTTCAAGATTCAAGGTGTTTTTTGGTTCATCTTGATGAGATCTTCAATTTGAGACCACTTTCACTAGATTTGGAAATGGTCAAAATTTTACCTATGAAAAATGTACTGACTTCCTTTCTTTGACCAAACTTTGACTGTTCATATCTTGAGAAGAGATGCTATATTTTTCAAGATTCTAGGTGTTTTTAAGTTTATCTTAACAAGATCTTTGATTTGAGACCACTTTCACTAGATTTGGAAACTGTCAAATTTTTAGCTACGAATACTATATTGACTTCCTTTCTTTGACAAAACTTTGACCATCCTTATCTTGAGAAGAGAGGCTTGATTTTTGAAGATTTAAGGTGTTTCTAGGTTCATCTCGATGAGATCTTTGATTTGAGACCACTTTCACTAGATTTAAAATCGGTCAAACTTTTACCTACGAACACTGTACTGACTTGCTTTGATGAAACTTTGACCATCCGTATCTTGAGAAGAGAGGCTCTATTTTTCAAGATTCAAGTTATTTTTTGGTTCATCTCGACGAAATTTTTGATTTGACACCACTTTCACCAGATTTGGAAAGGGTCAAATTTTTAGCTACGAACACTATACTGATGTCCTTGCTTTCACCAAACTTTGACCATTCGTATCTTGAGAAGAGAGGCTCCGATTTTCAAGATTCAAGGTGTTTTTAGGTTCATCTCGATGAGATCTTCGATTTGAGACAACTTTTAGTAGATTTGAAAACTGTCAAACTTTTAGCTATGAACACTATACTGACTTCAGTGCTTTGACCAAACTTTGACTGTTTGTATCTTGAGAATAGAGGCTCCATTTTTTAAAGTTCAAGGTATTTTTTTCTTCATCTCGATGAGATCTTTGATTTGAGACCATTTTCACCAGATTTGGAAACGCTCAAATTTTTCACTACATTTGGAAACGGTCAAACTTTTAGCTACAAATAGTGTAGTCACTTCCTTGCTTTGACCAAAGTTTGATCATCTGTATCTTGAGAAGAGAGGCTCTATTTTTCAAGATTCAAGGTTTTTTTTGGTTCATCTCGATGAGACCTTTGATTTGAGACCACTTTCACCAGATTTGGAAAATATCAAATTTTTAGCTACGAACACTGTATTGACCTCCTTTCTTTGACCAAACTTTTACCATCGGTATCTTGAGAAGAGATGCTCCATTTTTAAAGATTCAAGTTGTTTTAGGTTTATCTTGATGAGATCTTCGATTTGAGACCACTTTAACTAGATTTTGAAACGGTTAAATTTTTAGCTACGAACACTGTACTGAGTTCCTTGCTTTGACCAAAGTAGACCGTTCGTATCTTGAGAAGAGAGGCTCCATTTTTTAAGATTCAAGGTGTTTTTAGGTTCATCTCGATGAGATCTTTGATTTGAGACCACTTTCACCAAATTTTGGAATGGTCAAATTTTTAGCTATGAACACTGTACTGATTTCCTTGCTTTGACCAAACTTTGACTGTCTGTATCTTTAGAAGAGATGCTCCATTTTTCAAGATTCAAGGTGTTTTGAGGTTCAACTTAATGAGATCTTTGATTTGGGACCACTTTCACCAGATTTAGAAATGGTCAAAATTTTAGCTGTGAACAATGTACCGACTTCCTTGCTTTTACCAAATGTTGACTGTCCAAATCTTGAGAAGAGAGGCTCCATTTTTCAAGATTCAAGGTGTTTTTAGGTTCATCTCGACGAGATCTTTGATTTGAGACCACTTTCATCAGATTTTGAAATGGTCAAATTTTTAGGTACGAACACTGTATTGACTTCCTTGCTTTGTCCAAACTTTGATTGTCCGTATCTTGAAAAGAGAGGCTCTACTTTTCAAGATTCAAGGTGTTTTTAGGTTCATCTCGATGAGATCTTCAATTTGAGACCACTTTCACTAGATTTGGAAATGGTTAAAATTTTAACTACGAACACTGTACTGACTTCCTTGCTTTGACCAAATGTTGACCATCCAAATCTTGAGAAGAGAGGCTCCATGTTTCAAGATTCAAGGTGTTTTTGGGTTCATCTCGATGAGATCTTTGATTTTAGACCACTTTCAGGAGATTTGGAAAGGGTCAAACTTTAAGCTATGAACACTGTACTGACTTCCTTTCTTTGACCAAACTTTGACCATCCGTATCTTGAGAAGAGATGCTCAATTTTTCAAAATTTAAGGCATTTTTTTATTCACCATGACAAGATCATCGATTTGAGACCACTTTCACTAGATTTGGAAAAGGTCAAATTTTTAGCTATGAACACTATACTAACTTCCTTGCTTTGACCAAACTTTGACGGTCCGTATGAGTTAATTTTTCAAGATTCATGGTTGTTTTATGTTCATCTCAATGAGATCTTCGATTTGAGACCACTTTCTCCAGATTTGAAAATGGTCAAACTTTTAGCTATGAACACTGTACTGACTTCCTTGCTTTCACCAAACTTTGACCTTCCGTATCTTGAGAAGAGAGGCTTGATTTTTTAAGATTTAAGGTGTTTTTTGGTTTATCTCAATGAGATCTTCAATTTGAGACCACTTTCACCAAATTTGGAAATGGTCAAATTTTTAGCTACGAACATTGTACTAACTTTCTTGTATTGACCAAACTTTGACCATCCATTTCTTGAGAAGAGAGGCTACATTTTTCAAGATTCAAGCCATTTTTAGGTTCATCTCGACGAGATCTTCGATTTGAGACCACTTTCACCAGATTTGGAAATGGTCAAACTTTTAGCTACAAAAACTGTACTGACTTCCTTTCTTTGACCAAAGTTTGACCTTATGTATCATGAGAAGAGAGGTTCCCTTTTTCAAGATTTAAGGTGTTTTTTGGTTCATCTCAATGAGATCTTCAAATTGAGACCATTTTAACCAGATTTGGAAACGGTCAAATTTCTACCTACGAACACTGTACTCACTTTCTTGCTTTCACCAATCTTTGACTGTCCATATGTTGAGAAGAGAGGCTCCAGTTTTCAAGATTCAAGGTGTTTTTAAGTTCATCTCAATGAGATCTTTGAATTGAGACTACTTTCACTAGATTTGGAAACTATCAACCTTTTAGCTACAAACACTGTACTGAATTGCTTCCTTTGACCAAACTTTGATAGTCTGTATTTTGAGAAGAGAGGCTCTGCTCTTCAAGATTCAATGTGTATTTTGGTTCATCTCAACGAGATCTTCAATTTTAGACCACTTTAACCAGATTTGAAAATAGTCAAATTTTTAGCTACGAACACTATACTGACTTCCTTGCTTTGACCAAACTTTGATCATCCGTATCTTGAGAAGAGAGAGTCTATTTTTCAAGATTCAAGATGTTTTTAGGTTCATCTCGATGAGATCTTTGATTTGAGACCACTTATATTAGATTTGGAAATGGTCAAATTTTTAGCTATGAACACTGTACTGACTTTCTTATTTTGACCAAACTTTGACCATCCATATCTTAAGAAAAGAGACTCTTATTTTTCAAGATTCAAGGTGTTTTTAGGTTCATCTCGACGAGATCTTTGATTTGAGACCACTTTCACTAGATTTGGAAATGATCAAATTTTTAGCTATGAACATTGTACTGAGTTCCTTGCTTTGGCCAAATTTTGACCATCCATATCTTGAGAAGAGAGGCTCCATTTTTCAAGATTCAAGGTGTTTTTAGGTTCATCTCGATGAGATCTTCGATTTGAGACCACTTTCACTAGATTTTGAAATGGCCTAATTTTTAGCTACGAACACTGTACTGAGCTCTTTGCTTTGACCAAACTTTGACTATCCATATCTTGAGAAGAGAGGCTCCATTTTTTAAGATTCAAGGTGTTTTTAGGTTCATCTTGACGAGATCTTCAATTTTATACCACTTTCACCAGATTTGGAAATGGTCAAAATTTTAGCTGTGAACACTATACTAACTTCCTTGCTTTGACCAAACGTTGACTGTCCAAATCTTGAGAAGACAAGCTCCATTTTTCAAGATTCAAGGTGTTTTTAGGTTCATCTCAATGAGATCTTCAATTTGAGATAACTTTCAGTAGATTTGGAAATGGTCAAATTTTTAGCTACGCACATTGTACTGACTATCTTGCTTTACCAAAGTTTGACCATCCATATCTTGAGAAGAGATGCTCTATTTTTCAAGATTCAAGGTGTTTCTAGGTTCATCTCGACGATATCTTCATTTTGAGATGACTTCCACTAGATTTGGAAATGGTCAAAGATTTGGCTATGAACATTGTACTGACTTCCTTGCTTTGACCAAACTTTAACCGTCTGTATCTTGAGAAGAGAGGCTCCATTTTTTAAGATTCAAGTTATTTTTAGGTTCGTCTTGATGAGATCTTCGATTTGTGACCACTTTCATCAGATTTGGAAACAGTCAAACTTTTAGCTACGAACACTATACTGACTTGCTTACTTTCACCAAATTTTGACCATTCATCTCAACAAGATGTTCGAATTTAGACCACTTTCACCAGATTTGGAAACGGTCAAATTTTTAGCTACAAACACTATACTGACTTCCTTGCTATAACCAAACTTTCATCATCCGTATCTAGAGAAGAGAGGCTCTGTTTTTGAAGATTCAAGGTGTTTTTAGGTTCATCTTGACAAGATTTTCAATTTGAGACCACTTTCACTAGATTTGGAAACTGTCAACCTTTTAGCTACGAACACTGTACCATCTTCCTTGCTTTGACCAAACTTTGACCATTTGTATCTTGAGAAGAGGCTATATTTTTCAAGATTCAAGGTGTTTTTTGGTTCATCTCGATGAGATCTTTGATTTGAGACCAGTTTAGCCAGATTTGAAAATGGTCAAATTTTTATCTATGAATATTGTACTTATTTTATTGCTTTGAACAAACTTTGACTATTTGTATCTTGAGAAGAGAGGCTCTATTTTTCAAAATTCAAGGTGTTTTTAGGTTCGTCTCGATGAGATCTTTGATTTGAGACTACTTTCACCAAATTTGGAAATGGTTAAACTTTTAGCTACGAACACTGTACTGACTTCCTTGATTTGATGAAACTTTGACCGTTTGTATCTTGAGAAGAGAGCCTCCATTTTTCAAGTTTCAGGGTGTTTTTTGTTTCATCTCGATGAAATCTTTGATTTGAGACCAATTTCACCAGATTTGGAAATGGTCAAATTTTTAGCTAAGAACACTGTACTAACTTCCTTGCCTTGACCAAACTTTGACCATCCGTATCTTGAGAAGAGAGGCTCTATTTTTGAAGATTCAAGGTGTTTTTAGCTTCATCTTGACGAGATCTTCAATGTGAGACCACTTTCACCAAATTTGGAAATGTTTAAATGTTTATCTACGAACATTGTACTAACGTCCTTTCTTTGACCAAACTTTGACCATCCATTTCTTGAGAAGAGAGGCTTCATTTTTTAAGATTTAAGGTGTTTTTAGGTTCATCTTGATGAGATCTTCGATTTGAGACAACTTTCACCAGATTTGGAAACTGTGAAACTTTTAGCTACGAACACTGTACTGACTTTGTTGCTTTGATAAAACTTTGACCATCTGTATCTTGACAACTGAGGTTCCCTTTTTTAAGATTCAAGGTGGTTTTTGGTTCATCTCGACGAGATCTTCGAATTGAGACCATTTTCACCAGATTTAAAAATGGTCAAATTTTTAGCTACGAACACTAAACTGACTTCCTTGCTTTGACCAAACTTTGACGGTCCGTATCTTGAGAAGAGGGGCTTTGTTTTTCAATATTCAAGGTGTTTTTAGGTTCATCTGAATGACATCTTCAATTTGCAACCACTTTCATCAGATTTGGAAATGGACAAAATTTTAGCTATGAACAATGTACTGACTTCCTTGCTTTCACCAATCTTTGACCTTCTATCTTGAGAAGAGATGCTCCCTTTTTCAAGATTCAAGGTGTTTTTTGGTTGATCTCAATGAGATCTTTGATATGAGACCACTTTCACCAGATTTGGAAATGGTTAAATTTTTAGCTACGAACACTATACTGACTTCCTTGCTTTGACCAACATTTGACCATCTGTATCTTGAGAAGAGAGACTCTATTTTTCAAGATTCAAGGTGTTTTTAGCTTCATTTCGATGAGATCTTCGATTTGAAACCACTTTCACCAGATTTGGAAATGGTCAAAATTTTAGCTATGAACACTGTACTGACTTCCTTGCTTTGACCAAACTTTCACCTTCCATATCTTGAGAAGAAAGGCTCCATTTTTCAAGATTTAAGATGTTTTTTAGTTCATCTCAACGAGATCTTCAATTTGAGACCATTTTCACCAGATTTGGAAAGGGTCAATTTTTTAGCTACGAGCACTATACTGACTTCCTTGCTTTGACCAAACTTTTACCATCCGTATCTTGAGAAGAGAGGCTACGTTTTTCAAGATTCAAGGTGTTTTAAGGATCATCTCGACGAGATCTTCAATTTGAGACCACTTTCACTAGATTTGAAAATAGTCAAGCTTTTAGCTATGAACACTGTACTGACTTCCTTGCTTTGACCAAACATTGACCATCCGTATCTTGAGAAGAGAGGCTCCATTTTTCATGATTTAATGTGTTTTTTGGTTCATCTCAACGAGATCTTCAATTTGAGACCACTTTAACCAGATTTGAAAATGGTTAAATTTCTACCTACGAACATTGTACTGACTTCCTTGCTTTGGCCAATCTTTGACCGTTCGTATGTTGAGAAGAGAGGCTCCATTTTTCAAGATTCAAGGTGTTTTTAGATTCATCTCAATGAGATCTTCGATTTCAGATGACTTTCAACAGATTTGGAAATAGTCAACCTTTTAGCTACTAACATTGTACTGACTTCCTTCCATTGACCAAACTTTGATAGTTTGTATCTTGAGAAGAGAGGCATCGTTCTTAAGGATTCAATGCATTTTTTTGTTCATGTTGACGAGACTTCAATTTGAGACCACTTTCACCAGATTTGGAAACAGTCAAATTTTAGTTACAAACACTATACTAACTTGCTTTCTTTGACCAAACTTTGACTGTCCGTATCTTGAGAAGAGAAACTCTATTTTTCAAGATTCAAGGTGTTTTTAGGTTCATCTCGATGAGATCTTTGATTAGAGACCACTTTCATCAGATTTGGAAATGGTCAAATTTTTAGCTACGAACACTGTATTGACTTCCTTTCTATGAGAAAACTTTGACTGTTTATATCTTGAGAAGAGGGGCTCTTATTTTTTGAGATTCAAGATATTTTTAGGTTCATCTCGACAAGATGTTCGATTTGAGATCACTTTCACCAGATTTGGAAATGGTAAAATTTTTAGCTACGAACACTGTATTGACTTCCTTGCTTTACCGAACTTTGATTGTCCATATTTTGAGAAGAGAGGCTTTATTTTTCAAGAGTCAAGGTGTTTTTAGGTTCATCTCGATGAGATCTTTCATTTGAGACCACTTTCACTAGATTTGGAAATGGTTAACCTTTAAGCGATGAACACTGTATTGACTTCCTTGCTTTGACCAAACTTTGACCATCCCTATCTTGAGAAGGGAGGCTCCATCTTTCAAGATTCAAGGTGCTTTTAGGTTCATCTGGACAAGATCTTCGATTTGAGACCACTTTCACCAGATTTAGAAATAGTCAAAATTTTAGCGACGAACACTGTACTGACTTCCTTGCTTTGACCAAACTTTGATTGTTCGTATCTTAAGAAGATAGGCTCCATTTTTAGAGATTCAAAGTTTTTTAAGGTTCATCTCGATCAAATCTTCGATTTCAGACCACTTTCACCAGATTTGGAAATGGTCAAATTTTTAGCTACCAACACTGTACTAACTTTCTTGCTTTGACAAAACTTTGACCTTTTATTTCTTGAGAAGGGAGGCTCTATTTTTAAAGATTCAAGGTGTTTTTAGGTTCATCTTGACAAGATCTTCGATTTGAGACCACTTTTATCAAATTTAGAAATGGTCAAAATTTTAGCTATGAATACTATACTAACTTCCTTACTTTGACCAAACTTTGACCATCTATATCTTGAGAAGAGAGGCTCTATTTTTAAAGATTCAAGTTATTTTTAGGTTTATCTCAACGAGATCTTCGATTTGCGACCACTTTCATCAAATTTGGAAAGGGTCAAACTTTTAGCTACGAACACTGTACTGACTTGCTTACTTTCACAAAAGTTTGACCTTTCCTATCTTGAGAAGAGAGGCTCCATTTTTCAAGATTCATGATATTTTTTGGTTTATCTCGACGAGATCTTCGAATTGACACAACTTTCACTAGATTTGGAAACGGTCAAATTTTTAGCTTCGAATACTATACTGACATCCTTGCTATAACCAAACTTTGATCATCCATATCTTGAGAAGGGAGGCTCCGTTTTTCAAGATTTAAGGTGTTTTTAGGTTCATCTCGATGAGATCTTTGAATTGTGATGACTTTCACCTGATTTAGAAATGGTCAAATATTTAGGTACAAACACTATACTGACTTCCTTGCTATAAGAGAACTTTGATCGTTCATATCTTGAGAAGAGAGGCTCCATTTTTCAAGATTCAAGGTGATTTTAAGTTCATCTCGACGAGATCTTCAATTTGAGACCCCTTTCACTAGATTTGGAAATGGTCAAATTTCTAGCTATAAACACTGTATTGACTTCCTTGCTTTGACCAAACTTGGACTGTCCATATCTTGAGAAGAGAGGCTCCGTTTTTAAAGATTCAAGTTATTTTTAGGTTCATCTCGAGGAGATTTTTGATTTGAGACTACTTTGACTAGATTTGGAAACGATCAAATTTTTAGCTATGAACACTGTAGTGACTTTCTTGTTTTGACCAAACTTTAGCTGTCTGTATCTTGAGAAGAGAGGCTTCATTTTTAAAGATTCAAGGTGTTTTTAGGTTCATCTCGACAAGATCTTCGATTTTGTACCACTTTCATTAGATTTGGAAATGGTCAAATTTTTAGCTACGAACACTATACTAACTTCCTTACTTTGACCAAATTTTGATCATCTATATCTTGAGAAGAGAGGCTCCATTTTTCAAGATTCAAGGTTTTTTTGGTTCATCTCAATGAGATCTTCGATTTGAGACCACTTTCAGCATATTTGGAAATGGTCAAATTTTTAGCTACGAACACTGTACTGACTTCCTTGCTTTCACCAAACTTTGATCATCCGTATTATGAGAAGAGAGGCTCCATTTTTTAATATTCAAGGTGTTTTTAAGTTCATCTTGACGAGATCTTTGATTTGAGACCACTTTCACCAGATTTGGAAATAGTTAAATTTTTAGCTATGAACACTGTAGTGACTTGCTTTGACTAAACTTTGACCATCCGTATCTTGAGAAGCAAGGATCTATTTTTCAAAATTTAAGGTGTTTTTAGGTTCATCTTGATGAGATCTTTGATTTTAGACCATTTTCACCAGATTTGGAAATGGTCAAATTTTTAGCTACGAACATTGTACTGACTTCCTTGCTTTGACCAATCTTTGACCATTTGTATCTTGAGAAGAGAGGTTCTATTTTTAAGGATTCAATGTGTTTTTAGCTTCATCTTGATGAGATCTTTGATTTGAGACCACTTTCACCAGATTTAAAAATGGTCAAATTTTTTGCTTTGACCTAACTTTGACCGTCCATATCTTGAGAAGAGAGACTCCATTTTTCAAGATTCAAAGTGCTTTTTGGTTCATCTCAATGAGATCTTCGGTTTGAGACCACTTTCACCAGATTTGGAAATGGTCTAATTTTTAGCTATGAACACTGTATTGACTTCCTTGCTTTGACCAAACTTTGACTGTACGTATCATGAGAAGAGTGGCTCCATTTTTTAAGATTCAAGGTGTTTTTGGGTTCATCTCGATGAGATCTTTGATTTGAAACCATTTTCACCAAATTTGGAAATGATCAAATTTTTAGCTATGAACACTGTACTGACTTCCTTGCTTTACCAAACTTTGACCTTCTGCATCTTAAGAAGAGAGGCTCTATTTTTAAAGATTCAAGGTGTTTTTAGGTTCATTTCGATGAGATCTTTGATTTGAGACCACTTTCACTAGATTTGGAAATGGTCAAAATTTTAGCTATAAACATTGTACTGAGTTCCTTACTCTGACCAAACTTTGACCATCTATATCTTGAGGAGAGAGGCTCTATTTTTCACAGTTCAAGGTGTTTTTAGATTAATCTTGATGAGATCTTTGATTTGAGACCACTTTCACCAGATTTAGAAACTGTCAAACTTTTAGCTACAAACACTGTACTAACTTCCTTGCTTTGATAAAACTTTGACCATCCATATCTTGAGAATAGAGGCTCCATTTTCAAGATTCAAGGTGTTTTTAGGTTCATTTTGATGAGATCTTTGATTTCAGACCACTGTCAATAGATTTGGAAACAGTCAAATTTTTAGCTACGAACTTTGTACTGACTTCATTACTTTGACCAAACTTTGACCATCTATATCTTGAGAAGAGAGGCTCCATTTTTCAAGATTCAAGGTGTTTTTATATTCATCTTGACAAAAATTTTTATTTGAGACCACTTTCACTAGATTGGAAACTAGTCAAACTTTTAGCTACAAACACTGTATCGACTTCCTTGCTTTGACCAAACTTTGACCATCCGTATATTGAGAAGAGAAGCTCTATTTCTCAAGATTCAAGGTGTTTTTTGGTTCATCTCGATGAGATGTTTCATTTGAGACTGTAATACCCCAAAATTGGCACCTATTTAATTTCATCAATTTTGGTGCATTATCTCAATTTTACATCACCAAAGTCCTAGTTCCCTAGGCAATTTTCTCTCTCATATCTGACTTAGTTTGACTTGATGTCAATTGCAAAGACCATAAATTGCAATAATCAAACGCTAAATTAATTCCTAAAGTCTTTGACTTAATTGGCTAAATTACCCCTATGATAAATTAATTTAATTGTAAAGTCCTAACTGCTTTCTAATTAAATTAAATCTACCCCCTTTAGCTAATTACACATCAAAAAGGAATTAATAAATATTTAGTTAATTGAATGGACACCTCTTTATTTGAATTTAATAATTCAAATTACTCGAAAGGTCACTCCCCACATGTGGCAAATTCTATTCTTTTAATTAAATAAATCATGCTTTTTTGTCTCAATTAGGAATGAAGAGTCCACCGTTTCGAATCAAGAAAATCTTCATTCCTCTCCCGAGCTTTTCTATTTAATGAACCTCTTTTTCTCATTCAAGGGAGAGCAATTTTTGAGAGCATCCTTACTATAGCATTTTTTAGTCTTATATCTCATTGTTTTTTAAAGCTTTTATTGCATTTATTAGATTAATATCTCATTATTAGTATAATCTTTGCATCACATTTTAGATTAAATTTGCTTACTTGTTCTTAGTCTAATATCATCTTTATTTCAAAATCAAATAAAAATCTGCATTTCATATTTCTTTCAAAGTTTTCTAGATTAATTGCATTCATTCTTAGCTTAGTTTCATCTTGATCATCTTTATTTTCTTTCAAATCCTCCATTGTTGAGTTGGTCTCCCAGCTGTTGGCTCTCGTTCTGAGAGTATTCAAACACCCCATTCACATAGGAGGCAACAGGTCGCCTCACCATGGAATTTGGATTGAGTTCTTCATACTCTCTCCAAAATTCTATCAAGTGAATAATGACCCTGTTGTGTTGTGCCTGATTTAGAGGTCACATTCAGTCACATACATTTTGGCACCCACCGTGGGGCAGAAAAGATCAATTTTTGGCCTCATTCTTGATTAGTTTTTCAACTTTAGTGTTGGTTTCATGCCTTGTACGGAAATTTACAGTTTGAAAAACTTTTAATATAGTAATGGATGGATATAATGATGAATCCTCTTTCTCATTCTTTTTTTTTGGTTGATTTTTATTGAGAAATGAATAAGTTATGATCATTTTGGTGAAATTGGGTATTTGCAGATTTGAGATTCTCTGAATACAGTCAGATTGAAATGTCTGGTACGGACAAATTATGCATAATCAAGATCTCTAATAATATCCATTGGAAAGATACATGACTTAGCTTTCATTTGCTTTTGGTTTGAGTCATTTTTATGCAGATTTATAAAAGTTATGGTCATTTGAGTGAAAACTAGTTTTTAACAATCTGCATTGGAGTTGCAGGCAATGATTTATTCATAAAAAATGATTTATGAATGGAAAAAATAAATGGCTTACATATTTGGAAACTAGATTCATTAATAGTTAATCTAAAATTGGTTTGGTTTCATTTGGATTCATTTTGAGAAAGATATGTGATATTCCCTAGGCAGGGTTTGGGTTTTTAAATCTGATTTATGACAGAAAAATTGCAGTCTAAAAAGGTTATTGGTTGAGGTACCAAATGAAATCATAAGACCTTTTAACTTTGGGAAATGATAGTTCTTGGTGTTAGCTAAAAACTTCATTCTTTCCAAAAATTTTAATATTGTGATTTTATGGGTCAAATAAATCAATCTTTAAAGACTGTCTTGAAGATAGCAATGTTACATATCTTACGATTTGTCATTGATTTGTCTTGATTCTATACTTTCGAATGTGTGCTAAATGCTAGATTGCAAATCTTTGGACCTAAGGTGAGTTCTTAAAATCTCTAAAACATTTGGACTTTGGGATTAAAATTGAACCTCTCATGTGTTTGGCTTGAGTGTTTACATGCTTTCATAGAACACATTTTTGATGCTCTTAATGGGAAATGAATGAACATAGATTTTCTTTCATACAAGTTTGTGTTTAAGTGCATGCTTGTCTTTTACACCTTAAGTAATTCTTGGTTTCAAATATCAAAATATCTCATTGAGTAATTGAGGGCATGGATTCATTCCTTGTTTACATGAAGAGTTAAATGCACCACTTTGTGGACTCACTTCATGTTTACTTGGAAAGTTAAATATTCCATGATTCAAACTCTCTTGCACTTATGAGTAGTATTGATTAGCAGTCTTAGATTACTTGTGATTGATCTAGATTTCTATCTTGGGTTATTGGACTCGCTAATCCGCCGGCCCCTCATTTCCACCCTGTGGTTGCAATCCCAGCGCCACATTAAAGGGGAGGGGTCTATAAGAAAGAAGCGTTAATTGTTCCACTTGGCAACCCTTTTGTGCTTTTTGGAACTCACTTATTTTCTAGGGTGTGGACTCACTTTGAGTTTGTGTGAGGAGTTAAATGCACCACTTTGTGGACTCACCTCACATTTACTTGAAGGGTTAAGTGTTCCACCTTTAGTGCTTTTCAATACTTTTTGATAGAGAATTACTTACTTTTCATTTTTAGAAGGCCTGCTTGGGGATTTCATCACCTCAAGGGACGACCTTAACTCCCGTGTTCCGGCAGAGTATAAATATCGGGAGGTGAATCCAAAGACACCTCTCTTGGGAATGAGTTAGATTTCACTCTTGGCTAAGCCTCAAAGAACTTTATACCTTTGAGAAGTGAAGGAGGAGATTTGGGTTACCGTCTCCCCCCGGCTGTGTGATTTCTAATTCTTCTCATCTACGGATTTGTGCCTCACGTACCTTGCGTATATCGAGGACTCCTTTTAGAAAAGCCATGTATATCCTTGTAGAAAACTTGCTAGGATGTTGTTGTGTTTTAAGTGTCTGCTAAAACATTCTCAAGAACATACACAAGTAGAGTCCTTAGGGAGTAGAAATACTAAGTCACTATTCTTGTTCATGCGCAAGGTTGCTTTGTCCCTTGCCCATTGCTTGAAGACTGTTTGCTTGAACTCCTTGATTGCTGTCTTATGTGCTTGATCAATGACATAAATCTAATCTGCCTTTTGTCCATGATTTTTTTTTCTATTTTCCTGTCGTTCACCGTCAGAAACTAGTTGTCTTGAGTTAGGAATCGATCGATCTTTGCTTTGACTCGTGTTGTCTCTCATCTATTCACCTTATGTCATTGTGCTCTTGTACCTTGTGTTGCGATTGTCTTATCTTGGCTGTTCTAGCCATCTCTTTTTGACAATTCATACCAGGTTCATCTTGCATCTTGGCTGTTCTAGCCATTTATCTTCTTTCATTATCTTAGAGACAGAGTCTAGCTTTATCCTGAATCTTTGCTCGTTACATCTTTGTTTATGACTGTCACGACTCGAAGTGGCAAGACTTATCCCATTCAGAACGCTGATCAAGATCAAAGTAAACCTTGTAATCAAGACATAGGTCATCTTGAATTTTTTATGAAATCTGAACTTCGTGAGGAATTCTCACATTCTTCGTCATTCCAAGAGTATTACAATCCATTGTTTCAGATACAGTCCGACTTACTATTTCAAGAATATTATAACCCATTGTTTAAAGACCAGCAAGACTCTGAAGGGTCACTTTCTAAAATTAAACCTATCAACTCTTTCACGATCTCTCATAATACTACCAACAAGATGGGAGATCCAAAACCTTCAAAGTTGGTTTTCAATCTCAGCTCTAACATGCCAAAACCTTCAAAGTTGGTTTTCAATCTCAGCTCTAACATGCCAAAACCCTCAAAGTCTGTCTTTAATCTTAGCTCTAGCATGCAAATAGTCAATGCCACTGAGAAGGCTACAACAGAAGCTCAACTGCCTTCTAGATTTGCTAGAAACAAACCTTGGATCCCTCACTGTGACATGATCATTGCTCCAGGTAGCAAGGATACTCCTAAACCCAAAACTCCCTTTGTCTTGCGAGGCCCTGCGTCTCCCTCGTATAACTCCACAAAATCTCCAGCTTGTGCGAATGCTATCCCTCGATCTCATGCAAAGATTGTTCTCAAAGGTCCTGAACCTTCGACATCCAAACCAAAACTATCTATGGATAAAGCCCTCACTGAGAAAAACATCCCCAAAGATCTCAATCTTGACCAGTTTCAATCTATGGTGGGTCATTTAACTTCGCCTCACTATTTGTGCTTTTCCAAAGAAGATGATCATTCCTTAAGCCACCCACATAATGCTTCCCTACACACTGAAGTTATGGAAGGTCCCAAGAGTATCCCTCGTGTCCTCATTGACAATAGTGCTAGCCTAAATACTTTCTCTGCTAAGATGCTTACCCAAATGACAGATAGTTTTGTTCCCACCAATAGAGAATCCACTGAGTTCTATGAGGCCAAGCTAAAAGAAATAGAAAAGAGCTTGAAGATCAAAGATATTGGCATGGGGGAATATCAGATTGAGTCCGTCTTGTCATTGACAACTCTCCCTCCATCTCCACATTCCTATGAGGAACCTTCTGAAGATAGATTTGGTATTAGCTATCAGAGCAATGAGCTTGACCAACCTAGCTATAGCTTTCACTCATGCAAGGATTCAGATAATGAAGAAACAAAGATTCAGCCTATGACACATAAAAGATCTTTGAATGTTCAAAATTCTGATTCAGACTACCAGAAAGAGTCTTATCTACCTTCTCAAGTGCTTCAAGAACATGATCTTGGTCCTCACCAGGAGGATTTTATACACTCTACTGAACATATTTCTACTACTGAATATGTCACTGCCTCTAATGGCACACATACTGATTGGGAGAAACTGCTGGATGCTTCCCTTATCTTGGGTATGCCCTGGGGTATGCCTACTCTAGATTGTTCCACCACTTCTGCTATTGAACAGACTCCTACTGATGCCAACTCCAATGGCACACATACTGATTGGGAGCAACTATTGGATGCTTCCCTCCTCTGGGGTATGCCTCAAGATATGCCTATTCCAGATTACTCTGCTACTTCTACTACTGAACAAGATCCTGCTGTTGAAGAAACATTTCCTTTGATAGATGATAGTGATGAAGAAAATCTACCTCTGACTATGTCTCTAGCTGAATGGGACTCCATATCAGATGCTACTATAGAAATACCAGTTGATGCTATGCACCTATATGCTAGTCTTAAAAACTCAAAAAGAGGAGAAAGTTATGATCCTCCAGATCAAGCTATTGATGATGATCCTTTCCACCCTCCTGTGGAGATCATTCCTATGGCTCTTGGGCCATCTACTCCAAGCTATACTCCTACTGCTCCAGCAAATCATGGGTATGTAAGACCCCATTCTATTACAACTTCATGGAATATTGGAAGATCCAAAATTGAAATGGTTCCTATTCGTGCACTCTTACCACCTGAAAGGGGACCTGACTCTTGGAATAGGTTATCTTGGTTAGGCTCACATAATATTCCTCCAAACTTATCTGACTCTTCTAGGATGACTCACAATCGACAATGCTCTATGGAAGATTACTTTCTTGATCTACCTGATGCATTCATGAATGATGAGGATGATACTGATATATTTGCACTTGAGCCCATCCCATTGACTTTTCTTCCCCCTTCATCTCCCAGAAAAGTGGCTCGTTCACTTCCATTTCCACCTCTCCACCTGAACCTGTCATATAAGCCTTTTTCATCCACAATTCCTGAGTCTTTTGGAAGTAACTTGTATGTACAACATAAAAATAAAAATAATGAGAATCCACTTATATCTCAAGGTCACCATGTCCCATCTAATCGACATGTGACTATGAAGAAAGGAAAGAAACAAAGGTGTTCAAAAGACCGCAAAGGTCCTCAAAAAGAAGAAGACAATCAAAAGCCAGAAAATAAAATAAAAAATGGATCTCGAAATCCATTCTATAGGCATTGTCATCAAAAGCACCTCAAAGTAAAGAAGAAAAAAATCAAAAGCTATGTGGATTCCAAAGAAAGAAAAAATCAAAGTTGTCATTCAAGCTTCCAAAATTCTCATGCTTCCCTCCATTCCATCACCCTTGCCTCTCATACTTTACCCTCTTCACTCCATCTTGCCTTTTCCCAAAGTGCATATCAGTATCTCCTTATTGCTAATGACACGACTAAGGAAAATCTAGAACGTACCCTCCCTAAGCGTTTAGAGCGTGGGAAATCCGGCAAAGAGTTAAGGTGTGTCCATGAGGATATTTGTGGGTCTCACTTAAGTGATCTTTCCTTGACTATGGATCTCTTGATGGTTGGACACTACTGGTTGACTCTCCTGTTACTGCTACAACATCTGGTTCTGATTCTGCAACTTCTCAGCTGGCTACTGCTACAAATGACTGTGTTCTCAGAGATTCCTACTAAAGGAGAGAAACTCAAAGAGCCCATCAACGCTCTTCATCTAAGAAGTTCTACAGCTGACATTCTCAGTATGCTCATGTACATACTTATTGATCCTGAAAAAATCCTAAAAATTGATATATTGCAAAAAATCCTAAAAATTGTAAAATGTCCTGAAAAAATGATCATCTTAGTGAAAACCTGGCAAACAGGTGCTTTGATGTATCTATTATCCTGGTGAAAACTTGGTAAACAGGCGCCTTGATAATACAAAAAAAAATAGAAAATTTCAAAAATACAAAAAAATGAAATATTCAAAAAAAAATACAAAAAAATCAAAAAAAGAGAAAAGTACAAAAAAAATTGAAAAGGAGAAAAAATGTGCCATTGATGAAAACCTGGTAAACAGGCGTCATGGTAGCAAAAATAGAATCTCTGCCAAGATGGTTAAAACCTGGTAAATAGGCGCCTCTTGTTTTCCTGAAGTAACATCTCATCTTAGCATCGCTTGGCTCTTAGTTTCCTGCTTTAGTTTGTTTTCCTGCTTTCCTACTTTAGTTTGTTTCCTGCTTTGGTTTGCTAGCTCATGCGCTTGTCTTTGAGTTTTCCTCAACTCTTCATGGATTGGAACTGGTTCACACTTGGGGGCACCTGCCTGGTCTAGGGGGCATTGTCCTATCGCTTTCAGAAACTCTTTTGAGCATTGGTCGCCAGTGGTTCTCACTATGCCTGCCTACGGATACCTAGCTTTCATTCGATCTCTCTTCTTTGGGATTTCTCCCTGATATCAATCACCAGTGATTCTCACTACGTCTGCCTACTGTCATTATCTCATTGAGACTTTGAACGTTATCTTTCTAAATTATCTTCAATCCGCTTGCACACGAACTTAAACTGAAACTAAAACTAAATGTGTGTTTCTTTGAGGCATGTTGAGCTTTGTTTTCTTTGAGTGTTTGTTTGTTTGCTTTCTTTGCTTTCTGCTTGTTGGTTTAGTTCCAATGATCCAAAGAATTCATTTAAGAGGGGTGTCTGTCTGTAAGAGCCTCTATCTCGTATTGGATGGCCATGCGTACCTCGACTCCTTTTATATGGATGCTTTGGTGAGGTTGGTTCTTCTCCTTGTCTTTTGAGTGACTTCTTTCTGCTACTGATGAAATTGCACGCTCGTCCTGTTAAGTGAACGTAAGGGTCACTGCGAGCAATCTTTGGCAAAAGAAAGAACTCCTGCGTGCTTGGTGTGTTTGTTCGCAAGAGACATTCAGGTCATTCTAGCATTTATGCTCTAATGCTTATGTTAACTTGCTAGATTAAAAGGAATAGATGTTCAGGTCATTCTGGCTTCTTGTGCCTTGATGCTTACACCTTATTCCGACAAATTTACGACTCATGTCATATTCATATTCTCATGATAGTGATATTAGTAAGGATTGTATGACATCTTGCGATTGTCCAAGCTTGAAAGGCTCTATGATGATAAATACGATGAGTCCAACAGCCGAGTTCAGAGGATTACATTTGTTCATCCTAGGCCTGCATTTAGACTTGCATCTTTCATTCTAGGCTTGCATTTGGAGCACTTTCTTGTTTCTCTCTTGATTGCTTTCTTCTAGATCTGCTCATCAAAGGTTCTCATCTTTTATCCCAGTCTCATCTTGGCTGCATCCATTTTCGGGATCGAAATTGAAATCTGACATCTCTAAGTGGCTCAAAATCGCATTTTAAATATTGGACTCCTTCTGGATCGGATGCTTGTGCAGTCAGTCTCCTGGTGTCATCTTCCTGCTAGATCCTCATCTTTGCATCATGTTCTCAAATCTTTTCTTCTTTTCATCAAGTCAACTCAAGTCAAATTTAGTCAACCATGGTCAACTATTGCTCAAAATTGGTCAACAGGACCTCTATTTTGCTCCGTTTCACTTCTGTAGCTTCGCGAATCTAGTCTAATTGCTTTTTCTCTGCAATCTCTTGTTGTTTATCATCCTTCTGACATGTCATCTTTCCATTTCACTCTCGAGGGGGCAGGATGATTACATCATTTGAATCTTGTCGAATCTATTCTTGAATCAGTCTGATTTGAATCATCAGTCCTCATTGCTAGGGGCATCTTCACGCCTCGCATCTTGTTATCTGGAAATCTATCTCTTAGGTATCTGAGCAATCTAACTCAGATCCTCGAGGATCATTCTTCGTTCTGGAGATGGTTCTTGAAATCTTTTGGGTATTGGGGCAATCTAACCCTAATTCCTGGGAGTCAAGCTTTGTTCTGGAGATGACTCTCAAAATCTCTTTTAGACCGTTATCTGGGCAATCTAACCTGGGTCTCGGAGGACTAAGCTTCGTATTGGGACAATCTAACCCTGATTCGGAGATAGTCCTAAATCTGCATCTTCATCAATTGGTATTGGGGCAATCTAACCCTGATTCTGGTTCTCTTCTAAGATCGTTGTCTTCGCAATCTAACTTAGACTTCAAAAAATTCATGCTTTGATCTGCTTTCATCTGTCACTTCAGACTATTCTTTGAATCAACGCGCTGTTCGCACATCAATTCAAAGAGGGGCAAATGTAATACCCCAAAATTGGCACCTATTTAATTTCATCAATTTTGGTGCATTATCTCAATTTTACATCACCAAAGTCCTAGTTCCCTAGGCAATTTTCTCTCTCATATCTGACTTAATTTGACTTGATGTCAATTGCAAAGACCATAAATTGCAATAATCAAACGCTAAATTAATTCCTAAAGTCTTTGACTTAATTGGCTAAATTACCCCTATGATAAATTAATTTAATTGTAAAGTCCTAAGTGCTTTCTAATTAAATTAAATCTACCCCCTTTAGCTAATTACACATCAAAAAGGAATTAATAAATATTTAGTTAATTGAATGGACACCTCTTTATTTGAATTTAATAATTCAAATTACTCGAAAGGTCACTCCCCACATGTGGCAAATTCCATTCTTTTAATTAAATAAATCATGCTTTTTTGTCTCAATTAGGAATGAAGAGTCCACCGTTTCGAATCAAGAAACTCTTCATTCCTCTCCCGAGCTTTTCTATTTAATGAACCTCTTTTTCTCATTCAAGGGAGAGCAATTTTTGAGAGCATCCTTACTATAGCATTTTTTAGTCTTATATCTCATTGTTTTTTAAAGCTTTTATTGCATTTATTAGATTAATATCTCATTATTAGTATAATCTTTGCATCACATTTTAGATTAAATTTGCTTACTTGTTCTTAGTCTAATATCATCTTTATTTCAAAATCAAATAAAAATTTGCATTTCATATTTCTTTCAAAGTTTTCTAGATTAATTGCATTCATTCTTAGCTTAGTTTCATCTTGCTCATCTTTATTTTCTTTCAAATCCTCCATTGTTGAGTTGGTCTCCCGGCTGTTGGCTCTCGTTCTGAGAGTATTCAAACACCCCATTCACATAGGAGGCAACAGGTCGCCTCACCATGGAATTTGGATTGAGTTCTTCATACTCTCTCCCAAATTCTATCAAGTGAATAATGACCATGTTGTGTTGTGCCTGATTTAGAGGTCACATTCAGTCACATACAGAGACCACTTTCACCAGAATTGAAAACGGTTAAATTTTTAGCTACGAACACTGTATTGACTTCCTTATTTTGACCAAACTTTGACTGTCTGTATCATGAGAAGAGAGGCTCTATTTTTCAAGATTTAAGGTATTTTTTGGTTCATCTTGATGAGATCTTCGATTTGAGACCTCTTTCACTAGATTTGGAAACTGTAAATTTTTTTTATCTACGAACACTGTACTGACTTCCTTGCTTTTAACAAACTTTGATCATCCGTATCTTGAGAAGGGAGGCTCCGATTTTCAAGATTCAAGATGTTTTAGGTTCATTTCGACAAGATCTTTGATTTGAGACTAGTTTCACCAGATTTTGAAACAAACACATTTTTAGCTATGAACACTGTACTGACTTCCTTGCTTTGACCAAATTTTGACCGTCTATATCTTGAAAAAGAGAGGCTCCATTTTCCAAGATTCAAGGTGTTTTTAGTTTCATCTCGATGAGATCTTCGATTTGAGACTACTTTCACCAGATTTGGAAATGGGCAAAATTTTAGCTAAGAACAATGTACTGACTTCCTTGCGTTGACCAAACTTTGACCATTCATATTTTGAGAAGAGGATCCATTTTTCAACATTCAAGGTTTTTTTGGTTCATGTTGACGAGATCTTCGATTTGAGACCACCTTCACAAGATTTATAAACTATCAAATTTCTAGCTACGAACAATGTACTGACTTCCTTGCTTTGAGAAAACTTTGACTGTTTGTATCTTGAGAAGAGAAGCTTCGTTTTAAAGATTCAAGGTGTTTTTAGGTTAATCTCAAGAAGATTTTTGATTTGAGATGAATTTCTCCATATTTGGAAGCAGTCAAATTTTTAGCTACAAACATTGTACTGAATTCCTTTCTTTGACCAAACTTTGAATATCTGTATCTTGAGAAGAAAGGCTCTATTTTTCAAGATTGAAGGTGTTTTTAGGTTCATCTCGACGAGATGTTCAATTTGAGACCACTTTCACCAGATTTGGAAATGGTCAAAATTTTAGCTACGAACAATGTACTGACTTCCATGCTTTGAACAAACTTTGACCGTTCGTATCTTGAAAAGAGAGGCTCCATTTTTTAAGATTTAAAGTGTTTTTAGGTTCATCTTGATGAGATTTTTGATTTTAGACCACTTTCACCAGATTTGGAAATGGTCAAATTTTTAGCTACGAGTACTGTACTAAATTCCTTTCTTTGACCAAGCTTTGATCATCTGTATCTTGAGAAGAGATGATATATTTTTCAAAATTCTAGGTACTTTAAGGTTTATCTTATCAAGATCTTCAATTTGAGACCACTTTCACTAGATTTGGAAATGGTCAAATTTTTTGCTACCAACACTGTATTGACTTCCTTGCTTTGACAAAACTTTGATCGTCCTTATCTTGAGAAGAGAGGCTCCATTTTTTAAGATTTAAGGTGTTTTTAGGTTCATCTCGATGAGATCTTTTATTTGAGACCACTTTCACTAGATTTGAAACCGGTCAAACTTTTAGCTATGAACACTATATTGACTTAATTGCTTTGACCAAACTTTCACCCTCTGTATCTTGAGAAGAGAGGCTCCATTTTTCAAGATTCAATATTTTTTTAGGTTCATCTCCACGAGATCTTCAATTTGAGACCACTTTAACCAGATTTGGAAATGATCAAATTTTTAGCTATGGACACTGTACTGACTTCCTTGCTTTGACCAATATTTGACCATTCGTATCTTGATAAGAGAGGCTCCATTTTTCAAGATTCAATGTGTTTTTTGGTTCATTTCGATGAGATTTTTGATTTGAGACCACTTTCACCAGATTTGGAAATGGTCAAACTTTTAGCTACGAACACTATACTGATTTCTTTGATTTGACCAAACTTTGACCATCTGTATCTTGAGAAGAGAGGCTCTATTTTTCAAGATTCAAGGTGTTTTTTGGTTTATCTCGATGAGATCTTCAATTTGAGACCACTTTCACCAGATTTGGAAAGAGTCAAACTTTTAGCTACAAACACTATACTGACTTGCTTGATTTGACCAAACTTTGAGCATCCATATCTTGAGAAGAGATGCACCATTTTTAAAGATTCAAGATGTTTTTTGGTTCATCACGACAAGATCTTCAATTTGAGACCACTTTTACCAGATTTGAAAATGGTCACATTTTTAGCTACGAACACTAAACTGACTTCCTTGCTTTGACTAAACTTTGACGGTCTCTATCTTGAGAAAAGGGGCTCTATTTTTCAAGATTCAAAGTGTTTTTAGGTTCATCTCAAGGAGATCTTCGATTTGCGACCACTTTCATTAGATTTGGAATGTTCTAACTTTTAGCTACGAACACTATACTGACTTCCTTGCTTTCACCAAAATTTGATAAGTCCCTATATTCAGAAAAGAGACTCCATTTTTCAAGATTCAAGGTGTTTTTAGGTTCATTTGGACAAGATCTTCAATTTGAGATAACTTTTACCAGATTTGGAAACTATCAAATTTTTAGCTACGAACACTGCACTGACTTCCTTGCTTCGACCAAACTCTTACCGTCTATATCTTGAGAAGAGGGGCTCCAATTTTCAAATTCAAAGTGTTTTTAGGTTCATCTCGATGAGATCTTCAATTTGAGACCATTTTCACCAGATTCAGAAATGGTAAAATTTTTAGTTACAAACACTATACTGACTTCATTGCTTTGATGAAACTATGACCGTGTGTATCTTGAGAAGAGAGGCTCCACTTTTCACGATTCAAGGTGTTTTTAGGTTCATCTCGACGAGATTTTTGATTTGAGACCAATTTCACCAGATTTGGAAATGGTTAATTTTTTAGCTACGGACACTGCATTGACTTCCTTGCTTTGACCAAACTTTGACCATCTGTATCTTGAGAAGAGGCTCTATTTTTCAAGATTCAAGTTGTTTTTAGGTTCATCTTGACGAGATCTTTGATTTGAGAACTTTCACCAGATTTGAAAACGGTCAAACTTTTAGCTACAAACATGTATTGAGTTCCTTTCTTTGACCAAACTTTGATCGTCCATATCTTGAGAAGAGAGGCTCTATTTTTCAAGCTTCAAGGTGATTTTAGTTTCATCTCGATGAGATCTTCAATTTGAGACCACTTTCACCAGATTTGGAAATGGTCAATCTTTTAGCTACAGACACTGTACTGATTTCTTTTCTTTGACTAAATTTTGACCATCCATATCATGAGAAGAGTGGCTTCATTTTTTAAGATTCAAGGTATTTTTAGGTTCATCTTGATGAGATCTTCAATTTGAGACTACTTTAATGAGATTTGGAAATAGTCAAACTTTTAGCCAAGAATAGTGTATTGACTTCCTTACTTTGACCTAATTTTAATCATTTGTATCTTGAGAACAGAGGCTCCATTTTTCAAGATTCAAGGTGTTTTTAGGTTCATCTCGATGAGATCTTCAATTTTAGAACACTTTAACCAGATTTGGAAATGGTCAAACTTTTAGCTATGAACATTGTACTGACTTCCTTGCTTTTACCAAACTTTTAGCTATGAACACTCTACTGTCTTCCTTGCTTTGACCAAAATTTGATTGTCTGTATCTTGAGAAGAGAGGCTCTGTTTTTCAAAAATCAAGGTATTTTGTGGTTCATCTTGATGAGATCTTCAACTTTGAGACCACTTTGACCAAATTTGGAAATATTTAAATTTTTAGCTACGAACATTGTACTGACTTCCTTGCTTTGACCAAACTTTGACCATCCGTATATTGAGAAGAGAGGCTATGTTTTTCAAGATTCAAGGAGTTTTTAGGTTCATCTCAAAGAGGTCTTTGATTTGAGATCACTTTCACCAGTTTGGAAACAGTCAAACTTTTAGCTACGAATTATGTACTGACTTCCTTGCTTTGACGAAACTTTGACTATTCGTATCTTGAAAAAAGAGGCTCTATTTTTCAAGATTCAAGGTTTTTTTACATTCATATTGATGAGATCTTCAATTTGATACCACTTTTAATAGATTTGGAAATGGTCAAACATTTAGCTATGAATATTGTACCGACTTCCTTTCTTTGACCAAAATTTGACCGTTCGTAACTTGAGAAGAGAGGCTCTATTTTTCAAGATTCAAGGTGTTTTTAGGTTCATCTCGATGAGATCTTTGAATTGAGACCACTTTCACTAGATTTGGAAGCGGTCAAACTTTTAGCTACGAACACTATACTGACTTCCTTACTTTGACCAAACTTTAACCATCCATATCTTGGGAAGAGAGGCTCCATTTTTCAAGATTCAAGGTGTTTTTTGGTTCATCTCGATGAGATGTTGAATTTGAGACCACTTTTACCAAATTTGGAAATGGTCAAACTTTTAGCTATGAACATTGTATTGACTTCCTTGCTTTTACCAAAGTTTGACCATCCGTATCTTGAGAAGAGAGACTCCATTTTTCAAAATTGAAGGTATTTTTTGGTTCATCTCGATGAGATCTTCAATTTGAGACCACTTTCACCAGATTTGGAAATGGTTAAACTTTTAGCTACGAACACTGTAATGACTTCCTTTCTTTCACCAAACTTTAACTGTCTGCATCTTGACAAAAGAGGCTCCATTTTTCAAGATTCAAGGTGGTTTTTGGTTCATCTTGACGAGATCTTTGATTTGAGACATCTTTCACTAGATTTAGAAATGGTCAAATTTTTAGCTACGAATACTTTACTGACTTCCTTGCTTTGACAAAACATTGACCATCAGTATCTTAAGAAGAGAGGCTCTATTTTTCAAGATTCAAGGTGTTTTTTGGTTCATCTCGATGAGATCTTTGATTTGAGACAAATTTCACTAGATTTGGAAATAGTCAAATTTTTAGCTACAAATACTATACTGACTTCCTTTCTTTGACAAAACTTTGACCGTCTGTATCTTGAGAAGAGAGGCTTCATTTTTCAATATTCAAGGTGTTTTTTGGTTCATCTCGATGAGATCTTCGATTTGAGACCACTTTCACCAGATTTGGAAATGGTCAAACTTTTAGATACAATTTGAGACAATCTTCACTAGATTTGCAAAGCGAAAAACTTTTAGATACAGACACTGTACCAAATTCCTTGCTTTGACAAAACTTTGACCATCTGTATCTTGAGAAGAGAGGCTTTATTTTTCAATATCCAAGGTGTTTTTTGGTTCATCTCGACAAGATCTTCGATTTGAGACCACTTTCCCCAGATTGTAAATGGTCAAACTTTTAGGTACGAACACTGTACTCACTTCCTTGCTTTGACCAAACTTTGACCATCCTATCTTGATAAGAGATGCTCTATTTTTCAAGATTCAAGTTGTTTTTTTATTTCATCTCGATGAGATCTTCGATTTGAGACCACATTCACCAGATTTGGAAATGGTCAAACTTTTAACTACGAACACTATACTGACTTCCTTGCTTTGACCAAATTTTGACTATCTCTATCTTTAGAAGAGAGACTTTGTTTTTCAAGATCCAAGGTATTTTTTGGTTCATCTCAGCAAGATCTTCAATTTGAGACCACTTTCACCAGATTTGGAAATAGTCAAACTTTTAGCTAAGAACACTGTACTGACTTCCTTGTTTTGACCAAACTTTGACTGTCCATATCTTAAGAAGAGATGCTCCTCTTTTAAGATTCAAAGTGTTTTTTTGTTCATCTCGACGAGATCTTCGGTTTGAGACCACTTTCACTAGATTTGGAAATGGCCAACCTTTTAGCTACGGACATTGTACTGACTTCCTTATTTTGACAAAACTTTGACCCTCTGTATTTTAAGAAGAGAGGCTCCATTTTTCAAGATTCAAGCTATTTTTAGGTTCATCTCAACGAGATCTTTGATTTGAGACCACTTTCACCAGATCTGAAAATAGTCAAACTTTTAGCTACGAACACTGTAGTGACTTCCTTGCTTTGACCCAATTTTGACTATCCGTATCTTGAGAAGAGAGGCTCCATTTTTCAAGATTCAAGGTGTTTTTAAGTTCATCTCAGCGAGACCTTCAATTTGAGACCAGTTTCACTAGATTTGGAAATGGTCAAACTTTTACCTATGAACACTGTACTGACTTCCTTGATTTGACCAAACTTTAACCGTCTGTATCTGGAGAAGAGACACTCCATTTTTCAAGATTCAAGGTGTTTTTAGGTTCATCTTGACGAGATCTTCGATTTGAGACCACTTTCACTAGATTTGGAAATATTTAAACTTTTAGCTACGAACATTGCACTAACTTCCTTACTTTGACCAAACTTTGACTTTCTGTATCTTGACAAGAGGCTCTATTTTCCAAGATTTAAGGTATTTTTATGTTCATCTCGATGAGATCATCACTTTGAGACCACTTTCACTAGATTTGGAAACGGTCAAACTTTTAACTACAAACATTGTACTGACTTCCTTTCTTTGACCAAACTTTGACCATCCGTATCTTGAGAAGAGGCTCCATTTTTTAAGATTCAAGGTATTTTTTATTTCATCTTTATGAGATCTTCTATTTGAGACCACTTTCATCAGATTTGGAAACTGTCAAATTTTTAGGTACAAACACTGTACTGACTTCCTTGCTTTAACCAAACTTTGACCATCTGTATCTTGAGAAGAGATTTTCTATTTTTCAAGATTTAAGGTGTTTTTAGGTTCATCTCCACGAGATCTTTGATTTGAGACCAATTTCACCAAATTTAAAAATGGTCAAACTTTTAGCTACAAACACTGTACTGACTTCCCTGCTTTGACAAAACATTGACCGTCCATATCTTGAGAAGAGAATCTATTTTTCAAGATTCAAGGGGTTTTTAGGTTTGTCTCAACGAGATGTTTGATTTTGAGACCACTTTCACCAGATTTGGAAATAGTCAAATTTTTAGCTACAAACACTGTACTGACTTTCATTCTTTGACCATAATTTGACCATCCTTATATTGAGAAGAGAGGCTCCATTTTTCAAGATTCAAGGTGTTTTTTGGTTCATCTTCATGAGATCTTTGATTTGAGACCACTTTCACCAGATTTGGAAATGGTCAAATTTTTAGCTACGAACACTGTACTGACTTCCTTGCTTTGACCAAAATTTGACCATCTGTATCTTGAGAAGTGAGGCTCCATTTTTCAAGATTCAATATTTTTTTAGGTTCATCTCGACAAGATCTTCGATTTGAGACCACTTTCACCAGATTGAGAAGCGGATAAATTTGTAGCTACGAACACTCTACTGACTTCCTTGCTTTGACCAAACTTTGATTGTCTGTATCTTAAGAAGAGAGGCTTCTTTTTCAAGATTCAAGTTGTTTTTTGGTTCATCTCGACAAGATCTTCGATTCCAAACCACTTTCACCTAGTTTCAAAATGGTCAAACTTTTAGCTACGAACACTGTAGTGACTTCCTTGCTTTGACCAAACTTTGACCGTCCGTATCTTAAGAAGAGGCTTTTTTTTTCAAGATTCAAGGTGTTTTTTGGTTAATCTCGATGAGATCTTCGATTTGAGACCACTTTCACCAGATTTGAAAACCGTCAAACTTTTAGCTTTGAATACTATACTGACTTTCTTGCTTTGACCAAACTTTGAACCTCTGTATCATGAGAAGAGAGGCTCTATTTTTCAAGATTCAAGGTATTTTTTGGTTCATCTCGATGAGATCTTTGATCTGAGATCATTCACCAGATTTGGAAATGCCCAAACTTTTAGCTACGAACACTATACAGACTTCTTTGGTTTGACCAAACTTTGACCGTCTGTATCTTGAGAAGAGAGGCTCTATTTTTCAAGATTCAAGGTGTTTTTAGGTTCATCTCAACGAGATCTTCAATTTGAGACAACTTTCACCATATTTGGAAATAGTTAGAATTTTAACTACGAATATTGTACTAACTTCATTGCTTTGACCAAACTTTGACTGTCTTTATCTTGAGAAGAGAGGCTCCATTTTTTAAGATTCAAGGTGTTTTTTGGTTCATCTTGACGACATCTTCGATTCGAGACCACATTCACCAAATTTGGAAACAGTCAAACCTTTAGCTACGAACACTGTACTGACTTCCTTTCTTTGACCAAACTTTGACCATCCATATCTTGAGAAGAGAGGCTCTATTTTTTAAGATTCAAGGTATTTTTTGGTTCATTTGAGACCACTGTCACCAGATTTGGAAGTACTCATAGTTCTAGCTATGAACAATGTACTGACTTCCTTGCTTTGACCAAACTTTGAGCATTTCTATCTTGAGAAGAGAGGCACCATTTTTCAAGATTCAAGGTGTTTTTAGATTCATCATGACGAGATCTTCAATTTGAGACAACCTTCACTAGATTTGGAAATGGTCAGAATTTTGGCTATGAATACTATTTGACAAAAATTTGACTGTCGGTATCTTGAGAAGAGAGGTTCCATTTGTTAAGAATCAATGTGTTTTTTGGTTTATCTTGACGAGATCTTCAATTTGAGAGCACTTTCACCAGATTTAGAAATGGTCAAACTTTTATTTACGAACGCTGTACTAACTTCCTTGCTTTGACGAAACTTTGACCATCCGTATCTTGAGAAGAGAGGCTCCATTTTTCAAGATTCAAGGTGTTTCTAGGTTCATCTCAACGAGGTCTTCGATTTGAGACCACTTTCACCAAATTTGGAAATGGCTAAATTTTTAGCTACGAACACTGTACTGACTTCCTTTTTTCAACCAAACTTTGACCATCCGTATCTTAAAAAGAGAGGTTAAATTTTTCAATATTCAAGGTGTTTTTTGGTTTATCTCGACGAGATCTTTAATTTGAGACCAATTTCACCAGATTTTGAAATGGCCAAACTTATTAGCTACAAACACTATATTGACTTCCTTTCTTTCACCAAACTTTTAGCATTTGTAGCTTGAGAATAGAGGCTCCATTTTTTAAGATTCAAGGTGTTTTTTGGTTCATCTTGACAAGATCTTTGATTTGAGACAACATTTACTAGATTTGGAAACGGTCAAATTTTTAGCTACGAACACTATACTGACATCCTTGCTTTGACCAAACTTTGACCATCCGTATCTTGAGCAGAGGGGCTCTATTTTTCAAGATTCAAGGTGTTTTTAGGTTCATCTTGATGAGAACTTTGATTTGAGACCACTTTCACCAAATTTGGAAATGGTCAAACTTTTACCTACGAACACTGTACTGACTTCCTTACTTTGACCAAACTTTGACCGTCAGTATCTTGAGAAGAGAGGCTCTATTTTTTAAGATTCAATGTATTTTTTGGTTCGTCTCAACAAGATCTTCGATTTGAGACCACTTTCACTAGATTTGGAAATGGTCAAACTTTTAGCTGTGAACATTATACTAACATCCCTGCTGTGACAAAACTTTTACTGTCTCTTTCTTGAGAAGAGAGGCCCCGTTTTTCAAAATTCAAGGTGTTTTTTAGTTCATCTCAACAAGATCTTCGATTTGAGACCACTTTCACAATATTTGGAAATGGTCAAACTTTTAGCTACAGACACTCTGTTGAATTCCTTTCTTTGACAAAACTTTGACCGTTCGTATCTTGAGAAGAGAGGCTCCATTTTTCAAGATTCAAGGTTTTTTTAAGTTCATCTCGTTGAGATCTTTGATTTGAGACCACTTTCACCAGATTTGGAAATGGTCAAACTTTTAGCTACGAACATTGTACTAACTTCCTTGCTTTGACTAAATTATGACCGTCCATATCTTGAGAAGAGAGGCTCCATTTTTCAAGATTCCAAGTGTTTTTTGGTTCATCTCGATAAGATCTTCAATTTGAGATTACTTTTACCAGATTTGGAAATGTTTAAACTTTTAGCTACTAACACTATAATGACTTCCTTTCTTTGACCAAACTTTGACCATTTATATCTTGAGAAGAGAGGCTTCATTTTTCAAGATTCAAGGTGTTTTTTGGTTCATCTCGATGAGATCTTTGATTTGAGAGTACTTTCACAAAATTTGGAAATGGTCAAATTTTCAAGTACAAACACTGTACTCACTTCCTTGCTTTGACCAAACTTTGACCATCCGTATCTTGAGAAGAGAGGCTCCATTTTTTAAGATTCAAGATGTTTTTTGGTTCATCTTGACTACATCTTCGATTTGAGACAACATTCACCAGATTTGGAAATGGTCAAACTTTTAGCTACGAACACTGTACTTACTTTTTTGCTTTGACCAAACTTTGACCATTCGTATCTTGAGAAAAGAGGATTTGTTTTTCAAGATCCAAGGTGTTTTTTGGTTCATCTTGACAAGATCTTTGATTTAAGACAACTTTCACCAGATTTGGAAATGGTCAAACTTTTAGCTATGAACACTGTACTGACTTCCTTACTTTGACCAAACTTTGACCATTCGTATCTTGACAAGAGAGGCTCCATTTTTTAGGATTCAAGGCATTTTTGGGTTCATCTCAACGAGATATTCGATTTGAGACCACTTTCACCAGATTTGGAAATGGTCAAACTTTTACCTACAAATACTGTACTGACTTCCTTACTTTGACCAAACTTTGACCTTTTGTATCTTGAGAAGTGAGGCTCCATTTTTTAAGATTAAAGATGTTTTTTGGTTCATCTCGATGAGATCTTCGATTTGAGACCACTTTCACTAGATTTGGAAATGGTCAAACTTTTAGCTACGAATATTTTACTGACTTCCTTGCTTTAACCAAAGTTTGGTCGTCCATATCTTGAGAAGAGAGGCTATATTTTTCAAGATTCAAGGTGTATTTAAGTTCGTCTTGACGGTATCTTTGATATGAGAACACTTTCACTAGATTTAGAAATGGTTAAACTTTTAGCTACGAACACTGTACTGACTTTCTTGCTGTGACCAAAATTTTACAGTCTGTACCTTGAGAAGAGAGGATTTATTTTTTAAGATTCAAGGTGTTTTTAGGTTCATCTCGATGAGATCTTTGATTTGAGACCAGTTTCACCAGATCTGGACCTGGTCAAACTTTTAGCTACGAACAGTGTACTCACTTCCTTAATTTGACCAAACTTTGACCATCTGTATCTTGACAAGAGAGGCTCCATTTTTAAAGATTCAAGTTGTTTTTAGGTTCATCTCTAGGAGATCTTTGAATTGAGACCATTTTCACTAGATTTGAAAATGGTCAAACTTTTAGTTACGAACACTGTACTGATTTCTTTGCTTTGACAAAACTTTGACAATCTGTATCTTGAGAAGAGAGGCTCCATTTTTCAACATTCAAGGTGTGTTAGGTTCATCTCAGCGAGAACTTTGATTTGAGACCACTTTCACTAGATTTGGAAATGGTTAAAATTTTAGTCACGAACACTATACTGACTTCCTTGCTTTGACTAAACTTTGACCGTGTGTATCTTGAGAAGAGAAGCTCCATTTTTCAAGATTCAAGTTATTTTTTGGTTCACCTTATCGAGATCTTTGGTTTCAAATCACTTTCACCAGATTTGAAAATGGTCAAATTTTTAGCTACACACATTGTACTAACTTCCTTACTTTGACCAAACTTTGACTGTCCATATCTTGAGAAGAGAGGGTCCAATTTTCAAGATTCAAGGTGTGTTTTGGCTCATCTTGATGAGATCTTCAATTTTAGACCACTTTCACCAGATTTGGAAATGGTCAAATTTTTAGCTACAAACACTCTACTAAATTCCTTACATTGACCAAACTTTGACGTCCATATCTTGAGAGGAGAGGCTCCATTTTTCAAGATTAAAGGTGTTTTTTGGTTCATCTCGACAAGATCTTCGATTTGAGACCACTTTCACCAGATTTGGAAATGGTCAAACTTTTAGCTAGGAACACTGTACTGACATCCTAGCTTTGACTAAACTTTGACCATCTGTATCTTGAGAAGAGAGGCTCCATTTTGTAAGATTCAAGGTGTTTTTAGGTTCATCTCGATGAGATCTTGGATTTGAGACCACTTTCACCAAATTTGAAAATGGTCAAACTTTTATCTACAAACACTGTATTGAGTTCCTTGGTTTGAGGAAACTTTGAATGTCTGTATTTTGAGAAGAAAGGCTCTATTTTTAAAGATTCAAGGTGTTTTTTGGTTCATCTCGATGATATCTTCGATTTGAGACCACTTTCACTAGATTTGGAAATGGTCAAACTTTTAGCTACAAACACTTTACTGACTTCCCTACTTTGACCAAAATTTGACTATCTGTATCTCGAGAAGGGAGGCTCCAGTTTTCAAGATTCAAGGTGCTTTTAGGTTCATCTCAATGAGATCTTTGATTTGAGACCACTTTCATGAGATTTGGAAATGGTCAAACTTTTAGCTACGAACACTATATTGACTTCTTTGGTTTGACCAAACTTTGATAGTCTGTAGCTTGAGAAGAGAGGCTCTATTTTTCAAGAATCAAGGTGTTTTTTGGTTCATCTTGACGAGATCTTTGATTTATGACCACTTTCACTAGATTTGGAAATGATCAAATTTTTAGCTACAGATAGTGTACTGACTTCCTTGCTTTGACCAAACTTTGACCATCCATATTTTGAGAAGAGGCTGCATTTTTCAAGATTCAAGGTGTTTTTTGGTTCATCTTGACGAGATCTTTGATTTGAGACTAGTTTTACCAAATTTGGAAAGGGTTTAAACTTTTAGCTATGAACATTGTACTGACTTCCTTGCTGTGACCAAACTTTGACCCTCCGCATCTTGAGAAGAGAGGCTCTATTTTTCAAGATTCAAGGTGTTTTTTAGTTCATCTCAATGAGATCTTTGATTGGAGACCACTTTCACCAGATTTGGAAATGGTCAAACTTTAAGCTATGAACACTGTACTGACTTCCTTACTTTGACTAAATTTTGACCGTTTGTATTTTGAGAATGGAGGCTCCATTTTTTAAGATTCAATGTGTTTTTTGTTTCATCTTGACGAGATCTTTGATTTGATACCACTTTCACTAGATTTGGAAATTGTCAAACTTTTAGCTATGAACACTATACTAACTTCCTTGCTTTGAACATACTTTGACCAACCGTATTTTGAGAAGAGAGGCTTCATTTTTTAAGATTCAAGGTTTTTTTTAGTTCTTCTCGACGAGATCTTCGATTTCAAACCACTTTCAACAAATTTGGAAATGTTCAAATTTTCAGCTACGAACACTGTACTGACTTTCTTTCTTTGACCAAACTTTGACCATCTGTATCTTGATAAGAGAGGGTCCATTTTTCAAGATTCAATGTGTTTTTTGGTTCATCTCGATGAGATCTTAGATTTGAGACTGCTTTCACCAGATTTGGAAATGGTCAAATTTTTAGCTACAAACACTGTACTAACTTCTTTTGATAAAACTTTGACATTCTGTATCTTGAGAAGATTCAAGGTATTTTTTTGTTAATCTCGACGAGATCTTTGATTTGGACCTCTTTCACCAGATTTTAAAATGGTCAAATTTTTATCTACAAACATTGTACTGACTTCGTTTCTTTCACCAAACATTGAACATCTGTATCATGAGAAGAGAGGCTCCATTTTTTAAGATTCAAGGTGTTTTTTGGTTCATCTCGACGAGATATTCGATTTGAGACCGCTTTCACTAGATTTGGAATGGTGAAATTTTTACCTACGAACACTGTACTGACTTCCTTGCTTTGACAGAATTGTGACCATTTGTATCTTGAGAAGAGAGCCTCCATTTTTCAAAATTCAAAGTGTTTTTTGGTTCTATAATCACCTAAAAATGGACAAAGACAATTTAATGATAATTCAAAGAAAATGAAGTAAAATCAATGTAAATCAAGGACATACTTGAATTAATTGAATCACAATGCATAATTAGCCAATCAAAATGAAAATCAAATCCTAAATCAAGATCAATCAAAATTGAGAGCATTTTAATCAAGTGCAATCAAATCAAAATACAATTAATTTAATTAATTTTATAGTTTAGGATTAAATTAAATTCAACCCATTCAAGGGGTGCATGGCTAAAGAAAATCAATTAAATCAATTACTCTCAACAGACCAAAAAGGAGGAAAATCAATCAACCAATGAGATTAAAGGAAAGACACTCACATGGATCAAGTCAAATTGAATCTCAATCACTCAAAGGGAAATAGAATTTCAACCATCCATCTTGTCTACTTGTCCCAAGCTTTGAGGACACAAACTTTGCTTTGTCTTAAAAGGGTGGAACCAAAACCTTAACCCCAACTCAACCATAATCAAATGCAACCACACCCCCTCTTATTGGGAAAATCTATAAAAGGAAGGCTAAAATCCTTCATAATTCATCAACCACCTATCTGAGAATTGCATCAAACCTCTTGCAATTTGAATTTAGAAAGCATTTTGAGAGAAATTTTAGTATTTCATATTGATAATTGTGAGCTTTAGCATTAGCATTGTCTTATCATCATCATTCTCATATTAGAACTGTCATTAGTGAGCTTGCTGAGAGCTGCATTATTCATTCTAATTAGAGAGCCATAGGATGCTCAATTAGTCTTTGATATTGTGAAATATTTGCTCAATTATGGTTGTATTTAGTTCTTATTTCATTTATTTGTCATTGATTAACACTAATTTTATGAAGGTACATTTATTTGTATACAGGTTCATCTTGAGAAGATCTTTGATTTGAGAATGCTTTCACCAGATTTGGAAATGGTCAAATTTTTAGCTATGAACACTATACTAACTTCCTTGCTTTGACCAAATTTTGACTGTCTGTATCTTAAGAAGAAAGGCTCCATTTTTCTAGATTCAAGGTGTTTTTGGTTCATCTCGATGATATCTTCGATTTGAGACCGCTTTCACCAAATTTGGAAATGGTCAAATTTTTAGCTACAAACACTGTACTGACTTCCTTCTTTTGACCAAACTTTAACCATCCGTATCTTGAGAAGAGAGGCTCCATTTTTCAAGATTCAAGGTATTTTTTGGTCCATCTTGATGAGATCTTCAATTTGATACCACTTTCACCAGATTTGGAAATGGTCAAATTTTTAGCTACGAATATTTTACCGACTTCTTTGCTTTGACCAAACTTTGACCATTCGTATCTTGAGAAGAGAGACTATTTTTCAAGATTCAAGGTGTTTTTTGGTTCATCTCGATGAGAGCTTTGATTTAAAACCATTTTCACCAGATTTAGAAATGGTCAAATTTTTAGCTAGGAACAATGTGCTGACTTCCTTGCTTTGACCAAACTTTGACCGTCTGTATCTTGAGAAGAGAGGCTCCATTTTTCAAGATTCAAGGTGTTTTTTGGTTCATCTTGATGAGATCTTTGATTTGAGACCACTTTCACCACATTTGGAAATGGTCAAATTTGTAGCTATGAACACTCTACTGACTTCCTTACTTTGACCAAACTTCGACCATTTGTATCTTCAGAAGAGAGGCTCCTTTTTTCAAGATTCAAGTTATTTTTTGGTTCATCTTGAGGAGATCTTTGATTTGAGACCTCTTTCACAAGATTTGGAAACGGTCCAATTTTGAGCTACGAACATTGTACTGACTTCCTTACTTTGACTGTCTGTATCTTGAGAAGAGAGGCTCCATTTTTCAAGATTCAAGGTGTTTTTTGGTTCATCTCGACAAGATCTTTGATTTGAGACCACTTTCACCAGATTTGGAATTGTCAAATTTTTAGCTATGAACACTTTACTAACTTCCTTTGACCAAACTTTGATCATGCATATCTTGAGAAGAGAGGCTCCATTTTTCAAGATTCAAGGTGTTTTTTAATTCATCTCGATGAGATCTTTGATTTGAGACCACTTTCACCAAATTTGGAAACAGTCAAATTTTTAGCTATGAACACTGTACTAACTTCCTTGCTTTGACCAAACTATGACCTTTCGTATCTTGAGAAGAGAGGCTCCATTTTTCAAGATTCAAGATGTGTTTTGGTTCATCTCGATGAGATCTTCGATTTGAGACCACATTCACTAGATTTGGAAATGGTCAATTTTTTAGCTACGAACACTGTACTGACTTCCTTGCTTTGACCAAACTTTGACCATCCATATCTTGAGAAGAGAGGCTCTATTTTTTAAGATTCAAGGTGTTTTTTGGTTCATCTCAATGAGATCTTTGATTTGAGACCACTTTCAATAGAGTTGGAAATGGTCAAATTTATAGCTACGAACACTGTACTGACTTCTTTTCTTTTGCCAAAATTTAACCATCTGTATCTATATAAGAGACACTCCATTTTTTAAGATTCAAGGTGTTTTTTGGTTCATCTCGATTAGATCTTTGATTTGAGACCACTTTCACTAGATTTGGAAATGGTCAAATTTTTAGCTACGAACACTATATTAACTTCCTTACTTTGACCAAACTTTTATCGTCCGTATCTTGAGAAGAGAGGCTCCATTTTTCAAGATTCAAGGTGTTTTTTGGTTCATCTCAATGAGATCTTTGATTTGAGACTAGTTTCACTAGATTTGAAAATGGTTAAATTTTTAGCTACAAACACTATATTGACTGCCTTAATTTGACCAAACTTTGACCATCTGTATCTTGAGAAGAGAGGCTCCATTTTTCAAGATTCAATGTGTATTTTGGTTTATCTTGACGAGATATTTGATTTGAGACCACTTTCACCAGATATTGAAATGGACACATTTTTAGCTATGAACATTGTACTGACTTCCTTACTTTGACCAAACTTTGACCATCTGTATCTTGAGAACAGAGGCCCTATTTTTCAAGATTCAAGGTGTTTTTTGGTTAAACTCGATGAGATCTTTGATTTGAGATGACTTTCACCAGATTTGAAAATGTTCAAATTTTTAGCTACAAACATTGTGCTTACTTCCTTTCTTTGACCAAACTTTGACCATTTGTATCTTGAGAAGGGATGCTCCATTTTTGAAGATTCAAGGTGTTTTTTGGTTCATCTCGATGAGATCTTTGATTTGAGACCACTTTCACCAGATTTGGAAATGGTCAAATTTTTAATTGCATAGGTCTAAGAGGAATAACTTGTTTTCAATATTATGGACGTATTGTGCTACGAACTTCTCAGAAAGTTTCTCAAATGTTGTGATTGATCCGCAGGGTATTTTGTAGAACCACTCGATAGTAGTTACTCCTAAGCTCTTATGGAAAAGGTGCATGAGGAAATTGTCATTGTATGCAACCTCTTGAAAGACATATAAAATTCTTTGACATGGCTCACTAGATATCCCCTCCCCTATTACTTGTAAAATTTGGGAGTCTCAAAATGCTTGGGGAAGGGGATCGTTGTGATAGATTTGTTGAAAGGATAGGGACAAACCTCTTCAAATTTGAAAGCCTTTCTTTCTATTTTGGCTCTAAGCTCCTTGAGAGTGTTCTTCATTTCTTCCTATTATGCATTGATAGGCATTGGAGTGGATACTCCCATTTGGAAATGGTCTGATGGCATAGGTGAGTATGGATAGTTTTGTGGTGGATATTGTTGGATTTGATAAGGGAATTTCCCTACTATATAGGTGGATTGGAAAGGATTTTGGGGTGATGGTTGTTGGGTCATGTATTGGTGTTGAGGTGTGGGGGCATATTGTTGTGTAGGGTATGGTGTTCCTAGGGGATAAGGGGAGGTTGTTGCTATGCATGGAAGTACTGCTACTATGGAGGAGGTTGGTAAAATAGTGTATCTTGCTGCTAGGATTGGCCTTGTGCTTGGACGATGTAAGTGGGATGTATTCTTTCATTGCTGAGAGGTGGAATGGTTTCTTGGAAGATGGTGGTAGGAGGTGGTTGTGCAAGATAGCTGGCGAGATGAGAGGAACCTTGTTTTTGTAGTGGTGGAATGGTTTGAGAAGTGGTGGGTGACATGGATAGATAGTTAGTGACATGGGAAAATATTTAGCAGGAGGAGGTTGTGGTGGCAATTGCGTTGCAAAAGGGAAGACTGCTTGTGAGTATGTGGGATTGGATATATGTGATTGTGTTTTTATCCCTAGGGCATGCATTTATGCTTGGGTGAGGCCCCAACAAGACCATGTTCTTGCTACGGATTTTGATGTGGGAGCAGTTGAGAATGTGGTAGTGATGATGGGATTTTTTGATATAGATGGTGGGTTTTGGGATCCCATAAAGGGAATTCTTGTTGTGAAAGCAATTTGTTGGGCTTGTGTGTTAGAGATGTATGGTGGAAGGGAAACTTGAGCAAAGTTTAACTGAGTGATAGGTGGAATGAATGTTTGGGTGAAAGCTAGCTAAGTAGTGGGAGGAGGTTCTTGCGTTTCCCCCTAGAAGAATGGCGCTGATGTGGAGTTTGTTGAGTGAAGGAGGGTAATAGATTCATTGTCCCTTGGAAGAATGGTGTTGATGAGGAGGCTTGGCTCATGAAAGGTGGAGGCACTGCTTATGTGTGGGTTTGCATGGGAGGCGGGGGTTGTGTTTGTGTAGAGATCTATTCCTGAGTGGTAGCTTGAAATGTTGTAAGTAGAGGCAATCCTCCCATGATAGAAAAGGGAGTGGATTGTGTCATCATTTTCACTATGGGGTTTGTGGAACTAGTTTTCAAGAGATGGGGGATAGGTGAGGCTACCTGAGATATTTGCAGGCTAGGGTCATGGATTTGTTGGACAATAGGGGTATAGGAATCAACAAGTATGTGTATGGGTTTTGAGGGATTGAAGGGTTGGAGGTGTGGAAAAATGGGAGTACCCTCTTGTACGTAGTTTGCCAAAATGGCAAGAGGATTTTGGCTTTATGATTGCACTAACCATTTTTGCATGTCATGGATGGCTCATGAATGGTTCCATGGAAAAGATAGTGGGTGTCTCTATTTTTGTCTTCCTACACATTCTTGACTTGTGGGGGTTATGGATCATATGTCACCATTGTGTTGTTAAGATTATTGGGATCAAATGAACTAGTGGCTAGATTGTGATCCATATTCTTTCTCTTCTTGGACCGTGTCTTGACAAGAATGAAATGTAGGTCCTAAGATGAAGATGCAGTGGTGGATGAATGCAATATACTTCTAAAGAAACTTGAGGATGGTGGATAGGACAAGCCTATGAAAACATAAGGATAGATGTAAGATTTTAGGATGAACTTGGATGAACTAAGGGATGTTTGGATGTTGATTGGATTAGAATGATGGGATTTACTAAGTGTTAGAATGAGTTACTACTTCTTGGTGTAGGATCAAAGTGGATGGGATTTTCAACCTTAGATAGACTTGTGATCTTTGGAAGACGAGATCCTTGTCAATGCATGCCAATCTCTAGATCGAGATGATGAGGCCTACAAAGACAAGTATGAGATGCCCTAGACAGTGCTTAGTAAAAGGGTGGAGCTAAGATGATTTTGATTTAGGATAAGGATTAAGAAACTCAAAGGATGTGACACTAAGTGGATGGTTTGGATAGTTGGACTTGATTCAAGGATTTTGGATTTGGGTGAACCCACAATAGTGGGTTACACTTTTTTGCCTGAACGGACATTGAATTCTACATTTTGAAAAAAACTTTCAGATTCAAATGCATATTCTCGTTAAACCGTTTGGAATCTGAAGATGAAGTAAATTCAAGTATTTTAGGATTTTTTGTCTAGATTTTAAATATATATATTTTTTTAATTTTTTAATTGATTTGATTAGATTTTTCTTTCTCCCACGAAAATTGGTATGTTGCTGAAAATGTCATTTTCAAAGAGTTACATTGTTTTCATAGAGCATAACTTTTTTTATAAAATAGATATCAATGTGATTTTTTTGAATTTAGTTTTTTAACATCCATTTGGAGGGCATGCAATTGGTTTGATGAAATTATTATTATTATTTCATATTTTATTAATGTTTGAAGTCGACTAAACCATAATTTTGACATACCTTGACTACATAGCTTATAACTTGTGTATTTTTGCAATTTCAATTTTCTTTATTTGGATAGAAAGAGAACTTCAATACCTAGGGCATAGATATTTTTAGAATTTTTTTTTTCTCTCATTTACTATTTTTTCATAAATGTCAAACATAGAGGTAGACATACGGTGAAATATCTATGTTTAGTCAAACTAAAAATACAAAGTCATAATAAAATTAATATATATAAACATTATAATCATTGGAAAGAGTTTTCTTAGTAGTACCTTACTACATAGGTAAGTTTTTCAAATGGATTCATTTGATCTGCCAAAAGATAAAGTCAGAGTGATTTTTTGTTAGCATTTTAATAGGTGCGAAGGAGACTCCATTTTAGGTATGAATGAGGATTATAAATGTTATATCAATGTTTTTTTTTTAATCTAAGAGGCTTTGACCTAACCATCTGTAATTAACTCCTTCAAATGGAACCTCTCAAGGCTTAAATAATCATATTTTATTAAAAATCTATTATTTTAGCAAAAACCAGCATGTCTAAAAAAGTGTAACCCACTATTGTGGGGTCACTCATTTTGGACTTGGATTTTTGGATTGTTTTTGGATATTCAGGTTTAAGGATGGTGGGTTTGATCAGAATGAAGCTATTCTAAGGGGATGACCTAAAATGAAACTAAAGGGATGATCTATGATGCAAGGGTGTTGAGATAGTTTCGTGAGATTCTAAAAGAATGTGGGTGTGTGATAAGCCAACTAGTTTTCACTTTCAAGGACAACAAAGCAGTGATTAACCTAGAAGCGTAATACAAGTTGTTTGACTCTTTTCTTGTAACCCACATTATCTATCTTCTCCTGATACTTTTCTTCTTTTTGAATTGTAGTTAGGGAAGATTGATGGTCTTTGAGTTCTCTTTTTGCAACTTTCTTCTCTTGATAGATGCAAGAATTTGGCAACTTGGATTTCTTGTGTTTTGTTGAATTGGTCATATCCTTGGAAAGGAAACAATTGGATTAGGTTGAGAAATGTTTCTAAGAAAATGATTTTGAGAGTACTTGGGTTTCAAGGATGTTTTGAGGAAATCTGATCAATTTAGGCTTTCAGTTTGATTTTTCTCTAATAAAAAAGGAACCCAAAATCAAAAGATAACAATCACATGTCTTGAAAAAAATCTAGCAAGGGACAAGGAAACCTTGTGGGATACAAGAAATGGTGATAAAGACACTAATAATGATTTTTGGAATGTGTATATTCAACAGATATTTTTCACTAATTTTGAAACTTTGAAGACACACACAAGTAATCTTACCCTAAGGAATTGGTATGACTAAAAAATCTTTTCTCATTGACTTAGGCACACATCCAAGAGCTAATTAGAATACAACCACCACCAAGCACACAATGGCTCTAGTCATGATGTCATATTATCCAGCTCAAAGTGCTCAAGGATGACACAATATGATGAGTGTCTTGGGGAGATTACTATTCTCCTTGCACAAAGATTAGAAAACCTTCAGGGGTAGATCGGGTGGCCTCTGATTAATAGGTGTCTAGTATGGTCTTTGGCATCCTCCCAATCAGTTTTAACAAGTGTGACTCACTTAAGAGCCTAGTTGACCATGCCTAAATCATAGGGATATTCACCTACCTCGGGCTACCATCAACACGCATTGTCTGAGCTTAAGGGGATGAAGTGAGAGTTTTCTCAACACTTTTTTTATATATCGATCGAGAAATTACCAGTTTTAGTTCATTCTCCAAAGAGGAAGTTCTTTTCTCTCTAGATAGGCCTTGCTAGAGTCAAGTAACCAATCCAACCCTTATCTTTCACCCAAGTTCTACGAAGGCATAGGTAAAGGGTATGGATTTCACTTGAATCACTTAGATTAATGGCTTTTTGCAAGAAAATAAAAAATATCTTAAGGTAGTGTTTGAGAAACACTCCTTTAAACACACCATAGAGAGTTCATTCCAATTTGAAACCTATTTTTAGACTAAGTGTTCTCTATTATACAACTTCAGATACTTTATGATTAGGATGAAGGTTCAATTTTTCTTTGAAACAATAAGCTTTTAGATTGTTTGGATCCTAGAAAACTTGCAAATGTTTTATCCCTTAATCACTCAAGATTGAATTTGATTCCTCTTTTACAATATTCACCATCTCACTCTACAATTCTTAATATAGTAAATTAGATTTATGTTTAAATTAGTACTAGTAGGGTTTGATCAGGGTTAAGGTTAAGTTATGATTTGAATTTTGTATTTGATCATTTTTATATATATACAATCTTTAACTAGAACATACCATATTGTTGATGACCATATTCTTGAAATAGTAGATAATAAAACTACTTATTGTGATCTATACTTGAGAGCCCTCTACAACATCAAACCTCAATTATTATTGAAACATTAATTCCATTGTCACAAATTTCTCTTTTTTAGAATCCAACATGCATATTGATCAACAACATTGCCATCATTATCCTACTCAACAATATAGATACATCATTTCTTATTGCTTTTGTTGTGTTCTGGGTTTTTGTTTGATTTTTATTACTGCAGGGCTCTTAGTCCTCAACCTTAATGGCCTAAGGTATTTTTGTAATGTGCTAACTTGCATTTTCTGGGATCGGGGCCCTCTTCCTTTTGTTCAATAAAAAAAAATATGAAGACATCATTTCTTATTATTTTTAAGATTTTGATGACAACAAACACCAACAAATACATATTACACATGACCAATGGACTAATGATTAATATGTCTTGTAAACTTCAAGTTCAAAATTTTTTCACTTCCCTTCATTATATTACCCTAGTATATGTTCCTATCAGTGTAACCATTGCACCTTATTGAGGTGCAATTTCTAGTTTATGTAGGATTGGAGGATTGCTACAACTATAATAATTTTCTAAGATGAAGGTGGCCTTGCTTTATAGTCACCCGAGCCTGATCAAAATTGTAAGTTTTCATCATATTGCCAAGTAATTATGTTGAATATATGTCTAACACATCGAAGATACATTCTTGATGATTTTCTTCTCTTGGTGGATATCTAGTTTGTATATCCAACCAAGTAACAACAAGGATAATAAGAGGTCTTACACTCTTTGGGTTTAACGAATAATTAGGTCATTTTAATACTAATGTTTATGACATAAGGTTTGTCTTTATTTTTCTAGAATATTGAATCTTAAACTAATATTTTTGAGTTATTATATGTCTCATCAAGTGTTGGAGGTGTCCTTTATGAATTCTTGCAATAAATATGCATTAATTAGTTTTGTAAGAGATTATTTGGATTAATCTTAGACTCTTATTAAGTGAAACAACTATGGTCATCTATGTCTTAATTTTAGAATTCATTGTCATCTATGTTTTTGAAAAGGAGAAAATAAAAGAAAAATTAAAACATTTTAATATTTAGGTGATGCAAGTAACTCTACTAGGGATATGGATGCTTGATTGATAATAAAACTATGCTACATATAAATTGAGGTAATATCCTTTTCAGGGCTATGGATGCCTATCTAGTAGTAAGGTTTTATTTGATTGGTTACAGGGGAAAATCTCAACTATGTAGCCTATTATAATAATGAACTTCATATTATACTATCTCAAAAAATGAAGGAATTAAATACATGCATGCAAGTGGAATGAATAGTTGGCACACCTCATATAATGGTGTCATATGCATGCAGTTTCTTGATTTCAAATTCATTGGTTTGGTAAATCATCTCTAATATTGTTAGGATTAAGTAATACTGAGAGGGGGGTGAATCAGTATTACAACACTTTAAATTAAACTTCAACCAATTGAAAATAAACCATATCAATGTTGAAATGAAAAGAATGTAAAAACATAACACATAACTCATAACACCATTATTTGTTTTTGAGGAAACCCTGGCCAAGGGAAAACCCCGGTGGGGATGGTACCCACAACTATGCACTAAAATATTGAATCCATGTTAGGAGATCTAGCCCTATTAGGAGATGAGTATTACATAGTACATTTCCTTGTTAGAGGAATAAAAAACCTTGTTAGGGGTATATAAAAACCCTATTAAAGGTGTGGTGAGCTTATAGCTCTTACAATCAAAACTCTGTCACAAAAGTGTTCTTCAAGTAGTGAACAATACAAGCATTTGCTATGCTTTGATAGTTCCAGTTATAGCTCTGTCAATCTTAGATCTCGTATTTTATATCTACCTTTACTAATATCCCAAATTTGCATCCATCATATATCCATCTCTATCACATAATTTCACACTTATTGCTTCCACAAAACACTCTATACTTATATCAATTTTGCTATCCAGATGACTCTCAAATATAATACAAAACATAAAAATTACTTATACAAATGATAAATGTAGAGTTAGATATCTTGTATTACCAAAGTGTCAGCAATATACAACTTTCATTTGACTTAGCACATTACCATTCCATCTAATCTTCCCTCAATCATCGCGACTATTCATATGCCATGTTTCACTGTATTTTTGTATTTGCATACCTTCATATCATTGTATCTTCCTAATATCAACACCAAAACATGTGCGACCTTAACTGAATGTCATGCATATCCCAAAATGTCTTCCTCTATCTTCACAAGCCATAATACATCATATATTATCTTCACTGACCAAAATTGTACTACAGAATACTGTTATTATGATTCTCTACTTAGTCATTTTCATGACTGTGTCTCCAGTACCTATACTCACTTCATGCGATCACTCCAACATAAGTTTTTCCATAAATTACAACCCTTAAGTGATCCATAGTGCTCTCAAACATCACTTTCCAATAATCTCTCCCTTTGGCATTGATGGTAACACTTAGAAAAAAATGACCAAGTGTCAAAACACTATCTTCCGTCTACTTCTCTATATACATATCCTTTCTTCTTCTTCTTCTTTTTTTATACATTTCTTTTCTTTCTCTTTTTCTCTCTCTCCCTTTTTTATTTAATTTTTTTTCTCTTCTCATTTTTCTCTTTTCTTCCTCTCCCTTTGACATTAATGGAAAAGGTACTTACAAAATTTCAAAATTTTAAGCTCAAAAGACTTAGTGCTTACTCACCAGATTCAGAATGTCTTGGAAAGAGTCTTCCAAGGTTTTCACTTCATCATCCCATGATTTGATTAGAAGTTCACTAAAATGGATTAGTCCATTAAGTGCATAAGATGCAATCTTTGTTTCCTTCAGCTCGATGGGTACTGCATTTTTCATTGATCCCTCTATCTTCTCCATCTTTGTGAGATGAGATTCAAGAATTGAAAGCTTATAAGTGATTAGACTCTTTAGTAAACCAAATCTTTCTACTAATCTCCCTTTCTCTGTATTCAAAGCATTTATCTGATCCAAAATCTTGGATGTTTTCTTGTCCATTTCCAACACAATTTGTGAAGAGGTTTCACAACTCTCCATTATTCTTTCTAATGTAGACCTATCCTTGGCTATGATATCTTCAATATTCTTAACATGTCTGATAGGATTTATGCAATAGTTGTATACTTTTCTTCCTTGTGCCACACAACTTTTAGCTTTGATTGTAGTTGTTTTCAGAATGTCCAAGTCCCATGAGATGGACTGAAAAACTTCTTTCAACTTCTTTTCTAAGAATCTCTTTTTAGCCTAATCCTCTGGCATCTTCAACAGTGACTCAAAATGACTGTCAAAGTTGTCCAATGCTAAGTTAAATTTCTCTACATCATTCTTTCCTTGAAAAATAGTAGGTGTAGTGAGTATTTTGTCCACTATCTCCACTTCCCTAGCAATCACCTTTACCTCCTTATCCCCCTTTTGTTCTAACCTTTCCTTTGCCTTAGAAAATTCCATGAAGGATAACCTCATGATTTGATCCTCATCCATGCTTTCTACACCTGTGCTCATTGGTTTGGCCATACTTGCCAACAATAGAGTGGAGCAGGTATCTAGTTCATGTTTAAGCTCAATTCTTGCCTCTTCTTCTCCTTCTTTTGTCTTTTCTTCCTACTTTTCCTCTTGTTGTTTCTCCTTCTCTTGTTCTTTCTCTTCATGTTTTTATTCTTTATGTTCTTCCTCTTTCTATTCTTGTTCTTCTACTATCGTCACACTATCTAAATTTTCTTGAAATGGATCATTTGCATCAAGTGAAGTGTCTAATGATATAGGCACACCAAAAACAAAGAAGTCTGGTTGCTTGTCAACTTCACTTACTTGCTCACTCTCTTTTGTTGTCTTAGAGATTTCTCCCATTCCTAGAGGTGTAGGCTTGGTAACCCTGGGAGGTGAGGTCTTCTCAGACATGTCATGCATAAGAATGTGGTCCAATGCCTTTTGTGTGTCTTCTATAACCTCATCATACTTCCTTTCCATTATTTTCACAAACTCCCCTTTGTTCTCAATAGAGGTTTCAACTCTTTAATGATTCTCTCCCTCTCTTGTATGGAGACTACTAGAAACATGTCTTCAATAGCCTTATTTCTTATAGGCTCATCCTCTGAATGTGCTAACAATTTTCTTATTTCATACTTGTTGTACAAGTCCTTAGGAATATTTCCTTCTATTTCTAGAAAATTCTTCTTGTAGACTAACAAGTGCTCAATTACAATATCCTCAATTACTGATTGATTTTTAGAATCATACCTTTTATAATATTTGTTTACTGTCTTCAAATTTCCATCTCTTATTACTCTCTTTTATAAAATCTAGATGTCTGGCTTCCATAGATCTTGTGGCCTTTTCTGTACTTCTTTTTCTTCTTTCTTCTCAGTCACCTTGTCATGTTCCTCTCTAACTTTTTCTGACTTTTCCCAGTAAGTTCCCTATCTCTCTTCAAATGTATCTACCTCAGCTACTAGTACATGTTCAACTTGCATTGTGAGAACCTCAGAATTGACCTTGTACCCCATAGGGTAGCACCATTTCTTTCTTGGTTCAACTGCCTCAAAGCACACATAGTCAGTTTCAACCATGAAACATATTTTGTCTTTGTATTTCTCAACTATCTCCTCATGTATCTTGTACCTTTCCTTCATTTTCCTTTGAATAATTTTAGTCATTGTAAGTAGTTCACCATCTACCCAATTTTTATCTTGCCTTTGGTAGCTTTCTAAGATTTGTATACCAGTAGGTGCATTGTCCTTCCATGCTCTAGGGTGCATTACATGAAATTTGTGCTCAATGTAGATGTACATGTGGACCGGAAGTGAACCAAACCTAAATTCCTTTGACTTATCTTTCTTGATAATCTTCATATTTTCCAAGAACCGTTGTACTAGGATCTCGCATAGGTTAAATTTTATGTTTTCCTTAACCATTCTATAGGCCATCATAATTACTCCTGCTGAAATTTTTTTAGGTCTGCTACTTTAGAATAACTTGTAACCTAGTAGCATTGCTACCAATCTCACATCTTGCTAAAATATGTCATTCATAGTCATCACTCTCTTATCCCACGTAGAATGAGTTAGGGTTTCTACTTGTTTCTTGATATTTTTCTCAGCTACTGGGTGGGCTCCAGTATTTTCCAATCCGGTTATCTCATGAATCATCTATCTACATATCTTAATAGGTTTCTCCCCTATCCAAATGAATTGATCATGGATTCTTCTTAGAATGATCTTGAGCCATTCAGTTTCGTAGAACTCATTAAGGTAGGTTAACTTAATGATAGATTGATCTTCTAGATGTTTGAACTCTTCTTTCATTTTCCCTTCAGATTCTATCATCTCTCTTAATTCATTATAGATCTCATAATCACTATAGTCTCATACTTATAGTGAATGTAAGCCCTAATATCTTCAATGTGTAACACGTCGTAAGGGATTTGTGAAAATACTCCTTTTGGACATCCTCACAAGACTTAAATGAGTGAATCTTAAACTTATACCTTGGTCTATCAACAACATAAAAAATCATAGGTGCATCCATAGCTTCTTGAAAGAATATATGATCTAAATACCTTTAGTACACTGAAATCCATAATTTTGGCTTCAAACGATCATGCAATGTAGTTTCTAGATGGTTCTAGTGCTTCTTAACTTTGTTCTCCTTCATTGTTGCTAATCAAACAATGTAGAAATGATGTGCTTCAAGGTGTTTATCCATCGCAAGGTGAGTGAATGCATTAATCATAGGTAGCTCAACTTTGCACGTTGTCCATTCATAAATTTCATGATCATAGGATATGAATCTCCAGGTGATGTGATCACAAACATAAACTCCATTGTGTTTGTATATACCATATCTAAGCTCACATGAGCTTATTCCACATAATCAGGGCCTAGATATTTTCTATTGTTTGCATCCAATGCTCCCCCCAAGGCCATATGGCCTCCTAGGTCGATGTAGCAATGTAATCATCATGCAAAGACATAGTAGCATCTATTGTCTCTCCCCAAACCAATGCCTTATTGAAATATTTTACCTTCCATATCATACCATCATCTTTATTTGTTGGTTTCTTGAAATGATTCTTAAACTCATCCATGTACTCATTAATACTTTTACCACTATCACCAATATTCTTCTTTATAACCATAGGTGGTGGTCCTCTTCTATTGTTTGTTCCATTATATCTGCAAAACTTTTCTATATGTCCTCAGTTGTTTCATTTAAAACATGTAAGTGGTCTTCTTCTATCTTGATTAACCCACAACTTACAATACCTTGTAGTATGTCCAAGGTTATTACATTTGTAGCATGTGATCTTGGCTCTTGACTCTTCTACGATGTAATCTTGTTTGTTCCTTGACTGATCTAGTTTTCTACATTCTTCTTTCTTATGTCCATATGCATAACAGTTATAACAATAACCAGTAAAGGGTTTGAAATGGCCTTTACCTCTGCAATCTCTCTTCATTTGTCCAACTTTGTTGCATCCAAAGCATCTACCTTTGAAAGGTATGATCTATTCTTTAGGTTCTTCAAGAGTAGGTCTTTCTTCATTCTTCACTTCATGAGATTCTTCACGAGTCTTAGAACATTCACCTTCATTATATCTGATTCTAGTCATGTCTCCTTTAGGTTTATGTCTCTCTCTTTGTTCATCAATTTTATCTCTTCTCCTGTGTAAATTCTCAATGTGCAATTTGGATTGAGGGAGTTCACCTTTAATCATCAGAAGATTGATTTTCTCTTTTTATTGCTCCATCTTCTTTACTTGGTTTGATGTGTCATTGTCTGAATGCTCTTTGATCTTATCCATAAGGTCTTGTCTCTTACTTTTTGAAATTTCAAGTTGTTCCTTTAGTTTCTTAATGAAACCTTCTGCTATTCTCAATTTTGATTTCAATTCACCATTTTCCACCTTTTCTTTGTCCAGGTGATCAAGTGTTGCTTCAAAGTTCTCTTACAAAATTTTAGAATCCATTTTGATCTCCCTTAAGCTATTAGGCTTTCTCTCCAAGGGCTAGTAGCTCTAATACCAATTGTTAGGATTAAGTAATACTGAGATGGGGGGTGAATCAATATTACAACACTTTAAATTAAATTTCAACCAATTGCAAATAAACCATATCAATGCTGAAATAAAAAGAACATAAACACATAACACATAACTCATAACTCATAACACCATTTTTGTTTTTAGGAAACCCTGGCCAAGGGAAAACCCTGGTGAGGATGGTACCCACAACTATGCACTAAAATATTAAATCTGTGTTAGGAGATCTAATCCTGTTAGGAGCTGAGTATTACATAGTACATTTCCTTGTTAGAGGAATACAAAACCCTGTTAGGGGTATACAAAAACCTTGTTAAAGGTGTGGTGAGCTTACAACTCTTACAATCAAAACTCTATCACAAAAGTGTTCTTTAAGTAGTGAACAATACAAGCATCTGCTATGCTTTGATAGTTCCAGTTATAGCTCTATCAATCTCAGATCTCACATCTTCTATCTGCCTTTACTAATATCCCAAATTTGCATCCATCACATATCCATCTCTATCACATAATTTCACACTTATCACTTCAACAAAATACTATATACTTATATCAATTATGTCATCCAATTGACTCTCAAATACAATACAAAACATAATAATTACTTATACAAATGATAAATGTAGAGTCAACGATCTTGTATTACCAAAGTTTCAGCAATATAAAACTTTCATCTGACTTAGCAGGTTACCATTCTATCTAATCTTCCCTCAATCATCGCAACTGTTCATATGCCATGTTTCATTATTTCTCTATCTTCGCATACCCTCATATCACTGTATCTTCTTGATATCAACACCACAACATGTATGACCTTAATAGAAGGTCATACATATCCCAAAATGTCTTCCTCTATCTTTGCAATCCATAATACATCATATATTATCTTCACTGACCAAAATTGTACTACAAAATACTGTTATTCTAATTCTATACTTAGTCATTTTCATGACTGTGTCTCCAGTACCTATACTCACTTCATGCGATCACTCCAACATAAGTTTCTCCATAAATGACAACCCTTAATTGATCCATAGTGCTCTCAAACATCACTTTCCAACAAATCTTACATGATAAACCTTAGCATTTAGTGCATTTTTCCTTTTTTGGTTCAAGAGTACTACACCTTTTGCTATTTTTGTACGATCATTCAATTATAATATATTTTTGTCTCTCCACTAGGATTTTTTGGCCTTTGGTTATTATTTTATGTTTCAACTTTTATATTTATTGTTATTTTCCATATACTTAATCATCCTCAAGAAGCTTCAATGTTAAGAGCCTTGCTGCATTACCAACATCTTTTCTATGGAAGTTAGTTAATTATACCAAACAAATTATTGAGCTTTCTAACTTTGGAAATTTCCTATTTGTAGGAAAACTAGGAGAGTAATGAAGCATCAATCATGGAGGCAAATCACCTATTCTTGTTCCACTAGCTTCATTGTTGTGATCTGACTCAAGACATCAAATATGAATCAAGAGAGTGAAATCCTAACCAAGTACTATTGTAGATAATTAGAGATTTAGAGGTTCATCCTCTACAAGTAGGGATCCCCTATGAGTTGCTAAATTTGTAATTGTTCTCTACAACAATTGGGTTTCCAAACTTAAAGTTTCCAAAGGAAGTAATAATTCCTCCCTTCTTTCCATGCTCATGGACACACGTTAGTGTCACACTCATTCTAGAGGATGTAAGGTATTTACCCTTAATAAATATCATGATGTAGTCATGTGTTAACATTGCAAGATCAAAATGCATTACTATGAGGTTTCTCTTGTAGGTCTTTGCTCACAAGATGCATGTTTGGGTCATATCTCCATCAAATTTCAAGTGGCTCAGATGCATGCCTTGTGAGGTAAAGGCCTTTTTGAAGGGACATCACGGGGATTTATTTTGAAAGGAAAATTCTTCTATGTAGAAAAAAGCAGGCATTCATTGTGGGAGAAATTAATATGTTACCTTCTCATAATGGTGAACTAGTTGAGAAAAGCACAATTGGCATTTATGCTACAAACATAAATATTAATGATGTAAAATCTTTAGAATGAAAATGGTTGTAATGACCACTATGATGAAATGATCATGTTACCAGTATGTGAAAAATAGGAGAATGTGTAGAAATTGAGAAAAATAGTTTCATAGAACGCCAAGAACACCTGCATGCAAATAACCTGTTGCCAAAAGGAAACCAGAGAAGACAAAAAAGAAAGAGCTTGGAAATCTCAACGGTGTGAGAGAAAAATGTATTCTAAGATAATGAAAAAGTATTTACAAGGTTCAACCTATAAAGGTGAACAAAACCCTAAAGCCTAAAAAAGCTAGGTTGCACATTAATAATTAATAAAAGAATTAATTATTAATGCACCTAAGAGAAAGCTTAAGCACTAAAGAGTAATAACTTAATGAATTAAATCAATATGATTTAATTAGTAAGAAAACTAAATATTACTCTAACACCCCCCCTTAAGCTAAGCATAGGGGGAAGCTAACCTAACACAACTATGAAAGTAGGAAATGGGTCCCGACAACAAGGCCTGATCAAGTACCCAGTACAAGGAAATCTCTATAAATCGGAGACAAAGGATAAAACCCAGTGGAAAAAAATCCTCTCCAAAAAGAGATATAAAAGCAAGAAAAAAAATAAAAATGACTTCAAGAGACTCTCTCAAAGACATAAGTAAAATGTGCTGCCAACCCCCCCGTGAGAGAGGGTTAGGGCTCCAAAGCCCACCCAGAATGAAAGAACCCCTGGAACAATGAATGGACCACTGTGACTCCAATATAAAGGAGTGAAAGATAGGGAACATTGAAGAGGTACCCTCAAAAGATGAGGTGTCACTGGAAGGCTGAGTTGATGCTCAAAGGAGTAGACATGAGGATCCTGAAAGGGAATCCCCAATGTAGGGGGTATGACAGGTGTGTTGATACTATCAGGAGAGAGGAGATGAGTGTCCTCTGTAGAATCTTCAACAACTGCACCTGGTGGCTCGATGAATGGAGCTGGAGGGTCTGGTAGTGCTAAAGAAGAGTCCTACTGAAGAGAAGAAACCTCAACAAGATGAGGTGAGGTAGTCATAGAAGTGGTCTCAGGAAAAACACAGAGGTTCAAGTGACCTGACTATCCCACATGATGCTCTCATGTAAGAGGAGAGATGTGCACCGATAATGGAGCTGGTGGACCAAAGTGTGAGAAGGTGTAGAGACGGGTGGAATGATCAACTGTCCCTGTAGCAACAATGCCATCTGTCACACTATCCTGAGTGAAGATTGAATTTGGCATGAACTCAATTGTCTTCCCTGATCCACTATGTGTAATTTGGTAAATGGAGAGAAGGTTTGTAGATAGAGATGGGACATATAATACATCATTGAATGTGCCATCCTGAATGCATACTAAACCTTTCCCATAGACTGTCATAACAGTATTATTTCCCATGAGAATGTGAGGAATAGGAGAAGCCTCAATAGATGAGAAGATATCTGGAGAAGATGCCATATGGTGAGAAGCACCAAAATCCAATATCCAAGGGACCTGTGAAGGGGATGCAATGAAAGCCCGTAATGCATGACCTTGTCCAAAATCCTGTCCAGATGTCAAAGATGAGGCAGAAGACTGAAAAGCATACCCCTGTGAGGTGGAAGAGGATGGAGAGGAAATAGTGCTCTTCTGAAGGAGAGCTTGCAAATCTATAATCTATTTCTCATAGCCATAAAATCTCTTCTGAAAACAATGTGACTCATCATGAGGTCCCTTCTAACAATAGGAATAGGTAGGGCTCTCAGTCTTTTGTTTCTCCTTCTTAGAAGAAGATGGTGGGCCAGTAGAGTGTTGAGAAGAGGAATTAGATATTTGCTTCAACTTTTGCTTCTAAGTATCCTTGTGTCTTGGCAAGCAATGCCTATGACTGTGAACTTGCAAGTGAATACATCTAAGTGATCTCGGGCTGCTCATGAGTCAACCTATCATAGAAAGTCTCAAAAGAGGGCATAACATGTCTGGCACCCAAAGCATCCATGGTGGAGTAGAAAGTGGAAGAAAAGATTTGATACTGTCCTCGCAACTTTGAGAGTATCAAATAGATACACTCATCATCTGTCTTGATTTTCCCACATCCCTGCAAAACTGTACGTAGAGACTTGAACTTCATCAAGAAGTCCTTTATAGTGTGGAAATTAGGAGTCAAAGAGGTCAACTCTACATCAAGCTAAAGCTTTCAAAATTCATTCACTGTACCAAACAAGGTTGAAAACTTGCCCCAAATAGCCCTAGGAGAGGTCAAACCTTCCAGGTGAAACATGAGATTGTCGGAGATGTTCAGTGCAATCAAACCCATGGCTTCATCCATTTTGTTTTTATGCTGAAGAATATCAAAAGGACACTGCAGGATAGGTTGGTTCTCATCTAGACATGATCATCAGCCACATGACATAAGAAGCCTAGTCATGTGTGCTTTCTAGGTGTGATAATTGTATGGTGTCAGCTGGGCCGCATAGGGGTCCAACATTGAGAGAAGAAGAAGACGGAAGCAAAAGGGTCTTTTCTGAAGTAAATTACAGAAAAGAAATTGCACCCCCCCACAATATATAATTCTATCCCCCGTACAACAAAGAAATAATTACGAAAAGCACAAAAAATAAGGAGAAAACTTGGATGTCAGATGTAGAGATGGAGGAAACAGAAGCCTCTACTTTGATGCCAAAAATAGGAATGCAAACAGCTGAATCATAAAGTCAAACTAGCACCATTGTCTCCATCTCGGAAAGACCTTTTCGGCGATATTTGATTTGTGAAAATTAGACACCGTATGCCCAAGTTACGGCCAAAAACCAACTCCACCTCCAAATAAGAAGCTCACTGGAAAAAACTAGTCACGACATAAAAGTTGACGACTGTTTGCATGTTAAGAGCCCATCAATGATGTCATCATGACTAGTGATAACGTCATCACTGAAAAACTAGACCTGTGGAAAAAAAATTTGAAACACACCGAATTTTTTTTGAAAAATGCCAGAAAAAAGTTTTCCGGCCAGTGACATCACTTGTGGTAGGTGGGCAGTGCTGGGGTTGTGTGGGGGCACGGGGGCACTATGGCGACGCACCAGTGGGGTTGGCTACGCGGCCAGGCCACGGTGGCACTGAAGTGGCGCGGCAGTAGCACATTGGTTGCGTTGCCGCCTGCGGCCAAAACAATTAAAAAATGCCCTTTTTTATTTTTTTTATTTTTTCACCTTGTTTTTCATGTTGTACGGCCCTAGGAGGCTGTAAAATTCACCCAGAAGCCCCAAGGGCCAAATAGGTTGAATTTTATATGGAAATAAGAGATTTTGGGCCTTTTGGACGCAACCGTGAGGTCAGTTTTTGCCCAAAGTGCTCCAAAAAAAAGAACCCCCCAAATCCAATAAAAAACAATAGAGAGAAGACTAGAGAAGCTGTGGCTTTCATCTTTGAATCACGGCTCCAAAAAACCTTCAGATTAGGCAGCAGCAGGGTGGCTCTGATACCATGTAGAAATTGAGAAAAATGGTTTCTCAGAATGCCAAGAACACCTGCATGCATATAACCTGTTGTCGAAAGGAAGCCAGAGAAGACAAAAAAGCAAGAGCTTGGAAATCTCAGTGGTGTGAGAGAAAAATGTATTCCAAGATAATGAAAAAGTACTTACAAGGTTCAACCTATAAAGGTGAACAAAACCCTAAAGCCTAAAAAAGCTAGGTTTCACATTAATAATTAATAAAAGAATTAATTATTAATGCACCTAAGAGAAAGCTTAAGCACTAAAGAGTAATAACTTAATGAATTAAATAAATATGATTTAATTAGTAAGAAAACTAAATATTAATCTAACAGAATGATCTATAAATGCCTCAAACCTACTATAAAATAGGAGGTTCTATCTTTCATAAAAAAATACTTTTTATTGTAGCTAAAAGAACCCATAAGTGTTTATCTTTTTGGGAAAATCTCTACATTTAGTAAGAGATGTATTTTGTTAAATTTTTCATGTTTTACTTGCATTCAAGCCTTAGCATATTTTTTCTTAATAATGTATTCAAACTATGTTATTGTTACCTTTCTTTTGCTAATTATTAGCATATTTTGTGCTATCAATGTGTGTATATGGTCTTATTTACTAATGTTAATCACTTTGTCTTTTAATGGTTTTGGTGATTTATGGATCATGTAACCCTTTTTCTCCTCCATTTTTTTTCTAAACTAGATAATGAATTGTACTATTTGCAACAAAAATCTCAAAATGGTTAACCATTAAAAAATAGGGATGCATGCACCTTAATCAAACACTCACATGTGCTACCAAGGGACCAGATTGCACTCTATGTTCTTTCCACTTCATGCATTTTTTTCTCCTTTCCAACAATGAAGATTTTATGGTGCATCATATCTTCCTTTAGGAAGGTACTACCTCCCTAGATTGAAAGGTTTTAAAATGTTCTAAAAGCTTGTCTAGAAGGATTTGAAATTTCCTAACAAAATTTGCGATTGCCACCTTTACTAAAGATAATCAACTAAACAAAGACACATGTATAGATCATGGCACAAATAAACATGGTGTTGTTTGATTAGGGAATGTTAATATAAAATTTGTGACAATTGATGTAAATTTATAACAATGTGAGATAATGATGGCTTGAGGATGTGTGCTAACAAAATTGATCAAATAGCCTAATCACTTTAAATTTTATCTTATGTGAATGAAAATGTTTTCTTTTTCAAGTAATTTTTTTTGTTTTGAAATTACCCCTTCTTGCATTTAGAATCTAGCCAATACAAACACACTATATATGATCTAACTTATCAAATACAAAATATGTTTACTATTTATATTTTGGGACATTGCAAAATATCACTTGATCAAAGTTTCAACCTTTAAGTCTTTTGTTTAAATGTAAATAAATTTTAATATGAATGTCTCCTCTTTTTGAATTTCTTGCTTAACATATCCATTCTTTTAAAATAGTCATAAAAAATTATCAAAAGTCTTTTCTCAAACATTAACTACTATGCAAAATTTGAAAAGCTCATGAACATCATCTATTTTTTATCGATAGATAAACTACAACTATGGGGTTTGATTCCATATATATTTATAAAATATGTAGAGTCCATATTAGGGTTTAGGTAGACTACATCAATAAATAAATTAAATATACTGCGGAATAAAGGGGGGAAAATAATAATTTACAATAACACATAAATTTAATGTGGTTCACCCAATGTGGACTACATCCACAAAGAAATAATTGTATAACTTCTTTACTTATCCAATGAAGAAACAAATTACAATATCAAGACTTTTACATTTCAAAACCACTTATTAATTAAGCCTTTTTGGTAGCTTACAAAGGTTGATTTTACATACCAAAATAACAACCAACTCCTTTACTAAACAATAGGCATTTTTTTCTTCTTTGGAGACATTGTTGCCTCTGAGCCCCATAGGAGGGGCTTTTCCTTCAACACTCCCATATTAATTCATTTGGGGAAAAACTGTGACTATTACAAGGGCTTTTGATCTCCCTTAAGCTATTAGGCTTTCTCTCCAAGGGCCAATACCTCTGATACCAATTGTTAGGATTAAGTAATACTGAGATGGGGGGTGAATCAATATTACAACACTTTAAATTAAACTTCAGCCAATTGCAAATAAACCATATCAATTTTGAAATGAAAAGAACATAAACACATAACACATAACTCATAACACCATTTTTTTTTTCTGGAAACCCTGGCCAAGGGAAAACCCTGATGGGGATGGTACCCACAACTATGCACTAAAATATTGAATCTGTGTTAGGAGATCTAGCCCTGTTAGGAGTTGAGTATTACATAGTAAATTTCCTTGTTAAAGGAATACAAAACCCTATTAGGGGTATGTAAAAACCTTGTTAAAGGTGTGGTGAACTTACAACTCTTACAATAAAAAATCTATCACAAAAGTGTTCTTTAAGTAGTGAACAATACAAGCATCTGCTATGCTTTGATAGTTCCCGTTATAGCTCTGTCAATCTCAGATCTCACATCTTCTATCTACCTTTACTAATATCCCAAATTTGCATCCATCACATATCCATGTCTATCACATCATTTCACACTTATCACTTCCACAAAATACTCTATACTTATATCAATTCTACCATCCAGTCGACTCTCAAATACAATACAAAACATAACAATTACTTATACAAATGATAAATGTAGAGTCAGTGATCTTGTATTACCAAAGTTTCAGAAATATAAAAATTTCATCTGACTTAGCAGGTTACCATTCCATCTAATCTTCCCTCAATCATCGTGACTGTTCATATGTCATGTTTCATTGTTTCTCATCTTCGCATACCTTCATATCACTTTATCTTCCTGATATCAACACCACAATACGTACGACCTTAACTGAAGGTCATACATATCCCAAAATGTCTTTCTCTATCTTTGAAATCCATAATACATCATATATTATCTTCACTGACCAAAACTATATTGTAGAATATTGTTATTCTAATTCTGTTCTTAGTCATTTTCATGACTGTGTCTCCAGTTCCTATACTCACTTCATGCGATCACTCCAACATAAGTTTTTCCATAAATGACAACCCTTAAGTGATCCATAGTGCTCTCAAACATCACTTTCCAACAAATCTTACATGACAAACGTTAACAGTTAGTGCATTTTTCCTTTTTTGGTTCAGGAGTACTACAACTTTTGCTGTTTTTGTACAATCATTCAATTATAATATATTTTTGTCTCTCCACTAGTATTTTTTGGCCTTTGGTTATTATTTTATGTTGCAAGTTTTATATTTATTGTTAGTTTCCATCTATTTTATCATCCTCAAGAAGTTTCAATGTTGAGAACCTTGCTGCATTACCAACATCTTTTCTATGGAAGTTAGTGAATTATACAAAACAAATTATTGAGGTTTCTAACTTTGGAAATTTCCTATTTATAGGAAAACTAGGAGAGTAATGAAGCATCAAGCATGGAGGCAAATCACCTATTCTTGTTCCACTAGCTTCATTGTTGTGATCTAACTCAAGACATCAAATATGAATCAATATAGTGAAAGCCTAACCAAGTACTAGTGTAGATAATTAGAGATTTAGAGGTTCATCCTCTACAAGCAGGGATCTCCTATAAGTTGCTAAATTTTTAATTTTTCTCTACAATAATTGGGTTTCCCAACTTAAAATTTCCAAAGGAAGCAATAATTCATCCCTTCTTTCCATGCTCATGGACACGTGTTAGTGTCACACTCATTCTAGAGGATGTAAGGTCTTTACCCTCAATAAATCTCATGATGTGGTCATGTGTTAACATTGCAAGATCAAAATGCACTACTACGAGGTTTCTCTTATAGGTCTCCACTCACAAGATGCATGTTTGGGTCATATCTCCATCAAATTTCAGGTGGCTCAGATACATGCCTTGTGAGGTAAAGGCCTTTTTCAAGGAACATCATGAGTATTTATTTTGAAAGGAAAATTCTTCTATGTAGAAAAAAGCAGGCATTCATTGTGGGAGAAATTAATATGTTACCTTCTCATTATGGTGAACCAGTTGAGAAAAGCACAGTTGGCATTCATGCTACAAACATAAATATTAATGATGTAAAATATTTAGAATGAAAATGGTTGTAAAGACCACTATGATGAAATGATCATATTACCAATATGTGAAAAATAGGAGAATGATCTATAAATGCCTCAAACCTACTATAAAATAGGAGGTTCTAGCTTTCATAAAAATATACTTTTTATTGTAGCTAAAAGAACCCACAAGTGTTTATCTTTTTGGGAAAATCTCTACATTTAGTAAGAGATGTATTTTGTTAAATTTTTCATGTTTTACTTGCATTCAAGCCTTAGCATGTTTTTTCTTAATAATGTATTCAAACTATGTTATTGTTACCTTTATTTTGCAAATTATTAGCATGTTTTGTGCTATCAATGTGTGTATATGGTCTTATTTACTAATGTCAATCACTTTGTCTTTTAATGGTTTTGGTGATTTATGGATCATGTCACCCTTTTTCTCCTCCATTTTTTTCTAAAATAGATAATGAATTGTACTATTTGCAACAAAAATCTCAGAATGGTTAACTATTAAAAAATAGGGATGCATGCACCTTAATCAAACACTCACATGTGCTACCAAGGGACCAAATTTGAAAATTGCACTTTCTGTTCTTTCCACTTCATGCATTTTTTTCTCCTTGCCAACAATGAAGAGTTTATGGTGCATCATATCTTCCTTTATGAAGGTACTACCTCTCTAGATTGAAAGGTTTCAAAATGTTGTAAAAGCTTGTCTAGAAGGATTTGAAATTTCCAAAAAAAAATTGGGATTGCCACCTTTACTAAGGATAATCAACTAAACAAAGAAACATGTATAGATCATGGCACAAATAAACATGGTGTTGTTTGATTAGGGAATGTTAATATAAAATTTGTGACAATTGATGTAAATTTATAACAATGTGAGATAATGATGGCTTGAGGATGTGTGCTAACAATATTGATCAAATAACTTAATCACTTTAAAGTTTATCTTATGTGAATGAAAATGTTTTCTTTTTGAAGTAATTTTTTTTGTTTTGAAATATACCCCTACTTGCATTTATAATCTAGCCAATACAAACACACTCTATATGATCTAACTTATCAAATACAAAATATATTTACTATTTATATTTTGGGACATTGCAAAATATCACTTGATCAAAGTTTCAACCTTTAATTCTTTTGTTTAAATGTAAATAAAGTTTAATATTAATGTCTCCTCTTTTTGAATTTCTTGCTTAACATATCCATTCTTTTAAAATAGTCATAAAAAATTATCAAAAGTCTTTTCTCAAACATTAACTACTATGCAAAATTTGAAAGTCTCATGAACATCATCTATTTTTTATCGATAGATAAACTACAACTATGGGGTTTGATTCCATATATATTTATAAAATATGTAGAGTCCATATTAGGGTTTAGGTAGACTACATCAATAAATAAATTAAATATAATGCGGAATAAAGGGGTAAAAATAATAATTTACAATAACACATAAATTTAATGTGGTTCACCCAATGTGGGCTACATCCACAAAGAAACAATTGTATAATTTCTTCTCTTATCCAATGAAGAAACAAATTACAATATCAATACTTTTACATTTCAAAACCACTTATTAATTAAGCCTTTTTGGTAGCTTACAAAGGTTGATTTTACATACCAAAATAACAACCAACTCCTTTACTAAACAATAGGCATTTTCTTCTTCTTTGGAGACGTTGTTTCCTCTGAACCCCATAGGAGGGGATTATCCTTCGACACTCCCCTATTAATTCATTTGGGGAAAAAATGTGACTATTACAGTCAGTAGAATTTATGATTGACAACATGATTAGTCACCACATACCAACAATTTAGTCCTAAATCACTTTTCTTTGTTTGTTGTTCCACTTAGACTTTGTTACATATATAGATAGTAACCAACTTCCATACCATATTGTGTTATAAACTATATAAACAAAGATATAGTGTTATGTAGAACTTGATTTCTCAACCCCAAACTATCTCCTTAGTAAAAAAATAAGAACCATTTACAACACCTTATCTCCTACTTGTCAATTCTTTATTTGTGGAACAAATTTCTCTATGTATTTGACATCTTTAACATCCACCAAGCCCAAGTATTTTTTCAAGAAATAAACCCCTTTTTGTTGCTTGCTTCCTCTTTTGAAGAGTACATGCTAGGCTGTGAGTGAAGATGAGAGGACAACACTCAACAATGTCTCCTTTGGATTGAAGCTTGAGGAAATCCTTAGGAAGTGAAATCCCATTGTGAAAAACTTGACAATTATCACTATCTTAGACATCACACCCAATATTTATTTTGGTTTGTGCATGTGTCAAAGCCCCTATCATGTCTTTTATCTTTTCCTAATTGAGAAGTGCAACCATAGACATGGATGTAATGTCTAAATTTTCTCTATATCTATGGTCAGTAAGCATAAACCCATCTCTAATAACCCATTGAATGCATAGATTATCAGTCCACTCTTTTTTTTAATACACATTACAATTTTTTTTCTCTAGAATCCTTCCCACGAATACTATTTTCCTCATTGAACACATCAGTTGAATAAGAGAATCCATTTTGTTGTGCATACCAAATATATGTGTGGATTTGTAGATTCTAAAATTTATCATACATTCTACAAATGATTTCAAATGAGTATTGAGTTTAGAATAATGTGAATTTGGTATATTTCATCAACAAATTATAATTCCATTAACAACCTTCCAACCTACTTCCTCCTTTCACTCTAGGCAATGTTTTAAATCACTATCCTTGAAATGATCCATAATCTCTACCTTATCATGGAATGAATCCCTCATGGAAATATAAAACTTTTTCTTGTTGTTAATTGCTAAGTTGACCAACTCATCCACCTCAACATTGTTTTCCCTCTAAATATGATTAATTGTATATCCATCTAGATCATCTACTAATAACATGGCCATGTTTAAAATATTGTTCAATCTCCAATATTGTGTCACCCTTTTCCTTACCATGTTTACGATTAATGAAAAGTCTCCCTTGACTCTCAATTTTCTCTTTTTAAAATTAGATCAAATTTACAAGCCAAGAAGGACTTGTAATTCAACTTCATCATTCCTCCCTTTTATTATTTTTTTTAAATGATCTCGATCAAGTATCCCCCTTTGAATTATCAATTATACATTTATCTTTGGACTATCCTATATTCTCACTAGAGGTTCCATCAAATTTTAACTTACACCATCCATATTGAGCCATTTTAAGTGTGGTTTTTGTTCTCATCTTTCAAGATTTATCTCCCCTAATCCTCTTAATGAGAGGAATTTCTAGACCTTGCCAACTCATAAGCATCACATTATCCCATCCTAGGACCTTATTCTTTCTCATTTCCATATTGAAAACTCTATTATTTGCCACCTCCACTATGTCAACTTCTACTTTGTTCTAAAACAACTTCAATGGAAGTTGAGTATCTTTAAATATTTTTGTATTTATTTCTTTCCATATTTCCCATTTCATGATTGATAGACTTATTATCCAAAGGAAACAAAGGTTTCTTTCTTCTTTATGATCATCATGCTTTGAACAATTTTATTATTTCATTTGTGAGTGCACCTCTACACACTATTTTGGCATACAATCATTACAAACATTCCTAAGCAAATTTTTAGCCTAATAGAAGACAATCTAGAATTTCTTCACTCTCATTACAAAGAGGACATTAGGAAGGACCATTATACATAAGCTTTTAAAAAGGATTTGTTGTTAATATTTATTTTTGGATATTGGCCCACAAGAAAACCCCAACCTTGGGAAGCATAGTTTATTCTAACACAAGTGTATTGGAATTTCTTTTTTATCTTTTTCTTTTGATGCAACTATATAAATAGCTTTGAAATTGTAATTTTGATGCAAGAAGGGTCAGAAGATAGGGCTAATGGCACACCCAAACTACCAACCTCCTGTGAAACCAACATACAGAAGAAAAATCCACAAAATAGGGAGAGAGAGAATGAAAAAACCTCATATATTAATCATTATAGAAAGCTTCATACATGTCAGGTTGTAAGGCCTTCCCAATTATAGCTAGCACAAAAGAATTCAATTACAAACAGTCCTCAACATGTGAGGATTCAACATACAACCTTAAGATCTTATCTTCTGTCTAAAATTCCATACCTCACCCCCTTGATCTATAACATACTACTTTATTTATACAAGAGGCTACCAAAACAAGTCGGCCTTAAGATCCAACATTGGAGAAGGAGACAACCAAATTTAGGTCCATACACATCCCAATGATCGATGACATCATTAACTTTGTGACCAAAATAAAATTCACAAGTCGACCTCCAAAATAAACCAAGAAATAGAAAACCAACTGAGTGACTGATCGAACCAACTTGGGGAACAACCAAGCCAAATCGGTGAAAGAAGGAACCAAGCAACAACCAAGCCCTATCGGTGGAAAAAATGAATACATATTGAGAGCCCAAAGAAACTACCGAGCACATCTAACAACTCTAACTTGTTTTTGGTGATACAAGATTGCCAAGAACCCAAGATGCTCTTGCATCAGACACCTAGGGTTTTTTTGAGATGATTCTCTAAATCATGTAGTAGGTACAACCCGAGATGAATCCAAATTAGATTGTGTAATCCATGAACTATCTTCAATCAGTTTGTTCTTCCACATTAACATATATTCTATGTATTATTTTCCTCTTGTTCTTCTGCCAATTCTTTGTTCCAAATTAATATACTCAACTTCTTCTATCTACTTCTTAGGCTAATCATTTAGTAATGTCATTTCTTCATCAGATTCATGATACTCATACAAGTCCACAATGTTGAATATAGGTGAGATATCCATGTCATTAGGTAACTCAATCTCATAAGCATTTCCATTGTTAAACTTCTGCAATATCTTCCAGGGACCAAATTTCTTCATCTTCAATTTTCTATAGGTTCCAAAAGGAAATCTCCCTTTCTTCAAATGAACTATTACTTCATCTCCAACTACAAAATTCTTATGTCTTCTTGATCTATCTTCTTTTTCCTTGTATTTCTGATTACTATGTTCCAACTTATGTTTCATTTCCTCATGCAATGTCTTCATGAACTCATCAAATTCTTCTCCTTCAACACTTATCTTTTCTTCACCAGCAATGTTCCTTAAATCTAATATACCTCTTGGTTGTGTGCCATTAACAATCTCAAAAGGTGTTTTTCTAGTACTCCTATTCACTCAGTTATTGTATGCAAACTCTACGTGTGCCAATATAGAATCCAAATTACTTAGTTTTTCTCCAACTAAGCATCTCAATAGATTACCCAAACTTCCATTTACAACCTCTTTCTATCCATCAGTCTGTGGGTGAAATCTAGAACTATACCTCAACTTAGTACCCAACTTTTTCCATAGAGTCTTCCAGAAATATCCAACAAACTTAATATCTCAGTCAGAGATGATACTCCTTGGTAATCCATTCCATATGACAATATTTTTAAAGAAAATATATGTTATATGCACTACATCTGATATTTTTCTACATGGTATGAAATGTGCCATCTTAGAAAATCTATCCACAACAAAAAATATAGAATCATTACCTCTTACTATCTTCAGTAAGCCAATAACAAAATCCATATTGATATCAATCGAAGGTTTCTTAGGAACATAAATTGGTGTATACAATCTAGTATTATGACTTACTCCCTTTGCAACTTGACAAATTCCACAACTTCTAACAAATTTTTAAACATCCTTATACAACTATGTCCAAAAGTATCTCTCCTTAAGAAAATTCAATGTTTTGTCAATGCCAAAATGTCCAGCCAAACCACTAATATGTTTCTCCTTTATCAAATTAGTTCCTATTGATCCTCTTGGTATACACAACTAAATAACTTTAAACAACATACCATCTTGAATAAAATATTCTTCCCATTTAGTACTCAGTTGATCTTGAATAGTTTCTCTGCACTTTCTCCATGGCTTAGAAAAATCAGGATCGGTTTCATACAAATCCTTCATGTCATCAAAACCCAAAACTTCAATTCTCATTTTGGTCATCAAAGATCTTCTTCTACTCAATGCATCAACAACTTGGTTAGTGACTCCACTCTTATGTTTTATCACAAATTTATAACTCTACAAATACTCAACTCATTTCATATTTCGTTGATTCAACTTATTTTGACTACCCAAATATTGTAAAGCCTTATGATCAGTATACAACACAAATTCAATCAGTATCAAATAATGTCTCCATTTATTTAGGGCTTGAACAATAGCATAAAACTCTTGATCATATACATAATATTTAATTATTGCGTCATTAAATTTCTCACTAAAGAAAGCAAAAGGTTTATCTTCTTGACTCAAAATAGTTCCTATTGCACTACCACTTGCATCACATTCAACTTGAGATACTTTATTGAAATCAGTTAAATCTAACACAAGCAATTCAACAACATTTTGCTTCAAATTATCAAAACTTTTATTAGATCCATGTGTCCACTTGAAATATCTTTTATCTCCTCTCACAGTCTCAGTCATAGGATTACAAATTGAACTAAAATTTATAATGAACTTTTGGTAAAAACTTTCTAAACCATGAAATGATCTTACATCACTAGCATTTTCAGATGTAGGCCAATTCAAAATAGTTTCAAATTTCTCAAGATCCATCTTCAAACCATTAGCTGAAATCACAAATCCTAAATATACACTCTTCTTTCATGAAGGAACACTTCTTAAAATTAATCAACAAATTTTCTTCTTTCAATCTCTGCAATACCTATTTAATGTGTAACAAATGTTCTTCTCTAGTCTTACTGAATATCAAAATGTCATCTAGGTATACAATCACAAATTCACCCAAGAATTTCTTCAAAACCTCATTCATTAATGTCATAAAAGTACTCGGTGCATTAGTTAAACCAAAAGGCATAACCAACCACTCATACAAACCTTCTCTTATCTTGAAAGCAATCTTCCATTCATCACCTTATCTGATTTTGATATGATGATATTCACTCTTCAAATCAATTTTAGTAAAATACCTTGCTCCACTCAAACTATCCATTATGTCATCCATTTTTAGTATAGGAAACCGATATTTCACTATTATCTTGTTGATTGCTTTGGAATCAATACACATTTTCCACTCTCCATTCTTCTTAGGTACTAGCACAACGGGTACTACACATGGACTTAAAATTTCTTGAATAAAATCTTTTTGCAACAACTCTTAGATTTGTTGGTTAAGTTCCACATTCTCGGTAGATGTCAACCAATGTGGTGCCTTGTTCGGTAAACTAGCTCCAGAAATAAGATCCATACAATAATAAATTATTCTCTTCAATGGTAAACCATCAAGTACATTATCATAAATGATCTCTCTATACTCGATGAGTAATTTATCAACCTCTTTAGGGACACTATCGATTCTCTTCTCACTCAGTTTGTTAGGAATCACAATGAAACATACATCATTCTTCTTCAAATCCTTAACAAACTTTCTTCCTTCTATCAAATCAACTTTTGAAAATGTACAAACATAACAAACAGATTCTTCAATCAAAGGTAACAAGATTTTCCTTCTCCCATAAGCTTAAATTGTATATTTATGCAATCTGCCATCATATATAGCATGTATATCTTATTCCCAAGGTCTACCCAACAAAATATGATAACAATCCATAAGCATGATATCACACAACACCTTATGATAGTACTTGCCAATTTTCAAATTCACATAACATTGTTCACTTACCATTAGTGTATGCTCATCCTTGATCCATGAAAATTGATAGGGATTTGGGTTTTTCAATCTTTCCAACTACAAATTTGCAACCATTTCCTGAGATGCTAGATTCTCCAAACTTCCACTATCAATGATTATCTTCCACACTTTATCATCAACTTTGCATATGGTCTTGAAACAAATTTTCCTTACCAGATCTTCCTTATTACTTTCACCCCATAATGCTCTTCTGACCATCAAGTTACTTTCCTTTTCTGGTTCATTCGGTGAGTCTTCTTGCACCAAGGCATTTCTACTGCTACCAACCTTCTTTCTTTCATGTGTACACTCAAATGATCTATGTCCTTCTCCACCACAATTGTAACAAGTTCCTCAAAATCCACCTCTGCTATAGCAACCTATATAGAAATTGTCTCTTCCTCTAGAAGAAATTTCACCTTTCCACTCGGTCTTCACTTTATCCTGATTTGTTTTGTGTTGATCAGATCTACTATTTTCACAATAAGATCTACCTCTTCCTCTAGGGAATCTACCACATCTTCCTTTTTGTCTTTGCTCATGTCTTTTGTTCAATTTCTCCTCAACTTTCAGGGAAAACTGATAAGCTTCTTCAATACTTTTCAACTTATCCAAACTGATTTCCTCTTGAATATCATTTCTTTACCCATTCAAGTATCTAACAATTCTTTCTACCTCATCTGCAGTATGTCTAGATATGATGTCTAATCTATAGAATTATTTAGTATAATCCTTTATTGAGCTATCTTTCTACTTCAAACTTTGCATTCTCCTAACTAGGTTAATCTAATAATCACAAGGTAGGAATTGGCCTTTCAATTTATTCACCATCTTACTCCATACCTTGATTTTTTCTTTTCCTTTCCTCTTTCTATCCAATTATAGATGTTCCCACCACAAGGATGGATGACTTTTTAATTTTGTACTTGCAATTTTCACCTTCTTTTCCTCTGAAACATTTTTATATTCAAAATACTTTTCCATCTCAGTTATCAAATCCATCAACTCATCTAAATCTAACCTTCAACTATATTCAGGAGGATTGAAGTGTGGTGTAGACTTCAAATTTGTCAAATCCTTCAAAAATATTTCTTTACCTTAATCCATCACAAGTGAAGGTTCTGCTTCACCTTTTTCATCTTTGGCTTCTTCATTACTAACATCATCAAGATGTCTTCCTCGGCACTGGGCTATCTCAATAGCTTCTAACCTAGCAAAAATTTATCTTAGCATATAAGCTAAGCATGGATCTGCATCTCACCTCTCACGAACCATCTTGAAACCCTCTGCAATTATAGGTCAGATCCCAATCTATCACCCCATAACAAGATATCAATTAGGGCTTACAAGAAGGAACCTTCAGATCTAACCTTTCTTTGATACCACTTGAAGCAAGGAGGGTTGGAAGATGGGGCCAATGACACACCCAAACTACCAACCTCCCACAAAACCAACACACCAAAGAAAAAGCCACAAAATAGGGAGAGAGAATGCAAAAATCTCATATATTAATCATTAGAGAAAGCTTCATACATGTCAGGCTGTAAGGGCTTCCCAATTATTACCAACACAAAATAATTTAATTACAAGAATTCCTCAACATGTAAGGATTCAACATCCAATCTTTAGATCTTATATTCTATCTAAAATTCCCTACCTCACCCCCTTGATCTATAACATACTACTTTATTTATACAAGAGGCTACCAAAACAAGTCAGCCAACATTGGAGAAAGGGATGACCAAATTTAGGTCCACATGCTTCCCAATGATCGATGCCATCATTAACTCCGTGACCAAAATCAAATGCGCAAGTTGGACTCCAAAATAAACCACTTGGTGAGCAAGATTACTGAGCAACAAAAATTCAACTCGGTGACTGACCAACCAACTTGGGGAACAACTAAGCCAACTCGGTGAAAGAAGGAACTGAGCAACAACTAAGCACCATTAGTGGAAAATATGAATATATCACTGAGAGCCCAAAGAAGCTACTGAGCACATCTAACAACTCTAAGTTTTTTTTGGTGATACAGGATTGCCAAGAACCTGAGATTCTCCTACATCAAATTCCTCTTTCTTGAGCAATTCTACCTTATAACATCTTTTTCATTGTTAAGATACATTTTTCTTTATGCTAAAATGTCCCTTGAACCAACTTCTCCATCTTTTGATAACCTAAGCCACTTTAAATCTTTGCATTCCTAATTTGAAAGCAAAACCTTTGATTGTTCTACATAAACCACAACAATTTTTTCCATAATCTTATAACATTTTGACCCTAAAAGAAAATATTTATTTTCTCCTAAAATAAAGGGCTTATTCCACAAATCCTCCCTAAAAGAAGTAGAATTTATCATATATTTCCTTGTTATAAATATTAATCCCAAAATAAAATAAACAATACCATTAATTTCAATTATCTAACATTTCTTTAGAAATTTAAAACATATCACATGCTAATGCATCTTACTATCATAAAGATCCAACAAAATAAATACATCCCAAAATAAAATAAACAATACCATTAATTTCAATTATCTAACATTTATTTATAAATTTAAAACATATCACACCCTAATGCATCTTACTATCATGAGATTCCAATGAAATAAATACAAAATGCAAAAAATCACCACTCCCTTGCATATTTTTGATGAACCTCCATCTCAATGTCCCCTCTAAACCTTCTAGTCTACTTTTTACCAAAATAAAATATGGATTAGTTTTTTGCTGAAAACATAAGGCCCCGTTTGTTTGCCGAAAGATGACTGGAATTGGCGGCGGGACTTCCAGTTCTGATGCGAATCCATTGTTTGGAACCCCAAATTGCAATTCCAGTTTTGGGTTGGAAAACTTGGATAAGGCCCTAAAATGAGCGACACAATCTTCCCACCTGAGAAGTGGAATTCAAAACCAAAATCCAGTTTTGCAAAAAATTGAACCACATTTTATAAAATCAGTCGGGTCTGCGAATTTTTGGGTTTTGTTTTTGGGGTTTTCATCAAATTTTTTGGGTTTTCATTTTTCATCCGGTTGTTGCGCGCCTCACATTCTCGGCTGGGGTTTTCACCAAAAGCACACCTCACATTCTCGACTAGGGTTTTAACCATCAAAGCACACCTCACATTCTCAGCTATGGTTTTCACCATTGAAGCAATGCCGAGTATGTTATTTGACTCAAATCGTGTTTTAGTTGCTAAAAATTATAGTTATTTTGGGCTTGTTTAACAATTTATGTGCTACCCTTTGTGCAAAATCATGCTCATTTTTGTGTGAAACTGTGTAACGTTAAATGGAAAGTCATTTACAATTTCTCTACTACCCTTTGTGTGAAATCATGCTCAGTTTTGTGTGAAACTGTGTGACCATTAATGGAAAGTCGTTTCAATTTCTTTGCTACCCTTTGTGCGAAATCATGCTCAGTTTTGTGTGAAATTGTGTGACCGTTAATGGAAAGTCATTTTAACAATTTCTCTGCTACCCTTTGTGCGAAATCATGCTCAATTTTGTGTGAAACTGTGTGACCATTAATGGAAAGTCGTTTAACAATTTCTCTGCTACCCTTTGTGTGAAATCATGCTCAGTTTTGTGTGAAACTGTGTGACCATTAATGGAAAGTCATTTTAACAATTTCTCTACTACCCTTTGTGCGAAATCATGCTCACTTTTGTGTGAAATTGTGTGACCATTAATGGAAAGTCATTTAACAATTTCTCTACTACCCTTTGTGTGAAATCATGCTCAATTTTGTGTGAAACTGTGTGACCGTTAATGGAAAGTCATTTTAACAATTTCTCTGCTACCCTTTATGTGAAATCATGCTCACTTTTGTGTGAAACTGTGTGACCATTAATGGAAAGTCATTTAACAATTTCTTAGGAATCTTATATCACTAAAATAGGAATGTTATTGCAATTTGCATCTTTCATGAATTAGTGCAGCATGGTTGAGGTAATGCATTGTCTTGCAGTTGCGCATAAATGTTTGTACATAGCCTTTTCTTTTGATTTCATTGTTTTCTCATCCTGCTTAATAGCCTGATTGTTGTACACCAATGGGTTTAATTTGAATCTTTCTAGTTAGATCTCAACAATTTTAAATTGTATGCTCTCAAACTATTGTGCGGATTATTTTCATTCCTATATAAGTTTTATGCATATGAATTGCAAACTAGATTTACATAAGAGTTACCATTTGGCACTTTTAATCAGTGAAATGCATATATTGTGTCAGGAGTCATGTGGTTCTGGAATGCAAGACTTGTCTTATTTCTATCACTCTTTGAATTTCTAGGCCCTAGGTTCATTGGCATAAGTATAAATTATCTATCTTATCCTATGTAGAATAACAAGACAATGACGTGTTAAAAGAGCTCACATGCTTAAAGATTTGCACTCTAATATGCATCAAAATTCTCCCCTAATATGCTTCAAAGATCTAATCTAATAGTCTAAATTGATTTGATTGCTTCAGATCTTCTCATGTGTGGAAAAATAATCATGCACTACACCATTTTAGATAGGAAAAAGCTTAATTTACAACATTCTCAGCTGTATGATATGAGAAAGATAAGTTTTAAAACTGTAAATGAAACAAAGCAATTATAGGCCCATGATAGCTTTCTATTTTTTGTTGACCACATATGTGGGTTTTGTTTATCTATTTTACTAGTATGAATATTACTTTCTTCTCATCAACTACCAAGCTTTGAACAAAATATATGTTTTACTATACATCTGACCATATTGGGAAAGTTTTAGGATGTACCAAGATAACTATCTTTTATGTGCACTACATATCTTGGTTTAGTGGATATGTTTTAAAATAAAACTACATTTTTTGGAAACTTGCAAATATACTTTGTGTTTGCTCAGTGACACATACTCCAGTGTAGTATAGGAGGAGATTGGCAAACCAATTCTTTTGATTCATTTCAGTATAAGCCTGGTGTTGGCTTTTGTTTATACGTATATGCGTGCGTGTTTTGGGTCAACTGTGCTATGAAAAACCCACTTATTTTCTTATTTTCATATATACGTAATTTATTGAAGTTATGCTGAATACTTTTATATCCACCTTCAACAACACCACTTTAAGGCTGAAAGTAAAGGTCCATAACACTGTTCTTACTAGCACAGTCATATTTTTGGTGTACAAGTATTAATTTCAACCTCATATGTGCAAATGTTTACAGCAGAGGAAGTAGTGAAATTTGCACATATGAGGTTGAAATTAATACTTATACACCAAAAATATGTGAAAACAGTAATAGTCCAATGCACAAGTATTAAGAATTTGTGAAAATAGTAATAGTCCAAGAATTTGCACATTTGCAAATAGTAATTTACAAGTATTAATACTTATACACATTTGCAAAGGAAGTATCAAGAATTTGTGAAAATAGTAATAGTCCTTATTTCTTTTTAATGGTAGACCAAAATTGACACATGTCAAAACTATCTCCTTGTGTAGCATTTATTTGTCAAAACAAAAAAAACTAGAAAAATCACTAATATCTAGAACTTGCTAGCTTGATCATGGGGACTAACCAAAGAACATTGATTATAAAATGTCTTAAAATTACTTTTATTAGTAGAACACTTTCATGAAAAGAGTTAGAAAAATAGAACATGAATAGCATGCTACCAATATCTCCTCGCTAAAATCATTGTGTTTGTCCACATTTCAGGCCATTGATGGATCTTATTAAGAATATTGACATTCTAGGACGGGTAGTTGTGGAGACCACATATTCTCATCTTCTCAGAACTCTTCTTGCTTGTGTTGTTGTAGCCATAGTAGTGGTGGCCCAAGAAGGCAATGCACAAAAGTGTAAATGAAAAAGAAAAGGAAATTCTTTTTATAGAATGGTAATTCATTCCAATGATGTGGATTGTCATGATCAGATTCGCATGAGTAGGGGAGCCTTCTTTCATCTAGCTACTATCCTAAGGCTGAAAGGAACCTTGACAGATATGATACACTTGACGTTAGAAGAACAACTTGTGATGTTCCTCCACACCGTTGGCCACAATCTAAGGAACTGCAAGATTGCCCACAACTTTGGGCACTCAGGAGAGACAATCAGCTGATACTTCCACAAGGTGTTGAAGGATATCTTAGGACTCCACAAGGATTTCTTTCTACCACCTAGTCCAAACACTCCTCCTAAAATTAGTGGGAATGAACATTTTGATCCATTCTTTAAGGTAATTGTTGTGTTGTTACAAATTTCTTGTATGGATTTTTATCCTTATCATATTATTGGTTGACCATAGAATTGATGATTGTATCATATTGTATAGGATTGTGTTGGAGCTATTGATGGAACCCATATACCAGTCACCGTCGATGTCGACATGCAGGGTAAATATCGTGATAGAAAAGGCAACCTGTCACAAAATGTTATGGGTGTTTGTTCCTTCGATCATAAGTTTTAGTACTGCCTTGCTGGTTGGGAAGATTCTATCACAGATAGTCATGTTCTAGCTTCAGCTCTGTCAAGAGTAGATCCTCTTGTTGTTCCCCCCGGTAATCCAAATCATAGTTTAATATACTCAAGGGTACAATCAATGTTTCACATTTTAATAATATACTTTATTTATGTAGGAAAATATTTTCTAGTGGATGCTGGATATCCCAATGCACCTGGATTTCTTGCTCCTAATTAGTGTACACACTACCACCTAAAGGAGTTTTCAAGAGAGAATCCAATAAACTCTCAAGAAGAGTTGTTCAACCATTGACACTCCTCTCTTAGAAACTCAATAGAGTGTACATTTGGTATTCTCAAGCAGCATTTTCCAATCCTGAGGCATGCCACATCTTATCCTATCATGACACAAGCCCATATTGTATTAGCATGTTGCATACTACACAACTACATTATGTTAGAGGATGGAATTCCATCAGAAATTCTCACTGAAGAGGAAGATGATCGTAATGGGGTAGATGTACCAATGCTGGAGACATATGGGTTGTCTCAGCATGATAGAGACTAGTGGGCATAGTTCTGAGATGATATAGCAAGTAGAATGTGGGAAGAGTATAGATCCCAAGAATAGCTGTTCTTGTATGACTCAAGACTACATGATGGTTTCCTTTTTCTTCTCTTTTTATCTGCAGGGTATTGGACTTGTATGGGTCAATGTGTTTTATTTGAGTAAACTGATGTATGAAGATACTTTAATAAACATGATGGTTTCCTTTTTCTTCTCTTTCTATCTGCAAGTATTGGACTTGTATGGCTCAGTGTGTTTTATTTGAGTAAACTGATGTATGAAGATGCTTTGATATACATGATGGTTTGCTTTTTCTTCTCTTTCTATCTACAGGGTATTGGACTTGTATGGCTCAATGTGTTTTATTTGAGTATGGCTCTATGTGTTTTATTTGAGTAAATTGATGTATGAAGATACTTTGATGTACATGATGGTTTCCTTTTTCTTCTCTTTCTATCTGCAAGTATTGGACTTGTATGGGTCAATGTGTTTTATTTGAGTAAATTGATGTATGAAGATACTTTGATACCATTAACAACAATTTGTATACACAACATGGCATACACAGAATTATTGCTAAACATGGATGATATTGGTAAGACGAGCTAGATATCTCCTTTTTCGAAGAAGATAATGTGGACAAAGGAAATGGAATGAAATTTTCTAGACTTGCTCCTTGAGCAAGTACAACTAGGCAAAAAATGTGACAGAGGCTTAAAAAAAGAAGTGTGGTCCGCAATTGAGAGGTGGCTCAATGCTAATATGAACCTCCATCTATCCAAGGACAACTTCAAAAATAAGTTGAAAACTTGGAAGCTTGCCTATAGAGTGATGAAAGAGCTCAGGAATACAAGTGGTTTTGCTTGGAATGAGGCAACTCAGTGCATGGATGTTGAGGATAGTGTGTGGGAGGAGCTTCTGAAGGTAGGGTGATCTCTCTACTATTTTGATGGAAATAATATTGCCTTCTTTTAAAGTTAATAATGAAAGACAAAGAACCTAATCCATTTATTTATGCCAACATGCAGAGAAGAGAGTTCAAAAATGCCAAAGTGTATAAGAGGCAGCCCTTTGTGTACTTCAATGAATTGGCTGCAATTGTGGGTAATGACATTGCTGAAGGTAATGTAGCTACCACAGCCCTTGAGACTGAAGAAGGGAACCCTTTGGAAGATCCATTCACTATGAATGATGAAGAGGACCTTGGTTTCAATATACATCTTGATAGTCCTGTTGATTTGGATGAAGACCCTTATAATTCCAATCAGTCCACTGCAACAGCAAGTACTAGAGGGACTCCTACATCATCAGTCAGAAAGGTGGGAAAGAGGAGGAAGGCAAGTATGGCCGCTTCCTTGGAATCCATGTGTGAAACAATGAAGAAAATAAAAGAGGGCATGGGCAATGTTCACCTTGTCCAAATTGATGAATCTACTCATGACAATGCTTTGACGAATGCATATAATGCTCTCAAATCCATCTCTGGATTGAGATGAGGTGTATTCCTGAGGGTATAAGAAACCTTCATGGGTCAATGTGAAAGATCCAAATGGTTCTTATTGATGATTGAGGATGAGAGAGCGGACTGGATTGTATCCACATATGGTGATTTATAGTTATATTTAAAAGGACATCTAATTCTGTACTATTGTGTGATTTTAAATGTGTTGGAATCCTATAAAAGGCTATAAAACTGACATGATGCTATACTCAATGTTCTTCTGATTTGACATTACTATGGTAACACTTCATCTCACTGTTGTTCCTTTTTGAGACTATTGTTCATTTATCATATAGATTGTTGTTCCTTTTTGAGACTGCTAAATGTGATATTCTCTATTCAATGCAGCTGCTCTACATGCAAGATCTATGTTTTACTTATCTAAACGTGTATTCCATTTTATGTTGATCTTTAAGAATGACTACTTCCTATCAACATATGCTTTCTATGTGTGAACATCTACTATCATTAGCTTGTCTTGTTGCTCCTTTACGTGATTTGTTGTGTGCAGTTGAACAGTCAAACCTCTTTCTGGCTATTTAATCAGGCTGGGCAAAACTTTTCTCAAACATAAAATATAATCATAGGCCACATGGGAATCTATTTGTGAGAATAAGTTAAATATTTTCTAAACTTAGATAAGTCTAAACAATAGTTTAGTATTATTATAATGCTATGTGATACCTTGCATATGTAAAAATATCAATTGTAATATGTTGATACCCTGCATAGGATGATGTGAATATTAATTGTTTCCAACTCCTATTATCATCCACGATTCAATTATATCTGTCAATATATTTAGTTCTTAGAAATTATGTTTGATGACAAGGTAAAGGTTCCCATAGAAAGCTCAACTTGTTGAGTATAGGATATGAATCACATTCTACAACTTGCTACACCAAATATTGGCCATGCTCTATAATCAGCTCTGTATACTAGATTCTACAGATTATATAAACACTTGAGCATATACAAAGATCTGATAATATGAATTAATGGTCAAGAAAGATGCGGTAAATTATATTTATCTTTATTGGCACTAAGGGCACAAGGAGGCAACTCTCGATAACTTGGTCATGATTTAAGTTTGCTGTAAAGATCTAAGTCTTTGAGTTGAGCTAGTAGATTTATTACTTTCCTAGACTTAAGTAGTTTGCATTGTCCCATCCAAAATATCTTTATTGTTATAGCATATGAAACTTTCCTACAATACTATGTCATCTAACTCCCAGACTCCTCACAGGTGCAACTCCTAGACAAGAGGATATATAAGTTAAAAAACTTCCTTTGAATCAACCTCATGAGCTAGCTTTAAGCTAGGTTTGGGGAAACAATTGAAAGTGGAAAATTCATAGCCATACCTGTAGAGAGAAAGGAGGAGCTTTTGTGGGCTTTAGAAAATATTTTCCATGTAAATATCTGTATTTTGTTGAAGAAATAGCATGCTTTTGACATAGAATAGATAGCGGGTGCCAAACCCTCATGATAGGAGCAATAATGAAAGGGTAGAAAATGGTTTTGCATTGGAAAGAGGCATATTTTATACAAATAACAATATTCTTAGTAAAAGAGTAGCATATCATATCAATAAAAGAGTAGCATATCATATCTGAATTTTCAATCATATCAATGAAATGGAACAACTATCATAATGCCTAAGACAGTAATAAAATAATCAGTGACTTCAATTTATATTCATGGTGAATTTGGTCCTTTAATAAAAGTGACATCAAATGAAAAGGATTGGAGGGAAAAGTAGTGAATATGGGAGTCATAATAGATCTTGATGGGGTGACCATTGTTAATAGAAAAGAAGCATTGATTTTCCATTGTCCAACAACATGTGACAGTCATTGGAGGAAGGCATAGCAGTGATCTCAAGATGTGTTAAAAATTGATCTATAATGTCAATGATCACTCAAGGAGAAAGGTTCAAAGCATATCATGAATGGCATAGATCACATGAAGACACCACTATTAAGGCATGCCATGGATAGTAGTTGCAAGACAAGATGTTGTCTTCTCACTCTTAAGCAGTAGTCAAAGCAGTAGAGTAGTAGTGGGGTTGCACACTATAGTAAATAATGGTGATATGTTGTCTTGTACAATAGAGACATGGGAAGATAGGAGAGCAGCCATCATACAAAGGACAACATCATCATCAGGGATCCAAGTTGCTTGCATTGATCTTGTAGATTAGAAAATTATGAATGATTAGACTTTAGAAATCAATGTTGATACAGTAAAAATCAATTCTATTTGAAATCATACAAAAAAAAAAGAATATGGTCATTGTGATAGACCTTAATACTATCTATTTCTCACACATAGATAGTATTTAACTTATTCTCACAAATAGATTTGGCATGTGGCAAATGAATTACCTAATAAATGGATGAGAAATTGCCCACCCTTGTCCTTACTTCAGCTATCTAAAATTTTAGTATAATGTCATTTGAAGCCTTACTTCCAAGACAAAGGATCTTAACAAAGTTTTAAACAAATCAGTGGTTGTATAATAGTATACACTGGTTATAGTATTTAGAACATCAATCACAAAGTATCATTTACAGATGAATCAAAAAGACATGAGACTTTGTGATTGATGTTAACAACCACTGGCATACAGTCCAATCAGTGGATAATCTTAACATCTTGAACATGCATTACATGTTCAAGATGTTGTTAACTTTATCCACAGATTGGACTGTATGCTAGTGGCTGTATAACAGTATACACTGGTTACAGTATACACTAGTATATCTCCATTACAAAATATAGTTTTTCAGCACTCTTACAAGAAATGGAATTCAAAGATATTTATGTTGGAACACAAGTTGAACCCATCTTGCTCTCTCAATTGCCATGCAAAGATGTTTCAAAACTTCTCTTGGGATCATGTGTCAACCCAATCAAGTTATTTCTTTCATTTTTCTCTCTTGTCCTTTGAATTTTGAGTGCTTTCAGAGGTCCATCAATGGCAGTCATCTCCAAAACTATGTTTTGATCATAATTAACATATTGTGAAACTTGGAATTTGGAGTTCTGATCCAATGTGGAATATTTATGGATTTTATGAGCTTAAATATTTCTTTATGTTGCAAAATGTAATAGTTGTGCTCCTAGCTATGACACCAATTAAGTGCCCTTGTTGCATGTATGCCTTGCTTTCAAAGTTATTGGATATGGTATTTTTGCATATTGGTGCATATTGGTTTAATGTTTTGGTATTGCAAGATCTTGCCCTCCCTTGACCATTGATTTCATTTGTTAGTGTTGTTACTTTTATGCCTTGCTTTCAAAGTTACTGGATATGGTATTTTTGCATATTTTTGCATATTGGTTTAATGTTTTGGTATTGCAAGATCTTGCCCTCCCTTGACCATTGATTTCATTTTTTAGTGTTGTTGCTTTTAACATATTTAAGTGGAATACACGAAGGAGTACAACATGATGAATGCTTCATTTAATGCATTGTTAAGTTGTAGTCTCATAACTATCCATTTCTAGTTCTTCAGACATGATTTTATAAATGTGTTTTGGTAGATGACTATATTGTTCATGATTCTGTATGTATATACCCTAACCTTCTTGTTATTATTGTTGCATTATGAAATTAAGTTAAATAATTCTACTTTGTTCAATGCTCTATTTCATCTTCAATTTCTTTTCATTTTTCATTCATTTTTAAAAACCATGTGATAGGTACAGAAACAGAAATGGATAGTTATGAGACTACACATATGATGATAAAGTGAGACTACACATATGCTAACATTAAATATGTTTGAAATAGCTTCTAGATTTGATTTTGTAAATATTTTTGGCATCAACATTTATGAAAGAACTCTGTGATCCTTCATCAGGATGGAAGAGAGAAAAATTATTGAAAGAAAAGTCCATCATTTTGGTCTATTGCAATCATTTTGGTCTCTTTCATCCTGATGATGGATCACAGAGTGTGATCCAAAACTATCTACACAATCGAATCCAGACGCTATTTGAAACATTGATGCCAAAAATATCCACACATGATGAAAAAAAATGAGCTATCTGATAATTATTTACTATTCATGTTTGTAAATGATCAATATTTCTAATGGTACTCCTTGGTGTATTCCATTTAAAAATAAACAAGTTTTATTTTTTCTATCATGTATACTTTGTAGATGCAGGATTGACCATCTAAAAATATAGAAAGTAATGGGAAGAATGAGCGGGATATGAGATGGTTTCTCATCAAATGTGGGGCATAAGGGCATAGAGCATGAATTTCCTTGCATTTTATTATTTAACGGTGTGTTTTCACACCACCATTCAGTTCATGGATATTGTTCTTCCCCAAAACTTCTATTTGATGCTATAGTTGTGTCATTATATTTTTTCTATAAATTTGTAATATCAACATAAATGAAACTTTTTCAATTTGTACTCATAGAATATAGTCATGTTATATATGAATGAACAAAAATAGTATGAATGAAAAAAAAATTGCTTGATACAGTGCTGATGGCTATGGTAAATGTCCCTATGTGTGAGTGTGGTGATGGATTGTGTTGCATGTTAAAGACGTCACACACGTGGGATAATCCAGATCGTCAATTTTGGAGTTGCAAAAATAAGAAAAAGGTTGTTAATTACACAATATTTAAATGTTTACAAAGAATAAATATTAGTCATTATAGTGAGACTAACTTAGATTTGTATTGTAGGATGGCGGTGGATGTCAATATTTTCAATGGGCCAATGACACCCCGTCACTGTCTACGTCATCTGCATGTTCTCCACATATACCTGTTGTGGATGACAAGTGCAAATTTTGCAAAGCGCTCGAAAAAGATTTTGCAAAAGCGGAGGCTATGTATAAAGCCAAAGTCATGTTTTTATGATGTTTAATTTGTGCAACAATTGTACTATTTAGTTCAGCCATTTATTGGATCATTATGCAGAAACAGATATATATGTGGACTAGATGACTTATTTATATTTTGATGTGATATCGAGCAATGCTATAATTACTTTCTTGTTATAATATTGTTTATGTTATTGTATAAAATTATTAAAAAAAGTTAAGTTTACTCTTCACAATATTGGAAAAAAAATATTAAATTTTGTTTATGATTTTCTATATAAAATATAAATTAATAAAAAAAAAACTATAAATAAAAAATGGACAACAAAAATAAAATATTAAATTAAAACATTATATTAATTATAAAAACTTAAATTTTCTTCTCAAAATATAATTCCAATTGAAAATGTAGAACCAAACATAGAAATTGGATAATGTAATTCCAATTCCAATTTGAAATTGCAAACCAAACACATAAATAGGAATTTGTCACTTCCAATTCCAATTTCGAAAATGGCAACCAAACGCAAAATAAGGATTGTCTCAACCATCTTCCAGGTGAACCAAATGGTCCAAACTATATTCTGAATACACAAAATCAGAATTTCAAAACCTGACTTTGAGATAATTAGGTTTTGTCTCAAATTCCAATTCCCGCAAACAAACGGGGCCTAAGGCAAATCACGAGGAGTCCATTTAGTTGCATCAGTCCTACTCTATCATTTTTTTGAAAAATCCACCTAGACCCCCGAGATTTTGGATCCCCCCCTTCAAATTCTAATCAGACGTGTAGAAAAAGGGAAGAAAATTTATTAAATTGCAAGAATTATAGTGAGAATCGTGAGTTAGAATTGAAATATATATCTTAAATCAAAATAGATAACATTGGAAAATAGCAAGAGATGATGGTCGAAATAGGGCTTGCATGGAGGAAGATGATACTAATGGCTGGGATGAGGTTGGCATACGTTTATGTTGCATTATGTTCAATGTCTACATGCATGTATTTTCAATTTCCATTTTTCAGTTGGTATTTAGTTTGTATTGTATTTATGCTTTAGCATTTTAAAATTGTAAATCCTTAGTGCTTGTAATTATGAATTAAACAAAATGGAATTGAGTAATTTGCATAATCTTTGCCGATGAGTACGAGCTTTATAAGCTTTGTTGAGAGTGCATTTTAGAATTTGGAGAGTGTATAGTGAGTATTTTTTAGGGTTTTATGGCAGTGGTAGGAATTTATTATTTACGCTTAGGTTACTCCCCTAAAAATTATATTTATTACCAATTAAGATTTGTAAAAGAGCCCTAGCAACTTATGCAATAATTTGTGAGTTTTTTTCCAAAAGCATTATGGGAGAAAATTTCAATCTGAATTGACTGTGGTAGTCGTGTTCCTCATTTTATGTTGAAGGTATGAACTTAGACTTGGCTTGATTAGATTTTCTTTTCTTTCTAAGAGATGGGGAAGCTCAGGAGCTACAAGGCCTGAGTAGTGGGTTGGTAGCATAAGTGATATGTCAACTTGGCACTAGAAAACTATTGTTCTGTGTACTGGTTGACAAGGCACTAGAAACCTGTATTGAAAATGACTTATTTTCTCTTGTTACAGAACTAAACCATTTTCTTCCATCAGCTATTAATAATATGATTATGGTTGGATTTGTGGGAGAAGTGTTTAAATTCCTTTTAATATCAGTTAGGTTGTGACAAGAATAGATTTTTTTGGCTAGCAAGTTTTGTAAATGGATTCGGAAGATAAGATTAACTTGCACAGGGAAATAGGTTCTCATTCCATTATCCAAGAGAGACCAGACTATCAAGAATTTGATCTTGGGACCCCCTAGTGGCAAATCTGGGAGCTTTACTATGGAGTGACCAGCCCTTCACAAGGTTGGGCTTTCTCAGTGTGGATTTAACCTGCAAAACCACAACTAGCCATTGACCCTGATATTGTGTTCTAAGATATGGACCTGCTAGGATATAAACTCAGGACATCCCCTTAGGTAATTCTTGGGATCTTTCTACTTAGCCACCAACCCTTAACAAGTCCAAACCTTCTGAGAGTGTTGATATAACCTAGAATAGTCTATATGTAGGAGCATTTGTAACCAAAATCTTGGCCCTTATTACATTGACATGGTCAGATTGGAAAAAGCTATTTTTTGTGTTGGGATGGTTTTGGTGTATTTGTTTTTAGGATCAGATTTAATAGTCAAAGATTACATGTCTCCAAGTAATTTTTGTGAAGAATATGATTTGATGATATCACGGGATAAGCTCACTTGTTGGGTTCCAATTTTTCAAAGTTTAGATGTAGTCAAGATTTTTCTATTATGAGTTCAACCTATCATGGGAAGATTCAGTGAATTTTTAAAAAGCTTCTCATTAATGAAATATTACACTCTGTTTATATTTTTTGTTCAATATTAAGAGAGATAAGACAAACAAAGAAGAATTGACTCTTCATTTTGATTTGAATCAGTCATAGTTCAAAAACTCAGGCTTGGTGAAAACTTGAGAGAACCAATATTTAACTTAGACTTAGGGCTTGGAAAAAACTTGGTGAATATTCCAAACATCAAATGACACATTAGATTGTAAAATAATATTAAAAAATATGCATAACACTGAATTCAAAGAATTCATAAGTAGTTTTTCCTTCATTTATAGATCCAATAAAAGTTAAATGCTCATCATAGCATCTTATGCCAATCTATGTTCATAATCTACATATTCCTTCAATGACTAAAGCTTCTATGGCTCTAGGTAGTTGTATGGGTGCCCTTGAACTAGATAGTAATGCTTCTTGTAGAGGATCAATGTCATCCTAAACAAAAGCCTTAAGCATATGATGTGCATTTATTGAAGTCCTTGTTGGCACCTCACCTTTTGCCTCCTTGTTTACTAATGCATTTGTTGCCCACTTTATTGCCCATCTTTCCATATCAGCAATATTATTTGTAGTAAACATGGTTTCCATAGCCTTTTTAATTCAATTTGAATATGGATAGATTTCATCAATGTCAAGAATCTTATCTATTTCCTTTCCCTCCACTTTCTTTGCACATAGATGAAGGTTGTATTGTAAAAGATAGAGTTAACTTCTTTTGAGTCATCTTGTTGTGTTCTTTTGTATGGATGGCCTTAAATGTGCTCCAATAAAATTCATAGTCAAAAGTCCTACAGAGATGAGACAAATGTGGATGGTGAGGATTCAAAGGTTAGGTGTTATTGAAATGGTAATTCATTGTTTTAACAATAGATGAAATGCTCCATATAAAGGAATTAAATACACGATGTTTCTAAAAGAAATAATTGTTATATCTATTTGAGCATTAAGTATTGTCATTAGTATCAAATGAGTTTAGTTGATAATATAAGTTACTTAGTTGGTAAAGGTTGGAATAAGGAGTTAAACAAGTCAGTCAATTAAACTTACAAAGCCTTCATATCGAGCAGACACAAGGCAAAACATAAAGCTATAAGAATATAGGTTTAACTGAGCATGTTTACCAAGCGTTAGGAATTATTGAGTATCGATTCAGTACACAGTGAGCATTCTACACACCAAGCATCAGTTATTCATTGAACATCGAATGTAGTGTTTATCAAGTTATTCAGGAAATGACATAGTAATCAACAATGGTACATGTCTCTATGAAAATGGTTTACACGGATCTATAAATGGTTTACCACACTAGTACATTTGAGACCTTTTTTCGACAGTTGAACGTCTGAATTTAGACAGTATACTGTCAGTTGAGAGACACTACCCAATGTCATAGTTTTGCAGTCAGAAAAACCAATGGTTTTGTTTGGCGTCATAATTAAGACACCCTTAGCGAACCTGTCATCGCACCTATTTGCGGCCATCCATATTGCATCGCCTAACCGATGCAACAAATACAAATGATAATGACCCATTAGAATATTCCAACGAGTAGCCATCATTATTAACCTGTTTGCAGATGGAAATGCTATTAGTGCAATGGATTTCCATTGCAAGATTATGATGGATGTGCATCATTTATGGTTTGTAACGATGACTATGCTATACATACGATAGACATGCATTGGAAATTTATGATGGACATTCTTCGTTTATGATTTGTTCTGATAATGATGTTGTTAATGTGACAGATACCCATCACTGTTGTAATTCCATCGTAGTTACGATGAAAATCAATTTTTTTTTTAAAAATATATATTTGTCAATTCAAAATGGTGTTCTTGCAGATCTGGTTCCTACTCGTGATTTGGTTATGGATCATTCAGAGATAACTTTGCAGTAGATTTGGTAGTAGGTTGTGGATTATTGAGTCAAGTCAAGAGACTTGGATTTTGAATGGATCCTACCGAATCAAGACTTGTGATAGTGACAGCTCTGGCACAAGAAGCTAGTGCAGTGATCAGAGATGCATTCTTCCTGATGTGTTCATGGGATATATGTGAACCTGATTGCATTCAGATTTGATTCGTGTGACTTCTTTGGTCCAAATTTGATGTGCTTTATTCCTATGGAGTGTAGCAGTGACTTGACTTGGACTTCAAGTAGACTATGCATTGATCAGCTTGAAGATGGAATCAAGCTACTCTTTGCATTGTTGTTGAGATCAGGTTGTGACGGATCACTGGGATCGTCTACCATTTTTTCCATAGTTTCAAATGAGTTAGGTGTGATGTTGAGAAAGTGACATGCAGAACTTGCACATTGGAGATTCATAGATCACTATGGTGTCCGTGATGACTTGGGAGAAGTCTTCTTCTTGGTGAACCGAGCTGAGAGACTTAGATTACAAAAAGTGGATTGTTTGATGTGACTTATGAGACAATGAAATGTGGTAGATGTAAATGTGGTTTGATCGACCCACTGAAAGTATTGACATCCAATATTTCCCTAACAATACCAAATGTACATCATTTCTTCATAAAATGAGTAGTTGTCACATTATTTTAAAACATAAAATATAATTATGAAATATCTAGACCTTTTTCCTATTTGGGCAAACCCAAAATTGACACCTAGGATTACTTGTTGTGCATGACATCTTCAACATGCATGGTCCAACACCACATTGACACATAGGCACATTGATCGAAGTCATCAACTCTATTTCGACAAATATTGCATTATCACAAATATTGCATTGTCATTATTTTGTTCATTCATACTAATTATAATTACAATAAAAAGAAACATACTAATGTAGACTTGCACATTTTTTTGCTAAGTCAAAGTCTTTGGTTTAAATCACTAGACACTCAAAACAAAATGACAAACCAAAGACAACCATGCAATTGTAAAGAAAGGTAATTTGCTTAATCACGTCACTAATTTGTGCATGTCTAAATACTGGTGTCTTTCAAGTGATTTGATTCTTGTCATGCCCACTAAAAATGAGAACACTCTTAACTAGTGAGGTTGTTTAAGCATATAGAGATTAAATACACTCTTTTAGAATGAAATTTTTCTTAACAAAAGATCAAAGATAGATATATAAGTGGGACATATAAAACAAGGTGAATAAGAGTAGTACATATTAAACAATCATTAGAACATGCCAAACATCTAGCATTATTGTACATTTCATTCATGTCATTGATATTCTTCTTCATCCATCTCATCCATCTCATTGATATTAGGAACATCTCGCATCCATGATTGTCGACGACAATATATAGGGACATCAGTAATAAAATAGTACACTTACTATTTTGAATTTGAGCTCATAAAGATTAACTTTCAGAAAAATATGAATGAATGCAAATATACATAAGTGGATGAACATAAATAATGGAGGTACCAAACATTGCCTGAAGTAATGAAGTGTTGACCCAGGCTTCAATCTAGTATGCTCTTGTATGATCCAAAACCTACAAGGAAGGAAAAGATGGGGTTAGATCCAAAGGATCTAAGCAATGTCTGGCACCCTATTACTGATCCTCATCTACAATTATGCATGTGCATAGTCAAGCCATACACTTCTAAAATGAACTATGCTATAGAACATGGGTGTGTGTTAATGTGATTCAAAAGATATTATGCAAGATTATTTTATTATGCCTATATAACAGGAGGAGTGATATATTTTAATGGCAATGGACATAGAAATTGCAGTGAAACTTTGTAATTTATTATTATAAGTGGACATAGAAATTGCAGTGTAAGTAGTAGGATGATTGTTCATGAGCTCACTATTTAATATCTGGCCAGGCCATGTAAATGGTACCAGGCCAACCCAATCAGCCCAGCAAAATGTGTCATGTTTATCTTTGTCAAATACACTCATTCACCATTTTGTTCTTGTTCTTCACACAAATATGTCATCAAAAGTAATTGTAAATAATGATTCAAAGAAAAAAGAACAACTACAATAGATCATACCCCAAAACAATATAGTCAACTACAATATCTCACAGTCTCAATTAAATAAACAGTGTATAAAATAATATATGGTGCACAAAAGTAGAAAGTATGCAATGACAATAATAACATTGCATGATAAAATTCAATACTCTTAGTTTTTATTCAAATCTATTCAAAACTCCTATCAGCTCATTGTCCAATAGTTAAACTAACCTATGACTTCAAAGGAGGAATTATGAAATATAGTTGTAGGTAGTTATCTCTTCTATAATAATGGAGGAGTCAAAGGTAATGATCAATGAGGTTTCTGCTATTAGATCATACATTAATACACATATTGTTTTGACTACAATAACATTGCATGATGCCAGAGCTCAAATTCAAAATAGTTTGTGTATTATTTTATTACTAATGTCCCTATTTTATCTAATAGCATCAATATAACAGAGCACCAACCAATCAAATAAGGGCTCCAGGGACACAACAGCTCAGAAACATAAATGTAGGCATCATGGTCACAATTTTTTGGATATCTACATTTATGTTTCTCAGCTGTTGTGATATCTACATTTATGACTGAGCATTCCTCTACTCATCTCTTTAATTTTTGTTTCCATAGATTTCATCATCTGACATTCCTTTTTGGTAAGAGATGGATGGAAATGTTCATGACTCTTAGAAAAATGGCCTGCATACAAATAAAAACTTGTGGTTGTTCAAATGGTAAGTTCAAAGTTTCCCATAATTTGGGAGAAACGAGTTTGGAAAGACTTCAATCTTTCATTGAGGGAAAGGATTTTACTTACGTTGAGAAGAAACCTTAGGATTTTTCACTTCATTTTCAGTGTCTTCTGTTGATTTTCTTTTCAACTCAATAGATATTTTTTTGTTCGTCAAGTGATCAGAACTCGTCAGAATAGCACTTGTGGAAGGATCAGGGCATTTCCTCTATGACTCAAAATCACTCTGGATCTTCTTAGAATGAAAAATAGAAATATTTTTTTCACAGCCATCTCTTACTGAAAAGAAATGTCAGATGGTGAAATCTATGAAAAAAAACTAAAGAGATGAGCAAAGGGATGCGCAGTCATAATGTTTCTAGCAAACATCCTATTAATGCAATAGAAAAGAAAATGACCTTGGAGGTTGCTAAGTCTTTCAAATCAGAAAACCCCTTTGGCTTAGTAATTAATGAGATTGCTACTATTAGATCATACATTAATACACTTACTGTTTGGAATTTGAGCTCGGGCATCATGCAATGTTATTGTTGTCATTGCATGATTGCTGTTGTTGTGCACCATATATTGTTATATACACATAGAACAATAGATTTGGGGACTTAGACTTATGTTCAATCCTTAGTAATGGTTTGGGGAACTAATTACTAGATGAGTGACTACAGTACCCTAGTTTTCATTATTAGATGATCTTGTTTAATTTTTGTTCATTTCATGCAAAGATACATGTAAAGGAAAATAAATTTTTGCATCTAAAGATTACATGTATATATATGAAAAATAACTTGTATATACTATATAAGGAAAATAACTTTCAAAAGAAAATGCAAGAGTATAGGCAAACATAAGAGGATGAACATAAATAATAAGGGTGCTAGACATTGCTTGAAGTGATGAATTTTTGACCCAGGTATGAATCTAGTGTGCTCTTGTGTGATCCAAAATCTGCAAAGAAAAGAGAGATGAGGGTTAGATAAAAAATATCTAAGAAATGAATGACATCCTATTACTAATCATCATCTACAATTATGCATGTGCATAGTCAAGCCATACATTTCTAAAAGAAAAACCAAGCTCATAGTCTTAATGAAATAAATAGTGTATAAAACAATATATGGTGCACAACAACATCAAGCATGCAATGACAACAATCCCTATTTTATTATTGATGTCCCTATTTACATTTTTTCATCAAATGACCCAGAAACATACAAAATGGTCATATATGGTCACTAATAGCCAACTTTCAGAAGAATACAAATGAATGCAAACATACATAAGTGGATGAACATAAATAATGAAGGTCCTATATGGATGGTTCTAATGCTTTTCCATTACAACAATTGAGCATTCATCATTTGGTATATGAACAGGTGAAAAACATGCAGACATCCAGACATGTGTACTATGAGATTTCCTGCAACAAATGGACTTGTGATGATTTTCACAATAGTACATGTGTTGGAAGGAAAACTCATAGTACTACTTAGGAAAATATGAATGTTCATCACCTGTGCATATTAGAGTTGATCAGAGAAGGTATATGCACAACAAAACAAATTTTATTATTGATGTCCCTATTTACATCTTTTCATCAAATGACTCGAAAACATCAAGAATGGTCCTATATGGTCACTAATAGCCAACTTTTAGAAGAATATGAATGATTGAAAACATACATAAGTGGATGAACATAAATAATGAAGGTACCAAACATTGCCTGAAGTAATGAAGTGTTGACCCAGGGTTCAATCGAGTATGCTCTTGTATGATCCAAAACCTGCAAGGAAGGAAAAGATGGGGTTAGATCCAAAGGATCTAAGCAATGCCTAACACCTTATTACTAATCCTCATCTACAATTATGCATGTGCATAGTCAAGCCATACACTTCTAAAATGAACTATGCTACAGAACATGGGTGTGTGTTAATATGATTCAAAAGCTATTATGCAAGATTGTTTTATTTATTGAGATAAGGATATCTTAATTCTACAAGAATAAATGTTTTGAAAAATATTTGAATTTAATTTTGACAATAACATGAGGAGTGATATATTTCCATCATTATAGAAGAGATAACCACCTACAACTATATTTCATAATTCCTCCTTTGAAGTCATAGGTTAGTTTAAAATGGAGAAAGTATACAAACTCACCAATTTAATCCCAAAATTTCATAACATTGCATTATTGTTGCTATTATGGTGAACAACAGTAGCAAGCATGCAATGACAACAATAACATTGCATGATCCCTGAGCTCAAATTCAAAATAGTAAGTGTATTATTTTATTACTGATGCCCCTATTTGATGTCCCTATTTTATTACTACTAAATTTTGGGGTAAAACCTTGCAAGTCTTACACAGACTCAACAACATGGTAGCATTGATCCAATAATAAAAAATACATTACAAATGCCAAGCTCACGGTCTCAATAAAATAAATAGTGTATAAAACAATATATGGTGCACAACAGCAGCAAGCATGCAATGATAGCAATAACATTGCATAATGCCCGAGCTCAAATTCAAAATAGTAAGTGTATTAATGTATGTTTGCATGATGCCAAATATTAAACAGTGAGCTCATGAACAATGCCAGTATTAAACAGTGAGCTTATGAACAATGTATGATGCCCTAGCTTGTAGCCTGCGAGCCATCAAGACATTTCCTCATGAAATGATCATAAATGGGGAGTACCACATAGTGAATATCAACAAAAAAAACAAATAAAGAGAGATCAAACACTTCACACAATGCCTTGAAGGTAATAGAAATGATGCCCTATCTCTCAAAGCTCGCGGGTCATTGAGCATTCCAAATGCTAAGATGTAAACAATGCCACTAAAATTGATTTAATGAGAATACAAAGCTTGAATTCCTACCTTCCAAATGAAAATATGTAAACAATGCTAGTATTAAACAGTGAGCTCATGAACAATGTATGATGACCTAGCTTGCAGCCCGCGAGCCATCAAGACATTTCCTCATGAAATGATCGTAAATGAAGAATACCACATAGTGAATATCAATAGAAAAACAAATAGAGAGAAATCAAACACTTCACGCAATGCCCTGAAGGTAATAGCAATGATTCCCTAGCTCTCAAAGCTCACAGGTCATCAAGCATTCCAAATAAAAAGATGTAACAATGCCAGTATTAAACAGTAACCTCATAAAAATGTATGATGCCCTAGCTTGCAGCCTGTGAGCCATCAAGACATTTCCTCATGAAATGATCATAAACAGGGAGTACCACATAGTGAATATCAACAACAACAAAAAATAAAGAGAGATCAAACACTTCACATAATGCATTGAAGGTAATAGAAACGATGCCCTAGCTCTCAAAGCTCGCAAGCCATCGAGCATTCCAAATGAAAAGATGTAATAATGCCATTATTAAATAGTAAGCTCATGAATGATGTATGATGCCCTAGCTTGCAGCCTACAAGCCATCAAGATATTTCCTCATGAAATGATCATAAACAGGGAGTACCACATAGTGAATATCAACAGAAAAACAAATAGAGATAGATCAAACACTTCACACAATGCCCTGAAGGTAATAGCAATGATGCCCTAGCTCTCAAAGCTCATGGGTCATCAAGCATTGCAAAAGAAAAGATGTAAACAATGTCAGTATTAAACAGTGAGCTCATAAACAATGTATGATGCCCTAGCTTGTAGCCTATGAGCCATCAAGACATTTCCTCATGAAATGATCATAAATAGGGAGCACCACCTAGTGAATATCAACAAAAAATAAAATAAAGAGAGATCAAACACTTCACACAATGCCTTGAAGGTAATAGAAATGATGCCCTAGCTCTCAAAGCTCACAGGTCATCAAGAATTCCAAATGAAAAGATGTAAACAATGCCAGTATTAAACAGTGAGCTCATGAACAATGTATGATGCCCTATCTTGCAACCTGCAAGCCATCAAAACATTTCCTCATGAAATGATCATAAGCAGGAAGTACCACCTACTGAATATCAACAGCAAAACAAATAAAGAGAGATCAAACACTTCACATAATTCTTTGAAGGTAATAGAAATGATGCCCTAGCTCTCAAAGCTCATGGGTCATCGAGCATTCCAAATGAAAAGATGTAAACAATGCCAGTATTAAATAGTGAGCTCATGAACAATGTATGATGCCCTAGCTTGCAACCCATGAGTCATCAAGATATTTCCTCATGAAATGATCATAAACAGGGAGTATCACATAGTGAATATCAACAACAAAATAAATAAAGAGAGATAAAACACTTCACACAATGTATTAAAGGTAATAGAAACTATGGGCTAGCTCTCAAAGCTCACGGGTCGTCAAGCATTCCAAATGCAAAGATGTAAACAATGCCAGTATTAACATTCATATTTTTCCATTAAATCAACAAATGCCATCAAAATAAAATTGAGTTAATGAGAAGACAAAGCTAACATACCTACCTTTAAGAAACTTTTACATCTTTTCATCAAATGACCCAAAAACATCAAGAATCATCATATATGGTCACTAATAGCCAGATTTCAGATGAATATGAATGAATGAAAACATACATAAGTGGATGAACATAAATAATGAAGGTACCAGACATTTTTTGATGTAATGAAGTGTTGACCGGGGTTCAATCCAGTATGCTCTTGTATGATCCAAAATCTGCAAGGAAGGAAAAGATGGGGTTAGATCTAAAGGATCTAAGCAATGTCTGGCACCCTATTACTGATCCTCATCTACAATTATGCATGTGCATAGTCAAGCCATACACTTCTAAAATAAACTATGCTACAGAACATGGGTGTGTGTTAATATGATTCAAAAGCTATTATGCAAGATTGTTTTATTATCGAGATAAGCATATCTTAATTCTACAAGAATAAATGTTTTGAGAAATATTTGAATTTAATTTTGACAATAACATGAGGAGTGATATATTTCAAGATTCAGCAAGATTTCATACCACACAGTGTTCATAGATTACATTCAATGTGTTATTTACGCTTGTATTGGTGGGAAAAGTCTCGAAAACATGCAAAAGAGATTGAATTCAACCATGTTGTTTACATGAAACATGTAGTTTACCTCCAACCTAAATCCGTGTTGCATACAAATTTGTGGACACTATGTGGTATGAAGCCTCTCTGAAGCTTGAAAATGATAAGCATTATGATGTTGAGGTAAGGTATTGTTTAGGTATAATACTGGCATTGTTTACATCTTTTCATTTGGAATGCTCAATGACCCACGAGCTTTGAGAGCTAGGGAATCATTTCTATTACCTTCAAGGTATTGTGTGAAGTGTTTGATATCTCTTTATTTGTTTTGTCATTGATATTCACTATGTGGTACTCCCCGTTTATGATCATTTCATGAGGAAATGTCTTGATGGCTTGTGGGCTGCAAGCTAGGGCATCATACATTATTTATGAGCTCACTATTTGAGCACCAACCAATCAAATAGGGATGTGAGGTGCTCAAATAGTGAGCTCATAAACAATGCATTATGCTCTAGTTGTAGGTAGTTATCTCTTCTATAATGATGGAGGAGTGAAAGGTAATGATCAATGAGGTTGTTGCTATTAGATCATACATTAATACACTTACTATTTTGAATTTGAGCTCAGGCATCATGCAATGTTATTGCTATCATTGCATGATTTATGCTATTGTGCACCATATATTATTTTATACACTATTTATTTCATTGAGACTGTAAGCTATTGTAGTTGACTATTAGCTATAAGCAACATATATTGTGTGAAGTGTTTGATCTCTCTATTTATTTATTTTGTTGTTGATATTCACCATGTGGTACTCCCCATTTATGATCAAATAGACAAATCTCGAATGCCTACCTCAAGTGCTAGTGCCCTCTTCCCACACGGTGTCGGCCTCTTTGGGCACACCAAACTCGAATGCCCTCTTTGTGTCATGCAAAAGTGTAGTGTCATCTTCACGGCAGCTCTTCAAATTCACAAATTAAAAATGACACTTTCTTTTTATTTATTTTTTGTTTATAACCAAATGGGTGTCATAATTTATGAGCTCACTATTTGAGCACTGGCCAATCAAATAGGGACATGAGGTGCTCAAATAGTGAGCTCATAAATAATGCATGATGCCCTAGTTGTAGGTAGTTATCTCTTCTATAATGATGGAGGAGTGAAAGGTAATGATCAATGAGGTTGCTTCTATTAGATCATATATTAATACACTTACTTCTTTGAATTTGAGCTTGGGCATCATGCAATGTTATTGCTACCATTGCATGCTTGCTGCTGTTGTGCACCATATATTGTTTTATACACATAGAACAATAGATTTGGAGACTTATACTTATGTTCAATCCTTAATAATGGTTTGTGGAACTAATTACTAGATGAGTGACTATAGTACCCTAGTTTGGATTATTAGATTATCTTGTTTAATTTTTGTTCATTTCATGCAAAGATACATGTAAAGGAAAATAAATTTTTGCATCTAAAGATTACATGTATATGTATAAAAAATAACTTGTATATACTATACAAGGAAAATAACTTTCAGAAGAAAATGCAAGAGTACAGGCATACATAAGAGGATGAACATAAATAATAAGGGTGCCAGACATTGCCTAAAGTGATGAATTTTTGACCCAAGTATGAATCTAGTGTGCCCCTGTGTGATCCAGAACCTACAAAGAAAAGAGAGATGGGGGTTAGATAAAAAATATCTAAGCAATGAATGGCATCCTATTACTGATCCTCATCTACAATTATGCATGTGCATAGTCAAGCCATACACTTCTGAAAGAAAAACCAAGCTCACAGTCTCAATGAAATAAATAGTGTATAAAAAAATATATGGTGCACAATAGCAGCAAGATGCAATGACAACAATAACATTGCATGATGCCCGAACTCAAATTTAAAATAGTAAGTGTGTTAATGTATGTTGTAATAGCAGCAACCTCATTGATCATTACCTTTCACTCTTCCATCATTATAGAAGAGATAACTACCTACAACTATATTTCATAATTCCTCCTTTGAAGTGTGTGTGTGTGTGTGTGTGTATATATATATATATATGTATGGACATGAGGTCATGAGGTGCTCAAACAGTGAGCTCATAAACAATGCATAATGCCCTAGCTTGCAGCCCGCAAGCCATGAAGATATTTCCTCATGAAATTATCATAAACAGGGAGTACCACATAGTGAATATCAACAACAAAACAAATAAAGAGAGATCAAACACTTCCCACAATGGCTTGAAGATAATAGAAATGATGCCCTAGCTCTCAAAGCTCATAGGTCATCAAGCATTCCAAATGAAAAGATGTAAACAATGCCAGTATTAAACAGTGAGCTCATGAACAATGTATGATGCCCTAGCTTGCAGCCCGCAAGCCATCAAGATATTTCCTCATGAAATGATCATAAGTGGGGAGTACCACATAGTGAATATCAACAACAAAACAAATAAAGAGAGATCAAACACTTCACACAATATATGTTGTTTTATAAGATTTTATTGAGACTAAATATATTGTTTTATTAATATTGTATTAAGACAAAGTATTTTGGGTTAGTTTTATGTTGTTTTATAAGATATTTATTAAGACAAAATATATGATGTAAACTCAATATAACAAATAGAGCACCAGCCAATCAAATAGGGACATGAGTTGCTCAAATAGTGAGCTCATAAACAATGCATGATGCCCTAGCTTGTAGCCCGTGAGCCATTAAGACATTTCCTCATGAAATGATTATAAATAGGGAGTACCACATAGTGAATATCAACAACAAAATAAATAAAGAGAGATCAAACACTTCACAAAATGCCTTGAAGGTAATAGCAATGATGTCCTAGCTCTCAAAGGTCGTGGGTCATCGAGCATTCCAAATGCTAAGATGTAAAAAATGTCATCTAGAGATGTGTACTATGAGCTTTCCTGTAACAAATGGACTTGTGATGATTTTCACAATAGTACATGTGTTGAAGGAAAGCTCAAAGTACTGCTTAGGAAAATATGAATGTTCATCACCTATGCATATCAGAGTTGATCAGAGAAGGTATATGCACAACAAAACAAATAAAGAGAGATCAAACACTTCACACAATGCCTTGAAGGTAACAGAAATGATCAAACACTTCAAAATAGGGACATCAACCATACACTTCTAAAATGAACTATGCTACAGAACATGGGTGTGTGTTAATGTGATTCAAAAGCTATTATGCAAGATTGTTTTATTATTAAGATAAGGATATCTTAATTCTACAAGAATAAACATTTTGAGAAATATTTGAATTTAATTTTGACAATAACATGAGGAGTGGATATATTTCAAGCTTTAGCGAGACTTCATACCACGCACTATTCATAGATTACGTTAAATGTGTTATTTATGCTTGTATTGGTGGGAAAACTCTTGGAAATGTGCAAAAGAGATTGCATTGAACCATGTTGTTTACATGACATGTAGTTTACCTCTAGCCTAAATCAACATTGCATACAAATCTACGAACGGTGCATGGTACGAAGCTTCTCTCAAGCTTGAAAATGATAAGCATTATGATGTTGAGGTATGGTGTGGTAAGCAAAAGTATAGTATCTTGTAAGTTGCTATTGGTATAGTTTTTTGTTTTTTTTTCAATAGTTGCAGAATCCATCTTCTCCTATACTTACACGTATGTATACATTTTGGGTTTGGTTTTAATGTCATGTAAATTCGAGTGAAATAGTAATAATATTTAAGAGCAAAAAGTATGACATTTTAAACAAGTATGCATATACATTATATAACAAGAGTGATATATTTTAATGGAAACACTTAATGAGAAGGATGCCTATATAATAGGAGTGATATATTTTAATGGTAGTGGACATAGAAATTGCAATGAAACTCTATAATTTATTATTGTAAGTGGACATAGAAATTATAGTGTAAGTAGTAGGATGATTGTAAGTGGACATAGAAATTGCAGTGAAACTTTGTAATTTATTATGGCTCAGTGTTGTCTATCCATAGTCAATGTCTATTTAAACTTTAGGATGATACTTATATGATGGCTTAAGTAAATTATTCTTACCTTGAGACTAGTACACCATGGGATAAGAGGATGGTTGTTATAATAGAAACTATGTGGCTGTGGGATACTTTTATATTTTGTATTAAATGATGATAGATACATATGGGTTTCTTCTTTTTGCAACAGTTTATATTTTGATACTTATATCTTGAATTGTCAAATGACCAATGAGTGATAATTTCAAAAGTGTATCATAATTGAAGGCATGTGAATTCATATTGTACTTAATCTGAATGCCATTGTGTAATGTTTTTACTTACGATATTAATCTTAATATATCCCTATGAAGATATCCCTATTTTATTATTGATATCCCTATTTACATCTTTTCATCAAATGACCCAAAAACATCAATAATGGTCCTATATGGTCACTAATAGTCAACTTTCAGAAGAATATGAATGAATGAAAACATACATAAGTGGATGAAAATAAATAATGAAGGTACCAGACATTGCCTGAAGTAATGAAGTGTTGACGCCGGGTTCAATCCAGTATGCTCTTGTATGATCCAAAACCTGCAAGGAAGGAAAAGATGGGGTTAGATCCAAAGGATCTAAGAAATGTCTGGCACCATATTACTGATCCTCATCTACAATGATGCATGTGAATAGTCAAGCCATACACAGACTCAACAACACAGTAGCATTGATCCAATAACAAAAAATACATTACAAATGGCAAGCTCGAGGTCTCAATGAAATAAATAGTGTATAAAATAATATATGGTGCACAATAACAGCAAGCATGAAATGATAGCAATAACATTGCATGATACCGAAGCTCAAATTAAAAACAATAAGTGTATTAATGTATGTTTGCATGATGCCAGATATTAAACAGTGAACTCGTGAACAATCCTAGTATTAAACAGTGAGCTCATGAACAATGTATGATGCCCTAGCTTGCAGCCCTCGAGCCATCAAGATATTTCCTCATGAAATGATCATAAATGGGGAGTACCACATAGTGAATATCAACAACAAAAAAAATAAAGAGAGATCAAATACTTCACACAATGCCTTGAAGGTAATAGAAATGATGCCCTAGCTCTCAAAGCTCGTAGGTCATCAAGCATTCCAAATGAAAAGATGTAAACAATGCTAGTATTAAATAGTGAGCTCATGAATAATGTATGATGCCCTAGCTTGCAGCCCACAAGCCATCAAAACATTTCCTCATGAAATAATCATAAGCAGGAAGTACCACATAGTGAATATCAACAACAAAACAAATAAAGAGAGATCAAACACTTCACATAATGCCCTGAAGGTAATAGAAGTGATGCCCTAGCTCTCAAAGCTCATGGGTCATCATGCATTCCAAATGATAAGATGTAAAAATTGCAAGTATTAAACAGTGAACTCATAAACAATGTATGATGCCCTAGCTTGTAGCTCATGAGCCATCAAGACATTTCCTCATGAAATGATCACAAACAGGGAGTACCACATAGTGAATATCAATAGCAAAAAAAATAAAGAGATATCAAACACTACACACAATGCCTTGAAGGTAATAGCAATGATGCCCTAGCTCTCAAAGCTTGTGGGTCATCGAGAATTCCAAATGCTAATTAAGATGTAAACAATGCCACTATTAACAATGCTAAGATGTAAACAATGCCACTGAAATTGATTTAATGAGAAGACAAAGCTCAAATGCCTACCTCAAGTGCTAGTGCCCTCTTCCCAAATGGTGCTGACCTCTTCTCACATGCCAAACTTGGATGCCCTCTTCGCGCCACACATAAATGCAGTGTCATCTTCACGGTAGCTCTTCAAATTCTCAAATTACAAATGACACTTCCTTTTTCTTTTTTTTTTTGTTTATAACCAAATGGGTGTCGCTATTACGACACCGTCAGGGGCACTTGAAAAAAAAAACACAAAAAACATACACAAATTGTAGTGGCATTGCAAATTGGTGTCAAAATTTGACCCCAAATGTTGTAGTGCCAAGATCGAGACACATTTAATATGGATGTAATCATTTGATTTTGTGCTGATTCCTATGCAATAGTTAGATATAGGTTATTTTTTTACACCATTGATCTTAGGTTTTTTAAGAGGATGTAACCCTAATTAGGTCAAAGCAGTTTGATATATAATTGTAAAATATGTCATTTTAAGTATGCATGCTATATGAGATCATGAAGCAGTAGCCTCACATAGGACATCAGAGATCAGACAAGGGTTTACATGATAGAGAAGATTATTAGAGACAATATCAGTTTAGCAAAAACATACAAGGCTACTGAGTAGGAAGAAGGTTATATTCATCACATTGAGGTGATATTTGATTATTATTTCATAGATCTTATTCAAACAAGCATAAGTTATCATTTACAGATATTCTATTGTTATCAATTTGACCATTGTAGCAGGTTTTAAATCACAAAGTAGACTTAACCATCTTATGTAAATCTCTTAACTGAGTGCACACATAATTTATGTTGCTTAAATCCTTTAACAAGGTAGATCTAGTCGATCTCATGTTACTCCTAACAGGGTAAGATCATCAGAAGTGATCAACAATTGTAGCCTTAATTGACACACTTTATTTACTGCAATAGTGAAGAATTTGTGGGTGTCATCCCCACCGCATTTTTTACCTTCTAACAAGGGTTTCTGCATAACCAAAATACTTGAGTCATGAGTTAACAATTTCATTATGTTATATTGTTTTGTTTACATGCACTTTACATTTACAAGTTATTTGAATGTATGTTATAAACAATGGACTCAGTCGGTTAGTTAAGCATGATTATTGCATATTGTTAATTGTTAAATGTTTTTGAGGGTACTGATTCACCCCTCCCCTCTCAGTACTATATCTTTCCTAACCCAATAATAATCATTAACTAAGAATGGAAATAGAAATAATCTAAACTTAACTAAAGATACATTGTGTGATCATTAAATAATAACTATGACAATATTATTCTAATACCCTCCCTTAATGATCATTCCATTAACTACACCAAATTGGCCCCTAAATTTTACAAACTTGTCTAGGCTTAGAGACTTGGTTAGGATATCTGCAGTTTGATCCATAGTTGGAACATATTGCAATATCATAGTTCCATCTTCAACAAGCTATCTGATGAAATGACAATGGAGCTCTACATGTTTGGTTTACTTGTGGAAGACTGGATCCTTGGTATGATTTAGCACCCCTTGATTGTCACAAAATAAGGTTAAAGCCTTTTCTTGAGACATTTGCATGTTTGAAAGCATCCTTTGTAGATATACTACCTCACAAGATGCTTTAACAATTCCTTGATATTTTGCCTTGGTTGAGGAAAGAGCTACTATCTGCTACTTCTTACTAGTTCATGTGACTGCACCTATACCAAGACTGAAGACATACCCAAATGTAGAGTTCCTATCATAAATAGAACCTGCGCAATCTGAGTTTGTAAAACCAATCAGCCAAGGATCTTTGTTTCTGTTGTACAAAATGTCAAAGTTTGGTGTCCCTTTCACATATCTTAGTACATGCTGCACTGCAACCTAATGTTTTTCCTTAGTGGTTGTCATGAAATGAGATATGTAGCACCTATACCAAGACTAAAGATATACCCAAAAGTATACTTCCTATCATCAACACAACCTGCCCAATCTAAGTTTGTAAAATCAATCAGCCAAGGATCTTTTCTTTTTTCGTACAAAATGCCAAAGTGTCCCTTTCACATATCTTAGTACACACTTTGATGCAACCCAATATTTTTCTTTAGTGACTATTATGAAATGAGATATGTAGCTCACAACATAACTTAGATTAGGTATAGTGGATGTAAGATAGATAAGGCTGCCCACTAGTTACTTGAAAGAAGATTCATTCACCATTGGTGAATCCAATTTGGTTGATAGTTTCAACCCTTTCTCCATAGGTGTAGAGTGAAGGCTTGCAATTGGCCATCTAACACTTATCTAGCAAACTCCTAGAATACTTTGATTGAGAAATGAAAATTCTATCACCTATCTACCAAACCTCTACATCAAGACAATAATGCAAAAGTCCCAAATTAGTCATATCATATGCTTGACACAAATTCAGCTTGATTTGCTCAAGCATATGTGCCCCATTATTCGTAATGATAAAATCATCCACATAGATGACCAGAAAAATAATGTCATGATCAACACTCTTGACATACAAATTTGAATTTGAAGGATTTCTATGAAAACTTTGTGCAACCAAATATGTATTAATCTTGATATACTATGCCTTGGGGGCCTACTCAAGGCCATAAAGAGCCTTGTCTAATCTACATATTTTTTTCTCTTTGTTTGCAACCTTGAAACTTGGAGTTTGTGACATATAGTATTCCTTCCAAATCACCATTGAGTTAGGCACTCTTCATGTCCATTTGATGGACTTTCTAGCCACTCTATGCTGTAATGGCTAGAACCAGTCAGATGATGCTCATATTTGTTGTAGGAGAAAAGGTTTCCTCATAGTCAACTCCTTTTTGTGAGAATCCCTTAGCCACTAGCCAATATTTGTATTTATCAAGAGTTCTATCAACTATGTACTTCACTTTATAGACTCATTTGTAGCTAATGGGTATCTTCCTTGGTGGAAGATCTGACAAAACCCAAGTGTTGTTCTTAAAAAACTATGATGCTCAAATTCCATAGCGTTTTCCCATTTAGGTATCCCTTTTCCCTTTGAATAATCCTGGGGCTCATAAACACTTTGAATGTTGGTCATAAGAGCAAAATTGTCTATGTTATTCTTGCTCTTTCCTTTGGATGATCTACCCTCAATAAGCCCATCATTCCAAACATCAGTGATAAGCTTTTCCCATCACTTGGGATGGAGAGTAGAACCATTTTCTTCAAAATTAGGATGATCATAATGCCTTGGGTTGCCTTGAATGAAATAATTTGGATGTTTATTATCTAGGTTATTCTAAGGGAAATTTGGTGGTACAATGTTATATCTAGGAGATTCCACTAGTTCAGGTTTGGTATCATCATAATCCCTTTCTTTAGGTGAAGCAAATGGAAGCTTAACTCCCAATTTTCATTTTTTTTCCATAGGCTGATCTTTAGGACTCTGGATAGGAGAAGAGAGCATAAGGGGCTCACCTTCTTCATCAAAAACCACATCTCTATTGAATGTGAGATGATTAGTATCCACATCAATCATCCGATAGGCTTTATGATTGTCATTGTAGCCTGTAAGCATCAACTTTTGACTTTTGGAATCCTTGGTCCTCATTGTATTTGGAATCCAAGCATATGGTGTTGATCCAAAGACTTTCAGGTGACTAATATTTGGTTTCCTCCTTGATCATGCTTCCTCTGGGTTATCTTCTTGATGGCTTATGTAGAAGTTTGATTTAGAGGGTACACTGCAGTATACATTTCCTCTGCTCAAAACTTCTTAGGAACATTTTTATGCTTTAACATAGATTGGACCTTTTTTGTAATAGTATAGTTCCTCATCTCAACAATACTATTTTACTAAGGGGTGTAGCAGAAAAGTCAAAGAATTCATTGGAACATAATTACCCCCCATTATCTAACTTAAGAGTAATGATTTGACATCTTGACTCTTTTTCAACCAATTCTTTAAGCTTCTGGAATTCATTAAACACATCTAATTTTTCCTTTAGGAAAAGCACCCACATTTTCCTACTATAATTATCTACAAACAAAAGAAAATACTCGATGCTAGTGACTGATGTAGTATTCATTAGTCTAAAAACATCCACATGAACTAGATGTAAGACTTTGGATGCGCTCGAAGAGTCTCCATCTGAGGAGTGTGATATTGCTTTCTTACCTAGCAAGCTCCAAATACTCCATGTGTTTGTGACTGAATCTTAAGTAAGCTATTTACCAAATTCTATAGATCCAACTAAGAGAGATATGATAATTTGAGGTGTTTATACTATTGATGCCAAAGAGAACTAATGGGTGTACTCTTTGCAGCCATTGCATGCTCCTGAGATTCTCTAGTATCAACAAGATAGAATAATCCATGATCTTTGAGGCCAACTACAATTGTAGTCTTGGAATCATTTTTAAAAATGTGACACTTGTTCGTTCTGAGGATGATATCCAATTTTAGACAATTTTGCATAATTTGGCTCATTGAGAGCAGATTGAGCTCCATGACTAGAACATATAAGTATACAGTGAGAAATATGATTCTCCCACTAGATGTAATTTGAATTTTTCTCTTGCCAACAATTGTACAATCTTCACCTCCACCAAAGATCATTGAATTGAAGCATGTTGTGTACTCTATGAACCAATCTCTTTTGTGTGTAAAGTACTGAGAAACTCCAAAATCATTGTACCAGGCAGATGTTTTGACATTATCTGCTGGTCTTTTGGCCAGAAATGCATAAAAGGCATATTCCTTCTGCTAAGTATGCTCTTTAACACAAGCCTTTTGTTGAGACCCTCCTTGGTTGGATTTTTCATTAGCTAACCATTTCCTACATTGGTTCTTCATATGAACAAGCTTACCACAATAAAAAACATGTGATAACCTTCTTGGAACTCTCCTTAGGTTCACCTTGTCTTTTTGTTGAAAGGACTTGCCTTTGCTTTTGTCTTTGGCTTTGGTATTAAATGCTTGTTCCATAGTAGTTGTCTTGTTGTTTCTCCCAAATTGTTGTTTCTTCTTGCCTTGTTATAGGAGCTTGGTACACATATCATTAAACTTCATATCAAAATTGGTGGGTGCAATGTTGAGAGTTTTGATAAAGTTCTCATAGGATTGCGATAAGATTTTCAGCGTGATGACCACCATATCCTCTTCTTCCATCATTTGAGCAATGGCTACTAGTTGATCACAAATATCTTTAATCTTCATAAGATGATGGTCTTGCAAAGACATCTTATTGTCCAACACAATTGAAAACAATATATAATTTATAAAAAATCCTCTTCCCTTTTCTGATGTTTCATGGAGATCCTTTAGTTGCGTCCAAATCTCTCCTGCTATCTTGATAATCAGTATTTGTGAAAGCATGTTGTTGGTGACTAATAACTTGATGAGCATAGTTGCTTCTCGACTGTTCTCATCATACATGTCTTGATGTTTCTCCACCATTGTGGGATGAGCATCTTTACCAGGAACAATGTTATCAAGACACTGATACTCATAAATCACGAGCATGTGCTATTTATACGTGTTGTAATTTTTTCTGTTAAAGCACTGTCTGCTTACCAACATTATATTGGTCATTGATGTTAATGTATTGGTAGTTGTGAGAGAGATTTCTGGTCTTTTATTTTCTTGATTGAAGTTTCTATTATATCTGCAACTCTCTTCTATGTTCATCTCTGCCTAGGTGGTATTGATATTGGATTAGTTGGCACTAGGATGGATGACTTGGCTCTATTTTTCCTCGCCGTCAGTTCAAGAATTGTCATTCATGACTTTCGGTCTTCCCTTTTATGACTACGTGATGTGGTGATGGTTCCTATTCATGTCTGACAGTGATTATTATTGTTAATGTTACCACTCATTATCTTTGTAACCGATGATGCTTGGAGTGTATGCGTCACTTCATCATCTATCTTTTACAAATATGTTCATGTGTGCTATCAAGAAGTTTACTTAGCAGCTTGGTCTTCATCTTGGTGATTACACTTGAGAGTATTATTATTCATATGTATCAGCAATCAAGTATTATCTAAGATTATTCATCTATTCAATCAATTAGTTCTATGTGTTTCAGAATCACATATCATCATTGTATCAGATTGATTTCTTTGTCCTCCATATGAGTAGTCGTTGTGTTATATTTAAGGGTCTTGCATGTTTAGCAGTGTTTTTTGTTCATGTATTTTTTCTATCAGAAGCTCTTAGCAATGATTCTCTATTGTGTATGTAAGCTCTGATCATTGAGTGATTAGTAAGAATTGAAGACATAAAGGGAGAAAAGTTTTGTAATTGTTTTAAAAATATAATAAAGGAACTTTTTGTGGTGGGATGGGTTGTTTCCCTTAGTGAGGAGGGATTTTCCCAAGATAATATTTGTGTTCTCTGTCATTGTGATTTCAATTTATTGCATTCTTATATTCTGGTTCGAAAAACATTAACATGGTATCAGAGCGGGTCTAAGGAAATGATCCAAACCAGAATAGGAAATTTGGATTCTAGAAGGATCATGATGTCTAATGGATATGATGTTTGATGATTCATTATGGGTGTTTCAATCTCAGCTATTGAGTCTTCTCATATAATCTTCTATGCTGGGGTTTGAATTTGCATTGTTTGTCTACACTATAACTGTCTAATGGTGAAAGATATATTGGTGTATTGTGAGGAAGACTAAACTATGAAGAGATAAGTATTTTATGATTGTATCTTTGATAATGAGCTCATGAATTTTATATATTTAATTCATGCAATAACATTGAGATTACTGAATCATGTATGCTTCTAGCATTAGTTTGTTTGATTCTATTACTAATATCTCTAAAATGCTTCCAGGATGGACCAAGGAGTATAGGATGATGGGAGATTACAACCTGAGCTGATTTGGTGGCTCTTGAAGAAGAAGTACCTATTCAGATGATCTTGTGATCAGTTTATTCTAATAGGAGGATATGCGATTCAGAGGAAGCTTGTGTGGTAGAGGAAGAGTGCCAAAACCTTTTGTAGAGGATCAACAAGCTCATATAGTAGTGTGACTCCTAAAGCTCATTGTTGGAGAAATATTGGAGTTAATTTCATGGTATTATGATTATCAAAGCTTGAGTATGTTGTCCTTGTTGAGAGGGAGTCTTGGCTAAGAGGGAGTCTCAGTATTTAGTTCTATTTTGTTATGATAATCAATGCAGCATGCTGCTTCAGCTGAGAAGGAGTCTCCATTAAGAGGGAGTCCATCTATTCATCACAACCAACCTTGGACAAGGAGGTCAGAAGGTTGATATTAGATTTAGAGGGAGTCTGATTTGAGAATCCAAAAGGTTGATATCTGTCTCAAAGAGAGCCTTATCATCATGAAGACTTCTTAATGAGTTCTTCTTCACGAGGGAGAAGTTTGAGGTGTAATCCCTTGTTAATGAGTACTTCTCTACGAGAGAAGTTCAAGGTGTAGTCCCGTGTTAATGAGTTCTTCTCTGTGAGAGAAGTTTGAGGTGCAATTCCTTGATAATGAGTTCTTTGTGAGAGAAGTTTGAGGTGAAATCCCTTGATAATGAGTTATTCTCTATGAGAGAATTTCAAGGTGAAATCCCTTGTACCACCCTCTGTGAGTAGGCAATGTGGTAATGCATTCTTCTCTGGGAGAAGTTTGAGGTGAAAGCCCTTGTTCCACCCTTTGGGAGTAGCTATGGTGGATCCATCCTTTGAGAGTAGCCATGGTGGAAGTCATGTGTGTGACTCCATGAATTTACTTGTTGTTTCTTTATTTCACCCTCTAGGAGTAGCTATGGTGAATACTATTATGTTGAGATAACAATGTTTTATTGAGAAAATCTATGACGAGATTTTGTTGACATTTTTGTTGCAGCTCCATTATGCTCGTTAGGTTGAGACACACTATGACATTTGAATGTTCTCTCTCTTGCTAAGAGGGAGTGTTAATGTATTGGTAGCTACAAGAGATATTTCTAGTCTTTGCTTTTCCTAATTGAAGTTTCTATTATATCTACGACTCTCTTCTTTGTTGTCTTTGCCTAGCTAATATTGATATTGGATGACTTGGCAGTGAGATAGATGACTTGGCTTCGGTTTGCCTCATCGTTGGTTCAGGAATTTTCATTCATGACTTTTGATCTTCCCTTTTGTGACTATGATGTGGCAATGGTTCCTATTCATGCTCGATGGTGATTATTATTGTTAATGTTACCACTCATTATCTTTGTAACCGATGACGCTTGGAGTGTATGTGCCACTTCACCATCCATCATTTACAAATATGTTTGTGTGTGGTATCGGGAAGTTTACTTATTAGCTTGGTCTTTGTCTTTGTGATTACACTTGAGAGTATTATTATTCATATGCGTCAATGATCGAGTATTATATGAGATTATTCATCTATTCAATCAGTTAGTTCTGTGTGTTTCAAAATCACATATCATTGTATCAGATTGATTTATGTATCCTTCATATGAGCAACTATCATGATATATTTAAGGGTTTTGCATGTTTAGCAATGTTTTCTGTTCATGTATTTTTTCTATCATAAGCTCTTAGCAGCGATTCTTTGTTGTGTATGTAAGCTCTGATCATTGAGTGATCAGTAAGCATTGTAGACATAAAGGGAGCAGAGTTTTGTAATTATTTTATAAATATTATAAAGGAACTTTTTGTGGTGGGATGGGTTGTTTCCCTCGGTGAGGAGGGTTTTTCCTAGGATAATATTTGTGTTCTTTGTTATTATCATTTTAGTTTATTTCATTCTTATATTCTGGTTCAAAAAACATTAACAATTGATGTCATCCCTCCTATTTTCCAATGCACAAAAAACAAGGTAAAAAGTTCAATCAACACTAAACTTTGACCTCAGAGGTTGCTGTAAAAAATGACCAATTTGTACCAGACAGATCCCAAGGCACTTGACTCACATTTTTGTTTAAAAAATCATAAAAAAATATTTTTAGAAAAAAGAAATAATCTTCAAAAAACCCTAAGGAAAAACTACAAAAAACCTATGCGCTGAAAATGGTAGTGGATTTTTCCAAATAAATCATAAAAAATTGCAGTAGAACCCTAGGTCATAAATGGAAGCCGTAGTTCCTTTCATAGGTTGTAGAAATTTTGAAAACCACAAAATGAAATATCGTAGGTTTCTTTACAATGTTTCGAAGCAAAGAAAAAACCTCGTCTCAGGCCTTTGATGCAAGCGTAAAAGACATGACTGTTGTATGCAGAGGTGTCATAGAAAATTATTTTTCCATTCAAAAATGCAGTCATGGCACTTGTAGAGGATGTACCATGATTTTGAAAGAGAATTCATGCAAATAAACAACATTCAAAGATTGGGGGAACTTAGAGGTCGCATGTGGGCAAACAATATAGATCTGAGGTTGAACGGGCCTCAAAAAATGTCGTTGGATTTCTCAATAAAAAACCCTCGAACCTTCTTGCAAAAATAAACACCCATGAAAAAATGAAGAAAGAACAACAATTTGTATTATTAAAAATTGATCAAAAAAACATCTAAAAAACTTTTGCAAAGTTATTTAGGCAAAATATGAATTTTTATGGAAAATATTTTTGCAAAAAAATTGATTTTTCTCTAATACCATGAAATGGTAATCCGTTGTATCACCAATGGAGATGGAATGATCCATATACATGAATTACAAACACAATAAAATGAAACAATCGTTAATTGAGAATAGAAATAGAAAGAATCTAAACTTAACTAAAGATACATTAAGTGACCATTACGTAATAACTACGACAATATTATTCTAATAGTTATTAATCTAAAATCTTCTCAGCACATATCTAGAAAGACAACATTTATAAGTTTCTAAGTAATTTCATAAATCTTAAGGACTAAAATTAAACTTTAAACTTAAGTCTTAGTTCACATATATTTTTCACTTGGTTGTAGAGTTGTGCTCTTTAAAATGTATAAAATTGAAAACAACCTTATTGCCATGCCCTCATAAATCTGTAAATTTTCATGAATGATGTCTCTAAGGGAATTGTTAGGTACCATCTCATCTATACAAGTGATGAGGCCATCCATAACCTCCACATCTTCCTTGAATGATCTCAAGAAGAAAAAATTTGGGTTCAAGTAGTACGCAGCAACATGAATGTATTGGTGGAGTGGTTATTCCACCTCCACTCAATAACATGCCATTAGGTTCCTTTTTATTTTTGTTTGACCAATACAAATGTTAGATGGCCTCCTTGTTTCTACCCATGGCACCATATAGATAATTGTAGAACATTCCCCAATGGTTTCAACACCTAATACAAGAGATTAGATAAAATTAAAATTAGAAAATTACATAAAAGTAAAAATTTAAAAAACTAAAAAGAAAATTAGTAAATTAGAAAATTTAAGCTCAACAACTTGTAAAATCAGAAAATTAAAAAACTGAATAATTTATTAAATTTAAATTGATCTTGATGGTTTCATTGGTGTGTTGTGAAAACAAATATTGAAGAATGATCTTTTGGCCCTTTCCACTCTGGCCTTTATTGAGTATGGACTATCCAACCGCTGAGCACTCACAAAGTTTTTCTTAAGAGAAGGCAATGAAGCTGCAATATTATGCAATGTGATTAAACTGGTGGCAAATTGTGTGACTCCTAATCACAAGCTTCTTTCCATTTGTGTACCCCTCATAAGATTTAGGATCCATTTGTGTTTGTATATTTATTTTGAGATTTTAATAGCATTTTCCTCCAAATTTTGACACATCCAAATTTATCTTTATCTTCAAGGAGAAATTCAATGCAATAGCTAGCACAAGGGGTGAAAAAGAGTGTGGGGTGCCTCATCTAGAGAAGTCTACCAATAATTGCATGTAGTTGCATTGTTCATTACAGTTTGCATGACATTCTTCATGTCCATCTCCATCACCACCTCATGAAACATGTTACATTAGGTCTTGACATTTTTTACTTCATTAGAGGCATTAACAAACCTTTCACTTGAAGCCATTAGAAAGTTGATAATAATGATATTTTTGTTTAGTCACCCATCAGATTAAATAGTGCAGCCCTTCTTTTTTCATACTTCCTTTTTTTCTTGAACTAGAATGTTTGTGTTTTGGATATCATTCTCTAATAAATTACTCTCTAAATTCATAAGGGCTAAATTCCTACACCTTTCTTGCCATAGTTAATGTAGTGACAAATCATTCCTAGTAAGTGTCTCTTGCAACATTAAATGGTATGTTGTTATAGTATGGAAAAATGGCATAAGCCAACTTGGTGTTATGATGCTTTTCATGATCCCAAATAGCACTTATTAATGAAGGTTGTGAATCTAGAGTATTATGAGGAAAAAAAACCATTTTCCTTTGATTGTGAACTATGGCTACCTGTAGGATGAGGTCCCTATATCCATGTGCCAATGCAAGATGAAGAGCTCTATCTTCCATTCACCTGGTAGAACTCATGATGATTGCAATGCCTGAATTTTTTTCTTTTCTCAGTCATAGGATGAAAGGAGAGCCTTAACCTCTTACCTAACCTCTTAATTGATTGCATCACTTACTATAGGATTTTAGTTGTTGATTTATGCAACGTGAAATTTGAGGTAATCAATGCCTCTTGTCAAACATAGATCACTGTAGTTGCGTGTCATCTTCTTGGCTCATTGCCTTATTTTCCATCTTTCCAGTAGGGTACCTAGGTTTTTCACCTCTTTTTTTTATTGCGAATGTCATTTCTTCTTTTGGAAAAGAAATTGAAAGCCTAACAAAATAGAGAAATATAAACTAATGCTCTAGCAACCACATCAAAATAAATGAAAATTAGAAATAAAATACAAATGTCAAAAATTTAAATCTTAGTAGTTTGATTACCTAATTGTCAAATGTGATTGATAAACTCACTAAAGTCAATCAATGCTCACTTGGAATTTCTCAAGATGACTTGCAAACAAATGTAATATTCTCAAATATCTTGTAAGGTCAAAAGCCTAAATGAAATGGTGCAAAAAAGACTGAATTTAAGTGTTTTAGTTGATGAATTGATCTATTTTCTGCTTGGCAATTTTTGTTGTTAGACTTGTGAGTTTCAAGATTATTTTTAGTTCTTGCAAGTAATTTTCCAACTCTCTTGGTGAGTCACTTGTTTTTACATTATGTAGCTATGGCAACATTTGTTAGAATAACAAATCCATTTGTAAGGGATGGGTCTAATATATTGTGGGGGCCAAGTCACTTGAAAGTGTAAGTTCATAGAAAATTAATAACTAAGCAATACATCCTTTAGAACTTGGATTGTGTGGAGGTGGCATATACATATTTTTTTGCAAGAGGTGAATTACTAACATTTTTTGCTTTCTACCATTTCAATTTTCATTTTCTACTTGCTTCGTAGAATAATAGACATTGTATTAGATCATAAGTTGTTTTATGAACTTTTGGAAGTGTAGACTTGAAGATCCATGTTAATATGAAGTTGTGAATATAAGTTTCATGGCATTGAAGCTCCAAAGAAAAATTTTATTGGGATATGTTTGAATGGTTGGAGAAAAGTCCTAGTTTGTAGCATAAATGAAATTTGTTGTAAGATGAGTTATGAGCATTACCAACCCATCAACAGTCTTGGTTCAACCAAAAATATTATATTTGCTTTGTTTTGTAGCTTTATTTCTAGGTGCCAAGAGTTTGAGTGATCAATTTCTCTCAAGTTTTCCTGTTGATGTTAGAAGGTGTTACCTTCATGCAAATTGATTTGACTATGGATTCTTGGTGCATATACTCATAGAGGATTCTTTTAGTGTTTTCTATGAAAACAAATCTAATATGTGGTAATACTTTGTTCATGATAAATTATCTATGGCTGATGGGAGCTTCTCTAATTTGTTGTAATGTCCCTGATTTTAGTTTGGGTCGGTAAGCTCACTGATTAAATAAATTAATAAAATATTAAATAATTATTAAATTAAATTGTCTACTAAAGTTTAATCATGCATCTTTTGGGATCTAAAATCCTTGTCACTCTTTTTATTGCATTGACATAACCACACTAGAATTTTGGATTTTGAAACCCTTATCATGTTGCTTCCTGAGTTCTTCCATGTATATTTCATATTTTGAAATTTGGTCCTGCTAAACTTTGGGGCATCCCTAATCTCTTTCCTATGTTTTTCTTTGTCTATTATCTTTTGAAAAGCCTTTTCATCTACATATTGTGCCAAAGATACCTTATTTTAATCATCATAATAATCGACCTTTTTTGGTAGGTTAAAGTTAATTGGCTGTCAGTTTTGTTTTAGAATCCAACAGTATGAAGACCAAAGCTTGATCCTTACCATTAATGATAAATTTAATGAGAATTTTTCTATTGAATCTTTCCTCTGATCTAGTTCTATAAATTCAAGCATATATTGACATAGCTTATTTTATAATTCAAAATAGTTTTTAATTTTATAAATCTAGCAAGAGACTTTTTGGTTTCTTTAATAGCACCCTTCAGTAAGTGCAAAGGATGTCTCTAAATGTGAATGGTATTAAATATAGGGTGTTCTAACATCACTAAAGGTGTAGGGAAATGTTAATTCTTGTTGAATTTGTCAGATTACATATAAAATCAATAATGTACGAAGCCATATAAAATCCAGAGGTACTTCTTTGTACTCATGAATCTCTTTATAGAAATAATAGGAAATAATTATCATTGAAGTAAATCTTGTTCTATTTCCATAGTTTTCATTTAATAAGAGTACCTAACCCTTATCTAAATGGACTACATCTTGTTCTTCTATTATTCTACATGTGAGCAACATGGAAATTCTAACATTTGTTTTAAAATTTCTTACTATTTATTTGCTTGGGGCTTTGTGTAGCTTGAATGTGTCTTGAGGGTCATACCACTCACTAAGGACATTATTAATGCCATTTTCAATGAGTGATGGGTGCATCCATTCTCGTGTCACATGCAATTTAGGTCTAAGAAAATTGTAAGTGACATGTAGACATTTATTTGTGAAGTCTTTTAAATTTTACTCACCTGGATTTGTCCTCTTTTGAGGTGATACAAAAGCATTTCTGAACATGGAATCTGGAAAACTTCACTTCTTTCACATGCCCAATGGAAAGAACACTCTCTGATAAGAGATTCCCTGTCTCTTCTTGGGCAACTATTCTCCAAACCTCCCTCGATTACAATGGTGAATGTAGAATAAATACCTTTTGATGAGTGTCCCTGTTTCTTACTGGGTCAATATCCTTTGTCACCTTCAATTGACATATCATTCTTGTAATGAAAATAAAGATTAGGGTTGTAGTTCTACTTATATTTTTATGGAGTAAATATATTATTACCTATATTTGGAGGTCTTGTAGTTTGAATCTATTTTTGCATTGAATTTTTTCTGTTGTTTGGATTCTTCCTTTTACTGATGACTCTTTGGTTTTCTATGCTTTTCAAAAAATTAACACATAGCTCTAAGAAGACAATACCACTTGTTTGTAGAGTTTGGGAAGACAAAAACCTCAGTTGAGAATAATGGAGGCAATATGAAATTCTATGTTAAATGAAAATATATGTTATTAACTCAGTGAATTAGTTTTAATATTGAAGCAACTTTGGGGTTCATGAAATGCGTGTGAATCTTTGGGGATATTTAAAAAGTAAAATGCTTTGATTAATGGGTTACATAGATTTTTTAGTCAGTGGAGTTGCTTTTATTTGAGTATTTAATGCGGACCTACAATTGTTTCAACCCAAAGTTAATAAGTCAAGTGGAATAATAGTTCTAGATTGAATGGCTATTGTTGCTTCATTAGTCATCAAGAAAGCTAAGTAGCGGGTTCAAGTTTAGGTTTAGATATGGGTTCAAAGAACCAGCTCACCAGTATGGAAAATTTTGAAATGGGGTTTGGATTCGTTAGTACAAAAACATGTGTTATATATATATATATATATATATATATATATATATATATATATATATATATATATATATATATGCATCCTATAAGCATGAATAAAGATTATAATGTCACATAATATCATATAAAAAAAAAACACCATAAACTTGCAATCATAGCATCATGATCATACCATCATAGTATCATAAACTAAATGTGAAACGATAAATCATAATATCAAGTTCAAGTATCATCATTTGGGTTTCAAATCCAACTAATGGATTAATAATTTTTATTTATTCTTTTTCTTCATCATCATCTTCTTCTTCTTCTTCAATACCAATGGCATTAGTTGATTCACAAATAGTGCCAAGGCCTATTGGATCAGCTGCACCAATAACATTATTGTTGTCCAAGTCATCCAATGCATCAATTGCAAGCTAAGAACTAGAAGCATCCAAGTCTATATGCTCTACATTTATATCCCACATCTTTGTCTCCCCTTCTTTGTATTCATTTTTCTTGTGGGAAAAGAGACGCAAGTTGGAATGCAAATATACTAAGTTCTCTTCTCTTCTTGATTACAACCTATTGCGCTTTATTGAGTGGATGAAAGAATATGTGCTCCAATTTATTTATGATGCAAATAAACTAGCAACCTTTGAAGACAAGACAATGTAAGCAATTAAAATAAAATTATTAAAATTATAAAATTACTAGCAACCTATGAAGACAAAGTAAATTAAAATTATAAATAAAAATTACTTGTGATATAATTTTGATTGCAAGGAGGTACAACAATTGGAATCACTGGCCATGGAGGTACTGCCAACTATGAACATCCTTCCTAAACCAATGAAAAGGAGCATCTTTGCTTAGGCCTCTTGCATTCACAAACTCTATGAACTCATCTCTAATCAAATCTCACATATCATCATTAGGAAAGAGTCTTTCAAATGTTGCCTTGTACCCATTAGATGCTTCAAAATCTCTATATGGTGGAAGCCTTCCTAGCATATTAACTTATTAAGATATTTGTTGCTAGAGTATTTTGGTGTGAATGCATAGGCAAGCAAATGTAGAGGAGTTGTCATCTTGTTCTATCATTCTACAACAATTTCTTGAAATTGTTTGAAGGTCTCCTTAGAGTCTTTCTCTTTGTCATTTATGATTTTCTTCATCTTCTCAAGCATGGAGTCAATGCCATCATAAACCTCTCCAAGGAAAGGCCTATCCATGTTAGTGTAGTGAAGCAAACTCATAATGGGCTTGGTGAAGTGAAGGAGATACTCCACATGTTTCCACCATGAGTCATTCAATATCCTTTGCTTAATTTTTGTTTCCCTCTTAGTGTTTCTTTGCCTCCACACAAATGGCCTACCACTTGATAATATGAACTATTCCTTTCTACATCACAACCCTAACATTTCCAATGAAATCCACCACCTCCTGGAAGGGGTCTTATAATATCAACATACTTCCACAAAGGAGAATCAAAATTTAGATATATCCTTTGTTGTTCATTATTGCCGACAAAGGAATAGGTAGATGCCATTGTAGTTCCTATGGGAAGAAATTTTATACATATTCAGACTAATAACTAAGAATGGAAAAAAATAGGTAGATCTTATGGACAATTAAAGAGAAATGAAAAAAATTTAAAACCTTAAACAAAAACAAAATCAAATGAAAAAAAACTTACCTCTTTCACCCACTAGAAGCTTGCAAAGGTGTAGGAATGAGGCACAAACACTTGATGAAGATCCACAACTCAGTCTTCTAGATCCCTCTTGCTTAACCACCTATTTTCTCCACCTCGTGAGAAAAAAATCCATTTGCACACTAAATGAGCTATAAAACCCAACACAAGTCAGTTTAAATCACATTTATAGGGTTACGGATCTCAAAATTTCATAAAATTTGCAAAAAAAAATTGTTGGTCATCACTTTATGGCCACGTTTGAACTTGGTTTGACCAAATATGGGGTGGTCTACCTAGATTTGAACTAGGTTCAACTTGCATCAAACCATACGCTGTGGGCACATAACCTATTCAAACCCACAAGCGTATTTGGCTCGGACCCGGACTTGGACCTGGTTTGAACTAGACCCAGACCAGGATCCTAGGGTGTTGAACTAGACTACATAGAAAGAAAGTATAACCACTTAAATGACATCCACGGAATGAGGAGTAGTGAGAGGTAAAAATGTGTTTTAATCTTAAGGCATTGCGAGCTGGTGGCAAATAACTGTGTGCAATTTTTGTTAACTACCTTCCATGTGTGACTGGATGAATGACTGTGACAAGTGTTACTACCCTATGTGACATTTGAAAGTGTAGCTTTTATTTTTGTTAGTTATACACTGTGTATTAATGCTTCATTGAATATGGGATGAAGAAATATGTCTTCATCTCATGTTCTCTCAACGGTCCTCATGGTTTAGGAGGTTATGAAATACTATTGATGTTTTTAATATAGCTCAGACATAAGAAGAGGTAGGATAAACATATTTGCATCCATCTTGTGTACCCACAAGTTTAATAATATTTATTTCCATTTATGATATTGTTGTTTGCCTATGGAGCCATGAGGAAATTATGCTTGTCATACTCATTAAATGTGAACCCGATAAAGTTTTTAAAAGAGACTCGGGCAATCATCTCAGTTTTAAAATTCAAGTTTGAAACTTATAAAATGAATTAAGATACCTTATAGATCAACTATTAGATAAACTGAGACCTAGGCAATTATCCCAGTTTCAAAGTTCAATTTTGAATCTTATAAACTTAAAGAAAGTAAGACAACTATGTAAGCAAACTATTAGATAACTATGTACAAATTCTTTAGAGGTAGATAAAAAATGTGAAGGTATTTGTATGAAACAAAATGATCAATTATTAGGGAATTTATTTTAAAAAAAGGTAAAACCTATGTTCAGTTCTAGAAATCAAGGAATGATGGCAATTCTATTTCCATCATAGTTACCGGGATATGGTCATTGGTACTGGTATGGAAGAAGGGTATGTATATTGGTATGCCATTTTCCAAAAAAATTGGAGATGGAAAAATAATAAAATTTGAATATATAAATTTAAATTTAGAAAAAACAAATCATACAATGGATATGCAACTTTAAAGAATGTGAAATAGTCAAATGCTTAAAATAAAATTAAAAGATCATTTTAAAAGGAATGAAATAGATGTCAATGAAATCAAATATTAATTACATTGGCATTCTATAAACATCATCATGATGTAAAAACTATTTTAAACCACAAGCACTTGGAGATGGCAGACAAAGATTGGGAGGGGAATGCCATTATTTAAAAAACATGGTATAGAGGTTCTCAGAGATGACTATATTTCAATCATATAATAAATCTTAAATGCATATGTGCATCTTACATCCTACAATTGTTTCTCTTCTTGCTATTACCTCCTTTGGATTTGATTAAAGTAATTTTGTCGAAAAACTCGTAAATTTTTATGCAAAAAAAAGATAATTACAAGTCCATTGGTGTACTTTTTTAGTTCCTGTATCTTTTGTAAAGAACTTTAGGAAAATATAGCATAATTAATATTTTATACCCAAGAGAAATTTATACATAAAGTTTTGTAATTTTCAAGCGATGCTTCTAGAAGATGCATAGAGCCAAAAAAAACTTTATCAAAAATGTCCTTATGTCTAGATGTCCTCAAATGGGCTTGAAAGGCATATGCATTTCTGGTCAGGGAGTCAAGTACTATGGGTTGGGCTATAAGTCTCTTGGTAAATATGGTTTACCTTAAATACTAGTCCTTCAAAGTGAAAAATACTTTTCTTAGGTCAGGATCAATGGATTCTATCATAGAATAGCTTCTTGATATAGGTAAAGCTCAAACTGTCATTTGAGGGTCTATATTTATATTTATGATGTCCATTCCAAGAGGGATTGATGACTAGGCCAAAAGCAATTAGTTTTAGACAACATTATAATAAATAGATGATATTCACATATAAACTAATGAAGCATTGTAAACATAACCCCAAATCCTGAACTTGAAACTCATCTAAAATATATCATCAATCTCTTATACTTTACTAAACTTTGTATGGCTATTGAAACATTTATCACTATTACAAAAAGAGTTAATTGTATCATGAAATAAAATAAATGTGCATTGAGAATGAACACATGTCAAAAACTACAAAATGCTTACATTGATCTATACATGATAATTTGTTGTTGGGATAAAGGATATTTCTTTACTTTTTGGTATGTCTCTTCCTTGTCAATCAAATTCTCTCCAACAAAAACATGAGACTTTAAAATTCAGAGAAATCCCATCCTATATCTTTATTATTTAGTGATGAATATTTATTCAGGGATTAAAAATATCTGCTATATATTTTGTAATCTTGATATTACACTGATAGCTAGCCTTACAATTTAAAGGGAAACAAATATGAAATCATGTAGTATTTTAGCAGTGTATTTATGTCATGAAGGAAATTCAATGTTGAAACTCATGCAGGTGAGTTAATATTTTGAAAAATATTTTGTAAATTCAAAAATCTAATAAAATAACTCTTTATTAGTAAAATCATAACTGAAATCGGGAAAAAAGATAATATTTTTTTTCCTTGTATGTTAAAATTGTGTTTCTGGAGAGAGAGAATTAATATTGACTAACTCTTTGACTTTAATTGACTCTAAATTGATATTTCTATATGTGATTTTCATTTTCTATATACTCTAGATCATAGCAGCAAAAATCATTTGCGGAAAAAATTGGCAAACCAAAAGTAAAAGATTTTTTGAAAAAAATGGATTTAAAAAAAACATTAAAAAATGTAGAAAAAGAGACATTTTTTTAAAAAAACTTAAGGGCATTTGCATAGTATAGAGGTATAGAGAGAAAATAAAATAGATTTTAACCCATGAATTGTAGAAAATAGATTTTTGTCATTTATATTCATATTGTTGAATACATAGGCAAATATTCAATTAACTTTTTAAGAGGGCAGTCACCAAATAGTTGTTTAAGTCTAAGATCAAATATTAGCCAAGTCTATGAAGTAACTGAGATCAACATTTATCAGACTTCTTAAGAGGGCATTCATCGAATAGTTGTCTAAGATCAAATATTAGTCATCTATGAAGTAACAAAGATCAACATTTATCAGAATTTTTAAGAGTCCAGTTACCAAAGAGTTGTCTCAGATCAAGTATTAGATAGGTCTATGAAGTAATTGAGATAAAAATGTATCAAACAAAAATCTAGTTATTGTTAGGAATTAAGTAAAAGTGGAAGCCATTTTTAAGTTATTTAAGACTTTCATTACGATTGAGGTAAGGAGTTTTACAGGGGTAGTTCAACCTTTGAGAAAGCTTATCATATCATATTCCACAATTGCAATTCTTTATATTCCATAATGGAAATAGGTAAGTGTTGGAGATTTGCCAGCAGGCCAGTACTGACTGTATGTTTGTCATTGATGACAACATATGGAAAGTAGCATGCGTGGAAGTCTTATGTAGTAAGCATGCATGAAAGTCTTATGTAGTAAGCCTTCAGTATATGATGCATGGACATGATATCAACATGATATCATGGGCATAGAGGTTAACTATAAGTACAAACAGTTATATAGCAGCTTGTGTCAATAGTGTTCCTGACAGAGTTACATGCAATGTTATGTGTATGGTTGTCCATACAGTTGTCTTATGGGCATGCGCCCTAGGATATATGTTGAAGACATGTTAGTGATGTTTTATTTATGAATGCATAGTCTAATTATGAACGCAAGTGAAGTTATGTTATTGCTATTCACCAGTAGCAGTTTCCTATGTTTGTTCAGAAGAGCCGACAGAGATTTTATTATTTCTTGAGTTGCACCTATCTTGAGGATATGCACCCTTGGATTTAATCTTGAATAAGTGTTATTGATGTTTGGTTAAGAGCGCATAAGTTAATTCAGATTACAGAGAAAGTTCCAGTTGTTTTGGTAGAGCCGATAGTGTGTGGCGTGCATCTACAATTATTTTATTAGATAGGTCCCACAATGAGGTGCATGCATAATAGAGCTAATAGAATGTTTGTCGGAGTTTATTATGGTTTCTCTAGTATGATTTCAAGGTGGTTCTAATAGGCTAACTTGATTATATCATTTGGAGGAAAGATATTTATAGGCATTCATTTGTGATTTCTTGAGTGTGGTTCATGGTTGATTAAGCAGAGCAGAGTAGAGTGTGTGAAGTGTTGAACCATCAGAAGAAGGTCTATGTGACCAAGTAGAGTATGTGTTCTATTCATTGGAACTAATCTAGACAGTAGGTCAAAGAGCAGTTCACCAAGATCTAGATATAGTGTGTATCTATTATTCAGGAGGTTGTAGCCTTCGCCCATTTGAGCAGTGAGCTCTCGGACAGTGCGTCCTCTCCCCTAACAGGGAAAATTGTAAAAGACTCCTAACAGGGTTTGACCCTTAACCAGGTCTACTGTACTTAATATATTGTAAAGCTAATCCTAACAGGGTAAAGGATCTTCTAGCAAGGATCATTATACACTAGTACAGAAAATTAGTGGGTATCAAGTCCCACCGGGGTTTTTACCTATTTGGGTTTCCCCGTAACCAAAATATTGGTGTTGTGTTCAAGTGTTCTTTCATTGTGTTTATGCTTTATGTTTAAGTATATTTAATTGGATAAAGAATTGAAACTTTTAGATAACTGATTCACACCCCCCCCCCCCCCCTCTTAGTTATCTCTTGGGACTATTCCTAACAATTGGTATCAGAGCCAAGTGCCTCGAAGAGAAATTTTAACATCTTGAGGTTGATCACATGGCATACTTTAGGAAATAAATTCCTAAGTTCGATGGAGAGAATTATCTTGATTGGAAGAACAAGATGGTGACCCATTTGCAGTGCATTACTTTTGAAGTTTTTAATGTAACCATCCAAGAAGCCAAGATTCCTACATTAGAAGACCTTGTAAAAGATGATGCTACTAATGCTCAAAAGGAATTGTTTCATTAGAATGCTATTGCTAAAGAAGCCCTTATCAGCGCCCTATCTGATGGTGAATTTTCATAAGTAAAAAAGATGGATATAGCCCATAAAATTTGGAAGAACCTTGAAGACATTTTTTAAGGAGACAAACAAGAAAAGGATGTGTGCATAAAGAAATGGAAGAAAAGATACAATGCATTAGAGATGTTTCCTAAAGAAAATATCAGATCTTACAATCAGAGGATTAATGAAGCAGTTGCTGGAATCAGGAACAATGGTGGAGAGATTTTTGAGGAAGACATTATGGACAAGTTGATGACTACTCTTACTCCAGAATATGAAAGCAAGATCAACATCCTTGATGAGACCATGCAGATTACATCAAATTTCAAGAGAGAGACCTTGATCAGCAAAATCTCAGCTTTTGAGATTTCAAGATTGAAGACAGAACCAAAGAGTGAGACAGCTTTCAAAGCAACAATTCATGGTAAGAAATCTGCAAACACTTTTGGTAATTTTGATGATGATGATGAAGATAAAACACTAGATTATTTTATTTCCATGATTTCCAAAAGAGAAAAGATAGGAAAAGGAAAATATGAAGGTTAATTAGCATTTAAGTGATTTTCATGTAATAAGATTGGTCACTTTCCATCTCAGTGTCCTACTAGAGCTAGAAAGTTCAAAAAGGATTATAAGCCTAAGTATTCTAAGGAATGCTACTATGCTAGAGATGGAGTCTCAAATGAAGAATCAGGTGAAGAATAAATTGGATTCATTTCTATTGTAGACAAAATAAATATTAAGTTAGTTCCTAAAAAATGAGAAAGTGAATCAAGAGCTAGCATTGATTTTCCAAGCAGATATAAGAACAGACTAGATTATAGACAGTAGTTGTTCACATCACATGACAAGTGATAAAGGTAGGTTTGTTCATTTGGACAAATACAATGGAGGTATGGACAGATTTGGAGATAACACTCCCAAACCTATAGTTGGTAGAGGAGCCATCACTTTGGATGGAAAGAACAGTACTAATGATGTTCTTTATGTTGATGGTTTGAAACATAACCTTCTCAGTGTTGGACAGTTACTTGGTAAAGGCTATCAGTTGGAGTTCAAAGATGACAAATGCATCATTAACAAAAAAGATGGTGTTATGATTGCATCAGGCACAAAGACAAGAGGTAATGTTTTTCAACTCAATTCAGAAGCAAGTTGTTTTGTTGCTAAAGTTGATGACAGTTGGTTGTGGCATAAAAGACTATGTCATATCAATTTTGATAACATAGTAAAGATACATAATGTTAAAGTAGTAAGAGATCTACCTAGCATAGCAAAGCTAGTTGATACTATATGCAGGGAATGTGTGATGGGGAAGCATGTGAGAAATTCATTCAGAAGCAAGCAGAATTTAGCAAAGAACAAGTTGGATCTGATTCATACAGACCTATGTGGACCAACTCAAACAAGATCATACTATGGTGAAAGGTATTTTATTTTGTTTTTTGATGATTATACTAGGATGATATGGGTTACATTCTTAAAAGATAAGTCAGAAGCTTTTGAGAAGTTCAAAATATTTATAGCTAAGGTTGAGAATGAATCTAGATTAAAGATAAAATGTTTGAGATCGGATAGAGGAGGATAATTCACCTCTGACATATTCTATGAGTACTGCGAAGAACATGGCATAAAGAGATAGTTAAGTGCACCTAGAACACCTTAGCATAATGGAATTTTAGAGAGAAGGAATAGGATCATTCTTGATACAGCGCACACCATTATGATAGAAGGAAAATTTGCACACACCTATTGGAGAGATGCAGTCAATACAATAGTCTATACAATCAATAGAATTCAGTTAAGGCTTGTCACTGACAAAACACCTTATGAGATATGGTTTGGTAATGTTCCCACTATAAAATACTTTAGAATCTTTGGAAGCAAGTGCTACATCAAGAGGGATGAAGCAGTAGGAAAGTTTGATGGAAGTGATGAAGGTATTTTTCTTGGTTACTCTACTAAAAGTAAAGATTATAGATGTTTCAATTTAAGATTGAAAAAGAACATTGAAAGTGCTCATGTAAAGATTGATGAAAAGTTTATGATTCAAGAAAGATATCATGACTACTCACCCATGATTGAAGAAGAACCTAGACCCTCCACTAGTGAGACAGTTATTGAGGAAATGTTTGACAGCATTGATGTGTTGTTCAATGACCTTGAGACAAGTGAAGAAGGTACTGCTAAGGCTGATGAGTCAGCATCACCTAAAGTTCCAAAGTTTACATCAAGAAATCATTCCAAGAAAGACATCATTGGAGATCAAAGCGGAAAAGTCTTAACAAGATCATAAGCAAAGAACTTAGCTAGCAATGATGCGGTATGTTTACTATCTCAGATTGAACCTTTAAGTGTTGAAGATGCTTGTAAGGACTCAGATTGGCATGATGCTATGAAAGAAGAACTTGATTAGATCATTAAGAATGACACTTGGGAACTGGTCCCAAGACCTAGTGATAAGAATGTGATTGGAACAAAGTGGATATTCAGAAACAAGATGAATGAAGATGGTACAGTAGTAAGAAATAAAGCAAGATTAGTATGTAAGGGATATGCACAAAGAGAAGGCATTGATTATTCAGACACATTTGCACCTATGAGTAGATTAGAAGCTATTAAGTTGTTTTTAGCTTATGCTACAGTTAAAAACTTCAAATTTTATCAGATGGATGTCAAATCAACATTCTTGAATGGAGACTTAAAAGAAGAAGTATACATTGAGAAGCCTGAAAGATTCACCTTATCAGACAAACTTGATATGGTATGCAGATTGAAGAAGGCCCTCTATGGACTTAAGCAAGCCCCTAGAGCATGGTATGAGAGACTAGATGGATACTTAACAAAGATTGGATTCAAGAAAGGAGCAACAAATTGTAATCTATTTACTAGAGAGACATTTGAAGGTTTATTACTTGTAGCTATATTTGTTGATGACATTATCTTTGGAGGTAATAACAAAATCAGTGTTGAATCTGCCAAAGAAATACAGAATGAGTTTGAGATGAGTATGATTGGTCCTATCAAGTACTTTTTGGGATTAAATGTGCAGTAGACAAAAAAAGGGATTTTCATTAATCAATCAAAGTATGTGAAAGAGATACTGAAGAAATTCAAGATGGATGATTGCAAGCTAGTAGGAACCCCTATGATTACTAGATGCAAGCTTACAAAGGAAGATGACTCACCATCAGTTGATATAACATTGTACAATTCTACGATTGGTAAACTCATTTATCTTACTCAAACTAGACCTGACATTTCCAATGCAGTTGGTATAGTTGGAAGATTTGCAGCAAAGCCTAAACAAAGTCACCTCATGGCAGTAAAGAGAATATTCAAATACTTGCAGGGCACTATAGATTATGGTCTATGGTATCCTAATTCAAAAAATGTTGAGCTTCATGTGTACATGGATGTAGATTGGGCAGGATGTGTTGATGATAGAAAAAGTACTTCAGGTGGAGCAGTGTTTCTTGGTGATAGACTTGTCACTTGGACAAGAAAGAAACAAAACTATATTTCTCAGTCAACAGTAGAAGCAGAGTATGTTGCAGTAGCCTTGAATTGTTCTACAATTGTTTGGATCAAGCAGATGATAAAATATTTTGGAATTCAGATTGATTATCCTATTGTTATTCACTATGATAACACTAGCACTATCAATATGTCAAAGAACCCTGTGATGCATGCAAAGACAAAAAACATTGAGATCAAGTATCACTTCCTAAGAGAGAAAGTGGAAGAGAAAGAAGTCAAGTTGGACTATGTGAGTACTAAAGAACAGTTGGCAGATATATTCACAAAGCCCTTCCCTAATTCTTCTTAGAAGGAAGCAAGAATGACATCAGTCCTCAGGGACTGATGGAAGGTTGACTACTCTACCTCGGGAGTAGTATTAGTGCTTAAAATGAGTGGCACCCTTTTCCATTGATGTCAAAGGGGGAGTATATATATAGAGTCATGAAAAACAAAAGTAAAAAGAGGAGTAATATACTAAGGGGGAGAAGCATTTAGTTATGACAACAGTACAGTTGAGGAAATGGAGAATATTAGAAAATATTGCAGGAGATGGAGGATTCATCTTTAGGGAAGTTTTGAAGAGGAAATGGAGAATGTTATAAAAGAAATGTTCATTTGGGTTGATGGTGGTTTTTCATTCCACATGTTGTCATCAATGCCAAAGGGGGAGATTGTTGGAGATTTGTCAGTAGGCCAGTATTGACTGTATGTTTTTCATTGATGACAACATATGGAAAGTAGAATGCATGGAAGTCTTATGTAGTAAGCCTTTAGTATATGATGTACAGAAATTATATCAGCATGATATCATGGGCATAGAGGTTAACTATAAGTACAGATAGTTATATAGCAGCTTGTGTTAGCAGTGTTCCTGACAGAGTTATAGGCAATGTTCTATGTATGGTTGTCTGTAAAGTTGTCTTATGGGCATGCACCCTAGGATATATGTTGCAGACATGTTATTGATGTTTTAGTTATGAATGCATAGTCTAATGATGAATGAAAGTGAAGTTATGCAATCACTATTCACAAGTAGCAGTTTCCTGTGTTTGTTCAAAAGAGCCAATAGAGATTTTATTATTTCTTGAGTTGCACCTATATTGAGGATATGTGCCCTTGGATTTAAACTTGGAGAAGTGTTATTGATGTTTGGTTAAGAGCGCATAAGTTAATTCAGCTTACAAAGAAAGTTCCAGTTGTTTTGGTAGAGCCAACAGTGTGTGGCATGCGTCTACAATTATTTTATTAGACAGGTCCCAGAATGAGTTGCGTACATAATAGAGCTGAAAAAATGTTTGTTGGAGTTTATTATGGTTTCTCTAATATGATTTCAAGGTGGTTCTAATAGGCCAACTTGATTATATCATTTGGAGGAAAGATATTTATAGGCAGTCATTTGTGATTGCTTGAGTGTGGTTCATGGTTGATTAAGCAAAGCAGAGCAGAGTGTGTGAAGTGTTGAACCATCAGAAGAAGGTCTATGTGACCAAGTAGAGTATGTGTTCTATTCATTGGAACTGATCCAGACAACAAGTCAAAGCACAATTCACCAAGATCCAGATATAGTGTGTATCTGTTATTCAAAAGGTTGTAGCCTTCGCCCATTTGAGCAGTGAGCTCTCAAACAGTGCGTCCTCTCCCCTAACATGGACAATTGTAAAAGACTCCTAACAAGGTCTGACCCTTAACTAGGTCTACTGTACTTAATATATTGTAAAGCTAATCCTAACAGGGTAAAGGATCTTCTAGCAAGGATCATTATACACTAGTACAGAATATTAGTGGGTATCAAGTCCCACCGGGGTTTTTACCTATTTGGGTTTCCCCGTAACCAAAATATTAGTGTTTTGTTCAAGTGTTCTTTCATTGTGTTTATGCTTTATGTTTAAGTATACTTAATTGGATAAAGAATTGAAACTTGTAGATAACTGATTCACCCCCCCCTCTCAGTTATCTCTTGGGACTATTCCTAACAGTAAGTCCCTTATATGGAGTAGAATTCAACAAAAGCCATTTGTTTAGTTGAAGTAAACTATCAAATATTAGCAAGCCACTAGTTCTGGCAATACATAGGTTGCAACTACTATTATAGGTGGAAACAAGAGTTATTAATAAAATTAAATATATTATTAAAAATTAAATGTATATATTATAAATTTTATATTTTTTAAAAAATTTAATTTATTATATAACTATTAGTGTATATTAAGAGTCAATAACAATTTAAATTTTAAAACTACTTCATAATATTGATTATAAACTATAGGGGTACACTCCTTCCCTGTCAAAGTGCCATCTATAATAGTGCTTAACAGTTATAATTTTATTAATTATATATTTTTTCACATCAAAATACATGGGGCAGGGCATATAGAGAGCTCAGGTCATATTGAAGTTCTGATGTAGAGCAGATTCATCAGCTGCTTCAACACTATCCCACATGCCCTCCACAATTTAGGATGATTAAGGCCCTCTCAAATTCGGTTGATGACCGGCATTTCTCCTCTTGCTTCCATGTTTAGGGCTTATTTAGAGGTTGGAAAGAAAAATAAGGGACAAAATAACAAAGTGTTTCCACACTGATACCACACTGACTTTGGCTCCATTTTGGAATTGGCCCTATTTTTGAGTGATTCGGTGATTTCGTGAGTTTTTCTAGTCTTTCATGGGTTTTTACAATAATTTTTCACATTTTTTGCCGTTCTTAGGGATTTTAACATGACTGTAACACGATTTAAATGCAAAAAATATTGAAAATTGGATCAAGGATTGGTCAATAATTTTTTCATGTGGGATTTTTTTGGGGGAAAAAACCAGTTCATTCCATAATTTGTGATTAATCAGGTACAATTGTGATTTTTCGCAGATTATTACTTATCTACCTTGGATAGCTTTCTATAGGATTTTTGCCAATTCTTTTTTTTAAGACTGCAAGAATTGGGAAGCCCCCTATAAACTGCAATGCACTCAATAAAATTTTTAACGTTATTGGTGACATTAGCATGATATGCCTTCCAGTACCACATAGACTGGGGGGAGCTTGGATCTTGTGACCTACCTACCATGAGAAGTTTTCCCCAATCAAACTGGATCCCTAGCCTGAATCTTACCAATTCTTTTTATTCTGGAATAGATTTCACATTTTTTGAACCTCTAATAATTTGTTTAATCAAAGTTTCGAACAAGGCTACCATGCTTGAGATGATGCAAGGAAAGGATGAACTTGGGGCCCAAGGCACTCCCAAATACCAAACCTACTTGTAGAATAATAACTCAAAAGAAACAACACATAGAAGGAGAGAAGGAAAGCAAATAACTTTTATTTATTCATCAAAACTCATACATGTCGAGTTTGTAAGGCCTTCTCGGTTACAACCAATACAATGAAATTCAATTATAGAACAGTCCTTATACATGCGAGGATCCAAAATTCTAGTTTCTATCTTCTCAATCAACTACTGCCTAATCCTAGAACATCTTTACATATTTATACAAGAGGCCACCATAAAGGTCGGCTCTAAAGATCCTTTAGATCAAACAGTGGGGAAAGCAATGACTTAGATTTAGGTCCACATGTTTCCCAATTATTGATCCCAACATTAATATCACTACCAAAATTAACTGCATAAGTTGGCCAACATCAAACAATTAAATTCCACCAGTCGGTAAACTCAAGAACCGAGCAACACCGAACACTATCGAACCAACTTGGTCAAAGAAACCACAAAATAGTAATCGAGCTCACCAGTGACCGACATGAACACTTCACCGAGAACTCTAAAGAAGTTACCAAGAAAAAAAAACAAGCTATTGAGTAGCCAAAGAATCTCTAAAATATTTTTGGTTGATCTAGGATTGCCATAAACCCAAGATGTTCCTGCATCATGAGACAAGACTTATCAGTAAGTGGTTACATGAGATTTGTATTGGAACATGTACCATCAAGAAAAAGGGGATGCATGGTTTGAGTAGATGATAGAACATGATAAAAACACATGCACATATAATATCAATAAAATAATCATATTACATGATACCTAGATGAATATACAAAAATTTGAAATAATCTCTAAATATGTAGCAACACTTCATCAGTAACTATTAACATTGAATTGCATTGCATGAAAGACCAGGTAATGTGTCAAATGAGACACCCTTAGCCTCCACAATATTCATGGAGAAACATCTATATTCTATAGGGTTTAAGATAAAATAGCTGGGAATGACCAAAATCATTATTGGTCCTACACCTCATTGTAGTATGATAGTACTACTTTTCTCATTTTGTTAGCAGTGATGAAATAGTCACAGAAGTCTTTTTGCTGAAGCTAATGAGTGTAAATAAATCCTTATCCCTTTATTTTCATTAGTTACAAGGAAAAACAATTGTAAATTAGGCAATTCTATGGTTTTCTAGTACAATCCTACTAGCACGAGGTACCTATTTTCGCAAGTGGCAGATGTATCTTCTACACACAATGTCATTTGAACTCTTTGTTATTCTTTTCTCTTTGAACTAGTACCACTTTGGTCTTTCATAAGAAAATTACTTTCTTGATAATATGTTGTAAATATCATGTAAAATTATCAAAACACATGAAATAGCACAAGAGGGCAAATCCTTGTAATTTATGTGGCATATAATAAACATCCATACGAAGTTTCCAGGTTTTGGAGTGACTTGTCCAAGAGATGTATGGGGATTCCAGCTGATGTTTTACACCATTTGGAGGCATATCCATATGTGCCTTTGAGACAGGAGATAAGTACTGGGTGTTAGGGTGTGAGTTGCTTTGTTACTATTCTCTAGAATAATATTTTGTTACACACTTGACATTTATGAAGCATTGAAGTTTCGTAATTAAACATACAAACATTGTCACATTACTCTAATGTTTAGACATTTTGAAGTCATTTTAGAGACTGATACTTCTATAAAATTAGCTATAGATTGTTACAAAGTTAATATTTGTAAAGTTTATTTCAATTGTTAAAGTACAGAGGATATCTAGTGCATAGTGATCTTAATGCAAAATTGTGAATTTTATCATTGGGATATTGTAATCTAGTTAAAATAATTGTGGGACTATAATATCGAAAATAATGCACACAGATTGATTGTATAGAAGTTTCTATTATACTTTGATGAAAAATATGCTAGTAGTTTGAAACTTCGGTAGTTAGAGTACAAATTTTGTAACTTTTGAGAAACTAATGGTTTCAGCATTATTTGTTCTTATTGGACAAGTGTTTGAAGACAATTATAATATTATTATGTCTCGAGGGGAGAATTATTGCAATCATTTCATATGCATATTTTCCACTATATACTTTTATGATTACAGAACACCAAGGAAGATGAAGGAAAGAAGCATAGGATGAAGATTATTTTAAACTTGTACAATGGTGGCTACAAGAATTGGGACATTTAGATATTTAACATTTATATTAATGCTTCCAGGAATCAATCTTTTATTGTCAAATTTATCTTTCATTACCTAACAATTTGAGAAGAATCTTATGCTTAAGGATTATCTTCCCTAGTGTGGGACAAGCATGCCAAGGATTTTATAGTTGTGTAAATTTTTCTATCTTCCATTGGACTGAAAATGATGCTTGGCATGCTTATTGAATGTGACAGTGAGAAGTGAAGGTTTTAATTTTAACTCAAACACAATTCCAACAACTACTTATCCTTGTGTAGAACTTGAGTTTTGAATTTCTAACATTTTTTTCAGTAAATATTAAGTTTTATTTTTTTTATACTTTGTTAGTATGAATTCCCTTCTAAAGTAACAATGAGGAGTTTAACGTTTAGAGTTCAAAAAATGGCAACAAAAGTTTGGGAGTGTAAAGGGCAGCCAATGAGAGCACTCAAATTGGTAATTCAGTTGATAGTGCCATACATTTTTTAATTGTCCTTTTTCAAGGTATGCCAAAGGTCCATTCAATAAGATGGTAATGTTACAACATTTTGCAAGAATAATAGGTGTAAATTAAATAGTTCATTTAGGGGGGGAGTCACCTGAGTAGATGCAATATTTTCCCCTGCATATTGCACCATTACTAGAGTGAATGCATGCCTCTTGCACATCATAGGTAAAGAGTTTTGGGTATGGAATGTGAGGTAAGGTTTTATAGTGGTGACAACTAAACACCTTTCTCACTTGATACTAGCACCTTCTTATAGAACTATTGATATCTAACATATGCAAGTTTGTGTTTTTGAGTCAAGTAGTATAGAGCCTAAGGGAAAACTTGAGGCCACTGGTTTAACTCAAAATTTAGTGGAAGATATGTTCAATTCGTAGGCTACAAAAGAGTTAGATGATGATGATGTCAATTTCATCTTTTCTAATGACATTGTGTTCCTTGTTGCATGCTCGCCTTATATTAAGGAAGGCATGTATGAGGTTTCACCAGATTTGAGACCTTTCTTTAACCAAACATTCACCATCCGTATATTGAGAAGAGAGGCTCTATTTTTCAAGATTCAAGGCATTTTTTGGTTTATCTTGATGAGATCTTCGATTTGAGACCACTTTCACTAGATTTGGAAACGGTCAAATTTTTAGCTACAAACATTATACTGACTTCCTTTCTTTGACCAAACTTTGAGCATCTAGATCTTGAGAAGAGAGGCTCCATTTTTCAAGATTCAAGGTGTTTTTTGGTTCATTTCAATGAGATCTTCGATTTGAGACCACTTTCACCAAATTTGGAAATGGTCAAATTTTTAGCTATGAACACTATACTGAATTCCTTGTGTATACTAGGGAAAGTATCTTCATAGAATTAAGGCTAATCAATAAATGAAATAGTAACTAAATTAAACCACAAAGAAATAGAGAAAACTATAGCAATTTAATGATCAATTGAGCATCCTATGGCTCTCTAACTAAGATTGTTAATGCAAAGCTCTTAGCAAGCTCTCATTAATGATAGTCCCGGAATGAGAATGATAAGATAAACAAGTTAAAGCTAACAATTATATCAAAGTAAATGCTAATTAAGCTCTCAAATGCCTTTCTAAACTCAAATTGCAAGAGGTTCAATGCAATTCTCAGATGTGTGGTTGATAATTATGAAGGATTTAGGCCTTCCTTTTATAGATTTTCCAATGGTAGGGGGTGTAGTTGTATTTGATCATGATTAAACCTTGGTTGAGTCTTTGGTTCCACCCTTTGAAGACAATGCAAAGTCTATGTCCTCAAAGCTTGGGACAACTAGACAAGATCAATGGTCAAGATTCTCTTTCATTTTGAGTGATTGAGATTGAATTTGGCTTGATCCATGTGAATGCCTTTCCTCAAATCTCATTGGTTGCCCAAATTTCCTCTCCTTTTGGGTTGTTGAGAGTAATTAAGATTTATTAATTGATTTATTTTAGCCATGTACCCCTTGAATGGGTTGAATTTAATTTAATCCAAGACTATACAATTAATTGATTTAATTGTATTTTGATGTGATTGCACTTGATTAAAATGCTCTCAATTTTGATTTATCTTGAATTAAGACTTGATTTTAATTTTGATTGGCTAATTATGCATTGTGATTCAATTACTTCAATTATGTCCTTGATTTTCTTTGATTTGACTTGATTTTCTTTGATTTGATCTTTGTCCATTTTTAGGTGATTACAAATGCCCCTCTTTGAGTTGACGTGTGAAACATATTGATTTAAAGAATACTCTGATCTTGCTTGATGATAGGTCCCGATTCAATGATGGTCAATCTTTGATGTTCATTTGTTGTCTTTCGATGGTTGATCCTTGATTTTTGATATGAGATTGATTCATATATGATCGATATGAAACTCTCAATTGATATGATTCTGCTGATCATTTTGATATGGTGGTTGTTCTGATGATTAATCCCTAATATGATGATTGATCTTGATGAAAAATCCTAATATGATACCTTCTTTGATGATTGATTTCAATGTGATGCCCCATTCATTTGATTACAAAAAATTTCTTGATAAAAGCTTTCGCTTTGATTTCGATGATCGGTCTCTTGATTTTTGATGATGATGTTGTTGATGTTGTTGATCTTATTATCCAATGGTATGCCCCCTCAAAAATAAAACATGTTGATGTTTGATTTGAATTTTTTTTGATTGATTGATTAATCCAATATGTTTTAATTTCTAAAAAACACTGATGATATGCCATGATTCATAATTTGCCCCAATTGAATTGATAGGTTAATATAGGTCAAAGTCAAAATTTCACCTATAAATTAGGTCAAATTAGCTTAAATAGGTTGAAAAACCTTGATTTACTATTCATTTTCACTTTTGACTTCTGAGATTTTGCTCTGGTCCTCCTTTGATTTTTCAGATGGTTGTTCCTATCAGAGAGCATCAGTTTGAGAGATGTCGATGGTATCAGAGACCACCTGACTACAGACCTCTAGTGAGTCATTTTTAACTTCCTTGTTGCATTTATTACATCTTTTTTATGTCATTTTGATTTTGCAAAGTCACACATAGGATAGTTTACATGTCATGTTAGTCTGTAAAGTGTCACATCTATGCTTTTTACTCACACCTCCACATAGTAAACTATCACTTTGCAATTTTCCATTCTCACCTGAGAAAAATTTGATGTAGACTTTTAATGCAAATTTGCATGTGTTTTTCCACATGTGAAACCCTAGATTTTCATTGTCACCTAGACTTTATTAGATGTCACCTAGCATCATTAAGTGTCACTTGATACCTGAAATACCATGTAGAAGAAATAAAGTTTTGCCTGACATCTTTTCTATATCGCGTGTGATGAAATGTCACCTGGTATGAGTTAAATCATGCTTGAAACATTTTTGAAAATTTTTCACTTGTACTTGATTTTTCCTGATGAAAAATTTGATAACTTCAGATGTTCAATTCCAATGATAAGATTAGGTCTGTTGAATTTAAACAAAATAATTGATTAGGATATCAAGATAATGGTACCAATGAATGTGATTTGTCAATTTGATAGGATAAATCAATCAATGTGGAAATTGATATGATTGATACTGATACTTCATTCTCAAGATATAGAGAAATGAACAAATAGTACTGGGTGTGATTAGTTGATACTTTTGATGAAATTGATTGACTTTAGATGGTTCCTTGATATAGGACATTGATATGATTCCTTTGTTTTTCCAAATAGGCACACTTCCCTATTCTGTACATACAGTCTGCCGCATCATGGGTCATTGACCTCAATCAGGCTCTGACTCTAGCAGAGTTTCATGTCATTGAGATATCTGGCCTTAGTTTCCTCCTTGATATGTCTCAGTTCCAATTGAACCATGGTATTCTGACTGCTGTGGCAAAGAAATGGCACTCTGACCACAATACTTCTCACCTTCCTTTGGGAGATATGACCATTACTCTGGAGGATGTCTATAGATTATTATGCATTCCTTGTCGTGGAGAGTTAGTATACTATGATTCCATTTATGATAGTGCAGTTTGCCGATGAGTGTTTGGAGACAATACCATAGATGATGACACTATTACTTGGCCACAGTTTTCTTCTTTCCTGACATTACCAGTAGTTCCCAGTGCTCTCATCAGTGGATTTCTGCTTCCCGACTAGCGAGGTCATGATTTCTCCATTGGATGGGATAGGATCCTTGAGGATTTACTTGCTCAGCCTTGATGATTTGATTGGGGCTCCTGTGTTCTTTCTCAGCTGTATCATGATTTACATGAGGTTGTGTATAGAGAGAGCATTGCTTTGTCTGTAGGTGCAGTGATCTTATAGCTATGGGTATGGGAGCATCTTCCCATTACTAGGCCTATTTCTGATAGGATTTGTGGTTGAGGTCTTCTGTATGCATTTCTATATAGCGACATGGTTGTCCAGCATCATTTGGACAAGCTTGAGTATTGGTGCCGATAGATTGATGATCTTGATCAGGTACAATGGTGACCATAAATAGGGTGTGAGCATTGGAGAGAGGATGATGATGAGCTTCCTTATATGTTTTCTCCTCAATGGATGATTGGCAAGTCTCCTAGCATTATTAAGTGTTTCTACTTTGGTCGAGTATCTCACCAATATGGTAGAGTACAGGATATGCCATAGGGCGTAGTGTTATATGCCCATGTACAGGTAGAGAAATCAATGTGGGGTCCTCTGATTGATTACCAGTTTTCATGTGATCAGATCACTGGTTTGGGATATTGTAGATGGGAGATGCTTGTAGGTGTTGTTGATGCAGGGATGTCACATGAGTATCAAGATTGGTGGGCTCGTAATAAGTTTCCTCATTTTACTAATCTAGCAGAGCATATCCCAAACCAAGATGAGAGAGATGATGATGATGGTGGTGATGGCGGCGGCGGTGGTGGTGGTAGGAAACATCAGAGATGGTGAGGATAGAGATATCCTCAAGTTATTGGTAGAGCAGGAGATGGACCATGAGTGAGAGGTGGGCATGTTTTGGATAGGGATAGAGCTAGAGGATAGGATGATGCAGCTGAGGTATGCCCTAGAGCAGCAACAGATAGATAGCATAGAGCTCATTGACAGTAGAGATAACAGAGATAGGTACATATAGATGCTACTCGATAGATTCTTGGTGGATAGGATCCCTTAGTTCAATTACAAAGAGTTTCTTTAGCACAACAAGATGAGGTTCCAGCATAGCAAGTGCCTCTATAGGATCATTAGGTACCTACATAGGTGCAGCAGTCATAGGATATGGGATAGAGTTCACAGACTACTCCTAGCCTTGATAGCCTATCATGAGATGTTCAAGCGATGAGGACAGCTATATATACTATTGTGGGTAGACTGGATCATGTTGCTCTTTTGATGTAGCAGTTCATGACTCATGTGATTTAGAGACCTAGTATAGATAGCACTTCTCAGGCTCCTCCCTCATAGGATAGATAGGATGACAGAGGTCCAGTTGGATCTGGTGCTGGGGATGTCTCTTGATGACTTGATAGAGTTACCCATTGTTGATGTCCTTGTATCACATTTCTTGATGTTTTATTGATCGAAACATTTGATGTATCATTTTCATGACATTTTTATCTTGATATACTAATGTACTAGATCATTTGATGAGCACTTATATGATGGCATACTTCCTTGATTCTCTTGATGAGTTTGTTATGAGATTATCTTTATATGCAGCTATATGATGTTTATGATGCATTTACTTGTGATTATGCTATGGATGCAATGTATCTTATTTTATGATATATATAGATGAATGCATTGATGTATGGATTTATGACATGCTTTTCTCTATTTTTCAATGTATGAATGCAAAATGTTTTATGGAAATATGGATGTAAATGCCCCTATGTTTTTGGGTTTTTAGATGTATGTCATTCTATCTTTAATTACATGTATGCAAATGATGTATGAGTAATGATTCTTTCTCCTTTCTCCTGATATATAGATAATGATTAATGATTAATGCTATGCCTGAATGCAAAAGATAATCTCACTTTGTTTTTTATTGAAATCAAGGATAAGACATTTGAATTGAACCCCCCATTTCTTTAATGCTTTGATCAACCAAGATTATTGATGTCCCCCCCTTGTAACTTAAGCTAAGAAAAGGAAAAACAATATATACAATGCATTTAATCTAAGATGTATGCAACTAACTATCATTATTTAGAATTTGGAGATTATAATCATCATTGAGCATTTTTGGAATCTCGTTTTAGTACAACCATCACTAGTTCAACTATGATGATATGAATACTTTTTGCACCTCTTTATTTGCTTTCCCATCTCTCTTCGGTATGACTATCACTGATTGAAGCCAATCATGAAAGTGTGAATACCGATTTTGTCAGATTCTATGTTGCAAGTGGATTTTGATATTATGATATTGAAGATCAAAATAGCCAAGATATCCATTTGCGTAAACAAGTAGAAATATTAGTTTTATCCTATGTACAAGTCCTCGATGATTCTTTGATGATCACATCCTTAGACAAATAATACATGATTTAAAACTTTGATTTTAATACAGTCATTCATAAATCAAGAAAAATATCATCCTTTCATCATAGCTTATCTAGTCTAAAACTTTCATCGATTCGCTAGAAAGAAATGATTTCATCAGTTGAGTTAACACTTTAAAAAAAAATTGCAATGTCTTTCAAATCCATATGTCAAGTGTAGTTCCATCCATTTCAAATTTTTAATCCTGATAAAGGTAAGGTCATTTCAATTCTTGGATCAAATTTTGTGTTTTAGGCTCAAATTGGATTGGGATGTAGATTTGATTAAGTGTTCCTCTTTCGAGTGTGATGAATTGATTCTCTGATTGAATAAAGCTTTCTTTGATGAGTCCTTTCTCCTCTTGAGTAGATTGCCCCCAGTTTGAGAATGATTTCATTTGTGGGACTTAGGATAATTTGTCGATTAGGTGACCAAAATCTTGAGGTACTCGCAAATGCAGTTGTGGGGTTTTATTATGCAATATATACAAATGTTGGCGAATGCAATATTTACAAGGTCACCTTCTAGGTATGCGACTAACTTGGACTTTCAATGGAGCCTGTTTACTAGGTTTTCACTGATTGAATAGATCAAGCTCTTTTTTCTATTTTTAAGGCTTTTTCTCTTTTTTTGCTACCAAGGTGCCTATTTACTAGGTTTTCACCAAGACACTTTTCTTCTTTTTTAATTTTTTTTTTATTTTTCTTTTTTTTCAATTTTTTTATTCTTTGTGAGGATCATATATGAATGTTTTTACTTTCTTCTTGCTTGATTTTCCACTATTTTTTATCTTTTCTTCTTTTCAAATGTTTTTGGTATTTTCAGGATCTCTTTTCACTATGTACAATAAATATGATGCTCCTCAACTTATGCTCTTTATACTCTTTCATCTACCTCATGTATAGAACTTCTTGAGATGTATACTATTGATTGGCTCTTGTAGTTCTTCACCATCACAATCTACTAGTTTGTAGGTGTCGGTTCCAAAATTTTCAACAATGAGAAATGGTCCTAACCAGTTTGCTTCCCATTTTCCTTTCTTTTCCCTTTCTGCGTAGTTCTTGGGATTCTCTCGTAAAACTAGGTCACCTATTTGGAATGTCCCTGGCTTGATGTGTTTATTGTATGCCTTTGACATCCTATTTTGGTACACCTTCAAATGATCAAATTCTTTCTTCTATTTTTCATCTAAGAGTTCTAATTCTTGCAGCCTCGCAACCCTATAATCTTCCTCATTTATCAAACCATGCATAGATATCCTCAAAGATGGAAGTTCTACCTCTAAAGGCAAAACCACTTCTATTCCAAAGACTAATGAAAAAGGTGTAGCCCTTGTTGGCATTCTTATGCTTTTTCTATAAGCCCACAAGGTTGAGTTTATTTTAATGTGCCAATCTCTCCCTGAGTTATCCACCATTCTCTTCAAGATCTTCAAGATGTTTTTATTTGTTTCTTTGGCTTGTCTATTACCTTGAGGGTAATAGATTGAAGAAGAATGATGAATCATGTGAAAATTGGTGCATAATTCCCTTAAATATTTGTTCTTAAAATGCTTTGCATTATCTATTATGATAGCATGAGGTATACCATATCTACAAATAATATGATTGAGGATAAACAAAGATATCTGCTTTCCTGTTGTAGTTGATAGGGGGACAGCTTCCACCCACTTAGTAAAATACTCAGTTGTCGTGATGATGAATTTGTGACCATTCGAGGATGGTGGGTAAATCATGCCTATTAGGTCTAAAACCCATTAATAGAATGGACAAGGTGTTTTCATTGGATGAAGATCTTGTGCAGGAACATGTATCAATTTTCCATGAAATTGACACTTTCTACAAGTTTTGGCAAAGTTACAAGCATCTTTCTCCATCATGGGCCAAAAATATCCTATCCTTAGAAGTTTCTTGGCTAAGGATAATCCATTTGAGTGTGATCCAAAAATTCCTTTATGGACTTCTCGTAAGGCTACATTTGATTCTTCCTCTTCTAAACATCTAAGGAGCATTTTGTCTAGACTTTTTTGATACAATGTTTCAAAAATTATGGTGTATCGAGCGGCTTGGCGAATGAAGATTTTCTTTTGATTTTTGGTTTGGTCTATGGGAAGGATTTGATCTTTCAAGTAAGTGTAAATTGGTCCATACCAAGGTGATTCATTTGTAGTTAACAAGAAAATGGTGTAAGGGTGGGTAGGGTCAAACGTAGGTTGAATCACTTCTTCTACCAAGAACTCATATCTGGCACTCTGATCAGGCATTTGTAACAATGAATCTAAAGTTGCCATTGCATCCACTACTTTGTTCTTTTCTCTCGGCACTTGTTCAAATGTGATAAGAATAAAATACTTTTTAAGATTGTCTACCATGTTTTTGTAGGGTACCAATTTATCATCTTTCATTTGATATTCCTCATTGACTTGATTTATGACTAATTGTGAATCTCCATAAACCTTTAATTCTATCACTTTCCACTCTAACACCAGCTTGATTCCAATAACCAAGGCTTCATATTCCTCTATATTATTGGTGCATGGGAATAGAAATTTTTAAGACTTAGGGATAGTAGATCCTTGAGGAGTGATGAGAAGTATGCCTACTCCTGATCCATGATGAGTGTAGGAACCATCAAAATAAAGTTGCCATGTTTTGGCCTCAACATTCACAATTTCTAAATCTGGGAATTCCACTTGGATGGGATGATCATCTTGAAGTGGTGCTTTTGCTAATTGGTCTGCAATGAATTTTCCTTTTATTGATTTTCTATCAACATATTCTACGTTGAATTCACTTAGCACCATCACCCATTTTGCTAGCCTTCCATTCAATGTTGTTTTGCTAAGTAGATACTTCAATGGGTCAATTTTGGCAATAAGCCTTATCTTGTGGGCTAGCATATAATGGCATAATTTTTTGGAAGAAAAAATCACAGCCAAGCATGCCCTTTCCATAAATGTATAATTCAGCTCGTATTTGACTAAGGTTCTACTTATGTAGTAAATTGCCTTTTCTTTTCCTGTTTCATCCTCTTGGGCTAAAAGTGCCCCCAATGAATTCTTCGTTGCTAAAATGTATAGGATTAAGGGCTTGCCTCTGATAGGTGGCATCAAGATTGGTGGATTCATGAGATATTTCTTTAATAGATTAAAGGCTTCTTCACATTTGTCATCCCATTTGAAGATTGTATCTTTATGCAAAAGTGGTGTGAAATTATGACATTTTTCAGCTAATTGGGAGATAAATCTCCTAATGGATTGGATCCTTCCTTGTAAAGATCTCATCTGACTAATGTTTTTAGGTGCTTCCATTTCCATGATAGCCTTTACTTTAGTGGGATCCACCTCTATTCCCTTTGTAGATACAATATAGCCTAGTAGTTTGCCGGATTGGACTCCAAATGCACCTTTCTTTGGGTTAAGTCTTACTTTGAATTCTTCTAGCCTTTCAAAAAATTTCACCAAAATTGGAAGATGCTCTTTTCTTGAATGGGATTTGGCTAATATATCATCCACATAATCCTCCATGAACTTATGCATCATATCATGAAATATTGCGGTCATTTCTCTTTGATAGGTCGCTCCTGCATTCTTTAACCCAAATGGCATGACATTCCAGAAAAAAGTACCCCATGCACATGTAAAGGAAGTTTTATCTTGGTCTTCTAGTGCTATCTTTATCTGGTTATACCCGCTAAATCCATCCATGAGTGAAAACATAGAGTGTCCCACTATTAAGTCCACAATGGCATCAATACTCAGAAGTGGGAAATCATCCTTAGGACATGCCAAGTTTAAGTCTCTAAAGTTCATGCAAATTCTGATGGATTTGTTTGCTTTTGATATAGGCACTATATTTGAGATCCATTGTGCATAATCAATGGCCCTTATAAATCCCACCTTCAATAGTTTTTCTAACTCCACTTTGACAAGTAGTGCTATATGAGGATGCATCTTCCTTAGCTTTTGTTTAATAGGTTTGGTTCCTTCCTTGATATTTAGATGATGCATTATCAGATTTGGGTCTAAGCCCAGCATATCATCATAAGACCATGCAAAGTTAACTTTCTTTTCCTTAAAGAACTTGATGAATTATGTTCTTTCTTTGCTAGATAGTGATGATGCTAGGTGGATGATCTTTGGCTCTATTTTTGATCCAATATTTATCTTTTATGTTGGCTCAATTAAGATCAGAGATCTTTCTTCATAATGTTCTAGTAGAGCATCCAAACTCCCTTCCTTAAGTGCCTCAATTGGGTTTTCACCTTTGGAAACATTCTTTATTTCTTTATTTTTTTCTTGATCTAATGTTGCCACAATGTGGTTTTCAACATTTGATTCTTTTTCTTTTCTATTTTTTTCATTTTTAAAAATTTTTTCTTGGATTGAAAGTTTGGATGCTCCCTTTGATCATGTCCTTTTGATATTCTCTGATATAGGAAGGTTCAATTATGTTGAGGTATTGGGACACCATGTTGTCATTTAAGAAAATTGGCAAGGTAGTTGGCTCAATGGTATTCCATTCAATTAAGTCCAAATGGATGAGATTTAATGGGTCAACACTTGGGTTTGTTTCGATTGGATTTAGGGTGTATATCTCATTATTGGAGGGTTCATACATTATATCTTGAACATCTCAAACATGGGCTTCCTCTAAATGTTCTAAAGAAGAAGGATCAAAGTCATCCTCACTAGATTCCTCTAGGGTTTTTGTTGGATAAAAATCATGTGGATTAAACCTAACATTTGATTCTTCCATAGTAGGTCTCCATGAAGGAATGTATGGTTTTCCTACCCATTGATTTATCTCTATTTCTATGCTCAACACATCATTTAGGATCACTTGACTAGAACTAGATGCTTGATTTGAAGCCGATTCTGTTATTGGCCCTTTATTTTTGGTAGAAGAATAGGTATGAATGACATCAATACCCTTAACTTGGCATGAATCATCTAATAGGGTCTCCCATTCCCATTCATTAGAATCCTCATCACTATGAGATTCTAATTGTAATATTTGGCTATAAAGTTTGGGATAATGTTTTTGAGTGTATCCTTCTTCAAGATACCCTACTCTTGCTTTCTCCTTGGAATCTCACCATGTACTTTCTATAGGTTCAATGATCCCTTCATTCTTTGTGCCTAAAGGTCCTTGACCTTTGTACCCCATCTTTTGCATGATTGAAAACCCTTTCCCATATTGATGTGTGGGAATGGTTATATCTTGGATATGTTTGACGTGGGCACTTGATTCTTCATCTTTGTATAACCAATTTAGGATCTCATTGTCTTCTTCATCCATGGAGGATGATGTAATTTCCCTCACAAAGTTCTCATTATATCTATGGGGTAGATTTGAGGGTTTCCCAAAGGACTTGGGTGATAAAGGTAGGTCCATCATAGATAAGGAGTATTTGCCTACTCCTTTTTGCTTGATCTTACATTGCTTATCAAAATTCTTCATCATTTGGTCCATCTTTTGATAATGGGCCTCTTTGGTGGACACTTGGATAGTTTTAGCATGGTCTTCTTTTGGTTCTTCAATAATGTTATCCTCATTAAGCTTCTCTTTTCCTTTAGTCGATGTAGTTAGGTTAATGAGCTTTGGTGTATCTTCAATAACAACTTCTTCTTCCATCTTTTATTTTCCCTTCAACAAAGAAATGTCCTTAGAACTTTGACCTTGCTCCATTTGATTGGGTATAGACCCTTCAGCATTGTGTGGAACCAAGGATTCATTGATAGGTTTGACATTATTACAATATTGGAATGGGTTTAGATCCCCACTTACCATTATCTCTTGCCCTAGATATGGGAATTTTAGGCATTGATGATAATTTGAAGGAACGACTTGCATTTCATGGATCCATGGCCTTCCTAACAAGATATTGTATGTCAACTTTAAGTCCAAGACTTGGCATATGGTCTCTTTTTGCATGGGACCAACTCTTATGGGTAATATTATGACTCCTTTTCAGGCTCTTTCTTCATCATCATAGGCTTTTATAGTTATATTTTTCTTAGGGTCAATAGCCTCCTTAGAAAATCCTAGGGCTTTTACCAAGTTAAGGGTACAAATGTTTAAGCCAGCTCCTCCATCTATAAGGACTCTTTTTACCCTATGCTTGTGGATCAAGACTTCTATATGTAAGGGCAAATTTTGGGGATGATTAAGGGACATGTCATCTTGTTCGGAAAATGATAGGCAATGGGGTGCAATTAGGTGCCCTACCATATTTTGGAATTTGTCTACCTCCAAATTTAGAGGCACATTTGTTTCCAATAAAGCCTTGTCCAAAATGTCTTTATGAATTGGTGATAATTTGAGCAGCTCAAGAATAGAAATTTGAGCAGGAGTTCTTTGTAATTGATCAACCAAGTTGTATTGTTTTGATGATGAGGTTGAGGCTTGATTTGATATCACAAATTTTGGAGCATTGGTAGGTAGGATAATTTTTTATGCTTGCCCCCTAGTGACAACATTTGATGATACTTCTCTTGACTTATCTTTTACTATGATAACATTTATGGTTTGATCCTCTTCTCTTAGAGTATTTATCATGTTATGATATGTATGAGCAAAGTTCACTTTCTCATTGCCCTTTTTTTTATTTTGATTTTCATTCGATGACTCACCCTTTTCACGATTCAAAAAGGGGTTCTTAAAGGCCGTATGATCTCCATTATTTTGAGGTCCCTCAATTTGAATGGTTCCCTTGTCAATTAAATCTTGCACCAAGTGTTTTAACCTCATGCATTCATTTGTTGGGTGACCTCTATTTTGATGATATTCACAATGATGGGCTGCATTCCACCAATAAGGTTTAACTTTAGGTTCATAATCTTTCATATCAGGTAATGTGATGACATTATTGGTAACCAAAGTCCTTAATACATTATCCAAAGGTTCACATAAATAGGTGAATTTCTTTTTATTATAATTGGATTAAGATGATTTTGATTTATCCCCATTAGCATTATTGTTAGAAGTGTTGGAATTGTTATTGGCATTATTGGAATTATATGGAGCTTTGTTTGATTGATTAACATTATTTAAAGAATTAGCTCCATATGGTAGGATAAAAGGGGTTGACTTTAAGTTATGGGCCTCCACAACTCCATCATTCACAAGGTTTTTGTTATTATTCTTAGTCCATGATTTAGATTTATCATTGTTATTGTTGGACCCTTGATTATTGAAATACTTAGGCACATAATTATTGTTATTGCTTTTATTATTGTTGTTGTTGTTGTTGTTGGACTTGTTATCTTTAAATAATTTGATTTCACCTCTTTTGACCAAAACATCTTCAATCTTGATCCCATTTTCAATGAGTTTTTCAAATGTTGGGGGACATTGAAGTTGTAATCTATAATTCATTTCCAAGGTCAAATTGTTGGTGAAGATTTCCATCTTCTCTTTCTTAGGGATACTTCGTGGATACCTTGAGAAAACGGTCCTCCACCTTTGTAGGAATCCTAAGAAGGACTCTCCATCTTTCTATTTGGTATCACACAACTTTAGCATTGTGATTTCATGCTCAATGTTATAAGAGTAATGGATTACGAACTTGGAGGCTAACTCCTCAAAGGACTTTATTCCTGGGGCTAGTTTTGAAAACCACTCCATCATGGGACCTCCTAAGCTTCTAGGAAAGAGTCTCATTAGATATGTATCATTATGCATGAACTATATACTTAGGGCACAAAACTCCCTTAGATTATCCTGTGGGTCTATTTTACCCATGTACTTATCATATTTAGGAAAAATGGTATTGAAGGGAAAAGATACCATAGCTAAACTTTTGTCGAAAGGGAAAGGACACAAAGCTTCAATGGAAAAGGCCTTAGGTTCAGCTGTCATCTTCATGGTATCAATTTGTTCTTGGAAGGCCTTTATTTGCCTAGTCATAACATTCATGGGGTCATCTTGGTGTTGGTCTTTCTTGAGTTGGTCAATGTCAAAATCATAGGGCAACTTTACTCCCTTTTGGGCTAGGTTTAAGAAGAAGTTCTCCTTATCCTTGTCTATCAATTTCTCCATAACCTCTAGGAAGTCTAGGTCTTGGGAAGCTTTCTCAACCCTTTCCTCAAGCATTTCTTTGAAATTATAATTGACATTGTTGGTATTGTGATTATGATATGTCGAATTTCTATCTGCCATCTCTCCAAGTCTTTGTTCAAATAGGTTTGGAAAAATTTCTTCTTGATTAGGATCTTTGTAAAGACTTTGGTATTCAACTTCTTGCCCTTGGTTTGCAAAAAGAGTTCTATCTCCTTGTAATGATACCCTATATGTGTGGGACCGCGTGGAAACTGACATCCAACAAGGGTTTGATTGGGAATGATCCTTGGTTCAAAAATTGTTGATTTTATGTTGAAGAGATTTAAAAATATAAGATGAATTTTCAATGGGTATCTCTCACTTGTTTATGTATTTCAAACACAACAATCATGCATTCACTTGTCTTGTTTTACCCACTTAACACAAAATGTTTGATTTGAAGAACGTTGTCACGGGTTTTGCACAAAAAGACACTTCAAGCACCTACCTAGCACAAGATTTGGTTCGTAAACATGGCTCTAAAAGGTGGTCTTGCTATTTTATCAAGGATTTAATATTGATTTCGTTCAAATAGACTTTAAACTTTCATCCCCCAAGTATGTTAAGGGGTTTCCCACATGCACAAAAGTACAATTTGGCACAATCCATGAGGACTACTAGAGGAAATTCAAAAAATTTAAAATCTGTTTGTCACACACCCCATTAAGGATGCATGTGTTTCATTTTAGAGTGGGTTGGATTCCCACAGCAAAAGCAAGCGTATCCCACTTTGGGCTGTCCCTCTCACTAGCCTCGCTAAGGCACAATTCGAGAGGCGAGCCCACTAATTCTCTAGCATGTTCATTCAAAGAAAGGAAAATGAAATTAAGGTTAAGCTTTTGGGAATTTGGTTCCCCAAAAGGTGAAGAGCATATCCCTAACTTTTCCTTTAGTTCCCAAACATGATAGACAATTTTGAACAATTTCTTTCACCCACTAACTATAGGGATTTGAGTATTTCTACTCTCTTCCACAAACAAGGGGCTTTGATTTAGTGTTTGATTTATTCCTTTAAGCTATCAAAATTACTAGATTATGAAATGCACCAATGCCGCAATTTAAGGGAAAATATTGACTAGTTGAGGCTTACCTTTTCTTTGTAGCTAACTGAAGTTAGGGGCATTTTTGAGTGATTTCATTGTTTTTATCATTACCTTGGCAATAGCTCCCTCCAAATGTGCTTTTCCACCAGCAAGTTAGTTAACACAACCAATCACAATGAGGGCAACCAAATGGAAATTGAAGAAGCAAAGAATTATGTATTGAACCTTAAGCACCTTATTTACAAATTTTTAAGGAAAAATTTGAACTAAGGAGTAAAAATCCAATTAAGAGATACAAATTTTATCTTGTAAGCATCTACAACCTTAATATAATTTTGATATACCTAGTTTTCTTCCTCTTGTGATTCCTCAAGAGCCCCTTTAATATGCTCAAAGTTCTCCCTCTTGATCTTTTTAGCCAAAGCTTTTCCCTCTTGATTAAACTTGCTCTCTAGTTTTTGGACCTTTATGTGCCTGCTCATTTACAGTAAAAAAATACAGACATAGAGTTAGATAATTGAATTGATCAATCTGACAACAAATTAAGACAATAGACAACAAGCAACATTGTCTAGCTAATATGCATGATCAAATTGTTAGCAGGTGTAAATTTAATGATAGCAAGCGTCACTTTCTAGTGATACAGGCGACATTGAAAGTTAATCAAGCATAAACAATTTATTGCTAAGCATAAATAGTATTGAAAATTGCCTAAAATGATTTATCTGAAGTGACAATTTAACAATACTAAGCGTAAAATAGTAGATACTAGGCATGACTGTTTCTTCAAAGTGCGTAGCAAAGCTTGATCACATGCGATAACAAATAGTAGATCTACAACACTTCTTAAGTCACAGGTGTGACTTTATGCACAAAGGCTGAACAATTTATCTCATGCGTGAGCATCTATCTCGCAAGCGACAAGAAAGAATTTAACACAGAATAGAAGTGATCAACCAGGTGAGAGTTATTAGCTAGTAGGCATCAGAACAGAGATCTCAAGCGTCATCAGAATGACTATAGGCATGTATGAATTGTTTGTACGCATGACTTCACCTATTTTCTGCAAAAAATTCACAGAAAAGTGAAAATAAAAGCATACAAAATATGATGAAAATGATAAAATGAGACTTAGAGCCCCACGATGGGTGCCATTTTGTATACTAGGGAAAGTATCTTCATAGAATTAAGGTTAATCAATAAATGAAATAGTAACTAAATTAAACCACAAAGCAATAGAGAAAACTATAGCAATTTAATGATCAATTAAGCATCCTATGGCTCTCTAACTAAGATTGTTAATGCAAAGCTCTCAGCAAGCTCTCATTAATGATAGTCCTAGAATGAGAATGATACGATAAACAAGTTAAAGCTAAAAATTATATCAAAGTAAATGCTAATTAAGCTCTCAAATGCCTTTCTAAACTCAAATTGCAAGAGGTTCAATGCAATTCTCAGATGTGTGGTTGATAATTATGAAGGATTTAAGCCTTCCTTTTATAGATTTTCCAATGGTAGGGGGTGTAGTTGTATTTGATCATGATTAAACCTTGGTTGAGTCTTTGGTTCCACCCTTTGAAGACAATGCAAAGTCTATGTCCTCAAAGCTTGGGACAAGTAGACAAGATCAATGGTCAAGATTCTCTTTCACTTTGAGTGATTGACATTGAATTTGGCTTGATCCATGTGAATGCCTTTCCTCAAATCTCATTGGTTGCCCGTATTTCCTCTCCTTTTGGGTTGTTGAGAGTAATTGAGATTTATTAATTGATTTAATTGATTTATTTTAGCCTTGTACCCCTTGAATGGGTTGAATTTAATTTAATTCAAGACTATACAATTAATTGATTTAATTGTATTTTGATTTGATTGCACTTGATTAAAATGCTCTCAATTTTAATTTATCTTGAATTAAGACTTGATTTTAATTTTGATAGGCTAATTATGCATTGTGATTCAATTACTTCAATTATGTCCTTGATTTGTTTTGATTTGACTTGATAGTCTTTGATTTGATCTTTGTCCATTTTTAGGTGATTACACCTTGCTTTGATCAAATTTTGACCATCTGTATCTTGAGAAGAGAGGCTCCATTTTTTCAAGATTCAAGGTATTTTTTTATCTAAATTATGAATCAGATTACAATACCTAGTGTGAAACTTGTAGTATTGTAAAATTTGACATAAAAGCTGAAAAGACTAACAACAAGATTGCAAGCCAAAAAGTGTCTCCATTCTATTCAAAATAGGAGTTTATACAAGTCGGATGGATCCCAAGGGTCACACGAATCCCTTGGAATCGAAATGAAGAGTCATCATAATGTTTATTACAAATAAAATATTAAAACTATCAAAATTTATCAAAAAACTATATATAAAATTTAGGTCCACTTGGAGAAGGCATAACTTTCTCATCCTAGCATAACTGACTTTCTTGCTTTGACCAAAATTTGACCATCCATATCTTGAGAAGAGAGGCTCCATTTTTCAAGATTCAAAGTGTTTTTAGGTTCATCTCGACAAAATCCTCAATTTGAGACCACTTTCACCAAATTTGGAAATAGTCAAACTTTTAGCTACAAACACTATACTGACATCCTTGCTTTGACCAAACTTTGACCGTCTGTATCTTGAGAAAAGAGGCTCCATTTTTCAAGATTCAAGGTGATTTTAGGTTCATCTCAATGAGATCTTCAATTTCAGACCACTTTCACAAGATTTGGAAATGGTGAAACTTTTAGCTACGAATAATGTACTGACTTCCTTACTTTGACCAAACTTTGACCATTTGTATCTTGAGAAGAGAGGATCCATTTTTCAAGATTCAAGGTGTTTTTAGGTTCACCTCGATGAGATCTTTGATTTGAGACCACTTTCACCAAATTTCAAATTGGTCAAACTTTTAGCTACGAACACTGTATTGATTTCCTTGCTTTGACCAAACTTTGACCATCTGTCTCAAGAAGAGAGGCTCCATTTTTCAAGATTCAAGGTGTTTTTAGGTTCATCTAGATGAGATTTTTGATTTGAGACCACTTTCACCAGATTTGGAAATGATCAAACTTTTAACTATGAACAATGCACTGACTTCCTTTCTTTGACCAAACTTTGACCATCTATATCTTGAGAAGAGAGGCTCCAATTTTCAAGATTCAAGGTGTTTTTATGTTCATCTCGAAGAGATCTTTGATTAGAGAGTACTTTCATCAGATTTGAAAATGGTTAAACCTTTAGCAACGAACACTATACTGACTTCCTTGCTTTGACCAAACTTTGATCGTCCCTATCTTGAGAAGAGAGGCTCTATTTTTCAAGAGTCAAGGTGTTTTTAGGTTCATCTCGATGAGATCTTTGATTTGAGACCACTTTCACAAGATTTAGAAACGGTCAAAATTTTAGCTACGAACACTATACTGACTTCCTTACTTTGACCAAACTTAGACAATCCGTATATTGAGAAGAGAGGCTCTATTTTTCAAGATTCAAGGTGTTTTTAGGTTCATCTCGACGAGATCTTCAATTTGGGACCACTTTAACTAGATTTTGAAATGGTGAAATTTTAAGCTATAAACACAGTACTAACTTCCTTACTTTGACCAAACTTTGACCATGCGTATCTTGAGAAGAGAGGCTCCATTTTTCAAGATTAAAGGTGTTTTTACATTCGTCTTGATGAAATCTTCGACTTGAGATGACTTTCACCAGATTTGGAAATAGTCAAACTTTTAGCTACGAACACTATACTGACTTCCTTGCTTTGACCAAACTTTGACCCTCTATATCTTGAGAACAGAGGCTCTATTTTTCAAGATTCAAGGTGTTTTTAGGTTCATCTCGATGAGATCTTCGATTTGAGACTACTTTCACCAAATTTGGAAATGGTCAAACTTTTAGCTACAAACACTGTACTGACTTCTTTGCTTTGACCAAATTTTAACCATCCATACATTGAGAAGAGAGGTTCTATTTTTCAAGATTCAAGGTGTTTTTAGGTTCATCTCAATGAGATCTTCGATTTGAGACGACTTTAACCAGATTTGGAAATGGTCAAACTTTTAGCTACAAACACTATACTGACTTCCTTCCTTTCACCAAACTTTGACCATCCGTATCTTCAGAAGAGAGACTCCTTTTTTCAAGATTCAAGGTGTTTTCAGATTCATCTAGATGAGATCTACGATATGAGACCACTTTCACCAGATTTGGAAACAGTCAAATTTTTAGCTATGAATACTGTGCTGACTTCCTTGCTTTGAACAAACTTTGATGATCTATATCTTGAGAAGAGAGGCTCCGTATTTCAAGATTCAAGGTGTTTTTAGGTTCATCTCAAGGAGATCTTCGATTTGAGACCACTTTCACCAGATTTGGAAATGGTCAAACTTTTAGCTATGAACACTATACTGACTTCCTTCCTTTGATCAAACTTTGACTGTCTGTATGTTGAGAAAGAGGCTCCATTTATAAAGATTCAAGGTGTGTTTAGGTTCATCTCAATGAGATCATATATTTGAGACCACTTTCACCAGATTTAGAAACGGTCAAACTTTTAGCTATGAACACTGTACTGACTTCCTTGCTTTGAGAAAACTTTGATCGTTTGTATCTTGAGAAGACAGGCTTCATTTTTCAAGATTCCAAGTGTTTTTACGTTCATCTTGACGAGATCTTCGATTTGAGATGACTTTCACCAGATTTGGAAATGGTCAAACTTTTAGCTGTGAACAATGTACTGACTTCCTTGCTTTGACCAAACTTTGAAGGTCTATATCTTTAGAAGAGAGGCTCCAGTTTTCAACATTCAAGGTGTTTTTAGGTTCATTTCGAGGAGATCTTCAATTTGAGACCAATTTCACCAGATTTGGAAATGGTCAAACTTTTAGCTACGAACACTGTACTGACTTCCTTGCTTTGACCAAACTTTGACCTTATGTATCTTGAGAAGAGAGGCTCAATTTTTTAAGATTCAAGGTGTTTTTAGGTTCATTTCAACAAGATCTTTGATTTGACACCACTTTCACCAGATTTTGAAACTGTCAAACTTTTAGCTATGAACATTGTACTGATTTCCTTACTTTGACCAAACTTTGACCATTCGTATCTTGAGAAGAGAGGCTCTAATTTTCAAGATTCAAGTTGTTTTTAGGTTCATCTTGATGAGATCTTTGATTTGAGACCACTTTTACCAAATTTGGAAACGGTCAAACTTTTAGCTACGAACACTATACTGACTTCCTTGCTATGACCAAAGTTTGACTGTCCGTATCTTGAGAAGAGAGACTTCATTTTTCAAGATTCAAGGTGTTTTTAGGTTCATCTCGACGAGATCTTCCATTTGAGACCACTTTCACCAGATTTGGAAACGGTCAAACTTTTAGCTACGAACATTGTACTGACTTCCTTGCTTTGATCAAACTTTGACCGTCTGTATATTGAGAAGAGATGATCCATTTTTCAAGATTCAAGGTGTTTTTAGATTCATTTCGATGAAATCTTTGATTTGAGACCACTTTCACCAAATTTACAAACTATTAAACTTTTAACTACGAACATGTACTGACTTCCTTGCTTTGACCAAACTTTGACCGTCTGTATCTTGAGAAGAGAGACTCCATTTTTCAAGATTAAAGGTGTCTTTAGGTTCATCTCGACAATATTTTTTATTTGAGACTACTTTCACCAAATTTTTAAGCAATCAAACTTTTAGCTACAAACAATGTACTAACTTCCTTGCTTTGAACAAACTTTGATCGTCCGTGTCTTGAGAAGAGAGGCTCCATTTTTCAAGATTCAAGGTTTTTTAAGATTCATCTCGATGAGATCTTTGATTTGAGACCAATTTCACTAAATTTGGAAATGGTCAAACTTGTGGCTACGAACATTGTACTGACTTCCTTGCTTTGACCAAACTTTGACCATTCATATCTTGAGAAGAGAGGCTCTATTTTTCAAGATTCAAGGTGTTTTTAGGTTCATCTAGATGAGATCTTTGATTTGAGACCACTTTAACAAGATTTGGAAATGACCAAACTTTTAGCTATGAACATTGTAGTAACTTCCTTTCTTTGACCAAACTTTGACCGTCTGTATCTTGAGAAGAGAGGCTCCTTTTGTCAAGATTCAAGGTGTTTTAAGGTTCATTTCGATGAGATCTTTGATTTGAGACTACTTTCACCAGATTTGGAAATGGTCAAACTTTTAGCTACGAACACTGTAATGACTTCCTTGCTTTGACTAAACTTTGACCATCCCTATCTTGACAAGAGAGGCTCCATTTTTCAAGATTCAAGGTGTTTTTAGGTTCTTCTCGAGGAGATCTTCGATTTGAGACCACTGTCACCAAATTTGGATACGGTCAATTTTTAGCGACAGACACTATACTGAATTTCTTGCTTTGACCAAACTTTGATCATCCATTTCCTGAGAAGAGAGGCTCCATTTTTTAAGATTCAAGGTGTTCTTAGGTTCATCTCAACGAGATCTTTAATTTGAGACCACTTTCACCAGATTTGGAAACTATCAAAACTTTAGCTACGAACACTGTACTGACTTCCTTGCTTTGACCAAACTTTGACCGTCCGTATCTTGAGAAGAGAGGCTCCATTTTTCAAGATTCAAGGTGTTTTTAGGTTCATCTCGACAAGATCTTTTATTTGAAACCACTTTCATAAGATATTGAAATAGTCAATCTTTTAGCTACGAATATTGTACAGACTTCCTTGCTTTGAGGAAACTTTGACCATCCGTATCTTGAGAAGAGAGGCTCCATTTTTTAAGATTCAAGGTGTTTTTAGGTTCATCTCGATGAGATTTTTGATTTGAGACCACTTTCACCAAATTTGGAAATAATCAAACTTTTAGCTATGAACACTGTACTGACTTCCTTGCTTTGATCAAACTTTGACCCTCTATATCTTGAGAAGAGAGGGTACATTTTTTAAGATTCAATATATTTTTATGTTCATCTCGACAAGATCTTTGATTTGAAACCACTTTAACCAGATTTTGAAATAGTCAAACTTTTAACCACGAATAATTTACTGACTTCGTTGCTTTGACCAAACTTTGATCATCCGTGTCTTGAGAAGAGAGGCTTATTTTTTCAAAATTCAAGGTGTTTTTAGGTTCATCTCAACGAGATCTTCAATTTGAGATCACTTTCACCAGATTTGGAAATGGTCAAACTTTTAGCTGTGAACACTGTACTGACTTCTTTGCTTTGACCAAACTTTGACCATCTGTATCTTGAGAAGAAAGGCTCCATTTTTCAAGAGTCAATGTGTCTTTAGGTTCATCTCAACAAGATCTTTGATTTGAGACTACTTTCACCAAATTTTGAAATGATCAAACTTTTAGCTATGAACACTGTACTTCCTTGCTTCTATCAAACTTTGATCATCCGTATCTTGAGAAGAGAGGCTCTATTTTTCAAGATTCAAGGTGTTTTTAGGTGCATCTCGACAAGATCTTTGATTTGAATCCAATTTCACCAAATTTTGAAATGGTCAAACTTTTAGCTACGAATATTGTACTGACTTTCTTGCTTTGACCAAACTTTGATCATTCATATCTTGAGAAGAGAGGCTCCGTTTTTCAAGATTCAAGGTGTTTTTAAGTTCATCTCAACAAGATCTTCGATTTGAGACCACTTTAACCAAATTTGGAAATGGCCAAAATTTTAGCTACGAACATTGTACTGACTTCCTTGCTTTGACCAAACTTTGACCATCTGTATCTTGAGAAGAGAGGCTCCTTTTGTCAAGATTCAATGTGTTTTTAGGTACATTTCGATTAGATCTTCGATTTGAGACACCTTTCACCAGATTTGGAAATGGTCAAACTTTTAGTTATGAATATTGTAATGACTTCCTTGCTTTTACCAAACTTTGACTGTGGGTATCTTGAGAAGAGATGCTCTATTTTTCAAGAGTCAAGGTATTTTTAGGTTCATCAAGATGAGATCTTCGATTTGAGACCACTTTCACCAGATTTGGAAACGGTCAAACTTTTAGCTATGAACACTAAACTGACTTCCTTGCTTTGACCAAACTTTGATTGTCCGTATTTTTAGAAAAGAGGCTCCATTTTTCAAGATTCAAGGTGTTTTTAGGTTCATCTCGACGAGATCTATGATTTGCGAACACTTTCACTAGATTTGGAAATAGTCAAACTTTTATCTACAAACATTGTACAGACTTCCTTTCTTTGACCAAACTTTGACCATTCATTTTCATAGATGAGAAGCTCCATTTTTCAAGATTCAAGATGTTTTTAGGTTCATCTCGATGAGATCTTTGATTTTAGACCACTTCCACCATATTTGGCAATGGTCAAAATTTTAGCTACGAACATTGTACAGACTTCCTTGCTTTGACCAAACTTTGACATTTTGTATCTTGAGAAGAGAGCCTCCAATTTTGAAGATTCAAGGTATTTTTTGGTTCATCTCGATGAGATCTTCGATTTGAGACCACTTTCACTAGATTTGGAAATAGCCAAACTTCTAGCTACGGACACTGTACTGACTTTTTTTTTTTTACCAAACTTTGACCATTTGTATCTTGAGAAGAGAGGCTCCATTTTTCCAAGATTCAAGGTGTTTTTAGGTTCATCTCGATGAGATCTTTGATTTGAGACCACTTTCACCAGATTTGGAAATAGTCACACTTTTAGCTACGAACACTGTACCGACTTCATTGCTTTGACCAAACTTTCATCATCTATATCTTGAGAAGAGAGGCTTCATTTTTCACGATTGAAGGTATTTTTAGGTTCATCTTGACGAGATCTTCAATTTGAGACCTCTTTCACCAGGTTTGGAACTAGTCAAACCTTTAGCTACAAACACTGTACTGATTTCCTTATTTTAACCAAACTTTGACCATCTGTATCTGGAGAAGAGAGGCTCCATTTTTCAAGATACAAGGTGTTTTTAGGTTCATCTCGATGAGATCTTCAATTTGAGACCACTTTCACTGAATTTAGAAATGGTCAAACTTTTAGCTACGAAAACTATATTGACTTCCTTTCTTTGACCAAACTTTGACCATCTGTATCTTGAGAAGAGAGGCTCCATTTTTCAAGGTTCAAGGTATTTTTAGGTTCATCTTAATGAGATCTTCAATTTGAGACCACTTTAACTAGATTTGGAAACGTTCAAACTTTTAGCTACGAACATTGTACTAACTTTTTTGCTTTGACCAAACTTTGACCATCCGTACCTTGAGAAGAGAGGCTCCATTTTTCAAGATTCAAGGTGTTTTAAGGTTCATCTCGACAAGATCTTTGATTTGAGACACCTTTTACCAAATTTAGAAATGGTCAAACTTTTAGCTACGAACACTGTACGGACTTCCTTGCTTTGATTAAACTTTGATCATCTGTATCTTGAGAAGAGAGGCTCCATTTTTCAAGATTCAAGGTGTTTTTAAGTTCATCTCCATGAGATCTTTGATTTAAAACCATTTTCCCTAGATTTGGAAACGGTCAATCTTTTAGCTACGAACACTGTACTGACTTCCTTACTTTGACCAAACTTTGATTGTCTGTATGTTGATAAGGGAGGCTCCATTTTTCTAGATTCAAGGTGTTTTTAGGTTCATCTCAATGAGATCTTTGATTTGAGATCAGTTTCACCAAATTTGGAAATGATCAAACTTTTAGCTACCAACACTGTACTGACTTCCTTGCTTTGACCAAAGTTTGACCCTCTGTATCTTGAGAAGAGAGGCTCTATTTTTCAAGATTCTAGGTGTTTTTAGGTTCATCTCATCAAGGTCTTCGATTTGAGACCACTTTCACAAGATTTAGAAATGGTAAAACTTTTAGCTACGAACATTGTACTTCCTTACTTTGACCAAACTTTGAACGACCCTATCTTAAGAAGAGAGGCCCCAATTTTCAAGATTCAAGGTGTTTTTAGGTTCATCTCGGTGAGATCTTTGATTTGAGACCACTTTCACCAGATTTGGAAATGGTCAAACTTTTAGCTACGAACACTATACTGACTTCCTTTCTTTGACCAAACTTTGACTATCCATATCTTGAGAAGAGAGCCTCCAATTTTCAAGATTCAAGGTGTTTTTAGGTTCATCTCGATGAGATTTTTGATTTGAGACCACTTTCACCATATTTGAAAATAGCCAAACTTCTAGCTACGGACACTATACTGACTTCCTTGCTTTGACCAAACTTTGACTTTCTGTATCTTGAGAAGAGAGGCTCTATTTATCAAGATTCAAGGTGTTTTTAGGTTCATCTCAATGAGATCTTCAATTTGAGACCACTTTCACCAGATTTGGAAATGATTAAACTTTTAGCTACAAACACTATACTGACTTCCTTGCTTTGACCAAACTTTGATCATCTGTATGTTGAGAAGAGAGGTTTCATTTTTCATGATTGAAGGTGTTTTTAGGTTCATGTTGAGGAGATATTCGATTTGAGACCACTTTCACCAGATTTGGAAACAATCAAACTTTAAGCTACAAACATTATACTGACTTCCTTGCTTTGACCAAACTTTGACTATCCATATCTTGAGAAGATAGGCTCTTTTTTTCAAGACTCAAGGTGTTTTTATGTTCATCTCGTTGAGATCTTTGATTTGAGACCACTTTCACCAAATTTTGAAATGGTCAAACTTTTAGCTACAAATATTGTACTAAGTTCCTTACTTTGACCTAACTTTGACCGTCCCTATCTCTAGAAGAGAGGCTCTATTTTTTAAGATTCAAGGTGTTTTTTAGGTTTATCTCAACAAGATCTTCGATTTGAAACCACTTTCACTAGATTTGGAAACGGTCAAACTTTTAGCTATGAAGACTGTAATGATTTCCTTTTATTGACCAAACTTTTACCGTCTGTATCTTGAGAAGAGAGGCTTCGTTTGTCAAGATTCAAGGTTTTTTAAGGTTCATCTCGATGAGATCTTCGATTTGAGACCACTTTCACTAGATTTGGAAATGGTCAATCTTCTAGCTATGAACATTGTACCGACTTCCTTGCATTGACCAAAATTTAAACATCTGTATATTGAGAAGAGAGGTTGCATTTTTCAAGATTCAAAGTGTTTTTAGGTTCATCTCGACGAGATCTTCAATTTGAGACCACTTTCACCAAATTTGGAAATGGTTGAACTTTTAGCTATGAACACAATAATGAATTCCTTGCATTGACCAAACTTTAACCGTCTGTATCTTGAGAAGAGAGGCTCTATTTTTTAAGATTCAATATTGTTTTAGCTTCATCTTGATGTGATTTTTGATTTGAGACAACTTTCACCATATTTGGAAAGGGTCAAACATTTAGCTATGAACACTGTACTGACTTCCTTGCTTTGGCCAAACTTTTACCATCCGTATCTTGAGAAGAGAAGCTTCATTTTTTAAGATTCGAGGTGTTTTTAGGTTCATCTCGATGAGATCTTTGATTTGAGACCACTTTGTCTAGATTTGGAAATGGCCAAACTTTTAGCTAAGAAAACTATACTGACTTCCTTGCATTGACCAAACTTTGACCATCTATATCTTGAGAAGAGACACTCTATTTTTTAAGATTCAAGGTGTTTTTAGGTTCATCTCGATGAGATCTTTGATTTGAGACCACTTTCACCAAATTTGAAAATGGTCAAACTTCTAGCTATGAACACTGTACCGACTTCCTTGATTTAACCAAACTTCAACAGTCTGTATCTTGGGAAGAGAGGCTTCGTTTTCCACGGTTCAAGGTGTTTTTAGGTTCATCTCGATGAGATCTTCGATTTGAGACCACTTTCACCAAATTTAGAAACGGTCAAACTTCTAGCTACGAACACTATACTAACTGCCTTTCTTTGACCAAATTGTGACCATCTGTATGTTGAGAAGAGGAGTTCCATTTTTCAAGATTCAAGTTGTTTTTAGGTTCATCTCGATGAGATCTTCAATTTGAGACTACTTTCACCAGATTTGGAAAAGGTCAAACTTCTAGCTATGAATAATGTACTTAATTCCTTGCTTTGACAAAACTTTTACCATCCGTACCTTTAGAAGAGAGGCTCTATTTTTCAAGATACAAGTTGTTTGTAGGTTCATCTCGATGAGATCTTTGATTTGAGACCACTTTCACCATATTTGGAAACGTTCAAAATTTTAGCTACGAACACTGTACCAATTCCTTACTTTGACCTAACATTGACCGTCTGTATCTTGAGAAGACAGTCTCCATTTTTCAAGATTCAAGGTGTTTTTAGGTTCATTTGGATGAGATCTTTGATTTGAGACCACTTTCACTAAATTTGGAAATGATCAAACTTATAGCTACGAACATTGTACCAAGTTCCTTGCTTTGACCAAACTTTGACCATCTGTATCTTGAGAAGAGAGGTTCCATTTTTCAAGATTCAAGGTGTTTTTAGGTTCATCTCAATGAGATCTTCAATTTGAGACCAGTTTCACCATATTTGGAAATGGTCAAACTTCTAGCTACGAACACTGTACTTACTTCCTTGCTTTGACCAAAGTTTGACCATCCGTATCTTGAGAAGAGAGGCTCTATTTTTCAAGATTGAAAGTATTTTTAGATTCATCTCGACAAGATCTTCGATTTGAGACAACTTTTACCAGATTTGGAAATGGTCAAACTTCTAGCTACGAACACTATACTGACTTCCTTGCTTTGATCAAAGTTTGAGCTTCTGTATCTTGAGAAGAGAAGCTCCATTTTTCAAGATTCAAGGTATTTTTAGGTTCATCTCGACAAGATCTTTGATTTGAGACCACTTTCAACAGATTTGGAAATGGTCAAACTTCTAGCTACAAACATTGTACTGACTTCTTTGCTTTGACCAAACTTTGACCATCCGTATCTCATGAAGAGAGCCTCTATTTTTTAAGATTCAAGGTGTTTTTGTCTTCATCTTGACGAGATCTTCGATTTGAGACCACTTTCAGTAGATTTGGTAATGCTCAAACTTCTAGCTACGAACACTGTACTGACTTCCTTGCTTTGACCAAACTTTTACTGTCTGTATCTTGAGAAAGAGGCTACATTTTTCAAGATTCAAGGTGTTTTTAGGTTCATCTAGATGAGATCTTCGATTTGAGACCACTTTCACTAGATTTAGAAATGGTCAAACTTCTAGCTATGACCACTGTATTGACTTCCTTTCTTTGTGATATTGCTATCAAGATTTAACTGTGTAGTTTTTTTGAGTCAAACTCATTGACCCATGAATCATGAGTAGTGGGTCACCGAACCCATCTCTCATGAGAATGAAATGGAACACTTAGCACTCATTGGATCTAGGTGATGCTCCTTTCTTTGACCAAACTTTGACCGTTAGTATCTTAAGAGAGGCTCCATTTTTCAAGATTCAAGGAGTTTTTAGGTTCATCTCAATGAGATGTTCGATTTGAGACTACTTTCACCAAATTTGGAAATGGTCAAACTTCTAGCTACGAACATTGTACTGACTTTCTTGCTTTGACCAAACTTTGACCCTTCGTATCTGGAAAAGAGAGGCTCCATTTTTCAAGATTTGAGGTGTTTTTAGGTTCATCTTGATGAGATCTTCAATTTGAGACCACTTTTACCAGATTTGGAAACTGTCAAACTTCTACCTATGAACACTATACTGACTTCCTTTCTTTGATCATCCGTATATTGAGAAGAGAGTTGTCATTTTTCAAGATTCAAGGTGTTTTTAGGTTTATCTCTACGAGATCTTCAATTTAAGACCACTTTCAATAGATTTGGAAATGGTCAAACTTCTAACTATGAACACTGTATTAACTTCAATGCTTTGACCAAACTTTGACCGTTCGTATCTTGAGAAGAGAGGCTCCATTTTTCAAGATTCAAAGTGTTGTTAGGTTCATCTCGATGAGATACTTGATTTGAAACCATTTTCACCAGATTTGGGAACGGTCAAACTTGTAGCTACGAAACATTGTACAAACTTCCTTACTTTGACCAAACTTTGACCATCTGTATCTTGAGAAGAGAGGTGTTGTTTTTGAAGATTCAAGGTGTTTTTAAGTTCATCTCAACAAGATCTTCAATTTGAGACCACTTTCACTAGATTTGGAAGCGGTCAAACTTCTAGCTATGAACACTGTACTGACTTCCTTGCTTGACCAAACTTTGACCATCTGTATTTTGAGAAGAGAGGCTCTATTTTTCAAGATTCAAGGTGTTTTTAGGTTCATCTCGATGAGATCTTAAATTTTAGACCACTTTCAACACATTTGGAAATTGTCAAATTTTTAGCTACGGACATTGTACTGACTTCCTAGCTTTTACCAAACTTTGACCATCCATATTTTGAGAAGAGAGGCTCCATTTTTCAACATTTAAGGTGTTTTTACATTGATCTCGACAAGATCTTCAATTTGAGACCAGTTTCACCATATTAGGAAATGGTCAAAATTTTAGCAACAGACACTCTACTGTCTTCCTTGCTTTGACCAAACTTTGACCGTCTGTATCTTGAAAAGAGAGGCTCCATTTTTCAAGATTCAATGTGTTATTAGTTTCATCTTGATGAGATCTTCGATTTGAGACCACTTTCACCAGTTTTAGAAATGGTCAAACTTTTAGCTACAAACATTGTACTGACTTCCTTGCTTTGACCAAACTTTGATAGTCCGTATCTTGAGAAGAGGCTGCATTTTTTAAAATTGAAAGTGTTTTTATCTTCATCTTGACGAGATTTTTGTTTTGGGACCACTTTAACCGGATTTGGAAAAATTTAAACTTTTAGCTATGGACACTGTACTGACTTCCTTGCTTTGACCAAACTTTGACCATATGTATCTTGAGAAGAGAGGCTTCATTTTTCAAGATTCAAGGTATTTTTACATTCACCTTGATGAGATCTTTAATTTGAGACCACTGTCACCAAATTTGGAAATGGTCAAACTTTTAGCTACGAACATTGTACTAACTTCCTTTTTTTTACTAATCTTTGACCGTTCATATCTTGAGAAGAGAAGCTCCATATTTCAAGATTCAAGGTGTTTTTACATTCATATCGATGAGATCTTTGATTTGACACCACTCTCACTAGACTTGGAAATGGTCAAACTTTTCGGTACAGACACTGTATTGACTTCCCTTTTTTTACCAAACTTTGACCGTCCGTATCTTGAGAAGAGAGGCTCCATTTTTTCAGATTCAAGGTGTTTTTAGGTTCATCTTGACGAGATCTTCGATTTGAGACCACTTTCATCAGATTTGGAAATGGTCAAACTTCTAGCTATGAAAATTGTACCGACTTCCTTGCTTTGCCCAAAATTTGACAATTCGTATTGAGAAGAGAGGCTCTATTTTTCAAAATTCAAAGTGTTTTTACGTTCATCTCGACGACATCTTCAATTTGAGACCACTTTCACCTAATTTGAAAATGGTTGAACTTTTAGCTATGAACACTATAATGAATTCCTTCCATTCACCAAACTTTAACCGTCCCTATATTGAGAAGAGAGGCTCTATTTTTCAAGATTCAATATTATTTTGCGTTCATCTTGATGTGATTTTTGATTTGAGACAAATTTCACCATATTTGGAAATAGTCAAACGTTCAGCTATTAACACTTTACTAACTTCCTTGCTTTGACCAAACTTTGTCGATCTGTATCTTGAGAAGAGAGGCTCCATTTTTCAAGATTCGAGGTGTTTTTAGGTTCATCTCGATAAGATATTTGATTTGAGAACACTTTCACTAGATTTGGAAATAGTCAAAATTTTAGCTATAAAAATTGTACTGACTTCCTTGCTTTGACCAAACTTTGACCATCTATATCTTGAGTAGAGATGCTCTATTTTTCAAGATTCAAGGTGTTTTAGGTTCATCTCGATGAGATTATCAATCTGAGACCACTTTCACTAGATTTTGAAATGGTCAAACTTCTAGCTATGAACACTGTATGTACTTCCTTGCTTTGACCAAACTTTAAAATTCTGTATCTTGAGAAGAGAGGCTCCATTTTTACAGATTCAAGGTGTTTTTAGGTTCATCTCGACGAGGTCTTCGATTTCAGACCACCTTCACCAAATTTGAAAATGGTCAAAATTCTAGCTACGATCACTATACTGATTGCCTATCTTTGACCAAACTTTGACCATCTGTATCTTGAGAAGAGAGGCTCCATTTTTCAAGATTCAAGTTCTTTTTAGGTTCATCTCGATGATATCTTCAATTTGAGACCACTTTCACCAGATTTGGAAAAGGTCAAACTTCTAGCTATGAATAATATACTTACTTCCTTGCTCTAACAAAACTTTTACCATCTGTACCTTTAGAAGAGAGGCTCTATTTTTCAAGATACAAGGTGTTTGTAGGTTCATCTCAATGAGATCTTTGATTTGAGACCACTTTCACCAAATTAAGAAATGATCAAAATTCTAGGTACGAACATTGTACCGACTTCCTTGCTTTGACCTAACATTGACTGTCTGTATTTTGAGAAGAGAGGCTCCATTTTTCAAGATTCAAGGACTTTTTAGGTTCATCTGGATGAGATCTTTGATTTGAGACCACTTTCACCAAATTTGGAAATGGTCAACCTTCTAACTACAAACACTATACTGAGTTCCTTTCTTTGACCAAACCTTTACCGTCTGCATCTTGAGAAGAGAGGCTCCATTTTTGAAGATTCAAGGTGTTTTTAGGTTCATCTCAATGAGATCTTCAATTTGAGACCACTTTCACCATATTTGGAAATTGTTAAATTTTTAGCTACGAACATTGTACTTCCTTCCTTGCTTTGACCAAATTTTGACCATCCGTATCTTGAGAAGAGAGGATCTATTTTTCAAGATTTAAGGTATTTTTAGGTTCATCTCAACAATATTTTTGATTTGAGAAAACTTTTACCAGATTTGGAAATGGTCAAAGTTCTAGCAACGAACACTGTACTAACTTCCTTTCTTTGATCAAACTTTGAGCTTCCGTATCTTGAGAAGAGAAGCTCCATTTTTCAAGATTCAAGGTGTTTTGAGGTTCATCTCGATGAGATCTTTGATTTGAGACTACTTTCACCAGATTTATAAATGGTCAAACTTCTAGCTACGAACATTGTACTGACTTCCTTACTTTGACAAAACTTTGACCATCCATATCTTGAGAAGAGTGGCTCCATTTTTTAAGATTTGAGGTGTTTTTAGGTTCATCTCGATGAGATCTTTGATTTGAGACCACTTTCAAAAGATTTGGAAATGGTTAAACTTCTAGCTACAAACATTGTACTGGCTTCCTTGCTTTGACCAAACTTTGACAGTCCGTATCTTGAGAAGAGAGGCTTTATTTTTTAAGATTCAAGGTGTTTTTATCTTCATCTCGACAAGATCTTCGATTTGAGACCACTTTCAGCAAATTTGGAAATGGTCAAACTTCTAGCTACGAACACTGTACTGACTTCCTTTCTTTGACCAAACTTTGACCATCTGTATCTTGAGAAGAGAGGCTCCATTTTTTAAGATTTAAGGTGTTTTTAGGTTCACCTTGATGAGATCTTTGATTTGAGACCACTTTCACCAGATTTGGAAATGATCAAACTTGTAGCTATGAACACTGTACTAACCTCCTTTCTTTGACTAATCTTTGAACGTCCATATCTTGAGAAGAGAGGCTCCATATTTCAAGATTCAAAGTGTTTTTAGGTTCATCTTGATGAGATCTTTGATTTGACACCACTTTCACCAGATTTGGAAATGGTCAAACTTTTCGCTATGGACACTGTATTGACTTCCCTTTTTTTACCAAACTTTGACCATCCATATCTTGAGAAGAGAGGCTCCATTTTTTCAAATTCAACGTATTTTTAGGTTCATCTCGAGGAGATCTTCGATTTGAGACCACTTTCACCAGATTTGGAAATGCTCAAACTTCTAGCTATGAACATTGTACCGACTTCTTTGATTTGACCAAAATTTGACTATTTGAATATCGAGAAGAGAGGCTCTATTTTTCAAGATTCAAAGTGTTTTTACGTTCATCTCGACGACATCTTCAATTTGAGACCCCTTTCACCAGATTTGGAAATGGTTGAACTTTTAGCTATGAACACTGTAATGAATTCCTTGCGTTGACCAAACTTTAACCATCCCTATCTTGAGAAGAGAGGCTCTATTTTTTAAGATTCAATATGGTTTTGGGTTCATCTTGATGTGATTTTTGATTTGAGACAACTTTCACCATATTTGGAAATAGTTAAACATTCAACTACGAACATTGTACTGACTTCCTTGCTTTGACAAAACTTTGACTGTCCGTATCTTGAGAAGAGAGGCTTCATTTTTCAAGATTCGAGGTGTTTTTAGGTTCATCTCGATGAGATCTTTGATTTGAGAACACTTTCACTAGATTTAGAAATGGCCAAACTTTTAGCTATGAAAACTGTACTGAGTTCCTTGCTTTGACCAAACTTTGACCATCTATATCTTGAGTAGAGACGCTCTATTTTTCAAGATTCAAGTTGTTTTTAGGTTCATCTCGACAAGATTATCGATTTGAGACCACTTTCACCAGATTTTGAAATGGTCAAACTTCTAGCGACAAACACTGTACGTACTTCCTTGCTTTGACCAAACTTTGACAGTCTGTATCTTGAGAAGAGAGGCTCCATTTTTAAAGATTCAAGGTGTTTTTAGGTTCATCTCGACGAGATCTTCAATTTGAGACCACTTTCACCAAATTTGAAAATGATCAAACTTCTAGCTACGATCACTATACTGACTGCCTATCTTTGACCAAACTTTGACCATCTATATCTTGAGAAGAGAGGCTCCATTTTTCAAGATTCAAGTTGTTTTTAGGTTCATCTCGATAAGATCTTTGATTTGAGACCACTTTTACTAGATTTGAAAAAGGTCAAACTTCTAGCTACGAATAATATACTTCTTTGCTTTGACAAAACTTTTACCATCTGTACCTTTAGAAGAGAGGCTCTATTTTTCAAGATACAAGATGTTTGTAGGTTCATCTCACTGAGATCTTTGATTTGAGACCACTTTCAATGGATTTGAAAATGGTCAAACTTCTAGCTACGAACATTGTACTGACTTCCTTGCTTTGACCAAACTTTGGCCGTCTGTATTTTGAGAAGAGAGGCTCTATTTTTTAAGATTCAAAGTGTTTTTATCTTCATCTCGACGAGATCTTCGATTTGAGACCACTTTCAACAGATTTGAAAATGGTCAAACTTCTAGCTATGAACACTGTACTGACTTCCTTTCTTTGACCAAACTTTGACCATTCGTATCTTGAGAATGAGGCTCCATTTTTCAAGATTCAAGGTGTGTTTAGGTTCATCTGGATGAGATCTTCAATTTGAGACCACTTTCACCAGATTTAGAAATGGTCAAACTTCTAGCTATGAACACTGTACTGACTTCTCTTTTTTGACCAAACTTTGACCATTAGTATCTTGAGAAGAGAGGCTCCATTTTTCAAGATTCAAGGTGTTTTTAGGTTAATCTCGATGAGATCTTCATTTTGAGACCACTTTCACTAGATTTGGAAATGGTCAAACTTCTAGCTACAACCACTGTACTGACTACCTTACTTTGACCAAACTTTGATCATTTGTATCTTGACAAGAGAGGCTCTATTTTTCAAGATTCAAGGTGTTTTTAGGTTCATCTCAATGAGATCTTTGATTTGAGACCACTTTCACTAGATTTAGAAATGGTAAAATTTCTAGCTATAGACACTCTACTGAGTTCCTTGCTTTGACCAAACTTTCACCGTCTGTATCTTGAGAAGAGAGGTTCCATTTTTTAAGAATCAAGGTGTTTTTAGGTTCATGTTGACGAGATTTTTGATTTAAGACCACTTTCACCATTTCAGAAATGGTCAAACTTCTAGCTATAGACACTCTACTGACTTCCTTGCTTCAACCAAACTTTGACCGTCTATATCTTGAGAAGAGAGCCTCCTCTTTTCAAGATTCAAGGTGTTTTTAGGTTCATGTTGATGACATCTTCGATTTGAGACCACTTTCAAAATGTTTGGAAATGGTCAAACTTTTAGCTACGGACATTGTACTAACTTTCTTACTTTGACAAAACTTTGACCGTCCGTATCTTGAGAAGAGAGGTTTCATTTTTTAAGATTAAGGTATTTTTAAGTTCATCTCGACAAGATCTTCGATTTGAGACCACTTTCACCAAATTTGGAAATGATGAAACTTTTAGCTACAGACACTGTACTGACTTCCTTACTTTGACCAAACGTTGATCATCAATATCTTGACAACAGAGGCTCCATTTTTCAAGATTCAAGTTATTTTTAGTTTCATCTCGGTGAGATCTTCCACTTGTGACCACTTTCACCAAATTTGGAAATGGTCAAACTTTTAGCTACAGACATTGTACTGATTTCCTTGCTTTGACCAAACTTTGACCGTTCGTATCTTGAGAAGAGAGGCTCTTTATTTTTCAACATTCAAGGTGTTTTAAGGTTCATCTCGACTAGATTTTCATTTTGAGACAACTTTCACCAGATTTAGAAAAAGTAAATCTTTTAGCTCCGGACATTGTATGGAATTCATTGCTTTGACCAAACTTTGACCATCTGTATCTTGAGAAGAGAGACTTCATTTTTTAAAATTCAAAGTGTTTTTAGGTTCATCTTGACGAGATCTTTGATTTGAGATCACTTTCACCAGATTTCAAAATGGTCAAACTTTTAGCTATAGGCACTGTACTGACTTCCTTGCTTTGACCAAACTTTGACCATTCATATCTTGAGAAGAGAGGCTTTGTTTTTCAAGATTCAAGGTGTTTTTATGTTCATCTTGACAAGATTTTCATTTTGAGACCACTTTCACCAGATTTGGAAAATTTCAAACTTTTAGCTACAGACACTATACTAAATTCCTTTCTTTGACCAAGCTTTGACTGTCTGTATCTTGAGAAGAGAGGCTTCATTTTTCAAGGTTCAAGTTATTTTTAGGTTCATCTTGATGAGATCTTCGATTTGAGACCACTTTCACCATATTTGAAAATGGTCAAACTTCTAACTATGAACACTGTACTAACTTCCTTGCTTTGACCAAACTTTGACCGTTCGTATCTTGAGAAGAGAAGCTCCATTTTTCAAAATTCAAGGTATTTTTAGGTTCATCTCAACAAGATCTTCGATTTGAGACCACTCTCACTAGATTTAGAAATGGTCAAACTTTTGGCTATGGACATTGTACTGACTTCCTTCCTTTGACCAAACTTTGACCATCCGTATCTTAAGAAGAGAGGCTCCATTTTTTAAGATTCAAGGTGTTTTCAGGTTCATCTTGATGAGATCTTTGATTTGAGACCACTTTTATCAGATTTGGAAATGGTCAAACTTTTAGCTACAGACACTATACTAACTTGCTTTCTTTGACCAATCTTTGACAGTCTGTATCTTGAGAAAAGAGGCTCCATTTTTAAAGATTGAAGGTGTTTTTAGGTTCATCTCAATGAGATTTTTGTTTTGAGACCACTTTCACTAGATTTGGAAAAAGTGAAACTTTTAGCTATGGATACTATACTGACTTCCTTGATTTAACCAAACTTTGATTATTTGTATCTTGAGAAGAGAGGCTCTGTTTTTCAAGATTCAAGGTCTTTTTAGTTTCATCTCGACGAGATCTTTGATTTGAGACCACTTTCAAGAGATTTTGAAAAGGTCAAACTTCTAGCTACGGACACTGTATTGACTTCCTTGCTTTGACCAAACTTTGACCGTTCGTATCTTAAGAAGAGAGGCTCCATTTTTTAAGATTCAAGGTATTTTTAGGATCATATTTACGAGCTCTTCGATTTGAGACCACTTTCACCAGATTTTGAAATGGTCAAACTTTTAGCTACGGATACTATACTGACTTCCTTCCTTTGACCAATTTTTTATCATCCATATCTTGAGAAGAGAGGCTCCATTTTTCAAGATTCAAGGTGTTTTTAGGTTTATCTCGATGAGATCTTTGATTTGAGACCACTTTCACTAGATTTAGAAATGGTCAAACTTCTAGCTACAGACACTGTACTAATTTCCTTGCTTTGACCAAACTTTGATCGTCTGTATCTTGAGAAGAGGCTCCGTTTTTCAAGATTCAAGGTGTTTTTAGGTTCATCTCGACAAGAACTTTGATTTGAGACCACTTTCATCAGATTTGTAAACATTCAAACTTTTAGCTACGGACACTATACTGACTTCCTTGCTTTGAGCAAACTTTGACCATCCGTTTCTTGAGAAGAAAGCCTCCATTTTTCTAGATTCAAGGTGTTCTGACGTTCATCTTGATGAGATCTTTGATTTGAGACCTCTTTCACCAGATTTGGAAATGGTCAAACTTATAGTTATGGACACTGTACCAACTTCCTTGCTTTCACCAAACTTTGACCATCCGTATTTTGAGAAGAGAGGCTCTATTTTTCAAGATTCAAGGTGTTTTTAGGTTCATCTCAATGAGATCTTTGATTTGAGACCACTTTCACCAGATTTGGAAATGGTCAAATTTCTAGCTACAGACACTCTACTGACTTGCTTGCTTTGACCAAACTTTGACCATTTGTATCTTGAGAAGAGAGGCTGCAGTTTTTAAGATTCATGGTGTTTTTAGGTTCATCCCAATGAGATCTTTGATTTGAGACCATTTTCACCAGATTCAAAAATGGTCAAACTTCTGGCTATAGACACTGTACTAAATTCCTTGCTTCGAACAAAATTTGACCGTCTGTATCTTGAGAAGAGAGGCTCCATTTTTCAAGATTCAAGGTGTTTTTAGGTTCATCTCAACGAGAACTTCGATTAGAGACGACTTTCAACACATTTGGAAACTATCAAACTTTTTGCTACGGACACTATACTGACTTCCTTGCTTCGACCAAACTTTGATCGTATGTATCTTCAGAAGAGGCTCCATTTTTCAAGATTCAAGGTGTTTTTAGGTTCATCTCGATAAGATCTTCGATTTGAGACCACTTTCACTAGATTTGGAAACGGTCAAACTTTTAGCTACGAACACTGTACTGACTTCCTTGCTTTGACCAAACTTTGACCATCCCTATCTTGAGAAGAGAGGCTGCATTTTTTAAGATTCAAAGTGTTTTTAGTTTCATCTCGGTGAAATCTTCGATTTGAGACCGCTATCACCATATTTAGAAATGTTCAAACTTTTAGCTACAAACACTATATTGACTTCCTTGCTTTGACCAAACTTTGACCATCCGTATCATGAGAAAAGAGGCTTCATTTTTCAAGATTGAAGGTGTTTTTAGGTTCATCTCGATGAGATTTTCATTTTGAGACCACTCTCACCAGATTTGGAAAAAGTTAAACTTTTAGCTACAGACACTGTACTGACTTCCTTGCTTTGACCAAACTTTGACCATCTATCTCTTGAGAAAAGAGGCTCTATTTTTCAAGATTCAAAGTGTTTTTAGGTTCATCTTGATGAGATCTTTGATTTGATACCACTTTCACTAGATTTGGAAATGGTCAAACTTCTAGCTACGAACGCTTACTAAGTTCCTTTCTTTGACTAAACTTTGACCATCTGTTTCTTGAAAAGAGAGGCTCCATATTTCAAGTTTCAAGGTATTTTTAGGTCCATCTTGATGAGATCATCGATTTGACACCACTTTAACTAGATTTGGAAATGGTCAAACTTTTAGCTACGGACACTGTATTGACTTCCCTTTTTTGAACAAACTTTGACTGTTTGTATTTTGAGAAGAGAGGCTCCATTTTTCTAGATTCAAGATGTTTTTAGTTTTATCTTGATGAGATCTTCATTTTGAGACCACTTTTACTAGATTTTCAAATGGTCAAACTTCTAACTACAAACACTATACTAACCTCCTTGCTTTGACCAAACTTTGACCATCCGTAACTTGAGAAGAGACGCTCTATTTTTCAAGATTCAAGGTGTTTTTAGGTTAAACTTTTAGCTACGATCACTGTATTGACTTCCTTGCTTTGACCAAACTTTGACCATCTGTATCTTGAGAAGAGAGGCTCCATGTTTTAAGATTCAATGTATTTTTAGGATCATATTTACGAGATCTTCGATTTGAGACCACTTTCACCAGATTTGGAAATGGTCCAACTTTTAGGTACATACACTTTATTGACTTCCCTGCTTTGACCAAACTTTGATCATTCCTATCTTGAGAAGAGAGCCTCTATTTTTCAAGATTCAAGGTGTTTTTATGTTCATCTTGATGAGATTTTCATTTTGAGACCACTTTCACCAAATTTGGAAAAAGTCAAACTTTTAGCTACAGACACTGTAGTGAATTTCTTAATTTGACCAAATTTTGACCGTCCGTATCTTGAGAAGAGAGGCTCCGTTTTTAAATATTCAAGTTGTTTTTAGGTTCATCTTGATGAGATCTTCGATTTGAGACCACTTTCACCATATTTGGAAATGGTCAAACTTCTAACTATGAACACTGTACTAACTTCTTTACTTTGACCAAATGTTGACTATCTGTATCTTGAGAAGAGAGGCTCCGTTTTTCAAGATTCAAGGTGTTTTTAGGTTCATCTCGACAAGATCTTCAATTTGAGACCACTTTCACTAGATTTGGAAACCATCAAACTTTTAGCTTTGTATTGACTTCCTTGCTTTCACCAAACTTTGATCACTTGTATCTTAAGAATAGAGGCTCCATTTTTCAAGATTCAAGGTGTTTTTAGGTTCATCTTGATGACATCTTTGATTTGAGACCACTTTCACTAGATTTAGAAATGGTCAAACTTTTAGCTACAGACACTATACTAACTTCCTTTCTTTGACCAAACTTTAACCATCCGTATCTTGAGATGAGAGGCTCCATTTTTCAAGATTCAAGGTGTTTTTAGGTTCATCTCAATGAGATTTTTATTTTTAGACCACTTACACCAAATTTGGAAAAATTAAAACTTTTAACTACGGACACTACTCACTTCCTTACTTTGACCAAACTTTGATCGTCCATATGTTGAGAATAGAGGTTCCATTTTTCAAGATTCAAGGTGTTTTTAGGTTCATCTCGATGAGATCTTTAATTTGAGACCACTTTCACCAGATTTGGAAATAGTCAAACTTTTAGCTACAAACATTGTACTAAATTCCTTATTTTGACCAAACTTTGACCCTCTGTATCTTGAGAAGAGAGGCTCCATTTTTCAAGATTCAAGTTGTTTTTAGGTTCATCTCGATGAGATCTTCGATTTGAGACCACTTTCACTAGATTTGGAAATGGTCAAAATTTTAGCTACGAACACTATGTTGACTTCCTTGCTTTGACCAATCTTTGACCATCTGTATGTTGAGAAGAGAGGGTCCATTGTTCAAGATTTAAGGTGTTTTTAGGTTCATCTTGATGAGATCTTTGATTTGATACCACATTCACTAGATTTGGAAATGGTCAAACTTCTAGCTACGAACAATGTACTGACTTCCTTGCTTTGATCAAACTTTGACCGTTTGTATCTTGAGAAGAAAGGCTCTATTTTTCAAGATTCAAGGTCTTTTTAGATTCATCTTGACGAGATCTTTGATTTGAGACCACTTTTATGAGATTTCAAAATAATCAAACTTATAGCTACAGACACTATATTAACTTCCTTACTTTGACCAAACTTTAAACGTTTGTAACTTGAGAAGCGATGCTCCATTTTTCCAGATTCAAGGTATTTTTAGGATCATATCTATGAGATCTTTGATTTGAGACCACTTTCACTAGATTTGGAAATGGTCAAATTTTTAGCTATGGACACTGTACTGACTTCCTTGCTTTGACCAAACTTTGACCATTCGTATCTTGACAAGAGAGGCTTCATTTTTCAAAATTCAAGGGGTTTTTAGGTTCATCTCGACAAGATCTTTGATTTGAGACCACTTTCACCAGATTTGAAAACAGTCAAACTTTTAGCTACGGACACTGTACTAACTTCCTTTCTTTGACCAAACTTTGACCGTCTGTATCTTGAGAAGAGAGGCTCCATTTTTCAAGATTCAAGGTGTTTTGAGGTTCATCTCGATGAGATCTTTGATTTGAGACCACCATCACTAGATTTGGAAATGGTCAAACTTTTAGCTACAGACACTGTACTGACTTCCTTGCTTTGACCAAACTTTGACCGTTCGTATCTTGAGAAGAGAGGCTCTATTTTTTAAGATTCAAGGTGTTTTTAGGTTCATCTCGACTAGATTTTTATTTTCAGACCACTTTCATCAGATTTGGAAAAAGTCAAAATTTTAGCTATAGACACTGTACTAAATTCCTTGCTTTGACCAAACTTTGACCATTCGTATCTTGAGAAGAGAGGCTCCATTTTTTAAGATTCAAGGTGTTTTTAAGTTCATCTTGATGAGATCTTCAATTTGAGACCACTTTCACCAGATTTGGAAATGGTCAAACTTTTAGCTACAGACACTGTACTGACTTCCTTGCTTTGACCAAACTTTGACCATTCGTATCTTGAGAAGAGAGGCTCTATTTTTCAAGATTCAATGTGTTTTTATGTTCATATTGATGAGATTTTTTTTTTGAGACCACTTTCACCAGATTTAGAAAATGTCAAACTTTTAGCTACAGACATTGTCCTAAATTCCTTTCTTTGACCAAACTTTGACCGTCCATATCTTGAGAAGAGAGGGTCTATTTTTTAAGATTCATGTTGTTTTTATGTTAATCTTGATGAGATCTTTGATTTGAGACCACTTTCACCTAATTTGGAAATGGTCAAACTTTTAACTACGAATACTATACTAACTTCCTTACTTTGACCAAACTTTGACTATCTATATCTTGAGAAGAGGGGCTCTATTTTTCAAGATTCAAGGTGTTTTTAGGTTCATCTTGATGATATCTTTGATTTGAGAACACTTTCACCAGATTTGGAAATGGTCAAACTTCTAGCTACGAACACTGTATTGAATTTTTTTCTTTGACCAAACTTTGACCGTCTGTATCTTGAGAAGTGAGGCTCCATTTTTCAAGATTTTGTGTGTGTGGGTTGGTGACCTACAACACATCACTTAAATAAGACATTATATCACTTGTTAGAAGGATTAATCAAACAAATTCAAGAAACTAGCAAGTGAAGTCATCTTATTGCTCTCTAGTTAGTGCAAGTGTGGAATCAGGGTTGTTAGCTCTCAGATTTGACCCTTAAATAGTGACAATCTACTCTTAAATGAGAGATTCAATGCAATATGTATGAAATCAATCTAGATATAAGAAATTCTCCATAATTGAGCATGAAAACATGAATTCTTTACTAGATAACCCAATTGAAAGATTTCTTAATTACCTAGAGCATGAAATGAAAGCATGAAAGTCTAAGAACAACTATGAAATTCAAAGCATTAGTAAGTGTAAATTCCAAGCATGAGAGTTCAATAATCCAAGGATTATGAAGCCTCAAAAATTCAAGCATGTAGAAGTCCAAGTATTGAGAAGAAGAAAGTAGGCTTTTGAAAATTCTCTTTTATAGAAGATTGAAGGAATTGAACGGTTGAGATGCATCTGTGAGGAGTGGTTGAGATGCATCTTGGCTTGATCCTTGATCCATATGAGATCCTCTTAATGATTAGAGTGTGTTTTTTGTGTTTGTTTAATTTAAGAGGTATTTATGATTTTCTTTTAATTAATCACTCTAGCCATGCATTTGGTGGGATTGAATTAATTAAATAGGCCTAGAGTTATTTGACTTGATTTTTCTTGAAACCTTAGTGATAAATGCTTGATTTAGGATTTGATTGAATTTATTGAATTTTTGAGATTTATGTTAGTGATCAGGAATCAAATTAACATAAATCAAGGTTATATGTGAATTAAGGGAAAATAGGGCCTTAGGTTCTATTAGCCCAATTTTAGGTGATTACATTTACCCCTCTTTGAATTTCTTTGCGAACAGCACAAGGATTCAAATAAAATATGATTCAAAGCATGATCTAAGAGATTTAGAGAGCACCAAGAACTACTTTGAACTCAAGTGATTTAGAGAGCAGTGAAGACCACTCTAATTTTAAGGAGATTTAGATAGCAGTGAACCCACTCTGGAAGATTTATAGAGTAGTAACGAGAACTACTCCGAATTTGAGAATTTCAAGCTTGATTGAATGAATTCCTACTTGATCTGAAAGGTCATTAATTATGAACTTGATTGAATGAGAATTCACACTATCGATTTCGAGCTTGATTGAACAAAGACCGATAAGAGAATTTCGAGCTTGATCAAATGAAATCCTGCTTGATTTAAAACTTATCAATTTTGAACTTGATTGAATAAGAATTGACACTATCAATTCCAAGCTTGATTGAACAAAGACCGATAGGAGATTTTGAAAAGAATTTTTAGTTGAATTTGATCATGCTAAAAAGTAACCAATTTGATTTGAAGCAATAAAATTGATCAATGTCCTAAAGATTAAGAGCCTCAACTTGATTGAAGAAAACTGTCATGCCCCTGGTGTTAAAGAATTTAACTCAAAGCATTGGATTTTAGTATGATGATGCCCCCTTGGGACCAAAATTGGAACAAATTCAAATAAAATCATTAGTTTCAAGCATTTAGAAAGAATTGCGGTGATTAAAATGATCCTGGATCAAGCGGAGATCTGTTGGAAAGTGTTTTCAAGCCATTTAGATCAATTTTAGTGCCCTAGAAGCATTGTTTGACCAAGATTTTGAGAGAGTTGACCAATTTTGGCTAATGTTTAAGCAATATCCTAGCATTAAAATTTGATGCTTTAGTGAGAAAATCACTTTTTTATAGCTTCTGGCAAGCTTCATGTGCGTTAATTATGCTCTATTCAGCTCTCATTAAGCATGTTTGACTGAACTTTGACTATTGTTGACCACTGATTTAGTTGAAAATTATTGTTGTACTGATTTGCCTTGCTCGCAGTATCTTTTCTACTCAATTTGCCCATGTTTGACCATAATTTAACCATGTTTGACTTCTGTATTATGAAAGTTGACTTTTCTTTGGAACTCTATTTTTAATGCCTCGAGGTGGTATAAATCACCTATTTCAATTTTAGTCCCGATATTAAGCCTCCGTGATGTCTTAGCATTAATTGTCCTCTTAGGGTTTCAGGGCCCCCAGGAGGCTTAAATAGGTCAAAAAGTCAATTTTTACTATTCATTTTCACTTTTACCCTTTGAATTTTTATCGAGCTCTGAGAGACAATGGTGTTCCCAATGGAGAAGTATCGACTCAAGATGGCTAGGCAACATGACTGACCACGTTGTTATGCACCACCTATGAGTACTCATTAACGGACTCTATCAATTTGAAAATTTTGAATTTCACACACTTTTAGTCATTTTATAGTCAATTTGATTTTGAATTGCATCTCGGATGCAGGATCGCATCCAATCAAACCCATGTCGCATCTTGCATCCTAGATCACATTTGGGATTTCACGGATCGCACCCCTTCGGGTTGCATCTGGTTAGATTTGAACAATTTAAAAGCTTTTTGTACTTTTTGACTAACAGAGTCGTATCTGGCATCTCGAATCGCATCCCAAATTTCCCCATCCGCAGTTGGGATTTCCTGGATCGCTTTTAGTTTTTGGGTCGCATCCGAGATTTCTTAATCCACATCTGGGATTCCTGGATCATTTTTGGTTTTTCTATCTTTTTGATCCAAGTACACTTGTTTTTCTGAACTTTGAGCAATTTCCCGCCCAATTTCTAGTCTAATGCTGACATAGTGCCCTTATTTTCTATTGTGCAAACTGATTTTGATGTCGTGTCATTTAGATTGCCGAGACCAGTCCAATTGTTAGCATTGCATAATCAGTTGAACCAGGAGGATAAGCATGTAGTGCTACATTGCGGTTTATGGAGTTTGGTGCATTTACCTAACATTCGGGTGAATCGCGGCCTTCTGACTGCACTGGCAGAGCGATGACACTTTGAGCATAACACCTTTCACCTACCCACTAGTGAGATGACTATTATGTCAAAGGACATGTGGTTGATTCTACATGTTTATGTCCAGGGCACCTAGACAGAGTATAGGGCATTTGGGCCTGCGGTGATTGCTGACGCCAGGAGGGTGTTTCAGGATGATACCATTATAGGTCAATACTTAGTTGGGACCACATGGTTGCCAACTATGCCCCTCTTCCTGTATACTTGGCTGGCTTGATAGGTGGCATGTTGATGCCTAATCGGGGTCAGCATGACTTTATGTGTGGTTGGTCGAGAGTGATCGGTCAGATGATTTAGAGCCCTAGGAGATGTGCCTAGGACAATTGTATCTTAGCTCACATGTACCATGAGCGTCATGAGATAGTTTATTAGCACTCGTAGTCTATGACTATTGGGAGTGTAGTTCTGTAGATCTGGGCATGGGAGCACATCCTCGTTACCTAACCCATTGTAGATAGGCACCGCAACATCGGATTGCCGTATATATTCATGTATTCTAGCCTTATTTAGTAGCCCCACCTAGGAAAGTTGGAGTATTGGTGTCATCTTCTGGATGATGTCACTGACAGTATGGACACCATATCTAGATTGTGAGGCTTGGCCTTCAAATGCTAGGCAGATGCCTTATTTCTTTCAGACTAGATATCTTGTTGGCCACGCTAGATATATTGTTGAGTATTTTTTGATTACTCAGGTATGCCGACAGTATGGCCAAGTGCAAGGTATATCTTATGAGACATGCTTATATGCACGTATCAGGAGTGGGGAGGCCCAGTGGGGAGCCCAATTAGTTTTTGAGACAGTATTTCATGAGATCTCCCAGATGGTTCATGTTGACTAGGACTATCAGGACGATGTCCGTGATGCAAGAGTTATAGATGAGTATCATGCTTATTACCTTAGACATCCATATCCTAGGTTTACTGCTCTGGAGGATGACATCCCACGTATTGAGGATGCTCTAGATTATGACCTTGATGATGACATTGGTGGTCGGGATCAAGCTGCATAAGGTGCTGATAGGGGGAGAGGGAGAGATGGAGCTTGCAGAGGCAAAGGAGATGGAGATGGAGCTCGTGGAGGTAGAGGGGATGGTGGAGATGGAGGAGATGACATGGGTGGTGGTGCGGTAGGGAGCAATAGATGGCAGGCCTCCGGGGGAGAGTCTAGTCAGCAGAGGTAGTGGAGATTATGGGTCACTCCTCCTCCTTAGAGGGATACATGGCCATTGCTGCATAGGGACGTGCATGCACAAAGAGCTACAGGAGGAGATTAGGATCAGCAGCAGCAGCAGGCACCTCAGGATCCTCCTATGAGTGGTGATGGGGACAGGCTATCACAGTGTGTGTAGGAGAGAGCTTCATTGAGATTAGAGATGGCGACCCTCTGAGCATAGTTATTAGAGCGGGACACATAATTGGTGCTTTTGAGGACAGAAAGGGACACACAAATGATACAACTGAGAGCGGATAGAGATGCCCAGTTAGCACAGCTGAGGACAGCTAGTTAGACACAGATTACATAGCTAAGGGCATGCAGGGATACACAGCTTGTGCAACCGAGAGCTGAGAGAGACATATATGTGCACACTACCACCCACCAGGGACAGAGGGCCACCTATTATTTCACATTATATTGTGTTGTGGTTCCTGCTACCCAGAGAGCTCCTCTTTATTCAGTTATTGTACAATAGTACGAGGGAGCCATGCCTCCTCCACCACCACCTGGTAGAGTAGATGCACCCCCTCCTGATTCTCCTATAGAGGATGAGGGGGCCAATGAGGTTTAGATCTCATGATGTTTATTCATATTTGTATCCCCTAGACATATTGTATTTTATTGGATATCTTGTACTTGTACCATTTTTTATCGATGCACTGTCTCATGTCTGATGGACTTTATACCTTTTTGATACATTGTTTCATATGCTAATATGCTAATACTCTGATGTTTTGATATTCTGATGTTGACACTTTGATTCTTTCTGATGGACATTCTTAATATTTTGTTATGGACATTTTTGGTGATATATTGATGCTCATGTTGATTCTATCATGGATGCTTTTATCTAATTCATCTTGCTTGCTATCTCTGATATCTAATCTCTGATGGTTTCAATTTTTGCACATGTTAGATATTTGATGTTTGTTTTATGCTTTGGATATTGATGCGATTGTCATACTTGGCCAAGATTAGATTAGGTGATGATAAAATGATGTCATAATATATTTCACTGATATATGCTCATGTTTTTGTTATTTTCAAAGTTTTTATGAATGTATGGATGCATGAGATGTATTGTGATGCGATGTATGGACATCTCACTTTTATTTATGTATGAATGATTATGGATGCAAAATGTAAATGGTTTTATGATATGAAATGGATTTATGAAATGTAAATGGATATCAGTGATTTATACTCAATCATTTTAATTTCAGTTGCTTTATGATTTCATGATGTACTTGGTCACACATGTCAAATGGTTAATGTTTCCAGAATTTTCAGCTCACTTCAAAATGTTTTAGATAGATTCTCAGCTTATATCAATGTTTCAGATAGTTGAATCCATACTTTCATGCTTATGCAACTTAAAATGAATGCAACTATACTAAAAATGAATGCAATTTAAAATGAATTTCAATGCAACTAAAGACAATGAAATGCATCTAAATGAATGTAATGCAAATTAATATGATATGCAACTAAAATGAACTCTAATGCAATTAAAATGAAATACACCTAAACTAAGACACCTAGGGCAGTCACTGTTTATTCAAAGCGGGTTATTTTTCATCATAGAGCCTTTGTTAGTAGGACCTCATTAGGATAGTACAATTTTCACCAATAGATTTAGCAATTCTGAAAATATGAATACATCCTTTTTATTCGCCATGTTGAAAGATAACCTAAACATTAGAGCACATAGCTAGAATGTTTTGTCGGTTACTTCCTATTTAATATAAACCATTTCTTTTCTAGTGTATGATGTGTAAATGTATACCCACAATGACATTTCTTTTTGTGTTCATATCCTAGGGTATAATCCAGTTTACCATGCACTTTACTAGGAAGTAATTTATCTTTGTTAGTTTTAAATAGGCAAGGAAATAGATCCAACCTCACTAAGGTTTTCATAGGAAACAGGTCGAGGTATACATGGTGTTCCAATCATGATGGAGGCACGTATAGTAGACATCCATTCCTCATGATTACCCCAGATCATCAAATTTATTACCACAAACAGAAGACAAAGAAAATGCTATGCCCCCCAGTCCTTGTTTCTCTAGTCACTCAAGGAAACATAACAATCAGAAATTGATATATAATAAGAAAAATTTCTTTATCCTTTAGCATGATCATTGTATTTGCATAAAAGAAATAGACAGTTGTGATTATAGTGTTTAAAAATACTCTTGATTAATCTTGCAAACACACGCGTCAGAATTATTATCAATCAAAGATCATCCTTTATCCAAAAGTTATTTTACCTATTTTTAGTGTTTAGAAACACTCTTTTCGTCATGACTTTGTGTTGAGAAACACATTTTAGTCTAGCTGGTTGGTGTTTAAAAACACTGTTGCTCATAGTTTATTGTCAATTGCGAATGAGGGTGGTATTGAAAAATATCGTTGTTCGTAGTTTATTGTCAATTGTGGACTCAATATCTTGTCAACATGTTTGGTCTTGATCAAATGCCCCCTAGGGAAAAATAGTTTACCTAGGACCCTAATGTGGACAGATTCCAAACTTATGAAGACACATCTTTGGATAGTTCATTTCGGGATTTGGCACGTCATGAAAGTGACTGAAGGATATATACAAACTGATATTTACAGAGGCCAAATGCGCAAGCGTTGTCTTGATAGATAGAGCATTTATTACAAGTAGCATCTGTTTACCAAGTTTTCACCACTTGGCCACAGTTTTATTCTATTTTTTCTATCATGGCGCTTGTTTACCAGGTTTTCACCAAGACACTTTTTATCTTTTCCAATTTTTTCATTCTTTTTTATTTTCTATTTATTTTCTATTTTTCTCTTTTCTTATTTTTTTTGGACTCACCAAGGTGCCTATTTGCTAGGTTTTCACCAAGATGGTCATTTTTTTAGGACTTTTTCCATTGTTTTTTTTTTTTTTTTTTTTCAGAATCCATATTTGTTGTTTTTGAACTTTTTTCAAGACTCTTTTCACTATACAGGAGCTACCTCTAGAATGTCAGGCATAAAACCTTTTCAGATGTAGAGTATTGATTGGATCTAGTAAAAAAATTCCTTCAGGCATAGCCAATTGATAGGCTCCTAATCTAAATGTTGTTGTAATGACAAAGGGACCCAGCCAGTTGGGTTCAAACTTTCTCTTCTATTCTCGATTCTATTGATTCTTAGGATTTTCTCTTAGGACTAGATGTCCTACCTGAAAACTTCTTGGTTTTACTTTCTTTTTTTATCCTCTTGACATTCTCTTTTGGTAAGCTTTGAGATGATCAAACACCTATTGCCTGCGCTCATCTAACAATTTTAGCTCTTGCAATCGAGAGATTCTATAGTCCTCATCAATGATTAGATGTTTCAATGATACCATCAGTGATGGAATCTCTACTTCAACTGGTAAGACTACTTTTGATCCATAGACTAGTGCAAAAGGAGTTGCACCAGTTGGAGTTCTAATGCTTGTTCTATAAGCCCACAATGTTGGATTGATTTGCAAATGCCAATCCCTTCCTAATTTGTTTACTATCCTATGCAAGATTTTCAGAATTTTCTTGTTTTGATGCTTTAGCCTATCCGTTACCTTGAGGGTAATAGATCGAGGAACAAGCTAAATGATTTTGAATTGAAGACACAACTCATCTATGTCTTTGTTTTTGAATTGACCCCCATTGTCAGTCACAATTGATGAGGGTATGCCATAACAGCAGATGATGTAATTCAAGATGAACATTGAGATTTTTTTTCCTGTTGCATTAGACAGTGGGATAACTTCCACCCATTTCGTAAAATACTCAGTTGCATTAATGATGTATTTATGCCCATTAGATGAATTTGGGTAAATCTGACCAACCAAATCAAAGGCCCATTGCTAAAATGGCCAATGTGTTATGAAAGGAATCAACTCTATGGCTGGTGCATGTATCAGGTTACCATGGATCTGGCATTTCTTACAAGTTTTTGCAAAGTGGATAGCATCTTTCTCCATAGTGGGCTAATAATACCCAACTCTTAAAAGTTTCGTAGCTAATGAAAAACCATTTGAGTGTGACCCACACACACCTTCATGAACTTCTTTTTAATACATGATTAGACTCTCCATGTTCTAAACACCTAAGAAGCGTTCCATCTAGACTACATTCACTAGTAGAATTTGGGCAAATAAATGACAAGGTGACTAAAAATTTTAGTCACATGACTAAAACTAATCATGTTCTACAAATATAAATGACTAAATAAATGACCAATTTGGTCATCGGGTAAAATCACAACTAAAATGACTAAATAATTAATCACTAATAACTAGCCATCAAAACAAAAATGACTAAATAAATGACTAAATAATTAGTCACCCAACCAAAACTAGCTAAATGAATGATTATTACTCCTTTAAATATCTTTGACCGAATGAAGGGCTTAACAAAATTTTCTAAGCTTGATTGTAGGTGAAGTCATAATCCAATAAGGGTTTGTGATGATGATGTTCCAAAAAAACCTTCAAGTATATTATGGATAGTAGGAGTTTGAAGTAGTGCCATTGGCTTTCACTAAAGTGCCAACCACATACATGAAATTGATGACCAAGGCGATCAAAGCCTTAAAAATAACTCCACTTTACTAGTTTTGGATAATATTTTGACCTATTCAAATAATGAAAATGAATATTTTCATCATCTATGTCTTGTTATGAAAAGTCTTATAAACATAAGTTGTTTAAAAAATGAGCCAAACATGCGCCCTTTCAAGGTGTATTAGACTCAAAGTCTAAAAATTATTTCCTACCATGCAAAAGTGAACTCTAAATTCTCAAGGTAAACCAATTTTTATATAAGATTTCAATTTTAATTAAGCGATTTATAACTCCACTTAATTAAAGTTGATTACAATGTATACATCATGCAATTTTTTATTTTATTATATAATTTATTAATAAATAACATATTTAATATATATTAAATAATAGATATCATTATTTAATAAATATTAAACATATTATAAAATAAAAATATTAATAAATGAAATAATATCCAAATTTTATGGAAAAACTCTTTATATTATTACTATTTGATTTGATATATTTAGAATTAATAATAATAAAAAACTAGGTAATAAATATTAAATATTTCAGTGAGATATAATAATAATTAGACTCTCACTGAAATAAATAATATCATCACATGGAGAGTCTAATCATGTAGATTAATTTTCAGTGAGATATAATAATAATACATGATTAGACTCTCCATGTAATAAAATGGCCAAGGCCCAATATAATCACCGCGAACATCTCTTTCAATATATCTCACAAAAACATAAGTCTAAAGACTTATTACCCGCTAATGAATTGGGGCTTTTTGAAAACCCAAAACTTGGAATCACTTTTCATTTTCCTTTCTGGAAAGCTCTGCACTGCTCTCTACGCCGATATCAGGAAGCAAAGGGTTTCCAACTAGTAGAATGCAATGGACCCTCAATGGATTCTACTTTGATATAAATTTCTATACAAATTTCATGCATGGCACAGATTTCTACACATACTTTTCCCTCCTCCAGCCATGATAATGACCTTTGTGCTACCAAACTATTGGAGATTTGCCAGCAAGCTAGTGATGACTGTATGTTTGTCATTGATGACAACAAATGGTAAGTAGCATGCGTTGAAGACTTATGTAGTAATATTTGAGTATATGTTGCATGGACATGTTATCAGTAGGATATCATGAATGTAGAGGTTAACTATTTGTACAGACAGTTATATAGCAACTTGTGTCAGCAGTGTTCCTGACAGAGTTACAGGCAATGTTCGGTGAATGATTGTCGGTACAGTTATCATGGAGCCTTGCGCATTTGGATATGTGATGGAGACATGTTAGTGATGTTACATTCATGGACACAAAGTCTGATGATTAGTAGAAGTGAAGTTATGCAGTCACTATTCAGCAGTAGCAGTTTCCTATGTTTATTCAGAAGAGCCGACATAGATTATATTGGTTCAAGAGTTGCGCCTATCATTTTAGTATGCACCCTTGGATTAGTGCTTGGGGAAGAGTTAGTAATGTTCGGTTAAAAGTACATGATGTAATTCAGCTTGAGGAGAAAGTTTCAGTTAATTTGGTAGAGCCGACAGTTTGTAGTGTGTGTCTATATTTATTAATATTGGACAGGTCCCAGAATGTGTTGTGTGCTTAGTAAAGCCGACATAATTATTATTGGAGTATGTTATGGTTTCTCTAATATGATTTCAAGGTGGTTCTAATAGGCTGACTTGATTATATCATTTAGTGGAAAGATATTTATAGGCAATCATTTTTTATTTCTAAGGTGTGGTTTAGAGTTGATTGTGAAGAGTAGAGCAGAGTGTGTGAAGTGTTGATCCATCAGAAGAAGGTCTATGTGACCAAGTAAAGTATTTGTGCTATACATTGGAACTGATCTAGACAACAGGTCAAAGTGCAGTTCACCAAGATCCAGATATAGTGTGTATCTGTTATTCAGAAGGTTGTAGCCTTCACCCATTTGAGCAGTGTGCTCTCGGACAGTGCGTCCTCACCCCTAATAGAGTTAATTGTAAAAGACTCCTAACAGGGTCCGATCCTTGACCAGGTCTACTGTACTAAATACATTGTAAAGAAACTCCTAACAAGGTTAAGGATATTCTAGCAAGGATCATAAAACACTAGTATAGATTATTAGTGGGTGTCAATTCCCACCAGGGTTTTTACCTATTTGGGAAGCCCCGTAACCAAAATATTGGTGTTGTGTTCAAGTGTTCTTTCATTGTGTTATGCTTTATGTTTAAGTATACTTAATTGGATAAAGAATTGAAACTAGTAGATAACTAATTCACCCCCCCCCCTCTTCCCCCCCTCTCAGTTATCTCTTGGGACTATTCCTAACACAAACTTGCTGAAGATGCATATATTTGTGTGACATATGTGGGTTTCATTTCAACATTTCATTATGAGTTTCTACTTTTGCAAATGGCTATGTCTATGCATGGACTCTCTGTGATTCTTTTATTTCCTTTGGTGTTGTGCTCCACGAGGATGTCTTTAATTATAAAATGGCATGAATGTTGAATCTTCTGCTAAAAAACATATAGGGTTTTGAATCTACAACTCTACCGTGACTTTTATTTGTATTTTTCTTATATTGTTTTATTAAGAAATTTGGAGATCTCTTCTTGCACACTTTTGCTATATGTTTCGAAGGTTTTGTTTTATACTTCCATTCATGGCTTCAAACCCTAAAATTTGTATTTGATGAGGATTTTCAACCTATATATGTGACTTCATCTATTGATGTTCTTCCACAACTACTCTTCTTTGATAGAACCTTGCATTACGTCTGTTGTCTAACCAAATTTATAAGATATTATAAGTTAGACAATATCTTCATCATGCATACCACAATGCTTGCTATAACACAAAATGGCTGTATTCTGAAATGCAGATCGCTTGTATCCAATACTGATCTGATCCATTTCCTTGATGCCCTTTTATCAAATGAGTTTCTACCTTTTTATAGTCTTCAATTGGTAGTGAAGGGTTATGTCCCTTCTTTTGGTCACAGCCTTTTCAAGGGTGGTGTCTCCTCATATTATCATAACAACTTGTTAACATAATGAAATTACTGCCTTAATTAGTAATGAGATCACTTCCTTGATTGGTATCACTCCTCAACAATAATTCTATGTCTTTGTATAGTGATCGTTGTGTATATATCAGCCTATGCATCTGTGCTGGGTTAGATTTCTTACATCCGATGGGATAGAATTATCACCTTCCCCTTGTTGTTTGTCTTGGTCTGGTCTAGATTACAGAAAATTGTGAAGCCTTAGAGATAAGACAATTTTCTTGGGCATGGGTGTGCCCTTATTTACCTAAGGATGATATGAATATTTGGTGTCATGGCATGGCCCTTCCGAACCCCCACCACTAGTAGGGAGGGAACACATGGATATATGTAGTATTTGGAAAAACAGCTATTAAAAACTGTGTATGGAATAACAATTGAAACTTCGAAATGCTAGTCACTAAATACAGTGCATTGCACAATGAAAATGGCAATGTCAAGTATCTATATCAAATACATTATATTAAAAATGTCAAAATACAATTGTCCAACGACCCAATGCCTAGGAGTCCATGATAAACTCCCCATCATTCAAATTGTGTGAACTCTCAAGATCAATGATGCAGAGGCTAAGGTTCTACTTGCAATCTTCTATGGAGTTCTTCAATATTACTCATTCGTGTCATAACAACACTCAAATCTTCCTCTCAAATGGATCAACACCATAGACCCAACCCACTTAACTAGACCAGTCAAAGGTCACAACATTAGTTTTCTTCACCACTAGTCTCCACACCCTTAAACCTACTCCTTAACTCACGGGTCATTCTCTATTGAGGTTATCATCCTGTCTAAACCAACTCTGTCATTAAACTCACTGTCCTACTCCCTTTACAAATAGGACTTTCTCTTTGCATCAACTCTTAACCATGAATTCATAATCCTCACAACCTTCTAAACTTTTTCTATTCATTCTTGACACCCATCAATAGACTCACACTCAAGTCCCAACCAATAACACTATTTAACATTCTTTTATTGTCAGCATATGACAGTCACCTATTCCTCTAAACAATCACCAATTTGTCTCTATCTTGGACACTCAACCTCTATGGTCCTTTTTAGTCTCTTCTGATTCTTCACTTGTACCTACGATACTCAAAACAACCTCCAACTCTTTGCATGGACAAAATCTCCCCCCGAACTCCTATATTTGCATTTATGTCACAGAGATCGATCACAGTAACTTGTTCTTGTTCAAGGCACATTTCAGACCTTTCATGACCACCTGTAACTCTTGGAACAAACAATATAGTTCATGCCTATACTCCTTACTAAATATGGGGCTTGATCAATACAAATATGGAAGGTTCTACATTTCGAATGGTTATTGTACTCCCTAAGCTGAGAGTTTACAGTTTCGGTACAAATAAAGAAACTTATTGTATAGATCCGTACTCAGAGGTAAATAACTTTTTAACCTGAGCATATTTCTACAATCACTCCGGTCAAAGCCTTAGAAATTAGGTTATTAACAACGTATATAAAATTCTGCTAAATCCAACGGTTGGCTTGCGAGTTATTGCCCCCACTCTGAGACTCTTTTTTTAATGAGACAGTCTTTCCTTCAAAACAAGAAACTGTGTAAAAACCCTCACTGTCACGGTATAGACAGTCAAGTTTAAATGCAAAGATTTGAAAAATGATTCATAATCAGTGTTAAAACACAACAGCCAAGATGTATTTAACCATACACAATATAACAAATCAGTACACAGCCAAGAAATACTAAAATATACAAATCTATCATTGCATTCTTTTCAATATGTGTTACAGTCCGTATAGTAATGGATTAATGACTGAACACCACATCCCTCACTCTCTGGCTCAAGAGTTCTTTTTTTTCTTACCACCCTATATTCCCTCTTGCTACAAACCTATATTCACTACCCAAAACCGACTCCAAAACAGTTCCAAAACTGACTGTCCTACAAATCAACAACTAAAATATGCATAAAATGTTGTGAAATTGACAACTAAGTTGTCGATTCGACAACTAGACTCGAATGTTCCTTAATTTAATTGACAATGGTCTTTTAATGAATTTTAACCACTAACACAATCCTACAACCCCATGTTTCCTGATTAGCCTTCTAGGCATAATATGGCATATAAATCCATTATTACAATTCTTTCTTTGTGGATTGCATTTTGTTGCATTTAGGGGTCCTAGACCCATTTACAAAATTGTAAGACATAATAGGTCTAGGAGTCTTTATGAGAAAGAAAAATTAAGTGACCGCTTGTCTTCATGTTCATGAGGTGCCCTGCACCAATCAAGCTACTCCAAACCAATACCAAACCAACCCTATTGTAATGTCCGCTTCTGGGACATACCTGACTTTTGGCCAAAAATCCCAACAATACAAAGAGTATTCTATAAATGAATTATGTAATGGCAAGTTAGGTCAGAGAAAATTATAATTAATTAACATCAAGCACTATGATCATAAATAGTCCCTATTGAAAAAAAAGTATTCTAAATGCATTGTATCCATTTCGTAACATATTTCCAACATCCAACCATATTAGGATTTTGATGGGAAAGCGTGGTAGGATGCTCAAAGACTGTCCCCTAGAACTAAGCCGAAGAGTGTGTAATGACCATCCAAGTCAATTCGACTCCTTGGTCCACAAGCAAACGAACTTGGGGTAGGCTTCTTAATTTAGGGAGCCTGTACTGCATCATCTCCCTACCTCATTTCCTCACTAATCCTAGATATGATTCCTTGATGGAATTCAGAAAAAAATTGCCAATCTTATAATTCTTGTTAGGATGCATGGAGACTCTTCGTCAACCAAGCCTAAGGGAAAGATCAAAGAAATGAGCCTTCGGTCATTTGGCCCCTTGGCCCACAAGCAACCCAACTTGGGGTTGGATGCTTGATGAGGGAAGATCTGTACTACTCCATCTTCCTAACAGATTTATAAATAAATAAATAGTAAATACAATTAGATTGCATACCAATCATTTTCCTTGATATTTTAGATTGTTGTACTTTTTCTGAGTTCTATTCATATCAGACTTGACAATTAGATTGTTGTTGAATGATTGACATTGTATGAATGACTGGTTCATTGAGTGAATTCCTTTGATTGTAAGATTTGAGGTATTGGTGAGTGATGATTAAGTGATTTTTTACTAGATAATTGATGAGTGATGATGTAAGGAATGCTGGTGTGATATATTGGTGAATGATGATTGAATGAATGCTGATTTGAAAGGGTGGTTTTCTCATTGATTGTTTGCTTTGATTTGATAAGTGATGATTGCTTTTGCATACTCATGAGAGATGATTGATAAATGACCCTTGAATGCTTGGAATGACTTCTCCTTTATTGGTGAAAGGGGCACCATCTTTCATAAGAATTGAGTCACCACCCTCTATTTCTGCCTTTTGAGAATAATAAATTATTTTCCAAATTGATCTCCCTCAAATGTCTTCCTCAAATGAAACCTTCTTTCCTTTATATCTTCCAATGTGAGGGAGAGGACACACCTCTTCATCATGTCTTCCCTTTGGAAAGAGTCAAAACCTTTCACAATCACCACCCTTTGAAATAGTACAACCTTCTATAATTTCTGCCTTTTGAAAGAATGACGACCTTTCACAATTAGCACCCTTTGAAAGAATGACAACCTTTCACAATTAGCACCCTTTGAAAGAGTACAACCTTTCACAATTTCTTCCCTTTGAAAGAGCCACTTCCTTATTTACTTCCCAATTTATTTCTTCTTTTATTAATCCTTCCTTGATTTGCATGCTCCATTTTTTCTTCCGCCCCCCATATTCCCTTTCAAATGAGCTCTTCCCCCTTTCATATCTCATGTTTGATTGTCACAACTCTCATTTCATACTTTTGAATCTTATTAAAATTAATTAAATTTTAATTATATTATATAATATATTAATATTAAATATTTTATAATTTATTATAAATCCTATTTCAGAAGACATTGCACCTATCCGCGTGATGTCAACATCAACTTGTGTTGGCTCTATTGGCTTTGCATCCCATTAGGTTGTTGGACTTTGTTGTACATAAAGGTATTGAAATCACTGGGTATAAGTTGCTATGTACCAAAGTTTTTGGTATAAACAAAACCTACATCAAATGTGGAAAATAAATAAAATGTTTTTCTATTTCATCAATCCATTTATCTGGGTTATCTTCCAATGCAACTCCTATTTTTTTTGCATATTGTAAATTGTTAAATTAACTTCAAATTACTTATGTACCAATTATGTTTCTATATTACTTGTTAAGCAATGAAAATCTTCTCTAATAACTTAGAAAATTGTGTTAAATATATGTGCATATGTTTTTTTATGAATGTCATATCCAGCCGTATCTGTATCCAATACCATATCCATATCGATGTCTGTGGCCATGCAACTTGGTCTACAACTTGCTACTTCATTTCTTGCTCATATATATGCCATGCACTTTCAATAGCATGGAGATATAGAGAGAATAAAAGTGAGTTTAGCCCAGGCACAAGGTGAATCTGGTAACAGAAGATTCCAGAATGTAACTCCCACACACACCAAAGCTTTGTTGATGTCTGGATTTGTATTCCAGCATATTTTAGTGGCAAATTACCAACCAGTTTAATAATAAAACAATCATGATGAAAGAGTGAAACCTTAAAAAAATAACAAATCATTTGACTTTACAATAGCGGTTTGAGAGAGCAGAGTGTTGATTCCAGTCTGTGTATGTTAGCAATTTTAAATGCCAGCAACCTAATGTGTAGGGTCCACTATTATGCTTGAGTTCTCTGGTGCAGTCAAAATTAGCTGATTTTCAACTTGTTAATGAGGATAGTTTAGCAGATGAATTTAAAGTTAATTATTGGTTCATGTTTTTATTGGTTGAACCATAGTTGCTATATCAGTTTTTGGATTCGATTGTGTAGAATTTTTTTTCATCAACGTTTCAGATCATACTACGTGATCCATCATCATACTATATGATCCATCATCTTATGTTTTTTTTTCTCTCTTGCATCCTGATGATGGATCATGTAGCATGCTCCGAAACGTTGATGACAAAAAACTCTACACAATCGAATCCAAAAACTGATATAGCATTTGTATGGATTGTGGAAATCTGATGGATTTGAACCATAGTTTGCAAACTTTGCAAGAACTCTTTGCGTTGCCAAGTACTCAATTTTTTTGCTGGGTGGAGTTTTCAAAATTGATAGTAGAAGATGGGTTCTTGTGAACCACTACTCATGAAACATGGCTCAATGAGTTTGACTCAAAAACTACAGTTGAATGCTGATAGCAATATCACGAGTTTTAATAGACACAAAAAGACATGGGTAAAAATGTTGATGCAAGTAAAATGCTGGTTAAAATGCATTTTTTACATGTTTTTGCTATAAAACCATGCATTTTCTCTTCTGATATGTCAATTTTTAATTTAATACATTTTGTAATTAAATTTTACAAAAAAAATATATTTCTTTAAGAGATTTTAATTTTTACTACTTTCTAAATTGTCGAGTTTTTGCTGAATTGAAAATTTTGGGCTTGCCGAGTACTCTCCTAGTCTGAGTCTCTGAACTATGGGTTGAACAACAAGATTATTGCTGGTTATAATTTGAAATCCCCTTCCAAGTCTATTTATGTTAATGCTACGTTGGGATTTAATCTGCTGGGCAAAAATACTATGTATTTTGTCTAATTACGATGTCATTTCATTTGATTTCAATGCTAAACAGAGTTAACAAACCTGCCTATATGTTAGCGAAATGGTTTTTGTTGCCATAGTCATTTTGATCTAAATGTAGATAATGCTGGTATTTAAGATGGTGTGGTTAAGTTTCCAGAATTAAATATCTTTTCATTATTAAGAGTATTTGAGACATCCAAATATTCCTTAACTAATTTTCGTTTGTAGTCAAACATGAAAGTTTGAGAATTAAGACAACTCTTGTTGCATTCAAGATGACGACATGTCAGAAAACAATGTCTGTAAGGGAGATACTGGTCTACTTAAGTTCTAACTCCACAAAAGTCAAAATGCTTTATGGCCTACTTGAATTAATCTCCATGGAAAAGGACAGCTAATACTTACCTAGTTAGAGATGCATTGACTGTAAGCAAACACATTACTAGTGTCACATCAGATTTTACTCGGTGGTCAAACTAGATGAGAAATGTTTAGAGGATGTTTATTTTGATTGAAAAGTTATTGCATTCTAGAGTGTGTTATGTTTTTTGATCAGGAAAGATGATTTTCTTCTTACATTGTGGATCTTAAAGTCATTTGATATTTAGGAGATATATATTATGTTTTTTAATGTTTGTTAAATTATTTATAAGATTGTTTATTTGTTGTGGATGGAACTCGGAAGCATACATTCTAATAGATTGTTTTGATTTTTGTAGCCAAGAGTTGAAGCTCCAATGGTAAATGTACGGATAAGAAAAGTTGTGAGTGCAGGACATGCAACAGTGGGCTCAGTTGGTCCTCCCATGGACTTAGCTTATGATCATGACCACTTGGGTGTTGGACCAGAAACTCTTATTCAGATAGCAGAAGGCAGGCATCCATTCTGCTCAACCCTGGCTAATGCAACGAACCCTGTCATTGTTGTTGGGGTAGGGATTTTTTATCATAAGGACAGAGATGCTATCTTGGCTGCAGTTGATATTATTGAAAAACATACCAAAGTTATCAGGGATGACTGTAATGGGCTTAACTTTCTTCTGCTGAATGCTTCTCAAGCTGGTGGGCTGGATCTTGGTCTTATTCCTGTTGTTGGTTCAACGACTCCTGTGGAATCTGTAAAGTTCATTTACTTGCTCGGGGCACATGAGATTCCACTCGATAAAATTCCAAAGGATGCATTTGTTATTTATCAGGGACATCACGGTGACCGAAGTGTTTACCGTGCTAATATAATTTTTCCATCTGTAGCTTTTAGTGAGAAGGAAGGAACATATGAAAATACGGAAGGTTGTACCCAGTAGAGCACTCCTGCAGTACCGACAGTTGGTGATTCCAGGGATGATTGGAAAATTCTTAGAGCCCTATCTGAAGTATGTAGTGATGCGATCCCATATGATACAGTTAGTGCACTTCGTGCACGTATACGAGTTGTCTCTCCTAATTTGTTTAGAGTTGATGAAAGGGAACCTGCATCAGCATGGATTCGAGATTTGAAGCCTGAAATCAATCCTAAAATGAGTTCAAAGCCTTTTGGCAAGGTTATTGATAACTTCTATATGACCGATTCTATAACCCGGGCATCAAAAATAATGGCTCAGTGCACTGCGTCATTATTAGGTCGGGAATAGTAAGTACTCTTCAAAGTTTTTTTTCTGCAGTCAGTAAAATTTCACAAGACGTGATCTTAACCATTTTCATTTCTGGGTGCCCAATGTCTATCGTATCCTTGGCTGCAATGGTTACAGAACATGCTCATCTGATTTTCACTTCTATCTCTCTCATTTTGTCAAATTCATCTTTAATATTTATGCATGTTTATGGAGGTTTGCATTTCTTCTAGCCTATGGAAATGATAAAATGATAATAGTTAAACTTTCCTTAAAGCGTGACCATTCAATTCCTTTCAACTTTCTCATATGTATCTGTTCAGGACGAGTTTGATTGTGCAGTACAGGGACTTCAACCTGTCAAATGTAATGAATGGGTCTATAACATATGCTTATGATTTTCTGGAGGGAGCATTGTTATTTTGGACAACAAATAAATCTTCTGAAATAATAGTGTCACTATTGGTTCAATTTTCTATTCCTTCTCCCTAATTACATTTAAATTATAAAGTTTCTGCACATGAATTTGAAATGGCATTTATGGTCCAATTTTCTTGGAATTTTAGCAAATTTGTGTTTATTATTTTATGCCAAGTTGAGAACTTCCTGAATATTTCTCGTAAGCTGCAATGTATTGAAAATATATGTAGGTTAAACATGATAATGTATAATCTGTTGCAGAATGGTATTTGAGCTTAATGTTTCCCTCTTGTTTTTGCAATATTTTGGAATTGAAGTAGTTGAGCCAGATGGTAGAGTATAATGTTGGAAGATTAGGGCCCGTTTGGCGCCTGGAATAAACCTGGAATAGGCATTCAATAATGCCCGAATAAAATAATTCTTTGTTTGGTGCATCTTTTCTAATTCTCGAATAGGAAATTTAATTCCCATTTTGAAGCTTATGCACGGATAAACTAATTCAAAAAAAAAGTTGGAATTAGTTTTATTCTCGAATAACTCTATTCAAGAATAAGAAATTAGTGGCAATTTAATTTTTCGTCGGGTCCGTTTCGCATCCGCAGCTGAAAATTATGATCTTCTGTTTTCAGAGCCTTCACAAAAGCCCTCGCGGCAAAAGGCTTTCTATTCTAGTTAGGGTTTCCAGGGGGCGTCTCTGCAAATTGATGGCGATTTGAGGCGCAGCTACCTCAGATCCGTTGGGGCTGAGAATATCAAAGCTGAAAATCGTTGTCTTGTTACTTTCTCTCTTACGTTCCAATCCTTACCAGAAACTCGATCAAGTTTGAAGTTCGAATCCCTAGATGTATACATAGCACAAAAGCTCAAAAATACGCGAGGGTTTCAATTCAGGAAGAGTCAAAAATCATCCCTTTCGCGAGCCTTAAATTAGACATTTACAATTGCATCGGTGAACTAAAGCTCGGAAATATAAGACTTCATCATCATTATGTTTAATGCAGGTCGGTTTAGCAGCATTGGGTTTCAAATTGGAGACTTCTCCCCTATTTCTTGCATATCCATAGCTAGATGCAGCAAATTCAACAACAAAAATTAATTAAAAATATGAAAAATAATTGTTATTCTAATTCTACATTTATGGAATCCAAACGCAGAATAGATTAATTTCAGTCATATTTTAGGTGCACCAAACAGGTCCAAACTTTATTCTAGTTTTCATTTTAAGAATTAATTACTCCGAGAATAGGTCCTTATTCTAGAATAGGCCTATTTTGGATAAGTTAATTCCATGCACCAAACGGGCCCTTAGTAACGTTTGTAAATATGAATTTATTTTATACTCTGTCATGTCCTAGAATTACCTGAAACTGTGAGTGGAAGCTTGCGATGTCTCAGGTTCCAAGCAACTTTTGTCACATTGTAATGAAGAGAACATCATGCCATATTTATAGTTTGAATCATATTGTAGGCTTGTTTTCTTGCTATGGGTGTCCACTTGGTTCGATTTATGCATTCTAAAGTTAGCCGTCTGGTAAAATATTTCACTGCCCATATTATAGCTCATTGATTAAATGGACCAGTTTGCTTTCATATGAATCAGGTATTCTTTCTCGTCATACATCTTCCATAAAAATGGTGACAATTTTGGGGTTTTGAATAATCATTGCCACAATCCCGACCAGTAGAGTAAATAAACCTGTGGTTAGAGAATCTCACAACTATCATTGCATGGCTATGGTACATAATAAGTTGAAAGGTGGATGCAATGGACAGCCCAAGTCAATTCACCTTTTGCATTTGTAATGTTACCTTCAATTTGAGCTTGTTGTGGACTTCATTTACCTTGCCATGAACCATAAATCATTTCAAATTTGAACCCAGAAAAAAGGAGAGAATGGGTTTTCTTACCTGGTTAATACAAGTGTCATCCAGTAAAATCAAAATAAATGCCACCCCTTAAGCAGTTTTCTGTACTCAGATGGAGTTTGGACCACCCAAAGTAAACAATAAAAATGGGGAAATTCGTGCAGTTTTTATAACAACGTTCTTTGGTATGTAGCTTTAGTGTATATAGTTTATCAATAATATAATGAAAATGCTGTGAAACTATAATGATCAAAAGACATGCAAACCCACAAATATTTGAAGTGTCATATTGAGTAATACTAAGAATATTATTTTGAGGAGAGCTCTGCAACTTGTACGACTCCAAGAAGGCTGCCTTTTCACCTTCTTTGGAGTTCATACCCTTGGTTGTTGATGCTCGTGTGCGATCTTGCATGTCTTACGTCAGTTTGCATGGCTTGTTTTTACCCTCTTGTTATCTGTACTTCTCTTTGCATTTGTTTCATGATTTATTTCCTTTTCTTTCTTGGTACATTGTTCATTATGTGTTGATATTTAGTTTTCCTTTATGTCGGGTTGATTTCCTATGTGGCTTAGGTTATAGCTATGATTAATCAAGCAACTTTTCGCATGTATAAGAGCTGAATTTCTGTAATTCTCACTGCAGGAATTACATCATGCAAGGTTAGCATTTGAGAAAGCTCGCTTCAACCTAGTATGTATGAATATATTCACTTATCTTGTACTTTTCCAAAATGAGCTGCAACCTATTATTTTTTCACATATGATCATTCATGTGATTATTTCTATTCTTTTTGCGGAGTGAAATGTTTTATTAGCATTTACAAAATCTTGATTATATCTTTATGTGATTCAAGTGACCACTCTTTCAAATATTGAGGCCAAGGAAAAGTTTGAATTCTTGGAGGCAGCTAGTGGAACAATGGATGTTCATCTACGTTATTTTAAGTAGGTATAGGCTTTCTCTGAAAACTTAGAGATTTATTTGTATAAATTTTTGTTCAAGTGAGGTTTGCAGTAGGAGAATATTGTTTCCTGTCTATGGTTTGTTCATTTAAGTTGATGCTAAGTGTGTTTTGATCATGTGCCTGGGACATTATCAGGGTTATAAGTTGCTACACCAGATGGAGCCATATATACACCAGGTTTCCCTTTCATTACTTGTTTTCTGAAAATGTTATCTAGTTTTCTAGTTTGACTTGGAGTTTTGTTTCTTCAAATGTTATTATTCTAAGAGAAATATAAACATTTATTATTTGATTTTGAACAAATGGAGTAGCAGATTGTAAACATCTATCTTTCAACCTTGGTGCCTTAGAAATATAAGTTACATTTATTGGAATGCTTCTTTTGATGTTTTCCAAGGTGCTCATATAACAAACATAATAATTTGAAGTGCCTGATAGACATCTTTCTTTTTGTAATTGGTTCTCACTTGATTAATGCTTATGGAGTGTATATTTGACTCAAATTACTGTGTGTGCGCATGAGTATATATGTTGGTACTGCCTTGTCAATTTGAAGTGAAAACAAGGGACAAAGTGTCAAAAGCACAAATGGACTGTGTGGGCCTTTGAACTACCCAATAAGGACACTTTTTGGTGCCAAAAAACAAAGAGAAACCCCTAAAAATTACAAAAACTACAAAGTCCAATGAATTGCATATTATGTAGCATGGGAAGAAAAGAAAAGAAACATGCAATCAGGCAAAGGTCCTGCCTTTATTGAATGCACATTTTCTCTCACAGACCTGGCCTTGTATGTTGGGTTGTTTTAGCAGCCAATGAGTGTGGTAGTTTATCTTTTTTTTTGGTGAAAGCCTGAAGGATTTAAAACCTCCTGGAGCTTGTTCCATTTGATGAATTATTGTTGAGTATCTTTTTTTCCTTTGAGGAAGAGGGTTTATTGAATTGTAGGTTTTAAATTTTTAATTAGTGTGTGTGGTCCTTAATGTTGTCAGGCTGGTTTGATAATTTTATGACTGATTTAAATTATCTTGTATTGAATTTTTTGGATATCCCATTGATAATGCAATGGATCATAAGGATTTTAACTTCTACATTTCTTCATGCATCATACTGAGTGATAGCATCTCCTATATGTCCAATAGTGTAGTCCAATTTGGTATCTGTTCAATTCTAAGTGTTGATTTTATCACATGGAAATTGAAACTACAACTGTTATTTGGTTATTGATAGGCAAGTCTATTTCAGGTTGTTATTTATTCTGAGTATTTAGTTGTCTGGAACTACTATTGTAGGTGTCTCATTTGATTGTTTTTTTCATTATTATTATTATTTTTTTTGAGATCAGTTGGAGAGCCTTCTTGCCATGGTAGGTGGAGAGGTACAATATCCAAGTGTTCTTGGAGAGCCATAACATGGAGAGGTACAATCATCAGCTTTCCTTGATTTTGTATATATTTCAGCTATTTTTATTAACATAAAATAGTAAGCATGCTTTGTAATTTAGATGTTTTATTCTTTTTGATTCACTTCTATTTTCTTGACAAACAAGTTTTATGGTTCCAAAAGTTTGATTGCAAAATTATAATATTTTTGTCCCATTATTATGAGAAAGGGAAAATGATTCTCCATTTGCTATAGTACAACTCAATTCCCTTGTAATGTATAGTTTATTTTTTGTACGAAATCATTCTTCTAGTGTAGTAGAATATTTAATATAATGTCATCTACTATAGCTAGTTTTTAGTGCAATTACAATATTCTTCCTCTACTATAAGAAAAAGTATTTTTAGGGCCTCACATGTTTCTTTCTTCCTATGGTTCTTGCTAGCCTTAGTATTTTTAGGGATTCCTCTTTATTTATGGTAGCATAAAGTGTCCTTGGATGATGTGGGTAGGGCTATGCAAATTGCAAAGGTCTTAAATTTTAACAGTCATTATTTGTGTATTTCTTATTTGGACACTCTGGCCCATTGTTTCACTTCATACTTCAACAAAAAGTACTAGCATATACACTCGTTCATGTTTGTTCACATACTAATTGTTTATAAATGTAGAGTTGCAGATTTTTCTTAGGCTTTGTCTTAAGGATTAGGAGCTTTTTTTGGTATAACTATAGACCACCTAGATAGAAGGAGAGTGTTTTGCATTTAAGGTCTGGTCTCTTGTTTAACTATAATATTATATATATCTGATCCTTAGCAAGTCAAAAATAAGAAATTGGTCTTTTTAACTTCTTTTTCAGTCTGCTTTGTTTGAGATTTTTAGTGTGCTTGATCATTAACTATGTAATCTAATGTGTTATTTTTTTTCTTTTTGCATAAATGTATTGATAAACTCAAAGAAGGGGATAAAGTTAATGTGTTAGATCCATATGATGGTGTTGTTGTGGGTATTGGGAGGATTCTATCCTTGTCTATTGTACATGGAGTCAACTTGAAAGGAACTGGAGATGCAAATGTAAACATTTTAAAGGTCACAAGTAACTTACCCCTTTCTTATGAAGACAAAACAAATGGGGCTATTCATCTGAAAGAGAAAGAGGGAACCTTCACACAGTGGCCACTAAAGTATTTGGCAAAAATGACATAGTTGATCAACAAGTTTATTATGTGTTATTTGCTAGAAATTTTGGGTCGCTGCTTTATATTACAATATTTTCAATGTGTTGTTTAGAGATTTTAATCATCAAGGTGTATTTGAAAGAGTTGGAAACTCTTAGACAACTTTGACATTATAATTTGATATATATTTGCATTAATTTTTCTTATTGGAGATTACCTTTATTTATCATAATGATGTTGAATCAATCTTTTAATTCTAGTCTGTCGTAGTTTGTTCATGTGTAATACTCTTATTTACTTTTATGATTTAGTTCAAGTCTAATATTATATTTTTTTTTGCATTTTAAAATTTATTAAATTATTCATTTCGTAACTACATTTACTACCAAATAACATAAATGACCAAATAAACTACCAATTAAATGACCAATTAAATAACTAAATAAATGACCAAATAAACTACCAAATGACCAAATAAATGACTAAATAAATGACCAAATAAATAACCAAATAAACTACCAAATGACCAAATAAATGACTAAATAAACTACCAAATGATTAAATAAATGACTAAATAAATGACCAAATAAATGACCAAATGATCAAATAAATGACCAAATAAACTACCAAATGACCAAATAAATGACCAAATAAACGACCAAATAAATGACCAAATGACCAAATAAACTACCAAATGACCAAATAAATGACTAAATATATGACCAAATAAATGACTAAAATAGTTTAGTCATAAATTTGGTCACGAGATAAATGACCGACAATAAACTACCACTAGTCACATGACCAAATTTGGTCATCTATCTACAATTTTTGGTAGTTTATTTGGTCATATATTGTTGTTTTTGTACTAGTGGTCTAAATAAGTCATTAGCGATGATTACGTAACGTGATGCCACTCTTATGAGGGATCTCTTTTCATTTCTAGAATAGCCTTCGGGAATTGTGTAGTCTTTAAGACAGGAGTAGATATGGGCATATATGGATAACACTTGGGTTTCCAGGGCACAAACAATTTGGGATTCAGGTGAGTCATAAGCTGGGAAGGGGAGTTCTTTGTTGAAAATATAAGTGGGAAAGTAATACTGAGAGGGGGGGGTGAATCAAATATTACCTACTTTAACCTTTCAATCTGATAAAACTTTATGTATGACATAAACAAAACTTGATCATTGTAAGCAACTAAACATATTAAGCAGCATACATGAAATCACTCATGACACCATGATTTTGGTAACCTAGAAACCCTTGAAAGGTAAAACTAGGGTGGGTATGACACCCACAAATCTTCACTACTGCAGTAATAAGTTTTTCCTGTTAAGGCTTACAAAATGTGATCAATTCATGATCTACCCTATGAAAGGTTTGCTCTGTTAAAAGTAAAAGACTTATATAGTCTACATTGTTAAAGGATTTATAAACTTACAACAAAGTAAGCACTCGGTAAAGAGATTACATAAAGTCTGTTAAGACTACTCAGTTAAGAGATTTACCTTGATACACTGGTTAAAATGTCTCAGTACCTGATCTTTTGGTTTGCATTTGTATGCAGATTATAAATATCCTCTTTATTGTATATTTGTGATCTCTTCTATCTGATCTTTCTTGATTCTGTCCTTTCACTGCTTAGCTCGGTCATTGGACTCTGTTTGAATACTTGACTATTCTAAATATACCTCTCTGATCATTCTCTCATACTCATTCGATCTCAATATCTCTTTTTCTCTTTGATTCACACACTTCTCTTGGTTTAGATCTTGACCTTATATAATAACCAAAACTTCTCTGTCGCTCGGTAATAATTGTATATGTAACTCGGCAAAAACTATACTCGGCATATTACAAACACATAGTGACCATGACTTTACTCGGCAGTACTACTGCTCGGTAAGTATACAATACATAACTCAGCCTTTACAAAATGACTCAGATGTAGTGATGACCGACCATCATTGCCTAGATATATGACTAAGTGTGAAGCACTAATGGTCAACAAAACTATAGAGATCTACAATCTCCCCCTTTGACATTAGTGACAAAAACACTTTGTCATGACATTTGTACTTACAATTACAAAAATATGTTTGTACTAGCCTAATACTCCCCCTGAGATATATATACATTCAAAATTTTTGTTACATGTCCCTGTTATGTCCTTGTCCTTACTCATGTCATGATGATTCCCCCTTGTTTTTGACACGATGAATCTTTTCATCATTAGGTAGCTCACAAAATTTCTCCAAAAAAGGTTTATGCAGCACCATGATCATGTAGAGTGCATTCATCCAAGCTGATGAAGCAATGTTTAAAACTTCTATCTGCACTTCTAGATCGATAGCTAAACTGATGAGGCTCTTGGCTGTGGGCAAATTTGGATTACTCTGCATTAATTCCTTAGCCTTTGCTAACTTTCTCTGTATGGCCTCCAGATGAGGTGTCAAAACTATTTGGATAGAGAGCAGGCGAGAATGAATCTTGCCATCATTAGCCATCAGCTCGGCTAACTTACCTTAGGTTTGCATGATTTTGACATAATGTGCTACATTGGTGTCTGCATCCAAGCTTAGGGACTGACGCCTTAATCTCTTGCTTTAGAGTATCAAGCAATCGTTGATTCTCACCAGTGAATAGCTCAACATTACAGATTTTGGTGAACAGAGACTGTCCATTCACAACTGACTCCTTGGTCTCCTTTACCAAAGTAGACAGCTCAACCTATTTCACTGCAATCTCGACAGATATCTTCCCGAGCATTTTGGTCTCAAATTTTCATTTTGACCATTCAAATAACTTATCACTTGCACAGCTAACTTCATTATTTACTTTTTGGACAATGTGTACAAGCTGTTCCAATATGAGAACGGAACTATTTACATCTAATAAGTCATAGACTTCATTAAACATATCTTTTATTTCATAAAGGACCTATTTTTGCTGATGTTCCCTTCGGAGTTCTGCTTGCCTACTTTTCCTCATCAGGAAATCCTTCAATATCTGCAGTTGCTCATAAGAGAGGTTATTGGTATCCCATTTAGGAATAACAATGACCTCATCAATTGTTACCTCATCTTTCTCCTTCTGTGCTCTTGGTGGGGTGCTTCCACTTGGCATCTGTACAAGATCTTTTATTGCCTCTTGCTCTTTTGGCTCTTGCTCCTCAATGAATTTTCCTTTGGTATTTGCTTCTCCTTTATCCTTATCCTCAACATGAGGACTAACAGCTTGTCCATCTAACTTATTTCCTTGTTCTTCTTTGTTGTTATCTTCCATAGGAGGACTTTGGATTTTGCCTTTTGCTTTGTCCTCTTCCTCAACAGATGTAGATTGAGTTAGTGGTACCGACTTGATGGGTTCCTCGGTAAGGCTTGTACTGACTAACTTGTCAATAGTAGCAACTTTAGGTAGAGTAGGACTCACATCAACAGATTGTGTGCTAGTAATTATTGGATAATCCATGACCTGTAATAGTATAGTGTTACTACCTGGAAAGGGTGTATCAGTTGCTTTCATATTCTTTAAATCATCCTCAGTCAAAAATGAATTCTTGATGGGGCTCTCCTCAGGTATGTCAACAATGTGAACCTTAGATGTGTCCTATGCTTTCACTTCCTTAGGAATTCCAGTCTCCATTTTATTTTGTTTGATTTCAGGTTCAACAAATTTCAAAGTAGTAGCATCCTTTCCTTCATCCTTGTTGATCAAAAATCCAAATAGTATCTTCCAAATTTTGATACTTTCTTGTACAACATCTTCAACCTTGTGTTGAAGAATTAGATAGGCTCTAAGTTTGGGATCAAACTTACCTCTGTATTGCTCAATTATCTATTTGATGTTGGTAGGGGTGAGAGTGGACTCAACTTGTGCTAATGTACTCTCCCTTAAATCTTTTTCTATTTGCAGAGCATATTCCCATTTCTGTGCAACCCTATTGCATAATTCCTTGGGAATTCTATTTTCAATTTGAATTGACAGCATCTTGAAAGTGCACAACATTTCAATACTAGCATCTTCTACTTTCTCTTTATCTCCTATGCTCATGTTCCCAAATTTTAATCTTTTCAACTCATCCACTACTGCAAAGCTAGTAATCTTATGACATAATTCATCAACAATGAGTTGTTGTGTACCCTGTTGTGTAACCTTCCCCTTTGCTCCTTCATCACTTTTAGTTTCTTCATCATCGTCTTGTGCTGGAACAAGTTTCCTTCTCGGCCTCTTCATAACCTTAGTCGGCACTGCCTTGGGTAGTGCGGGTTTTTTCTTAGTAGATGTCAGTGGCATCTTAGGAGTCTCGACAGTTGTTCTTGTATTTTTGGTCCTAAGTGATGGTGTCGATGACACTTTAGTTTTCAACACTCTTTTCTTAGCCGGGGACTCGACAATTACTGGTTTCTTCTCTTTCTCTTCTTCTTTTTCACTACCACTAGTTTCACTCTGCTCATCTTCTCCCAATCCTTGGGTCAACTCTAGTGGTGCATCCTTCTCAGATTCTTTGACATAATTTTCCAAATTCTTCACTATCTTCTTTCTTTTCCTCTTTGTGGTGGCAGTCAATAATCCCAAAGAGATCTTGGATTTGGCTTCATCAAATGTTCCAAAGGTGCTTTACTATCAATTTCTTCAGCTAAGAGGGCTATGATTGCAGCAGTAGCTTCACCTATGTTAAGTTCATAGGGTAATGGCATTAACCATGAAACACTAGGTAGGACTGCCTGTGCATAAGTAAAATCTATGTCTACTAGAAAACATATATCCTTGCTATATTTTTCAATCAAAGACACAGAGACTCTAGTCCTATTTCTCATCTTCTTTTTAAACTCAATAAAATAGTTATCCATTATTCCTTCAAAATCATCTCCAATCTGATTTATAAATTCATTTATTTAAATAGTGATTGGTTTCTTCTTGTCCCATGTAACATCTCCATGTGTAGGAAAACTCTTCTTGACATAAAAGAACAAGTAGATCAGTAAGGAACCAAACTTACACATAGAATTCTTCACTGTCTAGATGGAGTTCAAGTTCTTGGCAAGTTGAGTCAGCTGGAGCTCGGCAAGGTCATACATGTGTCCTTTCTTGATTATCTTCCATGCCTAGTCCACTGCCATACAGGGGACGTTGTCCAACCAACTAGATTGATAGAACTTGTGTGAGATGACTCTAACAGAAAAGTCAATTTCTGGATCAACCATGGTGGAAATTGTCATTCCTCATTTGTTTCAAACTGCCTGGGTGTTAGCTTGAATATCTTCCTTACCTGCACATTTCATCATTCTTTTTCCTTCAATTGTAGGGTAACTAGTGACTTTATGTATCATTTCCTTTGTAATCTTCACTGGTCTTTCTTCCAGCCATAAATGCATGTCGTGTACTCGACTCAAAATGATCTTTATCCATTCCACTTTAAAATTTTGCAAGAAATTTAGGGCATGCACTAACCCTTGATCGGAAACAACCTTATGTTCCGGCTTCAGCACTCCATTGACACATAGTTTATCATAAGCTTCCCTGATCTCATAATCACCGAATTCTCCAATTTTATACATGTAGCAAGACCTAACGTCGTTCATTAATAACACATTCTCTATAATGGAAGATAGGGCTCCATTTAAATCTCCTTTAATTGCACTCTCTGATATTGCCTTGAATACCTTCGGCTTGCAAACTTCATTCCTTACTAATTGCACATTAAAAACTTCCATCCCTTGTTTCTTGACTGGTGCAGATGAAGATGATGCCATTTTAGACAATAATTTTTGAAAAGAAAATATTTACTCGGCAGAGTACCGTTTTCATCAATAACCCTGTAGATAAATTTTGCCAACGACACGCTGAGAAAATTCAGAATCGCCTTTCTTAAACTGGTTTCACAAACTCTGAATTGCTCTCTGAAATCTCAAATAGCCTGGTGAAATAAAATTAATGGCAACTTTTCGCTTTATAGAATTCAAAAAATAGAATTAGGGCCTCATAAATGCTCCGTACAGGTTTTGGTGGTTTACAGATGTCTCGGCAAACTCACAAGCTCAGTCGATATAACCGTTGTGATACAGCTTGGCATACATAGCATTTAGGCCATAGCAAGTGCTCAACATACATTGATAGCTCGGTCAAGACACTGATGCTCGGCATCAAAAATGAAATTCTCTATTTTTCTTAGATATGTCCTAATGCATCTTTATCTATGCAGATATGGACTTTTCCTCAATTCTATGTTAGGAACTGATGAAAAATAAGACTTTGCAAGACTCAGTTCCAAACATACCTTCCAAGCTTAATTAGAAGAGGTGTGATCACCTAATCCATCAGATTGGGTGACCGTAGATGTGCTAGCTTCGCTTGAGTTTTCTTCTTCTTTCTTCCTCCATGTCTTTTCCATCTGATTCTTCAGTTTCTCATAGATATCTTCATTCTGGTTATTATCATTGCTCGGCATGGGTGATCTACAATCTTTCTTTAAGTGACCGACCTTATTACATTTGTAACAGATCATGCTTCCATTCATCCAGCTTTTAGATTTGCCTCTAAAATGAGTCTTCATGCAATTTGCTCCGATGTGTCCATATTTACCACAATAATGGCAATTATACCAAGTGTTGTAATCCCAATTGTATAAGTTGTGCTTTGTGACTGGCTTGGTTTGTTCATTTGATGACCACCTAGGTCTAGATCTACATTCAAATGCTTTGTGCCCATATTTCTGACAATTGAAACAACTTCCTTGAAACTTAGGTGAGGTGGATGAATTGCTAGCCTTAGATCTACATTCATGTGCTTGATGTCCATGCTTCTTGCAGTTAAAACAATGTCCATTAAACTTAGGTTTAGAATCAGACTTACCATGTTTGCTTCTGCATATGTTGGTTGTATGTCCTGGCTTTCCACAGTGATGACATGTGGGCTTGGTGTTCTTTGGTTTAGCAATCTTTTGTTCTCCATTCTTTGATGATTCTCCTTCTTCAGTAGATGAATGTTCATTCAATCCAAGTCTAGATCTATCACTAGATCTTCTAGGTGATCTTAACAACTCTTCAAAATATTTTGCAACTTCATTAGGTTTGTTCATCCTTTCATTGATTTCATTTTCAGTTCTCAATTCATGTTTCAATTGATCATTTTCAGACCTTAGTTGATTGATTTCCATATCTTTCCTGCCCAATTCTTGATTAACCAACAATAGTTGATTTACCATAACTAGTTGATTATTAGTCAACCTTTGCATGTCACTTGTTCTTTCATCTAGCCTGATTGCAATTTGTCTTTTGTCTTCTTCAACCATTGCCTTATCATCTTTAGCTTTCTTTTTCTGTTCCACTAATTCACAAAGTCTGACAGATTGAATTTCTTGTTCTCTCTTTAGAGTTTTGATGTCATCATTTAGTATGGTATTTTTCTCTAGTAGTTCTTTTATAGCTTTATCACTCTTGACAGAGTTACCATTGTCAAATAGTCTAGAGATGTCTTCTTCTTTGTACTGTGGCTCATTTTGTTGAATTGCAATCTCTCTTCTCTTGCTCAAGGATTTCTTCAATTCCCCTCTGGCTGCTTCCAGTTGTTGTAATGCCAATTGTACTTCAATCTTTTGATTCTCTATGATCTTCCCCAGTTTATAAGCTTCCATTTTAAGATCTTTTTCCTTAAGTGGTTAGACTTCCTTACGAGAAACCTTGCTGCTCTGATACCAATTGTTGGAAATATAAGTGGGAAAGTAATAATGAGAGGGGGGGGTGAATCAAATATTACCTACTTTAACCTTTTCAATTTGATAAAACTTTATGCATGACATAAATAAAACTTGATCATTGTAAGCAACTAAACATATTAAGCAACATACATGAAATCACTCATGACACCATGATTTTGGTAACCCAGAAACCCTTGAAAGGTAAAACTGGGGTGGGGATGACACCCACAAATCTTCACTACTGCAGTAATAAGTTTTGCATGTTAAGGCTTACAAAATGTGATCAATTCATGATCTACCCTGTGAAAGGTTTGCTCTGTTAAAAGCTAAAAGACTTATACAGTCTACCTTGTTAAAGGATTTATAAACTTACAACAAAGTAAGCACTTGGTAAAGAGATTACATAAAGTATGTTAAGACTACTCAATTAAGAGATTTACCCTGATACACTGGTTAAAATGTCTTAGTACCTGATCTTTCGGTTTGCACTTGTATGCAGATTACAAATCTCCTCTTTACTGTATATTTGTGATCTTTCTTGATTTTGTCCTTTCACTGCTTAGCTCGGTCACTGGACTTTGTCTAAATACTTGACTATTCTGAATATACCTCTCTGATCATTCTCTCATACTCATTCAATCTCAATATCTCTTTTTCTCTTTGATTCACACACTTCTCTTGGTTTAGATCTTGACCTTATATAATAACCAAAACATTTTACCAATTCAAGATCTACGGTTCAGATTTATTTCTATTGCCGCTTAAGCTATACAATTTTTTTGATTAGCTCTAGGTATTCCATAGGGATCAATGATTATAAGATGGATGCATAATTACCTCCGTAATTACCTCAATAAAAAAAATACAAAACACCACTATCACCAAAAATGGTTTACCTCGATCATTGTGCCATTTCAAACTTGTATGTCATTCATGGCTAACTTGGCAAAATTTATTCCTGGTACTCGGCATTAACTATACTTAGCATCTATTAATCTTCTCTATCACTTGGTAATCATTGTATATGTAACTCGACAAAAACTATACTCAGCATATTACAAACACATAGTGACCATGACTTTACTTGGCAGTACTACTGCTCGGTAAGTATACAATACATAACTCAGCCTTTACAAAATGACTCGGTCGCAGTGATGACCAAGCATCATTGCCTAGATACATGACTAAGTGTGAAGCACTAATGGTCAACAAAACTATAGAGATCTACATTCTTCCACCACAAAGTCATAGTGAAATTGGTGTTCTTCCAATTATAACATGGATGCTAAAGTAGCCATCGCATCATCTGCTCTATTCTCTGATCTTGGAATTTGTTGAAATTTAATGAAGATGAAGTACTTTTTCAAGTCATCCACCATTTTTTTTTAGGGCATTTGCTTTTCATCCTTATTCTGATAGTCACCGTTTACTTGATTGATAATGTGTTATGAGTCTCCATAGATGTGTAACTCAATAATTTTCCATTCTATTGCTAGCTTAAGCCCATTCATAAAAGCTTCATATTCTACTATATTGTTGGTGCATGGAAAAATCATTTTGTATGCCTTGGGAATCTTATATCCTTGTGGTGTGATGAATAAGCATCCAACTCTTGATCCTTGTTGTGTGAAGGAGCCATCAAAGTACATTTTCCAAGGATGTTCTATTAAGTGCATGATAGATTCATTTGGGAACTCCACAAGTAAGGGCTTGTCATCAATTAATGGTGTCTCTGCAAGTTGATCAGCAATCACTTGTCGTTTAATGGCTTTTATGTTCACATATTCAATATCAAATTCACTTAGGATTAGGACCCACTTAGCAAGTCTTCCTATCAGCATTTCTTTGTTCAATAAGTACTTAAGTGGATCAATTTTGGCTACCAGCTTCACCTTGTGTTCTAACATGTAGTTTCTAAGATTTTGAGATGTGAACACCACTGCTAAGCATGCCTTCTCAATCATTGAATAGTTCAGTTCAAATGTAACCAAGGTCCTACTAATGTAATATATGGCTCTTTCTTTCTTGGTCTCATCCTCTTGTACAATCAATACTCCTAATGATGTATCTGTAGCTAATATGTAGAGAAATAGAGGTTTTCCATAAATTGGTGCCATTAGAATAGGAGGATTCATCAAATATTTCTTGACTTGTGAAAAGTTTCCCTCACATTGCTCATCCCAAGTGAATGTGGTTCCTTTCCACATCAACTTGGTGAAAGGTTGTGCTTTGTCTGAAAAATGAGAAATGAACCTTCTTATGGATTGTAGCTTGCCTTGTAGTGTTCTCATTTGACTAATGTTCCTTGGTGGTTGCATCTCTAGAATAGCTTTTACTTTTTCTAGATCCACTTCAATTCCCTTCGTTGAAACTATGAATCCTAATAGTTTTCCAGATGACATGCCAAATGTGCACTTTTTAGGATTAAGTCTTAACTGGAACTGTTCCATTTTGTCAAAGATCTTCCTTTGGTCTTCTATGTGTGTAGCTCTTATCTTTGACTTAGCCAAAGTGTCATCAACATAGTCTTCCATGTTCTTATGCATCATGTCATGGAATATAGTGGTCATTTCTCTTTGGTAAGTTGCACCTGTGTTCTTTAGACCAAATGGCATTACATTCTAGCAATAGGTCCCCCAAGCACACGTGATTTTTCTTTCTCTTGATCCTCAGGAGAAATTTTGATCTGATTATATCTTAAAAATCCATCCATTAATGAATACATTTCATAGCTAGTTGTTAGATCTACAATCATATCAATGTTTGGAAGTGGAAAATCATCTTTAGGTCAAGCCTTGTTGAGATCTCTAAACTCTGTGCAAACTCTTACGGACTTGTCTTCCTTAGAAACATGAACTATGTTTGAGATCCACTCCGCATAATTAATAGCTCTAATGAATCCATCTTTCAACATTTTTTCCAATTCTGCATTTACTAGAAATGCCACGTGTGGATTCATATTTCTAAGTTTTTTCTTTACTAGTTTTACATTAGGTGAAATAGACAAGTGATGCATGATTAAGTCTGTGTCCAATCGAGGCATATCCGAATAAGATCAAGCAAAATTGATCTTCTTTTCTTTGAAGAAATTGGTGAATTGGATCTTTTCATCTTCTATCAATGACTGAGCAATGTGAACTAGCTGAGGAGCTTCTGTTGTTCCCAAATTAATGGGTTGTGTAGGTTCAATCAAAACTGATGATATTTCTTGAAAGTGATCTAGGAGGATATCAAGAATCCCATCCTTTGGCGCCTCAAGGAGGTTTTCACCATCAGATACATCTTTTTATTTTTCTCTTTTAGGATCTGATACTGTCACTGGGTGGTTTTCACCATCAGATCTCTTGTTTTTTTGTTTTTTTTTGTGAGACTGAGAAACTTAATATCCTCTTGAGTCATAGTTTCGTTCTTTACACTGGTGGAAGAAAGGAAGGGTTCACAAGAATTAAGATAACATGCTATGGAATAGTCATTGTCAAAGGATAGCAAGCTTGCATTTGTAGGTTCATCCCAGTCTATAAAGTCAGGGTATTTCAAGGACAAAGATTCAATAGGTTCAAGAGACAACATCGCGTTATTATCGACGTTATTAACTTGCAAGATGTCATCGATTAAGTTTGCTTCTAAATAGGTGTTAGGATTATTAGAGTCATGTTCGTTATTATTAAAGTTCATGTTAATGTTATGCAAATTTAACTCTAGTGATCTAACATTTGAACTTTCTCCTTCTTCAGTTAAGATTCTAGGAGAAAATTTGTGTATCACATCTATCTCTATGTCCATGGTAGTATTAGAAAGGACATCCTATTCATATTCATGTAAGCCTACCTGACTATAATCTGAAACCCCTTAGAAGTGGACAATAGTCATGGGTACTTCATCTTCTTCATTAGCATGTTTCTCTTCCTCTTGTAATGGTTCTTGCAGAGGTTCCTCATCAAAATGAGGTGTGTCATCATTGTTCTTGTTATGTGCTAAGTTCTCTTGTTTTTTCCTCTTCTGGTTCTTGTTCAACATTGGTACCAATTTCTGATAGTGGGTTTCCTTGTAATAGCAAAAACCTTTCATAGGCAATAGGTTGTCCTTCTACTTCTTCTCCATCATCTGAGTCTCTTGATCTATCAAATACAAGACCACTTTCTGCCGCAGGATGAAATCTTGCTTCTCTGAAACCCAATCCAGTCTCGTCTTTAGGATTTCTAAAGTCCATGTGTAGGGATTCTACTAGTCCTTTGTTGTATTGTCTTAATGGTCCTTTTCCTTTGTAACCCATCTATTTCATGATTTCGTATCCCTTTCCATATTTTTCAGGAGCTATTTCCACATATTTTACATTTCCATCCCCTTCATTTTCTTTGTAAAGCCATTGCAAAACAACCTTTTCTTCATTTTCTTATTCAAGGGATATTTTTTCTTTCACCATTCTGGTTCCTTCATGTATAGATAGAGCATTGCCATTGGAAGGTGTAAATGTTGATGAAGGTCTTCCTTTCTAGGAGATATGGGAAGATCTGTTAAAGACATTGTGGGATCTATCTTGTATTCTCCCATGCTTGTTTCTTGGATGTTGATCTTTTTAGCAAAGCTTTTCAAAACCATTTCTTTGGATGTTTCCACTTTGTGAGAGCTTTCTTTGTTGTGAGGAACCATGCTTTCTGCTTGCTTGAGATTATTGCTAGAGTATGTTGTATCTATTGGAATAGTGACCTCCACTCCATTATGAGGAAATTTTAGGCATTGATGGTAAGTTTAAGGCATAGCTTTCATCTAGTGTATCCATGGTCTTCCAAGAAGAATGTTGTAAGAAAGGGGGAGATCAAGAACTTAACATAGGACATCTTGCTCCACTGGTCCCACACTGATAGGTAAAACAACTAATCCTTTGGATGATCTCTCTTCTTCAGCATGAGCCTTGATTGTTATATTTCTCCTAGGATCAATTGCATGTTCTAAGAAACCCAATTATTTTATCAAATTGTATGTACAAATATTTAAACCAGAACCTCCTTCTATCAAGACACATTTGACCCAATGTTTATGAATAAGGACTTCTAAATGTAGAGGTTGGTTATGTGGTTGGCTCAATGATTTTTCATCCTCTTGAGAAAAAGATAGGTAATGTGGGGAATTCAAGTGACCAACCATAGCTTGGAATCTATCTACATTTGGATCTTTCAGTACATTAGTGGTAAGTAGGGCTTGATCAAGAATCTCCCTATGACTAGGGGAGATTTTCAAAAACTCTAGGATAGATATCTGAGCAGGTGTCTTTTGTAATTGATCCACAAGATTAAACTTTGGAGGTAGTACCACTTGTTTAGATGTTATTGTTGTTGTAGCTGGTTCTTTAGATGTTGAAGCCCCTTTGAGAGTGAGCTTAGCTTGAATTCATGTTACAACATTGGAAGATTCAGTTTTATTTTTAACTCCTTTTAAAGTGATCATATTGATGGAATATTTGCATGGTTCCACCATATGAATTACATTGTCATTATCAGAATATGTGTAGTTGATTTTGTTACTCTTTGACGATTCTCCTTTCTCATAGTTAGGTAATGGTGTTTGAAATGCTTTATGGTCATTTTTTATGTGATGTCTATCTACCTTGACTTTGCCTTCTTCAATAAAATCTTGGATGACATGTCTCAGCTTCATACAATTGTTGGTCTTCTATCCCTTGTTATGGTGAAAATCATAGTAATCATTATCATTCCACCACTTAGGTTTGTCTTCTGGATCCCAAGGTTTGGAATCATGAATTGTAATGATTTTGTTATCCACAAGTGACTTTAGAACCACTTCCAAGGTGTCTCCCAATGGTTTAAATTTTATCTTAGGCCTTGGTTCCCAAGGCTTCCTTCTAGGAGGAGGTTTATTGAAAGTATTGTTTGTCATTGGCATCATAGTAGGATTCAGATTCTTGTTTGTTTGAAGACTTGTTGTAAGATTGAAAACATCTGGTTTAGCTTTGACATTAGGAGTGTCAACAACTCCATCATTAACCATGTTTTTGTTGTTCTTGTTTCCATACTTGTATTTATCCTTGGAGGAATAATATTTGTCTTTATTCTCTTTGTGGATGGAGATTTCACCTTTTTTGATCAAGACTTCCTCAATTTTGATAGTACTATCTATCATTTTATCAAAACTTGGTGGTCCTTGCAATTGTATAGGAAAGTTCATTTCAGGAACCAAGTTATTAATGAAGATATCCATCTTTTCATTTTCAGGTATCTACCTAGCATATCGTGCAAATATTTTTCTCCATCTTTGTAGGAAACTCAAGAATGATTCTCCCATTTTCTATTTGGTGTTGCATAGATCCAACATTGTGACTTCGTGTTGGATATTGTAGGAGTATTGTTGTATGAATTTTTGCACTAGCTCATCAAATGTTTTGATTCCTATGGGTAATTTGGAAAACCAATCCATAGCTTGTCCACCTAGGCTTCGTGGAAATAACCTCATGAGATATGTTTATTCATGCATGAACTCCATACTAGTTGTGCAAAACTCCCTTACATGATCTCAAGGGTCAGAATCTCCCATGTATTTGTCATAATTTGGTATTGTGACATTCTTAGGAAATGGAATCATTTTGAGTCCCTTGTCAAAAGGGAAAGGACATATAGGTTCCAAGGAATATGATTTTTTTGGTTTGTCCTTTTCTTTTTTGAGTTCTTGGATTTCTGTTCGTAAAGCAGTTAGTTGCCTTGTTAGAATTGATAAAGGACTACGGTCTTCCTATTTCTTTTTGTTGACTCACATCATAATCCTTTGGTAATTTCACACCTCGAGAAGCGAGTTCTAGGAAGTATTTTTCCTTGTTTTCATCCAAAGTTCTCTCAAGGATTTTGTTGAATCGTTTGATGTTTATAGCTTTTTGGTATTCTTTTTTAGTGGGGTCTTCTTTGTCATCATCATCATCATCCTAATATGTTTCACGGTATTGTATCTCTTCTTTTTGTTTATCATGTTCTTCTTTGTTATCTTGGTCATGGTATCTTTCATCCCATCGGTAATCTTCCTAGTTGTTCATATTTATTTGTTCAGGTGTCGATGTATGAGTAGTGCTTGGTGTAGTACCAAATAGGGGATTGATTCTTGAGGTCTCTCCTATTTCAAAGGTGTGCAATTGTACTTCATCTGCAAATAGGTTCCTTCCAAAATGGTAAGCTTTGTGCCTTGTAACAACCATGAAAACTAGATTGAGGAACCAATGAATGTCTTGTGTTTAAAAGTGGGTTTGATTATGGATCCAAGGATGCAAGAGTTGGTTTAAAATGTTGTTTTATGGATCCAACGTCAAAGGGTGTCAAAGTGCCTTGTTTGTGAGTTGGGAACCAAAGTGCAAGTGGGTCTGATAGTGTGAAAGTTTCAACATTAAAGGGGGTCAAAGTGCCCTGTCTATGAGATGAGAACTTGGTTGTAGCTGATTGGATAAACTGACTCAACAATTAGACAATGCAAATTTGGACCATGCAAGGTGACAAGATGCTTTCAAAGATGACTCTCTGTGGTTATCAGATGACTATGTTTTGGCAATAGGAACTTATTTATGGGCCAAATGGGTATCTGAAAATGTAAAAATTTTGGTTTTGGAAGGTATGAAAGTACTCTATGTTCCGGATGTGATCCTATACAGTGACTAGTAAACAATTTTTAACCCTGGATGCGACTCAGGAAATACTGTATGCAACTCAAGAAATGGAATGTTCACTAGACATGACTCAGGAGATGGTGTGACCACCAGATGTTACCTAGGTTTGAACAGATGCGATCCGAGATGCGGGATGCGACTCAAGAACCCGTGATATGATCTTATGATGACAAGAATTTTTCAATTTTAGTTTTTTTTGAAAAAAAGTGTCATGTCTGTCAGATTCCAGTGACTTTCAGGTGTTTGTAAATTATTGTAAATGCTCTTTGCTTGTTCATTTGGGGAGGATTAACTAAATTTTTATTTAGAACACACCAAGAAAATGTATTAATCAGACACACCTAACCTACCTTATACTAGGTAGAGATTGAAACCACTTGTTCACTCACTTAGGAACACACCCAAAGACTCCGCAGAATATCACAGTCCAATAACACACAATGGATATTGGAGGCCATATTTGCCAAGTGTTAACATTGATGGGGGCTTGATATGGTGAATTTCTTAGGGCAATTACTATTTACCTTGCACAAGTGATAACAACCTTTCGGGGGTGATCTGGGTAGCATCTAACATAAGGCTTTTAATGAAGGCATCCATTCACAACCATCTCCCATAGTCCCACAAGCAAGATTGAGGCTGTTAACCCTATAGGAACTTGAAAGTGTGTAGTATCACAAGCAAGATTGAAGCAGCTCCACTCTACACAAAATCTAAGTCTATCATTGGGATTGATCATCAATCTCCCAAGACAAGATAGATCATGTCTTCTGAGGATTTAGCCTCAAGGAAGTGTCAAATTTTATAGTGGGGTGGAAGAGTCAGCGTAAGACTTCTCCCCACTTGGGTCATTCCTAGGAGATTTTTTTCCTCAACCTATAGGCCCTCTAAAGGTGTACAATAAAGAAAATGGATAGATGATAATGAGCTGTGGATTTCTGATTCTCCATGAAGGAGAAGAGCATAATCTCCTAACTCACACCAAGAATCCCAAACACACATGCAATTTAAGATTCAATTACTCTAATTTGATGCCAAATAACAAGCCAACGTTTGAGTTTCTGATTTTCCCTCAAGGGGAAAAGAGCATAATCCTCTAATTGATTTGTAACTTGATCTCAAATTGTTTTAATATTCCTAGAAAAACCAAGCATGAAGTTTTTGTTTTGAATTTTCTTTAGAGGCAACTTGCATGACAAGCATTAGCAGTCTTTTAATTTTGTCTTGGGAAAATGACCTGCAAACCACTGTTAGGCTTTTTCAAAATCAAGCAACAACATCAAGTTCACCCATTAGCTTGTTAGCTTGTTAGAAATCCAAAATCTAAAGATAATTCTTTAAGGAAAATTGAATATGTAATTGTTAACATTCATTCCTCAATTTAACTCCAAGGTGTAAACCAACTTTTGAGTTTCTGATTTTCCCTCAAGGGGAAAAGAGCATATTCCTCTGATTGGTTTAATGGGTGAAATTAAATTGTACTTAAGTGCTTAAAAACAAATGCATTAAGTTCAATTTATCCTTTGAAAGAAAATTATAAATAATTGTTAGCATTTGGGTTTCTGTCTTTTGACCTACAAACCACAATTAAGCTGCAAAAAACTAGAGAAATCAACAAACAAACTTGTTAGGAGTCAGAAAACCCAAGAATGCAATTTAAATCTCCAGATGCGATCCTAAATTTTACCAGATGCAATCCTATTTCCCAAAAATGACCTCATTTCCCATATGCGATCCAGATCACCAAATGCGATCCTAGATTTTACCAAATGCAACCCTATTACTAGAAACGATCCACAAATCCGGGATGAAATCCAAGAAATGTTGTATGCGACTGTGCTTCCTGGATGCGATCCTCTGATAGAAAAAGGCACGATGAAAGTTAGTTTAAAATCCAAGAAAATTAGGAAATATGGGGCTCAGCCCCATGGTGGGTGCCAAAAATGTGTGTGTGAGTTTGTGACCTACAACACAACACTTCAACAAGACATTATATCACTTGTTAGAAGGATTAATCAAACAAATTCAAGAAAATAGCAAGTGAAGTCATCTTATTGCTCTCTAGTTAGTGCAAGTGTGAAATAAGGGTTGTTAGCTCTCAGATTTGACCCTTAAACAATGACAATCTACACTAAAATGAGAGATTCAATGCAATATGTATGAAATCAATCAACATATAAGAAATTCTCCATAATTGAGCATGAACACATGAATTCTTTACTAGATAACCCAATTGAAAGATTTCTTAATTATCTAGAGCATGAAATGAAAGCATGGAAGTCTAAGAACAACTATCAAATTCAAAGCATTGGTAAGTGTAAATTCCAAGCATGAGAGTTCAATAATCCAAGGATTATGAAGCCTCAAAAATTCAAGCATGTAGAAGTCCAAGTATTGAGAAGAAGAAAATAGGCTTTTGAAAATTCTCTTTTATAGAAGATTGAAGGAATTGAACTGTTGAGATGCACCTATGAGGAGTGGTTGAGATGCATCTTGGCTTGATCCTTGATCCATGTGAGAGCCTCTTAATGATTAGAATGTGTTTGTTGTGTTTGTTTAATTTAAGAGGTATCTATGATTTTCTTTTAATTAATAACTCTAGCCATTTGGTGGGATTGAATTAATTAAATAGGCCTAGAGTTATTTGACTTGATTTTGCTTGAAACCTTAGTGATAAATGCTTGATTTAGGATTTTATTGATTTTATTGAATTTTTGGGATTTATGTTAATGATCGAGAATCGAATTAACATAAATCAAGGTTATATGCCGAACTAAGGGAAAATAGGGCCTTAGGTTCTATTATCTTGATTTTAGGTGATTACATTTGCCCCTCTTTGAATTGCTTTGCGAACAACACAGGGATTCAAAGAAAATCTGATTCAAAGCATGATCTAGGAGATTTAGAGAGCAACGAGAACTACTCTAAACTCAAGTGATTTAGAGAGCAGTGAGGACAACTATGATTTTAAGGAGATTTAGAGAGCAGTAAACCCACTTTGGAAGATTTATAGAGCAATAACAAGAACTACTCTTAATTTTAGAATTCTGAGCTTGATCGAACAAAATCCTACTTGATTTGAAAGGTCATCAATTCTGAACTTGATTGAATGAGAATTGACACTATTGATTCTGAGCTTGATTGAATGAAGACCAATAAGAGAATTCTGAGCTTGATCAAATGAAATCTTGCTTGATTTGAAACTTATCAATTCTGAACTTGATTGAACAAGAATTGACACTATCGATTCCAAGCTTGATTGAACAAAGACCGATAGGAGATTTTGAAAAGAATTTTCAGTTGAATTTGATCATGCTGACAAGTGAACAATAGTAAAATGGAGCCTTAATAATGTACCTATCATTTACCACTATTCATTTGTATATGTTTTGAATTGGAATTGCATAAGTAATGTAAATCTGGAAATGCTTAAAAATCAATTAAGATAAGATACATACCTCATCATGGAATAGATTTAGAAATACCTATTTTTTGAAGCTTGTGCGGACTTTGGGAAGATTTTGCAACTAGATCCGGGACCAGAAAATTGTAATAGAGAAAACCTAGAAAACTTTTGTCTTTTTGGCAGTAGGTATTCTTTGACCACGATAAAAGGTCAAAGACTACCTCAAGATTTTGAAGGTCGACTTTGACTTTGTTCGCAGATCTCAGAAGTTTGTCAAAAAGGGTACTCAGATCCATCCTCTAATTCTTGAAACAACTATAGATATCTAAAAAATGGTGTTTTTGGGGTGGCTATATAGGGTTTTGCCTTAGTAAAACCCCCGTTTTAGTGATCTCCACCTCCATGAATAGCCGATTGAAATGGAATGTGTGTGTATAGAAAGTGTAATGCCAAGATCTAATCCTTTAGATTAAAACCCTAGCATGAATATGTATGAGGAAATAATGCATAGATTTGAATGAGATAGGAAAGCATACCAAGCCCCCAAGGCTAAAGTACTCCTACCAAACTCATAATTTGTAATTGCTACCCCATGATTGTATCTTTGAATGCTTGAATGTTGACAATGGTGGATCAAGGAAGAAAGGATCTCTCTTTCTCCAAATAGGTGTTCACAATGGTGTGCTCAACAATGGCTTGATCTTCTATATCATCCTCTTGCAATCTTTCATCTTCACTTCACCATCTCTTGCTTGCTTGAATCAATTATGTCTCCACTTGAGGGATACTTGATCATGAAATAGCTTGGTTCAAATGAATGCAAATGAGAGTCTTTATATAGAGGTTTCAAGGTGAGGCTCCTAGAGCAATGTGAGGACCCATAATTCAAATTTAACCTCAAATTATGATCCAATCACAATAACCAACTAAGGAGGGAAAATAATTAAATGAATTTTGAATTAAAACCTTCTCGCACTTGGACCCGAAGGCCCAACTTTGATTTCGGGGCCCGCCGGGACTAAATTTGAAAAAGGGGAACAAAATCCCGAAGTGGGTCCAAGATGACCTCGTATCTGACCTAGGTAATAGATGACCTCGACCCTAACCTAGGTCAGGGATGACCTTATCCTTGACCCAGGGGTCCAAATCCTCTCAGAATTTGAAACAGAATGTCCCAGGGATGCTTGAAGACCTAGAAATGATGTCAGAATGGGACAAAGTGCCAGGGAAAGGCAAAAAATCCTATGATAATCATGATGAAGGCCAGGAGGACCTATTTCTAAATCCTACCTAGAAAATAGAACCATGGAAGAGGGAAATTAAGGAGAATCCTAGGGATCCTAACCCTAATTTCACCTAGAATGAAGGAATCAAGTGTAGAATGCATCCTAAATGCAAGTCTATCATGATAAATGTACTAAAAGAGGGTGCTAAACCTATCAAGATGGAAGTGCTTCCATTTTAACACGATACAACAAGTATCCAATTTGATTTGAAATGATAAAATTGATCAATGTCATAAAGATTAACAGCCTCAACTTGATTGAAGAAAACTGTCATGCCCCTGGTATTAAAGAATTTCATTTAAAGCATTGGATTTTGGTATGATGAAATCCAGGAAATATTGTATGCAACTGTGTTAAAGAATTTGATCCAAAGCATTGGATTTTGGTATGATGAAATCCAAGAAATAGATTCAAGGTGTTTTTAGGTTCATCTCAACAAGATCTTCGATTTGAGACCACTTTCACCAGCTTTGGAAATGGTCAAACTTTTAGCTATGGACATTGTACTGAATTCCTTGCTTTGACCAAACTTTGACCATCCGTATCTGTAGAAGAGATGCTCCATTTTTCAAGATTAGAGGTGTTTTTAGGTTCATCTCAACGAGATCTTCGATTTGAGACCACTTTCACCAGATTTGGAAATGGTCAAACTTTTAGTTACAGACACTGTACTAACTACCTTGCTTTGACCAAACTTTCACCATCCATATCTTGAGAAGAGAGGCTCTGTTTTTCAAGATTCAAGGTGTTTTCAGGTTCGTCTTGACGAAATCTTTGATTTGAGACCACTTTCACCAAATTTGGAAATAGATAAACTTTTAGCTATAGACATTGTACTAACTTCCTTGCTTTGACCAAACTTTGACCATCTGAACCTTGAGAAGAGAGGCTTTATTTTTCAAGATTCATGGTGTTTTTAGGTTCATCTCGACGAGATCTTCAATTTGAGACTACTTACACCAGATTTGGAAATGGTCAAACTTCTAACTACGGACACTGTACTGACATCCTTGCTTTTACCAAACTTTGATCGTCCGTATCTTAAGAAGAGAGGCTCCATTTTTCAAGATTCAAGGTGTTTTTAGGTTCCTCTCGATGAGATCTTTGATTTGAGACCACTTTCACCAGATTTAGAAATGGTCAAACTTTTAGCTATGGACACTGTACTGACTTCCTTGCTTTGACCAAACTTTGACCATCCCTATCTTGAGAAGAGAGGCTCTATTTTTCAAGATTCAAGGTGTTTTTAGGTTCATCTTGACGAGATCTTTGATTTGAGACCACTTTCACCAGATTTGAAAATGGTCAAACTTCTAGCTACGGCCACTGTACTGACTTCCTTGCTTTGACCAAACTCTGACCATTCATATCTTGAGAAAAGAGGCTCTATTTTTCAAGATTCAAGGTGATTTTAGGTTCATCTCGATGAGATCTTTGATTTGAGACCACTTTCACCATATTTGGAAATAGTCAAACTTTTAGCTACGGACATTGTATTGGCTTCCTTGATTTGACCAAATGTTGACCATCCGTATCTTGAGAAGAGAGGCTTCATTTTTAAAGATTCAATGTGTTTTTAGGTTCATCTTGATGAGATCTTTGATTTGAGACCACTTTCACTAGATTTGGAAATAGTCAAACTTCTAGCTACAAACACTGTACTGACTTCCTTGCTTTGACCAAAATTTGACATTTTTTATCTTGAGAACAGAGGCTCCATTTTTAAAAATTCAAGGTGTTTATAGTTTGATGTCGACGAGATCTTTGATTTGAGACCACTTTCACCAGATTTGGAAACGGTCAAACGTTTAGCTACGGACACTGTAATGGCTTCCTTGCTTTGACCAAACTTTGAGCATTTGTATCTTGAGAAGAGAGGGTCTATTTTTCAAGATTCAAGTGTTTTTAGGTTCATCTCAATGAGATCTTAGATTTGAGACCACTTTCACCTGATTTGGAAACAGTCAAACTTCTAGGTACGGACACTGTACCGACTTCCTTACTATGAACAAACTTTGACCATCTGTATCTTGAGAAGAGGGGCTCCATTTTTAAGGATTCAAGGTGTTTTTAGGTTCATCTCGATGAGATCTTTGATTTGAGACCACTTTCACCAGATTTGGAAATGGTCAAGCTTCTAGCTACGGACATTGTACTAACTTCCTTACTTTCACCAAAATTTGACCATCCGTATCTTGAGAAGAGAGGCTCCATTTTTCAAGATTCAAGGTGTTTTTAGGTTCATCTTTATGAGATCTTTGATTGAGACCACTTTAACTAGATTTGGAAATGGTCAAACTTCTATCTACGGATACTATACTGATTTCCTTGCTTTGACCAAACTTTGACCATCTATATCTTGAGAAGAGAGGCTGCATTTTTTAAGATTCAAGGTGTTTTTAGGTTCATCTCGAGGAGATCTTTGATTTGCGACCACTTTCACCAGATTTGGAAATAGTCAAACTTCTAGCTATGAACACTGTACTGACTTCCTTGCTTTGACCAAACTTTGACCATCCTTATCTTGAGAAGAGAGGCTCCATTTTTTAAGATTCAAGGTGTTTTTAGGTTCATCTCAATGAGATCTTCAATTTGAGACCACTTTTACCATATTTGGAAATGGTCAAACTTCTAGCTACAGACACTGTATTGACTTCCTTGCTTTGACCAAACTTTGACCATGTGTATCTTGAGAAGAGAGGCTCCATTTTTAAAGATTCAAGGTGTTTTTAAGCTCATCTCGATGAGATCATCGATTTGAGACCACTTTCACCAGATTTGGAAATGGTCAACCTTTTAGCTATAGACACAGTACTGACTTCCTTGCTTTGACCAAACCTTGATGGTCCATATCTTGAGAAGAGAGGCTCCATTTTTCAAGATTCAAGTTGTTTTTAGGTTCATCTCAACGAGATCTTTGATTTGAGATCACTTTCACCAAATTTGGAAATGGTCAAACTTTTAGCTCTGGACATTGTACTAACTTCCTAGCTTTGACAAAAGTTTGACCATCTGTATCATTAGAAGAGAGGCTCCATTTTTTAAGATTGAAGGTGTTTTTAGGTTCATCTCGATGAGATCTTCGATTTGAGACCACTTTCACCAAATTTGGAAATGGTCAAACTTTTAGCTATGAACACTGTATTGACTTCCTTGCTTTGACCTAACTTTGACCATCTATTTCTTGAGAAGAGAGGCTCCATTTTTCAAGATTCAATGTGTTTTTAGGTTCATCTTGACAAGATCTTTGATTTGAGACCATTTTCACCAAATTTGGAAATGGTGAAACTTTTAGCTATAGACACTTTACTGACTTACTTGCTTTGACCAAACTTTGAACGTCTGTATCTTGAGAAGAGAGGCTCCCTTTTTCAAGATTTAAGGTGGTTTTGGGTTCATCTTGATGAGATCTTTGATTTGAGACCACTTTCACTACATTTGGAAATTGTCAAACTTTTAGCTATGAACACTGTACTGACTTCCTTGCTTTGACCAAACTCTGACCATTTGTATCTTGAGACGAGAGGCTCCATTTTTCAAAATTCAAGGTGTTTTTAGGTTCATCTTGACGAGATCTTTGATTTGAGACCACTTTCACCAGATTTGGAAAGGGTAAAACTTTAGCTACGAACATTGTACTGACTTCTTTGCTTTGACCAAACTTTGACCATCCGTATCTTGAGAAGAGAGGCTCTATTTTTTAAGATGCAAGATGTTCTTAGGTTCATCTCGATGAGATCTTTGATTTGAGACCACTTTCAGCAGATTTGGAAATGGTCAAACTTTTAGCTACTGACTTCCTTGCTTTGACCAAACTTTGATTGTCCGTATCTTGAGAAGAGAGGCTCCATTTTTCAAGATTCAAGGTGTTTTTAGGTTCATCTTGACAAGATCTTCGATTTGAGACAACTTTCACCATATTTGGAAATGGTCAAACTTTTAGCTATGAACACTGTATAGACTTCATTTCTTTGACCAAAGTTTGACCGTCTGTATCTTGAGAAGAGCGGCTCCATTTTTCAAGATTGATGGTATTTTTAGGTTCATCTCAGGGAGATCTTCGATTTGAGACCACTTTTACTAGATTTGGAAATGATCAAACTTTTAGCTACGAACACTGTACTGACTTTCATGCTTTGACCAAACTTTGATTGTCCAGATCTTGAGAAGAGAGGCTCTGTTCTTCAAGATTCAATGTATTTTTAGGTTCATCTCAATGAGATCTTTGATTTGAGACAATTTTCACCAAATTTGGAAACGGTCAAACTTTTAGCTAGGAACATTGTACTGACTTCGTTACTTTGACCAAACTTTGACCATTTGTATATTGAGAAGAGAGTCTCCATTTTTTAAGATTCAAGGTGTTTTTAGGTTCATCTCAACAAGATCTTCGATTTGAGACCACTTTCACCAGATTTGGAAATGGTGAAACTTTTAGCTATGAACACTGTATTGACTTCCTTGCCTCCACCAATCTTAGACCATCCATATCTTTAGAAGAGAGGCTCCATTTTTCAAGATTCAAGGTGTTTTTAGTTTCATCTCAACAAGATCTTTTATTTGATAGCACTTTCACCAGATTTGGAAATTGTAAAACTTTTAGCTATGAACACTGTACTGACTTCCTTGCTTTGATAAACTTTGACCATCCGTATCTTGAGAAGACAAACTCTATTTTTCAAGATTCAATGTGTTTTTAGGTTTATCTCGATAAGATCTTTGATTTGAGACCACTTTCACCAGATTTGGAAACGGTCAAACTTTTAGCTACGAACATTGTAATGACTTCCTTGCTTTGTCCAAACTTTGATCATCTGTATCTTGAGAAGAGAGGCTCCATTTTTAAGGATTCAAGGTGTTTTTAGGTTCATCTCGATGAGATCTTCAATTTGAGACCACTTTCACCAGATTTGGAAAGGGTCAAACTTTTAGCTACGAACACTGTACGGAGTTCCTTGCTTTGACCAAACTTTAATTGTCCATATGTTGAGAAGAGAGGCACCATTTTTCAAGATTCAAGGTGTTTTTAGGTTCATCTCGACGAGATCTTTGATTTGAGACCACTTTCAATAGATTTTGAAATGGTCAAACTTTTAGCTACAAATACTGTACTAACTTTCTTGCTTTGACCAAACTTTGACCTTTCGTATCCTGAGAAGAGAGGCTCCATTTTTTAAGATTCGAGGTGCTTTTAGGTTCATCTTGATGAGATCTTTGATTTGAGACCACTTTCATGAGATTTGGAAATGGTCAAACTATTAGCTACAAACATTGTACTGACTTCCTTGCTTTGGCCAAACTTTGACTGTCCGTATCTTGAGAAGAGAGGCTCTATTTTTCAAGATTCAAGTTATTTTTAGGTTCATCTTGATGAGATCTTCGATTTGAGACCACTTTCACTAGATTTGGAAATGGTCAAACTTTTATCTACGAACACTATACTAACTTCCTTGCTTTGACCAAAGTTTGACCATCTGTATCTTGAGAAGAGAGGCTCCATTTTTCAAGATTCAAGGTGTTTTTAGGTTCATCTCGATGAGATCTTTGATTTGAGACCACTTTCAGCAGATTTGGAAATGGTCAAACTTTTAGCTACGAACACTGTACTAACTTCCTTTCTTTGACCAAACTTTGATCATCTGTATCTTGAGAAGAGAGGCTCCATTTTTCAAGATTCAAGGTGTTTTTATGTTTATCTCGATGAGATCTTCGATTTGAGACCACTTTCACCAGATTTGGAAATGGTCAAACTTTTAGCTACAAACACTATACTAACTTCCTTGCTTTGACCAAACTTTGACCGTTTGTATCTTGAGAAGAGAGGCTCCATTTTTGAAGATTCAAGGTGTTTTTAGGTTCATCTCGATGAGATCTTTAATTTGAGACCACTTTCACTAGATTTGGAAATAGTCAAACTTTTAGCTATGAACACTGTACTGACTTCCTTGCTTTGACCAAACTTTGATCGTCTGTATGTTGAGAACAGGCTCCATTTTTCAAGATTAAAGGTATTTTTAGGTTCATCTCGATGAGATCTTTGATTTGAGACCACTTTCACCAGATTTGGAAACAATCAAACTTTTAGCTATGAACACTATACTGACTTCCTTTCCTTGACCAAACTTTGACCATCCGTATCTCGAGAAGAGAGGCTCCATTTTTCAATATTCAAGGTATTTTTAGGTTCATCTCGATGAGATCTTCGATTTGAGACCACTTTCACTAGATTTGGAAATGGTCAAGCTTTTAGCTACAAACACTGTACTTACTTCCTTGCTTTGACCAAACTTTGACCGTCTGTATCTTGAGAAAAGAGGCTCCATCTTTGAAGATTCAAGCTATTTTTAGGTTCATCTCGATGAGATCTTTGATTTGAGACCACTTTCACCAGATTTGGAAATAGTCATACTTTTAGCTATGAACACTGTACCGACTTCCTTGCTTTGACCAAACTTTGACCGTCTATATCTTGAGAAGAGAGGCTCCATTTTTCAAGATTCAAAGAGTTTTTAGGTTCATTTCGATGAGATCTTTGATTTGAGACTACTTTCACCAGATTTGGAAATGGTCAAACTTTTTGCTATGAACACTGTACTGACTTCCTTGCTTTGACCAAACTTTGACCGTCTATATCTTGAGAAGATAGGCTCCATTTTTTAAGATTCAAGGTGTTTTTAGGTTTATCTTGATGAGATCTTTGATTTGAGATGACTTTCACCAGATTTGGAAATGGTCAAAATTTTTGCTACAAACACTGTACTGACTTCCTTGCTTTGACTAAACTTTGACCCTTCGTATCTTGAGAAGAGAGGCCCCATTTTTCAAGATTGAAGGTGTTTTTAGGTTCATCTCAATGAGATCTTTGATTTGAGACCACTTTCACCATATTTGGAAATGGTCAAACTTTTAGCTACAAACACTGTACTAACTTCGTTGCTTTGTTCAAACTTTGACCATCCATATCTTGAGAAGAGTGGCTCTATTTTTCAAGAGTCAAGGTGTTTTTAGGTTCATCTCGATGAGATCTTCAATTTGAGACCACTTTCACCAGATTTGGAAACTGTCAAACTTTTAGCTAGGAACACTATACTAACTTCCTTTCTTTGACCAAACTTTGACCATCCTTATCTTGAGAAGAGAGGCTCCATTTTTCAAGATTCAAGTTGTTTTTAGGTTCATCTCGATGAGATCTTCAATTTGAGACCACTTTCACTAGATTTGGAAATGGTCAAAATTTTAGCTACGAACACTATGTTGACTTCTTTGCTTTGACCAATCTTTGACCGTCCGTATTTTGAGAAGAGAGGCTCCATTTTTAAAGATTCAAGCTGTCTTTAGGTTCATCTCGATGAGATCTTTGATTTGAGACCACTTTCACCAGATTTTGAAATGGTTAAACTTTTAGCTACGAACACTATACTGAATTCCTTTCTTTGACCAAACTTTGACTGTTTGTATCTTGAGAAGAGAGTCTTCATTTTTCAAGATTCAAGGTGTTTTTAGGTTCATCTCGATGAGATCTTTGATTTGAGACCACTTTCACCAGATTTGGAAACTTTTAATCTTTTAGCTACGAACACTGTACTATCTTCCTTACTTTGACCAAACTTTGACCATCCGTATCTTGAGAAGAGAGGCTTCATTTTTTAAGATTCAAGGTGTTTTTAGGTTCATCTCGATGAGATCTTTGATTTTAGACCACTTTCACCAGATTTGGACACTAGTAGAATTTGGCAAATAAATTACCAGGTGACTAAAAATTTTAGTCACGTGACTAAAACTGATCATGTTCTACCATTTTTTTTAGTCACATGACTAAAACTGATCATGTTCTACAAATATAAATGACTAAATAAATGACCAATTTGGTCATCAAGTATAATCACAACTAAAATGACTAAATAATTAGTTTTTAGTGAAAGTGATTGCAAGCCAAATCTTGGAATATTGGTTTTGGAAGCTCTTTTGAAAATCATTTTTTTGTCCTTTTGGAATGGCGTTTTGACTTATTGGTTGTGGGATGCTTTGCATCAATATAAATAACCTTTTTCAATTAAAATTATGGAGGTGCATATAATGCATATATAAGTGTTTAAAATTATTTTGAAAGCTTAAGATATTTAGGACAAAATTAACATTTTGTCCTTAAAACATAAATTATTATTTTAAATATATCAAATTAAAATTATTTTAATTATCTTAAATTAAAAAAATAAAGACCAAAAAATTTGAGAGCTAGTTCTACGCATCACCCTAAATAGATTATTTATAATTTAGTTACCATCAAACTAATTTCTAGTCATGGTGTACTATTTTGAAGTGGTTTCTCATGCTCTAAAAAAACTCCACATTGACCTTTGTATCCATCAATTTTCATTTAATTAGTTTTATATCTATTACATGATTTATAATAACATTATATAACAAATATTAAATAAAAATAAAAATTTATACAAAATAATAATATATTTTTATATTAATATTTGTTAAGGAAAATAAACATGTCACTTAACAAACTTTAAAATTGAAAAGAAAATGTTAAAACAAGGGAAAAAATATTGTGGAGTGATTAAATAGTGTTGGCAATGTAGAATTGCTTATTTTCAAGCCTATTGGTAATTTGAGACATGGGTTCCGAATCCCTAATGCTTGGTAATCTCTCTAGTACTAGAAGTGTCAAATCCAAAGAAAGATCCACACACTTATCTTCAGACTGGGTAGCTAAGGACCAATAAATAAGGTAGTAAAGAATTTTTCACATCTGATTTTTCAAGACTAAGGGGGTGTCTGGGATACTGAATTTTTAATAAATAGATTGAACTCTTCATTTATGCAAAATCTTCTCAAAACATAATGTATTCTAATAGCAATGTCACAATATACTTATGTGTTATTGTTTATATATAATAATTTAAGCATCTAATTAACACATATCCTACCATACAAGCATCTCATAATGCATTTTGATGGCGCCATTTATGATTTAATGCAACTCATATGATGACACTAGAAAACACTAAACTACTAGAATTGAAAGATATTAAATTTGATGGATTCGTGTGCTTAGGACTGTTAGGGAGAAAGAAAAGAGTAGATTAGTGTTTATATATATCCACTTGGGAAACAAAGTCTCTAGATTTAGATGAAGTTATTTTAATCAATTTATCACAATGAACCGGTTCTTAAAACATAAAGACAATCTAGGCTCTGCACATATATTTCAAAAAGTAATTGATAATTAAAAAATATTAAGTGAATCTTCTTAACAATATTGAAAAATTCAAATGCTTTATTATGTTGAGAAGATATCGTACATTATTCACTACTATAAAAAGGTGTATTTTAAGATATATTTTTAGACAAAATTAAAATTTCATCTTAAATATTTAAGTTATTTTAATTATTATAAATGAAATGGAAACTATTATTATTGTATTAAATTAAAACTTATGACAAATGCTCATTAATTTTCATTTAGGCAATTCATTTAGGCAGTAACGAGAGGTAGAGGAAGGCGAGAGATAGAGGACGGTGGAAATTTTCAAAGAAAAATCAAGGGATTTAAGAATAACTTTTAGGGATTGCATTTAGATCCCTCATTTGGGTCCATCCAGTTAGGTCACAAGTCACAAGAAACCATTGAGTGGCTTTCTATTCTCATAGCAACTTCCTGTAGCCTTCAGTTTCAGAGATAAATATATTAATTAGAAGCCTGGATATCTCTCAACAATGTGGTATGAGATCTAATGCATTACATCTTGGCTGAGCCATTATTAAGGAATATTATATTTCCACTGTTATACATCGTTTCACTTGTTAGAATTTTGCATATGCATAATGGAGTAGATGCAATGATTCCTTAGAAGTTTTATTTAATCTACCATTCTCTTTTGAAGGGGAGATGTGGGCATATAAGGAGGGCAAGTAGATGAGTGGTCTATTCAAGTTCATTATGAGGCCAATATAGGGGATATACTTCCATGCCCCTTAGGAGGCCAATATGGTGGATACCTCTATGCCCATTTGAGGCCAATACAAGGGATGTATTTTCATGCCCTTTTGGAGGCCAAATGATGGATGTACTTCCGTGCCCCTGATCTTGACGGATAGGCTCAAGGAACCTTGTATGATCTTCTGTGAGCTTCATAACATGGATGAGTTATTGTATAAAGTCTCAAAGGAATCTTTCATTGGCTATCTGATTATTATAAGTTGTAACTTGATCATATGTTTAGTTTTGATAACTAATCTGATTGCTGGTTCAAGTCAAGAGACTAGGTTAAATTCACATTCCTGAGCACAATTCCAATGCTAGTTGGGAACTTTAGGGTAAATTTTAATGTCCCACCCCTATTTTTTCTAATTTTTGCACTACTTCCACCAATTCAATGCCATAGGCAATTTATTAAACACTTTGCAAGCTTATATAATTGATATGTTTTCTGAGTTTAGGTTTAATGTTGTTCTGATAAAAGCTTCTAGATTTTTTCATGGATCTATGTTTGGCATGTTGATTCTTATTTCAATGATCATATATAGATATAATTGATCACAATACTATGCTAGTGAAAATTTTTGTATAAGTATCAGATAAGAACAACCTCTATTTTTACATGTAAATATAGTACTCTCATATAAACATTTATTAGTTGTAGAAGGGAGTTATTTGTATTTCCTCTATTCCTTAGATAGGTACATTATTTTATTTTGTACAACTAGGTCTTTGGATTTATTTTCTAACAATTCCATATTTTGTTCTTCTATCCTCTGTTCTACATATTTCAAAGCATAATGACATGGTGATTCTTAATCAACTATCATGTGTCAAGACTATATTACATAAAAATAGAATAATTTTAAGGGAAACCTGACAGAGGAAATGGTGAGGTAATGGTGATACATGAACCTTTGTGTTCTAAAATATAGAAAGCATGATTTAGGACAAGGTGGATGGAAGGAAACTTATAAGTATGAACATGGCATTTAAAACCAGATTAGATTAAAATTTAATTTATTAAGTGACCATAGGATAGGAATTGTAAGAAGAAATGGGTAGATTCCCTATGGAAAAATGTTATAGACTTCAATAGAGTGCCAATTTGGCACTATGTCAAAGGAAGTAAGGTAATCAGTTCTACTATAGGAAGAACAATGTACTATTATAGGAATAGAGACAGTGTTATAAATAATCAAAGGAATTTTTTTTAAAAATAACTGAAAGGTATATCTTCAAAGAAATATCACTAAAGTTGCAGAGATAAGAAGCCTTGTTATTGTTCAGTTAAACCAGAAAAAAAAACCGACGTAAGGAAAATAATCATTCTAAGTCTAGTGTATTGGTAGGTTAAGCCAAAATAGAGGAGGTTGATTAGAAGATGTGCTATAGCTCAAGAAAATGCAAGATTAATTAACTCAAAGAAGTGTACATGTTGATGAACATGGACCATCTAATAAATTCACTGATAGATGAGAGAAAATGCTACATCTTATGATCCTAAGGCTCACACATTCACTAAAATTTATGCAACAAATCTTCTTACTCCACGTCAACCTGTGAAAAGATAAATGCTTATACCAATAGCTATTGCATTGTTGGATTCAAGTGAAAACTTGTCACTGACATCAGTATATGTCGGGTATACAAATGTTTTTATTTGGAAGTGATCACTTTGTTCGAAAATTCTTCTTGTGAGAGATGAATCATGACTTTCCTTTCCATAGAGTTCGGTTGTCATTGGTTGCAAAGGATAAGGAGCTTGCATATAAGTTAAGTGTAGAATTGGGAAATTCTAGAGCATTTGACGGCAACAAAGAATAATGTGCAAGCATTAGAATAAGGTGGTTTTCTAATTTTGGAGATTTCACCATTTTCCATAGGCAATGGAAGCAATGAAGCATTGCTCATAAGGGGAGGTTACAAGGTTTTGTTTTATGAAGAGTATCAACAACTCTATAAGACAGTCACAATAGGGAGAAACAAAGATACACACAAAGTGGATTTTCAAAAAAGGCTTTAGAAACTTTGTAACAAACGCAATGGTAGTGTAAGCTTGAATTGGTAAACTTTACCTTCATCGTCATAGCTTGTGCAAGGAAAAGGAAGTTTTGGAACAGGGTATGGATATACATCAAAGCATAACATAAGCGGGTAGTTTTAATTGAGAGGGGTATAATTAATTATAATTTCCAATTAAGGCGGGATGAGCAGGGTTTTCAAATTAGAGTCCACAAGCAAGAGATGAAAGTCCTTTTAAAAATGGACAAAGAGTAAAATTTGAAAAAGACATTGATGTTTGTTTAAGAAATGCTAGTAATTTCCACCATTTTCTATAACAATTTGATAGTCATTAAAAAAATTAACATGGAAGATTTAGTAATTATGCTTAAATTAGGACTTTGCTAAGGAGGAAAATTTCATCAAATTAACCATTTTGACCATGGAGAGCAGAGTTTTCCAATACTTAGCCAATTTTTTAATACTAGTGTAATAAAAAATTGCATACCCTCTGCAATTTCTACTCTCTGAATGGAACTAACTTTAATGTTCACTCCCATAGTATGTTTTAAAGTCTCATTTAGCCATTTGTCTCATCCTTTTTTCCTAATCCAAGTGCCAATTGGGTTATTCTATATATTTTTGTCAAATTCTATATTTTTATCGCACTTTATCTTTGTCTATTCTAATCACTTTTAATTATTTATAAGCCCTAGAGGAAACTACTGTAGTAGTGGAGACTTCCCCAAGGTCACAGATTTTCCAACCAAAAATTAATAATGAAAAGATCAATGAAAAGTTGTTTAACATAGGATTCCAAAGCAACTTAAGTGACTCTTTTAGCCTCGACTCGATGTCACAACTTCCCGAGAATTATTTTCATTTTGCCATGTAGGCATCAAACCTCAAACCTATTAGGTTTAAATGAATTCTACAAAATACTAAATTTTCCTTCTTTTCATTTGCTAGCACTCTTCTTATAGTTGCAAAACCAAAGACACTCCTACATTGCCTACATGGAAACATGCCAAGCTTCCATTATCTTATTTCCTCCAGGATCTGCAGCCTACACTGGCTTTTTCTACTAGTCTATTTGCATTACTAATATAAATACATGTTGTTGTTAAAATATAGGTTGTTCTTATCATATACTTATACACAAATTTTCACTAGCATAATATTGTGATCAATTATATATGTATTTGGACATACCTTCTTATTTGATACTTATACAGAAATTTTCACTAGAATAATATTGTGATCAATTATATTCGTATCTGATCATTAAAATAAGAATCAACATGCCAAACATAGATCCATAAAAAATTAGTAGATCTTAACAGTAAATGCCAGAAAGTGATTGTAATATGAAATATTCCATTGTTAAGTCATTATGCATAACATGTTTGTAATGTTCCCTTTTGTAAATGCCCTAGTTTTTGCCCAAAATTGAAACAATAAAAGACTGATTTCTTGCAATTTTGAAGACTTGTTTGATGTAATAGTGATCTACAAGATTGGTTATGGTTTTATGATGGTTATTAGATTATTTTAGATCAATTTCAAATACTAGATAACTCTTCTCTGCAACTTTGTATTGACTGTTCTGTAGGGACATACATATTTGTTTTGTTTTCACCATGAATTTATAAAGATCCATCCCCTTTTTGTACATATTGTTTCTTGAGGATGGATCCACACTTGTAACATACTTTCCTAACACTGATTGATGCAGGAATGAAGGTGCTTGGTCAGAACATAGGGAACAAACTGGTGGCTTTTATGCCTACAATCGATATGAAATAGAAAAGTAATCTTCCTTGAAGGAGTTGTATGTTTATTGTTGTTGTTGCTATTTTGTTCAGTTTTTTTACTTATTTTTCCATAATGTAGATAAAACTAATAGGATTACTAGTTCATCAATCATCCCTACCATTTCAAGGGTGAATCTGATGCTAGATACATTTTGTTTTCCCAGTATGATAAATCTGAGCAGAGGAGAGAGATGGCCAAAAATTCATTGGAGAGATACACCCATTATTATGAGCGATGGGTGATCAATGAATCAGTAAACATCTAACATTTTCTATTTGATTTGAATTATTATTTCATGATGTCCAATGGCTTCTCTTTTTGATGTTATTATTTGTGTTTTTTGGATGCTTATATCAGCTAACACTTGATTCTATTTCTATGCATTACAGTCTAGGGCCAAGGCACTTTCAGGTTTACAGCATATGCAAGATGTTTAGGTAATAAATATATATAGTTGTAAGAAACAATCTAAGTCATTAGCGGATGTAAATGTAAATTCCTAGCTCTAGAAAGTTACAGTATTAAGCATCGATGAATTATGCACAAGAATCTTGTTTCTTTAAATAACTATTAGTCTTGTTCTCTAGGTTTTGGTTATTTTGATTAAAGTAGAGGGGTTTCTATAGGTTCCCTTACCCTTGAAATACAAAGGAACCAATTACAACTAGAAAAAATACCAAAAAATTCACATTCAAAAGAGAAAACATTTTCATGCACCAGTTTCATCCAAAATATAGAAAATAATGTTCTTTATTAACAAGATCCGAACCCATAAAAAACTCAATACTAAGGATGATTAGAGTACTCCCCATGGGTGTTGATTGCTGAAGCACAAGCCCCATCACTTGCAGAGGTAGCTCCAGACCAATGTAGGATGATGAGAGTACTCCCCATGGATGCTTCTTGCTAAATCACAAGCCCCATCACTTGCAGAGGCAGCTCCAGACCAATGTTTAGATGTGACCACAAATTGACTTAGGGGCTGCAAATTTCTCTCCTCCACAATTGGGTAGATTCACATCGTCAAGGGAGAGGAGGGTAAAGGTGCATGTCACCTCTGAAACACCTTTGATTATGTGCAACCAACAAATACTTTATAACCTTGTAGCTCCAAGTCACTAAGATTTTTAATGGCTTTATTAACTACTAACAACTCTGAATTCAAAATCTGGAGGTCACCAATAGACTCTGATCTCTCACAACTTGGTAACACACCATCCAACACAACGTGAAACCAATCTCCTCTTTAAGGCATACTAGCCCTTATTTCTTCACCAAACTCCAACCACCAAATATGATGGCTTATAGGGTCTTCAACTTTCCCTATCCCAACTTGCATCAACTACCCACACACTCTTCCTTGTAACTCATTCAAGATCCCTGATTGGATCCACACATCTAGTCTCCACAACTCAAATGCAATGCACCATCACTGAACTCTCATACTTTAATCCTCCTCTAGTTTCTTATGACTGTCCTCACACATAATCCCACTAGACTCTTGATTGAGGCTAACACTCACCCTTTGGATTCCCCTACACCCAAAAACCAATGAGACCCCTTACTTCTTGATTCAAAAGACTCCATCCTTGACCCTCTTTGGTCTATCAAAAAAAATACTACTTACTATCTTAAAAGATAGTAACTCTGCCACCTATGACTGCACTCTTAAGACATCCATCTAAATCATTCCCCCAAAAATTTTGTCTTTGTCTCTTACTAGAAAAATAACTTAACAACCTTATAGGATCTCTAGGCTCTATCCACTATCCCTTATCCCAATATTTCACCACCCATTAACCACTCTTAACAAAAACCAAAACAAATTACCTTCTTGTTGTCTTCTTTGACATATCCGTACTTAGAGATACATAAATTTTTAACCCAAGAAAATTTATTCAATCTCTCCGGTGAGAATATTCTAAACTTTATTGTGCAAAAAATATCCAAAATTAAGAAAAATCCAATGATTCAGTGATGAGATATTGCCCCTGCATCAGGACTGCATTTTCTGAGACAATCAATTCCACACTGTGATTGATTCAGTCACTTTCTTATCATCAAATCACATGCCAAATCAATGCATGATCCCCTACAACCAACAAGGGGTACTTTATAACATGTCATCTATCATCCACCCACATGAAGAGCACATATTAAATGTCAAACTCAAGATAAGTCACATTGTTTCCTCTCTCGGATCAACCTAGAAGAGGGTTTTGACTGTTTTAACAAAAATGCAAACAACTTCTTCTATACATCACCAAATTGATTGATTCCAATGCTCAAAGATAGATAATTAATTTCCCTAACATCTCCAACCAATAAGAACTCAATGCAAATATATTTAGATGGAATAAAAATGCAAATATAGTGACTGTGTTTGGAAAATCAGAGAAAATACTGTTTAAACATCATTTTATTGCTTTAAAACTTAGATCTCCCCATCTCCTCAACCAAGCCTATGTTCTCCTCTATGTTGAAAATGAAAAGAGGTCACTTTAAGACCTAAAAAAGGACCAACCACTTTCAAACTACCCCCCAAAACTGACTGCAATAGTCTAAACCGATTGTTTTCACAATTACAATGATTATGAAATGTTGTCATATTGACAAGAAGTTGTCAAATTTGACAACTATACTCTTAATGCTCTTAATGATCATTTTGAGGATGGTATTCTCTATTGGAATTAAAAGAGATAGGTACTGAGAGGGGAGGAGTGAATCAGTACCTTCAAAAACTTTACTTGTAAAACTTTCTGATATATAACTGTAAACAGTAATAACCGACCAAAATAACTTGAATCTAACTGCATGTATCAATCATTCATTTAACTTATGAAAGTAAAAAACATGAAATCAATATGAAAATCACATGACACAAGTATTTTCATAATGCAAAAACCCATGTTAGAAGGTAAAAATTGCAGCGGGGAAGACACCCACAAATTCTTCACTACTGCAGATAGAAAAGGTTTGCCTGTTAGGGCTACAAGTTTTGATCACTTCTGGTGATCTCACCTTGTTAGGAGTGACATGTTAGATCAGCTAGATCTACCTAGTTATAGGATTTTAACAACACTAATGAAGTGTGCACTCAGTTAAGAGATTTACATAAGACTGTTAAGTCTACTCTATTAAGAGATTTTATCCAAAACTCTATTACAATTGTTAGAAAGAAATAGGTAATTATCTATTATTTGACAACTCACTTGTCTGATATAGATCTATAAGCTCTGATAAAATATCACCTTACTTGTGATGAATCTCTGCTCTGAACTACTCGATAGCCTCTTCTGATTCTACTCAATCTGAATTTCTCTGTACTCGGTTCTGCTCTGTTAATTGATAGACTTGAAGCTAGGCAATTGCTTCAAGTGCTTCATGATTCATATATCAGCTCACACCAAAAATGATGCAAACACACAAATATATAGTGTTATGTTTTTCCCGCTTTAACATAATTAGGTTACATAACATAGTCATAACCCTAAGATCTACGGTGTACAAAAATGACCTAGATCAACTATTACAAAAGATATACATTGAATTTAATGAATATCATCACATTAAATGTTCCTTGATCTTGATAAAACATTTTATGAACCGTTGTAACCATATGCATAGAAGTATGTGCCATTTCATATTACTATGCCATTTTCTACGATCCTTGGTAAACATTGTATAAATTGCTTAGTGTATACTATGATGCTTGGTGTTTACTGTCTATCGGTGTCGGTGTTTGTTGGTGCTCGGTAAACTGTCTGATGCTCAGTATATATGCTTTACCGACTGGTCTGTCTTGCTTTTAGTTATTGAATACCTCAATGTAAGTGACCAACCGATATCTTTACAAACCTTTGATACTAATGACAACCTTAAATGCTCATTAGAGATAACAATCTCCCCTTTGGCATTAGTATCAAAACTTCAAATGTATATAGACAAAATTTTCTATATAACTTATACTTCTGCCATATACATATACATATCAAAATATTTATAAGTACTAAGTACTCCCCCTTGGTGCATGCTCCTAGTAATATGTAGTATACATAGCATCTATGTACATATTTGGCATAAATACTTATACATTGTTTTCCCCCTTTTTGATAGTAATGCCAAATACAAAAATTAAGTAGTATACTCACATCTTGTCAAAAATATGCTGGTGGGTTTTCTTCACTGAATCCAAGAGGTTTTCCCATTCCTCTTTCAAGTTGGTGAGAGTAATATGCTCAAGACCGACTTGTACATGCACGTTAAAGATGTTATCTAACACCAAAATTTTTGATGTTGCAACGAGTTGTTCGGCTTTGACAATGTGTGCCTCAAAATTTTTTAGGTATGGCAGGAGTTCTATTTGTAACTTAGTAACCTGATCTTTTATGTGCTCTTCTTGTTTCTTCAAATTTTCTATTAACCACCGGAGTTCCTGAACTTGGTGAATGTGCTTTAAGAAAGTAGTAGGCTCAGTTATAGCTGCATTTGTACTTAACTGTATTTGTGCTTCCAATCCTTTGATCTTCTCACTGACTTCAACATTGAAGGTGTCTATAGTACAAAGATTTAGTAAGAAATTACAAATTAACTGGGTGATATTTTTTATCTCGATGATTACCTCAGATAATTTGACCTTCTTCAATGCCACTTCTAGGCTTATTTTCTCTGTCAGCTTATTTTGTATCCTGGATTCTTCCCTTTCTTCAATCCGTTTATCTGCATCAATATTCAGATCATTGATCTTCTCAGAAAGTGTAGAAAGTTGATCTATGATAGGAGTATCCTCATCAATATTCACCTTAGGTACTACCTATTGTAGGATATCCCTCACATCTATTAAAATCTCTTTTCATTTGTGTTCTTGCTTCAACTTCTCTTGAGCTGCCTTTCTTGAACATAATTCCCCATATTTTCTTAAGTCTTCAAGGCTTAGGGTCCTCAAGTCACATTTAGGAATAATTATCACTTCATCGAGGGTGACCAACCCTTTTCCTTTCTTTTTCTTTTTCTTCTCCAGTGCTAGAGGTGATTTCTTCTCAATAACAACAATAGTTTTATCTCCAATCTTCAGAGTATCCTTCCCGGTCAACACACATTCTTCCTTCTTCTGCTCCTCGGTAGCTATAGTCTCGGTTGATATAGTGGGAGTCTCGGATGTGGTGTCAAGTGGGATCACCTTAGTTTCCTTTATTTCTTCTATTTCCTTTTCTTTGGTGGAAGGTGCCTATGTTTGTGTAGGCTCATTTGTCTCTACAGGTTTCTCTATGACTTGGTCCCCTGTGATGTCTTTGTTTTTCTTGGGGTCTGAGCCATCCAGTTGTCCTTGGGAAAGAATTTTGACTGCTTCTACAAGTACAAGAAGTTTACCTGGTAGTGATGTAAATAGACATTCAGTGTCTAGTGCTTCATCTTGATTAGGTGCAATATTTACATCATCATCTTTGTCATCAGGATCACCATTTGTGATCTCCTCAATGAGTACATCATCATCAATTTTCTTCTCCAGTTGAATTTCAACATTATCCGGTGCATCCTATGAAACACTTATTTCTTCCTTTTGATCGGTGATATTAATTACCTCGGTAACTGATATACTGGTGTTCTTTATTTTCTTGGTTGTTCCCTCATCAATAAAAATACCTTTACCTTTTGAATTGTGTCTCTTCTTAGACAAGTTTAAAAATGCTTCTTGCTTAGCTTTTTCTTCGGCCTTAAAAATTGATGTCCACATAGAATCAGTTGTGGTATCCATATCTGCTACATTTTCTACCATTATCATAAAGGCTCAGTTCTTGATTATGAATTTTGCTTGGTATTTGATCAAGTACTCACTAATTTCTCCAAAGCTTAGATGTGGGGCTACCTGAACTAGAGAGTGTTCTCTCTTTCTTTTCTTGGTGTCTAGTGCAATAGCCCATTTTTCAATAATCTTCTTATCCAAATTCTTCGGTAATGCATAGACAAATTCCATTGGAACTTTCTTGAATTTGATCATCATTTGGATGACAGCCTCTTCAATCTTGGTTTGATTTTCATTTGACATCTTGGCAAATCTGTCTAGTAAGGGATCGATAAGATCTCCATTCTCAATTATGTCTTCAATAATTTCATCTATTGTTTTTGCCTTGTTACTGACCACCTTGATTTGATTGACATCATCTTCAGTCTTAGTATCCTCAAGATCTTCTTTATTTCTTATCAATTTTCTCCTTTTCTTTGGTGCCTCAGCTACAGGCTTGTTCTTTCTCTTGATATATTTCCTTGTTGGTGTAGCTGCCCTCATTTTTGGTACTTTCTCTGCTTCTTTCTTCTCGGGTGATGAAGCTATAGTTGATGATCTTATTTTCATACCTTCTTGTACTGGTATCTACTTCTTCACAGGTATTTTAGGTGGAGGAACCAGTGTGGGATCTTCTTCTTCATCAGACTCGGTCTCCTCACTATCATATGGTTTGTCAGCCAATTGTAACTGACCTTCAATTTCCTATTCAACAGGTGTCTCCTCGGGTGTTTCAGACACATCTCCATATTTAGCAATAGGTTTTTTCTTCATCTTCTTTACCTTTCTAGATATTTTACCGATCTCTATATTTTTCGAGAATGTAGATTTAGCCTCTTCATATACTACGAACCTAGTGGCAATGGGATCTTTTGGTAATGCAAGCAGTGCGTTAATTGATTTCAGTGCAAAATCATGGTTCATTTCATAACTGATTAGTGCCAACCATTTTATCCTAGGTTCAACTACTTTTATCAAAGTATAATCTATGTTGACTACAAAGCATATATCATTCTCAAATCTTTAAACTAATTCACTCAGAATTCTTCTTCTTTTATGCATTTTAGTTTGAAACTCTTTGAAGTATACATCAAACTCTATATTCAGTTTATCTCCTAACTTATTCATCATTTCATTGATCTATTTTGTTATTGGTATATCTGGTTTCCAATTTACTTTACCGATGCCAGGTACATACTTTTTTAGATAGAAAAATATGCAAACAAGTAGTGATCCAAACTTACATGTATTAGACTTCTTCTTTCTTATTGTCTTTATATTTTCCTGAAGTTGATGAAATAGTACCTCGAAAAGATCAACCTGGTGACCTTTTACCACAATTTTGTGCACCATGTCTACTGCATTGCAAGGTACGCTGTTGAGTCTGCTTGATTGAAATAACTTGTATCTGATCACATGTGCTGCAAACTTAACTGATGGGTCTCTGATTGTTGAAATCTTCAGTGCCCGACCATCCCATTGTGCTCTAGTATTCTTCTCAACATCCGGTCATGATGAACTATGGAAGGCTTTAGCCTTTTCAGTTGTAGGGAGACTAGTAACCCTACTGATCATTTTCTTGTTAACCTCAGTCAGTTTATCTAGCCAAAATTTGTCACCATGATACCTGCTCAAAATGATTTTGATCCAATCTATCTTAAATGATTGCAGAAAGTGTGTGATACACAATAACCCTGATTCCTCAATCTTCTTTTGAACTATTTTCAATTTACCATTGGTGCCACAGATTTGTTGATATGCTGCTATAGTTTCAAAAACTCCAACTTCTCTGATTTTGTAATGAATATATGATCTTATGTCTTCTGTCAATAAAACCCTATTTGGTATGCTAGAAAAAGTGCCCATTGTATCTATTTGTGTTGTGACCTTAGGATGTGGCTTAAACTTAGGTTCATCAAAATTTTCCCTAATGATTAGATTGACTTCCTCCTCAATACTTTGTGATTTTCTTGTAGACAATGTAGATGCCATAAATCAATTCTAGGGTTTAGGCAAGCAACAGGATAAAAGTTGTTTGATAGAAAATGCACTTACTCGGAATCATCGAAGAGTGATATCGGTTCGATCTAAAGTAACCTTGAATCCTTCTAAAAATCTTCTAGCTTGAACAGTTCTTTGTGAAATCTCTGCTCTTTGAAATCACAATGTAACAATAAAATCTATTCCCGTGTATTTATAGACTTTTCGATATTCCCTCTCAAACTTTCATGCAATAAATGCTTGACCTAACTTGGGTATGAAATAGCTATCAGCTCGGTGACAACTAAAAATTCCATCCGCTCGATTAACATAGGGTTTCTTTGTTAGGTGATACATGTTCTCGGTTAACCTTAGATAGTGATTACTGATGGATAACCAACACTCGGTCTCTCTTTTACCGACTATCTAACATTGTTAGCTCAAGACATATAAACCATAGTGCATCTTTATTCATATAGATTTGGTATAAGTACATCATGTATAAGGAACTGTATGTAAAATGTGATCATTAGAAATGTCAGTTCCATACTACCTTTGTCACCTTAAGTGGAGGTATCGATGTCACCCAATCCAGTGGATAAGGTTTCACCGACAACATTACTTGACTCATCATTCTCATTAGATGCCTTCTTCCACATAGTGTTCCTTAACTTTGTGATATCTATGATATTATATCCACTTTCAAATAAATGGTTTTCATCTAGTGCTCGGTCTCTACAATTCTTGCTTAAATGAATGACCCTATGACAATGCTTACATGCCATTCTAGTGCTTGTCCAGCTTCTTGATTGTCCAATCCGACTCTTTCTGTAATAATTTGCTACAATGTGTCCATCTCTACCACAAGCAGTATAGTTAGCCAATGTATTATAATCCCAAACATAAGAGTTAGCTTGTCTCTTTGGTTGATAGAGCTTTCACTGTGTTTTTTGCTTAGGAGTCCATACTTGCTTCATCTTAGCCTTACACTCTCATGCAGTGTGTCCATGCTATTACAAGTATAGCATATTTTCTCCACAGTGGTATTGTTAGCAATATCATTCTATTTAGCTCTACCCTCATATGCAGGATGTCCAAACTTACCACAGTAATAAAAATATCCATTAAACTTAGGAGTGACAGGAGGTTTACCTTGTGCTTTGCTTCTACACACATTAGATGTATGTCCCGGATTGCCACAGTGATAACATGCCAACACTTTAGGTTTCTGATTTTGATTGTTGTTGACTTGTTCAGCTTGTTGTGATGATTCTCCTTCACCAATGTAGCCTATACCAGCTCTACCCCCAAATATTTTTTGATTAGTTAGAAAGTCATCAATCTTCTTAGAACTGTCCTCAACAAGTTTCTTCATTTCATTTTGTTTCTATTGATTTTTCACTTCATTTCTCAGCTTCTCATTTTCTTCTCCAAGTCTTGCAATATCTTCTAGTCTTGTTGACAATTCTCCATTCAATCGGTTTACCTCTTGATTCACAGTCATCATTTGATTAGTTACTTGGAAATGATGATCAGTGAGTCTATGTATTTCACTCTCTTTTGCTTGAAGTTGTTCAGTCATCTGTCTTCGGTCATCAATAGCCAGATTACTTTCTTGCTCGGCTTGTCTTGCATTGTTCATTATTTCTACCATTCTCACCATCTGAGATTCTTGATTGATTTGTAGTGCTTTCACTTGATTAGTTAAATGCTGATTCTTTTCAGATAAATCAGTGGTTATGCTTTCAGATCCATCAGAGATGCTTCTAGAACTAGATCCAATATGCTCAAACATTTCATCAATAGGTTCTTCATGGTAACTGATCTCATTTTGTAGAATAGCTAGGTTCTTCCTTTCAACCAGTAATTTATTCAGTCCTTCCTTAGCTTTCTTATACTATTCCACAAACATTTGAATTTCTCTCTTCTGATTCTCAATAGTCTTATCAAGCTTGTATCTCTCCATGACTTAGATCTTTACCCTTCAGTGGTTAAACTATTCAATAAGAGAACTGTGCTCTGATACCAATTGTTGGAATTAGGAGAGATAGGTACTGAGAGGGGAGGGGTGAATCAGTGCCTTCAAAAACTTTACTTGTAAACCTTTCTGATATATAACTGTAAATAGTAATAACTGACCAAAACAACTTGAATCTAACTGCATGTATCAATCATTCATTTAACTTATGAAAGTAAAAAACATGAAATCAATATGACAATCACATGACACAAGTATTTTGGTAATGCAGAAACCCTTGTTAGAAGGTAAAAACTACGGTGGGGAAGACACCCACAAATTCTTCACTACTGCAGATAGAAAAGGTTTTCCTGTTAGGGCTACAAGTTTTGATCATTTCTGGTGATCTCACCCTGTTATGAGTGACATGTTAGATCAAATAGATCTACGTAGTTATAGGATTTTAACAACACTAATGAAGTGTGCACTCAGTTAAGAGATTTACATAAGACTATTATGTCTACTCTATTAAGAGATTTTATCCAAAACTCTATTATAATTGTCAGAAAGCAATAGGTAATTATCTACTATTTGACAACTCACTTGTCTGATATAGATCTATAAGCTCTGATAAAATGTCACCTTACTTGTGATGAATCTCTACTCTGAACTGCTTGGTAGCCTCTTCTGATTCTACTCAATCTAAATTCCTCTGTACTCAGTTCTGCTCTATTAATTTATAGACTTGAAGTTAGGCAATTGCTTCAAGTGCTCCATGATTCATATATCAGCTCACACCAATAATGATGTGAACACACAAATATATAGTGTTCTATTTTTTCCGCTTTAACAAAATAAGGTTACACAACATAGTCATAACCCTAAGATCTACGGTGTACAATAATGACCTAGATCAACTATTACAAAAGATATACATTGCATTTAATGAATATCATCACATTAAATGTTCCTTGATCTTGATAAAATGTTTTGTGAACAGTTGTAACCGTATGCATAGAAGTATGTGTCATTTTAGATTACTATGCCATTTTCTATGATCCTCGGTAAACACTCTATAAACTACTTGGTGTATACTGCAATGCTCAATGTTTACTATCTGTCGGTGTCAGTGTCTACTGGTGCTCAGTAAACTATCTGATTCTCGGTATATATGCTTTATCGACTGGTCTGTCTTGCTTCTAGTTATCGAATAGCTCAATGTAAGTGACTGACTGATATCTTTACAAACCTTTGATACAAATGACAACGTTAAATTCTCATTAGAGATAACAATCTCCCCCTTTGGCATTAGTATCAAAACTTCAAATGTATATAGACAAAATTTTCTATATAACTTATACTTCCACCATATACATATACATATCAAAAAATTTCTAAGTACTAAGTACTCCCCCTTGGTGCATGCTCCTAGTAATATGTAGTATACGTAGCATCTATGTACATATTTGGCATAAATACTTATACATTGTTTTCCCCCTTCTTGATAGTAATGCCAAATACAAAAATTAAGTAGTATACTCACATCTTGTCAAAAATATGCTTGTTGGTTTTCTTCACTGACTCCAAGAGGTTGTCCCATTCTTCTTTCAAGTTGGTGAGAGCAATATGCTCAAGACCGACTTGTGCATGCATGTTAAAGATGTTATCTAACACCAAAATTTCTAGTATTGCAATGAGTTGTTTAGCTTTGACAATGTGTGCCTCAAAATTTTTTAGGTATGACAGGAGTTCTGTTTGTAACTCAGTAACCTGATCTTTTATGTGCTCTTCTTGTTTCTTCAAATCTTCTATTAACCGTCAGAGTTCCTGAACTTAGTGAATGTGCTTTAAGAAAGTAGTAGGCTCGGTTATAGCTACATTTGTACTTAATTGTATTTCTGCTTCCAATCCTTTAATCTTCTCACTGACTTCAACAGTGAAGGTGTCTATAGTACAAAGATTTAGTAATAAATTACAAATTAACTAGGTGATAGTTTTTATCTCAGTGATTACCTCAGATAATTTGACCTTCTTCAATGCCACTTCTAGGCTTATTGTCTCTTCCAGCTTGTTTTGTATCCTGGATTCTACCCTTTCTTCAATCCGTTTATCTACATCAATATCCGGATCATTGATCTTCTCGGCAAGTGTAGCAAGTTGATCTATGATAGGAGTATCCTCATCAATATTCACCTTTGGTACTACTTGTTGTAGGATATCCATCACATCTATTAAAATCTCTTTTCATTTGTGTTCTTTCTTCAACTTCTCTTGAGCTACCTTTCTTGAAAATAATTCCCCATATTTGCTTAAGTCTTCAAGGCTTAGGGTCCTCAAGTCACATTCAGGAATAATTATCACTTCATCAAGGGTGATCAGCCCTTTTCCTTTCTTTTTCTTTTTCTTCTCCAGTGCTAGAGGTTATTTCTTCTCAATAACAATAATAGTTTTATCTCTAGTCTTCGGAGTATCCTTCCCGGTTAACACACGTTCTTCCTTCTTCTGCTCCTTGGTAGTTGTAGTCTCAGTTGATATAGTGGGAGTCTTAGATGTGGTGTCAAGTGGGATCACATCAGTTTCCTTTGTTTCTTCTTTTTCCTTTGCTTCGGTGGAAGGTGCCTTTATTTGTGTAGGCTCATCTTTCTCTGCAGGTTTCTCTATGTCTTGATCCTCTATGATGTCTTTGTTTTTCTCAGGGTCTCAGCTGTCGAGTTGTACTTGGGAAATAATTTCAATTGCTTCTGCAAGTACAGGAAGTTTACCTGGTAGTGATGTAAATAGACATTTAGTGTCTAGTGCTTCATCTTGATTAGGTGCTATATTTACATCTTAATCATATTTGTCATTGGGATGACCATTTGTGATGTCCTCAATGAGTACATCATCATTGGTTTTCTTCTCTAGTTTAATTTCAACTTTATTCGGTGCATCTTGTGAAACACTTATTTCTTCCTTTTGATTGATGATATTAATTACCTCAATAACTGATATACCGGTGTTCTTTGTTTTCTTGGCTATTCCCTCATCAATACAAATACCTTTACCTTTTGAATTGTGTCTCTTCTTAAACAAGTTTAAAAATGCTTCTTGCTCAGTTTTTTCTTCGGCCTTAAAAATTGATGTCCACACAGAATCAGTTGTGGTATCCATATCTACTACATTTTCATCCATTGTCATCAAGGCTCAGTTCTTGATCATGAATTTTTCTTTGTATTTGGTCAAGTACTCACTAATTTCTCCAAAGCTTAAATGTGGGGCTTCCTGAACTAGAGAGCGTTCTCTCTTTATTTTCTCGGTGTCTAGTGCAATAGCCCATTTTTTAGTAATCTTCTTATCCAACTTCTTCAGTAATGCATAGGAAAATTCCATTGGAACTTTCTTGAATTTGATCATCATTTGGATGATAGCCTCTTCTATCTTGGTTTGATCTTCATTTGACATCTTGTCAAATCTGTCTAGTAAGGGATTGGTAAGATCTCCATTCTCAATTATGTCTTCAATAATTTCATCTATTGTTTTTTCCTTGTTACTGACCACCTTGAATTGATTGGCATCATCTTCAATCTCAGTATCCTCAAGATCTTCTTTATTTCTTATCAGTTTTCTCCTTTTCTTTGGTGCCTTAGCTATAGCCTTGTTCTTTCTCTTGATATATTTCCTTGTTGGTGTAGCTGCCCTCATTTTTGGTACTTTCTCTACTTCTTTCTTCTTGGGTGATGAAGCTGCAGTTGATGATCTTGTTTTCATACGTTCTTGTACTAATAACTACTTCTTCATAGGTATTTCAGGTGGAGGAATCGGTGTGGGATCTTCTTCTTCATAGGACTCAGTCTCCTCACTATCATATGGTTTGTCAGCCAATTGTAACTGACCTTCGATTTCCTGTTCAACCGGTGTCTCCTCAGGTGTTTCAAACACATCTCCATATTTAGCAGTAAGATTTTACTTCATCTTCTTTACCTTTCTAGATATTTTACTGATCTCTATATTTTTTGAGATTCTAGATTTAGCCTCTTCATATACTCCGAACCTAGTGGCAATGGGATCTTTTGGTAATGCAAGCAGTGCATTAATAGATTTCAGTGCGAAATCATGGTTCATTTCATAACCCATCGGTGCCAACCATTTTATCCTAGGTTCTGTAATACCCCAAAAATGGGCTATAAGTTCATTAACCTCCTACATCGACAAATCAAACAAAATCGACATCAAAGTCCCAACCTAAGGCACATCTAAACATCATCGAATCATAATTGATTATCTTAAATTTTGCATCGGGGAATATTCCTAGCAATATTCCTAATTATCTTAATTATCTTTAATTTAATGATTATTTGGCAATAAATCACATTTATCCTAAGTTTGATTAATTGAATATTTTCATATTTAATTAATTAGATTTAATATCTTGCCACTTAATTGTTTAATTAAATTTAATTCTATCTATTATTAATTGTATTATTTAATTTTGACAATAGATCAAAATTCCTATCTTTAATTGATTAAATTCTTATTTAATTAATTAAAACATGTTGTCATTATTTAATAATATAATTTTTAATAAAAGTTTGGTAAAATAGTTAATTAACCCATAAATTAATTATTTTATTTAAAAAATTAGTTGAGTTGAGGATAAATCACTTTATTTATTTATTTAATTCTTAATTATTATGCATATTCAAAAGAAACAGTTAAACTCCAAATCAGAAAATCAATGCAAGTTATTAACTTTTTGGAACTCAACATCCTTTTGGAGTTCAAAAAGCTGATCTAAACTCTAATTTGAGTTAAAAAGCTATTTTTGCATGATTTTGAGAATTAACTATCTTTCATGATCAGATAACTCAAAAATCAAGATGAGTTAATTTGAGTGATTTATGGCTTTTATCCATGCACCTCCAAAGCCCTGGATTTTTATAAAAATAAGGCTCATCTCTTCAAAATTCATCTCTCAAATTTTGCATCCACAGAATCTCATATTTTGCACAATCACGCTGGAGAATTGGAGGCTGAGGAATCAACTTGCGAATTCAAAGCTTTGTGAGATCAATTTCAATTGCATAGTTTTCATATCATAGCATAGAATTTCATAGTATTGCATATCAATTTTCAATAGCATTCATAGCATATCAGTTTATCATTCTTATTGCATAGAAAAATAAAAAAAAAATAGCTTAATTGCATTCATATTTCATATCCATCTTTTGCATTCAAATCCTTCATTTAGGTGTCGTCTAGGTCACTGATCTCGATTACAATCTGAGAACATTAATCTCGCACCTATTAGAAGGTAGTAAATCGCTTGGTTAGATTAGATTTCAATTTTGCACGATTTTGATTATCACTAACCTCTAATGTTTTACTGAGTGTTGTGTTTACAGATCAGGTACAATTTTCACACACATAGGTTCAACTACTTTTATCAAAGTATAATCTGTGTTGACTACAAAGCATATATTATTCTCAAATCTTTAAACTAATTCACTTGGAATTCTACTTCTTTTATGCATTTTAGTTTGAAACTCTTTGAAGTATGCATCAAACTCTATATTCAATTTATCTCCTAACTTATTCATCATTTCATTGATCTATTTTGTTATCGATATATTTGGTTTCCAATTTACTTTACCGATGCTAGGTACATACTTTTTTAGATAGAAAAATATGCAAACAAGTAGTGATCTGAAATTACATGTATTAGACTTCTTCTTTCTTATTGTCTTCATATTTTCTTGAAGTTGATGAAATAGTACCTTAGCAAAATCAACTTGGTGACCTTTTACCATAATTTTATGCACCATGTCTACTGCGCTGCAGGGTACACTGTTGAGTCTGTTTGATTGAAATAACTTGTACCTGATCACATGTGCTGTGAACTTAACTATTGGGTCTCTGATTGTCTAAATCTTCAGTGCCCGACCGTCCCTTTGTGCTCCAGTATTCTTCTCAACATCTGGTCATGATGAACTACGAAAGGCTTTAGCCTTGTCGGTTATAGGGAGCCCAGTAACCCTACTGATCATTTTCTTGTTGACCTCAATCAGTTTATCCAGCCAGAATTTGTCACCATGATACCTGCTCAAAATGATTCTGATCCAATCTGTCTTAAATGATTGCGCAAAGTGTGTGATACATGATAACCTTGATTCGTCAATATTCTTGTGAACTATTTTCAATTTACCATCACTGCCACAAATTTGTTGATATGGTGCTATAGTTTCAAAATCTCCAACTTCTCCGATTTTGCAATGAATATATGATCTTACGTCTTCTGTTAATAAAACCCTATCTGGTATGCTAGAAAAAGTGCCCATTGTATCTATTTGTGTTGTGACCTTAGGACATGGCTTAAACTTAGGTTCATCAAAATTTTCCCTAACGATTAGATTGACTTCATCCTCAATACTTTGTGATTTGCGTGCAAATGATGTAGATGCCATAAATCAATTCTAGGGTTTTGGCAAGCAACAAGATAAAAGGTGTTTGATAGAAAATGCACTTACTCAGAATCGTCAAAGAGTGATGTCGGTTTGATCTAAAGTAGCCTTGAATCCTTCTAAAAATATTCTAGCTCGAACACTTCTCTGTGAAATCTACGCTCTTCGAAATCGCAATGTAACAATAAACTTTGTTCCTGTGTATTTATAGACTTTTCGATATTCCTGCTCAAACTTTCATGTAATAAATGCTTAACCTAACTTTGGTACGAAACAACTATCAGCTCGGTGACAACTAAAAATTCCATCCACTCGGTTAACATAGGGTTTCTTCATTAGTTGATACATGTTATCGATTAAACTTTGATAGTGATTACCGATGGATAACCAACTCTCGGTCTCTCATTTACCGACTGTCTAACATTGTTAGCTCAAGACATATAAACCATAGTGCATCTTTATTCATATAGATTTGGTATAAGTACATCATGTATAAGGAACTGTATGTAAAATGTGATCACTAGAAATGTCAGTCCCATACATACCTTTGTCACCTTAAGTGGAGGTATTGATGTCACCCAATCTAGTGGATGAGGTTTCATTGACAACATTACTTGACTCATCATTCTCATTAGATGCCTTCTTCCACATAGTGTTCCTTAACTTTGTGATATTTGTGATATTATATCCACTTTCAAATATATGGTTTTCATCTGGTGCTCAGTCTCTGCAATTCTTGCTTAAATGACCGACCCTATGACAGTGCATACATGCCATTCTAGTGCTTGTCCAGCTTCTTGATTGTCCAATCCGACTCTTTCTGTAAAAATTTTCTGCAATGTGTCCATATCTACCACAAGCAGTATAGTTAGACCATTTATTATAATCCCAAACATAAGAGTTACCTTGTCTCTTCGGTTGATAGAGCTTTCAATGTGTTTTCTCATCAGGAGTCCATACTTGCTTCATCTTAGCCTTACACTCTTGTGTAGTGTGTCCATGTTTATTACAAGTATAACATATTTTCTCCACAGTGGTATTGTTAGCAATATCATTCTATTTAGCTCTACACTGATATGTAGGATGTCCAAACTTAACCATAGTAATAAAAATATCCATTAAACTTAGGAGTGACATGAGGTTTACCTTGTGCTTTGCTTCTACACACATTAGATGTATGTCCTGGTTTGCCACAGTGATAACATGCCAACACTTTAGATTTCTGATTTTGATTGTTGTTGACTTGTTCAGCTTGTTGTGATGATTCTCCTTCACTAGTGTAGCCTATACCAGCTCTACCCCCAAATATTCTTTGATTAGTCAAAAAGTCATCAATCTTCTTAGAACCGTCCTCAACAAGTTTCTTTATTTCATTTTTTTGATTTTGATTTTTCACTTCATTTCTCAGCTTCTCATTTTCTTCTCTGAGTCTTGCAACATCTTTTAGTCTTCTTGACAATTCTCCATTCACTCGATTTACCTCTTGCTTCACAGTTATCATTTGATTAGTTACTTGGAAATGACGATCAGTGAGTCTCTATATTTCACTCTCTTTTGCTTGAAGTTGTTCAGTCATATGTCTTCAGTCATCAATAGCCAGATTCCTTTCTTGCTCAGCTTGTCTTGCATTGGTCATTGTTTCTACCATTCTCACCATCTGAGATTCTTGACTGATTTGTAGTGCTTTCACTTGATCAGTTAAATATTGATTCTTTTCATATAAATCAGTGATTATGCTTTCAGATCCATCAGAGATGCTTCTAGAACTAGATCCAATATGCTTGAACATTTCATCAATAAGTTCTTCATGGTAACCAATCTCATTTTGTAGAATAGCTAGGTTCTTCCTTTCAACCAGTAATTTCTTCAGTCCTTCCTTGGGTTGCTTATACTATTCCACAAACATTTGCATTTGTATCTTCTGATTCTCAATAGTCTTATCAAGCTTGTATCTCTCCATGACTTAGATCTTTACCCTTCAGTGGTTAAACTACTCAATAAGAGAACTGTGCTCTGATACCAATTGTTGGAATTAGGAGAGATAGGTACTGAGAGGGGAGGGGTGAATCAATGCCTTCAACAACTTTACTTGTAAACCTTTCTGATATATAACTGTAAATAGTAATAACCGACCAAAACAACTTGAATCTAACTGCATGTATCAATCATTCATTTAACTTATGAAAGTAAAAAACATGAAATCAATATGACAATCACATGACACAAGTATTTTGGTAACACAAAAACCCTCGTTAGAAGGTAAAAACTACGGTGGGGAAGACACCCACAAATTCTTCACTATTGTAGATAGAAAAGGTTTGCCTATTAGGGCTACAAGGTTTGATCACTTTTGGTGATCTCACCCTGTTAGGAGTGACATGTTAGATCAGCTAGATCTACCTAGTTATAAGATTTTAACAACACTAATGAACTGTGCACTTGGTTAAGAGATTTACATAAGACTGTTAAGTCTACTCTGTTAAGAGATTTTATCCAAAACTCTATTACAATTGTTAGAAAGCAATAGGTAATTATCTTCTATTTGACAACTCACTTGTTTGATATAGATCTATAAGCTCTGTTAAAATATTACCTTGTGATGAATCTCTACTTTGAACTGCTCGGTAGCCTCTTCTGATTCTACTCAATCTGAATTCCTCTGTACTCGGTTCTACTTTGTTAACTAATAGACTTGAAGTTAGGCAATTGCTTCAAGTGCTCCATGATTCATATATCAGCTCACACCAAAAATGATGCGAACACAAAAATATATAGTGTTCTATTTTTTTCGCTTTAACAAAATTAGGTTACACAATATAGTCATAACCCTAAGATCTACGGTGTACAATAATGACCTAGATCAACTATTACAAAATATATACTTTGAATTTAATGAATATCATCACATTAAATGTTCCTTGATCTTGATAAAATAGTTTATGAACCATTGTAACCGTATGCATAGAAGTATGTGCCATTTCAGATTACTATGCCATTTTGTGTGATCCTCGGTAAACACTGTATAAACTACTCAGTGTATACTATGATGCTTGGTGTTTACTGTCTGTCAGTGTCAGTGTCTGCTGGTGCTTGGTAAACTATCTGATGCTCGGTATATATGCTTTACCGACTAGTCTATCTTGCTTCTAGTTACCGAATAGCTCAATGTAAGTGACCGACCGATATCTTTACAAACCTTTGATACTAATGACAACCTTAAATGCTCATTAGAGATAACACTTCTCATAACCTTACAAATATTTTAACTAATAACACTCCTTAAACATTTAAACTATTAAGACTCCTACCCATTAGCTCTTATAGGCCTAGTTTGCCAATTTTGGCAATTCCATACACATTGACTTTTCAATTGCAATCAATGGCTTGAATTACCATATTACATCTTTAAATGACCTTTTAGGTCCCATATGTCTTCTTGTCTTCATGATTTATAGCTTAGGTCTTGATAGTGACCCTTGTAGCCCTTGTGCCCCTACACCAAAGTGATGTAGGTCATGTTTTATCAGTCAAAGATAAAATTGATGATAGCGATAAAGTTTGTAAGGTTGGAACAAAGGACATTTCAAAAATTGTGAAAGGAGCAATAAGGGCTGCAAAAGCTGAAGCCAGAGCTTCTAAAGCACCTATAGCAGTCGTGAAATGTTTCACACAGAATTTTGATTCTCCTTTAATGGCATTGTATGACATAAATTCTGCCCCTTGCTCTTTAGTTTTTCTTTTCAACCTTTTCTCAAAATTTTCAACTTCCAGATCCTCTGTACAATGCTTACTTGTCTTCTTGTCAACACATTTAACATTTAACAAGGTTATCTCTGCTAGTTTGTTAAGGCTCTATCTAGGAGGTGGTTTTTTACTTTCATCCATATAGATAAGAACCTCACACTTATTAAATTGAATTATACTCTCCAAATCTAGCCGCCTAACATCTGTTTCTTAAAAGAACTTAATAGATCCATAGCCTTTCCTCCAAAAAGAAAGTCCTTGACCCTGTGGCAATAACCTGGTTCAACACGCTCTTTTGCTACTAGCTTTTACAACTTAGGTTCTATATAGTAGTTAGAATGTCTAAGTTTGGGCATCGGTGCTTCAATATTTGCACCATGCTCATAAACAATAGCAGCTTCACTAGCTCAATGGCCAGAGAATGATATATTACCATTTCCTCTGTGATTATGCTCATCACTAGAACCATTCTGCTTGGAAGATGATTTTACAACACCATCAACTAACTTTGACGATAGCAAATTGTTTTGAATGTTTTCATTCTCCACACCACCTGGCCAATTTTTTTGGCATCTAGAAAGCAACAAATCCTAAAAGTTGAAAAAAACTCAATATAAAACTTCCTTGCATTTAATTGCAAAAAACTATAACATATTATATCTAAAGATTATTTTAGCTATTAAGGTTAGAAACGTTACTTTCAGGTTCTTGTACAAATGCATCATTTTCAAATAACCACGTCCCATTACCATCTTGTCCTATAGTTCCTGAAAATGCAAACAAAATGCATCAGATAGCACTAGCATCAAGATGGCCAGACTAAATGAATCAATGCTCTTAAGCATAAACAAGTAGATGTAATTCGCATTACAAACTTAAAGAGGAGAAAAAAATAAGAAATATCATGTCTTCCACAAAATTTCAACAATAGGGATGGTAATGATGGCAGAGCATGCATTTAAGGAGGGCAGGAGGATGGCAGTATATATGTATGCATATCAACAAATCTTAATATAAACTGCAACCTTCAATAAGATATAGCCAGTATCTTGACGATTTATATCACTGCTTTTGATGGATTCTTTGGTTGCCTCTTTTGATACATAATCACTTATGGCATTATTTCAGACCATTTCTATTGATAACAACACCTCTTTAATACATCTTTCACAAATTTTCAACATTCATATGTTCATTGTCATTTCTCAAATTCATATCATTGTTAATTGTTTCTTATATTCCTTTTCCATTTGATCACAACACTTCAACTCTTAATTAAGACTCTTTATGGTGTTTTTGTCCACTTTTCATGATAGTTTGATTGGATTTTGTTGCATTTACTTGCATCCACCATTGGTGTATTGGAGATCACTTTTTGTGCATTGGGAAGTAATGTTTCTCATTGTATATTGACATCCTTATCACTTCCCTCAAACATATTGACAAATCTAGTATTGACATGGTATGTTTCTCCTGTGCTTTTGTGGCTCTTCTTTGGCTTGACTCTACAGTGTCATTGTAGGTCTTCTAGTAGTTTGTAAGTGCCTTCAAGAAAGGTGTGTTGTCAAACAGATTGTAAGGCCACGTGTGGCCATATCTCACATCTTCCTTGTTGACTCTTACTGTGCCACCATTAAGAAATTTAATAATATTAAATATGGAGATCTCCATCATCACTTTTGTTTTATATTCACTATGTAAAACAAGACAAGTTCTTTTCTTATTTGACTATGGATGTTCTCTTGATAAGAAACCTAATTGATAAAGACAATGGCATTTTTTAGATAAAGGGCTTGGTATCCAACATGGACGAGTAGATGTGGTCTTGTGATAGTATTATAATAAAGGTAATTAAACTACCTTTTTCAGACTTCTGGATATAACATCTAGAATCTAAGGAGTTTGTTTCAATTCCTTCTATAAATAAAATTGATGGCAACCACATTGTCCTCTCAATTAACATATAAATTCTAACTACTGGAGTAATCACATAGACCCACTCTTTTAACATATAAATTTTGATTACTAGAGTAATTAGTAAGACAAGAAGCACCAAACTCAATTGGTTCATGTAGGCTACATTCAATGAAATTTTAGGCAAGGGGATGACAGTGTGTGTGTAATGTAAATTTTTTCCTTTAGACATCTATCAAATAATAGTTTTTTTGGTCCAAATACATTTTAATCCTTCTATAATGCCTCAATTTTTCAACATTACATGAGACTCAAAGGCAACTTAAATAATAATGCCTTAACAACATTAAATTAAAATCTCCACACCAGTTTTGATCTTTCTCAAAAATTGCATATGGCACATTTGTCAAACTCATCATAAGGCCTCACAAAGAACAATCCCTAACATTCTTGCATTGGATCTTGAAGAACACATTACGCTCAACCAAGAATGGCCCCAGTAGCTAACCTATATTTTTTGTAGGGTTCATTGCCGTAATTCTAGCCTAACATAGTCTGCATCAGCTGTAATAGCTATGTCCAATGTTGGCCACAATTTTGCACAACCTTCTATAGCATTGTGCACAGGATCTGAGAGGAAGTTGTTGATGAGATCTTTGTTAATGGGCAAGCCCCCATCAACGACTACAAATGCCTGCTGATCAAATCGAGGGGCCCACTTTCTTGCCCCAAGCCTTTCTATTGTTGAGAAATTGTCAAACATAAAAGAGACACCATGAGCATGTGAAAGGATTTAAGGAGTGCACAACCTCAATAAAATTTTCATTAACAATCTTGGAGTATGAATGACCTTTCTTCTTTAGGATCTCAATCTGTGCCATCATCAATGCCACATAAAAACCAACAGTAAATGGATAGAGAGGACCGAAGTCACCAGTAGGTCATACTGCACACACCCATTCACCAACTCTCCACATCCAATTTTGATCAATTTTACCCATTGGAAATGCTGGAAGAACATCGTTTTTGACAAATCGATGCCCAGCCATGACTACACTCTGAATCTCATTACCAGAAGCTACATCCTCATAACACTCGTACAATATTTCCATGCAAGGGTAATATGAAGCACTGTATGTTGTCTCAAATTATTTCTTTCCTTCTTCACTAAGAGAATTAAATATGGCGAGCATTCCCTTTGTGGAAATAGTTTTTTATATGATATCGGTTATGCCTTCCACATTGTTTTTGTAAGAAAGTTCTTCATCCATTCCATGTTCAGTATATCTTCTGAACAATGCTTCAACTATACAATGTACAACTCCCAACAAAATTCCACACTCTTCAAATATATCACTCTTGTACTCATCCTCCAAGGTAGTTACAAATGTAAATGGTGAACCTAAAGCAACTGACCAACCTAAAGAAACATCGGTTGCTCTCCCATCAACATCCTAATGAACAACAAAACTAGATTTTATTCATGCACCATTGATCTCTTTGCCCTGTACATATTACCATCTCATAGATGGGCCCATACCTTTAGGAAAGACAACAATTACACTTATATCCTTTGGAAAATCAGCACTGTTGGACTTTAGATGTCCAAGTAAAAACCCATGGGAAAGACCAAGAATGCTCTTTGGTTTCATAACAGAAAATATCTGCTGATAATTGTCTTCCTGTGTAGCATTAGGTATCAATAGAAATACAAGGTCACTGCCAGATATAGTGTCAATAATCTCACCAAGTGTTCCACTGTCTTCTGAAAAGCTTGTTGCACGTGCCTCAGCAAAAGACTTGGAGCCTTTCCTCAAGCCAATCTTCACTTTAATGTTAGACTTTTCCTCTGCCAAAGAATCCCTCAAGTTTTGAGCCTAAGCTAGACCCTAAGAACCCCAACCGATGACTCCTATCTTCTTAATGCCCCTAAATGCCTCGGGGAGAAGCTTGAACATAGATCCACCTCCTCTCACAATAAACTCATCTTGGCTAGCAAGAGTGATCTTTTCTTTGGTGAAAACTTTGGTCTAGAAATCAAGAGAGGAAGCAGTTGTGGTGATTGGGTTGGCTGCCACCATGTTGATAGGGGAGCTAAAAATCCTCCATAAAGACATAGCCTACATTGCTTCTCTCCAGCTCAAGCATTTTGAAGAAGAAGAAGAAAACCCCACCTTAGTAAAGGATGAACTAATGCCTTTTATCTGCACATCCATGTTTACAAGTCCATTACCAATATTATGAATGATGCCTGACACAGGAGTGGATATCGCAGCTGCCATTGCAGTTGTGGCTCTAGATAGTATCCATCAAATAATATTTTATCAATTTTGTTTTTAAAATTAAATCAAATAATTGACATAGGTGATAGTAGTATAATAGCAATAAAATAGAATTTTTTGATTTGATTGTTCAATTTTTTTGATAACTAAGCAATACAAATTTATATAGTACAAAATTTTATCCCAATATTTTATAGGATTTCATCTAGAGCTTATATGTAAAGTATTTTAGATTTGGAACCTTGTTCCACATTTTGTTTCTTTGCAACAACCATCACTGTCTCAATTTCTAACCTCTTTCATAGAGTTTGTTTCCTTTGCTTTGACCACTATTTACTTGAAAGAAGAATTGCAATAATCAAAACTACCTAGACAATTTATTTAGATTGAGAAAGATACCTAAAATGCCCCAATAGTTATTGAAGTGCTTCAATTTTCTTTATACTTTGAAAAAAAATGATCTCAGTAATCCTTAGATGTGTCCCCAAGAGAGTTGAGGGATGTCTCATACATCCTTAGCCATTTCAAGGTTTGCCATAATCTGTATGTACATGCAACATCCTACCTCTTCGGAGGGAATTTTGAGAATGTTCTTGGGAATTTACCAAATACAAGAGATGACCAAGGGGTGTCTGGATGTCTCGCTATGGTTTTCTATTGGGATGCAGGCAACGGTGTCCTAACTTTAGAGGATTGTCATAAACTTTCCATCTCTTATGAAAACCATGCACACACATCTTAAAATAGTCAAGGATGATTTTAACATAGAGAAGTTTGATTCAATAAAGTTTAAATCAATTTCTTTGAAGAAAAGTCAGACAAACAACTTTCAAATTTGTGGAAACTAGAAAGAATAAATTTTCAACAGTAATAATGAAGCAAAAACTTTGGTAGGTCTTATTACTTATCAATCTAAAGTTGTCTACTTCTTTGGAATGTAAATAGCTAGAAGTTGCAATAAACTCCATAATATCATCAATTTCTTGTGACACAGAACTGCTTTTTGCATTGCACCACAACATAGTTAAAACTCATTTTCTTGCAAAAGTGATATCCCCCAAATCTGGTTTTTGGGGCTGCTTGTAATTTTTTTCTGATCACAATGCCTTTGGTCTCCTCAAGTTAGCTAGGGTAGGTGAAATCTTGTAGTTAGTGGCTTACACCAAGTTGGCTCATGTATAAAAAAATGAAAGCTTCTTTTAAACAAAGCACTAGAAACAAAGCAAGAAAAGAGGAAAAGGGTAGTCTGAAATAGTTAGCGAATCTCTAAGGATTTGAGGATTGATGATGAAGCTTCTATCTTAGTGTGAATAAATAAATGGTGGCCCCTATTTAAGCCACTTCCTGACTCCCCTTTATTGCTCCCTCCTCCCAAAAACCCCAACTAGAGCAAAACTTCGCTAACTTAAGATCTAAAAAATAATTAAGAAACATGTAATTCAGTTCCTTCCCACATTCCACATTAAAAAAATATCATGTTCATTCTCATCAAAAAAAATATATGAAAGCTCTCAGCAACATCATTCAGTTAAATAAACTACTATAAATTACAGATGTAAGCACATAACCAATTAATTTCAAATTAAAAGGTTTTTGCTAGATTCTTGGACTTGCTATTTTTCTTTTCATTTTCATTTTCTACTTCTCTGCCTACTTTCAGCCTTTTCTTTGTGATGAACTACCCTCGCATTTTTTCTAAGGGATTCAATAAGGATAGGCATGGTCTCCCATTGGTCTTCCGCAGTCAATACTAAAGATATAACACTGCAACTTTGGATAAATATAAGCTTTGTAATTTCTTAGAAAACCAGAGCTTTGGGACAGTCGGTTTGAAGACATTGATGCCTTGCTAAATTTGAAAAGAAGGGGCTATCATTAGGTTTAAAATCTGACAAATACTATGTTAAAATATGTTGAATCAAAATTGTATACAAGCCACATCTTCTTTGATTGCATGTTCTACTCCCATTATTACTTTAGTTTCATAATGTGTTTTTCCATGGCCTACAGTCACCATGTCAGATGTCTAATTGGCATATTTAATATGCTACTGCATTCTTATGTCAAAGTCACATGTCATGTTCTTGATGAGAGAAATGCTTTTAAATTTTCATTGTACTAAGATTGCATTGTGTTTGCTCTCAATTATCAATCATAGATATGATTCCTCTCCATAGTATATAAACATATAGTGAAAATAATTGAAAATAATTGTTTTTCTTCTGTTCATTGCCAGGATTCTATCAAAATAATTTTGTTTAGGTCAGAGGTTACTATTTTAGGTCATACTCATTTTTTAATAGCATGGTAATGATCAGTTTCACTTTGTTTTGATTGGTCTCCAACATGTATGTCCAGGATGTGATTGATGCTCTTGTCAAGTGCCATCTTAATTTGCATATAAAGTGCAGACAAATTGATGCTCTTCAAAAAAGAAGGCTATTCTTCAAAACTGGTGGAGTAGCAGGATCTGGATCTGAGGATGATGTTTCATTAATGAGGTTAGGAATATTGGACACAAAACTGTAGCTACAAGATTGACTGCATCAAGAGTATCATAACTAAAGGTCCCATAGAAGGTTGAAACACTCCCTCCCTCAACTGCAACATCTTCAAAATCCTCAAGTAATCCGAGTCATTGAATTCACAATCCTCCCATAGAATTTATTTACTCTCATAGTTCTGGAAAAAGGAAAGGCCGCATTTCCATAACATTGCAATATTTTTTTGAATTTTTGACATATATTTAGGGTGAATTCCTTGCAAAATTTTTTTGGCCAACTCTTTGTTACCAGAGGGCATACTATTTGTTACATGTTTATATCCATAGTTGTGGTTTACACTCATGGTTATGATAAGATAATGACTAGATTATGGTCTATTATTGGTGCTCAATTTTCTCATCATGGGCTTCAAAGGAATAGATGCCGACACATCTTGTGGATGCATAATATATGCTATCATTTTTTGTAAAATTTCAGTCAATTTGCATGTAACTAAGATTCAAGATGTATTTTAGTATATGTTGAAAAATTCTTACTTTTATGTACACAATTTGTGGCAAGATGTAGGGGCAACCCTTGTCATCTATCAATGGGGTTTTGATGATGAGACAAATCATTTGCTGATGCACTGGGGCTTGCTAGTAGTGTGATGGGTTGGTGGAGTGGAACTTGAGTTGATTGTAATTGTAATAGGTCAGCCTATAAATGTGTGAATACTGTTATTTTCTCACGACATATAATGTTGAATGCATTATTTCATATAATCAATATATAAATCAGGAATGTAGATGTTGGGTTCGTGTCTTATTTATGTTCTTTGAAAGGAAAAATTTTCTTTCATATGAGTTTGTGTCTTGTTTATATTCAATGTGAGATGATAAACATCAATTTTTTTAGCAACTTTTATATAATTCCACCATGATAATGAAAGTCGCCCGACTGTTGTAAATTTCTGATTTGAAGTTTGTTCCAATTTTGTGTTACAATGCTCATGTATAAAATTGGGTTTTGAACAAGCATAACAATAACAATAAATGCATGGAAAAATAATTGTTGTGTTGAGAGGTGTAACTACAATGGTAGAAAAGTGAGAGGACAATACTGTAACTCAGTCTAATAGAATCAATCTCAATTGATCTGTAAACTGTATCTGTTCAAGAATTAATGATCTGCACACATATCTTAGAGAAGCCTATGTTATCAATATATATTATGTATATAAACTGAGTGAAAATATCCACAAGTATTACTTAACAAAAATTTCATGTCTGAATCCAAATGAACAACAATACTCTTGTACTATTATAGAAACATCATTAATGCTCTCTAAAGCACAATTTGTTCATAAATATAACTAAATAAATATCAGAATAGTAAATAAGAATAGAGCATTAAACTCTTGAGATATACATGATTTTCCACTTGATACCTTATCAAAACGGTTGCCTTACCTTATGAAATATCAGTTTGAGTCTTCAACACATTGTTGTCTCATTTAATTTTTGTACAATCAAAACTATTGTCTCATTTAATTTCTGTACAATTAGCTCACTTATCTTTACTAGAGATGGTGAAGTTGGATGTGGGTTTGTTGCTGTTGGTGTTTTAGTTGTTGCTGCCGCAGTTGTGGGTTGTTCAGGTTTTGAATTTGGGGTTGATCCAAATTTGGATCAAGAATTAGGTTTGGCTCTTCGAGTGTCAATGGAAGAAGACAGGGAAAGACAAGAGGTTGCAGCAAAAAGAGTTGGATGAAGCTGCTTCAAAGGCTATATAGGAGGGATAATTTTATGACTGGTTTAAATTATCAGGTCCTTAATGTTGTCAGGCTGGTTTGATAATTTTATGACTGATTTAATTTATCTTGTATTGAATTTTTTGGATATCCCACTGATATGTCCAATATTGTAGTCCAATTTGGTATCTGTTCAATTCTAACTGTTGATTTTATCACACGAAATTTGAAACTATAGCTGTTATTTGGTTATTGACAGGCAAGTCTATTTCAAGTTGTTATTTATTCTAATTATTTAGTTGTCTAGAACTACTACTATAGGTGGTTCATTCGTTGTTTTTTTTCATTATTTTTATTTTTTGTTTTCAAGTTAGTTGGAGAGCCTTCTTGCCATGGTAGGTGGAGAGGTACAATATCCAAGTGTTCTTGGAGAGCCATTACATGGAGAGGTACAATCATCAGCTTTCCTTAATTTTGTATATATTTCAACAGTTTTAATTAAAATAAAATAGTAAATTGGATGCTTTGTAATTTAGATGTTTGATTTGCTTTGATTCACTTCTATTTTCTTGACAAACAAGTTTTATGGTTCTAAAAGTTTGATTGCATAATTATAATATTTTTGTCCCATTATTATGAGGAAGGGAAAATGATTCTCCATTTTCTATAGTATAACTCAATTCCCTTGTAATGTATAGTTTATTTTTCATATGAAATCATTCTTCTAGTGTAGCAGAATATTTAATATAATGTCATCTACTATAGCCAGTTTTTAGTGCAATTGCAATATTCTTCCTTTATTACAAGAAAAAGTATTTTTAGGGCCTCACATGTTTCTTTCTTCTTATGGTTCTTGCTGGCCTTAGTATTTTTAAGGATTCCTCTATATTTATGGTAGCACAAAGTGTCTTTGGATGATGTGGGTAGGGCTGTACAAATTCCAAAGGTCTTAAATTTTAACAGTCATTATTTGTATATTTCTTATTTGGACACTCTGGCCCATTGTTTCACTTCATACTTCAACAAAAAGTACTAGCATATACACTTGTTCATGTTTGTTCACATACTAATTGCTTCTAAACGTAGAGTTGCAAATTTTGCTTAGGCTTTGTCTTAGGGATTAAGAGCTTTTTTTGGTAGAACTATATAGACCACCTAGATAAAAAGAGAGTATTTTGCATTTAAGGTCTGGTCTCTTGTTTAACTATGATATTATATATATCTGATCCATAGCAAGTCAAAAACAAGAAATTGGTCTTTTTAACTTTTTTTTCAATCTGCTTTGTTTGGGATTTTTAATTAGTGTGCTTGATCATTAACTATGTAATCTAATGTGTTATTTTTTTTCTTTTTGCAGAAATGTATTGATAAACTCAAAGAAGGGGTAAAGTTAATGTGTTAGATCCATATGATGGTGTTGTTGTAGGTATTGGGAGGATTCACTCCTTGTCTATTGTATATGGAGTCAACTTGAAAGGAACTGGAGATGCAAATGTAAACATTTTAAAGGTCACAAGTAACTTACCTTTTTCTTATGAAGACAAAACAGATGGGGCTATTCATCTGAAAGAGAAAGAGGGAACCTTCACACGGTGGCCACTAACATATTTGACAAAAATGACATAGTTGATCAACAAGTTTATTATGTGTTATTTACTAGAAATTTTGGGTCACTACTTTATATTACAATATTTTCAATGTGTTGTTTAGAGATTTTAATCATCAAGGTGTATTTGAAAGAGTTAGAAACTCTTAGACAACTTTGACATTTTTTATTATATTTATGTATATACTTTTTACACAACTTTGACATTATAATTTGATATATATTTGCATTAATTTTTCTTATTGGAAATTACATTTATTTATCATCATGATGTTGAATCAATCTTTTAATTCTAGTCCGTCGTAGCTTGTTCATGTGTAATACTCTTATTTGCTTTTATGATTTAGTTCAAGTCTAATATTATGTTTTTTTTTTGCATTTTAAAATTTATTAAATTATTCATTTCGTAACTACATTTACTACCAAATAACATAAATGGCCAAATAAACTACCAATTAAATGACCAATTAAATGACTAAATAAATGACCAAATAAACTACTAAATGACCAAATAAACTACCAGATGACCAAATAAATGACTAAATAAATGATCAAATAAATAACCAAATAAACTACCAAATGACCAAATAAACTACTAAATGACCAAATAAATGGCCAAATAAATGACCAAATGATCAAATAAATGACTAGATAAACTACCAAATGACCAAATAAACTACCAAATGACCACATAAATACCCACATAAACTACCAAATGACCAAATAAATGACAAAATAAACTATCAAATGACCAAATAAACGACCAAATAAATGACTAAATATATGACTAAATCAATGACCAAATAAATGACTAAAATAGTTTAGTCATAAATTTTGTCACGAGATAAATGACCGGCTATAAACTACCACTGGTCATGTGACCAAATTTGGTCATGTATCTACAATTTTTTGTAGTTTATTTGGTCATATATTTCTATTTTTGTACTAGTGGGAAAAGGTAAAACTTTTAGCTACCAACACTGTACTGACTTCTTTTCTTTGACCAAACTTTGACTGTCCATATCTTGAGAAGAGAGGCTCTATTTTTTAAAAGTCAAGGTGTTTTTAAGTTCATCTTGATGAGATCTTCAATTTGAGACCACTTTCACCAGATTTGGAAATGTTTAAACTTCTAGCTACGAACACTGCATTGACTACCTTTCTTTGACCAAAGTTTGGCCATTTGTATCTTGAGAAGAGAGGCTCCATTTTTCAAGATTCAAGGTGTTTTTAGGTTCATCTCGACAAGATCTTTGATTTGAGGCCACTTTCACCAAATTTGGAAACGGTCAAACTTCTAGTTACGAATATTGTATTGACTTCCTTGCTTTGAACAAACTTTGACCATCTGTATCCCTAGAAGAGAGGCTCCATTTTTCAAGATTCGAGGGTCTTTTAGGTTCATCTTGACAAGATCTTAAATTTGAGACCACTTTCACTAGATTTGAAAATGGTCAAACTTTTAGCTATGAACACTATACTGACTTCCTTTCTTTGACTAGACTTTGACCGTTTGTATCTTGAGAAGAGAGGCTCCATTTTTCAAGATTAAAAGTGTTTTTAGGTTCATTTCGATGAGATCTCTGATTTGAGACCACTTTTACCAGATTTGGAAATGGTCAAACTTCAAGCTACGAACACTGTACTGACTTCCTTGCTTTGACCAAACTTTGACCATCTGTATCTTGAGAAGAGGCTCTATTTTTCAAGATTCAAGGTGGTTTTAGGTTCATCTCGATGAAATCTTTGATTTGAGACCACTTTCAACAGATTTGGAAACAGTCAAACTTCTAGCTGCGAACACTATACTGACTCCCATGCTTTGACCAAACTTTGACCATCCGTATCTTGAGAAGATAGACTCCATTTTTCAAGATTCAAGGTGTTTTTAGGTTCATCTCAACAAGATCTTTGATTTGAGACCACTTTCACTAGATTTAGAAATGGTTAAACTTCTAAATCCAAATGTTGTACTTACTTGCTTACTTTAACAAAACTTTGACCATATGTATCTTGAGAAGAGAGGTTGCATTTTTCAAGATTCTAGGTGTTTTTAGGTTCAGCTCGACGAGATCTTGGATTTGAGACCACTTTCACCAGATTTAGAAACAGTCAAACTTCTAGCTATGAATACTGTATTGACTTCCTTGCTTTGACCAAAATTTTAGCTACGAACATTGTACCGACTTCCTTTCTTTGACCAAACTTTGATCGTTTGTATTTTGAGAAGAGGCTCCATTTTTAAAGATTCAAGGTGTTTTTAGGTTCATCTCGACGGGATCTTCGATTTGACACCACTATCACCAAATTTAAAAATGGTCAAACATCTAGCTATGAACACTGTACTAACTTCCTTGCTTTGACAAAACTTTGACCATCTGTATCTTGAGAAGAGAGGCTCCTCTTTTCAAGATTCAAGTTATTTTTAGGTTCATCCTAACGAGATCTTCGATTTGAGACCGCTTTCACAAGATTTGGAAATGGTCAAACTTCTAGCTACGAACACTGTACTGACTTCCTTGCTTTGACCAAACTTTTACTGTCTGTATCTTGAGAAGAGAGTTTTCATTTTTTAAGATTCAAAGTGTTTTTAGGTTCATCTCGATGAGATCTTCGATTTGAGACAACTTTCACCAGATTTGGAAATGGTCAAATTTTTAGCTATGAACACTATACTACCTTCCTTACTTTGACCAAACTTTGACCGTCCGTATCTCTAGAAGAGAGGCTTTATTTTTCAAGATTCAAGGGTCTTTTAGGTTCATCTCGACGAGATATTAAATTTGAGACTACTTTCACCAGATTTGGAAATGGTCGAACTTCTAGCTATGAACACTGTACGGACTTCCATTCTTTGACCAAACTTTGACTGTCTGTATCTTGAGAAGAGAGGCTCTATTTTTCAAGATTGAAGGTGTTTTTAGGTTCATCTCACCGAGATTTTTGATTTGAGACCACTTTCATGAGATTTGGAAATGGTCAAACTTCTAGCTACGAACATTGTATTGACTTCTTTGCTTTGACCAAACTTTGACCGTCCGTATCTTGAGAAAAGAGGCTCCATTTTTTAAGATTCAAGGTATTTTTAGGTTCATCTCGATGAGATCTTTGATTTGAGACCACTTTCACCATATTTGAGAATGGTCATACTTCTAGCTACGAATACTTTACTGACTTCCTTGTTTTGACCAAACTTTGACCATCCGAATCTCTAGAAGATAGTCTTTGTTTTTCAAGATACAAGGGTCTTTTAGGTTCATCTTGATGAGATTTTAAATTTGAGACCACATTCACCAGATTTGGAAATAGTCAAACTTCTAGCTATGAACACTATACTGACTTCCTTTCTTTGACCAAACTTTGACCGTCCGTATCTCGAGAAGAGATGCTTCATTTTTAAGATTCAAGGTGTTTTTACATTCATCTTAATGAGATCTACGATTTGAGACCACTTTTACCATATTTGGAAATGGTCAAACTTCTAGCTACGAACATTGTACTAACTTATTGCTTTGACCAAACTTTAACCATTCGTATCTTGAGAAAAGAGGCTCCATTTTTAAAAATTCAATGTGTTTTTAAGTTTATCTCGATGAGATCTTTGATTGGAGACCACTTTCACCATATTTGGAAACGGTCAAACTTCTAATTATGAATGTTGTACTGAATTCCTTGCTTTGACCAAACTTTGACTATTCGCATCTTGAGAAGAGAGGCTCCATTTTTCAAGATTCAATATATTTTTAGGTTCATCTTGACAAGATCTTCAATTTGAGATCACTTTCACCACATTTGGAAATGGTTAAAGTTCTAGCTACGAACACTGTACTGACTTCCTTGCTTTCAACAAATTTTGATCGTCCGTATCTTGAGAAGAGAGGCTCTTTTTTTTAAGATTCAAGGTTTTTTTAGGTTCATCTTGATGAGATCTTTGATTTGAGACCACTTTCACCATATTTATGAACTGTCATAGTTCTAGCTACGAATACTTTACTGACTTCCTTGCTTTGACTAATCTTTAACCATCTGTATCTCTAGAAATAAGGCTTTGTTTTTTAAGATTCAAGGGTCTTTTAGGTTCACCTCGACAAGATGTTAAATTTGAGACCACTTTCACCAAATTTAGAAATGGTGAAACTTCTAGCTATGAACACTATACTGACTTCCTTTGTTTAACCAAACTTTGACTATCCGTATCTTGAGAAGAGAGGCTCCATTTTTCAAGATTCAAGGTGTTTTTAGGTTCATCTCAATGAGATCTTTGATTTGAGACCACTTTCACCAAATTAGGAAATGGTCAAATTTTTAGCTACAAACACTGTACTGACTTCCTTGCTTTGACCAAACTTTGATGGTCCGTATCTTGAGAAGAGAGGCTTCATTTTTCAAGATTCAAGGTGTTTTTACATTCATCTCGATGAGATCTTCGATTTGAGACTACTATCAATAGATTTGGAAACGGTCAAACTTTTAGCTACGAACACTGTACTGACTTCTTTGCTTTGACCAAACTTTGACCATTCGTATCTTGAGAAGAGAGGCTCCATTTTTCAAGATTCAAGGTGTTTTTAGGTTCATGTCAACGAGATCTTTGGTTTGAGACCACTTTCACTACATTTGGAAATGGTCAAACTTCTAGCTACAAAAACTATACTTACTTGCTTGCTTTGACAAAACTTTGACCATCCGTATCTTGAGAAGAGAGGCTTCATTTTTCAAGATTCAAGGTGTTTTTAGGTTCATGTCAACGAGATCTTTGGTTTGAGACCACTTTCACTAGATTTGGAAATAGTCAAACTTCTAGCTACAAACACTATACTTACTTGTTTGCTTTGACAAAACTTTGACCATCCATATCTTGAGAAGAGAGGCTTCATTTTTCAAGATTCAAGGTGTTTTTAGGTTTATCTCGACGAGATCTTAGATTTGAGACTACTTTCACAAGATTTTGAAACGGTCAAACTTCTAGCTATGAATATTGTACTGACTTCCTTGCTTTGATCGAACTTTCACCATTCGTATCTTGAGAAGAGAGGCTCTATTTTTCAAGATTCAAAGTGTATTTAGGTTCATCTTGATGAGATCTTCGATTTGAGACCACTTTCACAAAATTTAGAAACGGTCAAACTTTTAGCTACGAACACTGTACTAAATTCATTGCTTTGACAATAACTTTGATCATCTGTATTTTGAGAAGAGGCTCAATTTTTCAAAATTCAAGGTGTTCTTTGGTTCATCTCCACGAGATCTTTGATTTGAGACCACTTTCACCATATTTAGAAATGTTTAAACTTCTAGCTATGAATACTATGTTGACTTCCTTGGTTTAACCAAAATTTGACTGTCAGTATCTTGAGAAGAGATGCTTCATTTTTTAAGATTCAAAGTGTTTTTAGATTCACCTTGATGAGATATTCCATTTGAGACAACTTTCACCAAATTTGGAAATGGTCAAACTTCTAGCTACAAACACTATACTGACTTCCTTGCTATGACCAAAGTTTGACAATCTATATCTTGAGAAGAGAGGCTTCATTTTCCAAGATTCAAAGAATTTTTAGGTTCATCTTGATGAGATCTTTGATTTGAGACCATCTTCACAAGATTTGGAAACGGTCAAACTTCTAGCTACGAATGTTGTACTGACTTCTTTACTTTTACCAAACTTTGACCATCCATATCTTGAGAAGGGAGGCTCAATTTTTAAAGATTCAATGTGTTTTTAGGTTCATCTCGATGAGATCTTTGATTTGAGACCACTTTTACCAGATTTTGAAGTAGTCAAAATTCTAGCTACGAACACTGTACTGACTTGCTTGCTTTGAACAAACTTTGACCATCTGTATCTTGAGAAGAGAGGCTTCATTTTTCAAGATTCAAGGTGTTTTTAGGTTCATCTTGATGAGATCTTGGATTTGAGGCCACTTTCACCAGATTTGAAAATGGTCAAACTTATAGCTATGAACACTGTATTGACTTCCTTGCTTTGACCATACTTTGACCATCTGTATCTTGAGAAAGAGGCTCCATTTTTCAAGATTCAAAGTGTTTTTAGGTTCATCCCGACAAGATCTTCAATTTGAGACCACTTGCATCAGATTTGAAAATGGTCAAAGTTCTAGCTACGAACACTATACTGACTTACTTGCTTTAACCAAACTTTGACCATCTGTATCTTTTGAAGAGAGGCTCCATTTTTCAAGATTCAAAGTTTTTTTAGGTTCATCTCAATGAGACTTCAAGTTGAGACCACTTTCAACAGATTTAGAAATGGTCAAACTTGTAGCTACAGACACTGTAGTGACTTCCTTGGTTAGACCAAACTTTGACTGTCTATATCTTTTAAAGAGGCTCCATTTTTCAAGATTCAAGGTGTTCTTAGGTTCATCTCAATGAGATCTTTGTTTTGAGACCACTTTCACCAAATTTGGAAATGGTCAAACTTTTAGCGACGAACACTGTATTGACTTCCTTGCTTTGACCAAACTTTGACCATTTGTATCCTGAGAAAAGAGGCCCCATTTCAAGATTCAAGGTGCTTGTAGGTTCATCTTGACGAGATCTTCAATTTGAGACCACTTTCTCTAAATTTTGAAACGGTCAAACTTCTAGCTACAAACACTATACTGACTTCCTTTCTTTGATCAAACTTTGACCGTCTGTATCTTGAGAAGGGAGGCTCCATTTTTCAAGATTCAAGGTATTTTTAGGTTCATCTTGACAATATCTTCAATTTGATACAACTTTCACCAGATTTGGAAACGGTCAAACTTTTAGCTGTGAACACCGTACTGACATCCTTGCTTTGACCAAACTTTAAACGACTCTTAAGAAGAGAGGTTCCATTTCTCAAGATTTAAGGTATTTTTAGGTTCATCTCGACGAGATCTTTGATTTGAGATCAGTTTTTTCAGATTTGGAAACGGTCAAACTTTTAGCTACAAACACTATACTAATTTCCTTGCTTTGACCAAACTTTGACCATCTGTATCTTGAGAAGAGAGGATCCATTTTTCAAGATTCAAGGTGTTTTTAGGTTCATCTCAATGAGATCTTTAATTTGAGACCACTTTCACCAGATTTGGAAATAGTCAAACTTTTAGCTGCAAACACTGTATTGACTTCCTTACTTTGACCAAACTTTGACCATCTGTATCTTGAGAAGAGAGCCTCCATTTTTGAAGATTCAAGGTATTTTTAGGTTCATTTCAATGAGATCTTCAATTTGAGACCACTTTCAATAGATTTGGAAATGGTCAAACTTCTAGCTATGAACACTGTACTGACTTCCTTGCTTTGACCAAATTTTGACCGTCCATATCTTGAGAAGAGAGGCTACATTTTTCAAGATTCCAGGTATTTTTAGGTTCATCTCGATGAGATCTTCGATTTGAGACCACTTTCACCAGATTTGGAAACAGTCAAATTTCTAGCTATGACTACTGTACTGACTTCCTTGCTTTGACTAAACTTTGACCATCCGTATCTTGAGATGAGAGGCTCTATTTTTCAAGATTCAAGATGTTTTTAGGTTCATCTCAATGAGATCTTCAATTTGAGACCACTTTCAACAGATTTGAAAATGGTCAAAATTCTAGCTACGAACACTGTACTGACTTCCTTACTTTGACCAAACTTTGACCGTCCATATGTTTAGAAGAGAGGCTCCATTTTTTAAGATTCAAGGTGTTTTTATGTTCATCCTGCCAAAATTTTTGATTTGAGACCACTTTGACTAGATTTTGAAATGGTCAAACTTCTAGCTACGAACACTATACTTGCTTGCTTTGACAAAACTTTGACCATCCGTCTCTTGAGAAGAGTGTCCATTTTTTAAGATTCAAGTTTCTTTTAGGTTCATCTCGACAAGATCTTGGATTTGAGACCACTTTCACCAGATTTGGAAATGGTCAAACTTCTAGCTACGAAAACTGTACTGACTTCCTTGCTTTGACATAACTTTCACCATTCGTATCTTGAGAAGAGAGGCTCCATTTTTCAAGATTCAAGGTGTTTTTAGGTTCATCTCGATGAGATCTTTGATTTGAGACCACTTTCACAAAATTTAGAAATGGTCAAACTTTTAGCTACGAACACTGTGCTGACTTCCTTGGTTTGATGAAAATTTGATCGTCCATATCTTGAGAAGAGGCTACATTTTTAAAGATTCAATGTGTTTTTAGGCTCATCTCTATGAGATCTTTGATTTGAGACCACTTTCACCAGATTTGGAAATAGTCAAACTTCTAGCCACGAACACTGTACCGACTTCCTTGCTTTGACCAAACTTTGACCATCCGTATCTTGATAAGAAACGCTTCATTTTTCAAGATTCAAGGTGTTTTTAGGTTCATCCTGACGAGATCTTCAATTTGAGATGACTTTCACTAGATTTGGAAACGGTCAAACTTCTAGCTACGAACACTATGTTGACTTTCTTTTTTTGACTAAAATTTGACTATCTGTATCATGAGAAGAGAGGCTTCATTTTTTAAGATTCAAGGTGTTTTTAGGTTCATCTTAATGAGACCTTTGATTTGAGACAACTTTCACTATATTTGGGAATGGTCAAACTTCTAGCTACAATCACTGTACTGACTTCCTTGCTTTTACCAAACTTTGACCATGTGTATCTTGAGAAGAGATCCTCAATTTTTCAATATTCAAGGAGTTTTTAGGTTCATCTCGATGAGATCTTTGATTTGAGACCACACTCACAAGATTTGGAAATGGTCAAACACTTAGCTACGAACGTTGTACTGACTTCGTTGCTTTCACCAAACTTTGACCATCTATATTTTGAGAAAAGAGGCTCCATTTTTCAAGATTGAAGGTGTTTTTAGGTTCATCCTGATAAGATCTTCGATTTGAGACCACTTTCATCAGATTTGCAAATAGTCAAACTTCTAGCTACGAACACTGTACTGACTTACTTGCTTTGACCAAACTTTGACCATCCATATCTTGAGAAGTGAGGCTCTATTTTTCAAGATTCAAGGTGTTTTTAGGTTCATCTCAATGAGATCTTCAATTTGAGACCACTTTCACCAGATTTTGAAATGGTCAAACTTGTAGCTACGGATACTGTAATGACTTCCTTGCTTAGACCAAAATTTGACTATATGTATCTTGAGAAGAGAGGCTCCATTTTTCAAGATTCAAGTTATTTTTAGGTTCATCTCGACAAGATCTTTGATTTGTGACCACTTCCACTAGATTGGGAAACGGTCAAACTTGTAGCTACGAATACTGTACTGACTTTCTTGCTTTGATCAAACTTTGACGGTCCGTATCTTGAGAAAAGAGGCTCTATTTTTAAAGATTCAAGGTGTTTTTAGGTTCATCATGATGAGATCTTCGATTTGAAACCACTTTCACCATATTTGGAAATGGTCAAAATTCTAGCTACGAACACTGTACTGACTTTCTTTCTTTGACAAAACTTTGACTGTCCGTATCTTTAGAAGAGAAGGTCCATTTTTCAATATTCAATGTATTTTTAAGTTCATCTTGATGAGATCTTGGATTTGAGACCACTTTCACCAGATTTGGAAATAGTCAAAATTTTAGCTATGGACACTGTACTGACTTCCTTGTTTTGACCAAACTTTGACCATTCGTATCTTGAGAAGAGAGGCTCCATTTTTCAAGATTCAAGGTGTTTTTAAGTTCATCTTGACGAGATCTTTGATTTGAGACCACTTTCAATAGTTTTGGAAATGGTTAAATTTCTAGCTAGGAACACTGTACTAAATTCTTTGATTTGACCAAACTTTGACCTTCTGTATCTTGAGAAGAGAAGCTCCATTTTTAGAGATTTAAGGTGTTTTTAGGTTCATCTCTATGAGATCTTTGATTTGAGACCACTTTCACTAAATTTAGAAATGGTCAAACTTCTAGCTATGAACACTGTACTGACTTCCTTGATTTGACCAAACTTTGACCGTCCGTATCTTGAGAAGAGAGGCTCTATTTTTCAAGATTCAAGGTGATTTTAGGTTCATCTCGATGAAATCTTTGATTTGAGACCACTTTCACCAAATTTGGATACAGTAAATCTTTTCGCTATGAACAGTCTACTGGCTTTCTTGCTTTGACTAAACTTTGACTATCTGTATCTTGTGAAGAGGCTCTATTTTTAAAGATTCAAGGTGTTTTTAGGTTCATCTCGATGAGATCTTTGATTTGAGACCACTTTCACTAGTTTTTGAAATGGTCAAACTTCTAGCTACGAACATTGTACTAATTTTCTTGCTTTGACGAAACTTTGACTATTCGTATCTTGAGAATAGAGGCTCCACTTTTCAATATTCAAGGTGTTTTTAGGTTCATCGCGATGAGATCTTTGATTTGAGACCACTTTCACCAAATTTGGAAATGGTCAAAATTCTAGCTACGAACACTATACTGACTTACTTGCTTTGACCAAACTTTGAATGTCTGCATCTTGAGAAGAGAGGCTCCATTTTTCATGACTCAAAGTGTTTTTACGTTCATCTTGATGAGATCTTTGATTGGAGACCACTTTCACTAGATTTTGAAATGGTCAAACTTCTAGCTACAGATACTGTACTGACTTCCTTTCTTTGACCAAACTTTGACTGCTGTATCTTGAAAAGAGAGGCTCTATTTTTCAAAATTCAATTTGTTTTTAGGTTCATCTCGATGAGATCTTTGATTTCAGACCACTTTCACCAAATTTGGAAACGGTCAAACTTCTAGCTACGAATAATGTAGTGACTTCCTTAGTTTGACCAAATTTTGACCGTCCGTATCTTGAAAAAAGAGGCTCAATTTTTCAAGATTCAAGGTTTTTAGGTTCATCTCGACGAGATCTTTGATTTGAGACCACTTTCACCAGATTTGAAAATGGTCAAATTTCTAGCTAGTGATATTGTGCTGACTTCCTTACTTTGACCAAACTTTGACCATCCTTATCTTGAGAAGAGAGGCTCTATTTTTCAAGATTCAAGTTGTTTTTAGGTTCATCTCAATGAGATCTTTGATTTGAGACCACTTTCACTAGATTTAAAAACTATCAAACTTCTAGCTACAGACATTGTACTAACTTCCTTGCTTTGACCAAATTTTGACCATCTGTATCTTGAGAAGAGAGGCTCCATTTTTAAAGTTTCAAGGTGTTTTTAGGTTGATCTCAATGAGATCTTTGATTTGAGACAAATTTCACTAGATTTAGAAATGGTCAAACTTTTAGCTATAGACATTGTATTGACTTCCTTGCTTTGACTAAACTTTCACCATCCGTATCTTGAGAACAGAGGCTTCATTTTTCAAGATTCAAGGTTTTTTTAGGTTCATCTCAATGAGATCTTCAATTTGAGACCACTTTGATAAGATTTGAAAATAGTCAAACTTTTAGCTACGGACACTATACTGACTTTCTTGCTTTGACCAAACTTTGATCATCCGTATCTTGAGAAGAGATGCTCTATTTTTCAAGATTCAAGGTGTTTCTAGGTTCATCTTGATGAGATCTTCAATTTGAGACCACTTTCATCAGATTTGAAAACTGTCAAACTTTGAGCTACAGACACTATACTGACTTCCTTGCTTTGACCAAATGTTGATTGTTCATAGCTTGAGAAGAGAGGCTCCATTTTTTAAGATTCAAGTTATTTTTAGGTTCATCTCGATGAGATCTTCGATTTGAGACCACTTTCACCATATTTGGAAGTGGTCAAATTTTTAGCTACAGACATTGTACTAACTTCCTTGCTTTGACCAAACTTTGACCATCTGTATCTTGAGAAGAGAGCCTCCATTTTTCAAGATTCAAGGTGTTTTAAGGTTCATCTCAATGAGATCTTTGATTTGAGACCATTGTCACCAGATTTAGAAATAGTCAAAATTTTAGCTAAGGACACTATACTGACTACCTTTCTTTGACGAAAATTTGACCATCCATATCTTGAGAAGAGAGGCTCTGTTTTTCAAGATTCAAGGTGTTTTTAGGTTCATCTCAACAAGATCTTCGATTTGAGACCACTTTCACCAGATTTTTTAATGGTCAAACTTTTAGCTATGGACACTGTAATGACCTCCTTTCTTTGTCCAAACTTTGACCATCTGTATCTTAAGAAGAGAGGCTTCATTTTTCAAGATTCAAGGTGTTCTTAGGTTCATCTCGACAAGATCTTTGATTTGAGACCACTTTTACCTGATTTGGAAATGGTCAAACTTTTAGCTAGGGACACTGTATTGACTTCCTTGCTTTGACCAAACTTTGACCATCCGTATGTTGAGAAGAGAGACTCCATTTTTTAAGATTCAAGTTGTTTTTAGGTTCATCTCGATGAGATCTTTGATTTGAGACCACTTTCACCAGATTTGGTAATGATCAAACTTTTAGCTACAGACACTATACTGACTTCCTTTTTTTGACCAAACTTTGACCATTTGTATCTTGAGAAGAGAGGCTCTATTTTTCAAGATTCAAGGTGTTTTTAGGTTCATCTCAAAAAGCTCTTTGATTTGAGACCACTTTCACCAGATTTGGAAACGGTAAAACTTTTAGCTACGGACACTGTATTGACTTCCTTTCTTTGACCAAATATTTACCATCTGTATCTTGAGAAGAGATGCTCCATTTTTTAAGATTCAATGTGTTTTCAGGTTCATGTCAATGAGATCTTTGATTTGAGACCACTTTCACCAAATTTGGAAATGGTCAAACTTTTAGCTACGGGCACTATACTAACTTCTTTGCTTTGACCAAACTTGGACCATCCATATCATGAGAAGAGATGCTCTATTTTTCAAGATTCAAGGCATTTTTATGTTCACCTTGACGAGATCTTTGATTTGAGACCACTTTCACCAGATTTGGAAAGAGTCAAACTTTTCACTAGGGACACTATAGTGACTTCCTTTCTTCGACCAAACTTTGACTATCCATATCTTGAGAAGAGAATCTTTGTTTTTCAATATTCAACATATTTTTAGGTTCACTTGATGAGATTTTTTATTTGATACCACTTTCACTAGATTTGGAAATGGTCAAACTTTTGACTATAGACACTGTACTGACTTCCTTGCTTTGACCAAACTTTGACTGTCCGTATCTTGGGAAGAGAGGCTCCATTTTTTAAGATTCAAGGTGTTTTAGGTTCATCTCGACAAGATCTTCAATTTGAGACCACTTTCACCAGATTTGGAAATAGTCAAACTTTTAGCTACAAACTAACTTGCTTGCTTTGAGCAAACTTTGACCATCCGTATATTAAGAAGAGAGGCTCTATTTTTCAAGATTTAAGTTGTTTTTAGCTTCATCTTGATGAGATCTTCAATTTGAGACCACTTTCACCAGATTTGGAAATGGTCAAACTTTTAGCTACAGACATTGTACTGACTTCCTTACTTTGACCAAACTTTGACCTTCCATATCTTGAGAAGAGAGGTTCCATTTTTGAAGATTCAAGGTGTTTTTAGGTTCATCTTGACAAGATCTTTGATTTGAGGCCAATTTCACCAAATTTGGAAACAATCAAAATTTTCACTACGGACACTGTACTGACTTCCTTTCTTTGACCAAACTTTCACCGTCGATATCTTGAGAAGAGAAGCTCTATTTTTCAAGATTCAACATGTTTTTAGGTTCATCTCGATGAGATCTTTTATTTGAGACCACTTTCACCAGATTTGGAAATGGTAAAACTTTTAGCTACGAACACTGTACTGACTTCCTTACTGTGACCAAACTTTGACCATTCGTATCTTGAGAAGAGAGGCTTTGTTTTTCAAGATTCAAGGTGTTTTTAGGTTCATCTCAATGAGATCTTTGATTTGAGACCCCTTTCACCAAATTTGGAAATAGTCAAACTTTTAGCTACAGACACTATATTGACTTCCTTGCTTTAACCAAACTTTGACCATCCGTATCTTGAGAAGAGAGGCTCCATTTTTCAAGATTCAAGGTGTTCTTACGTTCATCTCAATGAGATCTTTGATTTGAGACTACTTTCACCAGATTTGGAAATGGTCAAACTTTTGGCTACAGACACCGTACTGACTTGCTTTCTTTGACAAAACTTTTCCCATCTATATCTTGAGAAGATAGGCTGCATTTTTCAAGACTCAAGGTATTTTTAGGTTCATCTCAATGAGATCTTCGATTTGAGACCACTTTCACTAGATTTGGAAACACTCAAACTTTTAGCTACTGACATTGTACTGACTTCATTTCTTTAACCAAACTTTGACTATCTATATGTTTAGAAGAGAGGCTCCATTTTTCAAGATTCAAGGTGCTTTTAGGTTCATCTCGACGAGATCTTTGATTTGAGACCACTTTCACAAGATTTGGAAATGGTCAAAATTTTAGCTACAAACACTGTACTGACTTCCTTGCTCTGACCAAAATTTTACCATCCATATCTTAAGAAGAGAGGCTCCATTTCTCAAGATTCAAGGTGTTTTTAGGTTCATATTGATGAGATCTATGTGTGAGAGTTTGTGACCTACAACACAACACTTCAATAAGAGATTATATCACTTGTTAGAATTCTAATCAAACAATTTCAAGAAACTAGTAAGTGAAGTCATCTTATTGCTCTCTAGTTAGTGCAAATGTGAAATAAGGGTTTTCAGTTCTCAGATTTGACCCTTAAACAGTGAAAATCTACACTAAAATGAGGGACTCAATACAATATGTATGAAATGAAGCTAGATATAAAAAATTCTCCATAATTGAGCATGAAAACATAAATTCTTTACTAGATAACCTAATTGAAAGATTTCTTAATTAGCTAGAGCATGAAATGAAAGCATTAAAGTTTAAGAACAACTATCAAATTCAAATCATTAGTAAGTGTAAATTCCAAGTATGAGAGCTCAATAATCCAAGGATTATGAATCCTCAAAATTCAAGCATGTAGAAGTCCAAGTATTGAGAAGAAGAAAATAGGTTTTTGAAAGTTCTCTTTTATAGAAGATTGAAGGAATTGAACGGTTGAGATGCATTTGTGAGGAGTAGTTGAGATGCATCTTCACTTGATCCTTGATCCATGTGAGAGCTTCTTAATCATTAAGGTGTGTTTGTTGTGTTTGTTTGATTTAAGAGGTATTTATGATTTTTTTTATTTAATAACTCTAGCCATGCATTTAGTTAGATTGAATTAATTAAATAGTCCTAGAGTTATTTGACTTGATTTTTCTTGAAACCTTAGTGATAAATGCTTGATTTAGGATTTGATTGATTTTATTGAATTGTTGGGATTTATGTTAATGATCAAGAATCAAATTAACATAATCAAGGTTATATGCCGAAATAAGGGCAAATAGGGGCTTAGGTTCTATTAGCCCAATTTTGGGTGATTACATTTGCCCCTCTTTGAATTGCTTTATAAATAGCATAGGGATTCAAAGAAAATTTGATTCAAAGCATGATCTAGGAGATTTAGAGAGCAGTGAGAACTACTTTGAACTCAAGTGATTTAGAGAGCAATGAGGACCACTCTAAAAGATTTAGAGAGCAGTAATGAGAACTACTCTAAATTTGAGAATTATGAGCTTGATCGAACAAAATCCTACTTGACTTGAAAGCTATCAATTATAAACTTGATTGAACAAGAATTGACATTATCGATTCTGAGCTTGATTGAATGAAGACCGATAAGAAAGTTCTGAGCTTAATCGAAAGAAATCCTTCTTGATTAGAAACTATCAATTTCGAACTTGATTAAACAAGAATTGACACTATCGATTTCGATCTTGATTGAATGAAAACCGATAGGAGATTTTGAAAACAATTTTCAGTTGAATTTGATCATGATGACAAGTAACCAATTTGATTTGAAGCGATAACATTGATCAATGTCGTAAAGATTAACAACCTCAACTGGATTGAAGAAAACTGTCATGCCCCTGGTGTTAAATAATTTGATTCAGAGCATTGGATTTTGGTATGATGATGCCCCCTCAGGCCCAAAATTTGGAACAAATTTGAATAAAATCATTAGTTTCAAGCATTTAGAAATAATTGTGGTGATTAAAATGATCTTGGATCAAGCGAAGATCGGTTGGAAAGTGTTTTCAAGCTATTTAGATCAATTTTAGTGCCCTAGAAGCACTGTTTGACCAAGTTTGACCAAAAATTTGAGAGAGTTGACCAAGTTTGACTGATGTTTAAGTAATATCTTGGCATTAAAATTTGATGCTTTAGTGAGAAAATCACTTTTTTATAGCTTCTGGCAAGCTTTGTGTGCATTAATTGCGCTCTATTCAGCTAACTAAACTTTGACTATTGTTGATCATTGATTTGGTTGAAAATTATTGCTGTACTAATTTGCCTTGTGCACGGTATCTTTTCTACTAAATTTTCCCCTGTTTGACTATAATTTGACCATGTTTGACTTCTGCATTATGAAAGTTGACTTTTCTTTGGAACTCTATTTTTATTGCATCTGGGTGATACAAATCACCTGTTTTGATTTCGGTCCCAATATTAAGCCTCTGTGATGTCTAAGAATTAATTTCCTCTTCGGGTTCTAGGGCCCCCAAGAGGCTTAAATAGGTCAAAAAGTCAATTTTTACTATTCATTTTCACTTTTACCCCTTTGAATTTTATTGAGCTCTGAGCGAGAATGGTGTTCCCAGTGGAGAAGCATCAATTCAAGATGGCCAGGCAACATGACCGACCGAGGCATTACGCACCACCTGTGAGTACTCGTTAACAAACCCTATCAATTTGAAAATTTTAAATTTCACACATTTGTAGGCATTTTATAGCCAATTTGATTTTGAATCGCATCTCGGATGTGGGATCGCGTCCGATCAAACCCATGTTGCATCCTGCATCTTAGATCACATTCAAGATTTCCCGAATCACACCCCTTTGGGTTGCATCCGGTGAAATTTGAATAAGTTTAAAGCTTTTTGTACTTTTTGAATAACAGAGTCGTATCTGGCATCCCAGATTTCTCAATCCACATCCGAGATTTCCTAGCTCGCTTTTAGTTTTTTGGTCGCATCCTAGATTTCTTGATTTGCATCTGAGATTCTTGGATCACTTTTGGTTTTTTTGTCATTTTGATCCAAGTACACTTGTTTTTCTAAACTTTGAGCAATTTTTCGGTCAATTTCCTTTGTCTAATATTGAGATAGTGCCCTTATTTTCTATTGTGAAGACTGATTTTGATGTCATGTCATTTAGATCACCGAGACCAATCTAGGTGCTAGCATTGCATAATCAGTTGACCTAGGAGGATTAACATGTAGTGCTAAGTTGTAGTTGATGGAGTTTGGTGCATTTACCTAATATTTAGGTGAATCGTGGCCTTTTGACTACACTGTCAGAGCAATGGCACTTTGAGCATAACACCTTTCACCTACCCACCGGTGAGATGACTTTTACGCCAGAGGACATGTGGCAGATTCTATATGTTTATGTCCAGGGCACTCGGATAGAGTATGAGGCATTTGGGACTACGGTGATTGCTGATGCTAGGAGGGTGTTTTAGGATGATACCATTATAGGCGATACTTGAGTTGGGATCGCATGGTCGCCAACTATGCCCCTCTTCTCGTATACTTAGCTAGCTTGATAGGTGGCTTGTTGATGTCTGATCGGGGTCAGCACAACTTTATGTGTGGCTGGTCGAGAGTGACTGATCAGATGATTCAGAGCCTTGGGAGATATGCCTGGGGTAGTTGTATCTTAGCTCACATGTATCATGAGCCCATGAGATAGTTTATCAACACTCATGGTCTTTGACTGTTGGGAGTGTAGTTTTGCAGATTTGGGCATGGGAGCACATCCCCGTGACCCAACCTATTGTTGATAGGCACTGTGATGCTAGATTGCCATATATATTCATGTATTCTAGCCTTATTCAGTAGCCCCACCTGGGCAAGTTGGATTACTAGCATCATCTTCTAGATGATGTCACTGAGGTAGTATGGAGGTCGTATCTAAATTGTGAGGCTTGGCCTTCATATGCTAGGAAGATGCCTTATTTCTTTTAGACCAGATATCTTGTCGGCCACACTGGATATATTGTTGAGCAGTTTTTTATTACTTGGGTATGTTGAAAGTATGGTCGAGTACAGGGTATGTCTCATGAGACATGTTTATATGCTCGTTTCAGGAATGAGGAGGCCTAGTGGGGAGCCCAATTAGTTTTTGAGATAGCAGTTCATGAGATCTCCTAGATGGATCATGTTGACTGGGACTATTAGGTAGATGTCCGTGATGCTGTTGTTACAAATGAGTATCATGCTCATTATCTTAGTGTGGACAATGGCTTTTGAGGATACCTATTTTGAAAGTTTTCAAACCAAACAAAGATTTAAATTTTAATCTAGCATGAAATCAATCCAAAACAAAGAAACTCTAAGCTAAGCCACCTCAGATTGAGCTTAAACAGGTGCACCCAAGCACTGTTTGATTTGCTCTTGCTTAAGGGGATGTGGGTGTGCTCTCTATTCACATGGAGCATGTTCCTTATGCATTTTAGAATGGATTGAGATCCATGAAAACCTCATAAATGACACAAAATAGGTATAGAACACCTGATTTGCCTCTAAAGCCTCAAGGATCCAAATGATGTTGAAATGAAGATTAAGCTACATGATGTTTATGCTAAGATTGATTTTAGACCAAATAGAGATGTGATATGATGCTATATGCTATGGAGAACAATGAAAGAAACTATGTTAATACATTATTGCTAAGCCATGATCTGTTCTAAGAAAGCTTGGAAATGATGAAAAACTAACAATTAGTATTGATTATGCTAAAGCTAGCAGTAAAAGAGCATGATAACAATGCATGAGAATGAAAGCTAAGCTAATGAATTGCTCTTGGAAGAGGGAGCATTTATAGGATTTCCTAAGGGCTTGGGTAGGAAGAATGAGTGGCTAGGATCAAAATCCTTAAGAGAGGCCAAGATTCATTCAAAGGGGAGCACATGGATTGTGCTAGTTCAGGGCCCCCTCCTTGTGACAAGTGTCACAAGGGCATTGGGTTGAAAGATGGGAGGGATGTGCATAATTTGGAAAATGTGCCTAAGGTCAAAGGGTGTAAGAAAGGGGTGAGGGGCTTCTTAAATGCATCATAAATGCATGTAAGAGGGATAAGAAGGCTTTAAATGCATTTAATGCATGTAAGAGAAGCTTCTAGAAGTTTGCTGACTTTGGGTTAAGCTTAGGAGTTGGCTAACCTTGGTTAGGGAATGTGACAAGGTTAGGGGGGGGATTAGGATTAGGATTAATATTTAATCTTAATTAAATATTCTTGAGTTGGGATTAGGGTTAAGAAATGATGGGATTAGTCTTTAATCAAAATTAAAGAAGGATTAGAAGATTCTGGAAGAGGTTAGTGGTCTTAAGGAAATTGGCCAAGTTTTGGGCAAAAAATAAATAAATAATTTATTTTGGGATTTTTTGTCAATTTATTAATTAAATAATTAATAAAAAAGGAGATAATGTTTAAATAAGATTTAAACATTTTTGGGAGGGATTCCTTAATTAAGTATTTTTAATTAAGATAAAGGGATTTAATGGCATAAAAATAAATAAATTAATTAAATAAATAAATAATTAATAAATGATGATGTCATCAGGGATTTTTCAGAAAATAAAAATACTTTATTTTCTAAAGGATTTTTAGGTGTCTACACTTAGACATCCATATCCCAGGTTCATTTCTCCAAAGGATGCCATCCCACGTATTGAGGATGCTCTAGATTATGACCCTAATGATGACATTGGTAGCTGGGGCTAAGTTGCATGAGGTGTTGACAGGGAGAGAGGGTGAGATGGAGCCTGTGGAGGGAGAGGAGATAGAGATGGAGCACGCGGAGGTAGAGGGGAGGGTGGAGATGGAGGAGATGATAGGGGTGGTGGTGGTGCGGTAGGGAGAAGCATACGGTGGACATTTGGGGGAGAGTCTAGTCAACAAAGGTAGCAGAGAGGGAGGGTTACTCCTCCTAAGAGGGATATAGGACCATTGTTGCATAGGGACACACATGCACAAAGAGCTATAGGAGGAGATCAGGATCAACCATAGCAGTAGGCACCTTAGGATCCTCCTACATGTGGTGATGGAGATAGGCTATCACAATGTGTGCAGGAGAGAGCTGCATTGAGATTAGAGTTGGTGACCCTCCAAGCCCAGTTATCAAAGTGGGATGCATAGTTGGTACTTTTGAGGGTAGAGAGGGACACACAAATAGCATAGTAGAGAGCACATAGAGATACCCAATTAGCATAGCTAATAACAACTAGTGAGACACAAATAGCACAACTGAGGGCACGTAGGGATACACAGCTTGCGTAGCTGAGAGCCGAGAGAGACAAATATGTGCACACTACCAACCACTAGGGATAGAGGGAAACCTATTATTTCACATTGTATTGTGTTGCGGTTCGTGCTGCCCAGAGAGCTCCTCTTTATTCAGTTATTGCACAGCAGTTTGAGGGAGCCATGCCTCCTCCACCACCACCTAGCAGAGTAGATGCACCCCCTCCTAATCCTCCTGTAGAGGATGAGGGGGCCAGTGAGGTTTAGATCTCATGATGTTTATTCATATTTTTATCCCCTAGAAATATTGTACTATATTAGATATCTTGTACTTGTACCATTTTTTATCAATGCACTTTCTCATGTCTGATGGACTTTATACTTGTTGATACTCTGATCCACTGATGTTTTGATATTCTGATGTTGACACTTTGATCCTTTTTGATGGACATTCTTGATATTCTGTTATGGATATTTGTGATATTCTGCTATGATGATATATTGATGCTCTTGCTGATTTTGCCATGGATTCTTTTATCTGATTCATCTTGTTCTCTATCTCTGATATCTGATCTCTGATGGTTTTAATTTATGCACATGTTGGATATATGATATTTTTTTTATACCTTGGATATTGATGTGATTGTCATACTTGGTCAAGATTAGATTAGGTGATGATAAAATGACATCATAATATATTTCACTGATATATGCTCATGTTTTTGTTATTTTCAAAGTTTTAATGAATGTATGGATGTATGAGATGTATTGCGATGCAATGTATGGACATCTCACTTTTATTTATGTATGGATGATCATGGATGCAAAATGCAAATGGATTTATGATATGAAATGGATTTATGAATGTAAATGGATATCATTGATTTATACTCAATCATCTTAGTTTTAGTTCCTTTATGATTTCATGATAAACTTGGTCACACATGTCAAATGGTTAATGTTTCCAAAATTTTCAGCTCATATTAAAATATTTTAGATAGATTCTCAGCTTATATCAATGTTTCAAATAGTTGAATCCACACTTTCATGCTTATGAAAGATTAAAATGAATGCAACTATATTAAAATGAATGCAATTTAAAAATGAATTTTAATGCAACTAAAGATAATGAAATGCATCTAAATGAACCTAATGTAAATTAATATGATATGCATTTAAAATGAACCTTAATGCAATTAAGATAAAATACACCTAGACTAAGACACCTAGGACGGTCACTGTTTATTCAAAGTGGGTTGTTTATCATCATAGAGCCTTTGTTAGCGGGACCTCATTAGGAAAGTGCAATTTTCACCAATAGATTTAGCAATCCTGAAAATATGAATACATCCTTTTTATTCACCATGTTGAAATATAACCTAAACATTAAAGAGCATAGCTAGAATTTTTTGTGAGTTACTTCCTGTTTAATATAAACCATTTATTTTCTAGTGCATAATGTGTAAATGTATACCCGAAAAGACCTTTCATTTTGTGTTCATATCCTAAGGTATAACCTGATTTACCATGCACTTTACTAGGAAGTAATTTATCATTGTTAGTTTTAAATAGGCAAGGAAATAGATCCAACCTCACTAAGGTTTTCATAGGAAATAGGTTGAGGTATACATGGCATTCCAATCATGATGGAGGCACTTATAGTAGACACTCATTCCCCATGATTACCTCAGATCATTGGATTTATTACCACAAATAAAAGACAAAGAAAATGCTATGGCCCCCCCAGTCCTTGTTTCTCTAGTCCAAAGACATCATCAAGTCACTCAAGGAAACATAAGAATCAGAAATTGATAATAAGAAAAATTTCTTTATCCTTTAGCATGATCATTGTATTTGCATAAAAAGAAATAGACAGTTGTGATTATAGTGTTGAAAAATAATTTTGATTAATCTTGCAAACACATGCATAATAATTATTATCAATCAAAGATTCATTTATTTATCCAAAAGTTGTTTTACCTATTTTAGTGTTTAGAAACACTCTTTTCATCATGACGTTGTGTTGAGAAACACATTTTAGTCCAGCTGGTTGGTGTTTAAAAGTACCATTGTTTGTAGTTTATTGTCAATTGAAGATGAGGGTGGTATTGAAAAATACCATTGTTTGTAGTTTATCATCAATTGAGGACTCAATCATCTTGTCAACATGTCTGGTCTTGATCAAATGCCCCCTAGGAAAACCAGTTTACCTAGGACCCTAATGTGGATAGATTCCAAACTTAGGAAGACACATCTTTGGATAGTTCATTTCTGGATTTGGTGCGTCATGAAAGTGACTGAGGGATATATACAAACTGATATTTACAGTGGCCAAATGCGCAAGCATTGTCTTGATAGATAGAGCGTCAATTACAAGTAGCACCTTTTTACCAGGTTTTCACCACTTGGCAACAATTTTATTCTATTTTTTCTATCATGGCGCCTGTTTACCAGGTTTTCACCAAGACACTTTTTATCTTTTCCAATTTTTTTGTTCTTTTTTATTTTCCATTGTTTTTTATTTTTTTTAGGATCCATATTTGTTGTTTTTGAACTTTTTTCAGGACTCTTTTCATTGTACAGGAGCTACCTCCAGAATGTCAGGCATAGAACCTTTTCAGATGTAGAGTATTGATTGGATCTAGTAAAACATCTCCTTCAGGCATAGCTAATTGATAGGCTCCTGATCCAAATGTTGCTGTAATGAGAAAGGGACCCAATCAGTTGGGTTTAAACTTCCCTTTTTGCTCTTGATTCTGTTGATTCTTAGGATTTTCTATTAGGACTAGATCTCCTACCTAAAAACTTCTTGGTTTTACCTTCTTGTTGTATCCTCTTGACATTCTCTTTTGGTAAGCTTTGAGATTATCAAATGCCTATTGCCTACGCTCATCTAGAAATCCAAGCTCTTGCAGTCAAGAGATTCTATAGTCCTCATCACTGACTAGATGTTTCAATGATACTCTTAGTGATGGAATCTCTACCTCAACTAGTAATACTACCTCTGATCCATAAACTAGTACAAAAGGAGTTGCGCTAGTTGGAGTTCTTATGCTTGTTCTATAAGCCCAAAATGTTGGATTGATTTTCAAATGCCAATCCCTTCCTAATTTGTTTACTATCCTATGCAATATTTTTAGAATGTTTTTGTTTGATGCTTCAACCTGTTCATTACCTTGAGGGTAATAGATCGAGGAACAGTGCTGAGTGATTTTGAATTGAAGACATAGCTCATCTATGTCTTTGTTCTTGAATTGACCCCCATTGTCAATCACAATCGATGAGGGTATGCCATAACAACAAATGATATAATTCAAGATAAACATGGAAACTTGTTTTCTAGTTGCATTGGACAGTGGGACAGCCTCCACCCATTTTGTGAAATACTTAGTTGTGGTGATGATGTATTTATGTCCATTAGATGAATTTGGGTAAATCTGACCAACCAAATCAAAGCCCTACTACTGAAATAGCTAATGTGTTATGAAAGGAATTATCTCTCTAGCTTGTGCATGTATCAGGTTGCCATGGATTTGGAATTTCTTACAAGATTTTGCAAAGTGGATAGCATCTTTCTCCATAGTGGGCCAATAATACCCAACTCTTAAAAGTTTCTTAGCTAACGAAAAACCATTTGAGTGTGATCCACACACACCTTCATGAAATTATTTTAATACATGATTAGACTCGTCATGTTCTAAAAACCTAAGAAGTGTTCCATCTAGAATATGTCTAAACAAGTCATTAGCGATGATTATGTAATGTGATGCCACTCTTATGAGGGATCTCTTTTTATTTCTAGAATAGCCTTTGGGAATTGTTTGGTCTTTAAGATAGGAATAGATATGGGTGTATCTAGATAACACTTGGGTTTCCAGGGCACAAACAATTTGGGATTCAGGTGAGTCATAAGCTAGGAAAGGGAGTTCTTTCACTAGGAAGTCATAGCAAAATTGGCATTCTTCCAATTGTAACATGGATGCTAAAGTAGCCATCGCATCGGCTGCTCTATTCTCTGATCTTGGAATTTGTTGAAATGTAATGAAGAAAAAGTACTTTTTCAAGTCATCCACCATTTTTTTGTAAGGCATTAGCTTTTCGTCCTTAGTCTAATAGTCACCATTGACTTGATTGATAATGAGTTGCGAGTCTCCATAGATGTGTAACTCAACAATTTTCCATTCTATGGCCAGCTTAAGCCCATTCACAAGAGTTTCATACTCTGCTATATTGTTGATGCATGGAAAAATCATTTTGTATGCTTTGGGAATTTTATATGGTGTGATGAATAAGCATCCAAATCCTAATCCTTGTTGTGTGAAGGAACCATCAAAGTAAATTTTCCAGGGATGTTATGTTAAGTGCATGATAGATTCATTTGGAAACTCCACAATAAGGGCTTGTCATCAGTTAATGGTGTCTTTGCAAGTTGAGCAACGATCAGTTATTCCTTAATAGCTTTTCTTTCCACATACTCATTATCAAATTCACTTAGGATTAAGACCCACTTAGCTAGTCTTCCTGTCAGCATTGCTTTGTTCAGTAAGTACTTAAGTGGATCAATTTTAGCTACCAGCTTCACCTTGTGTGCTAACATGTAGTGTCTAAGCTTTTGAGATGTGAACACGACTACTAAGCATGCCTTCTCAACTATTGAATAGTTCATCTCAAATGTCACCAAAGTTCTACTGATTTAATATATATCTCTTTCTTTCTTAGTCTCATCCTCTTATGCAAGTAATACCCCTAATGATGTATTTGTAGCTGATATGTAGAGAAATAGAGGTTCTCCATAAATTTGTGCCATTATAATAGGAGGATTCATCAGATATTTCTTAAATTGGGTAAAATTCTCTTCACATTGCTCATCTCAAGTGAATGTGGTTCCTTTCCACATCAACTTTGTGAAAGGTTGTGCTTTGTCTGCCAACTTAGATATGAACCTTCTTATGGATTTTAGCTTGCCTTGTAGTGTTCTCATTTGACTAATGTTCCTTGGTGGTTGCATCTCTAGAATAGATTTTACTTTTCCTGGATCCACTTCAATTCCCTTCACTAAAAATATGAATCCTAACTATTTTCCAGATGACACGCCAAATGCACACTTTTTAGGATTAAGTCTTAACTGGAACTATTCCATTCTATCAAAGATCTTCCTTAGGTCTTCTATGTGTGTAGATCTTATCTTTGACTTAGCCAAGGTTTCATCTACATAGTCTTCCATGTTCTTATGCATCATGTCATGGAATATAGTGGTCATTTCTCTTTGATAAGTGGCACCTATGTTCTTTAGACCAAATGGCATTACATTCTAGCAATAGGTCCCCCAAGCACATGTGAATGCTATTTTCTCTTGATCCTCAGGAGTAATTTTGATATGATTATATCCTAAAAATCCATCCATTAATAAATACATTTCATATCTAGTTGTTAGATCTACAATCATATCAATGTTTGGAAGTGGGAAATCATCTTTAGGGAAATCCCTATTGAGATCCCTAAAGTTTGTGCACACTCTTATGGATTTTTCTGCCTTAGAAATAGGAACTATGTTTGATATCCACTCCACATAATCAATAGCTCTAATGAATCCAACTTTCAACAATTTTTCCAATTCTACTTTTACTAGAAATGCCACATGTGGGTTCATCTTTCTGAGTTTTTGCTTCACTAGTTTTACATTTGGTGAAATAGACAAATAGTGCATGATTAAGTCTATGTCCAATCCAAGCATATCCAAATAAGACCAAGAAAAATTGATCTTCTTTTCTTTGAAGAAATTACTGAATTGGATCTTTTCATCTTCTGCCAATGACTGAGCAATGTGAACTAGTTGAGGAGCTTCTATTGTTCCCAGATTAATGGGTTGTGTAGGTTCAATCAAAATTGATGATCTTTCTTGAAAGTGATCTAGGAGGATATCAATAATCCCATCCTTTGGTGCCTCTAGGAGGTTTTCACCATCAAATATGTCCTTTTATTTTTCTCTTTTAGGATCTGATACTGCCACTAGGTGGTTTTCACCATCAAATCTCTTGTTCTTTTTGTTTTTCATTTTGAGACTGAGAAACTTGATATCCTCTTCAGTCATAGTTTCTCTCTTTACACTGGTGGAAGAAATTAAGGAATCACAAGCATTAAGATAATAGGCTATGGAATAGTCATTGTCAAAATATAATAGGCTTGTGTTTGTAGGTTCATCCTAGTCTATCAAGTCAGGGTATTTCAAGGACAAATATTCAGTAGGCTCAAGAGACAACATCGCGTTATTATCGACATTATTAACTTGCAAGATGTCATCTATTAAGTTTTCCTCTAAATAGATGTTAGGATTATTAGAGTCATGTTTGTTATTATTAGAGTTCATGTTAATGTTATGTAAATCTAACTCTAGTGATCTAAGATTTTAACTTTCTCCCTTTTCAGTTAAGACTCTAGGTGCAAATTTGTGTATCACATCCCCTTCTATGTCCATGGTAGCATCAGAAAGGATATCCCATGCATACTCATGTGAGTCCACTTTACTATCATCTGAAACTCCCAAGAAATGAGAAATAGTCATGGGCACTCCTTCCTCTTCAGGATCATGGATCTCTTCTTCTTGCAATATTTCTTGCGGAGGTTCCTCATCAAAATGAGGTGTTTCATCAATAATACTCTATTTTTCTTATTCTATGCTAGGTTATCTTATTTGTTCCTCTTCTGGTTCTTGTTCAATGTTGGTACCACTTTCTGATAGTAGGTCTCATTATAATAGCAGAAACATTTCATAGGCAATAGGTTGTCCTTCTACTTCTTCTTCATCATCTGAGTCTCCTAATCTATCAAATATAGGACCACATTTTTCTACAAGATGAAATCTTGCTTCTCTAAAACCCAATCTAGTCTTGTCTTTAGGATTTATGAAATCCATGTGTAGGGGTTCTAATAGTCCTTTGTTGTGTTGTCCCAATGGTCCTTTTCCTTTGTAACCCATCTGTTTCATGATCTCATATCCCTTTCCATATTTGTCAAGAGTTATTTCCACATGTTTTACATTTCCATCATCTTCATTTTCTTTGTAAAGCCATTGAAAAATAGCATTTTCTTCATTTTCTTATTCAAGGGAAATTTTTTCTTTCACCATTCTGGTTCCCTCATGTATAGTTAGAGCACTACCATTGGAAGGTGTAAATATTGATGAAGGTCTTCCTTGTGTTCTAGGAGATATGGGAAGATTTGTTAAAGACATTGCAAGGTATATCTTGTATTCTCCCATGCTTGTTTCTTAGGTGTTGATCTTTTTAGTAAAGCTTTTCAAAACCATTTCTATGGATGTTTCCACTTTGTGAGAGCTTTCTTTGTTATGAGGAACCATGCTTTCTACTTGCTTGAGATTATTGCAAGAGTATGTAGTATCTGCTAGAATAGTGACCTCCACTCCATTGTGAGGAAATTTTAGACATTGATGGTAAGTTGAAGGCACATATTTCATTGAGTGTATCCATGGTCTTCCAAGAAGAATGTTGTAAGCAAGGGGGAGATAAAGAACTTTACATAGGACATCTTTCTCCACTGGTCCCACTCTGATAGGTAAAACAACTAATCCTTTGGATGATCTCTTTTCTTCATCATAAGCCTTGATGGTTATCTTTCTCCTAGTATTAATTGCATGTTCTGAGAAACCCAACTTTTTTATCAAATTGTATGTGTAAATGTTCAAACCAATGCCTCCATATATCAAGACACGTTTAACTTGATGTTTATGAATAAGCACTTATAAATGTAGAGGTTGGTTATGTGGTTGGCTCAATGATATGTCATCCTCTTCAGAAAAAGATAGGTAATGTGGGGAATTCAAGTGACCAACCATAGCTTGGAATCTATCCACATCTAGATCTTTTGGTATATTGGTGCTAATCAGGGCTTGATCAAGAAGCTCCCTATGACTAGGGAAGATTTTCAAAAACTCTAGGATAGATATTTGAGTGGGTTTCTTTTGTAACTGATCCACAAGATTAAAATTTGGTGGTAATATTGCTTGCTTAGATGTTGTTGTTGTTGTAGCTGGTTCTTTAGATGTTGAAGCCCCTTTGAGAGTGATCTTAGCTTAACTTTATGTTACAACATTGGAAGATTTAGTCTTTTTTTTAACTCCTTTTAGAATGATCATATTGATGGAATTATCATATTGTTCCACCAAGGAATTACATTGTCATTATCAGAATATGTGTAGTTGATTTTGTTACTCTTTGAAGATTCTCTTTTCTCATAGTTATGTAATGGTGTTTGAAATGCTTTATGGTCATTTTTTGTGTGATGTCCATCTACCTTGACTTTTCCTTCTTCAATCAAATCTTGGATGACATAGCTCAACTTCATACAATTGTTGGTCTTGTGTCCCTTGTTATGGTGAAAATCAAAGTAATCGTTATTGTTCCACCACTTGGGTTTGTCTTCTGGATCCCAAGGTTTGGAATCAAGAATTGTAATGATTTTGTTATCCACAAGTGACTTTATAACCACTTATAGGATGTCTCCCAATGGTGTAAATTTTCTCTTAGGCCTTGGTGCCCAAGGTTCTCTTCGAGCATGAGGTTTATTGAAAGTATTGTTTGTCATTGGCGTCACAGTAGTGTTAGGATTAACAAGGCAGAAATAACAATTATGTGCAAATATAACCAATATTAGAAAAAAATAAACCACATAGAAAAGAACACAAGACAAAGATTTAATGTGGTTCACCCAATCCCTGGGCTACATCCACCAACAGTGAGTCCAATATTATTATTATCCAGTGATTACAACTTGATTACAATCCGTAATCCCTTACAACTCAATTCTGCCACAAGTACTAAAATCATACATCATAATGAAATCCCTAACCCTAAGCCAATATAACAAGGCTTATTTCAGTTAACAAGTTAACCCTAAAATACTTGACAAGTCAACCTAAGAAAAGGCTTGATGAGTCAACCTAGGGAAATGTTTGATGTGTCAACTCAAAAATGCTTGACGAGTTAACCCCAAAAATTTTTGCGTTCAATACACTACCTGATGTGGATGCCCCTGAGATTTTCCTATGAATTTTCTCACTCAATATAACACCAATAACATCATCAAACTTTAGGGTATTAGAACCAGAAATAGAATTACTAACAACCATTACCAAGCCATTCTAGCTTTCTGGCAAAGAACACAAAATCAAGAGAGCCCTAACCTCTTCATCAAAAGTAATTTTAATTGAGGCTAACTGAATTGTAACCAAGGATAACTTTAGTGGTGAATATTCACCAATTGGTGAATTTCACTCATTGGGGACCAAAAATTTGGTGAAAAAAATTAGACTTTCAAGGTGGCCATGTCGCCCGCACTTTATAAAAATTGGGTCCCATGCATTGGAAAATCGCCAATAGTGACATGGAATTATTTTTATTTCAGTGATGACTTCACCAATCAAATTAATTTTTTCACATAATAAATTTAATATTTTCACCTACAATTTCCCAAGCTTGTCTTAATCGATGGTCATATTCGCCAATATGCAGTGAAAATTTAAGTTAGAGTATAGGTGAAGTACAAAGATTTGACATGTGTCTCTATTTCGGAGACTTTCAATGAAATGTTATGGCTTTTAAAACTTTGGTCCAAAATAGATTGACACATGTCTCTATTTTAGAGACTTTTGGGGGAATGGTTGTGTCCTTTAAAAGCTTGGCACGAAATAGAATTCCTGCCATTGGTCTCAAATCATCAAACAATTACAAAAAGTAGGGTTATCTCTTGTCAGAAGATGTAAAATTAACTCAGAGTACCTTCATAAAATAATAAAAGTCATTTTAGCTTCTAGGGGTGCTGCCCCCAAAAACCCCCATGGGGGCGCTACCCCTCGACCCCGCCCTGTACCATGACAAGGAGCGCCCCTGTCAAATAATGATGATTTCTAGGTATAGGTTTTTGTCATCATGATTTTCTTCAATAACGAAGGATTTGCCAATATTTTATAGAATTTTCATATAATTGAAAAAAAATCGCTAGTACAAATAATATTTTTCCTTTCAAATTAAAAAAATTTGCCAACAATATTATTTCTTTTTACCCAAAATAATGTAGGATTCGCCAGGGTTTTATACTTTTTCTAGGGAGGGGGTTTCTTAAAGTTTTCCCTGTTGTAACTATATTAAACTCATTCAAATGATCAGTGACTGATCCACCTTCTACCATTTTCATATTAAATAAATGCTTCATAAGAAATACCTTGTTTGAAGCTGAAGGCTTTTCATACAACTTCACTAGGGCATCCATCAGATCTTTATCTTTCATTGCTCCAGTAATATTGAATGCAACCGATTGTGCCATGCATAAACGAATACTCCCCAGTGCCTTCCTATCCAAAATATCCCAATCTTCCTAAGACATTGTTGCCTCTTTCTTGGCTATTCCCTCTAATGACCGCCATAGATCCTTCTAATATAGATAGTCCTCAATTGGTATCTTCCATAACTAGAAGTTCTACCCATTAAACTTATCAACCTTTAGCCTACCCTCATCTTCCATTTCTCCCACTTAACCAAGAGACTCTCCCACTAACTCGTGAGACCTACTTCAGAGAATAGATGAAAGAATGAATGAAATAACCTCGCTCTGATACCACTTGTTAGGATTAACAAGGTAGAAATAATAATTATGTGCCAATTTAACCAATATCAAGAAATAATAAACCACACATAAAAGAACACAAGACACAAAGATTTAACATGGTTCACCCAATCCCTAGGCTATGTCCACCAACAACAAGTCCAATATTATTATTATCCAGTGATTACAACCTGATTACAATTCGTAATCCCTTACAGCTCAATTCCACTGCAAGTACTAAAATTATACATCATAATGAAATCCCTAACCCTAAGACAATATAACAAGGCTTATGTCAGTTAACAAGTTAACCCTAAAATACTTGACGAGTCAACCTAAGAAAAGGCTTGACAAATCAACCTAGGTAAATGTTTGCCGTGTCAACTCAAAAATGCTTGACGAGTTAACCCCAAAATAAATAAAAAAGTGTACAGTACTTTCCTAGATAGTACTTTCTTGATCAGTCACCACAAGCTAACAATCTCCCACTTGGGGACTAATCAGACTCCACACCAAACAAGAATCTCCCACTTGGAGACTGATCATGTAGCTAAACTACTACCCTATGAGGCTCCCACTAGATCCAACCACCTTGGACTCAACTGTCCCTTTATTTTGTTCAATCTAGTAGACTAATCGAAGTTGAACAAGAGTTCAACTTCTCCCTTGTTACTACCTTTGTAAACATATCTGCTAGATTATCATCTGTATGTATCTTTTCCATCTTTAACTTCCCATCATCCAAAACTGACTGAATGAAATGGTACCACAATTGTATGTGTTTTGTCTTTGAGTGCAAAGTAGAATTCTTTGCAAGATGAATGGCACTTTGGCTATCTGTATGCAGAAAATTATCCATCTGAGTATGTCCCAATTCTTCCATGAAGAATTGAAGCCATATCATCTCCTTGGCTGCCTTTGTAGCTGAAACATACTCTGCCTTTGTAGTGGATAAAGAAACCACCTTTTATAGTCGAGAAATCCAACTCACTGCTCTGATACCATTTATTATGATTAACAAGGTAGAAATAACAATTATGTGCAAATATAACCAATATTAGAAAACAATAAACCACATAGAAAAGAACACAAGACACAAATATTTAACGCGGTTCACCCAATCCCTGGGCTATGTCCACCAATAGTAAATACATAACTTGTAGTACTCCTCCTGCTATCTATATCTCCTGCTAAATCTGAGTCAACATAGCCTTGTACAGTAGTATTAGAACCCTCAAAATGTAAACACTTACTAGATGTACCTCTCAAATATCTAAGAATCCATTTGACTACATTCCAATGCTCAATACCAGGGTTACTCATATATCGGCTAACGACTCCAACTACGTGTGCAATATCTAGCCTAGTACATACCATAGCATACATTAAACTCCCTACAGCTAAAGCATAAGGTACCTTATACATTTTAGTCTCTTCTTCTGGTGTCTTGGGACACATATCTTTAGTCAATTTCAAATGACCAAGCAAAGGTGTGCTGACAGCTTTGGCATTCTCCATAGAGAAACATTGCAACACATTCTCAATATAATCAGCTTGAGATAGAGACAACTTCCTATTTTTCCTATCTCTGCAAATTTTCATACCAAGGATTTTTTTTGCTGCCCCCAAATCCTTCATAGCAAATGAATGTGCTAACTGTTGTTTCAACCCCTTAATGTGATCCATGTTAGACCCAACTACAAGCATATCATCAACATATAAACATAAAATAATGTAGCTATCATCATCCAACCTCTTAAAATAAACCCAATGGTTAGAATGACCCCGACTGTATCCATGCTCATTCATAAAAGTGTCAAATTTAATATACCATTGCCGAGGTGCTTGCTTCAAGCCATATAAACTTTTCTGCAATCTGCACACCAAATTCTCCTTACGCTTGACCTCAAATCCTTGTGGTTGGACCATATATATTTCTTCATCCAAATCACCATGAAGAAAAGATGTTTTAACATCAAGCTGCTCTAAATGCAAATCTTCAGTAGCCATAATACTTAAAACAATATAGATAGAAGTCATTTTAACAATTGGAGAAAATATCTCATCAAAATCAATACCCTTTTTCTATGCAAATCCTTTTACAACTAACCTAGCTTTAAATCTTTTCTTACCTCCATCCTCTTCTTTTACCTATAAACCCATTTATTCTATAAAGCCCTTTTACTTGCAGGTAACTTACATAAGTCCCGTGTTTGATTTTGTAGCAAAGAGTCCATTTCATCTGTCATTGCAGACTCCCACTGAAGCTTTGTATCCACCTGCACAGCTTCATTATAACATTTAGGTTCACCGGCATCTGTTAATAAAATAGAATACAAAGAGGGAGAGAATCTCTCTGGAGGTCTACTTAGCCTTGTTGACCATCTAACATTCACTAGGGTGTGTGGTATTTGTTGTTGTTGTTGTTGCAGAGCATAAGGAACTACTAGAACATCATCTTTGGGAGTATCATCTAGTACTACATAATCATTTTCTTTCTTCTCATGCTACTACAATAGATGTTTGTACAATAATTTCTCATTGAATATGACATCCCCGCTTCTTACAATTTTATGATTTTCAAAATCTCAAAGCCTATAACTAAATTCATCAATGCCATATCCAACAAATACACATTTCTTTGACTTAGCTTCCAGCTTGGTTCTATTTTCAAAATCTATAAGTACAAAAGCTTCACAACCAAAGTTTTTGAGAAAAGAATAACTCACCTTCTTACCACTCCATGCTTCCTCTGGAATACCATAGTCCAAAGGAGTAGAGGGGCCTCTATTGATTAAATAAAAAAAAGTGTTCACAGCCTCTTCCCACATATTTTTGGGCAGCCTAGCATGCAACCTCATACTCCTTGCACACTCCATTATTGTCTTGTTCATGTGTTCAGCCACCCCACGATGAATGAAAAAGTGTACAGTACTTTCCTAGATAGTACTTTCATGATCAATCACCACAAGCTAACAAGTAGGATTCAGATTCTTGTTTGTTTGAAGACTTGTTATAAGATTGAAAACATCTAGTTTAGGTTTGACATTAGGAGTGTCAACAACTCCATCATTAACCATGTTCTTGTTGTTCTTGTTTCCATACTTGTATTTATCCTTGGAGGAATAATATTTTTCTTTATTCTCTTTGTGGATGGAGATTTCACCTTTCTTAATCAAGACCTCCTCAATTTTGATAGCACTATCTATCATTTTATCAAAACTTGGTGGTCCTTGCAATTGTATAGGAAAGTTCATTTCAGGAACCAAGTTATTAGTGAAGATATCCATCTTTTTGTTTTCAGGTATCTGCCTAGCATATCATGCAAATATTTTTCTCCATCTTTGTAGGAAACTCAAGAATGATTCTCCCATTTTATGTTTGATGTTGCATAGATCGAACATTGTGACTATGTGTTGGATATTGTATGAGTATTTTTGATGAAGGGTGCTCCCCTTAATACCACAAACACATAACAGAAATAGAGAAACAACAACAATATGCAAGAATAGAAAATTGGCTTCTTATTATCTCCACAAATGTGGAATTACAAACTTTCAGAATTACAATATGCAAAGCCACATGGGCATTCCCTTACAATATTCTGTAGGACAAAGCCTCGAATCGATACCCAGATCTACTACCCAGAACTATTCTGAACTGCCTAAGACAATAATACAGCCTTCCTTATATAGGCAATTTTTCCACCGCCTAGGAAGGTTCCAGAATTTTTAGCCAATAAGGCCGACCAAACTTAGAATTATTTTATTTTACATTTTATTACATCATAGTCAGCTCAAGATAACCTTTGAAACCCGAACAGAAATTTTGAAGAAAATTATTTTTCGCCATTTCGGGTGGCCCAACTTCCGAAGACCATAAGTCATCACCAGTTGACCCGATCGGCTATTATAACCCCATTTCGGAAACGCCATGAAGCGCTCTACAGGCTTGACCAACACAAGCGTCCATCACCCAAATTTTTGACCTCATCTGGGGCCTCTAAAGCCTTCAAAACTGAGTTCAAAGTTTCTGTACCCTACTGCCAATACCGAAAATCTTCAATATCTTCCAATATACACTTGATCTGGCAATGAAACTTTACTGGCAGACTTATATGACCAAAATGAACCTCCAAGAAAGAAATTAGATCATTCTGAGCACATACAAAAATTACCAAAAATAGTAACTTTCCATAAATAGCAGCTCTGCACAAAATAACCCTTATTGAATATAAAAACATAAATATTTTTGGGTGATGCAAGATTGCTCTTACACCCAGGATGCTCCTGCATCAATTTTTGTATGAATTTTTGCACTAGTTCATCAAATTTTTTGATTCTTGTGGGTAATTTGGAAAACCAATCCATAGCTTGTCCACCTAGGCTTTGTGGAAATAGCCTCATGAGATATGTTTGTTCATGCATGAACTCCATACTAGTTGTGCAAAACTCCCTCACATGATCTTGAGGGTCAAAATCTCCCATGTATTTGTCATACTTTGGTATTGTGACATTCTTAGGAAATGGAATCATCTTGAGTCCCTTGTCAAAAGGGAAAGGACATATATGTTCCAAGGAATATGATTGTTTTGGTTTGTCCTTTTCTTTTTTGAGTTCTTGGATTTATGTTTGTAAAGTAGTTAGTTGCCTTGTTAGAATTGATAGAGGACTAAGGTCTTCCTTTTGCTTGAGGTGACTCACATCATAATCCTTTGGAAAACCAATCCATAACTTGTCCACCTAGGCTTCATGGAAATAGCCTCATGAGATATGTTTGTTCATGCATGAACTCCATACTAGTTGTGCAAAACTCCCTCACATGATCTTGAGGGTCAGAATCTCCCATGTATTTGTCATACTTTGGTATTGTGACATTCTTAGGAAATGGAATCATCTTGAGTCCCTTGTCAAAAGGGAAATGACATATATGTTCCAAGGAATATGATTATTTTGGTTTGTCCTTTTCTTTTTTGAGTTCTTGGATTTATGTTTGTAAAGCAGTTAGTTGCCTTGTTAGAATTGATAGAGGACTAAGGTCTTCCTTTTGCTTGAGGTGACTCACATCATAATCCTTTGGTAATTTCACACCTCGAGAAGCAACTTCTAGGAAGTACTTTTCCTTGTTTTCATCCAAAGTTCTCTCAAGGATTTTGTTGAATCATTTGCTGCTTATAGCTTTTTGGTATTCTTTTTTAGTGGGATCTTTGTCATCATCATCATCACCATCCTGATATGTTTCACAGTATTGTATCTCTTCTTTTTTGGTTATCTTGGTCATGGTATCTTTCATCCCATCAGTAATCATCTTGGTTGTTCATGTTTATTTGTTTGGGTGTCTCTATATGAGTAGTGATTGGTGTAGTACCAAATAGGGGATTGATTCTTGAGGTCTCTCCTTTTCTAAATATGTGTAATTTTACTTCATCTGTGAACTATTCCTTCCAAAATGGTAAGCTTTGTGCCTTGTAACAACCATGAAAACTGGACTCAGGAACCAATGAATGTCTTGTGTTTAAAAATGGGTCTGATTGTTTGCAATGTCTGATTATGGATCCAAGGATGAAAGAGTGGGTTTGAAATGTTGTTTTATGGATCCAACATTAAAGGGTGTCAAAGTGCCCTGTGATGAACTACAACTAATTGAGAACCTGATTAATGAACTATGAGTTATTAGAGATCACTGAGCACTGAATTGATATGTAAGATAATTGAATCAGTCATTATGTTGTCATTAATGTCAACTATTTTTGACAGTACTTATCATGTTAGTTGCAAATATCTAAACATCTTTAAAAGAGGAGAAAAGATGAAGAACTAGGATATCTACATGGAGGAAGATGGATATGATAGATGAGGATAATGAATACTCTTGGTAACTTATTGATGAGCCTATGACTTCATATTGTTGACTTGATTATGTTGCATTAATCTATTATGAAGATAGAAGCAAAATGTTACAAAGCAGTGTGGTCGGTAAATGAAGTACTTCAGTATACACCGAGCCAGTGTAGTGTTTATCGAGTGATAGTATCAACTGAGCTTGTGTTTTCTGACATATTTCTTTGACAACCAAGTATGGACAAAAGAGCTAAATGATTAGTTTAGCCGACATAAATTGATGAGCTATAAAGTGTATGATTAGGAGGTGGAAAGATAAAGTTTGTTATGAGATCAATGCCTAACTAAATTTGAAGAAGATCTAAAGGATGGAATTGAAATGAGTCATTGACACATTTGCTGAGGAAGGTTTAAGCGGCAAAATCAATGAAGGAGATTAAGCAGAAAAATATGATGGATGAAAAGAAAATAGTTTACTTTTCTATATAAGAGACATTGGTTTCATTTTGAAATGGATGTCGAAAGAAGGAGACTATAGAGATGTCGCATGAACACAGCTTCATGCATGCTTGATCAGACTGGTTGAAGAAGAACCAAACTGTAAAATAGTACCGAGTGTCAGAGAGCTTTATTGAGTGACAATAGGTTATTGAATGTTGATGAATTGAATTGAAATATTGATCAGAGGATTTTTATGAGCTTAGAATAGATCTGAATATCTGAAAATTCAAATTGTATTGTAATCAGATCACCTACTATTTTAGTTTAACCATTGTAATATAAAAATCTCTTAACCGAGTGGACTTGAAAGTCTTATTATGTCATTCATAGAATGTACATTGTTATCCTATCAACCCCATAGTGACTGTTGGTTGGATGATAACTATTAGTGTTAAATCATCTAACAAGGTCACACCTTACAGTGTGTTATGTAACCTTTAATAGGGTTGGCTTTTCACTGAGCTCACTTTAGAAGAGTGAAAATATTTTGGGTTACTGATCCTAGGTGGTTTTTCCCTTTACAAGGTTTCCACATTAAATATTTGTGTTATGTGTTTATGTGGTGATTGATTTGTTGTCATACTTTACATATTGCATATTTGATCTGGTCAGTAATCACTATGAGCAATTAATTGGTAAACAGTAAAGACAGATAGTTTAGTATTGTATCATCTTAAAATGGAAGCACTTGCATGATAAGAGTGTTTAGCCCTCTAAGTAAGTAGTCTGGGGTCATGTCAAGCATATTGATCATCTCTTTTCTCAGATCTGACTTTTTCCCCCCGTTCTGCTTCTCTCTGTCATTGTTTTCAATATATTTATGCATTTCCTAGCATTTTGGATTGAGGTCCTAGGTTTTTTGACCTCAAGGTCAAAGATGACATTGAGGGTCAATGATGACCTAGACCTTTCCCTATGTTAGGGATGACCTCAAACCTAACCTAGGGTGGGGTCTACCTCATCTTTGACCCAAGGTTCAAATTTTAGGATTTTAGGATTTTTGGATATTGGGTTTCGGAAAGATTATTTTTTTCGCCTCCGAGTCAGCCATTTCAAGTTTCGAGATGGTAAATCCTTAAATTGCATTAAATATGGGTCCATTTCTAGGGGTTAAGGTTAATTAGGATTTAATTCCCCAATGTCTACCTTCTCTAGAGGTTTGTGCCCTAGATCACTATAAAAGGAGGCCTTCCTCTCTCATTTTCTCCATCAAGTTTTGCAATCCATTATCAATCAAGTGTTGTGAGAAAGATATCAATCAAATTTTTTCATATCTCATTTTCAAGGAGACATTAGTGATCAAGTTTTGGCAATCAAGTTCTCTCTCAAGCATCCATCCATTCAAGTCCTGTTCAAGCATTCAAGTTCCCCATTGAAGATCAAGGATCCAAGGATTCAAGACATTGAAGGGATTTGGTTCAAGCATGCAAGATTAATCATTCAAACCCTAGATCTAGCCATCATGGTGGTGTGATCTTCCTTCAAGATCCTTTTTTCATCTTTTAGATCCATTCATTCTTCTATCAAGGTGGATTCCAAGCATACAATCATGGAGGTTTTGATTTACATTTGTTAGTTTTATGCTCAAAGCTTTCATATCAAAATACTTGTTTACATTTGAAATACAATTGCATATCTATTGAATTACATAGCTTCATTGTTAGATCTATTTCTACTACTTGCTAGCATTTCCATTTCAATTTAAATATTAAGGTTGATTCCAAACCAGGGTTTGACCAAGGCAAACCCCCCATCCAAACAACAAAAACACTATGTTTCTTGTAGGTATAGGTGCGAAACTGTGGATTTGAGCTTGGATTTGGATACCCTTTTTAGAGAACTTCTGAGATTTGCAAACAAAGTCAAAGTCGACCTTCAAAATCTCAAAGCAGTCTTTGACCTTTTATCAAGGATAAAGACTACCTGCTGTCAGAAAGATAAAAGTTTTCTGGGTTTTCTTCATCTCGGCATTTCTAGTCTGAAATAGGTTGCAAAATTGCCTAAAACTGCACACAGACACCAGAAATTAGCATTTTCTAGATCTGCCCTATTTTGAGGTTAGTATTGGCCTTTCAATTATTTCAGATTTCAAGCATGTTTTCTTTATAGGGAAATATAAGGTTTTCTTCCTCCTTCATATTCTTCTTAGATTGATTCAATTGTGCATTAACCTTTTGGTTGATCAATTTGGATCTCTCATTTGGGAATTTGGATTTAGAAGTAGATCTCATATTTCCCCCATTCAATAAGGGGATACAATTTAATCTTATTCATTTTGGTGAACCCGACATTCGTACCCTCCTTTATTTTGTGGATTTAGATGCTCTATTGTGTTAGATCTTCCTTTGTATTCCCTTGTGTGTTCACCTTATTCATTTTGGTGAACCCGACACACTTACCCTCCTTTCTTTTATGGATTTAGATGCTCTATTGTGTTAGATCTTCCTTTGTATTCCCTTGTGTCTTCACCTTCATTATTCATTTTTGTGAACCCAACATACTCTTTTTCTTTTCGGTGTTAGATTTCCCTTTCAGATTAGATTTAGTTTATGCTCTTGCATTTTTAATTAACAAATACAAAAAAATCTATACATTCAATAAAATATAAACACATTTTTGCATTATCATTTACTATGGTGATTGTTAAGATGCTTTGGTGTGTGGTCATGTTCTTTATTACCCTTCTTTTAGCATCTCTTTATCATACTTATGATGTTTATGAGAGTATCATTCATTTCATTATGTTGATGACACTTCATTTTGCACTTGATTACGCTTTTGTGAAATTAACCAATACTAGACTTCCTACGTTCAAAACTTTCATTAAAGATTCACGTGGTAGAATTATTATCCTTTTGGATTATGTGAAAAAATTTGGTAGATGATACATCATCTCCTAATATTCCTAATCCTAATCCTATCAATCATAATATTCCTAATTCTAATCCTAATCCGATTCCTAATCTTTCTATTCCTAATCCAATACCTAATTCTCCATCTGTTATCCCTAGTTCTTCCCGTACTTATGATGGGATTCAAGCTATAGTTCAAGATATAGATGTGCAAGAATTCTTTGATTTACCTTCTCCTCTGATTCATGATGATATTAAAGGAAAGGGTATAGAAACTTCTTCAAAACCTATTATTCCACCTTATGCAACCTTTACTCATGAACATGATAAACAATCACCTCCTGTAGAAGGTTTACATGCTATGTACACTACCAGATATAATATGGTGACTAAAAAAGGTTATAGATGTTTAGGGCTTGAAGTTCATGAGCATGGTATTAGGTTTCTAGTTCATATCCTCCCTAAACCAGACCTGTATGGTGTTGGTTGTTCAAAATCTCAAGTCAAGGTAGGTGATGTTGATCATCATCCTCCTCTTCATATTCTTCTCCCTACACCTAAAAAAGAAAATCCTAATATTTGACAAGAAGTAGCTAAGAAGGTATATGTTGAGTTAATGAATTCCAAGAAAGAAATATTTAGACCTATGCCGATAGATGCTTTATACAAATATAAATGTCCTTTTCATTATAGAAATACGCATTTACTTGCTGATTGTAAACATTTCAAGTTATATGTTAGAGAAAGAGCTGATATAGGAATTATACCTCATTCTTGTGTGGTTTTACAATTCCTTCATAATTTTGATATAGGGGATTCCCCTCATCCTAATATAATATAGATCTTCTCTTCCCTCTTGTCTCATGACTGGGGGGAAAGAGGTGTATTTTCATCTAGTCTCCTAGGATCCATTAGGCTTTTGGCATATATGGTGTCTTGAGCTTAATTGGTATTCTTTCTCTGCTATCTTTCTATGGTGTTGCATTATGCTTATAATTATCAATATATTTTATTCAAGATATCTTTTCTAAGACATTTTTTTTACAAAGATACCCCTTGTTTCTATCACTGGGGGGCAAGGTTATTTATTCTCTCTTTGTCTAGGGAACTGCCTTTCCTTAGCTTAGTGGTCTTTGTTTATATTGTAATTTCATCATATGGACATATATTTTGACTATGGATAGCTTTCTTATATGAGAAGTTGTTGTCCTAAGTCATCACTTATTCTCTATGTTGCAAATTATGTTATTTATAAAATTTCACCCTTGCTTTGGTGTTAGGGTTGTTTCCTTCATTCCAAAGATTCCGCTTTCCTCTTGTTTGTAGGGGGCTTGATGATTGGATCTTTGTTCCCACTATTGAAAGATGATGTTTTATGTAAAGCACTTCTCTTTGGTGGGGGTCTTGTTGATAAGATATCTTTCTTTGAGGATCCTTTTTCGATGAGTGATATATTCTTTTCATGATTATCTATGCTCTTGGATATTGGGGTCACTATCCGTCACTAAGAATATGGTGTATATTGTTGTAAACAAAATATCTCCTTGCATTGTGAAGTAGGTATCCTCTTCCTCTTCCTTATCCTGTCTAGTAGATTGCCACGATAAGGAGGGGGCATATATAGGGTCTCCCTTGTACTATAGTTTTTTTTACTTTTATATGCTAAATCTTGGAAGGTAACTCACATAAATTGCTAAATCTTGAAAAGACACACATTTATATGCTAAATCTTCTGAAGATAATGCACATAAGTTGCTAAATCCTGAGGAGACACACATTTTTCAAAATTTCCAATATGCTAAATTCTAGAAGGTAACTCACATAAGTTGCTAAATCCTAAAGAGACACGCATTTCAAATATGCTAAATCTTCCAAAGGTAATGCACATAAGTTGCTAAATCCTAAGGAGACATGAATTTCATATTTATGGTGATACAAGAAGGTGGATCTATGGATATTCCAGAATTTGTGAGAAGATGCATTACAATTGCAAGAAAATTTTATGGGCGAACCTATTGGGTTCTCCCTCTAGGGTGATTCATGGTAAGGTGGGCATCTTACTGGGTTGGGTAATCACTCTTTTCCTTTCTCTCTTTTTGCTTTCATGCTAGTAGGACAAGATCATGAAGCTATGTTATTTATAGTGTTTCTCTTGTCTTTCTTATGTAATCATTTATGCTCTTATGATAGCTTTCCAAATATGATATTAGTATGAGAAATATTTCTTAGCAAGGTTTCTTATGCTAATTGATTTAGGTTGTTTGTACTAACCCTTGTTCTTTTGGCACCCTCGTGCACATATGTGGAGTTAGAATCCTTAGCTTGGGGGCTTGTGTCCTTAGCTAAGTGTTATTTTATATCATTGTGAATCCACTTGGATCTCTTCTTTCTTCTCCTTTACCAATAGTTTGCATCGAGTCCATACTCTTGCTAAAGTGGGGGCTTAATGTATCATCTTAAAATGGAAGCACTTCCATGATAAGAGCATTTAGCCCTCCGAGTAAGTAGTCTGGGGTCATGTCAAGCATCTTGATCATCTCTTTTCTCAAATCTGACTTGTTCCCCCCATTCTGTTTCTCTCTATCCCTATTTTCAATATATTTCTACATTTCTTAGCATTCTGGATTGAGGTCCTGGGTTTTTTGACCTCAAGGTCAAAGATGACCTTGAGGTTCAATGATGACCTAGAACTGACCTAGGTCAAGGTTGACCTTGAACCTGACCTAGGGTGGGGTCTACCTCATCTTTGACCTAGGGTTCAAATTTTAGGATTTTCTAATTTTTGGATATCGGGTTTCAGAAAGATTCTTTTTCCCACCTCCAGGTCGGCCATTTTGGATTTCAAGATGGTAAATCCTTAAATTTCATTTAATATGGGTCCATTTCTAGGGGTTAAGGTTAATTGGGATTTAATTCCCCAATGTCGGCCTTCTCTAGAGGTTTGTGCCCTAGATCACTATAAAAGGAGGTCTTCCTCTCTCATTTTCTCCATCAAGTTTTGCAATCCATTATCAATCAAGTTTTGTGAGACAGATATTAATCAAAGGTTTTCATATCTCACTCTCAAGGAGACATTGGTGATCAAGTATTGGCAATCAAGTTCTCTCTCAAGCATCCATCTGTTCAAGTCCTCTTCAAGCATTCAAGTTCCCCATTGAAGATCAAGGATCCAAGGATTCAAGACATTGAAGGGATTTGGTTCAAGCATGAAAGATTCATCATTCAAACCCTAGATATAGCCATCATGGTGGTGTGATCTTCCTTCAAGATCCTTTGTTCATCTTCTAGATCCATTAATTCTTCTATCAAGGTAGATTCAGAGCATACAATCATGGAGGTTTTGATTTACATTTGTTAGTGTTATGCTCAAAGCTTTCATATCAAAATACTTGTTTACATTTGAAATACAATTGCATATCTATTGAATTACATAGCTTCATTGTTAGATCTACTTCTACTACTTGCTAGCATTTCTATTTCAATTTCAATATTAAGTTTGATTCCAAACAACAAAAACACTCTATTTCTTGTAGGTACAAGTGTGAAACTATGGATCTAAGCTTGGATTTGGATACCCTTTTTAGAAAATTTTTGAGATCTGCAAACAAAGTCAAAGTCGACCTTCAAAATCCCAAAGTAGTCTTTGACCTTTTATCGGGGTCAAAGACTACATGCTGTCAAAAAGATAAAAGTTTTCTGGGTTTTCTTCGTCTCAACATTTCTAGTTTGAAAGAAGTTGGAGAATTTCTGAAACTGTAAACGGACACTAGAAATCAACATTTTCTAGATCTTCCCTATTTTGAGGTTAGTATTTGCCTTTCAATTATTTTGGATTTCAAGCACGTTTTCTTTATAGGGAAATATAAGGTTTTCTTCCTCCTTCATATTCTTCTTAGATTGATTCAATTGTGCATTAACCTTTTAGTTGATCAATTTGGACCTCTCCTTTGAGAATTTGGATTTAGAAGTAGATCTCATATTTCTCCCATTCAATAAGGTGATACAATTTAACCTTATTCAAGTATTCTTGTTTACCGAGCTGCATAATTAGTTGAATTTGTTTTAAGTGATACATTTTGTATTTAGGACTATGGATAATTGATGCACCCCCCTCTCAGTTATTCTAAAAATTGGTATCAGAGTACATTGGTTTCTTGGAACAAAATTTTAAGGAATTCAACAAAAAGATCACAAAATGTATAAGAGGGAAGTGCCAAAGCTGAATAAGGACAACTTTATAATATGGCAAAGCCGAATGAGACTTCATATATCTAGAATTGGGAATTTTGCCCTCACCCTATTGGATAATGGCTACTTAGCACCACCTACGAAACCTTTGACTCTTGATCAATTGAGAGATAGACATGAGCATAATGTTACTATGATGGAGATTTCAAAGGAAATGTGGGATAAACTTACTCAAGTTTATAGTGGTGATGCAAATGTCAAGAGAGCCAGAGCTGAAAGTTTAAGAGGAAGATTCGATGATATGAAAATGAAAGAAGGAGAAAATACAGTGTAGTATACAAACCAAATAAAGGAGGTAGTTAATGCTATCAAAGGATGTGGTGGTGTCATTGATGAAGATACAATGGTAAGAAAAATTCTAAGGAATTTATTGCCTTTTTTGTGAAATCAGAATATCTGCAATACATGAAATAAGGTCAACACCTAAAAGTACTCTCACTCTTGATAATTTGATTGGTAAGCTAAAAAATTTTGAACTAAACAACTTTGATAATAGTGTTGTACCATCTATTGAATCTTCTTTCATGACTTCTCTGAAGATCGGCAAGTTTAGCAGTAGAAGTAATAATGATGATAATGATAATAAAACTGATGATGAGCTTGATGAGCTTGAAGCTCTTATAGCCTGGAGGTTACCTAAAGGTAAACGTAGATATAAGGGTAAATTACCTTTAGCATGTTTAACTACAAAGAAGTTGGTCATATTGTTGCTAGATGCCCAATTAGGAAAGAAGATGATAGAAACAAAGATCGATCGAGTGAAGGAAGCTATGGGAGGAGAAACAACAAAAGTTACTGACACTACAAAAGAGATAAACAAGACAACAATGGTAAAGGAAAAAATGTATGTTAAATTGCTGAAGAGAATGATACTGAGACCAACATAGATGATAATGTTGAAGTTGTATTTGTTGCGATGAAGGATGATTCTGAGGAAGAAGAAAGAATGTAGAGACAACACTCATTTCTAAAGTTAATAAAAATGATACATGGATCATTGATAGTGGCTATACCCATCACATGACTGGTGATGAAGAAAAATTTGATCATCTTGAGCAATATAATGGAGGATTTGTAAAAATGGGTAATGATACACCATGTATGGTTAGAGGAAAATGATCTTTACTGATAAATGATAAAATCAAATTTGATAATGCTTGTTGGGTAGAAGGACTAGCTTAAAATTTTCTAAGTGTGGCATAGCTTAACAACTCAGGCCACCGTGTAGCTTTTGAGAGCAAGAAGGTAAAGACATTTGATGATGAAGGAAAACTTGTTGGAATAGGAGCACAAACCAAAGGTAACTTATGTTATCTTGACAATGATAAGTCTTCCTGTTTAATGATTAAAAATGAGGATGCATGGTTATGGCATAAAAGGTTATGTCATGTAAACTTTGATAACATGATTAAAATCAACACAAAGAAAAAGGTTAGAGGTCTGCCTAGCCTAGCAAAGCCGGATCATGTTATGTGTCATGAATGTCAAAAGGGTAAGATGACAAAATCTAGTTTTAAGAGTAAAGACTATTCAACAAAGAGAATTTTGGAGTTAGTTCACACCGACCTATGTGGTCCCATGAGAACATAGAGTTACTATGGAGATAGATATTTCATTTTGTTTGTTGATGATTACACTAGATTGATGATTGTAATGTTTGTAAAAGAGGAATCCGAGGCATTTAAGATGTTTAAATGGTATAAAGAAAAAGTGGAGAAAGAAACCAGGAAAGAACTAAAATTCTTGAGATTTGACAGAGGTGGTGAATTTATTTTTGATGAATTTACTAACTATTGTAATGAGCACGGTATAAAAAGACAAGTTTCCATACCGAGAACACCACAACAGAATGGGATTGATGAAAGGAGGAATATATCAATTGTTGATTGCAAAAGGACACTGATGTTACAAAAGAATGTTGCTCAGACATACTGGAGAGAAGTAGTCAGTACAACTATATATGTTCTAAACTGAGTACAATTGAAGGACACAAAAAAAATACCCTATGAGTTATGGTTTGGTCACAAACTGATTGTAAGTTACTTCAAAATTTTTGGTAGAAAATATTTTATTCTAAAAGATGAAAGAAATGGAAAGTTTGACTCTAAAGGGGATGAAGGGATATTTCTTGGATATTGTCATGCCCCGCAAGGGAACCAGGGAAATGCACAAAGGTTTACTTTGTAAAAGAAAACCTAAGTAGAGTTTTACGAAGATTTTTGAACTTTTAAAGTTTGCAAATAAACAAAACATATTCTAACTTCTTTCCAAGGTTCCCTTAAATGTAAATGTTTAAATTATTGAAAAGCTGATAAACCATTAACAACATTTACTAACCATACAAGTTCTATTTCAAGTTCTTTATTGGAAAATACATAAACACATTCATAGTTAATTTACATCTAAAACTTTTAAAAGATCAATTACTATAATTCCATTTCATCTAACTAACATATTGCAATAGTACAACAAATGATTCATCAACATTTTACATAACTTGATACATAACAAGATTACATCTTTCCATTAAATAAACATCCCATATAACCCTTTTCCTACGTCTACCCATTATTACATCATTTGAAAATTACATTACATTTAAACTCCTCATAGGAGAATACATAAGTTTACAACAACATGAATAAGTACAGGTCTTCATTCTTCAACAGGTGCTTAGACAAATATGAATCTTCAGTTGTTTACATCTACACAAGATACCTCGATAGAAAGATTTTCCACCCAACCATGTGAAACTGGTAAAGTTTCACCCCCCGTGCTAGGAGATAAACACCAAGCCCACAAAGAAGGAACTTACTAGGTTTTACCAAAAGGGTTGGATAACAATTCCACAAGTACAGTTCTATACAACAAGGGTTCTAGGGTTTGGGTAGGAAATCCTAAGCAACAACCTAAGTGAGTGTCATCGCATAGCCCTCACCCCTTGGGTTGTCCTGGTACTAGCCACACTGGGCCCCGACCCCCAAGTAGGCACATGTGGAATCGAATGCCTTTCATATAGACAAGCGCCATTCAATCGTACCTACGCATAGGTACCTTCTCCCACTCCCATCCATAGCTTGTCCTAGTGCTAATGGCATGGGTGAGGCACAATTTAATCTTTTTAATGTTTTAAACCCATCCCTTAAATTTTATTAGGTTATCACTTGGTTAATTAACTCATCAGTCGGTTATCCTGGTCTAGCCACTTTAGGGCCCCAGCCCCGCATTGAGAGCCACTCACTTAGGGTTCCTAGGTTTCCTAACCCTAACCTATTCCCGTTAGGTTTTCCTAGCAACCTACTAACATGTCCAACATTTTCACTTTAACAGTTCTACCCTAGGATACTTAGGAGGTCCTAAAGTTTAGCAGGTTTGATTGTTGATAAGTTAGGAAGCAAAGGGTTTCATTTTCAGTTTTCTAATCCCCATCTTGACATTTAACTAAGTATAGAAATAAATTTTCACTATATATTCGCAAATAAAATAAGTATGACTTACTCACTACATTAAAATATCTCTAGCTTCTGAATTATATTTCATCTTAGATGCAATATACATGACATATTATATAATTTGCTGATTAAATTGCATATGCCTTAGAAAATGATTTAAAATTTCAAAACCATATATTATATTATATATATATATAATATTATGAATATTATATATATATATATTTAATACATTATAACCCATAAATTTAAAAGTACATTTATTATATTATATATATAATACTACATGTATTATATATACAATATACTACTCAATTTTTAAATCAAATAATGATTATAATCCATAAAAGACATATATTATATTACATATATAATATTATATATTATATTATATATATAATATTAACCATATTATATATATAATATAACCTTAAATATAAATTATCCACATACATTTAAATATGTTTTCACCTTATATTATATATATAATATCATGCATATTATATATATAATATAATATGTATTAACGAAATGAAAGAAAACCTTTTTTTTTTTTAAAACATCGAAAATATAATTTTTTTGAGTTTTTCATTTTTTTGTTTAAACTTCCACGGCGGGCGGTGCACTACCGCCGGCAGTGGCCGCATTGCCGACGGCACCCTACGGTGCCGGCGGCAGTGGGGTCACTGCCGTTGGTACCGTAAGGTACCGCGGCGGCCCCACTTCCCCGCGCATTTACAACACATAAATTTTTTTTTTCTAAAACAACTTTTGTTTAAAAAGTAATTTTTTTGAAACTATTTACAAAATGAAAACTTTTAAAAAGATAATATATATATATATGTAGACGTTATATTATATATATATATATATATATATATATATATATATATATATATATATAATATAATATATATATTTTTTTGAACTAAGTTTATTTTAAAATATATTTATATATTTTTTTAAAAGAAATATTATAAAAACAGAACCTTTACAATATATATATTATTTTATTTTGAAACAAATGCTTCTAACAACAACCAATAATTTAATTTATAAAACAATATCCATATTCTCTCAAAACATGAACATTAATATATATATATATATATATATATATATATATATATATATATATATATATATATATATATATATATATATATATATATATATATATATATATATATATATATATATATATATATATATATATATATATATATATATATATATATATATATATATATATATATATATATATATATATATATATATATATATATATAATATATATATAGATATTAATTACAACTACAGCGTATAGACTTTGCAATCAATAAAATTGTAATTTCTTTTCTATTGTAAAAATACTTTATGCATTAATACAACTAAGACAAATAGAGTATTAAATTCTTTTCCATTAAAATCTAACAAATTTTAAATCAATTTTTGATTCAGGATCCAACCTGGATTCAAAGATTGCCGGTTGCAGATGATTTCTTGGGCCTCCTGTCTGAAATTTCTTCCTGGATGCAACTCCCCGCTTTCTCCCAGATTCAACTGAAATATTAATATTATTTTCATACGTTTTCCAGCCTCCTCCCTTCCTTGAATCCAACCATCATACTTATAAATTTTCTCTCCAACTATATGGTTGGAGAAGTTTCTATACGGGAAGAAACTTCTCCAACTTCCATAGTCGGTTGGAGGAGAAACTAATCTCTCCCGTAACATAATAAAGTTTTGATAATTTTAATTAAAATATTATCCAAAACAAGGTTTAATAACAAATTTAATTAATTACCTCACAAGGAATTCACATAGCCCAATTGGTAACTAACTAGCCCAACTTCTAGGAGGTCTCGAGTTCAACTCCCTCCTAGCTAGCTAGTTTTATTACCGAAGGCAATTTATTTTTATTTTATTATTTTATTTTATGTATTTCTTAATATACTTTTAATTATAAAGCTAGTGCTATTTTGCTAATCCTGTTAATATAATTAAGCATATATTTATTTATATTTATAAATATAAATAAATAAATATATATATATAAACCTTAATATACGTATATGTGTTCATAAGCATATGTGTGCACCCATATGTTTATGACACATATAGTATAAATAACTCATTATTCATATTACTTTCATTTTATAACTATATAGCCAGAAGATGTAGGGTACAAATAATAGCTTGTCATTAATACTAACATGATAATCTAACAAGGATAAGTCACTGACACAGAAATCGACCAACAAGGATTCACATAGACAACCTACTGACAAAGTCAAGCATACCCTAACAGTAAGAACAAGATCCAAACCCTAATAACTGATAAACCACATAATACCTCCCTACTAGGAACTGATCCGGCACTTCCCACCTAAGGTGGATGATCAAGGATAAAGGTTTTCTTTTGTGAAGCTTGGTGACATCTCCATGACAACAACAACGATCGAGGATTTTTAAGGGATCGCTCAAACCTGTGGAGCCAGGTGGAGACGATACCCGGTACCTGCAAATCCTGCATCACCAAGAAGAGATACATATACATATAGATATACAAATCAGATATATGCAAGCAGATGACTAGGATCAATACATCGTGTGGACCTCACTGAGTGAGTAACTACGACTTCGTCCTGAGTCATGAAAACACATCAGACATATGTATCCATAAACCAATTGAGATAAGGGTTAGTATACAATTCATGAGATAAAACATGTAAAACTAATACATTCTTCTAGGATCTCATAAACATATAATCAATGTAACTATAACTGAGCATATAAATATCATCTGATGAACGTATAATCCTCCATGAAACATAAACATGAGTGCATAGTTCTAACCATCATAAAAAAATTATCAAATCATAGTATCACTGTAGGAGAGGTATTACAGATATTCCACTAAAAGAAAAGCTTACAAGTGTCTGAATAAAATTACTAATAAAATGATTGAAAGTTGTAATGTCAGAGTTGATGAATTTGATGATAAAAATGGTGAAGAAATCACTAGGGAGCCAGAAGACTTTGGGAGATTCACTTACATTGAACAACTAGAGTACCTACTGAAGCCACAGGCTGAGTCGACTGAGCATCAAAAAAACAACACCGAGGAACAACAAAGGAAAATTGATGATTAGCAAGGAGCTGCTGAAAAAGCACATGAACCTGAATAGGATGAACAACAAAGAATAGATCAAGTACTGGCTAGATTTGTCAGAAGACATCATCCTGATAACCAAATCATTGGAGACAAGAAATATGGCATGATGACAAGAAGTAAGTTAAGACAAGGTACATGCTTAGTTTGTGATTTTGAATTGAAAAATGTTAAGGTTGCATTGGAGAATGAAGAATGGTAAATGCAATGAATAAAGAGATAGAACAAATAGACAAAAACAAGACATGGACCTTAGTACCTAGACCAAAAGATAAGAATGTTATCGGTACTAAATGGATTTTTAGGAATAAGCTAAATGAGAATGGATTTTCAAGAATAAGCCTAATCTTATCAGAAGATCATTCATGTTGATGAAGCATAGTTCACACTTTGGATTCTGTCTAATGTTGTGAAAGATTTCAGGAATAGCTATTTACATATCAGTATATCGAGATACATTGTATGCACTTGACAAAAGAGAGTCGCATGGCTAATACAGAGCTGTATGTTTATGTTTTTCTTTGGCATTTTTGTCAAAGGGAGAGATAAATAATATGACAAACTGAGAGATCACTGGAACATATATCTAAGGGAGGGATAATCTGAGAAAGTTGGGGAGAGTTTTGAAGATTTTTTGTTGAGAATAGAAGAATGAATCTGAGAGTTGGAAAGATCATATTTGTAGAGGAAAGTCTGCACTTGCAATGCTGTCATGTAACATAGTGATTAAACATATTCAATATCAAGCTAGGGAAAGCTTACCGAGTTACAACATTTTCTTACATAGTTGTAGAATACATGTTTGGTATGTGTATGGTATATTTCATATTGCTTGAGTTGCCATCAATGCCAAAGGGAGAGATTGATGAACTACAAGTGAATAGGGATCACCGAGCACTAAATTGATATGTAAGATAATTGAATCAGTCATTATGTTGTCATTGATGTCAACTAGTTTTGATAGTACTTATCATGTTAGTTGCAAATATCTAAACATCTGTAAAAGAGGAGAAAAGATGAAGAACTGAGATATCTACATGGAGGAAGATGGATATGATAGATGAGGATAAGGAATACTCTTGGTAACTTATTGATGAGTCTATGACTTCATATTGTTGACTTGATTATGTTGCATTAATCTATTATGAAGATAGAAGCAAAATGTTACAAAAAAGAGTGGTCAATAAATAAAGCACTTCAGTATACACTGAGCTAGTGTAGTGTATACTGAGTGACAGTATCAACCGAGCTTGTGTTCACCGACACATTTCTTTGTCAACCGAGTATGGACAAAAGAACTAAATGATTAGTTTAATCAACAAAAATTGATGAGCTATAAAGTGTATGATTACGAGGTGGAAAGATAAATTTCATTATGAGATCAATGGCTAACAAAATTTGAAGAAGATCTAAAGGATGTAATTGAAACAAGTCATTGACACATCTATCGAGGAAGGTTTAAGAGGCAAAATCAATGAAGGAGATTCAGCGGAAAATTTTGATGGATGAAAAGAAAATGGTTTACTTGTCTATATAAGAGACATTGGTTTCATTGTGAAATGGATGACGGAAGGAGATTGTAGAGATATTGCACGAACACAGCTTCATGCATGCTTGATCAAACTGGTTGAAGAAGAACTAAACTACAGAATAGTACCGAGTGTCGGAGAGCTTTAACGAGTGATAGTAAGTTATTGAATATTGATGAACTGAATTGAAATATTGATCAGAGGATTTTTATGAGCTTAGAATAGATCTGAACATCTACAAAGTCAAGTTGTATTGTAATCAGATCACCGACTATTTCATTTTAACCATTTTAATAGAAAAATCTCTTAACTGAGTGGACTTGAAAGTCTTATTATGTCATTCATAGAATGTACATTGTTATCCTGTCAAACCCATAGTGAATGCTGGTTGGACAATAACTGTGAGTGTTAAATCCTCTAACAAGGTCACACCTTATAATGTGTTCTGTAACCTTAAATAGGGTTGGCTCTTCACAAAGCTCACTTCAGAAGAGTGAAAATATTATGGGTTACTAGTCCTAGGTGGTTTTTCCCTTTATAGGGTTTCCACATTAAATATTTGTATTATGTGTTTATGTGGTGATTGATTTTTTGTCATACTTTACATATTGTATATTTTATTTGGTTGGTTATCACTATGAGCAATTAACTGGTAATCAGTAAAGACATAGATAGTTTAGTATTCTTGTTTACTGAGCTGTAGAATTAGTTGAATTTTCTTTAAGTGATACATTTTGTATTTGGGACTGTGGATAACTGATTCACCCCCCTCTAAGTTATTCTAACACCTTTTTTGTGAGTTGGGAACCAAAGTGCAAGTGGGTCTGATGGTGTAAAAGTTTTAGTGTTAAAGGGTGTCAAAGTGCCCTATTTATGAGATGAGAACTTGGTTGTAGCTGATTGGATAAACTGACTCCACAATTGGATAATGCAAATTTGGACCATGCAAGGTGATAAGATGTTTTCAAATTTGACTCTCTTTGGTTGTCAAATGGCTATGTTTTGGAAATAGGAACTTACTATTGGGCCAAATGGGTATCTAAAAATGTAAAAATTTTGTTTCTAGAAGGTACGAAAGTACTCTCTATCCTGGATGTGATCCTATACAGTGACTGGTAAACAATTTGGAAGCCTGGATGTGACTCAAGAAATACCATATGTGACTTAGGAAATGTAATGTGCACTAGTTATGACTCAGAAAATGGTGTGACCACTAGATGCGATCCAGGTTGAATAGATGCAATTTGGGATGTGGGATGTGACTTAGGAATACCGGATGTGATCTTATGATGTCAAGGATTTTGCAATTTCAGTGTTTGTCAGAAAATGGGTCATGTCTGTCAAATTCTAGTGATTGTCAGGTGTTTGTAAATGCTTGTAAATTCTTTGTGCTTGTCCATTTGGGGAGGATTAACTAAATTTTTAGTTAAGACATACCAAGCAAACATATTAATCAGACACACCTAACCTACCTTATACTAGGTAGAGATTGAAACCACTTGTTCACTAACTTAGGAACACACCCAAAGACTCCTCAAAATATCACAGTCCAATAACATGCAATGGATATTGGAGGCCATATTTTCCAAGTGTTAACGTCGATGGGGGCTCGATATGGTGAATTTCTTGGGGCAATTACTATTTGCCTCACATAAGTGATATCAACCTTTTGGGGGTGATCTGGGTAGCATCTAACATAAGGATTTTAATGAAGGCATCCATTCACAACCATCTCCCATAGTCCCACAAGTAGGATTGAGGTTCTTAACCCTATAGGAACTTGAAAGTGTGTAGTCTCGCAAGCAAGATTGAAGTGGCTCCGCTCTACACAAAATCCAAGTCTATCATTGGGATTGATCATCAATCTCCTAAGACAAGATAGATCATGTCTTCTAAGGCTTTAGCCTCAAGGAAGCATCAAGTTTTATAGTGGGGTGGAAGAGTTTGTGTAAGACTTTTCCCCACTTGGGTCATTCCTAGGAGATTTTTTCCTCAATCGGCAGGCCCTCTAAATGTGTACAATAAAGAATATGGATAGATGATAATGAGCTTTGCATTTTTGATTCTCCGTGAAGGTGAAGAGCATAATCTCCTAACTCACACCAAGAATCCCAAACACATCATGCAATTTAAGATTCAATTACTCCAATTTGATGCCAAATAACACGCCAACATTTGAGTTTCTGATTTTACCTCAAGGGGAAAAGAGCATAATCCTCTAATCAATTTCTAACTTGATCTCAAATTGTTTTAATATTCCTATAAAAACCAAGCATGAAGTTTTTGTTTTTGAATTTTCTTTAGAGGCAACCTGCATGACAAGCATTAGTAGTCTTTTAATTTTGTCTTGGGCAAATGACCTGCAAACCACTGTTAGGATTTTCAAAATCAAACAACAACATCAAGTTCACCCATTAGCTTGTTAGCTTGTTAGAAATCCAAAATCCAAAGATAATGCTTTAGGGAAAATTGAATATGCAATTCTTAGCATTTATTCCTCAATTTAACTCCAAGGTGTAAACCAACTTTTGAGTTTCTTATTTTAGCTCAAGGGGAAAAGAGAATATTCCTCTAATTGGTTTACAAAGTGAAATTAAATTGTACTTAAATGCTTAAAAAAAATGCATTAAGTTCATTTTATTCTTTGAAAACAAATTACAAACAATTGTTAGCATTTGGGTTTCTGTCTTTTGACCTGCAAACCACACTTACGCTGCCAAAAATGAAAGAAATCAACAAAAAAACTTTTTAGGAGTCAGAAAACCCAAGAATGCAATTTAAATCCCCAGATACGATCCTAAATTTTACCACATGTGATCCTATTTCCTAGAAATGACCCAATTTCCCATATGCGATCTAGATCACCAAATGTGATCCTAGATTTTACCAAATGTGACGCTATTACCAGAAATGATCCACGAATCTAGGATGCGATCCAGGAAATGTTGTATGTGAATGTGCTTCTCGAATGCGATCCTCTGACAGAAAAAGACATGATGAAAGTTAGTTTAAAATGGAAGAAAATTAGGAAATCCGGGGGTAGGCCCCATAGTGGGCGCAAGAAATGTGTGTATGAGTTTGTGACCTGCAACACATCACTTCAATAAGACATTATATCACTTGTTAGAAGGGTTAATCAAACAAATTCAAGAAACTAGCAAGTGAAGTCATCTTATTGCTCTGTAGTTAGTGCAAGTGTGAAATAAGGGTTTTTAGCTCTCAGATTTGACCCTTAAACAGTGACAATCTACACTAAAATGAGAGATTCAATGCAATATGTTTGAAATCAAGCTAGATATAAGAAATTCTCCATAATTGAGCATGAAAACATAAATTCTTTACTAGATAACCCAATTGAAAGATTTCTTAATTAGCTAGAGCATAAAATGAAAGCATGAAAGTCTTCTAAATAAATATCAAATTCAAAGCATTAGTAAGTGTAAATTCCAAGCATGAGAGTTCAATAATCCAAGGATTATGAAGCCTCAAAATTCAAGCATGTAGAACTCCAAGTATTGAAAAGAAGAAAATGGGCTTTTGAAAATTCTCTTTTATAGAAGATTGAAGCAATTGAACAGTTGAGATGCATCTGTGAGGAGTGGTTGAGATGCATATTGGCTTGATCCTTGATCCATGTAAGAGCCTCTTAATCATTAAGGTGTGTTTGTTGTGTTTGTTTGATTTAAGAGATATTTATGATTTTCTTTTAATTAATAACTCTAGCCATGCATTTGGTGGGATTGAATTAAATAAATAGGCCTAAAAGTTATTTGACTTGATTTTGCTTGAAACCCTAGTGATAAATGCTTGATTTAGGATTTGATTGATTTTATTGAATTGTTGGAATTTATGTTAATGATCGAGAATTGAATTAACATAATCAAGGTTATATGCCGAAATAAGGGCAAATAGTGCCTTAGGTTCTATTAGCCCAATTTTAGGTGGTTACAAGATCTTAGATTTGAGACCACTTTCCCCAGATATGGAAATGGTCAAAATTTTAGCTACACACACTGTACTGACTTCCTTGCTTTCACCAAACTTTGATCATCTGTATCTTGAGAAGAGAAGCTTCATTTTTCAAGATTCAAAGTGTTTTTCGGTTCATCTCGATGAGATCTTTGATTTGAGACCACTTTCACCAGATTTGGAAATGGTCAAACTTTTAGCTACGGACATTGTACTAACTTTCTTGCTTTGACCAAACTTTGACCATCTGTATCTTGAGAAGAGAGGATCCATTTTTCAAGATTCAAAGTTTTTTTATGTTCATCTTCACGAGATTTTTGATTTGAGACCACTTTCACCAGATTTGGAAATAGTCACACTTTTAGCTACGGACATTATATAGACTTCCTTTCTTTGACCAAACTTTGACGGTTCGTATCTTGATAAGAGAGGCTCCATTTTACAAGATTCAAGGTGTTTTAGGTTCATCTCGACAAGATCTTTGATTTCAAACAACTTTCACTAAATCTGAAAATGGTCAAACTTCTATCTACGGACACTGTACTGACTTCCCTGCTTTGACAAAACTTTGACCTTCTGTATCTTCAGAAGAGAGGCTCCATTTTTCAAGATTCAAGGTGTTTTTAGGTTCATCTCGATGAGATCTTTGATTTGAGACCACTTTTCCTTGCTTGACCAAACTTTTACCATCTATATCCTGAGAAGAGTGGCTCCATTTTTCAAGATTCAATTTGTTTTTAGGTTCATCTCGACGAGATCTTCGATTTGAGACCACTTTCACTAGATTTGGAAATGGTCAAACTTTTAGCTACAGACACTATACTAACTTCCTCGCTTTGACCAAACTTTGATTGTCCATATCTAGAGAAGAGAGACTCCATTTTTCAAGATTCAAGGTGTTTTTAGGTTCATCTCGACGAGATCTTTGATTTGAGACCACTTTCACTAGATTTGGCAATGGTCAAACTTTTAGCTACGGACACTGTACTGACTTCCTTGCTTTGACCAAACTTTGACCATCCATATCTTGAGAAGAGAGGCTCCATTTTTCAATATTCAACATGTTTTTAGGTTCATCTCGATGAGATCTTCAATTTCACACCACTTTCACCAGATTTGGAAATGGTCAAACTTTTAGCTATGGACATAGTACTGACTTCTTTGCTTTGACCAAACTTTGACAGTCTGTATCTTGAGAAGAGGCTCCATTTTTCAAGATTCAAGATGTTTTTAGGTTTATCTCGATGAGATCTTTGATTTGAGACAACTTTCACTAGATTTGGAAAGGATCAAACTCTTAGCTACAGACACTGTACTGACTTCCTTGCTTTGACCAAACTTTGACCATCTCTTCAGAAGAGAGGCTCTATTTTTCAAAATTCAAGGTGTTTTTAGGTTCATCTCAACGAGATCTTCAATTTGAGACAACTTTCACCAGATTTGGAAATGGTCAAACTTCTAGCTACAGAAATTGTACTGACTTCCTTGGTTTGACCAAACTTTGACTATCCATATCTTGCCAAGAGAGACTCCATTTTTCAAGATTCAAGGTGTTTTTAGGTTCATCTCGACGAGATCTTTGATTTGACACAACTTTCACCACAGTTGGAAATGGTTAAAATTTTAGATACGGACACAACATTGACTTCCTTGCTTTGACCAAACTTTGACTGTCTCTATCTTGAGAAGAGATGCTCTAGTTTTCAAGATTCAAGGTGTTTTTAGGTTCATCTCAATGAGATCCTTCATTTGAGACCACTTTCACAAGTTTTGGAAATGGTCAAACTTTTAGCTATGGACACTGTAGTGACTTCCTAGCTTTGACAAAACTTTGACCATCTATATCTTGAGATGAGAGGCTCTTTTCAAGATTCAAGGTGTTTTTGAGTTCATCTCGACGAGATCTTTGATTTGAGACCACTTTCACTAGATTTAGAAATGGTCAAACTTTTGGCTACAGACACTGTACTAAGTTCTTTGCTTTGACCAAAATTTAACCATCCGTATCTTGAGAAGAAAGGCTCCTTTTTTCAAGATTCAAGGTGTTTTTACGCTCACCTCAATGAGATTTTCAATTTGAGACCACTTTCACCAGATTAAAAAATGGTCAAACTTTTAGCTACAAACACTGTAATGACTTTCTTACTTTGACCAAACTTTGACCTACCATATCTTTAGAAGAGAGGCTCTATTTTTCAAGATCCAAGTTGTTTTTAGTTTCATCTCAATGAGATCTTCGATTTGAGACCACTTTCGCTAGATTTGGAAATGGTCAAACTTTTAGCTACAAACATTGTATTGACTTCTTTGCTTTGACCAAATTTTGATCATCTGTATCTTTAGAAGAGAGGCTTCATTTTTCAAGATTCAAGGTATTTTTAGGTTCATCTCGACGAGATCTTTGAGTTGAGACCACTTTCACTAGATTTGGAAATGGTCAAACTCTTAGCTACGACCAGTGTACTAACTTCCTTGCTTTGACGAAACTTTCACCATCCGTATGTTAAGAAGAGAGGCTCCATTTTTTAAGATATAAGGTCTTTTTAGGTTGATCTCAATGAGATCTTCGATTTGAGACCACTTTCACAAGATTTGAAAATGGTCAAACTTTTAGCTATGAACACTGTACCGACTTCATTGCTTTGACAAAACTTTATCCATCTGTATCTTGAGAAGAGGCTCCATTTTCCAAGATTCAAGGTGTTTTTAGGTTCATCTAGATGAGATCTTTGATTTGAGACCACTTTTAACAGATTTGGAAATTGTCAAACTTTTAGCTGCGAACACTATACTAACTTCCTTTCTTTGACCAAACTTTGGTCGTCCATATCTTGAGAAGAGAAGCTCGATTTTTCAAGATTGAAGGTATTTTTAGATTCATCTTGACAAGATCTTCTATTTGAGACCACTTTCACCAGATTTGGAAATGGTCAAACTTTTAGCTACGAACGTTGTACTGTGTTCCTTACTTTGACCAAACTTTGAGCTTCCGTATCTTGAGAAGAGAGGCTACATTTTTCAAGATTGAAGGTGTTTTTTCGTTCATCTCGACGAGATCTTTGATTTGAGACCACTTTAACCAGATTTGAAAATGGTCAAACTTTTAGCTACGAACACTGTACTAACTTTCTTACTTTGACCAAACTTTGACAGTTTGTATCTTGAAAAGAGAGGCTCCATTTTTCAAGATTCAAGGTGTTTTTAGGTTCATCTCGATGAGATCTTCGATTTGAGACAACTTTCACTAGATTTGGAAATGGTCAAACTTTTGGCTACAAACACTAGACTGACTTCCTTTCTTTGACCAAACTTTGACCATCGGTATCTTAAGAAGAGAGGCTTCATTTTTCTAAAATCAAGGTATTTTTAGGTTCATCTCGACGAGATCTTTGATTTGAGACCACTTTCACCAAATTTAGAAATGGTCAATCTTTTAGCTACAGAGCATGCATTGACTTCCTTAATTTGACCAAACTTTGACCTTTCGTATCTTGAGAAGAGAGGCTCCATTTTTCAAGATTCAAGGTGTTTTTAGGTTCATCTCGACAAGATCTTCGACTTGAGGCCACTTTCACCAAATTTGGAAATGGGCAAACTTTTAGCTACGGGCACTGTACTAACTTCCTTTCTTTCACCAAACTTTGACCATCCGTATCTTGAGATGAGAGGCTCTATTTTTCAAGATTCAAGGTGTTTTTAGGTTCATTTCGACAAGATCATCGATTTGAGACCACTTTCACCAAATTTGGAAATGGTAAAACTTTTAGCTACAAACACTGAACCAACTTCCTTTCTTTGACCAATTTTTGACCATCCGTATCTTGAGAAGAGAGGTTCTATTTTTCAATATTCAAGGTGTTTTTAGGTTCATTTCTACGAGATCTTTGATTTTAGACCACTTTCACCAAATTTGGAAATAATCAAACTTTTAGCTATGAACACTGTACTAACTTCCTAGATTTGACCAAACATTGATCATCTGTATCTTTAGAAAAGAGGCTTCATTTTTCAAGATTCAAGGTGTTTTTAGGTTCATCTCGATGCGATCTTCAATTTGAGACCACTTTCACCAAATTTGGAAATGGTCAAACTTTTAGCTACGAACACTCTACTGACTTCCTTGAAAAAACTTTGACCCTCTGTATCTTGAGAAGAGAGGTTTCATTTTTCAAGATTCAAGATTTTTTTAGTTTCATCTTGATGAGATCTTTAATTTGACACCACTTTCACTAGACTTGGAAATTGTCAAACTTTTAGCTATGAACACTATACTGACTTCCTTGCTTTGACCAAACTTTGAGAGTCTGTATCTTAAGAAGAGAGGCTTCATTTTTTAAGATTCAAGGTGTTTTTAGGTTCATCTCGATGAGATCTTCGATTTGAGACCACTTTCAGTAGATTTGGAAATAGTCAAACTTTTAGCTACGAACACTGTACTGACTTCCTTGCTTTGACCAAACTTTGACCATCTGTATCTTGAGAAAAGAGGCTCCATTTTTTAAGATTCAAGGTGTTTATAGGTTCATCTTGACAAGATCTTCAATTTTAGACCACTTTCACCATATTTGGAAATGGTCAAACTTTTAGCTACGAACACTATACTGACTTCCTTGCTTTGACCAAACATTGATCGTCTGTATCCTGAGAAGAGAGGCTCCATTTTTTAAGATTTGAGGTGTTTTTAAGTTCATCTCGATGAGATCTTCATTTTGAGACCACTTTTACCTGATTTGGACAAGGAAAAACTTTTAGTTATGAACATTGTATTGACTTCCTTGCTTTGACCAAACTTTTACCATTCGTATCTTGAGAAGAGAGGCTCCATTTTTCAAGATTCATGGTATTTTTAGGTTTATCTTGATGAGATCTTTGATTTGAGACCACTTTCAGCAAATTTGAAGATGGTCAAAATTTTAGCTAGGAATACTGTACTGACTTCCGTGCTTTAAGTTAACTTTGTCTTTGGCCGTCTGTATCTTGAGAAAACAAGCTCCATTTTTGAAGATTTAAGGTGCTTTTAAGTTCATCTCGATGAGATCTTTGATTTGAGACCACCTTCACCATATTTGAAAACTGGCAAACTTTTAGCTATTGACACTGTACAGACTTCCTTTCTATGACCAAACTTTGACCATCCGTATCTTGAGAAGAGAGGCTCAATTTTTCAAGATTGAAGGTGTTTTTAGATTCATCTCTATGAGATCTTTGCTTTCAGACCACTTTCACCAGATTTGGAAATGGTCAAACTTTTAGCTACGGACACTATATTGACTTTCTTTCTTTGACCAAACTTTGGTTGTCTATATCTTGAGAAGAGAGGCTCCATTTTTCAAGATTCAAGGTATTTTTAGGTTCATCTCGACGAGATCTTTGATTTGAGACAACTTTCACTAGATTTGGAAACTATCAAACTTTTAGCTACAAACACTGTACTAACTTCCTTGCTTTGACTAAACTTTGACTGTCTGTATATTAAGAAGAGAGGCTCTATTTTTCAAGATTCAAGTTGTTTTTTGGTTCATCTCATCGAGATATTCAATTTGAGACAACTTTCACCGTATTTGGAAATGGTCAAACTTTTAGCTAGGAACAATTTACTGACTTCCTCACTTTGACAAAACTTTGATCATTCGTATCTTGAGAAGAGAGGCTCCATTTTTCAAGATTCAAGGTCTTTATAGATTCATCTCGATGAGATCTTTGGTTTGAGACCACTTTCACTAGATTTGGAAATGATCAAACTTTTATCTACGAACATTCTACTGACTTCCTCAGCTTGAAAAAACTTTGACTATCCGTATATTGAGAAGAGAGGCTCCATTTTTCAAGATTCAAGTTGTTTTTAGGTTCATGTGGATGAGATCTTCAATTTGAGACCACTTTCACCAAATTTCAAAATAGTCAAACTTTTAGCTACGAACACTGTAAAGACTTCCTTGCTTTGACAAAACCTTGACCGTCCGTATCTTGAGAAAAGAGGCTTCATTTTTAAAGATTCAAAGAGTTTTTTGGTTCATCTTGATGAGATCTTCAATTTGAGACCACTTTAACAAGATTTTGAAATGGTTAAACTTTTAGCTATGAACACTGTACTGACTTCCTTACTTTGACCAAACTTTGAACATCCTTATCTTGAGAAGAGAGGCTCCGTTTTTCAAGATTTAGGGGGTTTTTATGTTCATCTCGATGAGATCTTCAATTTGAGACCACTTTCACCAGATTTGGAAGTGGTCAAACTTTTAGATACGAACACTGTACTGACTTCCTTGCTTTGACCAAACTTTAACCGTCTGTATCTTGAGAAGAGAGGCTCTATTTTTTAAGATTCAAGATATTTTTAGGTTTATCTCGATGAGATCTTTAATTTGAGATCACTTTCACAAGATTTGGTAATGGTCAAACTTTTAGCTACAAACACTATATTGAATTCCTTGCTTTGACCAAACTTTGACCATTGGTATCTTGAGAAGAGAGGCTCCATTTTTCAAGATTCAAGGTGTTTTTAGGTTCATCTCGATGAGATCTTTGATTTGAGACCACTTTCACTAGATTTGAAAAGGGTCAAACTTTTAGCTAGAAACACTATACTGACTTCCTTACTTTCACAAAACTTTGATGATTTATATCTTGAGAAGAGAGTCTTTGTTTTTCAAGATTCAAGGTGTTTTTAGCTTCATCTTGATTAGATCTTTGATTTGAGACCACTTTCTCTAGATTTGGAAATGGTCAAACTTTTAGCTATGAACACTGTACTAACTTCCTTTCTTTGACCAAACTTTAACCATTTGTATCTTGAGAAGAGAGGCTCTTTTTTTCAAGATTCAAGGTGTTTTTAGGTTTAGCTCAATGAGATCTTCGATTTGAGACCACTTTCACCAAATTTGGAAACATTCAAAATTTTAGCTACGAATACTATACTGACTTTCTTATGTTGATCAAACTTTGACCGTCTGTATCTTGAGAAGAGAGGTGTTGTTTTTCAAAATTCAAGGTGTTTTTAGGTTGATCTCGACAAGATCTTTGATTTGAGACCACTTTCACCAAATTTGGAAATGGTCAAATTTTTAGCTACGAACACTGTACTGACTTCCTTGCTTTGACAAAACTTTGACCATCTGTATCTTGAGAGGAGAGGCTCTATTTTTTAAGATTCAAGGTGTTTTTTGGTTCATCTCGATGAGATCTTTGATTTGCAACCACTTTCACTAGATTTGGAAATAGTCAAACTTTTAGGTACGAACACTGTACTGACTTCCTTGCTTTGACCAAACTTTGACCATCCATATCTTGATAAGAGAGGCTCTTCTTTTCAACATTCAAGGTGTTTTTAGGTTCAGCTCGATGAGATCTTCAATTTGAGACTACTTTCACTAGATTTCGAAATAGTGAAATTTTTTACTATGAACAATGTATAGACTTTTTTGCTTTGGCCAAACTTTGACCGTCCGTATCTTGAGAAGAGAGGCTCCATTTTCAAGATTAATGGTTATTTTTTGGTTCATCTTGATGAGATCTTTGATTTGAGACCACTTTCACTAGATTTAGAAATGGTCAAAATTTTAGCTACGAACATTGTATTGACTTCCTCGCTTTCACCAAACTTTGACCATCTGTATCTTAAGAAGAGAGGCTCCATTTTTCAAGATTCAAGGTGTTTTTAAGTTCATCTCAATGACATCTTTGATTTGAAACCACTTGCACTAGATTTGAAAATGGTCAAAATTTTAGCTACGAACAATATACTGACTTCCTTTCTTTGACCAAAGTTTAACTGTTCCTATCTCGAGAAGAGAGGCTTCATTTTTCAAGATTCAACATATTTTTTGCTTCATCTTAATGAGATCTTTGATTTGAGACCACTTTCACCAGATTTGGAAATGGTCAAACTTTTAGCTACGAACACTGTACTGACTTTCTTGCTTTGACCAAATATTGACCATCTGTATCTTAAGAACAATGGCTCCATATTTCTTGATTCAAGGTGTTTTTAGGTTCATCTCGATGAGATCTTTGATTTCAGACCACTTTCACTAGATTTAGAAATAATCAAACTTTTAGCTACGAACACAGTACTAACTTCCTTGCTTTGACCAAACTTTGGTCATCCGTATCTTGAGAAGAGAGGCTTCATTTTTCAAGATTCAAGGTGTTTTTAGGTTCATCTCGATGAGATATTTGATTTGAGACCACTTTCACCACACTTGGAAACAGTTAAACTTTTAGTTACAAACACTGTACTAACTTCCTTGTTTCGACCAAACTTTCACAGTTTACATCTTGAGAAGAGAGGATCCATTTTTCAAGATTCAAGGTGTTTTTAGGTTCTTCTCAACAAAATCTTTGATTTGAGACCACTTTCACTAGATTTGAAAATGGTCAATCTTTTAGCTACGAACACTGTACTGACTTTCTTGCTATGGCTAAACTTTGACCGTCCGTATCTTGAGAAGAGGCTCCGTTTTCCAAAATTCAAGGTGTTTTTAGGTTCATCTCGACAAGATTTTTGATTTGAGACCACTTTCACTAGATTTGGAAATGGTCAAACTTTTAGATACAAACACTGTATTGACTTCTTTTCTTGTACTAAACTTTGACCATCTGCATCTTGAGAAGAGAGGCTCCTTTTTAAGATTCAAGGTGTTTTTTAGTTCATCTTGACGAGATCTCTGATTTGAGACCACTTGCACTAGATTTGGAAATAGTCAAACTTTTAGCTACATACACTGTACTGACTTCCTTACCTTGACCATTCGTATCTTGAGAAGAGAGGGTCTATTTTTCAAGATTCACGGTGTTTTAGGTTTATCTTGGTGAGCTCTTTGATTTGAGACCACTTTCACTAGATTTAGAAATGGTAAAAATTTTAGCTACGAACACTGTACTGACTTCCTTACTTTGACCAAACTTTACTATCCGTATCTTGAGAAGAGACACTATACTTTTGAAGATTCAAGGTGTTTTTAGGTTCATCTCGATGAGATCTTGGATTTGAAACCACTTTCACTAGATTTGGAAATGGTCAGCTTTTTAGCTACGAACAATGTACTGACTTCATTTCTTTGACCAAACTTTTACCGTCTGTATCTTGAGAAGAGATACTCTATTTTTCAAGATTCAAGGTATTTTTTGGTTTATCTTGACAAGATCTTTGATTCGAGACCAATTTTACCATATTTGGAAATGGTTAAACATTTAGCTTCGAACACTATACTGACTTCCTTGCATTGACAAAACTTTAACCGTCCCTATCTTGAGAAGAGAGGCTTTGTTTTTCAAGATTCAAGGTGTTTTTAGGTTCATTTCGATGAGATATTTGATTTGAGACCACTTTCACCAGATTTAGAAATGGTTAAACTTTTAGCTACGAATACTGTACTGACTTCTTTGCTTTGACCAAACTTTGACCATCCGTATCTTGAGAAGAGAGGCTCCATTATTTAAGATTCAAGGTGTTTTTAGGTTCATCTCGATGAGATCTTTGATTTGAAAGCAATTTCACTAGATTTGGAAATGGTTAAATTTTTAGCTACGAACACTATACTGAGTTCCTTTCATTGACCAAACTTTGACTATCCGTATCTTGAGTAGAGAGGCTCCATTTTTCAAGATTCAAGGTGTTTTTTGGTTCATCTCGATGAGATCTTTGATTTGAGACCACTTTCACTAGATTTGGAAATGGTCAAACTTTTACCTACAAACATTGTACTGACTTTCTTACTTTGACTAAAGTTTGACCATCCATATCTTGAGAAGAGAGGCTCCGTTCTTCAAGATTCAAGGTGTTTTTAGGTTCATCTCGATAAGATCTTCAATTTGAGAGCACTTTCACCAGATTTGAAAATAGTCAAATTTTTAGCTACAAACATTGTACTGACTTCCTTTTTTTGACCAAACTTTGACCATCTGTATCTTTAGAAGAGAGGTTACATTTTTCAAGATTCAAGGTGTTTTTTGGTTCATCTCGATAAGATATTCAATTTGAGACCACCTTTACCATATTTGGAAATGGTCAAAATTTTAGCTACGAACACTGTACTGACTTCCTTGCTTTGACCAAACTTTGACCTTTCGTATCTTGAGAAGAGAGGCTCCATTTTCCAAGATTTAATTTGTTTGTAGGTTCATCTTGATGAGATCTTCAATTTGAGACCACTTTCACTAGATTTGGAAATGATCAAACTTTTATCTATGAGCACTGTACTGACTTCCTTGCTTTGACCAAATGTTGACCATCTGTATCTTGACAAAAGAGGCTCCATTTTTCAAGATTCAAGGTGTTTTTTGGTTCATCTTGACGAGATCTTTGATATGAGACCACTTTCACTAGATTTGAAAATGTTCAAACTTTTAGCTACGAATAGTGTAGTGACTTCCTTTCTTTGAAAAAACTTTGACTATCTTTATCTTGAGAAGAGAAGCTCTATTTTTCAAGATTGAAGGTCTTTTTAGGTTCATCTCAATGACATCTTCGATTTGAGACCACTTTCACAAGATTTAGAAATGGTCAAATTTTTAGTGACGAACATTGTACTAACTTCCTTACTTTGACCAAACTTTGTTTGTCCGTATATTGAGAAGAGAGGCTCTCTTTTTGAAGATTCAAGGTATTTTTAGGCTCATCTCGATGAGATCTTTGATTTGAGACCACTTTCACCAGATTTGGAAATGGTCAAATTTTTAGCTATGACAGTGTATTGACTCCCTTGCTTTACCAAATTTTGACCATCTATATGTTGAGAAGAGAGGCTCCATTTTTCAAAATTCAAGGTGTTTTTAGGTTCATCTCGATGAGATCTTCAATTTGAGACTATTGGAGATATTCTAGGAAGCTAGTGTTGACTATATATGTTTTTCATTGATGACAACATATAGTAAGTAGCATGCGTGGAAGACTTATGTAGTAAGATTTTAGTATATGTGGCATGGACCTATTATCAACATGATATCAGGGGCACAAAGGTTAACTATAAGTACAGACAGTTATATAGTAGCTTGTGTCAGTGATTTTCTTGATAGATTAACATTTCATTTTTTGTGTATGGTTGTTTGTATAGTTATCATGGAGCCTTGTGCACTTGGATATGTGATGAAGACATGTTAGTGATGTTAGATTAATGGAAAAAGAGTTGGATGATTAGTAGAAGTGAAGTTATGTAGTCACTATTCACTTGTAGTAGTTTCTTGTGTTTGTTCAGAAGAGCTGACATAGATTATATTGGTTTTAGAGTTGCACCTATCATTTTGGTATGCACCCTTAGATTAGAGCTTGGAGAAGAGTTAGTAAGTTTCAGTTAAGAGTGCATGAGGTAATTCAGCTTGAGGAGAAAGATCCAGTTGTTTTGGTAGAGCTAACAGTGTGTACCGTGCATCTACAATTATCTTCGTGGACAGGTCCTAGAATGTGTTGTGTGCTTAGTAGACCCGACATAATTATTATTGGAGTTTGTTATGACTTCTCTAATATGATTTTAAGATGGTTCTAATAGGATGAATTGATTATATCATTTAGAGAAAATATATTTATAGACAGTCATTCATGATTGCCAGAGTGTGGTTCATGGTTGACAATAAGAGCAGCGTAGATTGTGCAAAGTGTTGAGCCATTAGAAGAAGGCCTATGTGACCAAGTAAAGTATTTATGCTATACATTAGAACTGATCTAGACAACAGGTCAAAGCACAGTTTACCAAGATCCAAATATAGTGTGTATTTGTTAAACACAAGGTTGTAGCGTTCATCCCTTTGAGCAGTGTGCTCTCAGATAGTGCATCCTATCCCCTAATAGGGACTATTGTAAAATACTCCTAACAGGGTCTGATCCTTGATGAGGTCTACTATACTAAATATATTGTAAAGAAACTCCTAACAGGGTTAAAGATCTTCTAACAAGGATCATAATACACTAGTGTAGAATATTAGTGGGTGTCAATTCCCACTAGGGTTTTTACCTATTAGGGTTTCCCTATAACCAAAATATTGTTGTGTTCAAGTTTTCTTTCATTATGTTTATGCTTTATGTTTAAGTATACTTAATTGGATAAAGAATTGAAACTTGTAGATAATTGATTATACCCCCCCTCTTAGTTATCTCTTTGGACTATTCCTAACAATTGGTATCAGAGTCAAGTGCCTCGGAGAGAAAGTTTAACAACTTGAGGTTGATAAGATGGCATTCTTCAGAAAAGAAAGTTCTAAGTTTGATGGAGAGAATTATCTTGATTAGAAGAACAAGATGGTGACTCATTTGTAATGCATTGTTTTTGAAGTTTTTGATGTAACTATCAAAGAAGTCAAGATCCATACCTTGGAAGACCTTGCAAAGGATGATGCTACTGAAAAGAAAAAGGAATTGTTTCATCAGAATGTAATAACCAAAGAAGCCCTTATTAGCGCCCTATCTGGTAGTGAGTTTTCAAAAATACAGAAAGTAGATACAACTCACAAAATATGGAAGTACCTAGAAGACATATTTGAAGGAGACAAACAAGAAAAGGATGCACACAAAAAAAAATGGAAGAAAAGATACAATGCATTAGAGATGCTACTTGAAGAAAACATCAGAGCTTACAATCAAAGGATCAATGAAGCAGTTGCTAGAATTAGGAACAATGGTGGAGAGATCTCAGAGGAAGACATTATGGAAAAATTGTGACTATTCTCACTCTAGAATATGACAACAAGATCAACATCCTTGATGAGACCATGCAACTTACATAAAATTTCAAGAGAGAGACCTTGATCAACAAAATATTAGCTTTTGAGATTTTAAGATTGAAGACAGAACCTAAAAGTGAGACAGCCTTCAAAGCAACAACCCATGGTAAGAAATATGCAAACACCTCTGGTAATTTTGATGATATTGATGAAGAGAAAACACTAGATGATTTCATTGCTATGATTTCCAAAAGAGAAAAGAAAGGAAAAGGAAAATATGAAGGTCAATTGTCATTTAAATGATTTTCATGTAATAATATTGGTCACTTTGCATCCAAGTGTCCTACAAGAGCTAGAAAGTTAAAAAATGACCACAAGCCTAAATACTCTAAGGAATGTTACTATGTTGAAGATGGAGTTTCAGATGATGGTTCATCTAAAGAAGAAATTGGATTTATTTTTATTATAGACAAAATGAACAATAAGACAGATCATGAAGATGAGAAAGAAGAGCTAGCATTAATTTCAGAAGCTGATATTAGGAGAAACTAGATTATAGATAGTGGTTGTTCACATCACATGACAGGTGATAAAGAAAGATTTGTTCATCTAGATAAATACAATGGTGGCATGGTTAGATTTGGAGATAACACTCCTAAATCCATCATTAGTAGAGGAGCCATCACCTTGGATGGAAAGAATAGTATTGATGATGTTCTTTATGTCGATGGTTTGAAACATAACCTACTAAGTGTTAAGAAGTTACTTGATAAAAGCTACAGATTAGAATTCAATGAAAAAAAATGCATCATTAACAACAAGGATGGTGTTATGATTGCATCAGGCTCAAAGAATAAAGGTAATGTTTTCCAACTCAATTCAAAAGAAAATTGTTTTGTTGCTAAATTTGATGACAGTTGGTTGTGAGAAACTCATTCAGGAGCAAGCACAATTCAGTAGATAACAAGTTGGATCTGATTCATACAGACCTATGTGGTCCAACTCAAACATGATCATACTATGGAGAAAGGTATTTCATTTTTTTTGTTGATGATTATATTAGAATGATGTGAGTTTCATTCTTGAAAGATAAGTAAGAAGCATTTGAAAAGTTTAAGATATTCAAAGCTAAGGTTGAGAATGAATCTGGACTAAAGATAAAATGTCTGAGATCAAATAGAGGGTGAGAATTCACCTCTAACAGATTCTATGAGTGCTACAAAGAACATGGCATAAAAAGGCAGTTATGTGCACCTAGAACCCCTCAATAGAATAGAATTGTAGAGAGAAGGAACAAGATCATCCTTGACACAATGTGCACCATCATGATTGAAGGAAAAGTTGCACACACCTATTGGAGAGATGCGGTCAATACAATAGTCTACACCATCAATAGAATTCAATTGAGGCCTGGCACTGAAAAAAAAACATATGAGCTATGGTTTGGTAATGTTTGCACAGTAAAATACTTCAAAATCTTTGGAAGCAAGTGCTACATCAAGAGGGATGAAGCAGTAGGCAATTTTGATGCAAGAAGAGATGAAAGTATTTTCCTTGGCTACTCTACTAAAAGTAAAGCTTATAGATGTTTCAATTTAAGATTGAAAAAGATCATTGAAAGTGCTCATGTTAAGATTGATGAAAATTTTAAGGTTCAAGAAAGATATCATGATTACTCACCCATGATTAAAGAAGAACCTAGACCCTCCACTAGTGAGACAATTATTGAAGAAATGTTTAAGAGTATTGATGTGTTATTCAATGACCCTGAGACAAGTGAAGAATAAACTCCTAAGGAAGATGACACAGTATCACCTAAAGTTCCAAAGTTTACATCTAGAAACCATTCCAAGAAGGACATTATTGGAGATCAGAGCGGAAAAGTCTTAACAAGATCACAAGCAAAGAACTCAACTAGTAGTGAATCAGTATGTTTACTATCTCAAATTGAACCCTTAAGTGTTGAAGATGCATGCAAAGACTCAGATTGGCATGATGCTATGAAAGAAGAACTAGATCAGATTATCAAGAATGATACTTGTGAACTGGTCCCAAGACCTAGTGATAATAATGTGATTGGAACAAAGTGGATACTTAGGAACAAGATGAATGAAGATGGTACAGTAGTAAGGAACAAAGAAAGATTGGTATGTAAGGGATATGCGCAAAAGTTAGAAGCTATTAAGTTGTTTCTAGTTTTTGCAACATTCAAAAACTTCAAAATTTATCAGATGGATTTTAAGTCAGCATTCTTGAATGGAGAACTAAAAGAAGAAGTATACATTGAGAAACTAGAAGGATTCACTCTACCAGACATACTTGATATGGTATGTAGATTAAAGAAAGCTTTCTATGGACTTAAGCAAGCCCCTAGAGCATGGTATGAGAGACTTGATGGATATCTAAAAAATATTGGATTCAAGAAATGAGCAGCAGATTGTAAACTATTTATAAGAGATATATCTGAAGGACTACTACTTGTGGTTATATTTGTTCATGACATTATCTTTGGGGGTAATGAAAAACTTAGTGCTAAATTTTCAAAGGAGATGCAGAGAGAATTTGAGATGAGCATGATTGGACCTATCAAGTACTTTTTGGGATTGATGTGCATCAGATAGAGAAATGTATTTTCATTAATCAGTCTAAGTATGTGAAAGAGATATTGAAGAAATTCAAGATGGATGATTGCAAGCCAGTAGGGACACCTATGATAACTAGATGGAAGCTTACAAAAGAAGATGACTCACCAGTAGTAGATATAACATTTTACAATTCTATGATTGGCAAACTCATTTATCTTACTCAAACTAGACCTAATATTTCCAATGTAGTTGGCATAGTTGGAAGATTTGCAGTAGAGCCTAAACAGTCACCTCATGGAAGTAAAAAGGATATTTAGATACTTTCAAGGTACTATAGACTATGGTCTATGGTATCCTAATTCAGAAAACATTGAGCTTCATGTGTATACTAATGTAGATTGGGCAGGATGAGTTGATGATAGAAAGAGTACATTAGGTGGAGCAATGTTTCTTGGTGATAGACTTGTCACTTGGACAAGCAAGAAACAAAATTGCATTTCTTAGTAAACAACAGAAGTGAAATATTTTGCAGTAGCCTTGAATTGTTCTAAAATTGTTTGGATCAAGCAGAAGATAAAGGATTTTGGAATTCAGATTGATTATCCTATTTTTATTCATTGTGATAACACTAGCACTATCAACATGTCAAAGAACCCTATGATGCATGCAAAGACAAAGCACATTGAGATCAAGTATCACTTCCTAAGAGAGAAAGTGGCAAAGAAAGAATTCAAGTTGGACTATGTGAGTACACTAAAGATAAGTTGGTAGACATATTCACAAAGCCCTTGCCAAAGGATACTTTTGAGTATCTTAGGTAGAAGTTGGGAGTAATTCCCTTCCCCGATTCTACTTAGAAGAAAGAAGGAAGTGCATCAGTCCTCAGGAACTGATGGATGGTTGACTACTCTACTTCAGGAGTAGTACCGGTGCTAAACTATTTGGCACCCTTTTCTATTGATATCAAAGGGGAGTAATATATAGTCATGAAAAACATAAGTAAAAGAAGGAATAATATACTAAGGGGGAGTTCTATTCAGTAATGGAAGCGGTTCAGTTAAGGAAATGGAGAATGTTGAAGAACATTACAGCAGATGGAGGATTCATCCTTGGGGGAGTTTTGAAGAGAAAATGGAGAATGTTATAAAATAAATGTTCATTTGGATTGATGGAGTTTTTTATTCCATATGTTGCCATCAATGCCAAAGGGGGAGATTGTTGGAGATTTGCCAGCAAGCCAGTGCTGACTATATATGTTTGTCATTGATGACAACATATGGTAGTAGCATGCATGGAAGACTTATAAAGTAAGCTTTTAGTATATGTGGCATGGACATATTATTAGCATGATATCATGGGCGCAGAGGTTAATTGTTAGTACAGACAGTTATATAGCAGCTTGTGTCAGCAGTGTTCTTGATAGAGTAATAGGTAGTGTTCTGTGTATGGTTGTTTGTACAGTTATCATGGACCCTTGCACACTTGAATATGTGATGAAGACATGTTAGTGATGTTACAATCATGGATGCAGAGTCTGATGATTAGTAGAAGTGAAGTTATGTAGTCGCTATTCACCTGTAGCAGTTTCTTGTGTTTGTTCACAAGAGCCGACAAAGATTATATTAGTTCTAGAGTTGCGCCTATCATTTTAGTATGAGCCCTTGGATTAGAGCTTGGAGAAGAGTTATTAAGGTTTAGTTAAGAATTCATGAGGTAATTCAACTTGAGGAGAAAGATCCAATTGTTTTGGTAGAGCCGATAGTGTGCAGTGTGCGTCTACAATTATCTTAGTGGACAGGTCCCACCATGTGTCGCGTGCTTAGTAGAGCCAATTGAATTATTATTGGAGTAATTTTTTATGACTTCTATAATATGATTTCAAGATGGTTCTAACAGGCCAAATTGATTATATCATTTAGAGAAAAGATATTTATAGACAGTCATTCATGATTGCTAGAGTGTGGTTCATGGTTGACAGTAAGAGCAGAGCAGAGTGTGCAAAGTGTTGAGCCATCAAAAGAAGGTCTATGTGATGAAGTAAAGTATTTATGCTATACATTAGAACTAATCCAGATAGCAAGTCAAAGCATAGTTCACCAAGATTGAGATATAATGTGTATCTGTTAAATAGAAGGTTGTAGCCTTCACCCCTTTCAGCAGTGTGCTCTCGGATAGTGCATTCCTCTCCCCTAATAGGGACTATTGTAAAAGACTCCTAATAGGGTCTGACCCTTGACCAGGTCTACTATACTACATATATTGTAAAGCAACTCCTAATAGGGTTAAGAATCTTCTAACAAGGATCATAATACACTAGTACAGAATATTAGTGGGTGTTAATTCCCACCGGGGTTTTTACCTATTTGGGTTTCCCTGTAACCAAAATATTGGTTGTGTTCAAGTTTTCTTTCATTGTGTTTATGCTTTATGTTTAAGTATACTTAATTGGATAAAGAATTGAAATTTGTAGATAACTGATTCACCCCCCCCCACTTTCAGTTATCTCTTAGGACTATTCCTAACAGAGATGAATTTCACCAGATTTGGAAATGGTCAAACTTTTAGCTATGAACACTATACTAACTTCCTTACTTTGACCAAACTTTGAACATCCACATCTTGAGAAGAGAGGCTGTGTTTTTCAAGATTCAAGGTGATTTTATGTTCATCTCGATGAGATCTTCGATTTGCAACCACTTTCACCAGATTTGGAAACGGTCAAACTTTTAGCAATGAACACTGTATTGACTTCCTTACTTTGACCAAACTTTGATCGTCCGTATCTTGAGCAGAGAGGCTCCATTTTTCAAAATTCAAGGTGTTTTTAGGTTCATCTCGATGAGATCTTTGATTTGAGACCACTTTCACCGTATTTGGAAATGGTCAAACTTTTAGCTACAAACATTATATTGACTTCCTTGCTTCGACCAAACATTGATCATCTGTATCTTGAGAAGAGAGGCTACATTTTTCAAGATTGAAGGTGTTTTTAGGTTCATCTCGACGAGATCTTTCATTTGAGACCACTTTCACCAGACTTGGAAATGGTCAACATTTTAACTACAAACACTATACTGACTTCCTTGCTTTGACAAAACTTTGACCATCCGTATCTTGAGAAGAGGCTCTATTTTTCAAGATTCAAGGTGTTTTTTGATTCATCTAAGTGAGATCTTTGATTTGAGACCACTTTCAATAGATTTGGAAATGGTCAAACTTTTAGCTACGAACACTATCCCAACTTCCTTGCTTTGACCAAACTTTGATCGTCCGTATCTTGAGAATAGAGACTCTACTTTTCAAGATTCAAGGTGTTTTTAGTTTCATTTCGATGAGATCATTGATTTGAGACCACTTTCACTAGATCTGGAAATGATCAAATTTTTAGCTACCAAAAATGTATTGACTTCCTTGCTTTGACCAAACTTTGACAGTCTGTATCTTGAGAAGAGAGGCTATATTTTTCAAGATTCAAGGTGTTTTTTGGTTTGTCTCGATGAGATCTTCAATATGGGACCACTTTTACCAGATTTGGAAATGGTCAAACTTTTAGCTACGAACATTGTACTGACTTTCTTGCTTTGACCAAACTTTGACCATCTGTATCTTGAGAAGGGAGGCTCAACTTTTCAAGATTCATGGTGTTTTTAGGTTCATCTCAACGAGATCTTTGACTTAAGACCACTTTCACTAGATTTGGAAATGGTCAAACTTTTATCTACAAACACTATACTGACTTCCTTTCTTTGACCAAACTTTGACCATGCATATCTTGAGAAGAGAGGCTCCATTTTTCAAGATTCAAGGTGTTTTTTGGTTCATCTCCATGAGATCTTTGATTTGAAACCACTTTCACCAGATTTGGAAATGGTCAAACTTTTAGCTACAAACTCTGTATTGAATTCCTTGGTTTGACCAAACTTTGACCTTGCTTATCTTGAGAAGAGAGGCTCCATTTTTAAGATTTAAGGTGTTTTTTGGTTCATCTCAATGAGATCTTCGATTTGAGACCATTTTCACCAGATTGGAAATGGTCAAACTTTTAGCTACAAACACTGTACTAACTTCTTTACTTTGACAAAAACTTTTACCATCTGTATTTTGAGAAGAGAGGCTCCATTTTTCTAGATTCAAGGTGTTTTTAGGTTCATCTCGACGAGATCTTCGATTTGAGACATCTTTCACTAGATTTGGAAATAGTCAAACTTTTAGATACAAACTCTGTAATGACTTCCTTTCTTTGACCAAATGTTGACCATTCATATCTTGAGAAGAGAGGCTTTGTGTTTCAAGATTTAAGGTGTTTTTAGGTTCATCTCGACGAGATATTCGATTTGAGACTACTTTCACCAGATTTTCAAACAGTCAAACTTTCAGCTACGAACACTGTACTGACTTACTTTCTTTGACCAAACTTTGACCATTCGCATCTTGAGGAGAGAGGCTCCATTTTTCAAAATTCAAGCTATTTTTAGGATCATCTCAATGAGATCTTTGATTTGAGACTGGTTTCACCAGGTTTGGAAATGGTCAAACTTTTAGCTACGACCACTATACTGACTTCTTTATCGTGACCAAACTTTGACCATCCGTATCTTGAGAAGAGGCTCTATTTTTCAAAATTCAAGGTGTTTTTAAGTTCACCTCGATAAGATCTTCGATTTTAGACCACTTTCACTAGATTTGGAAATAGTCAAACTATTAGCTACGAATAATGTACTATCTTCCTTGCTTTAACCAAGCTTTGACTGTACGCATCTTGAGAAGAGAGGCTCTTTTTTTGAAGATTCAAGATGTTTTTATGTTCATCTTCATGAGATCTTTGATTTGAGACCATATTCACTAGATTTGGAAACGGTCAAACTTTTGGCTACGAACACTATATAGACTTTCTTGCTTTGACCAAACTTTGACCATCTGTATCTTGAGAAGAGAGGCTCTCTTTTTCAAAATTAAAGGTATTTTTAGGTTCATCTTGACGACATCTTCTATTTCAGACCACTTTCACAAGAATTGGAAATGGTCAAACTTTTAGCTACGAACACTGTACTGACTTGCTTGCTATGACCAAACTTTCACCGTCTCTATCTTTAGAAGAGAGCCTCTATTTTTAAAGATTCAATGTGTTTTTTGGTTGATCTTGAGGAGATCCTTGATTTGAGACCACTTTCACTAGAATTAGAAATGGTCAAACATTTAGCTACGAACACTATACTGACTTCCTTGCTTTGACCAAACTTTGACCACTTAATCTTAAGAAGAGAGGGTTTGTTTTTCAAGATTCAACATATTTTTTGGTTCATCTTGATGAGATCTTCGATTTCAGACTACTTGCACTAGATTTTGAAATGGTCAAACTTTTAGCTACGAACACTGTACTAACTTCCTTGCTTTGACCAAACTTTGACCCTCCATATCTTGAGAAAAGAGGCTTCATTTTTCAAGATTCAAGGTGTTTTCAAGTTCATCTTGGCGAGATCTTCAATTTGAGACCACTTTCACCAAATTTGAAAATGGTCAAATTTTTAGCTACGGTCATTGTACTGACTTCCTTGCTTTGACCAAACTCTGACCATCTGTATCTTGAGAAGAGATGTTCTATTTTTCAAGATTCAAAGTATTTTTGGTTCATCTCGATGAGATCTTCGATTTGAGACCACTTTCACCAGATTTGGAAATCATCAAACTTTTAGCTATGAACACTGTACCGACTTCCTTGCTTTGACCAATCTTTAAGCATTCGTATCTAGAGAAGAGAGGCTCTATTTTTCAAGATTCAAGTTGTTTTTTGGTTCATCTCGACGAGATGTTCCATTTGACACCACTTTCACCAGATTTGGAAACGGTCAAACTTCTGGCTACGAACACTTTACTGACTTCCTTGCTTTGACCAAACTTTGACCATGTCTATCTTGAGAAGAGAGGCCCCAGTTTTCAAGATTCAAGTTGTTTTTAGGTTCATCTTGATGAGATTTTTGATTTGATACCACTTTGACTAGATTTAGAAATGGTCAAACTTTTAGCTACGAATACTGTACTGACTTCCTTTCTTTGAGCAAACTTTGACCGTCTGTATCTTAAGAAGAGAGGTTCCATTTTTCAAAATTCAAGATTTTTTGGGTTCATCTCGACAAGATCTTTGATTTGAGATGAGTTTCACCAAATTTGGAAAGGGTGAAACTTTTAGCTACGAATAGTGTACTGACTTCCTTGATTTGACCAAACTTTAACCCTTTATATCTTGAGAAGAGAGGATCTATTTTTCAAGATTCAAGTTGTTTGTAGGTTACTTTCGATGAGATCTTTGATTTGAGACCACTTTCACCATATTTGGAGACGGTCAAAATTTTAGCTATGAATACTATATTGACTTCCCTGCTTTGACTAAAATTTGACCGACCATATCTTGACAATAGAAGCTCAATTTTTCAAGATTCAAAGTGGTTTTTGGATCATCTCAGTGAGATCTTTAATTTGAGATAACTTTCACCAGACTTGGAAATGGTCAAACTTTTAGCTACGAACACTGTACTGACTTTCTTTCTTTGACTAAACTTTAGCTCTATTTTTCAACATTCAAGGTGTTTTTAGGTTTATCTTAACGAGATCTTTGATTTGAGACCACTTTCACTAGATTTTGAAATGGTAAAATTTTTTGCTACAAACACTGTACTGACTTCCTTGCTTTGACAAAACTTTGACTGTCCCTATCTTGAGAAGAGGCTCTATTTTTTAAGATTTAAGGTGTTTCTAGGTTCATCTCCACGAGATCTTTGATTTGGGACCACTTTCACCAGATTTGGAAACGGTCAAATTTTTAGCTACGATGACTGTACTGACTTCCTTGCTTTCACAAAACTTTGACCATCTGTATCTTAAGAATAGAGGCTCTGTTTATCAAGATTCAAGGTGTTTCTAGGTTCATCTTGACAAGATCTTCAATTAGAGACCACTTTCCCCAGATTTGGAAATGGTCAAATATTAAACTACGATCACTATAGTGACTTTTTTGCTTTGACCATACTTTGACGGTCCAAATCTTGAGGAGAGAGGCTCCATTTTTTAAGATTCAAGGTGTTTTTAGGTTTATCTTGACGAGATCTTCCATTTGAGACTACTTTCACTAGATTTGGAAATGGTCAAATTTTTAGCGACGAACACTGTATTGACTTCCTTTGTCTAACCAAACATTGACTATTTGTATCTTGACAAGAGAGGCTCCATTTTCAAGATTCAAGTTGTTTTTTATTTCATCTCGATGAGATCTTCGATTTGAGACCACTTTTGCCAGATTTGGAAATGAACAAACTTTTAGTTATGAACACTGTACTGACTTCCTTTCTTTGACCAAATATTGACCGTCTATATCTTGAGAAAAGAGGCTCCCTTTTTCAAGATTCAAGGTGTTTTTCATTCATCTCGACGAGATCTTTGATTTGAGACCACTTTCACCAGATTTGGAAACAGTTAAATTTTTAGCTATGAACACTGTACTGACTTCCTTGCTTTTACCAAACTTTGACCGACCATATCTTCAGAAGAAAGGCTCCATTTTTCAAGATTCAAGCTGTTTTTAGGTTTATCTCGATGAGATCTTCGATTCGAAACCACTTTCACCAAATTTGGAAATAGTCAAACTTTTAGCTACGAACACTATACTGACTTCCTTGATTTGACCAAACTTTCACCATCCAAATCTTGAGAAGAGACGCTCCATTTTTCAAGATTCAAAGTTTTTTTATGTTCATCTCGATGAGATCTTCGATTTGAGACCGTTTTTACCACATTTGGAAATGGTCAAACTTTTAGCTACGAACACTATACTGACTTCCTTGCTTTCAGCAAACTTTGACCATCCGTATCTTGAGAAGAGAGGCTCCAATTTTCAAGATTAAGGTATTTTTAGGTTCATCTCGATGAGATCTTTGATTTGAGACCACTTTCACCAGATTTGGAAATAGTCAAAGTTTTAGCTATGAACACTTTACTAACTGCTTTGCTTTGACCAAACTTTGACCATCCGTATCTTGAAAAGAGAGGCTCCATTTTTCAAAATTCAAGGTGTTTTTTGAATCATGTCGATGAGATCTTTGATTTGAGACCACTTTCACTAGATTTTGAAATGGTCAAACTTTTAGCTACAAACACTATACTGAATTCATTGCTTTGACCAAACATTGATCATCTGTATCTTGAGAAGAGAGGCTCAATTTTTTAAAATTCAAGGTGTTTTTAGGTTCATCTCGACGAGATATTTGATTTGAGACCACTTTGACCATATTTAGAAATGGTCAAACTTTTAGCTACGAACACTGTATTAACTTCATTGCTTTGACCAAACTTTGATCGTCCACATCTTGACAAGAGAGGCTCCATTTTTTAAGATTCAAGGTGTTTTTATATTCATCTCGACGAGATCTTCGATTTGAGACCACTTTCACCAGATTTGGAAATGGTCAAACATTTAGCTACGAACACTATACTAACTTCTTTACTTTGACCAAACTTCAACCGTCCGTATCTTGATAAGAGAGGCTTCATTTTTTAAAATTTTAGGTGTTTTTAGGTTCATCTCGACAAGATCTTCAATTTGAGACCACTTTCACCAAATTTGGAAATGGTCAAACTTTTAGCTACAAACACTGTACTGACTTCCATGCTTTGACCAAGCTTTGACCATCTGTATCATGAGAAGAGGCTCCATTTTTCAAAATTCAAGATGTTTTTAGGTTCATCTCGAGAAGATCTTCGATTTGAGACCACTTTCACCAGATTTGAAAATGGTCAAACTCTTAGCTATGAACACTGTACTGACTTCCTTGCTTTGACCAAAATTTAACCATCCGTATCTTGGGAAGTGAGACTCCATTTTTTAAGATTCAAGGTATTTTTTGGTTCATCTCGATGAGATCTTCGATTTAAGACAGTTTCACCAGATTTGGAATGGTTGAATATTTAGCTACGAACACTATACTGACTTCCTTGATTTGACCAAACTTTGACCATCTGTATCTTGAGAAGAGAGGCTCCATTTTTTAAGATTCAAGGTGTTTTTAGGTTAAGCTTGACAAGATCTTCGATTTGAGACCACTTTCACCATATTTGGAAATGGTTAAACTTTTATCTATGAATATTGTACTGACTTTCTTGCTTTGACCAAACTTTGACCATACGTATCTTGAGAAGAGAGGCTCCATTTTTCAAGATTCAAGGTGTTTTTAGGTTCATCTCGATGAGATCTTCGATTTGAGACCACTTTCCCTAGATTTGGAAACGATCAAACTTTTATCTACGAACACTGTACTGACTTCCTTTCTTTGACTATCCTTTAACCCTCTGTATCTTGAGAAGAGAGGCTCCATTTTTCAAGATTTCAGTTGTTTGTAGGTTCATCTCGACAAGATCTTTTATTTGAGACCACTTTCACCAGATTTGGAAATGGTCAAACTTTTAGCTATGAACATTGTATTGACTTCCTTGCTTTGACCAAACTTTGATTATCCGTATCTTGACAAGAGAGGCTCCATTTTTCAAGATTCAAGGTGTTTTTTCGTTCATCTCAATGAGATCTTTGATTTGAGACCACTTTCACCAGATTTGAAAATGGTGAAACTTTTAGCTACGAACACTGTATTGACTTCCTTGCTTTGACCAAACTTGGACCATCCGTATCTTGAGAAGAGAGGTTCTATTTTTCAAGATTCAATGTGTTTTTAGGTTCATTTTGATGAGATCTTTGATTTGAGACCACTTTGAACTGATTTGGAAAAGATCAAATTTTTAGCTACGAACACTATACTGACTTCCTTGCTTTGACAAATCTTTGACCATCCATATCTTGAGAAGCGAGGCTCTATTTTTCAATATTCAAGGTGTTTTTAGGTTCATGTCGACGAGATCTTTGATTTGGGACCACTTTCATCAAATTTGGAAATGGTCAAATTGTAAGCTACGAACACTGTGCCGAGTTCCTTGCTTTGACCATCCGTATCTTAAGAAGAGAGGCTCTATTTTTCAAGATTCAAGGTGTTTTTAGGTTCATCTTGACGAGATCTTTGATTAGAGACTACTTTAACAAGATTTGGAAAGGGTCAAATTTTTAGTTACGAATACTGTAGTAACTTCCTTGGTTTGACCAAACTTTGACGATCTGTATCTCGAGAAGAGAGGCTCCATTTTTCAAGATTCAAAGTGTTTTCAGGTTAATCTTGACAAGATCTTTGATTTGAGACCAGTTTCTCCAGATTTGGAAATAGTCAAATTTTTAGCTATGAACATTTTATTAACTTCCTTTCTTTGAGCAAACTTTGACCGTCTGTATCTTGAGAAGAGAGGCTGCATTTTTTAAGATTCAAAGTGTTTTTTAGTTCATTTCGACGAGATCTTTGATTTGAGAGCACTTTCACCAGACTTGAAAATGAACAAACTTTTAGTTACGAACATTGTACTGACTTCCTTGCTTTGAGAAAACTTTGACCGTCCTTATCTTGAGAAGAGACGCTCCCTTTTTCAAGATTCAAGGTGTTTTTTGGTTCATCTCGATGAGATCTTCAATTTGAGACCACTTTCACCAGATTTTGAAACAGTCAAATTTTTAGCTACAAACACTGTACTAACTTCCTTTCTTTGACCAAACTTTGATTGTCTCTATCTTGAGAAGAGAGGCTCTATTTTTCAAGATTCATGGTGTTTTAGGTTCATCTCGATGAGATCTTCAGTTTGAGACCACTTTCACCAGATTTGGAAATAGTCAAATTTTTAGCTACGAACACTATACTCACTTCCTTGGTTTGAGAAAACTTTGACCATCCACATGTTGAAAAAAGAGGCTCCGCTATTCAAGATTCAAGGTGCCTTTATGTTTATCTCAATGAGATCTTTGATTTGAGACCACTTTCACTACATTTGGAAACGATCAAACTTTTAGCTATGAACACTGCACTGACTTCCTTACTTTAACCCAACTTTGACCGTCCGTATATTTTTAAGAGAGGCTCCATTTTTCAAAATTCAAGGTGTTATTATGTTCGTCTTGGTGAGATCTTGGATTTGAGACCACTTTCACCAGATTTGGAAATAGTCAAACTTTTAGCTACAAACACTGTACTGACTTCTTTGCTTTGACCAAACTTTGACCGTCAGTATCTTGAGAAGAGAGGCTCCCGTTTTAAAGAGTCAAGGTGTTTTTTGGTTCATCTCGACATGATCTTTGATTTGAGACCACTTTCACTAGATTTGGAAATGATCAAACTTTTAGCTATGAAAATTGTACTAACTTCCTTGTTTTGACCAAACTTTGACCATTCATATCTTGAGAATAGAGGCTACATTTTTAAACATTCAAGGTGTTTTTTGGTTCATCTCAATGAAATCTTTGATTTGAGACCACTTTTAGTAGATTTGGAAATGTTCAAACTTTTAGCTACGAACATTGTACTGAATTCCTTGCTTTAATGAAACTTTGATCGTCTGTATGTTGAGAAGAGAGTCTCCATTTTCCTAGATTCATGGCATTTTTAGGTTCATCTTGATGAGATCTTTGATTTAAGACCACTTTCACTAGATTTGGAAATAGTCATGCTTTTAGCTACGAACACTGTAACAACTTCCTTGCTTTGACCAAACTTTGACCGTTTGTATCTGGAGAAGAGAGGCTCTATTTTGCAAGATTGAACATGTTTTTAGGTTCATCTTGATGAAATCTTCTATTTGGGACTAGTTTCACCAGATTTGGAAATGGTCAAACTTTTAGCTAAAAACACTTTACTGACTTCCTTACTTTGACCAAACTTTGACTGTCCATATCCTTAGAAGAGAGGCTGTATTTTTTAAGATTCAAGGTGTTTTGAGGTTCATCTCAGTGAGATCTTTGATTTCAGACCACTTTCACCAAATTTGGAAATGGTCAAATTTAAAACTACGAACATTGTACTGACTTCCTTGGTTTGACCAAACTTTGACCATATGTATCTTGATAAAAGAGGCTCCATTTTTCAAGATTCAAGGTGTTTTCAGGTTCATCTCGATGAGATCTTTCATTTGAGACCACTTTCACCAGATTTGGAAATACTCAACTTCTTAGCTACAAACACTTTACTAACTTCCTGTCTTTGACCAAACTCTAACAGTATGTATCTTGATGAGAGAGGCTCCATTTTTCAAGATTCAAGATGTTTTTCGGTTCATCTCGATGAGATCTTTGATTAGAGACCACTTTCACCAGATTTGGAAATGGTCAAATTTTTAGCTACGAAAACTGTACTGATTTTCTTACTTTTACCAAACTTTGACTGTTTGTATCTGTAGAAGAGAGGCTCCATTTTTCAAGATTCAAGGTGTTTTTAGATTCATCTCAACGAGATCTTCGATTTGAGACCACTTTCACTAGATTTGGAAATGGTCAAACTTTTAGCTAGGAACACTGTATTGACTTCCTTACTTTGACCAAACTTTGACTATTTGCATCTTGAGAAGAGAGGCTCTATTTTTCAAGATTCAAGGTGTTTTTTGGTTCATCTCGACGAGATCTTCGATTTGAAACTACTTTCCTTAGATTTGGAAATAGTCAAATTTTTAGCTACGAACACTGTACTGACTTCCTTTGACAAAACTTTGACCATCCGTATCTTGAGAAGAGAAGCTCCATTTTTCAAGATTCAAGTTGTTTTTGTGTTCATCTCGACAAGATCTTCGATTTGAGACCACCTTCACCAGATTTGGAAACGGTGAAATTTTTAGCTACGAATACTATACTGACTTCCTTTCTTTGACAAAACTTTGACCATCCGCATCTTGAGAAGAGAGGCTCTATTTTTCAAAATTCATGGTGATTTTAGGTTCATCTCAACAAGATCTTTCATTTGAGACAAATTTCACTAGATTTGATAACAGTCAAACTTTTAGCTACGAACATTGTATGGACTTCCTTTCTTTGACCAAACTTTCATCATCCATATCTTGAGAAGAGAGGCTCCATTTTTCAAGATTCAAGGTGTTTTTAGGTTCATCTCGATGAGATCTTTGATTTAAGATGAGTTTTACCAGATTTGGAAACGGTCAAACTTTTAGCTATGAAAACTATACTAACTTCCTTACTTTGACCAAACTTTGATGGTCTGTATCTTGAGAAGAGAAGCTCCATTTTTCAAGATGCAAGGTGTTTTTAGGTTCATCTTTAGATCTTTGATTTGAGACCACTTTCACCAGATTTGGAAACGGTCAAACTTTTAGCTACGAACACTATATTGACTTCCTTGTTTTGACCAAACTTTGACCGTCTGTATCTTAAGAAGAGAGGCTCTATTTTTCAAGATTCAAGGTGTTTTTAGGTTCATCTCGAAGAGATCTTTGATTTGAGACCTTTTTCACCAGATTTAGAAATGGTCAAATTTTTAGCTACGAACACTGTATTGACTTCTTTGCTTTGACCAAACTTTGACCAGCCGTATATTGAGAAGAGATGCTCCATTTTTCAAGATTCAAAGTGTTTTTTGGTTCATCTTGAAGAGATCTTCAATTTGAGACTACTTTCACCATATTTGGAAATGGTGAAACTTTTAGCTATGAACACTATACTAACTTCCTTTCTTTGACCAAATTTTGACTTTTCATATCTTGAGAAGAGAGGCTCCATTTTTCAAGATTTAAGGTGTTTTTTTGTTCATCTCGACAAGATCTTCGATTTGAGACCACTTTCACTAGATTTGGGAAATGGTCAAACTTTTAGCTACGAACACTATACTAACTTCCTTACTTTGACCAAACTTTGACCTTTCATATCTTGAGAAGAGATGCTCCATTTTTAAAAGATTTAAGGTGTTTTTTTGTTCATCTCGACAAGATCATCGATTTGAGACAACTTTCACTAAATTTGGAAATGGTCAAACTTTTCCTACGAACACTGTACTGACTTCTTTGCTTTGACCAAACATTGACCGTCCGTATCTTGAGAAGAGAGGCTCCATTTTTTCAAGATTCAAGGTGTTTTTAGGTTCATCTCGATGAGATCTTCGATTTGAAAACACTTTCAATAGATTTGGAAATGGTCAAACTTTGAGCTACGAACACTATACTATCCTTGGTTTGACAAAATTTTCACCCTCCATATCTTGAAAAGAGAGGCTCCATTTTTCAAGATTCAAGGTGTTTTTTGGTTCATCTCGACGAGATATTTGATTTCAAAACACTTTCACCATATTTGGAAATGATCAAATTTTTAGCTACAAACACTGTACTGACTTCCTTTCTTTGACCAAACTTTGACCATGCATATCTTGGGAAGAGAGGCTCCGTTTTTGAAGATTCAAGGTTTTTTTAGGTTCATCTCAATGAGATCTTTGATTTGAGACCACTTTCACTAGATTTGGAAATGGTCAAACTTTTATCTATGAACACTGCATTGACTTCCTTGCTTTGACCAAACTTTGACAATTTGTATCTTGAGATGAGAGGCTCCATTTTTCAAGATTGAATGTGTTTTTTGGTTCATCTCGATGAGATCTTCAATTTCAGACCACTTTCACCAGATTTGAAAATGGTCAAACTTTTAGTTACGAACACTGTACTGACTTCCTTACTTTCACCAAAATTTGACCGTCGCTATCTTGAGAAGAGACGTTCTATTTTTCAAGATTCAAGGTGTTTTTTGGTTCAACTCGACAAGATCTTTGAATTGAGACCACTTTCACCAGATTTGGAAATGGTCAAACTTGTAGCTATGAATACTCTACTGACTTCCTTGCTTTGACCAAATTTTGACCATCCGTATCTTGAGAAGAGAGGCTACATTTTTCAAGATTCAATGTGTTTTTAGGTTCATCTCGATGAGATCTTCAATTTGAGACCACTTTCACCATATTTGGAAATTGTCAAACTTTTAGCTACGAACATTGTATTGACTTCCTTGCTTTGACCAAACTTTGACCATATGTATCTTGAGAAGAGAGACTCAATTTTTTAAGATTCAAGGTGTTTTTAGGTTCATCTCGATGAGATCTTCAATTTGAGACCTCTTTCACCAGATTTGAAAATAGGCAAATTTTTAGCTACGAACACTGTACTGACTTCCTTGCTTTGACCAAACCTTGACCGTCCGTATCTTCAGAAGAGAGGCTCCATTTTTCAAGATTCAAGGTGTTTTTAGGATTATCTTGACAAGATCTTTGATTTGAGACCAGTTTCACTAGATTTAGAAATGGTCAAAGTTTTAGCTAAGAACACTTTATTGACTTCCTTGCTTTGACCAAACTTTGATCATTCGTGTCTGCAGAAGAGAGGCTCCATTTTTCAAGATTCAATGTGTTTTTAGGTTCATCTCGATGAGATCTTCAATTTGAGACCACTTTCAACAAATTTTGAAATGGTCAAATTTTTAGCTATGAACACTGTACTAACTTCCTTACTTTTACCAAACTCTAACGATCCGTATCTTGAGAAGAGAGGCTCCATTTTTAAAGATTCAAGGTATTTTTAGGATCATCTCAATGAGATCTTTGATTTGAGACCACTTTCACCAGATTTGGAAATAGTCAAACTTTTAGCTACGAACACTCTATTGACTTCCTTGCTTTGACCAAATTTTGGCCGTCCGTATGTTGAGAAGAGAGGCTTCATTTTTCATGATTCATTATGTTTTCAAGTTCATCTTAATGAGATCTTTGATTTGAGACCACTTTCATTAGATTTGGAGATGGTTAAACTTTTAGCTATGAACATTGTACTACTTCCTTGCTTTGATTAAACTTTGACTGTGTTTTCTTTAGAAGAGACGCTCTTTTTTCAAGATTCAATGTGTTTTTAGGTTCATCTTGACGAGATCTTTGATTTGAAAGCACTTTCACTAGATATGGAAATGGTCAAAGTTTTAGCTACAAACATTGTACTGACTTCCTTCTTTGACCATACTTTGACCATCTGTATCTTTAGAAGAGAGGCTTCATTTTTCAAGATTCAAGGTGTTTTTTGGTTCATCTCAATGAGATCTTTGATTTGAGACCACTTTCACCAGATTTGGAAATCGTCAAACTTTTACCTACGAACATTATATAGACTTCCTTGCTATTACCAAACATTGACCGTACGTATCTTGAGAAGAGAGGCTCCATTTTTTAAGATTCAAGGTATTTTTAGGTTCATCTCGATGAGATCTTTGATTTGTGACCACTTTCACCATATTTGGAAATGGTCAAATTTTAGGATACAGACATTGTACTGACTTCTTTTCTTTCACCAAACTTTGACCATCCATAACTTGAGAAGTGAGGCTCTAATTTTCAAGATTCAAGGTGTTTTTTGGTTCATCTCGACGAGATCTTTGATTTGAAACCACTTTCACTAGATTTGGAAATGGTCAATTTTTTAGGGACGAATACTATATTGACTTCCTTCCTTTGACAAAACTTTAACCATCTCTATCTTGAGAAGAGAGGCTCCATTTTTCAAGATTCAAGGTATTTTTAGGTTCATCTCGATGATATCTTCGATTTGAGACCACTTTCATCTGATTTGGAAATAGTCAAACTTTTAGCTACGAACACTGTACTAACTTCCTTGCTTTGACCAAACTTTAACCATTCGTATCTTGAGAAGAGAGGCTCCATTTTTCAATAGTCAAGGTGTTTTTTGGTTAATCTCGACGAGATTTTTGATTTGTGACCACTTTCACCAGATTTGAAAATTTTTAAATTTTTTGCTACTAACATTGTACTGACTTCCTTGCTTTTACCAAACTCTGACCATCTGTATCTTGAGAAGAGAGGCTCCATTTCTCAAGATTCAAGGTATTTTTAGGTTCATCTTGACAAGATCTTCTATTTGAGACCACTTTCACTAGATTTGGAAACAGTCAAACTTTTAGCTATGAACACTATACTGACTTCCTTGCTTTGACCAAACTTTGACCATCCGTATCTTGAGAAGAGTGGCTTCATTTTTCATGATTCATTGTATTTTCAAGTTGATCTCGATGAGATCATTGATTTGAGATCACTTTCATTAGATTTGGAAATTGTCAAACTTTTAGCTACGAACACTATACTAACTTCCTTGCTTTGACCAAACATTGACAGTTTGTATCTTTAGAAGAGAGGCTCCCTTTTCAAGATTCAAGGTGTTTTTAGGTTGATCTCGATGACATCTTTGATTTGAAAGCACTTTCACCAAATATGGAAACTGTCAAATTTTTACCTCTGAACACTGTATTGACTTCCATGCTTTTACCATACTTTGATTGTCTGTATCTTGAGAAGAGAGGTTCCATTTTTCAATATTCAAGGTGTTTTTTTGTTCATCTCGATGAGTTCATAGATTTGAGACCACTTTCACCAGATTTGGAAATGGTCAAACATTTAGCTACGAACACTGTACTGACTTCCTTGCTTTCACCAAACTTTCACTGTCCGTATCTTGAGAAGAGAGGCTCTATTTTTTAATTTTCAAGGTGTTTTTTGGTTTGTCTCAATGAGATCTTCGATTTGAGACCACTTTCACCAGGTTTAGCTATGGACACTATACTGACTTCCTTGCTTTGACAAAACTTTGACTGTCCGTACCTTGAGAAGAGAGGCTCTATTTTTTAATATTCATGGTGTTTTTTGGTTTGTCTGAATGAGATCTTGGATTTGAGACAACTTTCACAAGATTTGGAAACAGTCAAATTTTTAGCTACGAACACTGTACTGACTTCCTTGCTTTCACCAAACTTTGACTGTCCGTATGTTGAGAAGAGACACTCCATTTTTCAAGATTCAAGGTATTTTTTGGTTCATCTCAACAAGATCTTCTATTTGAGACCACTTTCACCAGATTTGGAAATGGTCAAACTTTTAGCGACAAAAACTATACTAACTTCCTTGCTTTTACCAAACTTTGACCATCTGTATCTTGAGAAGAGAGACTCCATTTTTTAGGATTCAATGTGTTTTTAGGTTCATATCGATGAGATATTCAGATTGAGACCACTTTCACTAGATTTGGAGATGGTAAAACTTTATCTATGAATATTGTATTGACTTCCTTGCTTTGACCAAACTTTGACCATCCATATTTTGAGAAGAGAGGCTCAATTTTTTAAGATTCAAAGTGTGTTTAGGTTTATCTTGATGAGATCTTTGATTTGAGATGAATTTCCCTAGATTTGGAAATAGGAAAATTTTTAGCTACGAATAGTGTACTGACTTCCTTGCTTTGACCAAACCTTGACCGTTCGTATCTTGATAAGAGAGTCTCCATTTTTCAAGATTCAAGGTGTTTTTAGGTTCATCTCAATGAGATCTTTGATTTGAGACCATTTTCACTAGATTCAAAAATGGTCAAACTTTTATCTACGAATAGTGTACTGAATTTCTTGCTTTAAACAAACTTTGACTGTCTGTATCTTGAGAAGAGGCTCCATTTTTCAAGATTCAAGGCATTTTTTTGTTCATCTCAATCAGATCTTCCATTTGACACCACTTTCACTAGATTTGAAAATGGTCAAATTTTTAGTTACGAACATTGTACTGACTTGCTTGCTTTGACCATACTTTGACCATCTGTATCTTGAGAATAGAGGCTCTATTTTTTAAGATTCAAGGTATTTTTTGGCTCATCTCGATGAGATCTTGGATTTAAGACCACTTTCACCAGATTTGGAAATGGTCAAATCTTTAGCTACGAACACTGTACTGACTTCCTTGGTTTGACCAAACTTTGACCGTCTGTATCTTGAGAAGAGAGGGTCCATTTTTCAAGATTCAAGGTGTTTTTAGTTCATCGCAATGAGATCTTCAATTTGAGACCACTTTCACTAGATTTGGAAATGGTCAAACTTTTACCTATGAACACTATACTAACTTCCTTGCTTTGACCAAACTTTGACAATACATATCTTGAGAGGAGAGGCTCTATTTTTTAAGATTCAAGGTATTTTTAGGTTCATCTCGATGAGATCTTTGATTTGTGACCACTTTCAGCAAATTTGGAAATGGTCAAATTTTAGGATATGAACACTTTACAAACTTCCTTTCTTTGACCAAACTTTGACCATTTGTAACTTGAGAAGAGAGGCTCCGTTTTTCAAGATTCAAGTTGTTTTTAGGTTCATCTTGATGAGATCTTCATTTTGAGACCACTTTCACCAGATTTGGAAATGGTCAAACTTTTAGCTATGAACACTATATTGACTTCCTTGCTTTGAACAAACTTTGACCATTCATGTCTTGAGAAGAGAGGCTCCATTTTTCAATATTCAAGGTGTTTTTTGGTTAATCTTGATGAGATGTTTGATTTGTGACCACTTTCACCAAATTTTGAAATGGTCAAATTTTTAGCTACGAATAGTGTATTGACTTCCTCTCTTTTACCAAACTCTGACCGTTTGTATTTTGAGATGAGAGGCTCCATTTTTCAAGATTCAAGGTATGTTTAGGTTAATCTTGACTAGATCTTCGATTTGAGAGGACTTTCACCAAATTTGAAAATAGTCAAACTTTTAGCTACAAACATTGTACTGACTTCCTTGCTTTGAACAAACTTTGACCATCCATATCTTGAGAAGAGAGGCTTCATTTTTCATGATTCAAGGTGTTTTCAAGTTCATCTTGATGAGATCTTTGATTTGAGACCACTTTCATGAGATTTTGAAATGGTCAAACTCTTAGCTACGAACACTATACTAACTTCCTTTCTTTGACCAAACTTTAACTATCTGTATCTTTAGAAGAGATGCTCCCTTTTCAAGATTCAAGGTGTTTTTAGGTTCATCTCGACAAGATCTTCGATTTGAGACCACTTTCACCAGATTTGGAAATGGTCAAAGTTTTAGCTACAATCACTATACTAACTTGCTTGCTTTGACCAAACTTTTACCATCTGTATCTTGAGAAGAGAGGCTTCATTTTTCAAGATTCAAGGTGTTTTTAGGTTCATCTTGACGAGCTCTTCAATTTGAGACCACTTTCCCCAAATTTGGAAATGGTTAAATATTTAGCTACGAACACTCTACTGAGTTCATTTCTTTGACCAAACATTGACCATCCATATCTTGAGAAGAGAGGCTCCATTTTTTAATATTCAAGGTGTTTTTACGTTCATCTGAATGAGATCTTTGATTTGAGACCACTTTCACCATATTTGGAAACGGTCAAATTTTTAGCTATGAATAGTCTAATGACTTCCTTTCATTGACCAAACTTTGACCATCTGTATCTTGAGAAGAGAGGCTCCATTTTTTAAGATTTAAGGTGTTTTTAGGTTCATCTTGATGAGATCTTTGATTTGAGACCATTTTCACTAGAGTTGGAAACTATCAAACTTTTAGCTACGAACACTACTATTGACTTCCTTTCTTTGACCAATCTTTGACTGTCCGTATCTTGAGAAGAGGCTCTATTTTTCAAGATTCAAGGTGTTTTTTGGCTTAATTAGATGAGATCTTCGATTTGAGACCACATTCACCAGATTTGGAAATGGTCAAATTTTTAGCTATGAATACTATACTAACTTCCTTGCTTTGACCAAACTTTGATAGTCTATATCTTGAGAAGAGAGGCTCTATTTTGCAAGATTCAAGGAGTTTTTAAGTTCATCTTGACGAGATCTTCCATTTGAGACAACTTTCACCAAATTTTGAAATAGTCAAAGTTTTAGCTATGGACGATGTACTAACTTCCTTTCTTTGACCAAACTTTCACTATCTGTATCTTGAGAAGTAGTGTAGAAATACCTCTACGAGGGCCCTCACATTCTTATTTTGGTGTGTCAAAAGCATGTAAGTAGAAAAAAGAGTCATCATATGGATTGACTCCATTTTGGGTGAGTCTAGGCATTGTTCAAGTCCTAGAAGTCTCTAGTTTTCCTAGTTTGTGTAGTACACTATTGTAAGGAATATATGCAACTTGGAGTGTTTGAATTTGTGGTTATTGGTTCTAGGTTGATGTTAGCTGATGTATGAGCACAAGTGTTCTTCAAGAATGATCTTTTGTGTGAGTGATCAAGAGCTACTCAAGCAACTAATAAGTTGCCTAAAAGTTGCTAACAACTTTTGAAAGTTGCTAGATAAATTTTCCTCTTTGTAAGAATTAATCAAACTAAGTTGCTAAAAGCCCTAAGATCAATGCACACACTTCAAAAAAAGACTGTATAAGGCCTGTATAACCCTAATACCATGGTTTGAAATTGGTATGAACAACAAGTGTATGGGCATAGATAATAATATATACTAAAACAATGTTTGACAGGGATTTGATGGCTTGAAGCTTTGTGTTTAGTATCTATTGTTGATATCTATTGTTGTCTTATCAATTATGTGGTTGTTCAAAATCATTCTTCTATAATTAGTTTCCATTTTGTGTGTATTTAGTTTACTTGCTTTGTTTTTATTTAAGTTTTACAGCCCACTGTTGTACTAGTGGCACTGATGGAATAGGGCCTGTACCTCTTGATTCCGCCGTGGAAAGCCATGGGACTGTGGAGTCTAAGAACTCAGACCCTAACCTTGTTGAACATGGAAGCAGAGCCCTAGAGAATGCAAAAAAACTATATTTTGTGGATGCCCTGGGCAAGTATAGCTTACCTGGCTAGGTTCCAACAACAATCAAGAAGCTCTAGCAGGTGATTAACATATAGTCAAGGCTTTCCATTTTGAGGGAGTCATAAGTGATATAGGAAGGCCCTAAATGTTGAAGAAGGAGGCTTGGTAATGAGTGGAAGGCTCTGAAAAAGACCAGAAGTTTGGAAAGTTAACAAAACCCTCAAAACCCTCACTTTTGGCCAAGTACGCTATACGGATGTTTGGGCACCTGAGACCCAAAAAATCTCTTAGAGGGGATCAATTTAAGCAAATGTTATTCAAACTAGGGTTGGTGATTCTCTAAGGGTTTTTCATAAAAGTCCCTACAAATCCAGGTGGAGGGCTAATTGGGCTAATCTAGTAGCCCTAGTTTCCAAAGGAACCACTAGATCGGGTACTTCCAAAACCTCACAAATGCATGGAGAAGGTGTAGTTAGTCTTAAAAAGACATAAGAAGCCTTGTTTTTCTCTATTGGAGCTCAGTAAGAAACTAGAAGCCAAGAAGACCCTTTTTAGCCTATGTGAGGGTCTAGTTGTGAGAATGCAAAGCAAGAAGGTGTAAGAATGATAGTATGATACTTGGTGGGAAGGTTAGGTAGGTCGAGGGAAGTCCTTAGCAAGATAAGGAAGCCTAGAGACCTATTTTGGTGTGGAGAAACACTAGATCCTAGTGGAGGATCAGGAGCATAGACAAGGTTGTCTATCCTAGCTAATCCCATCAGATTGGTATCAGAGCCTCTTAAGGCTTGGGAAGTGAAAGGTGGATGTTTCAACCACCAAAAGAATCAAGTGGATCATCTCAAAAAGAGAAGATGGTGACCAATGTAGAGCTTGCCAAGAAAGTAGAATATCAGGAGGAAGCTAATAGACTCCTGCAAGAAAAGTTGTATCAGATGGAACAACTCTTGGATGATGTCCAAGAAAAAGTAGATAAGGTGAATGTGAAAATGGAGGAGCAGGATGCTAAGGGGAAAGAGAAGACTCTTGATGATGATGTACCCACAGCTAATCCTCCAACACAAGATGAGCAGTTTCTCCAAGCTATAAAGGCTATCACAGGCAAGGCACTTGAAGGTGTCCCATTACTGACTAGCAGGATGGATGCTGCACTTGTGATGGTGGATTGTTGTCATGGAGAATCACTTTGAATGTGAAGAGATCTCAGAGGCATAGAAGGTCAAATGGACCAAATGTAGGTTGAGAGGACAAGCATTAACCTGGTGGAGCTACTTGCAGGGTGAAAGAGAGAAAGAGGGAAAGAATCCAATCTCTAATTGGAAAGCCATGGTCAACAAGGTCAGGGAAGCATATCTACCAGCTGCTTATGAAATACAGCAACATAAGAAAAGTTTGACATTTAGATAGAAAGAGATGGATGTAGCTACCTATACTGAAGAGTTCCACAAATTGAGCTTGAGATCTAGAGTCCAAGAGGATGAAAGCATTAAAGTAGCAAGGTACCTCAGTGGCTTGAAATGGAGCATAGCAGAAGAGATGAGTTTGTTCACTCCTACCACCTTACTTGGTTGTCAGCATATGGCACAAAAGCTTGAAGACAAATAGAGGAGAAAGCAAGAACCTAATTCCAAGAATAGGGGAAGGGGTAGAGACTCTAGAGGGGGTCAAAGAGGAGGTTCTAGTAGAGGTGGTGAATCAAGAAACCAAGGTGAGAGTAGACTCTTGGAACAAAGTTTAGAAACTATTACAAGAGGATCTTATGGTAGAGGAAGAGGTTCTCAAGGAAGCAGAGGAAGAGGAACAAGAAGGAGAAGCTCCTACTTTGCCACCATGAAGTGCTATTAGTGTGGACAACTTGGACACCCTGCTTATAGGTGTCCTGATAAACCAGCAGCCTCATAGAGTGAGAAGAGGGTAGCCTATACCCAAGAGGACAACAGAAACTCATGCACTAATGAGGTCAGAAAATTGGAATAAAAAATAGGAGAGAATCTTATGTTCAAGAGGGTGCTTATAAGGTAGCCTAATCAAGGTGAACCAAAGCAAAGAAGGGCTCTTTTTAGAGTCAGGTGCAAGATACAAGGCAAAGTTTGCAAGGTGATTGTGGATTCAAGATCTACAGATAACATCATAGTAGAGGAAGCAACAAAGAAGCTGAAACTCACAAAGGTTCCACATGCTAACCCCTACAAGGTAACTTGGTTGAACCAGGAACAGAGTGTGCTAGTTAATGAGAAGACATGGGTAGAGTTTTCTATTGGAGGCTATAAAGATAGAATTCTTTGTGATGTCTTACCCATGGATGCTTGCCATCTTCTATTGGGAAGACCTTGGAAATTTGACAGGAAGATGATTTATGATGGGGAAGATAACTCCATTTCTTTCAAGAAGGATGGGAGGACTTTTAAAATTCAGTCATTGATAGAGAATGAAGAAGGATTTTCCAAGACACCTAGTGTGTTACTTAGCATTGGCAAAGAGTTTTACATGCTGTATAGGATGAGGAGACCATAGGGTATGCTGTTATGGTGAAACCAAAAGAAGAAGAAAAGGAGGTGAAGGAAGATTTACCATTGGAAGTGCAACAAATATTAGAAGAATTCAGAGACATAGTAAGTGATGGAACCCCAGCCACTTTACCTCCAAAAAGAGCAATAAGTCATCAAATTGACTTTGTTCCCAGTGCTTCTCTACCTAAAAAAGAAGCCTACAAGCTAACCTTGGATCAGAACAAAGAAGTAGCAAGGCAAGTGCAAGAGTTGTTGGATCAAGGGCTGATTAAAAAGAGTATAAGTCCATGTGCAGTTCTAGTAGTCCTAGCATCCAAGAAAGGTTGAAAATGGAGGCTTTGCACAGATTCAAGGGCTATCAACAGGATCACTATCTAGTATAGGTTTCCCATTCTAAGAATAGAGGATTTATGGATTTCTTAGGAGGTGTTATGTATTTTACAAAGCTAGATTTGAAGAGTGGTTATCACCAAATCAGAATTAAGGAGGGTGATGAGTGGAAGACCACTTTTAAAACCATTGTTGGATTGTATGAATGGCTTGTTATGCCATTTGGGCTTACTAATGCTCCAAGCACCTTCATGAGGTTGATGAATGAGGTCTTCAAGGACTTTATAGGCAGATTTGTGGTGGTGTATCTAGATGATATACTCATCTATAGCAAGACAAAAATAGAACACTTGGAACACTTAAGGTTGGTTATGAAGAAGCTACATGAAGAGCAATTAGCCATCAACCTAGAAAAGTGTGAGTTCATGCAGCAAGAGCTGATTTATTTGGGCTTTTTAGTGTCCAAGGGTACTCTAAAAATGGACCCAAGTAAGGTGGATGCAATCTTGAATTGGTCTACCCCAAAAATAGGGACATAAATTAGAAGTTTTCATGGTTTAGCCCAATTTTATAGAAAGTTTATCAGGAACTTCAATGGGATTTGTGCACCAATCTTGGATACTATAAAAGGAGGGCTGAAAACTAAGTTCAGATGGATTGATGTAGCTGAGAAAGCATTCCAAACATTGAAGCAAGAGGTAGCCACTAAACCTATCCTACTCTTACCTACTTTTGATAAATTATTTACCATTGAATGTGATGCAAGTGGTACAGTAGTAGGGGGTGTTTTGAGTCAGGAAGGGAGACTTGTGGCATTCTTCAGTGAGAAACTCAATGAAGCAAAGAAGAAGTATTCAGCTTATGACTTGGAGTTGTATGCATTAGTACAATCTCTCAAAAAGTGGAGGCATTATCTTTTGCCAAAAGAATTTGTTATCTTTACTGATAATTAGGCTTTAAGATATATAAACACTTAGGAGAAGCTCAGTAATAGGCACTTGAAGTGGATGAAATATCTCCAATCCTTTACCTTCACAATCAAGCATAAGAAAGGGTAGCTCAACAAGGTAGCGGATGCCTTAAGTAGGAAGTTATTGACTATCCAAGAGTACAGCTGCAAAGCATTGGAATAACAGGTTTCAAAGACTTATATGAGGAGGATGAAGACTTCTCACAAGCCTACAAAGTGTTCCTAGAGTTTGAGAACAACTTTCATGGTGAGTTTGCAGATTACACCCTTCAAAATGGGTTGTTGTTTAAAGGTAATCAACTTTGTGTACCTAGAGGATCCATGAGGGAAAATCTGATCCAAGAGAAGCATAATGGCAGCCTAAGTGGTCATTTTGGCATAAACAAGACTTTGGAGTTAGTACAAAGATACTACTTTTGGCCTAAGCTAGCAAGGGATGTCAAGAGGTATGTTGAGAAATGTGGAGTATGCCAAAGAGCTAAAGGAGGTTCAAGCAATGCTGGACTCTATCAGCCTCTACCAAATAGCTCACTCCCAAATAGGCCTTGGGAGTGTGTAAGTATGGACTTTGTAGTTGGACTCCCTAAAACCAAATCAAGTATGGATAACATCTATGTTGTTGTTAATAGGTTCTCTAAGATGAGTCATTTCATTCCATGTAGAACTACTCATGATGCTAGTTATGTAGCACATCTCTTCTTTAAAGAGATTGTTAGAATTCATGGACTTCCTTTGAGCATTGTGTCAGACAGGGATAGCAAGTTCATGGGCCATTTTTGGCAAACTTTATGGAAAAGGTTGGGAACTAATCTCTCTTTCAGTTCAGCATACCATCCTCAAACTGGTGTTCAAACTGAGGTCATCAATAGGGTACTTGGAAACTTGCTAAGGTGTCTAATAAAGGAGTATGGGTAGACTTGGGATCTTGTTATATCTTAGGCTGAATATGCATATAATGATAGTGTGAACAGGACCACGGGAAGAAGTCCTTTTGAGATTGTTTATGGGAGACACCCTAGAGGAGTGTGTGAGCTGAGGGATTTAGGTTCCATGGAGTTGAAGAGTGGACAAGCTGAAGATTTCACTCAAACTATGAAAGAGGTTCAAGAGCAAGTGAAGAAAACCATGATGGAGTCTACTCAAAGACTCAAAGAAAAAGTGGATGAAAAGAGAAAAGAAGTACAATTTCAGATTGGGGACTATGTTATGGTCCATCTTAACAAGGCAAGAATGCAAAAAGGCATGCCTACTAAGCTGTAAATGAGAAGAGTAGGCCCCTACAAGGTGTTAGCAAAGTATGGAGAAAATGCTTACAAGGTGGATTTACCTTCAGATTTAGCCATCTCACTAGTATTTAATGTTGCGGACCTGATCAAATTCAAAGGTGATGTTAATCAGCAAGAAATAGGTACACCTAAGGTACTACAAAACATTGATCCAAATGCCATGCCCAAGAAAGAACCGGTTAAAGCAGAGAGTATCCTTGAATCCAGAGTAAAGAACGCAACTAGACATCACATCTACATGGAACACCTAATTAAATGGAAGGATCAACCTAAATCTGAAGCCACCTGGGTTGAAGAAGGACAATTCAAGAAGTTTGGGATTGATCTAGCACTTCTAGATCCCAAGGTACCTTAGCTTGTGCTGAGGGGGAGTATGGTGCAAGAGAACCTCTATGAGGGCCCTCACCTTCTTATTTTGGTGTGTCAAAAGCATGTAAGTAGCAATAAGAGTCATCATATGGATTGACTCCATTTTGGGTGAGTCTAGGAATTGTTCAAGTCCTAGAAGTCTCTAGTTTTCCTAGTTTGTGTAGTACACTGTTCCAAGGAATGTATGCAACTTGGAGTGTTTGAATTTGTGGTTATTGGTTCTAGGTTGATGTTAGCTGATGTATGAGCACAATTGTGCTTCAAGAATGATATTTTGTGTGAGTGAGCAAGAGCTACTCAAGCAACTAATAAGTTGCCTAAAAGTCGCTAACAACTTTTGAAAGTTGCTAGACAACTTTTCCTCTTTGTAAGAATTAATCAAACTAAGTGGCTAAAAGCCATAAGACCGATGCACACACTTCAAACAAAGACTATATAAGGCCTGTATAACCCTAATACCTTGGTTGGAAGTTGGTATGAGCAACAGGTGTACGGGCACAAAGAATAATATATACTGAAACAGTGTTTGATAGGGATTTTATGGCTTGAAGCTTTGTGTTTAGTATCTATTGTTGATATCTATTGTTGTCTTATCAATTGTGTGGTTGTTCAAATTCATGCTTCTGTAATTAGTTTCCATTTTGTGTGTATTTAGTTTACTTGCTTTGTTTTTATTTAAGTTTTACAGCCCACTATTGTACTGGTGGCACTGATGGAATAGGGCCTGTAGCTCTTGATTCCACCATGCGAAAGCCATAGGACTGTGGAGTCTAAGAACTCAAACCCTAACCTTGTTGGACATGGAAGCAGAGCCCTGGAGAATGAAAACAAACTATAGTTTGTGGATGCTGAGTATAGCTTACCCGGCTAGGTTCCAATAGCAATCAAGAAGTTCTAGCAGGTGATTGACATATAGTCAAGGCTTGCCCTTTTGAGGGAGTCATAAGTGATATAGGAAGGCTCTAAATGCTGAAGAAGGAGGCTTGGTAAGGAGTGGAAGGCTCTGAAAAAGACTAGAAGTTTGGAAAGTTAACAAAACCCTCAAAATCCTCACTTTTGGCCAAGTACATTGTATGGATGTTTGGGCACCTGAAACCCCAAAAATCTCTTAAAGGGGATCAATTTAAGCCAATGTTATTCAGACCAGGGTTGGTGATTCTCTAAGGGTTTTTCATAAAAGTCCCTACAAATTCGAGTGGAGGGCTAATTGGGCTAATCTAGTAGCCCTAGTTTCCAAAGGAACCACTAGATCGGGTACTTCCAAAACCTCACAAATGCATGGAGAAGGTGTAGTTAGTCTTAAAAAGACATAAGAAGCCTTGATTTTCTCTGTTGGAGCTCAGTAAGAAACTAGAAGCCAAGAAGACCCTTTTTAGCCTATGTGAGGGTCTAGTTGTGAGAATGCAAAGCAAGAAGGTGTAAGAATGAGAGTGTGATACTTGGTGGGAAGGTTAGGTAGGTCAGGAGAAGTCCTTAGCAGGATAAGGAAGCCTAGAGACCTATTTTGGTGTGGAGAAACACTAGATCCTAGTGGAGGATCAGGAGCATAGACAAGCTTGTTTATCCTAGCTAATCCCATCAAGAAGAGAGGCTCTATTTTTGAAGATTCATGATGTTTTTAGGTTCATCTCGATGAGATTTTCGATTTGAGACAACTTTCACCAGATTTGAAAATTGTCAAACTTTTACCTAGGAACACTGTACTGACTTCCCTTCCTTGACCAAACTTTGACCATTTGTATCTTGAGAAGATAGGCTCCATTTTTCAAGATTCAAGGTGTTTTTGGTTCATCTCGATGAGATCTTCGATTTGAGACCACTTTCACCAAATTTGGAAAGGGTCAAATTTTTAGCTACGAATAGAGTACTGACTTCCTTGAGGTAACCAAACTTTGACCATCCATATCTTGAAAAAAAAGACTCCATTTTTCAAGATTCAAGGTGTTTTTAGGTTCATCTTGATGAGATCTTTGATTTGAGACCACTTTCACTAGATTTGGAAATAGTCAAACTTTTACCTACGAATACTGTACTGACTTCCTCTCTTTGATCAAACTTTGACCATCTATATCTTGAGAAGAGAGGCTCCAGTTTTCAAGATTCAAGGTGTTTTTTGGTTCATTTCAAAGAGATGTTTGATTTTAGACCACTTTCACCAGATTTGGAAATGGTCAAATTTTTAGCTACGAACACTGTACTGACTTCTTTGCTTTGACCAATTTTTCAGTGCCTGTATCATGAGAAGAGAGGCTCAATTTTTCAAGATTCATGGTGTTTTTAGGTTCATCTGAATGAGATCTTCAATTTGAGACAACTTTCATGAGATTTGAAAATGGTCAAACTTTTCGCTACGAACATTGTACTGACTTCCCTTCTTTGAGCAAATTTTGCCCATCCGTATCTTGAGAAAAGGGGCTCTATTATTTAAGATTCAAGGTGTTTTTGGTTCATCTCGATTAGATCTTCATTTTGAGACCTCTTTCACCAGATTTGGGGATGGTCAAATTTTTAGCTACGAATAGTGTACTAACTTCCTTGAGTTGACCAAAATTTGACCGTCCCTATCTTGAGAAGAGAAGCTCCATTTTTTAAGATTCAATGTGTTTTTAGGTTCATCTCGACGAGCTCTTCAATTTGAGACCACTTTCACTAGATTTGTAAACGGTCAACATTTTAGTTACGAACACTGTACTGACTTCTTTGCTTTGACCAAACTTTGACAGTTCGTATCTTGAGAAGAGAGGCTTTGATTTTCAAGATTCAATATTTTTTTTTGTTCATCTCAACGACATCTTTGATTTGAGACCACTTTCACCAGACTTGGAAATGGTCAAACTTTTACCTACAAACACTGTAATGACTTTGTTTCTTTGACCAAACTTTGATCATTCATATCATGAGAAGAGAGGGTTCATTTTTCAAGGTTCAAAATGTATTTTAGTTCATCTTGACAAGATCTTAGATTTAAGACCACTTTCACCAAATTTTGAAACGGTCAAACTTTTAGCTATGAACACTATACTGACTTCCATGCTTTGACCAAAATTTGACCATTGCTATCATGAGAAGAGAGGTTGTGTTTTTCAAGATTTAAGGTGTTTTTTGGTTTAACTCAACGAGGTCTTCAATTTGAGACCACTTTCACTAGATTTGGAAATGTTCAAATTTTTAGCAATGAACACTATAGTGACTTCCTTCTTTTGACCAAACTTTGACCATCCGTATCTTGAAAAGAGAGGCTCCATTTTTCAAGATTCAAGGTGTTTTTAGGTTCATCTCGATGAGATCTTCAATTTGAGACCACTTTCACCCGATTTGGAATCGGTCAAATTTTTAGCTACAAACACTCTACTGACTTCCTTGCTTTGACCAAATATTAACCATCTATATCTTGAAAAGAGAGGCTCCATTTTTTAAGATTCAAGGTGTTTTTAGGTTCATCACGACAAGATCTTTGATTTGAGATAACTTTCACCATATTTGTAAACACTCATATTTTTAGATACAAACACTATACTGACTTCCTTGCTTTGGGGAAACAATGACCGTCTGTATCCTGAAAAGAGAGGCTCCATTTTTCAAGATTCAAGGTGTTTTTAAGTTCATCTCGATGAGATCTTTGATTTGAGACCACTTTCACCAGATTTGGAAATGGTCAAATTTTTAGCTACTAACACTGTAATGACTCCCTTTCTTTGACCAAGCTTTGACCGTCTATATCTTGAGAAGAGATGCTCTATTTTTCAAGATTCAAGGTGTTTTTAGGTTCATCTTGATGAGACCTGCGATTTGAGACCACTTTCAGCAGATTTAGAAATGGTCAAACTTTTAGCTATGAACACTATTACTGACTTCCTTGCTTTGACCAATCTTTGACCATCCGTATCTTGAGAAGAGGCTCCATTTTTTAAGATTTAGGGTTTTCTTTGGTTCATCTAGATGAGATCTTTGATTTGAGACCACTTTCAATAGATTTAGAAACGATCAAAATTTTACCTACGAACACTGTACTGACTTCCTTGCTTTGACCAAACATTGACGGTACGTATCTTGAAAAGAGAGGCTCTATTTTTCAAGATTCTTGGTGTTTTTATGTTCCTCTTGATGAGATCTTTGATTTGATACCACTTTCACTAGATTTGGAAATGTTCAACTTTTTAGCTACGAACACTATACTGACTTCCTTACTTTGACCAAACTTTAACCATCTCTATGTTGAAAAGAGAGGCTCCATTTTTCAAGATTCATGGTGTTTTTAGGTTCATCTCGATGAGGTCTTCGATTTGAGGCAACTTTAACCAGATTTAAAAATGGTCAAACTTTTACCTATGAACATTGTACTGACTTCCCTTTTTTGAGAAAACTTTGACCATCCATATCTTGAGAAGAGAGGCTTCATTTTTCAAGATTCAAGGTGTTTTTGGTTCATCTCGATGAGATCTTGGATTTGAGACCACTTTCACCCAATTTGGAAATGGTCAAATTTTTAGCTACAAATAGTGTACTAACTTCCTTGAGTTAACGAAACTTTGACCTTTCGTATCTTAAGAAGAGAGGCTCTATTTTTCAAGATTCAAGGTGTTTTTAGGTTCATCTCGACAAGATCTTTGATTTCAGACCACTTTCTGTAGATTTGAAAATGGTCAAAGTTTTAGCTATGAACATTATACTGACTTCCTAGCTTTGACAAAACTTTGACCGTCCGTATCTTGACAAGAGAGGCTCCAGTTTTTAGGATTGAAGGTGTTTTGTGGTTCATTTTGTTGAGATCTTTGTTTTGGGACCACTTTCTTCAAATTTGGAAATAGTAAAATTTTTAGTTATGAACATTGGCCTTCCTTATTTTCACCAAATTTTGACCATCCATATCTTGAGCAAAGAGACTCCATTTTTCAAGGTTCAACATATATTTTAGTTTATCTTGACAAGATCTTCAATTTGAGAGAACTTCCACTAGATTTGGAAATGGTCAAATTTTTAGCTACGAACATTATACTAACTTCTCTTATTTGACCAAACTTTGATCATCCGTATCTTGAGAATAGAGGCTCTATTTTTCAAGATTCAATGTGTTTTTAGGTTCATCTCAAGGAGATCTTCAATTTGCGAACACTTTCACCAAATTTGGAAATGGTCAAACTTTTAGTTATGAACACTATACTAACTTCCTCGCTATGACCAAACTTTGACCATTTGTATCATGAGAAGAGAGACTCCATTTTTCAAGATTCAAGGTGTTTTTAGGTTCATCTGAAAGAGATCTTCAATTTGAGACCACTTTCACTAGATTTGGAGACTATAAATTTTTTAGCTACGAATAGTGTATTGGCTTCCTTGAGTTGACCAAACTTTGACAATCTGTATCTTGAGAAGAGAGACTCCATGTTTCAAGATTCAAGGTGTTTTAGGATCATCTCAATGAGATATTTGATTTGGGACAACTTTCACCAGATTTGGAATCAATCAAATTTTTAGATACGAATACTGTACTGACTTCCTTGCTTTCACCAAACTTTGACCATCCGTTTTTTGAAAAGAGAGCTATGTTTTTCAAGATTCAAACTATTTTTTGGTTCATCTCGACAAGATCTTCAATTTGAGAGCACTTTCACTAGATTTAGAAATGATCAAATTTTTAGTTACGAATACTGTACTGACTTTCTTCATTTAGCCAAAGTTTGATCATTCGTATCTTGAGAAGAGAGGCTTCATTTTTCAAGATTCAAGGTGTTTTTAGGTTCATCTTGAGGAGATCTTCGATTTGAGACCACTTTCACCAGATTTGGAAATGGTCAAACTTTTAGCTACAAACACTATACTGACTTCCTTGATTTGAGCCCACTTTCACTAGATTTGGAAATGGTCAAACTTTTAGCTACGAATACTGTACTGACTTCCTTGATTTGACCAAAGTTTGACCATCCATAACTTGAGAAGAGAGGCTCCATTTTTCAAGATTCAAGGTGTTTTTTGGTTCAACTCGATGAGATCTTCAATTTCGTACCACTTTCACTAGATTTGAAAATGGTCAAACTCTTAGCTATCAACACTGTACTGACTTACTTGCTTTGACCAAACTTTGATCATGCCTATGTTGAGAAGGGAGGCTCCAATTTTCAAGATTCAATGTGTTTTTTGGTTCATCTCGAAGAGATCTTCGATTTGAGACCACTTTCACCATATTTGGAAATGGTCAAACTTTTAGCTACGAACACTATACTGACTTCCTTGCTTTGACAAAACTTTGAGCATCTGTATCTTGAGAAGAGGGGGTCCATTTTTCAGGATGCAAGGTGTTTTTTGGTTCATTTAGATGAGATCTTCGATTTGAGACCACTTTCAACAAAGTTTAAAATGGTCAAATTTTTAGCTACGAACATTGTACCGACTTCTTTGCTTTGATGAAACTTTGACTGTCCATATCTTGAGAAGAGAGGGTCAATTTTTCAAGATCTCAAGTGTTTTTAGATTCATCTCAACAATATCTTCATTTTGAGAACACCTTCACCAGATTTGGAAAAGGTCAAATTTTTAGCTACGAACATTGTACTGACTTCCTTACGTTCACCAAACTTTGACCATTCATATCTTGAAAAGAGAGGCTCTATTTTTCAAGATTCAAAGTGTTTTTAGGTTCATCTCAACAAGATCTTTGATTTGAAATTACTTTCACCAGATTTGGAAACTGTCAAATTTTTAGCTACAAACATTGTACTGACTTCCTTGATTTGACAAAAGTTTGATTGTTTGTTACTTAAGAAGAGAGGCTCCATTTTTTAAGATTCAAGGTGTCTTTAGGTTCATCTCGATGATATCGTCATTTTGAGACCACTTTTACCAGATTTGAAAATAGTCAAATTTTTAGCTATGAACATTGTACTGACTTCCTTGCTTTGACCAAACTTTAACCATCCATATCTTGAGAAGAGAGGTTTCATTTTTCAAGATTCAAGTGCTTTTTAGGTTCATCTTGACGAGATCTTTGATCTTAGACCACTTTCATCAGATTTGGAAACGGTCAAATTTTTAGGTCCAAACATTGTACCGACTTCCTTGCCTTGACCAAACTTTGATTGTCTGTATCTTGAGAAGAGAGGCTCTATTTTTCTAGATTCAAGGTATTTGTTGGTTCATCTCGATGAGATATTCGATTTGAGACCACTTTCACTAGATTTAGAAATGGTCAAACTCTTAGCCACGAATAGTGTACTGACTTCCTTGCATGGCCAAACTTTGACCGTCCGTATCTTGAGAAGAGAGGCTCTATTTTTCAAAATTCAATGTATTTTTTGTTCATCTCGACAAGATCTTCAATTTGAGACCACTTTAACCAGATTTGGAATTGTTCAAATGTTTAGCTACAGACACTGTACTGAATTCTTCACTTTGACCAAACTTTGACCATCTGTATCTTGAGAAGAGAGGCTTTAATATTTCAAGATTCAAGGTGTTTTTAAGTTCATCTCGACAAGATCTTCGATTTGAGAACACTTTTACCAGATTTGGAAATGATCAAACTTTTAGCTACAAACACTGTATTGACTTCCTTGCTTTGACCAAACTTTGAACATTCATATCTTGAGAAGAGATGCTCCATTTTTCAAGATTCAAGGTGTTTTTAGGTTCATCTCGATGATATCTTTGATTTCATACCACTTTCATTAGATTTGAAAATATTTAAATTTTTAGCTACGACATTGTACTGACTTTCTTGCTTTGACCAAACTTTAAGAGTCTGTATCTTTAGAGGAGAGGCCTCATTTTTCAAGATTCAAGGTGTTTTTATGTTCATCTTGACCAGATCTTTGATTTGAGACCACTTTCACCATATATGGAAATGGTCAAATTTTTAGCTACAAACACTGTATTGACTTCCTTGCTTTGACCAAATTTTGACCGTCCATATATTGAGAAGAGAGACTCCATTTTTCAAGATTCAAGGTATTTGTAGGTTCATCTCGATAAGATCTTTGATTTGAGACCATTTTCAGTAGATTTGGAAATAGTTACACTTTTAGCTACGAACATTACACTGACTTCCTTGCTTTGAAAAAACCTTAACTGTCCATATCTTGAGAAGAGAGGCTCTATTTTTTAAGATTCAAGGTGTTTTTAGGTTCATCTCGATGAGATCTTCGATTTGAGACCACTTTTACCAAATTTGAAAATATTCAAACTTTTGGCTACGAACACTGTACTGACTTCCTTATTTTGACAAAAGTTTGACCATCCGTATCTTGAGAAAAGAGGATTTATTTTTCAAAATTTAAGGTGTTTTTTTCTTTATCTCGATGACATCTTCGATTTGATACCACTTTCAGCAGATTTGGCAATGGTCAAATTTTTAGGTATGAAAACTGTACTGACTCCCTTGCTTTGACCAAACTTTGACTATCCATATCTTGAGAAGAGAGGCTCTATTTTTCAAGATTCAAGGTGTTTTTAAGTTCATCTCGATGAGATCTTCGATTTAAGACCACTTTCACCAGATTTGGAAAAGGTCAAACTTTTAGCTATGAACACTCTACTGACTTCCTTTATTTGACCAAACTTTGATAGTCTGTATCTTGTGAAGTGAGGCTCTATTTTTCAAGACTCAAGGTGTTCTTAGGTTCATCTCGATGAGATCTTTGATTTGAGACAACTTTCACTAGATTTGGAAACGGTCAATCTTTTAGATACCAACACTGTATTGACTTCCTTGCTTTAACCAAACTTTGACTTTCTGTATCTTGAGAAGAGAGGCTCTATTTTTAAAAATTCAATATATTTTTTGGTTCATCTTGATGAGATTTTCGATTTGAAACAACTTTCACCAGATTTGGAAATGGTCAAATTTTTAGTGACAAGCACTTTACTGACTTCCTGTTTTTGACAAAACTTTGACCGTCTGTATCTTGAGAAGAGAGGCTCCCTTTTTCAAGTTCAAGGTGTTTTTACTTTAATCTCGATAAGATCTTCGATTTGATTCCACTTTCACCAAATTTAGAAATATTCAAACTTTTAGCTACAAACACTGTATTGGCTTCCTTGCTTTGACCAAAGTTTGACCATTCGTATCTTGAAAAGAGATGCTCTATTTTTCAAGATTCAAAGTATTTTTAGCTTCATCTCGATGATATCTTTGATTTGAGACCACTTTCACCAGATTTGGAAACCCTCAAACTTTTAGCTACGAACACAGTACTGACTTCCTTGCTTTGACCAAACTTTGACCATCCATATCTTGAGAAGAGAGGCTCTATTTTTTAAGATTCAATGTGTTTTTTGGTTTATCTCCTCGAGATCTTCAATTTGAGACTACTTTCACCAGATTTGGAAATGGTCAAATTTTTAGCTATGAACACTATACTGACTTCCTAGCTTTGACCAAATGTTGACCATCTGTATCTTGAGAAGACAGGCTCCATTTTTCAAGATTCAAGGTTTTTTTAGGTTTATCTCGATGAGATCTTTGATTTAAGACCACTTTCACTAGATTTTGAAATGGTCAAATTTTTAGCTACAAACATTGTACTCACTTCCTCGCTTTGACCAAACTTTGACCATCCGTATCTTGAGAAGAGAGGCTCCATTTTTCAAGATTCAAGGTGTTTTTATGTTTAGCTTGATGAGATCTTTGATTTGAGACCACTTTCACCAGATTTGGAAGCCGTCAAATTTTTATCTAAGAACACTCTATTGACTTCTTTACTTTGACCAAACTTTGACCATCCGTATCTTGATAAGAGAGGCTCAAGTTTTATAAATTCAAGGTGTTTTGAGGTTCATCTCGATAAGATCTTTGATTTGAGACCACTTTCAACAGATTTGGAAATGGTCAAACTTTTAGCTACTAACACTATACTGACTTCCTTTCTTTGACTAAACTTTGACCGTCTGTATCTTGAGAAGAAAGGTTTCATTTTTAGAGGTTCAAGGCATTTTTTGGTTCATATCGACAAGATCTTCAATTTGACACTACTTTCATTAGATTTGGAAATTGTCAAAAATTTTAGCTATGAATACCGTACTGACTTCCTTGCTTTGACCAAACTTTTACCATCCGTATCTTGAGAAGAGAGGCTCCATTTTTTAAGATTCAAGGTGTTTTTAGGTTCATCTTGAATAGATCTTTGATTTCAGACCACTTTCATCAAATTTGGAAACTGTCAAATTTTTAGATACAAGCATTGTACTGACTTCGTTGCTTTGAACAAACTTTGATCGTCCGTATCTTGAGAAGAGAGACTCTATTTTTCAAGATTCAAGGTGTTTTTAGGTTCCTCTCGATGAGATCTTCAATTTGAGACCACTTTCACTAAATTTGAAAATGCTCAAATTTTTAGTTATGAACACTGTACTAACTGCCTTCCTTTGACCAAACTTTAACCATTCGTATCTTTAGAACAAAGGCTACATTTTTCAAGATTTAAGGTGTTTTTAAGTTTGTCTCGACGAGATTGTCGATTTTAGACCACTTTCACCAGACTTGGAAATGGTCAAACTTTTAGCTATGAACACTATAATGACTTCCTTACTTTAACCAAACTTTGGCCATCCGTATCTTGAGAAGAGAGGCTTCATTTTTCAACATTGAGGGTGTTTTTAGGTTTAGCTCGATGAGATTTTTGATATCAAATGACTTTCACCAGATTGTGAAATGGTCAAACTTTTAGCTACGAAAACTATACTAACTTCCTTACTTTGACCAAACTTTGAAAGTCCCTAACTTTAGAAGAGAGACTCTATTTTTCAAGATTCAAGGTGTTTTTTGGTTCATCTCGACGAGATGTCCAATTTGTGACTACTTTCACAAGATTTGGAAATGGTCAAATTTTTAGCTAGGAAAATTGTACTGACTTCCTTGCTTTGACCAAACTTTGACCATCTGTATCTTAAGAAGAAAGGCTTCATTTTTAGAGGTTCAAGGTGTTTTTTGGTTCATATCAATGAAATCTTTGATTTGACACCACTTTCACTAGATTTGGAAATGGTCAAATTTTTACCTATGAACACCATACTGACTTCCTTACTTTGAGCAAATTTTGACCATCCATATCTTGAAAAGAGAGGCTCCCTTTTACAAGATTCAAGTTGTTTTTCGGTTCATCTCGATGAGATCTTTGATTTGAGAACACTTTCACAATATTTGAATATGGTCAAACTTTTAGCTACGAACATTATATTGACTTCTTTTATTTGACAAAACTTTGACTATCTGTATCTTGAGAAGAGAGGCTCCAATTTTCAAGATTTAAGGTATTTTTAGGTTAATCTCGATGAGATCTTCGATTTGAGACCACTTTCACCAAATTTAAAAATGGTCAAACTTTTAGCTACGAACACTATATTGACTTTCTTTCTTTGACCGTCTATATCTTGAGAAGAGAGGCTCCTTTTTTTAAGATTGCAAGTGTTTTTTGGTTCATCTCGATGAGATCTTTGATTTCAGACCACTTTCACTAGATTTGGAAATGTTAAAACATTTAGCTATGAACACTGTACTGACTTCTTTCCATTGACCAAACTTTGACCATCTGTATCTTGTGAAGAGAGGCTCCATTTTTCAAGATTCAATATGTTTTTTGGTTCATCTCGAATTGATCTTCAATTTGAGACCACTTTCACTAGATTTAGAAATGGTTAAATTTTTAGCTATGAACACTCTACTGACTTCCTTTCTTTGACCAAATGTTGACCTTCTGTATCTTGAGAAGAGAGGCTCTATTTATCAAGATTCAAGGTGATTTTATGTTCATCTCAACCAGATCTTTGAGTTGAGACCACTTTCACCAAATTTGGAAATGGTTAAATTTTTAGCTATGAACATGGTACTGACTTCCTTGTTTTGACAAAACTTTGACCATCCGTATGTTGAGAAGAGAGGCTCCATTTTTTAAGATTCAAGGTGTTCTTAGGTTCATCTCGAAGAGATCTTCGATTTGAGACCACTTTCACTAGATTTGGAAATGGTTAAACTTTTAGCTGGGATCACTGTACTGACTTCCTTGCTTTGACCAAACATTAACCGTACGTATCTTGAGAAGAGAGGTTCTATTGTTTAAGATTCAAGGTGTTCTTAGGTTCATCTCTATGATATATTCAATTTCAAACCACTTTTACTAGATTTGGAAGTGGTCAAACGTTTAGCTACAAAAATTGTACTGACTTTCTTGCTTTGACCAAACTTTGACCGTCTATATCTCTAGAAGAGAGGCCCTATTTTTCAAAATTCATAATATTTTTTGGTTCATCTCGATGAGATCTTTGATTTGAGACCACTTTCATGAGATTTGAAAATGGTCAAATTTTTAGCTACGGACACTGTACTAATTTTCTTACTTTGACCAAACTTTGACCTTTCGTATCTTGAGAAGAGAGGCTCTATTTTTTAAGATTCAAGTTGTTTTTACGTTCATCTCGATGAGATCTTTCATTTGAGACCACTTTCACTAGATTTGGAAATGGTCAAACTTTTAGCTAAAGACACTGTACTGACTTCCTTGCTTTGACAAAAGTTTGACTATTCATATCTTGGAAAGACAGCCTCTATTTTTCAAGATTCAAGGTGTTTTTAGGTTCATCTTGACAAGATCTTCGATTTGAGACCAATTTCACTAGATTTGGAAATGGTAAAACTTTTAGCTATGAACATTGTACTGACTTCCTTTCTTTGACCAAATTGTGACCATCTGTATCTTGAGAAGAGAGGCTCTGTTTTTCAAGTTTCAAGGTATTTTTTAGTTCATCTCGATGAGATCTTCAATTTGAAACTACTTTCACTAGATTTGGAAATGGTAAAATTTTTAGTGACAAACACTATATTGACTTCCTTCCTTTGACCAAACTTTGGTCATCCGTATCTTGAGAAAAGAGGCTCCATTTTTCAAGATTCAAAGTGTTTTTAAGTTCATCTCAAGAGAGATCTTTGATTTGAGAGCACTTACACCAGATTTCTAATCAGTCAAATTTTTAGCTACGAACATTGTATTGACTTTTTGCATTAACCAAACTTTGACCATCCGTATCTTGAGAAGAGAGGCTCCATTTTTCAAGATTCAACATGTTTTTGGGTTCATTTTGATGAGATCTTTGATTTCAAACACCTTTCACCAGAGTTGGAAATGGTCAAAATTTTAGCTATGAACAATGTACTGACTTCCTTGCTTTAACCAAACTTTGAACATCCATATCTTGAGAAGGGAGGCTCCATTTTCCAAAGATTCAAGGTATTTTTTATTTTATCTTGACGATATCTTTTATTTGAGATCATTTTCACTGGATTTGGAAATGATCAAATCTTTAGCTACAAACTTCTTTGCTTTGACCAAATGTTGACCATCTGTATCTTGAGAAGAGAGGCTCCGTTTTTCAAGATTCAAGTTTTTTTTAGGTTCATCTCGATGAGATCTTTGATTTGAGACCACTTTCACTAGATTTGGAAATAGTCAAATTTTTAGCTACGAACACTATACTGACTTCCTTGCTTTGACCAAACTTTGACCATCCATATCTTGAGAAGAGAGGCTCCATTTTTTAGGATTCTAGTTGTTTTTAGGTTCAACTCGACGAGATCTTTGATTTCAGACCAATTTCACCAGATTTGGAAATGGTCAAATTTTTAGCTACGAAAACTATACTAACTTTCTTGCTTTAACCAAACCTTGACCGTCTGTATCTTGAAAAGAGAGGCTCTATTTTTTAAGATTCAAGGTGTTTTTAGCTTCATCTTGATGAGATCTTTGATTTGAGACTAGTTTCACTAGATTTGGAAATGGTGAGATTTTTAGCTATGAACACTGTACTGACTTCCTTGCTTTGACCAAACTTTGACTGCTCGTATCTTAACAAGAGAGGCTCTATTTTTCAAGATTCAAGTTATTTTTAGGTTCATCTCGATGAGATCTTCGATTTGAGACCACTTTCAAAAGATTTGGAAATCATCAAACTTTTAGCTACGAACACTATACTGACTTCTTTGCTTTGACCAAACTTTGACCATCCATATATTGAGAAGAGAGGCTCCATTTTTCAAGATTCAATGTATTTTTAGGTTCATCTCGATGAGATCTTTAATTTGAGACCATTTTCAAAAGATTTAGAAATGGTCAAACTTTTAGCTACAAACACTATACTGACTTCCTTGCTTTGACCAAACTTTGAACGTCCATATCTTGAGAAGAGAGGCTCCATTTTTTAAGATTCAAGGTGTTTTTGGTTCATCTTGATGAGATCTTTGATTTGAGACCATATTCACCAGATTAAAAAATGGTCAAACTTTTAGCTACGAATACTATACTGACTTCCTTGCTTTGACCAAACTTTGATCGTTCGTATCTTGAGTAGAGAGGCTTTATTTTTCAAGATTCAAAGTATTTTTTGGTTCATCTCGACGAGATCTTCAATTTGAGACCACTTTCACTAGATTTGGAAATAGTCAAACTTTTAGCTACGAACAATATACTGACTTCATTGTTTTGACCAAACTTCGATCATCCGTATCTAGAGAAGTTAGGCTCCATTTTTCATAATTCAAATTATTTTAAGGTTCATCTCGACAAGATTTTTGATTTGAGACCACTTTCACCAGATTTGGAAACGGTCAAACTTTTATCTACAAACACTATACTGGCTTCCTTGCTTTAACCAAACTTTGAAGGTTCATATCTTGAGAAGAGGCTCCATTTTTCAAAATTTAAGATCTTTTTTAGTTCACCTCGACGAGATCTTCGATTTGAGACCACTTTCACTAAATTTGGAAATGGTCTAATTTTTAGCTATGAACATTGTATTGTGTTCCTTGCTTTTAATAAACTTTGACCATCGTATCTTGAGAAGAGATGTTGCATTTTTCAAGATTCAAGGTGTTTTATGGTTTATCTGGATGAGATCTTTGATTTGAGTCCACTTTCACCAAACTTTGACCATCCCTATCTTGAGGAAAGAGGCTCTATTTTTCAATATTCAAGGTGTTTTTGGGTTCATCTTGACAAGATCTTCAATTTAAGACCACTTTCACCAAATTTGGAAACGGTCAAATTTTTAGTTACGAACACTGTACTGACTTCTTTGCTTTAAGCAAACTTTGAAGGTCTGTATTTTGAGAAGAGGCTCCATTTTTCAAGATTTAAGGTCTTTTTTGGTTCATCTTGACGAGATCTTCGATTTGAGACCACTTTCACCAAATATAGAAATTGTCAAATTTTTAACTACGAACACTGTACTAACTTCCTTACTTTGACCAAAGTTTGACCATCTGTATTTGTAGAAGAGAAGCTCTATTTTTCAAGATTCAAGGTGGATTTTAGTTCATCTTAACAAGATCTTCGGTTTGAGACCACTAAAACTAGATTTCAAAATAACAAAATTTTTAACTATGAACATTGTACTGACTTCTTTTCTTTGACCAAAGTTTGACCATCCTTATCTTGGGAAGAGAGGCTCCATTGTTTAAGAATCAAGGTGCTTTTTGGTTCATCTCGACAAGATATTTGATTTGAGGCCACTTTCACTAGATCTAGAAATGGTCAAATTTTTAGCTATGACCACTGCACTGACTTCCCTTCTTTGACCAAATTTTGACCATCTGTATCTACTAAAGAGAGGATCTATTTTTCAAGTTTCAAGGTGTTTTTTGGTTCATCTTGACAAGATCTTTGATTTGAGACCACGTTCACCAGATTTGAAAATGATCTAATTTTTACGTACGAACACTGTACTGAGTTAATTACTTTGACCAAAGTTTGACTGTCTGTATCTTGAAAAGACAAGTTCCATTTTTCAAGATTCAAGGTGTTTTTTCATTCATCTCAATGAGATCTTTGATTTGAGACAACTTTCATGAGATTTGGAAATGGTCAAATTTTTAGCTATGAACAATGTACTGACTTCTTTGCTTTGACCAAAATTTGACTATTCGTATCTTGAGAAGAGGGTTCTATTTTTCAAGATTCAAAGTGTTTTTTGGTTCATCTCGAGGAGATCTCCAATTAGAGAACACTTTCACCAAATTTGGAAATGGTCAAATCATCGGTATCTTGAGAAGAGGGGCTTCATTTTTCAAGATTGAAGATGTTTTTGTGTTCATCTTAACAAGATCTTTGATTTGAGACCACTTTCACCAGATTTGGAAATGGTCAAATTTTTAGCTACGAACACTACACTGAATTCCTTTCTTTGACTTAACTTTGACCATCTATATGTTGAGAAGAGAGGCTTCATTTTTCAAAATTCAAGGTGCTTTTTGGTTCATCTCAATGAGATCTTCGATTTGAGACCACTTTCACCATATTTGGAAATGGTCAAATTTTTAGTTACAAATACTATACTGACTTCCTTACTTTGACCAAATTTTGACCATTCATATCTTGAGAAGAGAGGCTCCATTTTTCAAGATTCAAGATATTTTTTTGTTCATCTCGATGATATCTTCAATTGGAAACAAGTTTCACCAAATATGGAAACAGTCAAAATTTTAGCTACGAACACTATACTGACTTCCTTGCTCTGACCAAACATTGACCATACGTATCTTGACAAGAGAGGCTCCATTTTTCAAGATTCAAAGTGTTTTTCAGTTCATCTCGATGAGATCTTCAATTTGAGACCACTTTCACCATATTTGGAAACGGTCAAATTTTTAGCTACGAACACTACACTGACTCCCTTGCTTTGACCAAACTTTGACTGTCTGTATCTTGAGAAGAGAGGCTCAATTTTTTAAGATTCAAAGTGTTTTTTGGTTCATCTCGATGACATCTTTCATTTGAGACAACTTTCACCAAATTTGGAAACGGTCAATTGTTTTAGCTACAAAGACTCTATTGACTTTCTTGCTTTGACCAAATTATGACCATTGATACCTTGAAAAGAAAGGCTCTATTTTCAAGATTCAAGGTGTTTTTTGGTTCATCTCAATGAGATCTTTGATTTGAGACCATTTTCATCAAATTTGGAAATAGTCAAATTTTTAGCTATGAATAATGTACTGACTTCTTTGCTTTGACCAAACTCTGACGATCTGTATCTTGAGAAGAGAGACTCCATTTTTCAAGATTCAAGGTGTTTTTTGGTTTATCTCAACAAGATCTTGGATTTGAGACCACTTTCACTAGATTTGGAAATATTTAAATTTTTAGCTACGAACACTGTACTGACTTCCTTGCTTTCACTAAACTTTGACTATCCGTATTTTGAGAAGAGAGGCTCCATTTTTTAAGATTCAAGGTGTTTTTTGGTTCATCTCGATGAGATCTTTGATTTGAGACAATTTTCACTAGATTTAGAAATAGTCAAATTTTTAGCTATGAACACTGTACTGACTTCCTTACTTTGACCAAACTTTGACCATCTATATCTTGAGAAGAGAGGCTCCATTTTTCAAGATTCAAGCTATTTTTTGGTTCATCTCGATGAGATCTTTGATTTGAGACCACTCTCACTAGATTTAGAAAGGGTAAAATTTTTAGGTACGAACACTGTACTGACTTCCTTGCTTTGAGAAAACTTGGACCATCCATATCTTGAGAAGAGAAGCTCTTTATTCAATATTCACGGTGTTTTTTAGTTCATCTTGACAAGATCTTTGATTTGAGACCACTTTCTCCAGATTTGGAAATGGTCAAATTTTTAAATACGAACATTGTATTGACTTCCTTCCTTTGACCAAATTTTGACTATCTGTATCTCTAGAAGAGAGGCTTCATTTTACAAGATTCAAGGTGTTTTTTGGTACATCTCAATGAGATCTTCGATTTGAGACCACTTTCACAAAATTTGGAAACGGTCAAATTTTTATCTACGGATACTATACTGACTTTATTGCTTTCACCAAACTTGGACCATTCGTATCTTGAAAAGATAGGCTCCATTTTTCAAGATTCAAGATGTTTTTTAGTTCATCTCGATGATATCTTCGATTTGAGACCACTTTCACCAAATTTAGAAATGGATAATTTTTTAGCTACGAACACTTTACTGACTTTTGTGCTTTGACCAAACTTTGACCATATATATCCTGAGAAGAGAGACTGCATTTTTTAAAATTCAAGGTCTTTTTTGGTTCATCTTGACGAGATCTTCGATTTGAGACCACTGTCACCAGATTTGGAAATGGTCAAATTTTTAGCTACGAATACTGTACTGACTTCCTTGCTTTGACCAAACATTGATCGTTCGTATCTTGAGAAGAGATGCTTTGCTTTTCAAGATTCAAGGTGTTTTTTGGTTCATCTTGATGAGATCTTTGATTTTAGACCAATTTCACCAGATTAAATGGTCAATTATTTTTCTATGAATACTGTACTAACTTCTTTTCTTTGACCAAACTTTGACCGTCTATATCTTGAGAAGAGAGGCTCTTTTTTTCAAGATTTAAGGTGTTTTTTGGTTCATCTCGATGATATCTTTGATTTTAGACCACTTTCACCAGATTTGAAAATTATCAAATTTTTAGGTACGAATATTGTACTGACTTCCTTTCTTTGACCAAATGTTGACCGTCCCTATGTTGTAAAGGTAGGCTCTTTTTTTCAAGATTCAAGGTGTTTTTTGGTTCATATCGATGAGATCTTTGATTTGAGACCACTTTCACCAATTCTGAAAATAGTCAAATTTTTAGCTACGAATGCTTTAATGACTTCCTTGCTTTAAAAAAACTTTGACCCTCAGTGTTTTGAGAAGAGAGGCTACATTTTTTGAGATTCAAAGTGTTTTTTGGTTCATCTCAACGAGATCTTCGATTTGAGACCACTTTCACCAGATTTGGAAATGGTCAACTTTTTAGCTATGAACATTGTACATACTCCCTTGCTTTGACCAAACTTTGACCATCCATATCTTGAGAAGAGAGACTATTTTACAAGATTCAAGCTATTTTTTGGTTCATCTCAATGAGATCTTCGATTTGAGACTAATTTCACCAGATTTGAAAATGGTCAACTTTTTGGATATGAACACTGTATTGACTTCCTTAATTTGACCAAACTTTGACCATTTGTATCTTGAGAAGAGAGGCTCTATTTTTAAAGATTGAGGGTGTTTGTTGGTTCATTTCGACTAGATCTTTGATTTGAGACCACTTTCACCATATGTGGAAACTTTTAAACTTTTAGCTACGAACACTGTAATGACTTCCTTGCTTTGACCAAACTTTGACCATCTGTATCTTGAAAAGAGACACTTCATTTTTTAAGATTCAAGGTGTTTTTAGGTTTATCTTGATGAGATCTTTGATTTGAGACCACTTTCACCAGATTTTAAAATGATCAAACTTTTAGCTACGTACATTGTACTGACTTCCTTTCTTTGACCAAACTTTGACCATCTGTATCTTGAGAAGAGAGGCTCTATTTTTCAAGATTCAAGGTGTTTTTAGGTTCATCTCGACAAGATCTTTGATTTCAGACCACTTTCACCAAATTTGAAAATGGTCAAATTTTTAGCTATGAATAGTATACTAACTTCCTTGCTTTGACCAAACTTTGACCATCCATATGTTGAGAAGAGAGGCTCTATTTTTCAAGATTCAAGGTAGTTTTAGGTTCATCTCGATGAGATTTTTAGTTTGAGACCACTTTCACCAAATTTGGAAATGATCAAACTTTTAGCTATGAATATTGTACTGACTTCCTTGCTTTGACCAAACATTAACCATCTGTATCTTGAAAAGAGAGGCTCCATTTTTCAAGATTCAAGGTGTTTTTAGGATTATCTTGACGAGATCTTTGATTTGAGACCAATTTCACTAGATTTGGAAATGGTCAAATTTTTAGCTACGAACACTGTACTGACTTCTTCAATTTGACCAAACTTTGACCATCGATATCTTGGGAGGAGAGGCTTCATTTTTCAAGATTCAAGGCATTTTTAAGTTCATCTCGATGAGATATTTGATTTTAGACCACTTTCACCTAATTTGGAAATGGTCAAACTTTTAGCTATGAAAATTGTACCGACTTCCTTGGTTTGACCAAACTTTGACCATCCATATCTTGAGAAGAGAGGCTCCATTTTTCAAGATTCAAGGTGTTTTTAGGTTCATCTCGATGAGATGTTCAATTTGAGACCACTTTCACCATATTTGGGAATGGTCAAACTTTTAGCTACAAATATTGTACTAACTTCCTTGCTTTGACCAAACTTTGACCATCGGTATCTTGAGAAGAGAGGCTCTATTTTTCAAGATTCAAGACATTTTTAGGTTCATCTTGACAAGATCTTTGATTTGAGACCACTTTCACCAAATTTGAAAATATTTAAAATTTTAGCTATGAACACTATACTGACTTCCTTGCTTTGACCAAACTTTGACCATCCATATGTTGACAAGAGAGGCTCTATTTTTCAAGATTGAAGGTGTTTTTAGGTTCATCTCGATGAGATCTTCAGTTCAAGACCACTTTCACCAGATTTGGAAATCGTCAAACTTTTAGCTATGAATACTATACTGACTTCCTTGCTTTGACCAAACATTAACCATTCATATCTTGAGAAGAGAGGCTCCTTTTTTTAAGATTCAAGGTGATTTTAGGTTTATCTCGATGAGATCTTTGATTTGAGACCACTTTCATGAAATTTGGAAATGGTAAAACTTTTAGCTACAAACACTGTACTAACCACTATAAATGATCCAATCTATCCTGATCTCAGCTTGTAAAATTAGAGCTAATTCTTGTGAATCCTTTTCATCTTCAAGAGAAATGAAGCCAATTTCTTCTTCTACTGATTCTTCATCTGATACTCCATCTCCAGCATAATAGCATTCATTTGTATACTTAGTCTTGTAGTTATCTTGGTATCTTTTAAATCTTGTAGGAAACTTAGATGCAAAATGACCAATTTTATTACATGAAAAGAATTGAAATGGAAATTGACCTTCATATTTCCCTTTTCCTTTCTTTTCTCTTTTAGCAATCATAGCAATGAAATCATCTAGTGTTTTCTCTTCATCATCATCATCAAAATTACCAAAGGTGTTTGCATATTTCTTACCATGGACTGATGCTTTGAAGGCTATTTCACTTTTAGGTTCTGTCTTCAATCTTAAAATCTCAAAAGCTGAAATTTTGCTAATTAAGGTCTCTCTTTTGAAATTTGATGTAAGCTGCATGGTCTCATCAAGGATGTTAATCTTTTTTTCATATTCTACTATGAGAGTGGTCATCAACTTATCCATAATGTCTTCTTCTAAGATCTCTCCACCATTGTTCCTGATTCCTGCAACTACTTCATTAATCCTTTGGTTGTAAGGTCTGATGTTCTCTTCAGGTAGCATCTCTAATGCATTGTATCTTTTCTTCCAAGTTTTTATGTGTGCATCCTTAGCTTGTTTATCTCCTTCAAACATGTCTTCTAGGTGCTTCCATATCTTGTAGGCTGTGTCTACTTTCTTTATCTCTGGAAACTCACTATTAGATAGGGTGCTGATAAGGGCTTCTTTTTCTATTGCATTCTGATGGAACAAATCCTTCTACTTCCTTGATAGCCACTTCAAAAACTTCAAAAGAAATGCACTGCAAATGTGTCATCATCTTGTTCTTCCAATCAAGATAATTCTCTCCACCAAACTTAGGACTGTTAATATTTCTCTCTGAGGCACTTGGCTATGATACCAATTGTTAGGAATAGTCCCAAGAGATAAATGAGAGGGGGGGGTGAATCAATTATCTATAAGTTTCAATTCTCTATCCAATTAGGTATACTTAAAAATAAAGCATAAACACAATGAAAGAACACTTGAATACAACACCAATATTTTGGTTACGAGGAAACCCAAATAGGTAAAAACCCTAGTGAGAATTGACACCCACTAATAATCTGCACTAGTGTATTATGATCCTTGTTAGAAGATCCTTAACCCTGTTAGGAGTTTCTTTAAAATATATTTAGTACAGTGACCTGGTCAATGGTTGGACCCTATTAGGAGTCTTTTACAATTAACCCTATTAGGGGTGAGGATGCACTGTCTGAGAGCTCACTGCTTAAATGAGAGAAGGCTACAACCTTCTAAATAACAGATACACACTATATCTAGATCTTGGTGAACTACACTTTGACCTACTATCTAGATCAGTTCCAATGTCTAGCACAAACACTTTACTTGGTCACATAGACCTTCTATTGATGGCTCAACACTTTTCACCCTCTACTTTGCTCTTTATAATCAACTCTGAACCATGCCTTAGCAATCACAAATGACTACCTATAAATATCTTTCCACTAAATGATATAATCAAGTTGGCCTATTAAAACCACCTTGAAATCATATTAGAGAAACCATAACATATTCTAATAATAATTTTTTCAGCTCTACCAAGCATGCAACACATTTTGGGACCTATCCAATATTAATAAATGTAGACACACGCTACACACTGTCGGCTCTACCAAAGTAACTGAAACTTTCTCCTCAAGCTGAATTACATCATGTGCTCTTAACTGAAAATTACTAACTCTTCTCTAAGCACTAATCCAAGGGAGCATACCAAAATGATAGGCGCAAATCCTGAACCATTATAATCTCTGTCGGCTCTTCTGAATAAACACAAGAAACTACTACTGGTGAATAGCGACTGCATAACTTCACTTCTACTGATCATCAAACTCTGTGTCCATGAATGTAACATTACTAACATGTCTCGATCACATATTCAAACATGTAAGGATCCATGATAACTATACAAAGAGTCATTCACAGAACACTGCCTGTAACTCTGTTAGGAACACTACTAACACAAGCTACTATATAACTATATGTACTAACATTTAACCTCTACGTCCATGATATCATGCTGATAACATGTCCATGTTGTATATATTAAAATATTACTACATAAGTCTTCCATGCATGCTACTTACCATATGTTGTCATCAATGACAAACATACAGTTAGTACTAGCTTGCTGGAAAATCTCCAACAAAACTCAAATATGTTTTGGGTGACATAGGATTTCCAAGGACTTGAGATGCTCCTACATCAGACACTTGGGGTTATTTAGAAATGATTCTTTGAATCATTCAGTAGGTCTGGTTTGAGCTACATCCAACTCAGACTGTGAAATCCATGAACTATCTTTAATCAGTCTATTCTTCCACTTTACCAGATATTCCATATATTGTTTACCTCCTATTCTTTTGCTAACTCTTTGCTCCAAAATTTTCTCAACTTCTTCATTCTGCTTCTTAGGATACTCCATCGATACTGTCATGTCTTCATCAGGTTCATGATACTCATACAAATTAGCAATGTTGAAAATTGGTGATATGTCCATGTCATCAGGTAACTCAATCTCATATGCATTTCCATTGTCAAATTTCTTCAAGATCTTGCAAGGTCCAAACTTCTTCATTTTCAGCTTCCCATATGTTCCAACAGGAAATCAACCTTTCTTCAAATGAACCATCACTTCATCACCAACATTAAAAATTTTATGTCTCCTTGATTTATCATCTCTATCTTTGTATTTCTAATTACTCTCTTCCAACTTGATTTTCACATCTTCATGCAATGTCTTCATGTACTCAACAAATTTCACTCCTTCAACACTTCTCTTACTTTCATCAGCAATATCTCTCAAATTAGATATACCTCTCAGTTTTATGTCATTCACAATCTCAAATGGTGTTTTTCTAGTACTATTCACTAAATTATTGTATGCAAAATCTGCTTGTGCCAACATAGAATCCCAATTACTAGGTGTGTCTCCAACTAAACATCTCAAAAGATTTCCCAAACTTCTATTTACAACTTATGTCTATCCATCAGTTTGTGGGTGAAATGTAGAAATATATTTCAACTCAGTGCCAAAATTTCTCGAAAGGGTCTTCCAAAAGTATCCAACAAATTTACTATCTCGGTCAGAGATCATACTCCTCGGTAATCCATGCAATCTGACAATTTCCTTAAAGAAAAGATATGCTACATGTACTACATCTGATGTCTTTCTGCAAGGTATAAAATGTGGCATCTTTAAAAATCTATCTACCATAACAAATATAGAATTATTACCTCTTACTGTCTTCGATAAGCCAAGAACAAAATCCATACTGATGTCAGTCCAAGGTTTCTTAGGTACAACAATCGGTGTATACAATCTAGTATTCTGACTTACTCCTTTTGTAACTTGACAAATTCCACAACTTTTCACAAATTTCTAAACATCTTTATATAATTGTGGCCAAAAGTACTTCTCCTTAAGCAAATTCAGAGTTTTATCAATGCCAAAATGTCTAGTAAAACCACTACTATGTTTCTCCTTTATCAAATTAGTTCACATTTGTCCTCTCGGTATACATAACTCAATACCTTTGAACAACATACCTTCTTGAATGAAATATTCTTTCCATATTGGACTCAGCTGGTCTTGTATAGGTGCTCTGCACTTTCTCCATGGCTCAACAAAATTAGAATCAGTTTCATACAAATCACTCATCTCATCAAAACCAAGAACTTTAATTTTCATCTCGGTCATCAAAAATCTTCTTCTACTCAATGCATCAACAACTCAGTTAGTGACTCCACTTTTATGTTTGATCACAAATGTATAACTCTGCAAATACTCAACCAATTTCATATGTCTCTAATTCAACATATTCTGACTACCCAAGTATTGTAAAGCCTTACGATCATTATACAACACAAATTCACTTGGTATCAAATAATGTCTCCATTTTTTCAGTGCTTGAACAATAGCATAGAATTATCAATCATACACAAAATATTTCCTTCTAGCATCATTCAACTTTTCACTAAAGAAAGCAATAGGTTTACCTTCTTGACTCAACACAGCTCCAATTGTACTACCACTTGCATCACATTCCACTTGAAATACCTTGTTGAAATTAGGCAATGCCAAAACAAGCAATTTAGCAACCTTTGCTTTAGAGTCTCAAAACTTCTATTAGCTCCATGTGTCCACTTGAATTCTCTTTTATCCCCTCTCATAGTCTCAGTCATAGCATTACAAATTGAACTAAAATTCCTTATGAACTTTCAATAAAAACTTGCCAAACCATGAAATGATCTTTACCTCACTTGCATTTATAGGTGTAGGCCAATTCAAAATAGCTTCAACCTTTTCAAGATCCATATTCAAACCATCAGCTAAACTTACAAATCCCAAATACACAATCTCCTCTTTCATGAATGAACACTTTTTTCAGATTTATCAACAACTTTTCTTCTTTGAATCTCTACAAAACTTGTCTAACATGAAACAAATGTTCTTCTCTAGTCTTACTGAATATCAGAATATCATCAAGATATACAATTACAAATTTACCCAAGAATTTCTTCAAAACTTCATTCATCAACCTCATAAAAGTACTCAGTGCATTAGTGAAACCAAAAGGCATAACCAACCACTCATACAAACCTTCTTTTGTCTTGAAAGAAGTCTTCCATTCATCACCTCCTCTAATTCTGATCTGATGATGCCCACTTTTCAAATCAATCTTTGTGAAATACTTTTCTCTAGTCAAACTATACATTATGTCATCCATTCTCAGTATAGGAAACCTATACTTCACTGTTATCTTATTGATTGCTCTGGAATCAGTACACATTTTCCATTCTCTATTCTTCTTAGGTGCCAATACCACGGGTACTGCACAAGGACTCAAACTTTCTCTGATCAAACCTTTCTCCAAAAACTCTTGAATCTATTGGTTTTATTCCTGATTCTTGGTAGGTGTCAACCGATGAGGTTCCTTATTTGGTAAACTAGCTCTAGGGATTAGATCCATGCAATGATCAATACTTCTCTTCGGTGGAAAACCATTAGGTACATTATCAGATATGATATCACTGTACTTGGTGAGTAATTTATTAATCTCCTTAGGCACACTATCATCTATTTTCTTACTCAGTTTGTTAGGAATCAAAGCAAAACATACATCATTATTCTTTAAAACCTTAACAAACTTTCTTCCTTGCATCAAACAAACTTTCATAGATGTGCAAACATTACTATCAGGTTCTTCCATCAAGGGTAACAATATTTGTTTCTTTCCATCAGCCACAATAGTATACTTATGCAATCTCCCATCATCTATAGCTTGTCTATCATATTGCCAACATCTACCCAACAAAATATGACAACAATCCATAGGCATGATATCACACAACACCTTATCATAGTACTTTCTAATTTTCAAATTCACATAACATTGTTCATTTACCAGGAGTGTATGCTCATCTTTGATCCATTAAATCTGATAGGGCTTCGGATGCTCCAACCTTTCCAACTATAATTTTTTGACAATCTCTTCAGATGCTAGATTCTCCTAGCTACCACTGTCAATGATTACCTTCCAAACTTTTTCAAAAACTCTACATCTGGTCTTGAACAAACTCTTCCTTACCAGATCTTCCTTTTTACTTTCATTCCATAGTGCTCTCCTTACCATCAAGTTATTTTCCTTCTCAGGTTCATTCGGTGACTCCTCTTGCACCAAATAATTTCTATTGCTACTAGCCTTCTTACTAGCATGTTTACATTCAAAAGATCTATGTCCTTATCCAAAATTGTAACAAGTTCCTCAAAAATTACCTCTTCTATAACCACCTCGGTAGTTACTACCTCTACCTCTAGATGAACTGTCACCTTTCCACTCGGTCTTGCCTTTGTCCAGAGTTGTCTTTTCAGGTTTAGATCTACTATTCTCACCATAAGATCTACCTCTTCCTCTAGGGAATCCAACACCTCGACCTCTTTGCCTCTGCTCATGTCTCTTGTTCAATTTCTCCTCGGCCTTCAATGCAAATTGATAAGCCTCTTCAATGTTCTCCAACTTGACCAAACTAATTTCCTCTTGGATGGAAACTCTCAAACCATTCAGGTATCTAGCAATTCTTTCCACATCATCCTCATCATGTCCAGATCTGATATCTAATCTATAGAATTCCTCAGTATAATCCTTTACTGAGCTATCTTTCTACCTTGGACTTTGAATTCACCTAACTAGGTTAATCTGATAATCACGAGGTAAGAAATTTCCTTTTAATTTATTCACCATTTTATTCCATACCTTGATTTTGTCTTTACCTTTCTTTTTCTGATCCAACTGTAGATGCTCCCACCACAAGGATGCAAGACCTTTCAACTTTGTGCCTACAATTTTCACCTTCTTTTCCTCAGATACATTTTCATACTCAAAATAATTTTCCATTTCAGTGATCTAGTCTATCAATTCATCAGAATCCAATTTCCCACTATATTCAGGGGGATTGAAATTTGGCATTGACTTCAAACTTGTCAAAGCCTTCAAGAATCTTTCCTCACCCTGATCCATCATAGGTGCAGGTTCTGCTTCACATTGTTCCACTTCAATTTCATAATCACTAACATCTTCAAGATGTCTACCTTTTCTCTGGGTTGTTTCAACAACTTCTAATCTAGCAAAAAGTTGTCTCAACATGCTTGGCAATCCTAGATCTGCTTCTCGCCTCCCACGAACCATCTTGAAAACCCTCTGCAATCGCATGTCAGATTGCAATCTGCCACCCCACAACAATTCAACTAGGGCTTCATAAGAAGGAACCTACAAACCTAGATCCGCTGACCTAGATCCAGATCTCACCTCACTCTGATACCACCTAACACAAAGGAGGAGGGAAGGGGACAAAATAATGGCACACCCTACCTGATCCACCTTGCTCAACAATATGTGGAAGCAACAACAACACAATGAGAGAAAGAAAGCAAGATCATTGATATATTAACTTCATTATAATTGATTCATACATGCTAGGTTGTAAGGCCTTCCTGGTTATGACCAGATATTACAATGAATTACAAAAGTCCTCAAACATGCGAGGATCTATCAACAAACTTGATTCTACTATCTTCTATCTTCTATCAAAATTGACTCTCAAAACTCTAACCAAACAACTATACTTATACAAGAGGCTACCAAACTAAGTCGGCCTTCAGATCCAAAAAGAATGGAAGGAACGGTCTGATTTAGGACCACACACTTCCCAATGATAGATAACAACATTAAATTAGTGACCCATAATCAATGCACAAGTCAACCTTAATGGAAACTCAAAATAAACTACTCAATAAGAAGGGATGACCAAGCAATAGACAAGCATCATCGAGTGCCAGTGAAACAACCGACCGCCCAAGAGATAACCCACCAAAATCATTAAGCAAAAGAAACGGACCAACTATCGACCAACTCGGTCAAAGCAGGAACTGAGCAACATAGACAAACTCAAATAAGTTTTTGGTGACACAAGATTGCCAAGGACACAAGATACTCCAGCATCAGTTTTTCAAGATTCAAGGTGTTTTTAGGTTCATCTCGATGAGATCTTCCATTTGAGACCACTTTCACCAAATTTGGAAATAGACAAACTTTTAGCTAAGAGCACTGTACTGACTTCCTTTCTTTGACCAAACTTTGACCTTCCATATCTTGAGAAGAGAGGCTCCATTTTTCAAAATCCAAGGTGTTTTTTGGTTCATCTCAATGAGATCTTAGATTAGAGACCACTTTCACCAGATTTGGAAACGGTCAAACTTTTAGCTACGAACACTGTACTGACTTCCTTGCTCTGACAAAACTTTGACCATTGGTATCTGGAGAAGAGAGGGTCTATTTTTCAAGATTCAAGGTGTTTTTAGGTTCATCTCGACAAGATATTCAATTTGAGACCACTTTCACCAAATTTGGAAATGGTCAAACTTTTAGCTACAGACACTGTACTGACTTCCTTGCTTTGACAAAACTTTGACCGTCTGTATCTTGAGAAAAGAGGCTCCATTTTTCAAAATTAAATGTGTTTTTTGGTTCATCTTGACAAGATCTTCAATTTAAGACCACTTTCAAGAGATTTAGAAACGGTCAAACTTTTAGCTACGAACACTGTACTGACTTCCTTACTTTGACCAAACTTTGACCATCTGTATCTTGAGAAGAGGGCTCCATTTTTCAAGATTCAAGTTGTTTTTAGGTTCATCTCGACAAGATCTTTGATTTGAGACCACTTTCACCAGATTTAGAAATCATCAAACTTTTAGCTATGAACACTATACTTACATCCTTACTTTGACCAAACTTTGACTGTCTGTGTCTTGAGAAGAGAGGTTACATTTTTTAAGATTCAAGGTGTTTTTAGGTTCATCTCGATGAGATCTTCAATTTGAGACCACCTTCACCAGATTTGGAAACGATCAAACTTTTAGCTATGAACACTGTATTGACTTCTTTGCCTTGACAAAACTTTGACCATCTGTATGTTGAGAAGAGAGGCTCTTTTTTTCAATATTCAAGGTGTTTTTAGGTTCATCTTAATGAGATCTTTGATTTGAGACCACTTTCACTAGATTTTGAAATAGTCAAACTTCTAGCTACAAACATTGTACTGACTTCCTTGCTTTGACCAAACTTTGACCATCCCTATCTTGAGAAGAGAAGCTCTATTTTTCAAGATTCAAAGTTGTTTTTGCTTCATCTCGACGAGATCTTCTATTTGAGACCACTTTCACCAGATTTGGAAATGGTCAAATTTTTAGCTACGAACACTATACTGACTTCCTTGCTTTGTCCAAACTTTGACCATCCGTATCTTGAGAATAGAGGGTCCGTTTTTCAAGATTCCAGGTGTTTTTTCATTCATCTGGATGACATCTTCGAGCTGAGACCACTTTTACCAAATTTAGAAATGGTCAAAATTTTAGCTACAAATAGTGTACTGACTTCCATTCTTTGACCAAACTTTGACCATTCGTATCTTGAGAAGAGAGGTTCTATTTTTAAGGATTCAAGGTGTTTTTTGGTTCATCTCAATGAGATCTTTGATTTGAGACCACTTTCCCTAGATTTGGAAAATGTCAAACTTTTAGCTACGAACACTGTATTGACTTCCTAGCTTTGACCAAACTTTGACCATCCGTATCTTTAGAAGAGAGGCTCCATTTTTCAAGATTCAAGGTGTTTTGAGGTGCATCTCGACGAGATCTTCGATTTGAGAACACTTTCACCAGATTTAGGAATGACCAAATATTTAGCTACGAACATTGTACTAACTTCCTTGCTTTGACCAGACTTTGATCATCCATATCTTGAGAAGAGATGCTCCATTTTTCAAGATTCAAGGTGTTTTTAGGTTCATCTCGATGAGATCTTCGATTTGAGACCACTTTCACTAGATTTGGAAATGGTCTAACTTTTAGCTATGAACATTGTGTTGACTTCCTTGCTTTGACCAAACTTTTACATTTCGTATCTTGAGAAGAGAGGCTCCATTTTTCAAGATTCATGATTTTTTTAGGTTCATCTTGATGAGATCTTTGATTTGAGACCACTTTCACCAGATTTGAAAATGGTCCAAAATTTTTGCTATGCACACTTTATTGACTTCCTTGCTTTGATTAAACTTTGACTGTCCGTATCTTGAGAAGAGATGCTCCATTTTTAAGATTCAAGCTATTTTTAAGTTCATCTTGATGCTATCTTTGATTTGAGACCACTTTCACCAGATTTGGAAATGGTTAAACTTTTATCTACGAACATTTTACTATGTTCCTTGCTTTGACCTAACTTTGGTCATTTGTATCTCCAGAAGAGAGGGACCATTTTTCAAAATTCAAGGTGTTTTTTAGTTTATCTTAACGAGATCTTCAATTTGAGACCACTTTCGCCAAATTTTGAAACGGTTAAACTTTTAGCTACGAACACTCTACTGACTTGCTTTCTATGACAAAACTTTGACCGTCCGTATCTTGAGAAGAGAGCCTCTATTTTTAATGATTCAGGGTGTTTTTAGGTTCATCTCGATAAGATATACAATTTGAGACCACTTTCACCAAATTTGAAAAAGGTCAAATTTTAAGCTACAAACATTGTACTAAATTTGTTACTTTGACCAAACTTTGACCATCCGTATCTTGAGAAGAGAGGCTCCATTTTTCAAAATTCAAGTTGTTTTTAGGTTCATCTCGATGAGATATTTGATCTGAAACCACTTTTACCAAATTTGGAAATGGTCAAACTTTTAGCTACAAACACTGTACTGACTTCCTTGCTTTGACCAAACTTTGACTTTCTGTATCTTGAGAAGAGAGGCTACATTTTTCAAGATTCAAGGTGTTTTTAGGTTCATCTCAATGAGATTTTTGATTTGAGACCACTTTCACTAGATTTGGAAACGGTCAAACTTTTAGCTATGAACACTATAGTGACTTCTTTTCTTTGACCAAACTTTGACCGTTTGTATCTTCAGATCAAGAGAGGCTTCATTTTTTAAGATTTAAGGTGTTTTTAGGTTTATCACGACAAGATCTTCAATTTGAGACCACCTTTAGCAGATTTGGAAATGGTGAAATTTTTAGCTATAAACACTAAATTGACTTCCTTGCTTTGACCAAACTTTGACCGTCTGTATCTTGAGAAGAGAGGCTTTATTTTTCAAGATTCAAGTTGTTTTTAGGTTCATCTCGATGAAATCTTTGATTTGAGAACACTTTCACCAGATTTTGATACAGTCAAAATTTTAGCTATGAATATTGTACTGACTTCCTTGCTTTGACCAAACTTTGACCGTTCGTATCTTGAGAAGAGAGGCTTCATTTTTCAAGATTCAAGGTGTTTTTAGGTTCATCTTCATGAGATCTTTGATTATAGACCACTATCACCAGATTTGGAAACTATCAAACTTTTAGCTACGAACACTGTATTGACTTCATTGCTTTGACCAAATTTTGGCAGTCCGTATCTTAAGAAGGGAGGCTCCATTTTTCAAGATTCAAGGTGTTTTTTGGTTTATCTCGATGAGATCTTCGATTTGAGACCACTTTCACTAGATTTGGAAATGGTCAAACTTTTAGCTATGAACACTATACTAACTTCCTTGCTTTCAAAAAATATTGACCATTCATATCCTTAGAAGAGAGTCTCCATTTATCAATATTCAAGCTATTATTTGGTTCATCTCGATGATATTTTTGATTTGAGACCACTTTCAGTAGATTTGAAAATGGTCAAACGTTTAGCTACGAACATTGTACTTAGTTCCCTTCTTTGAAAAAACTTTGACTGTCTGTATATTGAGAAGACAGGCTCTATTTTTCAAGATTCAAGGTGTTTTTTTGTTCATCTCGATGAGATCTTCAATTTGAGACCACTTTCATTAGATTTGAAAATGGTCAAACTTTGACATTTCATATTTTGAGAAGAGAGACTTAATTTTTCAAGATTCAAGGTATTTTTAGGTTCATCTCAATGAGATCTTCAATCTGAGACCACTTTCACCAGATTTGGAAACGGTCAAGTTTTTAGCTATAAACACTGTACAGACTTCCTTTTTTTCACAAAACTTTACCGTCTGAATCTTGAGATCAAGAGAGGCTTCATTTCTCAAGATTTAAGGTGTTCTTAGGTTCATCTCAATGAGATCTTTGATTTGAGACAACTTTCACCAAATTTGGAAATGGTCAAACATTTAGCTACAAACACTATATTGACTACCTTATTTTGACAAAACTTTGACCATCCGTATCTTGAGAAGAGACGCTCCATTTTTTAAGATTCAAGTTGCTTTTAAGTTCATCTCAACGAGATCTTCAATTTGAGACAACTTTCATCATATTTGGAAACGGTCAAACTTTTAGATATAAACACTATACTAAATTTTTTTCTTTGACCAAACTTTGACCATTTGTATCTTGAGAAGAGAGGCTCCTTTTTTCAAGATTCAAGGTTTTTTAGGTTCATCTTGAGATCTTCAATTTGAGACCACTTTCACCATATTTGAAAATGGTCAAATGTTTAGCTATGAACACTATATTGATTTCCTTGCTTTGACCGAACTCTGACCATCCATATCTTGAGAAGAGAGGCTCTATTTTTCAAGATTTAAGGTGTTTTAAGTTCATCTCGACGAGATCTTCAATTTAAAAACAATTTCACCAGATTTGGAAACGGTCAAACTTTTAGCTACAAACACTGCACTGGCTTCCTTTCTTTGACCAAACTTTAAATATCTATATCTTCGATTTGAAACCACTTTTACCATATTTGAAAATGATTAAATATTTAGCTATGACCATTGTACTGACTTCTTTGCTTTGACTAAACTTTGACAGTCCATATTTTGAGAAGAGAGGCTCCATTTTTTAAGATTCAAGGTGTTTTTAGGTTCATCTCGATGAGATCTTCGATTTGAGACCACTTTGACCAGATGAGGAAAATGTCAAACTTTTAACTACGAACATTGTACTAACTTCCTTGCTTTGACCAAACTTTGACTATCCCTATCTTGAGAAGAGAGGCTCTATTTTTCAAGATTCGAGGTGTTTTTAGGTTCATCTCGATGAGATCTTAGATTTGAGACCACTTTCACAAAATTTGGAAATGGTCAAATTTTTAGCTACGAACACTGTACTGACTTGTTTGCTTTGACCAAACTTTGATTGTTTGTATCTTGTGAAGAGAGGCTTTGTTTTTCAAGATTCAAGTTGTTTTTAGGCTCATCTCGATGAGATCTTCGATTTGAGACCACTTTCACCAAATTTGGGAACTGTCAAACTTTTAGCTATAAACATTGTACTGAATTCCTTGCTTTGACCAAATTTTGACCGTTTATATCTTAAGAAGAGGCTGCATTTTTCAAGTTTCAAGATTTTTTTAGGTTCATCTCAATGAGATCTTTGATTTGAGACCACTTTCACCAAATTTTGAAATGGTCAAACTTTTAGCTATGAACACTGTATTGACTTCGTTGCTTTGACCAAACTTTGATCGTCGGTATCTTGGGTAGAGTGGCTACATTTTTCAAGATTCAAAGATTTTTTTAGGTTCATCTACTCGAGATCTTCCATTTGAGACCACTTTCACTGGATTTGGAAATGGTCAAACTTTTAGCTACGAACAATGTACTGACTTTCTTGTTTTGACCAAACTTTGACCATCTGTATCTTAAGAAGAGGGTCTCCATTTTTCAATATTCAAGGTGTTTTTAGGTTCATCTCGATGAGATCTTTGATTTGGGACCACTCTCACCAGATTTGGAAATGATCAAACTTTAGCTACGAACATTGTACTAACTTCATTTCTTTGAGCAAACTCTTAACGTCTATTTCTTGAGAAGAGAGGCTCCATTTTCCAAGATTCAAGGTGTTTTCTGGTTTATTTCGATAAGATCTTCAATTTGAGACCACTTACATAAGATTTGGAAACTATTAATCTTTTAGCTACGAAACCTGTACTGACTTCCTTTCTTTAACCAAACTCTGACCATCTATATCTTGAGAAGAGAGGTTCTATTTTTCAAGAGTCAAGGTGTTTTTTGGTTCATCTCGATGAGATCTTCGGTTTGAGACCACTTTCACAGAATCTGGAAATGGTCAATTTTTAAGCCACTAACATTGTACTGACTTCCTTGCTTTGACCAAAGTTTGACCATATGTATCTTGAGAAGAGAGGCTCCATTTTTCAAGATTCAAGTTGTTATTTGGTTCATCTCGATGAGATCTTCGATTTGAAACAACTTTCACCAGATTTGGAAATGGTCAAATTTTTAGCTATGAACACGGTACTAACTTCCCTTCTTTGACCAAACTTTGACCATCCGTATCTTGAGAAGAGAGGCTGCATTTTTAACTTTGACCAAACTTTTAGCTACGAACTATGTATTAACTTCCTTTGTTTGACCAAATTTTGACCATCTCTATCTTGAGAAGAGAGGCTCTATTTTTCAAGATCCAACATGCTTTTAAGTTCATCTTGACAAGATCTTTGATTTTAAATCACTTTCACCAAATTTGTAAACGGTCAAACTTTTAGCTAGAAATACTATATTGACTTCCTTGCTTTGACCAAACTTTGACCATTTGTATCTTGGGAAGAGAGGCTCCATTTTTTAAGATTTCTTTTAGGTTCATCTCGATGAGATCTTTGATTCGAGACCACCTTCACCAGATTTGAAAATGGGAAAACTTTTAGCTACGAACACTGTACTTTCTTCTTTACTTTGATGAAACTTTGACCATCTGTATCTTGAGAAGAGAGGCTCCATTTTTTGAGATTTGAGGTGTTTTCTAGTTCATCTCGACGAGATCTTGAATTTTAGACAACTTTCACTAGATTTAAAAATTGTTAACCATTTCGCTATGAACATTGTAATAACTTCCTTGCTTTTACCAAACTTTGACCATCTGTATCTTGAGAAGAGAGGCTCCATTTTTCAAGATTCAAGGTGTTTTATGGTTCATCTGAATGAGATTTTTGATTTAAGACCACTTTCCCTAAATTTGAAAATGGTCAACATTTTAGCTACTAACATTATACTAACTTTCTTGCTTTGATCAAACTTTGACCAACCGTATCTTGAGAAAAGAGGCTCCCTTTTTCAAGATTCAAGGTGTTTTTTGGTTTATCTCGATGAGATCTTCGATTTGAGATCACTTTCACCAGATTTGGAAACTATATAATTTTTAGCTACGAACACTGTACTCACTTCCTTACTTTGACCAAAGTTTGACCATACGTATTTTGAGAAGAGACGCTCCATTTTTCAAGATTCAAGGTGTTTTTAGGTTTATCTTGACGAGATCTTCAATTTGAGACCACTTTCACCAAATTTGGAAATGACCCAACATTTAGCTACAAACACTGTACTAATTTTCTTCCTTTAACCAAACTTTGACCATCCGTATCTTGAAAAGAGAGGCTCCATTTTTTAGGATTCAATGTGTTTTTTGGTTCCTCTCAACGAAATCTTTGATTTGAGACCACTTTCACCAGATTTGGAAATGGTCAAACTTTTAGCTATGAACACTGGACTGACTTCTTTTCTTTGACCAAACTTTGACCGTCCCTGTCTTGAGAAGACAAGCTCTAGTTTTTAAGATTTGAGGTGTTTTTAGGTTCATCTCGACGAGATCTTAGTTTTGAGACTACTTTCACCAGATTTGTAAATGGTCAAACTTTTAGCTACAAACACTGTACTAACTTCCTTACTTTGATCAAACTTTGACTGTCCGTATCTTGAGAAGAGAGGTAGTGTTTTTCAAGATTCAAGGTGTTTTTAGGGTTATTTCGATGAGATCTTGGATTTGAGACCACTTTCACAAGATTTGGAAACAGTCAAACTTTTAGCTACGAACACTTTACTTACTTCCTTGCTTTGACCAAACTTTGACCGTTTATTTTTTAAGAAGAGAGGCTCTATTTTTCAGGATTCAAGGTTTTTTTAGGTTCATCTCGATGAGATCTTCGATTTGAGACCACTTTCACCAAATTAAAAAATGGTCAAACTTTTAGCTACGAACACTATATTAACATCATTACTTTGACCAAACTCTGACCGTCCGTATCTCTGGAAGAGAGGCTCCTTTTTTCTAGATTGAAGGTGTTTTTAGGTTCATCTCAATGAGATCTTTGATTTGAGACCACTTTCACAAGATTTGGAAATAGCCAAACTTTTAGGTACAAGCACTGTACTAACTTCCTTGCTTTGACCAAACTTTGACCATCCCTATCTTGAGAAAAAAGGCTCTGTTATTAAAAATTCAAAGTGTTTTCAGGTTCATCTTGACAAGATCTTTGATTGGAGACAACTTTCACTAGATTTGGAAACTGTCAAACTTTTAGCTACGAACACTATACTTACTTCCTTAATTTGACCAAACTTTGACTATCCATATCTTGAGAAAAGAGGCTTCATTTTTCAAGATACAAGGTGTTTTCTGGTTTATCTCGACAAGATCTTGGATTTTAGACAACTTTCACTAGATTCAAAAATGATCAAACTTTTAGCTAGGAACATTGTACTCACTTCCTTGCTTTGACTAAACTTTGACCATCCATATCTTGAGAAGAGGGTCCATTTTTCAAGATTCAAGGTGTTTTTTGGTTCATCTTGAGAGATCTTCGATTTGAGACCACTTTCACCAGATTTGCAAACAGTCAAAATTTTAGCTACAAACACTGTACAAACTTCCTTGCTTTGACAAAAGTTTGACCGTCTATATCTTGAGAAGAGAGGCTCCATTTTTCAAGATTAAATTTTTTTTAGGTTCATCTCGACGAGATCTTCGATTTAAGACCACTTTCACCAGATTGGGAAATGGTCAAATTTTTCCCTACGAACACTATACTCACTTCCTTGCTTTGACCAAACTTTGACTATTCGTATCTTGAGAAGAGAGGCTCCATTTTTCAAGATTTAATATGTTTTCAGGTTCATCTTGACAATATCTTTGATTTGAGACCCCTTTCACTAGATTGGGAAACAGTGAAACTTTTGACTATGAACACTGTACTAGCTTCCTTGCTTTGACCAAACTTTACCCGTCCGGATCACGATAAGAGAGGCTTCTTTTTTTTGGATTAAGGTGTTTTTTGGTTCATTTTGACAATATCTTCATTTTGAAACCACTTTCATCAGATTTGGAAAGGGTCAAACTTTTAGCTACGAACACTGTACTGACTTCCTTGCTTTGACAAAACTTTGACCATCCATATCTTGAGAAGGCAGGCTCCATTTTTCAAGATTCATGGTATTTTTTGGTTCATGTCGATGAGATCTTTAATTTGAGACCACTTTCACAAGATTTGGAAATGGTCAAATTTTTAACTACGAACACTGTACTGACTTCCCTTCTTTGGCCAAACTTTGACCGTCCATATCTTGTGAAGAGAGGCTCTATTTTTCAAGATTCAAGGTGTTTTTTTGTTCATCTTACTGAGATCTTCAATTGTAGACAACTTTCACCAGATTTGGAAATGAAAAAACTTTTAGCTACGAACATTGTATTGACTTCCTTGCTTTGACCAATCTTTGATCATCCATATCTTGAGAAGAGAGGCTCCAATTTTCAAGATTCAAGGTGTTTTTTGGTTCATCTCGATGAGATCTTCGATTTGAGACCACTTTCACCAAATTTTGGAAATGGTCAAACTTTTAGCTACGAACACTATATTGACTTCTTTGCTTTGACAAAACTTTGACCATCCATATCTTGAGAAAAGAGGCTCTATTTTTCAAGATTAAGGTGTTTTTAGGTTCATCTCAATGAGATCTTCAATTTGAGACCACTTTCACAAGATTTGGAAATAGTCAAACTTTTAGCTGCAAACACTGTACTGACTTCTTTGTTTTGACCAAACCCTGATCATTCGTATATTGAGAAGAGATGCTCCATTTTTCAAGATTCAACATGTTTTTAGGTTCGTCTTGACAATATCTTCGATTTGAGACCCCTTTCACTAGATTGGGAAATGGTCAAACTTTTCACTACAAACACTATATTGGCTTCCTTGCTTTGACCAAACTTTACCCATCTGTATATTGATAAGAGAGGCTTCATTTTTTTGGATTAAGGTGTTTTTTGGTTCATTTTGACAATATATTCATTTTGAAACCTATTTCACTAGATTTGGAAAGGGTCAAACTTTTAGCTACGAACACTGTACTAACTTCCTTACTTTGAAAAAACTTTGACCATCCATATCTTGAGAAGCTAGGCTCCATTTTTCAAGATTCATGGTATTTTTTAGTTCATGTCGATGAGATCTTTGATTTGAGACCACTTTCACAAGATTTAGAAATGATCAAATTTTTAACTACGAACACTATACTGACTTCCCTTCTTTGGCCAAACTTTGACCATCCGTATCTTGAAAAGAGAGGTTCTATTTTTCAAGATTCAAGGTGTTTTTTTGTTCATCTCAATGAGATCTTCAATTGTAGACAACTTTCACTAGATTTGGAAATGGTCAAACTTTTAGCTACGAACACTGTACTGACTTCCTTGCTTTGACCAATCTTTGACCGTCCATATCTTGAGAAGAGAGGCTCCAATTTTCAAGATTCAAGGTGTTTTTTGGTTCATCTTGACAAGATCTTCAATTTCGGACCACTTTCACTAGATTTTGAAAATGGTCAAACTTTTAGCTACAAACACTATATTGACTTCCTTGCTTTGACAAAATATTGACCATCCATATCTTGAGAAAAGAGGCTCTATTTTTGAAGATTAAGGTATTTTTAGGTTCATCTCATTGAGATCTTTAATTTGAGACCACTTTCACAAGATTTGGAAATGGTCAAACTTTTAGCTACAAACACTGTACTAACTTCCTTGCTTTGACCAAACTTTTACCGTCCGTATCTTGAGAAGATAGGCTCCCTTTTTCAAGATTCAAGGTGTTTTCTTGTTCCGCTCGATGAGATCTTTGATTTGAGACCACTTTCACTAGATTTGGAAATGGTCAAACTTTTAGCTATGAATATTGTATTGACTTCCTTTCTTTGACACAACTTTGACCGTCTGTATCTTGAGAAAAGAGGCTCCATTTTTTAAGATTCAAGGTGTTTTTGGTTCATCTCAATGAGATCTTGATTTGAGACCACTTTCACCAAATTTAGAAATAGTCAAATTTTTAACTACAAACACTCTACTGACTTCCTTGCTTTGACCAAACTTTGACCATTTGTATCTTGAGAGGAGAGGCTCCATTTTTCAAGATTGAAGGTGTTTTTAGGTTCATCTCAATGAGATCTATGATTTGAGCCTAATTTCACCAGATTTGGAAATGGTCAAACTTTTAGCTTTGAACATTTTACTGACTTCATTCCTTTGACCAAATTTTGACCATCCATATCTTGAGAAGAGAGGCTACATTTTCCAAGATTCAAGATATTTTTTCATTCATCTTGACAAGATTTTTGATTTATCACCACTTTGACCTGATTTGGAAAGGGTCAAATTTTTATCTACAAACACTGTACTGACTTTCCTTTTTTTACCAAACTTTGACTATCTGTATCTATATAAGAGAGGCTCCATTTTTCAAGATTCAAGTTTTTTTTAGATTTATCTTGACGAGATCTTTGATTTGAGACCACTTTCACCAGATTTGGAAATAATCAAACTTTTAGCTACGAACACTATATTGACTTCCTTGCTTTGCCAAAACTTTGACCATCTCTATCTTGAGAAGAGAGGCTCCATTTTTCAAGATTCAAGGTGTTTAGGTTCATCTCGATGAGATCTTCGATTTGAGACCACTTTCACCAGATTTGAAAATGGTCAAACTTTTAGCTATGAACATTGTATTGACTTCCTTTCTTTGATTAAACTTTAACCATTCGTATCTTGAGAAGAGAGGCTTCATTTTTCAAGATTCAAGGTGTTTGAGGTTCATCTTAATGAGATCTTCAATTTGAGAAAACTTTCACTAGATTTGGAAATGGTCAAACTTTTACCTATGATCATTGTACTGACTTCTTTACTTTGACTAAACTTTGATCATACATATCTTTAGAAGAGATGCTCCATTTTTCAAGATTCAAGTTGTTTTTTGGTTGATCAGTACGAGATTTTCGATTTGAGACCACTTTCACAAGATTTAGAAACCATCAAATTTTTAGCTACGAACACTATACTAACTTCCTTTGCTTTGACCAAAATTTAACCATCCGTATCTTGAGAGGGGACGGTATGTCTTTTAAGATTCAAGGTGTTTTTAGGTTCATCTCAATGAGATCTTTGATTTGAGACTACTTTTAACAAATTTAGAAATGTTCAAACTTTTAGCTATGAACACTGTATTGACTTCATTGCTTTGACCAAACTTTAAACATCCGTATCTTGAGAAGAGAGGCTCCATTTTTTTAGATTCAACATATTTTTAGGTTCATCTTGATGAGATCTTCGATTTGAGACCACTTTCACCAAATTTGGAAATGGTCAAATTTTTAGCTACGAACACTGTACTTACTTGCTTACTTTGACCAAAATTTGACCATCTGTATCTTGGGAAGAGAGGCTCCATTTTTCAAGATTCAAAGTGTTTTTAGGTTCATCTCGATGAGATCTTCGATTTGAGACCACTTTCACCAGATTTGGAAATGGTCAAACTTTTAGCTACGAACATTGTATTGACTTCCTTTCTTTGACCAAACTTTGACCGTTCATATCTTGAGAAGAGAGGCTCCATTTTTCAAGATTCAAGGTGTTTTTTTGTTCATCCCACTGAGATCTTTGATTTGAGACCACTTTCACTAGATTCAGAATCGGTCAAACTTTTAGCTACAAACACTGTACTGACTTCCTTTAATTAAAATTTGACCATCCATATCTTGAGAAGAGAGGTTCTATTTTTCAAGATTCGAAGAGTTTTTAGGTTCATCTAGAGGAGATCTTCTATTTGAGACCACTTTCACCAGATTTGAAAATGGTCAAAGTTTTAGCTACGAATAGTGTACTGAATTCTTTGCTTTGACCAAAGTTTGACAGTCCATATCATGAGAAGAGACGCTCTATTTTTCAAGATTCAAACTATTTTTAGGTTTATCTCGACGAGATTTTCAATTTCAGACCACTTTCACCAAATTTGGAAATGGTCAAGCTTTTAGCTACAAACATTGTATTGAATTCCTTTCTTTGACCAAACTTTGACCATCCGTATCTTGAGAAGAGAGGCTCCATTTTTCAAGATTCAAGTTGTTTTTAAGATCAGCTCAATGAGATCTTTGATTTGAGATGACGTTTACCAAATTTGAAAATTATCAAACTTTTAGCTAGAAACACCGTACTGCCTTCCTTGCTTTGACCAAACTTTGACCCTCCGTATCTTGAGAAGAGAGGCTCACTTTTTAAAGATTCAAGTTGTTTTTTGGTTCATCTGGATGAGATCTTTGATTTGGGACCACTTTCACCAGATTTGGAAATAGTCAAACTTTTAGCTATGAACACTGTACTGACTTCCTTGCTTTAGTTAAACTTTGACCATCTGTATCTTGAGAAGAGAGGTTCCATTTTTGAAGATTCAAGATATTTTTAGCTTCATCTTGAGGAGATCTTCTATTTGAGACCACTTTCATGAGATTTGGAAATGGGCAAATTTTTAGATACGAACACTATACAGACTTCCATTATTTGACCAAATTTTGACCGTTCATGTCTTGAGAAGAGAGGCTCTATTTTTCAAGATTCAACGTGTTTTTATGTTCATCTCAATGAGATCTTCGATTTGAGACCACTTTCACCAGATTTGGAAATGGTCAAACTTTTAGCTATAAACATTATACTTGTGTGTGTGAAAATTGTACCTGATCTGTAGACACAACACTTCAGTAAAACATTAGAGGTTAGCAAAAACAAAATCATGCAATAATTGAAATCTAATCTAACCAAGCGATTTACTACCTTCTAATAGGTGTGAAATCAATGTTCTCAGATTGCTATCGAGATCAGTGACCTAGACGACATCTAAATGAAGGATTTGAATGCAATTGATCTGAATATGAAATATTAATGCAAAGTAATCTATATTTTTTTTGGATATTTTCTATGCAATAATAATGAAAACTTGATATGGAATCTATGCTAATATGGAAATTGATCTAACAATGATATGAATCTATGCTAAATGATATGCAATGCTCAAAACTAGAAAGATCTCACAATAGCTTAGATTCGCAAAGATGATTCTTCAGACTCCAATTCGACAGCGTGAGAATTCAAATTCATGGATGCAAATTTGAGAGATGAATTATGAAGAGCTAAGCCTTGATTTTATAGAAATCCAGGGCTTTGGAGGTGCATGGAAGAAAGCCATAAATCACTCAAATAACTCAGGTTGATTTTTGAGTTATTTTTAAATAAAGATAATTAAATCACAAAAATCATGCAAAAGCACAGTTCAACTCAAATTAGAAGTTTAGATCAACTTTAAAACTCAAAAAGATGTTGAGTTTCAAAAAGCTAACAACTTGCATTGATTTTCCAATTTGAGTTTAACTGGTCCTTGAATGTGCACATGGATAATTATGATTTAATAAATAAATAAAGTGATTTATTCTCAACTTAACTGATTTTTGAAATAAAATAATCAATTTATGGGTTAATTAACTATTTTATCAAACTTTTAATAAAAAATATATTATTAAATAATGACAACTTGCTTTAATTAATTAAATAAGAATTTAATCAATTATTCATAAGATATTGAATTTATTTTCAAAATTAAATAATACAATTAATAATAGATAGAATTATATTTAATTACACAATTAAGTGACAAGATATTAAATCTAATTAATTAAATATGAAAATATTCAATTAATCAAACTTACGATAAATGTGATTTATTGCCAAATAATCATTAAATTAAAGATAATTAAGATAATTAGGAATATTGCTAGGAATATTCCCCGATGCAGAATTTAAGATAATCAATTAGAATTCAATGATGTTTAGATGTGCCTTAGATTAGGACTTTGATGTCAATTTCATTCGATTTGTAGATGTAGAAGATTAATGAACTTATAGCCCATTTTTGGGGTATTACATTTTGCCCCTCTTTGAATTACTGTGCGAAGCACAGTGGTTCAAAGATAGTCCGTGTTTGATAAAGATATGAAACTGATGTTTGAAATTGATAATTGATATGAGACAGAAGCTGATTGATATTGATTTGATATGGAGATAATAGGTCCTGAATGACCAAAGATAATGTTCCCTATAATAGCAAATGAACCTATGATTGTGAAAAAAAGTGTCAAAACACCTGATTCCAAACCTTATGATTGCGAAGAAGTGAGTGATCGGTTCTAGACTCGATTGTCTTAGCAAAACTAGCAGGTATCACATCTGAACCCTTCAGTTGCCGAAGAACCAAGGAAAGAACACTATGATCCGATGGTTGCAAAAATTGATATAGTTTACAAGATTAGGAGAATACCAGATTGATATGGATCGACGAATCTGATATGCCCCAAGTGATGATAGATTTGCCCCGAGCGATGAGGACTTTTGATGAATCATTAACTAGATGTGATTGTTTGTCTTGATTACTGAGGGAGATATGATTTCAAATTTGATTATAGACTTTGAATGATGTGTAATACCATGCCCCCTTTGGGATTAAAATTGAAATCTAACAAGAAAAAGTCAGTGTTGATAGTTTAGAAACATGCTAATTGATTTGAGAAGTGGTTAAACACATTCAAGAACGCATTCTGCATCGTTAGAAGGTCCCAAAAGATCAAGTTTGACTAGGTTTGACCATGAGTTGACCATGGTTGACCAAGTTGAAATTTTGATGGTTTGATGTAAGATAATCAGTTAAGTTGAATACTAGATTTTTGTGATGATGGAAGGTCGAATATGCAAGTAGTTAATAATATGAATGATCTCAGATTTGAATTTTGATCCCGAAAAAGGATTCTACTTGCTGTTTCATTGGAGGAACCTTCATGTGAGATTCAGCTCTTGTTAGATTTGAAGATGCAAGTGGAGAATCTTTTAAGTGTTCAAGCAATTTGTGAGATCATGCAAAGTGCAAAAATGGAAAGAAACATGCAAGATGATAATGCAACCCTAGGACCTAGGACCTACTCACTGATCATGTGTCGATTTGTTATCATCATTGAACTTTTAGATAACTAAATAAATCAATACAATGCCCACTAGCTATGAAACCATAGACATATAAATATCGATTTGTATGCACAAGAATCAATACAACACCCACTGGTCAACAACCATGGATATATGAATATTGATTTTATTTTTAGAATGTTAGATTAGATATAAGCACCAAGGCATAAATGTTAGGATGACCTGAATATCATGTCCATTTTGATATAGCAATTTGTATAAGCATCAAAACATGAATGTCATGATGACCTAAATATGCCTTGCATGACAAACACATCAAACAAACAAGAGATTACTCTAAATCCAATGTGAATTACCCGTAGTGACCCTTTATCATTCACATCCTTAAGTAAGATTACGTTTCACAGTAGGAGAAAGAACTCACTCAAAAAGACAATAGTTAGATCAAACTTCCTTGAATTTTTTGGGTATCAATGGTCGAGGTACGCATGGCCATCCAATTCAAAATAGAGGCTCTTACAGTCAGACACCATTTCAATCTAGAATTTCCAAAGTTAGATTTTCACATACAAGCAGAAGACAAAGAAAAGATTATGCCCCCAATCATCACTCTCTAAATCCTATAAAGGACATCATCGAAGAGCTCGAAGGGACACAATATGGAAAAATCTCAATGTGAATCAGTAAGCATACAAGAAGATAAAAGCATGTAAAAAAGCATAGATTGTTTTCAGTTTGTTGTTTGATTGCGTTGTTGTAGATGCAAAATCCTTTTTGGAGATGAGACAGACTTGACTGACTCAAATGAAGCTTCAAAGGACTCTGACTAGATATGATACGTCTAAGATATATTGGAGGCCATAGGATATGACATTGATTGCCCCCAAGTGTTAAGCATTGATAGGATATAGATGCTTGAGCTGATTGGTGTACAGACCGACTTACTGAAAATTGGAAATTCAGAAACAAACCAGGAGATATGTAGAAACTAAAGCAAAATTGAAAGCTGGGAAAGACCAAGATTGCACTGATAGATGGAGCATTTTGAACAAGTGGCACCCATTTGCCAGGTTTTCACCATCTTGGCAGAGATTCTATTTTTGCTACCAAAGAGCCTGTTTCCAGATTTTCACCACGGCACTTTTTCTTTTTTTTTCTTTTTTTCTCATTTTTTATTTTTTCAATTTTTTTGTACTTTTGATATTTTTTGATTTTTTTTGTGAATCATCAAGGTGCCTACTGCTAGGTTTTCACCAAGATGTTCATTTTTCCAGGACCTTTTCCAATTTTTAAGATTTTTTCAAGATATTTTACCATAGACTGAATGCTTTAGGCGTAGAATTTCTTCAAATGGAGAATGTTGATTGGTTCTCGGAGCTATTCTCCTTCAGTTGTTGAGAGTTGATAGGCACCAAAGCCAAAAGTACCAGTGATTACAAAGGGACCCAGCCAATTGGGTTCAAACTTCCCCTTGTGTTCTTGATGGGATTGATTTTGAGGATTTTCTCTCAAGACTAGATCACCAACCTAAAATTCTCTATGTCTGACTTTTTGTTGTAAACTCTAGACATTCTCTTCTGATATACTCTGAGATGATCATACGCTATTTGTCTGCGCTCATCTAGTAGTTCAAGTTCTTGTAACCTAGACACTCTATAATCATCATCAGTTACTAGACCATGCATTCTGATTCTTAGTGATGGGATTTCAACCTCCATAGGTAGTACCACTTCAGACCCATAAACTAAAGAAAAAGGTGTAGCCCCAGTAGGTGTTCTGATACTTGTTCTGATATTGATTCTAATACTTGTTCTGATAGTTGTTCCGATACTAGTTCTGATATTGATTCTGATACTTATTCTGATACTGATTTTGATACTTGTTCTGATATTGATTCTGATACTTGTTCTGATACTGATTCTGATATTTGTTCTGATACTTATTCTGATACTAGTTCTGATACTTGGTATACCTGATAGCATTTTTTCCATTGCAAACTCCCAAGCAAGATCATATCATGTGTAATACCCCAAAAATGGGCTATAAGTTCATTAATCTCCTACATCATCAAATCAAATGAAATCGACATAGAAGTCCTAATCTAAGGCACATCTAAACATTATCGAATCCTAATTGATTATCTTAAATTCTGCATCAGGGAATATTCCTAGTAATATTCTTAATTATCTTAATTATCTTTAATTTAATGATTATTTGGCGATAAATTCAATTTATCCTAAAGTTTGATCAATTGAATATTTTTATATTTAATTAATTAGATTTAATATTTGCCACTTAATTGTGTAATTAAGTTTAATTCTATCTATTATTAATTGTATTATTTAATTTTGACAATAAATCTAATATCATATGAATAATTGATTAAATTCTTATTTAATTAATTAAAGCAAGTTGTCATTATTTAATAATATAGTTTTTAATAAAAGTTTGATTAAATAGTTAATTAACCCATAAATTAATTATTTTATTTCAAAAAGCAATTAAGTTGGAAATAAATCACTTTATTATTAAATTAATCCACAAATTTGCACAATCACGCTGGAGAATTGGAATTGGGAGAATCAAAGCTCTTGCGAATCAACATCTTTGTGAGATCAATCTTTTTTTTTGCATATCATTCTTAGATAGTTTCATATCAAGTTTTTCATATTAGCATAGATTCATATCAGTTTTATCATTCTTATTGCATAGAAAATACCAAAAAAATAGCTTAATTGCATTCCATCTCATATCTGGATCAATTGCACTCAAATCCTTCATTTAGGTGTCGTCTAGGTCACTGATCTTGATTACAATCTGAGAACATCAATCTCGCACCTATTAGAAGGCAGTAAATCGCTTGGTTAGATAGTTTTCAATTTTGCACGATTTTGATTATAGCTAACCTCTAATGTTTTACTGAAGTGTTGTGTCTACAGATTAGGTACAATTTTTACACACATTTCTAGCACCCACCGTGGGGCCCTGAAATGGGTTTCCAATTCAATTCTATCAATTTCTATCTTTTTCTTCTCAGGATTTGTGCAAAACTCTGATTTTTAATTTTTGTCCGTACATCTTTCATATGAGTTTCTGACAAATGTCATATGGGAGCATACTCACTATCGTATGATACTAGACCCACTGTCGTATGATAGTCTATCGGATCGAGACTCATTTCATCACATCCCCACTATCGTTTGGGAGCTCAACTATCGTATGGTAGCATACCCAATGTCGTACGAGTTTCTAGACTGTTGTCTGGGAGCATACCCACTGTCATATGAGTTTTGGTACCAGATTTCAATTGTCGTTTCATTTTTACAGATAATTTGTCAAATTTGATTTTTGGATTTTGACTGACAGCTAACCCTAACAATTGAAATTTATTGTTTCTGATTGATTTCTGCTAATTTTGATTGGGAAAAGTGCAAGAATTGCTAAAAATTAGGTAAAATATACTAAGCACATTGCGAGGATCATGAGGTATTCTCCTTGTTCTGAAAACATTTTGATTTGGACTTAAAATAAATCTCTCATGTGTCAAGCTTGTGTGCATCTTTTCATGCTTTTGATCTATTTCTACACACTTGCATAATTTGATACTAGGTTGCGATCCCTTAAGGATTCATTAAGTAGTCTTAGAATACATGTGATTGATCTTGATTGCTATCTTGGGTTATTGGACTCGCTAATCCACCGGCCCCTCATTTCCACCCCGTGGTTGCAATCTTAGCGCCATAAAGGGGAGGGGTCAACATGACAGAAGCGTTAAGTGTTCCACTTGGCAACTCTTTTGTGCTTTTAGGAACTCACTTGTTTTCTAAGTTGGGGACTCATTTTCAGCTTGTGTGAGGTGTTAAATGTTCCACCTTATGGACTCATCTCATATTTGCTTTAAGCGTTAAGTGTTCCTCTTTCTTCTTTTTGGGTACTTTTGGTAGATTTGCTTTCGGGAATATATCTGTGCTCACATAGTAATTAGGCCCTATGAACACTATTCATGATTCTTGAGAGATTGGATTCCTAGAGAAATCTTTCTTGATGACAGAATCCTTGTAGGTAGGGAGGATACTTAGTGCATTTCACATTCAACTAGGTTAGTGAGTCTTCTCTTATTGATCGACACATTCTCTCTTCGGAGAGGTTGATAGATCACGTGGGGTTGATATCACGAGCTTTGGTGAATCAAAATTGGTTAGTGCATCTTCTCTTATTGATTGATACATTCTCTCCCTAGAGAGGTTGATAGATCACGTGGAGTTGACATCATAGACCTTGGTGGAACAAAACTTTGTCTTAGCATGTCGGATTAATCTGCTTGCTTTGTTTGGGTTAAAAGTGAAAAGGTGTCAAAAACCTTGGATCTGGAGCCAAGTCCCCTTGTGATATAAATCTATGAGTCACCTTTAGAGAGGGTTAACCGTAGCGAACAATCCCTTCACAGGGAAAACTACATTGATGGAACCTCAAGTGGTAATAGCCATTTTTTCCATGGTAGTAACAGCCGCTATATAAATGTCCTTGTGGAAGAAATCTCCATGTGTATGGTTCATTGTTGGGTTGTCAGATCTCCCTAGTAGCTCTTGAAGATTAAGTTCTCATATTGTGTCAAAAGCCTGGTGCACCAGGATTGGAGTTCACCCCTTTGAATCATAAAAGTTGTAGAGTCAAACCATTACTAAAAACCCTAGAGAGGCCAATTTTTCATTCTTAGGTATATGTGTGTTATTGCAAAACTTTTCAGAACATACACAATTAGTACTCTCAGGGATTAGCACAATTTGGTCACTTGATTGTTCATGCACAAGGTTGCTTTTGCCCTTGTTCATTGTTTTCAGATGTGCTTGGAATAACTTGCTTGCTGTTATGCGCACTTTTTTATCTGCTTGGCTATTAAAAATGATCAAATCTGGTATAACCTTCAAAATTTGGATAGTACAATTCGCAAACAATCCAAAACTGAAAACCTTAAGTTTTGCAAAATTTGACGTAACATTCTTTCTGGAGTCAAAAGTCATTTCAGGAAGTCAAAAGTCGTACGAGTTTTGTCAAGTGTCGTTTCAGTATTGCCCATCTGTCGTATGATTGAGAACACAGTGTCGTATGAGTTTTCAAACCAGCAAATTCAAGAAAGTCAAAACCCTGTTAGCAACTATTGTATGAGTTTTGTCAACTGTCATTTCATTGCTACCCAACTATCGTACAAGTTTAGTAACTGTCATTTCATAGACTACCCAGTGTCGTACAAGTCTACAGAGTGTCATTTGGAAAAATTTGAGAGAGTTGTCAGAAATTGTCAAATTGCAAGATATCCAATTTTTCCAGCCTAGTTCCAGAATCTGTCAAAAATATCATTGTGTCAGGAATAGAGCAGTAGCTATTGAGCATTCTACCATTTTTCAAAATTGATCTTTTGAATCTGATCTAGCCTTCTGTTTGATCAATTTGAGTCCTTTTTATCTCATGTCAAAACCTTGTCATAACTATCAATCTTCAATCAATCTTCAAAAATAGACTAAGTGTTGAGAACTCGTGTCTGCTATCTTTTGGGCGATCTATCCCATACATCCAGGGCATAGTATCCTTCACCCACATCTCATCAGATCTTCAAAACTATCATAATCTTGACAAGGTTGCATCATCCAATTTTCTCGAATCAAATTGTTCTTCAGTTGTCTTCATCCTTTTCTTCCATTTCATTCAAATTTAATGGTGGAGACCAGAGCTTCTTCACACAAGAAATTAGAAGAAACATCTCAGAATTTACTTTTGATGAATACCCTGGGTCCAACTCTTGAACAACTCATCAAGTCAGGTATCTATGAAGATGATGGTCTCGGTAACTTTCGATTGAAAACTGGTTACATACCTCCTCTATCAACTCATAGAGGTAATCAGCAAACTCCTCCTCAATCTATTCCAGGGAGCCCAAAAACTCCTACCATGTCTCAAGTAGGGACAAACCATGGTTCTCTAGGAGGAGGATCCCAGGGACACCATTCTCAACATAATGCCAACCAAGAACCTACACCCTCTGAAATCCATCGATGTCAGAATGATGATGAATTCAAAAGAATGATGAGGCATTTCTTGAAAGTGGATAGAAAGGCATACTTTTTGCAATTAGACTAGGAAGGAGCTAAACTTCCTCCTCACTTCAATGTTGAAGATATCATCACACATGAGGAAGAAACTCTGATGATGGCCATAATGAACTAGCTACACGCTATGCAGGTCAAAATGAATAAAATTGAGAAAGAGAAGGAACCCAAGGAATTCTCCATGGAGGCCTTTTGTCCTTTCCCTTTTGACAAAGACTTGTATATGCCTCCATTCCCAAAAAGAGTGGAGATGCCAAAGTACGAAAAATATGATGGATCCTCAAGATCATGTCAGAGAGTTCTGTACGCACTCCATGGAATTCATGCATGAACCGACCTATCTGATGCATCTTTTTCCTAGATCCTTGGGAGGAGCATCCATTCAATGGTTTTTGAGATTACCTTCTACGATCAAAAATTTTGAGGAATTGATTAAATTGTTTTATCAACAATATTCCTACAATATTCAACATCTGATTACCATGTTCGATATCTGTAGCCTCAAGCAATATCTAGGGGAATCATTCCTAACTTTTCTCAAGAGGTGGCGAAAGAAGTTTTCTCTATATGCTAGACCAATTCCCGAAATGGAGAAACTTGAAATCTTTATCAATAACCTTGTTCCAAAGCTCAACTATCCATTACAAATGCAAGATCATGTATCTTTTGATAAAATAGTGGATAATGCAATCAAGATTGAGAAAGTACTTGTCAAGAAAGGAGAAATCACACTTCAAAAGGACAAGTCTGAATCTAGATCTAGCTCAAAAGATAAAAACAAGACCTAGAATAGAAACAAAGGTATCATCTCTGATGGTGTTGTTGACACTATCCACACCCCATCAAAGGCACCGGCCTACAATCTCACCCTTCACACCAAAGACATTAAAGCTTCAAAGCAAAAATCTGCTAAACCATCTCCAAAGAAGCCATTCAAATGATGGGATAATAAATGAAAGTTTAATCCCCTGGGAGAATCTTTGGAATCTACCCTGAGAACCCTGATAGTTGATAACATCATCTCTTTACCACCAATGTGAAACCCTGATGTGGATCCAAAACCACATTGGTGGAAAGATAATGAATTCTATGCTTTCCATCAGACTAAAGGCCACAAAACTAATGGATGCTTCCACTTGAAGCATACCATTCAAGACTTGATAGATCAAGGAGACATCACGATCGATAATCCTACCAGCAATAATGATCACACAGCATTTATAGAACCATTTCCACAACATGGCAAGGGAGTTTCCACTTCTCAGCCTAACATGGGGGAAAAGTCAACTATGCCTACCTTGGAAACAATGTTGTCATCAATATGGTTGAACCATGTCTCTCTGAGAGCTGCAATGTCATCATGATTGTACAAAGAGACATAAATCATTCTTCAGCTAATGCAGTTACCAGATCACAAGCTCAGGCTCATCTGAAAGGACAAACACCAAGTTCATCTAATGTCCCTAAGATACCTTTCAATCTCACATCTGCTTCTAAACAGAAGGCTGCCTTGAAATCTTCTAATCCAAAGGATACAAGACCTACATCTTACAACATCGTCCAACAACTCCAGCATACCAATGCCAAAATCTCTATGTTTGAGTTACTTTGAATATCCCCAGCTCATAGAGATGTCCTAGACAAAGCTTTTCTCAACTCTAATGTTCCTGACAACCTAGATCTAGATAGGTTCCAAACTATGGTTAGTCATCTAATGTCTCCACAATATATCTCCTTTTCAGAGGAAGATGACAACTCTTTGAGTCACCCACATAATCAGCCCTTACACATAGAAGTCTTGATCCAGAACCGTCGAGTCAAATGTGTGTTGATAGATGGGGGTGCAGGCCTCAACATTTGTTCGTACAACTTAATCACACAGTTGGGATTCTCAGAGATGGCTATTGATCCTTGAAAGAAGATCACCATAAAGGCCTATGATGAACAAGAAAGATCTTCTAAAGGCACCATTGTCTTACCCATCTGATTGGGTCTGGTCATCAAAGATACCACATGTCAGGTGCTTAATCTACCATTGGCTTACAATATCTTTCTAGGGAGACCCTGGATACATGAAATGCAAGCTATTCCTTCTACGTACCATCAATGCTTGAAATTTCCCTATGAAGGGGTAGAAGTTACTATCCCAGCAGATCTGAGTACAACTTGCAATACATTGAAGGAAAGTGCTGATAAGCTTGTTCCCAATAACAAAGAATCTTCCATTAAGCAACAAAATGTGGCTTCCACATCCAAGATGGAAGACATTGCTAAAGTGATCAATATCAAAGAAAATGGGATGGGAGAATACACTATAGAGCCAGTCATGTCTCTAACATCTCTCCCAATCTCACCTAAGTCATATGGACAATCCTTGAAGTAGTCTAAATCAAAACCTAAGGAACCTATGGAAGCATACAAAAGAAATTTTGTGGTGGAGAAAGTATCCAAACAAGAATTTGAAGAGGATGAAGTTGTGCTGGCATGGCTATACAAAGAGGATTCTGAATCCAAAATTGTTCAACCTAGTGAATCTATAGCACCTACAATCCCTTCTAATTCATATTGTCCAAGGAACAAATTGATAGCCAAGATGGGATATTCCAGTCAAGGACCTCTAGGAATTAGAGGAAAGGGTCTTATGACACCCATTTCACATATTTGTAGAGCCAACAAAGATACTGGTGGCTTAGGCTTTAAGAAGAAACCTTATCATCTCAAAGGTGGTTGTTCTCATGTCATAGAAAAAATTGCACCGGGAGAACCAATTCTCAAGAAAGAAGAGATAGAACCCTCAGATGATGATTTAGATAGTTCAGAACTCATCCCCTATGAAAAATTGCCTAAAGAGATCAAAGATCTTCTTGATGATAAAGATGATCCTATCAAAAGAATTAATGTAGTAGAAACACAAGAACCTACTGTAGTGCAAGAGATGGTTGCACCACAAGAAACAGCCAATCTCGAAGGTGATCAAACTAATCCAGAAGCAGAGAGTAGTTATTCTGACATTGATCCCCATGAATATGAATTCAAGTTTGAGACTGAGGGTAATCCTTCTTGGGGTATTCATCCTGACTTCACACATTTTCTCAGATTTCCTAGAGATCCTGAATCAGAAGCTGAGTCAAATGACTATGAATGGGGTGCCATTCCAGAAGAAGATGAGCTTATAATAGAGAAATATATTGATGTTATTCACCAATATGTATCTCAACCCAATGTAGGTCTAGAGCGAAACAATGAACTTAACGTGTCTGATCCACCTATGGCTGAAGAGGATTCCCATGATAACATTGAGCCTATTCACGAGTTAAACATTTTGAGCTGTAATATCACCTTTGAACTTGAGTGTTGAGTTAGGACCAATGATGACATATCCACATCCATGAACACCATATCCCAAGCCTTTCCTGCTTTGACTATCCAACGCCCTGATCTTATCGACCAAACTTCCACAAACCTGAGCCATGGTGTTTACACCTTTTCCAGTGACTATGCCCTTGCTTGTTACCTCAATGTAGTTGAGCCTATGAGGACTTCCATCAGTGAAATGGGTGTCAACATGATCGAGTCGGACATCAAATGTCTTAGTCAAAAAAATAAAATAAAAAGAAAAAGAGTTTTGAGGGTGAAAACCACTTGGTGGCAGTCTCAGAAACTAAAAAAGTAAAAAGAAAAGATGTATCTGAAGGTGAAAACCTCTCTGAGGTGCCTAAGGATGAGATATTTGATGTCCTTCTGAGTCATTTATAGGATAGATCTCCAGTTTTGATTTAGCCCACTCAATCCATAAATTTGGGTACAATAGAGGAACCACAATTGGTAAATGTAGCACAATCTCTATCAAAAGAAGAGAAACAGAAATTCACTACATTCTTATCAGAAAAAAAAGATCAATTTTGCATGGAAATATTCAGATATGCTATGATTGGATCCCAATCTCATTATGCACCATCTATCCATTGCTCCTGGAGTAAAACCAATCAAGCAAAAATTGAGAAAGATGCATCCTCATGTTGCACTCTTACTTAAAGCAGAACTAGAAAAACTCCTAAAAGCTGGATTCATCCGTGTCATAGACTATGCTGAGTGGATCTCCAACATTGTACCTATTTCAAAACCAGATGGTTCAATCAGAGTGTGCACGGACTTTAGAGATGTGAACAAAGTATGCCCTAAGGATGATTTTCCACTACCTAACATTGATATGATAGTGGACATGACTATGGGCTATGAAATGTATCCCTTAATGGATGGCTTTTCTAGGTACAACCAAATCAAAATTGCTTCAGAAGATCAAGAGAAAATAGCTTTCACATGTGCGTGGGGAACCTTCTATTGGAATGTTATGCCATTCGGACTCAAAAATGCTGGAGCTACATATCAAAGAGCAATGACATCTATTTTTCATGATATGATGCATAGAACAATGGAGGATTACGTGGATGATACCTTGGCAAAATCCATGATTAGAATTGAAAATCTAATAGACTTGAGCATGATCCTCAACAGAATGGAAAAATTTAGTCTCCGACTAAATCCTAAGAAGTGTGCTTTTGGTGTCACTCTTGGAAAACTCCTGGGATACATAGTCTCAAAGAAAGGTATTGAAGTTGATCCGGCTAAAGTCAAGGCTATCATCGAGATGCAACCTCCCAAGAATATCAGTCAAATACGAACTTTGCAAGGTAGAGTGCAATCTATCAGGAGATTCATATCATAGTTAGCTGACATATCACAACCTTTCATAAAGACATTACATAAAGGTGTGACCTTTACATGGAATGAAGATTGTGCAAAGAATTTTGATCATATCAAGAATTATCTCTCGAATCCTCCTATCTTGATGCCTCCTATTCATGGGAAGCCATTAATATTATATGTCTCTGCAATAGATGCATCACTGGGGGCATTACTAGCACAGCATGATGAGAACAAGAAGGAAAGAGCCATCTACTATATCAGTAGAACCTTAGTGACCTATGAGAAGGACTACTCAATGATAGAGAAGGAATGTCTAGCTGTGATCTTTGCATCACAGAAACTGAGACACTACTTGTTAGCTCATACTACTCATTTGGTAGCTAAAATTGATCCACTAAAATATCTCCTAAGCAAAGCTGCCCTCACAAGTAGACTAGCTAAATGGGTCATGCTCTTGAGTGAATTTGACATTGAATATGTTGAAAGAAAAGCTATCAAAGGACAGGTCATTGCTGATCAATTAGTTGAAGCACCACTATTTGATGATACACCCATGCAAATGGAATTTCCCGATTCCTCTATCATGCACCTCTCTTCTAGAGCATGGTGGTTATTCTTTGATGGCTCATACACATAGAATGGATCTAGAGCAAGCATATTGTTCATCACTCCTCAAGGATACTCGATACCTAAAGCATTCAGATTAAATTTTCCTTGCACAAATAATATTGCTGAATATGAGGCACTTCTCAATGGTATGAAAATGGCAATACAGTGGAGAGTTACAAAGATGCACATCCATGGAGACTCACAATTGGTTATGCACCAAGTCAATGATGTGTACCAAACCAAAGATGAAAAGCTCATTCCTTACAAGAGAATGGTAGATGATTTAAAGAAATACTTCATCTCTATCACATTTGAGCAAATACCCAGAATGGAGAATAAGGCTGCCGATGCAATGGTGACACTATCTACTCTCTTATAGCAGCCTGAACATGAGCTACGCTATGAGTTCCTAGTGGAAGCCCTATCCTATCCTGCATATGACTCCCCTGAAACCCGCATGATCTGCACTGTTGTAGGTTATGACTCATCTCGCTACAAAAATCTATTCTCCTATCTCCACGACCAAATCATCCCTAAGTCCTTTAACCATTTTGAGAAATGAAACCTTATCCGATCCGCATCTTGATATGTCATCATTGGTAATGATCTGTACAAATGAGGTCTAGATGGTACACTGCTTAGATGTTTAGAATGGGAAGAGTCTCAACATGCATTAGAGGAAGTCCATGCGGGTATATGTGGATCACACTCAAATGGTTTAACATTAGCTCAAAAAATTATTAGGGCTGGGTACTATTGGCTTGAAATGGAGAAAGAGGCTATTAAATTTGCTAAAAACTGTCAACAGTGTCAAGTACATGGCAACTTGATTCATGCTCCAGGGAGAGATCTAATTCCCTTTACTACACAATGGCCTTTTCAACAATGGGCATTTGATCTCATAGGTGCTATCCATCTGCACTCTTCTAATGGACATACCCATATAATCACAGCTACAGATTATTTTAAAAAATGGGTAGAAGTAGTTCCTCTAACACAAGCAACAGGGAAATAGATCTCTATGTTCATCCTGAACTACATCATTTGCAGATATGGGATCCCTCATTCCATAGTCACAGATAATGGGGGACAATTCAAAAACAAGGACCTAGATGACTTATGTGCCAAATTCAAGATTACTCAACATTGGTCATCTATCTACTATCCTCAAGGGAATGGACAAGCTGAAGCTTCAAACAAAAATCTCTTAAAAATTTTGCATTGAATAGTGAATAAAATAGGAAGAGACTGGCATCTCATGATCAATCTAGCTCTCTGGGCATACAAAACTAGTATCAGAATGCCTACAGGGGCTACACATTTCACTTTATTTTATGGGTCTGAAGTGGTACTGCCTATTGAGGTTGAAATCCCATCACTCAGAATCAGAATGCATTGACTTGTCACTGATGAAGACTACAAAGTGTCTAGGTTACAAGAACTTGAATTACTAGATGAGCGCAGGCAAGCAACATATGATCATCTCAGAGTGTATCAGAAAAGAATGTCTAGAGGCTACAACAAGAAAGTCAGACACAGAGAATTTCAGGTTGGTGATCTAGTGTTGAGAGAAAATCCTAAAAATCAATCACATCGAGAACGCAAGGGGAAGTTCGAACCCAATTGGCTGGGTCCCTTTGTTATCACTGCTACTTTTGGCTCTAGTGCCTATCAACTCTCAACAATTGAAGGAGAACAACTTCGAGAACCAATCAACATTCTCCATCTGAAGAAATTCTACGTCTAAGGCATTCAGTGCTTGGTAAATGTCCTGAAAAAATCTTAAAAATCAGAAAAAGTCCTGAAAAAAATGAACATCTTGGTGAAAACCTAGCAATAGGCACCTTGATGATTCACAAAAAAAGTAAAAAATATCAAAAATTCAAAAAAATCAAAAAATATCAAAAGTACAAAAAAATTGAAAAAATGAAAAATACAAAAAAAAAGAAAAAAAGAAAAAGTGTCTTGGTGAAAACCTGGAAACAGGTGCCTTGGTAGCAAAAATAGAATCTCTGCCAAGATGGTGAAAACTTGGCAAACGGGCACCACTTGTTCCAAATGCTCCATCTATCAGTGCAATCTTGGTCTTTCCTAGCTTTCAGTCTTGCTTTAGTTTGTACATATCTCCCGGTTTGTTTCTGCATTTCTAGTTTTCAATAAGTCGGTCTGTACACCAATCAGCTCAAGCGTCTGTATCCTATCTATCAATGTTTAACACTTGGGGGCAAATCAATGTCATATCCTATGGTCTCCCATGTATCTTAGATAGATCATATCTAGTCAGAGTCCTTTGAAGCTTCATGTGAGTCAGCCAGTCTGTCTTGTCTCAAGAAAGGATTTTGCATCTACAACAACGCAATTAAACACAAACTGAAAACAATCTATGCTTTTTACATGCTTTTATCTCCTTGTTTGCTTACTAATTCACATTGAGATTTTTTCATATTGTGTCCCTTCGAGCTCTTCGATGATGTCCTTTATAGGATTTAGAGAGTGATGACTGGGGGCATAATCTTTTCTTTGTCTTCTGCTTGTATGTGAAAATCTAACAACTTTGGAAATTCCAGATTGAAATGGTGTCCGACTATAAGAGCCTCTATCTCGAATTGGATGGCCATGCGTACCTCGACCATTGATACCCAAAAAATTCAAGGAAGTTTGATCTAACTATTATCTTTTTGAGTGAGTTCTTTCTCCTACTATGAAACACGAGTTTACCTAAGGATGTGAACAATAAAGGGTCACTACGGGTAATTCACACTGGATTTAGAATGATCTCTTGACTGTTTGATGTGTTTGCAATGCAAGGAGTATTCCGGTCATCATGATGTTTATGTTTTGATGCTTATACAAATTGCTATATCAAAATGGACATGATATTCAGGTCATCCTGGCGTTTATGCTTTGATGCTTATATCTAATCTGACATTTCGAAAACAAAATCAATATTCATATGTCCATGGTTGCCTAGCCAGTGGATGTTGTATTGATTCTTGCGCATACAAATCGATATTTATATGTCTATGGTTTCATAGCTAGTAGGCATTGTATGGATTTATCTAGTTACCTAAAAGTTCAATGATGATAACAAATCGACATATGATCAGTGAGTAGGTCCTAGGTCTTAGGTTGCATTTCATTTTGCATGTCTCTTTGCATTTTGCATGTTGCATGATCTCACAATGGCTAAATGAACTTCAATGCTTAAATAATTCTTCAAATCGCATCTTCAAGTCTAACAACAGTTGAATCTCACATGAAGGTTCCTCCAACAAAGCAGCAAGTAGAATCCTTTTTCGGGATCAAAATTCAAATCTGAGATCATTCATATTGTCAACTACTTGCATAATCAAACCTTCAATCATCACAGAAATCCAGTATTCAACTTAACTGATTATCTTCCATCAAACTATCAAAAATTCAACTTGGTCAACCATGGTCAACTCATGGTCAAACCTAGTCAACCTTGGTCTCCAGGACCTCCAAACGATGCAAAATGCATTCTCAGACATATATAACCACTTCTCAAATCAATTAACATGCTTCTAAACTATCAACGCTAACTTTTCTTGTCAGATTTTAATTTTAATCCTGAAGGGGGCATGGTATCGCACATCATTCAAAGTCTGTAATCAAATTTGAAATCATATCTTTATTTCTATCAATATCTTTCATCAGTGATCAAGACAAACAATCACGTCTAGTTACTAATTCATCAAAACTCCTCATTGCTCGGGGCAAATCTATCATCACTTGGGGCATATCAAATTCATCAAGATCCATATCAATCTGGTATTCTCCTAATCTTGTAAACTGTATCAGTTTTTGCAACCATCAGATCATAGTGTTCTTTCCTTGGTTCTTCAGCAACTGAAGGGTTTGAATGTGATACCTGCTAGTTCTGCTAAGACAATTGAGTCTAGAACGGGTCACTCACTTCTTTGCAATCCTAAGGTTTGGAATCAGGCGTTTTGACACTTTTTCGCAATCATAGATTCATTTGCTGTTATAGTGAACATTATCTTTGGTCATTCAGGACCTATTATCTCCATATCAATTTAATATCAATCAGCTTCTGTCTCATATCAATTATCAATTTCAAACATCAGTTTCATATCTTTATCAAACATAGACTATCTTTGAACCACTATGCTTCACATAGTAATTCAAAGAGGGGCAAAATGTAATACCCCAAAAATGGGCTATAAGTTCATTAATCTCCTACATCATGAAATCAAATCAAATCGACATAGAAGTCCTAATTTAAGGCACATCTAAACATCATCGAATCCTAATTGATTATCTTAAATTCTGCATTAGGGAATATTCCTAATTATCTTAATTATCTTTAATTTAATGATTATTTGGTGATAAATCCAATTTATCTGAAAGTTTGATCAATTGAATATTTTTATATTTAATTAATTAGATTTAATATTTGCCACTTAATTGTGTAATTAAATTTAATTCTATCTATTATTAATTGTATTATTTAATTTTGACAATAAATCTAATATCATATGAATAATTGATTAAATTCTTATTTAATTAATTAAAGCAAGTTGTCATTATTTAATAATATAGTTTTTAATAAAAGTTTGATTAAATAGTTAATTAACCCATAAATTAATTATTTTATTTCAAAAAGTAGTTAAGTTGGAAATAAATCACTTTATTATTAAATTAATCCACAAATTTGCACAATCATGCTGGAGAATTGGAATTGGGAGAATCAAAGCTCTTGCGAATCAACATCTTTGTGAGATCAATCTTTTTTTTTGCATATCATTCTTAGATAGTTTCATATCAAGTTTTTCATATTAGCATAGATTCATATCAGTTTTATCATTCTTATTGCATAGAAAATACCAAAAAAGTAGCTTAATTGCATTCCATCTCATATTTGGATCAATTGCATTCAAATCCTTCATTTAGGTGTCGTCTAGGTCACTGATCTTGATTACAATCTGAGAACATCAATCTCGCACCTATTAGAAGGCAATAAATCACTTGGTTAGATAGTTTTCAATTTTGCATGATTTTGATTATAGCTAACCTCTAATGTTTTACTAAAGTGTTGTGTCTACAGATCAGGTATAATTTTCACACACACATCGTGCAGTCCCAATGTCTAGCAAGGTGGAGAACAAGAGGGATTAGCAAGGTAGTGGAAGAGATGGAAGACAAGAGAATGAAGGATAATGAAGGGAAGAAATCTTCAAGGGAAAACTCCTTAAGAATACCCAAGCTAGGGAAAAATTGTCATGTAAAGCACATTTGGACAAGCAATGAAAGACCAGCATAGGATAAGTCACAAAACCATAATGCCAAAGAAGGACAGGATGTAGTTCAAAGGAGTAAATATGTTAAGAAGTTTCAAAGCATCGTCTTTCACTCTTTCTTTTTTAGATCAAGACCAAAGGGGGAAAGGATAGCGATAGGTGAAAATGAATGGAGGAAAATAGATATGAAGGCTAAACAGGAAGAGAATGAAAGCAAGATCATCATAAGATAGCTCACAAAATAGTCAAATGTTTGTGTATAGATCAACATTCTCAAGATCAAAGAGAGAAGATGAAATGGATGAAATATGTAGAAGAACTACGCATGATGCTTGATTGCCAGGTTTTCATCATGGTACTTATCCAAGGCACCACAAGGAAGTGGTTTTCACCATAGGATGAATTTATTTCTTTTTACTTTTGCTACCAAGGCGCCTATTTCTAGGTTTTCACCATGGCACATTTTCAATTTTTAATTTTTTTTTCATTTCTCCTTCTTTTTCTCTTTTTTTTGGAAGAAGGCAAGCTTTTTAGATAGTGCTCCTTGAAAAGATAAACCATGATATGCCAAAGATTCAAAATGATATGCTCAAAGATGTTGATAGGGAAAGGAAGATGGAAGAGAAAAATGGAGGATAAGGTTTTATGTAAAGCGAGTGAGGTTGGAAGATAGGAGAAATAGGCAAATGAGGAAAAAGGATAGAAGGTAGAAGGATAATGAATGGAAGGATTGTGAAAGGGTAGATGAAAAGGAAGGCGAGATCAATGTCAACACACACCTTGAAGGGTGGCGAGAGGATGGAGGAAATGTGAATGAAGGAATACATGAAGGAATATGGTGAATGGATAGCAGAGGTTGTGGTTTAGGTGCATGGAATGGAGGAATGCTTTTGGAAGAAGATGAAGTGGAAGTCTTTGGAAGCTTGAATGTCAACTTAACTTTTTGCTCAACACCAGACTCTTTCAAGAGAGACTTTGGAATCCATATAGCCATAGGCTTTTCATTTCGTTTTGGTAATTTGGAGAGGATATCTTTAATGATGGATTTTGGAACCCATACTTGTCTTGTAGTTTTCATCTTAGATATCTCTTTTGACTTTATGCATCCATGTCATTTAGAGGAGACATGGTGATCCTTTTTTGATGGATTCTTGTATTGCTTCTTTTTCTTGTATTGAACATTCAAGTTACTTCTAAAAGACTTGGGACTTGTGGAAGAAGAAGGAGGATATGACTGGTTTAGATGGGTGGGTGGATAAAAAGGATTCAAGGGTATGCATCTATGTTGATCTTGAGGAAAGATAGGAGATGGAAGTATGTAAGGACCCAAGATGGATGGCAAATTAGGAAAGTTAGGAGGGGAAAGTGAAGGGACATGAGGACCCAAGATGGAAGGTAGACGTGAAGCTTTTAGTAGTGGTGGAAGAGGTCCAAGGATGGAAGTGGAAGACGCAAAAGGATAATCAATAAGTTCATCAGCATCTATATGACAACCAAGGATATCAGCATCTTTAGAGTGAGCATTAGAATTTTCAATAGAATCTTGGACATCTTGAATATGAGCACCTTCTTTGATAGGATTGTTCAAAGCTTGCAAAGACTTAGGAAGAGTAGAAAGTGGAAGTGAACATGGAGTGGTAGAATAAGAAGATGGAAGACTTTGATCTTGACAAAGATCTTTGGATAGCACAAGCGCATAATTTTTCTCTTGATTTTCAATAGGCTTAACATTGGAAGGAACAAAACTATTTTTACCAACCTTAATGGAAGTATCATCTTTGGAAAGCACAAGTGTGGTAAGGTTATTTTGATTGTCAATAAGCTCAATAGTGTAAGTAGTAGCTTGATCTTGCTTAGGAGAAGACTTAAGACATGGTGGAATACATGAAAAAGGGTGTGTAGGATCAAAAGAACCATGGAATGGATAAGAGACATTGTGAAAAAGAGTGGATGGCATGGAAGGTTCTTGATCTTGATCTTTCTTTATGTTCTTTTCTTTATCATTTTTGGAGTCCTCTTGACATGGAGCCACTTCTAAGGACAAGGAAGCATGTTGGGATTGTATGGAAGACTTTGAAAGAGATGGTGGAGGACTAGCTGAAGTAGGAATTGTAGCATATGAAGGCATAGGCTCTTTAGGTTTAGCATTATTGAAAGTATTTGCAGCCAAGTGAAGGTTATCTTGAGTTTCTTTAAGAGGTAGCCCTGGAGGATAACTATAGGGAACCACATGAAAAGTATCAGGACTTGTGTTGAATGAAAGTTCTGTGAAAGATTTGAAAGACTCAGAAGCTTTAGGAAATGTATGGGTATTGGAGGAAGTAGGGGATGGAAGGGAATCATCACAAGACAAAGGTCCAACATTAACATGATCTTTCTTGAGAAGATAATTTTTATTTTTAGTAGGAGAGTCCTTAGGAGAAGGATTCTTATAATATTGATGCTTCAAGCTAGTACAATGCATTTTATAGTCCTCAGTAGTAGTAGATGGATCATAATCAAGGTATTGTCCACAAAAGCCATCAAAATCTCTTTCAAAATCGGAATCATATGGATCACCATCATGATCTATCCAATGTGACAACCCATTTGTAGTAAGTAGGAACACATGATGAGGAGGACTCTTAGGAACAGAGGTGTCATAGGTATCATTACATTGTCCGTCTTCATAGTCATCATAGTCTCCAAAGCTAGATGTGTCACTCTCCGTGGAAGAGGTATCATAAGGGTTATCACATTGCTCAAATTCTGCCCAGGGGCATGGTGACATGTACAAGTCTTTATGAAATGGAAAAGGGGATAGAGCTTCCATGGAGAACTCTTTAGGTTCCTTTTCTTTCTTAAGATTGTTAAGTTCAACTTGCATAGCTTGCAGCTGCTTCATCATAGTGGTGATTAGAGCTTCTTCCTCTTGTGTACTGATTCTTTGAGACATGTGTACTGATTCTCAATAGCTACTGCTCTGTTCCTGACATAGTGATTTGTTCGACAGATTCTAGAAATAGGCTAAAAAAGCTAAATATCTGGCAATTCTGACAATTTTCTGACAACTCTCAAAAATTTCCCAAATGACTTTCTACAGACTCGTACGAAAGTTGGTAGGCAATGAAACGATAGTTGAAAATATCATATGACAATTGCAAGCAGGATTTTGACTTTTAGAATTTGACTGGCAGAGAGACTCGTACGACACTGGGTTGGTTACCATATGACAGTTGGGCAGTACTGAAATGACATTTGATAAAAACTCGTATGACTTTCTGACCTCCTGAGATGACTTTTGACTCCAAAAAAGAATTTTACTTCAGATTTTGCAAATTTTGAGTTTTCAGTTTTGAATTGTTTGCAAATTTCAATGTCCAGATTTGAGGATTGTAACAAATTTGTCCATTTTCAATAACCAGATAGATAAACAAGCACACAAAACAACAAGCAAGTGATCTCAGGCATGTTTGAAAATAATGAACAAGGGCAAAAGCAACCTTGCGCATGAACAATCAAGTGACTTATTCATTCTAATCCTCAGAAGTGCTAATTGTGTATGTTCCAAAATATTTTGCAATGACGCACATATACCCTAGAAAATAAAAAATTGGCATCGCGAGGGTTTTTAGTAATGGTTTGACTTTGCAACTTTTATGATCCAAAGGGGTGAAATCCAATCTCGGTGCACCAGGGTTTTGACATAGTCTGAGAACTTAATCTTCAAGAGCTGCTAGGGAGATTTGACAACCCAACAATAAACCATACCCGTGAAGATTTCTTCCACAAAGACATTTATATAGCGTTTATCACTACCACGGTGAAAAATGGCTATTACCACTTGAGGTTCCGTCAACGTAGTTTTCCCTGTGAAGGGATTGTCTGCTATGGTTAACCCTCTCTAAAGGTGACTCATAGTATGATACCACAAGGGGACTTGGCTCCAAATCCAAGGTTTTGATGCCTTTTCACTTTTAACCCAAACAAAGCAAGCAGATTAATCTGACATGCTAAGACAAAGTTTATCTCACCAAGGTCTATGATATCAACCCCACATGATCTATCAACCTCTCTAGAGAGAGAATATATCAATAAATAAGGGAAGATGCACTAACTAATTTTGATTCACCAAAGCTCATGATGTCTACCCTACGTGATCTATCAACCTCTCTTGGGAGAGAATGTATCGATCAATAAGAGAAGACACACTAACCAAGTTGAATGTGAAATGCACTAAGTATCTTCCCTACCTATAAGGATTCTATCATCAAGAAAGATTTCGTTGGGAATCCAATCTCTCAAGAATAATGAATAGTGTTCATAGGGCCTAATTACTATGTGAGCACAGATGTATGTTTCCAAAAGCAAATCTACCGAAAGTACCCAAAAAGCAGAAAGAGGAACACTTAACGCTTAAAGTGAATATGAGATGAGTCCACAAGGTGGAACACTTAACACCTCACACAAGCTAAAAATGAGTCCCCAACTTCGAAAACAAGTGAGTTCCTAAAAGCACAAAAGGGTTGCCTGGTGGAACAATTAATGCTTCTCTCCTGTAGACCCCTCCCCTTTATGGCGCTGAGATTGCAACCATGGGGCAGAATGAGGGGCCGGCGGATTAGCGAGTCGAATAACCCAAGATAGCAATCAAGATCAATCACAAGTATCTAAGACTACTTAATGAATCCTTAAGGGGTCACAACCTAGTATCAATTATGCAAGTGTGTAGAAATAGGTCAAAAGCATGAAAAGATGCACACAAGCTAGACACATGAGAGATTTGTTTTAGGATCCAAATTGAAATATTATCATCTTGAGAAGAATACCTTAGGTCCAACGCTCTGCAATCCAGAATTTAGCACACATCCAAAAGTACAAAATCAAAACAAATCAACAGCAAACTGTAAGCATTAGAAATCAATAATCTGAAAGTACAAATCTACAAATTATGTGTCTCTGTAGCAAAATTTTGTGCAAGGTAGGATGCGTCTCGCATGAGGAAACACTGTTTCGTGCAATGAAGGATATAATCTCACATGAGGAAACACTATTTTGTGCGACAAAGGATGAAATCTCGCGCGAGTCAAGTTGCAGTCCTGCACGAGGAAGTATAGTCTCGTGCGAGAAAGTGATTTTTCGCACACAAAATGATGATACCAGTGAAATTTCACGCGGCATAGAAAAAAATCTCATGCGACAGTGAAATCTCGCATGAGAATTCATACACAGATGTACGGAAGTATGGACAGAATGATAAAAATCACAGTGTACCCTTAGCCTCAAAAGATAGAAAATTGATAGAAATGAAGGGAAACCTGTTTCAGGGCTCCACGGTTGGTGCCAGAAAATGTGTGTGTGAAAATTGTACCTAATCTGTAGACACAACACTTCAGTAAAACATTAGAGGTTAGCAAAAACAAAATCATGCAATAATTGAAATCTAATCTAACCAAGCGATTTACTGCCTTCTAATAGGTGCAAGATCGATGTTCTCAGATTGCTATCAAGATCAGTGACCTAGACGACACCTAAATGAAGGATTTGAATGCAATTGATCTGACTATGAAATATGAATGCAAAGTAATCTATATTTTTTTTGGATATTTTCTATGCAATAATAATGAAAACTGGATATGGAATCTATGCTAATATGGAAATTGATCTAACAATGATATGAATCTATGCTAAATGATATGCAATGCTCAAAACTAGAAAGATCTCACAATAGCTTGGATTCGCAAAAATGATTCTTCAAACTCCAATTCGACAGTGTGAGAATGCAAATTTGTGGATGCAAATTTGAGAGATGAATTATGAAGAGATGAGCCTTGATTTTATAGAAATTCAGGGCTTTGGAGGTGCATGGAAGAAAGCCATAAATCACTCAAATAACTCAGGTTGATTTTTGAGTTATTTTTAAATAAAGATAATTAAGTCACAAAAATCATGCAAAAGCACAGTTCAACTCGAATTAGAAGTTTAGATCAACTTTAAAACTCAAAAAGATGTTGAGTTTTAAAAAGCTAACAACTTGCATTGATTTTCCAATTTGAGTTTCACTGGTCCTTGAATGTGCACATGGATAATTATGATTTAATAAATAAATAAAGTGATTTATTCTCAACTTAACTGATTTTTGAAATAAAATAATTAATTTATGGGTTAATTAACTATTTTATCAAACTTTTATTAAATAATGACAACTTGCTTTAATTAATTAAATAAGAATTTAATCAATTATTCATAAGATATTGGATTTATTGTTAAAATTAAATAATACAATTAATAATAGATAGAATTATATTTAATTACACAATTAAGTGGCAAGATATTAAATCTAATTAATTAAATATGAAAATATTCAATTAATCAAACTTAGGATAAATGTGATTTATTGCCAAATAATCATTAAATTAAAGATAATTAAGATAATTAGGAATATTGCTAGGAATATTCTCCGATGTAGAATTTAAGATAATCAATTAGAATTTGATGATGTTTAGATGTGCTTTAGATTAGGACTTTGATGTTGATTTCATTCGATTTGTAGATGTAGAAGATTAATGAACTTAAAGCCCATTTTTGGGGTATTACAATACTGACTTCTCTTCTTTGACCAAACTTTGACTATTCGTATGTTGAGAAGACAGGCTCTATTTTTCAAGATTTAAGGTGTTTTTAGGTTCATCTCAATGAGATCTTCGATTTGACATCACTTTCACCAAATTTGGAAATAGTCAAACTTTTACCTACGAATGCTATACTAACTTCCTTTCTTTGACCAAACTTTGATCATCCGTATCTTGAAAAGAGAGCCTCTATTTTTCAACATTCAAGGTGTTTTTTGGTTTAGCTCGATGAGAACTTTGATTAGAGACCACTTTCACCAAACTTGGAAATGGTCAAATTTTTCGCTATGAACACTGTACTGACTTCCTTACTTTGACCAAACTTTGACCGTCCGTATCTTGAGAAGAGAGACTCTATTTTTCAAGATTCAAGGTGTTTTTTGGTTCATCTGGGCGAGATCTTCAATTTGAGAACACTTTCTCTAGATTTGGAAACAGTCAAATTTTTAGCTACAAACACTGTACAAACTTCTTTACTTTGAAAAAACTTTGACCGTCTATATATTGAGAAGAGAGGCTCCATTTTTCAAGATTCAATGCATTTTTAGGTTCATCTCGATGAGATCTTTGATTTGAGACCACTTTCAACAGATTTGGAAACGGCCAAATTTTTACCTACAAACACTGTACTGACTTCCTTGCTTTGACCAAACTTTGACCATCCGTATATCTTCGATTTGAGACCACTTTCAACAAATTTGGAAATGGCCAAATTTTTACCTACGAACACTGTACTGAATTCTTTAGTTTGACCAAACTTTGACCATCTGTATCTTGATAAGAGGGGCTCTATTTTTCAAGATTCAAGATATTTTTCAGTTCATCTCGATGAGATCTATGATTTGAGACCACTTTCTCTAGATTTGAAAATGGTCAAATTTTTAGATACGAACACTGTATAGACTTCCTTGCTTTGAATAAACTTTGACAATCTATATATTGAGAAGAGAGGCTCCATTTTCCAAGATTCAATATGTTTGTATGTTCATCTCGACGAGATCTTTGATTTGAGAAAACTTTCACTAGATTTTTAAATGGTCAAACTTTTAGCTAAGAACACTGTATTGAATTCCTTGCTTTTCCCAAACTCTGACCATCCCTATCTTAAGAGAGGCTCTATTTTTCAAGATTTAAATTGTTTTTAGGTTCATCTAGATGAGATGTTCGATGTGAGATGACTTTCTCAAGATTTGGAAATGGTCAAATTTTTAGTTATGAAGACTGTATATACATGCTTTGACCAAAATTTGACCGTCTGTATCTTCAGAAGAGAAGCTCTTTTTTTCAAGCTTTAAGGTGTGTTTAGGTTCATCTTGACGAGATCTTTGATTTGAGACCACTTTCACCAGATTTGAAACTGGCCAAACTTTTAGCTATGAACACTGTACTAACTTTCTTGCTTTGACCAAACTTTGAGCTTATATATCTTGAGAAAAGAGGCTCCATTTTTCAAGATTCAAGGTCTTTTTAGGTTCATCTCGACAAGATCTTCGATTTGAGACCACTTTCATGAGATTTAGAAATGGTCAAACTTTTAGCTATCAACACTGTACTGACTTCCTTGCTTTGACAAAACTTTGACCATGTGTATCTTGAGAAGAGAGGCTCCATTTTTTAAGATTCAAGTTATTTTTAAGTTCATGTCAATGAGATCTTTGATTTGAGACCACTTTCACCAAATTTGCAAATGGTCAAACTTTAAGCTAAGAATACTGTACTGACTTTCTTGCTTTGACCAAACTTTGGCTGTCGGTATCTTGAGAAGAGAGGCTCTATTTTTCAAGATTCAAGGTGTTTTTAAGTTCATCTCGATGAGATATTTGATTTGAGACAAATTTCACCATATTTGGAAATGGTCAAGCTTTTAGCTATGAACACTGTATTGACTTCCTTTCTTTGACCAAACTTTGACCATCCGTATGTTGAGAAGAGAGGCTCTATTTTTCAAGATTCATGGTGTTTCTAGGTTCATCTTTATGAGATCTTCAATTTTAGACCACTTTCACCATATTTAGAAATGGTCAAACTGTTAGCTACAAACACTATACTTACTTCCTTGCTTTGACCAGATTTGGAAAGGGTCAAAGTTTTAGCTATGAACACTGTACTGACTTCCTTTCATTCACCAAACTTTGGTCATCCGTAGCTTGATAATAGAGTCTCCATTTTTCAAGATTCAAGGTATTTTTTGGTTCATCTCAACAAGATGTTTGATTTTAAACCATTTTCACCAGATTTGGAAATGGTCAAACTTTTAGCTATGAACACTCTACTGACTTCCTTACTTTGACCAAAGTTTCACCATCTGTATCTTGAGAAGACAGGCTCCATTTTTCAAGATTCAAGTTGTTTTTTGGTTCATCTTGACGAGATCTTTGAGTTGAGACCACTTTCACCAGATTTGGACACAGTTAAATTTTTAGCTACGAACAATGTACTGATTTCCTTGCTTTGACAAAACTTTGACGGTCTGTATCTTGATAAGAGAGGCTCCATTTTTCAAGATTCAATGTGTTTTTGGGTTCATGTCGATGAGATCTTCGATTTGAGACTAATTTCACCAGTTTTGGAAATGGTCAAACTTTTAGCTAGGAACACTGTACTGACTTCCTTTCTTTGACCCAAATTTGACCATCCGTATCTTGAGAAGAGAGGTTCCATTTTTGAAGATTCAAAGTGTTTTTTGGTTCATCTCGATGAGATCTTCGATTTGATAGGACTTTAACCACATTTTAAAATGGTCAAATTTTTAGCTATGAACATTGTATTGACATCCCTTCTTTGACTAGGTTTGGAAATGCTCAAACTTTTAGGTATGAATACTGTTTTAACTTCCTTGCTTTGACGAAATTGTGATCGTTCGTATCTCGAGAGGAGAAGCTCCATTTTTAAAGATTCATGGTGTTTTAAGGTTCATCTCGGCGAGATCTATGATTTGAGACCACCATCACCAGATTTCAAAATAGTCAAATATTTAGCTACGAACACTATATTGACTTCCTTTCATTGACCAAACTTTGACCATTCGTATCTTGAGAAGAGAGGCTCTATTTTTCAAGATTCAAGGTGTTTTTAGGTTTATATCAATGAGATCTTCGATTTGAGACCACTTTCACCAGATTTTGAAATATTCAAATTTTTAGCTACGAACACTATTCTAACTTCCTTGCTTTGACCAAACTTTGATCGTCCATATCTTGAGAATAGAGGCTCTATTTTTCAAGATTCAAGGTGTTTTTAGGTTCATCTCGAGGAGATCTTGGATTTGAGACTACTTTCACTAGATTTGGAAACTCTCAAACTTTTAGCTACAAATATTGTATTGACTTCCTTGCTTTGACCAAATTTTGACATTTCGTATCTTGAGAAGAGAGGCTGTGTTTTTCATGATTCAAGGTATTTTTAGGTTCATCTCAATGATATCTTTGATTTGAGACAACTTTAACTAGATTTGGAAACTGTCAAACTTTTAGCTACAAACACTATATTATCTTCCTTGTTTTGACCAAACTTTTACCATCTGTATCCTTAGAAGAGAGACTCTCTTTTTAAAGATTTAAAGTGTTTTTTGGTTCATCTTGACGAGATCTCAGATTTGTGACCACTTTCACCAAATTTGGAAATGGTCAAATTTTTATCTACGAACATTGTACTGACTTCTTTTCTTTGACCAAACTTTGACCATCCGTATCTTGAGAAGAGAGGCTCCATTTTTCAAGATTCAAGGTGTTTTATTTTTCATCTCAACTAGATCTTGGATTTGAGACTACTTTCACGAGATTTGGAATTGGTCAAACTTTTAGCTACAAACACTGCATTGACTTCATTACTTTGACCAAACTTTGACTATTCGTATCTTGAGAAGAGGGGCTCAATTTTTCAAGATTCAAGGTGTTTCTTGGTATATCTTGACGAGATCTTTGGTTTGAGACCACTTTCACCAAATTTGGAAACGGTCAAATTTTTAGCTACAAACACTATACTGACTTCCTTTCTTTGACCAAAGTTTGATCGTCTGTAACTTGGATAGAGAGGCTCTATTTTTCAAGATTCAAGGTGTTTTTAGGTTCATCTTGATGAGATCTCCAATTTGAGACCACTTTTTTAGGTTCATCTTGAAGAGATCTCTGATTTGAGATCTATTTTTTAAGATTCAAGGTGGGTTTAGATCTTTTTTTTTTAGCTACAAACACTATACTAATTCCTTTCTTTGACCAAACTTTGACCATCTGTATCTTGAGAAGAGAGACTCTATTTTTCAAGATTCAAGGTCATTTTACGATCATATCGACAAGATTTTTGATTTGATACCAGTTCCACCATATTTGGAAATGGTCAAACTTTTAGCTACGAATACTGTATTGACTTCCTTGCTTTGACCAAATTTGGAAACCATCAAATTTTTAGCTATGAACACTGTACAGACTTTCTTTCTTTGACTAAACTTTGATTGGCTGTATCTTGAGAAGAGAGGCTCTATTTTTCAATATTCAAGGTGTTTTTAGGTTCATCTTGATGAGATCTTCGATTTGAGACCTCTTTCACTAGATTTAGAAATGGTCAAACTTTTAGCTACGAACACTGTACTGACTTCCTTGCTTTGACCAAACATTGACCATCCATACCTTGAGAAGAGAGTCTCCATTTTTCAAGATACATTATGTCTTCAGGTTCATGTCGATGAGATCTTTTATTTGAGTCCACTTTCACTAGATTTGGAAATGGTCAAACTTTTAGGTATGAACAGTTTATTGACTTCCTTGCTTTGACCAAACTCTGACCGTTTGTATCTTGAGAACAGAGGCTCCATTTTTCAAGATTCAAGGTGTTTTTAGTCAATCTCAATAATATCTTCTATTTGAGACCACTTTCACTAGATTTGAAAATGGTCAAACTTTTAGCTACGAATACTGTACTGACTTCCTTGCTTTGACCAAACTTTGACCATCCATATCCTAAGAAGAGAGGCTCTATTTTTAAAGATTCAAGATGTTTTTTGGATCATCTCGATGAGATCTTTGATTTGAGACCACTTTCACCAGATTTGGAAACTGTCAAACTTTTAGCTGGGAACATTGTAATGACTTCCTTGCTTTGGCCAGACTTTGACCATCCGTATCTTAAGAAGAGAGGCTCCATTTTCATTATTCAAGGTTTTTTTAGCTTCATCTTGATGAGATCTTTAATTTGAGAGCACTTTCACCAGATTTGGAAATGGTCAAACTTTTAGCTACGAACATTGTATTGACTTCCTTACTTTGACCAAAATTTGATTATCCGTATGTTGAGAAGAGAGGCTCCATTTTTCAAGATTCAAAATATTTTTTGGTTCATCTCGATGAGATCTTCGATTTGAAACCACTTTCACCACACTAAAAAATGGTCAATTTTTTAGCTACGAACACTGTACTGACTTCTTTGGTTTGACCGAACCTTGACCATCTGTATCTTGAGAAGAGAGGCTCCATTTTTAAGATTCAAGGTGTTTTTAGGTTCATCTCATGGAGTTCTTTTATCTAAGACCACTTTCATCAAACTTCAAAACGGTCAAACTTTTAGCTACGAACACTGTATTGAATTCCTCACCTTGACTAAACTTTGATCCTCCATATCTTCAAAAGAGAGGTTCTATTTTTCAAGATTCAATGTGTTTTTTGGTTCATCTCAATGACATCTTCAATTTGAGACCACTTTCACCAGATCTGGAAACAATCAAACTTTTAGCTAAGAACATTATACTGACTTCCTTGATATGACCAAACTTTAACAGTCCGTATCTTGAGAAGAGAGGCTCCATTTTTTAAGATTCAAGGTGTTTTTAGGTTGATCTCGACAACATCTTCGATTTAAGACCACTTTCACCAGATTTGGAAATGATCAAGATTTTAGCTACAAACACTCTACTGACTTCCTTGCTTTGACCAAACTTTGACCGTTTGTATCTTGCAAAGAGATGCTCCATTTTTTAAAATTCAAGGTATTTTTAGGTTCATGTCAATGAGATCTTCGATTTGAGAGCACTTTCACCAGATTTGGAAATGGTCAAACTTTTAGCTACGAACATTGTATTGACTTTCTTACTTTGAGCAAAATTTGACTGTCCATATTTTGAGAAGAGAGGCTCCATTTTTCAAGATTCAAGGTGTTTTTCAATTTGTTTCAGTGAGATCTTCGATTTGAGACCACTTTCACTAGATTTGGAAACTGTCAAACTTTTATCTATGAACACTATACTGACTTCCTTGCTTTGACCAAAATTTGATCGTCCATATCCTAAGAAGAGAGGCTCCATTTTTCAAGATTCAAGGTGTTTTTTGGATCATCTCGATGAGATCTTTGATTTGAGACCACTTTCATCAGATTTCAAAATGGTCAAACTTTTAGCTACGAACACTGTACTAACTTTCTTACTTTCACCAGACTTTGACCATCTGTAACTTGAGAAGAGAGGCTCCATTTTTCAAGATTCAAGGTGTTGTTTGGTTCATCTCGACTAGATCTCTAATTTGAGACCATTTTCACCAGATTTAAAAATAGTCAAACTTTTAGCTACGAACACTGTACTGACTTCCTTGCTTTGACATAACTTTGACCGTTTGTAGCTTAAGAAGAGAGGCTCCATTTTTCAAGATTCAAGGTGTTTTTAGGTTCATCTAGAGGAGATCTTCTATTTCAGACAACTTTCACTAGATTTGGAAATGGAAAACATTTAGCTACAAACACTGTACTAACTTCCTTCCTATGACTGATCTTTGACAGTCCGTATCTTGAGAAGAGAGGCTTCATTTTTCAAGATTCAAAGTGTCTTTAGATTCATCTCGATGAGATCTTGGATTTGACACCACTTTCACCAGATTTGGAAATGGCTAAAATTTTAGATACGAACACTGTACTGACTTCATTGCTTTGACAAAAGTTTGACCGTCTGTATCTTGAGAAGAGAGGCTCTATTTTTCAAGATTCAAGTGTTTTTTGGTCCATCTTGTCGAGATCTTCAATTTGAGACCACTTTCACCAGATTTGGAAATGGTCAAATCTTTAGCTACGAACACTATATTGACTTCCTTGCTTTGACCAAACTTTGACCATTCGTATCTTGAGAAGAAAGACTTTGTTTTTCAAGATTCAAGCTATTTTTAGGTTCATCTTGATGCTATCTTCGATTTGAGACCACTTTCATCATATTTGGAAACATTTGAACTTTGAGCTATGAACACAGTACTGACTTCTTTTCGTTGACCAAACTTTGACCGTCTATATCATGAGAAGAGATGTTCCATTTTTTAAGATTCAAGGTGTTTTTCTATTCATCTCGATGAGATCTTTGATTTGAGACCACTTTCAAAAGATTTGGAAATGGTCAAATTTTTAGGTATGAACACTGTACTGACTTCCTTGCTTTGACCAAACTTTGACCCTTTGTATCTTGAAAAGAGAGGCTCTATTTTTTAACATTCAAATTGTTTTTATGTTCATCTCGATGAGATCTTTGATTTAAGACCACTTTCACCAGATTTATTAATGGTGAAACTTTTAGCTATGAACACTGTACTGAGTTCCTTGTTTTTACCAAACTTTGACCGTCTGTATCTTGGGAAGAGAGGCTCAATTTTTTAAGATTCAATGTATTTTTTGGTTCATCTCAATGAGATCTTTTATTTGAGACCCCTTTCACCACATTTGGTAATGGTCAAATTTTTAGCTACGAACACTTTACTGACTTCTTTGCTTTGATCAAATATTGACCGTTTGTAACTTGAGAAGAGAGGCTCCATTTTTCAAAATTTAAGGTGTTTTTTGGATCATCTCGAGGAGATCTTTGATTTGAGACCAATTTCACCAAATTTGGAAATAGTCAAACTTTTATCTATGAGAACTGTACTAACTTCCTTGCTTTGACCAAACTTTGACTATTTGTATCTTGAAAAGAGAGGCTCCATTTTTTAAGATTCAAGGTGTTTTTTGGTTCATCTCGATGAGATCTTTAATTTGAGACCACTTTCACCTGCTCTGGAAATGGTCAAACTTTTAGCTAGGAACATTCTACTGACTTCCTTGCTTTGACCAAACTTTGAGAGTCCGTATCTTGAGAATAGAGCCTCCATTTTTCAAGATTCAAGATGTTTTTAGGTTCATGTCAACGAGATCTTCGATTTGAGACCACTTTCACCAGATTTAGAAATGGTCAAACTTTTAGCTACAAATAATGTAAAGACTTCCTTATTTTGACCAATCTTTGACCGTCCATATCTTGAGAAGAGAGGGTCCATTTTTTAAGGTTCAAGGTGTTTTTAGATTCATCTCGATGAGATCATTGATATGAGACCACTTTCACTAGTTTTGAAAATGGTCAAACTTTTAGGTACGAACATAGTACTGACTTCCTGGCTCTAACCAAACTTTGACCATTTGTATCTTGAGAAGAGAGGCCCCATTTTTCAAGATAAAAGGTGTTTTTAGGTTCGTCTTGACGAGATCTTTGATTTGAGACCACTTTCACCAGATTTGGAAATGGTCAAATGTTTAGGTATGAACACTATACTGACTTCCTTCCTTTGACTAAACTTTGACAGTCTGTATCTTCAGAAGAGAGGCTCCATTTTTTAAGATTCAAAGTGTTTTTAGATTCATCTCGATGAGATCTTTGATTTGAGACCAATTTCACTAGATTTGAAAATGGCCAAAATTTTAGCTATGAACACTATACTGACTTCATTGATTTGACAAAAATTTGACCATCTATATCTTGAGAAAAAAGGCTCCATTTTTCAAGATTCAAGGTGTTTTTTGGTTCATCTCATCAAGATCTTCAATTTGAGACCACTTTCACCAGATTTGGAAACGGTCAAATTTTTAGCTACAAACACTATACTGACTTCCTTTCTTTGACCAAACTTTGACTGTTCGAATCTTGAATAGAGAGGCTCTATTTTTTAAGATTCAAGCTATTTTTAGGTTCATCTCAATGAGATCTTTGATTTTAGACCACTTTCATCAAATTTGGTAATGGTCAAAATTTTAGCTATGAACACTCTACTGACTTCCTTACTTTGAAAAAGCTTTGACCTTCTATATCTTGAGATTTGAGGCTCCATTTTTCAAGATTTAAGGTGTGTTTAGGTTCATCTCGATGAGATCTTTGATTTGAGACCACTTTCACTAGATTTGGAAATAATCAAACTTTGAGCTACGAACACTGTACTGACTTCTTTGCTTTGACCAAACTTTGACCATCTGTATCATGAGAATAGAGGCTCCATTTTTTAAAATTAAATATGTTTTTTGGTTCATCTCGATGAGATCTTCTATTTGAGATGACTTTCAAAAGATTTGGAAATGGTCAAATTTTTAGCTACAAACACTGTACTGACTTTCTTTCTTTGACCAAACTTTGACCATCCGTATTTTGAAAAGAGAGGTTCCATTTTTCAAGATTCAAGGTATTTTTAGGTTCATCTCGACGAGATCTTCAATTTGAGACCACTTTGGCCAGATTTTGAAATGGTCAAACTTTTAGCTATGAATACTATACTGACTTCCTTGCTTTGATCAAACTTTGACTGTCTCTATCTTGAGAAGAGAGGCTCTATTTTTCAAGATTCAAGATTTTTTTAGGTTCATCTCAATGAAATCTTTGATTTGAGACCACTTTCACTAGATTTGGAAATGGTCAAACTTTTATCCACCAACACTGTATTGACTACCTTACTTTGACCAAACTTTGACCGTCTGTATATTGAGAAGAGAGGCTCTATTTTTCAAGATTTAAGGTGTTTTTATGTTCATCTAGAAAGAATCTAAGGTTTGATTCCACTTTCACCAGATTTGGAAATCGTCAAATTTTTAGCTTCAAACATTGTACTGACTTCCCATCTTTGACCAAACTTTGACTATCTATATCTTGACAAGAGAGGTTCTATTTTTTAAAATTCAATGTGTTTTTTAGTTCATCTCGATGAGATATTTGATTTGAAACCACTTTCACCAGATTTGGAAATGGTCAAACTTTTAGCTGTGAACACTATACTGACTTCCTTTCTTTGACCAAACTTCGACCGTCCGTATCTTGAGAAGAGAGGCTCTATTTTTCAAGATTGAAGGTGTTTTTTCTTTCATCTTGATGAGATCTTTGATTTGAGACCACTTTCACCATATTTTGAAATTGTCAAACTTTTAGCTACAAACACCGTACTGACTTCCTTGGATTGACCAAACTTTGAGCGTCCGTATCTTGAGAAGAGAGGCTCTATTTTTCAAGATTCAAGGTGCTTTTAGGTTCATCTTGATGAGATCTTTGATTTGAGACCACTTTTAGTTGATTTAGAAATGGTCAAAATTTTAGGTACAAAGATTGTACTGACTTCCTTGCTTTGACCAAATTTTGACCATCCACATCTTGAGAAGAGAGGCTCCATTTTTTAAGATTCAAGGTATTTTTTGGTTCATCTCGACGAGATCTTTGATTTGAGACCACTTTCACCAGATTTGGAAATGGTCAAATTTTCAGCTATGAACACTATACTCACTTCCTTACTTTGACGAGACTTTGACCGTCTATATCTTGAGAAGAGAGGCTCCATTTTTCAAGATTCAAGGTGTTTTTAGGTTCATCTCGATGAGATCTTTGATTTCAGACCACTTTCACTAGATTTGGAAACAGTCAAATTTTTAGCGATGAACACTGCACTGACTTCATTGCTTTGACCAAACTTTGATTGTCTATATGTTGAGAAAAGAGGCTCTATTTTTCAAGATTCAAGGTGTTTTTAGGCTCATGTAGATGAGATCTTCAATTTGAGACCACTTTCACTAGATTTGGAAATGGTTAGACTTTTAGCTACGAATACTATACTAACTTCCTTACTTTGACCAAACTTTGACCATTCGTATCTTGAGAAGAGGCTTCATTTTCAAGATTCAAGGTATTTTTTGGTGCATTTCATCGAGATCTTTGATTTGAGACCACTTTCACCAGATTTAGAAATAATCAAATTTTTAGCTACTAGCACTGTACTGACTTCCTTTGACCAAACTTTGAGCGTCTGTATCTTGAGAAGAGAGGCTCCATTTTCAAGATTCAAGTTATTTTTTGGTTCATCTCGATGAGCTCTTCGATTTGAGATGACTTTCACCATATTTGGAAATGGTCAAACTTTTAGCTATGAATAGTTTACTGACTTCCTTGCTTTGACCAAACTTTGATAGTCCATATCTTGAGAGCAGAGGCTCTATTTTCCAAGATTCAAGGTGTTTTTTGGTTCATCTAAATGAGATCTTTGATTTAAGACCACTTTCACCAGATTTGGAAATAGTCAAACTTTTAGCTATGAACATTGTATTGACTTCCTTAGTTTGACAAAACTTTGACCTTTCGTATCTTAAGAGAGGCTCCATTTTTCAAGATTCAAGATCTTTTAAGGTTCATCTTAACAAGATCTTTGATTTGAGATCACTTTCACCAGATATGGAAATGGTCAAACTTTTAGGTACGAACACTATACTGACTTCCTTACTTTGACCAAACTTTGACCATCTGTATCTTGAGAAGAGAGGCTCTATTTTTCAAGATTCTAGGTGTTTTTTAGTTCAACTCGACGAGATCTTAGATTTGAGACCACTTTCACTAGATTTGGAAATGGTCAAGTTTTTGGCTAGGAACACGTACTGACTTCCTTGCTTTGACCAAACTTTTACCATGCTGATCTTTAGGAAGAGAGGCTCTATTTTTCAAGATTTACGGTATTTTTAGGTTCATCTCGATGAGATCTTTAATTTGAGACAACTTTTACCAGATTTGGAAACAGTCAAGTTTTCAGCTATGAACACTGTAGTAACTTCCTTAATTTTTGAAGATTCAAAGTGTTTCTCGGTTCATCTCGATGAGATCTTTGATTTCAGACCACTTTCACTAGATTTGGAAACGGTCAAATTTTTAGCTATGAACACTGTACTCACTTCCTTGCTTTGACCAAATTTTAACCATTTGTATCTTGAGAAGTGAGCTCCATTTTCCAAGATTCAAGGTGTTTTCAAGTTCATCTTGATCAGATCTTTGAGTTGAGACCACTTTCTACCAAATTTTGAAACAGTCAAACTTTTAGCTACAAACACTGTATTGAGTTCCTTGCTTTGACCAAACTTTAGCCGTCCCTATCTTGAGAATAGAGGCTCCATTTTTCAAGATTTAAGGTGTTTTTAGGTTCATGTTGACGAGATCTCCAATTTCAGACCACTTTCATGAGATTTGGAAACCATCAAACTCTTATCTACGAACACTTTACTGACTTCCTTGCTTCGACCAAACTTTGACCGTCTATATCTTGAGAATAGAGGCTCTTTTTATCAAGATTCAAGGTGTTTTTAGGTTCATCTTCATGACATCTTTGATTTGAGAACACTTTCACCATTTTTGGAAATGGTCAAACTTTTAGCTACGAACACTATACTGACTTCCTTGCTTTGACCAAACTTTGACAGTCAGTATCTTGAGAAGAGAGGCTCTATTTTTCAAGATTCATGGTGTTTTTAGGTTCATCTCGACAAGATCTTTGATTTGAAACCACTTTCACCAGATTTGGAAAGGGTCAAATTTTTATGTATGAACACTGTATTGACTTACTTTCTTTGACCAAACTTTGACCATCCGTATCTTGAGAAGGGAGGCTCCATTTTTTAATATTCAAGGTGTTTTTAGGTTCAACTTGACGAGATCTTTGATTTGAGACCACTTTCACAAGATTTGGAAATGGTCAAATTTTTAGCTATGAACACTATACTGACTTCCTTTCTTTGATGAAATTTTGACTGTCTGTATATTGAGAAGAGAGGCTCCATTTTTCAAGACTCAAGGTGTTTTAAGGTTCATCTCGATGACATGTTCAATTTGAGAGAAGTTTCACCAGATTTGGAAATAGTCAAACTTTTAGCTATGAACACTGTATTGACTTCCTTTCTTTGACTCAACTTTGACCATCTGTATCTTGAGAAGAGAGGCTCCATTTTTCAAGATTTAAGGTGTTTGTTGGTTCATCTCAATGAGATCTTTGATTCGAGATCACTTTCAATAGATTTGGAAATGGGCAAATTTTTCGACAAGATACTGACTTCCTTGCTTTGACATAGATTTGACATTCTGTATCTTGAGAAGAGAGGCTCCATTTTTTAAGATTCAAGGTTTTTTTTGTTTGATCTCGATGAGATCTTTGATTTGAGACCACTTTCATCAGATTTGAAAATGGTAAAATTTTTAGCTACGAACACTGTATGGACTTCCTTGCTTTGACCAAGTTATGACAATCTGTATCTTAAGAAGCGAGGCTCCATTTTTCAAAATTCAAGGTGGTTTTAGGTTCATCTCGACAAGATCTTCGATTTGAGACCACTTTCACCAAATTTGGAAAGGGTCAAACTTTTAGCTATGAACACTGTACGAACTTCCTTACTTTCACCAAAACATGGACCATCTATATCTTGACAAGAGAGGCTTTGTTTTTCAAGATTCAAAGTGTTTTTAGGTTCATCTCGATGAGATCTTTGATTTGAGACCACTTTCACAGATTTGGAAATGGTCAAATTTTTAGCTACGAACATTGTACTCACTTCATTGCTTTGACCAAACTTTGACCGTCCATATCTTGAGAAGAGAGACTCCATTTTTTAAGATTTAAGATGTTTTTAGGTTCATCTCGAGGAGATCTTCAATTTGAGACCACTTTCACCAGATTTGGAAATGGTCAAATGTTTAGCTACAAACACTGTACTGACTTCCTTGCTTTGACCAAATTTTTACCATTCGTATCTTGAGAAGAGAGGCTCTATTTTTTAAGATTCAAGGTGTTTTTAGGTTCATCTCAATGAGATCTTTGATTTGAGACCACTTTCACCAGATTTGGAAATGGTCAAACTTTTAGCTACAAACATTATACTGACTTCCTTGCTTTTACCAAACTTTGGCAGTCTGTATGTTGAGAAGAGAGGCTCTATTTTTTGAGATTCAAGGTGTTCCTTGGTTAGTCTCGATGAGATCTTTTATTTGAGACAACTTTGACTAGATTTAGAAATGGTGAAACTTTTAGCTATGAATACTATACTTACTTGATTGCTTTGACCATACCTTGATTATCTGTATCTTGAGAAGATAGGCTATGTTTTTCAAGATTCAAGGTATTTTTTGGTTCATCTCGACAAGATCTTCGATTTCAGACTAGTTTCACCATATTTGGAAATGGTCAATTTTTTAGCTATGAACATTTTATTGACTTCCTTGCTTTGACCAAACTTTGACCATCAGTATCTTGAGAAGAGAGGCTCCATTTTTAAGATTCTTGGTATTTTTAGGTTCATCTTGATGAGATATTTGATTTGACACCACTTTCACCACATTTGGAAATTGTCAAAATTTTAGCTATGAACACTGTACTGACTTCCTTGCATTGACCAAACTTTAACCATCTGTATCATGAGAAGAGAGCCTCCATTTTTCAAGATTCCAAGTGTTTTTTGGTTCATGTTGACGAGATCTTCGATTTGAGACCACTTTCATGAGATTTGGAAAAGGTCAAACTTTTAGCTACGAAAACTATACTAACTTCCTTTCTTTGACCAAACTTTGACCATCTGTATCTTGAGAAGAGAGGCTTCATTTTTCAAGATTCAAGGTGTTTTTTGGTTCATCTCGACAAGATCTTTTATTTGAGACCACTTTCACCATATTTGGAAATGGTCAAACTTCTAGCTACAAACACTGTACCAACTTCCTTGCTTTGACCAAGCTTTGACAATCCGTATCTTGAGAAGAGAGGCTCCATTTTTTAAGATTCAAGGTGTTCCTTGGTTTATCTCAAAGAGATCTTTTATTTGAGACAACTTTCACCAAATTTGGAAACTTTTAGCTATGAATACTATACTTACTTCATTGCTTTGACCATATGTTGATTATCCATATCTTGAGAAGAGAGGTTACATTTTTCAAGATTCAAGGTTCTTGTTGGTTCATCTCGACAAGATCTTCTATTTCAGACCACTTTCACCATATTTGGAAACGGTTAAATTTTTAGCTATGAACACTGTATTCACTTCCTTGCTTTGGATAAATTTTGACCATCAATATCTTGAGAAGAGAGGCTCCATTTTCAATATTCTTGGTATTTTTAGGTTCATCTTGAAGAGATATTCGATTTGCCACCACTTTCACCACATTTGGAAACGGTCAAACTTTTAGCTACGAACACTGTACTGACTTCCTTTCTTTGACCAAACTTTAACCGTCTGTATCATGAGAAGAGAGCCTCCATTTTTCAAGATTCCAGGTGTTTTTTGGTTCATCTTTGTTGGGTAAAACTAAGGTTCAATTGGATGGCCTTTGTATGGATATAGTTGATTCAAAATTACCCTAAGAATGTCAATCCGGGAATCGTAGAGTTGTGAGAGATATCATGGTTGTTTGCTCAAGGGATGAAAATAATAAATCAAGAGGTTTATGAATGCAAATTACTACTTGCTAATAAATTGAACTATTTCAAATTACCACACTTCTAAGATTACTTCTGCAAATGGATTATAGTCTAAAGTTCACACCTTTAAACAATTAAACACAATGTATTTATGAATGCTATGAATGTTATTAATACACCTCTAAAAAATTAATCACACTCCTCTAAATAATTAATCTCAATGTCCTTATGAATGCTTATTGCAAAGTATTTGTTTGATTAAAAGTTGGTTTAATTAAGAATTGTAATCTGCTTATATTGTGATAGGAGGTTTTATGGCGACAAGAGGTTGTTTTCAATAGGCTGGTTCTAAATACAGAGTGCCACAGAAAGTATGATAAGTGGTGATAGAGAGTATTATGAATGGAGATAGGAAGTTGTGGGTATTATGAGTATTATGGTTTAATAACTGAATGGATGCGATAAGAGTAATACAGTAAATGATATTATGAGTACCAAGGTTTAATAACTGAATGGAGGTGGTAGGAAGAATACAACAAACAGTATTATGTAATAGATTTATGCATTAACAGAACAATGATATATAACAAACAATTTCTTTATAAAACTATCACAACCAATTACTCATCAGACAATTGAATCTGTGATTAATCAACAAGCTTTGTATAGATTCAATTAGTAAACATATATATATGGAAAACTTCTTATAAATGCACACAATCAATTCTAAAAAGAACACATGAAATCGATAATACTGAAATACTCACAAAGCAAACTATGGTAATCTCACCAAGTTTCCCGAGAAGGGGCCCTCCTCTGGTTCGCTAGGTGAGAGATATTTTAAACACCAACTGCTACTGAAAAACCGTGCTCTTAAAACTTCAGAGGTAATAGAAATAGAGTATTTTCATATATCATATATGTCTTGTCTTTTGATTCACAATTGCTTATATAGTCTAAAATGTTCAACCATATTGATAACTAACTAGAATGGCTGGTGGCCTACTCCCTAAACATGGATAATGATTTGTTTTGGCCGCTGGCCACACATAACAGTTTTCAAAACAATCTAGCTAAAATAACATATGGCCAAAACTTATCTGTTTAGCTATTCAAAACTATTTTCCTAAAATGATATAACAAAATTGCAGCTTCCAAACCACTCCTTCAATTGGATAGCCAACTCCATACTCTCACATCCTAAGTTCCTGTAGCCAAATGAATCAAAATGCATCAATATTTATGCATCAACCATCCATTCTTCAAGAAATATTTCAAACCTTAAAACTTTATTAAATGCATTATATTCCTTAATAATTAATGGCATAACAGGGGTTTGGACAGGCTTAAAACAAGGCAAAAGTTTATAAAGAATGTACAAAAACAAAAGCAGTTTGCACACCCATCATTCCCCCCAGCTTAAAGGTTTTGCATGTCCTCATGCAAAGGAGGTGTTTGGCTAGATCCAATAGGCTTGAAATTTAATATCTCTATATTCGCTTCAACTCCAGTTGCACCAATGGTTCCCTTTTCCTGAGAAATGAGTGCTTGCAACTACAACTATAACTGTTGATTGGATTGTTGGAGTTGAGTGACAATCTGCCATAATTGTGCATTGGAAAAGAGTGGCATACCCTGTTTGGCATCGGGAACTCCATGAATTCCACTTGTTCCTATAGCAATTAGATGGAAATCATTTTGAATTGTAAGAGCGACAGGGAGTTTATCTTTACTGATATTAACCATTGCAAGGGTAGTTTCATGAAGAGGGTGCTCAACATTCATACCCTAACAAAGGACCATATCAGTATTGGTATTTGAGTGTTCCTATATTATGGTCTCTTCTTGTTGAGTATTTTCTTCATGGACATCTTCCTGAAATTTTGCAGTTTCAGGATTCTCTTGTTGATTTTCTATAGCACCCTCTTCTTCATTAATCTCAACATTCATGTTATATGGTGGAATGTCCTCCCCAATTTCTTCACCAAAATCAATTTCTTTGTTTAGGTGTCTCTTCTTCTTCTGAAATTGGTTTCTCAGGAGTAGAGTCTTCTTTTTGCTATTTTTGTTTTTTTATTCCTACACTGCTGGCTTCTCATCCTCCTTAAAAGTTGGGCATTCTTTAACGAAGGTTCTATTGTATCCAGAATTTCCATATCACATGCAGACCCTTCTGTTTCAGATAATCCTTGCAACCTATCAGGAGTATGCTACTTCTATCAAGCAATCATAAGATGAGGGCTAAGTTTTGGGGTTTCACTTCCTGCTTTTCTTTTGGGCTTTAAGGGTTTTTCTTTCAGTGGGCTTGAGGGTTTCAAACGCTTCTTTTTGGAGGAGCTAGTTTTGAGGGTATTATTAGCGGCAGGAGGTTGAGGGTATTTTATATGGGTCTGGTTCACAAATGCATCCCATTCTAGAACTGGTTGAGCTAGATGAAGGTTGTGGTCAATAATGAGCTTAATTAATCCATGGTGAGCCAAGGAATCAACATGACCCTGATTATACTGGTCACAGGACCACTTCAGGGAGCAAAATAGGTAATATGGAAGACTAACAAGAATACTATATCATAAATGTAACATGAGGTGGAAATGGTGGGTAAATACATACTTGAAGCGTCCTTCACAGGTGATATAATGAATTAAAAACTTTGCAACAACATCCCATGGTTCTGGAAGTGATTTTTGCGCTACCCCTTGCCCATGGACATTCTCAACCGATTTTCCTCGCTGAAGAAACTACTTTTTGTGGGGCTTTAAATCTGTAACCCTTGATGATGAATTAGGAAAGTAATGGTCACCAATTTGGGGTAGACCGGTGACCTTTGCAATTATCTGTAAATTCACAGGAAACTATAGTCCCCGAACAGTAGCATGAGTTCCCTGAAATCCTGAAGTAAATTCTACATCTATGGTCACATCAAATCCACACAAGTGTTTAAAGAAATCTATCCATCTAGCATGAGTGAAAATTTTCAAGGCTTCCTCATTAGCATATAACTTATCCAAGGACTCTAGTTCAAAGTGAAGATCTTTTCCCCCCATGATGACAAGCGACAGAATTTGAATAGGTTTACGACAGTAGGAAATGAGCAAAAAGCAATGGTGAAAATGACAGGAAGTATGAAACAAATTTAGCAGTAGAGGAATAATGGAAAGTTAGGCATAATTAATTTCAAAGGAGAAAAGGCTCATGTAGAACTAACCTGGCACAGAACCCACAAATGCTTAATAATAATGGAAAGGAGCATGTAGTTAATGCCATGGAAATAAGGACTTACGTGGAAATGATGACCTAGAACAGAACCCCCCCAACTTAAGCGGCTAATCCATCCCGGTCATGCCAAGTAATCATCAAAGAAATAAAATACATAAAATAAAGAAAAAGGTGAGAAAATACTTCTTGACATGGTGATAGTGAGGAGGGAAGATCTAAAGTCATCAGCAAATCCAAGGAGGTCATCTCATTAAGGAAAGTAAGGAGCCGCCAACCGCAAGGAAAGAGACAACAGGCATGTGAGGAGTAAATAAAATCCGCCGGAAAAAGATTTGCAAATAAACAGTCACCAAAGTAGAGAGAACATGGCAAGCAGAGGCATGGAGTCCTATTGAAAAAGCTAGAAGTGATAGGAGAGTCATGAGATGCCAAGAGAGGGGCAACAAGATCAAAGAAACTTTCTGTCACATCCATCAGAGATGAGTGTTGGATGGCGGTGACTATTGTGATAGCAAGAGAAGGGCGACAGGAACAAGGAAACTTCCTGTCGCAACCATCAGAGAGTCATCATTTTTTTAATTTATTTTTATTTTTATTTTATTTTATTTTTTATTATCTTTTTAAAATAAATAAAAAAAATTTACGTACGACACAAGACCGCCGAGAAACTGGTTTTCAATCAAGTGCCGCTTGGAAACGCTGGCGAACCAGTTTTCACTACCAGAGAGTCTGACAACTATAGATCACTGGATTACCCAGTTTTCAATCAATAGTTGGCCAACAACGCCAGAGACTGGTTTTCATTGTTGGATCTTTTTTTTTTTTTAAATTATTTTTTATTTTTATAGAAATTTTTTTTAAAAAAAATATATATATATATATATATATAGATATATATATTTTAGTAATGCTGGAAGAAACCAAGGGGAACCATGGTGAGTTCCTTGGTGACAGCGAGAGAGAATGCCTCCTTTAACAAAGGCCTCTGGTATAATTTGAGTCAATGCCCATTAACAAGAAGTGATCGACGCTCTGAGTCCATAGTGCAAAGCTATATAGCGCCATTATCAAAGACATGGGCAATTTCATAGGGACCTAGCCAATGAGTATGAAATTTACCTTTGAAATCCTAAAACTGAGAATCATACAAAAGTGCCCAATCACCTAGTTGGAAGGAGCATTGATGAATGTGTTTGTCATGCCAAAGTGCTCGCTAATTTTGGACAAGTTCGGTATGGAGGAGTGCATCCTGAAAGAGTTCATCCAAGGAGTGGAGTTATGTTAGGCATTCCTACTAAGCATCAGAGAGATTCAAATCGAGTTGAAGTGTAGTTTGAAGAGTCTTAATCTCAAACTCAATAGGAAGAACAACCCTCTTACCATAGACCATCTCATAAGGGGTCAGACTAGTGGTAGTCTTCCACATTATACGATAGGCCCACATAGCTTCAGGAAGTTGTGTGGCCCAATCACGCTTATGAAGAGCAACAATCTTGGTAAGAATATTCTCCAGTTCCCGATTAGTGACCTCTACCTATCCATTTGCTTGAGGGTGATAGGGTGATGATTTTCGGTGATGGATTTCATACTCTTTGACTAATACAGCAATGAGATCTGAAGTAAACTGAGGTCCTTGATCCGTAGTAATCTCTCATGGAACACCAAAGTGGGTGAAAATCTCAGAGTACAAGAAGGTAGCAACTTTGGTATTGCGGGCATGCTTGAGGGAAACCACTTCAACCCACTTGGTAACATAATTAGTACAAACAAGAATGTATTCCTTGTTATTAGAAGGTGGATTGATAAGGCCCACAAAGTCAAGACCCCACTTCTCAAAAGTTTCAATAGAGAGCTGAGGATGGAGTGGCATTTCATCAGAATGAGTAGGATGACCCATTCACTAGCATTGATCACAATAAGGAACATAATGCCTACAATCCTTATGGAGTGTAGGCCAGTAATATCTTGCAATAAGAATCTTTTGAGCAGTCTGTTGAGCAGCAAAATGTCCTCCACAAGGTTCAGTATGGTAGGCGCGTAGAATATCAAAGACATCCTCTTCAGGGATACACCGACACATAATGTTATCAATGTCGATACGAAAGAGAAGACCATTGATCCATGTATATTGTCCACTCAGGCTGACCAAATTTTGACATTCTCAAGGAGAGAAGTGCACTGGAAACTTGCATGTAACCAAATAGTTGAAAATGTCGGCATACCATAGACTCTTCATGGAAATGGAAAAGAGGTGTTCGTCAGGAAACATATCATCAACAGGAACAGATTCACCATTTGATTTTTGTAATCAGGACAAGAAATCTGCAACCACATTTTCTCGACCAGGCTTATCAAGTATAGTGACATCAAATTCTTGTAATAAAAGTAACCATCTAATAACTCTACCAGTTACCATAGGTTTATTCATTAGAAATCAAATTTTTGAATGATCAGTATGAAAAAACACTTTATAACTAGTAATATAATGCCAAAATTTATTAATAGCATAAACAACAGCTAAAAATTCTTTTTCAGTTAACATATAGTTTACCTCGGCACCAATGAAGTTCTTGTTAACGTAGTAAATGGAATAAAATAGGTTGTCTTCTTTTTGTCTGAGTACTACTCCCATTGAAAAATTAGAAGCATCAGTATGAATATGGAATGGTAATTCCCAATTAGGGCCTCTAAGGATGGGAGTAGTCACAAGTTTGTTCTTAATAGTCTCGAAAGCTTCTTGACACTTAGGAGTCTAAGTGAAAACAACATCTTTTCCTAACAAAGCAAATAAAGGAGAAGCAATCTTACTAAAGTTTTCAATAAATCTCTTGTAATATCCAGCATGACCAAGGAAACTCCTAACGTCTTTTTGAGTTGAAGGTATAGGGAGTTCTTGGATTATTTGGACCTTTTGGGATCAACTTGGATACCTTTTGAGGAGATAAGGTGGCCTAAGACAATTCCTTCAGTCATTAACATATGACACTTCTCATGGCTCAGTGATAAGTTGGTGTCAATACATCTTTTAAGTACTTTCTCCAAGTTATCTTTGGCTTCTTCAAAAGTATTCCCATGGACAGTAAAGTCATCCATATAAACTTCTACACAATCATTAACTAAATCAGCAAAGATGCTTAATACTGCTTGTTGAAATGTAGCAGGGGCATTACATAACCCAAAAGGAAGAACATTGTATGCAAAAGTTCTCCATGAACAAGTGAAAGTGGTCTTATCCTGATCTTCCGGGGCAATGCAGATTTGATTGTACCTGTTGAATCCATCCAAGAAAGAGAAGAATCATTTCCCTACAAGAGTATCCAAAACTTGATCAATAAAGGGTAATGGAAAGTGATCCTTCTTAGTAGCCTTATTTAAAGCTCTATAATCAACACAAATACACCACTTACCATTTTTCTTTGGAACAACAACCAAAGGAGATACCCACCTACTATCTAAGATAGGATATATAAAACCAACATTCAATAATTTCTGAAGCTCTTCCTTAACTATGTCACGTAAAGCAAGATTAAGTCTTCATTATGGTTGTCGAATGGGGTGACTTCCTTCTTCTATGTAAATCTGGTGCATACAAGTGTCTGGATGGATACCTCACATATCTTGATACTCCCATGCAAATGCATATTTATGTTCTTTGAGCACACCTATGAGATCTTTGACTTGAGTTGGTGTCAACTATGGGTTAATATTGAGGGTACATCCTGGTAAAATCTCCATAGGTTCTGAAGGTGTAGGAGTATTAAGAATGAGTTCTACTGATGTTCCTAGTTTATCTAAAGATAATAATGGACTATACAAACATTGATGTGGCAAAAGCTGGTGTAAGATGAAAAAGTGTTTGATAGATTGAGGATTGTTGATAAGGGGAAAATTTCCAAAAGGACAATCAACAGTTGTATGGGAAGGAAAACCATAGTTTCTAAGATATCATTGGACTCATATCTATTCTGAAGAAAGTTCATCAAAATGGTGTCCTTGTTAGGCTCCTTAAGGTGATGGACTTGCTCGATGGCAAGGATTGGTACTGAATCTTCTAGATCACTATCAATCCTTGCAGGATCTTCTGTGTCCAACAAGGGGTGAGCAGGGGGATATAAGGTCAATTGTTTTGTTTTCTCTCCATTGGAAATAACCATATTACTTAACCGACAATTGATGTGGGCATTGGCTACTGCTAACCAGGGTCTCCCTAGAATTAAAGGATATCCCCCCAACTTAGCTTTTGGTTGCAAAATCATAAAATTGGCTAGATAATCCCAACTATCAATGGAAAGAAAAACATCTTCTATAACCCCCTCTAGTTTAACTAAGGATCGATCAGCCATCTGAAGCACTGTAGGAGTAGGTCTAAGTCCATCCAAAGATAATTTGATTTTTGTTTCATTGGTCATCACATTTATAATAGCACCTAGATCTACAAGTGTGTTAGGAATAACAATTGTACCAATACTTACCTATAGAACAGGGCTACCAGGATCTGCATATTTTGGAATGGTTATATTCCCCAACATCAATTCAGCTAATTGTCCAATAACTTGAACAGTCTTTGGATCTTCCTTCTTTTTTTGTCACCAAGTGCATAACTCACATACTATTTTATTGTATACTAGAATAGCCTTAAGAGCCTACAAAAGAGGAATTTTGATGTTAACATTCTTGAGTTCATTTATAAAATCAAACTCAGTTTGTGTGGGTTCCTTTGGTACAAGTTTAGAAAGCAAGTGCTCAGGAAAGGGTGGAGGAAAGGGAGGTTCCTTTGGAATGTCCTCCTTATCTTCTTCTTCAATTTCTATGATAGTTGGCCCTTGGAGAGCCTTTCTTGACCTTAACTGAACTCCTTCCAGTTTGACTGCATTGATTGGATAAGTAGGGTAATTTACCACCTCATTATTATATACGGGCTAAGGAGGTTTGTTGTTGGGATTTGGATTTGGTTGAGTTGGCATAGATGTGGGTCTAGGGGGTTGTGGTGGATTTAAAGGTGGACTTGAAGAAGATGAAGGTAGTGGAGGAAGAAATTGTTGAGGTTGTTGATAGGGACTTATCATTGGTGGTGGTGGAAAGGATTGTTGTGGAAAATAAGGTGGTGTATAAGGTTGTGGAGGTGGATACAAAAATTGTGGCACATGTGGCCTCCATGCCTGATGCCACGGTTGTGTACTAGGTTGAAAATTTTGGGGCCATTGAGAATAAGGCTGAGGTTGTTGCCAACCACCATACCATGGACTTTGGCTAGAAAATTATTGAGATGGTCCAGAAAAATGTTCATTAGAAAACCCTCTAGGTGGAAACGGGCATCGTGGAGCCATATAGTAAATCGGTTCTTCGGTGTACTCCATAGAAAAAATCCCTTCAGGAAATGGGAGTAGTGTTGAAGTCTTGCTAGCTTCCTCAAGGGATGCGACATGAGTCCGATTATAAGGGTAGTCTTCTGGTCCATGCTTCTTATGACAAGTTGGGCAATATACTACCAAGGCCTTTTCAGCTTCTTGTTTCTTGTGAGTATACAAAGTGTCAATTTGCTTGCCCATGTGATTTAATAAATTAGTTTTAAGGTCTTCAAGTAAGTTACCAATTTCTCACTTGGAGATACCTGATGCATTACCCATGGTGGAAGACTTACTTGAAGGTCCATGAACAGATCTATGAGATCATGAATAGTTCCTGCATATGTCACAAATATCATCAAAGGGCATTTTAGAAATATCACCTTTACCAATCAAATTTAAGGAATCCATGGTTTCATCATGAATCCCTCTTAGAAAGAGCATTTTGATAGTGTCTACAATTAAATCAAGGCATCTTGAGCATTGTAAACTAAAGGCAAAATGCTCTAGGAAATCTTCAACTGACTCATCTTCCCGTTGAGTCATGTGAAAGATTTCATCCCATACTTCCTTAGTTTTGCAATACTCCTGATATTTTTCTAGAAAAGAATCCTTCATTTGATCCCTTGTTCTAATGTCCCTAAGACTCATAAACCATTGTAATGCAACATCTTTTAATGTAGCTGGAAATAGCTTTAATTTTTGTGCATCACTTTGATAGTCATAACTATTACAAAGGACATCAAATTCAAATAGAAACATATTAGGATCCTCAGAGGTTGACCCTCTAAATATAGGAAGTGTTGAGTGAGGGATATTTTTCATAGGGGCATTATCCTTAGGAGGTCGAATGGGAAATTCAAAGGTCATATTGTGTTGGGCAATGGCATTACCAGCATTATTTCCTTCCCCCACATTTCCTGCATTATCACCCATGATTTCCTCTAAAAGTTGTGTTGCCCAAGGTGTGTAATATGTTGTAAAAGGTTTCTTCGATAGATCTTGAGGTTTACTACACCTAGTGTCATATGAGTCTTTGAATTGTTGAAAAATTTAAAAGGATGTAGTAGGGAAGTCAGACTATGAAGGTGGCTGTAAATTTGCTTCTTTGTTTGATTTAGGTTTGTTATTCAATGACCTCTTCTCTTTTTGTGGTTTTTGAATTTTTGAACTACCTACTAATTCTTTCTTAACAAACCTGCCTTGACTATCTCTAGGTCTATTCATGCACCTAAATGATTTACTACAGTGGAAACCAAAGGTACTAGCTTAAGCAAGGTCAACAATTGCTCAAGACATCTCAAGGTCTCACTGTTCCTATCTTGACCTATTATAGTTTCATGCCTTTAATATCTCTCCCTAGCAGCGGTGCCAAAAATGTTGGGTAAAACTGAGGTTCAATTGGATGGCCTTTGTATGGATATAGTTGAATCAAAATTACCCTAAGAATGTCAATCTGGGAATCATAGACTTGTGAGAGATATCACAGCTATTTGCTCAAGGGATGAAAATAATAAATCAAGAGGTTTATGAATGCAAATTACTACTTGCTAATAAATTGAACTGTTTCAAATTACCACACTTCTAAGATTACTTCTGCAAATGGATTATAGTCTAAAGTTCACACCTTTAAACAATTAAACACAATGTATTTATGAATGCTATGAATGTTATTAATACACCTCTAAACAATTAATCAAACTCCTCTAAACAATTAAGCTCAATGTCATTATGAATGCTTATTGCAAAGTATTTGTTTGATTAAATGTTGGTTTAATTAAGAATTGTAATCTGCTTATATTGCGATAGGAGGTTTTATGGTGACAGGAGGTTGTTTTCAATAGGCTGGTTCTAAATACAGAGTGCGGCAGGAAGTATGATAAGTGGTGACAGAGAGTATTATGAATGGAGATAGGAAGTTGTGGGTATTATGAGTATTGTGGTTCAATAACTGAATGGATGTGGTAAGAGTAATACAACAAATGATATTATGAGTACCAAGGTTTAATAACTGAATGGAGGTGGTAGGAAGAATACAACAGATAGTATTATGTAATAGATTTATGTATTAACAGAACAATGATATATAACAAACAATTTCTTTATAAAACTATCGCAACCAATTACTCATCAGATAATTGAATCTGTGATTAATCAACAAGCTTTGTATAGATTCGATTAGTAAACATATATATATGGCAAACTTCTTATAAATGCACACAATCAATTCTAAAAAGAACACATGAAATTGATAATACTGAAATACTCACAAAGCAAACTATGGTAATCTCACCAAGTTTCCCAAGAGGGGGCCCTCCTCTGGTTTGCTAGGTGAGAGATATTTTAAACACCAGCTGCTACTGAAAAACCATGCTCTTAAAACTTCAGAGGTAACAGAAATAGAGTATTTTCATATATCATATATGTCTTGTCTTTTGATTCAAATTTGCTTTTATAGTCTAAAATGTTCAGCCATATTGATAACTAACTAGAATGGCTAGTGGCCTGCTCCCTAAACATGGATAATGATTTGTTTTGGCCGCTGGCCACACAAAATAGTTTTCAAAACAATATGGCTAAAATAACATACGGCAAAAAATGATCTGTTTAGCCATTCAAAACTGTTTGCCTAAAATGATATAACAAAATTGCAGCTTAGAAACCGCTCCTTCAATTGGACAGCCAACTCCATACTCTCGCATCCTAAGTTCCTGTAGCCAAATGAATCAAAATGCATCAATATTTATGCATCAACCATCCATTCTTCAAGAAATATTTCAAACCTTAATACTTTATTAAATGCATTATATTCCTTAATAATTAATGGCATAACAGGGGTTTGGACAGGCTTAAAACAAGGCAAAAGTGTATAAAGAATGTACAAAAACAAAAGCAGTTTGCACACCCATCAATCTCGACAAGATCTTTGATTTGAAACCACTTTCATGAGATTTGGAAATGGTCAAACTTTTAGCTACGAACATTGTACTGACTTCCTTGCTTTGACCAAATTTTAACTGTCTGTATCTTGAGAAGAGAGGCTCCATTTTTCAAGATTCAAGGTGCTTTTAGGTTCATCTCGATGAGATCTTTGATTTGAAACCATTTTCACCAGATTTAAAAATGGTCAAACTTTTGGCTATGAACACTATACTAACTTCCTTTCTTTCACCAAACTTTGACCATCCATATCTTGAGAAGAGAGGCTTCATTTTTTAAGATTTAAAGTGTTTTTTGGTTCATCTGGACAACATCTTCAATTTGAGACCACTTTCACCTAATTTGGAATCCATCAAATTTTTAGCTACTAACACTGTACTACCTTGCTTGCTTTGACCAAACTTTGACCATCCCTATCTTGAGAAAACATGATCCATTTTTCTAGATTCAAAGTATTTTTAGGTTCATCTCGATGAGATCTTTGATTTGAGACCACTTTCGCCAGATTTGGAAATGGTCAAACTTTTAGCGACGAACAATGTACTGACTTCCTTACTTTGATCAAACTTTGACCATTAGTATCTTGAGAAGAGAGGCTCTATTTTTCAAGATTCAAGGTGTTTTTAGGTTCTACTCGACAAGATTTTTGATTTCAGACCACTTTCACCAGATTTGGAAACGGTCAAACTTTTAGCTACAAATATTGTGTTGACTTCCATGCTTTGACCAAACTTTGACCATCAAAATCTTGAGAAGAGAGGCTACCTTTTTCAAAATTCAAGGTGTTTTCAGGTTCATCTCAATGAGATCTTTGATTTGAGACCACTTTCACCAGATTTGGAAGTGGTCAAACTTTTAGCTACGAACATTGTACTACCTTCCTTATTTGACAAAACTTTCACCATCCGTATCTTAAGAAGAGAGGCTCCATTTTTCAAGACTCAAGATGTTTTTTGGTTCATCTCGACGAGATCTTTGATTTCAGACCACTTTCACTATATTTGAAAATGTTCAAAATTTTATCCACTAACACTGTACTGACATCCTTGCTTTGATGAAACTTTAACTGTCTGTATCTTGAGAAGAGAGGTTCAATTTTTCAAGATTCAAGGCATTTTTTGGTTCATCTCAATGAGATCTTTGATTTGAGACCACTTTCACCAGATTTGAAAATGGTCAAACTTTTATCTACGAATATTGTACTGACTTCCTTTCTTTGACGAAACCTTGACCATCCGTATCTTGAGAAGAGAGGCTTCATTTTTCAAGTTTCAAGGTGTTTTTTTGTTCATCGCGACAAGATCTTTGATTTGAGACCACTTTCACCAGATTTTGAAATGGTCAAATTTTAAGCTACGAACACTGTACTAACCTCCTTGCTTTGACCAAACTTTGACCATCTATATCTTCAGAAGAGAGGCTCTATTTTTTAAGATTCAAGGTGTTTTTAGGTTCATCTTGATGAGATCTTTGATTTGAGACTACTTTCACCAGATTTGGAAATGGTCAAACTTTTAGCTACGAACACTGTACTAACTTCCTTGCTTTGACCAAACTTTGATCATTCCTATCTTGAGAGGAGAGGCTCCATTTTTCAAGATTCAAGGTGTTTTTTGGTTCATCTCAATAAGATCTTCGGTTTGAGACCGGTTTCACTAGATTTGGAAATGGTCAAATTTTTAGCTACGAACACTGTACTGACTTCCTTTCTTTGACCAAACTTTGACCGTCTGTATCTTGAGAAGAGAGGCTCCATTTTTCAAGATTCAAGGTGTTTTTACATTCATCTCGATGAGATCTTTGATTTAAGACCACTTTCAAAAGATATGGTAATGGTTAAACTTTCATCTACAAACATTGTACTAATTTCCTTGCTCTTAACAAACTTTGACCTTCCATATCTTTAGAAGAAAGGCTCCATTTTTCAAGATTCAAGGTGTTTTTTGGTTAATCTTGACAAGATCTTTGATTTGAGACCACTTTCACCATATTTGGAAACGGTCAAACTTTTAGCTACGAATAGTGTCTTGACTTCCTTGCTTTGACCAAACTTTGAGCATCCTTATTTTGAGAAGAGAGGCTCTATTTTTCAAGATTCAAGGTTTTTTTTGGTTCATCTCAAGGAGATCTTTGATTTGAGATCAATTTCACTAGATTTGGAAATAGTTAAACTTTTAGCTACGAACACTATACTGACTTCCTTGCTTTGACCAAACTTTGACCATCTGTATCTTGAGAAGAGAGGCTCTATTTTTCAAGATTCAAGGTCTTTTTTGGTTCACCTCGATGAGATCTTTGATTTGAGACTATTTTCACTAGATATGAAAATTGTCAAACTTTTAGCTATGAACACTGTATTGACTTCCTGGCTTTGACCGTTTGTATCTTGAGAAGAGAGGCTCCATTTTTAAAGATTTAAGGTGTTTTTAGGTTCATCTCAACAAGATCTTTGATTTGAGACCACTTTCACTAGATTTGGAAATGATTAAACTTTTAGCTACGAACAATGTAATGACTTCCTTGCTTTGACCAAACCTTGACTATTTGTATCTTGAGAAGAGAGGCTCCATTTTTCAAGATTCAAGGTATTTTTTGGTTCACCTTGATGAGATCTTCGATTTGAGACCGCTTCCACCAGATTTGGAAACTGTTAAATTTTTAGCTACGAACACTATACTAATTTCTTTTCTTTGACCAAACTTTGACCATCTGTATCTTGAGAAGAGAGGCTCCATTTTTTAAGATTCAAGATGTTTTTAGGTTCATCTCGATGAGATCTTCGATTTGAGACCACTTTCACCAAATTTGGAAGTCATCAAATTTTTAGCTACAAACACTGTAGTGACTTCCTTACTTTAACCAAACTTTAACCATCCATATCTTGAGAAGAGAGGCTCAATTTTTCAAGATTCACTATGTTTTTAGGTTCATCTTGACAAGATCTTTTATTTGACACCACTTTCACCAGATTTGGAAACGGTCAGATTTTTACAAATGAACACTATACTGAATTCCTTGCTTTGACCTAACTTTGACCGTCCGTATCTTGAGAAGACATGCTCCATTTTTCAAGATTCAATGTATTTTTAGGTTCATCTCGACGAGATCTTCAATTTGAGACTAGTTTCACCAGATTTGGAAATGGTCAAACGTTTAGCTACGAACAATATACTGACTTCCTTGCTTTGACCAAATTTTTACCATCCATATCTTTAGAAGAGAGGCTCCATGTTTTAAGATTCAAGTTGTTTTTTGGTTCATCTTGACAACATATTCAATTTGACACCACTTTCATGATATTTTGCAAAGGTCAAACTTTTAGCTACGAACACTATTAGGCCATTTTTCTATCATTGCAAAATATTATGAGATTGGCCTCTCCCCTGCAAGTGTTTTTGATTAAATGTCTTGCCTCATGCTCTTTACTGTGTCACCTTGCTCTGGTCCAAATTTCACCTGCTGAATCATACAACCCAAAAAGATATTAAAGCTTTAAGGTTTGCGAGAAACAAAATTTAAAAATCTGCCTAAGTGTCAAAAACCCACAGTGTTTTCAAAAATCCATGATGTTTTTGACCTTTTTGGCTTGTAGAGCGTGGGTCCTGTGGCAGAGGTGACTCGACAGTTGCAATGGGTGGAGATGTGACATGTGGTGTATGGCAGGCCCAGGCCTATGGTGTGGTGACATGTGGCATCATGCATCGTGGTCGCAGAGCTAAAGGTGGGGTTTGAGGTTTGGCGGAATGAATAAAGTTTAGCGGCCCAACAAATTTGCTTCTTGTCGTGGGTTCGTGGGATGATTTGGTGGTAGCGCTATGCTTTCCGTGAACTGGCCAAAAGCCTTTAGTCTCCAGTTCACCAAATGACCTATGGGTGATTTTCAGCACGTGCAATCATGTGTTCGCGGGATTCAACCAGAGTTAAGCTTTTCATCCTGTGACTAGGAATTTTCCTTATTGCCAGTTCACAGAATGTTGACCCAAGGTGCTTGATGAGTTAAAGATCTGAAGCTCGGGAATGAAGATGAGATCTATGATAAGGACTTAATTGCTAATCTCCGATTGAATCAGGACCGCCGATGTGCTGCTGGCACCAAGACTTAGCTATTGGAGTTTGAATTTGAATCTTTGTGAATGTTTCTAGCGACCTGTAAGGACTAGAATTGATGACAGAGGGGGTTAGAGTTAGTGAAATTGATTTTCTCCATCGTTCCAGTGTGGTCCAGGGTGCTTTGAGTGATTGCAGGGATTTGTGCCATGTGGAGGAGGACAGTTTTCTTGGCTTGAGGCATGATTGCAGGGTGGTTGATTTGATTTGCTCTCTTGATAAATCTGTGATCTTCTATGCTCTATTCTAAAAATTATCATGATTGGAGATCATATTTGATCTATTTCTCTGAGGTTACTTGGTTTCCTGCCCCTATAATAAATTCTGATGTATAATTTTGGTAGGTTGGGTGGTTGAGACCCTAGCCCTAGCTGTCCATAGCTTGTTGCATTCTCTTTGAGAATTCCAAGGCAGCTAGTGGTATAAGTTGTAGAATTTTGGATTTTGTAAGGGTTTCAAAAATTTTGTTGCTTTTGGTCCCTAGTTTTTTACTTTATATACTGATAGAAGTATGGTTTTGTGACTTTTCTCATCTTGGTGTCATTCTAATTGTATGCTGATTCTGGATTTGTTAATAAAAACATCATTGAATCCCAATCTTGTATCTTGTGTATGTCTTCTTGCTTGTCTCTGAGCTCATATATGTTAATATCACAAAGTGTGTTAATGTATGGTAAACAAAGAGTATTTTGAATTCATCTCTGAGTTTCTAACAAAGTTAGGATTAAAGCCTTTTAGGTGAATTCAGTGAGTTTACAGCTAGGTATTGAATTCGATGTCCTTGTGCTTGAGGGAAAGGGGTAATAGGCAAAGCACTTACTCTGGTTTCTATTGTGTTTGATTTGAGGTATTTAGTTGAGGTATACAGTTGGGTGACTCTGAGCCCTGGGATAAGGCACTGGTCCTTCCTCTTGAGGTATGCATGGTTAACAACCACAAACATAAACATTCATTTGATAAACCTTTTATAGACTTGTGTTGAGCATTGTATACATCATTTTGAGACTCCTTTAGAGAAGTGAGTCAAGGGTACACCCGCCTGACCATTGAAGCTCAAAGAGTAGAAGGATCCTTTGATCCTTGTCAGTTGGCCCTCTTCCTTGTAGAATTTGGAGTGGTGATAGAGTCAGAGTTTCATTTACATTATCCATCAAAGTGTAAATCTACAAGTTGAAGATCAAAGGGAATAATCCACAACCAACAAAATGGTGACTCTGCTAGGGAGAGTCTAGAAAAAGAGTCAGATACAGAATTAGCATTTGCAAAATTTTCTCACCTAGTTGTGAGTGGTGACTCTAAGTTCTCTATTTGATCAGTGTGTTTCCTGATAGATAGTGCATATTACCTGGTGTAGCTTTGTGCTGGTTGGAAGAAGAAACAGTGAAACATTTTCCTCTCAAGGAGGTGGCGGCTCTGCATGACAAAGTTATCTGATGGAGCTATAGGATGAGCTCTAGATTTTCCCTGCCTTCCAGCCAAAGGTCTTCTGCTATAGAATTCCCAGGTATTTTTTAAGTTTTAAATGTCTCCTTATTATGTGGTCAAGCAAAAGAAAGGAGTAAGGTGTGATTAGAGGTTAGCATACTTCAAGTTCTCAGCTGTAGTTTGGCAGAATTTTATGGAAGTATTGCATTGGTTGTAATGGATAGGATGAATAATGAGATTGCATTATTAGAGCAAGGCATCCTTAGAGATTATATGAAATTGGTAAGGCTGAAGGTAGGAAGTAGAAAGGATCTATCCATATCTCTGTTTTATGATAGATTTTATGAGGTGTATGATGAGCTTCCTGAGGATGTTGAGTTTCATGAATCTGAGTTCATTGGTTTATTCTTGGAGCTTTGTTTTAATGAGTCAACTAGTTGGTCAGATACTTTGTGGGAAGAACATTATATATGTGTCAGAGATTGGATACTTAGTGATGATAGCCTTGGGCTTGAGGTTGCACTTAGGGTCATGTCCTTAAGTGCTGATGTTGAGAGTGATGAAGACAATGAGGGTGTGGTGTCTTCTTATGAGTCAGATGCAACATGGGAAGAGGAAAGTGATGATGGAAGTGAACTTTCTTTGGATAGTGAAGATGCTGAGGATGATTCATCCTCAGGGTATGAAGATAAAGAAAAAATAATTCAATGTGATATCAGTGAGTCTTCGTGTGACTCTGATTTTTCTTCCTATGCTGTGAGTCTCCATGAGGTTGAGATGGGTGTTGATTTTAAGGTGTTTTTCAATGCTTTATATAATGAAGAGTTTGACTATCAACCCATTTTTTGTCATGATGATCAACAAGGTGTATTGCATGAAGTTTTCAATCCTTTGTTTGAGGAGCATGTGGAGTTTTCAGATCTAGTTGATTCAGGGTGTTCATTTTCCATTTGTGGGTATCAATATGACTATTCTTTTGAGGTCTAGCCAGTTACACCTTTGAAAATGCAAAGACAAGATCTAAATGAGGCTTTTCTGCAAGCAGAGTATGAGGCTTTTATGTTTCCAGTTGATAGCATGCATGAGTCAGCAGGTGAAGATCAATTTCAATATAGAGGTGCTGACCATTGGCATGCTGAATCATACTTTCATAGTGAGCAAGATGGAGAGAGTGCCGAAAATTTTTACATGCACTATGAAGAAAGCTACTTTGTTCGTCCTGATATGCTGGTTGAACATGTTGACAAGCTTGTGGATACAAATGAAAACAAGATGTCTGATGTGCAACATGAAGGAAGGAATGAAAATCAAGTTTTTGACAGAGGCAAGAACTAACTCTTATTTGTTGCTACAACATTTTTGTAAAAAATGTACATTTTGTAAATAAGTTCCCTTATTTTTTGTCTGCTCTGTGTTTTTTGCGATCCCTACCTTTTTGTCCAGTTGGTGGTCTGCTCTCCCATAAATCCTAATTTCTCACATGGGCACAAGTTACCCATCATCCCTAGACAGAGCCACTGTTAGGCCATTTTTCTATCATTGCAAAATCTTATGAGATTGGCCTCTCCCTTGCAAGTGTTTTTTATTAAATGTCCTACCTCATGCTCTTTACTGTGTCACCTTGCTCTGGTCCAAATTTCACGTGCTGAATCATACAACCCAGAAAGATATTAAAGCTTTAAGGTCTGTGGGAAACAAAATTTAAAAATCTGCCTAAGTGTCAAAAACCCACAGTGTTTTAAAAAATCCATGATGTTTTCGACCGTTTTGGCTTGTAGAGCGTGGGTCTTATGGCAAAGGTGACTCAGTGGTTGCAGCGGGTGGAGATATGACATGTGGCATATGGCGGGCCTAGGCCTATGCCATGGTGATAGGTGGCATCATGCATCATGGTTGCGGAGCTAACGATCGGGTCTGAGGTTTGGCGAAATGAATAAAGTTTAGTGGGCCGACAAATTTGCTTCTTGTCGCAGGTTCGTGGGATGATTTGGCGGTAGCGCTATTCTTTCTACGAACTGGCGAAAATCCTTTAGTCGCTAGTTTGCTAAATGACCTGTGGGCAATTTTCAGCATGTGCAGTCATGTGTTCATGGGATTCAATTGGAGTTAATCTTTTCATCCTGTGACTAGGAATTTGCCTTGTCGCCAGTTCGCGGAATGTTGACCCGAGGTGCTTGATGAGTTAAAGATCTGAAGCCCGGGAATGAAGATGAGATCTATGGTCAGGACTTAATTGCCGATCTTCGATCGAATCAAGACCGCCGATGTGCTACTGGCGCCAAGACTTAGCGGTTGGAGTTTGAATTTGAACATTTCTAGCAACCAGTAAGGACTCAAATTGATGATAGAGGGGGCTAGAGTTGGTGAAATTGATTTTCTCCACCGTTCCAGTGTGGTCCAGGGTGCTTTGAGTGATTGCAGGGATTTGTGCCATGGGGAGGAGGACAATTTTCTTGTCTCGAGGTGCGATTGCAGGGTGGTTGATTTGATTAGCTCTCTTGATAGATCTGTGATCTTCTATGCTTTGTTCTAAAAATTATCATGATTGGAGATTGTCTTTGATCTATTTCTCTGAAGTTACTTGGTTTCCTGCCCCTATAATAAATTTTGATGTATCATTTTGGTAGGTCAGGTGGTTGAGACCCTAGCCCTAGCTATTTGTAGCTTGTTGCATTCTCTCTGAGAATTCCAAGGCAGCTAGTGGTATAAGTTGCAGAATTTTGGATTTTGTAAGGGTTCCAAAAATGTCGTTGCTTTTGGTCCCTGGTTTTTTACTGTATATACTGATAAAAGTCTGGTTTTGTGACTTTTCTCATCTTGGTGTCATTCTAATTGTATGCTGATTCTGGATTTGTTAATGAAAACATCATTGAATCTCAATCTTGTATCTTGTGTATGTCTTCTTGCTTGTCTCTAAGCTCATATATGTTAATATCACAAAGTGTGTTAATGTATGGTAAACAAAGAGTATTTTGAATTCATCTCTGAGTTTCTAACAAAGTTAGGATTAAAGCCTTTTAGGTGAATTCAGTGAGTTTACAGCCAGGTATTGAATTCGATGTCCTTGTGCTTGAGGGAAAGGGGTAATAGGCAAAGCACTTACTCTGGTTTCCATTGTGTTTGATTTGAGGTATTCAATTGAGGTATACAGTTAGGTGACTCTGAGCCCTGGGATAAGGCATTGGTCCTTCCTCTTGAGGTATGCATGGTTAACAACCACAAACATAAACATTCATTTGATAAACCTTTTATAGACTTGTGTTGAGCATTGTATACATCATTTTGAGACTCCTTTAGAGAAGTGAGTCAAGGGTACACCTGCCTAAGCATTGAAGCTCAAAGAGTAGAAGGATCCTTTGATCCTTGTCAGTTGGCCCTCTTCCTTGTGGACTTTGGAGTGGTGATAGAGTTAGAGTTTCATTTACATTATCCATCAGAGTGTAAATCTGCAAGTTGAAGATCAAAGGGAATAATCCACAACCAACAAACACTATATTGAATTCCTTGCTTTGACCAAACTTTGACTGTCTATATATTCAAAAGAGATGTTCCATTTTGCAAGATTCAAATTTTTTTTGGTTCATCTCGATGACATCTTCGATTAGAGATGACTTTCATCAGATTTGGAAATGGTCAAATTTTTAGCTACAAAAACTATACTGATTTCCCTGCGTTGACCAAACTTTGACTATCTATATCTTAAGAAGAGATGCTCTATTTTTCAAGATTCAAGTTTTTTTTTAGTTCATCTCGACGAGATCTTTGATTTGAGACCAATTTCACCAAATTTTGAAATTTTCAAACTTTTAGCTACGAACACTGTAATCACTTCCTTGCTTTGACCAAACTTTGACCATCTGTATCTTGAGAAGAGAGGCTCCATTTTTCAAGATTTAAGGTATTTTTTAGTTCCTCTCGATGAGATCTTTGATTTTAGACCACTTTCACCAGATTTGGAAATGGTCAAACTTCTAGCTACGAACACTATACTAACTTCCTCGCTTTGACCCAAGTTTGACTGTGAGTATCTTGAGAAGAGCAGCTCCATTTTTTAAGATTCAAGGTGTTTTTAGGTTCATCTTGATGAGATCTTAGATTTGAGACCACTTTCATGAAATTTGGAAATGGTCAAATTTTTAGCTACAAACACTGTACCTTCTTCTTTGCTTTGACCAAACTTTGACCGTCTGTATCTTGAGAAGAGAGGCTCCATCTTTTAAGATTCAAGGTGTTTTTAGGTTCATCTCAACGAGATCTTCGATTTGAGACCACTTTCACCAGATTTGAAAATGGTCAAACTTTTAGCTACAAATAGTGTACTGACTTGCTTACTTTGACCAAACTTTGACCATTCGTATATTGGGTAGAGAGGCTCTATTTTTCAAGATTCAAGTTATTTTTTGGTTCATCTCAATGATATCTTTGATTTGTGACCACTTTCACCAGATTTGGAAATAGTCAAATTTTTAGCTACAAACACTGTACTGACTTCCTTGCTGTGACCAAACTTTGAACGTCTATATCTTGAGAAGAGAGGCTCCTTTTTTTAAGATTTCAAGTGTTTTTAGGTTCATCTCGATGAGATCTTCGATTTGAGACCACTTTCACAAGATTTGGAAATGGTCAAATTTTTAGCTATAAACACTATACTAACCTCCTTTCTTTGGCCAAAGTTCTACCATCCGTATCTTGGGAAGAGAGGCTTCAATTTTAAAGATTCAAGGTGTTTCTATGTTCATCTCGATGAGATCTTTAATTTGAGACAACTTTCACCAGACTTGGAAATGGTTAAATTTTTAGTTACGAATATTGTATTGACTTCCTTGCTTTGACCAAACTTTGATCATCTGTATCTTGAGAAGAGATACTCTATTTTTTAAGATACAAGGTGTTTTTAGGTTCATCTCAACAAGATCTTCGATTTGAGACCACTTTCACCAAATTTGAAAATGGTTAAATTTTTAGCTACGAACACTGTATTGACATTCTTTCTTTGACCAAACTTTGACCATCTCTATCTTGAGAAGAGAGGCTCCATTTTTCAAGATTCAAGGTGTTTTTAGGTTCATCTCGATGAGATCTTTGATTTGAGACAACTTTGACCAGATTTGGAAACGGTCAAGCTTTTAGCTATGAACATTGTACTGACTTCTTTGCTTTGAGAAAACTTTGACTATTTGTATCTCAAGAAGAGAGATTCCATTTTTTAAGATTCAAGGTGTTTTTTGGTTCTTCTTAATGAGATCTTCGATTTGAGACCACTTTGACCAGATTTGGAAATGGTAAAATTTTTAGCTATGAACACTGTATTGACTTCCTTGCTTTGACAAAACATTTACCATCTGTATCTTGAGAAGAGAGGCTCCATTTTTCAAGATTCAAGTTGTTTTTAGATTTATCTCAACGAGATCTTTGATTTGAGACCACTTTCACCAGATTTGGAAACAGTCAAACTTTTAGCTATGAAGAACTGATTTCCTTGCTTTGACAAAACTTTGACCGTCTGTATCTTGAGAAGAGAGGTTCATCTCGACGAGATCTTTGAGTTGAGACCATTTTCACCACATTTAGAAATGCTCAAATTTTTAGCTACGAACTCTGTATTCACATCATTTCTTTGACCAAACTTTGACCGACCGTATCTTGATAAGACATGCTCCATTTTTCAAGATTTAAGGTGTTTTTAAGTTCATCTCGACGAGATCTTTGATTTGAGACCACTTTCAGTAGATTTGAAAATGGTCAAACTTTTAGCTACAAACACTCTACTAACTTCCTTGCTTTAACCAAACATTGACCATCTGTATCTTAAGAAGAGAGGCTTCATTTTTTAAGATAAATTTTTTTTTTTTGCTCATCTTGACAAGATCTTTGATTTGAGACCACTTTCACCAGATTTGGAAATGGTCAAATTTTTAGCTACGAACATTGTATTGACATCCTTTCTTTGACCAAGCTTTGACCGTTTGTATCTTGAGAAGAGAGGCTCTCTTTTTCAAGATTCAAAGTTTTTTTGAGGTTCATCTCGACAAGATCTTCGATTTGAGAACAGTTTCACCAAATTTGTAAATGTTTAAATCTTTAGCAATGAATACTGTACTGATTTCCTTAATTTGACCAAACTTTAACCATCTGTATCTTGAGAAGAGAGGCTCAATTTTTCAAGATTCAAGGTGTTTTTAAGTTTATCTTGACAAGATCTTCAATTTGAGACCACTTTCACTAGATTTGGAAACGGTCAAAATTTCATCTACGAACACTCTATTGACTTCCTTGCTTTAACCAAACTTTGACCAGCCATATCTTGAGAAGAGAGGCTCCATTTTTCAAGATTCAAGATATTTTTTGGTTCATCTTGACGAGATCTTTGATTTGAGACCACTTTCACTAGATTTGGATATGACTAAATTTATAGCTATGAATACTATACTGACTTCCTTGCTATGACCAAACATTGACTGTCCATATCTTGAGAAAAGAGGCTCCCTTTTTCAAGATTCAAGGTGTTTTTAGGTTCATCTCGACGAGATCTTCGATTTGAGACTACTTTCACCAGATTTGTAAACAGTCAAAATTTTAGTTACAAACATTGTACTGACTTCCTTGCTTTGTCCAAACTTTGACCATTCGTATGTTGAGAAGGGAGGCTCCCTTTTGCAAGATTCAGGGTGTTTTTACGTTCATCTCGATGAGATCTTTGATTTGAGACAACTTTCACCAGCTTTGGAAACGGTCAAATTTTTAGCTACGAACACTGTACTGACTTCCTTTCTTTGACCAAACTTTCACCATCCATATCTTGAGAAGAGGGGCTTCATTTTTCAAGATTCATGGTGTCTCTTGGTTCATCTCGATGAGATCTTTGATTTGAGACCACTTTAAGCAGATTTGAAAATAGTCAAACTATTAGCTACAAACATTGTACTGACTTCCTTGCTTTGACCATCCGTATCTTTAGAAGAAAGACTCTATTTTTCAAGATTCAAGGTATTTTTTGGTTCATCTTGATGAAATTTTTGATTTGAGACCACTTTCACTAGATTTGGAAATAGTCAAACTTTTAGCTACAAACACTGTACTGACTTCCTTGCTTTGACCAAACTTTGACCATTCGTATCTTGAGAAGACATGCTCCCTTTTTCAAGATTCAAGGTGTTTTTAGGTTCATCTTGATGAGATCTTTGATTTGAGACCACTTTCACAAGATTTGGAAATAGTTAAATTTTTAGCTACGAACACTGTACTAACTTCCTCTCTTTGACCATCTGTATTTTTAGAAGAGGTTCCACTTTTCAAGATTGAAGGTGTTTTTTGGTTCATCTCAACAAGCTCTTCCATTTGAGACCACTTTCACCAGATTTGGAAATGGTCAAATTTTTAGCTACGAACACTGTACTTACTTCCTTGCTTTGACCAAACTTTTAACATCCGTATCTTGAGAATGGAGGCTCTATTTTTCAAGATTCAAGGTGTTTTTTCATTCATCTTGATGAGATATTCTATTTGAAACCACTTTCACCAAATTTGGAAACAGTCAATTTTTTAGCTGCGAACACTATAATGACTTCATTGCTTTGACCAAATTTTGACCATCTGTATCTTAAGAAAAGAGGCTCTATTTTTCATGATTCAAGGTGTTTTAAGGTTCAATTCGATGAGATCCTTTATTTGACACCACTTTCACCAAGTTTGAAAATGATCAAACTTTTAGCTATGAACACTGTACTAATTTCCTTTCTTTGACCAAACATTGACCCTTCGTATCTTGAGAAGAGAGGCTCCATTTTTCAAGATTGAAGAAGCTTTTAAGTTCATCTTGATGAGATCTTTGATTTGAGACCACTTTCACCAGATTTGAAAATGGTCAAACTTTTAGCTACGAATACTGTACTGACTTCCTTGCTTTGACCAAACTTTGACCATCTGTATCTTGAGAAGAGAGGCTCTATTTTTCAAGATTCAAGGTATTTTTTGGTTCATCTTGATGAGATTTTCGATTGAAAATGACTCTCACTAGATTTGAAAACTATCAAAATTTTAGCTACAAACATTGTACTGACTTCCTTGCTTTGACCAAACTTTGACCGTCTGTATCTTGAGAAGAGAGGCTCCATTTTTCAAGATTCAAGGTGTTTTTTGGTTTATCTTGAGGAGATCTTCGATTTGAGACCACTTTCACTAGATATGGAAATGGTCAAATTTTTAGCTATGAACACTGTAGTGAATTTCTTACTTAGACCAAACTTTGACCATCTGTATCTTGAGAAGAGATGCTTCATTTTTTAACATTCAAGGTGTTTTTAGGTTCATCTCGATGAGATCTTTGATTTGAGACCAATTCATCATATTCGAAACTGGTCAAACTTTTAGCTACAAACACTGTACTAACACCTTACTTTGACCAAACTTAGACCATCTGTATCTTGAGAAGAGAGGCTCCGTTTCAAGATTCAAGGTGGTTTTTGGTTCATCTAGATGAGATCTTTGATTTGAAACCACTTTCACTAGATTTGGAAATGATCAAACTTTTAGCTTCGTACACTATACTGACTTCCTTACTTTGATCCAACTTTGATCATCTGTATCTTGAGTAGAGAGGCTCCATTTTTAGAGATTCAAGGTGTTTTTATGTTCATCTTGACAAGATCTTTAATTTGAGAAAACTTTCACTAGATTTGGAAAAGGTCAAACTTTTAGCTACGAACACTGTACTGACTTCCTTTCTTTGACCAAACTTTGACCATTCGTATCTTTTGAAAAAAGGCTCTATTTTTAAAGATTCCAGGTGTTTTCAGGTTCATGTCGTCAAGATCTTTAATTCGAGACCACTTTCACTAGATTTGGAAACAGTCAAAATTTCACCATAGAGGCTCTATTTTTCAAGATTCGAGGTGTTTTTTGGTTCATCTTGATGAGATCTTTGATTTGAGAACACTTTCACCAAATTTTGAAATGGTCAAACTTTTATCTATGAACATTGTACTGACTTGCTTTCTTTAACCAAACTTTGACCATTCGTATCTTGAGAAGAGAGGATCCATTTTTCAAGATTCAAGGTGTTTTTAGGTTCATTTTGATGACATCTTTGATTTGAGACCACATTCACTAGATTTGGAACTGGACAAATGTTTATCTATGAACAATGTACTGACTTCCTTTCTTTGACCAAACTTTGACCATCTGTATCTTGAGAAGAGAGGCTCCATTTTTCAAGATTCAAGGTGTTTTTTGGTTCATCTCGATGAGATCTTGGATTTGAGAAAACTTTCACTAGATTTCAAAATGGTCATACTTTTAGCTATGAACATTGTAGTAGTTTCCTTTCTTTGACCAAACTTTGACAGTCTGTATCTTGAGAAGAGAGGCTCCATTTTTCAAGATTGAAGGTGTTTTTAGGTTCATCTCGATGAGATCTTTGATTTGAGACCACTTTCACCAGATTCTAGAAATGGTCAGACTTTTAGCTATGAACATTGTACTCACTTCTTTGCTTTGACCAAACTTTGACCATCCGTATCTTTGAAAGAGAGGCTTTATTTTTCAAGATTTAAGTTGTTTTTTGGTTCATATTGACGAGATCTTCAATTTGAGACCATTCCACTAGATTTGGAAATGGTCAAACTTTTACCTACGAATACTGTACTAACTTCCTTGCTTTGACCAAACCTTTATCATTTGTATCTTGAGAAGAGAGGCTCCATTTTTCAAGATTCAAGGTGTTTTTAGGATCATCTCGTTGAGATCTTTGATTTGAGACCGTTTTCACCAAATTTGGAAATGATCAACCTTTTAGCTATGAACACTATACTAGCTTCCTTGCTTTGACCAAACTTTGACTTTATGTATCTTTAGAAGAGAGGCTCCATTTTTCAAGATTCAAGGTGTTTTTAGGTTCATCTTGATGAGTATTTGATTTGAGACCTCTTTCACTAGATTTGGAAACAGTCAAATTTTAGCTACGAATATTGTACTGACTTGCTTTCTTTGACCAAACTTTGACCATCCATATCATGAGAAGAGAGACTCCATTTTTCAACATTCAAGGTATTTTTAGGTTCATCTTGATGAGATCTTTGATTTGAGACCACTTTCACCAAATTTGAAAATAAATAAATTTTTAGCTACAAACATTGTACTGACTTCCTTGCTTTGACCAAAGTTTCACCATCTGTATCTTGAGAATAGAGGCTCCATTTTTAAAGATTTAAGGTGTTTTTAGGTTCATCTCAATGATATCTTCGCATTGAGACCACTTTCACCAGATTTGGAAATGGTCAAACTCTTAGCTAGAAACATTGTACTAACTTCCCTACTTTGACCAAACTTTGACTATCCAAATCTTGAGAAGAGAGGCTCTATTTTTTCAAGATTCAAGGTGTTTTTTGGTTCATCTTGATGAGATCTTTGATTTGAGACCACTTTCAGTAGATTTGGAAATGGTCAAATTTTTAGCTACGAGCATTGTATTGACTTCCTTGCTTTGACCAAGCTTTGACCATTCGTATCTTGAGAAGAGAGGCTCCATTTTTCTAGATTCAAGGTATTTTTAGGTTCATCTCAATGAGATCTTTGATTTGAGAGAACTTTCACCAGATTTAGAAATGGTCAAATTTTTAGCTACGAACATTGTACTGACTTCCTTGCTTTGACCAAACTAACCATCTATATCTTGACAAGATAGGCTCCATTTTACAAGATTCAAGTTATTTTTTGGTTCATCTCGATGAGATCTTTGATTTGAGACCACTTTCACTAGATTTAGAGATGGTTAAATTTTTAGCTAATAACATTGTACTGACTTCCTTTCTTTGACCAAACTTTGACCGTCCATATCTTGAGAATAGAGGCTCCATTTTTTAAGATTCAAAGTGTTTTTTGGTTCATCTCGACGAGATCTTTGATTTGAGACCACTTTCACCAGATTTGGAAATGGGAAAACTTTTAGCTACGAACACTGTACTGACTTCCTTGCTTTGACCAAACTTTCGCCGTCTGTATCTTGAGAAGAGATGCTCCATTTTTCAATATTCAAGGTGTTTTATGATTCATCTGGATGAGATCTTTGATTTGAGACCACTTTCACCAGATTTGGAAACAGTCAATTTTTTAGCTACGAATATTTTATTGACTTCCTTTCTTTGACCAAACTTTTACAATCCGTATCTTGAGAAGAGAGGCTCCATTTTTCAAGATTTGAGGTGTTTTTTGGTTCATCTTGATGACATCTTCGATTTGAGATCAGTTTCACAAGATTTGGAAATGGTTAAATTTTTATCTACAAACAATTTACTATCTTCTTTGCTTTGACCAAACTTTTACCGTTCGTATCTTGAGAAAAGAGGCTCCATTTTTTAAGATTTAAAGTGTTTTTAGGTTCATCTCAAAGAGATCTTTGATTTGAGACAACTTTCACCAGATTTGGAATCAGTCAAATTTTTAGCTACGAACACTGTACTGACTTTTTTGCTTTGACCAAACTTTGTCCATTCATATCTTGAGAAGAGAGGCTCTATTTTTCAAGATACAATGTGTTTTGAGGTTCATCTCGACAAGATCTTTGATTTAAGATAAATTTTACCAGATTTGGAAATAGTCAAACTTTTAGCTATGAACACTATACTAACTTCCTTTCTTTGACCAAACTTTGACCATCCATATGTTGAGAAGAGAGGCTCCATTTTTTAAGATTCAAGGTGTTTTTTGGTTCATCTCGACGAATTCTTCGATTTGAGACCAATTTCACCAGATTTGGAAATGGTCAAATTTTTAGCTATGAACACTATACTGACTTCCTTTCTTTGACAAAATTTTGACCGTCAGTATCTTGAGAATAGAGGCTCCATTTTTCAAGATTCAAGGTGTTTTTAGGTTCAGCTCGATGAGATCTTCGATTTGAGACCACTTTCACTAGATTTGGAAATGGTCAAATTTTTAGCTACAAACACTGTACTGACTTCCTTGCATTAACCAAACTTTGATCGTCTGTATCTTGAGAAGAGTGGCTCCATTTTTTAATATTCAAGGTGTTTTTAGGTTCATCTTAATGAGATCTTTGATTTGAGACCACTTTCAAAAGATTTTGTGATGCAAGAGCATCTTGGGTCCTTGGCAATCCTATGTCACCAAAAATATATTTGAGTTTGTTTGTGTTGCTCGGTTCCTGCTTTGACAAAGTTGGTTTGGTGTTACTCAATTTTCTTTGTATGCTGGTGTTGGTCAGTTGTCTCTTTAGCTATTGGTGAATTTCTCTATTACTCGGTGATGCTTATTAGGTGCTTAGTTGTCTTTGCTTATCGATGGGTTTCTTTTGAGTTTCTATTGAGGCTGACTTGTGCATTGATTATGGGTCACGAATTTAATGCTGGTATCCATCATTAGGGAGCATGTGGTCCTAAATATGACTATTTCTTCTGTTGATTGTGGATCTAAAGGCTGAATCTATTTGGTAGCCTCTTGTATAAATGTAGTTTTTTGGTTAGAGTTTAGGAGTCAATTTTGATAAAAAGATAGAAGATAGAAGATTGAGATTATCAACAAATCTTCACATGTTTGAGGACTTCTGTATTTCATTGTAACATATGATCAAAATCAGGAATGCTTTACAACCTAACATGTATGAATAAATTTGAAGTAAATATAAGAATGATCCTACATTTTCTCTCCCCCATTATGTTTTTGTTTCTTCTACATGTTATTGAGAAATGTGGTTCAGGTTAGGGTGTGCCATTTCTTTTCCCATCCTACCCTCTCTTACATCAGGTGGTATCAGAGTGAGGTGAGATCTGGATCTAGGTTTACGAATATAGATTTGAAGGTTCCTTCTTATAAAGCCCTAGTTGAATTATTGTGGCGTAGAAGATTATGATCTTGTTAGCTTGTGGTGACTAATCAGGAAAGTACTATCCAGGAAAGTACTGTACACTTTTCCTCCCGACTACTTTTTTGATTTTTTGGACCGACTACTTATAACTCATTCTAACCCTAAAGCGGGAAAATATTATATAATATGGCTTAGGGTTAGGGATTTTCATGATGTATAATTTTAGTACTTGCGGTAGAATTGGCTGTAAGGGATTACGGATTGTAATCAGGTTGTAATCACTGGATAATAATAATATTGGACTCGCTGTTGGTGGACGTAGCCTAGGGATTGGGTGAACCATGTTAAATCTGTGTGTCTTGTGTTCTATTCTGTTTGGTTTATTATTTTTTGATATTAGTTATATTTGCACATAATTGTTATTTCTACCTTGTTAATCTTAACAAGTGGTATCAAAGCGAGGTTATTTCATTCGTTCTTTCATCTATTCTCTGAAGCAGGTCTCACAAGTTAGTGGGAGAGTCTCTCGGTTAAGTAGGAGAAATGGCAGACAAGGGTAGGCTGAAGGTTGATAAGTTTAATGGGCAGAACTTCCAGTTATGGAAGATGCAAATGGAGGATTATCTCTATCAGAAGGATCTATGGCAGCCATTAGAGGGAGTAGCCAAGAAAGAGCAATCAATGTCTCAGGAGGATTGGGATATTTTGGATAGGAAGGCACTAGGGAGTATTCATCTATGCCTGGCACAATCGGTGGCATTCAATATTATTGAAGCAAAGACAGCTAAAGATCTGATGGAAACCCTAGCGAAGTTGTATGAAAAGCCTTCAGCTTCAAACAAGGTATTTATTATGAAGCGTTTATTTAATATGAAAATGGTAGAAGGTGGATCAGTTACTGATCATTTGAATGAGTTTAATACAATTGCAAGTCAATTAACCTCAGTTAAAATTACTTTCGATGAAGAGGTTAGGGCTCTCTTGATTTTGTGTTCTTTGCCAGAAAGCTGGAATGGCTTGGTAATGGCTGTTAGTAATTGTGTTTCTAGTTCTAATACCCTAAAGTATGATGATGTTATTGGTGTTATATTGAGTGAGGAAATTTGTAGGAAAAGCTCAGGGGCATCCACATCGGGTAGTGTATTGAACACAGAAAGCAGAGGCAGAACAAGAGATAGAGGAAACAACTCTGGAAATCATGGGAAATCAAGAGGAAAATCAAAGGGAAAGAGGTCCGAATCTAAAGGGCCAAATGATTGCTGGTACTGTGGAAAACCAGGTCATAAGAAGAAAGATTGTTGGTCTCGGAAGAAAGATCAAGGAGACAAAAATGATGGAAACAAGGAGGCAAATGTGGTAAGTAACAAATCTGAGGAGGATGCTTTGCTCTTGTCCTTAGAAAGTATTGATGATTCATGGGTTTTAGATTCTGGGGCTTCATTTCATGCTACACCCCATAGAAGTTATTTTGTTGATTATGTCCAAGGGGATTTTGGGCTAGTTTATTTGGGAGATAATGAACCCTGTCAGATTGTTGGAAAGGGAAAAATTAAGATTAAGTTGCAGAATGGGAATCATTGGCTACTACAAGAGGTAAGACATGTTCCAAGGCTAAGTAGGAATTTAATTTCAGTAGGGCAACTGGGTGATGAGGGTTGCACAGTTACTTTTAATGATAAAAATTGGAAGGTTTCAAAAGGTTCCTTAGTAGTAGCAAAAGGTGTGAAAGTAGGCACCTTATATCTTTGTACAGGTCATACTGTTCCTTCTACTTTAATTGTTTTAGAAGATAATGAATGTTCAGGAACAATGGCTGCAGTTGAGCAGGAAGAACATCAAACTGTTGTTGTAGATTCTGACATAGCACTGTGGCACAACAGACTCGGGCACATGAGTGAAAAAGGTATGAAATTACTTCATTCAAAGAAATTTTTACCTAGTTTGAAATGTGTCAATATGGATTTCTATGAAAGTTGTATTTATGGAAAACAAAAGAGAGTTAGTTTTGTGAAGAGTGGGAAGGAAAAGAAAAATGAGAGATTAGAGCTTGTGCATACAGATGTATAGGGACCAGCTCAGGTATCTTCCCTTGGTGGCTCTCTCTATTATGTTACATTTATAGATGATGCAACAAGAAAAGTATGGATTTATTTCCTTAGACAGAAATTTGATGTATTTCAAACTTTTAAGAAATGGAAATGCTTGGTTGAGAATGAGGCTGGTAAAAAGTTAAAATGTCTCAGATCTGATAACGGTGGTGAGTATTGCAGCACAAAATTTGAAGAATATTGTTCCTCTAATGGTATTCGTAGGCAGAAAATTGTACCAAAGACTCCACAAGAAAATGGAGTGGCTGAACGCATGAACAGGACAATAATGAAGCGTGCAAGGAGTATGAGGTTGCATGCTAGGCTGCCCAAAAATATGTGGGCAGAGGCAGTGAACACTACTATTTATTTAATCAATAGAGGCCCCTCTACTCCTTTGGACTATGGTATTCCAGAGGAAGCATGGAGTGGTAAGAAGGTGAGTTATTCTTTTCTCAAAACCTTTGGTTGTGAAGCTTTTGCACTTATAGATTCTGAAAATAGAACCAAGCTGGAAGCTAAGTCAAAGAAATGTGTATTTGTTGGGTATGGCATTGATGAATTTGGTTATAGGCTTTGGGATTTTGAAAATCATAAAATTGTAAGAAGCAGGGATGTCATATTCAATGAGAAGTATTGTACAAAGATTTGTTGCTGCAGCATGAGAAGAAAGAAAATGACTATGTAGTACTGGATGATACTCCACAAGTTCATCTTCCAGTAGTTCCTTATGCTCCACAACAACAGCAACAACAAATACCACACACCCCAGTGAGTGTTAGACGGTCAACAAGGCTAAGTAGACCTCCAGAAAGATTTTCTCCATCTTTGTATTCTATTCTGTTAACAGATGCTGGTGAACCTGAATGTTATAATGAAGCTGTGCAGGTGGATACAAAGCTTCAGTGGGAGTCTGCAATGATAGATGAAATGGACTCTTTGCTGAAAAATCAGACATGGGATTTATGTAAGTTACCTGCAGGTAAAAGGGCTTTACAGAATAAATGGGTTTATAGGATCAAAGAAGAGGATGGAGGTACGAAAAGATTTAAAGCCACATTAGTCGTAAAAGGATTTGCACAGAAATATGGTATTGATTTTGATGAGATATTTTCTCCAGTTGTTAAAATGACTTCTATTCGTACTATTTTAAGTATTGTGGCTACTGAAGATTTGAATTTAGAGCAGCTTGATGTTAAAATAGCCTTTCTTCATGGTGATTTGGATGAAGAAATATATATGGTTCAGCCACAAGGATTTGAGGTCAAGGGTAAGGAGAATTTGGTGTGCAGATTGCAGAAAAGTTTATATGGCTTGAAGCAAGCACCTCGGCAATGGTATATTAAATTTGACACTTTTATGAATGGGCATGGATATAGTCAGTGTCATTCTGACCATTGTGTTTATTTTAAGAGGTTGGATGATGACAGCTACATTATTTTATGTTTATATGTTGATGATATGCTTGTAGCTGGGTCTAACATGAATCACATTAAGAGGTTGAAACAACAGTTAGCAAAATCTTTTGCTATGAAGGATTTGGGGAAGCAAAACAAATCCTTGGTATGAAAATTTGTAGAGATAGGAAAAATAAGAAATTGCCTCTATCTCAGGCTGATTATATTGAGAAGGTGTTGCAACGTTTCTCTATGGAAAATGCCAAAGCTGTCAGCACACCTTTGCCTGGTCATTTGAAATTGACTAAGGATATGTGTCCCAAGACACTAGAAGATGAGACTAAAATGTCTAAGGTACCTTATGCTTTAGCTGTAGGGAGCTTAATGTATGCTATGGTATGTACTAGGCTAGATATTGCACACGCAGGGGGAGTCGTTAGCCGTTATATGAGTAACCCTGGTCTTGAGCATTGGAATGCAGTCAAATGGATTCTCAGATATTTGAGAGGCACATCCAGTAAGTGTTTACACTTTGGGGGTTCTACTACTACTATACAAGGCTATGTTGACTCAGATTTGGCAGGAGATATAGATAGCAGGCGGAGTACTACAGGTTATATATTTACTGTTGGTGAGACAGCAGTGAGTTGGATTTCTCGACTACAAAAGGTGGTTCTTTATCCACTACAGAGGCAGAGTATGTTGCTACTACAGAGGCAGCCAAGGAGATGATATGGCTTCAATTCTTCATGGAAGAATTGGGACATCCACAAAAGGATAATTTTCTACATACAGATAGCCAAAGTGCCATTCATCTTGCAAAGAATTCTGCTTTGCACTCAAAGACAAAACACATACAGTTGCGGTACCATTTCATTCGATCAATTTTGGATGATGGAGAGTTAAGGCTGGAAAAGATTCATACTGATGATAATCCAGTAGATATGTTTACAAAGGTAGTAACAAGGGAGAAGTTGAACTCATGTTCAACTTCAGTTGGTCTTCTAGACTGAACAAAATAAAGGAACAACTGAGTCCAAGGTGGTTCAATCCAGTGGGAGCCTCATGTGGGTAGCGGTATTGCTACAGGATCAGTCTCCAAGTGGGAGGTTTTTTAGTATAGTGTGGATACTGATCAGTCACCAAGTGGGAGATTGTTAGCTTGTGGTGACTAATCAGGAAAGTACTATCCAGGAAAGTACTGTACACTTTTCCTCCCGACTACTTTTTTGATTTTTTGGGCCGACTACTTATAACTCATTCTAACCCTAAAGTGGGAAAATATTGTATAATATGGCTTAGGGTTAGGGATTTTCATGATGTATGATTTTAGTACTTGTGGTAGAATTGGCTGTAAGGGATTACGGATTGTAATCAGGTTGTAATCACTGGATAATAATAATATTGGACTCGCTGTTGGTGGACGTAGCCCAGGGATTGGGTGAACCACGTTAAATCTGTGTGTCTTGTGTTCTATTATGTGTGGTTTATTATTTTCTGATATTAGTTATATTTGCACATAATTGTTATTTCTGCCTTGTTAATCTTAACAGATCTGACCTGTAATTGAAGAGGGTTTTCAAGATGGTTCATGGGAGGTGGGATGCGGATCTAGGATTGGAAGACATGTTGAGACAAATTGATGCTAGATTGGAAGTTGTTGAAACAACCCAGAGAAGAGGAATACATTTTGAAGATGTTAGTGATGATGAAGTTGAGGTAGAACAAGGTGATGTAAAGTGATGTAGAACCTGCACCTATGATGGATCAGGGTGAGGAAAGATTCTTGAAGGCTTTGACAAGTCTAGAGTCTACACCACACTTTAATCTTCTTGAGTATGGTGGAAAGTTAGATTATGATGAATTGGTGGATTGGATCACAGAGATGGAAAAGTATTTTGAGTATGAAAATGTACCTAAAGACAAGAAAGTGAAAATTGCAAGCACAAAGTTGAAAATTCATGCATCCTTATGGTGGGAACTACTGCAGCTAGATAGAAAGAGGAAAGGCAAAGACAAAATCAAGGTAAGGAATAAATGGTGAATAAATTGAAAGGAAAGTTCTTACCTTGTGATTATCAGATTAACCTAGCTAGGAAAATGCAAAGTTTGAGGTAGGAAGATAGCTTGATAAAGGATTAAACTAAGGAATTCTATAGATTAGCTATCAAATCTAGACATGATGAAGATGATGTGGAAAGAATTGCTAGATACCTGACTAGTTTGAGAGTTTCCATCCAAGAAGAAATTAGTTTGGTCAAATTGGAGAACATTTAAGAGGCTTATCAATTTGCATTGAAAGCTGAAGAGAAATTGAATAAGAGACATGAGAAAAGACACAGAGGAAGAGGTGGTAGATTCCCTAGAGGAAGAGGTAGATCTTATGGTGAAAATAGTAGATCTGAACCAGAAAAGATAACTCTGGATAAAGGCAAGATCGAGTGGAAAGGTAAAGGTTCATCTAGAGGCAGAGGTAGTAACTGCCGAAGTGGTTATAACAGAGCAAGTTTCTGAGGAACTTGTTACAATTATGGAGAAGAAGGGCATATATCATTTGAGTGTACACATGCAAGAAAGAAGGCTAGTAACAATCAGAATGCTCTGGTGTAAGAAGAGTCATTGAATAAACCTGAGAAGGAAAATAACTTGATGGTAAGAAGAGCACTTTGGAATGAAAGTAAAAAGGAAGATTCGGTAAGGAAAAGTTTGTTCAAGACCACATGTAGAGTTTCTAACAAATTTTGGAAGGTAATCATTAACAGTGGTAGCTCAGAGAATCTGGCATCTAAAGAGATGGTCACAAAGTTGCAATTGGAAAGGTTGAAACATCTGAAGCCCTATCAGATTTCATGGATCAAAGATGAGCATACACTACTAGTAAATGAACAATGTTATGTGAATTTGAAGATTGGAAAGTACTATGATAAGGTGTTATGTGATATCATGCTTATGGATTGTTGTCATATTTTGTTGGGTAGACCTTGGCAATATGATAAACATGCTATATATGATGGGATATTGTATAAGTATACTATTTTCACTGATGGAAAGAGACAAATCTTGTTACCTTTGATGGAAGAACCTATTGGTAATGTTTGCACATTTGTGAAATGTTGCTTGATGGAAGGAAGAAAGTTGTTTAAGGATTTAAAGAGAAATGATGTATGTTTTGTTGTGATTCTTAACAAATGGAGTAAGAAAATAGAGGATTATGTCCCTGAGGAGATTGATAAGTTACTCACCGAGTATAGTGAAATAATTTCTAATAATATACCCGATGGTTTTCCACTAAAAATAAGTATTGATCATTGCGTGGATCTAATCCTTGGAGCTAGTTTACCAAATAAGGCACCTCATCAGTTGACACCTACCGAGAATTAGGAATTGAACTGACAGATTCAAGAGTTGTTGGAGAAAGGTTTGATTGGAGAAAGTTTGAGTTCTTGTGCAATACCTACGGTATTACCACATAAGAATAATGGAGAATGGAGAATTTGTACTAATTCCAAAGAAATCAACAAGATAACAGTAAATTATAGGTTTCCTATACTGAGAATGGATGATTTAATGGATAGTTTGACTAGAGCAAAGTATTTTACCAAGATTGGTTTGAAAAGCGGGTATCATCATATCAAAATCAAAGAAGGTGATGAATTAAGACTGCTTTCAAGAAAAAAGAAGATTTGTATGAGTGGTTGGTTATGCCTTTTGGTTTAACTAATGCACCGATTAATTTTATGAGGTTGATGAATGGATTTTTGAAGAAATTCTTGGGTAAATGTGTGATTGTATATCTTGATGATATTATGATATTCAGTAAGACCAGAGAAGAAAATTTGTTGCATGTTAGACAAGTTTTATAGAGATTGAAAGAAGAAAAGCTGCTGATAAATCTGAAAAAGTGTTCATTCATGAAAGAGAAGATTGTGTATTTGGGATTTGTGATTTTAGCTGATGGTTTGAAAATGGATCCTGAAAAGGTTGAAGCTATTTTGAATTGGCCTAAACCTGTGAATGCTAGTGAGGTAAGATCATTTCATGGTTTGGCAACTTTTTAATAAAATTTCATTAGAAATTTTAGTTTAATTTGTAATGCTATGACTGAGACTATGAGAGGAGACAAAAGAGAATTCAAGTGGACACATGGAGCTGATAAAAGTTTTGAGCTGATATAAGGTATTTCAAGTGGAATGTGATGCAAGTGGAAGTGCAATTGAGACTATGTTAAGTCAAGAAGGTAAATCTGTTGCTTTCTTTAGTGAAAAGTTGAATGATGCAAAAAGGAAATATTTTGTGTATGATCAAGAATTCTATGCTATTGTTCTAGCACTGAAGAAATGAAGACATTATTTGATACCAAGTGAATTCTTATTGTATACTGATCATAAGGCTTTACAGTATTTGGGTAGTCAGAATAATTTGAATCAGAGACATGAAATGGGTTGAGTATTTGCAGAGTTGTACATTTGTGATAAAGCATAAGAGTGGAATCACTAACTAAGTTGCTGATGCATTGAGTAGAAGGAGATCTTTGATGATCGAGATGAAAATTGGAATTCTAGGCTTTGATGACATGAGAGATTATTATGAATTTGATCCTGATTTTTCTGAGCTATGGAGAAACTGCAGAGCACCTATTCAAGATCAATAGAGTACTAAATGGGATGAATATTTTATGTAAGGAGGTATGTTGTTTAAAGGTATTCAGTTGTGTATATCAAGAGGACCTATGAGAACTAATTTGATAAAAGAGAAACATAGTGGTGGTTTGGCTGGTCATTTTGGTGTTGATAAGACCTTGAGTTTGCTTAAGGAGAATTAGTTTTGGCCACAGTTGTATAAAGATGTTCAGAAATTTGTGAAAAGTTGTGGAGTTTGTCAAGTTGCAAAAGGAGTAAGTCAAAATACTGGATTGTATACACTGATTTCTATACCTGAGAAACCTTGGATTGACATCAATATGGATTTTGTTCTTGGCTTACCGAAGACAGTAAGAGGTAATGATTCTATATTTGTGGTTGTGAATAGATTTTTTAAAATGGTACATTTTATACCTTGTAGAAAGACATCAGATGTAGTACATGTAGCAGATCTTTTCTTTAAGGAAATTGTTAGATTGCATGGCTTACGAAGGATTATTATATCTGACCGAGACAGTAAATTTGTTGGATGCTTTTGGAAGACTCTTTGGAGAAAGTTGGGTACCGAGTTGAAATCTAGTTCTACATTTCACCCACAAACCGATGGACAGACATAAGTTGTGAATAGAAGTTTGGGAAATATTTTGAGATGTTTAGTTGGAGACACACCAAGTAATTGAGATTCTGTGTTGGCACAAGTAGAGTTTGCATACAATAATTTAGTGAATAGAAGTACTGGAAAAACACCATTTAAGATTGTAAATGGCATACAACCGAGAGCTATATCTAATTTGAGAGACATTGATGATGAAAGAAAGAGAAGTGTTGAAGGAGAAAAATTTGCTGAGTACATGAAGACATTGCATGAAGATGTGAAGCTTAAACTAGAAAAGAGTAATCAGAAATACAAAGACAGAGTTGATAGATCAAGAAGACATAATACTTTTGATGTTGGTGATGAAGTGATGGTTCATTTGAAGAAAGGAAGATTTCCTGTTGGAACATATGAGAAGTTAAAGATGAAGAAGTTTGGACCTTGCAAGATTTTGAAAAACTTTGACAGTGGAAATTCATATGAGGTTGAGTTACCTGATGACATGGATATATAACCTATTTTCAACATTACTGATTTCTATGAGTTTCATAAACTTGAAGAAAACACGACAGTATAGATGCAATATCCTAAGAAATAGAACGAAGAAGTTGAGCACATTTTGGAACACAAAATTGGAAGAAGTACAAGAGGAAAATAGTCAAATTTTTAGCTACGAACACTATACTGAATTCCTTTTTTTGACCAAACTTTAACCGTCCGTATCTTGAGAAGGGAGGCTCCATTTTTAAAAATTCAAGGTGTTTTTTGGTCCATCTCAACGAGATCTTTTATTTGAGACCACTTTCACAAGATTTGGAAATAGTCAAATTTTTAGCTACAAACACTCTAATGAATTCCTTTCTTTGACCAGACTTTGACCATTCGTATCTTGAGAAGAGAGGCTCCATTTCTTAAGATTCAAGGTATTTTTAGGTTCATCTCAATGAGATCTTCAATTTGAGACAACTTTCACCCGATTTGGAGATGGTCAAAGTTTTAGCTACAAACACTGTACTGACTTCCTTTCTTTGACCAAACTTTGACCAAGCCTATCTTAAGAAGAGAGGCTTCATTTTTCAACATTCAAGGTGTTTTTAGGTTCATCTCAATGAGATCTTTGATTTGACACCACTTTCACCAGATTTGGATACGGTCAAATTTTTAACTACAAACACTACACTGACTTCCTTGCTTTGACCAAACCTTGACCATCTGTATCTTGAGAAGAGAGGCTCCATTTTTCAAGATTCAAAGTTTTTTTAGGTTCATCTTGACGAGATATTTGATTTGAGACCACTTTCACCAGATTTGAAATTGGTCAAACTTTTAGCTACGAACACTGTACTGACTTCCTTGCTTTGATCAAACTTTGACCATCCGTATATTCAGAAGAAAGGCTCCATTTTAAAATATTCAAGGTATTTTTTGGTTCATCTCGATGAGATCTTTGATTTGAGACCACTTTCACCAGATTCAGAAATAGACAAATTTTTAACTACGAACACTGTACTAACTTCCTTGCTTTGACGAAACTTCGACCATCCGTATCTTGAGAAGAGATGCTCTATTTTTCAAGATTCAAAGTGTTTTTAGGTTGATCTCGACAAGATCTTTGATTTGAGACCACTTTCACTAGATTTGGAAAGGGTCAAACTTTTAGCTACGAATATTGTACTAACTTCCTTGCTTTCACCAACCTTTGACCGTCTATATCTTGAGAAGAGAGGCTCCATTTTTCAAGATTCAAGGTGTTTTTTGGTTCATCTCGACGAGATCTTTGATTTGAGACCATTTTCACCATATTTGGAAATTATCAAATTTTTAGCTACAAACACTATACTGACTTCTTTGCTTTGACTAAACTTTGACCATCCGTATCTTGAGAAGGGAGGCTTCGTTTATCAAGATTCAAGGTGTTTTTAGGTTCATCTCGATGAGGTCTTCAATTTGAGACTACTTTCACCAGATTTGGAAATAGTCAACTTTTACCTATGAACACTATACTAACTTCCTTGCTTTGACCAAACTTTGACCATCGATATCTTGAGAAGAGAGTTTCTATTTTTCAAGATTCAAGGTGTTTTTTGGTTCATCTTGACGAGAATAGATTTGAGACAACTTTCAATAGATTTGAAAATGGTCAAATTTTCTGTACGAACACTATATTGTCTTCTTTGCTTTGACGAAACATTGACCATCCGTATCTTGAGAAGAGATGTTCTATTTTTCAAGATTCAAAGTGTTTTTAGGTTGATCTCAACAAGATCTTCAATTTGAGACCATTATCACTAGATTTGGAAATGGTCAAACTTTTAGCTACGAGTACTATACTGACTTCGTTGCTTTCACCAACCTTTGACCATCTGTATCTTGAGAAGAGAGGGTCCATTTTTCAAGATTCAATGTATTTTTAGGTTCATCTCGACAAGATCTATTTGAGACCATTTTCATCATATTTGGAAATTATCAAATTTTTAGCTATGAACACTGTACTGACTTACATGCTTTGGCAAAATTTTGACGGTCAGTATCTTGAGAAGAGAGGCTCCATTTTTTAAGATTCAAGATGTTTTTTGGTTCATCTCGATGAGATCTTCAATTTAAGACCACTTTCACAATATTTCAAAATGGTCAAACTTTTAGCTACAAACACTGTACTGATTTCCTTTCTTTGACCAAACTTTGACCATCCATATCTTGAGAAGAGAGGCTCCTTTTTTCAAGATTCAAGGTGTTTTTTGGTTCATCTCGACGAGATCTTCAATTTGAGACCACTTTCACTAGATTTTGAAATAGTCAAACTTTTAGCTACAAGCACTATACTGACGTCCTTTCTTTGACCATCCGTATCTCGATGAGATTTTTGATTTGAGACCACTTTCACTAGATTTGGAAATGGTCAAACTTTTAGCTATTAAAATTGTACTGACTTCCTTGCTATGACCAAACTTTGATCGTCAGTATGTTGGGAAGAGAGGCTCCATTTTTCAAGATTCAAGGAGATTTTTGGTTCATCTTGATGAGATCTTCGATTTGAGACCACTTTCACTAGATTTTGAAATGGTCAAATTTTTAGCTACGAACACTGTACTGACTTCCTTACTTTGACCAAATTTTGACCATCTGTATCTTGAGAAGAGAGGCTCTATTTTTCAAGATTCAAGGTGTTTTTAGGTTCATCTAGACAACATCTTTGATTTGAGACCATTTTCACCAAATTTGGAAATGGTCAAACTTTTAGCTACAAACATTGTACTGACTTCCTTCCTTTGACGAAAATTTGACCGTTTGTATCTTGTGAAGAGATGCTCCATTTTTCAAGATTCAAGGTGTTTTTTCATTCATCTCAACGAGATCTTTGATTTGAGAGCACTTTCACCAAATTTGGTAAGTGTCAAACTTTTAGCTATGAACACTGTACTAACTTCCTTGCTATGACCAAACTTTGACCATCTGTATCTTGAGAAGAGAGGATCCATTTTTCAAAATTCAAGGTGCTTTTTGGTTCATCTCGACGAGATCTTTGATTTGAGACCACTTTCACTAGATTTGGAAACAGTCAAATTTTTAGCTACGAACACTGTACTGACTTCCTTGCTTTGACCAAACTTTGACCATTCGTATCTTGAGAAGAGAGGCTTTATTTTTTAAAATTCAAAGTGTTTTTTTGTTCGTCTTGATGAGATATCAATTTGAGAAAACTGTCACCAGATTTAGAAATGGTCAAATTTTTATTTACGAACACTGTACTAACTTTCTTTGTTTGACCAAAGTTTGAACGTGTGTATCATGAGAAGAGAGGCTCCATTTTTCAAGATGCAAGGTATTTTTAGGTTCATCTCGATGAGTTCTTTGATTTGAGACCACTTTCACCAGATTTAGAAATGGTCAAAATTTTAGCTATGAACACTATATTGACTTCCTTGCTTTGACCAAACTTTGACCGTCTGTATCTAGATAAGAGAGGCTTTATTTTTCAAGATTCAAGGTATTTTTTGGTTCATCTCAACAAGATCTTTGATTTGAGACCACTTTCGCCAGATTTTGAAATGGTCAAATTTTTAGCTATGAACACTATACTGACTTCCTTTCTTTGACCAAACTTTGACCGTCTGTATCATGAGAAGAGAGGCTCCATTTTTCAAGATTTAATGTGTTTTTACATCCATCTTGACGAGATCTTCAATTTGAGACCACTTTCACTAGATTTGGAAATGGTCAATTTTTTAGCTATGAACATTGTACTCACTTCCTTCCTTTGACCAAACTTTGACCATCTGTATCTTGAGAAGAGGCTTTGTTTTTCAAGATTCAAGGTGTTTTTTGGTTCACCTCAAGGAGATCTTTGATTTGTGTCCACTTTCACCAGATTTGGAAATGGTCAAAGTTTTAACTACTAACACTGTAATGACATCCCTGCTTTAACAAAACTTTGACCATCCGTATCTTGAGAAGACAGGCTCCTTTTTTCAAGATTCAACATGTTTTTAGGTTCATCTCAAAGAGATCTTCGATTTGAGACCACTTTCACTAGATTTGGAAACAGTTAAACTTTTATCTATGAACACTGTACTAACTTCTTTGATTTGACCAAACTTTGACCATCCGTATCTTGAGAAGAAAGGTTGAGTTTTTAAAGATTCAAGGTGTTTTTAGGTTCATCTCGATGAGATCTTCTATTCAAGACCACTTTCACCAAATTTGGAAATAGTCAAATTTTTAGCTACGAACACTATACTCACTTCCTTGCTTTTACCAAACTTTAACGGTTCGTATCTTGAGAAGAGAGGCTCTATTTTTCAAGAATCAAAGTGTTTTTTGGTTCATCTAGATGAGATCTTCGATTTGAGACCACTTTCACCAGATTTGGAAATGGTCAAACTTTTAGCTATTAACACTGTACTAACTTCCTTGCTATGACCAAACTTTGATCGTCAGTATCTTGAGAAGAGAGGGTCCATTTTTTAAGATTTAAGATGTTTTTTGGTTCATGTCGATGAGATCTTCAATTTGAAACCACTTTTACCAAATTTGGAAATGGTCAAATTTTTAGCTACGAAAACTATGTTGACTTTCTTGCTTTGACCAAACTTTGACCGTCTGTATCTTGAAAAGAGAGGCTCCATTTTTCAAGATTCAAGGTATTTTTATGCTTATCTGGATGAGTTCTTTGATTTGAGACCACTTTTACTAGATTTGAAAATGGTCAAATTTTTAGCTACAAACACTGTACTAACTTCCTCCATTTGACCAAACTTTGACCGTCTGTATCTTGAGAAGAGAGCCTCCATTTTTCAAGATTCAAGGTGTTTTTAAGTTCATCTCAACAAGATCTTCATTTTGAAACCACTTTCAACAAATTTCAAAATGGTCAAATTTTTAGCTATAAACACTGTACTGACTTCCTTGCTTTGACCAAACATTTATAGTCTGTATCTTAAGAAGAGAGGCTCAATTTTTCAAGATTCAATGTGTTTTTAGGTTCATCTTGATGAGATCTTTGATTTGAAACCACTTTCACTAGAGTTGGAAATGGTCAATGTTTTAGCCACGAACATTGTACTGACTTCCTTGCTTTGAGCAAACTTTGATCGTCCGTATCTTGAGAAGAGAGGGTCCATTTTTCAAGATTCAAGTTTTTTTAAGGTTCATCTCGATGAGATCTTCAATTTAAGACCACTTTCCCTCGGTTTGGAAATGGTCAAACTTTTCACTCCAAACACTGTACTGACTTCCTTACTTTGACCAAACTTTGACTTTCTATATCTTGAGAAGAGAGGCTCTATTTTTAAAGATTCAATGTTTTTTTAGGTTCATCTCGACAACATCTTTGATTTGAGACCAATTTCACCAGATTTGGAAATGTTTAAACTTTTAGTATGAACAATGTACTGACTTCATTGCTTTGACCAAACTTTGACCATCCTTATCTTGAGAAGAGAGGCTCCATTTTTCAAGATTCAAGATGTTTTTTGGTTCATCTCGATGAGATCTTCAATTTGAGACCAATTTCACCAGATTTAGAAATGGTTAAATTTTTTGATACGGACACTTTACTGACTTCCTTGCTTTGACCAAACTTTGACGATCTGTATCTTGAGAAGAGAGGCTCCATTTTTAAGCATTCAAGGTGTTTTTAGGTTCATCTCAAGGATATTTTTGATTTGAGACCACTTTCACCAGATTTGGAAATGGTCAAACTTTTAGCTACGAACACTGTACTAAATTCTTTCCTTTGACCAAACTTTGACCATCTGTATCTTGAGAAGAGAGGCTCCATTTTTCAAGAATCATTGTATATTTAGGTTCATGTTGACAAGATCTTCAATTTGAGACCACTTTCTCCAGATTTGAAAACTGTCAAACTTTTAGCTACGAACACTTTATTGACCTCCTTGCTTTGACCAAACATTGACCATTTGTATCATGAGAAGAGACACTCTATTTTTAAAGATTGAAGATGTTTTTAGGTTGAATCTCGATGAGATCTTTTATTTGAGACTAGTTTGACTAGATTTGGATACGGTCAAAACTTTTCTCTATGAACACTATGCCGACTTCCTTGCTTTGACCATCCATATCTTGAGAAGAGAGGCTCCATTTTTTAAGATTCAAGGTGTTTTTTGGTTCATTTCGATGAGATCTTTGATTTGAGACCACTTTCATGAGATTTGGAAAGCTAAGAACACTATACTGACTTCCTTGCTTTGACCAAACTTTGATCGTCCTTATCTTGAGAAGAGAGGCTCCATTTTTCAAGATTCAAGGTGTTTTTAGGTTCATCTCGACAAGATCTTCGATTTGAGACCACCTTCACCAGATTTTAAAATGGTAAATTTTTTAGCTACAAACACTATACCGACTTCCTTGCTTTAACAAAACTTTGACCGTCCGTATCTTGAAAAGAGAGGCTCCATTTTTTAAGATTCAATGTCTTTTTAGGTTCATCTCGATGAGAACTTCGATTTGAGACCAGTTTCATTAGATTTGGAAATGATCAAACTTTTAACTATGAACATTGTACTGACCTCCTTGCTCTGACCAAACTTTGACCATCTGTATCTTGAGAAGAGAGGCTCTATTTTTCAAGATTCAATATCTTTTTAGGTTCATCTCGATGAGATCTTTGATTTGAGACCACTTTCACCAGATTTGGAAATGGTCAAACTTATAGTTACGAACATAGTATTAACTTTCTTGCTTTGACCAAACTTTGATCTTCCATATCTTGAGAAGAAAAGCTCCATTTTTCAATATTCAAGGTGTTTTTTGGTTCATCTCGACGAGATCTTCGATTTGAGACCACTTTCACCAAATTTGGAAATTGTAAAATTTTTAGCTACGAACATTGTATTGACTTCCTTTGTTTGACTAAACTTTGACTGTCTCTATCTTGAGAAGAGATGCTCCATTTTTTAAGATTCAAGGTGTTTTTAGGTTGAGCTCGATGAGATCGTCAATTTGATACCACTTTCACTAGATCTTGAAATGGTCAAATTTTTAGCTATGAACACTGTACTGTATTCATTGCTTTGACAAAACTTTGACCGTCTTTATGTTGAGAAAAGAGGTTCTATTTTTCAAGTTTCAAGTTGTTTTTTAGTTCATCTCGACGAGATCTTCAATTTGAGACAACTTTCACTAGATTTGGAAACAGTCAAACTTTTAGCTATGAACACTATACTGACTTCCTTGCTTTGACAAAACTTTCATCGTCTCTATTTTGAGAAGAGAGACTCCCTTTTTCAATATTCAAGATGTTTTTTGGTTCATCTTGATGATATCTTTGATTTATGACCACTTTCACCAGATTTGGAAATGGTCAATTTTTTAGCTAAGAACACTGTACTTACTAACTTCCTTGCTTTGACCAAACTTTGAGCATCCATATCTTGAGAAGAGAGGCTTGATTTTTAAAGATTCAAGGTTTTTTTAGGTTCATCTCGATGGGATCCTTGATTTGAGACCACTTTCACCAAATTTGGAAAAGGTAAAACTTTTAGCTATGAACAATGTATTGACTTGGTTTGACCAAACTTTGACCATCTATATCTTGAGAAGAGAGGCTCCATTTTTCAAGATTCAAGGTGTTTCTTGGTTCATCTTGACGACATCTTTTATTTGAGACCACTTTCACCAAATTTAAAAATGGTCAAACTTTTAGCTATGAACAATGTATTGGCTTCCTTGCTTTGACCAAACTTTGACCGTTCGTATCTTGAGAAGAGAGGCTCCATTTTTCAAGATACAATGTGTTTTGAGGTTCATCTCGATGAGATCTTTGATTTAAAATAACTTTCACTAGATTTGGAAATAGTCAAGCTTTTAGCTATGACCATTATACTGACTTCCTTGCTTTGACCAAACTTTGACTATCCATATCTTGAGAAGAGAGGCTCCATTTTTCAAGATTCAAAGTGTTTTTTGGTTCATCTCGATGAGTTGTTTGATTTGAGACCACTTTCACCAGATTTGGAAATGGTCAAATTTTTAGCTACGAACATTGTACTAACTTCCTTGCTTTGATGAAACTTTGACCATTCATATCTTGAGAAGAGAGGCTTCATTTTTCAAGATTCAAGGTCTTTTTAGGTTTATCTCGATGAGATCTTCAATTTGAGACCACTTTCACCAGATTTGGAAACGGTCAAATTTTTAGCTACGAACACTATAATGACTTCCTTGCTTTGACCAAACTTTGACCATCCGTATCTTGAGAATAGAGGCTCCATTTTTCAAGATTCATGGTGTTTTTAGATTCAGCTCGATGAGATCTTTGATTTGAGACCACTTTCAGGAGATTTGGAAATGGTCAAATTTTTAGCAAGGAACATTGTACTATGTTCCTTGCATTGATCAAACTTTGATCATCTGTATCTTGAGAAGAGTGGCTCCATTTTTTAATATTCAAGGTGTTTTTAGGTTGATCTTAATGAGATCTTTGATTTGAGAACACTTTCAAAATATTTTGTGATGCAAGAGCATCTCAGGTCCTTGGCAATCCTATGTCACCAAAAACATATTTGAGTTTGTTTATGTTGCTGGGTTTTTGCTTTGACCAAGCTGGTTCGGTGTTACTCAATTTTCTTTGTACGCCAGTGTTGGTTAGTTATCTCTTTAGCGGTCAGACAAATTTCTTGGCACTCGGTGATGCTTGTTTGGCACTGGGTTGGCTTTACTTACTGATGGGTTTCTTTTGAGTTTCTGTTGAGGCTAACTTGTGCATTGATTATGAGTCATGGATTTAATGTTGGTATACATCATTGGGAAGCGTGTGGTCAGAGATCTAATTTTTCCTTCTATTGATTGAACACTTTTGATGGAGGAGCATGCTGGGTGTAAGAGCAATCTTGCATCACCCAAAAATATTTCTGTCTGCTTTTCAATAAGGGCTATCTTGTGCAAAGCTGCTATTTATGGATACTTACTATTTTTAGTAAGTTGGTTATATGATCTCAAAATGTTTTGATTTCAGAGTTGGAGGTTCATCCTAGTCATTTCAGCCTACTAGTTGAGTTTCATTGCCACATCATCAGTATTGGTGAAGTTATTGAGGTTTTTGGGTATGAAATATTTCAGGTCAATTTTGAAGGCCTTAGAGGCTCCGGATCGCGATCAACCCTCAGCTGATTGGCACTAGCGCATATTACACATTGTAGATCTCATCATGGCATTTCTAAAAAGTTTTTACAATACAAAAATGGAGCTACGGTTAAAAATTTATGGTCTCCAGAAGTTGGGTTACCTAAAATTATATTTTGTATTTCTTTTGAGCCGACCCTATTGTAATAATTGTGTAAAATAAATAATTCTATGTTTTGTCGGCCTAAAGGGCTAAATTTCTGGAACCTTCTCGGGTAGTGGAAATTGCGTATATAAGAAAGGTCTGTAGTGTTGTCTTAGGCAGTATGGAGTAGTTTTGGGTATTAATTTGAGGCTTTGTCCTACAGAATATTGTAACGGAATGCCTATGTGGCTTTGCATATTGTAATTTTGAAAGTTTGTAATTCCACATTTGTGAAGATAATAAGAAGTCAATTTTCTATTCTTGCATATTGTTGTTGTTTATCTATTTCTATTATGTGTTTGTGGTATTAAAGGGAGCACAATTCATCAAGTGGTATCAGAGTAGGAGTTCTTGAGTGTGTAAACAGATCACCGATTGTGAGGTAGTTTACACCAGGACCACGGGTTAGGGTTTCTATGTAAACAGATCACCGACTATGAGGTAGTTTGAACTGGGACTGTGGTTAAGGTTTCAGCACACATCATGAAAATGCCTCCATGAAGGGAATGTGAGGGAAGAGCTGGTGTTGTAACACCTAAGGTTAGAGCGCTCCAGAGACAAGTGCGAGCATTGCAAGAGGAGATTCACAGAGGAATGAATCTTAATGTCAGAGATGAAAGTGAGGATGAAGCCGAAGAAGAAGATCAAGAAGTAGAAGTTGAAGTTGTGAACTAGGAGGAAGAAAGACTTTTTCAAGCCATCTCAAAGATTGAGAAAAGACCTAAGATTAAGGTTTTGACATTTTCTAAAAAACTTAACCCAGAGGAATTGATCGACTGGATCAATGAATGTGAAGAATATTTTGAGTATGAAGATATTGAAGATCCTGATAGGGTCAAGTTTGCTAAGGCCAGAATGAAGGGTCATGCAAAGATCTAGTGGTGGGAGATCCAATTAAAGTGAAATCGAAGAGGAAAGGATAAAATCATAAGATGGGATCGAATGGTGGATAAATTGAAGTGACAGTTCATCCCTGTTGATTATGAGCTTGACCTACTAAGAAAAATGCAAAGTTTGAAGCAAGCAGGAAGATCTGTTCAGGAGTATACAGAGGATTTCTATCGAATCCTCATCAGAATAGGACATGCAAAAGCTGATAAGGAGAAAGTTACCCATTACCTTAATGGGTAGAGGCTGAGCATTCAAGAGGAGTTGAATCTAGTTCGAATGAGCAGTATTGAAGAGGTATATCAGTTTTCCCTAAAAGTAGAGGAAAAGCTTAACAAGAAGTTTGAGAGAAAACAAAGTAGAAGAGGTTGTGATGGAAGATCTGGTGAATGTTTATGTGGAGATCAAAATGAAGATCCAAAAAAGCAAGATGAGGCTAGTAATAGTTAGAATCAGAGAGGAGATAATTTCAAGCATTTCCATGATCAAAACAATAGAGATCAGAGAGGAAGAGGAAGAGGACAAGGTTTAGGAAGAGGAGGCTTCTGTGGAACATGTTTTCACTATGGAGAAGAAGGTCATAGGGCATTTGAATGTCCTCAATGCCAAGGAAGGACAGATAGGAGAAATGAAGGCCAGGTTAGAGTTGCACATGTAGATGAAGATACCAAATCGTCAAATTTTGAAGATGCTGAAAGAGGAGAAACGTTGATCAATAGAAGAGTCTTGTTGAGTGGTGAGAATGAACCTGAGCAAAGGAGGAGCCTGTTTTGTACCAGGTGAAAGTGTGAGGGTAGGTATTGTGATGTGATTATTGATAGTGACAGTACTGATAATTTGGTGTCAAAAGAGATGGTGACAAAGTTGAAGCTCAAAAGGTAGAAACATCCACATCCATATCGGGTTGCCTAGGTCTAGGATGACCACAAGGTCATGGTCAATGAACAGTGCCTAGTGAAGTTCAAGATTGGCAGGTACCATGATGAGGTACTATGTGATATCATATCTATGGATGCATGTCATATGTTGTTGGGTAGACCTTGGCAATTTGACAAATGTGTTGTACACGATGGTCATGCGAATACCTATTCTTTGACAAAGGATGGAGTACGACATAAGCTAAAACCATTGAAGGAGACAGAAGAAAAGGTATGTGGTAATGCAAGAGTAACTTTTGTTGATAGAGAAAATTTCTTAGATGGTATGTGGTATGAGCATATGTGTTTTACCTTAATTCCAAAAGTTGTGAAAGAGGAAGTAGAAGATGTAATTGTAGAAGTTGCAGAATTATTGAATGAGTTTCAGGATATTGTATCCGATAATGTGCCTGATGGATTACCACCAGTAAGAAAGATCAGTCATCAGATGGACTTGATTCTAGGACCCAGTTTGTCAAATAAGGTAGCACATAATGACACTAGCAAAAAGTGAAGAGTTGAAGATAGATTTGAAGTTTAGTTCATCCCATCATGCACAAATTGTATATGGAAGTAGTCCCATAAATGCATCTGAGTTGAGAAAGATAGATAAAGGAAAAATAAGTAGTGCTGAAGCTGAAGATTTTGCAGAACATTTGAAGAATATCCATGAGGAGGTGAGAAAGCACATTACCAAAATGAATGCGTAGTATAAGGCTAAGGCAGATGAGAAAAGGAGACATAAGCAATTTCAGGTTGGAGATGAAGTCATGGTTCACTTGCGGAAGGAGTGATTTCTGGTTGGTACATATAACAAGTTGAAAATGAAGAAGTTTGGCCCATGTAAGATACTAAAGAAGCATGATTCTAGAAATGCCTTTGAGGTTGAGTTACCTACTAAGCTAAATATTTCACTAGTATTTAATGTTTCAGATCTGATAGAGTATCATGAAGGAGGTGTTGAAGATGAGGTTATAGCAGCACAGTGGAGTATTCCAGCAACTAGTTTAGATATCAAGGAGATTGAAGACATACTAGATAGTCATTTTGGTAGAAGCACAATGAACAAGACATATGAAGAGTATTTGGTCAAATGGAAAGGATGACCTATTGAAGATTCATCATGGCTAGCAAAGGAGGAGGTTAACCGTCTTGGTTTTCTTCTGCACACCTGAGTCATGACAAAGTCACTTCTCAAATTACCCTAGGTGTTTGATGCAGGAGCATCTTGGGTTTAAGAGAAATCTTGCATCACCCAAAAATATTTTTATTTTCTTTTCAATAAGGGCTATCTTGTGGAAAGCTGCTATTTATGGAAACTTACTATTTTTAGTAAGTTGGTCATATGATCTCAGAATGTTTTGATTTCATAGTTGGAGGTTCATCCTATTCATTTCAGTCTACCAGTTGAGTTTCATAGTGACATCATTAGTATTGGTGAGGTTATTGAGGTTTTTGGGTATGAGATCTTTCAGGTCAATTTTGAAGGCCTTAGAGGCTTTGGTTCATGATCGACCCTCGACTGACTGGTGCTAGTGCATGTCATGCACTGTAGATCTCATCATGGCATTTCTGAAAAGTGGTACAATAGAAAAAAAGAGCTACGGTTAAAAAGTTATGGCCTCTGAAATTTGGGTTACCTAAAATCATATTTTGTATTTCTTTTGAGTCGACCCTATTGTAATAATTGTGAAAAATAAATAATTCTATGTTTTGTCAACCTAAAGGATTAAATTTCTAGAACCTTCTCAGGCAGTGAAAATTGCCTATACAAGAAAGGTCTGTAGTGTTGTCTTAGGCAGTTTGGAGTAGTTCTAGGTAGTAGATCTGGGTATTGATTCGAGGTTTTGTCCTACAAAATATTGTAAGGGAATGCCCATGTGGCTTTTCATATTGTAATTTTGAAAGTTTGTAATTTCACATTTGTAGAGATAATAAGAAGCCAATTTTATGTTCTTGCATATTGTTGTTGTTTCTCTATTTCTGTTATGTTTTTGTGGTATTAAGGGGAGCACCTTTCATCAAATTTTGTATTTCATTGTAATAGCTAGTCAAAACTAGGAAGCCCTTACAACCCAACATGTATGAATCAATTTGAAGTAAATATATGAATGATCCTGCATTTTCTCTCTCCCACTATGTTTTTGTTTCTTCCCCATGTTTTTGAGAAAACTGGTTCAGGTTAGGGTGTGCCATGTCTTGGCCCCTCCTGCCCTCTCTTGCATCAGGTGGTATCAGAGTGAGGTGAGATTTGGATTTAGGTTTGTGAATATAGATTTGAAGGTTCCTTCTTGTGAAGCCCTAGTTGAATTGTTGTGGGGTAGAAGATTGCGATCTGACTTGTAGTTGAAGAGGGTTTTCAAGATGGTTCATGGGAGGTGGGATGCAGATCCAAGATTAGTAGACATGTTGAGAGAAATTGCTGCTAGATTGGAAGATGTTGAAACAGCTCAGAGAAGAGGAAGACATCTTGAAGATGTTAGTGATTATGAAGTTGAGGTAGAACAAGGTGATATAAGGTGATGTAGAACCTACACCTGTGATGGATCAGGGTGAGGAAAGATTCTTGAAGGCTTTGACAAGTTTGAAGTCTACACCACACTTTAATCCTCCTGAGTATGGTGGAAATTTAGATTCTGATGAATTGGTGGATTGGATCACAGAGATGGAAAAATATTTTGAGTATGAAAATGTACCTAAAGAAAAGAAAGTGAAAATTGCAAGCACAAATTTGAAAAGTCATGCATCCTTGTTGTGGGAACATCTGCAGCTAGACAAAAAGAGGAAAAGCAAAGACAAAATCAAGGTATGGAATAAAATGGTGAATAAATTGAAAGGAAAGTTCTTACCTTGTGATTATCAGATTAACCTAGCTAGGCAAATGAAAAGTTTGAGGTAGAAAGATAGCTCAGTAAAGGATTATACTAAGGAATTCTATATATTAGATATCAGATCTGGGCATGATGAAGATGATGTGGAAAGAATTGCTAGATACCTGAATGGTTTGAGAGCTTCCATCCAAGAAGAAATCAGTTTGGTCAAATTGGAGAACATTGAAGAGGCTTATCAATTTGCATTGAAAGTTGAGGAGAAATTGAATAAGAGACATCGGCAAAGACAAAGAGGAAGAGGTGGTAGATTCCCTAGATGAAGAGGTAGATCTTATGGTGAAAATAGTAGATCTGAACCAAAAAAGATATCTCTGGATAAAGGCAAGACCAAGTGGAAAGGTGAAAGTTCATCTAGAGGAAGAGGTAGTAACTACCGAGGTGGTTATAACAGAGAAAGTTTTTGAGGAACTTGTTACAATTATGGAGAAGAAGGGCATAGATCATTTGAGTGTACACATGCAAGTAAGAAGGCTAGTAACAATTAGAATGCTTTGGTGTAAGAAGAGTCACCAAATGAACCTGAGAAGGAAAATAACTTGATGGTAAGAAGAGCACTTTGGAATGAAGGTAAAAAAGAAGATCCAGTAAGGAAAAGTTTGTTCAAGACCAGATGTAGAGTTTCTAACAAATTTTGGAAGGTAATCATTGATAGTGGTAGCTCAGAAAATCTGGTATCTGAAGAGATGGTCACAAAGTTGCAATTAGAAAGGTTGAAACATTCGAAGCCCTATTAGATTTCATGGATCAAAGATGAGCATACACTCCTGGTAAGTGAACAATGTTAGGTGAATTTGAAGATTGAAAAGTACTATGATAAGGTGTTATGTGATATCATGCTTATGGATTGTTGTCATATTTTATTGGGTAGACCTTGGCAATATGATAGACATACTATATATGATGGGAGATTGCATAAGTATACTATTTTGGCTAATGGAAAGAGACAAATCTTGTTACCTTTGATGGAAGAACCTATGAGTAATGTTTGCACATTTGTGAAAGTTTTCTTGATGGAAGGAAGAAATTTTGTTAAGGATTTAAAGAGAAATGATGTATATTTTGTTGTGATTCCTAACAAACCGAGTAAGAAAATAGAGGATAATGTCCTTGAGGAGATTAATAAGTTGCTCACTGAGTATAGTGAAATAATTTTTGATAATGTACCTGATGGTTTGCCACTGAAAAGAAGCATTTATCATTGCATGGATCTAATCCTTGGAGCTAGTTTACCAAATAAGGCACCTCATTGGTTAACACCTACCAAGAATTAAGAATTGATCCGATAGATTCAAGAGTTACTGGAGAAAATTTTTATCAGAGAAAGTTTGAGTCCTTGTGCAGTACCTATGGTATTGGCACCTAAGAAGAATGGAGAATGGTGAATGTGTACTGATTCTAGAGAAATCAACAAGATAATAGAGAAGTATAGGTTTCCTATACTGAGAATGGATGATATAATGGATAGTTTGACTAGAGCAAAGTATTTTATCAAGATTGATTTGAAAAGTGGGTATCATTAGATCAAAATCAGAAAAGTGGGTATTTTACCAATGTTGAATTGAAGACTACTTTCAAGACAAAACAAGGTTTGTATGAGTTGTTGGTTATGCCTTTTGGTTTAACTAATGCACCGAGTACTTTTATGAGGTTGATGAATGAATTTTTGAAAAAATTCTTGGGTAAGTTTGTGATTGTATATCTTGATGATATTTTGATATTCAGTAAGACTAGAGAAGAAAATTTGTTGCATGTTAAACAAGTTTTTCATACATTGAAAGAAGAAAAGTTGTCGATAAATCTAAAAAAGTGTTCATTCGTGAAAGAGGAGATTGTGTATTTGGGATTTGTGATTTTAGCTGATGGTTTGAAAATGGATCCTGAAAAGGTTGAAGCTATTTTGAATTGGCCTACACCTGTGAATGCTAGTGAGGTAAGATCTTTTCTTTAAGGAAATTATTAGATTGCATGGATTACCAAGGAGTATTATATCTGACTGAGACAGTAAATTTGTTGGATACTTTTGGAAGACTCTTTGAAGAAAGTTAGGTACCGAGTTGAAATCTAGTTCTACATTTCACCCACAAACCGATGGACAGACAGAAGTTGTGAATAGAAGTTTGGGAAATATTTTGAGATGTTTAGTTGGATACACACCAAGTAATTGGGATTATGTGTTGGCACAAGTAGAGTTTGCATACAATAATTCAGTGAATAGAAGTATTGGAAAAACACCATTTGAGATTGTAAATGGCATACAACCGAGAGGTATATCTGAGTTGAGAGACATTGATGATGAAAGAAAGAGAAGTGTTGAAGGAGAAAAATTTGCTGAGTATATGAAGACATTGCATGAAGATGTGAAGCTTAAACTAGAAAAGAGTAATCAGAAATACAAAGACAGAGCTGATAGATCAAGAAGACATAAGTCTTTTGATATTGGTGATGAAGTGATGGTTTATTTGAAGAAAGGAATATTTTCTGTTGGAACATATGGGAAGCTGAAGATGAAGAAGTTTGGACCTTGCAAGATTTTAAGAAAATTTGATAGTGGAAATGCATATGAGGTTGAGTTACCTGATGACATGGATATATCACCTATTTTCAACATTATTGATTTGTATGAGTTTCATGAACCTGAAGAAGACATGACAGTACCGATGGAATATCTTAAGAAATAGAATGAAGAAGTTGAGCACATTTTGGAACACAAAATTGGAAGAACTACAAGAGGAAAATAGTATATGGAATATCTGGTAAAGTGGAAGAATAGACTGATTGAAGAAAATTCATGGATTTCACAGTTTGAGTTGGATGTAGCTCAGATCATACATACTAAATGATTTAGAGAGTTATTTTCAAATAACCCCAGGTGCCTGATGTAGGAGCATCTTGGGTCTTTGATAATCTTGTGTCACCAAAAACATATTTGAGTTTGTTTGTGTTTCTTAGTTCCTGCTTTGACTAAGTTGGTTTGGTGTTGCTTGGTTTCCTTTATTTGCCAGTATTGGTTAGTTATCTCTTTAGCACTCTATGAATTTTCTTAGCACTCAGTGATCCTTATCTAGTGCTTGGTTGGCTTTGCTTACTGACAGGTTTCTTTTGACTTTCTATTGAGGCCGACTTGTGCATTGATTATGGGTCGTAGATTTAATGCTGATATCCATCATTGAAAAGTGTATGGTCCTAGATCTTACCATTCCTTTCATTGATTGTGGATCTAAAGGCTGACTCAGTTCGGTAGCCTCTTGTATAATGTAGTTGTTTGGTTAGAGTTTAGGAGTCAATTTTGATAAAAAGATAGAAAATAGAAGATTGAGATTATCGACAGATCCTCGCATGATTGAGGACATGTATATTTCATTATAATATCTAAACAAAATTAAGAAGGCCTTATAGCCTGGCATGTATGAATCAATTTGAAGTAAATATATGAATGATCATGCATTTTCTCTCTCCCACTATGTTGTTATTGCTTCCGCGTGTTGTTGAGGAAGGTGGTTCAGGTTAGGGTGCACCATTTCTTCGCCCCTCCTCCCCTTTGTTGCATCATTTGGAAATGGTCAAACTTTTAGCTACGAACATTGTACTAACTTCCTTTCTTTGACCAAACTTTTACCGTCCGTATCTTAAGAAGAGAGGCTCCATTTTTTAAGATTCAAGGTGTTTTTTGGTTCATCTCGATGAGATCTTTGATTTGAGACCACTTTCACCAGATTTGGAAACAATCAAATTTTTAGCTATGAACATTGTACTGAACTCCTTGCTTTGACCAAACCTTGACCATCTGTATCTTGAGAAGGGAGGTTCTATTTTTCAAGATTAAAGGTGTTTTTTAGTTCATCTCAACAAGATCTTTTATTTGAGATCACATTCACCAGATTTTGAAATGGTCAAATTTATAGCTATGAAAACTTTACTGACTCCCTTACTTTGACCATCCGTATCTTGAGAAGAGAGGCTCCATTTTTAACATTCAAGATATTTTTAGCTTCATCTCAATGAGATCTTCAGTTTGAGACCACTTTCACTAGATTTGGAAATGGTCAAATTTTTAGCTAGAATCACTGTACTGACTTCCTTGCTTTAACCAAACTTTGGCCGTCCGTATCTTGATAAGAGAGGCTCCATTTTTCAAGATTCTAAGTTTTTCTAGGTTCATCTTCACAAGATCTTTGATTTGAGACCACATTCACCAGATTTGGAAATGGTCAAACTTTTAGCTATGAATAGTCTACTGACTTCCTTTCTTTGACCAAAATTTGACCGTCTGTATCTTGAGAAGAGAGACTCCATTTTTCAAGATTCAAGGTGTTTTTTGGTTCATCTCGAAAAGATCTTTGATTTGAGACCACTTTCACTAGATTTAGAAATGGATAAATTTTTAGCTACGAACACTATACCGACTTCCTTGTGTGTGTGTAAAAATTGTACCTAATCTATAAACACAAAACTTCAGTAAAACATTAGAGGTTAGATATAATCAAATCATGCAAAATTGAAATCTATCTAACCAAGCAATTTACTACCTTCTAGTAGGTGTGAGATTAATGTTCTCAGATTGTTATTGAGATCAGTGACCTAGATGACACCTAAATGAAGGATTTAAGTGCAATTGATCTAGATATGAAATATGAATGCAATTAATCTATATTTTTGAATTTTCTATGCAATAAGAATGATAAACCGATATCAAATCCATGCTAATATGAAAATTGATATGCTAAAATGATCTAACAATGATATGAAAAAGAATCTAAATGAATGTAAAAAAAAAAGACAAATTGATCTCACAATAGCCTTGATTCGCAATAAGCTTTGATTCTCCAAATTCCAATTCTTCAAAATAGTTGTGCAATTCATAGATGACTTTGGCAAAGTAAGCTTGCAAAATTATGAGATGAATTATGAAGAGCTGAGCCTTGTTTTTATAGAAATCTAAGGCTTTAGAGGTGCATGGATAAAAGCCATAAATCACTCAAATAACTCAGGTTGATTTTTGAGTTATTTGATAATAATAGATAATTAAGTCACAAAAACATGCAAAAGCTAAGCTTTAACTCAAAATAGAGTTTAGCTTTAATTGATAATTGATAGTTGTCTGTTTTTATGATTGTGCATGTTTTATTTATGAATTAATTTAATAATAAAGTGATTTATTTCCAACTTAACTGCTTTTAAAAATAAAATAATTGATTTATGGGTTAATCAATTATTTAATCAAACTTTTTATTAAAAACTATATTATTAAATAATGACAACTTGTTTTAATCAATTAAATAAGAATTTAATCAATTATTCATAGGATATTGGATTTATTGTCAAAATTAAATAATATAATTAATAATAGATAGAATTAAATTTAATTAAATAATTAAGTGGCAAATATTAAATCTAATTAATTAAATATGAAAATATTCAATTAATCAAACTTAGGATAAATGTGATTTATCGCCAAATAATCATTAAATTAAAGATAATTAAGATAATTTAAGAATATTGTTAGGAATATTCCTCGATGCAGAATTTAAGATAATCAATTATGATTCGATGATGTTTAGATGTGCCTTAGGTTAGGACTTCGATGTTGATTTCATTCAATTTGTAGATGTAGGAGATTAATGAACTTATAGCCCATTTTTGGGGTATTACATTTTGCCCCTCTTTGAATTACTGTGCGAAGAATAGTGGTTCAAAGATAGTCTGTGTTTGATAAAGATATGAAACTGATATTTGAAATTGATAATTGATATGAGACAGAAGCTGATTGATATTAAATTGATATGGAGATAATAGGTCCTGAATGACAAAAGATAATGTTCACTGTAGCAGCAAATGAACCTACGATTGCGAAAAAGTGTCAAAACGCCTGATCCCAAACCTTAGGATTGCAAAGAAGTGAGTGACCCATTTTAGACTCGATTGTCTTGGTAGAACTAGCAGGTATCACATCCGAACCCTTCAGTTGTCGAAGAACCAAGGAAAGAACACTATGATCTGATGGTTGCAAAAACTGATACAATTTACAAGATTAGGAGAATACCAAATTGATATGGATCTTGATGAATCTGATATGCCCCAAGTGATGATAGATTTGCCCTGAGCGATGAGGTCTTTTGATGAATTAGTAACTAGACGTGATTGTTTGTCTTGATCACTGATGAAAGATATTGATAGAAATTGATTTACAGACTTTGAATGATGTGCAATACCATGCCCCCTTCGGGATTAAAATTGAAATCTGACAAGAAAAGTTAGCGTTGATAGTTTAGAAGCATGTTAATTGATTTGAGAAGTGGTTAAACATGTTCGAGAATGCATTCTGCATCGTTTGGAGGTCCTAGAGACCAAGTTTGACTAGGTTAAACCATGAGTTGACCATAGTTGACCAAGTTGGAATTTTGATAGTTTGATGTAAGATAATCAGTTAAGTTGAATGCTGGATTTCTACTATGATTGAAGGTTGATTATGCAAGTAGTTAATAATATGAATGATCTCAGATTTGAATTTTGATCCTGAAAAAGGATTCTACTTGCTACTTCATTGGAGGAACCTTCGTGTGAGATTAGCTCTTGTTAGACTTGAAGATGTGATTTGAAGAATCATTTAAGCATTGAAGTTCGTTTAGTCATTGTGAGATCATGCGATGAAAAATATAAAGAGACATGCAAAAAGAAATGCAACCTAAGACCTAGGACCTACTCACTGATCATATGTCGATTTGTTATCATCATTGAACTTTTAGGTAACCGGATAAATCAATACAATGCCAACTAGTTATGAAACCATAGACATATGAATATTGATTTCTATGCGCAAGAATCAATACAACCCCCACTTGTCAAACAACCATGGACATATGAATATTGATTTTATTTTCAGAATGTCGGATTAGATATAAACACCAAGGCACAAATGCTAGGATGACCTGAATATCATGTCCATTTTGATATAGAAATTTGTATAAGCATCAAAACATAAACATCATGATGACCTAAATATGCCTTGCATTGTAAACACATCAAACAGTCAAGAGATCATTCTAGATCCACTGTGAATTACCCGTAATGACCCTTCATCGTTCACATCCTTAGGCAAGATCGCGTTCCACAGTAGGAGAAAGAACTTACTCAAAAAGACAATAGTTAGATCAAACTTCCTTGAATTGTCTGGGTATCAATGGTCGAGGTACACATGGCCATCCAATTCAAGATAGAGGCTTTTATAGTCAGACACCATTTCAATCCAGAATTTCCAAAGATGTTAGATTTTCACATACAAGCAGAAGACAAAGAAAAGATTATGCCCCCAGTCATCACTCTCTAAATCCTATAAAGGACATCATCGAAGAGCTCGAAGGGACACAATATGCAAAAATCTCAATGCGAATCAGTAAGCATACAAGGAGATAAAAGCATGTAAAAAGCATAGATTGTTTTCAATTTGTTTGGATGTTTGATTGCATTGTTGTAGATGTAAAATCCTTTCTGGAGACAAGACTGGCTGACTGACTCACATGAAGCTTCAAAGGACTCTGACTAGATATGATTCATCTAAGATACATGGGAGACCATAAGATATGACATTGATTGCCCCCAAGTGTTAAACATTGATAGGATATAGACGCTTGAGCCAATTGGTGTACAGACTGACTTATTGAAAACTGGAAATGTTGAAACAAACCGGGAGATATGTACAAACTAAAGCAAGACTGAAAGCTGGGAAAGACCAAGATTGTGCTGATAGATGGAGCGTTTTGAACAAGTGGCGCCCGTTTGCTAGGTTTTCACCATCTTGGCAGAGATTCTATTTTTGCTACCAAGGCGCCTGTTTCTAGGTTTTCACCAAGGCACTTTTTTTTCTTTTTTCTTTTTTGTATTTTTTTTGTATTTTTCAATTTTTTTTTGAATTTTTGAATTTTTTTTATTTTTTTTGATTTTTTTGTGAATCATCAAGGCACCTATTGCTAGGTTTTCACCAAGATGTTCATTTTTTCAGAACTTTTTCTGATTTTTATAATTTTTTCAAGATATTTAACCATAGACTGAATGCCTTAGGCATAGAATTTCTTCAGATGGAGAACATTGATTGGTTCTCAGAGCTATTCTCCTTCAGTCATTGAGAGTTGATAGGCACCAGAGCCAAAAGTAGCAGTGATGACAAAGGGACCCAACCAGGTGGGTTCGAACTTCCCCTTGCATTCTCGATGGGATTGATTTTTAGGATTTTCTCTCAAGACTAGATCGCCAACCTGAAATTCTCTGTCTGACTTTCTTATTGTAGCCTCTAGACATTCTTTTCTGATACACTCTGAGATGATCATATGCTGATTGTTTGCGCTCATCTAGTAGTTCAAGTTCTTGCAACCTAGACACTCTGTAGTCATCGTTGGTGACAAGTCCATGCATTCTGATTCTGAGTGATGAGATTTCAACCTCAATAGGCAGTACTGCTTCAGACCCATAAAATAAAGTAAAAGGTGTAGCCCTAGTAGGCATTCTGATACTTATTCTGATACTTGTTCTAATACTTGTTCTGATACTTATTCTGATATGTGTTCTGATACTAGTTCTAATATTAGTTCTGATACTAGTTCTGATACTTGTTCTGATACTAGTTCTGATATTTGTTCTGATACTAGTTCTAATACTAATTCTGATATTGATTATGATAATTGTTTTGATACTGGTTCTGATACTGATTCTGATACTGATTCTGATAATGATTCTGATACTTGTTCTGATACTAGTTCTGATACTTATTCTGATACTTGGTATACTTGATAGCATCTTTTTTCATTGCAAACTCCCAAGTAAGATCATATCGTGCAGTCCCAATATCTAGCAAGGTGGAGAACAAGAGGGATTGGCAAGCTGGTGGAAGAGATGGAAGACAAGAGAATGAAAGAGAATGAAGGAAAGAAATCCTCAAGGGAAAACTCCTCAAGAATACCCAAGCTAGGAAAAATTGTCATGTAAAGCATATTTGGACAAGCAATGAAAGGCCAGCATAGGATAAGTCACAAAAGCGTAATGCCAAAGAAGGACAGGATGTATTCCAAAGAAGTAGATATGTCAAGAGGCTTCATAGCACCATGTTTACTCTTTCTTCTATTAGATCAAGACCAAAAGGGAAAAGGATAGTGACAGGTGAAAATGAATGGAGGAAGATAGATATGAAGGCTAAACATGGTAGGAATGAAAGCAAGATCATCATAAGATAGCTCACAAGATAGCTAAATGTTCGTGTATAGATCAACATTGTCAAGATCAAAGAGAGAAGATGTAATGGATGAAATATGTAGAAGAACTACGCATGACACCTGATTGCCAAGTTTTCATCATGGTACTTATCCAAGGTACCACAAGGGAGTGGTTTTCACCATAGGATGAATTTATTTCTCTTTAATTTTGCTACCAAGGTGCCTATTTTCAAGTTTTCACCAAGGCACATTTTTAATTTTTTATATTTTTCTTTTTTTTTCCTCTTTTTTTAGAAGAAGGCAAGCTTTTTAGATAGTGCTCCTTGAAAGGATAAACCATGATATGCCAAGGATTCAAAATGATACACTCAAAGATGCTGATAGGGAAAGGAATATGGAAGAGAAAAATGGAGGACAAGGTTTTATGTAAAGCAAGTGAGGTTGGAAGATAGGAGGAATAGGCAAATGAGGAAAAATGATAGAAGGTAGAAGGATAATGCATGGAAGGATTATGAAAGGGCAGATGGAAAGGAAGGCAAGATCAACATAAACACACACCTTGAAGGGTGGCGAGAGGGTGGAGGAAATGTGAATGAAGGAATACATGAAGGAATATGGCGAATGGATAGCAGAGGTTGAGGTTTAGGCGCATGGAATGAAAGAATATTTTTTGAGGGAAATGAAGTGGAAGCCTTTGGAAGCTTGAATGTCAATTTCACTTTTTGCTCAACATTAGACTCTTTCAAGAGAGACTTTGGAATCCATATAGTTGTAGGCTTTTTATTTCCTTTTGATGATCTAGAGAGAATATCTTTAATGATGAATTTTTGAACCCATACTTGTCTTGTAGTTCTTTTCTTAGATATCTCTTTTGAATTTATGTTTCCATGTCTATTAGAGGAGACATGGTGATCTTCTTTTTTTGATGGATCCTTGTATTGCATCTTTTTCTTGTATTGAACATTCAAGTTACTTCCAAAAGACTTGGGACTTGTGGAAGAAGGAAGATATGACTGGTTTAAATGGGTGGGTGGATGAAAAGGATTCAAGGGTATGCATCTATGTTGATCTTGAGGAAAGATGGGAGATGGAGGAATGTAAGGACCCAAGATGGATGGAAAATTAGGAGAGTTAGGAGGGGAAAGTGAAAGGACATAAGGACCCAAGATGGAAGGTAGATGTGAAGCTCTTAGTAGTGGTGGAAGAGGTCCAAGGATGGAAGTGGAAGATGCAAAAGGATAATCAATAAGTTCATCAACATCTATATGGAAACCAAGGATATCAACATCTTTAGAGTGAGCATTAGAATTTTCAATAGAATCATGGACATCTTGAATGTGAGCACCATCTTTGATATGATTTTTCAAAGCTTTCAAAGACTTAGGAAGAGTAGAAAGTGGAAGCAAACATGGAATGGTAGAACAAGAAGATGGAAGACTTTGATATTGACAAGGATCTTTGGATAGCATAAGCGTATCATTTTTCTCTTGACTTTCAATAAGCTTAACATCAGAAGTAACAACACCATTTTCAATAACCTTAATGGAAGTATCATCTTTGGAAAGTGCAAGTGTAGTAAGGTTATTTTGATTGTCAATAAGCTCAACAGTGTAAGTAGTAGCTTGATCTTTCTTAGGAGAAGACTTAAGACATGCTGGAATGCATGAAAAAGGGTCTATAAGATCAAAAGAACCATGGAACAGATAAGAGACATCATGAAAAGGATTGGATAACATGGAGGGTTCTTGATCTTGATCTTGATCTTTCTTTATGTTCTTTTCTTCATCATTTCTGGAGTCCTCTTGACATGGAGCCACTTCTAAGGACAAGGAAGCATGTTGGGATTGTATGGATGACTTTCGAAGAGATGGTGGAGTACTAGCTGAAGTAGGCATTATAGCATTTGAAGGCTTAGGCTCTTTAGGTTTAGCATTATTAAAAGTATTTGCAGCCAAGTGAAGGTTAGCTTGAGTTTCTTTAAGAGGTAGCCGTGGAGGATAACTATAGGGAACCGCATGAAAAGTATTAGGGCTTGTGTCAGATGAAGGTTCTGTGAAAGATTTGAAAGACTCGAAAGCTTTAAGAAATGTATGGGTATTGGAGGAAGTAGGGGATGGAAGGGAACCATCACAAGACAAAGGTCCAACATTAACATGATCTTTCTTGAGAAGATAATCTTTATTTTCAGCATGAGAGTTCTTAGAGGAGAGATCCTTATAGTATTGACGCTTCAAGCTAGCACGATGCATTTTATAGTCTTCAGCAGTAGTAGATGGATCATAATCAAGGTATTATTCACAAAAGCCATCAAAATCTCTTTCAAAATTAGAATCATATGGATCACCATCACGATCTATCCAATGTGACAGCCCATTTGTAGTAAGCAGAAATGAACAACGAGGAGGACTCTTAGGAACAGAGGTGTCATAGGTATCATTACATTGTCTATCATCATAGTCATCATAGTCTCCAAAGCTTGATGTGTCACTCTCTATGGAAGAGGTATCATAAGGGTTGTCACGTTGCCCACATTTTATCTGAGGGCATGGTGACATGTAGAATTCTTTATCAAATGGAAAAGAGTATAGAGTTTCCATGGAGAACTCTTTAGGTTCCTTTTCTTTCTCAAGTTTGTCAAGCTGGACTTTCATAGCTTGCAGCTGCTTCATCATAGCCATAATTAGAGCTTCTTCCTCTTGTGTACTGATTCTTTGAGACATGTGTACTGATTCTCAATAGCTACTACTTTGTTCTTGACATAGTGACTTGTCCGACAGATTTTGAAATTAGGCTAAAAAAGTTAAATATCTAGCCATTCTGACAATTTTTTTTACCACTTTCAAAAATTTCCCAAACAACACTCTACAGACTCGTCCGACAGTGGGTATGCTATGAAATGATAGTTGTAAAACTCGTACAACAATTGCAAGCAAGATTTTGACTCTTAGAATTTTCTGGCATCAAAACTCGTACGACACTGGGTTGGCTATCATACGATAGTTGGGTAGCAATGAAACGACAGTTGAAAATCTCATACGACAGTTGGGTAGCAATGAAACGACAGTTGAAAATCTCATACGACAGTTGGGTAGTAATGAAATGACAGTTGAAAATCTCATACGACAGTTGGGTAGCAATGAAATGATAGTTGAAAATCTCATACGACAGTTGGGTAGCAATGAAACGACAGTTGAAAATCTCATACGATAGTTGCAAGATTTTGACTTTGAGAATTTGCTGGCATGGAAACTCGTACGACACTGGGTACCCAATCATATGACAGATGGGTTGTAATGAAATGACACTTGATGGAAACTCGTATGACTTTTGACTTCCTGAAATGACTTTTGACTCCAGAAAAGGATTTTACTTTAGATTTTGCAAATTTTGAGTTTTCAGATTTGGATTGTTTGCAAATTTCAATGTCTAAATTTGAGCATTGTACCAAATTTGATCATTTTTAGTAACCAGATAGATGAACAAGCACGCAAAATAGCAAGCAAGTGATTTCAGGCATGTCTGAAAACAATGAACAAGGGCAAAAGCAACCTTGCGTATGAACAATCAAGTGACTTATTCGTTCTAATCCTCAGAAGTGCTAATTGTGTATGTTCCAAAAATATTTTGCAATAATGCACATATACCCTATAAAATAAAAATTTGGCCTCGCTAGGGTTTTTAGTAATGGTTTGACTCTGCAACTTTTATGATCCAAATGGGTGAACTCCAATCCCGGCGCACCAGGGTTTTGACACAGTCTGAGAACTTAATCTTCAAGAGCTGTTAGGGAGATCTGACAACCCAACAATGAACCATACCTGTGGAGATTTCTTCCACAAGGACATTTATATAGCGGCTGTCACTACCACGGTGAAAATGGCTATTACCGCTTGAGGTTCCATCAATTCAGTTTGCCCTGTGAAGGGATTGTCTGCTACAGTTAACCCTCTCTAAAGATGACTCACAATAGTATACCACAAGGGGACTTGGCTCTAGATTCAAAGTTTTGACGCCTCTTCACTTTTAACCCAAACAAAGCAAGTAGATTAATCCGACACGCTAAGACAAAGTTCTGCTTCACTAAGGTCTATGATGCCAACTTCACGTGATCTATCAACCTCTCCGGGGAGAGAATGTATCAATCAATAAGAGAAGGCACACTAACCAAGTTTGATTCACCAAAGCTCATGATGTCAACCCCACGTGATCTATCAACCTCTCCTGGGAGAGAATGTATCGATCAATAAGAGAAGACACTAACCAAGTTGAATGTGAAATGCACTAAGTATCCTCCCTACCTACAAGGATTCTGTTGTCAAGAAGGATTTCGCTAGGAATCCAATCTCTCAAGAATCACGAATAGTGTTCATAGGGCCTAATTACTATGTGAGCATAGATGTATGTTTCCAAAAGCAAATTTACCAAAAGTACCCAAAAAGCAGAAAGAGGAACACTTAACGCTTAAAGAGAATACGAGATGAGTCCACAAGGTGGAACACTTAACACCTCACACAAGTTGAAAATGAGTCCCCAACTTAGAAAATAAGTGAGTTTCTAAAAGTAAAAAAGGGTTGCCAAGTGGAACACTTAATGCTTCTGTCCTGTTGACCCCTCCCTTTTATGGCGCTAAGATTGCAACCATGGGGTGGAAATGAGGGGTTGGCAGATTAGCGAGTCCAATAACCCAAGATAGCAATCAAGATCAATCACAAGTATCTAAGACTACTTAATGAATCCTTAAGGGGTCACAACCTAGTATCAATTATGCAAGTGTGTAGAAATAGATAAAAGTGTTAGAGTAATCATACTTTATGCTTATTAATTAAATCACTTTGGTTTAATTAATTAAGTCATTTATTACTCTATTTACTTAAGCTATCTTTTAGGTGCATTATAATTAATATATTTATTAATTATAATGTGCAACCTAGCTTTATTTTTTGCTTTATAGCTTTAGGGTTTTATTGTTCACCTATATGGTTGAACCCTTTGTACATTCTTTTGAGATAATTCACTTATTGGATCATAATAGAGATTGCTCTTGGCATGTCCATAAGATGTCTCTGGCTTTTTGGCCTCCATGATTTTTCTTGCTTCTGTGCTTTGCTTCTTCCATGTGACAGGGTTATGCATGCAGGTGTTCTTGGGAGATTAGTATTTCACCTAATCTAACATGGTATCAGAGCCATCTTGCTGCTCGCTGTTCATGTTTTGTTGAAGTGTTTCAGAAGCAGGAGGTTTTCAAGGGTTTCAGAAATTTTTTTTGTGGATCTGGGGGGAGCCAAAATTTGGCTCACCTTGGGCAAAAACGGACACCACCATTGTGTCCAGAAGGCCCAAGAACCCCTAAATCCATATAAAACTTGTCCATTTTGGACACAGTGGCATCTGAGGCAAATTTTTTTTGCATACCAGGGCCGTACGGCCCTGGCACGCACTCCGAGGTGGGTACAGTCGGCGATTTAAAAAATATATATATATATTTATTTTGGCCGCCGAGCGGCCACCCAGGCACCGCCCGGCGGCCACCCAGGCGCCACCCACCCCCGGCCACCGCCCACCGCCAGCCCTTGATCGCGGCCACCGCCCAGTCCGCCGCCCTCAACGGCGCTGACAGCACCGCCCAATCTGCGGCCCACCGCCCGCCGAGATCGCCGCCCTCTGGCCACTCCGCTGGCCCCCACCGCCCAGCTCCGCCAGCCCGCGGTCACATGGGCGACCGGACCCAAGCCCCTGGTGCTTTTTGAGCCGTGACGGCCATTTGGCCGTCAACTTTAGGCTCGCTAATTGCTGATGTTGGCAATTTTTTTTGCATGGCTTAATTCCAAAGTCCAGCTGTGCAGCCTCGGCCTCCAGGGCCATAACTTCTTCATCTGGAGGCGTATTTGGGAGTTTTTTATATCATCGGAAAGCTCTTTCCGAGACGAACGCAATTATGGAGGTTTCTTCTCGAGTTTTTTGCCTCGTTTTTCGTACCATGCCTTCGAAGGCAGGACTACTTTTTTGCCTTCCTGGAGCACCTGATGCTTTTTTTGGCATAACTTTCTCATACGGAGGAGTTAGTGGGCGAACGAGATATTATTGGAAAGATGATTCCGAGACGGTCGTTTTATACGCAGAGCTTTTTTCCAGATTCTTCTTCCATTTTTCGCACCAGGCTGTTGAATTTAGAGGTTTTCTTTTTCAGGTGCCTGCCAGAGCACCTGTCACTATTTTTGCCGTAACTTGAGCATACGATGGCATTTTTTGCCAAACGAGATATCGACGGAAAGCTGGTTCCGAGACCTTTCTGTTTTTTTCAGTTTGGTTATTTGATTTTTCCATTTGCAGGGGTTTTCTGCCAGTCAAAGTCACGGGTACTTTTTGCATTCCGGACACTATATCTCTCACATCCGGGCTCAGTTTTCAGCAAACTTGGTATTTTCGGAAAGCTGGTTCAGTGTGCTATTCAGTGGTAGAGGTTATTTTTCCAGATTCTACTCCAAGTTTTCACTCCTCTGAGTTATGCAGTTTATGCCCTCTGGTGGTGTGCTTGGTTCTACAGGTCCGGGGATCTCCTCTTCTGTTCTTCTGGCTCACTCTTCTTTCTGACTTCTGAGCATTGTATGCTTCTCTTCTTTTGCATTCTTTTTTCTGTAAACGCACTGAGATAAAGTGCCTACTTTTGCATATCTGGGATCTTGAACACTATGTGTTTGTTTGTATACGCACTCAGTTATAAAGTGCCATGGGGGGATTCTGATGCATTTGCCACTATAGGCGCATCCACTCTTGTCAAGTGAGCGTACCTTCCACGACATTAGCCCATGTAGACTGTGTCTATGACACCGCCCTTTATCCTGTGCTTGTACCTTCTTTTGCACATCGGTGTTCCTATTTCTTCTTCTTGCAGATGTTTCTGGCATTGCATTTCAGTGTTCCTGTCACCCCGTTCAGCATTATGGGGGGGTTCACCTGTTGGCTCTATTGCTTCCTTGGTTCAATTGAGTGATCTACGTATTTAGTTTTTGTTCCTATGTACTAGGCGGATGCAGTGGTTAGGCACCTATGCATTTCGGTGAGATGGATCATCTACTATATAGACACTCATTCATTCCTATTTTGGAGGTCACCTCTTTGATTGATCAGCTCTTCAGACTTTGTCTTCTCTACCTGGTCATGCACTTCAGTGGGGGTTCCAGCAGTTTCTTCTGATAGTGTTTGCAGCTTCATGCTTCAGAGGAGCTTCTTTCTCTCTTCTTGTTCCTTTCTCTGGGACATCTTTTGTTTTCTTGTACTGGGTACCTGATCAGGCCTTGTTGCCGGGACCCATTTTCTGCTTTCATAGCTGTGCTAGGTTAGCTTCCCTCTTGAGCTACGCTTAAGGGGGGGTGTTAGAGTAATCATACTTTATGCTTATTAATTAAATCACTTTGGTTTAATTAATTAAGTCATTTATTACTCTATTTACTTAAGCTATCTTTTAGGTGCATTATAATTAATATATTTATTAATTATAATGTGCAACCTAGCTTTATTTTTTGCTTTATAGCTTTAGGGTTTTATTGTTCACCTATATGGTTGAACCCTTTGTACATTCTTTTGAGATAATTCACTTATTGGATCATAATAGAGATTGCTCTTGGCATGTCCATAAGATGTCTCTGGCTTTTTGGCCTCCATGATTTTTCTTGCTTCTGTGCTTTGCTTCTTCCATGTGACAGGGTTATGCATGCAGGTGTTCTTGGGAGATTAGTATTTCACCTAATCTAACAAAAAGCATGAAAAGACACACACAAGCTAGACACATAAGAGATTTATTTTAAGTCCAAATTGAAATATTATCAGCTTGAGAAGAATACCTTAGGTCCAACGCTCTGCAATCCAGAATTTAGCACACATCTGAAAGTACAAAATCAAGACAAATCAACAACAAACTGTAAGCGTTAGAAATCAATAATCTAAAAGTACAAATCTATAAATTTTGTGCCTCTGTAGAAAAATCTCGCGTGAGGCAGGATGCAGTCTCGTGTGAGGAAACACTATTTCATGCGACAAAGGATGAAATCTCATGTGAGTCAGGATGCCGTCCCGCGTGAGGAAACACTATTTCACGCGACAAAAGATGAAATCTTGCACGAGTCAGGATGTGGTCCCGTGTAAGGAAACACTATTTCGCGTGACAAAGGATGAAATCTCGCACGAGTTAGGATGCGATCCTGCGTGAGGAAGTACAGTCTCATGCTAGAAATTGATTTTTCACACACAAAAAATAATGACACCAGTGAAATTTCATACGACATAGAAAGAAATCTCACGTGAGACAGTGTGAAATCTCGCGTGATAATTCATATAGAGATGTACGGAAGTACGGACAGAATGATAAAAATTGCAGTGTACGGACCCTTGAAACCCTTATCCTCAAAAGATAAAAAATTGATAGAAATGAAGGGAAACCCGTTTCAGGGCCCCATGGTGGGCACCTGAAATGTGTGTGTGAAAATTGTACCTAATCTGTAAACACAACACTTCAGTAAAATATTAGAGGTTAGCTATAATCAAATCATGCAAAATTGAAATCTATCTAACCAAGCGATTTACTGCCTTCTATTAGGTGCAAGATTAATGTTCTCAGATTGTTATCGAGATCAGTGACCTAGATGACACCTAAATGAAATATTTGAATGCAATTGATCTAGATATAAAATATGAATGCAATTAATCTATATTTTTGAATTTTCTATGCAATAAGAATGATAAATCGATATGAAATCCATGGTAATATGAAAATTGATATGCTAAAATGATCTAACAATGATATGAAAAAGAATCTAAATGAATGTAAAAAAAAAAGACAAATTGATCTCACAATAGCTTTGATTCGCAATAAGCTTTGATTCTCTAAATTCCAATTCTTCAAAATAGTTGTGCAATTCGTAGATGACTTTGGCAAAGTAAGCTTGCAAAATTATGAGATGAATATTGAAGAGCTGAGCCTTGTTTTTATAGAAATCTAGGGCTTTAGAGGTGCATGGATAAAAGCCATAAATCACTCAAATAACTCAGGTTGATTTTTGAGTTATTTGATAATAATAGATAATTAAGTCATAAAAACATGCAAAAGCTAAGCTTTAACTCAAAATAGAGTTTAGCTTTAATTGATAATTGATAATTGTCTGCTTTTATGATTGTGCATATTTTATTTATGAATTAATTTAATAATAAAGTGATTTATTTCCAACTTAACTGCTTTTAAAAATAAAATAATTGATTTATGGGTTAATCAATTATTTAATCAAACTTTTATTAAAAACTATATTATTAAATAATGACAACTTGCTTTAATCAATTAAATAAGAATTTAATCAATTATTCATAGGATATTGGATTTATTGTCAAAATTAAATAATATAATTAATAATAGATAGAATTAAATTTAATTAAACAATTAAGTGGTAAATATTAAATCTAATTAATTAAATATGAAAATATTCAATTAATCAAACTTAGGATAAATGTGATTTATCTCCAAATAATCATTAAATTAAAGATAATTAAGATAATTTAAGAATATTGTTAGGAATATTCTTCGATGCAGAATTTAAGATAATCAATTATGATTCAATGATGTTTAGATGTGCCTTAGGTTAGGACTTCGATGTTGATTTTGTTCAATTTGTAGATGTAGGAGATTAATGAACTTATAGCCCATTTTTGGGGTATTACACCTTGCTTTGACGAAACTTTGACCATCCGTATCTTGAGAAGAGATGCCTCATTTTTTAAGATTCAAGGTGTTTTTAGGTTGATCTCTACAACATCTTCGATTTGAGACCGCTTTCACCAGATTTGGAAACGGTCAAACTTTTAGCTACGAATACTGTACTAACTTCATTGCTTTCACCAAACTTTGATCATCCGTATCTTGAGAATAGAGGCTCCATTTTTCAAGATTCAAGATGTTTTTTGGTTCATCTCGACGAGATTTTTGATTTGAAACCATTTTTACCATATTTGGAAATAATCAAATTTTTAGCTACGAACACTCTATTGACTTCCTTGCTTTGACCAAAGTTTGACCATCTATATCTTGAGAAGGGAGGCTCCATTTTTTAAGATTTAAGGTGTTTTTAGGTTCATCTCGATGAGATCTTCAATTTGAGACCACTTTCCCCAAATTTGGAAATGGTCAAACTTTTAGCTATGAACACTGTACTGAATTCTTTTCTTTGACCAAACTTTGACCATCTATATCTTGAGAAGAGAAGCTCTATTTTTCAAGATTCAAGGTGTTTTTTGGTTCATCTCGACGAGATTCAATTTGAGACCACATTCAACAAATTTTTAAATGGTCAAATTTTCTCTATGAACACTGTACTGACTTCCCTGGTCCAACCAAACTTTGACTGTCCATATCTTGAGAAGAGAGGCTCCATTTTTCAAAAATCAAAGTGTTTTTAGGTTCATCTTGATGAGATCTTCTATTTGAGACCACTTTCACCAGATTTAGAAATTGTCAAATTTTTAGCTACGAATACTGTATTGACTTCCTTGCTTTGACAAAACTTTGACCATCCATATCTTCAGAAGAGAGGCTCCATTTTTCAAGATTCAAGGTGTTTTTTGGTTCATGTCAAAGAGATCTTCTGTTTGAGGCCACTTTCACCAGAATTGAAAATGGTCAAAATTTTAGCTATGAGCATTGTACTGACTTCCTTCTTTTGACAAAACTTTGACCATCAGTATCTTGAGAAGAGAGGCTCTATTTTTCAAGATTCAAGGTGTTTTTTGGTTCATCTCAACAAGATCTTTGATTTAAGACCACTTTCACCAGATTTGGAAATTGTCAAACTTTTAGCTACAAACACTGTACTACTTTCCTTGCTTTGACCAAACTTTGACCATCTGTATCTTAAGAAGAGAGGCTCCTTTTTTCAAGATTCAAGGTGTTTTTTAGTTCATCTCGACGAGATCTTCAATTTGGGACCACTTTCGCCATATTTTGAAACAGTCAAACATTTAGCTACAAACACTGTACTGACTTCCTTGCTTTCACCATCCGTATCTCGATGCAATTTTTTATTTGAGACCACTTTCACCAGATTTGGAAATAGTCAAAGTTTTAGCTATTAACATTGTACTGATTTCCTTGCTATGACCAAACTTTGATCGTCAATATCTTGAGAAGAGAGGCTCCATTTTTCAAGATTCAAGGTGTTTATTGGTTCATCTTGAAGAGATCTTCGATTTGAGACCACTTTCACCAAATTTTGAAATGGTCAAATTTTTAGTGACGAACACTGTACTGACTTCCTTGCTTTGACCAAACTTTGACCATCTTTATCTTGAGAAGAGAGGCTCTGTTTTTCAAGATTCAAGGTGTTTTTAGGTTCATCTCGAAAAGATCTTTGACTTGAGACCACTTTGACCAGATCTGGACATGGTCAAACTTTTAGCTACAAACACTATACTAACTTCCTTGCTTTGACCAAAATTTGACTGTTTGTATCTTGGGAAGAGAGGCTCCATTTTTCAAGATTCAAGGTCTTTTTTAGTTCATCTCAATGAGATCTTTGATTTGAGACCACTTTCACCAGTTTTAGAAATGGTCAAAGTTTTAGCTATGAACACTGTACTGAGTTCCTTGCTATGACCAAACTTTGACAGTCCGTATCTTGAGAAGAGAGACTCCATTTTTTATGATCAAGGTGTTTTTAGGCTCATCTCAACAAGATCTTCAATTTGAGACCACTTTCAATAGATTTGGAAATGGTCAAATTTTTAGCTACGAACACTATATTGACTTCCTTTCTTTGACCGAACTTTGACAGTTTGTATCTAGAGAAGAGAGGCTCCATTTTTCAAGATTCAAGATATTTTTTGGTTCATCTCGATGAGATATTTAATATGAGAGCACTTTCACTAGAATTGGAAATAGTCAAATTTTTAACTACGAACATTGTACTGACTTGCTTGCTTTGACCAAATGTTGATCATTTGTATCTTGAGAAGAGAGGCTCTATTTTTCAAGATTCAAGGTGTTTTTTGGTTCATGTCAACGAGATCTTCAATTTGAGAAAACTGCCACCAGATTTGAAAATGGTCAAATTTTTAGATACGAACACTGTACTAACTTCCTTTCTTTGACCAAACTTTGACAGTCTGTATCATGAGAAGTGAGGCTTCATTTTTTAAGATTCAAGGTGTTTTTAGGTTCATCTCGACAAGATCTTTGATTTGAGACCACTTTCATCATATTTAGAAATAGTCAAACTTTTAGGTACAAACATTGTATTGACTTCCTTGCATTGATAAAACTTTGATCGTCCGTATCTTGATCAGAGAGGCTCCGTTTTTCAAGATTCAAGGCATTTTTTGGTTCATCTTGATAAGATCTTTTATTTGAGACAACTTTCACTAGATTTTGAACCGGTCAAATTTTTAGCTACGAACACTCTACTGACTTCCTTGCTATGACCAAACTTTGATTGTATGTATAATGAGAAGAGAGGTTCCCTTTTTCAAAATTCAAGGTGTTTTTATGTTCATCTCAATGAGATCTTCACTTTGAGACCATTTTCACCAGATTTGGAAAAGGTCAAACTTTTAGCTATGAACACTGTACTGGCTTCCTTGCTTTAAACAAAATTTGACCATCCATATCTTGAGAAGACAGGCTCCATTTTTCAACATTCAAGGTGTTTTTTGGTTCACCTCAACGAGATCTTTGATTTGAGTCCACTTTCACCAAATTTGGAAATGGTCAATGTTTTAGCTATGAACACTTTAATGACATCCCTACTTTGACAAAACTTTAACCATCTTTATCTTGAAAAGAGAGGCTCTATTTTTTAAGATTCAATGTGTTTTTAGGTTCATGTCAAAGAGATCTTCGATTTGAGACCACTTGCACTAGATTTTGAAATGGTCAAACTTTTAGCTATCAACACTGTACTAACTTCCTTCATTTGACCAAACTTTGACCATCCGTATCTTGAGAAGAGAGGCTCTATTTTTAAAGATTCAAGGTGCTTTTAGGTTCATCTCAACAAGATCTTCTATTACAGACCACTTTCACCAAATTTGGAAACTATCAAATTTTTAGCTATGAAGACTGTACTAACTTCCTTCCTCTGACAAAACTTTGACCATTCGTATCTTGAGAAGAGAGGCTCCATTTTTCAAGACTCAAGATGTTTTTTGGTTCATCTAGATGAGATCTTAGATTTGAGACCACTTTCACCAAATTTGGAAATGGTCAAACTTTTGGCTATTAACACTGTACTGACTTCCTTTCTATGACCAAACTTTGATCATCAGTATCTTGAGAAGATAGTCTCCATTTTTTAAGATTCAAGTTGTTTTTCAATTAATCTCGATGAGATCTATGATTTGAGACCACTTTCACCAGATTTGGAAATGGTCAAATTTTTAGCTACGAACACTATTTTGACTTTTTTGCTTTGATAAACTTTGACCGTTCATATCTTGAAAAGAGAGGCTTCATTTTTCAAGATTCAAGTTGTTTTTAGGTTCATCTTGATGAGATCTTTGATTTGAGACCACTTTCACTAGATTTGGAAATTATCAAATTTTTAGCTAAGAACATTGTACTGACTTCCTCCATTTGACCAAACTTTGAACGTCTATATCTTGAGAGGAGAGGCTCCATTTTTCAAGATTCAAAGTGCTTTTAGGTTCATCTCGAGGAGATCTTCAATTTGAGACCACTTTCACCAGATTTGGAAATGGTCAAATTTTTAGCTATAAACACTGTGCTGACTTCCTTGCTTTGACCAAATTTTGGCAGTCTGTATCTTGAGAAGAGAGGCTCCTTTTTTCAAGATTCAAGGTGTTAGTATGTTCATCTCGATGAGATCTTTGATTTGAAACCACTTTAATTAGATTTGGAAATGGTCAAAAATTTAGCTACGAACACTGTATTGACTTCCTCTCTTTGACCAAACTTTGACCGTTCGTATCTTCAGAAGAGAGGCTCCGTTTCTCAAGAAGTTTTTTGGTTCATCTCATCGAGATCTTTGATTTGATACCATTTTTACCAAATTTTGAAATGGTCAAATTTTTAGCTAAGAATATTGTATTGACTTCCTTGCTTTGACCAAACTTTGACCGTTTGTATCTTGAAAAGAGAGGCTCCATTTTTCAAGATTCAAGGTCTTTTTAGGTTCATCTCAATGAGATCTTTGATTTAAGACCACTTTTCACAAGTTTGGGAATGGTCAAACTTTTAGCTGAAAACACTGTACTGACTTCCTTATTTTGACCAAACTTTGACCATCTATATCTTGAGAAGAGAGGCTCTATTTTTAAAGACTCAAGGTATTTTTAGGTTCATCTCGACAAGATCTTCAATTTGAGAGCACTTTCACCAAATTTGGAAATGGTCAAAATTTTAGCTATAAACATTGTATTGACTTCCTTGCTTTGACCAAACTTTGACCATCCGTATCTTTAAAAGAAAGGCTCCATTTTTTAAGATTCAAGGTGTTTTTTGGTTCATCTTGAGGAGATGTTCAATTTGAGACCACTTTCACCAAGTTTGGAAATGGTCAAATGTTTAGCTAAGAACACTGTACTGACTTCTTTTCTTTGACCAAACTTTGATCATCCTTATCTTGTGGAGAGAGGCTCCATTTTTCAAAATTCAAGATGTTTTTAGGTTCATCTTGATGAGATCTTCGATTTGAGACCACTTTCACTAGATTTGGAAACAGTCAAACTTTTAGGTACAAACACTGTACTGACTTCTTTGCTTTGACCAAACTTTAACCATGCGTATTTTGAGAAGAGAGACTCATTTTTTCAAGATTCATGGTGTTTTTTGATTCATCACGATGAGATCTTTGATTTGAGACCAGTTTCACCATATTTGGAAATGGTCAAATTTTTTGGTACAGACACTTTATTGACTTCCTTACTTTGATGAAACTTTGATCGTCTATATCTTGATAAGAGAGGCTCTATTTTTAAACATTCAAGGTGTTTTTAGGATCATCTCGAGGATATCTTTGATTTCATACCACTTTCTCTAGATTTGGAAATGGTCAAACTTTTAGCTACGAACACTATACTGACTTCCTTGCTTTGACCAAACTTTGATCATCTGTATCTTGAGAAGAGAGGCTCCATTTTTTATGATTGAAGGTATTTTTAGCTACGAACACTATACTGACTTCCTTGCTTTGACAAAATTTTGACCATCCGTATCTTGAGAAGGGGGGTCCATTTTTCAAGATTCAAGGTATTTTTAGGTTCATCTCGACGAGTTCTTCTATTTGAGACCACTTTCACCAGATTTGGAAACATTCAAATTTTTAACTACGAATAGTGTACTGACTTACTTGCTTTATCCAAACTTTGACCATCTGTATCTTGAGAAGAGAGGCTCTGTTTTGCAAGATTCAAGGTGTTTTAAGTTCATCTTGATAAGATCTTCGATTTGAGACCACTTTCACTAGATTTGGAAATAGTTAAACTTTTAGCTACAAACACTGTACTGACTTCCTTGCTTTGACCAATCTTTGACCTTTTGTATCTTGAGAAGAGAAGCTCTATTTTTCAAGATTCAATGTGTTTTTTGGTTCATCTTGACCAGATCTTCGATTTGAGACTACTTTCACCATATTTGGAAATGGGCAAATTTTTAGCTACAAACACTGTACTGACTTACTTGATTTGACCTAATTTTGACAGTCTGTATCTTGAGAAGAGAGGCTTCATTTTTCAAGATTCAAGGTTTTTTTCGGTTCATCTCAATAAGATCTTTGATTTGAGACCACTTTCACCAGATTTGGAAATGGTCAAATTTTTATCTATGAACACTATACTGACTTTCTTGCTTTAACCAAACTTTAAGCGTCCGTATCTTTAGAAGAGAGGCTCCATTTTTAAAGATTCAAAGTGTTTTCAGGTTTATCTCGACAAGATCTTTGATTTGACACTACATTCACTAGATTTGGAAATGGTCAAATTTTTAGCTAAGAACACTATACTGACTTCCTCTATTTGACCAAATTTTGACAGTCCCTATCTTGAGAAGAGAGGCTCCGTTTTTCAAGATTCACAGTGTTTTAAGGTTCATCTTAACAAGATCTTCAATTTGAGACCACTTTCACCAGATTTGGAAATGATCAAATTTTTAGCTATGAACACTGTATTGACTTCCTTGCTTTGACCAAACTTTGACAGTTTGTATGTTGAGAAGAGAGGCTTCATTTTTCAAGATTCAAAGTGTTTTTAGGTTCATCTCGATGACATCTTTGATTTGAGACCACTTTCACCAGATTTAGAAATGGTCAAAGTTTTAGCTACGAATAATGTACTAACTTCCTTGCTTTGACTAAAGTTTGACTATCCATATCTTCAGAAGAGAGGCTCCATTTTTCAAGATTCAAGGTGTTTTTTAGTTCATCTCGATGAGATCTTTGATTTGATACCACTTTCACTAGATTTGGAAATGGACAAATATTTAGGTAAGAACACTGTACAGACTTCCTTTCTTTGACCAAACTTTGACCATCTCTATCTTGAGAAGAGAGGCTCCATTTTTCAAGATTCAAGATGTTTTTAGGTTTCATCTCAATGAGATCTTTAATTTGAGACCATTTTCAACAGATTTAGAAACAGTCAAATTTTTAGCTACAAACACTATGCTGACTTCCTTGCTTTGACCAAACATTGACTGTTTGTATCTTCAAAAGAGAGGCTCCATTTTTGAAGATTCAAGGTGTTTTTTGGATCATCTCGATGAGATCTTTGATTTGATACCACTTTCACCAGATTTGGAAACGGTCAAATTTTTAGGTAAGAACACTGTATTGACTTCCTTGCTTTGACCAAACTTTGACCATTCGTATCTTGAGAAGAGAGGCAAGGTTTTTCAAGATTCAAGGTGTTTTTAGGTTCATCTCAATGAGATCTTTGATTTGAGACCACTTTTACTAGATTTGCAAAAGGTCAAAGTTTTAGCTAGGAACACTATACTGACTTCCTTGCTTTGACCAAATTTTGGCTGTCCGTATCTTCAGAAGAGAGGCTCCATTTTTAAAAATTCAAGGTGTTTTTAGGCTCATCTCGTTGTGATCTTTGATTTGACATCACTTTCACTAGATTTGGAAATGGTCAAACTTTTAGCTAAGAACACTGTACTGACTTCCTTACTTTGACCAAACTTTGACCGTCCGTATCTTGAGAAGAGAGGCTCCAATTTTAAAAATTCAACTTGTTTTTTTTTTCATCTTAACGAGATGTTTGATTTGAGACCACTTTCAAGAGATTTGGAAATAGTCAAATTTTTAGTTAAGAACACTATACTGACTTCCTTGCTTTGACCGAACTTTGAACATCCATATCTTGAGAAGAGAGGCTCCATTTTTCAAGATTCAAGGTGTTTTTTGGTTTATCTCGATGAGATCTTCAATTTGAGACCACTTTCACCAGATTTGGAAATGGTCAAATTTTTAGCTATGAACATTGTACTGACTTCCTTGCTTTGACCAAACTTTGACCATCCATATCTTGAGAAGAGAGTCTCTATTTTTCAAGATTCAAGGTGTCTTTAAGTTCATCTCGACAAGATGTTTGATTTGAGACCACTTTCACTAGATTTGGAAATAGTCAAATCTTTAGATATGAACATGGTACTGACTTCCTTTCTTTGACCAAACATTGACAGTCTGTATCATGAGAAGTGAGGCTTTGTTTTTCAAGATTCAAGGTGTTTTTAGGTTCATCTCGATGAGATCTTTGATTTGAGACCACTTTCATCAGATTTAGAAATAGTCAAACTTTTAGGTACAAACATTGTATTGACTTCCTTGCATTGACAAAACTTTGACCGTCCGTATCTTGATAAGAGGCTCCATTTTTTAAGATTCAAGGTATTTTTTTGTTCATCTCCGTAAGATCTTTTATTTGAAACCACTTTCACCAAATTTTTAACTGGTCCAATTTTTAGCTACGAACACTCTACTGACTTCCTCGCTATGACCAAACTTTGATCATTTGTATCATGAGAAGAGAGGCTCCCTTTTTCAAGATTCAGGGTGTTTTTACGTTCATCTCGATGAGATCTTCACTTTGAGACCACTTTCACCAGATTTGGAAATGGTCAAACTTTTAGCTATGAACACTGTACTGACTTCCTTGCTTTGACCAAACTTTGACCATCTGTATCTTGAGAAGAGAGGCTCCATTTTTCAAGATTCAAGGTGTTTTTTGGTTCACCTTGATGAGATCATCGATTTGAGTCCACTTTCACCAAATTTGGAAATGGTCAATGTTTTAGCTATGAACACTGTAATGACACACCTACTTTGACCAAACTTTGACCATCCACTAGTACAAAAATAATAAAATGAGACTAGAAAAACTACTAAAAATTGCATATAGATGACTAATTTTGATCACATGACCATTAATAGTTTATTGCCAATCATTTATAACGCGGCCAAATTTGTGACTAAACAAATTTTAGTCATTTATTGGATGTTTTGAATAATCAATTTGGTAGTATTTTTACTCATTAATTTAGTCGATTGGTGTTGCTAATTGGTCATTCATTTAGTCATGATAGTCATTTATTTAATCATTATAATCATTAATTTGTATCAATTGGTGGTATATTTAGTCTTAATTATTCATAGATTTTCATCCATTGATAATATATTTAGTCATTTGTATCAACTAATTTTCATCCATTAGTAGCATATTTGATCATTTTAATCATTAATTTAGTCATATGTTGTTAATAATTGGTCATTTATTTAATCATGGTAGCCATTTGTTTAGTCCTAATTATTAATTATCATCAATTGGTAATATATTTAATTGTATTAGGACACGATGGAATTGAACCACCATCCTCCTGCTTGTAAAGCAGGTGCTCTTCCATTGAGCTAGTACCCTTTAATAATCATACCATGTACACTATTCATTTCCATTAAACATGATTAACAACTAGTTCTGTAAAAATATTTTGTGTCCCATGATGCAGATCTAACATTCGACATCCATGCATTCCCCAATGAGGTAATTGCAGTTGATAGACCTACAAAAACCCATTTAAACTCAAGTTACATATATGAAAAATTATTGTATGATGGCAGTAAATTTTGGAATTCAGCGTAACAACCCAACCAAAAATAAAGACACTTAATACAAAAGTGGGGATATGAAGGTAATTAAGCAAGATAAGAACTCTTCAATCATAAAATATGAAAACTCCTAATTTAATGCACAATGTATTTGCTTCTTAAAAATCATTGAGCAAACTTCCAAGCCATTGATATTAGGCATGCATGCATCATCAAATCATTTTAGATATTGGTCCAAAATGTAATTTTCTCTTCGTAAGTCATGTAGCCAGGATCAACCTTAGCTAATTGTTCAACTAAAAATCTGCATATCAAAATCATCAAAATATCAGATATAGTTTGTATCAACTTGTGGAACATTTATGAGTTAGCAACTTAGCAAGTTTATTTTGTTTACAAATATAAACAAGTATCTTCTTTCTGTCAGTGATCCATGTCATATTTAAACAAGACATTCTACAAATACTAATAATTGAAAGAAATTCAATGAATACACGAAAGGAAATATGATGAAACTTGAATTTGCGCAAAACCCCAGCAACATATTCAAGTTGTTTCTTGCCCACAGACATCCATGAAACCTCTATTGCTATTGTATATCTTCCAATGTCTACCCAATTCATCTTCCCATGGGTGCTAAGGATCAAAATTGTTGTCCCCAAGACTTCCTCCTTGAGATGACTAAAAATGTCTTTCATACATCAGACCATTTGTTCAAGAAGATGGTTTGGATTTTTCCAGAGGTCTTTCATGCATATCCTAGTAAGTGCACCACATGTACAACCCATTTTGCCAAAGCAATTTGGAACAAATGTCTTTTCAATGCTTCTCAAATGCATCAATAATAGTAGACATTTACCATGAGAATTACAATGAAAAGCATCAAGAATTACAATGAATACCATCAGAAATATTCAACAATATGAAAACATCATGAGTTCTAAATAGCATCAACAATATTTGGAACAAGATTAGCAAAGGTAGGTTTACAACATCAATATCAATAGAAATAACAACCATAACATTAAAATCATTGGGTGATGCATCAATACCATACCCTTCATATCCAATATTGGTCTTCAAATGCTCAATCTTTTCCTCAAACTCTACACCTCAATCTTTGCCTCAGACTCTATGCCATTATCCTTTTGGGAAGACAAATCTCCATTATGAAATTAGTCCTCTATACTTCAATAGGATTCATCAAATAAAAAGTAAAATGGTGAAGATGAATGTCAATATAAAGAATCATGAGTTCATAAACCACTTCTACATGGTTATATAGTCAATAAGCTTCTCAGAGTCATTGGGGAACTAGGCTTCACTAGTAATAATCTACTACAAGTACTTTTCCTCATGAAAGTCATCTACATAGACTTAGCCCAATAATGGTTATTTTGTTCTAGAATGGAACGCATGTTGTTTAGGGATAGATAAATGACTATACTCATGGTAAAAAAGTTCTTGGTGAAGAAGCTGAGCCTCAATAGCGAATCAAAGGTAACATCTATTTTTCTCGCTCTTTGATTCCATAGATTATTAAGGATTTTACTCTCTATAATTCAAAACATTACTAAATTTAAATAAAAGTTTCCAAAAATGTCACTAGTTGTTTACTTAATAATATAATATAATCAATGAAGATATAATTAGTTGATGGAGCTGCTGCTATCATCTAGAGGCAAGCTCACAAGTTTTAGTAGTGCAACAGAGCCAAAGAAAGGACTTGAATACTTCTTATGTACAACTTTCTTCTTACTTTCTCTTGCATTTCAGTAGACCATAACAATCTAGCGTGCACATTCCCTACACAGGTACATAAATGTAATTACCAACCTTAAGCACAAAGTTTGAAAAAGCAAGAACTACTTTACAATCAGTCAAAACTAATCAAATGGGTCATTCTTTGACTTACTTCAGATCAGCTTCAGAGTAACCTGTGTGAAGGTTAAGTGTTTTAGTACAACATGGATCCTTTTTGAGAGTGCACCTGACAGTGTATATAGAAGCAGAGGCAAGAATAGATTGGCTATATCTGATCATAAAGCAAACAAAGCTCGGCAAAGAAGAATGCCAGGTTTTCCATCTGAGAGACATTAAAAAAAAATATGGTCAGTACACCAGAGGATCATATTGGTAGGACTATGTCCAGATAGAAATCAAACCCTTTACCTGTTTGTCAACATCAGCTACCTTTAGAAATATAATGAGGAAAACATAGGGGGTTGGAACAGTGAAATTGAATTTCAGGTGATTGAACATTATATGCTCCTGTTCAAAATACCATAAATAGTTACAAACTGTATCTACAAAGTCAATCTAAAATGAATATCAAATTTGTTAATTCAAATTACCATGGCCACTATATTCTCCCTTGTATACTCTTTAGTTGATATGCTAACGAAGTCCTTAATCTGTCAACAGTTCAGGAGTTAAAATTTATTTTAGTGTTTGTGACTAGAGAACTGATGTTCTTGATCATTATTGACCTTTGTAATTTCTCTGAACAAGGATCTCAAAGAAACCTTAAACACAACATTTGAAAACACAACACTATGGTATTCCCCATCCATGATACTATGTTGGATTGAAAAATTAAAATCTATAACAAGAAGTTATCTGTAGTCCAGAGACTCTAAACACTTTTCAATTTGGTCCTCCTCTACTCTATTTCCATACCTCTGGTGGCCAAATTTCTTCATATTTGCAAGCTATGAACATTGCAGTGAGTCCCACTAACTGCAATTTTCTACTTGAAACCCTTTCAATAGAAAGATATCTATCAACCACATTCACAGTGAAATATAATTTCTTGGGCATTAGTTGAAACTTCAGATGCACCTACAGATTGCAAACATTTCAGAATCAAACCTCAATAAGTCTACTGAATGAGAATCCATTTTAGTTCAATGGTAAATAGAGCTAGATTTCTTCACCTCTATCAACCAATTGATTAGAATTGCCCTCATCTTATCATTTATTTCTTCCTACCTTAACATATAATCTGAAGGTATGCAGCTCAAGTTCTGAAAACATAATGCCAATTTTCCAACCAATTAATAAGTATTGAATCAAAGAACTTTACCTCTTAAAATCAAAGAAAACTATGAAGTTATAAGGATTTATACTTCAGTATTTTGGTAGAACTTGTATATATCTTCGACATACTCAACAATAGCCAACTGGATTGTAGGCCTCCATCATCAATGCTAGGAGGAAGGTCATCCAAGTCCTTGCAAGTACTCTAGATACAAACATAAAATATTTTAATTCCAGTTGTACTATATATAAATAGATCATAAGAACCACCAGTAGTGAATAAAATAGAACTAGTTTAGGGAAGAATAAGAAATAATCCATACCTCATTTGTAGATGTTAGAGACTTTGATAGGGATAGCCCTCTAAATTTCTCTGAAGCTATTTTAAATACTTCATTTGTGGAAATTGAATCTTTCCTTATCTTGCACTAAGTAAATTGTCCATATTCATGCTTGATTGAACAGTCTTATCAATAAACTCTCAATGCAACTTATTACTCAACCAAGAACCTCAAATTACATGTTCTACACCCAAACTCCAACTTTCCTATTGTGCCTTGTAACATTAGGACTATCATTGTTGACTGTGACATAACAGTGGCCTAAAAGGATTCAAACTTCATTGAAACACGCTTCAAATAATAACTATACACTTAACTATCAATCACAATATTATTGTTCCCAACCATATACATCCAACTTTCAATGAATCTACATGTTTCTATGTCTGTCACTATCTTATGACATTTGGGCTGCATCTTTCAAGAAAATAGAGATTAGAAATGATGCAAAGTCATTGTCAAGTAAACCAAAGAGCTCAATTAAATTCTTCCCAACCATACCATTGGAAGGACATAATTAGACACCTTGTTACTTAACTCAACTTTAAATATACGTTAGAAGCCACCAATATTAAAAAACTATGCAAAACAATTGAACCAATCGTCACAGTTATTAAAACTTACACAGCCAGTCAGCAGAGGGCATCAATTTTCTCTAAATAGACACAATCACTAAGTTTGAAACTAAATACATCTTACAAAGCATTTAAATTTCTAGTGGAATACAAGGTTTGGGTTTTTCCCAGTGGTCCCAAATAGAATAAATGAAACAATCTATTATCAAACCCTTGCCAAAGAGGGTTTACTAGCAGTTTTGAGAAAATTAGATCAAACTAACTCCAATTTCCACGACAAGTATTCAAACTTGTTCCAGAATGAAGCGGATTCATTCTTCTTTAGTTCCCAAAAGGTTTTAGAGAGAAATAAATCAATAAAATGATAAGTAAAGCTCTGATCAGTAAAGAGAAATAAATCTTTAAAAACACCATTTTTATTGATTCCTTAGGTAGGGGTCCCATGGAGGGGGCTTGGGCTTTTTTGAGGAAGAGGAGGTCCCATCAATTTTTTTTGTGGGGGCTAAAGTTTTATTTGGAATCTTTTCCTATAAAATAGGAGCTCCTACTTTTTAGATGTTTGATTTTCAGCAGGTGAAAATGGGGTGGGGCTGGAAATAGCCCCACCAGCTTAGGAGAAAATTCTGCCACATGTCAACAACATGTTGTTTATTTTCCCCCCAAAAGTAAATAATCCAGCCAACAAAAATTAGAAGGAAATTTTTATTTTATTATATTTGAAATATTGTGTGTGACACATAAAAATTCATGGGACCGCTTATGTTTAAATATTCCTAAAAATTCTCAGCGGTCAACTGCTCTATTTTTTAGGAAGCCCCCCTCCATGGGACCCTAGCCTTATTCATCCAAAATACCTCCTCATCTTGCCCTTGACCCAAAGAGGTCTTTTAAATACATTTAAATCAGTTATAGTTAGACCAACCAATCCAAACCACTTTTAAACTAATTTGACAATTATGTTGCAAAGTTGTCACTTTGCAACTTGACAGCTTTTTGGTGTCTTGACAACCTTTCATCTATCTTGACAACACGACCTTAAAATATGACAAATGATCCCAATACATACCAAATAGGACCAAACTAGGATAATTACATCAAGTTAACCTATTTAAACCCTTTTTTTCATGTTTGACAAATGTTGACAACTTCACCCCATGGTCCTTATTGGCCTTACAATAACAACTTGCTTTACAAAATTCCTTCAAAAGATCACACTTGACATAAAAATGATAGAATAGACATTATATATTGGATTCAAAAACTAGATGCCAAATATTCCTTTGGCTCTTTATCCCATGGGTGTTCCTGCACTAGCAACACAAGGGGGCATGTTCAATAATAGAAGGAACATGTAAATGCAGTGATTGTACTGTAGTAGTGGATCTCTGATTTTCAGTGAAAACAATAGCATATACCACTATGACATCCCAAGTGAAGGAGATGTAGAGAGGTGGTGTAGGAGCACCTAGGATATAGTCACCATGAGGTCCAAATGGAGATCCATGAAGAAAGGTCTATAATGACCATTTTATAATGTAATCATGGCTAACACAGCCATTTGAAGTCATATTGAGTCATTGTAATCAGTTTGACAAAATGTTGCTATGTTGAGAAAACTAGGCCTAGTAGGCTATGTGAGGGCTTAAAAGGGTAGATTAAGGGGTTTGATTAATAACTTATATTTAGAAGGTCCTTAAATGACCATTTTGATGTAATGGAGGTGATATCTAAGTCTTTGATGTAAAAGAGTTAAAAGATGCTCATTTGACAACTAAAAGTTGTCAAATTAACAACATTAGTTTAAGTATTAAACCAATCTAAGGTGGTTGAATGGGTAGTTAGGGGAGATGACATCAGTTCCCAAGAAAGGGATAGCTTTATAAACACTTGAAATGATCCAAAATAGGGGTGTGTGGTTGAGATTTACCTCTGTAATGAATAAAGAGTAAACTATTGCATATTTTTGTTGTTTTTCCAGTAAAGACGGTCTAATTTTTCATGTTTTCCAGGGTGAGAATGGTAGTCATTTGATAAAATATTTATTTAGTATTGAATCCTTGTCATTTTGGTTTTTGTGGCATTTGATTTTGTGCAGTATTGAATAAGATATCAAAAATTTTCTATAAACTACCAAACCCTCACCTAGGGTATCCAGTGACTTCGCAAAATGTAGTTTTGAGGTGTTTCACATGAACCAAATGCCCTTACTTAGAAGGATGATGGGAGATGATGTATATTATGTTTCCATAGAGTGTGTAGGAGGCCAAGCAGCAAAAAGTATGCGGATCTTGGTGCAGGAGCAACTTAGACACAGGGGGTCACCACAAGGCCCTAAAGAAGATCTATGAGGAATATTGAGTCTTTAAGGTCAAATAAGACCATAATTGATGTAATTAAGGCCAATAAGGCCATATAAGTTCATGTTTGAATCATTGTAATCAAATATTGCCAAGTTGAGCTAGTGAGGCCTAAAGGGCCATGTAATGGGTTTATGAGTCTAAGTAGTAATTTTGATTAATATTTATGATTATAAGGTCACTTATGACCATGACAATGTAATAGGAAATTTTAATGTGTTACAAGTTAGGAAAAGAGTCAAAAAGTTGTTAAAGAGTCATTATATTTAATGGTTTTTCCATAAGCAAACTAACCCAAGAATTGGTTGCATGGAAGTTGAAAGGGTAGTTGTTAGTTTCATAAGTTGGTACGAGTCTATAAATGTGAGGAAGGCCTGAGAATGATAGAAAAAGTTAGTGTATGAAGATTTAATATCAATAAAGTAAAGGTTTCTACATATTTTTTTATGTTTTTGACAGTCATAGCTATTATTTTCAGCACTTGTTCTCAAAGGTAAATGGTGGATATTAGAAATGTAGTTTCGCAATGTTTTATGTGTAAGGAAGCCCTAAAATTGGTAGATTGATGGGGAGAAGAATGTATCATAAACTAATAAACTTGCAGAGACCCGAGTATTATTTCACACATGTATCAAAGGAGAAGACACAGTAATCTTGTCTCAAATTTGTGACATGATAAAGACATGTTTAAGTGTTTGTGAATCTGATCTTGTAGGTTGGTTGCAAGAGGGATATTGGTCACAAGAGGATTCGAAGTGAGTTGCAGATGGTCCCTGGTGGTTGGAAAAATAAGGGACATTTCGCTTGGGTGAGTTTAGTGATTTTCCCTGTGATATATGCATTATTGTCCTAATAACACATGTATGACTGTCATAATAGTACAGTCTTAGTGCGGGGAACATAACTTATGTTTGCATCATTGGATTCTTCTTATTTTTGGATATGTTGGAGAAAACATAACTGTGAACATTCTCACTAGAGTGATTTTCAAAATAATGTTGGGTTCAAAACTTACCAACAATAGAGTATGGGTGTAGGAAAAAACCAATAAGTGTCTTGTTTGGACAGTATTGTATATGTTTGATCAAATGAATATCATTTAATGGTTTGTAATCAATGAAAGTTGTTTGTTGTGGAAGAGGACAATGCAATGAATAATCCACATAATTGGATTGGAGATAGATAATGAAGTTGGCATCATACTTTCTTAAGGATGCTAGTTTTTGTAACTAGTGATGATAGTTAGTCCCAGGTTTAGGCATTATTCTTTTAATGTAATATTTGATCAAGGAGAGATGTGAAGGAGATGTATGGGATCACCAGTCCTCTACATCAGATCCAATGAATGAGAGTCTAATTTCTATCTCAGAACAATCAAGATTGTGACATGAAAGTTTGATCGTGTTTTGTTTCCACAAAGATGTTTGGAGAAGGAGTTGTGGGTTCTGTGGTGAGTGGGGACAAGTCTTGAATGTTTTCCATAAATTGGAAAGGAATGGACACATCATTGTAGTTGTTTAGAGTGAGTGTCTGCATAAATGGAGTGTAACTATCACAATTTGACAGTGAATGTATGTTGGGTAACTTGATGAAATATTGAAGATTGGTTGAGTGTATTGATTGTTTAGGGTAGTGAGATAAGAGTGTCCTACATGAGGGTGAAGTTAAGACTCTAACGTGTGAAGGGTTGATCCAAGACAAGGTTCTATAGAAGGGTATATTGAAGGTTTGTTGAGAGTTTGTAAAAAGGGGACAGTCACAGTCAATGAAAGACATTGTAATGAAGGAGTTGTAGTCATGGGTGAGAGTCTTTGTTCATGTTAAAAGGGATTTTTGAGAGTCATCATAGACCTTGGAATGTTTAGGGAAAAGTTGTAGTTTTTTTTCTATCAAGAGGGTTGAGGACTGAGGTGTAAAGGCTGTCACAAAATATGAGTAATCAGTCATGAAGACTGTATTTTGTATTTGAAGATCAGATTTTGGTGATCAAGAGTTTAGGTCAGTTAAGGTATCATTGTGGCTTGGTCCTATTGGTAAATGCAAGTGAAGACAATGTGTTGTTTGGGAATGTGATCAGAGATAAGAATACAATTAGTCAAGATATATGTAATTAGACTTAGAGTCTTGAGATGAAGTCAGAGTTGTTATGAGAGTTGTGATAGTGAGTGGGTTTGTTGACAGAGGTTATGGTTGGTTTGGAGAACCTTGAGTTGATCCTTTTGAAGGAGAAGTTGGAATAGTGTGAAGTGATTGGTAACATGATGTGAGAAGTTGTATCAACATGAAGGGAACATGACAAGTTTTAGTATGATTGTGGTTGGGCCCATGATGCTTTGCATCAAGAGGACTTTGATAAGAATGTGAGTAGGGTTGAATGTGGAAGGAGCAACTATTAGTTTTGAACAACACACAATACAAAGGAAAAGCAAATTATGATATGAATAGTAGGGGTAGTTTCATTGTAAGAGTAGATACTAATGGAGGGTAGTCAGACCTATGAAGGACAATACCTTTCATTGCAAAAAGATAGTGACAAGTAATGCCTCAGAAATAGAAGAAATCAAATGTATCTAAACCCTTGCAAGAATGACATTTTTGCCTCCAGCTAAAGATGCTTCAGATTTTGGTGTTCGTGTTTATTGGTCCCCAAATTCCCAAGGTCATACTCATGGAGATCATGATATGTTATGGACAATATTGAAGGTCATGTTTTATCATTTTAGGTGAATAGATGAACAACAAAGACAATTATAATGCCGTATTATAGTCAAAGGCATGAAATGACAATGATTTTTAGCTTAATATCAAAATAGTTACATCAAAACATTGATGCACAATGAAGGGTGAGAGTTTCCAAACCATGAAAGGAAGAAGGAAATGCAGCCTAAAATAGTGGCATTCAAACATGGTTGTACAGTTTTAAGAAAATTGGGGTATTTCAAACTTAAAGGAGCAAGTCTATTGTTATTAATGTAAAATAAAAGTGATCTACACAGCAAATACAATGCTAAAGGTTAGAGCTAAAAAATACTTATGGAGATCATATGTATGCCTCAACATTGGTGACTTAAAGGAAAAAGGCAGTGATAGAATTTTGAGAAAATGATGAGTCACAGTAGTAGAAAAAGTAATAGTTATGGGACTATAATGAAAGTAGAGATTCTAAGTGCCAAAAAATAACCATCATGATTAAGACAGTGGCTGGTAAAGTGATGGAGGATGACTCTACATTTTTCTTTTAAACCATGCTTTATTATTACAACTTGACAACATTGGACCAAAAGTCGTTATTACAACAACTTCCTATGATTGACCTATCAAATCTTAAATGGTGACCTCCATACCTTTGAAACTATCACCTTAGTCCCCTTTATCTTGTTTATATACTCTACAAGGTAAAAAAAAATCTTGGTGAATTTTATTCAATTTGGATTTATTGACAATGTTGAGATCCTAAATATAGAGCAATAGGAAGTCCCAAGTGTGACACATAATTCTTATGGTCTTTCAAGTATTGATGACATGAAGAATTCAAACATTAGCTATGCTGGTTTAAAGGATAATGATCCTATTGGGAGTGAATGTCAAGGCATTTCTCGTATTGATAACTTAAAAAAGGAGTGTGGGTGCCCCTCATTGCATGCATGGGTGGCCCCTTCTTTCATGCCTTTCAATGGTCCAAATTGTGTTTATAATATCATTACAAATAGTTTGTTTGAAATACATTCTTGTGAAATAAGTCCATGAAATAAGTTCAAATGCCTTTCTAAGGTCAAGAAAGTGCATGTTCCATGTTTACCATTTGGTGATACTATTACAAGGAGAGTGAGTGGTCAAGTAACAGGTCTAGAAATAGTTGTATCCTTAAAGAGCTTAAGGATTCAAGGGAGAAAAAAGGAGTTTCCAAAGAACCCAAAGGCAAAGTTTGTCCATTTCTAGGAAGGTTGTATACCTTCTTGTCACTAAGGTTGGCTCCTATAGTTATGATTTGTGCAGATGCAGCATTGCTTCTTTTGCTTTGGAAAAAATAAGACTAATTGTCCAAGGACCCAAACAAAGATAGCCCTTTAGGTCCATACTATGCACCTACCATATTTGCATGGTATCAAACAAAAAATTAAAGAGCTTTAATCAAACAAACTCACCAAGTTCAAAAAGAGAGTAACTCTTTCCGTTGATCTATTTTCTTCAAAGTCCCATTTGAAAAATTGAGCAGTTTCCATGTTAACTCCCATTGCTGTGAAAAATATAGCAAAGTTGTCTCCTGCATCAGCTCGCAAATCACATGCATTCTAAATCAATGATCAAAATATGCATACTCTTTAAAATAAACATCCAAATCACCCTAGTTTTAATATTTCATTCCCTTTCTTTGCCATTTAAAAAACATTAGTACCTCTAACAAATTTGCAGACTTCTCCAATATTTTTACAAGCCCTTCTTGTCTACAAATTTGAGCAATAATCTCATTATGTGGTGGTAAACCAACTGTAGAAAAAATGAGGAATCTTCTGACCATGAGCAATGGAGTTCGTCGCATCTATTTTTGAAATTCCATTTTGGATCATCTCTTCTAGGTACGTTCTTTCACTTGAATTGATAGAACTACCTGTCTCAGACTTGCAGTAACCATTAATAACAAGGTCTGTGATACAAAAATGGTAACACATGAACAAGTGAATGAGCATGTCAATCGAATTTAAAATCAACTAGAACCCCTATATATATGCCCTAAAAAAACTAAATCTTATCTTATCAGGATTATTAAGTCACAAACTGAGCCACTCCTAGATATCTAAAATGATTTAAGGCATTATGCTAATTTCTCTATTAAAATTTTAGAGGTGGTAGAAAAATATGCAATAATTGAAAATTATAATACACAACAAAACATGCTAGAAACTTATTTAGTTCCACTAAATTTTGTAATTTTGTTTGGTCATTTTTGGATATTAAAATGGCTTGTTTTCTAAAGACCACAAAGAGAATTTTGATTATTTAATAACTTTGGAATTTGAAAGAGATTTTTTTGTTCTGGCCTTACCTCATTTTTAAGTTTCTCATCTCTTAATAACTCAAACAATTGAACCAAAGAAACACAAACCCGTATAGATGTTGTTGCTCTAAGAATTACACCTGTAGGCTGTCTAGGACCATCAACATTCTTCCTTGTCATTACATGGAAATCATTCTCACAATTTCCATTACAATTATCATGAGAAAGTTTAGTTCAAGAGTTCCTTCTAGAAGTACACTTCACCACAGAATTTATTCCACATCCTCTCAGCAACATCATCATACTCCTGCAGCCACTAGGCATTGTAACAACTATCATTAGCAAGTGAAGAGGGGAAAAAAGAACATGTAGGGCCTCAATCACATAAAATCCACAACATAAATACAAAAATCAGTGGGAAAACTTTTTCCTTACTTTTTTTATACTTGTAAGTGCTCACCAGTGATATCTCCTGCAAGAATAGGAGTGTTTATTACTGCGAGGAACACAATCTTTTCACACTCTCATTATAGAGTTGTACCCCAAAGTCCACCCCACTATTTAGTATTTACCACTAAACAAAATATCTTATGCACCCCAACACTATCATGTTCTACATGATCCACTCATGTGACCTAATTTACACATGAGATTGTTTAAATCCATCTTAGCAAATACTAAATTTTGAAAATAATTGTCCATGATCTTAATAGTTGCAAGCTACACTTGAGCATTTTTATTTTGATCAACCAAAAAAATGTGAATCCATAATATATTTGGTATTTTTTCATGAATTATTGAGGTAACATGCATTTGACCAAGAAAACATTTAATTAGCTTGCAAGCCTAGTTGTGATTAATCACAATAAATTCGTGACTTCTATTTCTTTGTGCACTAACATTGACCAAATTAAAGAAGGTTCTAATAACATGTGACAAATAGTTTGGGACTGATATTCTAACTAGATTAGCCTTTAATAGCTCATGCTCTTTCTCTACATATAAATTCACTTCTCTTTCTTTAAAATAAATGTCTTTTTCTCTATAGCAATCATTGCTTTTATATTATTTGAGATTGTTGATTTCATGAAAGATAAAGAACCTTTAAAAATCTAAGAAACAACAATTAGTCCATGAAAAATAATGTCCAAACCCTTAAGAATAGTGACCAGGTCTTTTAAAATCCTTCTTACAACATGAGGATGTTTATTGGAAAATTAATAATTAGAGAGAACATGATAAATCATAGTGAGCACATATCCCATTATGGGGATTCCACTTGATAGATCAATTTGACATCTTGGGGATTCACTCTTCTCTTTTATTGGCATCAAGTGTGTTGAATTTAGTAGTAATGTATCAAAGGACAACCAAAGAATGTCTTATGACAGAGCCAAAAATATTGAAAGACAATGACAACCATTGTCATAAAGGGGATAAACCATGTCAAAAGATATGAAATAGACAATGGTTGTTGTATAATATGGTATATGTCAAATGTGTAAATGAAGTAACAATGGAGGCACATCAATGATAATGAGTGATCAAAGGTCAAGATAGATGTGATAATGCAAGCTACCAACCAAGGTATCTAAAAATAGTAAAAAATATTGATGTTTAGTGTATAAAAAGATTGTTATTAGCAATAAGATGATATACACTTGGATCGATAAAACAAGCACATAGTGATATACATTGTCAAATAGAACTGCCATTTTACTGAATATAAGAGAGAAAAATGCTAAAGTACTGTCAAACAGAGAAACATTGCTAAACAATGTTAGTATAATAGAGATCACTAACAATTGATGGAGACAATGGTGTCCAACATGGATAATAGTTCTTGTACGATTGCAAAGATAATGAAGAACAAAAGGAAAACAAAGGTCAAATAAAAAACAATGATACGAAAGGAAGATAACCTCTACATTTAGCCACTAGTTATGGTGTTACAAACCTCATAGCTTCAGGAATGTGAAAGATGGTTTAGGCCTGTACAATGATTTCATGAGTGCTCAAAATACAATGTTTTTAATTCAATATAGGATAGTCATGGATATGACATCAAATACAGGATGCTAATGGAGATTCATAACATAGAATATATAGTTATAATTGTGATAAATATAATCAATGAACCAAAGAGGTATCAAAATAAATGATCAAAAACAAAGGATGCAATGAGGTGTTACTAGCTAGAGAATAAAGAGCAGCCCAAACATAGAGATACCCATGATGAGGACATCATTGACATGTAGAGTGATGACCAAAATAAAGAAAATAGTGATTTGTTCAAGTATTCAAGGGTATGGACCAGAAAACTTCATGGAGTGCAGATGGTTTCAGATCAAAAGATTATAAAAACAATGGAGTTCATTGTCATGAAAGTGAGAATGTCAATATTCACTGCTAAAAAATAAAGAGATATGTTGAAATAGCGATGATGAGGCATAGTAGCAGTGATCAACAATGTATATCGAAAGTGCTATGGTAAAGAACAAAGATCAAACACTAGGTGCAACAGGTAGAGCCTAAAAAGAGGAATTTTGGGAGAGTTTTCAGTAGGTATACGGTTCTCTGGTTTGAATATCAATCTTATTTGTCCTACTATTCATCTTTCTCGAGATCATACCATTGTGCATTTTACATTCATAATAATTTCAAGAAAATGTGCATACACTATAGGACAAACTGAGAATATTTTGAGATAGAATTAAAAAAATAAAGTAACAAATGAAATAAAATGTCCATAGAAATTTAGGGTATTTTTGGGTGAGCCCAAGTATAGAACAAGAAAAAAGAAAGGAAAAAGGAAAAATTCACAACACTAAAATAAATTTGTAAATGCCCTCATCAAACAATGAAAATTGATATGAATTTGGAAATGTGAGCAGAGTTTGATAGATACCTCAACACGCCAGTCTTCTTTGATTTTCTCTTGGTCTTCACTTGGGTTGATCCAAATCGACAAAAAATAGGATGAGTAAGAAATTGAACAAATGCCCTTACCTCCTCCTTCCTTCACCCACCCCTTAGGTGCTCTCTCAGATGAGTAAGAAATTGAACAAATGCCCTTATCTCCTCCTCCCTGCACCCACCCTACAGGTGCTCGCTCAAAAGAGCTCGACAAAGCAACCCCTTTAGGAATCCAGAGTTTCACATGGGATTGGGGATGTCTATGTCCCTACAATTTCGAGAACCTAATCTATTTTTCCCTCTTTTCCAGGTCTATATTATGCTAAAATTTCATTTCCCACTATTCTTCCAATTCCATCTATGAAACATTAAATTGATATAATATTTAGACATACAAACATGCTTTCCATTACTTTAATTATTATATTTTATGATTTCAAAATATAAATATAAATACTTATTATACTACAAATTTAATATTTTTACAATTATTGAAATAATTGACAATTATATTAACTCTTAGGAAGATAAGAATACTAATATTTGGAGATAATAGAGTGAGTGAATATAAAATAATTAATATAAAGTTTACAATCATATATGTGTCAAGCATTCATTTTCAAGTATAAATTTAAGCAAAGATGTTATAAATTACTATAAATATAATAAATATATATCTAAGATATGATAGAGATATCAACTTCAAGATGTTATTCTAACATTTGAGAAAAAAACCAATATGAAAATGAAACTAATATTTTTATATGTATTTTTTATATGATTAAAATATATTTCTACTATCCATGTAAATTGAATCTACTCACTTTTAGAAAAAACATTAATAGTTCATTAACATAATGAGTAATAAAATTAAGCTAAAGAATGTAAACGTTAATATTTTTTATTAAATACCTATGTGAAGGCCTTAAGAATATACCAAGATATAATGCCTTACATGCAATAAGTATTTTTGGTGCATCCGACAACCTAGCCGACCAAATAGGCCTCTTAGGTAGGGGTCACATGCGGGGGGGTTAATCTCTATGGATTATGATCAAATTGGAAAGAAAAATGAATCGAGGACTAATAATCATTTATTTAGTCATCTTACTAATTTTTTAGTTGTGCTTTTATCTTATGACCAAATTAATCATTTATTTAGTCATTTATACTTATGAATTGTAAAATATTAGTAGAATTTAGTCAATTTTAGTCACATGACTAAAAGTTTTAGTCACGTAGTCACATATTTGCCAAATTCTACTAGTGATCTATATCTTGAGAAGAGAGGCTATATTTTTCAAGATTCAATGTGTTTTTAGGTTCATCTCAAAGAAATCTTCGATTTGAGACCACTTTCCCTAGATTTGGAAATGGTCAAACTTTTAGCTATGAACACTATACTAACTTACTTCATTTGAGCAAACTTTGACCGTCTGTATCTTGAGAAGAGAGGCTCCATTTTTAAAGATTCAAGGTGCTTTTAGGTTCATCTCGATGAGATCTTGTATAAGAGACCACTTTCACCAGATTTGGAAATGGTCAAATTTTTAGCTACGAACACTGTACTGACTTCCTTCCTCTGAAAAAACTTTGACAATTCGTATCTTGAGAAGAGAGGCTCCATTTTTCAAGACTCAAGATATTTTTTAGTTCATCTAGATGCGATCTTAGATTTGAGACCACATTCACCGAATTTGGAAATGGTCAAACTTTTTGCTATTAACACTATACTGATTTCCTTTCTATGACCAAACTTTGATCATCAGTATCTTGAGAAGATAGGCTCCATTTTTCAAGATTCGAGGTGTTTTTCGGTTAATCTCGATGAGATCTACGATTTGAGACCACTTTCACCAGATTTGGAAATGGTCAAATTTTTAGCTACAGACACTGTTCTAACGTTCTTGCTTTGATAAAACTTTCACTGTTCGTATCTTGAAAAGAGAGGCTTCATTTTTCAAGATTCAAGTTATTTTTAGGTTCATCTTGATGAGATCTTTTATTTGAGACCACTTTCACCAAATTTGAAAATTGTCAAATTTTTAGCTAAGAACATTGTACTAACTTCCTCCATTTGACCAAACTTTTACCATCTATATCTTGAGAAGAGAGGCTCCATTTTTCAAGATTCAAAGTGCTTTTAGGTTCATCTCAAGGAGATCTTCAATTTGAGACCACTTTCAAAAGATTTGGAAACGGTCAAATTTTTAGCTATAAACACTGTGCTAACTTGCTTACTTTGACCAAACTTTGACAGTCCGTATCTTAAGAAGAGAGGCTCCATTTTTCAAGATTCAAGGTGTTATTAGGTTTATCTCGATGAGATCTTTGATTTAAAACTACTTTCACAAAATTTGGAAATGGTCAAAGATTTATCTACGAACACTGTACTGACTTCCTCACTTTGACCAAACTTTGACTGTCCGTATCTTCAGAAGAGAGGCTCTGTTTCTCAAGATTCAAGATGTTTTTTGGTTCATCTCGATGAGATCTTTGATTTGATACCACTTTCACCAAATTTTGAAATGGTCAAATTTTTAGCAAAGAATATTGTACCGACTTCCTTGCTTTGACCAAACTTTGACCATCTGTATCTTGAAAAGAGAGGCTCCCTTTTTCAAGATTCAAGGTGTTTTTAGGTTCATCTCGATGAGATCTTTGATTTAAGACCACTTTCCACAGGTTTGGGAATAGTCAAACTTTTAGCTACAAACACTGTATTGACTTCCTTGTTTTGACCAAACTTTGACCGTCTATATCTTGAGAAGAGAGGCTCTAGTTTTAAAGATTCAAGCTATTTTTAGGTTCGTCTTGATGAGATCTTTGATTTGAGAGCACTTTCACCAGATTTGGAAATGGTCAAACTTTTAGCTATAAACATTATAGTCACTTCCTCACTTTGACCAAACTTTGACCATCTGTATCCTTAGAAGAGAGGCTCCATCTTCTAACAGGGATCATAATACACTAGTCTAGAATATTGGTAGGTGTCAATTCCCACCGAGGTTTTTACCTATTTGGGTTTCCCTGTAACCAAAATATTGGTGTCGTGTTCATGTTTTTTTTCATTATGTTTATGCTTTATGTTTAAGTATAATTAATTGGATAAAGAATTGAATCTTGTAGATAACTGATTCACCCCCCCTCTTAGTTATCTCTTGGGACTATTCCTAACAATTGGTATCAGAGCCAAGTGCCTCAGAGAGAAATTTTAACAGCTTGAGGTTGATCAAATGGCATACTTAAGAAAAGAAAGTACTCAGTTTGATGGAGAGAATTATCTTGATTGGAAGAACAAGATGGTGACTCATTTGTAGTGCATTGCCTTTGAATTTTTTGATGTAACTATCAAAGCAGTCAATATCCCTTCCTTGGAAGACCTTTCATAGGATGATGCTACTGAGAAGCAAAAGGATTTGTTTCATCAGACTACTATTGCTAAAGAAGCCCTTATCAGCGCCCTATCTGATGGTGAGTTCTCAAAAATAAAAAAGGTAGATACAGTCCAAAAAATATGGAAGCACCTAGAAGACATATTTGAAGGAGACAAACAAGCAAAGGATGCATGCAAAAAGACATGGAAGAAATGATACAATGCATTAGAAATGATGCATGAGGAAAATATCAGAGCTTACAATCAAAGGATAAATGAAACAGTTGTTGGAATCAGAAACAAAGGTGGAGATATTTCAGAGGAGGACATTATGGACAAGTTAATGACTACTCTCACTCCTGAATATGAAAGAAAAATCAACATCCTTGATGAGACCATGCAACTTACATCAAATTTCAAAAGAGAGACCTTCATCAACAAAATCTCAACTTTTGAGATTTCAAGATTAAAGACGGAACCAAAGAGTGCAACAACCTTCAAAGCAACAGTTCATGGTAAGAAATCTACAAACACTTCTGGTAATTTTGATGATGATGATGAAGAGAAAACACTAGATGATTTCATTGCTATGATTTCCAAAAGAGAAAAGAAAGGAAAATGAAAATATGAAGGTCAATTACCATTTAAGTGTTTTTCATGTAATAAGATCGGTCACTTTGCATCTAAGTCTCCTACTAGAGCTAGAAAGTTTAAAAAAGATTACAAGCTTAAGTATTCTAAGGAATGCTACTATACTGGAGATAGAGTTTCAGATGATGAATTAGGTGAAGAAGAAATTGGATTCATTGCTATTGTAGACAAAATGCATAATAAGACAAATCATAAAGATGATAAAAAGGAATAAGAGCTAGCATTTATTTCACAAGCTGACATAAGAATAGACTGGATTATAGATAGTGGTTGTTCACATCACATGACATGTGATAAAGATAGATTTGTTCATCTAGACAAATATAATGGAGGTATGGTTAGATTTGGAGACAACACTCCTAAACCAATAGTTGGTAGAGGAGCCATCACCTTGGATGGAAAGAATAGTACTGGTGATGTTCTTTATGCTGATGGTCTGAAACATAACCTTCTCAGTTTTGGAAGTTACTTGGAAAAGGCTATCATTTGGATTTCAAAAATGACAAATGCATCATTAACACCAAGGATGGTGTTATGATTGCATCAGGTTCAAAGACTAGAGGTAATGTTTTCCAACTCAATTCTGAAGAAAATTGTTTTGTTGCTAAAGTTGATGACAGTTGGTTATGGCATAAAAGACCATGTCATATCAATTTTGATAACATAGTAAAGATAAGAAATGTAAAGGCAGTAAGAGATCTACCTAGCATAGAAAATCCAGTTGATACTATATGCAGGGAATGTGTAATGGGAAAGCATGTGAGAAATTCATTCAAGACCAAGAATAATTTAGCAAAGAACAAGTTGGATCTGATTCATACAGACCTATGTGGTCCAACTCAAACAAGATCATACTATTGTGAAATTTATTTCATTTTGTTTGTTGATGATTATACTAGGATGATGTGGGTTGCATTCTTGAAAGATAAGTCAGAAGCATTTGAGAAGTTCAAAATATTCAAAGCTAAGGTTGAGAATGAATCTAGAGTCAAGAAAAAATGTTTTAGATCAGATAGAGGAGGAGAATTCACCTCTGACAAATTCTATGAGTACTACAAAGAACATGGTATAAAGAGACAATTAAGTGCACCTAGAACCCCTCAGCAAAATGGAATTGCAAAGAGAAGGAATAGGATCATCTTTGATACAGCGCGCACCATCATGATTGAAGGAAACGTTACACACACCTATTGGAGAGATGCAGTCAATACAACAATCTACACCATCAATAGAATTCAATTGAAGCTAGGTGCTAACAAAACACCATATGAGCTATGGTTTGGTAATGTTCCCATAGTAAAATACTTCAAAATATTTGGAAGCAAGTGCTACATTAAGAGGGATGAAGCAGTAGGCAAGTTTGATGCAAGAAGTAATGAAGGTATTTTTCTTGGTTACTCTACTAAAAGTAAAGCTTATAGATGTTTCAATTTAAGATTGAAAAAGATCATTGAAAGTGCTCATGTTAAGATTGATGAAAAGTTTATGGTTCAAGAAAGATATCATGATTACTCACCCATGATTGAAGAAGAACCCAGACCCTCCACTAGTGAGATAGTTATTGAAGAAATGTTTGATAGTATTGATGTCTTATTCAATGACCCTGAGACAAGTGAAGAAGAAACTCCTAAGGCTGATGAGTTAGCATCACCCAAAGTTCCAAAGTTTACATCTAGAAATCATTCCAAGAAAGAAATCATTGGAGATTAGAGTGGAAAAGTCTTAACAAGGTCACAAGAAAAAAACTCAGCTAGCAGTGAAGTGGTATGTTTACTATCTCAGATTGAACTTGTAAGTGTTGAAGATGCATGCAATTATTCAGATTGACATGATGCTATGAAAGAAGAACTTGATCAGATTGTTAAGAATGACACTTGGGAACTGGTCCCAAGACCTAGTGATAAGAATGTGATTGGAACAAAGTGGATATTCAAAAACAAGATGAATGAAGATGGTACAATAGTAAGAAACAAAGAAAGGTTAGTATGTAAGGGATATGCGCAAAGAGAAGGCATTGATTATTCAGACACATTTACACCTATGAGCATATTAGAAGCTATCAAGTTGTTTCTAGCTTATGCTATAGTCAAAAACTTCAAAGATTATCAGATGGATGTCAAGTTAGCATTCCTAAATGGAGATTTGAAAGAAGAAGTATGCATTGACCAGCTAGAAGGATTCACCTTATTAGACAGACCTGCTATGGTATGCAAATTGAAGAAGGCCCTCTATGGACTTAAGTAGGCCCCTAGAGCATGGTATGAGAGACTAGATGGATATCTAACAAAGATTGGATTCAAGAAAGGAGAAATAGATTGTAATCTATTCATTAGAGAGACATCTGAAGGACTACTACTTGTAGCTATATTTGTTGATGACATTATATTTGGAGGTAATGACAAACTAAGTGCAGAATTTTCCAAAGAAATGCAAAATGAGTTTGAAAGGAGTATGATTGGTCCTATCAAATACTTTTTGGGACTAAATGTGCAGTAGACAAAAAAAGGAATTTTTATTAATTAGTCCAAATATGTGAAAGAGATACTAAAGAAATTCAAGATGGATGATTGCAAGCTAGTAGGAACCCCTATGATCATTGGATGCAAAATTACAAAAGAAGATGACTCACTAGTAGTAGATATAAAATTGTATAAGTCTATGATTGGTAAACTCATATATCTTACTCAAACTAGACCTGATATTTCCAATGCAGTTGGGATAGTTGGAAGATTTGTAGTAGAACCTAAGCAAAGTCACCTCATGGAAGTAAAGAGAATATTTAGATACTTTTAGGGCACTATAGATTATGGTCTATGGTATCCTAATTTAGAAAATGTTGAGCTTCATGTGTACACTGATGCAGATTGGGCAGGATGTGTTGATGACAGAAAGAGTACATCAGGTGGAGTAGTGTTTCTTGGTGATAGACTTGTCACTTGGAAAAGAAAGAAACAAAATTGTATTTATCAGTCAACAGCAAAAGTGGAGTATGTTGCAGAAGCCTTGAATTGTTCTACAATTGTTTGGATCAAACAAATGATAAAAGATTTTGGAATTCAAATTGATTATCCTATTGTTATTCACTATGATAACACTAGCACTATCAATATGTCGAAGAACCCTGTGATGCATGCAAAGAAAAAGCACATTGAGATCAAGTATCACTTCCTAAGAGAGAAAGTGGTTGAGAAAGAAGTCACGTTGGACTATGTGAGTCCTAAAGATCAGTTGGTAGATATATTCACAAAGCCCCTGCCTAAGGATACTTTTGAGTATCTCAAGAAGAAGTTGGGAGCAATTCCCTTCCCTGATTCTGCTTAGAAGAAAGAAGGAAAGGCATCAGTCCTTAGGGACTGATGGAAGGTTGACTACTCTACCTCAGGAGTAGTACTAGTGCTTAAAATTAATGACACCCTTTGCCATTGATGTCAAAGGGGGAGTAATATACAGAGTCATGAAAAACAAAAAAAGGAGTATTATACTAAGGGGGAGCAACATTCAGATATGACAATAGTTTAGTTGAGGAAATGGAGAATATTGGAAAATATTGCAGTAGATGGAGGATTCATCTTTGGGGGATTTTTGAAGAGGAAATGCATAATTTTATAAAAGAAATATTCATTTGGGTTGGTGGTGGTTTTTAATTCCACATGTTTCCATCAATGCCAAAGGGGAAGATTGTTGGAGATTTGCCAGCAGACTAGTACTGACTATATGTTTGTCATTGATGAAAAAATATGGAAAGTAGCATGCATGGAAGTCTTATGTAGTAAGCTTTCAGTATATGAATCATGGACATGATATCAGCATGATATCATGGGCGCAAAGGTTAACTGTTAGAATAGATAGTTATATAGTAGCTGGTGTCAGCAATGTTCCTAACAGAGTAACATACAATGTTTTGTGTATGGTTGTCCGTACAATTATCATGGAGCCTTGCATGCTAGGATATATGTTGAAGACATGTTAGTGATGTTTCAGTCATGGACGCATAGTTTTTTTATTAGTAGAAGTGAAGTTATGCAGTCTCTATTCACCAATAGCAGTTTCATGTGTTTGTTCAGAAGAGCCGACAAAGATTTTATTGGTTTTGGAGTTGCATCTATCTTTTGAGTATGCACCCTTAGATTTAAGCTTAGAGGAGAGTTATTGATGTTTGGTTAAGAGTGCATGAAGTAATTCAGCTTGAGGAGAAAGATACAGTTGTTTTGGCAGAGCCGACAGTGTGTAGCGTGCGTCTACAATTATCTTATTGGACAGGTCCTAGAATGTGTTGCCTGCATAGTAGAGCCAACAAAATATTTATCAAAGTTTGTTATGGTTTATCTAATATGATTTCAAGGTGGTTCTAATAGGCTGACTTGATTATATCACTTAGAGGAAGATATTTATAGGCAGCCATTTGTGATTGTTAGAGTGTGGTTCATAGTTGATCAAGCAGAGCAGAGCAGAGTGTGCAAAGTGTTGAGACATCGGAAGAAAGTCTATATGACCAAGTAAAGTATTTGTGATATACATTGGAAATGATCCAGACAACAGGTCAAAGCACAGTTCACCAAGATCCAGATATAGTGTGTAGCTATTAAATAGAAGGTTGTAGCCTTCACCCCTTTGAGCAGTGAGATCTTGGATAGTGTGTCCTCTCCCCTAACAGGGATAATTGTAAAAGACTCCTAATAGGGTCCGACCCTTGACTAGGTCTACTGTACTAAATATATTGTAAAGAAACTCCTAACAGGGTTAAGGATATTCTAACAAGGATCATAATACACTAGTGCAAAATATTAGTGGGTGTCAATTCCCACTGGGGTTTTTACCTATTTGGGTTACCCCGTAACCAAAATATTGGTATTGTGTTCATGTGTTCTTTCATTGTGTTTATCCTTTATGTTTAAGTATACTTAATTGGATAAAGAATTGAATCTTGTAGATAATTGATTCACCCCCAACCTTTCAATTATCTCTTGGGACTACTCCTAATAGGTTATTCTATGGCGCTCGGCATTGCCTATCTATTGCTCAGTTATCTTGCTCACCGACGGGTTTAGTTTTAGTTTCTGTTGTGGCTGACTTGTGCATTTATATTGGATCATGGATTTAATGTTGGAATCCATCATTGGGAAGCGTGTGGTCCTAGATCTGAAAGTTCCTTCTGTTGATTATGGATTTGAAGGCCGACTCAGTTTGGTAGCTTCTTGTATAAATGTAGTTGTTGGTTTAGAATTTAGGAGGCAACTTTGGAGATAGGAGTTGGATAGAAGATAGAAGTAGAGATTTTTGGCAGATCCTCGCATGTTGGAGGACTTTTGTGATTCATTGTAATATCTAGCCATAACCTCAAAGGCCTTATAGCCTGACATGTATCAGTCTATTTGATGATAATATATGAAAGATCTGGCATTCTCTCTCTCACTGTTGTTGTTTGTTGCTTCCGCATGTGTTGGGCAGGCTTGGATCATTAGGGTGCGCCATTGTTCGGCCCCTCTTGCTCCTTGCCTTGCATCAAGTGGTATCAGAGCGAGGTTAGATCTTGATCTATGTTTGTAGATCTAGGTTTTTAGTTTCCTCTTGAATCCCTAGTTGATTTTTGTAGGGTAGCAGATTGTGATTTGACCTTCAATTGCAAAGGGTTGTCAAGATGGTTCGTGGGAGGCAAGATGCAAATCTAGGATTGGCATTCTCTCTCTCACTGTTGTTGTTTGTTGCTTTCGCACGTGTTGGGTAGGCTCAGATCATTAGGGTGCACCATTGTTTGGCCCCTCTTGCTCCTTGCCTTGCGTCATTTGGAAATGGTCAATCTTTTAGCTACAAAAACTATACTGACTTCCTTGCATTGACAAAACTTTGACCATCTGTATCTTGAGAAGAGAGCATCTATTTTTAAATATTCAAAGTGTTTTTAGGTTCATCTTGATGAGATCTTCTATTTGAGACCACTTTCACCAGATTTGGAAATGGTCAAACTTTTAGCTACGAACACTGTACTGACTTCCTTGCTTTGACCAAACTTTGACAGTCTGTATCTTGAGAAGAGAAGCTCTATTTTTCAAGATTCAAGGTGTTTTCTGGTTCATCTTGACGAGATCTTTGATTTGAGACCACTTTCACTAGATTTGGAAATGGTCAAATTTTTAGCTAAGAACTCTGTACTGATTTCCTTGCTTCGACCAAACTTTGACCGTCCTTATCTTGAGGAGAGAGGCTCCATTTTTTAAGATTCAAGGTGTTTTTAGGTTCATCTTGACGAGATCTTCAATTTGAGACAACTTTCACTAGATTTGGAAAAGGTCAAACTTTTAGCTATGAACACTGTACTGACTTCCTTTCTTTGACCAAAGTTTGACTATCCATATCTTGAGAAGAGAGGCACCATTTTTCAAGATTCAAAGTGTTTTTTGGTTCATCTTGATGAGATCTTCGATTTGAGACCACGTTCACCAGATTTGGAAATGGTCAAATTTTTTGCTACAGACACTTTACTAACTTCCTTGCTATGACCAAACTTTGAATATGTGTATCTTGAGAAGAGAGGCTCCATTTTTAAAGATTCAACATTTTTCTAGTTTCATCTCGATGAGATCTTTGATTTGAGACCACTTTCACTAGATTCAAAAATGAGAAACTTTTAGCTACGAACACTATACTGACTTCCTTCCTTTGACCAAACTTTGACCATCTGTATCTTGAGAAGAGAGGCTCCATTTTTCAAGATTCAAGGTATTTTTCAGTTCATCTCAACAAGATCTTTGGTTTGAGACCACTTTCACCAGATTTGAAAATGGTCAAACTTTTTGCTACGAACACTATATTGACTTCCTTGCTTTGACCAAACTTTAACCGTCTGTATCTTGAGAAGAGAGGATCTATTTTTCAATATTCAAGGTGTTTTTATATTCATCTCGATGAGATCTTTGATTTGAGACCACTTTCATTAGATTTAGATACGGTCAAATTTTTAGATACAAAAACTGTACTGACTTCCTTGCTTTGACCAAACTTTCACTATCCATATCTTGAGAATAGAGGCTCCATTTTTCAAGAATCAAGGTGTTTTTAGGTTCATCTCGATGAGATCATTGATTTGAGACCACTTTCACTAGATTTTGAAATCGTCAAATTTTTAGCTACGAACATTGCACTAACATCCTTTCCTTAACCAAACTTTGATTGTCCATATCTTGAGAAGAGAGGCTCCATTTTTTAAGATTTAAGGTGTGTTTAGATTCATTTCGACAAGATCTTCGATTTGAGGCCACTTTCACTAGATTTGGAAACCATCAAACTTTTATCTACGAACATTGTACTAACTTCCTTGCTTTGACCAAGCTTTGACCATCTGTATCTTGAGAAGAGAGGCTCCATTTTTAAAGATTCAAGGTGTTTTTAGGTTCATCTCGATGAGATTTTTGATTTGAGACCACTTTCATCAAATTTGAAAATAGTCAAACCTTGAACTACGAACAGTGTACTGAATTCCTTGTTTGGACCAAACTTTGACCATCCGTATCTTGAGAAGAGATGCTCCATTTTTCAAGATTCAACATGTTTTTTTGGTTTATCTCGAAGAGATCTTCGATTTGAGATCACTTTCACCAGGTTTGGAAACGGTAAAATTTTTAGCTACGAACATTGTACTGACTTCCTTATTTTGACCAAACTTTGACCATCCATATCTTGAGAAGGGAGGTTCCATTTTTCAAGATTGAAGGTGTTTTTAGGTTCAGCTCGACGAGATCTTTGATTTGAGACAACTTTTACCTGATTTGGAAATGGTCAATTTTTTAGCTACGAACAATATACTAACTTCCTTGCTTTGACCAAACTATGACTATTCGTACCTTGAGAAGAGAGGCTCCATTTTTCAAGATTCAAGGTGTTTTTAGGTTAATCTTGATGATATCTTCGATTTGAGACCACTTTCACCAAATTTGGAAAATGTCAAATTTTTAGCTATGAACATTGTATTGACTTCCTTGCTTTGACCAAAATTTGACCATCCGTAACTTGAGAAGAGACGCTCCATTTTTCAAGATTCAAGGTGTTTTTAGGTTCATCTCGACAAGATCTTTGATTTCAGACCAATTTCACGAGATTTGGAAATGCTCAAAATTTTAGATATGATTATTGTACTAACTTCCTTGCTTTGACCAAACTTTGACCATCCGTATCTTGAGAACAGAGGCTCCATTTTTCAAGATTCAATGTGTTTTTTGGTTTATCTCAACGAGATCTTAGATTTGAGACCACTTTCACCAAATTTGGAAATGGTCAAATTTTTAGCTACGAACACTGTACTGACTTCCTTTCTTTGACCAAACTTTAACCATCTGTATCCTGAGAAGAGAGGCTCCATTAATCAAGATTCAAGGTGTCTTTAGGTTCATCTTGATGAGATCTTCGATTTGAGAACACTTTCATCAGATTTCAAAATGGTCAAACTTTTAGCTACGAGCACTGTACTGACTTCCTTGCTTTGAAAAAAAATTGACCATCCGTATCTTGAGAAGAGAGGCTCCTTTTCTCAAGATTCAAGGTGTGTTTAGGTTCATCTCAATGAGCTCTTCGATTTGAGACCAATTTCACCAGATTTGGAAATGGTCAAATATTTAGCTATAGACGCTCTACTGACTTCCATGCTTTGACCAAACTTTGACCATTTGTATATTTAGAGGAGAGGCTCCATTTTTCAATATTCAAGGTGTTTTAAGGTTCATCTCGATGAGATTTTTGATTTGTGACCACTTTCACCAGATTTGGAAATGGTTAAATCTTTAGCTATGAACAATGTATTGACTTCCTTGCTTTGATCAAACTTTGACTGTCCATATCTTGAGAAGCGATGCTCCATTTTTCAAGATTCAAGGTGTTTTTACGTTCATCTTGAGGAGATCTTTGATTTGAGACGACTTTCACCATATTTGGAAATGGTCAAATTTTTAGCTACGAACAATGTACTGACTTTATTGCTTTGACCAAACTTTGACTATCTGTATTTTGAGAAGAGAGGCTCCATTTTTCAAGATATAAGGTGTTTTTTGATTCATATCGACGAGATCTTCAATTTGAGATGACTTTCACTAGATTTGGAAATGGTCAAACTTTTAGCTATGAACACTATACTGACTTCCTTTCTTTGACCAAACTTTTACCGTCCGTATCTTGAGAAGAGAAGCTCATTTTTTCAAGATTCAAGGTGTTTATGTTCATCTCGATGAGATCTTCGATGTGAGACCACTTTCACCAGATTTAGATACAACCAAATTTTTAGCTATGAACACTGTACTGACTTCCTTACTTTCACCAAACTTTAACCATATGTATCTTGAGAAGAGAGGCCCTATTTTTCAAGATTCAAGTTGTTTTTAGGTTCATCTCAATGAGATCTTCAATTTGAGACCACTTTCACCAAATTTGGAAATAGTAAACTTTTTAACTATGAACACTGTATTGACTCCCTTATTTTATTCAAACTTTTACCATTTGTATCTTGAGAAGAGAGTCTCCATTTTTCAAGATTCAAGGTGTTTTTAAGTTCATATCGATAAGATCTTTGATCTGAGACCACTTTCACCAGATTTAGAAATGGTCAAACTTTTAGCTACAAACACTGTACTAACTTCCTTTCTTTGACCAAACTTTGACCATTCGTATCTTGAGAAGAGATGCTCTATTTTTCATGATTCATGGTGTTTTTTGGTTCATCTCGATCAGATCTTTGATTTGAGACCTACTTTCACCAGATTTAGAAATGGTCAAATTTTTAGCAACAAACATGGTACTGACTTCCTTTCTTTGACCAAACTTTGACCATGTGTATCTTGAGAAGAGAAGCTCCATTTTTGAAGATTCAAGGTTTTTTTTGTTTCATCTCGATGAGATCTTTGATTTGAGACCACTTTCACCAGATTTAGAAATAGTCAAATTTTTAGCATCAAACACTGTACTGACATCCTTGCTTTGACAAAACTTTGACCATTTGTATCTTAAGAAGAGAGGCTCCATTTTTCAAGATTCAAGGTGTTTTTAAGTTCATCTCAATGAGATCTTTGGTTTGAGACCACATTCACAAGATTTGGAAATGGTCATCGTAAGAATAGAGGCTCCATGTTTCAAGATTCAAGGTATTTTTTGGTTCATCTCGACGAGATCTTTGATTTGATACCACTTTCACCAAATTTGGCAACGGTCAAATTTTTAGGTAAGAACACTGTAATAACTTTCTTGCTTTGACCAAACTTTGACCAGACGTATCTTGAGAAGAGAGGCTCCAGTTTTAAAGATTCAAGCTATTTTTAGGTTCATCTCGATGAGATCTTTGATTTAAGACCACTTTGACCAGATTTGGAAAATGTCAAACTTTTAGCTACAAACACTGTACTGACTTCCTTGCTTTGACCAAACTTTCTCCCTTCGTATCTTGAGAAGAGAGGCTCCATTTTTCAAGATTCAAGGTGTTTTTTGGTTCATCTTGGTGAGATCTTCGATTTGAGACCACTTTCAATAGATGTGAAAATGGTCAAAATTTTAGCTAAGAACAATGTACTGACTTCCTTGGTTTGACCAAACTTTGACCGTCCTTGTCTTAAGAAGAGACACTCCATTTTGCAAGATTCAAGGTGTTTTTAGGTTCATGTCAACAATATCTTCAATTTGAGACCACTTTCACTATATTTGGAAACAGTCAAACTTTTAGCTACAAACACTGTACTAACTTCCTTTCTTTGACCAAACTTTGACCATCTGTATCTTGAGAAGAGAGTCTCCATTTTTCAAAATTCAAGGTATTTTTGGGTTCATCTCGATGAGATCTTCGATTTGAGACCACGTACACCAGATTTGGAAATTGTCAAATTTTTTGCTATGGACACTACTGATTTCCTTGCTTTGACCAAATCTTTTGCTATGGACACTTTACTGACTTTCTTTCTCTGACCAAACTTTGACCGGACGTATCTTGAGAAGAGAGGCTCTATTTTTAAAGATTCAAAGTGTTTTTAGGATCATATCGATGAGATCTTCAATTTGAGACCACTTTCACCAAATTTGGAAAATGTCAAATTTTTAGCTACGAATATTGTACTGACTTCCTTGCTTTGACCAAAATTTTATCGTTCGTATCTTGAGAAGAGAGGCTCCATTTTTTAAGATTCGAGGTGTTTTTTGGTTCATCTCGACAAGATCTTCGATTTGAGACCACTTTAACCAAATTTTGAAATGGTCAAACTTTTAGCTACAAACACTGTACTAACTTCCTTCCTTTGACCAAACTTTGACCATCTATATCTTGAGAAGAGAGGCTTGGTTTTTTAAGATTCAAGGTGTTTTTAAGTTCATCTCGACGAGATCTTCGATTTGAGACCACTTTCACTAGATTTGGAAATGGTCAAACTATTAGCTACGAACACTATACTGAATTCCTTGCTTTGACAAAACTTTAACCCTCCGTATCTTGAGAAGAGAGGCTCCATTTTTCAATATTCAAGGTGTTTTTTGGTTCATCTCAACAAGATTTTTGATCTGAAACCACTTTCACCAAATTTAGAAAAGGTCAAATTTTTATCTACAAACACTGTACTGACTTCCTTTCTTTGACTAAAGTTTGACCATTTGTATCTTGAGAAGAGAGGCTCCATTTTTTAAGATTCAAGGTGTTTTTAGGTTTATCTCGACAAGATCTTCAATTTGAGACCAGTTTCACTAGATTTGGAAATAGTCAAACTTTTAGCTACGAAAATTGTACTGACTTCCTTGCTTTCACCAAACTTTGACAATCCGTATCTTGAGAAGAGAGACTCTATTTTTCAAAAATCAACATGTTTTTTGGTTCATCTCGTCGAGATCTTTGATTTTAGACCACTTTCACTAGATTTGGAAATGGTGAAACTTTTACCTATGAACACTGTACTGACTTCCTTCCTTTGACCAAACTTTGACCATTTGTATCTTGAGAAGTGAGGCTCCATTTTTCAAGATTCAAGATGTTTTTTGGTTCATCTCGACAAGATCTTTGATTTGAGACCACTTTCACCAAATTTGGAAATAGTCAAACTTTTAGCTACGAACACTATACTGACTTCCTTGCTTTGACCAAACTTTGAGCTTTCGTATCTTGAGAAGAGAGTCTCCATTTTTTAAGATTCAAGGTGTTTTTTCGTTCATCTGGATGAGATCTCCATTTTGAGACCACTTTGACTAGATTTGGAAATGTTCAAACTTTAGCTACGATTACTATACTGACTTCCTTACTATAACCAAACTTTGACCGTCTTTATCTTGAGAAGAGAGGCTCCATTTTTCAAGATTCAACATATTTTTTCATTCATCTCGACAAGATGTTCGATTTGAGACCACTTTCACCAGATTTGGAAACAGTCAGATTTTCAGCTACGAACACTGTACTAATTTCCTTAGCTTGACCAAACTTTGATCATCCACATCTTGAGAAGGGAGTATCCATTTTTTAAGATTTAAGGTGTTTTTAGGTTCATCTCAACAAGATCTTTGATTTGAGACCACTTTCACTAGATTTGGAAATGGTCAAATTTTTAGCTATGAACATTGTACTCACTTCTTTGCTTTGACCAAACTGTGACTGTCCCTATCTTGAGAAGAGAGACTTCATTTTTAAAGATTCAAGGTGTTTGTAGGTTCATCTCGATGACATCTTCAATTTGAGACAACTTTCACTAGATTTGGAAATGGTCAAACTTTTAGCTACGAACATTCTAGTGACTTCCTTGCTTTGACCAAACATTGATCGTTTGTATCTTGAGAAGAGAGGCTCTATTTTTTAAGATTTAAGGAGATTTTTGGTTCATCTCGACGAGATCTTTGATTTGAGACCACTTTCACTAGATTTGGAAATGGTCAAATTTTTAGCTAAGAACACAGTAGTAACTTCCTTGCTTTGAACAAACTTTGACCTTCCGTATCTTGAGAAGAGAGGTTCTATTTTTCAAGATTCAAGTTGTTTTTAGGTTTATCTCGATGAGATCTTCGATTTGAGACCACTATCACTAGATTTTGAAATGGTCAAATTTTTAGCTACGAACACTGTACTGACTTCCTTGCTTTGACTAAACTTTAACCATCTGTATCTTGATAAGAGAGGCTAAGATTTTCAAGATTCAAGGTGTTTTTTGGTTCGTCTCAACAAGATATTTGATTTAAGACCACTTTTACTAGATTTGGAAACAATCAAATTTTTAGCTACAAACATTGTACATACTTCTTTGCTTTGACCAAACTTTGACCATCCGTATCTTTAGAAGAGAGGCTCCATTTTTAAAGATTGAAGGTATTTTTAGGTTCATGTCGACGAGATATTTGATTTGTGACCACTTTCACTAGATTTGGGAACTGTTAAACTTTTAGCTATGAACACTGTACTGACTTCCTTACTTTGACCAAACTTTGACCATCTGTATCTTGAGAAGAGAGGCTCCTTTTTTCAATATTCAAGTTGTTTTTTGGTTCATCTTGATGAGATTTTTATTTTGAGACCACTTTCACCAGATTTGGAAATAGTCTAATTTTTAGCTACGAACACTATATTGACTTCCTTGGTTTGACCAAACTTTGACCATCTTTATCTTGAAAAGAGAGGCTCCATTTTTTAAGATTCAAGGTGTTTTGAGGTTCACCTCAACAAGATCATCAATTTGAGACCACTTTCAGTAAATTTGGAAATGGTCAAACTTTTAGCTACGAATAATGTGTTAACTTCCTTGCTTTGACCAAACTTTGACCGTCCGTATCTTGAGAAGAGATGCCTTAATTTTTAAGATTGAAGGTGTTATTTGGTTCATCTCAACAAGATCTTCAATTTGACACCACTTTCACCATATTTCAAAATGGTCAAATTTTTAGCTAGGAACACTATACCGACTTTCTTGCTTTGACCAAACTTTGACCATCCTTATCTTGAGAAGAGAGGCTCCATTTTTCAAGATTCAAGGTGTTTTTAGGTTCATCTTGATGAGATCTTCGATTTGAGAACACTTTCACCAGATGTGGAAACATTCAAACTTTTAGCTATGAACATTGTACTAAATTTCTTACTTTGACCAAACTTTGACCATCTGTATCTTGAGAAGAGAGGCTCTATTTTTCAATATTTTGAAATGGTGAAACTTTTAGCTACAAACATTGTACTGACTTCCTTGCTTTGACCAAACTTTTAGCATCTATATCTTCAGAAGAGAGGCTCTATTTTTAAAGATTCAATGTGTTTTTAGGTTCATCTGGATGAGATCTTTGATTTGAGACCACTTTGACCAAATTTGGAAATGGTCAAAGTTTTAGCTATGAATACTATACTGACTACCTTGCTTTGACCAAACTTTGACTGTCTATATCTTGAGATGAGAGGCTCCATTTTTCAAGATTCAAGTTGTTTTTTGGTTCATCTTGACAAGATCTTTGATTTGGGACCAGTTTCACTAGATTTGGAAACGGTCAAATTTTTAGCTACGAACACTGTACTGACTTCCTTGCTTTAACCAAACTTTGACAATCTATATCTTGAGAAGAGAGACTCTAGTTTTCAAGATTCAAGGTATTTTTATGTTCATCTCGACAAGATGTTCGATTTGAGACCACTTTCGCTATATTTGGAAACAGTCAAACTTTTAGATACGGATAATGTACGAACTTCCTTTTTTTGACCAAACTTTGACCATCTGTATCTTGAGAAGAGAGGCTCTATTTTTCAAGATTCAAGGTGTTTTTAGGTTCATCTCGATGAGATCTTCGATTTGAGACCACTTTCACCAGATTTGGAAATGGTCAAACATTTAGCTACAAACACTATACTAACTTCCTTGCTTTGAGAAAACTTTGATCATCCGTATCTTGAGAAGAGAGGCTCCATTTTTTAAGATTCAAAGTGTTTTTTGGTTCATCTTGATAAGATCTTCGATTTGAGACCACTTTCACTAGATTTGGAAATAGTGAAACTTTTAGCTAGGAACACTGTACTGAATTTATTGCTTTGACCAAACTTTGATCATCTGTATTGATAGGCCAACACTACGGCAAATATTATGAAAGAATTAACAATTTATGATGAAGTTCAGTCGATCTATACATTTTTTTCTAAGAGCGTAAGCTTGTGAAAGGTGTCCAAGCAATATGCGATCAAGGGATGATAGTTGAGATTTGAGTGATTATGGATGTAGCTAAAACACATGAAAATGAACCTATGAAGAATTGAAATAAAACTACAAAAAATGAATCTATGAAAACTAAAATCAAACCATGGCAGGAACTTGACTAAAACCTACTAAAATGATTTGGACAATAAAAACATCACAAATAAAAATGTATTTCTACCAGCAATAACAATATAATTATTTCTATTCACTGAATCAAAACTATGATAAAACATTAGTAATTCAAATTATAAGGAAACAATAATCATATTATACCAATGCAAATTAGATTACAAATTGCAACAGGAACAACAAGCATATTATATTAATACAAATCAGATTACCAACTAATATAGAAATAACAATCAAATCAATTACTAATTCAAATGAAACTTGATATTAATGAAATACAAACATACCACACTGAAATAAAAACTAGAAAACACACTAGACATCTCGAGAAGTGGGCCCCCTCCTTAGTTCATCAGGTGGTGATATGGAAAATGGTGAACACAAGATCAATCAGCAGAATCAATAATCTTTATTTCTCAGGAATAATACATGATTGTCTCCTACATATTCATGTTACATTTCTTATATAGGAAGCACGTAAAAAATGCATATAATAATAGATGTTCTATGTTTGGTTGGAGGCCAACAAACTAGTAACTGGTGCAGACTAGAACCACTAATATAAAACTGAGATATACGGTGGTTTTGTTGTTTTGTATAAAGGAGCAAATTTAGGCATGAAATGGTTTGGGCATTCTTCATTATACAGAAAAACTCACTCACCTCCTTTATTTAGATATAAAAGGAGTTATAAAACTTTGTGAAGATGCCAGCTCCCTTAAATGCCACAGGTAAGAATGTGAACAAATTGCTGAACCATAGACTAAGAATAAATAATGGTAAAATCATCATTTCATAGCAAAAATCTGATAAATGCACCTATGTAGATGATTTTGTTGTCACACTAATAAATGTAGCTGTAGCACCAAGATAATGTGGTAAATAGAAATGATCTTCTAGTTTTCAACCACATACATTAGTTCTTTGTCCAAAGTGCAACATGGAGAGCTTGTAAAATAGGTGACAGGAAGATCTACACTCATCAACATGTTGTAATTATAATAGTTAGTAAAATAAATCAATAATGCATTTTCCATATTTTAATCCTAAAACCTCATTAAATACAACTTATATATTTTAAACCATATGCAACGTAAAATAGTAAAATAGGTTGAAATGGGATGGAAATGGAATAGGGAAGTAAGTAGGAAAGTGCATGAAATGGATTAAAATATTTCATTAAATAGGTTGTAAATGGATCTCATCACGTATCTTGAGAAGAGAGGCTCTATTTTTGAAGATTCAAGGTGTTTTAAGGTTAATCTTGATGAGATCTTTGATTTGAGACCACTTTCACCAGATTTGGAAATGGTCAAAGTTTTAGCTATGAATACTATACTGACTTCCTTGCTTTGACTAAACATTGACCATCGGTATCTTGAAAAGAGAGGCTCTATTTTTTAGGATTTAAGGTATTTTTTGGTTTATCTTGACAAGATCTTTGATTGGAGACCACTTTCACTAGATTTGTAAATGGTCAAATTTTTAGCCAAGAACACTATATTGACTTCCTTGCTTTGAGAAAATTTTGACGGTCTGTATCTTGAGAAGACAGGTTTCATTTTTCAAGATTCAAGGTGTTTTTAGGTTCATCTTGATGAGATTTTTGATTTGAGACCACTTTCACCAAATTTAGAAATGGTCAAACTTTTAGCTACGAACACTATACTGACTTCCTTTCTTTAACCAAACTTGGACCCTTAGTATCTTGAGAAGAGAGGCTACGTTTTTCAAGATCCAAGATATTTTTTAGATCATCTTGACAAGATCTTCAATTTGAGACAATTTCCACCAGATATGGAAAAGGTCAAATTTTTAGCTCTGAATAGTGTACTCACTTCCTTGCTTTGACCAAACTTTTACCATCTATATCTTGAGAAGAGAGGCTCCATTTTTTAAGATTGAAGGTGTTTTTAGGTTCATCTCGGTGAGCTCTTCGATTTGAGACAACTTTCACCAGATTTGGAAATGGTCAAACTTTTAGCTACGGATACTGTACTGACTTCCTTACTTTGACCAAACTTGGACCGTCCGTATGTTGAGAAGAGAGGCTCCATTTTTCAAGATTCAACATGTTTTTTTGCTCATCTTGACAAGATTTTTTATTTGAGACCACTTTCACCAGATTTGGAAACAGTCAAATTTTTAGCTACAAATACTGTATTGACTTCCTTGCCTTGACCAAACTTTGACCATTTGTATCTTGAGAAGAGAGGCTACATTTTTCAAGATTGATGGTGTTTTTTGGTTCATCTCAATGAGATTTTTGATTTGAGACCACTTTCACCAAATTTGGAAATGGTCAAACATTTAGCTACAAACATTGTACTGACTTACTTTCTTTGACCTAACTTTGACCATCCGTATTTGGAGAAATGAGGCTCCATTTTTTAAAATTCAAAGTGTTGTTTGGTTCATTTTGACAAGATCTTCGATTAAGACCACTTTCACTAGATTTGGAAATGGTCAAATTTTTAGCTACGAATACTATACTGACTTCCTTACTTTGACCAAACTTTGACTATCTGTATCTTGAGAAGAGAGGCTGCATTTTTAAAGATTCATTATGTTTTTAGGTTCATCTTGATGAGATCTTCGATTTGAGACCACTTTCACTAGATTTCAAAATGGTTAAACTTTTAGCTACGAACACTGTTCTCACTTCCTTGCTTTGACTAAACTTTAACCATGTATATCTTGAGAAGAGAGGCTCCATTTTTCAAGATTTAAGGTGTTTTTCAGTTCATGTCGATGAGATTTTTGATTTGAGACCACTTTCACCAAATTTGAAAATGATCAAACTTTTAGCTACGAACACTGTACTTACTTCCTTGCTTTGACCAAATTTTGAGCATCCATAACTTGAGAAGAGAGGCTCCATTTTTCAAAGATTCAAGGTGTTTTTAGGTTCATCTTGATGAGATCTTCGATTTGAGACCACTTTCACCAAATTTTGAAATAGTCAAACTTTTATCTACAAACACTATATTGACTTCCTTACTTTTACCAAACATTGATTGTTCGTGTCTTGAGAGGAGAGGCTCTATTTTTCAAGATTCAAGGTTTTTTTTGGTTAATCTTGATGAGATTTTTTATTTGAGACCACTTTCACTAGATTTTGAAATGCTCAAACTTATAGCTATGAACAAAATTTGGTCAAAGTAAGGAAGTCAGTATAGTGTTCATAGCTAAAAGTTTCTCCATTTCCAAATTTGGTGAAAGTGGTCTCAAATCAAAGATCTCGTCGAGATGAACCTAAAAACACCTTAAATCTTTAAAAATGGAGCCCCTCTTGTCAAGATACAAATGGTCAAAGTTTGTTCAAAAAAAGGAAGTCAGTATAGTGTCCATAGCTAAAAGTTTGACCATTTCCAAATCTAGTGAAAGTGGTCTCAAATCAAAGTTCTCATCTAGATGAACCAAAAAACACCTTGAATCTTGAAAAATGGAGCCTCTCTTCTCAAGATACTAATGGTCAAAGTTTGGTCAAAGAAAGGGAGTCAGTACAGTGTTTGTAGCTTAAAGTTTGACCATTTTCAAATTATGTGAAAGTGGTCTCAAATCGAAGATCTTGTTGAGTTGAACCTAAATATATCTTAAATCTTGAAAAATAGAGCCTCTCTTCTCAAGATACAGACAGTCAAAGTTTGGTCAAAGCAACGAAGTCAGTACAGTGTTCGTAACTAAAAATTTGACTATCTCCAAATATAGTGAAAGTGGTCTCAAATCAAAGATCTCAGAGAGATGAACCAAAAAATACCTTGAATCTTGAAAAATGGAGCCTCTCTTCTCAAGATACGTACGGTCAAAGTTTGGTCAAAGAAAGGAAGTCACTACAGTTTTTGGTAGCTAAAAGTTTGACCATTTCAAAATTTGGTGAAAGTTGTCTCAAATTGAATATCTTGTTAAGATGAACCTAAAAACACCTTGAATCTTGAAAAATAAAGCCTCCCTCCTCAAGATACGAACGGTAAAGTTTGATTAAAGCAAGGAAGTCAGTATAGTGTTCGTAGATAAAAGTTTGACTATTTCCAAATCTGGTGAAAGTGGTCTCAAATCGAAGATCTCATCCAGATGAACCTAAAAATACTTTGAATCTTTAAAAATGGAGCCTCTCTTCTAAAGATACAGATGATCAAAGTTTTGTCAAAGCAAGGAAGTCAGTACAGTGTTCGTAGCTAAAAATTTGACCATTTCCAAATCTGGTGAAAGTGGTCTCAAATCAAAGATCTAGTCGAGATGAACCTAAACACCTTGAATCTTGAAAAATAGTGCTTGTCTTCTCAAGATATAGATGGTTAAAGTTTGGTCAAAGCAAGGAAGTCAGTATAGTGTTCGTAGATAAAAGTTTGACTGTTTCCAACTCTGGTGAAAGTTGTCTCAAATAAAAGATCTCATTGAGATAAACCAAAAACCACCTTGAATCTTGAAACTAAGCCTCTCTTCTCAAGATGTGGATTGTCAAACTTTGGTCAAAGCAAGGAAGTCAGTATCTGGAGAAGAGAGGCTCCATTTTTCAAGATTCAAGGCATTTTTAGGTTAATCTGGATGAGATCTTTGATTTGAGACCACTTTCACCAGATTTAGAAATGGTCAAAATTTAGCTATGAACATTATACTGACTTCCTTTCTTTGACCAAACTTTGACCATACATATCTTGTGTTGGTTCCTAGATAGGATTTTACACTCCATGAGATACCAATATGCTTATGATGGATGTTAAGGAATGGTTAGCTCCAAATATGGGCAATCTATAAGCAACTTGACCAACTATAGGGATAAGAGTACCCTCTTCTTCTTCTAGCTCTGCAAAACCAAGGCCGGTGCACATGATCCAATAGTATTAACTCTGACTGATAGTTCTAACTCTGCCTATTATTTCTTTATTGGATCTTTCAATAAATGAATACAGTGAGAAAGTACTAAACAACAACCTATTTTTCATTGAATCTCCATCACTGGATAGGACAATTCATAAATGTAAATAAAAGTAAAGACTGGTAGTGATTTAATGATTTGGGATTACAAGGTTTGAATCACTCTTCTCAACACAAAGATAGGAGAATACAGGCCAGTGCCTTATCTATTGGGCAAAATATCAAGGAAAAGGATGAATACAATGGTGTCTTGAAATTGGTCTCTAGACATAAATACAAAATATCCCAACTCTTTCCTGCTTATGAAAATCCCTCAAATAAATTCCAAGAACACATATTCCACTTTGAGCAATATTTAATCTAACTCTAGGTTGGAACTCAAAGCACCAATACATTCATATAAACCTTATGCAAGGATTTAAAGATTCAAAGAATAGAGCAAAGGAGAGAAAATATCTAAGGTTTGTATTAAGTATAACCTTTCACCATGTGCATACAGTATCCTAAATAACAAGCTTGCAAGATAAGAACAACCTGTACTTCTTCTCTATTCTTTGATAAAATGATATCAAAAATTACAATCCTTGACTGAAAGCTAGGGTTTTAGAAATTTCTATCTTTTTAACACCTAAACTCCCAATCCCTTAGAATGATCATAAAAAATCCCTTTATACCAAGAGATCCAACAAGCAACCGATCATTCTAGGGTTACAAAAATTAACCTAAAAAAACCTTTACAACAACCCCAAAGGGTTTACAATAACTACACCACTGAAATAGATGAGATATCTATAACTGAGTCGATGTGCTTTATGTTTTCAATGCTATCCTTGGCTCCTTTTCAACAAATCTAATTTTATTATCTCACTGTCAAACTGCAATAAATGCTCTTCTGTAACTTATTCAACCCTGATATTCAACTGGCACGACATCATCAGGAACAAAATCTGATTCTAGCAATAACTTATGTCTTTTGTATCCTTTCCCAACTGCAATCTATACTGAAAAATTCAATTCCTAGCCACTGCATCATTTTTCATGACTCACTTGTTCAAAAACCCTGTAGGATATTTGAATTTGAATAAAAATAGTTACCGGCTCAACTTTAAAATGTGACTATTGATGCATCTTATTCCTAGCAGATCAAGCGGCTCGTAGAATCCCACAACAGTCAACAAAAATCCTTAAAAATCACTTTACACATCACTAAAACCTTTGACCAATGAGAAAAAAGCACGTCAGTGAGAAAAAAGGCCCCACATAGCAATTTGGACCCATTCCTTATAAGCTTTAAAATGAACGCTTGTCGTAAGATCACATAGCCTCAAAAGATTCTATGCAATGATATGACAACCATCAGATCCTCCATCTTGGCATCCTTTAGAATCTCTTGGACCCACTGACATGTCTTCCTACCCTTCTAGCTCAGCCAATCATAACATGACAACTCAGCGACACTCGGCAAAATGACCCCACAATGCTCGGCAAACCCCTTTGATCTTTTGACCACTTGGCGAATAGGCGACTGCAAAGAAATTATGCCAAGTCGCGTAATGATATAGAGCTTCACTAATTTATTTGGAGACTCAGTGAATACACATATTCACCAATTCATGAGAAGATTTAGAACTTCACCAATTTATTATGAGAATGCGTGAACAATGTAGAAAAATATTGGGACCGCCAAAATTTAACTGCTCTGCCAAAACCTTAGACCAGAAACTGGGCTACCTTAAATGAGATCAATGGTTGTCTGAAGTTTGCATACCTTTGACATATTCTATTAGAAGATATGACAACTACTGGAACAGCCCTTTTATATTGCTCTGACAGATCCCCTGACATGAAACAAATCTATGACTGATCTTATAGCCTCATGTGTCAGAAATAACCCTTAAGATCATATGATGGCCATCAATGCTCTACCACTGTCAGAGCCATTGAACCCCCAAAATCATTGGCCCCACTGACAATATTCTAAGTCGTTAATACATGGACCAATGAGAAAAGTGTTGACTAAGCACACCTGGCATGTGGACCCATTACATTGAAAAATCTTTGCCATGAAAGAGAATCAATGGTTGGCACAACTTCGCAAACCTCTGACACACTCCATAAGATCTTACACCCATCATTGGATCGAGATGGTGTTAGAAAGCGGGGCCTAGGAAAGGATAAAGGGCAGAAACTTTAGGAAATATTAAACATTGAGACTTAGGAAAAATTACTACCGCCGAACTTAGGAAAAATTAAAGATGGGCGCTTGGAGACTTAGGAAAATAAAGGCCACCAGGGTAATAAAATTTAACGCACATGTCTTATGAGGTTTTAATTGGCCCAAAAAAGTAACATGAAATTAGAATAGGGCTAGGGCATACTTAGGGTTTTCCTTGCAAATGGCTAGATTTGAATTTTTTGCCTAGGGCTTTGGTAGGAAAATGGGAAAAATAACTACAGAGGCATGAAAATTTTCTTGTGCTAATAGTGGCTCATGCTTGGGGACGTTTATCTCCTATAGATACAATGAGAAACTAGAATCTCCTGGTACAGCAAACCAGAACCAAAACTTCAAACCAAAAATAGAAAACTGGCAAACAACAACTTTAAAACACAACTGTACAGAGACTCAAAATTTTTAGGAGAAGTAGAACTTCAAAAATTGACTATGTATAGGCAACTCTAGGAGTTCTCTTGTCAAAGTCTTTAGAATGTAAGAGCTTGCTCCCCATTTTTCCTCAATGATATGTGGGCCTAACCATATGGGATCAAATTTCCCATGTTTTCCTTTGTCTTGCATTCTTACATTCCACATTAATACCATGTCTCCCTCTGCAAAATTTCTTTGAGTAGTCCTTCTATCATACAGGACTTTGCACTGGGCCTGCAAATTCTCATTCTTGATGTGTGCATCATTTCTTACCTCATTTAATTGAATCAGGTCATTCATTCTAACTATCATATCTTCTTCAACATCTTCATCATATTTTTGAATGAATTGGTATATCTGTAACAAATTATTTTGGGGTAATCTTGCATTTATTCCATACACTAAGTCAAAAGGGGCACATCCTATTGCTTTCTTTATTGTAACCCTATCAGCCCATAGAGCTTGTAATAATTTGGAGTCCCAGGCCTTCTTGTTTTTGTCCAGAACTCTTCAAAATCTTGATTAAACTTTTATTGTTGGATTCTGCCTAGCCTTTGCCTTGTGGATGATAAGCAAATGAATATGAAATTTTAATACCATTGCGTCGGTAGAAATCAACAAATTCTTCTGACCTAAAACATAATGCATTATCAACCACCATAGTTTCTAGGCAACCAAATCTTGTCAAGATATTCTGCATCATAAAATCTATTACCACCTTGCTAGTTGCTCTTCTTGTAGGGATTGCCTCAACCCACTTAGTGAAATAGTTAGTTGCCACTAAGATGTAGGAATGTCCACCACTAGACTTATTAGGGATTTCACCAATGAAATCCATACCCCATTTCTGGAAAGGGGCTTGAATAGAAACAGGTTTGAGGGGCACATTCCCATTGAATTTCAATTTTCCAGCAAACCTTTGGCAAGGATCACACTTCTTGACAAACTGATGGGTATCCTTGAAAAGTGAAGGCCACCAAAAACCTACCCTGATAATCTTGTGGGCTATAGTCTTTTCCATGTAGTGTCCTCCATAAATTTCACTATGCATTTCATGCATCAAAAGCTTGGCCTTCTCCTAATTTACACACCTAAGCAAAAAACCTTCATTACTCCTCCACCAAAGCTCACCATTTATAATTTCATATCTCAAAGAGTGGAGTTTAATAGTTCTTTTCTTATTATCATCCAATTCAGGGGGTAAGACCATCTTTTGTAAATATTTGACAATATCTTTATACCATTCACAACAGTCCATGTTGCACACATAAGGTCTTTGATCCTCTTCTAGCATATTGATCTGGTTTGCATTTAAATCACTTTGGGCCATCAACTTTGCTAGGCCTAAACCTCTAACCAACTTTGTAATGTGGATATCAATGTTAAATTCTTGAATTCTATTAAGCCACCTACATCTTCTTCCTGAAACCTCTTGTTGGACGAAGATGTCCTTAACTGCAGCACTTGGAACATAGGCAACCACTGTGGCTCCCACCAAATAACATCTAAATGTTTTAATGGCCTTGACTAAGGCATAAGCCTATTTCTCAATGATATCATAATTTAATTCTGCTACTTGTAAAGTCTTGCTGAAAAAGGAAATAGGTTGTTCAAAACCTTCAACATTCTTTTGTAAAAGTACTACAGCAATAGTATGAGCAGATGTAAAAGAGAAAATTTGCATTGGTTTATTGTAGTCTAGTGTCTTTAAGACCAGGGCATGCTTAATGGCCCTCTTAATATCATTAAAACCCTATACTGCTTCAGTATTCCATTCCATTTTTGCTCCTTTCTTTAACATCCTTGATATGGGAATACTGATTTCTGCAAAGTTTGTAATAAACCTTCTTAAAAAGTTGACCTGTCCTAAAAAGGACTGAATTCCCTTGATGTTCTTTGGTAAGGATAGTTTGTCAATGGCTTCCACTCTTTCAGGATCTATCCTTACACCATCCTTTGAAACAATGTGCCCTAAGAGTTTTCCTTCTGTCACACAAAAGGCACATTTCTTTGGGTTCAAAGAAACCCCATATTCCAATGCTCTGATAAAAATTCTTTCAAGATGTTGGCAATGTTGTTCTTCTTTTGCTGAAAAGGCTATCAAGTCATCCTAATATACCACCATAAATCTATCAATGAAATCTACAAAGGCTACATCCATAGCCCTCTAAAAAGTGGCACCTGCATTAGTCAACCCAAATGGCATTCTTACATAAACATATGTTCCCCATGGAGTTGTAAATGCAATTTTAAATTGTTCTATGTCTTTTACCATGACCTGATTGTAACCAGAAAAGTCATCCGTCATGGACATCAATTCTGATCCAGTGACCTTTTGCAACATGTTCTCCATGTTGGGTAATCCATAGTTATCCTTCAAAGAATTTATGTTAAGATTCCTAAAGTCAACACAAAGTCTAATGTCATCATTCTTTTTTTTGACAGGCACTAAATTTGAAACCCAAGTGGAATGCCTGATTGGCTTGATTATTCCAGCATCCATCATCTTCTTGAGTTCACTCTACATTTTGGGTGCCAAGGTAGGGTTAACAGGTCTCAACTTCTATCTAAAAGGCTTTGTGCCTTCCTTAAGTGGAACCTCATGCTGAAAAAGGTCCTTTCTATAAGCTTTAAGGTCTTCATAAGACCAGGCAAAAACATGCCTAAATTTTTTGAGAAGGTCAATCAATTTTTTTCTAATTCTTGGGGAGAGAGACCTACCTATATAAACTTTCTTGGGAGCTATCCATGTGCCCAAGTTTATCTCTTCAAGCTCATTGATTTTATTAGTACTAGCTGAGAAGGCCTTGTCTTTATTGTCAAATGCCCTTCCAAGAGCAACTAGTCCTTTAGGAACCTTGTTTGATTTTAATTGAAAAACCTCTTTCCCAAAGATGACATCTTTTCCATTCACTATATTAACATAAGCATTGAAATCCATTTCTTTATCACCAAAATGAGATTCACAATGGAGAAACCTTAATATATCTTGGTCATCAGAAAAAACTTTCCAATTATCTAGATTGTCAGGGATGGAAGGTCTGGCTTGTACCTCTATATTAGAAACATCTACAATTGTAACATCTTCTGGTCTAAGGGCTATATTAGCCAACAAATCTGCCATCCTATTCTGACTTCTTTCCATCCAACAAATATTAAAAGCACTAAAGCTTTCAATCTCATCCCATACTGCATTCCTATATTGTTTCAACTTCTGATTCTTTGAAGCATATTTTGATCTAATTTGGGATATGACTAACTCAAAGTCACCTATAACTTTCAAACACTTTATGCCATGCCTTGACGCTAATCTTAGACCAATTAATAGAGCCTCATACTCTGCAACATTATTTGTGCATGAAAACAACAAAGTAAATGAGAACTTGAAAGTTTTACCATTTGGAGATATGAGCAATATTCCAACTCCAAATCCTTCTTTGCTATTTGCTCCATCAAAAAACATAGTCCAAAGACTATCAAGGTCAATCCATCCTTCTTGGCTTTCTGATTTGTGGGGAGGCTCAACACCTTCCTTTGCTTCCTCATCTTGGACCTTAAAGGCATTAATATCAGTATCAAGGAAACAATTCATGTTGTCCTGTTCTTCTTCTTCAATCATGTGTGGAGCTCTAGACTCCCTAGTGACTTTGATATTCTGTCCTTCAAAATTAAAAGTGGCAAAAGATAAGTCATGTTGTATGCTGCCTCCCATAGAGGCACTCCATTTTCTTGATAATAACTTTCCATACGGGGAGGAATGTCAACTACCAAAACACTCATGGTCAATTATTTGTTGGGGTATGCAGCCAATCTGTAAGGCAAAGCCTTAATAGTACCAACAACTGGTACTTCTCTTAAATCCATAGCTTGACACCTACCATGAGGTGTATCCACTTTTAACCCTAATGACTTGATAATCTCAGTAGGCATAATAGTATTTGATGCTCTAGAATCAATCATGCAATTCTTTAGCAACTTTCCATTTATTTACAGAGTTAAGAAAAAAGGATCAACTGATCCTACTGTAGTACTAACAACATTTGTGTCCAAATATATTTGAGGGATTTTAGAAACAATATCCTCACTACAATTTTCATCTTCATCCATAATTGCTACTTGTTTCTCAGTTTTTTCTATTTTTTGAGAATTAGTATGTACTACACTTTTTACCCATTTCAAGGCATTTTTCTTATGTTCTTTTATTCTCATCATTTCTAATAATGGAACTTTGATAGTGATTTGAGACAACAATTTACTCATGTCAACTGGAACATACTTTAAATTAGGTACATCTAGTTTTGAATCTGCAATCTCTTTATCAGCTTCTTGGGTGGATGTATCTGCAGGTTTGTCAGTTTCGGCCTTGTTTTTCTTTTGCAAAACTGGTACAACCTTAGTAGTAGGCTTAGTTTTCACCTTGTAAACAATATTAGGCTTAGAAACTTTATTTACCTTGACTTTATCAATAGGATTAGCATCCTTAGTCTTTTCTTGTGAAGTTTTTACATTCTCATCTGTTTTCCTGATAAAAATACCAGCTAGCTTAGGATTTGAATCACCAACAACTCTATTCCTTAAGTTATAATTTGCCTTTGCCTGAGTAACCAAATTGGCTATTATCAAAGCAATTTCCTCATCAGAAGGTCTTCTCAAAGTAGTTGTTTGTTCATTCTTTTGAACATTGCACTGAATGTTATCAGGCTCACTATCTTCATCATATAAAAAAACTTGTTGATGATATGATTCATTTCTAGTTTGGGAATGTGAAGCATCCTGATTTTCATCCTCTTCAACAAAGTCTACCTCACTCAAAACATGAGAAGAGAACATCCCACATCCCTGGTCATCATAAGGTTGTTCCTCATTGCACTCCTGCTCTTCCTGAGAAGAGACATTTTGGGATATGGCACAATGATCAGGGTCATGCGGTGATTGACAAGCAATACACCATGGGACCTCCTCCACCACATTCATTGAATTTCTTTGCAATGGATCAAGGGTCCTATCATTTGGTTTATCTCTTTTCTCAGGAATAAAAGGCTTCCCATCTTTCCATTGAGTATTGTAAGGGTAATTTTGCATCCTTGGCAATTTGTTGAAATTATTAAAGGGGGGCTTGTCCCCTCCTGCAGCTTTATTACCTCTGTTCTCACTGGGCTTCAGATCCCTGATTTCTTTCAAAAAAAATTTTAGGCTTTCATCATCCTTAGGTTTCACACCTTGAGGCTTTCCCAGATCCTTTCTATTCAACAAAGGAGACTTGTTATCTTCTCTCCTTCCCAACTTTCCTGAGATTCTCTGATTGCTCTCTATGTTCACATCTGACTTGTAAGCTTCAACCAGGCTCCTTGGATTCTTATCTCTTAATAGGTAACCCATCTTAGAATCAAAAGCATTTAAATATGTGACAAGGCACACCCTGCCATCCAATCTGATAACCTACAACAATTTATGCATGGCTTTTTGAAATCTAACACTAAATTCAATAACATCTTCATTGAAATTATTTTTTATGTTATTGAACTCATTCAGCACAAAACCTTCATGTGTTTTGTCACCATATTGTTCCTTAAAACAATGCCTACGCTGATTCCATGAACCTATGCTACCATGTGGCAAGGCTCTAAACCAATCCCTTGAGTCCTCTATTAAGGACTGCACAAATAGCTTCATGATAACATCATCTGGCACAATGTTATAGTCATCAATTACATCAATGAACTTCTTTAAATGCTCCTCACAAGTAACAACATTGATCCTAGTAAACTTAGGAATTTTATTTCTAATTTCTTCAGGGATGGGGTTAGGATAACTAGGGATACCAATAAAAACCACTTGTTTACATCTTTCATGTATAATCCCTAAATTAGGAAAACCAACACCCTGAGATGTAGATGCATTATTATTGGTGGTGGCAGAACCATTGAAACCTCCTAGTGGAGGAACACGAGTTGTTTGATTTACTAAATTTGTGACATTTGCTCCTTGTGTCATGTTAGAATTAGTAAAATTTATAGGTCCTACAGACCTTTTAATAAAATCAATTTTCTTTTTCATTTCTAATGTTGTAGCTTCTAATTCTTCTTTTTCAAGTTCCTTAGCTAGCATTTCCTATTCTTTTTTGGCCTTTTCAAGGTCGGCTTCCAATCTTAAGGCCTGGTCTATAGGACCCTTGGGGTTTACAAGCTCTTTAATTGAAATGTCCACTTCCTTTTGTTTCCCTTTATCTTTGGGAACTCTTGTTTCAAATGTCTTATGGACAACAGGTAGCTCATTTGTTTGTTCAAGAATGGGAACATGATTTATAGCCTCTAAATCTAACAACTGCCTTCTTAATTGGTCAGCTCTTATCATAGCATGTCTAACTTTTTCTTCTTTTTCCTTTTCTCTTTTTTGCCTGATAGTTGCTTGTTCTTGAATTCTCCTTTCCAATTCATACACTTCCTCAAATATTTCTTCAGAATTAGGCAAAGTTGTTTGAGATTCAATCTCCTATACTTGAGGCTCTTCTTGTTGATCTTGAGATTCATGGAGGCCTTGGGGCATTGATGAATCAAGGGTTAAAAGGGGAACAAAATCTTGTCCACCCCTGCTTTTGCTTCTAGACCTACTAAATTTTCTTGAAATGCTTCTATTTTGGGATGGTCTTTCACCCTCTCTTTCTATGGGGGAGTAATAGTCTTCATACTAGTTTAGGCCTAAATCAACTGCCTCCTCATATTCTGAGGCATTTCCTTGCTGACTAGGAGGAGTAAGACCTTCCCATCCTAGGTTTCCCCTTTGTTTCCAAGTCAAAGACATATCATCAACACCTTTTTCTTTCCTAACTTGAGTTCTTCTTGATGTGGCAGGAAGCCCACCCTGCAAGCTTTCTTCTGGGTGTTCCTTCCTCCAAGACCTTGTGATTTTGAAACTCATAACTATATATTATAAAGTACTGGTTATAGAGATGCTCAGAGTCACCACTAACAATATATGAGATAATTTGAAACCTTATTGAAACTGACTCTTATACTCTTTAATGAAAACCACTAGATAAATGATAAGCCAACCAAGATTCTAAGCTCAACTCATACCCACGTTATCTATGCTGATTTGTAACACTAGAGATATCAAATGATTGAAATAGGTAGGTCAGGAGTTAAGCTCAACTTCAAACCTACACTATTTGCTCTTGACAATATTTCTCTATTCCCCAGCAAAGTCGCCAATTTGTTGGTTCCTGGATAGGATTTTACACTCCATGAGATACCAATATGTTTATGATGGATGTTAAGGAATGGTTAGCTCCAAATATGGGCAATCTATAAGCAACTAGACCAACTATAGGGATAAGACTACCCACTTCTGCTTCTGGCTTTGCAAAACCAAGGCAGGTGCACATGATCCAATAGTATTAACTCTGACTGATAGTTCTAACTCTGCCCCTTATTTCTTTATTGGATCTTTCAACAAATGAATACAGTGAGAAAGTACTAAACAACAACCTATTATTCATTGACTCTCCATCACTGGATAGGACAATTCATAAATTTAAATAAAAGTAAAGACTGGTAGTGATTTAATGATTTGGGATTACAAGGTTTGAATCACTCTTCTCAACACAAAGATAGGAGAATACGGGCCAGTGCCTTATCTATTGGGCAAAATATCAAGGAAAAGGATGAATACAATGGTGTCTTGAAATTGGTCTCTAGACATAAATACAAAATATCCCAACTCTTTCCTGCTTATGAAAATCCCTCAAATAAATTCCAAGAACACATATTCCTCTTTGAGGAATATTTAATCTAACTCTAGGTTGGAACTCAAAGCACCAATACATTCATATAAACCTTATGCAAAGATTTAAAGATTCAAAGAATAGAGAAAAGGAGAGCAAATATTTGAGGTTTGTATTAAGTATAACCTTTCACCATGTGCATACAGTATCCTAAATAACAAGCTTGCAAGATAAGAACAACCTGTACTTCTTCTCTATTGTTTGATAAAATGATATCAAAAATTACAATCCTTGACTAAAAGCTAGGGTTTTAGAAATTTCTATCTTCTTAACACCTAAACTCCCAATCCCTTAGAATGATCATAAAAAATCCCTTTATACCAAGAGATGCAACAAGCAACCGATCATTCTAGGGTTACAAAAATTAACCTTAAAAAAACCTTTACAACAACCCCAAAGGGTTTACAATAACTAAACCACTGAAATAGATGAGATATCTGCAATTGAGTCGACATGCTTTATGTTTTCAATGCTATCCTTGGCTCCTTTTCAACAAATCTAATTTTATTATCTCACTGTCAAACTGCAATGAATGCCCTTTTGTAACTTATTCAACCCTGATATTCAACTGGCACGACATCATCAGGAACAAAATCTGATTCTAGCAATAACTTATGTCTTTTGTATCCTTTCCCAACTGCAATATATACTGAAAAATTCAATTCCTAGCCACTGCATCATTTTTCATAACTCACTGGTTCAAAAACCCTAGCAAAACCCTACAGGATATTTGAATTTGAATAAAAATGGTAACCGACTCAACTTTAAAACGTGACCGTTGATGCATCTTATTCCTGGCATATCGAGCAGCTCATAGAATCCCACAACAGTTAGCAAAAATCCTTAAAAATCACTTTACACATCACTAAAACCTTTGACCAATGAGAAAAAAGAACGTCAGTGAGAAAAAAGGCCCCACGTAGCAATTTGGACCCACTCCTTATAAGCTTTAAAATGAACGCTTGTCGTAAGATCACATAGCCTCAAAAGATTCTATGCAACGATATGACAACCATCAGATCCTCCATCTTGGCATCCTTTAGAATCTCTTGGGCCCACTGACATGTCTTCCTACCTTTCCAGCTCAGCCAATCATAACACGACAACTCAGCGACACCCGACAAAATGACCCCACAATCCTCGATAAACCCCTTTGACCTTTTGACCACTTGGCAAATATGTGACTACAAAGAAATTCCACCAAGTCAGATAATGATATAGAGCTTCGCTACTTCATTTGGAGACTCAGTGAATACACATGTTCACCCATTCAGGAGAAGATATAGAACTTCACCAATTTATTATGAGAATGCGCAAACAATGTAGAAAAATATCATGACCGCCAAACTTTAACCACTCCACCAAAACCTTAGACCAGAAACTAGGCCCGCCTTAAATGAGATCAATGGTTGTCTGAAGTTCACATACCTCTGACATATTCTATCAGAAAATATGACAACCGCTGGATCAACCCTTTTATACTAGTCTGACAGATCCCCTGACATGAAACAAATCTACGGCTAGTCTTATAGCCTCATGTGTCATAAATAACCATTAAGATCATATGCTGGTCGTCGATGCTATGCCACTGTCAGAACCACTGAACCTTCAAAATTGTTGGCCCCACTTACAATATTCTGAGTCATTAATATGTGGACCAATGAGAAAAGTCTTGACTAAGCACACTTGGCATGTGGACACATTACATTGAAAAACCTTTCCCGTGAAAGAGAATCAATCGCTGGCACAACTTCACAAACCTCTGACACACTCCATAAGATCTTACACCCATCATTGGATCAAGACAGTGTCAGAAAGTCAGGCCCAAGAAAGGATAAACGCCAGAAACTTTAGGAAATATTAAGCATTGAGACTTAGGAAAAATTACTGCTGCCAAACTTAGGAAAAATTAAAGATGGGCGCTTAGAGACTTAGGAAAATAAAGGCCACCAGGGTAATAAAATTTAATGTACGTGTCTTATGAGGTTTTAAGTGGCTCGAAAAAGTAACATGAAATTAGAACAGGGCTAGGGAACACTTAGGGTTTTCCTTGCAAATGGCTAGATTTAAATTTTTTGCCTAGGGCTTTGCCAGGAAAATGGGAAAAATAATTGCAGACGCATGAAAATTTTCTTGTGCTAACATCTTGCAAAGAGAGGCTCCATATTTTCAAGATTCAAAGTGTTTTTAAGTTCATCTTGATGAGATCTTCGATTTGAGACCACTTTCACCAAATTTGGAAATGGTCAAATGTGTAATAATGAATATTTTACTAACTTCCTTGCTTTGACCAAACTTTGATCGTCCGTATCTCGAGAAGAGAGGCTCTATTTTTCAAGATTCAAGGTGTTTTTTGGTTCATCTCGACAAGATCTTCCATTTTAGACCACTTTCACCAGATTTGGAAATGACCAAACTTTTAGCTACGAACACTGTACTAACTTCCTTTTTTTTACCAAACTTTGACCTTTTGTATCATTGGAAGGGAGGCTCCATTTTTTAAGATTCAAGGTGTTTTTTGGTTCATCTCAATGAGATCTTTGATTTTAGACCACTTTCACTAGATTTGGAGATGCTTAAACTTTTAGCTATGAACACTGTACTGATTTCCTTGTTTTGACCAAACTTTGACCATCCTTATCTTGAGAAGAGAGGCTCCATTTTTCAAGATTCAAGGTGTTTTTTGGTTCATCTCGATGAGATCTTCAATTTGAGACGACTTTGAGTAGATTTGGAAACATTCAAATTTTTAGCTACAAACACTGTACTGACTTCCTTTCTTTGTCCAAACTTTGAACATCTATATCTTGAGAAGAGAGCCTACATTTTTAGGATTCAAGGTGTTTTAAGGTTCATCTCAACGAGATCTTCGATTTGAGACCACTTTCACTAGATTTGGAAATGTTTAAACTTTTAGCTACAAACATTGTACTGACTTCATTGCTTTGACCAAACTTTGACAGTCCGTATATTGAGAAGAGAGCCTTCATTTTTTAAGATTGAATACATTTTTTAGTTCATTTCGACAAGATCTTCCATTTGAGACCACTTTTAGCTATGAACATTGTCAAACTTTTAGCTATGAACACTGTACTAACTTCCTTGCACTGACCAAAGTTTGACCATCCGTATCTTTAGAAGAGAGACTCCATTTTTAAAGATTCAAGGTGTTTTTTGTTCATCTCGATGAGATCTTTGATTTGAGACCATTTTCATGAGATTTGAAAATGGTCAAACTTTTAGCTACAAACATTGTACTGATTTTCTTGTTTTGACCAAACTTTGACCATCTATATCTTGAGAAGAGAGGCTCCATTTTTCAAGATTCAAGGTCTTTTTAGGTTCATCTCAATGAGATATTCAATTTGAGACCACTTTCATGAAATTTGGAAACGATCAAATTTTTACTATCAACACTATACTGACTTCCTTTCTTTGACCAAACTTTGACCATCCGTATCTTGAGAAGAGAGGCTCTTTTTTTCAAGATTCAAGGTACTTTTAGGTTCATATCGATGAGATCTTCTATTTGAGACCACTTTCACCAGATTTGGAAATGGTTAAATTTTTAGCTACGAAAACTGTACTAACTTCCTTGCTTTGACCAAACTTTGACTATTTGTATATTGAAGAGAGGTTCCATTTTTCAAGATTCAAGGTGTTCTTAGGTTCATCTCGATGAGATTTTTGATTTAGGACCACTTTGACTAGATTTCAAAATAGTCAAACTTTTAGCTATGAACATTGTACTGTCTTCCTTGCTTTAACCAATCTTTGACCTTCCGTACCTTAAGAAGAGAGGCACCATTTTCAAGATTAAAGTGTTTTTAGGTTCATCTTGATGAGATCTTTGATTTAAGACAACTTTGACCAGATTTGGAAACAGGCAAACTTTTAGCTATGAACATTGTACTGACTTCCTTGCTTTAACCAATCTTGACCGTTTGTATCTTGAGAGGAGATGCTTCATTTTTCATGATTCAAGGTGTTTTGTGATTTATCTCGATGAGATCTTCAATTTGAGACCACTTTCACTAGATTTGAAAATAGTCAAATTTTTAGCCTTGAACATTGTACTGACTTCCTTGCTTTGACCAAACTTTGACCTTGTGTATCTTGAGAAGAGAGGCTCTGTCTTTCAAGATTCAAGGTGTTTTTAAGCTCATTTGGATGAGATCTTTGATTTGAGACCACTTTCACTAGATTTGGAAATAGTCAAACTTTTAGCTACGAACACTATTCTGACTTCCTTGCTCTAACTAATCTTTGAGCATCTGTATCTTGAGAAGAGAGGCTCCATTTTTCAAGATTCAAAGTATTTTTAGGTTCATCTCGATGATATTTTTGATTTGAGACCACTTTCACTAGATTTAGAAATCATCAAATTTTTAGCTACCAACACTGTACTAACTTCCTTGCTTTGACAAAACTTTGACCATCCATATCTTGAGAAGAGAGGCTCCATTTTTCAAGATTCAAGGTGTTTTTTGGTTCATCTTGATGAGATCTTCAATTTGATACCACTTTCACCAGATTTGGAAATGGTCAAATTTTTAGCTATGAACACTATACTAACTTTCTTTCTTTGACCAAACTTTGATCTTTCGTATCTTGAGAAGAGAGGCTCCATTTTTCAAGATTCAAGGTGTTTTTAGGTTCATCTTGATGAGATCTTCGATTTGAAACCACTTTCGCCAGATTTGGAAATGGTCAAATTTTTAGGGAGGAACACTGTACTGATTTCCTTTTTTTGACCAAAATTTGACCATCCGTATCTTGAGAAGAGAGGCTCTATTTTTCAATAGTCAAGGTGTTTTCAGGTTCATCTCGATGAGATCTTCAATTTGAGACCACTTTCACCAAATTTGGAAATGGTCTAACTTTTAGCTACAAACACTATACTGACTTCCTTACTTTGACAAAACTTTGACCATTCGTATCTTAAGAAGAGAGGCTCTATTTTCAAAGATTTAAGGTGTTTTTTCATTCATCTCGATGAGATCTTCGATTTGAGACAACTTTCACCAGATTTGGAAATAGACAAATTTTTAGCTATGAACACTGTATTGACTTCCTTGCTTTGACCAAACTTTGACCATCCATATCTTAAGAAGGGAGGTTCCATTTTTCAAGATTCAAGGTGTTTTTAGGTTCATCTCGATGAGATCTTTGATTTGAGACCACTTTCCTCAGATTTAGAAATGGTAAAAATTTTAGCTACGAACACTGTACTGACTTCCTTGCTTTGACCAAACTTTGATTGTCTGTATCTTGAGAAGAGCTGCTACATTTTTCAAGATTCAAGGTATTTTTTTGTTCATCTCAACGAGATCTTTGATTTGAGACAACTTTCACCTGATTTGGAAACTGTCAAATTTTTAGCTACAAACATTGTACTGACTTCCTTGCTTTGAGAAAACTTTGACCATTCGTATCTTGAGAAGAGGCTCCATTTTTTAAGATTCAAGGTGTTTTTAGGTTCATCTCGATGATATCTTCAATTTCAGACCATTTTCACCAGATATGGAAATGGTCAAACTTTTATCTTCAAACATTGTATTGAGTTCCTTTGTTTGACCAAACTTTGATCATTCGTATCTTCAGAAGAGAGGCTCTATTTTTTAAGATTCAAGTTATTTTTGGGTTCATCTCGATGGGATCTTCGATTTGAGACCACTTTCACCAGATTTGGAAGCAATGATATTTTTAGCTAAGAAAACTATACTGACTTCCTTCTTTTGACCAAACTTTGACCATTTGTATCTTGAGAAGAGACGCTCAATTTTTTAAGATTGAAGGTGTTTTTAGGTCTATCTCAACTAGATGTTTGATTTGAGACCACTTTCACCATATTTCAAAATGGTCAAACTTTCAGCTACAAATATTGTACTAACTTCCTTGCTTTGAGAAAAGTTTGACCATCTGTATCTTGAGAAGATAAGTTCCATTTTTTAAGATTCAAGGTGTTTTTAGGTTCCTCTCGACGAGATTTTCGATTTGAGACCACTTTCACCAGATTTGGAAATGGTCAAACTTTTAGCTACAAGCACTGTACTGACTTCCTTTGAAAAAACTTTTACGATCCCTATCTTAAGAAGAGAGGCTTCATTTTTTAAGATTCAAGTTGTTTTTAGGTTCATCACGATGAGATTTTTGATTTGAGACCACTTTCACCAGATTTGGAAACTATCAAAATTTTAGCTATGAACACTCTATTGACTTCCTTTCTTTGACCAAACTTTGACCATCCATATCTTGAGAAGACGGGCTCTATTTTTCAAGATTCAAGGTGTTTTTAGGTTCATCTCGATTAGATCTTTGATTTGAGAAGACTTTCATGAGATTTGGAAATGTTAAATTTTTTAGTTACGAACACTGTACTGACTTCCTTACTTTGACGGTCCGTATCTTGAGAAGAGAGGCTTTGTTTTTCAAGATTCAATGTGTTTTTTGGTTCTTCTTGACGAGATCTTTGATTTGAGACCACTTTCACTAGATTTGGAAATGGTCAAATTTTGAGCTACGAATATTGTAATGACTTCCTTGCTTTGACTAAACTTTGACCATTTTTATCTTGAGAAGAGGGGCTTCATTTTGCAAGAGTCAAGCTATTTTTTGGTAAATCTCGATGAGATCCTCGATTTGAGACCACTTTCACCAGATTTGAAAATGGTCAAGCTTTTAGTTACAAACATTGTATTGACTTCCTTTCTTTGACAAAACTTTGACCATCCGTATCTTGAGAAGAGAGGATCCATTTTTTAAAATTTAAGGTGTTTTTTGGTTCATCTATTTGAGATCTTCGATTTGAGACCACTTTCACCAGATTTGAAAATGGTCAAATTTTTAGCTATGAATGTTGTACTAACTTCCTTACTTTGACCAAACTTTGACCATCTATAACTTGAGAAGAGAGACTCCCTTTTTCAAGATTCAAGGTGTTTTTAGGTTCATCTTAACAAGATCTTTGATTTGAGACCACTTTCACCAGATTTGGAAACAGTTAAATTTTTAGCCATGAACACTGTACTGACTTCTTTTCTTTGACCAAACTTTGACCATGTGTATCTTGAGAAGAGAGGCTCTATTTTTGAAGATTCAAGGTGTTTTAAGGTTCATCTGGATGAGATCTTCGATTTGAGACCTTTTTCACCAAATTTGGAAATGGTCAAACTTTTAGCTACGAACACTGTACTGACTTGCTTGCTTTGACCAAACTTCAATTGTCTGTATCTTGAGAAGAGAGGCTCTATTTTTTAAGATTCAAGGTGTTTTTTGGTTCATCTCGACGAGATCTTTGATTTGAGATGACTTTTACCAGCTTTGGAAATAGTCAAATTTTTAGCTTCAAATATTATACTGACTTCCTTTCTTTGAAAAAACTTTGACCATCCATATCTCGAGAAGAGAGGCTCTGTTTTTCAAGATTCAAGGTGTTTTTAGATTCATCTCGATGAGATCTTCGATTTGAGACCACTTTCACCAGATTTGAAAATAATTAAATTTTTAACCATGAACACTGTACTAACTTCCTTGCTTTGACCAAACTTTGACTATGTGTATCTTGAGAAGAGAGGCTCTATTTTTTAAGATTCAAGGTGTTTTTAGGTTCATCTAGATGAGATCTTCGATTTGAGACCTCTTTCACTAGATTTGGAAATGGTCAAACTTTTAGCTATGAATATTGTTCTAACTTCCTTGCTTTAACCAAACTTTGACTGTTTGTATGTTTAGAAGAGGCTCTATTTTTCAAGATTCAAGGTGTTTTAGGTTCATCTCGATGACATCTTCGATTTGAGACCACTTTCACTAGATTTTGAAATGGTCAAAATTTTTAGCTATGAACACTATACTAACTTCTTTGCTTTGACCTAACTTTGACCATCTGTATGTTGAGAAGAGAGACTTTATTTTTAAAGATTCAAGGTGTTTTTAGGTTCAGCTCGATGACATCTTTGATTTGAGACCACTTTCACCAGATTTGGAAATGGTCAAACTTTTAGCTATGAACACTTTACTAACTTCCTTGATTTATACAAACTTTGATCATCCGTATCTTGAGAAGAGAGGCTCCATTTTTCAAGATTGAAGATGTGTATTGGCTCATCTCGACGACATCTTCTATTTGAGATAACTTTCACCAAATTTGGAAATGGTCAATTTTTTAGCTACGAACACTGTACTGACTTGCTTGCTTTGACCAAACTTTGACCATCTGTATCTTGAGAAGAAAGCCTCCTATTTTCAAGATTCGAGGTGTTTTTAGGTTCATCTCGATGAGATCTTTGATTTGAAACCAATTTCACCAGATTTGGAAAAGGTCAAAATTTTAGCTACAAACACTTTACTAACTTCATTGCTTTGACAAAACTTTTCCGTCCATATCTTGAGAAGTGAGGCTCCATTTTTCAAGATTCAAGGTATTTTTAGATTCATCTCGATGAGCTCTTCGATTTGAGACCACTTTCAGCAGATTTGGAAATGGTCAAAGTTTTACCTACGAACACTATACTGACTTCCTTGCTTTGATGAAACTTTGATCGTTCATATCTTGAGAAGAGAGGCTTAATTTTTCAAGATTGTTAGCTTGCTTTAAGCACCTAAGTTTCAAACTTTGAAAAATCAATCCCATAGAAAGAAGTTCTCAAATCTTTTCATTTTTATGTGGATTTTACAACCAATGATGTCTTGTAAGGTTTGATCTTGTGAAGAAGATAGTGTTTTGTGGATATGTTGAACCTGAACTTGAATCTCAAAGTTAAAGTTCAAGGTCCTGTTCAAAGTTTGAAATCAAGTTTTCAAGTTCAAGTTCAGTTCAGAGCCAGTTTCAAAGCTACCAGTCTAGATTTAAGGTTCAAAGTCAAATTATGATATGCTGATTCATGGCCCATAGTTTAAACATCAAAGTTCACAGTTTGGATTCAAGAATTAAAGTTTAGAATACTAGAACATACAGTTTTATGTTCAAAGCTCAAATTGGGAAATCTGCATGAGTGCAAGTTCACATGTGCAATTTCAAAAAAAATCTCAAACTGATGCCATGCCTTGATGGTATGATTGGTCTCTTAGTAGTTTAGTGATTGAATTTAAGAGCTCAAGGTTGTGAGTTCAAGTATACAAAAATCATACTAAGTCCAATATCCAGAGTTATGAACGTTTAGGTAATGAGGTTTAATAATCAATTGAGCTCGATGTAATGGAACTTGACCAACAGTCATAATGGTGAAGCATAGTGTAACGAAGATGTTTGTTTCATCTCTAAGTAGATCTTGAGTGTGTGTCACCGATTCAAATACTGATCAGTGAATATTGCAGAGCACCCATGGCATATACAATAGTGTGGATCCCTCCTCGAGACCTGTGAAAGAGGAAACATGGTGGAAATCAACTAATCCCATGATTGAAAATGTGTGAAGGAAATGCATCATATGTTTGATAAAATACCAAAGTGTCATCATTAAGTTGGTCATTGATAGATAAGAGGACACCTCTAAATGGATTCCCTTTAATCGATATGATTAAGTAATGGATTGGGTTGTATGCCTTGGTTCCCGATTGGGCAATCAGAGAACATAGAATGAGAACTCAAAATTTATATGACATATGGAGAATGGCCATGACTTGTTTGACAAAATGACTATCAGTTATTATGATCAACTCCATGGCACGAGCTTCACAGAGTTCACGCATTCAATACTAAGTGTAGCAATTCAACAACATGGCTAATCAAGTTCTAAATATAATTGCAATTCAAAGAGGTGAATGATCAAACTTAGTATGCTCGAGCTCGATGGGCATATAGAAGGAACCTACTGAATCAAGTTTTCAAGTTCAAGTCCAAGACAGATCGATGGGGGAGCTTCATGGATCAGTTAGAGAAAAGCATATAAGTGGAGGAGACCGAGTCCTTTGGTGAATGTTAGCGGCATCAGATACACTATCAACCATCAAAGATGAAGGTTTGGAAGCCATATGTTTAATGGATCCACATGTATCGGTTATTTCTCAGGAAAATCCATATTATCTTGGTAACAACATATGAAGGCACGTACCTAATATGCAACCCTCATCAAATTGCTATGGTATAGTGAGTCTCTATAACCCAAATAATGATGTCAAACCAATGTGGGGAGCACCCATAAACTGTTTGATGCAATGCCAAGGAACCCTTAAAGATGCCTATGGGTATTTAAAGAACACGGCCATATTATTCTCCAAGTTTTCTCTCTATGCACAAATGAGGAAATCAATCCATTGGATGTTGGTGCCAGAGATTAAAAGAGACTTGTATCCACTAAGAATCAGAGTGTTCGAACTCATCACATAAAATCAATAGCTTTCCATTGCATGTTTTTCAATGTACAGGCATTTAGAAAATTGCTTGAACCCCATGTGCCTGCATGAAAATAAGCTCTGAGGCTCAAGTAAATGTGTTGGGAGTCCATAAATAATCAGAACTTAAAAAATGGCAGAACCCGTAGCTGGGAAATGAGGAGGCTTGTGATGACTCATGCAGATATTCACCAATACGCATGGATATAACCACAACAGGTGTCATGGATATCGTGCATCTGCTTGTGTTACCCTTGCATCTAGGGTGAATCACGATATACACATGTTTTAATTTTATATTGTTGTAATGTTATAAAGAATTCAGAGATTAGAATTACCAAAAAGAAAGAGAGAGGTAGTCTTTTCATTGTGCCCAATAGAAAAGGGGATTTTAATCTATTTGGCACAAAAATAGAATATCAAAAGAGAAAAGACTACTATGGAGAAGGATTTTAATATTATTTTGGTCAGCAATATTTTCTTTCAACAATCGGTTATTAGAACTGAATTGCAACTGGGGAGCATTTTGTCGATGGTTTTCAATTTTAATTGGAAAGTGGTGATTAAGTTGCTGAAGGATATAACCATCGAAAAGAAGATAAAAGGGGACCTTGCCAAGAAATGGTTATGCTAATAACTAAAACATTACCAAAATGGTCAAGTGTTAAATAGACAACAAGAAGACTGGGAACAGGTTCTTTTTTTGGCTGGAATTCTGTAGCTGCAGGGGAAAGGAGGGAATATTATTTTAATTGTAACAAAGGGAGACAAAGAGGATACATTTTCATCTTTTTGCAACTTGATTGTAATATTAGGGGCAAAGCAATCCTGTGGTTATTTTGTTATGTTTTTAGAATAAAGAGGGGTATATTTATGTCAAATTTTGAGATCTAAGTATTTATTTCCTGGTTGAAATTGATTATGCAGTCTTTTCTTCCTATTTTGAATACAGTTCTGCATTATTATGTCAAGTACTTATGTGATTGTGAATCAATCAGTTCATAAACTCATCATCCACTAAATGAATTATTTAGTCCCTCTTACTTCTTCTATTAGGTGAAAGACTTGATAAATGGTTTTGAGGTTGTTATCTAGTTTTTCTCTCATTCTTTAGTTGAATATCTGATATTCGCATTCATTCCGTGTTGATGGGTGAATGTTAGAAACCCTTCATGTTATTAGGTTAAAGACATAACCAATTATTTAATTTATTGAATATCATTGAAGAGGGAGTTGTACCTCACAATTCAGAGGAAAGCTATCAATCTCATGATAGCCTTTCCAGTTGTTAGTGTAGTTTGTCTTCTAAATCTGGGCATCTAAGAGTCTGTTGTGAAGGGATTTCAGTGAAGACAAAACTATTCACTAACAAAGATTAAAGGTGTTTTTTGGTTCATCTCGATGAGATCTTCGATTTGAGACCACTTTCACCAAATTTGGAAATCGTAAATTTTTTAGCTATGAACACTGTACTGAATTCCTTGCTTTCACCAAACTTTGACCGTTCGTATCTTGAGAAGAGAGGCTCCATTTTTTAAGATTTACTGTGTTTTTAGGTTCATCTCGATGAGATCTTTGATTTGAGCCCACTTTCACCAGATTTGGAAACGGTTAAATTTTTAGGTATAAACACTGTACTCACTTCCTTGCTTTGACTAAATTTTTACCATCTGTATCTTGAGAAGAGAGGCTCTATTTTTTAAGATTCAAGGTGTTTTAAGGTTCATCTCGATGAGATCTTTGATTTGAAAACACTTTCACTAAATTTTTAAATCATCAAATTTTTAGCTACGAATCCTGTACTGACTTCCTTGCTTTGACCAAACTTTCACCATCTATATCATGAGAAGAGAGGCTCCATTTTTCAAGATTGAAGGTGTTTTTAGGTTCATCTCGATGAGATCTTCGATTTGAGACCAATTTCACTAGATTTGGAAACGGTCAAATTTTTAGCTACGAACACTGTATTGACTTCCTTTCTTTGACCAAACTTTGACCATCTATATCTTGAGAAGAGAGGCTCCATTTTTCAAGATTCAAGGTGTTTTTAGGTTCATCTCGATGAGATCTTCAATTTGAGACCACTTTCACCAGATTTGGAAATGGAAAAACTTTTAGCTATGAACACTGTACTGACTTCTTTGTTTTGACCAAACTATGACCATCTGTATATTGAGAAGAGAGGCTCCGATTTTCAAGATTCAAAGTGTTTTTTGGTTCATCTCGACGAGATATTCGATATGAGACTACCTTCACTAGATTTGGAAATGGTCAAATTTTTAGCTACGAACATTGTACTGTCTTCCTTGGTTTGACCAAACTTTGACCATCTGTATGTTGAGAAGAGAGGCTCCATTTTTCAAGGTTCAAGGTGTTTTTAGGTTCATCTCGACGAGATCTTTGATTTGAGACCACTCTCACCAAATTTATAAATGGTCAAATTTTTAGCTACGAACATTGTACTGACTTCCTTGCTTTGACCAAACATTGACCGTCTGTATCTTAAAAAGTGACACTTCATTTTTCAAGATTCAAGGTGTTTTCATGTTCATCTCGATGAGATCATTGATTTGAGACCACTTTCATCGAATTTGGAAATGGATAAATTTTTAGCTATGAACATTGTACTAACTTCCTTGCTTTGACCAAACTTTGACTGTCCATATCTTGAGAAGAGAGGCTCCATTTTTCAAGATTCAAGGTGTTTTTTGGTTCATCTTGATGATATCTTCGATTTGAGACCACTTTCACTAGATTTGGAAAATGTCAAAAATTTAGCTACGAATACTTTACTGAATTCCTTACTTTGACCAAACATTGACCATCCGTATCTTGAGAAGAGAGGCTCCATTTTTCAAGATTCAAGTTATTTTTTGGTTCATCTCGATGAGATCTTCGATTTGAGACCACTTTCACCAGATTTGGAAATAATCAAATTTTTAGTTACAAACACTGTACTCGCTTAGTTGCTTTGAATAAAATTTTATAGCCTATATCTTCAGAAGAGAGGCTCCATTTTTCAAGATTCAAGGTTTTTTTAGGTTCATTTTGAAGAGATATTAGATTTGAGAGCACTATCACTAGATTTGAAAATGGTCAAATTTTTAGCTAGGAACATTATACTAACTTCCTTGCTTTGACCAAACTTTGACCGTTTGTATCTTGAGAAGAGGCTCTATTTTTTAAGATTAATGGTGATTTTAGGTTTATCTCGACAAGATCTTTGATTTGAGACCACTTTGACTAGATTTGCAATTGATCAATTTTTTAGCTATGAACACTATACTGACTACCTTGCTTTGACCAAGCTCTAACCAAACTTTGACTGTCTGTATCTTGAGAAGAGAGGCTCTATTTTTTAAGATTCAAAGTATTTTTAGGTTCATCTCGATGAGATCTTCAATTTCAGACCACTTTCACTAGATTTGAAAATGGTCAAATTATTAGCTACAAATGTTGTACTGACTTCCTTTCTTTGACCAAACTTTGACCGTCCGTATCTTGAGAAGAAAGGCTCCATTTTACAAGATTCAAGGTGTTTTTAGGTTCATTTCTACGAGATCTTTGATTAGAGACCGCATTCACTAGATTTGGAAATGGTCAAACTTTTAGCTACTAACACTATACTGATTTCCTTGCTTTGACCAAACTTTGACTGTCTGTTATTGTGAAGAGAGGCTCTATTTTTCAAAATTCAAGGTGTTTTTTGTATCATCTTGACAAGATCTTTGATTTGAGACCAATTTCACTAGATTTGGAAATGATCAAACTTTTAGCTACGAAAACTGTACTGACTTCCTTACTTTGACAAAACTTTGAAAATATGTATCTTGAGAAGAGAGGCTCCATTTTTTAAAATTTTAGGTGTTTTTTGGTTCATCTCAATGAGATTTTCGATTTGAGACCACTTTCACCATCTTTGGAAAATGTCAAATTTTTAGCTATGAGCACTAGATTGACTTCCTTACTTTGACCAAACTTTGACCATCCATATCTTGAGAAGAGAGGCTCCATTTTTCAAGATTCAAGGTGTTTTTAGGTTCATCTCGATGAGATCTTTGATTTCAGACCACTTTGACCAGATTTGGAAATGGCCAATTTTTTAGCTACAAACACTATACTGACTTCCTTGCTTTGACTAAACTTTGATCATCCGTATCTTGAGAAGAGAGCCTCCATTTTTCAAGTTTCAAGCTATTTTCAGGTTCATGGACGTGATCTTCGATTTGAGACAACTTTCACCAGAGTTGGAAATAGTCAAATTTTTAGCCAGGAACACTGTATTGATTTCCTTGCTTTGACCAAACTTTGATCATTTGTATCATGAGAAGAGAGGCTACATTTTTGGAGATTCAAGGTGCTTTTTGGTTCGTCTTGATGAGATCTTAGATTTGAGACCTTTTTCACTAGATTTGGAAATGGTCAAACTTTTAGCTACGAACTCTCTATGACTTCCTTACTTTGACCAAACTTTTACTGTCTGTATCTTGACAATAGAGGCTCCATTTTTCAAGATTCAAGGTGTTTCTAGGTTCATTTGGATGAGATCTTTGATTTGAGACCACTTTCAATAGATTTGGAAATAGTCACACTTTTAGCTACGAACATTGTACTAACTTACTTACTTTGACCAAACTTTGACCATCCATATCTTGAGAAGAGAGGCTCCATTTTTCAAGATTCAAGAAGTTTTTTGGTTCATGTCGATAAAATCTTCAATTTGAGACCGCCTTCACCAAATTTGGAAATGGTCAAACTTTTAGCTACAAACACTGTTCTGACTTCCTTGCTTTGACAAAACTTTGACCGTCCCTATCTTGAGAAGAGAGGCTCCATTTTTCAAGATTCAAGGTGTTTTCGATTCATCTCAATGAGATCTTCAATTTGAGACCACTTTCACTAGATTTGAAAATGGGCAAGCTTTTAGCTACGGACACTGTATTCACTTCCTTTCTTTGACCAAACTTTGACCATGCATATCTTGAGAAGAGAGGCTCCATTTTTCAAGATTCAAGATATTTTCTGGTTCATCTCGATGAGATCTTTGGTTTGAGACAAATTTCACCAGATTTGGAAATGGGCAAATTTTTAGCTACAAACATAGTACTGACTTCTTTGCTTTGACCAAACTTTGACAGTTCGTCTCTTAAGAAGAGAGGCTCCAATTTTCAAGATTCAAGATATTTTTTGGTTTATCTCGACAAGATCTTTGATTTGAGACCACTTTCACTAGATTTGGAAATGGTCAAACTTTTAGTTACGAACATTGTACTGACTTCCTTGCTTTGACCAAACTTTGACTCTCCATATCTTGAGTAGAGAGGCTTTATTTTTCAAGATTCAAGTTTGGTTTAGGTTCATCTTGACAATATCTTCAATTTGAGACCACTTTCACCTGATTTGAAAATAATGAAACTTTTAGCTACGAATACTATATTGACTTCCTTGCTTTGATGAAACTTTGACCATTTGTATCTTGAGAAGAGAGGCTCCATTTTCCAAAATTCAAGGTGTTTTTAGGTTCATCTCAATGAGATCTTTGATTTCAGACCACTTTCACAAGATTTGAAAATAGTCAAAATTTTAGCAAAAAACACTATACTAACTTCATTACTTTGACCAAACTTTGACCATTCGTATCTTGAGAAGAGAGGCACCATTTTCAACGTTCAAGGTGTTTTTAGGTTAATGTCAATGAGATCTTCGATTTGAGACCACTTTCACTAGATTTAGAAAAGGTCAAATTTTTACCTATGAACACTATAATGACTTCCTTATGCTTTGATCAAATTTTGACCATTCATATCTTGAAAAGTGAGGCTACATTTTTAAAGATTCAAGGTGTTTTTTGGTTCATCTCAACGAGATCTTTGATTTGAGACCACTTTCACCAGATTTGGAAATGGTCAAACTTTTAGCTATAAATATTGTACTGACTTCCTTGCTTTGACAAAACTTTGACCATCTGTATCTTGAGAAGAGAGGGTCCATTTTTCAAGACTAAAGTTGTTTTTGGGTTCATTTTGACGAGATCTTCAATTTGAGATGACTTTTTACCAGATTTGGAAATGGTAAAATTTTTAGCTACGAACACGGTACTGACTTCCTTGCTTTGACTAAAATTTGACTATCCGTATCTTGAGAAGAGGGGGTCCATTTTCCATGATTCAAGATGTTTTTTGGTTCATCTCGATGAGATCTTTTATTTGAGACCACTTTCACCATATTTGGAAATGGTCAAACTTTTAGCTATGAACACTATACTGACTTCCTTGCTTTGACCAAACTTTGACCTTCCATATCTTGTGAAGAGAGGGTCCATTTTTCAAGATTCAATATATTTTTACGTTCATCTCGACGAGATCTTCAATTTGAAACAACTTTCACCAAATTTATAAATTGTTAAATTTTTAGCTACGAACACTGTACTGACTTCCTTGCTTTGACCAAACTTTGATTATCCGTATCTTGACAAGAGAGGCTCTGATTTTCAAGATTCAATGTGTTTTTTTGTTCATCTCGAAGAGATCTTCGAGTTGAGACAACTTTCAACAGATTTTGAAACAGTCAAATTTTTTGCTACGAACATTGTACTGACTTCGTTGCTTTGACCAAATTTTGACCGTCGGTATCTTGAGAAGAGAGGCTCCATTTTTCAAGATTCAAAGTGTTTTTTGGTTCATCTCAGGAGATCTTCAATTTGAGACCACTTTCACCAGATTTGAAAATGGTCAAATTTTTAGCTACGAACATTGTATTGACTTCCTTACTTTGACCAAAATTTGATCATCTGTATCCTCAGAAAAGATGCTCCAATTTTGAAGATTCAAGGTGTTTTTTGGTTCAACTCAATGATATCTTCGATTTGAGACCACTTTCATGAGATTTGGAAATGGTGAAATTTTTAGCTACGAACACTGTACTGGCTTCCTTGCTTTAACCAAACTTTGACCATCCTTATCTTGCAAAGAGAGACTCTATTTTTCAATATTCAAGGTGTTTTTTGGTTCATCTTGACAAAATCTTTGATTTGAGACCACTTTCTCCAGATTTGGAAATGGTCAAACTTTTAGCTACGAACACTGTACTGACTTCCTTGCTTTGACCAAACTTTGACCATCTGTATCTTGAGAAGAGAGGCTCAATTTTTTGAGATTCAAAGTATTTTTTGGTTCATCTCGATGAGATCTTTGATTTGAGACCACTTTCACCAGATTTGGTAATGGTAAAAATTTTAGCTACGAACAATGTACTGACTTCCTTACTTTGACCAAACTTTGACCATCCGTATCTTGAGAAGAGAGGCTTTTTTTTTTAAGATTCAAGGTGTTTTTAGGTTCATCTCAACAAAATTTTCAATTTGAGACCACTTTCAATAGATTTGGAAATGTTTAAACTTTTAGCTATGAACACTGTGTTTTTAGGTTCATCTCAATGAGATCTTCGATTTGAAACCACTTTTACCAAATTTTGAAATGGTCAAATTTTTATCTAGAAACATTGTACTAACTTCCTTGCTCTGTCCAAACTATGAGCCTCTGTATTTTGAGAAGAGAGGCTCCATTTTTCAAGATTCAAGGTGTTTTTAGGTTCATCTCGACAAGATCTTTGATTTGAGACTAGTTTTACCATATTTTAAAATGGTAAAATTTTTAGCTACAAACACTATACTGACTTCCTTGCTTTGACCAAACTTTGACTATTTGTATCTTGAGAATAGAGGCTCTATTTTTAAAGATTCAAGATTTTTTTTGGTTAATCTCGATGAGATCTTCGATTTGAGACCACTTTCACCAGATTTGGAAATGGTCAAACTTTTAACTACAAACCCTGTATTGACTTCCTTGCTTTGACTAAACTTTGACTATTTGTATCTTTAGAATAGAGGTTCTATTTTTTAAGATTCAAGATGTTTTTTGGTTCATCTTGATGAGATCTTCGATTTGAGACAACATTCACCAAATTTGAAAATTGTAAATTTTTTAGCTATGAACATTGTATGACTTACTTGCTATGACAAAATTTTGATCATCCGTATCTTGAGAAGAGAGGTTCCGATTTTCAAGATTCAAGGTATTTTTTAGTTCATCTCGACGAGATCTTTGATTTGACACCACTTTCACTAGATTTGGAAATGGTCAAACTTTGAGCTACGAATACTGTACTGACTTCTTTGCTTTGACTAAACTTTGACCATGCATATCTTGAGAATAGAGGCTCCATTTTTGAAGATTTGAGGTGTTTTTTAGTTCATCTCGATGAGATCTTTGATTTGAGACCACTTTCACTAGATTTTGAAATAGTCAAACTTTTAGCTACGAACACTATACTGACTTCCTTACTTTGACCAAACTTTGACCGTTTGTATATTGAGAAGAGAGGCTCTATTTTTCAAAATTCAAAGTGTTTTTTGGTTCATCTAAATGAGATCTTCAATTTGAGACCACTTTCACTAGATATTGAAATGGTCAAACTTTTAGCTATGAACATTGTATTGACTTCTTTGCTTTAACAAAACTTTGACTGTCCGTATCTTGAGAAGAGAGGCTCCATTTTTCAAGATTCAAGGTATTTTTAGGTTCATCTTGATGAGATGTTTGATTTGTGACCACTTTCACTAGATTTGAAGATGGTCAAACTTTTAGCTACGAACATTGTACTGACTTCCTTTCTTTGACCAAACTTTGACCATTTGTATCTTGACAAGAGAGGTTTCATTTTTCAAGATTCAAGGTATTGTTTGGTTCATCTCGATGAGATCTTGAGTTTGAGACCTCTTTCACCAGATTAGAAAATGGTAAACTTTTAGCTACGAACACTCTACGGACTTCTTTGCTTTGAGAAAACTTTGAGAGTCCATTTTTTGAGAAGAGAGGCTCTATTTTTCAAGATTCAATGTGTTTTTAAGTTCATCGCAATGAGATCTTTGATTTGAGACCACTTTCACCAGATTTTAAAATGGTCAAAGGTTTAGCTACGAATACTCCACTGACTTCCTTACTTTGACCAAACTTTGACCATTTGTATCTTGAGAAAAGAGGCTCCACTTTTCAAGATTCAAGGTATTATTTGGTTCATCTAGATGAGATCTTTGATTTGAGACCACTTTCACTTGATTTAAAAAAAGTCAAACTTTTAGCTATGAACAATGTACTGACTTCCTTGCTTTGACCAAACTTTGACAGTTTATATCTTGACAAGAGAGGCTCTGATTTTTAAGATTCAAGGTGTTTTTAGGTTCATCTCGACGAGATCTTCGATTTGAGACCACTTTCACCAGATTTGAAAATGGTCAAACTTTTAGCTATGAATACTGTACTACCTTCCTTGCTTTGCCAAACTTTGAACATCTGTATCTTGAGAAGACAGGCTCCATTTTTCAAGATTCAAGGTGTTTTTAGGTTCATCTCGAAGAGATCTTCGATTTGAGACCACTTTCACCAAATTTAGAAATGATTAAACTTTTAGCTATGCACATTGTACTGACTTCCTTGCTTTGACTAAACTTTGACTGTCCTTATCTTGAGAATAGAGCGTCCATTTTTCAAGATTCAAGGTGCTTTTAGGCTCATCTCAATGAGATCTTTGATTTGAGATCACTTTCACCAGATTTGGAAAGGGTCAAACTTTTACCTACATACATTGTACTGACTTCCTTGCTTTGCACAAACTTTGACTATCCCTATCTTGGGAACAGAGGCTCTATTTTTCAAGATTCAAGATGTTTTTTGGTTCATCTCGATGAGATCTTTGATTTGAGACCACTTTCACGAGATTTGGAAATGGTTAATTTTTTAGCTATGAACATTGTACTTACTTCCTTGCTTAGAAAAGCCTTTGACCATCCGTATCTTGAGAAGAGAGGCTCTGATTTTCAAAATTCATGGTGTTTTTTAGTTCATCTCTAAGAGATCTTTGATTTGAGACCACATTCACCAGATTTGGAAATGGTCAAACTTTTAGCAACAAACACTGTACTGACTTCCTTACTTTGACCAAACTTTGACCATCTATATCTTTAGAAGAGAGGCTCCATTTTTTAATATTCAAAATGATTTTTGGTTCATCTCAACAAGATCTTCAATTTGAGACAACTTTCACCAGATTTGGAAATGGTCAAACTTTTAGCTATGAGGACTGTACTAACTTCCTTACTTTGACCAAACTTTGATTGCCTGTGTCTTGAGAAGAGAGGCTTAGTTTTTCAAGATTCTAGGTGTTTTTAGTTTCATCTTGATGAGATCTTTGATTTTAGACCACTTTAACCAGATTTGCAAATGGTCAAAGTCTTAGCTACGAACAATGTACTGACTTCCTTGCTTTGACCAAAGTTAAACTGTCCGTATCTTTTGAAGAGAGGCTCTATTTTTCAAGATTCAAGGTGTTTTTTGGTTAATATCGATGAGATCTTCGATTTGAGACCACTTTAACCCAATTTGGAACTGGTCAAATTTCTAGCTATAAACATTGTACTGACTTCCTTGCTTTGACCAAACTTTTACCATTTGTATCTTGAGAAAAGAGGTTTCAATTTTTAAGATTCAAGGTGTTTTTTTGTTCATCTTGATGAGATCTTCAATTTGAGACCACATTCACTAGATTTGAAAATGGTCAAATTTTTAGCTACGAACACTCTACTGACTTTGTCACTTTGACAAAACTTTGACCGTCCCTATTTTGAGAAGAGAGGCTTCATTTTTCAAGATTCAAGGTGTTTTTTGGTTCATCTCAACGAGATCTTTGATTTGAGACCACTTTCACCAGATTTGTAAATGGTCAAACTTTTAACTATGAACATTGTACTAACTTCTTTACTTTTCCAAATTTTGAACATCTGTATCTTGAGAAGAGAGGCTCCATTTTTAAAGATTCAAGGTGTTTTTTGGTTCATCTCAATGAGATCTTTGATTTGAGACCACTTTCACCAAATTTGGAAATTGTCAAATTTTTAGCTATGAACTCTATACTGACTTGCTCACTTTGACCAAACTTTGACCATCTGTATCTTTTGAAGTGAGGCTTCATTTTTCAAAATTCAAGGTGTTTTTTAGTTCCTCTCAATGAGATCTTTGATTTGAGACCACTTTCATTAGATTAGGAAATGGTCAATCTTTTAGCTACGAACACTATACTAACTTCCTTGCTTTGAAAAACTTTGACCGCCTGTATCTTGAGAAGAGAGGCTCTATTTTTCAAGATTCAAGGTGTTTTTAGGTTCATATCAATGAGATGTTCGATTTGAGACCACTTTCACCAGATTTGGAAAGGGTCAAACTTTTAGCTACGAACACTGTACTGACTTGCTTTGACCAAGCTTTGACCATCTGTATCTTGAGAAGAGATGCTCCATTCTTTAAGATTCAAGGTGTTTTTAGGTTCATCTCGACAAGATCTTTGATTTGAGACCACTTTTACCAGATTTGTAAATGGTCAATCTTTTAGCTACAACCACTGTACTGACTTCCTTGCTTTGACAAAACTTTGACCATCCATATCTTGAGAAGAGAGGCTTCATTTTTTAAGATTCAAGGTATTTTTTGGTCCATCTTGATGAGATCTTTGATTTGAGACCACTTTCACCAGATTAAAAAATGGTCAAATTTTTAGCTACAAACACTGTACTAATTTCTTTGCTTTGACCAAACTTTGACCATTGGTATCTTGAGAAGAGAGGCTCCGATTTTTAAGATTCAAAGTATTTTTTGGTTCATCTCGACAAGATCTTCAATTTGAGAGCACTTTCTCTAGATTTGGAAATGATCAAATTTTTAGTTACGGACACTGTACTAACTTCCTTTCTTTGACCAAACTTTGACCATTCATATCTTGAGAAAAGAGGCTCCATTTTTTAACATTCAAGGTGTTTTTTTGTTCATCTCGACGAGATCTTCGATTTGAAACCACTTTCACCAAATTTGAAAATAGTCAAAATTTTAGCTACGAACACTATATTGACTTCCTTACTTTGACCAAACTTTGACTGTCCTTATCTTCAAAAGTGATGCTCCATTTTTCAAGATTCAAGGTTTTTTTAGGTTCACCTCGACGAGATCTTTGATTTGAGACCACTTTCACTAAATTTGGAAACTTTTATACTTTTAGCTACAACCACTGTACTGACTTTGTTGCTTTGACCAAACTTTGACCACCCGTATCTTGAGAAGATAGGCTCCATTTTTTAAAATTCAAGGTATTTTTTGGTTCATCTCGATGAGATCTTCGATTTGAGACCACTTTCACCAGATTTAGAAATGATCAAATTTTTAACTATGAACACTGTACTGACTTCTTTGCTTTGACCAAACTTTGACCATTGGTATCTTGAGAAGAGATGGTTCAATTTTTATGATTCAAGGTGTTTTTTGGTTCATCTCAAGGAGATCTTCAATTTGAGACCACTTTCACCAGATTTGGAAATGGTCAAACTTTTAGCTACGAACACTATACTGACTTCCTTACTTTGACAGAACTTGGACTGTCCGTATCTTGAGAAGAGGGGTTCTATTTTTTAAAATTCAAGGTGTTTTTAGGTTGATCTTGATGAGATCTTTGATTTGAGACCACTTTCAACAAATTTAGAAATGGTCAAACTTTTAGCTACAAATAATGTACTGACTTCCTTATTTTGACCAAACTTTAACCCTCCGTATCTTGAGAAGAGAGGCTCTATTTTTTAAGATTCAAGGTTTTTTTTGGATCATCTCGATGAGATCTTTGATTTGAGACCACTTTCACCAGATTTGGAAAAGGTCAAACTTTTAGCCATGAACACTATGTTAGGAATGAATGCTAAATATATCCTATGGGATTATTGACAGCCATTTTGTAGTAGTTGTTGATGCATTCATGACTGTGATGGTCATTGATGTCAACACAGTGATCTACTAGAGACTTGCAGAGGAGCAAATAGTGTTTGGATTAGAGCGCATGTGGGATATTGCAGATCAAGCTATGTGATGTTGAGAATTTACTTTGTTATATGTTTTATGTTCATGGTTAAGAGCGCAAATAGTAATTCTTTTATTCATGGAAGTTATGACCATTTTGGTGTAAACAGTATTTAGGCAGTGTTCCTGAGTAGCGGTTTATGGAAATCAGATGATATCTCCTAATCAAGATGGAATCTAGTTTTTCACTATTAGAGAGTAGTTGAAGACATGTTGATAGTGACATGGTTGACAATGAAAACTTTGAGGTCAGACGAGTGAAGAATTATTCTAATTAGAAGCTGATAGTTTTGTATAATTTTGATGTAACGTGTGGAAACTTTTATTTTGTAATTTGGATGCCGAATCATTTGTAATTACTTGAGTGTGGTATAAAAGAAGGAAAGTTTTTCCTTGTCATATTGATATGGAATGAATGTGATTGTGAAAGAGAATTTGTGAAAGAGGATATGCGAGGTACAAAGATCTGGAATTGAGATCTGGTGTAACAGTGAATGCGGTTTTGGCACAGTCAGAGAAGAGGTAACATATTGTTGAGATCAGTAATGATTTGATATTATTCTATTGAATAATCTAGAGATCAGTTAGACAGTGTGTTCAGTGATCTTTCCATTGAAGTTGTTTTAGGCAGTGGGTCCTTCTGTCTTCCATAACTCCTAACAGAGTTAGAATCTTTTAGCAGGGATTCAAAATCTTCTAACAAGGATTCATATGTATTGAATGTATTTCATAAGACTCCTAACAGAGTCCATCCTTTCACAAGGAATATTTATATTAATGCATCTTTTGTGGGCATCATTCCCACCGAGGTTTACTCTTTGATCAAGAGGTTCCCTAGTCAACATATCTTGTGTCATTGTGTTATTGTGTATGAATATCTTTCTATGGTTGCTGGTTATATTGCTTACATGGTTAAAATCAAAGTTTATAAAAGTTATAATTATCTGATAACTAATTCACCACCCCCCCTCTCAGTTATCTTGGTAGACTTTACTTTCTAACAATTGGTATTAGAGCGACAGGTCCTTGAAAGAAAATTTTAATAGCTTAAGGAGATCCATGGTGAATTTCAAGAAAGAAAGCCCTAAGTTTGATGGAGTAAATTTTGACAGTTGGAAAGAAAAGATGAAGACACATCTATTGTGTTTAGGACCAAGTTATTGGTTGATAACAAAGAATGTGAAGACTATCATTGAAGAAGATGATATTGAAACATGTAGTAATGATGAGAGAGATATATTCATGTGTAACATACTTTCCAGGGAAGCACTTTTGTCATCCCTTCGGGAGAATGAGTACAATCAGGTAAAATATTTAAAAATATCTCATAAAATTTGGAAAGCTTTGCACTCTACTTTTGAAGGTGATGAACATGCAAAGAAGGTCAGATTACATAATTGGATATGTGCATTTGAAGATATAAGAATGATGGAAGATGAATCTGTTAAAAGCTATATTGGTAGAATGTCAGAAATTGTTGCAGGTATAAAAGCTTGTGGAGGAACAAAGACAAAGAATGAAGTGATATGGAAAATTCTGAGGACATTGACTTCTGCATTTAAGTAGACAACACAGATGATTAAACAAGTTATACCTTGTACTTTGAACTTTACAAGAGAGACTCTTCTTGGAAGATTGGAAGTAACAAAGATGAACCTAAGGTTATTAGGAGACTTTCCTAGAATGGAGACAGTATTCAGTGCTCTTAGTATTCTCCCTACTTTGTCAAGAAGCATTAGTGTAAGTGGAGATTATGCTGGTAGCAGTAGATCTAGAAATGAAGAAGACATGAAGATTGAAGAAGGTATTGCCTTGCTTGTGAAGAGAGAACCAGATGGTAAGAAATTTTTTAAATGTTGGACTTGTCAAGAGTTTGGTCATTTTGCATCTAAGTTTCCTAAGAGAGTTAAGAAGTATAGAAAGAATTTCAATCCTAGAAGATCTAAAGAATGTTACTATGCAAATGATGAAGAACTTGAAGCTAGTTTTGAAAAACCTTTGAGTGAAAGTGATGCAGAGAATAATGGTGATATAGGATTTGTAGCAATTAAGGAAGAAAACCCTGAAACTGAAGTTAAGGAAGAAAAGGCTTTAGTTTCTCAAGTAGAAAAAAAAGCTGATTGGATTATAGATAGTGGTTGTTCACATCATATGACTGGAGACATGAAATTTTTTATAAAGTTTAACAATTATGATGGAGGAGTTGTTAGAGTTGGAAACAATGTACCTTGTTTGATTAAAGGTATAGGATCTATTACTTTTGATGGAAAGACTAATACTGATGATGTTTACTTTGTAGATAGTTTGAAATGTAATCTTTTGAGTGTTGGAAAGTTAGTTGATAAGGGATATCAAGTTTGGTTTATTGAGAAAACTTGTGTGATAAAAGATAAAGATGGAAATTTGATTGGCACTGGATCTAGAACAAGAGGTAATGTATTTCAGTTGAATCCTACTGAGATGACATATTTGATTACTAAGATTGATGATAGTTGGTTATGGCATAAAAGATTTTGTCATATAAATTTTGATAACATTGTGAAAGTGAGTACTACACTAGTAGTAAGAGATTTGCCTAGAATTATGAAGCCTACTAACATGATTTGCAAGGAATGTGTGATGGCTAAACAGAAGAGAAATTTATTTCCCAGTAAGAACTTTACATCTATAGAGAAGTTGGAGATTGTTCATACAGACTTGAGCGGTCCTACAAGGACTAGAGGATTCTATGGAGAAAGGTATTTTATGATTGTTGTTGATGATTTTACAAAAATGATGTGGATTATATTTCTTAAAGAAAAGTTTAAAACATTTGATAAGTTTAAGATCATAAAGAATAAAGTTGAGAATGAATCTGGAATGAAAATTAAATGTTTGGGATCAGATAGAGGTGGAGAATTTTCTTCTAGAGAGTTTAACACTTTTTGTGAAGTGAATGGTATTAAGAGATAGTTTTCAACCCCTAGAACACCTTAACAAAATGGTATTGGAGAAAAAAGGAACAAATCAATGACTAAAGCAACAAGAGCTATGTTATTTGAGAATGACTTGGCGAAGATATTCTAGAGAGAAGTAGTGAACACAATAGTGTATACAATGAATAGAGTACAAATCAGAGCAGACACAGACAAGACACCCTATGAATTATGGTTTGGACATGCACCCTCAGTTAAGTATTTTAGAATTTTTGGAAGAAACTGTTATATAAAGAGATGATGATATTAGAAAGTTTGATCTTAGAAGTGATGAAGGTATATTCCTTGGATATTATTTGAAAATTAAAGCTTATAGATGTTATAATAAGAGAACGAAGACTATTGTTGAAAGCACAAATGTTAAAGTTGATGAAAAATTCAAAATTCAGGAAAGAATGCTTGATTATGAATCAGATGAAGGAACTCATCCCAGAACTAACATTGAAACTACTGAATTATCCTATGAAACTAACAGTGACTTGTTGAATGAAAGCCACAGTGAGATCATTGAAGAACTGACACCTGAAGTAAGATCTGAGATAGTGACACCTAACAGGAATTTATCAAGGAATCATCCTATTGAGCAGATTATTGGAAGCATAGACAGAGGAGTTCAGACTCGAAATAAGGTGCAAGAATAGTTATGTTTGATTTCTCAAATTGAACCTAGATCTACTAGTGAAGCTTGTGAAGATGAACATTGGATTAAAGCTATGAAAGAAGAACTAGATTAGATTGAAAAGAACAAGACATGGGAATGGTCCCTAGACCTAAAGATAAGAATGTTATTGAAACTAAATGGGTATTCAGAAACAAGATGAATGAACAAGGAGAAGTAGTAAGAAATAAAGAAAGACTGGCATGTAAAGGATACTCACAGCAAGAAGGAATCGACTATGAAAATTTTTTTGCACTAGTTGCAAAAATTGAAGCAGTAAGAATGTTTTTGGCCTATGCAGCCTTCATGAAATTCAAAGTATATTAGATGGATGTGAAGTTAGCATTTCTAAATGGTGAATTGGAAGAAGAAGTCTACATTGAGTAGCTTGAAGGTTTTCCTTTGACTCAAGAAGGAGACATGATATGTAAACTGAAGAAAGCTTTATATGGACTAAAGAAAGTACCTAGAACCTGGTATGCAAGATTGGATAAGTATTTGTTGAAATTGGGATTTACAAAAGGCACAGCTGATAGCAACTTGTACACAAAAGAGATTGAAAATGGTTTGTTGGTTGTAGTTATTTTTGTTGATGACATTATTTTTGGAGGAGAAGATGAAGCTAGTGATAAATTTGCTGATGAAATGAAGACTGAATTTGAAATGAGCATGATTGGTGAAATGAAATACTTTTTGGGATTACAGATAACATAGAACGGTGATGGAATCTTTCTAAGTTAGACAAAGTACTTGAACGATTTATTGAAGAGATTTGGAATGGAGAACTGTAAACCAGTTGGAACACCTATGGTAACTGGACATAAATTATCTAGCACATATGAGACTCTTGTAGTTGAAAAAAAAAGGTACAGATCTATGATTGAAGGATTGGAGTAATTAACACATACAAGACCTGATATAGCACATTCAATTAGAATTGTAGCAAGATTTTAAGCTGAACTTAGAGAATCATCCATTTTTCAAGATTCAAGGTGTTTTTTGGTTCATCTCGATGAGATCTTTGATTTGAGACGACTTTCACCAAATTTGGAAATGATAAAAAACTTTTCATTATGAACATTGTACTGACTTCTTTTCTTTGACCAAACTTTGACATCTGTATCTTGAGAAGAGGCTCCATTTTTTAAGATTCCAGGTGTTTTTTGGTTCATCTTGATGACATCTTCAATTTGAAACCACTTTCACTAGATTTGGAAATAGTCAAACTTTTAGCTACGAATACTGTACTGACTTCCTTGCTTTGACTAAACTTTGACAATCTGTATCTTGAGAAGAGAGGCACTGATTTTCACGATTCAAGGTATTTTTGGTTCATCTCAATGAGATCTTTGATTTGAGACCACTTTCAGCAGATTTGGAAAAAGTCAAATGTTTAGCTACAAACACTGTACCGACTTCCTTTATTTGACAAAACTTTGACCATTTGTATCTTGAAAAGAGAGGCTCCATTTTTCAAGATTCAAGGTATTTTTTGGATCATCTCGACGAGGTTTTCAATTTGAGACCACTTTCACCAGATTTGAAAATGGTCAAACTTTTAGCTACAAACACTATACTGACTTCCTTGCTTTGACCAAACTTTGATCGTCTGTATTTTGAGAAGAGAGGCTCCATTATTCTAAATTCAAGGTATTTTTAGGTTCATCTCGAAAAGATCTTTGATTTGAGACCACTTTCACCAGATTTGGAAATGGTTAAATTTTGACCGTTTATATCTTGAGAAGAGGCTCCATTTTTCAAGATTAAGGTGTTTTTTGGCTCATCTAGATGAGATCTTTGATTTGAGACCACTTTCACCAGATTTAGAAATGGTCAATTTTTTGGTTATGAACAGTGTACTAACTTCCTTGCTTTGACCAAACTTTAATTGTCCATATATTGAGAAGAGGCTCCACTGTTTAAGATTCAAAGTTTTTTTGGTTCATCTAGACAAGATCTTCGATTTGAGACAACTTTCACCAGATTTGAAAATGGTCAAACTTTTAGCTATGAAAATTGTACTGACTTCCTTGCTTTGACCAAAATTTGACTGTCCGTATCTTGTGAAGAGAGGCTCCATTTTTTAAGATTCAAGGTGTTTTTGGGTTCATCTCAATGAGATCTTTGATTTCATACCACTTTCACCAAATTTGAAAATGGTCAAATTTTTAGCTATGAACACTATACTAACTTCCTTTCTTTGACCAAACTTTGACCGTCTGTATTTTGAGAAGAAAGGCTCTATTTTCCAAGGTTCAAGGTGCTTTTTGGTTCATCTTGACAAGATCTTCGATTTGAGACCACTTTCACCAGATTTGGAAATGGACAAACTTTTAGCTACGAACACTATACTGACTTCCTTGCTTTGACCAAACTTTGACCACTTGTATCTTGAGAAGAGAGGCTCCATTTTTCAAGATTCAAGGTGTTTTTAGGTTCATCTCGATGAGATCTTTGATTTGAGACCACTTTCACGATATTTGGAAATGGTCAAATTTTTAGGTACGAACACTATACAAACTTCCTTATTTTGACCAAACTTTGACCATCTGTATCTTGAGAAGAGAGGCTCCATTTTTCACGATTCAAAGTGTTTTTTGGTTTATCTCAATGACATCTTCGATTTGAGACCACTTTCACTAGATTTGGAAATGCTCAAATTTTTATCTAGGAACACTGTACTGACATCCTTTTGTTTACCAAATTTTGACAGTTCGTATGTTGAGAAGAGACTATATTTTTCAAGATTCAAGCAAGTTTTTGGTTCATCTCGACGAGATCTTCGATTTGAGATGACTTTCACCTAATTTGGAAATGGAAAAATTTTTAGCTACAAATACTATATTGACTTCCTTGCTTTGACCAAAATTTGATCATCTGTATATTGAGAAGAGAGGCTTTGTTTTTCAAGATTTAAGTTATTTTTTGGTTAATCTTAATGAGATCTTTGATTTTAGACCACTTTCACTAGATTTGGACATGGTCAAACTTTTAGCTATGAATACTGTACTAATTTCTTTACTTTGACCAAACTTTGACTATCTGTATCTTGAGAAGAGAGGCTCCATTTTTTAAGATTCAAAGTGTTTTTAAGGTTCATCTCGATGAGATCTTCGGTTTGAGACCACTTTCACTAGATTTGGAAATGGTCAAATTTTTAGCTACAAACACTGTTCTAAGTTCCTTACTTTGACCAAACTTTAACCGTCCGTCTCTTGAGTAGAGAGGCTCCATTTTTCAAAATTCAAGGTATTTTTTGGTTCATCTCGATGAGATCTTCAAGTTGAAACCACTTTCACTATATTTGGAAACTGTCAAACTTTTAGCTACGAACACTATAATGACTTCTTTGCTTTGACCAAACTTTGAATGTCCGTATATTGAGAAGAGAGACTCTATTTTTCAAGATTCAAGGTGTTTTTAGGTTCATCTCGACGAGATCTTTGATTTTAGACCACTTTCACTAGATTTGGAAATGCTCAAATTTTTAGCTACGAACACTGTACTGAATTCTCTACTTTGACCAAACTTTGACCATTTGTATCTTGAGAAGAGAGGCTCCATTTTGAATGATTCAACATATTTTTTGGTTCTTCTCAACGAGGTCTTCAATTTGGGACCACTTTCACCAGATTTGGAAGTGGTCAAATTTTTAGCTACGAACACTATACTTACTTCCTTTCTTTAACTAAACTTTAACAATCCGTATCTTGAGAAAAGAGGCTCTATTTTTCAAGATTTAAGATATGTTTTGGTTTATATCGATGAGATCTTCGATTTGAGATCACTTATACCAGATTTGGAAATGGTCAAACTTTTAGCTACGACCACTGTACTGATGTCCTTACTTTGACCAAACTTTGACTATATGTATCTTGAGAAGAGGCTCCATTTTTAAATATTCAGAGTGTTTTTAAGTTCATTTCGATGAGATATTCGATTTGAGACCACTTTCACTAGATTTAGAAATGGTCAAATTTTTAGCTACGAACACTGTATTGACTTCCTTTCCTTGACCAAACTTTGACCATTCTTATATTGAGAAGAGCCTCCATTTTTTATGTTTCAAGGTGTTCTTTGATTCATCTCGATCAGATCTTCAATTTGAGACAACTTTCACCAAATTTGGAAACAGTCAAACTTTAGCTACAAATATTGTACTGACTTCCTTGCTTTGACCAAACTTTGACCATCCGTATGTTGAGAAGAGAGGCTCCAGTTTTCAAGATTCAAGGTATTTTTAGGTTCATCTCGATGAGATCTTTGATTTGAGACCACTTTCACCAGATTTGAAAATGGTCTATTTTTTAGCTACGAACACTGTAATGTCTTCCTTTCTTTGACCAAACATTGACCATCCATATCTTGAAAAGAGAGGCTCCATTTTTCAAGATTCAAGATGTTTTTTGGTTCATCTCGACTATATCTTTGATTTGAAACCACTTTTACCAAATTTAGAAACTGTCAAACTTTTAGCTACAAACACTATAATGATGTCCTTTATTTGACCAAACTTTGACCATCCATATCTTGAGAAGAGAGGCTCCATTTTTTAAGTTTTAAAATATTTTTAGGTTCATCTTGATGAGATCTTTGATTTGAGACCACTTTCACCAGATTTGGAAATGGTGAAATTTTTAGTTACGAACACTGTACTGACTTCCTTGCTTTGACCAAACTTGGACCGTCTGTATCTTGAGAAGAGAGGCTCTATTTTTCAAGAATCAAGGTGTTTTTTGGTTCATGTCGACAAGATCTTTGATTTGAGACCACTTTCACCAAATTTTCAAATGGTCAAATATTTAGCTATGAACACTGTGCTGACTTCCTTTCTTTGACCAAACTTTGACCATCCGTATCTTGAGAAGAGGCTCTATTTTTGAAGATTCAAGTTGTTTTTTGGTTGACCTTGACGAGATCTTCAATTTGAGAGCAGTTATACCAGATTTGGAAATAGTTAAACTTTTAGCTACAACCACTGTACTCATTTCCTTACTTTGACCAAACTTTGACCATCCGTATCTTGAGAAGAGAGGCTCCATTTTGTAAGATTCAAAGTGTTTTTAGGTTCATCTCGATGAGATCTTCGATTTGAGACCACTTTCACTAGATTTGGAAATGACCAAATTTTTAGCTACGCACACTATACTGACTTCCTTACTTTGACCAAATATTGACCATCTGTATCTTGAGAAGAGAGGCTCTAAATTTCAAGATTCAAGGTATTTTTTATTTGATCTTGATGACATCTTCGATTTGAGACTAATTTCACCATATTTGGAAATGGTCAAATTTTTAGCTACGAACAGTATACTGACTTCGTTGCTTTGACCAAACTTTGACCATCTGTATCTTCAGAAGAGAGAATATGTTTTTAAAGATTCACGATGTTTTGTAGTTTGTTTCGACAAGATCTTTGACTTGACACCTGATTCTTCCGATTTGGAAATAGTCAAACTTTAGGCTACAAACACTGTACTAACTTCCTTGCTTTGACCAAACTTTGGCCCTCCCTATCTAGAGTAGAGAGGCTTTGTTGGTCAAGATTCAAGGTGTTTTTTGGTTCAACTCGATGAGATCTTTGATTTGAGATCACTTTCACCAAATTTGAAAATAGTCAAGTTTTTAGCTACAAACACTATACTAACTTCCTTGCTTTGACCAAACATTAACCGTCTATATATTTAGAAGAGAGGCTCTATTTTTTAAGATTCAAAGTATTTTTTGGTTTATTATGACGTGATCTTCGATTTGAGACCACTTTCACTAGATATAAAAATATTTAAACTTTTAGCTGTGAACACTATACTCACTTCCTTGCTTTGACCAAACTTTGACCGTCTATATCTTGAGAAGAGAGGCTCCATTTATCAAGACTCAAGGTGCTAGGTTCACCTTGATGAGATCTTTGAGTTGAGACCACTTTTACTATATTTAGAAATGGTGAAATTTTTAGCTACGAACACTGTACTAACTTCCTTGCTTTGACTAAACTTTGACTGTTTGTATCTTGATATGAGAGGCTTTATTTTTTAAGATTCAAGTTGTTTTTTGGTTCATCTCGATAGATTTTTGATTTGAGACCACTTTCACTAGATTTGTAAACGGTCAAACTTTTCACTACGAACACTGTACTGACTTCCTTGCTTTCACCAAACTTTGACTGTCCGTATCTTGAGAAGAGAGGCTCTATTTTTTAAGATTCAAGGTGTTTTTAGGTTCATCTTGATGAGATCTTCGATTTGAGACCTCTTTCACTAGATTTGGAAAAGGTGAAATTTTTAGCTACGAACACTGTACTGACTTCCTTGCTTTAACAAAACTTTGACCAACTGTATATTAGAAAGAGGCTCCATTTTTCAAGATTCAAGGTGTTGTTTGGTACATCTCGATGAGATCTTCAATTTGAGACCACTTTCATCATATTTAGAAATAGTCAAATTTTTAGCTACAAACATTGTACTAATTTCCTTTCTTTCACCAAACTTTGACATTCCGTATATTGAGAAAAGAGGCTTCATTTTTCAAAATTTAAGGTGTTTTTTGGTTCATCTTGATGAGATTTTTGATTTGAGACCACTTTCACCAAATTTGAAAATGGTCAAACTTTGAGCTTCAAATACTATACTAAATTTTTTATTTTGACCAAAGTTTGACCATCCGTATCTTGAGAAGAGAGGCCCCATTTTAAAGATTCAAGATGTTTTTAGGATCATCTCAACACCATCTTCCAATTGAGACCAGTTTCACCAGATTTGGAAACTGTCAATTTTTTAGCTATGAACACTGTACTGACTTCCTTGCTTTGACTAAACTTTGATCATCTGTATCTTGAGAAGAGAGGCTTCATTTTTCAAGATTCAAGGTTTTTTTTGGTTTATCATGATGTTATCTTAAATTTGAGACCACTTTCACCAGATTTGAAAATGGTCAAATTTTTAGCTACGAACACTGTACTGACTTCCTCACTTTTACCAAACTTTGACAGTTCGTATCTTGAGAAGAGAGGCTCCATTTTTCAAGATACAAGGTGTTTTTTGGTTCATCTTGATGAGATCTTCAATTTGAGACCACTTTCACCAGATTTGGAAATGGTCAAAATTTTAGCTACAAACACTTTACTGACTTCCTTGCTTTGACCAAAGTTTGATCGTCTATATCTTGAGAAGAGAGGCTCCATTTTTCAAGATTCAAGGTGTTTTTAGGTTCATCTTAATGAGATCTTTGATTTGAGACCACTTTCACCAGATTTAGAAGTGGTCAAATTTTTAGTTTCGAACACTGTACTAACATCCTTGCTTTTACCAAACTTTGACCATTCGTATATTGAAAAGAGGCTCCATTTTTCAATATTCAAGGTGTTTTTTGGTTCATCTTGACAAGATCTTGGATTTGAGACCACTTTCACTAGATTTGGAAATGGTCAAATTTTTAGCTATGAACACTGTACTGACTTCTTTGCTTTGACCAAACTTTCACCATCCGTATATTCAGAAGAGAGGCTCCATCTTTCAAAATTCAAGTTGTTTTTTGGTTCATCTCGATGAGATCTTTGATTTGAGACCACTTTCACTACATTTGGAAATGGTCAAATTTTTAGGTACAAATACTGTAGTAACTTCCTTGCTTTGACCAAACTTTGATCATTCGTATCTAAAGAAAAGAAGCTCAATTTTTTAAGATTCAATATGTTTTTAGGTTCATCTCAACGAGATCTTCTATTTGAGACCTCTTTCACCAGATTTGAAAATGGTCAAATTTTTAGCTACCAACACTGTACTGACTTCCTTTTTTTGACCAAACTTTGACCGTCTGTATCTTTAGAATAGAGGCTCTATTTTTCAAGATTCAATGTGTTTTTTGGTTCCTCTCGATGAGATCTTTGATTTGAGACCACTTTCACCATATTTTTAAATGGTAAAACTTTTAGCTACGAACACTGTACTAATTTTCTTACTTTGACCAAGCTTTGACCATCCGTATCTTGAGAAGAGATACTCCAATTTTCAAGATTCAAGGTATTTTTTGGTTGATGTCGATGAGATCTTTGATTTGAGACCATTTTCACCAGATTTGGAAGCGGTCAAATTTTTAGCTATGAAGACTCTACTGAGTTCCTTTCTTTGACCAAACTTTGACCATCCGTATCTTGAGAAGAGAGGCTACATTTTTCAAGATTCAAGGTATGTTTTGGTTCATCTTGGTGTGATCTTCGATTTGAGACCACTTTCACCAGATTTAGAAATGGTCAAACTTTTAGCTACGAACACTATATTGACTTGTTTCCTTTTCCCAAACTTTGACCATCGGTATCTTGAGAAAAGAGGCTCATATTTTCAAGATTCAAGGTATTTTTTGGTTCATCTCAACGAGATCTTCGATTTGAGACTAGTTTCACCATGTTTGAAAATGGTCAAATTTTTAGCTACGAACACTATACTGACTTCCTTGCTTTGACCAAACTTTGACCATTCGTATCTTGAGAAGAGAGGCTACATTTTTCAAGACTCAAGGTGTTTTTTAGTTCATGTCGATGATATCTTCGATTTGAGACCACTTTCACCAGATTTAAAAATGATCAAACTTTTAGCTATGAACACTATACTGACTTTCTTACTTTGACCAAACTTTGACCTTTTGTATCTTGAAAAGAGGCTCTATTTTTCAAGATTAAAGGTGTTTGTTGGTTTATCTCGATAAGATCTTTGATTTTAGACCACTTTCACCAAATTTGGAAATAGTGAAATTTTTAGCTACAATTACTATACTAACTTCCTTGCTTTGGCCAAACTTTGATCGTTTGTATCTTAAGAAGAGAGGCTTCGATTTTTATGATTCAAGGTATTTTTTGATTCATCTCAATCAGATCTTCAATTTGAGACCACTTTCACCAAATTTGGAAATGGTCAAATTTTTAGCTACGAACACTGTACTAACTTCCTTGCTTTGACCAAACTTTGATCGTCCGCATCTTGAGAAGAGAGGCTTCATTTTTCAAGATTCAAGTTGTTTTTTGGTTCATGTCGACGAGATTTTTGATTTGAGACCACTTTCACCAAATTTGGAAATGGTCAAGCTTTTAGCTACGAGCAATGTACTTACTTCCTTACTTTGACCAAACTTTGACTGTCTGTATCTTGAGAAGAGAGGCTCTAATTTTTAAGATTCAAGGTATTTTTAGGTTTATCTCGATGAGATCTTTGATTTGAGACCACTTTCACTAGATTTGGAAATGATCAAATTTTTAGCTGACTTTTTTGCTTTGACCAAACTTTGACCATCTGTATCTTGAGAAGAGAGGCTAGATTTTTCAAGATTCAAAGTTTTATTAGGTTCATCTTGAGGAGATCTTCGATTTGAGACCACTTTTACCAGATTTGAAAATGATCAAATTTTTAGCTATGAACACTGTACTGACTTCCTTGCTTTGACCAAACTTTGACTGTCTGTATATTGAGAAGAGGCTCAGTTTTTCAAGATTCAAGTTGTTTTTTGGTTCATCTTGACAAGATCTTTGATTTGAGACCACTTTCACCAGATTTGGAAATTGTCAAATTTTTAGCTACAAACACTATACTGACTTCCTTGCTTTGACCAAACTTTGACCATCTATATATTGAGAAGAGAGGCTCCATTTTTTAAGATTCAAGGTGTTTTTTAGTTCATCTTGATGAGATTTTTGATTTGAGACCACTTTCACCATATTTGGAAATGGTCAAATTTTTAGCTATGAACATGTATTGAGTTCCTTATTTTGACCAAACTTTAAACATCCGTATATTGAGAAGATGCTATATTTTTCAAGATTCAAGGTGTTTTTTGGTTCATCTCGATGAGATCTTCAATTTGAGACCATTTTCACTAGATTTGAAAATGTTCAAATTTTTAGCTACGAACACTATACTAACTTCCTTGCTTTGACCAAACTTTGACCATCTGTATATTGAGAAGAGGCTCTTATTTTCAAGATTCAAAGTTTTTTTTGCTCATCTCGAGGAGATCTTCGATTTGAGACCACTTTCACCAGATTTGGAAATGGTCAAATTTTTAGCTACAAATATTGTACTGACTTCCTTTCTTTGACCAAACTTTGATCATTTGTATATTGAGAAGAGAGTCTCCATTTTTTAAGATTCAAGTGTAATCACCTGAAAAAGGGCTAATTAAGGCTCTATTTTCCCTTAATTCAGCATATAACCTTGATTTATGTTAATTTGATTCGCAATCATTAACATAAATCCTAAAAATTCAATAAAATCAATTGAATCCTAAATCAAGAATTTATCACTAAGGTTTCAAGAAAAATTAAGTTAGATAACTCTAGGCATATTTAATTAATTCAATCTCAACAAATGCATGGCTAGAGTTATTAATTAAAAGAAAATCATAAATACCTTTTAAATCAAACAAACATAACAAACACATTATAATCATTAAGAGGCTCTCACATAGATCAAGGATCAAGCCAAGATGCATCTCAACCACTCCTCACAGATACATCTTAACCATTCAATTGCTTCAATCTTCTATAAAAGAGAATTTTAAAATGCCTAATTTCTTTTTCTCAATACTTGGACTTCTACATGCTTGAATTTTTGAGGCTTCATAATCCTTGGATTATTAACTTTCATGTTTGGAATTTACACTTACTAATGCTTTGAATTTTATAGTTGTTCTTAGACTTTCATGCTTTCATTTCATTCTCTAGCTAATTAAGAAATCTTTCAATTGGGTTATCTAGTAAAGAATTCATGTTTTCATGCTCAATTATGGATAATTTCTTATATCTAGAATGATTTCATACATATTGCATTGAATCTCTCATTTCACACTTGCACTAACTAGAGAGCAATAAGATGACTTCACTTGCTAGTTTCTTGAATTTGTTTGATTAATCCTTCTAACAAGTGATATAATTTCTTATTGAAGTGTTTTGTTGTAGGTCATAAACTCACACACACATTTCTGGTGCCAACTGTGAGGCTGAGCCCCAAATTTCCTAATTTTCTTTCATTTTGAACTAACTTTCACCGTGCCTTTTTCTGTCAAAGGATCATATCCAGGAAGAATAGTCACATACACATTTCTTGGATTGCATCCCAAATTCATGGATCATTTCTAGGAATAGGGTTGCATTTGGTAAAATCCAGGATCACATTTGGTGATCTAGATCACATATGGGAAATGGGGTCATTTTTGGGAAATAGAATCACATGTGTTAAAATTTAGGATCACATCTGGGGATTTAAATTACATTCTTGGGTTTTCTAACTCCTAACAAGTTTGTTTGTTGATTTCTCTAGTTTTTGGCAGCTTAACTATGGTTTGTAGGTGAAAAGACAAAAACCCAAATGGTAACAATTGTTTAAAATTTTCTTTCAAAGGATAAAATGAACTTAATGCATTTTTTAAAGCACTTAAGTACAATTTAATTTCACATTGTAAACCAATTAGAGGAATATGCTCTTTTCCCCTTGAGGGAAAATTAGAAACTCAGAAGTTGGTTTACACCTTGGAGTTAAATTGAGGAATGAATGTTAACAATTGCATATTTAATTTTCCTTAAAGCATTATCTTTGGATTTTGGATTTCTAACAAGCTAACAAGCTAATGGGTGAACTTGATGTTTTTGTTTGATTTTGAAAAAGCCTAATAGTGGTTTGCAGGTCATTTTCCCAAGACAAAATTAAAAGACTACTAATGCTTGTCATGTAGGTTGCCTCTAAAGAAAATTCAAAACAAAAACTCCATGCTTGGTGTTTCTAGGAATATTAAAACAATTTGAGATCAAGTTACAAATCAATTAGAGGATTATGATCTTTTCCCCTTGAGGGAAAATAAAAAACTCAAACATTGCCTTGTTATTTGGTATCAAATTGGAGTAATTGAACCTTAAATTGCATGATGTGTTTGGATTCTTGGCGTGAGTTTGGAGATTATTCTCTTCTCCTTCATGGAGAATTAGAAATCCAAAGCTCATTATCATCTATCCATTTTCTTTATTGTACACCTTTAGAGGGCCTGCTAGTTGAGGAAGAAAATCTCCTGGGAATGACCCAAGTGGGGACAAGTCTTATGCCGACTCTTCCACCCCACTATAAAATTTGATGCTTCCTTGAGGCTAAAGCCTCGAAAGACATGATCTATCTTGTCTTGGGAGATTGATGATCAATCACAATGACAAACTTGTATTTTGTGTAAAGCGGAGCCACTTCAATCTTGCTTGCAAGACTACACACTTTCAAGTTCCTATAGGGTTAACAGCCTCAATCCTACTTGTGGGACTATGGGAGATGGTTTTGAATGGATTCCTTCATTAAAAGCCTTATGTTAGATCCTACCCAGATCACCCCTGAAAGGTTGTTATCACTTGTGCGAGGAAAATAGTAATTACCCCAAGAAATTCACCATATCAAGCCCCCATCTACGTTAACACTTGGAAAATATGGCCTCTAATATCCATTGTGTGTTATTGGACTGTGATATTTTGAGGACTCTTTGGGTGTGTTCCTAAGTTAGTGAACAAGTGGTTTTAATCTCTACCTAGTATAAGGTAGGTTAGGTGTGTATGATTAATACATTCGCTTGGTGTGTTCTAAATATAAATTCAGTTAATCCTCCCCAAATAAACAAGCATAGAGAATTTACAAGCATTTACAAACACCTAACAGTTAGTGGAATTTGATAGACATGACACATTTTTCAAAAAACACTAAAATTGCAAAATTCCTATCATCATAAGATCACATACTGGGTTCCTGAGTCATAGCCCACATTTCAGATCACATCTATTCAAACTTGGGTCACATTTGGGGGTCACACCATTTCTCAAGTTGCATCTGGTGAATATTCCATTTCCTAAGTCGCATATGGTATTTCCTAAGTCACAGCTGGGGTTCCAAATTATTTACCAGTCACTATATAGGATCACATTCGAGAGAGAGTACTTCCATACCTTCCAAAACCAAAATTTTTACACTTTTAGATACCCATTTGGCCCATTAGTAAGTTCCTATTGTGAAAACATAGTCATTTGATAACTAGAGAGAATCATATTTGAAAGCATCTTGTCACCTTGCATGGTCCAAATCTGCATTGTCCAATTGTGGAGTCAGTTTATCCAATCAGCTACAACCAAGTTTTCAGCTCATAGATAGGGCACTTTGACCCCCTTTGATGCTGAAACTTTCACATTATCAAACTCACTTGCACTTTGGTTCCCAACTCACAAACATGGCACTTTGATACCCTTTGACATTGGATCCATAAAACAACATTTCAAACCCACTCTTGCATCCTTGGATCCACAATCAGACCCACTTTTAAACACAAGAAATTAATTGGTTCCTCAATCCATTTTTTATGGTTGTTACGAGGCACAAAGCTTACCATTTTGGAAGGAACCCATTTGCAGATGAAGTACAATTGCACACCTTTGAAATAGGAGAGACATCAAGAATCAATCCCCTATTTGGTACTATACCAAGCACTACTCATACAGCATCACCCAAACAAATAAACATGAACAACCAGGAAGATTACCGATGGGATGAAAGATCCCATGACCAAGATAACCAAGAAGAACATGATTAAAAAAGAAGAGATACAATACCATGAAACATATTAGGATGATGATGATGATGATGATGATGATGAAGAAGACCCCACTGAAAAAGAATACCAAAAAGCTATAAACAACAAATGATTCAAAAAAATCCTTGAGAGACCTTTGGATGAAAATAAGGAAAAATACTTCCTAGAACTCGCTTCTCGAGGTGTGAAATTACCAAAGGATTATGATGTGATTTAACTCAAGAAAAAGGAAGACCTTAGTCCTTTATCAATTCTAACAAGGAAACTAACTGCTTTACGAATAGAAATCCAAGAACTCAAAAAAGAAAAGGACAAACCAAAACAATCATATTCCTTGGAACATATATGTCCTTTCCCTTTTGACAAGGGACTCAAAATGATTACATTTCCTAAGAATGCCAAAAAATCAAAGTATGACAAATACATGGGAGATTCTGACCCTCAAGATCATGTGAGGGAGTTTTGCACAACCAGTATGGAGTTCATGTATGAACAAACATATCTCATGAGGCTATTTCCATGAAGCCTAGGTGGACAAGCTATGGATTGGTTTTCCAAATTAGCCATAGGAATCAAAATATTTGATGAACTAGTGCAAAAATTCATACAATAATTCTCCTACAATATCCAACACATAGTCACAATGTTGGATCTATGCAACACCAAACAAAAAATGGGAGAATCATTCTTGAGTTTCCTACAAAGATGGAGAAAAATATTTGCACGATATGCTAGGAAGATACTTGAAAATGAAAATATGGATATCTTCATTAATAACTTGGTTCCTAAAATGAACTTTCCTATACAATTGCAAGGACCACCAAGTTTTGATAAAATGATAGATAGTGTTATCAAAATTGAGGAAGTCTTGATTAAGAAAGGTGAAATCTCCATCCATAAAGAGAATAAAGACAAAAATTATTCCTCCAAGGATAAATACAAGTATGGAAACAAAAACAAAAAGAACATGGTTAATGATGGAGTTTTTGACACTCCTAGTGTCAAACCTAAACTAGATGTTTTCAATCTTACAACAAGTCTTCAAAAAAATAAGAATTTGAATCCTACTATGACACCAATGAAAAAAAATACTTTCAATAAACCTCCTGCTAGAATGGAGCCTTAGGCATCAAGGCCTAAGAGAACATTTACACCATTGGGAGAAACCTTAAAAGTGGTTCTAAAGTCACTTGTGGATAACAAAATCATTACAATTCTTGATTCCAAACCTTGGGATCCAAAAGACAAACCCAAGTGGTGGAATGATAATGATTACTGCAATTTTCACCATAACAAGGGACACAAGACCAACAATTGCATGAAGCTGAGACATGTCATACAAGATTTGATTGAAGAAGGAGAAGTCAAGGTAGATGGAAATCACACAAAAAATGACCATAAAGCATTTCAAACACCATTACCTAACTATAAGAAAGGAGAATCATCAAAGAATAACAAAATCAACTACACATATTCTGATAATGAAAATGTATTCATATGGTGGAACCATGTGAATATTCCATCAATATGATCACTCCAAAAGGAGTTAAAAACAAAACTAAATCTTCCAATGATGTAACATGAAGTCAAGCTAAGATCACTCTCAAAGGGGCCTCAACATCTAAAGAACTAGCTACAACAACAACAACATCTAAACAAGTGACGCTACCTCTAAAGTTTAATCTTGTGGATCAGTTACAAAAGACACCCACTCAGATATCTATCCTAGAGTTTTTGAAAATCTCCCCTAGTTAGAGGGAGATTCTTGATCAAGCCCTACTTAGTACTAATGTACCGAAAGATCTAGATGTGGATAGATTCCAAGCTATGGTTGGTCACTTGAATTCCCCACATTACCTATCTTTTTCTGAAGAGGATGACAAATCATTGATCCAAGCACATAACCAACCTCTACATTTAGAAGTCCTTATTTATAAACACCAGTTCAAACATGTCTTGATAGATGGAGGCACTGGTTTTAACATTTGCACATACAATTTGATAAAATAGTTGGGTTTCTCAGAACATGCAATTGATCCTAGGAGAAAGATAACAATCAAGGCTTATGATGAAGAAGAGAGATCATCCAAAGGATTAGTTGTTTTACCTATCAGAGTGGGACCAGTGGAGCAAAATGTCCTATGTTAAGTTATTGATCTCCCCCTTTCTTACAACATTCTTCTTGGAAGACCATGGATACACTCGATGCAAGATGTGCCTTCAACTTACCATCAATGCCTAAAATTTCCTCATAATGGAGTGGAGGTCACTATTCCAGCAGATACAACATACTCTTGCAATAATCTCAAGCAAGAAGAAAGCATAATTCCTCACAACAAAGAAAGATCTCACAAAGTGGAAACATCCAAAGAAATGGTTTTGAAAAGCTTTGCTAAAAAGATCAACATCCAAGAAAAAAACATGGGATAATACAATATAGACCCTGTAATGTCTTAAAAAGATCTTCCCATATCTCCTAGAACATAAGGAAGACCTTCATCAACATTTACACCTTCCAATGTCAGCTCTCTAACTATACATGAAGGAATTAGAATGGTGAAAGAAAAAATATCCCTTGAAGAAGAAAATGAAGAAAAGGTTGTTTTGCAATGGCTTTGCAAAGAAAATGAAGATGATGGAAATGTAAAACATGTGGAAATAGCTCCTAAAAAATATGGAAAGGGATATGAAATCATGAAATAGATGGGTTACAAATTAAAAGGACCATTGGGACAACACAAAAAAGGACTAGTAGAACCCCTACACATGGACTTCATAAATCCTAAAGACAAGACTAGATTGGGTTTCAGAGAAGCAAGATTTCATCCTATAGCAGAAAGTGGTCCTATATTTGATAGATTAGGAGACTCAGATGATGAAGAAGAAGTAGAAGGACAACCTATTTCCTATGAAAGGTTGCTTCTATTACAAGGAGACCCACTATCAAAAATTGGTACCAATGTTAAACAAGAACTAGAAGAGGAACAAACAAGAGAACCTAGCATAGAACAAGAACAACAGAGTCCTATTGATGACACACCTCATTTTGATGAGGAACCTTAACAAGAACCATTACAAGAGGAAGATAACCATGCTAATGAAGATGATGAAGTACCCATGAATATTGCCCAATTCTTGGGGGTTTCAAATTAAAGTCAGGTAGACTTACATGAATATGAATGGGATGTCCTTTCTAATGCTACCATGGACATAGAGATAGATGTGATACACAAATTTTCTCCTAGAATCTTAACTGAAGAAGGAGAAAGTTCAAATGTTAGATCACTAGAGTTAAATTTGCATAACATTAACATGAACTTTAATAATAACAAACATGACTCTAATAATCCTAACACCTATTAGAAGCAAACTTAATAGATGACATCTTGCAAGTTAATAATGTCGATAATAATGCAATGTTGTCTCTTGAACCTACTGAATCTTTGTCCTTGAAATACCCTGGCTTGATAGACTGGGATGAACCTACAAACATAAGGTTGCTATCCTTTAACAATGACTATTCCATAGCCTGTTATCTTAATGCTTGTGAACCCTTCCTTTCTTCTACTAGTGTAAAGAGAAAAACTATGACTGAAGAGGATATTAAGTTTCTCAGTCTCAAAAATAAAAAGAAAAAGAACAAGATATCTGATGATGAAAACCACCTAGTGACAGTATCAGATCCTAAAAGAGAAAAAGAAAGACATATCCAATGGTGAAAACCTCCTTGAGGTGCCAAAGGATGAGATTCTTGATATCCTCCTAGATCACTTTCAAGAAAGATCATCAATTTTGATTGAACCTACACAACCTATTAATTTGGGAACAATAGAAGCTCCTTAGCTAGTTCACATTATTCAGTCATTGATAGAAGATGAAAAGATCCAATTTGCCAATTTCTTCAAAGAAAATAAAATCATTTTTTCTTGGTCTTATTCGGATATGCTTGGATTTGACACAAACTTAATCATGCAACACCTGTCTATTTCACCTGATGTAAAACTAGAAAAGCAAAAACTCAGAAAGATGAATCCACATGTGGCATTGCTAGTAAAAGAAGAATTGGAAAAACTATTGAAAGATGGATTCATTAGTACTATTGATTATGCGGAGTGGATCTCAAACATAGTTCCTATTTCTAAGGTGGACAAGTCCATAAGAGTTTGCACAGACTTTAGAGATCTCAACAGGGCTTTACCTAAAGATGATTCCCACTTCCAAACATTGATATAATTGTAGATCTAACAGCTGGCTATAAAATGTATTCATTAATGAATGGATTGTCAGGATATAATTAGATCAAAATTTCTCCTGAGGATCAAGAGAAAAAAACATTCACGTGTGCTTGGGGGACCTATTGCTGGAATGTAATGCCATTTGGCCTAAAGAATGCAGGTGCGACTTATGAAAGAGTAATGACCACTATATTCCATGATATGATGCATAAGAACATGGAAGACTATGTTGATGACACTTTGGCTAAGTCAAAGATAAGAGCTACATACATAGAATACCTAAGGAAGATATTTGACAGAATGGAATAGTTCCAGTTAAGACTTAATCCTAAAAAGTGTGCATTCGGTGTGTCATTTTTGAAAACTATTAGGATTCATAGCTTCAATAAAGGGAATTGAAGTGGATCCAACAAAAGTAAAAGCTATTATAGAGATGTAACCATCAAGGAACATTAGTCAAATGAGAACACTACAAGGCAAGCTACAATCCATAAGAAGGTTCATATCTCAGTTGGCGAAAAAAGCACAAACTTTCACCAAGTTGATGCGAGAAGGAACCACATTCACTTGGGATGAGCAATGTGAGGAAAAATTTTCACAAGTCAAGAAATATTTGATGAATCCTCCTATTCTAATGGCACCAATTTATGGAAAACCTCTATTTCTCTACATATCAGCTACAAATACATCATTAGGACTATTTCTTGCACAAGAGGATGAGACCAAGAAAGAAAGAGCCATATATTACATCAGTAGGACCTTGGTTACATTTGAGCTGAACTATTCAATGATTGAGAAGGAATGCTTAGCATGGTGTTCGCATCTCAAAAGCTTAGAAACTACATGTTAGCACACAAGGTGAAGCTGGTAGCCAAAATTGATCCACTTAAGTACTTATTGATCAAAGCAATGGTGATAGGAAGACTTGCTAAGTGGGTCCTAATCCTAAGTGAATTTGATATTGAATATGTGGATAGAAAAGACATTAAAGGATAAGTGATTTTTGATCAACTTGCAGAGAAACCATTAATTGATGACAAGCCCTTACTTGTAGAGTTCCCAGAAAAATCTATCATACACTTAACAGAACATCCCTGGAAAATGTACTTCGATGGTTCCTTCACACAACAAGGATCAAGAGCTGGATGCTTATTCATCACACCACAAGGATATAATATTCCCAAGGCATACAAAATGATTTTTCCATGCACCAACAATATAGAAAAATATGAAGTTCTTGTGAATGGGCTTAAGCTAGCAATAGAATTGAAAATTATTGAGTTACACATCTATAGAGACTCACAACTCATTATCAATCAAGTAAATGGTGACTATCAGACTAAGGATGAAAAGCTAATGCCCTACAAAACAATGGTGGATGACTTGAAAAAGTACTTCATCTTCATTACATTTCAACAAATTCCAAGATCAAAGAATAGAGAAGCTAATGCGATGGCTACTTTAGCATACATATTACAATTGGAAGAATACCAATTTATCTATGACTTCCTCGTGGAATAACTCCCCTTCCCAGCTTATGACTCACCCAAATCCCAAATTGTTTGTGCCCTGGAAACCCAAGTGTTATCCAAATATGCCCATATCTAATCCTATCTTAAAGACCAAACAATTCCCAAAGGCTATTCTAGAAATGAAAAGAGATCCCTCATAAGAGCGACATCATGTTACGTAATCATCCCTAATGATTTGTTTAGACGTATTCTAGATGGCACGCTTCTTAGGTGTTTAGAACATGAAGAGTCTAATCATGTATTAAAAGAAGTTCATGAAGGTGTGTGTGGGTCACACTCGAATGGTTTTTCATTAGCTAAGAAACTTTTAAGAGTTGGGTATTATTGGCCCACTATGGAGAAAGATGTTATCTACTTTGCAAAAAATTGTAAGAAATGCCAGATCCATGGTAACCTAATACATGCACCTACTAGAGAGTTGATTCCTTCCATAATACATTGGCCATTTCAGTAGTGGGCCTTTAATTTGGTTGGTCAGATTTACCCAAATTCATCTAATGGACATAAATACATCATTACTGCAATTGAGTATTTTACAAAATGGGTTGAAGTTGTCCCACTGTCTAATGCAATAGGAAAAAAAATCTCAATGTTCATCTTGAACTACATCATCTATCATTATGGCATACCCTCATCGATTGTGACTGACAATGGGGGTCAATTCAAAAACAAAGATATAGATGAGTTGTGTCTTCAATTCAAAATCACTCAGCACTATTCCTCGATCTATTACCCTCAAGGTAACGGACATGCCGAAGCATCAAACAAGAACATTATGAAAATATTACATAGGACAGTAAACAAATCAGGAAGGGATTGGCATTTGCAAATCAATCCAACATTGTGGGCTTATAGAACAAGCATTAGAGCTCCAACTGGTGCAACTCCTTTTTCACTAGTCTATGGATCAGAAGCACTCTTACCAGTTGAAGTAGAGATTCCATTACTGAGGGTATCATTGAAACATCTAGTCACTAATGAGAACTATAGAATCTCTTGGCTGCAAGAGCTATAATTTCTAGATGAGCACAGGAAATAGGTGTTTGATCATTTCAAAGCTTACCAAAAGAGAATTTCAAGAGGATACAACAAGAAAGTAAAACCAAGAAGTTTTCAGGTAGGAGATCTAGTCCTAAGAGAAAATCCTAAGAATCAACAGAATTGAGAACATAAGGGAAAGTTTGAACCCACCTGGTTGGGTCCCTTTGTCATTACAACAACATTTGGATTAGGAGCCTATCAATTGACTATGCTTGAAGGAGATTTTTTACTAGATCCAATCAATACTCTACATCTGAAAAGGTTTTATGCCTGACATTCTAGAGGTAGCTCCTGTATAGTGAAAAGAGTCCTAAAAAAGTTCAAAAACAACAAATATGGATCCTGAAAAAAATAAAAAACAATGGAAAAAGTCCTTAAAAATGACCATCTTGGTGAAAATCTAGCAAATAGGCTTTGGTGAGTCCAAAAAAAATCAGAAAAGAGAAAAATACAAAAAAAAATAGAAAATCAAAAACAACAAAAAAATTAGAAAAGATAAAAAGTGTCTTGGTGAAAACCTGGTAAATAGGCACCATGATTGAAAAAATAGAATAAAAATGTGGCCAAGTGGTGAAAACTTGGTAAACAGGTGCTACTTGTAATTGACACTCTATCTATCAAGACAACACTTGCGCATTTGGCCTCTATAAATATTAGTTTGTATATATCCTTCAGTCACTTTCATGACATGCCAAATCTTGAAATGAACTATCCAAAGATGTGTCTTCCTAAGTTTGGAATCTATCCACATTAGGGTCCTAGGTAAACTATTTTTCCCTAGGGGGCATTTGATCGAGACCAGACATGTTGATAGGATATTGAGTCTGCAATTGACAATAAACTATGAAGTACGATATTTTTCAATACCACCCTCATCCATAATTGACAATAAACTACGAACAATGATGTTTTTAAACACCAACCAGCTAGACTAAAATGTGTTTCTCAACACAATGTCATGATGAAAAAAGTGTTTCTAAACACTAAAAATAGGTAAAACAACTTTTGGATAAAGGATGATCTTTGATTGATAATAATTCTTATGCGTGTGTTTGCAAGATTAATCAAGAGTGTTTTAAAACACTATAATCACAATTGTTTGTTTCTTTTATGCATATACAATGATCATGCTAAAGGATAAAGAACTTTTTCTTATCATCAATTTTTGATTGTTATGTTTCCTTGAGTGACTCGATGATGTCTCTAGACTAGAGAAACAAGGATGGGGGGGCATAGAATTTTCTTTGTCTTTTGTTTGTGGTAATAAATCTGATGATCTAGGGTAATCATGAGGAACGGGTGTCTACTGTAAGTGCCTCCATCACGATTGGAATGTCATGTATAGCTCAACATGTTTCCTACAAAAACCTTAGTGAGGTTGGATCTATTTCCTTTCCTATTTAAAACTAAAAAAGATAAATTACTTCCTAGTAAAGTGCACGGTAAATTGGATTATACCTTAGGATATGAACACAAAAAGAAAGGTCATTGCGGGTATACATTTACACATCATACTCTAGAAAAGAAATGGTTTATATTAAATAGGAAGTAACTGACAAAGCATTCTAGCTATGTGCTCTAATGCTTAGGTTATCTTTCAACATGGTGAATTAAAAGGATGTATTCATATTTTTAGGATTGCTAAATCTATCAGTGAAAATTGTACTATCCTAACGAGGTCCCGCTAACAAAGGCTCTATGATGAAAAAAAACCCTCTTTGAATAAACAATGATTACCCTAGGTGTCTTAGTCTAGGTGCATTTCATTTTAATTGCATTAGAGTTCATTTTAGTTGCATATCTTATTAATTTGCATTAGGTTCATTTAGATGTATTTCATTGTCTTTAGTTGCATTGAAATTCATTTTAAATTGCATTCATTTTTAATATAGTTGCATTCATTTTAAGTTGCATGAGCATGAAAGTATGGATTCAACTATCTAAAACATTAATATAAGCTGAGAATATATCTAAAACATTTTGAAGTGAGCTGAAAATTCTGGAAACATTAACCATTTGACATGTGTGACCAAGTACATCATGAAATCATAGAGCAACTAAAATTAAAATGATTGAGTATAAATCACTAATATCCATTTACATTTCATAAATCCATTTTATATCATAAAACCATTTGCATTTTGCATCCATAATCATTCATACGTAAATAAAAGTGATATGTCCATACATCGCATCGCAATACATCTCATGCATCCATACATTCATAAAAACTTTAAAAATAACAAAAACATGAGCATATATCAGTGAAATATATTATGACATCATTTTATCATCACCTAATCTAATCTTGGCCAAGTATGACAATCGTATCAATATCCAAAGCATAAAAAAAAACATCAAATATCCAACATGTGCAGAAATTAAAACCATCAGAGATCAGATATCAGAGATAGAAAGTAAAATGAATCAGATAAAAGCATCCATGATAGAATCAGCATGAGCATCAATATATCATGAGAAATGTCCATAACAGAATATCAAGAATATCCATCAGAAAGAATCAAAGTGTCAACATTAGAATATCAAAACATTAGAGTATCAGCGTATCAGCATATGAAACAATGTATTAACAAGGTATAAAGTCCATCGAACATGAGAAAGTGCATCGATAAAAAATGGTACAAGTACAAGATATCCAATAAAGTACAATATGTCCAGGCGATAAAAATATGAATAAACATCATAAGATCTAAACCACACTGGCCCCCTCATCCTTTGTAGGGGGATCAAGAGGGTGTGCATCTGCTCTGCCAGGTGCTGGTGGAGGAGGCATGGCTCCCTTAGACTATTGTGCAATAAATGAATAAAGAGGAGCTCTTTGGGAAATAGGAATTGGAACACAATATAATGTGAAATAATAGGTGGCCCTCTATCCCTGGTGGGTGGCAATGTCCACATATCTATCTATCTCGACTCTCAGCTGTGCAAGCTATGTATCCCTACATGCCCTCAACTGTGCAATTTGTGTCTTACTAGCTGTCCTCAGCTATGCTAACTGGGCATCTCTATCCACTCTCAACTATGCCATCTATGTGTCCCTCTCCATCCTCAAAAGCACCAACTATGCATCTCACTCTGATAACTGGGCTCGAAGGCTCGCTAGCTCTAATCTCAATGTAGCTCTCTCCTGCACACACTATGATAGCATGTCCCCATCACCACCCGCAAGAGGATCCTGAGGTTCCTACTACTGCTGTTGATCCTGATCTCCTCCTATAGCTCTTTGTGCATGCTTGTACCTATGTAGCAATGGCCCTGCATCCCTTCAAGGAGGAGTGACCCGTAATCTCCGTTGCCTCTGCTGACTAGAATCTTCCCCGGAGGCCTGCCATTTACTGCTCCTTGCTACACCATCCCTATCATCTCCTCTATCTCCACCATCCCCTCTACTTTCATGACCTCCATCTCCATCTCCTCTACCTCCATGGGCTCCATCTTTCCCTCTCCCCTTGTCAGCACCTTGTGCAGCTTGACCTTGGCCACCAATGTCATCGTCAGGGTCATAATCTAGAGCATCCTCAATATGTGGGATGGAATCCTCCAAAGTAGTAAACTTGGGATATAGATGTCTAAGGTAATAAGCATGATACTCATTTGTAACTCTTGCATCACGGATATCGGCCTGATAGTCCTAGTCAACATGAGCCATCTGGGAGATCTCATGAACTGCTATCTCAAAAACTAATCAGGCTCCTCACTGGGCCTCCTCACTCCTGATATGAGCATATAAGAATGTCTCATGAGACATACCCTACACTCGGCCATACTATCGGCATACCTGAGCAATTAGAAACCACTCAACAATATATCTAGTGTGGCCGACAAGATATCTGGTCTAAAAGAAATAAGGCATCTACCTAGCATCTGAAGGCCAAGCCTCACAATCTAGATATGACCTCCATACGACGTTAGTGACATCATCCAAAAGATGATGCCAGTACTCCAACTTTCCTAGGTGGGGCTATTGAATAAGGCCAGAATACATGAATATATATGGCAATCTGGCGTTGCGGTGCCTATCTAAAATAGGTCAGGTAACAGGGATGTGCTCCCATGCCCAGATCTACAGAACTACACTCCCAACAGTCATAGACTACAAGTGCTGATAAACTATCTCATGAAGCTCATGGTACATGTGAGCTAAGATATAACTACCCCAGGCATATCTCCTAGGGCTCTGAATCATCTGACCAATCACTCTCGACCAACCACACATAAAGCCATGCTAACCCTGATCAGGCATTAACAAGCCACCTATCAAGCTAGCTAAGTATATGGGAAGAGGGGCATAGTTAGCGACCATGTGGTCCCAACTCAAGTATCAAACTATAATGGTATCATCCTGAAATACCCTCCTGGCATCAGCAATCGTCACAGGCCTAGATGCCTCATAGTCTATCTGGGTGCCCTAGACATAAACATGCAGAATTTTCCACATGTCCTCTAGCGTAATAGTCATCTCACCGGTGGGTAGGTGAAAGGTGTTATTCTTAGAGTGCCATTGCTCTACTAGTGTAGTCAAAAGGCTGTGATTCACCTGAATGTTAGGTAAATGCACCAAACTCCATAAACTGCAATGTAGCACTACATGTTGATCCTCCTGGCTCAACTGATTATGCAATGCTAACACCTGGACTGGTCTTGGTGATCTAAATGACATGACATCAAAATCAGTCTGCACAACAAAAAATAAGGGCACTATGTCAGCATTAGACAATAGAAATTGGCCAGGAAATTGCTCAAAGTTAAAAAAAACAAGTGTACTTAGATCAAAAAGATAGAAAAATAAAAAATGATCCAGGAATCTCAGATGTAGAATAAGAAATTTGGGATGCGACCCAAAATATAAAAGCGAGCCAGAAAATCCTGGCTGTGGATGGGGAAATCTGGGATGCGATTCGGGATGTCAGATATGACTCTGTTAGTCAAAAAGTACAAAAATCTTTTAAATTGTTCAAATCTAATAAGATGCGACCTGAAGGGGTGCGATCCGCAAAATCTTGGATGTGATCCAAGATGTAGGATGCAACACGGGTTTGACCAGACATGATCCCACATCCAGGATGTGATTCAAAATCAAATTGACTATAAAATGCTTAAAAATGCGTGAAATTCAAAATTTTCAAATTGACAGAGTTCGTTAACGAGTACTCACAAGTGGTGCATAATGTCATGGTTGGTTGTGTTGCCTGGCCATCTTGAATCGATGCTTCTTCACTAGGAACACCATTGTTAGTCAGAGCTCGGTAAAAATTCAAAGGGTAAAAGTGAAAATGAATAGTAAAAATTAACTTTTTGACCTATTCAAGCCTTCTGGGGGCCTCGAAACCTTAAGAGGACAATTAATGCTAAGACATCACGGAGGCTTAATATCGGGACCAAAATCAAAATAGGTGATTCATACCACCCCGAGGTAGTAAAAAAAGATCTCCAAAGAAAAGTCAACTTTCACAATGCAGAAGTCAAACATGGTCAAATTGTGATCAAACAGGTGCAAATTGAGCAGAAAAGATACCGCAAGCAAGGCAAATCAGTACAACAATAACCAAATCAGTAGTAAACAACAGTCAAAGTTTAGTAAAAAATGATTAATGAGAGCTGAATAGAGTGCAATTAACGCACATGAAGCTTGCTAGAAGCTATCAAAAAGTGATTTTCTCACTAAAGCATCAAATTTTAATGCTAGGATATTACTTAAACATCAGTCAAACTTGGTCAACTCTCTCAAATTCTTGGTCAAACTTGGTCAAATAGTGCCTCTAGGGCACTAAAATCAATCTAAATGGCTTGAAAACACTTTCCAATTGATCTCTGCATGATCCAAGATCATTTTAATCACCACAATTCTTTCTAAATGCTTGAAACTAATGATTTTATTCAAATTTGTTCTGATTTCAGTCCCGAGGGGGCATCAGCATACCAAAATCCAATGCTTTAAATCAAATTCTTTAACACCAGGGGCATGACATTTTTCTTCAATCAAGTTGAGGTTGTTAATCTTTACGACATTGATCAATTTTATCGTTTCAAATGAAATTGGTTACTTGTCAGCATGATCAAATTCAACTAAAAATTCTTTTCAAAATCTCCTATCTGTCTTCATTCAATCAAGCTCAAAATCAATAGTGTTAATTCTTGTTCAATCAAGTTCAAAATTGATAAGTTTCAAATCAAGCAGGATTTCGTTCGATCAAGCTTGGAATTCTCTTATCGGTCTTTGTTCAATCAAGCTCGGAATTGATAGTGTCAATTCTCATTCAATAAAGTTCAGATTTGATGACCTTTCAAATCAAGTAGGATTTCATTCAATCAAGCTCAAAATTCTCAAATTCAGAGTAGTTCTCATTAGTGCTCTATAAATCTTCTAGAGTGGGTTCACTGCTCTCTAAATCTCCTTAAAACAAATTGGTCATCACTGCTCTCTAAATCACTTGAGTTCAGAGTAGTTCTCGTTTCTCTCTAAAACTCCTAGATCATGCTTTGAATCAAATTTTCTTTAAATCCCTCTGTTGTTCGCAATGCAATTCAAAGAGGGGCAAATGTAATCACCTAAAATCAGGCTAATAGAACCTAAGGCCCTATTTGCCCTTAATTCAACATATAACCTTGATTTATGTTAATTCGATTCCCAATCATTAATATAAATCTGAAAAATTCAATAATATTAATCAAATCCTAAATCAAGCATTTATCACTAAGGTTTCAAGAAAAATCAAGTCAAAAACTCTAGGCCTATTTAATTAATTCAATCCCACCAAATGCATGGCTAAACTTATTAATTTAAAGAAAATCATAAATACCTCTTAAATAAAAAAAACACAAAAAACACATTCTAATCATTAAGAGGCTCTCACATGGATCAAGGACCAAGCCAAGATGCATCTCAACCACTCCTCACAAATGCATCTCAACCATTCAATTCCTTCAATCTTCTATAAAAGAGAATTTTCAAAAGCCTGTTTTCTTCTTCTCAATACTTGGACTTCTACATGCTTGAATTTTTTAGGCTTCATAATACTTGGATTATTGAACTCTCATGATTAGAATTTACACTTACTAATGTTTTGAATTTGATAGTTGTTATTAGAATTTCATGCTCTAGCTAATTAAGAAATCTTTCAATTGGGTTATCTAGTAAATAATTCATGTTTTCATGCTCAATTATGGAGAATTTCTTCTATCTAGATTGATTTCATACATATTGCATTGAATCTCTCATTTTACTGTAGATTGTCACTATTTAAGGGACAAATTTGAGAGCTAACAACCCTTATTTCACACTTGCACTAACTAGAGAGCAATAAGATGATGTCACTTTCTAGTTTCTTGAATTTGTTTGATTAATCCTTCTAACAAGTGATATTGAAGTGCTATATTGCAGGTCACAAACTCACACACACATTAAGGTGTTTTTTAGTTCATCTTGAGGAGTTCTCCGATTCGAGACAACTTTCACCAGATTTGGAAACGGTCACACTTTTAGCTATGAACGCTGTACTGACTTCCTTGCTTTGCCCAAACTTTGATAGTCCGTATCTTGAGAAGAGAGACTCTATTTTTCAAGATTCAAGGTGTTTTTAGGTTCATCTCGACGAGATATTCGATTTGAGATCACTTTCACCAGATTTAGACTTGGTCAAATTTTTAGCTATAAACAATGTAGTGACTTCCTTGCTTTGACCAAACTTTGACTATCTGTATCTTTAGAAGAGGCTCCATTTTTCAAGATTCAAGGTCTTTTTTGGTTCATCTCGATGAGATCTTTGATTTGAGACCACTTTCACCAGATTTGGAAATGGTCAAATTTTTAACTACAAACACTATACTGACTTCCTTGCTTTGACCAAACTTTGACCATCCGTATCTTGAGAAAAGAGGCTCTATTTTTCAAGATTCAAGATGTTTTTAGGTTTATCTCGATGAGATCTTTGATTTGAGACCACTTTCACCAGATTTGGAAATGGTCAAATTATTAGCTACGAACACTATACTAACTTCCTTGCTTTGAATAAATTTTAACCATCCGTATATTGAGAAGATGCTCTATTTTTCAAGATTCAAGGTGTTTTTTGGTTCATCTCAATGAGATCTTTGATTTGACACCACTTTTACTAGATTTGGAAACAGAAAAAAATTTAGCTACAAACATTGTACTGACTTCTTTGCTTTGACCAAACTTTGACCATACATATATTGAGAAGAGAGGATCCATTTTTCAAGATTCAAGGTGTTTTTTGGTTCATCTCAATGAGATCTTTAATGTGAGACCACTTTCACCAAATTTGAAAACGGTCAAACTTTTAGCTGCGAATACTGTACTAACTTCCTTGCTTTGACAAAACTTTGACCATCTGTATCTTGAGAAAAGAGGTTCCATTTTTCAAGATTCAAGCTATTTTTATGTTCATCACGATGAGATCTTTGATTTGTGACCACTTTCACCAGATTTAGAAACGGTCAAATTTTTAGCTAAGAACAATGTACTCACTTCCTTGCTTTGACCAAACTTTGATCGTCTGTATCTTGAGAAAACAAGCTCCATTTTTCAAGATTCAAGGTGTTTCTTGGTTCATCTTGATGAGATCTTCACTTTGAGACCACTTTCAGCAGATTTAGAAATAGTCAAATTTTTAGCTACGAACGGTGTATTGACTTCCTTGCTTTAGTCAAACTTTGACCGTTCGTATCTTGAGAAGAGAGGCTCTATTTTTTAAGATTCAAGGTGTTTTTTGGATCATCTCAACGAGATCTTGGATTTGAGACCATTTTCACTAGATTTGGAAAAAATCAAACTTTTAACTACGAACACTGTACTAACTTCCTTTCTTTGACCAAATTTTGACCATCCGTATCTTGAGAAAAGAGACTCCATTTTTCAAGATTCAAGGTGTTTTTAAGTTCATCTCGACAAGATCATCGATTTGAGACCACTTTCACCAGCTTTGGGAACAGTCAATTTTTTACCTACGAACACTGTATTGACTTCCTTGCTTTGACCAAATTTTGACCATCTGTATCTTGAGAAGAGCCTCAATTTTTCAAGACTCAAGTTGTTTTTTGGTTCATCTCGACGAGATCTTCGAATTGAGACCAATTTCACAAGATTTTGAAATTGTCAAATTTTTAGCTATGAACACTGTACTGAATTCCTTGCTTTGACCAAACTTTGACCATCTGTATTTTGAGAAGAGAGGCTCCATTTTTCAAGATTGAAGGTGTTTTTAGATTCATCTCGACAAGATATTCGATTTGAGACCACTTTCATCAGATTTGGAAAGGGTCAAATTTTTAGCTATGAACACTGTACTGACTTCCTTGCTTTTACAAAACTTTAATCGTCCATAACTTGAGAAGAGCGGCTCTATTTTTCATGATTCAAGGTATTTTTTGATTTATCTCGATGAGATCTTCGATTTGAGACCACTTTCACCAGATTTGGAAATGGTCAAAATTTTAGCTAAAAACATTATACTGACTTCCTTGCTTTGACCAAACTTTAACCGTCTGTATCTTGAGAAGAGAGGCTCCATGTTGCAAGATTCAATGTGTTCTTATGTTCATCTCGACGAGATCTTCGATTTGAGAACACTTTCAGCAGATTTGGAAATAATCAAATTTTAAGCTACAAACACTAGACTGACTTCCTTGCAATAACCAAACTTTGATCGTCTATATATTGACGAGAGACTTCATTTTTCTAGATTCAATGTATTTTTTGGTTCATCTCGATGAGATCTTCAATTTGAGACCATTTTAACCAGATTTGGAAACGGTTAAATTTTTAGCTACAAACACTGTATTAACTTCCTTGCTTTGACCAAACTTTGATTGTCCATATATTGAGAAAAGAAGCTCTATTTTTTAAGATTCAAATTGTTTTTTGGTTCATCTCGAAGAGATCTTTGATTTTAGACCAATTTCACCAGATTTGGAGAAGGTCAAACTTTTAGCTACAAACACTATACTAACTTCTTTGCTTTGAGAAAACTTTAACCATCCGTATCTTGAGAAGAGAGGCTACATTTTTCAAGATTTGAGATTTTTTTTGGTTCATCTCCAAGTGATCTTCAATTTGAGACCACTTTCACTAGATGTGAAAATGGTCAAACTTTGAGCTACGAACACTATACTGGCTTCCTTGCTTTGACCAAACTTTGATCATCTGTATCTTGAGAAGAGAGGCTCTATTTTTAAGATTCAAGATGTTTTTAGGTTCATCTCGATGAGATCTTCTATTTGAGACCACTTTCACTAGATTTGGAAATGGTCAAATTTTTAGCTACAAACACTGTATTGTCTTCCTTACTTTGACCAAACTTTGACTGTCCGTATCTTGAGAAGAGAGGCTCCGATTTTGAAGATTCAATGTATTTTTTGGTTCATCTTGATGAGATCTTTGATTTGAGAACACTTTCACCAAATTTGTATATGGTCAAATTTTTAGCTACAAACACTGTACTGACTTTGTTGCTTTGACCAAAATTTGACTATCCGTATCTTGAGAAGAGACTCTATTTTTCAAGATAAAAGGTGATTTTTGGTTCATCTCGATGAGATCTTTGATTTAAGACCACTTTCACCAAATTTAGAAATGGTCAAACTTTTAGCTACAAACACTATACTGACTTCCTTTCTTTAACCAAACTTTGACCTTCCATATCTTGAGAAGAGAGGCTCTATTTTTGAAGATTCAAAGTGTTTTTAGGTTCATCTGAAGGAGATCTTCGATTTGAGACCACTTTCAATAGATTTGGAAATGGTCAAACTTTTAGCTATGAACACTATACTGACTTCATTACTTTGACGAAAGTTTGACCATCCGTATCTTAAGAAGAAAAGCTCTATTTTTCAAGATTCAATCTATTTTTTTGTTCATCTCGATGAGATCTTCGATTTGAGATCACTTTCACTAGATTTGAAAATGGTCAAATGTTTAGCTATGAACATTTTACTGACGTCCTTACTTTGACCAAACTTTGACCATCTATATCTTGAGAAAAGAGGCTCCATTTTTCAAGATTGAAAGTGTTCTTAGGTTAATCTCGACGAGATATTCGATTTGAGACCACTTTCACCAGATTTGGAAATGATCAAATTTTTAACTATGAACATTGTACTGACTTCCTTGCTTTGACCAAACTTTCATCGTCTGTATCTTGAGAAGAGACTCTGGTTTTCAAGATTCAGTGTGTTTTTTGGTTCATCTCGATGAGATCTTTGATTTGAGACAAGTTTCACCAAATTTAAAAATAGTCAAATTTTTAGCTACAAATAATGTACTCTCTTCCTTGTTTTGACCAAACTTTGACCGTCCTAATCTTCAGAAGGGAGGCTTTGATTTTCAAGATTCAAGGTATTTTCTTGTTCATCTCGAAGAGATCTTCGGTTTGAGACAACTTTCACCAAATTCAAAAACTGTCAAACTTTTAGCTATAAACATTGTACTCACTTCCTTACGTTGACCAAAATTTCACTGTCTGTATCTTGAGAAGTGAGGCTACGTTTTTCAAAATTTAAGGTATTTTTTGGTTCATCTTGATGAGATCTTCAATTTGAGACCACTTTTACATAATTTGAAAATGGTCAAACTCTTAGCAACGAACATTGTACATACTTCCTTGCTTTGACCAAACTTTGACCATCCATATCTTGAGAAGAGAGGCTCTGATTTTCAAGCTTTAAGGTATTTTTAAGTTCATCTCAACGAGATCTTTGATTTGAGACCACTTTCACTAGATTTGGAAAAGGTCAAATTTTTAGCTACGAACACTGTACTGACTTCCTTACTTTGACCAAACTTTTGCCGTCCGTATATTGAGAATAGAGGGTACATTTTTCAATATTCAAGGTGTTTTAAGGTTCATCTCGATGAGATCTTTAATTTGAGACCACTTCCTCCAAATTTGTGAATGGTCAAACATTTAGCTACGAACATTGTACTAACTACCTTGCTTTGAAGAAACTTTCATTGTCTGTATATTTAGAAGAGGCTCCATTTTTCATGGTTCAAGGTGTTTTTTGGTTCATCTCGACGAGATCTTCGATTTGATACCACTTTCACCAGCTTTCGAAATAGTTAAACTTTTAGCTACAAACACTGTACTGACTTCTTTACTTTGACCAAACTTTGATCATCTGTATATTGAGAAGAGAGGCTCTATTTTTCAAGATTCAATATGTTTTTTGGTTCATCTTGATGAAATCTTCAATTTAAGACCGCTTTCACCAGATTTGGAAATGATCAAACTTTTAGCTACGGACAGTATACTGACTTCTTTACTTTGACCAAACTTTGATCATCTGTATCTTGAGAAGAGAGGCTCCATTTTTTAAGATTCAAGGTGTTTTTAAGTTCATCTCGAAGAGATCTTCGATTTGAGACCACTTTCACCAAATTTGGAAAGGGACAAATTTTTACCTACGAATATTGTACTGACTTCTTTTATTTGACCAAACTTTGACCATCCGTATCTTGAGAAAAGGCTCCATTTTTTTGAAGATTTAAGGTGTTTTTTGGTTCATCTCGATGAGATCTTTGATTTTAGACCACTTTCAACAAATTTGGAAATGGTCAAATTTTTAGCTACAAATACTGTACTGACTTCTTTGCTTTGAACAAACTTTGACCGTCTGTATCTCAAGAAGAGAGGCTCCGATTTTCAATATTCAAGGTATTTTTTGTTTCATCTTGATGAGATCTACAATTTGAGACCACTTTCACCAGATTTGCAAATGGTTAAATTTTAGCTGTGAACATTGTACCTACTTCCTTGCTTTGACCAAACTTTGACTGTCCCTATCTTGAGAATATAGGCTCTATTTTTTAATATTCATGGTGTTTTCTGGTTTATCTTGATGACTCTAGTAACTTCCTTGCTTTGACCAAACTTTGACCATTCGTATATTGAGAAGAGAGGCTCTGATTTTCAAGATACAAGGTGTTTTTAGGTTCATCTCGATGAGATCTTTGATTTGAGACCACTTTCATGAGATTTGAAAATAGTTAAATTTTTAGCTACGAATACTGTACTAACTTCCTTGCTTTGACCAAATTTTGACCATCCTTATCTTGAGAAGAGAGGCTACACTTTTCAAGATTCAAGGTGTTTTTGGTTCATCTTGACGAGATCTCCAATTTGAGACCACTTTCACCAGATTGGGAAACAGTCAAACTTTCAGGTACGAACACTATACTGACTTCCTTGCTTTGACCAAATGTTGACCGTTCGTATCTTGAGAAGAGAGGCTCCATTTTTAAAGTTTCAAGGTATTTTTAGGTTCATGTCGATGAGATCTTGCATTTGAGACCACTTTGACGAGATTTGGAAATAGTTAAATTTTTAGCTACAAACACTATACTGACTTCCTTGCTTTAACCAAACTTTGGTTGTCCCTATCTTAAGAAGAGAGACTCCATTTTTTAAGATTCAAGGTGTTTTTTGGTTCATCTCAATGAGATCTTCGATTTGAGACCACTTTCACCACATTTGGAAACAGTCAAACTTGTAGCTACAAACACTGTAATGACTTCCTTGCTTTGACCAAATTTTGACCGTCTATATCTTGAGAAGAGAGGCTACATTTTTCAATATTCAAAGTGTTTTTAGGTTCATCTTGACGATATCTTCGATTTGAGACTATTTTCATCAGATTTGGAAATGGTCAAATTTTTAGCTATGAACATTGTACTGACTTCCTTCCTTTTAGCAAAATTTTATCATATGTATCTTGAGAAGAGAGGCTCCATTTTTCAAAATTCAAGGTGTTTTTAGTTTCACCTCGACGAGGTGTTCAATTTGAGACCACTTTCACTAAATTTTGAAACAGTCAAATTTTAAGCTACAAACACTATACTGACTTCTTTGTTTTGACCAAACTTTGACCATTCGTATCTTGAGAAGAGGCTCTATTTTTTAAGATTCAATATGTTTTTTGGTTCATCTAGACGAGATCTTCGATTTGAGACCAATTTCACCAGATTTGGAAATGGTTAAATTTTTAGCTACAAATATTGTACTATCTTCTATGCTTTGACCAAACTTTGACCATTCGTATCTTGAGAAGGGACACTCTAATTTTTAAGATTCAAGGTATTGACTTTCTTACTTTGACCAAACTTTGACCATCTTTATCTTGAGAAGAGAAGCTATGTTTTTTAAGATTTAAAGTGTTTTTTGGTTCATCTCATTGAGATCTTCAATTTGAGACAACTTCCACTAGATTTGGAAACGGTCAAACTTTTAGCTATGAACAATGTATTGACTTCTTTTTTGACCAAACTTTGACATTCTGTATCTTGAGAAGCGAGGCTCCAATTTTCAAGATTCAAGGTATTTTTAGGTTCATCTCGATGAGATCTTCAATTTGAGACCACTTTAATAAGATTTGGAAACTGTCAAATTTTTAGCTACAAACACTGTACTGACTTCCTTGCTTTGACCAAATTTTGACCATCGGTATCTTCAGAAGAGAGGCTATATTTTTTAAAATTCAAGGTGTTTTTACATTCATCTCGACGAGATCTTTGATTTGAGACCACTTTCACCAGATTTGGAAATGGTCAAATTTTTAGCTATGAACATTGTACTGACTTCATTTCTTTGAGCAAACTTTAACCGTCCGTATATTGAGAAGAGGACCCATTTTTCAACATTCAAGGTGTTTTTTAGGTCATCTAGATGAGATCTTCGATTTGAGACCACTTTTGCCATATTTGGAAACAATCAAACTTTTAGCTACAAACACTGTATTGACTTCATTTGTTTGACCAAACTTTGACCGTCCATATCTTGAGAATAAAAGCTCCATTTTTCAAGATTCAAAGTGTTCTTTGGTTCATCTTGATGAGATCTTTGATTTGAGACCACTTTTACTATATTTATAAATAGTTAAATTTTTAGCTATGAACACTCTACTAACTCCTTTGCTTTGACCAAATCTTGACCGTTCGTATCTTGAGAAGAGTCTCTCTGGTTTTCAATATTCATGGTGTTTTTTGGTTCATCTCAACTAGATCTTTGATTTGAGACCACTTTCACTAGATTTAGAAATGGTCAAACTTTTAGGTACGAACACTGTACTGACTTCCTTGCTTTAACCAAAATTTGACTGTCTCTATCTTGAGAAGAGAGTCTCCATTTTTCAAAATTCAAGATGTTTTTACTTTCATTTTAACGAGATTTTTGATTTGAGACCACTTTCACCATATTTAGAAATAGTCAAACTTTTAGTTACAAACACTATACTGACTTCCTAGCTCTAACCAAACTTTGACCATCTGTATATTGAGAAGAGACTCTATTTTTTAAGATTCAAGGTGTTTTTTGGTTTATCTCGATGAGAGTTTTACTTTGAGACCACTTTCACTAGATTTAGAAACGGTCAAACTTTAGCTATGAAAACTGTACTGATTTCCTTACTTTGACCAAACTTTGACCATTCGTATCTTGAGAAGAGAAGCTACATTTTTCAAGATACTAGGTGTTTTTTGGTTCATATCAATGATATATTCGATTTGAGACCACTTTCACCAGATTTGGAAACGATCAAACTTTTAGCTATGAACACTGTACTCACTTCCTTGCTTTGACCAAACTTTGACCATCCGTATGTTGAGAAGAGAGGCTTTATTTTTCAAAATTCAAAGTATTTTTAGGTTCATCTCGACGAGATCTTTGATTTGAGACTACTTTCACAAAATTTGAAAACAGTTAAATTTTTAGCTACGAACATTATACTGACTTCCTTGCTTCCACTAAACTTTGACCATCCGCATGTTGAGAAGAGAGGCTCCGATTTTGAAGATTTAAGGTATTTTTTGGTTGATCTCGATGCGATCTTTGATTTGAGACCACTTTCACCATATTTGAAAATGGTCAAATTTTTAGCTACGAACATTGTACTGACTTCCTTTCTTTAACCAAACTTTGATCCTCCGTGTCTTGAGATGAGAGTCTCCATTTTTCAAGATTCAAGATGTTTTTTCATTCATCTCGACAAGATCTTTGATTTGCAACCACTTTCATCAGATTTGGAAATAATCAAATTTTTAGCTACTAACACTGCATTGACTTCCTTGCTTTGACCAAACTTTGACCATCTGTATATTGAGAAGAGAGGCTCTATTTTTCAAGATTCAAGATATTTTTAGGATTATCTCGATGAGATCTTTGATTTGAGACCATTTTCACCAAATTTGAAAATGGTCAAACTTTTAGCTATGAACACTGTACTGACTTGCTTTCTTTGACCAAACTTTGACAGTCTGTATATTCAGAGGAGAGGCTCTATTTTTCAAGATTCAAGGTGTTTTTAGGTTCATCTCGATTTTAGATCTTCGATTTGAGACCACTTTGACCAGATTTGGAAATGGTCATATTATTAGCTACAAACATTGTACTGACTTCCCTACTTTGACCAATCTTTGACCATCCGTATCTTCAGAATAGAGGCTCTAATTTTGAAGATTCAAGGTATTTTTTGGTTTATCTCGACGAGATCTTTGATTTGAGATGACTTTCACCAGATTTGGAAATAGTCAAATATTTAACTCTAAACACTGTACTGACTTCCTTTTTTTGACAAAACTTTGACCATCTATATATTTAGAAGATAGGCTCAATTTTTCAAGATTCAAGGTGTTTTTCTGTTCATCTCGATGAGATCTTTGATTTGAGACAACTTTTAGCAAATTTGGAAACGGTCAAACTTTTAGCGATGAATTTTATACTGATTTCCTTGCTTTGGCCAAACTTTGACCATCCGTATCTTGAGAAGAGATGATCTATTTTTTTAGATTGAAAGTGTTTTTAGGTTCAACTTGACGAGATCTTCAATTTCAGAACACTTTCACCAGATTTAGAAATGGTCAATATTTTAGCTAGGAACACTATACTGACTTCCTTGCTTTGACCAAACTTTGACCATCTGTATCTTGAGAAGAGGCTCCATTTTTCATGTTTCAATGTGTTTTTTGGTGCATCTCGATGACATCTTCGATTTGAGACCACTTTCACCAGATTTGGAAATAGTCAAATTTTTATCTATGAACACTCTACTGACTTCCTTGCTTTGACCAAACTTTGACGGTTTGTATCTTGAGAAGAGAGGCTCTGATTTTCTAAATTCAAGGTATTTTTTAGTTCATCTTGATGAGATTTTTTATTTGAGTCTAGTTTCACTAGATTTGAAAATAGTCTTACTTTTAGCTACTAACACTGTACTAACTTCCCTGCTTTGACCAAACTTTGACCATATGTATATTGAGAAGAGAGGATCCATTTTCAAAGATTCAAGGTGTTTTTTGGTTCATCTCGACGAGATCTTGGATTTGAGACAACTTTTACCAGATTTGAAAATGGTCAATTTTTTAGCTACGAACATTGTACTAACTTCCTTGGTTTGACCAAACTTTGACTGTTCGTATCTTGAGAAGAGAGGCTCCATTTTTTAAGATTCAAGGTGTTTTTTGGTTCATCTCAATGAGATCTTTGATTTGAGACCACTTTCACTAGATTTGGAAATGGTCAAACTTGTAGCTACGAACATTGTGCTGATTTCCTTTCTTTGACCAAACTTTGACCATCTGTATCTTAAGAAGAGAGGCTGCATTTTTTAATATTCAAGTTTTCTTTAGGTTCATCTCGATGAGATCTTCGATTTGAGACCACTTTCACCAGATTTGCAAACACTCAAATTTTTAGCTACAAACATTGTATTGACTTCCTTGGTTTGAGCAAAATTTGACCATCTGTATCTTTAAAAGAGGCTTCATTTTTCAAGATTCAAATTGTTCTTAGGTTCATCTTGACTAGTTCTTCGATTTGAAACCACTTTTACTAGATTTGGAAATGGTCAAATTTGTAGCTATGAACACTATACTGACTTCTTTCCTTTGACTAAATTTTGACTATCCATATCTCTAGAAGAGGCTCTATTTTTAAAGATTCGAGGTGTTTTTTAGTTCATCTCAACAAGATCTTTGATTTGAGACCACTTTCACCAGATTTGGAAATGGTCAAATTTTTAGCTACAAATACTCTATTGTCTTCCTTGCTTTGACCAAACTTTGATCGCCCGTATCTTAAGATGGGAGGCTGATATTTTCAAGATTCAAGGTATTTTCTAGTTCATCTCAAAAAGATCTTCGATTTGAGACCATTTTCGCCAGATTCAAAAACTGTCAAACTTTTAGCTGCGAACACTGTACTGACTTCCTTATTTTGACCAAATTTTGATCGTCCGTATCTTGAGAAGAGAGGTTACATTATTCAAGATTTAAGATGTTTTTCGATTCATTTTGATGATATCTTCAATTTGAGACCACTTTCACTAGATTTGGAAATGGTGAAACTTTTAGCTACGAAAATTGTATTAACTTCCTTTCTTTGACCAAACTTTGACCATCCGTAACTTGAGAAGAGATGCTCTAATTTTCAAGATTCAAGGTATTTTTATGTTCATCTGGATGAGATCTTCGATTTGAGATAACTTTCACCAGATTTGGAAACGATCAACCTTTTAGCTACAAAATTGTACTGACTTCCTTACTTTGACCAAACTTTGACCTTTTGTATATTTCGAAGAGAGGCTTCATTTTTCAAGATTCAAGGTGGTTTTTGGTTCATCTGAATGAGATCTTTGATTTGAGACCAATTTCACTAGATTTGCAAATGGTCAAATTTTTAGCTATGAAAACTATACTGACTTCCTTACTTTGACCAAACTTTGACCATTTGTATCTTGAGAATAGAGGCTCCATTTTTAAGATTGAAGGTATTTTTTGGTTCATCTCTATGAGATCTTCGATTTGAGACCACTTTCAACAGATTTGAAAATTGTCAAATTTTTAGCTATGAACACTATACTAACTTCCTTGCTTTGACCAAACCTTGACCATCAGTATCTTGAGAAGAGAGGCTCCATTTTTCAAGATTCAAGATATTTTTTGGTTCATGTCGATGAGATCTTTGATTTGAGACCACTTTCACCAGATTTGGAAATGGTCAAATTTTTAGGTACGAACACTATACTGACTTCCTTGCTTTGACCAAAATTTTATCATCCATATCTTGAGAAGAGAGGCTCCAATTTTGAAGATTCAAGGTATTTTTTGGTTGATCTCGATGAGATCTTTGATTTGAGACCACTTTCACCAGATTTAAAAATGGTAAAATTTTTAGCTACGAACACTGTACTAACTTCCTTACTTTCACAAAACTTTGACCTACCGTATCATGAGAAGAGAGGCTCCATTTTTTAAGATTCAAGATGTTTTTTGGTTCATCTCGACAAGATCTTTGATTTGAGACCACTTTCACCAGATTTAAAAATATTTAAACTTTTAGCTACGAACACTATACTGACTTCCTCCCTTTGACCAAAATTTTACCGTCGGTATCTTGAGAAGATAGGATATGTTTTTTAATATTCAAGGTGTTTTTGGTTCATCTTGACGAGATCTTTGATTTGAGACCACTTTCACCAAATTTGGAAATGGTCAAACTTTTAGCTACAAACTCCGTACTAACTTCCTTACTTTGACCAAACTTTGACCCTCTGTATCTTCAGAAGAGAGGCTCTATTTTTCAAAATTAAAGGTTTTTTAAAGTTCATCTCGACGAGATCTTCGATTTGAGACCATTTTCACCAGATATGGAAAGGGTCAAATTTTTAGCTATGAACATTGTACTGACTTCCTTTCTTTGACCAAACTTTGACCATCCTTATCTTGAGAAGAGAGGCTCTGATTTTGAAGATTCAAAGTATTTTTTGGTTGATTTTGACAAGATCTTCAATTTGAGACCAATTTCACCAGGTTTGAAAATGGTCAAAGTTTTAGCTACGAATATTGTATTGACTTCTTTGCTTTGACCAAACTTTAATCATTCGTATCTCTAGAAGAGAGGCTCCATTTTTTAAGATTCAAAGTATTTTATGGTTCATCTCAACGAGATCTTTGATTTGAGACCACTTTCACTAGATTTGAAAATGGTCAAACTTTTAGCTACGAACACTGTACTGACTTCTTTGCTTTGACCAAACTTTGATTATCGATATCTTGAGAAGAGAGGCTCCAATTTTTAAGATTCAAGGTGTTTTTAGATTCATCTCGATGAGATCTTTGATTTGAGACCACTTTCACCATATCTGAAAATGGTCAAATTTTTAGCTATTGAGAAGAGGCTATATTTTTTAAGATTCAAAATGTTTTTTGGTTCATCTCGATGAGATCTTTGATTTGAGACCACTTTTACCAGATTTAGAAATGGTCAAATTTTTAGTTCCAAACATTGTATTAACTTCTTTGCTTTGACCAAACTTTGATTGTTCGTATATTAAGAAGAGAGGCTCTATTTTTCAAAATTCAAGGTGTATTTCAATTTATCTCGAGGAGATCTTCAGTTTGAGAAAACTTTTAGCAAATTTGGAAACAGTCAAAACTTTTAGCTACGAATACTGTACTGACTTCTTTGCTTTGACCAAACTTTGACCATCCGTATCTTGAGAAGAGAGGCTTTCTTTTTCAAGATTCAAGGTGCTTTTAGGTTGATCTTGACGAGATCTTTGATTTGAGACCACATTTACTAGATTTAGAAATGGTCAATGTTTTAGCTACAAACATTGTACTGACTTCTTTATTTTTTCACAAAACTTTGATCATCCGTATCTTGAGAAGATGCTCTAGTTTTCAAGATTCAATGTGTTTTTTCGTTCATCTCGACAAGATATTTGATGTGAGACCACTTTTACCAGATTTGGAAATGGTCACATTTTTATCTAGGAACACTGTACTAACTTCCTTCCTTTGACCAAACATTGACTATCCATATCCTGAGAAGAGAGGCTCTGATTTTTAAGATTCAAGGTATTTTTTGGTTTATCTTGATGTGATCTTCTATTTGCGACCATTTTCACCAGATTTGGAAATGGTCAAATTTTTAGCTACGAACACTGTACTGACTTCTTTACTTTGACCAAGCTTTGACTATCTGTATCTTGAGAAGAGAGGCTATGTTTTTCAAAATTTAAGGTATTTTTTGGTTCATTTCGACAAGATCTTTGATTTGAGACCACTTTCACCTTATTTGGAAATACTCAAATTTTTTGCTCCAAACACTGTACTAACTTCCTTGCTTTGACCAAACTTTGATCATCCGTATATTGAGAAGAGGCTCCATTTTTTAAGATTCAACATATTTTTTGGTTCATCTCGATGAGAGCTTCGATTTGAGACCACTTTCACCACATTTGGAAATAGTCAAATTTTTAGCTACGAACACTATACTAACTTTGACCAAATTTTGACCATTTGTATCTTGAGAAAAGAGGCTCCGCTTTTCAAGATTCAAGGTGTTTTTTGGTTCATTTCGATGAGATCTTCAATTTGAGACATCTTTCACCAGATTTGGAAATGGTCAAACTTTTAGCTACAAACACTGTATTGACTTCCTTGCTTTGATCAAACTTTGACCATTTGTATCTTGAGAAGAGAGGCTTTATTTTTCAAGATTCCAGGTGTTTTTTGTTTCATCACGACAAGATCTTTGATTTGAGACCAGTTTCAACAGATTTAGAAACTATCAAATTTTTAGCTACGAACACTATACTGACTTCCTTTCTTAACCAAACTTTGATTGTCTGTATCTTGAGAATAGAGGCTCCATTTTTTAAGATTCAATATGTTTTTTGGTTCATCTGGACGAGATCTTCGATTTGAGAACACTTTCACCAAATTTGGAGATGGTCAAATTTTTAGCTACGAACACTGTACTGACTTCTTTGCTTTGAACAAATTTTGACCATCCATATCTTTAGAAGAGAGGCTCTGATTTTCATGATTGAAGGTATTTTTTGGTTCATCTCGACCAGATCTTTGATTTGAGAGCACTTTCACTAGATTTGGAAACAGTTGAATTTTTAGCTATGAACTCTGTACTAGCTTCCTTTCTTTGATGAAACTTTTACTGTCTGTATCTTGAGAAGAGAGGCTTCATTTTTTAAGATTCAAGATATTTTTTGGTTCATCTCGATGAGATCTTTGATTTTAGACCACTTTCACTAGATTTGGAAATAGTCAAACTTTTAGCTATGAACACTATACTAACTTCCTTACTTTGACCAAACTTTGACTATGCATATTTTGAGAAGAGAGACTCTATTTTTTAAGATTCAAAGTATTTTTAGGTTCGTCTCGATGAGATCTTTGATTTGAGACCACTTTCACTAGATTTGGAAACAGTCACACTTTGAGCTATGAAAATAATACTAACTTCCTTGCTTTGACCAAATCTTGACCATCCGTATCTTGAGAAGAGAGACTCCATTTTTTCAAGATTCAAGCTATTTTTTGGTTCATTTTGACAAGATCGTTGATTTGAGACCACTTTCACCAAATTTTGAAATGGTCAAATTTTTAGCTACGAACATTGTACTGACTTCCCTGCTTTGACCAAACTTTGACCATCAGTATCTTTAGAAAAGAGGCTCTATTTTTCAAGATTCAAGGTATTTTTTGGTTCATCTTGAAGAGATCTTCAATTTTAGACTGCTTTCACAGATTTTGAAATGGTCAAACTTTTAGCTACGAACACTATACTGACTTCCTTGCTTTGACCAAACTTTGACCACCTGTATCTTGAGAAGAGAGGCTCAATTTTTCAAGATTCAAGTTATTTCTAGGTTCATCTTGATGAGATCTTTGATTTGAGACCACCTACACCAAATTTGGAATTAGTCAAACTTTTAGCTACGAATACTGTATTGACTTCCTTAGTTTGACCAATCTTTGACTATCCATATATTGAGAAGAGAGGCCCCATTTTTTAATATTCAAAGTGTATTTTGGTTCTTCTTGATGAGATCTTCAATTTGAGACCACTTTTACTAGATTTAAAAACTGTCAAACTTTTAGCTACGAACACTATATTGACTTCTTTGCTTTGACCAAACTTTGACCAACCGTATCTTGAGAAGACGCTCTACTTTTCAAGATTCAAGGTGTTTTTTGGTTAATCTCGATGAGATCTTCGATTTGAGACTACTTTCACCAAATTCAAAAATGGTCAAATTTTTAGCTACAAAAACTGTACTGACTTCTTTTCTTTGACCAAAATTTGACCATCTATATATTTATAAGGGAGGCTTCATTTTTCAAGATTCAATGTATTTTTTGGTTCATCTCGATGAGATCTTCGATTTGAGACCACTTTCACTAGATTTGGAAATGGTCAAACTTTTAGCCATGCACACTATACTGACTTCTTTGCTTTGACCAAACTTTGATCATCTGTATATTGAGAAGAAAGGTTTCATTTTTCAAGATTCAAGATGTTTTAAGGTAAATGTTGATGAGATCTTCAATTTTAGACCACTTTCACCAGAATTGAAATGGTCAAACTTTTAGCTACAAAGACTGTATTAACTTCCTTGCTTTGACCAAACTTTGACCGTCCATATCTTGAGAAAAAAGGCTCCATTTTTTAATATTCAAAGTGTTTTTGGGTTCATCTCGATGAGATCTTCAATTTGAGATCACTTTCACCTGATTTGAAAATGGTCAACCTTTTAGCTACGAACATTGTACTAACTTCCTTGCTTTGACCAAACTTAGACTGTTAGTATCTTGAGAAGAGAGGCTCCATTTTTCAAGATTTAAGGTGTTTTTTGGTTCATCTCTATGAGATCTTTGATTTGAGCCCACTTTCACTAGATTTAAAAATAGTCATATTTTTAGCTATGAACACTATACTGACTTCCTTACTTTGACCAAGCTTAGACCATCTGTATCTTTAGAAAAGAGGCTCTATTTTTAAAGATTCAAGGTGTTTTTAGGTTCATCTCAACGAGATCTTCAATTTGAGATCACTTTCACCAGATCTGAAAATGGTCAAACTTTTAGCTACAAACACTATACTAAATTCCTTATTTTGACCAAACTTTGACCATCCGTATCTTGAAAAGAGTCCCTCCATTTTTAAGGATTCAAGATATTTTTTGGTTGATCTCAATGATATTTTTGATTTGTGACCACTTTCATAAGATTTGGAAACGGTCAAAGTTTTAGCTACAAACACTTTACTGACTTCATTGCTTTGACCAAACTTTGACCATCTGTATATTGAGAAGAGAGGCTCCATTTATCAAGATTGAAGGTATTTTTTAGTTCATCTCGACAAGATCTTTGATTTTAGACAACTTTCACCAGATTTAGAAACAGTCAAAGTTTTAACTATGAACATTGTACTGACTTCCTTGCTTTGACCAAACTTTGACCATTTGTATCTTGAGAAGAGAGGCTCCATTTTTCAAGATTCAAGGTTTTTTTTAGTTCATCTTGATGAGATCTTCAATTTGAGACCACGCTCACTAGATTTGGAAATGGTCAAACTTCTAGCTACGAACTCTATACTAACTTCCTTTCTGTTACCAAATGTTGACCATTCGTGTCTTGAGAAGAGATGCTCCATTTTTCAAGATTCAAGGTATTTTTAGGTTCATATCTATGAGATCTTTAATTTGAGACCGCTTTCACCAAATTTGGAAATGGTCAAATTTTTATCTCCGAACACTGTACTGACTTCGTTACTTTAACCAAACTTTGACCATCTGTATCTTGAGAAGAGAGGCTCTATTTTTCAGGATACAATATCTTTTTAGCTTCATCTCGAGGAGATCTTGGATTTGAGATTACTTGCATCAGATTCAGAAATGGTTAAACTTTTAGCTACGAACACTGTACTGAGTTCCTTGGTTTGACCAAACTTTGATGATCTGTATCTTGAGAAGAGAGGCTCAATTTTTCAAGATTCAAGGTGTTTTTTGGTTTATCTCGATGAGATCTTTGATTTGAGACCACTTCCACTGTATTTGCAAACTATCAAACTTTTAGCTATGAACACTATATTGACTTCCTTGCTTTGACCAAACTTTGACCATTTGTATCTTGAGAAGAGAGCTTCTATTTTTTAAGATTCAAGATCTTTTTAGGTTCATCTTGACAAGATCTTCGATTTGAGACTATTTTCACCATATTTAGAAATGGTTAAACTTTTACATACAAAGAATGTACTGACTTCCTTGCTTTAACAAAACTTTGACCGTCTGTATCTTGAGAAGAGAGGCTTCATTTTTTAAGATTCAAGGTGTTTTTAAGTTCATCTCATGGAGATCTTTGATTTGAGACACTTTAAGTAGATTTGGAAATGGTAAAACATTTAGCTATGAACACTCTATTGACTTCCCTACTTTGACCAAACTTTGACTGTGGTATCTTGAGAAGAGAGGCTTTGTTTATTAAGATTTAAGGTATTTTTTGGTTCATCTCGATGAGATATTTAATTTGAGACCACTTTCACCATATTTGAAAATGGTCAAATTTTTAGCTACGAACACTGTACTAACTTCTTTTCTTTGACCAAACTTTGACCGTCCATAGATTGAGAAGAGAGGCTCCCTTTTTAAAGATTCAAGGTATTTTTAGGTTCATCTTGACAAGATCTTTGATTTGAGACCACTTTCATGAAATTTGGAAATAGTCAATCTTTTAGCTATGAACACTATATTGACTTCCTTTCTTTGACCAAACTTTGACCATCCACATCTGTAGAAGAGAGGCTCCATTTTTCAAGATTCAAGGTGTTTTTAGGTTTATGTCAATGAGATCTTTGATTTCAGACCACTTTCACCAGATTTGGAAATGGTTAAACTTTTAGCTACGAACAATGTGCTCACTTCGTTCTTTTAACTAGATTTGACCATTCGTATCTTGAGAAGAGAGGCTCTATTTTCTAAGATTTAAGGTGTTTTTAAGTTCATCTCAATGAGAACTTCGATTTGAGGCCAATTTCACCAAATTTAGAAATGGTTAAATCTTTAGCTATGGATACTGTACTAACTTCCTTGCTTTGACCAAACTTTGACCATTTGTATCTTGAGAAGAGAGGCTCTATTTTTCAAGATTCAACATTTTTTTTGGTTCATCTCGATGAGATCTTTAATTTGAGACCACTTTCACTAGATTTGGAAGCGGTCAAATTTTTAACTACGAACAATGTACTAACTTCCTTGCTTTGACCAAACTTTGACATTCTGTATCTTGAGAAGAGAGCGTCCATTTTTTCAAAATTCAAGGTATTTTAAGGTTCATCTCGATGAGATACGATTTGAGACCACTTTAGAATTGGAACGGTCAAAATTTTAGCTACAAAAACTGTATTGACTTCCTTGCTTTGACCAAACTTTGACCATCTGTATTTTGAGAAGAGGCTCCATTTTTCAAGATTCAAGGTGTTTTAGGGTTCATCTCGATGAGATCTTCAATGTGAGACCACTTTCACCTGATTTAGAAATGGCCAAACTTTTAGCTACGAGGACTGTACTGACTTCCTTGCTTTGACCAAACTTAGACCGTCCATATCTTGAGAAGAGAGGATCCATTTTTCAAGATTTAAGATGTTTTTTGGTTCATCTCGATGAGATCTTTGATTTGAGACCACTTTCACTAGAATTGGAAATAGTCAAATTTTTAGCTACGAACACTATATTGACTTCCTTTCTTTGACCAAACTTTTACTATCCATATCTTGAGAAGAGTCACTCTATTTTTGAGGATTCAAGGTGTTTTTTGGTTCATCTTGACAAGATCTTCTATTTGAGGCCACTTTCACCAGATTTGGAAATGGTCAAACTTTTAGCTAGGAACACTGTACTGACTTCTTATCTTTGACCAAATTTTTTTAATCCGTATCTTGAGAAAAGAGGCTCCATTTTTAAAGATTCAAGGTGTTTTTAGTTTCATTTGGATGAGATCTTTAATTTGAGACCACTTTCACCAGATTTGGAAATGGTCAAATTTTTAGCTAGAAAAATTGTACTGACTTCCTTGCTTTGAGCAAACTTTGACTGTCCGTATATTGAGAAGAGAGGCTCCATTTTTTAAGATTCAACGTGTTTTTAGGTTCAACTCGATGAGATCTTCGATTTGAAACCACTTGCACTTGATTTGGAAGTTGTCAAATTTTTAACTACGAACACTGCACTGACTTCCTTACTTTGACCAAACTTTTACCATTCATATCTTGAGAAGAGAGACTCTATTTTTCAAGATTTAAAAATTTTTTAGGTTCATCTCGACGAGATATTTGATTTGAGACCACTTTCACCAGATTTGAAAATTGTCAAATTTTTAGCTATAAACATTGTACTGACGTCCTTGCTTTGACCAAACTTTTACCTTCTGTATCTTTAGAAGAGAGGTTCTATTTTTCAAGATTCAAGGTGTTTTTAGGTTCATCTCGATAAGATCTTTGATTTGAGACCACTTTCACTAGATTTGGAAATAGTCAAGCTTTCAGCTACAAACATTGTACTAACATCATTGCTTTGACCAAACTTTGATCATCCGTATCTTGAGAAGAGAGGCTCTATTTTTCAAAATTTAAAGTGTTTTTAGGTTCATTTTGATGATATCTTCGATTTGATACCACTTTAACCACATTTAGAAACGGTCAAACGTTTAACTATGAACACTGTACTGACTTCCTAGATTTGAGAACAGTCAAATTTTTATCTATGAACACTGTACTGACTTCCTTACTTTGACAAAACTTTGACCATCTGTATCTCGAGAAGAGAGGCTCCATTTTTTAAGATTCAAGGTGTTTTAACATTTATCTCGATGAGATCTTTGATTTGAGACCACTTTCACCAGATTTGGAAATGGTCTAACTTTTAGCTATGGACATTATACTAACTTCTTTGCTTTAACCAAACTTTGACTATCCGTATTGTGAGAAGAGAGGCTCCATTTTTCAAGATTCAAGGTGTTTTTAGTTTCATCTCGATGAGATATTCTATTTGAGACCACTTTCACCTGATTTGGAAATGGTCAAACTTTTAACTATGAACACTGTACTGACTTCCTTGATTTGACCAAATTTTGACCATTCGTATCTTGAGAAGTGAGGCTTCATTTTCTAAGATTCAAGGTATTTTTTGGTTCATCTCGACAAGATGTTCGATTTGAGACCACTTTGACCAAATTTGAAAATGGTCAAACTTTTAGCTACGAACACTGTACTAACTTCCTTGCTTTGACCAAACTTTGACCGTCCCTATCTTGAGAAGAGAGGCTCATTTTTTCAAGATTCAAGGTGTTTTTTGGTTGATCACGACGAGATCTTCGATTTGAAACTATTTTCACTAGATTTGGAAATGGTCAAACTTTTAGCAATGAACATTGTATTAACTTCCTTACTTTGACCAAATTGTGACCATCTGTATCTTGAGAAGAGAGGGTCCATTTTTCAAGATTCAAGGTGTTTTTTCATTCATCTCGACGACATCGTCGATTTCAGACAACTTTCACCAGATTTGAAAATGGTTAAAATTTTAGCTATGAAAATGGTACTAACTTCTTTGCTTTTACCTAACTTTGACCATCTATATCTTGAGAAGAGAGGCTTCATTTTTCAAGATTGAAAGTGTTTTTAGGTTCGTCTTGACAAGATCTTCGATTTGAGACCACTTTCACCAGATTTGGCAAGGGTCAAATCTTTAACTACAAACTCTCTACTGACTTCCTTGCTTTGAACAAACTTTGACCATTTTTATCTTGAGAAGAGAGGCTCCTTTTTTCAAGATTCAAAGTGTTTTAGATTCATCTCAATAAGTGCTTTGATTCGAGACCACTTTCACCAGATTTGGAAATGGTCAAACTTATAGTTACAGACACTGTACTGAATTCCTTGCTTTGACAAAATTTTGACCATCTGTATCATTAAAAGAGAGGCTCTATTTTTTAAGATTCAAGGTATTTTTTGGTTCATATCGAGGAGATCTTTGATTTGAGACAACTTTCACCAGATTTGGAAGTGGTCAAATTTTTAGCTACAAACACTATACTAAATTTCTTGCTTTCACCAAATATTAACCATCCATATCTTGAGAAGAGAGGCTCCATTTTTCAAGTTTCAAAGTGTTTTTAGGTTCATCTGGACAACATCTTTGATTTGAGACCACTTTCACCATATTTGGAAATGGTCAAATTTTTAGCTACGAACACTGTATTGACTTCCTTGCTTTGACCAAACTTTGACCATCCGTATCTTGAGAAGAGAGGCTCCATTTTTCAAGATTCAAGGTATTTTTTGGTTCATCTCGACGAGATTCTCAATTTGAAACTATTTTCAACAGATTTGAAAATGATCAAACTTTTAGCTATGAACACTCTACTGACTTCCTTTCTTTGACCAAACTTTGGTTGTCCGTATCTTGAGAAGAGTGGCTCCTTTTTACAAGATTCAAGGTGTTTTTTGGTTCATCTCGACGAGATCTTTGGTTTGAGACCACATTCACCAGATTTGGAAATGGTCAAATTTTTAGCTACAAACACTATACTAACTTCTTTGGTTTGACCAGGCTTTGACCATCCATATATTCAAAAGAGAGGCTCTATTTTTTAAAATTCAAGGTGTTTTTAGGTTCATCTCAATGATATCTTTGATTTGAGACCACTTTCATCAGATTTGAAAATGGTGAAATTTTTAGTTACAAACACTATACTGACTTCATTGCTTTTAACAAACTTTGACTTTCTTTATCTTGAGAAGAGAGGCTCCATTTTTCAAGATTCAAGGTATTTTTCGGTTTATTTTAACGAGATCTTTGATTTGAGACCACTTTCACCAGATTTGGAAATAGTCAAACTTTTAGCTATGAACACTATATTGAATTCCTTACTTTGACCAAATGTTGACCATCCGTATCTTGAGAAGATAGGCTCCTTTTTCAAGATTCAAGGTATTTTTAAGTTCATCTTGAGAAGATCTTAGATTTGAGACCACTTTCTCCAGATTTGAAAATGGTCAAATTTTTAGCTACGAACACTATACTGACTTCCTTGTGTTGACCAAACTTTGACCATCTATATCTTGAGAAGAGAGACTTTATTTTTCAAGATTTAAGGTGTTTTTAGGTTCATCTCAAGGATATTCTTTTCTTTGACCAAACTTTGTTCATCCGTATCATGAGAAGAGAGACTTCATTTTCCAACATTCAATGTGTTTTAGGGTCATCTCGATGAGATCTTTGGTCTGAGACCAGTTTCACCAGAATTAGAAATGGTCAAACTTTTACCTACGAACGCTCTACTGACTTCCTATCTTTGACCAAACTTTGATCATCTGTATCTTGAGAAGACAAGATCATTTTTCCAAGATTTCAAGTTTTTTTTGGTTCATTTCGATGAAATCTTCGATTTGAGACCACTTTATCCAGATTTTGAAATGGTCTAATTTTTAGATATGAACACTATACTGACTACCTTGCTTTGACTAAAATTTTACCATCCCTATCTTGAGAAGAGAGGCTCCATTTTTTAAGATTCAAGGTACTTTTAGGTTCATCTTGACGAGATCTTCAATTTGAGACCACTTTCACCAAATTTAGAAACAGTGAAACTTTTAGCTATGAATATTGTACTAACTTTCTTGCTTTGACCAAAGTTTTACCATCTGTACCATGAGAAGAGAGGCTATGTTTTTCAAGATTCAATGTATTGTTTGGTTCATCTCGACAAGATCTTCAATTTGGGAACACTTTAACAAGATTTGGAAATAGTCAAAATTTTAGCTATAAACACTGTACTGACTTCCTAGCTTTGACCAAACTTTGACCGTCCCTATCTTGAGAAGATAGACTCCTTTTTTCAAGATTCAAGGTGTTTTTTGGTTCATCTCGATGAGATCTTTGATTTGAAACTACTTTCACTACATTTGGAAATGGTCAAACTTTTAGCAATGAATATTGTAATGACTTGCTTGCTTTGACCAAACTTTGACCATCTATACCTTGAGAAAAGAGGCTTCATTTTTTAAGATTCAAGGTGTTTTTTGGTTCATCTCAACGAGATCTTTAATTTGAGAAAACTTTCACCAGATTTGAAAATTATTAATTTTTTAGCTATGAACACTGTATTGACTTCTTTGCTTTGAAAAAACTTTGACTGTCCATATCTTGAGAAGAGAGGATTCATTTTTCAAGATTCAAGATATTTTTAAGTTCATCTCAACGAGATCTTTGATTTGAGACAACTTTCACCAAATTTGAAAATTGTCAAATTTTTAGCTACAAACATTGTATTGACTTCCTTGCTTTGACAAAATTTTGATCGTCTGTAGCTTGAGAAGAGAGGCTTCATTTTTCAAAATTCAAAGTGTTTTTAGGTTCATCTCAATGAGATCTTTGATTTGACACTATTTTCACCAGATTTGAAAATGGTCAAATTTTTAGCTACGAACACTGTACTGACTTCCTTCCTTTGACCAAACTTTAACTGTCTGTATGTTGAGATGAGAGGCTCCATTTTTTAAGATTCAAGGTGTCTTTTCATTCATCTCGACAAGATCTTCGATTTGAGACCACATTCACCAGATTTGAAAATGGTTAAATTTTTAGCTATGAACACTGTATTGACTTCCTTTGACAAAAATTTGATCATCCGTATCTTGAGAAAAGAGGATTTGTTTTTTAAGATTCAAGGTGTTTTTAGGTTCATCTCAATGAGATCTTTGATTTGAGACCACTTTCATCAGATTTGGAAATGGTCAAATTTTTAGCTACGAACACTATACTGACTTTCTTCCTTTGACCAATTTTTGACCGTCCGTATCTTGAGAAAAGAGGCTTCATTTTTCAAGATTCAAGGTGTTTTTAGGTTCATCTCGATGAGATCTTCAATTTGAAACCACTTTAACCAGATTTGAAAATGGTCAAAATTTTAGCTACGAACACTGTACTGACTTCCTTTGTTTAACCAGACTTTGACCATCTGTATCTTGAGAAGAGAGGCTATCTTTTTTATGATTCAAGGTGTTTTTGCATCATCTCGATGAGATCTTCAATTTCAGAGCACTTTCACTAGATTTGGAAACAATCAAACTTCTAGCTATGAACACTATACTCACTTCCTTACTTTGAGAAAACTTTGACCGTCCGTATCTTGAGAAAAGAGGGTCCATTTTTCAAGATTGAAGATGTCTTTTAGTTCATCTCTACAAGATCTTCGATTTGAGACCACGTTCACCAGATTTGGAAATGTTCAAATTTTAAGCTACAAACACTGTATTGACTTCCTTACTTCGACAAAACTTTGATCGTCCGTATGTTCAGAAGAGAGGCTTTGTTTTTCAAGATTCAAGGTGTTTTTAGGTTCATCTAGATGAGATCTTTGATTTGAGACCACTTTCACTAGATTTGGAAATGGTCAAATTTTTAGCTACGAACATTGTATTGACTTCCTTACTTTGACCAATTTATGACCATCCATATCTTGAGAAGATAGGCTCCATTATTCAAAATTCAAGGTGTCTTTTGGTTCATCTCGACAAGATCTTCAATTTGAGACCACATTCACCAGATTTGAAAATGGTTAAATTTTTAGCTACGAACACTATATTGACTTCTTTGCCTTGACAAAACTTTGATGGTCCATATCTTGAGAAGAGAGGCTTTATTTTTCAAGATTCAAAGTGTTTTTAGGTTCATCTCGATGAGATCTTCGAATTGAGACCACTTTCAGTAGATTTAGAAATGATCAAAATTTTAGCTACGAACACTATATTGACTTCCTTGCTTTGACAAAACTTTGACCTTCCGAATCTTGAGAAGAGAGGCTTTGTTTTTCAAGATTCAAGGTGTTTTTAGGTTTATCTTGATGACCTCTTTGATTTGAGATCACTTTCACCAAATTTGGAAATGGTTAAATTTTTAGCTACGAACACTTTACTGACTTCCTTGCTTTGACCAAACTTTGACAGTCTGTATCTTGAGAAGACAGGCTTCATTTTTCAATATTCAAAGTGTTTTTAAGTTTATCTTGATGAGATCTTTGATTTGAGACCATTTTCACCAGATTTAGAAATAGTTAAGTTTCTAGCTACGAACACTGAATTGACTTCCTTGCTTTGACCAAAATTTTACTGTGCTTATCTTGAGAAGAGAGGCTCTATTTTTCAAGATTCAATGTGTTTTTTGGTTCATCTTGATCAAATCTTTGATTTAAGACCAATTTTACGAGATTTGGAAATGGTTAAATTTTTAGCTACAAACACTGTACAAACTTCCTTACTTTGACCAAACTTTAACCATCCCTATCTTTAGCTACGAACACTGTACTCACTTCCTTGCTTTGACTAAACTTTGACCGTCTGTATCTTCAGAAGAGAGGCTGCATTTTTCAAGATTTAACATGTTTTAAGGTTCATTTCTATGAGATCTTTAATTTAAGACCACATTCACTAAATTTGGAAATGGTCAAACTTTTACCTACGAACACTATATTGACTTCCTTGCTTTCACCAAAATTTTACCATCCGTACCTTGCAAAGAGAGGCTCTGTTTTTAAAGATTCAAGGAATTTTCTGGTTCATCTCGACGATATCTTTGATTTGAGACCACTTTCACCAGATTTGGAAATGGTCAAATTTTTAGCTACAAATAGTTTATTGACTTCCTTGTTTTGACCAAACTTTGACCATCCATATCTTGAGAAGAGAGGCTCTATTTTTTAAGATTGAAGGTCTTTTTAGGTTCATCTCGACGACATCTTTGATTTGAGACCACTTTCACTAGATTTGGAAATAGACAAACTTTTAGCTACAAACACTATATTTACTTCCTTCAATTGACCAAACATTGACCATCCGTATCTTGAGAAGAGAGGCTCCATTTTTCAAGATTCAAGGTGTTTTTAGGTTCATCTCGATGAGATCTTCACTTTGAGACCACTTTAACCAAATTTGGAAATAGTCAAATTTTTAGCTACAAATACTGTACTAACTTTCTTGCTTTGACCAAACTTTGACCATTTGTATCTTGGGAAGAGAGGCTCCTTTTTTCAAGATTTAAGGTGTTTTTAGGTTCATCTTGATGATATCTTCAATTTGAGACCACTTTCACCAGATTTGGAAATGGGGAAACTTTTAGCTACGAACATTGTACTGAATTTTTTGATTTTACCAAATATTCACCATTCGTATCTTGAGAAGAGAGGCTCCATTTTTCAAGATTCAAGGTGTTTTTAGGTTAATCTCAAAGAGATGTTCGATTTGAGACCATTTTCACTAGATTTGGAAACCATTAAACTTTTAGCTATGAGCACTGTACTGACTTTTTGCTTTGACCTAACTTTGACCATACGTATCTTGAGAAAAGAGGCTCCATTTTTCAAGATTCAAGGTGCTTTTTAGTTCATCTTGATGAGATCTTTGATTAGAGACCACTTCCACCATAGTTGGAAACAGTCAAAGTTTTAGCTATAAACACTGTACTGACTTCCTTACTTTAACCAAACTTTGACCATCTGTATCTTAAGAAGAGAGGCTCCATTTTCAAGATTCAAAGTATTTTTAGCTTTAATTTCGATGAGATCTTTGATTTGAGACCACTTTCACCATATTTGAAAATGGTCAAACTTTTAGCTACAAACACTATAATGACTTCCTTGCTTTGACCAAATTTTGACCATTTGTATCTTGACAAGAGAGGATCCATTTTTAAAGATTCAAGGTGCTTTTTAGTTCATCTCGATGAGATCTTCAATTTGAGACCACTTTCACCAGATTTGAAAATGGTCAAATTTTTAGCAAGGAACTTTGTACTGACTTCCTTGCTTGAGAAAACTTTTACCATCGTATCTTGAGAAGAGAGGCTCCATTTTTCAAGATGCAAGGTGTTTTTAGGTTCATCTCGACGAGATCTTCAATTTGAGACCACTTTCACCAGGTTTTGAAATGGTGAGACTTTTAGCAACGAACACTGTACTGACTTCCTTGCTTTGACCAAACTTTGACCATCCATATCTTGAGAAGAGGGGCTTTATTTTTCAAGATTCAAGGTGTTTTTAGGTTCATCTCAACGAGATCTTCGATTTGAGACCACTTTCACCAAATTTTTAAACGGTCAAACTTTTAGATACAAACACTGTATTGACTTCTTTGCTTTGACCAAACTTTGACTGTCCATATCTTGAGAAGAGAGGCTCTATTTTGAAGATTCAAGGTGTTTTTAGGTTCATCTCGAGGAGATCTTTGATTTGAGACAACTTTTATGAGATTTGTAAATGATCAAACTTTTAAATACAAACACTATAGTGACTTCATTTCTTTGACCAAACTGTGACCATCTATATCTTGAGAAGAGAGGCTCCATTTTTCAAAATTCAAGGTGTTTTTTGGTTGATCTTGACGTGATCTTCAATTTGAGACCACTTTCACTAGATTTGGTAATGGTCAATTTTTGAGCTACGAATATTGTACTGACTTCCTTGCTTTGACTACAATTTAACCATCCATATCTTGAGAAGAGAGGCTCCATTTTTCAAGATTCAATATATTTTTAAGTTCATCTCGATGAGATCTTCGATTTGAGACCACTTTCACCAGATTTAGAAATGATCAATTTTTTAGTTACGAATACTGTACTGACTTCCTTGGTTTGCCAAAACTTTTACTATCTGTATCTTGAGAAGAGAGGCTCCCTATTTCAAGATTCAAGGTGTTTTTAGGTTCATCTCGATGAGATATTTGATTTGAGATGACTTTCATTAGATTTGGAAATGGTCAAATTTTTAGCTATGAACACTATACTAACTTCCTTAATTTGACCAAACTTTGACCATCCACATATTGATAAGAGATGCTCCCTTTTTCAAAATTCAAGGTCTTTTTTGGTTCATCTCGATGAGATCTTCGATTTGATATCGATTTCACCTAATTTGGAAATGGTCAATTTTTTAGCTACGAACACTATACTAACTTCTTTGCTTTGACTAAACTTTGACCGTTCGTATCTTGAGAAGAGAGGCTCCATTTTTTAAGATTCAAGTTGTTTTTAGGTTCATCTCGATGAGATCTTTGATTTGAGACCACTTTCACCAGATTTAGAAATAATCAAACTTTTAACTACGAACACTATACTTACTTCCTTTCTTTGACCAAACTTTGACCATTCGTATCTTGAGAAGAGAGGCTCCATTTTTCAAGATTCAAAGTGTTTTTAGGTTCATCTCAACAAGATCTTTGATTTGAGACCACTTCACCAGATTTGAAAATTGTCAAACTTTTAGCTATGTACATTATATTGACTTCCTTTCTTTGAGAAAACTTTGACCATCTGTATGTTGAGAAGAGAGGCTCCATTTTTTATGATTCAAGGTGCTTTTTGGTTCATCTTGATGAGATCTTCGATTTGAGACCATTTTCACCAGATTTGCTTCGCTATCATGTGTCGGAATGGTTCTTTTGTAATAATGGAATGAAAGAAAAGCTTTCATGTACCAGAATGGTTAACTTCCTTTAAAAATGGAATGGGGCATGTTACGTATTGAATACGCCTTTCTAACTTCTAGGTTATCCCATCTCCATTCCTACTAAGTAACCCATGATGAGTTAACTAACATTCTATCTCAAATGAAAAATTTATCTTCAATGAAGTTCAATCAACGGTCAAATTTTTAGATACAAACACTGTACTAACTTCCTTGCTTTTACCAAACTTTGACCATCTGTATCTTGAGAAGAGAGGCTCTATTTTTCATGATTCAAGGTGTTTTTAAGTTCATCTCAACAAGATCTTCGATTTGAGACCACTTTCACTAGATTTGGAAATGGTCAAACTTTTAGCTATGAACACTGTACTGACTTCCTTGCTTCAACCAAACTTTGACCGTCTCTATCTTGTGAAGAGAGGCTCTATTTTTTAAGATTCAAGGTGTTTTTAGGTTCATTCTGATAAGATCTTCGATTTGAGACCACTCTCAACAGATTTGGAAATAGTCAAACTTTTGGCTACGAACACTAAACTGACCACCTTTCTTTGACCAAACTTTGGTCATCCGTATTTTGAGATGAGAGGCTCTATTTTTCAAGATTCAAAGTGTTTTTTGGTTCATCTTGATGAGATCTTTGATTTGACACCACTTTCACCAGATTTGGTAACGTTCAAATTTTTATGTACAAACATTGTACTCACTTCGTTGATTTGACCAAACTTTGACTGTCCATATCTTGAGAAGAGAGGCTCTATTTTTAAAGATTCAAGGTGTTTTTAGGTTCATCTCGATAAGATCTTCATTTTGAGACAACTTTTTACAGATTTCAAAACAACCAATCTTTTAGCTACAAACCTTTTACTAACTTCCTTGGTTTGACCAAACTTTGACTATCCATATCTTGAGAAGAGAGGCTCCATTTTTCAAGATTCAAGGTGTTTCTAGGTTCATCTTGACGAGATCTTCGATTTGAGACTACTTTCACCAAATTTGAAAATGGTCAAACTTTTAACTATGAACATTGTAATGACTTGTTTGCTTTGACCAAATTTTGAGCATTTGTATCTTGAGAATAGAGGCTCCATTTTAAATATTTAAGGTTTTTTTTCATTCATCTCGACGAGTTCTTCGATTTGAGACCACTTTCATCAGATTTGGAAATGGTGAAATTTTTAGCTACGAATACTGTACTGACTTCCTTACTTTGACCAAATTTTGACCATCCATAGCTTGATAAACGTGGCTCCATTTTTCAAGATTCAAGGTGTTTTTTGGTTAATCTTGATGAGATCTTTGATTTGAGCCCATTTTCACCAGATTTGCAAATGGTCAAACTTTTAGTTATGAACACTGTATTGACTTCCTTACTTTGACCAAACTTTAACCATGTGTACTGACTTCCTTGCTTTAACAAAACTTTGACTGTCTGTATCTTGAGAAGAGAGGCTCCATTTTTCAAGATTCAAGGTGTTTTTGGGTTCATCTTGATGAGATCTTTGATTTCAGACCATTTCACTAGATTTGGAATGGTCAAATTTTTAGCTATGAACAATGTATCGATTTCCCTACTTTGACCAAACTTTGATTATCTGTATCTTGAGAAGAGAGGCTCCATTTTTGAAGATTCAAGGTGTTTTTTGATTCATCTTGATGAGATCTTTGATTTCAAGCCACTTTCACCAGATTTGGAAATGGTCAAATTTTTAGCTACGAACATTGTACCGAAGTCTTTTCTTTGACTAAACTTTGATCATTCGTATCTTTAGAAGAGAGGCTCTATTTTTAAGATTTCAGGTGTTTTTAGGTTCATCTCAATGAGATATTTGATTTGAGACCACTTTCACCAGATTTGAATGGTCAAATTTTTAGCGACGAATACTGTACTAACTTTCTTGCTTTGACCAAAATTTGACCGTCTGTATCTTGAGAAGAGAGACTGTATTTCTAAGGATTCAAAGTATTTTTAGGTTCATCTCGATGAGATCTTCGATTTGAGACCACCTTCGCCAGATTTGGAAATAGTCAAACTTTTAGCTACAAACACTATACTAACTTCCTTGGTTTGACCAAACTTTGACAATCCATATCTTGAGAAGAGAAGCTCTATTTTTCAAGATTCAAGATGTTTTTAAGTTCATCTCGATGAGATCTTTTATTTGAGAACACTTTCACCGGATTTGGAAATGGTCAAACTTTTAGCTACAAATACTATACTGACATTCTTGATTTGACCAAATTTTGACCCTCTGTATCTTGAGAAGAGAGGCTCCATTTTTTCCAGATTCAAGGTGTTTTTTGGTTCATCTCGATTAGATCTTTGATTTGAGACCACTTTCACCAAATTTTGGAAATGGTCAAATTTTTAGCTACGAATGCTCTTCTAACTTCCTTGCTTTGAACAAACTTTGATCATTTGTATCTTAAGAAAAGAGGCTCTATTTTTAAAGATTCAAGGTATTTTTAGGTTCATCTAGATGAGATCTTTGATATGAGACCTCTTTCACCAAATTTAAAAATCGTAAAATTTTTAGCTATGAACACTGTACTGACTTGTTTGCTTTGACCAATTTTTGACCTTTTTTATCTTTAGAAGACAGGCTCCATGTTTCAAGAGTCAAGGTGTTTTTAGGTTCATCTCGATGAGATCTTTAATTTGAGACCAGTTTCACCAGATTTGGAAATGGTCAAACTTTTAGCTACGAACATTGTACGACTTCCTTTCTTTGACCAAACTTTGACCATCCATATCTTGAGAAGAGAGGCTCCATTTTTCAAGAGTCAAGGTGTTTTTAGGTTCTTCTCGATGAGATTTTTGATTTGACACCACTTTCACCAGATTTGGAAATGGTCAAACTTTTAGCTTCAAACACTGAACTAACTTCCTTGCTTTGACCAAACTTTGACCCTCAGTATCTTGAGAAGAGAGGCTCTATTTTTAAAGATGCAAGGTGTTTTTTGGTTTATCTCGACGAGATCTTCAATTTGAGACCACTTTCACTAGATTTGGAAATGGTCAAATTTTTAGCTACAAACATTGTACTTACTTCCTTACTTTGACCAAACTTTTACCATCCGTATCTTGAGAAGAGAGGCCCCATTTTTCAAGATTCAAGGTGTTTTTTTGGTTCATCTCGTCAAGATCTTTGATTTGAGACCACTTTCAGCAGATTTAGAAATGGTCAAAATTTTAAGTACGAACACTGTACTTTCTTGCTTTGACCAAACTTTAACCATTTGTATCTTGAGAAGAGAGGTTCCATTTTTCAAGATTCAAGGTTTTTTTAGGTTTATCTCGACAAGATCTTCAATTTGAGACCACTTTCACCAGATTTGGAAATGGTCAAATTTTTAGCTACGAACACTGTACTAACTTTCTTTCTTTGACCAAACTTTGACCATCTGTATCTTGAGAAAAGAGGCTCTATTTTTTAAGATTCAAGGTATTGTTAGGTTTATCTTGATGAGATTTTCAATTTGAAACCACTTTTACCAGATTTTAAAATGTTCAAACTTTTAGCTATGAACACGATACTGATTTCCTTACTTTGACAAATCTTTGACCATTCGTATCTTGAGAAGAGAGGCTCTATTTTTCAAGATTCAAGTTATTTTTTTGGTTCATCTTGATGAGATATTTGATTTGAGACCACTTTTACCAGATCTGGAAATAGTTAAATTTTTAGCTACGAACACTATACTGACTTCCTTGCTTTGACCAAACTTTGACAATCTGTATCTTGAGAAGAGAGGTTCTATTTTTCAAGATTCAAGGTGTTTTTAGGTTCATCTTGAAGAGATCTTTGATTTGAGACCACTTTCTCTAGATTTGGAAATGGTCAAACTTTTAGCTACAAACACTATATTGACTTCCTTCCTAATGTAAGAGCATCTCATGATTTTGGTAATCCTATGTCACCAAAAAGATTTGAAGTTTGTTTATGTTGCTTGAATCTTGCTTTGACCGAGTTGGTCAGTTTCCTTTGGTTACCAAGTATGGTTTGTTATCTCCTAGGCGGTTGGTTCTTTCACTAGCACTCGACAATGCTTGTCTGTTGCTCGGTCATCCTTACTTACCAAGTAGTTTATTTTGTGTTTCTATTAGGGCCAACTTGTGCATTGATTATGGGTCATAGATTTAATGTTGGTATCCATCATTGGCAAGCATGTGGTCCCTGATCTAACTATTCCTTTTGTTGATTGTGGATCTGAAGGCAGACTCAGTTTGGTAGCCTCTTGTATAAGTATAGTATTTTGGTTAGAGTTTAGGAGGGAGTTCTGATAGAAGATAGAAGATAGTAGAATTAAGATTGTTGGCAGATCCTCTCATGTTGGAGAACTTCTATACTTCATTGTAATATCTGGCCCTAACCGGGAAGGCCTTACAACCTGACATGTATGAATCAATTTGAATGAAGGTAATATATCAATAATCCTTCTTTCTCTCTCTCACTATGTTGTTGTTGCTTCCACAAGTTGATGAGTGGGGTTGGATCCTTAGGGTGCGCCATTATTTGGCCCCTAAGGTCCCTACCCTTGTGTCAGGTGGTATTAGAGCAAGGTGAGATTTGGATCTAGGTATGCGGATCTAGGTTTGTATGTTCCTTCTTGTGAAGCCCTAGTTGAATTTTTGTGGGGTAGCAGATTGCGATCTAAACTATAATTGTAGAGGGTTCCAAGATGGTTCATGGGAGGTGAGAAGCAGATCCAGGATTGGCAGGTATGTTGAGACAACTTGATGCTAGGTTAGAAGCTATTGAAACATCCTAGAGAAGAGGTAGACATCTTGAAGATGTTAGTGATGATGAAGTGGATGTGGAACAAGGCAAAGTAGAACCCGCACCTGTGATGGATCAGGGTGAAGAAAGATTCTTGAAGGCATTGAAAAGTTTGAATTCAACACCACATTTCAATCCTTTTGAATATAGTGGGAAATTGGATTCTGATGAATTGATAGACTGGATCACCAAAATGGAAAATTATTTTGAATATGAAAATGTATCTGAGGAAAAGAAGGTTAAGATTACAGGCATAAAGTTTAAAGGTCATGCATCCTTATGGTAGGAGCATCTATAATTGGATCGGAAGAAGAAAGGTAAAGATAAAATCAAGGTATGGATTAAAATGGTGAATAAATTGAAAGGAAATTTCTTACCTTGTGATTATCAGATTGACCTAGTTAGGCGAATGCAAAGTCTGAAGCAAAAAGATAGCTCAGTAAAAGAGTATACTGAGAAATTCTATAGATTAGATATCAGATCTGGATATGATGAGGATGATGTGGAAAGAATTGCTAGATACTTGAATGGTTTGAGAGTTTCCATCCAAGAGGAAATTATTTTGGTCAAGTTGGAGAACATTGAAGAGGCTTATCAATTTGCATTGAAGGCTGAGGAGAAATTGAACAAGAGACATGAACATATACAAAGATGTCAAGGTGGTAGATTACCTAGAGTAAGAGGTAGATCCTATGGTGAAAATAGTAGATCTAAACCTAAAAAGACAAATCTGGATAAAGGCAAGACCGATTGGAAAGGTGCAAGTCCATCTAGAGGTAGAGGCAGTAACTACCGAGGTGGTTATAGTAGAGGTAATTTATGAGGAACTTGTTACAATTTTGGAGAAGGACATAGATCTTTTGAATGTACACATGCTATTAAGAAGGCTGGTAGAAGTAGAAATGCTTTGGTGCAAGAAGAGTCACCGAATGAACCTGAGAAGGAAAATAACTTGATGGTAAGGAGAGCACTATGGAATGAAAGTAAAAAGGAAGATCTGGTAAGGAAAAGTTTGTTCAAGACCAGATGTAGAGTTTTTGACAAAGTTTGGAAGGTAATCATTGATAGTGGTAGCTCAGAGAATCTGGCATCTAAAGAGATGGTCACAGAATTGCAATTGGAAAGGTTGAGGCATCTAAAGCCCTATCAGATTTCATGGATCAAGGATGAGCATACACTCTTGGTAAGTGAACAATGTTATGTGAATTTGAAGATTAGAAAGTACTATGATAAGGTGTTATGTGATATCATGCCTATGGATTATTGTCATATTTTGTTGGGTAGACCTTGGCAATATGATAGACATGTTGTATATGATGGGAGATTGCATAAGTATACTATTGTGGCTGATGGAAGAAACTAAATCTTGTTACCTTTTATGGAAGAACCTATTAGTAATGTTTGCACATCTGTGAAAGTTTTTTTGATGGAAGGAAGGAAATTTGTTAAGGATTTGAAGAAAAATGATGTATGTTTTGTCATGATTCCTAACAAATTGAGTAAGAAAACAAAGGATAATATCCATGAGGAGATTGATAAGCTACTCACCAAGTATAGTGATATCATTTCTGATAATGTACTTTATGGTTTGCCACTGAAGAAAAGTATTAATCATTGCATCGATCTAATCCCTGGAGCTGGTTTACCAAATAAGGCAACTCATCAGTTGACACCTACCCAGAATCAGGAATTGAATAGACAGATTCAAGAGTTACTGGATAAAGGTTTGATCAAAGAAAGTTTGAGTCCTTGTGCAGTACCTACAGTATTGCCACCTAAAAAGAATGGAGAATGGAAAATGTGTATAGATTTCAGAGCAATAAATAAGATAATAGTGAAGTATAGGTTTCCTATACCGAGAATGGATGATATAATGGACAGTTTGACTGGAGAAAATTATTTCACAAAGATTGATTTAAAAAGTGGATATCATCATATTAGAATCAGAGAAGGTGATGAGTGGAATACTGCTTTCAAGACAAAAGAAGGTTTGTATGAGTGGTTGGTTATGCCCTTTGGTTTAACTAATGCACCGAGTACTTTTATGAGATTGATGAATGAAGTTCTGAAGAAATTATTTGGTAAGTTTGTGATTGTATATCTTGATGATATTCTAATATTCAGTAAGACCAGAGAAGAAAATTTGTTGCATGTTAGACAAGTTTTGCAGAGATTGAAAGAGGAAAAGTTGTTGATAAATCTGAAAAAGTGTTCATTCATGAAAGAGGAGATTGTGTATTTGGGATTTGTAATTTTGACTGATGGTTTGAAGATGGATCCTGAAAAGGTTGAAGCTATTCTGAATTGGCGTACACCTATGAATGCTAGTGATCATTTCATGGTTTGGCAAGTCTTTACAGAAAGTTCATAATGAATTTTAGTTCTATTTGTAATGCTATGACTGAGACTATGAGAGGAGATAAAAGAGAATTCAAGTGGACACATGTAGCTGATAAAAGTTTTGAGACTCTGAAGCAGAAGGTTGTTGAATTGCCTATTTTGGCATTGCCTGATTTCAATAAGATATTTCAAGTGGAATGTGATGCAAGTGGTAGTGCAATTGGAGCTGTGTTGAGTCAAGAAGGTAAACCTATTGCTTTCTTTAGTGTGAATTTCAATGATGCTAGAAGGAAATATTCTATCTATGATCAAGAATTCTATGCTATTGTTCAAGAACTAAAGAAATGGAGACATTATTTGATACCAAGTGAATTTGTGTTTTATACTGATCATAAGGATTTACAATATTTGGGTAGTCAAAATAAGTTGAATCAGAGACATACGAAATGGGTTGAGTACTTGCAGAGTTATACATTTGTGATAAAACATAAAAGTGGAGTCAATAACCAAGTTGCTGATGCATTGAGTAGAAGAAGATCTTTGATGACCGAGATGAAAATTAAAGTTCTTGAGTTTGATGAGATGAGAGATTTGTATGAAACTGATCCTAATTTTTTTAAGTCATGGAGAAAGTGCAAAGCACCTATTCAAGATCAACCAAGTACAAAATGAGAAGAATATTTCATTCAAGAAGGTATGTTGTTCAAAGGTATTCAGTTGTGTATACCAAGAGGACAAATGAGAACTAATTTGATGAAGGAGAAACATAGTAGTGGTTTGGCTTGACATTTTGGTATTAATTAAACTTTGAATTTACTTAAGGAGAAATAGTTTTGGCCGCAGTTGTATAAAGATGTTCAAAAATTTGTGAAAAGTTGTGAAATTTGTCAAGTTGCGAAAGGAGTAAGTCAGAATACTGGATTATATACACCGATTGTTGTACCTGAGATACCTTGGACTGACATCAGTATGGATTTTGTTCTTGGCTTATCAAAGACAATAAGAGGTAATGATTCTATATTTGTTATGGTAGACAAATTTTCAAAGATGGCACATTTTATACCTTGTAGAAAGACATTAGATGTAGTACATATAGCAAATCTTTTCTTTAAGGAAATTGTCAGATTGCATGGGTTACCGAGGAGTATTATCTCTGACCGAGACAGTAAATTTTTTGGATACTTTTGGAAGACTCTTTGGAGAAAGTTTGGCACTGAGTTGAAATATAGTTCTACATTTCACCCACAAACTGATGGATAGACAGAGGTTGTAAACAAAAGTTTGGAAAATCTTTTGAGATGTTTAGTTGGAGACACACCTAGTAATTGGGATTTTGTGTTTGTACAAGTAGAGTTTTTATACAATAATTCAATGAATAGGAGTACTGGAAAAATAGCATTTGAGATTTTGAATGGAATACAACTGAGAGGTATATCTGATTTGAGAGACATTGCTGATGAAAGTAAGAGAAGTGCTAAAGGAATGAAATTTGCTGAGTACATGAAGACATTGCATGAAGATGTGAAAATCAAGCTAGAAGAAAGTAATTAGAAATACAAAGACAGAGCTAATAGATCAAGGAGACATAAAAATTTTGATGTTGGTGATGAAGTGATGGTTCATTTGAAGAAAGGTCGATTTCTTGTTGGAACATATGGGAAGATAAAAATAAAAAAGTTTGGACCTTGCAAGATTTTGAAGAAATTTGACAATGGAAATGCATATGGGCTTTAGTTACTTGATGACATGGACATGTCACCAATTTTCAACATTTTTGATTTGTATGAGTATCATGAACCTGATGAAGACATGATAGTACCGATGGAATATCCTAAGAAGTAGAATGAAGAAGTTGAACAGATTTTGGAACAAAGAATTAGCAAGAGTACAAGAGGTAAACAGTATATGGAATATCTGGTAAAGTGGAAGAATAGACCAATTGAAGACAGTTCATGGATTTCACAGTCTGAGTTGGATGCATCTTAGACCAGACCTACTGAATGATTCAGAGAATCATTTCTAAAAAACCCTAGGTGTCTAATGTAGGAGCATCTCGGGTCCTTGGTAATCCTATGTCACCAAAAAGATTTGAAGTTTGTCTATGTTGCTCAGTTCCTACTTTGACCAAAATGGTCGGTAGTTGGTCGATTTCCTTTGGTTACCGAGTATGGTCATTTATCTCCTAGGCAGTCAGTTGTTTCATTGGTGGTTGGTGATGCTTGTATGTTACTCAGTCATCCTTGCTTACTGAGTAGTTTATTTTCTATTTCTGTTGAGGCCAACTTGTGCATTGATTATGGGTTGCGAATTTAATGTTGGTATCCATCATTGGGAAGCGTGTGGTCCTAGATCTAACTGTTCCTTCTGTTGATTGTGGATCTAAAGGCTGACTCAGTTCAGTAGCCTCTTGTATAAGTATAGTTGTTTGGTTAGAGTTTAGGAGGGAGTTCTAATAGAAGATAGAAGATAGTAGAATTAAGATTGTTGGTAGATCCTCGCATGTTGGAGGAATTTTATGATTCATTGTAATATCTGGCCCTAAATGGGAAGGCCTTATAGCCCGGCATGTATGAATCAATTTGAATGAAATTAATATATCAATGATCCTGCTTTCTCTCTCTCTCTCTGTTGTTATTGCTTCTGCTGGTTGTTGAGAAGGGTTGGATCTATAGGGTGTGCCAACATTTGACCCCTAAGGTTCATGCCCTTGCGTCACTTCCTTTGACAAAACTTTAACTGTCCATATCTTGAGAAAAGAGGCTCCATTTTTCAAGATTCAAGATTTTTCTTGGTAGATCTCAACGGGATCTTCAATTTGATACCACTTTCACCAGATTTGAAAATTAAATTTTTAGCTACAAACACTGTAGTGACTTCCTTGCTTTGACCAAACTTTGACCATCCGTATCTTGAGAAGAGAAGCTCTGGTTTTAAAAATTCAAGGTAATTTTAGGTTCATCTTGATGAGATCTTTGATTTGAGACCACTTTCATTAGATTTGGAAATGGTCAAACTTTTAGCTACAACCACTGTACTGACTTCCTTGCTTTGACAAAACTTTGACCGTCCGTATATTGAGAAAATAGAGGCTCCATTTTTAAAGATTTTATATTTTCTTTGGTTCATCTCGACAAGATCTTTGATTTGAGACCACTTTCACCAGATTTGGAAACTGTCAAATTTTTAGCTACAAACACTATACTGACTTCCTTGCTTTGAGAAAACTTTGACCATTCGTATCTTGAGAAGAGAGGCTCCATTTTTCAAGATTGAAGCTATTTTTTAGTTCCTCTCGATGAGATCTTCAATTTGAGACCACTTTCACCAAATTTGGAAATGGTCAAACTTTTAGCTACGAACATTGTACTAACTTCTTTGCTTTGACCAAACTTTGACCATTCGTATCTTGAGAAAAAAGGCTCAGTTTTTCAAGATTCAAGGTATTTTTTGGTTCAACTTGATAAGATATTTGAGTTGATACCACTTTCACCAGATTTGGAAATGGTCAAATTTTTAGATATGAACATTGTACTGACTTCGTTGATTTGACTAAACTTTGACCATCCATATCCTAAGAAGAGAGGCTCTAGTTTTCAAAATTCAAGGTGTTTTTAGGTTCATCTCCACAAGATCTTTGATTTGAGACCACTCTCACCAGATTTGGAAATGGTCAACTTTTTAGCTACGAACACTGTACTGACTTCCTTGGTTTGACCTAACTTTGATAGTTCATATCTTGAGAAGAGAGGCTCCAATTTTCAAGATTCAAGGTATTTTTTGGCTCATAACGATGAGATCTTTGATTTGAGATCACTTTCACAAGATTTGGAAATGGTCAAACTTTTAGCTACGAACACTGTACTGACTTCTTTGCTTTGACCAAACTTTGACCTTCGTATCTTGAGAAGAGACGCTTTGTTTTCCAAGATTCAAGGTGTTTCTTGGTTCATCTCGATGATATATTTGATTTGAGACCACTTTCACCAGATTTGGAAATGGTCAAATTTTTAGCTATACTGACTTCCTTGCTTTGACCTAACATTGACAGTCTGTATCTTGAGTAGAGAGGCTCTATTTTTCAAGGTTCGAGGTGTTTTCAGGTTCATCTCGACGAGATCTTTGATATGAGAACACTTTCACCATATTTGAAAATGGTCAAACTTTTAGCTACCAACAATGTACTGACTTCCTTTCTTTGACCAAACTTTGACTATCTATATCTTGAGAAGAGAGGCTCTATTTTTCAAGGTGTTTTTAGTTCATCTTGACGAGATCTTTGATTTGAGACCACTTTCACTAGATTTGGAAATGGTCAAAATTTTAGCTACGAACATAGTACTGACTTCCTTGCTTTAATCAAACTTTGACTATGTGTATCTTGAGAAGAGAGGCTCCATTTTTTAAGATTCAATATGTTTTTTGGTTCATCTGGATGAGATCTTCGATTTGATACAACTTTCACCAATTTTGAAATGGTCAAACTTTTAGCTACTAACACTGTACTGACTTCCTTGCTTTGACCGAACTTTGATCATCCCTATCTTGAGAAGAGAGGTTCCATTTTTCAAGGTTCAAGGTGTTTTTTGGTTCATCTCGACAAGATCTTTGATTTGAGACCACTTTCACCAGATTTGGAAACTATTAAATTTTTATCTACAAACACTGTACTGACTTCCTTGCTTTGATGAAACTTTGACAATCTGTATCTTGAGAAGAGAGGGTCGATTTTTTAAGATTCATGGTGTTTTTAGGTTCATCTCGAAGAGATCTTTTATTTGAGACCACTTTCACCAAATTTGGAAATGGTTAAACTTTTAGCTACGAACACTGTATTGACTTTCGTGCTTTGACCAAATTTTGACCATCCGTATCTTGAGAAGAGTGGCTTCATTTCTCAAGATTCAAGGTGTGTTTTTAGGTACAGCTCGATGAGATCTTTGATTTGAGACCACTTTCACTAGATTTGGAAATGGTCAAACTTTTAGCTACGAACATTGTACTGACTTCGTTCCTTTGACCAAACTTTGACCGTCCGTATCTTGAGAAGAGAGTCTCCATTTTTTAAAATTCAAAATTTTTTTGGTTCATCTCGACGAGATCTTCGATTACAGAGTACTTTCACCAGATTTGGAAATGGTCAAAATTTTAGCTACAAACATTGTACTGAGTTCTTTGATTTGAACAAACTTTGACTATCCATATCTTGAGGGGAGAGGCTTTGTTTTTTAAGATTCAAGGTGTTTTTAGGTTCATCTCGGCGAGATCTTCAAGTTGAGACCACTTTCTCCATATTTGGAAATGGTCAAAGTTTTAGCTACAAACACTATACTAACTTCTTTTCTTTGACCAAACTTTGATCATCCATATCTTGAGATGAGAGACTCAAATTTTTAAGATTCAAGGTGTTTTTTGGTTCATCTCTACGATATCTTTGATTTGAGACTACTTTCACTAGATTTGGAAATGGTCAAACTTTTAGCTATGAACACTATATTAAGTTCCTTGCTTTGAACAAACTTTAACCTTCCATATCTTCAGAACAGAGGCTCTATTTTTCAAGATTCAAAGTATTTTTAAGTTCATCTTGACGAGATCTTTGATTTGAGACCACTTTCACCAGATTTGGAAACAGACAAACTTTTAGCTACAAATATTGTACTAACTTCCTCACTTTGACCAAGCTTTGACGATCTGTATCTTAAGAAGAGAGGCTCTAGTTTTCAAGATTCAAGGTGATTTTAGGTTCATCTCGATGGGATTTCCTGTTTGAGACCACTATCACAAGATTTAGAAATGGTTAAATATTTAGCTACAAACACTGTACTGACTTTCTTGCTTTGACCAATCTTTGACTATCAATATCTTGAGAAGAGAAGCTCCATTTTTCAAGATTCAAAGTATTTTTTGGTTCATCTCGACAAGATCTTCGATTTGAGACCACTTTCACCAGATTTGGAAACGGTTAAATTTTTAGCTATGAATACTGTACTGACTTCCTTACTTTGACAAAATTTTGACCGTCTGTATCTTGAGAAGAGAGGCTCTGTGTTTCAACATTCAAGGTTTTTTTAGGTTCATCTTGACAAGATCTTCGATTTGAGACCACTTTCACCAAATTTGGAAAGGGTCAAACTTTTAGCTATGAACACTATATTGACTTCCTTGTTTTGACCAAACTTTGACGCTCTGTATCTTGAGAAGAGAGACTCCATTTTTCAAGATTCAAGGTGTTTTGGGTTCATCTCGAAGAGATCTTTAATTTGAGACCACATTCACCAGATTTGGAAATGGTCAAATTTTTAGCTACGAACACTTTACTCATTTCCTTACTTTGACAAAACTTTAACCCTCCGTATCTTGAGAAGAGAGGCTCTATTTTTCAAGATACAAGATATTTTTAGGTTCATCTCAACAAGATTTTCGATTTCAGACCAATTTCAACAGATTTGGAAAAAGTCAATATTTTAGCTATGAACATTGTACTAACTTCCTCGCTTTGACCAAACTTTGACAATTCGTATCTTGAGAAAAGAGGCTATGTTTTTGAAGATTGAAGGTGTTTTTAGGTTCATCTAAATGAGATCTTCGATTTGAGACCACTTTCACCATATTTGGAAATGGTCAAACTTTTAGCTAAAAACACTGTACTAACTTCCTCACTTTGACCAAACTTTGACCATTTGTTTCTTGAGAATAGAGGCTCCATTTTTTAAGATTCAAGTTACTTTTTGGTTCATCTTGACGAGATCTTCCATTTGAGACTAGTTTCACCATATTTTGAAATGGTCAAACTTTTAGCTACGAACACTATATTGACTTCCTTCCTTTGACCAAACTTTGACAATCCATATCTTGAGAAGAGCACCTTTGTTTTTTAAGATTGAAGGTGTTTTTAGGTTCATCTCGACGAGATCTTAGATTTGAGACCACTTTCAGCATATTTGGAAATGGTCAAACTTTTAACTATAAACACTATACTGACTTCTTTGCTTTGACCAAACTTTTACCATATGTATTTTTAGAAGAGAGGCTCTATTTTTCAAGATTCAAGGTGTTTTTAGGTTCATCTCGATGAGATCTTCGATTTGAGACAACTATCACCAGATATGGAAATGGTCAAACTTTTAGCTATGAACTCTCTATTGAATTCCTTGTTTTTACCAAACTTTGATTGTCCGTATCTTGAGAAAAGAGGCTCCATTTTTCAAGATTTCAAAGTATTTTTTGGTTCATCTTAAAGAGATCTCTGATTTGAGACCACTTTCACTAGATTTAGAAATGGTCAAACTTTTACCTATGAACACTATACTGACTTCCTTGCTTTGACCAAGCTTTGACCATCCGTATCTTAAGATTAGAAGCTTCTTTTTTTAAGATTCAAGGTGTTTTTTGGTTCATCTCGAGGAGATCTTAGATTTGAGACTACTTTCACTAGATTTGGAAATGGTCAAAGTTTTAGCTACGAACACTATACTGACTTCCTTTCTTTGACCAAAGTTTGACCATTCGTATGTTGAGAAGAGATGCTCTGGTTTTCAAAATTTCAAGTGTTTTTAGGTTCATCTCAATGAGATCTTCTATTTAAGACCACTTTCACCACATTTGGAAATGGTCAAACTTTTAGCTATGAACATTATACTGACTTCCTTTCTTTGACCAAACTTTGACCATTCGTATCTTGGGAAGAGAGGCTCCATTTTTCAAGATTCAAGGTGTTTTTAGTTTCATCTCGATGAGATCTTCAATTTGAGACCACTTTCACTAGACTTAGAAATGGTTAAATTTTTAGCTACAAATATTGTACTAACTTTGTTGCTTTGACCAAACTTTGACCATTCGTATCTTGAGAAGAGAGGCTCCATTTTTTAAGATTCAAGGTGTTTTTAGGTTCATTTCGATGACATCTTCAATTTGAGACCACTTTCACCGGATTTGGAAATGGTTAAATTTTTAGCTACGAACACTGTACTGACTTCCTTGCTTTGACCAAACTTTGACCATCTGTATCTTGAGAATAGAGGCTCTATTTTTCAAGATTCAAGCTGTATTTTGGTTCATCTCGATGAGATCTTTGATTTGAGACCACTTTCACAAGATTTGGAAACTGTCAAATTTTTAATTACGAATACTATACTGACTCCTTTGCTTTGACTAAAATTTGACCGTCTGTGTCTTGAGAATAGAGGGTCTATTTTTCAAGATTTATTTTTAGGTTCATCTTGACGAGATCTTTGATTTGAGACCACTTTCACAAGATTTGGAAATAATAAAATTTTTAGCTACAAACATTGTACTGATTTCGTTACTTTGACCAAATGTTGACCATTTATATCTTGAGAAGAGAGGCTTCATTTTTTAAGATTTAAGGTGTTTTTAGGTTCATCTTGACAAGATCTTTGATTTGAGACCACTTTCACCAGATTTTGAAACGGTCAAATTTTTAGCTACGAACACTGTACTGACTTCCTTGCTTTAACTATTCGTATCTTGAGAAGAGAGACTCCAATTTTTAAGATTCAAGGTGTTTTTGGGTTCATCTCGACAAGATCTTCAATTTTAGACCAGTTTCACCAGATTTGGAAATGGTCAAACTTTTAGCTACAAACACTGTTCTGACTTCCTTACTTTGACCAAACTTTGACCGTCCATATCTTGATAAGAGAGGCTCTATTTTTCAAGATTCAAGGTGTGTTTTGGTTCATCTTGAGATGATATTTGATTTGAGACCACTTTCACCACATTTGGAAATGGTCTATTTTTTAGCTACAAATACTGTACTGACTTCCTTTCTTTGACCAAACTTTGATCATCTCTATTTTGAGAAGAGAGCCTAAGTTTTTCAAGATTCAAGTTATTTTTAGCTTCATGTCGACGAGATCTTCAATTTGAGACCACTTTCACCAGATCTGGAAACAATCAAATTTTTATCTACGAACATTGTACTGACTTCCTTGCTTTGACCAAACTTTAACCTTCCGCATCTTTAGAAGAGAGGCTCCATTTTTCAAGATTCAAGGTGTTTTTAGGTTCATCTCGATGAAATCTTCAATTTGAGGCCACTTTAGCCAGATTTGGAAATGGTCAAATTTTTGGTTCATCTCAATGAGATATTTGATTTGAGACCATTTTCACTGGATTTGGAATTGGTCAAATTTTTAGCTACGAACATTGTATTAACTTCCTCACTTTGACCAAACTTTGTCAGTCCATATCTTGAAAAGAGAGGCTCCATTTTTAAAGATTCAAGTTGTTTTTTGGTTCATCTCAACGAGATCTTCGATTTGAGACCACTTTCACTAGATTTGGAAATGATTAAACTTTTAGGTACAAACACTTTACTGATATCCTTACTTTAAAGAAACTTTGACGGTCCATATCTTGAGAAGAGAGGCTCTATTTTTCAAGATACAAGGTGTTTTTTGGTTCATCTCAATGACATCTTCAATTTGAGACCACTTTCACTAGATTTGGAAACAGTTAAATTTTTAGCTACGAACACTGTACTGACTTCTTTGCTTTGACCTAACTTTTTCTATCTATATCTTGGAAAGAGAGGCTCCATTTTTCAAGATTTTAGGTGTTTTTAGGTTCATCTTGATGAGATCTTCGATTTGAGACCACTTTCACTAGATTTGGAAGTGGTCAAACTTTTATCTACAAACATTGTACTGACTTCCTTACTTTGACCAAACTTTGACTATCTGTAGCTTGAGAAGAGAGGTTCTATTTTTCAAGATTCAAGTTGCTTTTTGGGTCCTCTCGATGAGATCTTCAATTTGAGACCACTTTCACCAGATTTGGAAACAATCAAATTTTTACCTACAAACACTACGCTGACTTCCTTGCTTTGTCCTAACTTTGAACATCTGTATCTTGAGAAGGAGGCTCCATTTTTCAAATTTCAACGTGTTTTTAGGTTCAGCTTGATGAGATCTTTGATTTGAGAGAGCTTTCACTAGATTTGGAAATAGTTAAACTTTTAGCTTCGAACACTGTACTAACTTCCTTCCTTTGACAAAACATTGACCGTCTGTATCTTTACAAGCGAGGATCCATTTTTCAAGATTTAAGGTTATTTTTGGTTCATCTCGATGAGATCTTTAATTTGAGACCACATTCACCAGATTTGGAAATGGTGAAATTTTTACCTACAAAAATTGTTCTGACTTCCTTGCTTTGACCAAACTTTGACCATCTATATCTTGAGAAGAGAGCCTCTATTTTTCAAGATTTAAATTATTTTTAGCTTCATCTCGATGAGAGCTTCGATTTTAGACCACTTTCACCAAATTTGTAAACAGTTAAACTTTTAGCTACGAACACTATACTAACTTCCTTTGTTTGACCAAACTTTGACTGTGTGTATCTTGAGAAGCGAGGCTACATTTTTCAAGATTTAAAGTGTTTTTTGGATCATCTCAACAAGATCTTTGATTTGAGACCACTTTCACCAGATTTAGAAACGGTCAATTTTTTAGCTACGAACACTGTACTGACTTCCTTCCTTTGACCAAACTTTGACCATTTGTATCTTGAGGAGAGAAGCTACATTTTTCAAGATTTAAGGTGGTTTTTGGTTAATCACGATGAGATCTTTTCAATTTGAGACCAATTTCACCAGATTTGGGAAGGGTGAAATTTTTAGCTACAAACACTGTACTGACTCAAGATTCATCTCGGTGAGATCTTCATTATGAGACCACTTTCATTTTTCAAGATTCAAGGTGTTTTTAGGTTCATCTCGGTGAGATCTTCGTTATGAGACCACTTTCACCAAATTTGGAAATGGTCAAATTTTTAGCTATGAACATTGTAGTCACTTCCTTGCTTTCACAAAACTTTGATCGTCCTTATCTTGAGGAGAGAGGCTTCATTTTTCAAGATTCAAGGAGTTTTTAGGTTCATCTCGATGACATCTTCTATTTGAGACCACTTTCACCATATTTGGAAATGATCAAACTTTTAGCTACGAACACTGTATTGACTTCCTCACTTTGACCAAACTTTGACCATTTGTATCTTGAGAAGAGATGCTTTATTTTTCAAGATTCAAGGTGTTTTTTGGTTCATCTTGACAAGATCTTCAATTTGAGACCACTTTCACAAGATTTTGAAATGGTCAAATTTTTAGCTATGAACATTGTACTGACTTCCTCACTTTGACAAAACTTTGACCGTCCGTATCTTGAGAAGAGAGCCTCAATTTTTCAAGATTCAATATGTTTTTAGGTTCATCTCAACAAGATCTTCAATTCAAGACCACTTTCATTAGATTTGGAAAGGGTCATACTTTCAGCTACGAACACTGTACTGACTTCCTTGCTATAACCAAACCTTGACCGTCCCTATCTTGGGAAGAGATGGTTTATTTTTCAAGAATCAAGGTGTTTTTTGGTTCATCTCGATGAGATCTTTTATTTGAGACCACTTTCACCAGATTTGGAATCAGTCAAATTTTTAGCTACGAACACTATACTGACTTCCTTGCTTTGACTGAACTTTGACCGTCCGTATCTTGAGAAGAGAGGCTCTATTTTTGAAAATTTAAGTTGTTTTTAGGGTCATCTCAATGAGATCTTCGATTTGAGACCACTTTCAATATATTTGAAAATGGTCAAACTTTTAGCTACGAACACTGTATTGACTTCCTTGCTTTGACCAAACTTTGACTATCCCTATCTTGAGAAGAGAGGCTCCGTTTTTCAAGATTCAAGGTGTTTTTAGGTTCATTTCGATGAGACCTTTGATTTGAGATGACTTTCACCAAATTTGGAAATGGTCAAACTTTTAGCTACAAATACTGTACTGATTTCCTTTCTTTGACAAGACTTTGACCATTTGTATCTTGAGAAGAGAGGCTCCATTTTTCTAGGTTCAAAGTGTTTTTTAGTTCATCTCGATGAGATGTTCAATTTGAGACAACTTTCACCAGATTTGGAAACGGTCAAATTTTTAGCTACGAACACTATATTGACTTCCTTGGTTTGACTAGACTTTGACTTTCCATATCTTGAGAAGAGAGACTCTATTTTTCAAGATTCAAGTTATTTTTAGGTTCATCCCGATGAGATCTTCGATTTGAGACCACTTTCACCAGATTTGGTAATGGTCAAACTTTTAGCTACGAACACTGTACTGACTTCCTTGCTTTCACAAAAATTTGACCATCTAAATCTTGAGAAAAGAGTCTCCATTTTTCAAGATTCAAGTTGTTTTTAGGTTCATCTTGATGGGATCATCGATTTGAGACCACTTTCACCAGATTTTAAAATGGTCAAACCTTTAACTATGAACACTATACTGACTTCCTTGCTTTGACCAAACTTTGACTATCCATATCTTGAGAAAAGAGCCTCTATTTTTAAATATTTTTAGTGTTTTTTGCTTCATCTCGATGAGATCTTTGATTTGAGAGCACTTTCACCACATTTGGAAACAGTCAAACTTTTAGCTACAAACACTGTATTAAGTTCCTTGCTTTGACCAAACTTTGATCTTCCCTATCTTGAGAAGAGAGGCTCCGTCTTCAAGATTCAAGATATTTTTTAGTTTATCTCGATGAGATCTTCAATTTGAGAGAACTTTCACTAGATTTGGAAATGGTCAAATTTTTACTTACGAACATTGTATTGACTTCATTGGTTTAACCAAACTTTGATCATCCGTATTTTGAGAAGAGAGGCTCTATTTTTTCAAGATTCAAGGTGTTTTAAGGTTTATCTTGACAAGATCTTCTATTTGAGAACACTTTCACCAGATTTGGAAACTGTCAAACTTTTAGCTAGGAACATTGTACTGACTTACTTACTTTAACCAAACTTTGACTGTCTTTATCTTGAGAAGAGAGGCTCCATTTTTCAAGATTCAAGGTGTTCTAGGTTCATCTTGATGACATCTTGGAATTGAGACCACTTTCACTAGATTTAGAAATGGTCAAACTTTTACCTACGAACACTCTACTGACTTCATTTTTTTGACCAAACTTTGACTATATGTATCTGGAGAAGAGAGGCACCATTTTTCAAGATTAAGGGTGTTTTTTGGTTCACCTCAACGAGATCTTCGATTTGAGACCACTTTCACCAAATTTAGAAATGTGTAAATTTTTAGCTACAAACACTATACTCACTTCCTTACTTTGACCAAACTTTGACCATCTATATCTTGAGAAGAGAGGCTCTATTTTTCAAAATTCAAGGTGTTTTTTTGGTTCATCTCGATGAGATCTTTGATTTAAGACCACTTTCACTAGATTTGGAAACAGTCAAATTTTTAGGTACGAACACTGTATTGACTTCCTTGCTTTGAGATCTTTGATTTGAGACCACTTTCACTAGATTTGAAAATGGTCAATTTTTTAGCTATGGACACCATACCGACTTCCTTTCTTTGACCAAACTTTAACTGTCTATATCTTGAGAAGAGAGGCTCCATTTTTCATGATTCAAAGTGTTTTTAGGTTCATCTCGATGAGATCTTTGATTTGAGACCACCTTCACCAGATTTGGAAACAGTCAAAATTTTAGCTATGAACACTCTACTAACTTCCTTACTTTGACCAAAATTTGACAGTCGGCATCTTGAGAAGAGAGGCTCCATTTTTCAAGATTCAAGGTGTTTTTTGATTCATCTGGAAGAGATCTCCGATTTGAGACCACTCTCACTAGATTTGGAAATAGTCAAATTTTTAGCTACGAACAATGTAGTGACTTCCTTTCTTTGACCAAACTTTGACCATCGATATCTTTAGAAGAGAGGCTTCATTTTTCAAGATTCTAGGTGTTTTTAGGTTCATGTCAATGAGCTCTTCAATTTGGGACCACTTTCACTAGATTTGGAAATGGTCAAACTTTTAGCTTCGAATACTATACTAACTTCCTTGCTTTGACCAAAATTTGAGTGTCCGTATCTTTAAAAGAGAGGCTCCATTTTTTAAGATTCAATTTATTTTTTAGTTCATCTCGACCAGATCTTCGATTTGAGACCACTTTCAACGGAGTTGAAAATGGTCAAATTTTTAGCTATGAACACTGTACTGACTTCCTTGCTTTAAACAAACTTTCACTATTTGTATCTTGAGAAGAGAGGCTTCATTTTTTAAGATTCAAGCTGTTTTGAGGTTTATTTCAATGAGATCTTTGATTTGAGACCACTTTCACTAGATTTGGAAATGGTCAAACTTTTAGCTACGAACACTTTACTGACTTCCTTGCTTTGACAGAACTTTGACCATCTGTATCTTGAGAAAAGAGGCTCCATTTTTTAAGATTCAAAGTTTTTTTAGGTTCATCTCGACGAGATCTTTGATTTGAGACCACTTTCATCAGATTTGAAAATGATCAAATTTTTAGCTACAAGCACTATATTGACTTCCTTGATTTGACCAAACTTTGACCATTTGTAGCTTGAGAAGAGAGGATCTATTGTTCAAGATTCAAGGTGTTTCTATGTTCATCTCGATGACATCTTCCTTCTAAGACCACTTTCACCAAATTTGGAAACGTTCAAACTTTTAGCTACAAGCACTGTATTGACTTCCTTGCTTTGATGAAACTTTGACCATTTGTATCTTGAGAAGAGATTCTCCATTTTTCAAGATTTTAGGTGTTTTATGGTTCATCTCGATGAGATCTTTGATTTGAGGGCACTTTCACCATATTTGGAAATGGTCAAATTTTTAGCTACGAACACTATACTGACTTCCTTGCTTTGACCAAACTTTGACTATTCATATCTTGAGAAGAGAGGCTCTATTTTTCAAGATTCAATATGTTTTAAGGTTCATCTTGACAAGATCTTCAATTTGAGACTGCTTTCACCAGTTTGGAAATGGTTATACTTTTAGCTAGGAACACTGTACTGACTTCCTTACTTTGACAAAACTTTGACCATCTGTATCTTTAGAAGAGGGTCCATTTTTTCAAGATTAAGGTGTTTTTAGGTTCATCTCGATGAGATCTTCAATTTGAAACCACTTTCACCAGATTTGGAAACGGTCAAACTTTTACCTACGAACATTGTACTAATTTCTTTACTTTGAACAACCTCTGACTATCTGTATCTTTAGAAGAGAGGCTCCATTTTTCAAGATTAAAGGTGTTTTTTAGTTCATCTTGCTGAGATCTTCCATTTGAGACCATTTTTACAAGATTTGGAAACAGTCAAACTTTTAGCTACAAACACTGTACCGACTTCCTTTCTTTGACTAAACTTTGACTGTTCGTATCTAAAGAAGAGAGGCTTTATTTTTCAAGATTCAAGCTATTTTTTGGTTCATCTTGAGGAGATCTTTGATTTGAGACCATTTTCACCAGATTTGGAAATAGTCAATGGTTTAGCTATGAACACTGTACTGACTTCCTTTCTTTAACCAAACTTTGACCATTTGTATCTTCACAAGAGAGGCTCTAGTTTTCAAGATTTATAGTTTTTTTTGGTTCATCTTGACGAGATCTTTGATTTGCGACCACTTTCACTAGATTTGAAAATGGTCAAACTTTTAGCTATGAACATTGTACTTACTTCTTTGCTTTGACCAATCTTTGACCATCTATATCTTGAGAAGAGAGGCTCCATTCTTCAAGATTCATAATGTTTTTTGGTTAATATCGATGAGATCTTCAATTTGAGACTACTTTCAACAAATTTGGAAATGGTCAAACTTTTAGCTACGAACACTATACTGGCCTGCTTACTATGACCAAACTTAGACCGTCCATATCTTGAGAAGAGAGGCTTCATTTTTAAAGATTTAACATTATTTTTCAAGATTCAAGGTGTCTTTTGATTTATCTCGAGGAGATGTTCGATTTGAGACCACTTTCACCTAATTTTGAAATGGTCAAATTTTTAGCTAGAAACACTGTACTGACTCCCTTGCTTTGACCAAACTTTGAGTGTCTGTATGTTTAGAAGAGACTCTCTATTTTTCAAGATTCAAGAAGTTTTTTAATTCATCTCAACGAGATCTTTGATTTGAGAGCACTTTCACCAGATTTGGAAATGGTCAAACTTTTAGCTAGGAACACTGTACTGACTTCCTTTCTTTGACCAAACTTTGACCGTCTGTATCTTGAGAAGAGAGGCTTCATTTTTAAGGATTTAAGGTATTTTTTGGTTCATCTCGATGAGATCTTTGATTTGAGACCACATTTACCAAATTTGGAAACGGTCAATGTTTTAGCTATGAACACTGTACTAACTTCCTTGATTTGACCAAACTTTGATCGTCCATATCTTGAGAAGAGACGCTCTATTTTTCAAGATTCAAAGTTTTTTTTGGTTCATCTCAATGAGATCTTTGATTTGAGGCTACTTTCACCAAATATGGAAATGGTCAAACTTTTAGCTACAAACATTATACTGACTTCCTTGCTTTGACCAAACTTTGACTGTCTGTATTTTGAGAAGAGAGGCTCTATTTTTCAAGATTCAAGGTGTTTTTTGGTTCTTCTCAACAAGATCTTCGAGTTGAGACCACTTTCACCAGATTTGGAAACTGTCAAACTTTTAGCTATGATCACTGTAATGACTTCTTTGCTTTCACCAAATTTTGACCGTTTGTATCTTTAGAAGAGAGGCTCCATTTTTTCAAGATTCAAGGTGTTTTTAGGCTCATGTCAAAGAGATCTTCAATTTGAGACCACTTTTACCAATTTTGGAAATGGTCAAACTTTTACCTACAAACATCGTACTAACTTCCTTGCTTTGACCAAACTTTGAGAGTTTGTATCTTGAGAAGAGAGGCTCCATTTTTCAAGATTTAAGGTGTTTTTTAGTTCATCTCGATGAGGTCTTCGATTTGAGACCACTTTCACTAGATTTGGAAATGGTCAAATTTTGAGCTACAAACATTGTATTGACTTCTTTTCTTTGACCAAACTTTGATCATTCGTATCTTGAGAAGAGAGGCTCCATTGTTCAAGATTCAAGGTGTTTTTTGGTTCATCTCTATGAGATCTTTGATTTGAGACCAATTTCACTAGATTTGGAAATGGTCAATGTTTTAGGTACAAACACTGTACTGACTCTCTTGATTTAACCAAACTTTGATCATCCATATCTTCAGAAGAGAGGCTCTATTTTTCAAGATTCAAGATTTTTTGTGGTTCATCTAGACAAGATCTTTGATTTGAGACCACTTTCACCATATTTGAAAATGGTCAACCTTTTAGCTAGATTATTGTACTTAATTCTTTATTTTAACCAAACTTTGACCGTCTATATCCTGAGAAAAGAGGCTCAATTTTGCAAGATTCAAGGTGTTTTTTGGTTCATCTCGATGTGATCTTTGACTTCAGAGCACTTTCACCAAATTTGAAAATGGTCAAGTTTTTAGCTATGAACACTGTACTGACTTCCTTGCTTTGAACAAACTTTGACAGTTTGTATCTTGAAAAGAGAGGCTCCATTTTTCAAGATTTAAGGTGTTTTTTGGTTCATCTCTATTAGATCTTTGATTTGAGACCACTTTCACCAGATTTGGAAATGGTCAAACTTTTAGCTAAGAACACTATATTGACTTCCTCACTTTGACCAAAGTTTGACCATCCGTATCTTGAGAAGAGAGGCTTTATTTTTTAAGATTAAAGATGTTTTTTGGTTCAGCTCGACGATATCTTCGATTTGAGACCACTTTCACTAGATTTGGATATGGTTAAACTTTTAGCAATGAACACTATACTAACTTCCTTTCTTTGACAAAATTTTGACCATCTGTATCTTGAAAAGAGAGTCTACATTTTTCAAAATTTATGGTATTTTTTGGGTCATCTCGAAGGTATCTTCAATTTGAGATCACTTTCACCAGATTTGGAAATGGTCAAAATTTTATCTATGAACATAATATTGACATCCTTGCTTTGACAAAACTTTGACCGTCTATATCTTGAGAAGAGAGGCTCTATTTTTCAAGATTCAAGGTGTTTTTAGGATCATCTCGATGAGATCTTTGAATTGAGACCACTTTCACTAGATTTTAAAATGGTCAAAGTTTTAGCTACGAACACTCTACTGACTTCCTTGCTTTGACCAAATTTTGACAATCCATACCTTAAGAAGAGAGGCTCTATTTTTTAAGATTCAAGGTGTTTTTTAGTTCATTTGGAGGAGATCTTCAATTTGAGACCACTTTCACCAGATTTAGAAATAGTCAAACTTTTAGCTATCAACACTGTACTGACTTCTTTGCTTTGACAAAACTTTTACTGTCTGTACCTTGAGAAGAGAGGCTCCATTTTTTAAGATTCAAGGTGTTTTTTTGTTCATCTTGATGAGATCTTCAATTCGAGACCACTTTCACCAGATTTTAGAACGGTCAAACTTTTAGCTATGAACACTGTACTGACTTCTTTGCTTTGACCAAACTTTGAGCATCCGTATCTTGAGAAGAGAAGTTCCATCTTTCAAGATTCAAGGTGTTTTTTGGTTCATCTCAATGAGATCTTCAATTTGAGACCACTTTCACCAGATTTGGAAAGGGTCAAACTTTTAGATACGAACACTATACTAACTTCCTTGCCTTGATGAAACTTTGACCATCCATATCTTGAGAAGAAAGGCTCCATTTTTCAAAATTCAAGGTGTTTTTAGGTTCATCTCGATGAGATCTTTGATTTGAGAACACTTTAACTAGATTTAGAAGTGGTCAAACTTTTAGCTATGAACACTGTACTAACTTCTTTGCTTTGACCAAACTTTGACCATCTGTATTTTGAGAAGAGAGGCTCTATTTTTCAACAGTTAAGGTGTTTTTTTGGTTCATCTCAATGAGATCTTCTATTTTAGACAACTTTCACCATATTTGGAAATGATCAAACTTTTAGCTACGAACATTGTACTGATTTCTTTGCTTTGATAGTCTGTATATTGAGAAGGGAGGCTTCATTTTTTAAGATTGAAGGTGTTTTTAGGTTCATCTCGATGAGATTTTTGATTTGAGATGATTTTCACCAAATTTTGAAATGGTCAAAATTTTAGCTACGAACACTCTACTAACTTCCTTGCTTTGAACAAGCTTTAACCGTCCGTATTCTAAGAAGAGAGGCTCCATGTTTCAATATTCAAGTTATTTTTAGGTTTATCTCAAGGAGATATTTGATTTGAGACCACTTTCACTAGATTTGGAAATGGTCAAATTTTTAGCTACGAGTAGTGTATTGACTTCCTTGCTTTGACCAAACTTTGACAATTTGTATCTTGAGAAGAGAGGCTCTATTTTTCAAGATTCAAGGTGTTTTTAGGTTCATCTCGACGAGATCTTTGATTTGACACCACTTTCACCATATTTGGAAATGGTTAAACTTTTAACTATGAACACTATACTAACTTCCTTTCATTGACCAAACTTTGACCATCCGTATCTTGAGAAGAGAGGCTCCATTTTTGGAGATTCAAGGTATTTTTAGGTTCATCACGATGAGATCTTTGATTTGAGACCACTTTCACCAGATTTGAAAATGGTAAAAATTTTACCTACGAACACTATACTGACTTCCTTGCTTTGACCAAACTTTGACCATCTGTATCTTGAGAAGAGAGACTCTAATTTTCAAGATTCAATGTGTTTTTAGGTTCATCTCGAGGACATCTTCAATTAGAGACCACTTTCATGAGATTTGCAAATGGTAAAACTTTTAGCTACGAACACTGTACTGACTTCCTTTCTTTAACCAAACTTTGACCGTCTGTATCTTGAGAAGAGATGCTTCATTTTTTAAGGTTTAAGGTATTTTTAGGTTCATGTTGATGACATCTTCGATTTGAGACAACTTTCACTAGATTTGCGAATGGTCAAACTTTTAGCTATGAACATTATACTGACTTCCTCTTTTTGACCAAACTTTGACCGTCCGTATCTTGAGGAGAGATGCTCCATTTTTCAAGATTCAAGGTGTTTTTAGGTTCATCTCGACGAGATCTTTGATTTGAGACCACTTTCACCATATGTGGAAAGAGTCAAACTTTTAGCTACAAACAATATACTAATCTTATTTCTTTGACCAAACTTTGATCATCCGTATCTTGACAAAAGCGGTTCTATTTTTCAAGATTCAAGGTGTTTTTAGGTTCATCTTGATGAGATCTTTGATTTGAGACCACTTTCACCAAATTTCCAAACTGTCAAACTTTTATCGACGATCACTATACTGACTTCCTCTATTTGACTGAACTTTGATCGTTTGTATCTTAAGAAGAGAGGCTTTGTTTTTCAAGATTCAATGTGTTTTTAGGTTCCTCTCGATGAGATCTTCAATTTGAGACCACTTTCACCAGATTTGGAAACCATCAAACTTTTAGCTATGAACACTGTACAAACTTCCTTACTTTGACCAAACTTTGACCGTACGTATCTTGAGAAAAGAGGCTCAATTTTTTAATATTCAAGGTGTTTTTATGTTCATCTCGATGAGATCTTCGATTTGAGACCACTTTCACCAGATTTGAAAATGTTCAAACTTTTAACTACGAACATTGTACTGACTTCCTTGCTTTGACCAAACTTTGACCATATGCATCTTGAGAACAGAGGCATGATTTTTCAAAATTAAAGGTGTTTTAGGTTCATCTCGATGAGATCTTTGATTTCAGACCACTTTCACCAGATTTGGAAATGGCCAAACTTTTAGCCAAGAACACTGTAATGACTTCCTTGCTTTGACCAAACTTTGACCATTTGTATCTTGATAAGAGAGGCTATGTTTTTCAATATTCAAGGTGTTTTTAGGTTCATCTTGACCAGATCTTTGATTTGAGACCACTTTCACTAGATTTTGAAATGGTCAAACTTTTAGCTATGAACTTTGTATTGACTTCCTTGGTTTGACCAAACTTTGGCCATTCGTATCTTGAGAAGATAGGCTCCATTTTTTAGGATTCAAAGATATTTTAGGTTCATCTTGATAAGATCTTTGATTTTAGACCACTTTCACCAGGTTTGGAAATGGTCAAACTTTTAGCTACGATTAATGTACTGACATCCTTGCTTTGAGCAAACTTTGACTTTCTGTATCTTGAGAAGAGAGGCCCAATTTTCAATATTCAAAGTGCTTTTAGGTTCATATTGATGAGATCTTCAATTTGAGACCACTTTCACCAGATTTGGAAATAATCAAACTTTTAGCTACGAACATTGTACTGATTTCCTTACTTTGACCAAACTTTGACCATCTGTATCTTGAGAAGAGAAGCTCCATTTTTTAAGATTCAAGGTGTTTTTAAGTTCATCTCGATAAGATCTTTGATTTGAGACCACTTTCACCATATTTGGAAATGGTCAAACTTTTAGCTACAAACACTGTACTGACTTCCTTACTTTGACCAAACTTTGACCATCCATATCTTGAGAACAGAGGCTTCATTTTTCAATATTCAAGGTGTTTTGAGGTTCATCTCGATGAGTTCTTCAATTTGAGACCACTTTCATGAGATTTAAAAATGGTCAAACTTTTAGCTACAAACACTGTACTGACTTTCTTGCTTTGACCAAACTTTGACCATCCTTATCTTGAGAAGAGAGACTCTATTTTTCAAGATTCGAGGTGTTTTTAGGTTCATCTCGATGAGATCTTCAATTTGAGACCACTTTCACCAGATTTTGAAATAGTCAAACTTTTAGGTACGAACACGGTACCAACTTCCTTGCTTTGACCAGACTTTGACCATCCGTATCTTGAAAAGAGAGAATCTATTTTTCATGATTCAAAGTGTTTTTAGGTTCATCTCGATGAGATCTTTGATTTGGGACATCTTTCACCAGATTTGGAAATAGTCAAACTTTTAGCTATGAACACTGTATTGACTTCCTTTCTTTGACCAAACTTTGACCATCCCTATCTTGAGAAGAGAGGCTCCATTTTTCAAGATTCAAGGTGTTTTTTGGTTCACTTCGACAAGATCTTTGATTTGAGACCACTTTCACCAGATTTGGAAATGGTCAAACTTTTAGCTATGAACACTATACTAACTTCCTTGCTTTGACCAAACTTTGACCGTTTGTATCTTGAGAAAAGAGGCTCCATTTTTCAAGAGTCAAGGTGTTTCTAGGTTCATCTTGATGAGGTCTTCAATTTGAGACCACTTTCACCAGATTTGGAAATGGTCAAACTTTTAGCTACGAACACTATACTATGTTACTTATTTTGACCAAACTTTGACTGTTCGTATCTTGAGAAGAGAGGCTTTCTTTTTTTAAGATTCAATGTGTTTTCAGGTTCAACTCGACGAGATCTTTGATTTGAGACCACTTTCACCAGATTTGGAAATTGTCAAACTTTTAGCTACAAACACTATACTAACTTCCTTGCTTTGACCAAACTTTGACTGTCTGTATCTTGAGAAGAGAGGCTCCATTTTTAAGATTGAAGGTGTTTTTATGTTCATCACTACGAGATCTTTGATTGGAGACCACTTTCACTATATTTGGATACGGTCAAACTTTTAGCTATGAACACTTTACTAACTTGCTTTCTTTGACTAAACTTTGACTGTTCGTATCTTGAGAAGAGAGGCTCCATTTTTTAAGATTCAAGGTGTTTTTAGGTTCATTTTGATGAGATCTTCGATTTGAGACCACTTTCACCAGATTTAGAAATGGTCAAACTTTTAGCTATGAACACTGTACTGACTTCCTTACTTTGACCAAACTTTGACTATCTGTATTTTGAGAAGAGAGGCTTTATTTTTCAAGATTCAAGGTGTTTTTAGGTTCATCTCGATGAGATCTTTGATTTGAGACCACTTTCACCATTTTTGGAAATGATCAAAATTTTAGCTACAGACATTGTACTGACTTCATTGCTTTGACCAAACTTAAACCATTTGTATCTTGAGAAGAGAGGCTCCCTTTTTCAAGATTCAAGGTATTTTTAGGTTATACTTTATTATATAATTATGAAATACATGTTTGATTATTCAAGATACAAGTCCATGGTTGGATTTATTATTTTCTTCATCTGGATTTGGAACTTCATTAGAGCTTTGTACTCTTGTAGATTTCACACTACATCTATTACCTTCTTGTCTTTCAATATTTAAAAATTCATTCAAGGGATACATACAAGGCTCTGCTTCCCAGATGTATTGTTGGTCCTCTTCCTATTTATAACAAATGTTACTTGCTTCACTTGCATAATGGAATTCATATAGAAACCATTGTTTAAATTCTTTCCAAGATGAAATACTTTGTATAGGTAATGATTCATATGCCTCTCTTGCATTACTTTTTAATGACCTTGCAAACAACTTCATGGCATCATCTTCTGTATCAACCTCATAATCATCAAGGAATATATGAAAAGTATCCAAATGATCAAGAGCTGATTCATCATAATCTCCATAAAATTCAGGCACCCTGTGTGAAGGATTTGTAAATACTTTATTATTACTACATTGAAACCTTCTAAGATCCAAAGGCCTGATGTCCACTAGAACAAATGGTTTACTTTGAAATGGTTGTTTATTCTGATACATTCTGAATATCTGAATTGGTAGTAAGTTGTTTCTTTATACATGAGGTTCTTGACAGTAGAGTCACCACCTCTTTCAAAGAGGAAAACTTTACTTATCTCTTTCTGGGTCTTCTTCCTCAGTAGAGTCACTGATTGAAATGCTTTATTGAATAGAGTCGCCACCTCATTTGAGGAATGTCTTGCTTCTAGGTTCTTTCTTCTAGTAAAGTGTGCTTCCAAAAAAACTAATATAACTACTTTCTGATTCTAATATGTGAAATTTGAAATTCTAGGTAACTTCACAATATATATTGTGAGCAACTCTCCCTAACAAAGTCACCAATTTTTTGGTGCCCAAAAATGATGGTTTGGGTTTGGCCAACTAATAGGTACAAATTGATACCTCTACAATTTTGGCTTAATCAAGCCAAGGCTGGTAGGCCTAATTTCACTTTGAACTATTTAATTCTCTATGTCGCACAACTGCATACATAAACAAACAAAGTTCCTGCAAAGGTGGTGAATGATCCTTTGAGGAAAGAAACTAATCTCCTGAAAATCTCTATTCTATAATACTTGACTAAATGGATTATACTAAAGAATTAAAAGTAATGCTTTTTAAATAATGATTGAATGACCTATAAACTAAAAAGTATGAACCAAATGACAATTTCCAAATAATGATTAGATCAGTGCCTTCTAAATACTTGGGCTATAGAGTCAAAAAAATTTCAATCCTACGTACGATCAGAGACAGTTTTAAAAACTTGCTTTAATAAGACAAGACCATCATTTCAGAGGCTTCCACTTGATTCACAATTCAAAACAATTTATACCAATAATCTTATCAATTTTAACTCAAATTAAGAGACCGATAAGAACAATGGTAGCTTCACAAACCATACAATTGATATTCGAGTTGTATATATTAATTTTGAATTATGATACTCAGGGAATTCAACACAGTGAAACACTCTATTTAATAGAATATCTGAAAGACTAATTGAAAATATATAACTTATAACCACAAATAAAAAGAAGAGCACTTATCTTTATTAATGTTGAAAAAATAGTACATTAAAGTTCATATTGCAGTTGTGATCAAATTCTATTCTATGAAAATCTTATCTTGTATTATATCTTTTTATTTTACATTATGTATATATACATGTTTGAGTGGCTTTCACACCTCTTTAGGGTGAAAAGACACACCCTTATTACAAATTATTTTGAAAAAATAATAAACTAACTAAAAAATAACTACCTAACTTTTGGATTTGGGTCTAATAAAAAAATCAAAACACCTTTTGGAAAGCTAATATTTTTACCAAAAATAGGAAATTTGATTTCCCAAACTGGGTCTTTTTTCAATTTTTAAAATTTGACCATCTTCAGCCTCTATCGACATCATCTTTTCAATAGGTCGAAATTCCAGCATTTTCTGAAGGCTTTGATCACATAATTTTGATTGTTCCTGTCAGAGAGCTTCCTTTCTTAATCTCTCAACTTTGAATTGAAAATTAATGTAATTTTTTCATCCCATTTCATGTACTCCATCATTAATTATTGGGCATAGATTTTAAGAGGCCATTTTTTAGGGTTTTATCACTATATAGGACTCCAAATTTTGCCCAAATTTAGAGCTCCAACAATTCAAAAAGCCACCCATGTGGCAATATTTCATTTAATTAATTAGATAATTCTCTCCAAATTTTTTCACCTCCCACCAAGGAGATGAAGAGACGACTGCTTCTTTGCAAGAAACTCTTCAGTCTCCACTCGGGGTCTTCTATATTATGAACCTCTCATTCCTCATTTGAGGAGGCAATTTTTGAGCACTAAAACTCTGTCGAATTGTTGTCTCATTTTCATATTGATTAATCTTTTCACATTAGATATTTAGAATAGTTTCAATTTCTTAGCATAATCTTGCACTCTCATCTTTAATATAGTTTACTTATTATGCTCTTAGTTTAATTCTCATTTCATTTCAAGCTTCTTAGATTGATTTTCATTCTCATTCTTAGATTACAATTGCATTATCATTTTAGCTTAATTCCTTTCATCTACAATCATTTTCTTAGCATTTAAATCCTCCACTTTAGCTTGGTCTATGGTTGTTGGGCTCTCAATTTTGAGAGTAAATTCAAACCCCATCTAAATAGGAGGTGACAAGTCGACTCAATTGAGTGTGCGAAGTGGACAATTCATGCTCATCTTCATACATGATCATTGATAAATGACCATGTTGAGGTCTATGGCTGAATTTGAGGTCCATATTTAGACATAAACATTTTGGCACCCACTATGGGGTGGAAAAGTCATTTCTATCCTCATTCTTGATAATTTTCTAACAAGAATTTAAAGCTCTATTCGTACGGTCCGTACAACTAAGTACAAAATCTTGTGCAAGCTTTTTGACTGTGTCGTATGAAGGTTTGCTATCAGTAACACTTTCTCACGTGCAATGTAGTACTTTCTTGCATGCAACGTAGTACTTTCTCATGTGAAGCATTGTACTTCCTCATGCGAGACTTGCCATTAGTTTTTAAAAAAAATTCAGTTTCTACAAATTTCCTGCACTGTTTCCTGACATTATTACATGTTGCTATTTTTTATATCTCTATTTTTTTGACAACATAATAGTGCACTATAGGACATTTGATGAAGGCCATAACATACTGATGGTTTTCTTGAAGGAGGGTTGTCAAAGATATTCTAAAACATTCTACTTGTTGTTTTCTTTATTCACATAGTATAATTAGGGCCTTGTGAAGATTTCTTAAGGGTCTTGATAGAAGGATAGGGTAATAGGCTCTTCATTACATGGAAGTGACACCCATGGATGAATCTGAGACCTATATTTTGCTAGCATGATAGATACCTAGGGAAGTGAGGAAAGGTAACAAATATTTAGCACATCCATTTGTTAGGGGATATGCTCTTCTCTCTTTGAGAGAACTTGAAACCTAAAATCTTGTGGATTGGTTGAAGAGGAGTTACCTCGATGATAGAATTGTCTTGCATATTTTGGTAAGGTGAAGAGGTAGAGAAGTATTCTCTTCTCTCTTTGAGATAATCAAAAAATATGACCCTTGGATCCAAGCCAAAGTCTGTGTCACCTTTAGAGGGCTTGCCAAAAGTTAACCTCTAGGAACGACCCAATTGAGTACACACCTATTGCTGGTGATTCCACCTCACTATAATAAAGAAATATTTGTTGATTCTAAAGACTCCAAAGCCATCTTAACTTCTTTCTCTTGATTTTGACTATCATCTTGAGAAAGCTTTATCTGTTGTACAGAGCAACGCCACTCCTAGCCCTACTTGTGGGGGTGTATGACTTTCAGGTGTTGGTGTGGCTACGAGGCCCTAGCCCTGTATCAAGGGCACTAAAGATTAGTGTGAACAAAATCCCACTAAACACTCTCTTAGCTAGTTGCCTACTCGGATCACCTCTGAAAGGAGACATAATCTTTGCGCAAGGAGGGGGAAGAATCTCTCCCATAGATTCTCACCATAGGCATGCACCTGGATGTTTGAAGGTGGTATATGACACTGGGCCCTACTTCAAGGGTAACCTTTGAACATATATTATTGAGTCCTTGGAAACACCAAAAACATGGATGCCCTCTAGGGGGTTACACGACTGTGTGAGGTGAATGAATGCACATAAGTTGTGAGGCATGGATTTTGTCTTCTCTACCATTTTCTTTGTAGGGACAACTAAGTGTTTGTTTTGAGTCTTAAATTATCTGACATGATTAAACTTGTCAAAGACTCTCATGATTCTGCCAAGTTTCTTTGTCCTTGGTAGAACTATTTGTGATTACCGATTGCATCACTATTGCTTGGTCCAAAATTCTATGCTTGTAAATGATTGCTTACAACATTCAAATTGAGATTGCTGATTCAAAATTTCCTAAAACTGTCCAAAGACTCAAAATTCTATCAGAGAACAGTTCACATTGTGTCTTGAAATCTGATTTATGTCTTGAAAACTATGTCAAACTATCAAAGTTTAGTCTTTTCCCATGGGAGATTTCAATTTCCTGAGCATTTCCTTGCACGAGACAACATTTTATTACATGTATTTTAGCATTTCCTCATGTGAACCAACACTTCCCCGTGTGAGACTATACCCTAATTTTCAAAACAACAAGCTATTTCCCGTTGATTGGTCAATTTTTTGCTTAATCTGATTTTTGCCTAGGATCTGTTTGCCTATTTTCCTCTTGTCCACTATCTAAAACAAGGTGTCTTGAGTTGAAAATTGACCGATTAATACTTAAATTTGCATTATCTCTCTGTTGTCTATCCTATCCTACTGTGCTTGTGTACCTTGCGATGTGATAGTCACATCTTAGTTGTTCTAGCCACACTCTCGATGATTCATGCCAGGTGCATTTCACTTTTTATCTCTTTTTGCTATCCCAAAGACAAAGTTCTGAGCATAATCCTAAGTCCCCCCTCATTAATTAATCTTTGTCTATTACTGTTACAACTAGAAGTGGCAACAAATTCCCCATTCGTGGTATTGGACAAAGTAGAGGTAGGTCTCATAATCAAGGAAGAGGTTGTCCTAAACCTGTCACACAATCTGAGTGCTATGAGGGATCCTCATGGTCCATCCTATTGGTTGCCTCGAAAGAGGGCCCATCTTGATCCTCATCTCCTAGAGCTAGACGTCTGTTCCATATAGACATCAATCTGAATCAGAATCCAATGTTCCAAGAACATTACAACTTATTGTTTCCAAACCATCATAACCCATTGTTTGAAGATCATCAAGACTCTAGAGGGTCACTTTCTAGAATCAATTCTATTGATCCTATTAATCCTATCAACCCTTTTAATCCTTTCAAGCCTATCAACCCTTTTGAACCTATCAACCCTTTTGATATTGCCATGACCTCTCGAAATACTACACACACTCATACTAAGTTTGTGCACTTTGAAAACTCACCCATTAGCAAGATGGGAGACCCATTCCAATTCTTAGAAGGTGAATATAACAAAAGTCATGATCAATCTCAAAATGACCAATGTCATGATCACTCTCGAAATGACTAACGTCAGGATCAATCTCAAAACAAACAGCAACAATACCACTATCACTCTCAAAATGACCAAAATCAATATCAAAATGACTAGAATCAAGATCAAGACCCAATCATTTTTGAAATTCTTGGTAATAACAATGATGCGATAAACAAAAATGACATAGATCTTGTGAAAGCCAATAAGGGTCTTATCAAAATGATGGAGATCCTCCTTACAGAAGAGAAGGAGAAATATTTTCTCGAGTTGGCCAAACAAGGGGCCAAATTACCCCCAAACTACCAAGTTGAGATGCTTGTGGCCAAAGAAGAAGAGACTAAGACCGCTAGGTTGCAAAATATGATTTGAGACATGTAAGACCAAATTAGCCAACTTGTGAAGGATAAGGATAAACTAGTATAGCTCACAATGGAAAGCATCTATCCTTTCCCCTTCGATAAAAGTCTTCGCATGCCACCTTTTCCCAAAGGTGTAGAGCTACCTAAATATGACAAATACCTGGGTACTACTGATCCCCAAGATCACTTGAGGGAGTTTGGTTCTCTATCCATGGAGTTCATACATGATCAGACATATCTCATGCACCTTTTTCCTCATAGCTTGGGTGGGTCAGCTATGGAGTGGTTCTCTCGACTACCCACTAGTATCAAGTCTTTTGATGAAATTGCTAATTTGTTCATCTAGAATTATTCACACAATATCCAACATCCAATCAATATCTGAGATCTTTGTAATCTGAAATAGTGACAAGGAGAACTTGTCTTTTCATTCCTCCAAAGATGGAGACAACTTTGCACAAAATATCCTCGTAAGTTACCTGAGTTCAAAAAGCTCAACATCTTAGATAATCTCATCCCTAATTTTGGATATCAAGTGTAGTTGCAATGTCCCCTAACTTTTGATAATATGATTAAACAAGTTGTGAGGATAGAAGCATTCATGGTTAAGAAAGGAGAGTTGACTTTGAATAAGGATAAAAAATAAGGGTCTTTCTCCTCAAACAAAGATAAAGGTAACTTTGTCAACAAAAATAGAGATATTGTAAATGATGGAGTTGTTGACAATGTGACCCTGAAACCTTCAAAGTTTTTTCTCAACCTTACCTTCGACATACAGGTGGCCAAAGCCATTGAGACAGCTACGACAGATACTCAGCAACCTTTGATATTTTCTAGGAACAAACTTTGGGCCTCTCGACCCAAGTGTGAGTTTACTTCCTTGGGAGAACCCCTTGACATGGTTTACAAGACTCTTGTGAAAAACTAGATACTCACTCCTTTGGAAAATTTATGTCCCTATGACCCACAACCGTGACCTGCTTGGTGGAATAAAACCACATACTGTGATTATCACTGAAACAAGGGTCATAAGACTTTTGGATGTATTCAACTTAGACATAAGATCCAAGATTTCATCGACAATGGGGATATTGTTGTGAACGGTCATAATAAGAACTTGAATCATTAGCCATTTAAAGAGCCCTTTCCTCCTCAGAAGAAGGGTGAATCTTCCAAGACCAAGAATGCCAATGCCAAGGTTAACTACATATGCACTACCAATGACAATGTCATTAATGTGGTTGAACCTGTTGAGGTTGAATATTGTGATGTGATCACTATCAAGGGGAGAGAGGATGCTCCTAAGACTAAGACCCATTTGTCTTGCAAGGCCCTGTATCTCATTCTTCCCAACCATAATCATCTCAAGATTGTGTGAAAGTAGTTACCTAATCTTGTGCAAAGATCACCATTAAGGGTCTCGACCCTTCTACATCTGCACTGAAACAACCTGTGGATAAAACTTCTATTGGTCCTACCAACAAGAACTCAAAATCAATCCCCGTGCCTAGTACTACTAATTATAGCATTCTAGAACAGTTGCAACATACCAATGCTCAGATCACTATCTTTGAGCTATTGAAGATCTTGCCTACTCATAGGCAGATTCTTGATAAAGCCTTCACTGAGGCAAATGTCCCAAAAGATTTGGATCTTGATCAGTTTCAATCCATGGTGGGTCACCTGACCTCACCACATTATTTGTCTTTCTTCAAAGAAGATTACCATTTGTCGATCCATCCATACAATTCCCCTTTGCATATTGAAGTCATGATAGGCCCAAAGCGCATCTATCACATCCTCATTGACAATGGTGTTGGCCTTACTATTTTCTCTACTAAGCTTCTCACCAAATTAGACTATGATGAAGATTGCATAGATGCCTGCAAGAAAATTACCATTAAGGCATATGATGAAGAGGAACAAAAATCCAAAGGTCTGGTTGTGCTTCCCATCCAAGTTGGACCTATTTAGAGGGATGTTATCTATCAAGTTCTAGACATTCTCCTTGCATATAATATACTATTGGGTAGACCATGGATTGATGAAATGCAGGCGGTTCCATCCACATATCACCAATGTATCAAGTTCTCATTCCATGGATCAGAAGTGATAGTACCTACCAATACCAACTTTTCTTGCAACACACTCACATGGTCTACAAATAGTCTTGTCCCAACTGATAGGGAGTCTACTAAATTCTATGATGCCAAAATCAAAGAAATGGAACATAATCTGAAGCTTAAAGACACAGGCATGGGAGAGTATCAGATAGAACTTGTTTATCATTAACAACTTTTCCTCCATCTCCACGTTCCTATGGGAGACCCTCTGAGATAAATAAACCCTCTACCAGTTCTCCTCAATTAATCTATGATGGTGCCTTTGTACGAGCCACAACGCCACTAGAAGATGAGGATGAGGAAATATCTATAACAACTTGGCTTTATAAAGGGAAGGATACATCTGAACAAATCACTCCTACTTGTGACTTAGAACAAGAACCATATAGTGAATCCTTCAAAATCATGAAGCGCTTTGGTTACAGAGGGAGTGGACCTATAGGGGTGAATGATAATGGTTTTCTTGAACCAATTCAAGCCATAGGTCATCTCACCAAGGAAACTACAGGTCTAGGCTTCAATAAAATCCCATTTCATTTAGGGATTAACAAATTTATACCAGATACAAAATGTCAGCCATAACATGAAGGCACTACCATAGTTGTAAATCCCAAGGATAGCTTTGACAAGGATATCTGTCCCTATCCCATTCCTCCAGATCTTGCCACATTATTTATAGAACCAGATGATCCTATTATACCTGTCCATCTGCTAGACACTGATAGTGATTCTGATGACACTGCTTCAGTGCATCTACTCACATATGACCAATGGAGAGCAATGCAAATTGTTGATCCTGATTTTTAGGGTGAATGGTACATACTGTCTTCTTTCCAAGGGTAGTTTGGACAAGATCAACTTTAGCAAACCATTAATACTACAAGAGATGAAAATGAGTTAGATGGTACAACAAGTGTTGATGGAATCCCCATATCAAGCATCATGGATTCACATGAATATGAGTTTGACTCTTTGTCTGATGCAAATTTTGATAAAGATATAGATGTTGTTCATGTGTATGAAAACCTTCTCGAAGTAGGTGAGGGGTCTAGTGTTAGGATGACTGAGTGTGATCCCACTAATGTTAACATTCCCTCCACTTCTGCCATGACATCTTGAAGGGACTCGAACACACCTTTGGATGAGATTGCTTTAGGTTTCAACTTGCTTGTCTGTGCTTTTGATGACTATACTGTGAATGCATTTGAACCCATCACTTCTCTTTCACTCCACATCCCAATCTCATCAACTGGAACTCTCCCTCTGCATCTAGTGAAGTCCTTATGTTCTAGAATGACTATAATTTTGCCTATTATCTCAATGTTGTCGAACCTGTAATGTTATCCACCAGTGAAGATAGTATCAACATGACTGAAGCTGATATTAAGTATCTCAGTCACAAAATTAAAAGAAAAAAGAATAGGTGCTTTGATGGTGAAAACCACATTATGGCAGTGTCAGAGCCAAAAAAGGTAAAAATAAAAGATGTATCCGAGGGTGAAAACCTCTTTGAGGCACCCAAGGATGAGATAATTGATACACTTCCTAGTCATTTTTAAGAAAGATCATCAGTACTGATTGAGCCAACCCAACCAGTGAACTTGGGTATGGAAGCTTCACCTCAGATTACTCATTTGGCACAGTCATTATCTACAGAAGAGAAAGAAGAGTTCACCAGTTTCTTTCGAAGCAAGAAAATCAATTTTGCATGGACTTACTTTGATATGCCTGGATTGGATCCCAATCTAATCATACATCATCTATCTATTGCACTAGGTGTTAAGCCTGTCAAACAAAAGCTTCAAAAGATGCATCCACATATGGCACTCTTAGTCAAAATTGAATTAGAAAAACTTCTCAAAGCTAGTTTCATCAAAGCCATTGACTACGCAGAATGGATTTGCAATATTATCCCAGTTATAAAGCATGATAAATCCATTTGAGTTTGCACAAACTTCCGGGACCTGAATAAAGCATGTCCTAAAGATGACTTTCCACTACCCAATATAGACATGATTATTGATATGACAACATGCTATGAAATGTATTCACTAATGGATGGTTTCTTTAGTTACAATCAGATAAAAATTATGTTAGAAGACCAAGAAAAGACTACTTTCACATGTTCTTGGGGAAATTTCTATTGGAATGTCATGCCCTTCGGACTTAGAAATGTTGGAGCTACATATCAAAGGGTTGTGACCACCATATTTCATGACATGATGTACAAAAAAATGGAAGATTATGTGGATGACACTTTGGCTAAAATAATGCAGCAGAAGACAAATCTTGCAGATCTAGGTCCTATACTAGATCGAATGGAACAATTCAGTCTGCAACTCAACCTAAAAAAGTGTGCATTTGGTGTCACTTTTGGAAAGCTATTGGGTTATATCATATTTGCTAAAGGCATAGAGGTAGATCTAGAGAAAGTTCAATCTATCATGGAAATGCCTCCACCAAAGAACACCAGTCAGATGAGAGGACTTCAGGGTAGACTACAATCTATTCGGTGCTTCATTGCACAACTAGCTGATAAGTCACAACCATTCACCAAAACTCTACATAAAGGGGTGACTTATGAGTGGAATTAGGAATGTGACAAAGGGCTCACTCAAATCAAACAATATCTTTCAAATCCACCAATATTGATGCCTCCTATTCATGGGAAGCCACTCATCCTTTATATCTTAGCTACAGACACATCTCTGGGTGCCCTATTGGCTCAAGAAGATCAAAATAACAAGGAATGAGCCATTTATTACATCAGCAGAACACTAGTTTCATATGAGGCAAATTACTTTGTAATTGAAAAAGCTTGCCTAGAAGTGGTGTTTGCTTCACAAAAGCTATGGCACTATATGCTTGCTCACACTACAAGACTTATTGCTAAAATTGATCCATTAAAGTACTTACTTAGAAAAGCTTCCCTCATAGGTAGACTAAAAAAATGGGTCATGATACTCAGTGAGTTTGACATTGATTATGTAGAGAGAAAGACCATTAAAGGACAAGCAATTACATATCAGTTGGAAAAAGCTCCTCTCAAGGATCATCAACCATTGAAAATTGAATTTCCAGATGAGTCCATAATGTTTCTCACACATCAGACATGGACCATGTTCTTCGATGGGTCCTTCACCCAGTAAGGGTCAGGTGCTGGAATACTATTCATCATGCCATAGAGATATTCTTTACCTAAAACTTATAAAATGTTGTTTCCTTGCACAAATAACATTGTTGAGTATGAATCTTTAATCAATGGCATGAAGATAGCTATAGAATGGCATGTGGATGAACTTAAAGTCTTTGGAGACTCCCAATTGGTCATCAATCAGTTTAATGACATCTGTCAGACAAAAGATGATAAGATGTTGCCTTATAAATGGATGGTCGATGATCTAAGAAAATACTTTGCACATATCACTTTCCAGAAGGTTCTAAGAGTAGATAACAAAGTAGATGATGCCATGGTCACTCTTGCCTACATGTTATAGATACCAGAAAATGACTTCAGACATGAATTCCTAGTGGAGACATTATGCTACCCAACCTACAATACTCTTGAATCTAAGATGATCTATTTAGTCATTAGACACGATTCATCCTGCTACCATCATATCTACTCCTACCTCTAGGACCAAATTATTCTAGACACTTACACCCAGAACAACAAACATCACCTAATCCACAGTGCTTCATGCTATGTCATTGTAGCTAACAACTTGTATAGGAAAGGTCTAGATGGTAACCTCCTTAGGTGTTTAGAGCCCGATGAGTCCAAACATGCATTAGCTGAGGTGCATGAAGGCATCTGTGGTTCTCATTTGAGCATCCTAACATTGGCTCATAAACTTATTAGAGCTGGTTACTACTGGCCGGATATGGAAAAAGAAGCTATACAATATGCCAAATCTTGCAAATAGTGTCAGCTTCAGAAAAATCTAATTTAGGCTCCTGCCAAGGAGCTCATTCCCTTCATTAGTTTCTAGCCATTTTAGAAATGGGCCTTTTATTTGGTGGGTCAGATTCATCCTTCTTCCTTAAGAGGGCATAAGTTCATTATCACTACCATAGATTATTTTGCTAAATGGGTTGAGGTAGTGCCTCTAGCCATAGCTAATGGTAAATCTATAGCCAAGTTCATACTAAATTACATCATCTATAGATATGGTGTACCCTCCCTAATAATCATTGACAACAGGGGGCAGTTGAAGAACAAGGATCTAAAGGAGTTATGTACAAATTTTAGAATCATTCAACATTGGTCCTCAATCTATTATCCCTAGGGTAATAGACAGGCAAAAGCTTCCAACAAGACAATCCTCAAGATCCTACACATAATAGTTCACAAATCTGGTAGAGATTGGCACCTCCAGATTAATCCAGCTTTATGGGCCTATAGAACAAGCATTTGAACACCAACAGAGGCCACACCCTTTGCCTTAGTTTATGGCATAGATTCTATGTTGCCTATTGAGGTTGAGATTTCCTACATTGTGAGTCTCTCTAAGGGGCCTCATTACTAATGAAGATATTAGAATATATCGGCTACAAGAGCTAGAGTTATTGGATGAACATCAACAAGTGGCATTCGATCATCTAAGAGCATACTAGAAAATAATGTCTAAGGGTTACAATAAGAAGGTTAGAATAAGAGAATTTCAAGTGGGTGATCTCATCCTAAGAGAAAACCCCAAGAATCAACAACAACAGATCCAAAAGGGAAAGTTTGAACCAAACTGGCTCGGTCTGTACATTATCACTACAACATTTAGGTCTAGTGCTTAACAACTCTCTACTAATGAAGGAGAACAAATCAAAGAGCCAATCAACACTCTGCACCTAAAGTGGTTCTACATCTGAGACATTCTCTGTATGCTCATGTACATACTCTATTTTAAAAAAATCCTAAAAATTGCAAAAAGTCCTGAAAAAATGATCATCTTAGTGAAAACCTAGTAAACAGTTGCTTTGATGCATCTATTATCATGGTGAAAACCTAGTAAATAGGCACCTTGATAATAATTAAAAAAAATTTAAAAAAGAAAAGTACAAATAAAATTGAAAAAGAAAAAAATGTGCCATTGATGAAAACCTGGCAAACAGGCATCATGGTAGAAAAAATAGAATCTCCACCAAGATGGTGAAAACTTGGTAAATAGGTGCCTCTTGTTCCCCAATGCTATACCTATTGCAGCACCACCTGGCCTTGTGCAGTTTTCTTTCCCGCCTTTCCTACTTTATTTTATTTCCTTCTTTAGTTCATTGCTTGCTTTAGTTTGCTAGCTCATGCACTCACTCTCAGTTATCTTCGAGATAATGCTCGACTCTACATGGATTGAAATTGGTCACACTTGGGGGCATCTTCCTGGTCTAGGGGACATTGTCCTATCATTTTCAGAGGATTTTCCTTGCATCTGTCACTAGTGATTCTCACTGTGTCTACCTACTAATGCCTAGCTATTATTGAGATTTCTCTCCTAGAGGATCTCTTGTGTATTAGTTACTAGTGGTTCTCATTGCATCTTCCTACTGATACCTAGCTATCGATCAAATTTCTCTTCTTTAGAATCCCTCGTACATCAGTCACTAGTGGTTCTCACTTCGTCTTCCTACTAATGTTTTATTATCTCTTAGATCTCTCTCCTTGAGGATCTCTTCTATCAGTCACCAATGGTTCTCATCGCGTCTGACTGCTGATACTTCTTTAGTACTCCAATTTATCATTGAGACTATCTGTCACATCAATAACTAGTGGTTCTCACTGCATCTTCCTACTTTTTCCACCCTGTTGAGACTTCTCATGCTATATACCTCTGATCTGACATCAATCCGCTCAAACTGAAATTGAAAACTAGATTTTTAACATTCTTTGAAGTGTGCTGAGCTTTTATTTTGTGTGTTTGTTTTTTCACTTTATCATTCCTCCTCGAGCAACTCTAAGACATCTATCTTGATCGAGAGAAGTGAAGACTATGGGTATGATCTTTTCTTTGCTTTCTGTTTGTTGGTTTAGTTTCAATGATCCAAAGGATCCATATAAGAGGGGTGTCCACTATGAGAGCCTTCATCTCATGTTGGATGGCCATGTGTACCTCAACTCCTTTTATATGGAAACTTTGGTGAGGTTGGTTCTTCTCCTTGTTTTTTGAGTGACTTCTTTCTACTACAAGTAGAATTGCAAATGCTCATCCTGCGAAGTGAACGTATGGGTCACTACGAGCACCTTAAAAATAATTATCATTCAATTGGAAAAAGGAGAAAATCTTGCATTTTTGGCATGTCTATACGTAAGGAACATTTAGGTCATTATAGCAACTATTCTTTGATGCTTAAGTTAACTTGATAAATCAAAAGGAATAGGTGTTTAGGTCATTCTAGCTTCTTGTGCCTTAATACTTACACCTCATTCTGACAAATCTAAGACTAATGTCATATTCATATTATCATGATTGCAATGTTAGTGAGGGTTGTATGGCATCCTATGATCGTTCGATACTAAAAACTCTATGATGATGATAATCCAATTGGTCCAACAACCAAGTCCTAGGGACTGCATTTAGCTTAGGCTTGCATTTTCATTCTAGGCTTGCATAGTGACAGTATTTTGATGCTCACTTCATTGTTCTCTTCTGGATCTATTCGCCGAGGGTTCTCATCTCATGTCTTGACTTCATCATGACTACACAAGTGCTCTATTTTGCGTGAAAACTTCACCCTTAGCTAAATCGATCGTTCTGAATCCATTTTTGGGATCAAAATTGAAATTTGACATCTCTAGAAAACTCAAAATCACATTTTAAAGTTTATAGGATCAACATGATTGGATGCTTGTGCAGTCGATCTTCTAGTGGCATTTTCTTGCCAGAATCTTATCTCATCATCATTTTCTCGAGATCTTCAATGTTTTCATCAAAAGTCAACTATAGTCAAATCTAGCCAACCATGGTCAAACTTGGTCAATAGGACCTTCAAATCACTTTGGGTCATTTCTGATCCTTTTACAATCTATTCTGAGTTCCTCTGGATCTCCAATTTTATCTATATCTGCAACCTTTTGCTATCAACCATCTTCCTGACATGTCATCTTTTGATTTTGCTCCCGAGGAGGTAGGATGATCACATCATTGAATCTTGTCGAATCATTCTCAAATCAGTCTGATTTGAATCAAAAGTTCTCATCACTAGGAGCATCTTTAGGCCTCGCGTCTTGTCATCTTGTTATCTATCTATTAGGTATCTGAGAAATCTAACTTGGATCCTCGAGGATCAAGCTTCATTCTGGAGATGGTTCTCAAAATCTATTAGGAATTGGGGCAATATAACCCTAATCCCTGAAAGTCAATCTTCATTCTAGAGATAGCTCTTGAAATCTCTTTTTGACCGTTATCTGGGCAATCTAACCCAGGTCTCGGAGGACTAAGCTTCATTCTGGAGATAGTCCTAAATCTACATCAGTTATCATTTAATCAATAAGTATTGGGGAAATCTAACACTGACTCCTAAAGATTGAGCCTCATTCTAGGGATAGTCTTCCTTCAAAGTGGTAATCCGACCGATGCCTTCACAATCTAACTTAGGCTTTGGAGAATCAAGCTTCATTCTAGAGATGGTTCTGCAACTCGATCTGATTGGTTTCTTGGCATTCTAACCTCAACTTTTGAGGGTTAAACTCTGTTCTAGAGATAATCTTGAAACCTCATCAACCATCACATTAGACTATTTTTTAATCAACACACTACTCGCACATCAATTCAAAGAGGGGAAAAATGTAATACCCCAAAATTGGCACCTTTCAATCTTAATCAATTTTGGTGCATTCCTTCAAAATTTTTACATCATGAAAGTCCTATTATACTAGGCAATTCTATCTTCTAATTGACTTTATTTGACTTGGTGTCAAATGCAGAAAAAACCCTAAATTTGTATTAATCAAATACTATATTTAATTCTTAAATATCAACATTTATTGGCTAAATAATCCCTATGATTAATTAATTTAATTCTAAAGTCCTAGTGCTTTAATTTAATTAATTCCACCCCCTTTAGCTAATACACATCAAAGGAATCAAATAGTTATTTAGTTCTTTAAATGAAATAATCTCATTTGGATTTAATAAATCAAATAATTCAAAAAGCCACCCATGTGGCAATATTTCATTTAATTAATCAGATAATTCTCTCCAAATTGTTTCACATCCCACCAAGGAGATGAAGAGATGACTATTTCTTTGCAAGAAACTCTTCAGCCTCCACCCGGGTTCTTCTATATTATGAACCTCTCATTCATCATTTGAGGAGGCAATTTTTGAGCACTAAAACTCTATCGAGCTGTTGTCTCATTTTCATATTGTTTAAGCTTTTCACATTACATATTTAGAATAGTTTACATTTCTTAGCATAATCTTACACTCTCATCTTTAATCTAGTTTACTTATTATGCTCTTAGTTTAATTCTCATTTCCTTTCAAGCTTCTTAGATTGAGTTGCATTCTCATTCTTAGATTACAATTGCATTATCATTTTAGCTTAATTCCTTTCATCTACAATCATTTTCTTAGCAATTAAATCCTCCATTTTAGATTGGTCTATGGTTGTTGGGCTCTCAATTCTGAGAGTAAATTCAAACCCCATCTAAATAAAAGGCGACAGGTCGATTCAATTGAGTGTGTGAAGTGGACAATTCATGTTCATCTTCGTACATGATCATTGAACAATGACCATGTTGAGGTCTCTGGCTAAATTCGAAGTCCATATTCAGACATAAACATTAGCTATGAACACTGTACTAACTTCCTCACTATGACCAAACTTTGACTGTCCATATCTTGAGAAGAGAGGCTTCATTTTTTAAGATTCAAGGTGTTTTTAAGTTCATCTTGACGAGATCTTTGATTTGAGACCACTTTCACCAGATTTGGAAATGACAAAACTTTTAGATACAAACACTGTACTGACTTCCTTGCTTTGACCAAAATTTGACTGTTCGTATCTTGAGAAGAGTGGCTCTATTTTTAAAGATTCAAGGTGTTTTTAGATTCATCTCGATGAGATCTTTGATTTGAGACCATTTTCACCAGATTTGGAAATGGTCAAAATTTTAGCTACGAACACTGTGACTTCCTTCCTTTGACCAAACTTTAACCATCTATATCTTGAGAAGAGAGGCTCTATTTTTTAAGATTCAAGGTGTTTTTAGGTTCAACTCAATGAGATCTTTGATTTGAAACCACTTTCAACAGATTTGGAAATTGTCAAACTTTTAGCTACGAACACTATACTGACTTCCTTTCTTTGACCAAATTTTGACCATCTGTATCTTGAGAAGAGAGGTTTTGTTTTTCAAGATTCAAGGTGTTTTTAGGTTCATCTCGATGAGATCTTTGATTTGAGACCACTTTCACCAAATTTGAAAATGGTCAAACTTTTAGCTACGAACACTGTACTAACTTCCTTGCTTTGACCAAACTTTGATCGTCCGTATCTTGAGAAGACAGGCTCCATTTTTCAAGATTCAGGATGTTTTTAGGTTCATCTTGATGAGATCTTCAATTTGAGACCACTTTCACTAAATTTGGAAATGGTCAAACTTTTAGCTATGAACATTGTACTGACTTCCTTGCTTTGACCAAACTCTGACCATATGTATCTTGAGAAGAGAGAGTCCATTTTTCAAGATTCATTGTATTTTGAGGTTCATCTCGATGAGATCTTTGATTTGAGACCACTTTCACCAGATTTGAAAAGGGTCAAACTTGTAGCTACGAAAACTGTATTGACTTCCTTGCTTTTACCAAACATTGACCATTGGTATCTTGAGAAGAGAGGCTCCATTTTTCAAGATTCAAGGTGTTTTTTGGTTCATCTCAATGAGATCTTTGATTTGAGACCACTTTCACTAGATTTGGAAATAGTTAAACGTTTAGCTACGAACATTGTACTAACTTCCTTGCTTTGGCCAAACTTTGACCGTCCCTATCTTGAGATGCGAGGCTCTAGTTTTCAAGATTCAAGGTGTTTTTAGGTTCATCTTGATGAGAGCTTTGATTGAAGACCACTTTCACTAGATTTGGAAATGATCAAACTTTTCATTCTGAACACTATACTAACTTCCTTGCTTTGACAAAACTTTGACAGTCTGTATCTTGAGAAGACAGGCTCCATTTTTAAAGATTCAAGGTGTTTTTAGGTTCATGTCGATGAGATCTTTGATTTGAAACCACTTTCACCATATTTGGAAATGGTCAAACTTTTAGCTACGAACACTATAGTGACTTCCTTCCTTTGACCATCTGTATCTTGAGAAGAGAGGATCCATTTTCAAGATTCAAGGTGTTTTTAGGTTCATCTCGAGAAGATATTTGATTTGAGACCACTTTCGCCAGATATGGAAATGGTTGAACTTTTAGCTATGGAAACTGTATTGACTTCCTTGCTTTGACCAAACTTTGATCGTTTGTATCTTGAGACAAGAGGCTCAATTTTTTAAGATTCAAGGTGTTTTTAGGTTCATCTCGAAGAGATCTTTGATTTGAGACCACTTTCACCAGATTTGGAAATGGTCAAACTTTTAGCTACGAACATTGTACAACCTTCCTTGCTTTGACCAAACTTTCACCATCTATATCTTGAGAAGAAAAGCTCTATTTTTCAAGATTCAAGGTGTCTATAGGTTCATCTCGACGAGATCTTCAATTTGAGACCACTTTCACTAGATTTGGAAATGGTCAAACTTTTAGCAACGAACATTGTACTAATTTCCTTGCTTTGACCAAACTTTGACCATCGGTATCTTGAGAAGCATAGTAATTTTTAGTGGCTAATATTGGCCAATTGGCTAATTTTGGAAATTTGGGAATCCAAATTTGGCTAATAATTCAATATTTAAGGCTACCTAAATTGCCACATTTTTACAAAATTTTGATTTAGAAATATTTAAATCATAAAATAATTTATTTTATAAAAAATTTGAACTCAAAAATTCACCACAAAATTTGATACATGATTAGATTTGATTCGCCAAAACATTATAAGTTATTGTAAAAATTTAAATTAATTCTCCAATAATATATCATGATTATTAGTTACTGTAAGGATCTACACAAACTTTTAGTTGTCATTACTAACTTAAAGTATAATCTAGTGACCCTCATTATATTCTACGAGGTAAAAATGCTACTATTTGGTTTGTAATGCTTATAGGAGCTAAAATTTCTTTCAGATTGTTGATCTCAATATAAATCAATGATCTTAAAGAAATTTTGGGGCCCATTAATATTAAAAAATATCAATACATTTGTCTCACACAATACAATATGGTTATGAGATTATATTTTAAATAAATGGTAGCAAGTAATTATTACAGAGTCTATTCCTTAAACCCCTCAAAGATTTCCACATTAAGCCTAATAATTTTCTATAAGAATTCTATTTTTTTAAATAGAAGTATTCACAATGGTGATTAATTAATTTCTTTTTATTGTTTGAGATTCATCAATATTTTCTACAAAAAATTTGTTATTAAAAAATAATCACCAATAAGAATACTTTTTTTTTCAAAAAAAATGAGGGATTCGCCAATATTTTATATCTTTTTTAAGACGAGAGTTTCTTAAAGATTACTTTGTTGAGAAGAGAGGCTCCATTTTTCAAGATTCAAGGTGTTTTTAGGTTCATGTCGACGAGACCTTCAATTTGAGACCTCTTTACCAAATTTGGAAATGGTCAAACTTTTAGCTACGAACATTGTACTAACTTCATTGCTTTGACCAAACTTTGACTATCCGTATCTTGAGAAGAGAGACTCCATTTTTCAAGATTCAAAGAGTTTTTTAATTCATATTGAAGAGATGTTCTATTTGAGACCACTTTCACCAGATTTGGAAATGGTCAAACCTTTAGCTACCAACAATGTACTGACTTCCTTGCTTTGACTAAACTTTGACCATCTTTATCTTGAGAAGAGAGGCTCCATTTTTCAAGATTGAAAGTGTTTTTTCATTCATCTCGATGAGATCTTCGATTTGAGACCACTTTCACCAAATTTGAAAATAGTCAAACTTTTAGCTATGAACACTGTACTGACTTCCTTTCTTTGACCAAACTTTGACCGTCTATACCTTGAGAAGATAGGTTCCATTTTTCAAGATTCAATATGTTTTTTGGTTCATCTCAACGAGATCTTCGATTTGAGACCACTTTCACCATATTTGGAAATTGTCAAACTTTTAGCTACAAACACTTTACTGACTTCCTTTATTTGACCAAACTTTGACCGTGTGTATTTTGAGAAGAGAGGCTCCGTTTTTCAAGATTCAAGGTGTTTTTAGGTTCATTTCGACGAGATCTTCGATTTGAGACCACTTTCACCAGATTTGGAAATGATCAAACTTTTAGCTATGAACACTGTACTGACTTCCTTACTTTGACCAAACTTTGACCTTCCATATCATGAGAAGAGAGGCTCCTTTTTTTAAGATTCAAGGTGTTTTTTCATTCGTATCGATGAGATCTTCGATTTGACACTTTCATCAGATTTGGAAATGGTCAAACTTTTTGCTATCAACACTGTACTGACTTCCTTGCTTTGACCAAAATTTGACCATCTTTATCTTGAGAAGAGAGGCTCTGTTTCTCAAGATTCAAGGTATTTCTTGGTTCAGCTTGAAGAGATCTTCAATTGGAGACCACTTTCACTAGAATTGGAAACAGTCAAACTTTTAGCTACGAACACTATATTGACTTCCTTGCTTTGACCAAACTTTGACCATCTGTATCTTGAGAAGAGATGCTACATTTTTCAAGATTCAAGGTATTTATAAGTTCATCTCAATGAGATCTTTGATTTGGGTCCACTTTCACCAGATTTGGAAATGATAAAACTTTCAGCTACAAACACTGTATTGACTTCCTTGCTTTGATCAAACTTTGACCATCTATATCCTGAGAAGAGAGGCTCTATTTTTCATGATTCAAGGTGTTTTTAGGTTCATCTCGATGAGATCTTTGATTTGAGATCACTTTCACCATATTTGTAAATGGTCAAACTTTTAGCTATGAACACTATATTGTGTACACACTAAAATGGTGCACTTCTATGAACCATTACATGCAAGGTTTCTCAAGAATGAGGCCTCACAAAGTGGCTCATAGCTCTCTATGTATGGAGTTGCAAGATTGAAAATTGCTCTCAGCTAGAGCTATGAACTCATGACCTTGCTAGTCAACCACACAATGAGAGATTCAAGCGAAGACAAGGGCAACAATGTCAATATCTCCAAGAATCAAATATGCAATGCCATGCAAGCTATATTAAAATGAATATGCAACTAGAAATGGAAATGCAATCTAATCTATGAAGTGAAATTACAAACTATGCTATTAAAGGAAAGAACAACTTTTACCAAGCCTTCCTATTAAGCTATGTGAGTTAAATCTATTGCATAAAAGGAAATCTATACTAAGAATGCCATTATCATGCAACTAAGAAAGCAAATATGCAACTAAATGATGAAAGCAACAAGTTTTCAATGTCTTCAAAAGCTCCAAATGTACCCAGAAAACCTGCAGCATAACATTAGCATAAAAGATGGATATGCAAATGAAGGAGAGAGCTTTCCTTTCATAAGAAATGCAAAGGAATGGGCCATCGAGATTAAGAGGCAAAAAGGCTTAATCGGCGATGGAGCTTGAAAGGGGAGCGATCCATGTGCACAAGTATCCTCCAATAGGAATTGACTTTGTGATCATGTGAGACAAAAAGTACTTTTTTCCTTTTTGTAAAATAGGAATAATGCTTTATTTGTGCAACTTAGGACAAGAGTAAAGGGTGGGGCTTTTTATTTAATCAAAAGGAGAGGAAATATTCCTTTTAATCAAATAAAGACTTAGGATAAATGATTAGCCCATAGGATAAAATCCAATATATGATCGAAATTAAGATTTGATCAAGAAATTGATAATGTTGAAAATATTGATTATTGATCAAAATGATTCAGGGTTGATAAATCAAATAAATGGGGCCCAAAGTTTAGGCGACCATTTTTGGGTGCATACATATTGACTTCCTTACTTTGACCAAACTTTGACCGTTCGTATCATGAGAAGAGAGACTCCTTTTTTCAAGATTCAAGGTGTTTTTAGGTTCATCTCGACGAGATCTTCTATTTGAGACCACTTTTACCAAATATGGAAATGGTCAAACTTTCAGATACGAACATTGTACTGACTTCCTTGCTTTGACCAAACTTTGATCGTTCGTATCTTGAGAGGAGAGGCTCCATTTTTCAAGATTCAAAGTTTTTTTAGGTTCATTTTGAAGAGATCTTCAATTTGAGACCACTTTCATAAGATTTGAAAATGGTCAAACATTTAGCTACGAACACTATACTGACTTCCTTGCTTTGTTCAAAATTTCACCATCCGTATCTTGAGAAGAAAGGCTCTGTTTTTCAAGATTCAAAGTGTTTTTAGGTTCATCTCGATGAGATCTTTGATTTGAGACCACTTTCACCAGATTTGTAAATGGTCAAAATTTTAGCTATGAACATTGTACTGACTTGCTTTCTTTGACCAATCTTTGACCCTCAATATCTTGAGAAGAAAGACTCCATTTTTCAAGATTCAAGAGGTTTTTAGGTTTATCTTGTTGAGATCTTCGATTTGAGACCACTTTCACTGGATTTGGAAATGATCAAACTTTAAGCTACAAACATTGTACTGACTTCCTTACTTTGACCAAACTTAGACCATCTGTATCTTGAGAAGAGAGGCTCCATTTTTCAAGATTCAAGGTGTTTTTAGGTTCATCTCGACGAGATCTTCGATTTGAGACCACTTTCACCAAATTTGGAAATGGTCAAACTTTTAGCTACAAACACTATATTGACTTCATTACTTTAACCAAACTTTGACCATCTGTATCTTGAGAAGAGAGGCTCCATTTTTAAAGATTGAAGGTGTTTTTTGTTGATCTTGACAAGATCTTCGATTTTAGACCACTTTCACCAGATTTGAAAACAGTCAAATTTTTTTATATGAACACTATACTAACTTGTTTGCTTTGACCAAACTTTGACCATTCATATCTTGAGAAGGGAGGCTCCATTTTTCAAGATTCAAGGTGTTTTCTAGTTCATCTCAAAGAGATCTTCAATTTGAGACCACTTTCACTAGATTTGGAAATGGTCAAATTTTTAGGTATGAACACTGTATTGGATTCCTTGCTTTGACCAAACTTTGAATGAATGTATCTTAGGAAGAGAGGGTCCATTTTTCAAGATTCAAAGTGTTTTTAGGTTCATCTCGATGAGATCTTTGATTTGAGACAACTTTTACCAGATTTTGAAATTGTCAAATTTTTAGCTGCGAACACTATACTGACTTCTTCCTTTTGACCAAACTTTGACCATTTGTATCTTGAGAATAAAGACTCTATTTTTTAAGATTCAAAGTGTTTTTCGGTTCATCTCGACAAGATCTTTGATTTGAGACCACTTTCACCAGATTGGGAACCAGTCAAATGTTTAGCTACGAACACTGTACTGACTTCCTTGCTTTAACTAAACTTTGACCATCTGTATCTTGAGAAGAGAGGCTATGTTTTTCAAGATTCAAGGTTTTTTTTGGTTCATCACAATGAGATCTTCAATTTGAGTACACTTTCACCAGATTTTTAAATGGTCAAATATTTAGCTACGAACACTGTACTTACTTCCTTACTTTGACCAAATTTTGATCGTTCATATCTTGAGAAGAGAGGCTCCAATTTTTAAGATTCAAGGTGTTTTTAGGTTCATGTTGATGAGATCTTCAATTTGAGATGACTTTCACTAGATTTGGAAATGGTCAAACTTTTAGCTACCAACATTGTACTGACTTCCTTGCATTGACCAAACTTTGACCATTTGTATCTTCAGAAGAGAGGCTCCATCTTTCAAGATTCAATGTATTTTTAGGTTCATCTTAGCGAGATCTTCAATTTAAGACCACTTTCACTAGATTTGGAATAAGTAAATATATTCGCTATGAACACTATACGGACTTCCTTGCTATGACCAAACTTTCACAATCTGTTCATCATGATGAGATCTTCGATTTGAGAACACTTTCACCAGATTTGGAAATGGTCAAACTTTTAGCTACGAACACTGTACTGACTTCCTTTCTTTGACCAAATATTTACCATTCATATCTTGAGAAGAGAGGCTCCATTTTTTTATGATTCAAGGTGTTTTTAGGTTCATCTTGATGAGATCTTTGATTTGAAACCTCTTTCACTAGATTTGGAAATGGTCAATCTTTTAGCTATGAACACTGTACTGACTCCTTTCTTTGACTTAACTTTGACCATTCGTATCTTCAGAATAGAGGATCCATTTTTAAATATTCAATGTGTTTTTAGGTTCATGTTGACGAGATCTTTGATTTGAGAACACTTTTGCCAGATCTAAAAAATGGTCAAAGTTTTAGCTATGAACATTGTACTGACTTCCTTTCTTTGACCAAACTTTGACTATTCGTATCTTGAGAAGAGGGTCTCCATTTTTCAAGATTCAAGGTATTTTTAGGTTCATCTTAATGAGATATTTGATTTGAGACCAATTTCACCAGATTTGGAAATGGTCAAACTTTTAGCTATGAACACTGTATTGACTTCCTTACTTTGACCAAACCTTGACCGTTTGTATGTTGAGAAGTGAGGCTCTATTTTTCAAGATTCAAGGTGTTTTTAAGTTCATCTCGATGAGATCATTGATTTGAGACCACTTTCACTAGATTTGGAAAAGGTCAAATTTTTAGTTAGGAACACTATATTGACTACCTTGGTTTGACCAAATGTTGACCATCTGTATCTTGAGAAGAGAAGCTAAGTTTTTTAAGATTCAAAGTATTTTTAGGTTCATCTCGACGAGATCTTTGATTTAAGACCACTTTCACTAGATTTGGAAACAGTCAAACTTTTAGCTACGAACACTGTAATGACTTCCTTTATTTGACCAAACTTTGACCGTCTGTATCTTGAGAAGAGAGGCTCCATTTTTTTAAGATTCAAGGTATTTTTTGGTTAATCTCGATAAGACCTTTTATTTGAGACCACTTTCACCAAATTTGGAAATGGTCAAACTTTTAGCTACGAACATAGTACTGACTTCCTTGCTTTGACCAAATTTTGATTGTCTGTATCTTGAGAAGAGAGGCTCCATTTTTCAAGATTCAAGGTGTTTTTTGGTTTATCTCGATGAGATCTATGATTTGAGACCACTTTCACTTGATTTGGAAATGGTCAAACTTTTAGCTACGAACACTGTACTGACTTCCTTGCTTTCACCAAACATTGACCATTCGTATCTTGAGAAGAGAGGCTCCATTTTTCAAGATTCAAGGTGTTTTTAGGTTCATCTCGATGAGATTTTCAATTTGAGACCACTTTCACTAGATTTGGAATTGGTCAAACTTTTAGCAATGAAAACTATACTGACTTCCTTGCTTTGACCAAACTTTGACCATCTATATCTTGCCAAGAGAGGCTCCATTTTTTAAGATTTAAGGTGTTTTTCTATTCATCTCAGGGAGATCTTTAATTTGAGACCACTTTCATAGGATTTGGAAACGGTCAATATTTTAGTGCCGAACATTCAACTGACTTCCTTGCTTTGACTAAATTTTCACCGTCTATATCTTTAGAAGAGAGGCTCCACTTTTCAAGATTCAAAGTATTTTTAGGTTCATCATGACGAGATCTTCGATTTGAGACCAATTTCACCAGGTTTGGAAACTGTCAAAATTTTAGCTACAAAGACTATACTGAATTCGTTTCTTTGAAAAAACTTTGACCATCCGTATCTTGAGAATAGAGGCTCCATTTTTCAAGATTTAATGTGTTTTTTGGTTCATCTCGATGAGATCTTCGATTTGAGACCACTTTCACTAGATTTGAAAATGGTCAAACTTTTAGCTACGAACACTGTACTGACTTCCTTGCTTTGACCAAACTTTGATAGTCCGTATCTTTAGAAGAGAGGCTCCATTTTTTGAGATTCAAGGTGTATTTAGGTTCATCTCGATGAGATCTTTGATATGGGACCACTTTCACTAGATTTGGAAACTATCAAAATTTTAGCTACGAACACTGTATTGACTTCCTTTCTTTGACCAAACTTTGACCATCCATATTTTTATAAGAGAGGCTCCATTTTTCAAGATTCAAGGTATTTTTAGGTTCATCTCGACGAGATCTTCATTTTGAGACCACTTTCACCAAATTTGGAATAGGTCAAACTTTTAGCTATGAACACTGTACTGACTTCCTTTCTTTGACCAAGCTTTGACCGTTTGTATCTTGAGAAGAGAGGCTACATTTTTCAAGATTCAAGGTGTTTTTAGGCTCATCTCAATGAGATCTTTGATTTGAGGGCATCTTCACCATATTTGGAAATGGTCAAAGTTTTAGGTACAAACACTATATTTACTTCCTTTCTTTGACCAAAATTTGACCGTCTGTATCTTTAGAAGAAAGGCTCAATTTCTCAAGATTCAAGGTTCATCTCAACGAGATCATCGATATTGAGACAACTTTTACCAGATTTAGAAATGGCCAAATTTTTAGCTATGAACATTGTACTAACTTCCTTGCTTTGACCAGACTTTGACCATCTGTATCTTGAGAAGAGAGGCTCCATTTTTTTAGGTTCAAGGTGTTTTTAGGTTCATCTCGACGAGATCTTTGATTTCAAACCACTTTCACCAGATTTGGAAATGGTACAATTTTTATCTACGAATATTGTACTGACTTCCTTGCTTTGACCAAACTTTGACTGTCTGTATCTTAAGAAGAGAGGCTCCATTTTTTAAGATTCAAGGTGTTTTTAGGTTGATTTCGATGAGATCTTCGATTTCAGACCACTTTCACCAGATTTGGAAATGGTCAAACTTTTAGCTACGAGCACTGTACTGACTTCCTTGCTTTCACAAAAATTTGACCATCTGTATCTTGAGAAGAGAGGCTCCATTTTTCAAGATTCAAGGTGTTTTTGGTTCATCTCGACTATATCTTCGATTTGAAATCACATTCACCAGAATTTGAAATGGTCAATCTTTTAGCTACAAACACTGTACTGACTTCCTTGCTTTGACCAAAGTTTGACCATTCATCTCTTGAGAAGAGAGGCTCCATTTTTCAAGATTCAAGATGTTTTTAGGTTTATCTCAATGAGATCTTGGATTTGAGACCACTTTCACCAAATTTGGAAACTGTCAAAATTTTAGCTACAAAGACTATACTGAATTCCTTGGTTTGAAAAAACTTTGACCGTCTGTATCTTGATAAGAGGTTCCATTTTTGAAGATTCAAGATATTTTTTAGCTCATCTCGATGAGATCTTTGATTTGAGACCACTTTCACAAGATTTGAAAATGGTCAAACTTTTAGCTACGAACACTGTACTTACTTCCTTGTTTTGACCAAACTTTGACCACTAGTATCTTGAGAAGAGAGGCTCAATTTTTCAACATTCAAGGTGCTTTTTAGTTCATCTCGTTGAGATCTTCAATTTGAGACCACACCAGGTTTGGAAATGGTCAAACTTTTAGCTATGAAAACTATACTGACTTCCTTTCGTTTACCAAACTTTGACCGTCTGTATCTTGAGAAGGGAGGCTCAATTTTTTAAGATTCAAGGTGTTTTTAGGTTCATGTCAACGAGATCTTTGATATGAGACCACTTTCACCAAATTTTGAAACGGTCAAACTTTTAGCTACGAACAATATATTGACTTCCTTGCTTTGACCAAACTTTGACCATCTGTATTTTGAGAAGAGAGGCTCCATTTTTCAAGATTCAAAGTATTTCTAGGTTCATCTCGATGAGATCTTCATTTTGAGACCACTTTCACCAAATTTGGAATAGTTCAAACTTTTAGCTACGAACACTACTAACTTCCTTGCTTTGACAAAACTTTGACCGTTCATATCTTGAGAAGAGAGACTACATTTTTAAAGATTCAAGGTTTTTTTAGGTTCATCTCGACGAGATCTTCGGTTTGAGACCACCTTCACCAAATCTGGAAACACTCAAACTTTTAGGTACGAACATTGTATTTACTTCTTTGCTTTGACCAAATTTTGACCTTCTGTATCTTTAGAAGGTAGACTCATTTTTTAAGATTCAAGAAGTTTTTTGGTTCATCTCAACGAGATCTTCGATTTGAGACCACTTTCACCAGATTTAGAATGCATCAAACTTTTAACTATGAACATTGTATTGACTTCCTTGCTTTGATGAAACTTTAACAATGCGTATCTTGAGAAGAGAGGCTCTATTTTTAAAGATTCAAGATGTTTTTAGGTTCATCTCGATGTTTTTAAGTTCGTATCTTAAGAAGAGGCTCCATTTTTTAGGATTCAAGGTGTTTTTTGGTTCATCTCGATGAGATTTTCGATTTGAAAACACTTTCACCAGATTTGAAAATGGTCAAACTTTTAGTTACGAATATTGTACTGACTTCCTTGCTTTGACCAAACTTTGACAATCCTAATCTTTAGAAGAGAGGCTCTATTTTTGAGATTCAAGGTGTATTTAGGTTCATCTCAATGAGATCTTTGATATGGGACCAATTTCACTAGATTTAGAAATGGTCAAAATTTTAGCTATGAACACTGTATTGACTTCTTTGCTTTTACCAAACTTTGACCATCCGTATTTTGAGATGAGAGGCTCCATTTTTCAAGATTCAAGGTTTTTTTAGGTTCATCTCGATAAGGTCTAGCTACAAACACTGTACTGACTTCCTTTTTTTGACCAAACTTTGACCATTTTTATCTTGAGAAGAGAGGCTACATTTTTCAAGATTCAAGGTGTTTTTAGGCTCATCTGGATGAGATCTTCGATTTGATGCCACCTTCACCATCTCTGGAAACGGTCAAACTTTTAGGTACAAACACTATATTTACTTCCTTGCTTTAACCAAACTTTGATTGTCCCTATCTTTAGAAGATAGGCTTAATTTTTCAAGATTCAATGTGTTTTTGGGTTCATCTTGATGAGATCTTCGATTTGAAACCACTTTCACTAGATTTGGCATTTTAACTCTTAATCCTTGCACTTTCTCTTTCCTGATGATGGATCACAGAGTGTGATCCGAAATGTTGATGCTAAAAATACTTACACAATTGAATCCAGAAAACTTACTTTGCAAGGATCAAACTTTTAGCTACGAACACTGTATTGACTTCCTTGCTTTGACCAAACTTTGACAAAGCGTATCTTGAGAAGAGAGGCTCTATTTTTAAAGATTCAAGGTGTTTTTAAGTTCATCTTGAGGATATCTTCGATTTGACACCACTTTCACCAGATTTGGAAATGGTCAAACTTTTAGCTATGAACACTGTACTGACTTCTTTGCTTTGACCAATCTTTGACCATCCGTATCTTGAGAAGAGAGGCTCCATTTTTTAAGATTCGAGGTGTTTTTAGGTTCATCTCGATGAGATCTTAGTTTTGAGACTACTTTCACCAGATTTGGAAATGGTCAAACTTTTAGCTATGAACAATGTACTGACTTCTTTGCTTTGACCAAACTTTGATCATCCATATCTTGAGAAGAGAGGCTCCATTTTTCAAGATTTAAGGTATTTTTATGTTCTTCTTGACGAGATCTTCAATTTGAGACCACTTTCACTAGATTTGGAATACGTCAATCTTTTAGTTATGAACACTATACTAGCTTCCTTACTTTGACCAAACTTTGACCATCCATATCTTGAGAAGAGAGTCTTTATTTTTCAAGATTCAAGGTTTTTTTAGGTTCATCTCAACGAGATCTCCGATATTGAGACAACTTTGACCAATTTTAGAAATGGCCAAATTTTTAGCTATGAACATTATACTAACTTCCTTGCTTTGACCAAACTTTGACCATTTGTATCTTGAGAAGAGAGGCTCCATTTTTTTAGGTTCAAGGTGTTTTTAGGTTCATCTCGTCGAGATCTTTGATTTCAGACTAGTTTCACTAGATTTGGAAATGGTACAATTTTTAGCCATGAACACTATACTGACTTCCTTGCTTTGACCAAACTTTGACCATCTATATCTTAAGAAGAGAGGGTCCATTTTTCAAGATTCAAGGTGGTTTTAGGTTTATTTCGATGAGATCTTTGATTTTAGACCACTTTCACCAGATTTGGAAATGGTTAAACTTTTAGCTATGAACACTATACTGACTTCCTTGCTTTCACATAACTTTGACCGTCTGTATCTTGAGAGGAGAGGCTCTATTTTTCAAGATTCAAGGTGTTTTTTGGTTCATCTCGACTAGATCTTTGATTTGAGACCACTTTCACCAGATTTGGAAATGGTCAAACTTTTATCTACGAACACTATACTGACTTCCTTGCTTTGACCAAAGTTTGACCATTCCTCTCTTGAGAAGAGAGGCTCCATTTTTCAAGATTAAAGGTGTTTTTAGGTTCATCTCGACGAGATCTTGGATTTGAGACCACTTTTACCAGATTTTGAAATGGTCAATTTTTTGGCTACGAACACTATAATGACTTCATTTCTTTGACCAAACTTTGACCGTCCGTCACTTGAGAAGAGAGGCTCCATTTTTCAAGATTCAAGGTATTTTTGGGTTCATCTCAACGAGATCTTCAATTTGAGACCACTTTCACTAGATTTGGAATAGGTCAAACTTTTAGTTACGAAATCTATACTGAATTAATTTCTTTGACCAAACTTTGACTGTCCATATCTTGAGAAGAGTGTCTCTATTTTTCACGATTCAAGGTGTTTTGATGTTCATCTTGATGAGATCTTTCATTTGAGACCACTTTCACTAGAGTTGGAAATAGTCAAATTTTAAGCTATGAACACTGTATTGACTTCCTTGCTTTGACTAAAATTTGACCGTTTGTATCTTGAGAAGAGAGGCTCCATTTTTTAAGATTTAAGTTGTTTTTAGGTTCATCTCGACGAGATCTTTTATTTGAGATCACTTTCACTAGATTTAGAAATAGTCAAACTTTTACCTATGAATACTGTATTGACTTCCTTGCTTTGACCAAATTGTGATCATCTGTATCTTCAGAATAGAGGTTCTATTTTTCAAGATTCAAGGTGTTTTTTTTTCATCTCGATGAGATCTTCAATTTGAGACCACTTTCACCAAATTTGGAAACGGTCAAACTTTTAGCTACAAACATTGTACTGACTTCCTTACTTTGACTAAACTTTGACCATCTATACCTTGGGAAGAGAGGCTCTATTTTTGTAGATTCAAGTTATTTTTAGGTTCATCTCGATGAGATCTTTGATTTGAGACCACTTTCACCAGATTTTGAAACAGTCAAACTTTTAGCTACGAACACTGTAGTGACTTCCTTTCTTTGACCAAACTTTGATCGTCTATATCTTGAGAAGAGAGGCTATGTTTTTCAAGATTCAAAGTGTTTTTTGGTTCATCTAGACGAGATCTTCGATTTGAGACCACTTTCACTAGATTTAGAAATTGTCAAACTTTTAGCTACAAACACTGTACTGACTTCCTTGCTTTGACCAAACTTTGACCATCTGTATCTTGAGAAGAGATGCTCCCTTTTCTAAGATTCAAGGTGTTTTTTGGTTCATCTCGACTAGATCTTCGACTTGAGACTACTTTCACCATATTTTGAAATAATCAAACTTTTAGCTAGGAACACTTTACTAACTACCTTGCTTTGACCAAATTTGATCATGCTCCATTATTCAAGATTCAAGGTGTTTTTATGTTCTTCTCAATGAGATATTTGATTTGAGACCACTTTCACTAGACTAGGAAAGAGTCCAATTTTTAGCTATGAACAATGTACTAACTTCCTTGCTTTGACAAAACTTTGACCATTCGTGTCTTGAGAAGAGAGGCTCCATTTTTTAAGATTCAAGGTATTTTTAGGTTCATCTCAACGAGATCGTCACTTTGAGACCACTTTCACCAGATTTGGAATAGGTCAAACTTTTAGGTATGAACATTATACTGACTTCCTTGCTTTGACCAAACTTTGACCATCTCTATCTTGAGAAGAGACTCTTTATTTTTCAAAATTAAAGATTTTTTAAAGTTCATCTCGATGAGATCTTAGATTTGAGACAACTTTCACCAGATTTTGAAATGGTCAAATTTTTAGCTACGAACCCTGTACTGACTTCCTTTCTTTGACAAAAGTTTCATAGTCTGTATCTTGAGAAGAGAGGCTCTATTTTTCAAGATTCAAGGTGCTTTTAGGTTCATCTTCACGAAGATATTCTATTTGAGACCACTTTCACCAGATTTGAAAATGGTAAAATTTTTAGCTGTGAATACTGTACTTACTTCTTTTCTTTGACCAAACTTTGACGGTTTGTATCTTGAGAAGAAAGGCTCCATTTTTCAAGATTCAAGGTTATTTTAGGTTCATCTCGACAAGATCTTTGATTTAAGACCATTTTCACCAGATTTGGAAACAGTCAAAATTTTAGCTATGAACATTGTAATGACTTCCTTTATTTAGAAAAAGTTTCACTGTCTGCATCTTGAGAAGAGAGGCTTTGTTTTTCAAGATTCAAGTTTTTTTTAGGTTCATCTCAATAAGATCTTCGATTTCAGACCACTTTCAACAGATTTGGAAATGATCAAACTTTTAGCTATGAACACTTTACTAACTTCCTTGCTTTGACCAAAATTTGACCATCCGTATCTTGAGAAGAGAGGCTCCATTTTCCAAGATTCAAGGTGTATTTAGGTTCATCTGGACAAGATCTTCAATTTCAGACCAGTTTCACTAGATTTTGAAATGGTCAAACTATTAGCTACGAACACTATATGCACTTCCTTGCTTTGACCAAAGTTTGATTGTCTGTATCTTGAGAAGAGAGGCTCTATTTTTCAAGATTCAAGGTGTTTTTTGGTTTATCTCAACGAGATCTTTGATTTGAGACCACTTTCACTAGATTTGGAAATCGTCAAACTTTTAGCTACGAACCCTCTACTGACTTCCTTCCTTTGACCAAACTTTGACCATCTGTATCTTGAGAAGAGAGGCTCCATTTTTCAAATTTGAAAGTGTTTTTTGGTTCATCTCGACTAGAACTTTGATTTGAGACCACTTTCACCAAATTTAGAAATGGTCAAACATTTAGCTATGAACACTGTACTGCCTTCCTTGCTTTGACCAAACTTTGACCATCTATACCTTGAGAAGAGAGGATCCATTTTTCATGATTCTAGGTGTTTTTAGGTTAATCTTGAAGAGATCTTCGATTTGAGACCACTGTCACCAGATTTGAAAACTTTCAAACTTTTAGCTATGAATACTCTATTGACTTCCTTACTTTTACCAGACTTTTACTATCTGTATCTTGAGAAGAGAGGCTCTATTTTTCAAGATTCAAGGTGTTTTTTTGGTTCATCTCAACAAGATCTTCGATTTGAGACCACTTTCACCAGATTTGGAAATGGTCAAATTTTTTTCTACGAACACTATACCTCCTTCCTTTCTTTGACCAAACTTTGACCGTCTCTATCTTGAGAATAGAAGCTCTATTTTTCAAGATTCAAGGTGTTTTTATGTTCATCTTGACAAGATCTCTAATTTGAGACCACTTTCACCAGATTTGGAAATGGTCATTTTTTAGCTACGAATAGTGTACTGACTTCCTTACTTTGACCAAACTTTGACCATCCTTATCTTGAGAAGATAGCCTCCATTTTTCAAGATTCAAGGTGTTTTTAGGTTCATTTCAACCAGATCTTTGATTTGAGACCACTTTTCCTAGATTTGGAAATGGTCAAACTTTTAGCTTGGAACACTCTACTGACTTTCTTGCTTTGACCAAACTTTGACCATCCGTATCTTGAGAAGAGAGGCAATGTTTTTCAAGATTCAAAGTGTTTTTAAGTTTATCTCGATGAGATCTTTGATTTAAGACCATTTTCACTAGATTTGGAAATGATCATACTTTTAGCTACGAACACTGTACTGACATCCTTGTTTTGACAAAACTTTGGTCATCCGCATCTTTAGAAGAGAGGCTCCATTTTTCAAGATTCAAGGTGTTTTTTGGTTCATCTCGACGAGATCTTCGATTTTAGACCACTTTCACCGGATTTGGAAGTAGTCAAATTTTTAGCTACGAACACTGTATTGACTTCCTTGCTTTGACCAAACTTTGACAATCTGTATCTTGAGAAGAGATGCTCCATTTTTCAAGATTCAATATGTTTTTTGGTTCATCTCGACGAGATCTTCAATTTAAGACCACTTTCACCAGATTTGGAAATGGTCAAACTTTTAGCTATGAACATTGTACTGATTTCCTTGCTTTGACCAAACTTTGACAATCCGTATCTTGAGAATAGATGATCTATTTTTCAAGATTCAAGGTGTGTTTTCATTCATCTTGATGAGATCTTCCATTTGAGACCACATTCACTAGATTTGGAAATGGTCCAATTTTTAGCTACGAACACTGTACAGAATTCCTTGCTTTAACCAAATTTTAATCTTCCTTATCTTGAGAAGAGAGTCTCCATTTTTCAAGATTCACGGTGTTTTTAGGTTCATCTTGATGAGATCTTCGATTTGAGAACACTTTCACTATATTTGGAAATTGTCAAACTTTTAGATACGAACACTAGATTGACTTCCTTGCTTTGACTAAACTTTGACCATCTGTATCTTGAGAAGAGAGGCTCCATTTTTCAAAATTCAAGTTGTTTTTTGGTTCATCTCGGTGAGATTGTCGATTTGAAACCACTTTCACAAGATTTGGAAATGGTCAAATTTTTAGCTATGAACACTTTATTGACTTCGGTGCTTTGACAAGACATTGACCGACCATATCTTGAGAAGAGAGGCTCCATTTTTCAAGATTCAAGGTGTTTTTAGGTTTATCTCGACGAGATCTTCGATTTGAGACCACTTTCACCAAATTTGGAAATGGTCAAATTTTTAGCTACGAACACTATAGCGACTTCCTTGGTATGACCAGACTTTGATCGTCCGTATCTTGAGAAGAGAGGCTCCATTTTTTAAGATTCAATATTTTTTTTCATTCATCTCGACAAGATCTTCAAATTGATACCCTTTTCACCAGATTTGGAAATGGTCAAATTTTTAGCTACGAACACTATAATGACTTCCTTGCTTTGACCATCTGTATCTTGAGAAGAGAGGCTCCATTTTGAAGATTCAAGGTGTTTATAGGTTCATCTCGATGAGATCTTTGATTTGAAACTACTTTCACTAGATTTAGAAATGTTTCTCTTTTTAGCTAGAAATACTGTACTAACTTCCTAGCATTGACCAAACTTTGACCATCCATATCTTGAAAATAGAAGCTTCATTTTTCAATATTCAAGGTGTTTTTTGGTTCATCTCGAAGAGATCTTCAATTTGAGACCACTTTCAGGAGATTTTGAAATAGACAAACTTTTAGCTACGAACACTGTACTAACTTCCTTTCTTTGTCCAAACATTAACTGTCTGTATCTTGAGAAGAGAGGCTACATTTTTCAAGATTCAAGGTGGTTTTTGTTTTATCTCGACGAGATATTCAATTTAAGACCACTTTCACCAGATTTGGAAATGGTCAAATTTTTAGCTATGAACACTATATTGACTTCCTTGCTTTGACCAAACTTTGACCAACTGTATCTTGAGAAGAGAGGCTCCATTTTTCAAGATTCAAGTTGTTTTTAGGTTCATCTCAATGAGATCTTCAATTTGAGAACACTTTCACTAGATTTGTAAATGATCAATTTTTTAGCTACGAACACTGTACTGACTTCTTTGCTTTCACCAAACTTTGACTGTCTATATCTTGAGAAGAGAGGCTCCATTTTTCAAGATTCAAGGTGTCTTTAGGTTCATTTTGAGGAGATCTTCAATTTGAGACCACGTACTTTCACCAGATTTGGAAGCGATTAAATTTTTAGCTACGAACACTGTATTGACTTCCTTGCTTTGACCAAACTTTGACCATCTGTATCTTGAGAAGAGAGGCTCCATTTTTTGAGATTTAAGTTGTTTTTAGGTTCATCTCGAAGAGATCTTTTATTTGAGACCACTTTTAGATATTTGGAAATGGTCAAACTTTTAGGTACGGACACTGTACTGAATTCCTTTCTTTGACCAAACTTTGGTCATCCGTATCTTGAGAAGAGAGGCTGTATTTTTTAAGATTCAAGCTATTTTTAGGTTCATCTTGACATGATCTTCAATTTGAGACCACTTTCACCAGATTTGGAGATAGTCAAACTTTTAGCTACGAACACTTTACTTACTTCCTTTCTTTAACCAAACTTTGACCATTCATATCTTGAGAATAGAGGCTCCATTTTTCAAGATTCAAGGTGTTTTTTAGTTTATCTTGATGAGATCTTCGATTTGAGACCAATTTCACTAGATTTGGAAATGGTCAAATTTTTAGCTACGAACACTATACAGACTTCCTTGCTTTAACCAAACTTTGACCTCCCATGTCTTGAGAAGAGAGGCTCCATCTTTCAAGATTCATGATATTTTTAGGTTCATCTCAACTAGATCTTTGATTTGAGACCACTTTCACCAAATTTGGAAATAGTCAAAATTTTAGCTATGAACACTATACTGACTTCCTTGCTTTGACCAAACTTTGACCATTCCTATCTTGAGAAGAGAGGCTCCATATTTCAAGATCAAGGTGTTTTTTTGTTCATCTTGACGAGATAATCAATTTGAGACCAATTCACCAGATTTAGAAATGGTCAAACTTTGAGCTACAAACAGTATACCGACTTCCTTTCTTTGACCAAACTTTAACCATCCGTATCTTGAGAAGAGAGGCTCCATTTTTTAAGATTCAAGGTGTTTTTATGTTCATCTCGACGAGATCTTCAATTTCAGACCACTTTCACCAAATTTGGAAATGTTTATATTTTTAGCTATGAACACTATACTAACATTGTTGCTTTAACTAAACTTTGACCATCTGTATCTTGAGAAGAGAAGCTCCATTTTTCAAGGTTCAAGGTGTTTTAAAGCTCATCTCGATGAGATCATTGGTTTGAGACCACTTTGACCAGATTTGGAAACATTTAAATTTTTAGCTACGAACACTGTATTGACTTCCTTGGTTTGACCAAACTTTGACAGTCCGTATCTTGAGAAGAGAGGCTCCATTTTTTAAGATTCAATGTAGTTTTTGGTTCATCTTGATGAAATCTTTGATTTGAGACCACTTTCATCAGATTTGGAAATGGTCAAATTTTTAGCTACGAACACTATCTGACTTCCTTGTTTTGACCAAACATTGACCGTTTGTATCTTGAGAAGAGAGGCTCCATTTTTCATGATTCAAGGTGTTTTTAGGTTTAGCTCGATGAGATCTTTGATTTGAGACCACTTTCACCAGATTTAGAAATGGTCAAACTTTTATCTACAAACACTATATTGACTTCCTTTCTTTGACCAAACTTTGACCATCCGTATCTTGAGAAGAGAGGCTCCATTTTTCAAGATTCAAGGTTTTTTTGGTTCACCTCGATGAGATATTTGATTTGAGACCACTTTCATGAGATTTTTAAATGGTCAAATTTTTAGCTATGAACACTGTACTAACTTCCTTACTTTAACCAAACTTTAACCATCTGTATCTTGAGAAGAGAGGCTCTATTTTTCAAGGTCAAGGTGTTTTTAGGTTCATCTCAACGAGATCTTCTATTTGAGATCACTTTCACCAGATTTGGAAATGGTCAAACTTTTAGCTACGAACACTGTACTAACTTCCTTGCTTTGACCAAACTTTGACCAGCTATATCTTGAGAAGAGTGGCTCCATTTTTCAAGATTCAAAGTGTTTTTAAGTTCATCTCGACAAGATCTTTGATTTGAGACCACTTTTACTAGATTTGGAAATGGTCAAATTTTTAGCTACGAGCACTGTATAGACTTCATTACTTTGACCAAACTTTGACCATCTGTAACTTGAGAAGAGAGGCTCCGTTTATAAAGATTTAAGGTGTTTTTAATTTCATCTTGATGAGATCTTTGATTTGAGACCACTTTCACTAGATTTGGAAATGGTCAAATTTTTAGCTATGAACACTGTACTTACTTCCTTGCTTTGACCAAACTTTAACCATCTGTATCTTGAGAAGAGAGGCTCCATTTCTCAAGATTCAAGGTGTTTTTAGGTTCAGCTAGATGAGATCTTTGATTTGTGGCCACTTTCTCCAAATTTGGAAAAGGTCAAATTTTTAGCTACGAACACTGTACTAACTTCCTTGCTTTGACCAAACTTTGACCATCTGTACACTACTACATTTGGGGCCAAATTTTGACATAAGTTTTTGATAGGTAACTTTTTATTATGAATTTGGTGTTTTTTTTGTAATAGGCCCCGATGATGTCAATATTATGATGGTGTTTAATTGACCATTGAAATTCTGATAGATTTGGGGTATAGATAAAAAAAAAGTTAAACAACCTCATCATTATTATTTCAATTGGATAGAGAAGGAGAGGGAGAAAAGGAGCAAAAGCTGAGCACGGGAGAAGGTATGTGATTTCTTCATCTTTCGATCCTCTGGCATCATATTCAAATGCATTTCATTTTATTTGATCAGGAATGCTCTCTAGAATGACCGCATTCTACTAGTGTTGTGCCCTAGCTAGTGCTTTATCTCTATTATTTGATGTTATTGGTGCTTGTGCTCAAGGATATCGATTCACTCTATTCAAATGTTTGGATTCAGGTTTGTTGATATTATTGGCATATATGTTTAATGACGCCATTATATATTGTTGTCACTAAAATGACCACATTCTATTGGTGTTGTGCCCTAGCCCATACTTTAACTCCATTATTTGATGTTATTGGTGGTTGTGCTCAAGGATATCCATTTTCTCTGAAATGTTGATTGTGGTTATCAAATGGACAACCTATGAACTTCTAGCTAGGCACCATTTGTATTGATAGCTTAGGGCATCAAATGTATTGTATCATTGATAGTTGAGACTTTGTTAAAAGGAAATAGGAAAAAGAATGATTTTTATTTAGTTTCTCTATTTTGATCCCTAAGTGGCTTACAACCCTAGAGAAGTATATGTAGATTTACGGATGTAGTTGCAGGATACATAGCAGTCGATAATTCACAAGAAATCCATGCATCCAATTTGAATAGAAATTAATACAAAAAAATAGGGTCCTCCAATGGTCCAATCATCTGGACCTTGACTGTCCCCTCAACCAATGACCCTTCAAAACCAGGTTATCATGCAAATAGTGAGTGATCCTTCATTCTCCTAGTGAGCTTCTAGCTAGGTGCCATTTGTATATTTGATAGCTTAGGACATCTAATGTATATTGTATCATTGATAGTTGAGAATTTGTTAAAAGGAAATTGGACAAAGAATGATTTTGATTTAGTCTCTATTTTTTTTATCCCTAAGTGGCTTACAACCCTAGAGAAGTATATGCAGATTTACGGATGCAGTTGTAGGATACATAGCAGTCGATAATTCACAAGAAATCCATGCATCCAATTTGAATAGAAATTAATACAAAGAAATAGGGTCCTCCAATGGTGCACTCATCTAGACCTTGACTGTCCCCTCAACCAGTGATCCTTCAAAACTGGGTTATCATGCAATCAATGAGTGATCCTTCATTCTCTTGGTATGCCCTGTATCCAAACATATTGTAAATACACAATACAATGATAAAAAGTCATTCACAATCCTCCTTCCCTCAAGGAACACTATCAACCATCCCTTCCACATAGCATTTCACTATTTTATGAGTGGATTGTGTAGGAACAGTTAACATTAAACAAGGAGCAAACTCCTCAACACATCTTGGAAACCATTGAATTCAATAATAAATGAAACCTAACACCAACACTATTCCTTCCATAGTTTTAGGATACATAGCAGTTGATAATTCACAAGAAATCCATGCATCAAATTTTTATAAGGATATCCTACTAATCAATAGGAATTTTCTTGAGATGACCAATGATTATGCATTTTGATGGCAGTGTGCTAGTTCAAAAGGATAATATAAATCTAAAATAATTTTTTTCTAAATTTCTTAAACTATAAATGTGGTTAAAGGGAAAATATTATGTGAAAAACCCACAAACCAAGCTAGCAAATGATTGTACATCAAATTATTCCTATATTCATTCAATTATTTCTATGCTTTAGCTACCTGACCTTTGAGCTTCATCTAGAGGAATGTGTAGCTTTAAGATAGAGTTACTTCTTGGGCCTTATAATAGGGTGGAATATGATGAAGATTTGTTTAGGCTCCATATTTGTTAGTCCCATTGTTAGGTTCTTATAGTTCATGGTTTGAATCTATTATGGTTGTGTAAGGGATTTGTAGATTCTTTTTCTAACATAATTATTGGACACCATGATTGGAACAATTGGTTGTTGGCTATTGTACACATGAATCATATCTGTCAATGGTTCTTTTTGTTCAAGAATTCATTGATCAATCTTTGAGATTTATTGTCCCAACTTTAAAAGAGTGATAAAAGATATAGTGAGTGCTATTTTTTCCAAGTGTTTTGTGGGTGCCATTATCTTCTAGGAGTAATTGCTGGAACCAAATTATGTTCTTTGCCTCTAGTAAATATTGTAGATACAACCATCTTCTTGGTGAAGGGTTTCTTCCATCCCCATGATGCACTATTTCATGGTTTGCATTCCCTTGTAGTATAGTGAACCTAATTTAATACAAGTGTGCACTATTTTGGGATCCATAATTTATGGCCCCTACATTGTGGTTGTTAGCCTAATTAAGACATGCCTACCTTTGCATATAATAAGAGGCCAACATGAAACAAGCATCCAAAGGTTAGGGGCTTGTTCCCTATCCATAATTTATTATTTAAGTGCTAAGTGATGGTGGGTATATCATGTAATTCATACCTAGTGTGTCTCTTTCTTTCTCTCCACATTTCACATTAGGAGTATATGTTATAAAATACTAATGAAATCAACTATTGGTCAAATCTAATCAAAATTGCAATATAAAGATTAAAATAGATCTTGAAGAAATATGGGAACCATTTTTGACAGATATTGTACAAATGAAGAGAATACTCCAAAGAGGAAATGCTTCAATGTGGAACAATTGAAGGACAATATTTTACTTTTATATGCACATCTGCAATGTTTTTGATATATTTCTGAGATAAAAAAACCATAGAAAGAATAGCATATAGAAGAAAGTAAAGAATAATGATCATACTTTGAGATATTGTGGAAACTTAAAGGAAAGAATTCTTGGTGGGGTTATCATGCAATCATGAGTGATCCTTCATTCCCCTCTTCTAGTGACCCTTCAAAACTGGGCTATCATGCAATTAGTGAGTGATCCTTCATTCTCCCAGTTTGATCTGCATCCAAACATATTAGAAATACACAATACAATGATAAAAAGTCTTTCAAAATCCCCCTTCCCTCAAGGAACACTATCAACCATCCCTTCCACATAGCATTTCACTATTGTATGAGTGGATTGTGCAGGAACAGTTAACATTAAACAAGGAGAAAACTCCTCAACACATCTTGGAAACCATTTAATTCAATAATAAATGAAACCTAACACCAACACTATTCCTTCCATTCACTTCTACCAAGAATAAAGCATTTAATCCATTCAACATTACATATAATCATTAGATAATTATATTTCCTGATTGTGTAGAGGAACAGTCATGATCAAAATGATCAAAACTACTTTCACCCTTGCATAAGCTATTCCAAAATTCAAGTAAAATGAGAAATATGCTATATCAAATCATTCATATTCATAGTAACCATTTGAAGGATCATTTTGTCAATGAACCTTCTGGCTGTACCCTTGTGGTAGAGAAAGGAAACTTTAAAATAGAGAAAGGAAACTTAGTAAAACCATTCTATGCCGATGTTTGTGAGGGAAACTTAGTCACGACATCAAGTATCATCTCATCATGGTCTATTCACCATATTTCAACACCCCATTCACTCTGATCAATTCAACTTACACTATTTTTCTTCTCTAGGACTCAAAGGCTTGAAATAGTATATGTGGTAAAAATTCATGAAATACTAAAGAAGACCTGCTATTTGCCAGACAAATCTTCATTGTCCCCCACAAAAAACTAAGTAATAACTAATCTACCCTTAATTTTTTTAACAATGCACCATATTAGATAAAGTAGGTTCTATCACACATGGCACGAACTCTCTTCAGACTCACAATACATTGCATACGTAGTACAAAACTCATGAGATTCTAAAGAAGGCCTCACTCTTAATGAGTTATAAACATGCCATTGTTTTAGTTTTGCTTGAGAGTTATGATAATTTTTGTAAACATGTCATTGGTTCAGTTTAGTGTATTCATTTTTGTCAGACAAATCTTCATTGTCTTCTGATTGTCTTCTTTATGTAGTAGCATGTATTAATTGGCTGACAAATAAAGAAGCATTTAGACAATCAAAAGATAATGAAGATAATTTTAAATGCATCTAACACAAATGTTTGTTACAAAACTGAACCAATGGCATGTTTACAACAAAGAAATAGAGTGATAATAATATGCTAAAAATTGTATTCTATTTAATACATGCCAAAGGACCAGTCCCAACAATTCTTAAATATACTTTATCTGATATGATGAATTCTTAAACAATTAAGGTTGGAGTAGACATAGTTATCACACAGTTTTTTTGTGTGGTACAAGGAAGATTTGGCTGATTAAGAGTGAATACTTCTTTAGAATCTCATATAAATTTGGCCGATTAAGATGACAAGAAAAAAACAATTTATTAGTTAAATTTTTCAATTTCATGTATTTTTTCTCTTATTTATTAGGTGCATGAGTTGAAGGTTGAATGTAAGAGTCTTATAATGTTGTCTTACCTTTGGATCTCAAGTTTTTGATACTCCTATGATCTTTCTCAACAAGTATTTTATTCTATTATTGTTTTTTGAATAACATATTGGGCAAATACAAAATTGTGTACTTCTACAAGACAGTGAACACAAAATTGAAGCATCAAACAAGACTTGATCAAGTTGTAGGTGGAATGTGCACTCAAATAGTAAGTAATGTAGAATTAAAAAAAAAGTAATCTGTTATGTCTACATTTTTTTATTTTCTGAGATTACATCCATGTTCTATATTCACAGAATGGTTCAAAATTGAAATTTACAATTTGATAAAAGTACTGACGGGTGTTGTTCCTTGCACCCTCAATCAACAACTTTCCTCCATTTTATTTTGATTTAAAAACTACTATATTATTTGAATATCTTTCTTTCTTTCCATAATAGGAAAGAGTTTGAGGTGGAAGACTACAATAATAGAAGTGTTTCAATTTGGTATACTATACTACAACATTATTTCATAACTAAGTTTTCAATTTCTATATATAATCTAAGTGAAGAAGGATCATGTCAGACAATCCATGACACATTTGGTATTGGTGCAATTGATGATGATCAAGATGATGTTGATTTCATCCATGATATACCTCTACTTGAGAAGGCAGCCACGCCCCTTTACAAAGGCTCCCAAACAACTCTTCTCTCTGATGTATTGTTGTTGTTGAGCTTGAAGGTTATGAATGGTTTATCCAACACAGCAATGTTACGTATGCTAAGGTATGTCATGTATGTCATTATAGTAATTAAATGGTGAAACATGTACCATAAATATTGTTAATATTAACAACATATATTTTTTTGTATAGATTGATAGGTGAGTTCTTGTTACCACCATCGAATATTCTCTCTCGCTCATACTGATAATTATGTGCCACTATGAAAGATATTAGAATAAAGTATCAAGCAATAGATGCTTGTCCCAATGATCATATTATTTATCATAAAGAACATGAATTTGCAACAGAATGCCCTGAATGTCATATGAGTAGATATCGAATAGATCAAATAGCAAAAAAGGTGCCTCACAAGGTTCTTCATTACATCCCCATTATACCACATTTGCAAAGATTATTCAGGTGTAGTAGCTTGGCACAATTTATGGATTACCATGCACACAATAGGAATCAAGATGACATTATTTGAATGCCTGCAGATGGTTCTATATTTAAGGACATAGAGGAAAAGTGGCTGCACTTTATCAAAGAATCTCAAAATCTCAAAGTTTAAGTGGTAGTGGACGGTGTCAATCTATTTGGAGAGCTAAGATCTGTTTACAGTGTTTGGCCTCTTTTTGTCATCAATAATAACATTCCTCCATGGATGTCAATAAGGAGGGAGCACATTATGTTGGCAATGATTGTTCTACCTATTTGACCATTTAATAATTATTTGCATGTAATTATAAATCTTATAGTAAAATGGTCACAATAATTATGTAATGTTGTTGTTCATTCAACTAGGTAAATACCAAGTTAAAGATATGAATGTTTATATTGAGCCTTTTATTGATGAGTTGGTAGAGTTATGGAAAGGTGTCACTATGTATGACATCTCTAGACCAATAGGAGACAAACAATTTCAATTCCATGCAATGCTTGTATGGACAATACGTGATGCCCCAGGGCTAACACATTTTTATGGTATGTTATGGTAAATTCAAGTTGCACATGATAATTCTAAAAATAAAAATTAACATATTTAATCCAATTGTATCATTACCTTGTAGGTCTTCAAACAAAGAGAAAATTTGTATGTCTAGTTTGTGGTCCAAAGATGAAATCTCATCATTCAAAAAGTTTAGGAAAGCAGGTGTTTGATGAGTATAGACACTTTCTCCACAAAAGTCATAACTATCAAATTATCAAAAAATATATTTTTAATGGGAAAGAAGAGACTACATCTAAGCCATGGAGAATGACACCTCACCTATGGAAATTGGAATATAATAAAATTAATCGTCAAGGTACTACCATTCTACCTAATGGTTTATGTTTGGAATTTATATATTTTTTATTGTGTTTTGTTTGCTGATTATGTGATTGATGATCATGAATGTTGTCAAGGCAACACTACTGAGCACCTTCCAAAGGGACTAAAGAGTTATCCTAGACAATTTAGTAGGTTGCCCTACTACGAGCAACTGCAAAATATGTATTTGTTTGATACTATGCATATTGGAAAGAATGTAACAGAGACATTGTGGAAGATATTGGATGGAAGGTGTGACAAAGAAAAAATTATCAAAATTTGTAGCGACATTCATGAATCCAATCATGCAATGAAAAATTTTATTGAATCAAAGAAGTCATACAAAGTGATGCCATAAAAGAAGTCATACGAAAAATTTGATTTCCCATAGGATTTTCTGCAAACATAAGACGTACCGTATCAAAGAAAAGTAAATTTGGGCTAGGGTTGAAAACACATGATTGCCATACCTTCATCAAGGTAAGTCATGTTCTTTTGTATTTACAATATATTTGTAAATTGTATGTACTTCTCATTGTATTAAATGAGAAAAGAATGACATGATTATTTTTATAATTGTTGCAGTACATGCTACCCCTATCTCTCCTAGAGAACTTTGACAATAACATCAAACAAGTGATATATGATCTTGGAAAATACAAGAGGTAAGAAATGATATTTGTTCAATTTATTGTATATATATATATATATTGTAAAGTCTTGTGTTTATATTTTTTTTTTTCTTGATGTCTTGTAGGTGGTTGTCATCTAAATAAATCCATAGAGCAAATATAAAATACTAGAAGAGAAGAATTCCTCATCTAATGTATGAAATACAAAAGTGTCTACCTTCAACCTTTTTCAACGCACAAGAACATTACCTTATACACCAAGTTGAGGAGATTGAAATGTGGGGAACTGTATACACTCGGTCAATGTGGATGGTTGAGAGGCACCTGAAATTTTTGAAGGCTTTGGTTTGGCAAAGAGCACATCCTAAGGGTTCTATGATGGAGGGATATATGGAATATCAGACTATGGTGTACGTTACTAAATATATTCCTAAGCTTGCAGCAAAGATCCATATAGATCGCATTTGGGATCTCAACACCATTAGAAAATTCGAAGTGGAGTACTTGGTGGGGAAAGGTAGAATGAGAAAAGTGAGAGGTAATAAATTATAAGATGTTATTGTAGCTATTAATTAATTCTTAATCTTCAAAATTAATCGGTTGTAAGTAGTCTATTTATTTTTTGTACAGTTGCTCGAGAGTGGGATCCAATACATTTGTATATTGCAAACAATCAAGATTGGATGACGAAATGGATTGAACGATGTCATCATTCAAGTTGCATATTGTGAGAAAGGCTATTTGTATCTATTTTGAAAGGCTCAAATCAATCAAACATTAAGTTCTAATCTAACATGAAATCAATCCAAAATAAGAACATCTAAGCTAAGCCACCTCAGATTGAGCTAAAATAGATGCACCCAAGCACTGTTTGATTTGCTCTTCCTTAGGGGATGTGGGTGTGCTCTCTAAGCACTTGAAGCATATTCTAATGCATGCTAAGATGGATTGAGATTCATGAACACCCCAAAAATGACACAATATTGGGTAGAACACCCAAAATTGCCCCTAAGGCTTCAAGAACTCAAGATTTATGCAACTAGTATGATTAAGTAGATTTTAGAACCCAAAATAGATGTGAGAATGATGCATAAACAAGAATTAAACTAAGTTAATTCATTAGTTCTATGCTAAGATGTGAGCTAAAAATGCTTGAAAATGATTAAAACTAACAATTAGTATGAAAGCTAAATGATTTAAAGCTATTCTAGCATTATAACATTGCTTGAAATAAAAGGTGAATGGGTCATTTGCTCTTAAAAATGAGGAGTATTTATAAGATTTTGGGAAGGAGGAATGAGTGGCTAGGATCAAAATCTTTAAGAGAGGCCAAGATTCATTCAAAGGGGAGTACATGGATTGTGCTAGTTCAGGGCCACCTCCTTGTGACAAGTGTCACAAGGGCATTAGGTTGAAAGATGGGAGGGATGTGCACAATTTGGAAAATGTGCCTAAGGTTAAAGGGTGTAAGAAAGGGGTGAGGGGCTTCTTAAATGCATCATAAATGTATGTAAGAGGGATAAGGAGGCTTTAAATGCATTTAATGCATGTAAGAGAAGTTTCTAGAAGTTTGTTGACTTTGGGTTAAGCTTAGGAGTTGGCTAACCTTGTTTAGGGAATGTGACAAGGTTAGAGGGGGATTAGGATTAGGGGGACAAGGATAAAGACTTTCTAGAAGAGTCTAGAACTTCTTTAGGATAAATATGGATTTTAGGAAATAAATAAAGATTTATTTATTTCCATGGTTTAGGTTTGAGAATATTTATTAAAAATAAATTTAATAAATATGAGGATTAAATATTTAATCTTAATTAAATATTTTGAGTTGGGATTAGAGTTAGGAAATGAGGGGATTAGTCTTTAATCAAAATTAAAGAAGGATTAGAAGATTCTAGAAGAGGTTAGTGGTCTTAAGGAAATTGGCCAAGTTTTGGGCAAAAAATAAATTATTTATTTATTTTGAGATTTTTGGTCAATTTATTAATTAAATAATTAATAAATAAAGAGATAATGTTTAAATAAGATTTAAACATTTTTGGGAGGGATTCCTTAATTAAATATTTTTAATTAAGGTAAAGGGATTTAATGACATAAAAATAAATAAATAATTAATTAATTAACAAATGATGATGTCATCAAAGATTTTTCAAAAAATAAAAATACTTTATTTTCTAAAGGATTTTAGGTGTCTACATTTTGCCCCTCTTTGATGTGATGTCACAAGTGGCATGACGCCAAAGACAAGAAAATAAGATGCCCAAGGCTAGAATTTAGAGGAATAAGGGGTTGTGCCCCCTTGAGAAAATAACACAAGGAGTAAACGTTGTGGAATTTTCTCAAAAGGAAACAAAGAAGGAAGGACTGAGGAAGCAGGGAGATAAATAACCAAGCTTCCAAGAGCAAAGATGGGTGAATGCAAGATGAGATGGAATGCAAAATGTAGGATGCAACTACATGAGAGATGCAAGATGCAAGATTAATCTATATGATGCAAGATGCAAGGGATTTGGGAAAGCTCCAAGTACAAATGTGGAGAGCACAACCTAGTTTAATATAGCAATGCTAGAGACCTACCAAGGATATTGAGATCATGAGGCCTTGTCACCAGTGTTGCATATATAGGACTGATGCTAAAAAGATACGCAGGGTTGCCCCAACATCACACATGAAACCCAAAGGAGGCATGGTGGAAATGATGTTGAAGAAACCACAAACACACAATTGACTCATAGGCAAAAGCAAAAGAGCAAAAGACCTTGCCCCAGATTGTCCTCATTCGCAGTGCACCATGATATAAAGTATCATGGCGACTTTGAGTAGAGAACAATGATAAGCCATAAAAGATTAACAAGATCCAAAGAACAAAATCCAAGACCAAAATGAGAACTCCAAAAAGACATCCTTTTCCAAGGAGAGAGATTTGATGGGACTGATTGATGGATGGTGGGAAGATTGGTCTGAACGTGTGGAAGGATACATCGACACAGACCGAGTGTGCTTGGTGGAAGATTAGGTCTGACGAGAGGAAGGATACATCCTTAAGGACCCAGTGATTGATGAGAGAATGAGTGTTGTTGGTCGCTAGGTAAATGATGAAGTCAAAGAATAATCACTGGGATCAAGAATAGTCGACAAGTGATGTTGCTGAAGTACAAGGCTAGGTAGGACAAGATTTGTGATCAAATGCTACTGCAAGACTAACAAGGACTATGTACAATAAGGGATGATATGTACAATGGATGGGAAAAGATATACAACTGATATGTACAAAAGCTCAGGATTGGGGATAGGAAGATCTCTCTATACAGGATATGGTATAGGATATATAGGAGATGATACAAGATATGGTATAAGATAGGGCAGATGAGAGGGTGGATTGGCTTGAGGATTATGAAAAAAGAGGAATGCTGGGGGATGGTGGATGGGGATGGTAAGAAAAGGACTGAGATGGTGGGATGGGAGGATGGGAGTTTGATAGATAATGACTCAGTCCACTATGTATGGTGCCTATTTACTAGGTTTTCACCAACATACTTGTCCAAGGCGCTTGAATTGCCAAGTTTTCACCATTGGATGATTAGTTTTCTTTTCTTTTTTGCTTTTTTAATTTTTTTTTATAATTTTTTCTGCTTTTTCCAATTTTTATGGATTTTTTAAATATGTAAGATCTGGTTCAGGCATAGAACCTCTTCAGATGTATGATGTTGATTGGATCATTAAAAGGCTCACCTTTTGGTGTAGATAGCTAATAGGCTCTGGAGCCAAAACATGTTGTGACAACATAGGGGCCCAACCAAGTAGGCTCAAACTTGCCTTTCCTTTCTCAATTTTCTTGGACCTTCTGATTTTCTTTGAGGACCATGTCACCGACTTGGAATTGTCTGGGATGGACCTTCTTGTTATAACTCCTTTTGAGTTGATTCTGGTATGCAGCTAGGTGATCATATGCTTGCTATCTTTTTTCATCTAATAGGTCTAGCTATGTGAGACGGGCCACACGATAGTCTTCATCAATGGTGTAATTCTTCATGGAGACTTGCAATGATGGGAGCTCAACCTCAATCAGCAGAATGACTTCGACACCATATACAAGGGAATATGGGGTGGTGCCTGGGGGAGTGTGACAAGAAGTACGGTAGGCCCAAAGGGTGGGATTGACTTGGAGGTGCCAGTCATGACCAGAATCATTCTTAAGGATTTTCAAGATAGTTTTGTTGGTTGCCTCAGCCTGGCCATTTCCTTGAGGGAAATATGGACTAGAGAAATGGTGATGGATGTGGAGTCTGGCACATAGATCATCCACATGCTGGTTTTCAAAAGGTGTACCATGGTCTATGAAGATGGTAGATGGTATGTCAAAGTGACAAATGATGTGGTAAAGGATGAACTTGGATATTTGAATGCCAGTAGTTAGGGTGAGTGGAATCACTTCAACCCATTTAGTGAAGTACTCTATGACAATTATTATGTACTTGTGTCCATCCAAGGAAAGGGGAGTGATTAAGCCGACAAGGTCAAAGCCCCAACATGAAAATGGCCAAGGTGGTGCAATGGGCTGCAAGTCTTGTGCTGGTGCATGAATCAAATTTGCATGCTGCTGACATGGTAAACATTTTCTGACAAACTCACAAGCATCATGTTCCATGGTTGGCCAATAATACCCAACTCAAAGCAACTGCTTAGCTAGAACCATGCCACTCATGTGGGCACCACAAATTCCAGCGTGGACCTCTTGTAAAGCCAAGATGGCCTCATTTGAATCTAAACACCTAGAGAGGATATTGTGATACACTCGACAAGAAAGGGTGTTGGCTACAAGAGTGTAGCGGGAAGCTCTACGAATAAGGTTTTGGCGTTGGTTATTGGTGAGATGGGGAGATATGATACCATTCTTTAGATATGCATGGATGTCATGGTACCATGGGGACTAAGGACCAACCAAGACACACACCATTTTTGCATCGGTGTTCTCATAAGCTGGTGTATGTAGCTGCTCAACTAGGAATTCATATTATGATGCGTCGCGAGGATTTCTAACAAAGATCCAATAGTTGCCATTGCATCTGCTACTTTGTTCTAAAGTCTGGGTATTTGTGTGAATTGTAGATTCAGGAAATGCTCTTTCAATTTGTCCACTAGTTCTTTGTAGGGTAGCAGCTTGTCATCCTTCATCTGATATTCATCTAGGACTTGGTTGATAATCAATTGTGAATCTCCAAACACTTGCAGTTCTGTGATATTCCACTGAATGGCTATTTTCAGACCTGAGATGAGTGCCTCATATTCTCCAATGTTATTGGTACATGAAAATCCCAACTTGAATGACTTTGGGATGTAGTCACCTTGAGGTGTGACAAATAGGATTCCTACCCCTGATCCATGTAATGTGTAGGAGCCATCAAAGTATAGCTTCCACATGGGTTGTTCTTTGATCATACATAAGTGTTCATTAGGGAATTCCATAATTAGGGGATAAGCATCCACCAGTGGTGCCTCTGCTAGCTGATCGGCAATGACTTTCCCTTTGATTGCTTTTCGATCTATGTACTGGATATCAAACTCGCTAAGTAACATGACCCATTTTTCCATACAGCCTATGAGAGTTGTCCTTGATAACAGATATTTGAGGGGATCTACTTTTGAAATGAGCTTGATTATGTGACTGAGCATGTAGTGTCTAAGCTTTTGAGTGGCAAAGACCACTGTGAGGCATGCTTTTTCCATAGCTGAGTAATTAAGCTCATAGCCGATGAGAGTTTGACTGATGTAGTAGATGGCTCTCTCTTTGTTTTCATCATCATGCTGAGCTAAGAGTGCCCCCAGTGCTGTAGTGGTTGTCAAGATGTAGAGTATGAGAGGGTATCCTAGAACTAGTGGTACTAGGATTAGAGAGTTGGCTAGATACTCCTTGAGTTTATCAAAGCTTCTCTAACATATGGGATCCCATTTGAAGCTTGTGTCTTTGCATAAGAGATGCGTAAAAGGTTGGCACTTGTCTACTAGTTGAGAAATGAACCGACACACTAATTGAAGCTTTCCTTGTAGGCTTCTGAGCTGTTTGAGTGTTCTTAGTGGAGGCATTTCTGTTATTGCTTTGACCTTCTTGGGGTCAATCTCTATGCCTCATCATGATACTATGAAACCTAGAAGCTTTCCAGATGTAACACCAAAGACACATTTCTTTGGATTGAGCTTTAACCCATAGTGCTGCAGGTGATCAAACACACTCTCAAGAATGTCAAGGTGTTCATGGTGTGTCTTTGATTTTGCAAGAATATCGTCCACATAGTCTTCTAAGATCTTGTGGATCATGTCATGGAAGATTGCTATCATCACTCTCTAATATGTGGCTCCCGCATTCTTTAGCCCAAATGGCATCATGTTGTAGAAAAAGGTACCTCATGGAGTTGTGCATGCTATTTTATGTTGATCTACTTCTGCTATACAAATCTGATTGTAGCCTAAAAATCCATCCATTAGTGACAGCATTTCATGACCTGCTGTAAGATCTACAATCATGTCTATATTTGGTAGTGGGAAATCATCTTTAGGACATGCCTTGTTCAAGTCCCTAAAATTTGTGCATATTCTAATGTCACTTGAAGGCTTTATGATAGGCACCATGTTAGAGATCCAATCAGAGTAATCTATAGCTCTGATAATCTTGGCTTGGAGGAGTTTTTCAAGCTCTGCTTTGACTAATAAGGCAACTTTTGGATGCATTTTTCTCACCTTCTGCTTTACTAGCTTGACATTAGGATCCACTGCTAGATGATGGATGACAAGATTAGGATCAAGCCCAAGCATGTGTGCATATGACCATGCAAAATTTATGATTGATTCTCTGAGGAGCACAATCAAAGCCATTTCTTCACTTTCTGTCATGTTGGTTGCAATGTAGGTGATCCTTGGACATTCCTCTATACCCAAGTTGACTGGCTTGGTTTCTTCTATGATGATAGGTGACTGCTCTAGTCTGTAATCATGGATGGGAGAAAGAGGCAAGTCTTCATCTTCTAGCACTTGAATTGCCAAGTTTTCACTAGAAGATACACTCTTTATTTTTACTATTTTGGAATCAGAATGTGCCCCAGAAGGGTTTTCACATAAAGACTCATGTTTTACTTTTTCTATTTCTCTTTTGCAGCTAAAGCTTGCCTCCTCCCCAAAGTATCCTTCTGGGTCAAGCTTATAGATGTGAGTTGACTTTGAATTGTGAACTGATTGTGGGCCTGATGCCCCCATGAATTCTAGGAGTGCTTTTGTGCTTTGGAACTCATCGATGTGTGCAATTCTTGGTTGGTCCCAATCTATGAGTTGAGGGTGAATGAGGGGAAGTTCTATGAGATTGATAGAAATTTTTTGGAGGATAGAAGTCCCCAGGATGGTGTCATCATCAAAGATATCATCATAGGATCTAATTTCTTTCTCTTCAGAGATATCTTTGATTTCTATGAGGTTGTCCTGGCTGTTCAAGAGGGGAACACTAGTCATGTTGGTGCCCCGAGTTATAGTATTGGGCCCTTGTATATGTAGGCGAGGGGTATTAAAGCCAAGACCCTGATGTTGTGGATTTTTGGATGTTGTAATTAGGTCTTTGCTTTCACCTTCTTATGGTCCTAGACCACCACCTTGGTAGTTCCATTGCTTAGTAGTGTACTTGTGTGATTGTGGGTATTTATCTTTGAAGTAGCCAAGGAGTTGAGTGTCAGGGGGTGAGGGATCCTTGTACAACCACCTATTAATGTCAGGATCTATTTCTTGACTATTTAATGTGCCATGGGATTCAAAAGTCATAGGTCCCATTCTCTTGATTTCATGATGCTCTTCAATAGGCTTGCTTTGGTGACTCAGGTGCCCTTGAGTATGTGGATCACGTGGGAGGGCCCCTATGGAAAATGTATCATGTAGGCTATATTCACCATAGCCCTGGTTATTAATCTTGATGGAAGAGAGGGTGGAGGTGAGAATGGTTTCTAGATTGCAATGGGATCAGGATGAGCTGGCAATAAAAGTACCAATGTCAGTTCCAAGACAATGAGTGGAGTGAGGGAATGATGCTTCCATTGTATGATAGTATGTGAAGGGTTGGGGATGAGCATGGATGGTAACCTCAGTGCCTTGATGTGAAAATTTGATGCACTGATGGTACATGGATGGTACAGCCTTGATGGAATGAATCCATGGTCAACCGAGGAGGATATTAAATGGTAGGTCAAGATCAACAACATGATAAATGGTATCTTGTGTTGCTAGGCCTAGTTGAATAGGAAAAGTAATGGTACCTTCAGAGGTACACTCCAAGTTTTCATAGGCCTTGATAGTGATTACTTCATATGCTATATCAGCCTGGGTGAGTCCAATCTATTGAATGAATTTCAAAGTACACAAGTTTAGGGCCAAGCCATTATCTATTAAGACCTGTTTGATGGAAAAGTCTTTGACCATGACAGCGATGTGAAGAGGGAGAGTATGGTCAGGTGCAATGTCTAGCATGTTAGATGTTTTGAAGGATAAAGCATAGGTTATGGATAGATGTCCCACAAGGGTCTCAAACTGGGTGGTGTTAATGTCTGTGGGGACATGTCCTTCTTTGAGAGCTCGGTCAAGGATCTCTTGATGGAGAGGTGAAGTGCGGAGAAGGTCCAAGATGGATATTTGGGCTGGTGTGTTCCCAAGATGTTCTATGAGGTTATACTATGCATTGTGTGCATTGTGTACTGGCCTTGGACGGGCACTAGCAATAGTGATCCGGCCTCTATGGGTAGTAACAACACATTGACAATCTGCTCCTTTGACATGGATGGCATTGACTGTGGGCTCAACTTGGGTTATACATCCAAAAAATTTATCATAATTGATGCAGGCGGTAGTGTGATTTTCTTGCTTGCCCTTGCCATGATTTTGGGAATGATTGGTATTAGTTTGGTTGTTCCCAGCATTGTGTTGTGGGAACACATTCTGATAAATTTGCAAATTGGCATTTGGCGAGGCTTGAGTAGGTGTGTCTACCTGGATCTCCTTTTGATCAATGAGATCTTGGATATAGTTTTTGAGTCTCATACACTTCAAAGTAGTGTTTCCTTTGACATGATGATAATCACAATATTCATGATCTTTGTACCAATTGGGCTTGGGAATGTTATCATCAACTGGCTAGATTGGTGGAAATGTGATCAAGTTGGCCTTGGCCATTCGGTGAAAGATAACATCCAGAGGTTCACCCAGTGGTGTGAAGGTCTTCCTTGGATTATTTTGAGCTTTGGGCTTGTGTTGTTTGGGAGCAACATTAACGACATTGACCTGATTGTTTGGATTACCTTGATAAGCTTGATGGGCTTGCTGCTGATAATTTTGCTGATTATTTTGAGAATGATATTGTTGCGTGGGTTGCTGATGGACTTGAGGAGGTTGCTGATAGATGGGTGCTTGTTGTTGTTGGTATGCAGGAGTTGATGGAGGACTAGCCATGACAAATTGGACATGCTTGGTATCAGTGGCTCCATCAGTAACAACATTCTTGTTACAATTCCAATAACGAGATTTATCATTGCTAGGTTTTTGGGCATCATTTTTGAAGTGTCGGATCATGCCTTCATCTAGGAGGGCCTTTTCAATACCCATCCCCTTTCTCTTGATATCTTGATAGGTTTGGAGACAATTCATCCTCATGAAGTGGGACAGCTTAGGATGCAGATTATCAATAAAGATTTTGGTCAAATGTTTTTCAGGTGGTTGGTATGATAACTTGGTGGTAAGGTTCTTCTATCATTGCAAATATTCTGATAGGCTTTCTCCTTCTTTCTATTTTGAGTTGCAGAGATCTAACAAGGTCAACTCATTCTCAACATTGTGGGCATAGTGGGCAATGAACTTCTTAGAAAGTTCAGCAAAGGTCATGATAGTCCCACATGGTATTTTGTAGAACCATTCAACAATAGTTCCTCCCAAGCTTTTGGGGAATAGTCGTAAGAGATAGTTATCATTGTAAGCCACTTCTTGGCATGCCATATAGAATTCTTTAATATGGTTGACTAGATCTCCTTTCCCCCAATATTTATCAAATTTAGGTGTCTCAAAGTGCTTGGGGAAAGGTATAGTGGTAATGGATTGGTCAAATGAATAAGGACACACCTCCTCAAACTTGTAGGTTTTGCTATTGGTACTGGTTTGAAGCTCCTTAAGATCATTCTTCATGGCTTCCCACTCGGCATTGATCAGTGTTTGAGTGGGTGCTCCCATTTGAGATGGGTATTGTGGAGTGGGATATGGAGATGATCCAGTAGGATAGGTGGATTGGAGGGGATTTTGGAGCAATTTTTGCTGAGGATATTGTTGATGCAGCACAGGGGGATATTGTGGTGGAGGATACGGGACTTCTTGTAGGTGTTTTGGGATGATGGGGATTTGCTACTGTAACTGATAGGAGGAAACTTGTTGTTGTTGGGGAGTGATGGGGGTTTGTTGTTCTGATTGGAAGTATGGTTGCTATGGGGGTGGCTAGTGGAATGATGTAGCTTATTGATAAGATGGTCCTTACTAAACTTGGCTCTGTAGTTGACCGATATAGGTTAGGTGCATTCCCGCATTGCTTAAGGGTGGAACTAATGTAGGGAAGCTTGAAGCAAAGGGTGGCTAGGCAAGATAACTTGCGAAATGGGAGGAACTTTGCTGCTGAGGTGGAGGAACTTGTTGAAAAGCATTGGGTATTGGGAATGGATAGCTTGTGAAGGATGAAGCTGGTGGAGGTTGAGATAGTTTCTGTTGTGTTGCTTGTGAGAAGGTGGCTTGTTGGTTTGCAAACACAGATGTAGGAGAGTGAGTTGGTATTCCAAAGGCTTTCATGTCTTCTTGAGTGAGACCCCAACGAGAACTAGTGTGAGGTGGGAATTGTGCTGCAGTGGATGCCTAGAAGGTAGATGTAATGGGAGTTTGGGATATAAATGGTGGATTGGAAAAACCCATGGAAGGCATTCCTATGGTGAAGGAATTTTGCTGGGCTTGTGCCTAGGTAGATGCTTGCTGGGGGGAGAATGAAGAGGACACTTGTGTTCCCCATGAAAAAGGTGATGTGAAAGTTTTCTAATTTTGAAAGGGGAACAATTGTGCTACCCTCGGAGTAGATGATGTAGAGGTTTGCTGGGTGAAAGAGGGAAATGATTGTGTTGACCCCTGAAATGATGGTGTGGATGCTGAAGCTTGGGGATTGAAAGGAAAAGATGATTGCATCCCTCCTGGCACAAAAGGTTTGGATGTGGAAGCTTGTGAAGTGAAGGGGAAGGATGATTGCATCCCTCCTGGAGTGAAAGGTGTTTCTTGGCCTATGGAAGATGGTGGAACTTCTTATGCAAAGGTTTGTGTAAGAGGTGGGAGTTGATTCTAGGACAAGTGTTGGATTTGTGCAAGAGCTTGGGCAGCCATAGCAGATGATGAAGTACCTATGATAGGGAATGGAGTAGATGGTATTACAGCTTGTGTTACGGGACTTGCGAAGCTTCCTTGCAGAAGAAGGGGAATGGTGGAGGTTGCTTGAGATGTTTACAAGGTTGGATCAAGGAATGGTTGGATGAATGGAGAGTATACTTGTGCTGGGATTTGGATAGTACTTATGGGAATGCAAAGATGGAGATATGGTAGAATGGAAGTATGCGCTTGTGCAAAGTTAGTGAACATGCTTTGCTGGTTTTGGGCCATGAGTGCATTAACTATTGGTGGATTCTCTGGATGATTCACAAATGTTTCTATTGCCAGAGGAGCTAAGGGGATATTGGGATCATCCCATGTATTTCCAATTTGTATTTGGGGATCATAGGCTATCATCACGCTGGTAAAAATGTTAGGATCAGATGAACTGGTGATTGGATAAGGATTCATGTTCCTCCTTTTTCTAGATTCAGATCTTGTCTCGACAGGCATGGAGATGCAGATGCTAGATGGATGCAAGATATTTCCTAAAGACTTTAAAGAATTATGGATGCAAGCTTAAGGAACTTCTAAGGATGATGAAATTTCTATAATGTAAGGATTGGTGAGATGCTTGGATATGAATCAAAGATGGTGGAAGATTTGATGGAAGATGGTGACAGATTGGTAAAAAAGCTTGACGATGATGGAGGTTTGATGGGATGCTCTGATTTGGGTCAAGATTGGGTGGAGGATTGGTGGTATGCTGGTGGAAGATTACTAAGTGTCAACAATGTGTTGCTATTTTTCTTGATGGAGGATCAGTGGATTTGGCCAACCTAGGATAGACTAATGATCTTCGGTCAACTAGATTCTTATCAATACAAGCCAATCTCTTGCTCGAGATGATGAGGCTATGCAAGGACAAGTTGGATTTCCTTTAGACAATACTCTATCAAAAAGGGGATGATATTTGATTTAGGATAAGGGATGGAAACAACTCAAAGGTTTTGAACACTAAGTGCTTATGGATTTGGATCTCTAGATTTGGTGCAAAGGATGGTGAGTTCTGATTTGGATACTAGATGCTAGATTTGGATGAAGGATTTGGGATTCTGATTATGGATTGTTGATGGAAAGATGGTGAAGGATGATGGAAAAATGCTCTTTCTAAAAAGATGATGCAGATGCAATTGGGATGGATAATCTATGATGCTTCTAGGAAGATGATGGTGTATGCAACTAAGAAGGACTCTAGGATGCACTAAGGTTTGGTGATGATGTAGGGATGAAACTAAGATGAGACTAGGATGAAGGACTGCCGAGATAGGATTTTGAGATCTGAAGGTAGAATGGGACATGCAATGGATCCAGTTAATCTTCTCTTTCAAGGTTGATGTAGCGATGGTTTACTCAAAATCGGTAGGCAAACTGTTTGACTCTTGCATTATAGCCAATATTATCAAGCCTTTCTTGATATTTTTCTTCTGCTTGGGTTGCTTGGATAGAGGATTGATGGCTCTTAAGGTTTCTTTCTGCAACTTTCTTCTCTTGATAATCTTTGGATTTGGGCAACTTAGCTTTCAGATGTTTGATCAAATTTGGCATAACTTTGGGGAAATTCCTGATAGTTGGTTTGAGACAAAAAGGCTTTTTGGATATCTGATTTCTACAAGACTTTCTGAGTATCAAGTTTGTAGGTTGATTCAATGTTTTCCAATGGAAAAGGATAGATAAACAAGACTTTTGGAAAAGCAATCTCCACAAGGGACAAAGCAACCTTGCGGGATACAAATAAGATAACTGACTCTAATAAAGCTTTGAAAGTGTATGTTCCAAAAAATTTTTTACGAAGTATTTGACTATTATGCACTTCAAACAGATCTACTTAAGGAAGGTGAGTATCAAAATCACTTGCCCATAGCTTGGTACCCTCTAAAAGGGAATACAAATGGTGAGTAATCTTGAGGCGACCTGGTAAACCCCTTGGAATCAATCCTTGCACAAGGATTTTGATACTTCAGATGTAGATAGGGTAGCCTCTATTTTATCAGGTTTTTAATAGTTCTATGGAGTCTCCATACCCAGTTATACTGACCGCTTGTGACTCACTTAAGAGCCTAGCCAACAATGTTGGGGGAGGAATATTTACCATCCCTAGACATTTGCATTTGGTACAAAACACCTGTGGATTAGGAGATATAAGTGAGTACTTTTTGCCTTCACTTTATTTATATACCGGCTGGGGGGGATACCGGTTTAAAGTCGTTCTCTGAGGAGGAAGCACTTATCTCCCTGGACAGGCCTTGCTAAAAGTAGAACAAGTGAACTTGTCCAAGTTCAAATGTTCTACGTTGCTTACTTTAACAAGGATTTTGCAAGAATTAAAAAACTCCTAAATGCACATCAAGCAAGTTGTTCTTTTCCCAAATTGAATTAAGTGTGTGTGAACTTTGAAGACACAAGTGTTTAGAGTTTGATTTGTTCTTTCTCCAAAAAGTAAGCGATTTGAGCAATTGCAAGTTCTTTCCTTTGAACATTCAAGATTGAGATTTGCGTGTTGATTTAGGAACTTTGAAAAGAGCTTCATTTTATCCTTAGATCATTCAAGATTGAATTTGTTTGAACTGAAATTCAAAGAAGAAGGAATAGGGATGCTTTTCTTTCCAATTTAGATCATTTAAGATAGTGTTTGATTTTCAAAATGACAATGACTCTTAGGACTTAACTTCATTCCTTTAGTTTCATTCAAGATTTGTTTTGACCTTTGCTTTGATTTTTTAGCTCCAAAAGACACGTTCCTAATTTAGCTTTGATGCGTGAAATTTGAAAAAGAAGGCATTCAAGATTTTTCCAAAATGAAGTTAGTTTTCAATAAAAACAAAATTTTTTAGGATTGATTTTAAGAACTTTTGCATGCACTTTTAGGATTGATTTTGAATGTTTTTAGAAATGAGATGCAAATTTGAGGTTCTTTTTTTTTTTAAAGTACCCAAAACTTGAAATGTTCCTAATTTTTGCATGAATGCATCTAAAACCTTGATGTTGCAAGGATGCAAATGTTTTGATTGATTTTTCTTGTTTGTTATAAGAAATTTTGCAAATTTTAGTCCTTAACACATTCACGAATAATTTGGGGGTTCATTTTAAGCACTGAAACAAGGTGTGTATGATTTTTCTTCCTTATAGATTTTTTTGAGAAAAAAATGGCCAAGATCCCGCAAAAAGAAGAAGAAGAAGTAGACAAAATAGAAGAAGAATAAAGACAAGAAGAGGAAGAAGAATTCAAAGTGCTCCATCCACCTATAAGCTTGAAAAATATGAAAACACTCCAAAATCCATCAAAATGTTTGCAAAGAACCCGTGAAGTGGGTCCCACCGAGTATGCCAGAATGTGAGTAAGACTATCTGTATCTGTTTTGAAAGGCTCAAATCAGTCAAACGTTAAGTTCTAATCTAACATGAAATCAATCCAAAACAAGAACATCTAAGCTAAGCCACCTCAGATTGAGCTAAAACAGATGCACCCAAGCACTGTTTGATTTGCTCTTCCTTAGGGGATGTGGGTGTGCTCTCTAAGCACTTGGAGCATATTCTAATGCATGCTAAGATGGATTGAGATTTGTGAACACCCCAAAAATGACACAATATTGGGTAGAACACCCAAAATTGCCCCTAAAGCTTCAAGAACTCAAGATTTATGCAACTAGTATGATTAAGTAGATTTTAGAACCCAAAATAGATGTGAGAATGATGCATAAACAAGAATTAAACTAAATTAATTTATTAGTTTTATGCTAAGATGTGAGCTAAAAATGCTTGAAAATGATTAAAACTAACAATTAGTATGAAAGCTAAATGATTTAGAGTTATTCTAGCATTATAACATTGCTTGAAATAAAAGGTGAATGGGTCATTTGCTCTTAGAAATGAGGAGTATTTATAGGCTTTTGGGAAGGAGGAATGAGTGGCTAGGATCAAAATCCTTAAAAGAGGCCAAGATTCTTTCAAAGGGGAGTACATAGATTGAGCTAGTTCAGGGCCACCTCCTTGTGACAAGTGTCAAAAGGGCATTGGGTTGAAAGATGGGAGGGATGTGCACAATTTGAGAAATGTGCCTAAGATCAAAGGGTGTAAGAAAGGGGTGAGAGGCTTCTTAAATGCATCATAAATGCATGTAAGAGGGATAAGGAGGCTTTAAATGCATTTAATGCATATAAGAAAAGTTTCTAGAAGTTTGTTGACTTTGGGTTAAGCTTAGGAGTTGGCTAACCTTGTTTAGGGAATGTGACAAGTTTAGGGGGGAATTAGGATTAGGATTAGGATTAGGGGGACAAGGATAAAGACTTTCTAGAAGAGTCTAGAACTTCTTTACGATAAATATGGATTTTAGGAAATAAATAAAGATTTATTTATTTTCATGGTTTAGGTTTGAGAATATTTATTAAAAATAAATTTAATAAATATGAGGATTAAATATTTAATCTTAATTAAATATTTTGAGTTGGGATTAGGGTTAGGAAATGAGGGGATTAGTCTTTAATCAAAACTAAAGAACGATTAGAAGATTCTAGAAGAGGTTAGTGGTCTTAAGAAAATTGGCCAAGTTTTGGGCAAAAAATAAATAAATTATTTATTTTGAGATTTTTGGTCAATTTATTAATTAAATAATTAATAAATAAGGAGATAATGTTTAAATAAGATTTAAATATTTTTGGGAGGGATTCCTTAATTAAATATTTTTAATTAAGGTAAAGGGATTTAATGACATAAAAATAAATAAATTAATTAAATAAATAATTAATTAACAAATGATGATGTCATCAGAGATTTTTCAAAAAATAAAAACACTTTATTTTCTAAAGGATTTTAGGTGTCTACACATATTAACATGGGAAGTTGTCTTCATTGGTTAATGAAGCTCATCGTAACGAAGATCCAAATGTTACGCAAAGGGAAATAGATTTAGCACATGGTTTAAGAGATTTGTAGGTATGTATAAATTTGTTAGTCACTCATACGTTTATGAACTCTTGATGCATTAATTTATACATGTTTTACATATTTTTGCAAGTCAAACACCACAAGGCTATGTTTTGCAATGGTCATAAATTTCACATCAAAAAGTTGGATGACACAAAGAAAACTTATGATTCTAGGATAAGTGCAGTCTTTCAGGTGACTAATATTTCATCTAAAAATGACTTACATCCTCGAGAGTCTAAAAATTGATACTATGACATTTTGAATGATATACTTGAGTGTGACTTTAATTCCTTCATATTAGTTTTCTTTGTCGTCAGATGGTATAGGCTACGACTTAATCAAAATGATCTTGATAGAACTGTTATTGAACATGACAATAGATTTCCAATGATTAATATAAGGTGGTTTGTGTATGCACCCTAAAATGGTCACCTAGACTTTGGGTCCCTATTTTTGTAATTTATCAAATCCCTGAATCAATATTTTCAAAAATCAACATTTTTCAAATATATCAATTTCATTCATCAAATCATAATCAATTCAATATTTCCTAAGGTTTGAACCTTATTTAATTTTAAAAAGAATAAAAAATAAAAATCTTATTTAATTAAGAGAACATGCTCCCTTTTAATTAAATAATAAAATCATTTTATCCTAAGCCTTTATTTAATTAAAATAAATTTTCTCCCTTTTTATTTAAATAAAAAATCTCCACTTTTCTTCTTATCCTTGTTGCACAAATAAACTATTGAATTCTTATTTATAAAGAAAAATAAAATAAAAAATAAAAGAAAAGTACTTTTGCCTCACATGGACATAAAGTAAATGCTTCTAATTTTCTTATTGGAGGATATTTGTGCACAAGGATCAAGCTTCTTTTTTTCTCCATTATTGATTAAGTCTTTTGCCTCTTAATCTCCATGGTCCATTATTTTTCACTTCCTATAAAAGAAGAGCTCTTTTCCTCATTTGCACACACAATACATACTTGAATTATTATGCTACAGGTTTTCTAAGTCATTGAAGCTTTTGGAGATATTCTTGCATCAAGTTTTGAAGATTTGGAGCATCATTGGCATTCATCTTGCATCTACATCACATCCTAGCTTGCATCATAGTTGCATCATCATGGTATCATTTCCTTTCATGTTTTAGATTAATCTCACATAGTTTAATTAGAGGGTTTGTAACTCTTTCATTTTTATTTTCAAAGATTAATTACATCTTCATTCTCAGAAGATTAATTTTCATTCTCATATAGATTTTCATAGCATTTCATTCATTTGAAATCTCTCATTGTGTGGTTGACTAGCAAGGTCATGAGTTTATAGCTCTAGCTGAGAGCAATTTTACAAATCTTGCAACTCCATGCATAAAAAGCTATGGATCAATTTGTGAGGGCTCATTATTGAATTTTCTTGCATGTAAGGATTCATAGAAGTGTGACAACATTTTAGCACATATTTTTGGCACCCACCATGGGGCAACCCACTTTTTACATGCTGGTTTTGATTATTTTTGGAGCCAACCCTTGTGCAGATTTGTTTGGAGACAAAAAAACCTTAGATTTGAAAGATTTGATCATATCTCTCAAATGGCTTAATTTTTTGGTCTAAAAATTTTTTTTTAGGTTTGCGACATATCAGAGAAGCTAAAAAAAAATTTTCAAAATTTTTAGAGGTAATTTGTTTTTTTTATGATTTTTTCTTTATTTTTCATAAAAAATCAATTTTTGGCACAAATCAGAATATTTTTTAAAAAAATTTATATTTCTGAAAAGGCCTTAGAATTATATAAGGGGTCTATTCATTGTGTTTTTAATTTAGAAATCATATCATAGCTCATTTGGTCAATTTATAAAAACTAGTCTATTTTGGTAAAATGGGTCTCTAGGACACAAATGAAGAGATTTTTCTAAAATTTTTACATTTTTGGAAAGCTCTCTATTTTTTGATAGAGGTCTTTTTTCTATATTTTGGGTTTAAGGTTCGAATTCATATGGTAAAAATCAGATCTTGTTGACTAGGTCAAATGCAAAAAAAATAAAATTTTGTGATGGGTATGCACTTATTTTTCATTGTTCAATGCATGATATGAGTTATCATTTGGATTATTTTCTAGTTATCATTGCTCCTAAAAATTGATTTTCAGATCTAACCACCTTAGGATTTGCATAAGTTAGATATACATTGCATATCTTGTTTGCTTGTTTTCTTGTCTTGTTCATTTGAAGGTGCATGACTTGCTTTCATGAAAAATGCTTAAAACAAACAAAAAAAAGGTGAAATCTACTAAGCGCGTTGCATTGGACTTGAGGTACTTTTTTCTATCTCTACAATATTTGAATGTTAAGATTAAAACTGAACCTCTCATGTGTTTGGCTTGAGTGTTTACATGCTTTCATAGAACACATTTTAATTGATGCTCTTAATGAGAAATGAAAGAACATAGATTTGTTTTTCCAAGTTTGTGTAAGTGAATGCTTGTGTTTAAACTTTAAGTAATTCTTGGTTCCAATATAAAATATCTTATTGAGTGATTGAGGGCATGAATTCATTCCTTGTTTACATAGGGAGTTAAATGCACCACTTTGTGGACTCACTCTATGTTTGCTGGGAAAGTTAAATATTTCATTGATTCAACCCTTTGTCATTTGTGAGTAGTATTGATAAACAACTTTAGATTACTTTTGATTGATCTAGATTTCTATCTTGGGTTATTGGACTCGCTAATCTATCGGCCCCTCATTTCCACCCCGTGGTTGCAAGATCAGTGCCACGTTAAAGGGGAGGGGTCTACAGGAAAAAAGCATTAATTGCTCCACTAGGCAACCCTTTTGTGCTTTTTAGAACTCACTTGTTTTCTAAAGTGTGGACTCACTTTGAGTTGATGTGAGGAGTTAAATGTTTTACTTTTGGGCTCACTTTGAGTTGATGTGAGGAGTTAAATGTTCCACTTTTAGACTCACTTTGAGTTGGTTTGAAGAGTTAAATGTTCCACTTTTGGACTCACTTTGAGTTTGTGTGAAAGGTTAAGTGTTCCACTTTTTTAGACTTACTTCACATTCTCTTGAAGGGTTAAATGTTCCACTTTTGGACTTGCTTCACATTATCTTAAAGGGTTAAATGTTCTACTTTTGGACTCACTTCGCATTTACTTGAAGAGTTAAGTGTTCCACCTTTAGTGCTCTAAATACTTTTGATAGTGAATTACTTAATTTTTATTTCTAGAAGGTCTGCTTGGGGACACACCACCTCAAGGGATGACCTTAACTCTTGTGTTCCGATGGAGTATAAATATTGGGAGGTGAATCCAAAGACACCTCTCTTGGTAATTGAGTTTGATATCACTCTTGGCTAAGCCTCAAAGAACTTTATACCTTTGAGAAGTGAAGGAGGAGCTTTGGGTTACCGTCTCCCCCCGACTATGTGATTTTGGATTCTTCTCATCTATAGATTTGGGCCTCATGTACCTTGTGTATATTGAGGACTCCTTTTAGAAAGCCATGTATATCCTTGTAGACAGCTTGATAAGGTGTTGTTGTGTTCTAAGTGCCTGCTAAAACATTGTCAAGAACATACACAAGTAGAATCTTTAAGGAGTAGCATACTAAGTCACTATCTATGTTCATGCGCAAGGTTGCTTTGTCCCTTGCCCATTGCTTGAAGACTATTTGTTGGAACTCCCTAGTTGCTATTCTATGTGCTTGATCATCATTGAAAAATCTTTTGAAAGATCTAATTGAAATATTGAAATTGAGTTCCATCCTACTATAGTGAGTTCTCCTTAGAAGCTTGGTTTTCCTTGGTCAGTCCAGGTCAGATCCTAAGTGTTGTCATGTTGCTCAACATCTCAATGAACATTATGGTATCAATTGCACAAGATGACTCTTAGTCTTCTTCTTTCTTCTCCATTTCCCATGTTCTTCTAAAGTCTTCTATTCCCATGGTAAATTCTTCTTCTTCTTCTTGATTCTTTTTCTCTTACTATCTAGTCTACCTTCTTCTATTCATCTATTCATTTCTTCCATGCTTGATTTCTCATCTTCTATAACCATGAATCTTGACTATCTGGTTTTGGAACCTTTATTAAGAATAGATGATCTTGAGCTCATTGACATATTCAAAAAGTGTTGTTCCTCCAAAATTCTCATGGGTGATAAAATTATGGCAAAAATAAAAGAAAAGATGATTAAATCAGGTGCCTTTTCTAGAATCATAAACATGATCATATCATGATCTTCTTCTTCCAAACATTCTTCATCATCTAAATCTTCTCATTCTTCTTCACCTTCTAAGTCTTATCATGACTCTTCCAGACATCTTTCTCATTCTTCATCTTCTAAGTCTTATCATGATTCTTCTAAACACTATTCACATTCTTTGTCTTCCAAATCTTATCATGACACTTCTAAAAATCATTCAAATTCCTCATCATCCAAGTATTCTTCTTCCACTAGGTCTTCACCTTCCTCTTCTTCACAATCTCATTCTTCTTCTACTTCTTCAAAGAGTCTTACTTCTCTTCACAAGACATACCATAATGAGCAACGTGATAGTCCTTATGATACCTCTTCCATGAAGAGTCACGCACCCACCTATGATGACTATGATGACTATGATGATGGACAATGTAGTGATACCTATGACACCTCTATTCCTAAGAGTCCTCTTAGTCATGTCCTTGTGCTTACTGGAAATGAGTCCTCATATTGGAAAGATCATGATGGTGATCTGTATGATTCAAATTTTGAAAGAAACTTTGATGAGTTTTGTGAACAATACCTTGATTATAATCCAGCTACTACTATTGAGGAATATAAAGTGCACTATGCTGATTTGAAATGTAAATATTATAAGAATCCTTCCTCTAGCAACTCTCATGCCGAAAATAAAGATTGCACTCTCAAGAAAGATCATGTTAATGTTAAACCTTTATCTTGTGATGGTTCCCTTCCATCCCCTACTTCCTCCAATACCCATACATTTCCTAAAGCTTCTGAAGCTTCTGAATCTTTCACAAATCCTTCATCCAACAAAGATCCTAATGCTTTTCATGCAGTTCCCTATAGTTATCCTCAAGGGCTATCTCTTAAAGAAACTCAAGCTAACCTTCATTTGGCTGAAAATACTTTCAATAATGCTAAACCTAAAGAGTCTAAGCCTTTATGCGCTATAATGCCTACTTTAGCTAGTCCTTCGCCATCTCTTCCAAAGTCTTTCATGCAATCCCAACATGCTTCCTTGTCCTTAGAAGTGGCTCCATGTCAAGAGGACTCTAAAAATGATAAAGAAAATAATATAAAGAAAGATCAAGATCAAGAACCCTCCATGTCATCCAATCTTGTTCATAATATCTCTCATTCATTTCATGGTTCTTTCGATCCTTTATGCCCTTCCTCATTCATTCCACCATGTCTTAAATCTTCTCCTAAGCAAGAACAAGCTACTACTTACACCGTTGAGCTTATTGATAATCAAAATAACCTTACCACACTTGCACTTTCCAAAGATGATATTTCCATTAAGGTTATTAAAAATGGTGTTGTTACTTCTGATGTAAAGCCTATTGAAAATTGAAAGAAAGTTGATATGCTTATGCTACCCAACGATCCTTGTCAAGATCAAAGTATTCCATCTTCTTGTTCTACCACTCCATGTTCACTTCTACTTTCTACTCTTCCTAAGTCTTCGCAAGCTTTGAACGATTCTATCAAAGAAGTTTCTCCCATTCAAGATGTACATGATCCTATTGAAAACTCTAATGCTCACTCTAGAGATGTTGATATCCTTGGTTGTCATATAGATGCTGATGAACTTAATGATTATCCTTTTGCATCTTCCATGTCCATCCTTGGACCTGCTCCACCAATACTAAGGGCTTCATGTCTTCCTTCCATCTTGGGTCCTTATGTCCCTTCACTTTCCCCTCCTAACTCTCCTAATTCATCATCCATCTTGGTTCCTTACATCCCTCCATCTCCTATCTTTCCTCAAGATCAACATAGATGTCTACCCTTGAATCCTTTTCATCCACTCACCCATCTAAACCAGTCATATTGTCCTTCTTCTTCCACAAGTCCTAAGTCTTTTAGAAGTAACTTGAATGTTCAATACAAGAAAAAGAAGCAATACAAGAATCCATAAAAAAGAGAAGATCACCATGTTTCCTCTAATCGACATGGAAACATAAAGTCAAAAGAGATATCTAAGAAGAAAACTATAAGACAAGTATGGGTTCCAAAATCCATCATTCAAGATATTCTCTTTAAATCATCAAAAAGAAATGAAAAGCCTAAGGCTATATGGATTCTAAAGTCTCTCTTGAAAGAGTCTAATATTGAACAAAAAGTGAAGTTCACATTCAAGCTTCCAAAGGCTTCCACTTCATTTTCTTCCAAAAATATTATTCAATTCCATGTGCCTGAACTGCAACCTCTATTAAACATTCACCATATTCCTTCTCGTATTCCTTTGTTCACATTTCCTCCATCCTCTCACCACCCTTCAAGGTGTGTGTTGATGTTGATCTTGCCTTCCTTTCTATCTACTCTTTCACAATCCCTCCATTAATTATCCTTCTACCTTCTATTCTTTATCTTCATTTTCCTATTCCTCCTATATTCCAACCTCACTTGCTTTACATAAAACCTTATCCTCCATTTTTCTCTTTCGTCTCCCTTTCCCTATTAGCATTTTTGAGCATATCATTTTGAATCCTTGGCATATCATGGTTTATCCTTTCAAGGAGCATTATCTAAAAAGCTTGCTTTCTTCCAAAAAAAGATAAAATTCAAAAAAATAGAAAAATGAAAAAATGAAAGAAAAAAAATTAAAAAAATTGAAAATGTGCCATGGTGAAAACCTGGAAACAGGCACCTTGGTAGCAAAGGTAAAGAGAAATAAATTTATCCTATGGTGAAAACCACTCCCTTGTGGCACCTTGGATAAGTACCATGATGAAAACCTGGCAATCAGGCATCATGCGTAGTTCTTCTACATATTTCATCCATTCCATCTTCTCTCTTTGATCTTGACAATGTTGACCTATACATGAGCATTTGGCTATCTTGTGAGATATCTTATGATGGTCTTGCTTTCATTCCATTCCTTTTTAACCTTCATATTCATTTTCCTCCATTCATTCTAGTCTTTTGCTATCCTTTTCCCCCTTGGTCTTGATCTAAAAAAAAAGAGTAAGACACGATGCTATGAAGCCTCTTGACATGTCTACTCCTTTGGATTGCATCCCTTCCTTCTTTTGCAGTGCACTTTTGAGGCTTATCCTATGCTATCCTTTCATTGCTTATCCAAATGTGCTTTGCATGACAATTTTTCCCTAGCTTGGGTACTCTTGAAGAGTTTGACCTTGAAGATTTCTTCCCTCCATTTGCTTTCATTCTCCTTTCCTCCACCAGCTTGCTAATCCCTTTTGTTCCCCACCTTGCTAGACATTGGGACTACACGATGTGATCTTACTTGAGAGTTTGATGCCCATTCTATCTGAGGGCATCCTTTGTACATATTTTATGATTCTGAAAAAATGCTAAAAAAATTGATATATGATGCTGAAAAAATCCTAAAAAGCATAAAAAGTCCTAAAAAAAATAAAAATAAAAAATAAAAAAATTCAAAAAAAAAAGAAAAAAGTGCCTTGGTGAAAACCTAGAAACAGGGGCCTTTGTAGCAAAAATACAAAAAAAAAAAGAAAAAAGAAAAAATTGCAATAAAATCCAAGTGGTAAAAACCTCGAAACAGGCACTACTTGAGGCTTTTGTGCTCCTATTTGTTAGCATGCATCCTTGAAACTTAGCCACTTTCCATCATGCCTTAACCTTATTTGACTTGGTCTGGAATTGGTCTTTATATTTATCTAGGGGGCATACCTGTTAGCATAGGTCCTTTAGATGCGTTTGTCTCTTGGGGCATTTCACAAAAGGTGTTTTTCAACACCACCAAAATAGGTGTTTTTCAACACCACCCCAAACAGTGTTTTTCAACACTATCCTTGCATCGAGTGTTTCTTAACACTTATCAGATGTCTTACCCAATAGTCTAAGTATGATGTGATATTTCTCATTTTCAGATGCGATGATCAGAGTCTGACTCTATGACCAACATACACACTATTTTTCAACACCACCCCAAACAGTGTTTTTCAACACTACCCTTGCATCGAGTGTTTCTTAACACTTATCAGATGTCTTACCCAATAGTCTAAGCATGATGTGATATTTCTCATTTGCAGATGTGATGATCAGAGTCTGACTCTATGACCAACACACACACACTTAAACAATCAACTCGTTGAGATATGTTGACTTAATTTTTTTGATGATACATAGCTAGAAGACTGAGGGTATGAGAACATATTTTCTTTCTTTATCTTCTTATGGGTATATTTTGTTGATCCTAATTGTCATGAGCATTTATGCTGGTCTTACTTGATACTATGGATTGACAAGGTATTATCCTTGACTATTTTGTGAGTGCATGCTTCTAGTTATCCTGACTTTCACATGTCTTGATACAAGCATAATCTCGCCATATCAAACTTAGGTGATCTCATTGCATTAGTCATCTAGACCTACATGTCTTTGATGCCTAGGTGGGATTTCCACATTTCTATCTGATAAAGATCATATTCATATCCACATAGTTATGCTAGTGTGCATTGTATGATCTTGTGACACTACCAATAACACTCGATGATGATAATTAGATGTCTATAGGCATTGTGACCTTGCAAGTCAACCACTTTCATAGTAGCTTGCATTCTCAGGTTCATCATAGTTTAGTTTTTGTATCTTGCATATGGAGAGAGCTCTCCTTTTTATCATCTATGGACTAGTTGGTCAACTATGCTCATCTTCTAATTCTTCTTGATCATATCTTTCATTTCTGGTCTTTCATATCACATCATTTTCTATCCATTTTTAGACTCGAAATCAAAATTTGAGTCGCGTTTCCAAACTTTCTCATTCTTCTACATAGTTGACTGACCTTTTGAGGTATAATTCTTCGATCTTTGATAGAATTTTTTCCTTTTCATGTCTTCCAAACTTCTAGTCTTTCATTCACCCCTTTCACTTCCTCTCTCCGAGGTTTGACTTAATCTTTATCCTATATCTTTTTCAGTCAAACCTCATCAACCTGGGGCATATCTTCACTATTTGATGGTTATCCTATCATGCTCCATCTTTCGATTATGATTTATTGTGACTTGATCAGGTTTATCAATTTTCTGCTTCTCCTCTATCTGATTTTGATTTCGACTCTGAGGGGGCAGTATTTATGGGATTCTCATCCCTGATTTCCTTGATTTTCTTGATTCAGACATCTTTTTATGAGTTTTTGCTCAAGCTTGAGATTCTTATCTCTTATTTTGGATATGATCCCGAATCGACCTCATGTCTAAAATCTTTTGTTTATGTTTGTCCGGATGTGATCCTGAATCGACCTCACATCTGAGTTATTTTGTGATCCCAGAATGATCTCACATTGTAACTTCATTCTGTGACTACATGTGTTCCCAAATCGATCTCACATTAGTCAAAGAGGGGCAAATGTATGCAACCTAAAATGGTCACCTAGACTTTGAGCCCCTATTTCTGCAATTTATCAAATCCCTGAATCAATATTATCAAAAATCAACATTTTTCAAATATATCAATTTCCTTGATCAAATCATAATCAATTCAATATTTCCTAAGGTTTGAGCCTTATTTAATTTAAAAAAGAATAAAAAATAAAAATCTTATTTAATTAAGAGAACATGCTCCCTTTTAATTAAATAATAAAATCATTTTATCCTAAGCCTTTATTTAATTAAAAGGAATTTTCTCCCCTTTTATTTAAATAAAAAATCTTCACTTTTCTTCTTATCCTTGTTGCACAAATAAAGCATTTAATTCTTATTTATAAAGAAAAATAAAATAAAAAATAAAAGAAAAATATTTTTGCCTCACATGGACATAAAGTAAATGCTTCTAATTTTCTTATTGGAGGATATTTGTGCACAAGGATCAAGCTTTTTTTTTTTCTCCATCGTTGATTAAGGCTTTTGCCTCTTAATCTCCATGGTCCATTGTTTTTCACTTCCTATAAAAGAAGAGCTCTCTTCCTCATTTGCACACACAATACATACTTGAATTATTATGCTACAGGTTTTCTAAGTCATTGAAGCTTTTGGAGATATTCTTACATCAAGTTTTGAAGATTTGGACCATCATTGGCATTCATCTTGCATCTACATCACATCCTAGCTTGCATCATAGTTGCATCATCATGGTATCATTTCCTTTCATGTTTTAGATTAATCTCACATAGTTTAATTAGAGGGTTTGTAACTCTTTCATTTCCATTTTCAAAGCTTAATTGCATCTTCATTCTCATAAGATTAATTTGCATTCTCATATAGATTTGCATAGCATTGCATTCATTTGAAATCTCTCATTGTGTGGTTGACTAGCAAGGTCATGAGTTTATAGCTCTAGCTGAGAGCAATTTTACAAATCTTGCAACTCCATGCATAAAGAGCTATGGATCAATTTGTGAGGGCTCATTATTGAATTTTCTTGCATGTAAGGATTCATAGAAGTGTGACAATATTTTACCACTCATTTTGAGCTAGTTGGGGGATGAACCCTATGTTCTTCCAAGCCAATGTGAGTAGGTATTTTACTTAGAGGTTCCATAAAAATTAGGTTGGCCATTTTTTGTTAGACATGATCCAAGAGGAAAGCCGATGAGGTATAATGCAATGTAAGAAGAAGATTGCAAACAATTAGAAGATGATGTAGATGATGATCATTAACAATAGTTAGTCGATGATGTTCCTGACGCAACTTTTCTTGAAGAAGAAGAAGAAGATGATGATGATGATGATGATGATGATGATGATGCCGATGATGACAATGATGATGAAAATGAAGACAATGACAATGACGGTGGTGGTGATGATGTCGACATCAACAATGATCATGGTGATTAGTTGGATGAAGAAGATGAATGACATGAATGAAATGTATAGTTACGTGATCACTACTTAATCTATTTAATATTGATTTCATGATAGAAATGTGCAGTTATGCAATCAATTCTTAATCTAATTAATTCATGATGTACTTACTATGGGATACTTATAGTTTTTAATGTACTTACTATGTGGTTTTGAGTATATGTATCATGAATTTTTTAGCTAACATTAGATAATTGAATTACATATGTAGGTACCTAGACTCCTTTCACGAGCATCCCACACAGTCTCATGGATCGATAGGTATAAGTCAATACACCCTATAGAGATTAATGTATTTCACAATTTGCAAAATATCTCACATTACTTGCTATCTCTCTCATTTGATGGAGTGCAGGTAGTAGCAAATAGGTATTTTTCAGATGTGTCTTCCTCAAGCGAAGAAAGTGAGTCATTTAGTATGTTTGAATTAGGAAGATCAACTAGAGGTCAAACGACTAGAAGGAAATTCAATAAATGCATGAAATTTTTCCTTTCTCAAGGGGGGTCATGTTCTTATGATGATGAGAGAAAAGGTGACATCGAGGTGCCCTCTAGGTACCAAAATCTATAGAAACAATGGGTCCTCAAGGAACTTCCTCCAATAAACACTGATTTTAGTGTTAAAGGCAAGATATATTATATTGCACCATCATCAATACATGGTTTGGGCCTATTTTCCATGGATGGCATAAAGGTCTCTTACAACAAAGTTGTTAAATTGATGGAGTATGTTGGACCTTGTTACGATTACAAAAGTTGGATGCAAATTATTCAATATAAAAAAAGTATGCGTAGGTATGCACTCTCAACAAATTATATTCAACAAAAAGACAATGAGCAAAGTAAAATAGTGGCTATATAAATTGACGGAAGGCCAAAAGCATCAGGGAATATTGTAAGTTTTATAAATAGCACGTGACCTCTATGAACTATTAAGCAACCCAATTGCATATTTGAGGCGTGCGAGGGAAATCATGTATTTGTATGTGTGATAAAATCAATAAGTGCAGGGGAAGAGCTACTTATTGATTAAAATTTGAATTGCATAGATAAAAATGATGTGACTATCATTAGGGTGCAGGTACATACTATGTACCATTAAATAATTGAGTTTTTTTGCCAACCACATTTAGAGAGTCTCCTCACCATCCACCTCATCTCCATCATCACCTTCTAATGAGATTTATTAATGTAGTCCTTTCTAATTATTGGTTAACTTTAAATAATAACACAGGACCACAATATGGAGCAACCATGTAGTGGGGACAATGATGATCGTGCATGCACTTCTTCCCAACAGGTAAACCTCTTTGTTATTGTACTACAAATTAGATAGAAGAAAAATGTTAATAAATTTTTTTATTATATTCTTTTCATCATTGTTTCAGATTAATTCTAATAATGTTAGTAATATTATTGTCATAGACAGGTGGTCAATAGAGAAAGAGAAATGAATGTGCAGTCCTTGAAAATGAGTCCTTTGACGAGGACCTAGTTATTGATTTTGGTGCTTGTGGTGAGCCGACCTCTGCAATTAAAAAATGCCTCCACAAAATTGGAATAAGATTGGCTGAATTGGAATCTATATTCTCTCCGACTCTTGAGTCACAAAAGAGGGCAACCAAAATGATGCACCTATCTCAAAATTACCGAGTAAGTATTAATGTAATTTTTAATTATAACAAAAGTTCAATAATAGTTTTTATGTTATAGTAGTCTTTTGTCTTTAAAAAATAAGTGGATGTGTTGCTTTTACAACTTTTTTTGCATAATTTTGATAATCACAGCCATGATGAGGGTACTGCAACTGGTTCAGGTAGATCGCATGTTGGACTATATATTTTTTTTACTCTCTAACAGTATTGTCCATGCTAATCATTGGTTTTATTATGCTCTAACAATCTTATTCTTTAGTACATGTCAATGATCATTTACTATCACCACCTCGTACGATGGCAGGCTTAGATGTACTATATCTTGCAATGTCGGCAACATGTAGCATGGCCACAGATGCCATGGCACCACCTACTCGTACATAAATTTTATTTTCTCTATCATTCTATATATGTTTATTTCCCTTGAAGTGTTCTTTCTTAAGGCCATTTCATAATGGATTCAATTTATGCAACAGGGGATGCAACACTTGATGGTGATTTTCCTGGATGTACTAGTATTGCTAGTACGGGAATGGTGAAGGATTGCAAATTGCTTGTGAGTGAAAAAGGAGTTCCCTTGAAAATAGAAAAACTTCCAGTTACTTTAAAGATTGGATCTTTCTTTTACTATACAATCGTATGTTAATTACACCTTGCATTCAATATGAGAACCTTACATCTATTGTATTCTTATTTTATACTATTATATCCTTAGACTAATGATCCCATGATTATTTTGTAGGGAATGATGTTTTTTATAGTAAAATTAATGACAAGTGTTTTCAGATATTCGGGCCCACCATATGTATAGGGTGGAACATCATATCTGAAATAAAACCCCAATCCACTATTTTCATTTCATATCATTGCTAGGATAGTTATCATTACATCCATTTTTGAATCTAACACTGTTTTCTTTCTTAAAAGGTAGAAAACCCAAAATCAAAAGTTAAAGGATGATCTCGTAGAGAGTATGACAAACTTTTTTGGACCTCGTGCATTTGAGAAGGGTAAGCTCCTTCAAAGAGCTGGGATATGTTTGAGGTATATTAGGGACCAGTACAGGTGTACATTAACCAAAAAACCACATTATTAGCACCCCCCTTGCATTCCTGATTTAGAGTGGAAATCTCTTATTATGGATGTGAATGAGAAAATTGAAGTAAAAAAAGGAAATACACCACCAGAGAATAGAAGAAGGTATGTGATATTGTTAAGAATGTAATTGTGTACTAAATACTCTTCATATTTATATGAACTAAGATATTTCAATCTCTTCATAGATTGCCTGACACATCAAAGGCAAAAAAGGCAAGATTGCGAAAGCATGGGCAACACAAGCTAGGCTCTGGCGATTATTCAAAACTTGTTACACGAGTTGTAAGTGTTAATATTTTCAGAATTGAATGAGGAAAAATACAATTTGTAGATGGCTTTTAGCACTAAAAATAATTCTTTGATCTTTAAATATTTATTTATAATTTGAAATCTTTTTTGTTTTGATGAAACAATAAAATAAAATTTGACGATACCAAGAAAAAATATAGGGCACAAAGTTCAATGTAAGTCTTACAGAAGAGGATAAGAGAATTGGCTTCCAACAAGGCTATAAAGCCGTGGCAGCAAGAATAAGAAGTGCACAAGGTTCTACTGATGGATCTGTCATGGTAGGTAAGCTAAATAGATGATATTTCAAATTTAATTATTTACCAATTAGCTTACTTGATGTTAAGTTCCAACATAAAGTGATTAAATTTTTTTTAAGTAAGAAAACAATGATAACATGAATGCGTATGAAATTGAAATGCATCCTGCCAATTCTTGCTGTACACAACCTATGTGTGTTGATGACAATGAGGATGTGCATCAGAGTAATACAAGTAAACATCTTAAATTGATTGGTGTAGTAATACAAATTTAATTGCAATTGGTGTTTGGATTAATGTAACAATTTGTATTGAAATTGTAGAGAATGTAGAGGCCACTGTTAATGAGCATGTTGAGGTTGAGGCCGAGGCCAGAAAAACTAACCTTGATGTTGATAATGTGACTAGATTAGGTAAAGAGCTATACGATTATGGCTTGTAAAGTACTGAAATACTTTAAAATATTTTTAATGTTTTTAATTTAACCCTTTTATATGTTATTGCCCCCCTTTGCATCAACAGAGAAATAGGCGTGCATTGAGATCTAATGAGAGGGTAGATGATCATCATGATAATATCAATACTCATCTTAACAATTACATCTTAAAAACTAGAAATTAAAAGAAAAAAAAGAAATGATTGTCATCTATGCATCTTAATTGATAATGATTGATTTTTATATGCCAATGAATTTAATTATGTGGTAGTGAATGTTCATAAATTTTATAATGTGTTAATGAATGTTATCGTGTGATAATTAATGAATGTCACATTTTATTAATGTGTGAATGAATGTTATCGTGTGATAATTAATGAATGTTACATTTTATTAATGGATGAAATAATGAATGAATTTTAGATGTTAACAGGGAATTTAGAGTGATGGTGGGGGTGGGGGGGTGGGGCCAAATGAGCTTCCACCTTCACATGGTTGGCCCTGTTTAGTATAGAATATAAAACTATGATCGAAACAAAGTGAAGCTCAATAAGTTTGTTCCTTATATAGGGTCTCAAGTGTAGCTTTTATCCCACTCTCAACATTACAAGGCTTCAAGTGGTGTTCTAATATTGGTTTCTCCATTTCCCACCGACATCTTGACTTTCTCCTAAGAACTCTCACTGAGTTCTGATACATGGATGAGTAGAAGATGTCCCTTACAGGTTACACATATATAATATGGTAGATTTAGGGAACAAATATACTACAACATAGAATGAGTCAACTTGAATCTATAGTTTCTTCATTCATAATGAAAATTCAAATTACAAGCCATATTTTAGATTTAATATTCATATTCATCTTCATCATGATCATAGCCATCATGGTTAGCATTTGGTTTGACTTCATTTGAACCACACTCCATGTCAAGTACTATTATAAGGCATGGAATGTGGTCATACCCATGTTACCATAATAATGACTTAGCCTATAAAATTATGAATTAAATACCTCATGTATCATATTTATAATACTGCAGGTACACCCGAGATTGGCTCAGGCACCCAATTTCCTACCAAAGGAACCCAAGTCAAACCCAGAGGAGAACAAAAGTAGAACCGGAACCCAACCTCAAACAAAGAACTAGATAACTTGGCTTTTTTCTAATTTGAGTTTATTTATGAATTCTTCTCCAATTCCAACCTGATTATTCCATATTTTGTTTTCCAATTTTCCTTCTTCCTCACTCCAAATTCAAGGATCACCACCCATGACTTATGTTGTTATTTCCTTTTACTAATTGTGTTATTTCAAGGATCACCACCCATGAATTTGTTAAGATGATGAATGTTGTCAATGCCTTTATTACCAAGGAATCACTGCCTGCCATTAATGAATATTAATGATCATTGTTTCATAAGGGTAATTGTTGTTTGTGTATGCTGATCACCCAAGTCTTTGGCTATGATTTGCATGCTGTGAGGTTTGTTAGAAGTGGGGGTATGACATGCTGGTTGGATTACAACATATTGAAAATTACACCATGAAGAAGACAAATGATTAAATAGAAAGAGAGGACCAACTAAACCATCTTGTGGTCAGTCTATATCACATTGAGAAACAATGTCAAGACTCAAGAATTTAAAAAAAAAAGTTTTTTCAAGACCATGAATGATCAACAACATTCCATCAAAAAACAAAACACTAATCTATATTATCATTAAGCTATAAAATATTTCTTTAAAGTTTAGAAGCATCACAAAAACTTTCAAGAAACATAGTACTATCCAAAATGAATACCCTCCAAATGATTATGATTATGTTGATGTTGATGTCTATAGTTTATGTCTAATGATTATGATGATGTTCATGTTGATGTCTATAATTTATTTCACTTACTGATGCTTGCCTAGATTGAATTTTGAATTGCCAGGCTGGAGAACGCTTTCAAAGTTTAGGGTTTGTTCTACATGATACTCTTAGTTACAACTCAAATGAAACTCAACATATTTTTGATGCTGGGAAACCCACTGTAGAAACTCATCCGGAGGTGAAATTTAATGCTGTGAATCTTGGCATTGTTAATGTTATTACTTTTCCTCACATTTCATATTTGTGAAAATGTTTCTTGGCACTATCTTCTTTTTCAATTCCTATATTTGTAGCTTTTTAGATCATTAACTTAAGCATTACATGTCTTTGTTCAAAGTTTATTCTAACACTATATTATATCTTATTCTTATTACAATGTTCTTTTTTGTGGGGTAGGAGGTCAATCTTTATTGTCTTCATTGTGGGGGACAGTGAAGATTTCTCTGACAAATAGCAAGTCTTCTTTAGTATCTTATAATAACATGCTAAACTGATAAAGGTGTTATGGGCATTTAATCTGCAATTACTAATAGACTAAGCATATTATTACTATGCTAGCTTAATGTTCCATTTAAATGCATTTAACACAAAAAACAAATTTACAAAACTGAACCAATGGCATGTTTACAACAAAGATGTGTTGAGGAGTTTGCCCCTTGTTTAATGTTAACTGTTCCTGCACAATCCACTCATACAATAGTGAAATGCGATGTGGAAGGGATGGTTGATAGTGTTCCTTGAGGGAAGGGGGATTTTGAAAGACTTGTTATCATTGTATTGTGTATTTCCAATATGTTTGGTTGCAGGGTAGACTAGGAGAATGAAGGATCACTCACCGATTGCATGATAACCTAGTTTTGAAGGGTCACTGGTTGAGGGGACAGTCAAGGTCTAGATGATTGGGCCATTGGAGGACCCTATTTATTTGTATTAATTGCTATTCAAATTGTATGCATGGATTTCTTGTGAATTATCAGCTGCTATGTATCCTACAACTGCATTTGTAAATCTGCATATACTTCTCTAGGGTTGTAAGCCACTTAGAGATCAAAATATAGAAACTAAATCAAAATCATTCTTTGTCCTATTTCCTTTTTAAAAAGTCTCAACTATCAATGATACAATATATTTGATGCCCTAATCTATCAATACAAATGACACCTAGCTAGAGGCTCATGGTCTATCCATTTGATAACCACAGTCAACATTTCAAAAAAATGGATATCCAAACATTTGAAAATAATTGCATGCTTACAACAAAGGTCTAATAGAACCCCCAACAATTCTTAAACATACTTTATCTGATATGATGAATTCTTAAACAATTAAGGTTGGAGTAGACATAGTTATCACACATTTTTTTTTGTGGTACAAGGAAGATTTGGCTAGGTCAAGTCTTCCTTCGTGCTAGCAGTCTATAGAATTAGACCTTTATTAACAATTGATCATATCAGATAACTAGTATGTTTAAGAATTGTTGGGACTAGTCCTTTGGCATGTATTAAATAGAATCGAATTTTCAGCATATTATTATCATTCTATTTCTTTTTTTTAAACATGCCATCGGTTTAGTTTTGTAACTTCACTATTGTATGAGTGGATTGTGCAGGAATAGTTAACATTAAATAAGGAGAAAACTCCTCAACACATCTTGGAAACCATTGAATTCAATAATAAATGAAACCTAACACCAACACTATTCCTTCCATTCACTTCTACCAAGAATAAATCATTTAATCCATTTAACATTACATATAATAATTAGACAGTTACATTTCCTGACTATGTAGAGGAACAGTCACGACCAAAATGATCAAAACTACTTTCACCCTTGCACAAGCTATTCCAAAATTCAAGTAAAATGAGCAATATGCTATATCAAATCATTCATATTCATAGTAACCATTCAAAGGATCATTTTGTCAATGAACCCTTTGACTGTACCCCTGCGACAGAGAAAGGAAACCTCAAAATAGAGAAAGGAAACTTAGTAAAACCAGTCTATGTCATTGTTTGTGAGGGTAGAGTCATGATAAGTGCCTCTCAAACCTCTCCAAACATGTAAGATTATCTTTAAATACTTTATTGATCTCTTCTAAACATTAACCAAATCAAACCTACATTTGAATCCACACACAATAACCCCAAAATGAAGGGTTTTGTATCCTTTAATGAATCTCAATCACTGGTAGCGCATGGAAAGTCAAACCAGTAGTCTCCAAAGAATTCAATAAGTGATTGGATTGTATTTAATACACACTATTCCTTCCATTCACTTCTACCAAGAATAAAGCATTTAATCCATTCAACATTACATATAATCATTAGACAGTTACATTTCCTGACTGTGTACTAGAGGAACAGTAACGACCAAAATGATCCAAACACTTGAAAATAGTGAATTGATATCCTTGAGCACTAGAACCAATAACATCAAATAATGGAGATAAAGCATGGGCTAGGGCACAACACCAGTAGAATGCAGTCATTTCAGAGAGCATTCATGATCAAATAAAATGCAATGCATTTGAAATTTGCAATCGAATATGATGTCAGATGCTCGAAAGATGAAGAAAGCACATACCTTCTCTCACACTTAGCTTTCACTCCTCTATCCAATCGAAATAAAAATGATGAGTCTGTTTCACTTTTTTTTTCATAGCCAAATCTTCCTTGTACCACACGAAGAACATGCCATTGGTTCAGTTTTGTAAATTTGTTTTTTGTGTAATTAGTAATTGGCAGATTAAATGCAGATAACACCTTTATCAATTTAATTAGCATGTTATTAAAATATCAAATAAAGTATGTTTAATAATTGTTGGAACTGGTCCTTTTGCGTGTATTAAACATAATAGAATTTTTAGCATATTATTATCAATCTATTTCTTTGTTCTAAACATGCCATTGGTTTAGTTTTGTAGATTTGTTTTTGTGTTAAATGCATTTTTCATGAGGAGGGGTCTTGTTCTGAGGAGATTGATGAAGATTGTGCACCTCAAAAACCAATTCATAAGGTACCAATCATGTTTCCTATTTGCTTATATTTTTGGATTGGTAAATCTCCTTATAAGTTTCATGTCCTTTCTTTTGATTACTATGGATGAGATATATATCTTACATTTAACATTCAACTTCTTTACATTTTAGAACATGTAGTGTGTTTTTTGAGGATTTTACCAAATCAAATTTTAACATATACCGAAAACACCAAACTGATAACTTTCCCTTTCAACTTGACAAAATATTTGCATTTGACCAATAAATGCAAGCAACTGAATGATAAATCCACATACTTGTATCTTTGTAAAATACCTAGAACATCAAAAAGATGGCTAAGTGGTTACCACCATGATTTTTATCTAATGAATATGGAAAAAAAAAACACCAAAAAGAATTGAATAGAAAACATTTTTGGTCATTTCAGAGAGCATTCATGATCAAATAAAATGCAATGCCTTCTCTCGCGCTCAATCAGCTTTCACCCACTCATTTTCTCCCACTCCTTTTCTCTACAATTGAAATAAAAATGATTTGGTCATTTCAAAATAGTGAATCGATATCCTTGAGCACAAGCACCAATAACATCAACTATTTTGATCTATGGGTACCCTAATGTTGGCAAGAGTTCTTTTATTAATAAGATTACTCTGCAAGCTTGAAGAAGCGATATATTTTGGCAAATAAAGAGTCGAAAGATGATGATATTCCTAAGATCATGGATGGACACAATGTTGTAGATAGAATGGGAAAACATCTTTCTAGCCTAACCCTGGATCCTTCGATAATTGGGGTAGGATCCAGACCCAAGCTAAAAAGATGTCTTCCTTTCTATTGTGGAATTATCCCTTCTTTGGCCTCCACTCATTCCTCTTCTCAAAAATGGTTATCTAGAAACTTTGGATACTATTTCTCATCCATGCACAAAATGTGCTAGTGATCGTATAAAATTACTTTAGGCCTCTAGTATTGATGAGATGTACAAGTGTAAAAAAAATTTGCGAGACTGGGATCAATTTTTGTAGTGTACATAAATGCAAGGCAATGATTATTCTTGACGATCAATAGGTATAAGTCTTCCAGACCTTACCCAGTAGCTAGGACTAAAGATAACATAGCTCAAGAGACCATCATAGGTTATTTCTTTCTTCGGTCTATATTATTGATAGAATGTTTTACCTTTCATTAGCTCATCAAATTTGGGGATTTGAAAGAATTTAATAGAATATTTTCATGACAACATATATTATTTAAGTTGACATTGCACAAATTTATCTACTTCATGCACTTGTAGACTATGAGGACGGTGATAAAGAAGCATGGCCATGGGAGGAGATGCTTCTTTATTGTCATCCTCATAGTCTACAAGTGCACGAAGTAGATAAATTCATGCAATGTCAACTTAAATAATATACGTTGTCATGAAAATATTCTATTAAATTCTTTCAAATCCCCAAATTTGATGAGCTAATGAAAGGTAAAAGATTATATCAATAATATAGACTGAAGAAAGAGACAACCTATGATCGTCTCTTGAGCTGTGTTATATTTAATGTGAATATTTATCAATTTTTTGACACTTTATAATTCATTCTGATAGAAATGCTATAAATCCGATAGATACAATGTCAGAGAAAAATACTTTACAATAATTTTTGCGATAGTAATGCTATATGTTTGAAAGGACAACCTGTCGGAGATATGCTGCACTACCATCGCTCTTCTGATAGTTAAAATGTCATAGATATCAAATTTTTGACAGAATCATTCGAAAATAATGTTATGTCACTGATGGGTGTATCTTTCGGAAGCTAGTAGCAGATTTGTCGCTATTCCAATAGTTGTAATGTCGGAAAGGATATCTTTTCGATAGTTAGTTTCGATAGCAATTGTATATTTTTGATAGGTCTTTGTGTTGAAATTTTGATAGATGGACCGTAGGAAATGCCATAACAAAGATTTTATCATGTGCAAGCTTCCGACGTAAAGTGGTGTCAGTAAACTAATGGATGTCTCTTCCATCGTAATTTCCAACACAAAAATTGTGATGGACACATGTGTCAAAATGCCAACAAATTAGCATTGCAAATCCAACAAATGGCCGTCGGAATCTAACCTCAAATGTACTAGTGGTATCTTTAGAAGAGAGGCCCCATTTTTCAAGATTCAAGGTGTTTTTGAGTTCATCTCGATGAGATCTTCGGTTTGAGACCACTTTCACTAGTTTTGGAAATGGTCAAATTTTTAGCTACGAACACTGTACTGACTTCCTTGCTTTGACCAAACTTTTACCATCCATATCTTGAGAAGAGAGGCTCCATTTTTCAAGATTCAAGGTGTTTTTTGGTTTATCTCAATGAGATCTTCGATTTGAGACCACTTTCAGTAGATTTGGAAATGGTCAAATTTTTAGCTATGAACACTGTACTAACTTCCTTGCTTTGACCAAAGTTTGACCTTCCGTATCTTGAGAAGAGAGGCTCTATTTTTTAAGATTCAAGGTGTTTTTAGGTTTATCTGGATGAAATCTTTGATTTGAGAACACTTTCACTAGATTTGGAAATGGTCAAATATTTAGCTATGAAAATTGTATTGACTTCCTTGCTTTGACCAAACTTTGACTGATGTGAGTCTTCCAAGGCTTGCTTGCACTGCTATTAGGAGACCTAGCTTATCTCTTCTAGGAACCTAGCCTCCTCTACGTCTTGATTGGTTTAGGTGATTAACTAACACCAATCCTAGCTCTTCTCCAAGATTTCTTATCCCTTGTGCTTAACCTTAGAAGACTAACACCCTATAGATAGTTCAATTCTCTCACTCACTTAGAAAGCTCTAAGTGCCAATTCTCCACAAACTCCAATCTCCATTGCAGGGGTCTTCATCCTTGTGGAAACACTCATAAATTGGTTTGGTTGATCCATTTTAGAAGGATCTTGAATCATACTCTTACCAGCTTTAATAGTTCATCCTTTAGAGACCTTAAAAATTGGCCTTTTCCTTGTATCCTTTTGCAGATGCTTTTGGCCTTTCTTTCCAATCTTTTCCAAACAACTTGCAAAACCAATTTGGGATTTGGATACCCTTTTGGCTCTTATTAACTATTCTACAACTTTTTTGGTCCTGAAAGCCTCTGTACACCTCCTTTCTATAAACTAGGGAAAACAAACCTAATTGTCCTACTTTCTACGACTGACTGTATCCTAGTAGAAAACTTTCTCAAAACACAATGTACATGATTGGTATGAACCCAATCTTCTTATGACATTTAAATATGATGAAAACCTTCCATAAAAATTCCTAAAGTCATATTGTACCTTGATACCCTGTTATATATCTTCAATCTTTCACAACCTAGACCTCTAACTGGGCTTTGTCTACTCGCCTAGGGCCTAGCATTAAAAATAGCTCTCCAAAATTTCATGTGTCCTAATCCTATAGTTATATACTCTAATGAATCCCCTTGCATTTCCATCTACGCTTAGGTGTTTCCCATGGTTCAATTTCATGGGGGAGCCATGAATGCTCGGACTGGTCAGAACAGAACCAGTAGAACTCTAAAAAAAATCTACTTTAACCGACGCACCAAATCTATTCTAAACAACTTGCTCTTCAAATGAAAAAGTTTAGAAAATACTAAACAACAACTAGATTTAGACTTTCAATCCATTTCAATGCACTGTCAACACAAAAACTCAAAAAATACACTGTAAAACTGTTGCAGAGCTCAATTCTCAAACTCAAACTATTACATTTGCATCATACTACTATGAGATTCGAGTCTTAAATCACATAAGATGCCATTTCCACCATTCTAGGGCCTATTGGCTGATCTCCCACCTCCAATAATCAAGGGGATCCAAAGATAACTGAGTTGCATACAACATTTGCAATAATTGCAAATGTTGTCATGACAACTTCTTTGCAACATTTGGCAACTTTCACTTATGCCACAATCCTATTTCTTAGGACTCTTAACCTCCTTTGTTTCAAGGATCCAAGGCCATTAATGGCCTTATGGAATCTTTACAACCTCACAAGGTGCATAGGACACATTAAAGACTCTATCTCAACTACTAACACTAAGAATTTAAAAACTACTAACATTGGCTATTTGTGTGACCTTAGTCCTAGTGACTAACTCACTTAGCCTACATAGTAAATGACCTTCTAAGGTCTTGAAACAACCAAACATTACCCTTCTTGACTTGGCTAGAGTCAAGTACAAGCCAAAAAATACTAAGCATGGAGGTTAGCCTAGGTGTGCTCCAACACCATTGACCGTCCGTATCTTGAGAAGAGAGGCTCGATTTTTCAAGATTCAAGGTGATTTTAGGTTCATCTCGACAAGATCTTTGATTTGAGACCACTTTCACTAGATTTGAAAATGGTCAAAATTTTAGCTACGAATAGTGTACTGACTTCCTTGCATTGACCAAACTTTGACCGTCTATATCTTGAGAAGAGTCTTTTTTTTTCAAGAGTGAAGGTGTTTTTAGGTTCATCTCGACGAGATCTTTGATTTGAGACCACTTTCACCAGATTTGGAAATGGTCAAATTTTTAGCTACGAACACTGTACTAACTTCCTTGCTTTGACCAAACTTTGACCATCCGTATCTTGAGAAGAGAGGCTCCCTTTTTTAAGATTCAAGGTGTTTTTAGGTTCATCTCAATGAGATCTTCAATTTGAAACCACTTTCACCAAATTTGGAAATGGTCAAACTTTTAGCTACGAATAGTGTACTGACTTGCTTGATTTGACCAAACATTGACCGTCCATATCTTGAGAAGAGAACCTCTATTTTTCAAGATTCAATGTGTTTTTAGGTTCATCTCGATGAGATCTTCGATTTGAGACCACTTTCACAAGATTTGGAAATGATCAAAATTTTAGCTACAAACACTGTTTGACTTCCTTGCTTTGACCAAACTTTGATCATCCGTATCTTGAGAAGAGAGGCTCCTTTTTAGAAGATTCAAGGTGTTTTTTGGTTCATCTCGATGAGATCTTTGATTTGAGACCACTTTCACTAGATTTGGAAATGGTCAAAATTTTAGCTACAAACACTGTACTAACTTCCTTGCTTTGACCAAACTTTGACCATCTGTATCCTGAGAAGAGAGGCTCTATTTTTAAAGATTCAAGGTGTTTTTTGGTTCATCTCAATGAGATCTTTGATTCGAGACCACTTTCACTAGATTTGGAAACAGTAAAATTTTTAGCTATGAACACTGTACTGACTTCCTTTCTTGGACCCAACTTTGACTATCTGTATCTTGAAAAGAGAGGCTCCATTTTTCAAGAGTCAAGGTATTTTAGGTTCATCTAGATGAGATCTTCAATTTGAGAAAACTTTCACCAAATTTGGAAATGGTCAAACTTTGAGCTACGAACACTGTACTAACTTCCTTGCTTTGACCAAACTTTGACCATCCATATCTTGAGAAGAGAGGCTCTATTTTTCAAGATTCAAGGTGTTTTTAGGTTCATCTTGATGAGATCTTTGATTTGAGACCACTTTCTCCAAATTTGAAAATGGTCAAACTTTTAGTAAGAACACTGTACTGACTTCCTTGCTTTGACCAAACTTTGATTGTCCGTATCTTGAGAAGAGAGGCTCCATTTTTCAAGATTTAAGTTGTTTTTAGGTTCATCTTGACAAGATATTCTATTTGAGACCACTTTCACCAAATTTGGAAACAGTCAAAATTTTAGCTATGAACACTATACTGACTTCCTTTCTTTGACCAAACTTTGACCATTTGTATCTGAAAAAGAGAGGCTTTATTTTTCAAGATTCAAGGTGCTTTTTGGTTTATCTCGGTGAGATCTTTGATTTGAGACCACTTTTACTAGATTTGGAAACGGTCAAACTTTTAGCTACGAGCACTATCTTGACTTCCTTACTTTGACTAAACTTTAACCGTCTGTATCTTGAGAAGAGAGGCTCTATTTATCAAGATGCAAGGTGTTTTTAGGTTCATCTCAATGAGATCTTTGATTTTAGACCACTTTCACCAGATTTGAAAATGGTCAAACTTTTAACTATGAACACTGTACTGACTTCCTTGCTTTGACCAAACTTTGAAAGTTCGTATCTTGAGAAGAGAGGCTGTATTTTTCAAGATTCAACATGTTTTTAGGTTCATCTCAACAAGATCTTTGATTTGACACCACTTTCACTAGATTTGGAAATGGTCAAACTTTTAGCTACGAACACTGTACTGACTTCTTTTCTTTGACCAAACTTTGATTGTTTGTACCTTAAGAAGAGACGCTCCATTTTTTATGATTCAAGCTATTTTTTGGTTCATCTCAATGAGATCTTCGATTTGAGACCACTTTCACTAGATTTTGAAATGGTCAATTTTTTAGCTATGAACACTGTATTGACTTCTTTTCTTTGACCAAACTTTGACCATCTGTATCTTGAGAAGAGAGGCTCTATTTTTCAAGATTCAAGGTGTTTTTTGGTTCATCTCGATGAGATCTTCTATTTGAGACCACTTTCACCAGATTTGGAAATGGTGACAACTTTTAACTACGAACACTCTAGTGACTTCCTTTCTTTGACCAAACTTTGATAGTCTGTATCTTGAGAAGACAGGCTCTATTTTTTAAGATTCAAGGTGTTTTTACGTTCATCTCAACGAGAATTTTTATTTGAGACTACTTTCACTAGATTTGGAAATGGTAAAACTTTTAGCTATGAACACTGTACTGACTTTCTTGCTTTGACCAAAATTTGACCATTTGTATCTTAAGAAGAGAGGCTCCATTTTTCAAGATTCAATGTGTTTTTGGGTTCATCTCAACAAGATCTTTGATTTGACACCAATTTCACTAGATTTGGAAATGGTCAAACTTTTAGCTACGGGCACTATACTGACTTCCTTGCTTTGACTAAAATTTGACCTGTTAGAATAACTGAGAGGGGGGTGAATCAATTAATCATTGTCCCAATACAAAATATATAATCCAAAAACAAATACTTCAATTTCTATTGCTCGGTAACTTAAAATACCTTTACTATCTGTGCATTTACCAATTACCAGTCTAAAACTTATAGCAGTTACCGATCAAATCAAATATGCAACATGTAAATATGACATCAAAACAAACATCACAATCAACACATAACATAAGAGATTTAACTTGGAAACCCTGTGAAGGGAAAAACCACCTGGGATTGGCAACCCAAAATATTCACTCTTCTGAAGTGAGGTCGGTGAAGATCCAACCTTGTTAAATGTTACAAACACACTATTATGTGTGACCTTGTTAGAGGATTTAAGACCAACTGTTATCATCCAACTAGCAGTCACTCTAGGGTTGACAAGATAACAATGCTCATTCTATGAATGATACATAATAAGACTTTCTTACTCCACTCAGTTAAGAGATTTGACTATTTACAATGGTTAAATATGTAACAATAGGTGATCTGACTTAATACAACTTCAATTGCAAATTACAGATCAATGTTTAGCTCATACAAATCTTTCTGATCAATAAATCAATTATGTTTCAAACATTATTCAACTTACTGTCCATGGGTAATCACTCTCTGTCACTCGATAATGCTCTACAGTAGGGTTCTCCTTAACCAGTATGATCAGAATGCATGAAAACTTGTTCACGTGATGATTCTATAGTTTCCTTCTCTTCCGTTATCACCACCTTGTAGTGAAATCTCCAGTCTCTTATATAGACATATAAACCATTTTCTTCTGCTCCATCAAATTTTTCCACTTAATCATTGTCATTGATTTTGCCTCTTAAACATACCTTTGCACTTGTGTCAATAACACGTTTGATTCTCATCCTTTAGATCTTTCCTAAATTTTGTCAGCAGTCGATCTGTGTAACAAACTTTATCTATTACCTCAAATTCATACACTTGCCATCTCATCAATCTTATTGGTTAAACTAGTCATTAGTTCATTCTATTCATCTTGGTTAACAAATAAATGCATCGGTGAACATAAGCTTGGTTAACACTATGCTCGGTATACACTACACTCCATGAGTGTATACTAAATTACTTCATCAACTGACAACACTGCTTTGTGTCTTTCAGCTCTTTTCCTCATCATAGATGAATAAAACATAATCAATTCAATAACATAAATTCATAGACTCATCAACAAGTTACTCGATGTATTCTCTATCCTCATCTATCATATCCATCTTCCTCATGTAGATATTTCTGTTCTTCATCTCTTTCACCCCTTCACTATAGATGTATCGGTATAGTAACTTACAAGATAAGTATTGTCAAACTAGTTGACATCAATGACAACATAATATTGATTTAATCATATTACATATCTAATCAATCTACTTTGTGATCTTAAATCATAGTTCCTTCAATCAGGTTCTAAATCAGTTGTAGTTCATCAATCTCTCCCTTTGGCATTGATGGCAACTCAAAAAATATGAAATATACCATACACATACCAAACATGTATTCTACAACTTTGTGAACAAATGTTTTACAAGCTCTCCCTAGCTTAATATGTTTAATCACTACCTTACTCAACAACATTGCAAAATGCAGCTTTGTTAATCTACAAATATGATCTTTTCAGCTCTTGGATTCCTTCTTCTATTCTTAGTAACTGATCTTCAGTGCTCTCCCTTAGATAGTTCTCATCGGTGCATATTCAGATTATCTCTCCCTTTGTTTCATATTGTTTATATCTCCCTTTGACAATAATGCAAAAGAAAAAAAGAAACAAATAGCTTTGTTTGTGTGATCAGTCTTTATACTACTAAAGATCTTTGTTGTCTGGTACATTCTCTATATCTTTGTATATTGATATGGTAATCTGGTCTAATTCTTTTCACAGCTTTAGACATGATCCAAAGTGTGAACTATGCTACATCAACATGTATGATCTTCTGATAAGATTAGGCTGATGCAACATCTGAATCACCTTAGTGATCGATAGATAGGGGATGGACCCCAAGTCTAGTCCTCAAATACTCAAATGTGTCCTTCGATGGAGCTTTTTTAAATATATCTACAAATTGTTCTTTTGATGTAACAAACTCTAGCTTAACTTGCTTCTCCCATACTTGTTCTCTCAAGTAGTGATACTTTATTGATATATGCTTCATTTTAGAATGCATCACTGGATTCTTTGAAATATTAATTGCACTGGTTTTATCATAGTATATAATCATAAGCTTAGTGATTATCTCATTCATGCCTTCAAGAACTTGTTTGATATATGCAATGTTTGAACAATTTGTAGTAGTAGAAACATACTCTACTTTGGCTGTAGACTGAGAAATGCAAGCCTGCTTCTTACTTGTTTAGGTAACAAGTCTTTCACCAAAGAAGAATGCTCCTCCAATGGTGCTTTTTCTATCATCCACATTTCCATCCCAATCAGCGTCCATATAGACTCTGAGTTCAAACTTGCCTTCCTTAGGATAGCACAATCCATAGTTCTCTATTTTCTTTAGGTATCTTAAGATTCTTTTAGTAGCAATCATGTGTGATTCTCTAGGATTAGCAAAAAATCTAGCAACTATTCCCACAACATGTGCTATATCTGGTCTACTGTGAACTACATACATTAGCTTACCAATCATTGATAGGTACAGTGTCTAGTTTACTTTTATAGTTTCATCTTCCTTAGTTAATTTACATCCAGCAGCCATCGGTGTTCCCATAGGTTTAGCATCTTCCATGCCAAATGTTTTCAATAGTTCTTTTATGTATTTAGACTGTGTGATGAATATCCCATCACTTTTCTAAATCACTTGTAGTCCAAGAAAGAACTTAATCTCTCCAAGCATAGACATTTCAAATTCATTCCTCATATCATCAGCAAAGGCTTTACATATTTTATCTTGACCTCCAAATATGATATCATCCACAAAAATTTTAGAAATAAGAATTGTATCATCAGTATCTCCTTTCATATATAGATTGTTGTTTTCACTTGTTCTTACAAATCCTATACTTAACAAATAAGTATGAAACCTCTCATACTAGGCTCTCGGTGCTTGCTTCAAACCATATAAATCTTTATGTAGTCTACATACCATATCTTTCTTTTTTGGATCAACAAACCCTTCAGGTTATTCTATGTAGACTTCTTCTGCAAGTATTCCATTCAGAAACATTGACTTGACATCCATTTGATATACCTTGAATTTATTTTGTACAACATATGCAAGTACAATTCTGACTCCTTCCAATCTAGCAATAGGTGCAAAGGTTTCACTATAGCCCATGCCTTCCTCCTGTGCATATCCTTTGCATACCAATCTAGCTTTATTCCTTGTCACTTCTCTATTCTCATTCTGCTTGTTCCTAAATATCCACTTAGTACCGATAAAATTCTTATCTTTAGGTCAGGGTACTAAGGTCTAGGTTTTTTTCTTTTCTATCTTCTCTATTTCTTCTTTCATTGCATTAACCCATTCATCATTCTCTAATGAAACTTTTACATTTTTCAGCTCATAATCGCAAACTAGACATGTACCTTGTCTTGCTTTGATCCTTGTTTGCATGCCAGCTTGTTTGTCTCCAATGATTTGTGATTCAAGATGGTGTCTTTTAAAAAAACTCACCAGTATCCTATCTCTCCTTTCTTTTTCATCCTGTGCAGATTCATTTTTTTTCTCAGTAGGGCCATTCTGCTCGTCAGTTTCTCTTTCCTACTATTCGATATTGTTTTCTTGCTGACTGGTTATCATAGACTGAGGCTTCGGTAGATACTCTAGTTGTTCAATGTAAGTGAATCTACCATAGTCTTCTAGTTCCTTTGTACTTTCCTTTGTGTTCTTTTCATCAAACTCATCAACACAGACGTTAGTGATTTCAATCATTTTGTTAGTAGTTTTATTCAAACATTTATATGCTTTGCTTTTACTAGAATATCCTAGAAATATTCCTTCATCACCTTTTGAGTCAAATTTTCCATTTCTCTCATCTTTCAGAATAAAACATTTTCTTCCAAAATTTTTGAAATAACTTATAGTAGGTTTGTGTCCAAACCACAACTCATAGGGTGTCTTATTGGTGTCCTTCTTCAATTGCACTTGATTAAGCACATAAACTATTGTACTGACAACTTCTCTCTAGTATGTTTGAGCAACATTCTTTTGCAGCATCAATGTCCTAGCACAGTCAACTATTGACCTATTCCTTCTTTCAGCAATCCCATTCTACTGAGGTGTCCTTGGTGCAAAGACCTATCTTTTAATACCATGCTCATTACAGAAATTAGTAAATTCATCAGAGATAAATTCACCTCCTCTATCAGATCTTAGGCATTTCAATTCTTTTCCAGTCTCTTTTTCTACCTTAGCCTTATACCACTTAAACATCTTAAATGCTTTCTTTTAAGAACATAACAGTCATCAATCTAGTATAGTCATCAACAAAAAGAATAAATTATTTATCACCATAGTAACTCTAAGTTCTCATAGGACCACATAGGTCGGTATGAACCAACTCAAGTATCTTCTTTGTTGAGTAATCCTTAGTTTTGAAACTAGATTTAGTCATCTTATCTTTTTGGCATTCATGACACATAACATGATCCAATTTTGACAAGTTAGGCAGCCCTCTAACTCTTTTCCTTTTAGTGATCTTAATCATGTTATCAAAGTTCACATGGCATAAAATTTTATGCCACAACCAAGCATCTTCATTTTTCATCGTCAAGAAAGAAGACTCATCAGTATCAAGATAAATAGGTTACCTCTCAATTGTGCTCCAATTCCAACTAGTCTTTCTCCATCATCAAATATTTTCACTTTCTTGCTCTTAAAAGCAACTCTATGACTTGAATTATTTAGTTGTGCCACACTTAACAAGTTATAGTTCAATCCATCTACCCAATAAGCATTATCACATTTTATCATATCATTTATCATTAAGGTTCCTTTACCTCTTACCATACAGGGTGTGTCATTACCCATCTTAACTGAACCTCCATTGTATTCTTCAAGTACATCAAACTTCTCCTCATCACCAGTCATGTGATGTGTACAGCCACTGTCTATGATCCATGTATTATTTTTGTTAACTTTAGAGATCAGTGTTGTTTCTTCATGTTTTTCTTCTTCTTCCTCTGAGTCATCTTTCATAGCAACAAATACAACTTCTACATCATCATCAGTATCAAATTTAGATTCATTATCTTGAGCTATGAAACATACCTTTTTCCCTTTGTCATTTCTATCTCAATTATCTCTATTGTATTAGTAGCCTCTATTGAATCTTATCTTGTAGCTTCCTTCAGATTGGTCTTTGGTTCTATCATCATCTTTCTTATGTGGACATCTATCAGTGATGAGGCCAACCTCTTTACAATTAAAGCATTCCAAAGGTAGCTTATCTCTATACCTTCCTTTACATTTGGGTAATCTTCTAGTCATAAGAGCTTCAAGTTCATCAAGCTCATCATCAGTATTACTATCACTATCATTTTTATTATTCCTATTAGACTTACTAATCTTCAAAGAAGACATGAAAGAAGATTCCATAGACGGTACAACATTGTTATCAAAATTATTTAACTCAAAGCTTGTAAGTTTACCAATCAGATTGTCAAGTGTAAGTACATTAGTAGATGAAGACCTTGTCTCAAGGATAGCAAATATTCTGATTGCGTAAACTGGCAATAAGGTTTTGAGTACTTTTCTTACCATAGTTTCTTCACTAATTTTTCCATCAGATGCTCTAATAGCATGTACTACCTCTTTCAGTCTATTTGTATATTGCACAATATTCTCACCTTCTTTCATCTTCATATCATCAAATTGACCTCTTAGGCTTTCTGCTCTGGCTCTTTTAACATGCACATCTCCATAGTAAACTTGAGAAAGTTTATCCCACATGGCTTTTGCAGTAGTGCAACTTTTGATATCTTCAAATTCAGCATCAGTGTAGGTAGCAACAAGTTCCATCATAGTAAGATTGTGTTCATGCCTATCTTTTAGTTGATCAAGTATCAGGGAACCTGGTGTTGGTTCTATATAACCATTCTCCATCAATTCTAGTGCAACATTCCCAATTCTAGATATGTGCAACTTCATCCGGCTCTGCCATAATGCGAAGTTCTCTTTATTCAGCTTTGACACTTCCCTCTTATACATTTTGAGATCTTTTTACTGAAGTCCTTAAAACTCTATTCAAAGCAACCAATGCTCTGATACCAATTATTAGAATAACTGAGAGGGGGGTGAATTAGTTAATCACTATCCTAATACAAAATGTATAATCCAAAAACAAATACTTCAATTTTTGCTGCTCGGTAACTTAAAATACTTTTACTGTCTGTGCATTTACCGATTACCAGTCTAAAAATTATAGCAATTACCGATCTTATCAAATATACAACATGTAAATATGACATCAAAACAAACATCACAATCAACACATAACATAAGAGATTTAATGTGGAAACCCTGTGAAGGGAAAAACCACCTAGGATTGGCAACCCAAAATATTCACTCTTCTGAAGTGAGGTCGGTGAAGACCCAACCTTGTTAAATGTTACAAACACTATATTATGTGTGACCTTGTTAGAGGATTTAAGACCAACTGTTATCGTCCAACTAGCAGTCACTCTAGGGTTGACAAGATAACAATGCTCATTCTATGAATGATACATAATAAGACTTTCTTAGTCCACTCGGTTAAGAGATTTGACTATTTACAATGGTTAAATATGTAACAATAGGTGATCTGACTTAATACAACTTCAATTGCAAATTATAGATCAATGTTTAGCTCATACAAATCTTTCTGATCAATAAATCAATTATGTTTCAAACATTGTTCAACTTACTGTCCATGGGTAATCACTCTCTGTCACTCGATAATGCTCTACAGTAGGGTTCTCCTTAACCAGTACGATCAGAATGCATAAAAACTTGTTCACGAGATGATTCTGCAGTTTCCTTCTCTTCCGGCATCACCACCTTGTAGTGAAATCTCCAGTCTCTTATATACACATATAAACCATTTTCTTCTGCTCCATCAGATTTTTCCACTTAATCATTGTCATTGATTTTGCCTCTTAAACATACCTTTGCACTTGTGTCAATAACACGTTTGATTTTCATCTTTTAGATCTTTCCTAAATTTTGTCAGCAGTCAATCTGTGTAACAAACTTTATCTATTACCTCAAATTCATACACTTGCCATCTCATTAATCTTATCAGCTAAACTAGTCATTTAGTTCATTATATTCATCTCGGTTAACAAATAAATGCGTCGGTGAACACAAGCTCGGTTAACACTGTGCTCGGTATACACTACACTCCATCGGTGTGTACTAAATTGCTTCATCAATCGACAACACTGCTTTGTGTCTTTTAGCTCTTTTTCTCATCATAGATGAATGAAACATAATCAAGTCAATAACATAAAGCCATACTCATCAACAAGTTACTCAATGTATTCTCTATCCTCATCTGTCATATCCATCTTCCTCATGTAGATATTTCTGTTCTTCATCTCTTTCACTCCTTCACTATAGATGTATTGGTATAGTAACTTACAAGATAAGTACTATCAAACTAGTTGACATCAATGACAACATAATACTGATTTAATCATATTACATATCTAATCAATATGCTCGATGATCTTAAATCATAGTTCCTTCAATCAGATTCTAAATTAGTTGTAGTTCATCATGACCGTCCCTATCTTTAGAAGAGAGGCTTTAATTTTCAAGATTCAAGGTGTTTTTAGGTTCATCTCGACGAGATCTTTGATTTGAGACCACTTTCACTAGATTTGGAAATAGTCAAACATTTAGCTACAAACACTGTAGTGACTTCCTTACTTTGACCAAACTTTGACTATCCAAATCTTGAGAAGAGAGGCTCTATTTTTCAAGATTCATGATATTTTTAGGTTAATCTCAATGAGATCTTTGATTTGAGACCACTTTCACCAGATTTGGAAATGGTAAAACTTTTAGCTACGAGCACTGTACTAACTTCCTACTTTTGACAAAACTTTGACTGTCCATATCTTAAGAAGAGAGGCTTCATTTTTCAAGATTCAAGGTGTTTTTAGGTTCATCTCGACGAGATCTTCAATTTGAGATTACTTTCACCAGATTTGGAAATGGTCAAATTTTTACCCACGACCACTCTATTGACTTCCTTGCTTTGACAAAACTTTGACCGTTCGTGTCTTGAGAAGAGAGGCTCCATTTTTCAAAAATTAAGGTGTTTTTAGGTTCATCTCGACAAGATCTTTGATTTGAGACAACATTCATGAGATTTGGAAATGGTAAAAATTTTAGCTACGAACACTGTACTGACTTCCTTGCTTTGACCAAACTTTGACCATCCTTATCTTGAGAAGAGCGGCTCCATTTTTCAAGATTCAAGGTGTTTTCTAGTTCATCTGGAAGAGATCTCAATTTGAGACCCCTTTTCATAGATTTGGAAATGGTCAAATTTTTAGCTATGAACACTATACTGACTTCCTTGCTTTGACCAAACTTTGACGGTTTGTATCTTGAGAAGAGAGTGTCTATTTTTAAAGATTCAAGGTGTTTTTAGGTTCATCTTAATGAGATCTTCGATTTAAGACCACTTTCACCAGATTTGGAAATGGAGAAATTTTTAGTTCCGAATATTGTACCGACTTCCTTGCTTTGACCAATATTTTAGCATCCATATCTTGAGAAGAGATGCTCTATTTTTTAAGATTCAAGGTGCTTTTAGGTTCTTCTTGAGGAGATCTTTGATTTGAGACCACTTTCACAAGATTTTGAAACTTTCAAACTTTTAGCTATGAACACTGTACTAACTTCCTTGCTTTGACCAAACTTTGACCATCCATATCTTGAGAAGAGGGGCTCTCTTTTTCAAGATTCAAGGTGTTTTTAGGTTCATCTTGACGAGATCTCTGATTTTGAGACCACTTTCACTAGATTTGGAAATGGTCAAACATTTAGCTACAAACACTATAGTGACTTCCTTGCTTTGACCAAACTTTGACTATCCAAATCTTCAAAAGAGAGGCTCCATTTTTCAAGATTCATGATGTTTTTAGGTTAATCTCGATGAGATCTTCAATTTGAGACCACTTTCACCAGATATGGAAATGCTAAAAATTTTAGCTACGAGCACTGTACTGACTTCCTTCCTTTGACCAAACTTTCACTATCCATATCTTAATAAGAGAGGCTTCATTTTTCAAGATTCAAGATGTCTTTAGGTTCATCTTGACCAGATCTTCAATTTGAGATTACTTTCACTAGATTTGGAAACGTTCAAATTTTTACCTACGAACACTGTATTGACTTCCTTGCTTTGACAAAACTTTGACCGTTTGTATCTTGAGAAGACAGGCTCCATTTTTCAAGAATTAAAGTGTTTTTAGGTTCATCTCGATGAGATCTTTGATTTGAGACCACATTCACTAGATTTGGAAATGGTAAAACTTTTAGCTACGAACACTATACTGACTTCCTTTCTTTGACCAATCTTTGACCGTCCTTATCTTGAGAAGAGACACTCCATTTTTCAAGATTCAAAGTGTTTTTTGGTTCATATCGAAGAGATCTTCGATTTGAGACCACTTTCCCCAGATTTGGAAATGGTCAAATTTTTAGCTATCAACATTGTACTGACTTCCTTGCTTTGACCAAACTTTGATGATTCGTATCTTGAGAAGAGAGTCTCCATTTTTAAAGATTCAAGTTGTTTTTAGGTTCATCTTCATGAGATCTTTGATTTAAGACCACTTTCAACAGATTTGGAACAAACAAACTTTTAGTTCCGAATACTGTATGGACTTCCTTGGTTTGACCAAAATTTTACCATCTATATCTTGAGAAGAGAGGCTCTATTTTTCAAGATTCAAGGTGTTTTTAGGTTCATCTCGAGGAGATCTTTGATTTGAGACCACTTTCACAAGATTTTGAAACTATCAAACTTTTAGCTACGAATGATGTACTGACTTCCTTGCTTTGACCAAACTTTGACCATCTGTATCTTGAGAAGAGAGGCTCTATTTTTCAAGATTCAAGGTGTTTTTAGGTTCATCTCGATGAAATCTTTGATTTTAGATCATTTTCACCAGATTTGGAAATGGTTAAACTTTTAGCGATGAACACTGTACTGACTTCCTTACTTTGACCAAAATTTGACCGTCCATATCTTGAGAAGAGAGGCTCCATTCTTCAAGATACAAGGTGTTTTTAGGTTAATATTGATGAGATCTTCGATTTGAGGCCACTTTCACCAAATTTGGAAATGGTCAAACTTTTAGCTACGAACATTGTACTGACTTCCTTGCTTTGCCCAAACTTTGATCATCTGTATCTTGAGAAGAGAGGCTCTATTTTTCAAGATTCAAGGTGTTTTTAAGTTCATCTTGATGAAATCTTTGATTTGAGACCACTTTCACTAGATTTGGAAATGGTCAAACTTTTAGCTACGGACATTGTACTGACTTCCTTGCTTTGCCCAAACTTTGATCGTCTGTATCTTGAGAAGAGAGGCTCTATTTTTTAAAATTCAAGGTGTTTTTACATTCATCTCAATGAGATCTTCAATTTGAGACACTTTCACCAGATTTGGAAATCGTTAAACTTTTAGCTACAAACACTCTACTGACTTCCTTGCTTTGACCAAACTTTAACCATCCGTATCTTGAGACGAGAGGTTGCATTTTTCAACAATCAAGGTGTTTTTCAATTCATCTCGATGAGATCTTCGATTTGAGACCACTTTCACTAGATTTGGAAATGCTCAATCTTTTAGATACGAAAACTATACCGACTTCCTTACTTTGACCAAACTTTGACCATTCGTATCTTGAGAAGACAAGCTCCATTTTTCAAGATTCAAGGTGTTTTTTGGTTCATCTCGATGAGATCTTCAATTTGAGACCACTTTCACTAGATTTGGAAACTGTCAAATTTTTAGCTATGAACACTATACTGACTTCTTTGCTTTGACCAAACTTTGACCTTCTATAGCTTGAAACGAGAGGCTCCATTTTTCAAGGTTCAAGGTGTTTATAGGTTCATCTTGACAAGATCTTTGATTTGAGATAACTTTCACCAAATTTGGAAATGGTCAAACTTTTAGCTACGAAAAGTGTGCTAACTTCCTTGCTTTGATCAAACTTTGACCATCCATATCTTCAGAAGAGAGGCTCTATTTTTCAAAATTTAATGTGTATTTTGGTTCATCTCGATGAGATCTTTGATTTGAGACCACTTTCACTAGATTTGGAAATGGTCAATCATTTAGCTACGAACACTGTACTAACTTTCTTGCTTTAACCAAACTTTGACAGTCCGTATCTTGAGAAGAGAGGCTCCATTTTTCAAGATTCAAGCTATTTTTAAGTTCATTTTGACAAGATCTTCAATTTGAAACTACTTTCACTAGATTTGGAAACTATCAAATTTTTAGCTACAAACACTGTACTAACTTCTTTGCTTTGACCAAATTTTATGCCTTTGTATCTTGAGAAGAGAGGCTCCATTTTTCAAGATTCAAGGTGTTTTTTGGTTCATCTCAACGAGACTTTGACTTGAGACCACTTTTCCTAGATTTGGAAATGGTCAAATTTTTAGCTACAAACACTGTACTAACTTAGTTTGACCAAACATTGATCGTCGATATCTTTAGAACAGAGGCTCCATTTTTCAAGATTCAAGGTGTTTTTTGGTTTTTCTTGATGAGATCTTTGATTTGACACCACTTTCACCGGATTTGGAAATGGTCAAATTTTTAGCTATGAACATTGTACATACTTCATTGCTTTGACCAAACTTTGACTATTTTTATCCTGAGAAGAGAGGCTCCAGTTTTCAAGATTCAAGGTGTTTTAGGTTCATCTCGACCAGTTCTTTGATTTTTGACCATTTTCACCAGATTTGGAAATGATCAAACTTTTAGCTATGAATACTATACTGACTTCCTTCCTTTGATGAAACTTTGACCTTTTGTATCTTGAGAAGAGAGGCTCCATTTTTCAATATTCAAGGTGTTTTTGGGTTCATCTCAACGAGATCTTTGATTTTAGACCACTTTCACTAGATTTGGAAATGGTCAAATTTTTAGCTATGAACACTGTACTAACTTCCTTTCTTTGACCAAAGTTTGACCGTATGTATATTGAGAAGAGAGGCTTTATTTTTAAGGATTCAACATGTTTTTTGGTTCATCTTGATGAGATCTTCAATTTGAGACCACTTTCACCGCATTTGGAAATGGTTAAATTTTTAGCTACAAACACTATACTGACTTCCTTATTTTGACCAAACTTTAACCGTCTATTTCTTGAGAAGAGAGGCTCCATTTTTCAAGATTCAAGGTGTTTTTAGGTTCATCTCGACAAGATCTTTGATTTGAGACCACTTTCATATGATTTGGAAATGGTCAAACCTTTAGCTACGAACACTATAATGACTTCCTTTCTTTGACCACACTTTGACCATCCGTACGTTGAGAAGAGAGGCTCTATTTTTCAAGTTTCAATATGTTTCTAGGTTCATCTTGATGAGATCTTTGATTTCAGATCACTTTCACTAGATTTGGAAATGGTCAAACTTTTAGCTACGAGCACTGTACTGACTTCTTTTCTTTGACCAAACTTTTACCATCCCTATCTTGAGAATAGAAGCTTTTTTTTAAAGATTCAAGGTGTTTATAGGTTCATCTCGATGATATCTTCGATTTGAGACTACTTTCACTAGATTTGGAAATGGTCAAACTTTTATCTACGAAAACTATACTCAGTTCCTTGCATTGACCAAACTTTGACCATCTGTATCTTGAGAAGAGAGGCTCCATTTTTCAAGATTCAAAGTGTTTATTGGTTCATCTTAATGAGATCTTTGATTTGAGACCACTTTCACCAAATTTGGAAATGGTCAAATGTTTAGCTAGAACACTGTACTGACTTCATCCCTATGACCAAACTTTGAGTGTCTATATCTTGAGAAGAGAGGCTCTGATTTGCAAGATTCAAGGTGTTTTTAGGTTCATCTTGATGATTTCTTTGATTTGAGACCACTTTCACTAGATTTGGAAATGATCAAAGTTTTAGCTACAAATATAGTACTGACTTCCTTCCTTCGACCAAACTTTGACTATCCGTATCTTTTGAAGAGAGGCTCTATTTTTCAAGATTCAAGGTGTTTTTAGGTTCATCTTAATGAGATCTTTGATTTGAGACCACTTTCACCAGATTTGGAAACTGTCAAATTTTTAGCTATGAACATTGTACTGATTTCCTTTCTTTGACCAAACTTTGGTCATCTCTATCTTGATAAGAGAGCCTCCATTTTTCAAGATTCAAGGTGTTTTTTGATTCATCTCGATGAGATCTTCGATTTGAGACCACTTTCATCAGATTTGGAAACTGTCAAATTTTTAGCTACGAACATTGTACTGACTTCCTTACTTTAACCAAAATTTGACGGTTTGTATATTGAGAAGAGATGCTCTATTTTTCAAGTTTCAAATTATTTTTTGGTTCATCTCGACGAGATCTTTGATTTGAATCCACTTTCACCAGATTTGGAAACTATCAAATTTTTAGCTATGAAAATTGTACTGACTTCCTTGATTTAACCAAAATTTTACAGTCCGTATCTTGAGAAGAGAGGCTCTACGCTTCAAGATTCAAGGTGTTTTTTGGTTCATCTTGACAAGGTGTTCAATTTGAGACCACTTTTACCAGATTTGGAAATGGTCAAATATAAAGATACGAACACTGTACTAACTTCCTTGCTTTGACCAAACTTTGACCATCTGTATCTTGACAAGAGAGGCTCTATTTTTCAAGATTCAAGGCATTTTTTGGTTCATATCAACGAGACCTTAGATTTGAGACCACTTTCATGAAGTTTGGAAATGGTCAAATTTTTAGCTATGAAAACTGTACTGACTTCCTTGCTTTGAGCAAAATTTGACCGTTTGTGTCTTGAGAAGAGAGGCTTCATTTTTCAAAATTTGAGATGACTTTGACCAAAACTTTGACCCTCTGTATCTTGAGAAGAGAGGCTTTGAACATTGTACTACCTTCCTTGCTTTGACCAAACTTTGACCATCGGTATCTTAAGAAGAGGGGCTTTATTTTTCAAGATTCAAGGTATTTTTATGTTCATCTCAACAAGATCTTTGATTTGAGATGAATTTCACCATATTTAGAAATGGATAAATTTTTAGCTACAAACACTGTACTGACTTCCTTGCTTTGACAAAACTTTGATTATCTGTATCTTGAGAAAAGAGGCTCTGCTTTTCATGATTCAAGGTGTTTTTTGGTTCATCTTGATGACATCTTTGATTTGAGACCACTTTCATGAGATATGGAAATGGCCAAATTTTTAGCTACAAACACTGTAGTGACTTCCTTGCTTTGACCAAATTTTGACCATCCATATCTTGAGAAGAGAGGCTTCATTTTTTAAGATTCAAGGTGTTTTTTCATTCATCTTGACGAGATCTTCCATTTGAGACCACTTTCACCAGATTTGGAATTGGTCAAATTTTTAGGTACGAACATTGTACTGACTTCCTTGCTTTGACCAAGCTTTGAACATCTGTATCTTGAGAAGAGAGGCTCCATTTTTTAAGATTTCAGTTGTTTTTTTGTTAATCTCAATGAGATCATCAATTTGAGACCATTTTCACCAGATTTGGAAATGGTCAAATGTTTAGCTACAAACATTATACTGACTTCCTTTCTTTGACCAAAATTTTACCATTTGTATCTTGAGAAGAGAGGCTCCATTTTTCAAGATTTAAGGTGTATTTTGGTTTATCTTGATGAGATCTTTGATTTGAGATCACTTTCATGACATTTGGAAATGGTCAAATTTTTAGCAACGAACATTGTATTGTATTCCTTGGTTTTAATAAACTTTGACTATCATATCTTGAGAAGAGAGCCTGTATTTTTCAAGATTCAAGGTGTTTTTTGGTTTATCTGCATGAGATCTTCGATTTGAGACCACTTTCACAAGATTTGAAAAGGGTTAAATTTTTAGCTACGAAATCTGTACTAACTTCCTTGCTTTAACAAAACTTTAACCATCTGTATCTTGAGAAGAGAGGCTTTGTTTTTCAAGATTCAAGGTGTTTTTTGGTTCATCTCGATGAGATCTTCGATTTGAGACCACTTTCACCAAATTTGGAAATGGTCAAATTTTTAGCTACAAATACTATACTAACTTCCTTGTTTTGACCAAACTTTGACCATCCTTATATTGAGAAGAGAGACTCTATTTTTTTCAAGATTCAATGTGTTTTTTGTTTACCTCGACAAGATTTTTGATTTTACACCACTTTCACCAGATTTGGAAATCACCAAATTTTTAGCTACAAACACTGTATTGACTTCCTTGGTTTGACTAAACTTTGACCATCTTTATCTTGAGAAGAGAGGCTCTATTTTTTAAGATTCAAGGTGTCTAGCTCTGATCTTTGTCTAACCGTAATCTTTGCATCACAAAAACTAAGACATTATATGTTGGCTTATACCATGCATTTAGTAGCTAAGATTGATCCACTAAAATACCTACTAAGAAAAGCTACCCTCATAGGTAGATTAGCCAAATGGATCATGCTCTTAAGTGAATTTGACATTGAATATGTTGAAATAAAAGCTATTAAAGTTTAAGTTATTGCTGATCAATTAGTAGATGCACCTTTATTTGATGATACACCAATGCAAATGGAATTCCCAGATTCCTCTATTATGAATCTTTCTTCTAGAGAATGGTAGTTATTCTTTGATGGCTCCTATACATAGAATGGATTTGGAGCAGGCATATTATTCATAACTCCTCAAGGATACTCAATCCCAAAAGCATTTAGAGTCAAATTTCCTTTTACAAACAATATTGTTGAATATGAATCTCTTCTTAATAGCATGAAAATGACAATTCAGTGGAGAGTAACAGAATTACACATTCATCGAGACTCACAACTTGTAATCCATCAAGTCAATGATGTGTACCAAACTAAAGATGAAAAGCTCATTCCATACAAGAGAATGGTAGATGATCTAAAGAAGTATTTCATATCTATCACATTTGAGATAATACCTAGAACAAAGAAGTAGGCTACCGATGCATTGGTGACATTATCTACTTTATTATAGCAGCCTGAATATGAGCTACACTACAAGTTCCTGGTGGAAGCACTATCTTATCCTGCATATGAATCCCCTAAAAACTACATGATTTGCACTATTGTAGGTCATGATTCAACTAGATATAAAAACCTATTCTCCTATCTCAAAGACCAAATCATCCTCGATACCTTTAACCATCATGAAAAGAGATACCTTATCTGCCATGCCTCCTGATATGTCATCATTGGTCATGATCTTTACAAATGAGGTCTAGATGGTACTCTCCTTAGATATTTAGAATGGGAAGAGTCTCAACATGTGTTAGAGGAAGTCCATGAGGGTATATGTGGGTCACACTCAAATGATTTAACACTAGCTCAAAAACTTATTAGAGCTAGGTACTATTGGCTGAAAATGGAGAAAGAGTCTATCAAGTTTGCTAAGAGCTGTCAAAAGTGCCAAGTACATGGCAACTTAATTCATGCTCCAGGGAGAGATCTAATTCCCTTCACTACACAATGGAATTTTCATCAATGGACCTTTGATCTTATAGGAGCTATACATCCTCATTCTTCTAATAGAGATACCCATATAATCACAAATATAGATTATTTTACAAAATGGGTAGAAGCAGTCCCTTTGACACAAGCAACTAGAGTACAAATATATATGTTCATCTTGAACTACATCATATGCTGGTTTGGTATTCCACATTCCATAGTCACAGATAATAGTGGACAATTTAAGAACAAAGACTTGGATGATTTATGTGCCAAATTTAAGATTACACAACATTGGTCATCTATCTACTATCCTCAAGGGAATGGACAAGTAGAGGCTTCTAAGAAGAATCTATTAAAAATCTTACTCCATATAGTTAATAAAATAGGAAGAGACTGGCATCTCATGATCAATCTAGCTCTCTAGGCCTATAGAACAAGTATCAAAATGCCCATTGGGGCTACAACTTTTGCTTTAGTTTATGGGTCTAAAGTAGTATTGTCTATTGAGGTTGAAATCCCATCACTAAGAATCAGAATGCATGGTCTAGTAACTGATGATGACTACAGAGTGTCTAAGTTGCAAGAACTTGAACTACTAGATGAGCACAGACAAGTAACATATGATCATCTTAGAGTATATCAAAAGAGAATGTCTAGAGGTTACAACAAGAAAATCAAACACAAAAAATTTCATGTTGGCGATCTAGTCTTGAGAGAGAACCCTAAAAATCAATCACATAGAGAGCGCAAGGGGAAGTTTGAACCCAACTGGTTGGGTCCCTTTGTTATCATTGCTACTTTTGGCTTTGGTGCCTATCAACTCATAATGACTGAAGGAGAATAGCTCTAAGAACCAATCAGCATTCTCTATCTAAAGAAATTCTATGCCTAAGGCATTCATTCTATGGTAAAATGTCTTGAAAAAATCTTTAAAATTGGAAAAAGGTCCCAAAAAAAATGACCATCTTGGTGAAAACCTAGCAATAGGAACCTTGATGATTAACAAAAAAAAGTAAAAAATATCAAAAGTACCAAAAAAATTGGAAAAAATAAAAATATAAAAAAATGATAAAAAGAAAAAGTGCCTTGGTGAAAACCTAGAAATAGGCGCCTTTGTAGCAAAAATAGAATCTCTGCCAAGATGGTGAAAACCGGGCAAAGGGGTGCCACTTGTTTCAAAATGCTCCATCTATCAGTGCAATCTTGGTCTTTCCCAGCTTTTATTATTGCTTTAGTTTGTACATATCTCTTGGTTTGTTTCCGCATTCCTATTTTCAATAAGTCAGTCTATACACCAATTAGCTAAAGCATCTATATCCTATCAATGTTCAAACTTGGGGGCAATCAAAGTCATATCCTATGGCCTCCAATGTATCTTAGACATATCATATCCAATTAGAGTCCTTTGAAGCTTCATCTAAGTCAGTCAGTCAGTCTCATCTCCAAAAAGGATTTTGCATCTACAACAATGCAATCAAACACAAATTGAAAACAATCTATGCTTTTTACATGCTTTTATCTCCTTGTATGCTTACTAATTCAGATTGAGATTTCTCCATATTGTGTCCTTTCAAGCTCCTCGATGATGTCCTTTATAAGATTTAGGGAGTGATGACTGGGGGCATAATATTTTCTTTGTCTTCTTCTTGTATGTGAAAAGCTAACAACTTTGGAAATTTTGGATTGAAATGGTGTCCGTCTGTAAGAGCCTCTATCTTGAATTGGATGGCCATGAGTACCTCAACCATTGATACCCAAAAAATTTAAGGAAGTTTGATCTAACTATTGTCTTTTTGAGTACATTCTTTCTCCTACTATAAAACGTGATCTTACCTAAGGATGTGAACGATAAAGGGTCACTAAAGGTAATTCACATTGGATTTAGAATGATCTCTTGACTACTTGATGTGTTTGTAATGCAAGGTGTATTCAGGTCATCATGACGTCTATGTTTTGATGCTTATACAAATTGCTATATCAAAATGGACATGATATTCAGGTCATCCTAGTGCTTATGCCTTGGTGCTTATATCTAATCTGACATTCTGAAAACAAAATCAATATTCATATGTCTATGGTTTCATAACTAGTGGGCATTGTAATGATTTATCCAGTTACCTAAAAATTCAATGATGAGAATGATCGACACATGATCAATGACTAGGTCCTAGGTCCTAGGTTTGCATTTCATTTTGCACTTTGCATGATTGCATAATCTCACAAATTATTGAATTAAACTTAAATGCTTAAATGATTCTTCAAAAATGCTAAAAACATATCATAAGAGATAAATCTCACATGAAGGTTCCTCCAACGAAACAACAATTAGAATCCTTTTTCAGGATCAAAATCAAAATCTGAGATCATTTATATTATGCACTACTTGCATAATCAACCTTCAATCATCAAAGAAATCCAAAATTCAACTTAACTGATTATCTTACATCAAACTATCAAAATTTTAGCTTGGTCAGCTATGGTCAACTCATGGTCAAACCTAGTCAATCTTGGTCTTCAGGACCTCTAAATGATGTAGAATGCATTCTTGAACATGTACAACCACTTCTCAAATCAATTAACATGCTTCTGAAGCATTCAATGTTGACTTTTCTTATCAGATTTTGATTTTAATCCTGAAGGGGGAATGGTATTGCACATCATTCAAGTCTGTAAATCTAAATTTGTAATCAAATCTTTCTCAGTGATCAAGACAACAACCATGTCTAGTTACTGATTCATCAAAAGTCCTCGTCACTTGGGGAAAATCTATCATCTCTTGGGGCATATCAGATTCATCTGGTATCCTAAATCTATCTTGTAAACTGTATCTAGTTTTGTAACTATCGGTTCATTAGTGTTATTTCCTTGGTTCTTCATAGCTGATGGGTTCAGGATGTGATACCGATATGATTCATATAAGGAAATTGAGGTTTGGAATCAGTCACTCACTTGTTTTCAATCATAAGGTTCAGAATTAGGCATTTTGGCACTTTTTCATAATCACTGGTTCATTGTTGATATAGCTAGCATCATCTCGATTCCTAGTCATTCTAGGCCTGGGTCGGTATCTCTTTTTCCAATCTTTCAATCAATTTCTATCTCAGAATCTTTTAATCTTTCAAATAAATTTCATACATCTATATCATACACAGACTATCTTTGAACCAGTGCGCTTCACACAGTAATTCAAAGAGGGGCAAAATGTAATACCCCAAAAATGGGCTATAGGTTCATTAACCTCTTAAATTGACAAACCGATCGAAATCGACACAAAAGTCCTAACCTAAGGCACATCTGCACATCAAGTCATCGAAATCCTAATTGATTTTATCTTAATTCTGCATCAGAGAATATTCCTTGAAATATTCCTATTTTATCCTAATTTAATTATCTTTAATTTAATAATTATTTGGCAATAAATCTCATTTATCCTAAATTTGATTAATTAAATATTCATCATATTTAATTGATTAGATTAATACTACCACTTAATTATTTAATTAAATGTAATTCTATTTATTCATAATTAATATTGTTTTATTTGACAATAAATCAAAATTCCTACAAACAATCAATTGGATATTTATTTAATTGATTTAAAATCAAAGTTGTCAAATTTAATGATTTAATTGGAATAAAATTTGATTTAATAATTGATTAACCCATAAATCAATTCTTTTCATTTTAAAATCAGTTAAGTTGAAGATAAATCACTTTATTTATTTAATTAATTCATGATTATTTGTGCACATTCAAAAAGCAATTAAACTTTAAATCAGAAAATCAATTCAAGTTGTTATCTTTTCAAAACTCAACATCTATTTTGAGTTCAAAGTTGATCTAAACTTCTGATTTGAATTAAAAAGTTGTTCTTGCATGATTTTGCATGATTTTATGAGTTATCTATTTCTAATTTCTTGTTAACTCAAAAATCAACTCGAGTTCATCAAGAGTGATTTATGACTTTTTCCATGCACCCTCAAGCCCTAGATTTATATAAAATCAAGGCTCAGCTCTTCACAAAAGGATCCATAGAAATTTGCATACTTACTTTGGCGAATTGACATCAGAGGAATCATCAAGCTTCTTGCGAATCAGCATTTTGTGAGATCAATCTTGTTTTCAATTCATTCTAGTTTCATATTTCATATCATTGTTAGCTTAATTGGCATATCATTTCAATCCATTTAGATTAATTTATTATCAGTTTTTCTCATCTTATTGCATCAAAAATAAAATAAAAAATAGATTAATTTGCATTCATATTTTATTGCTTTCATCATTTAAATCCTTCATTTAGGTGTTTCATTATCACTGATCTCGGTCTAATCTAAGAATACCATACTCGCGCCTACTAGAAGGCAGTAAATTATCTGGTTAGCTATATTGTTCTTATTTGCATATTTTGATTTTTTCTAACCTCTAATGTTTTATTGAAGTGTTGTGTCTACAGCTAGGTACAAAATTCACACACATATTTTTGGCACCCACTGTGGGGCAACCCACCTTTACATGCTAGTTTTGATTTTTTTTTGGAGCTAAAACCCTAAAGTTTCAAAGATTTAATTTTATCTCCCAAATAGCTTGAATTTTTGTCTAAATTTTTTTTTGTGGGTTGGAGACATATCAGGGAAGCTTCAATAAAAAAATTCAAAATTTTTTGAGATATTTTGAATTTTTAATAAGTTTTTCTTAATTTTCCAGAAAAAATTAAGTTCTGACGCAAATCAAAATTTTTTTTTGAAATTTTTACATTTTTAAAAATATCTTTAAATTCTATAGAGGGTCCATTCTTTGTGTTTTAAATTTGGATGCAATATAATAGCTCAAATAGTCAATTTACAAAAACTGGTCTGTTTTGGTAAAATGGGTCTCTAGGGCACAAATGAAGAGATTTTTCTAAAATTTTTACATTTTTGGAAAGCTCTCTATTTTTTAGTATGGGTCTCTATTTTACATTTCTATTTTTGTGGCCGAAATCATATCAAAAAAATCAGATCTTGTTGACTAGGTCAAATGCAACAAAAAAATAAAATTTTGTGATGGGTATGCACTTATTTTTCACATGGTTCAATGAATGATATGAGTTGTCATTTGGATTAGTTGCTGGTTATTATTGATCCTAATAATTTATTTTCAGATCTAACCCTAGGGTTTTCATAAGTTGAATATACGTTGCATATCTTGTTTGCTTGTTTTCTTGTCAGAGAGTTTATGGCTTGCTTGTGCGGGATTGCTTAACAAAGCTAAAAATCGGGTAAAATCTACTAAGCGTGTTGCAAGGGAATTTAAGTATTCTACTACATCTGAAAACATTTCAATTTGGATATAAAATGAATATCTCACGTGTCTAGCTTGAGTGCCTTTCCTGCTTTCATAAATCAGACTTCAATTTTTGTGCCATAAAATGAACATAGATTTGCTTTTTCCATATCTGTTACACATAGTAAATAGGCCCTATGAACACCATTTATGGATGATCTTGAGAGATTGAGCTTCTTTCACTTATTTATTTATGTGAAGCTCCTCTTGATGAAGGATCCTCTTGTAGGTAGGGAAGGTACTAAGAAATTCTCACGTTCTACTAGATTCGTGTGTCTTCAACTTTTGATTGATACATTCTCTCTCCAAAGAGGTTAATAGATCATAAGAGGTTGACATCATAGATCTTTGTGAGATAATCTTGGTCTTAGCATGTCAGATTAATCTATTTTCTTTGTCTTGGTGAAGTGAAGAGGTTAAAGGATTATGCTCTACTTCCTTTTTGGATAGTACCAAAAACCCAGATCCTTGAATTTGATCTAGTCCCCCTGTGGTATCTTTTGTGAGTCACCTTTAGAGAGGGTTAACCATAGTGGAAATTCCCTTAATTGGGTCAACCATGTGGACAAAACCTCAAGTGGTAATAGCCATTTTCACCATGGTAGCAGCAGCCACTATATAAATGTCCTTGTGGAGGCAATCTTCATAGGTGTGGTCTCTTTTTGGGTTGTCAGATCTCCCTAGCAGCTCCTGATTGATTAATTTCTCAGACTGTGTCAAAACCCTGGTATGCCTAGATTAGAGTTTTCCCTCTTGAGATCACAAAAGTTGCAGAGTCAGACCATTACTACAAACCCTAGTGAGGCCAAAAAAATTTATTTTTCTAGGAATATGTGTGTTATTGAAAAACTTTTTGGAACATACACAATTAGCACTTCTAGGGATTAGCACAATAAGTCACTATTGCTTGTTCATGCACAAGGTTTCTTTTTCCCTTGTTCATTGTTTTTAGATGATTTCTTGCTTCCCTTGCTTGCTATTTTGTGTGCTTGATATCTTCTTGGTTACTTGAGACAAACTTTTACACAAATCTTAAAAAATTGGATAGAAAAATTTGCAAACAAACTGGTACTGAAAACTAAAAAATTGCAAATTTGAAGCAAAAATCCTTTCTGGTGTCAAAAGTCATCCTAAAATTTCAAAACTTGTATCAAAGCCAAAGTCAAAGTTGTCAGAGATTGGTCAAATTTGTCAGAAATCCAATTTTATGGCCTATTTCGAGAATCTATCAAACAAATCATTGTGTCAAGAATAGAGAAAAACCTATAATGAATACATTCATTTTTCTAAAGTGGTCACTTGAGTTTGATTTAGCCTTCTGATTTATCGATTTGAGCCTTTTTCATCTTGTGTCAAAACTTTGTCTAAATTATCTTCAAAATTCAATATTTTTACTAAACAACTAAGTGTTGTGAGTTCATGCCCACCATCTGTTGGGCATCTACCCACACTATTGTGGCATAGTAGCCTTCATTTACATCTGATCTATTCTTTAATCACTTCAATCTTGACAAGGTTGCATCATTTGATCTTCTAGAATCAATTAATTCTTCAATTGTCTTCATCTTATTCTTTGGCTTCACCCAAGGTTGATGGTGGAAACTAGAGCTTCATCACATGAAATCTAGAGAGGTATCCCGTAAAATATCTTTGAATACTCTCCATGCCCCAACTCTTGAACAAATCTACAATTTTGGTCTTTACGAAGATGACGGTCTTGACAATTTTTGATTGAAAACTGGTTACGTACCCCCTCCATCAACTCACGGAGGTAATCAACAAACCCACCTCAATCTAATCCAAGGAGCCTTAAAACTCCTAACATGTCTCATAGAGGGACACATCATGGGTCTCAAGGACACCAATCTCAACACAGTATGGATCAAGAACCTACACCTTCTAAAATTATTCGATATCAAAACGATGATGACTTCAAAAGAATGATGAAACATTTCTTGAAAGAAGATAGAGAAGCATACTTTCTACAGTTAGCTCATCAAGGAGCTAAACTTCCTCCAAACTTTAATGTGAAAGATATCATTACACATGAGGAAGAAACTCCTATCATGGCTATGATGAAATAGATGCATGCCATACAAGTCAAACTTAACAAACTTGAGAAAGAAAAGGAACCTAAAGAGTTCTCCATGGAGGCTCTATGTCCTTTTCCATTTGATAAAGACTTGTACATGCCACCATTCCCTAAAGGAGTGGAGATACCTAAATATGATAAGTATGATGGAAACTCTGACCCTCAAGATCATGTCAGAGAATTTTGTACTCAATCTATGAAGTTTATGCACAAACCAACCTACTTAATGCATCTTTTCCCTTGATCTCTAGGAGGAGGAGCCATTCATTGGTTCTCTAGAATGCCCCCTACTATCAAAACTTTTGAGGAGTTAATCAAACTATTCTATCAACAATACTCCTACAATATTCAACATCTGGTCACCATGATCGACATCTACAATCTGAAACAATATCTAGGAGAACCATTCTTGACATTTCTCAAGAGGTGGAGGAAGAAATTTTCTCTATATGCTAGACCTATTCCAGAAACTGAGAAGTTGGAAATCTTCATCAACAATCTTGTTCCAGAAATCAACTACCCTTTACAAATGCAAAATCATACATCTTTTAACAAGATGGTAGATAATGCGATCAAAATTGAGAAAGTACTTGTGCAAAAAGGAGACATATCACTTCAAAAAGACAAGTATGAATTTGGATCTAGTTCTAAGGACAAGAACAAAAATTGGAACAAGAATAAAGGCGTTGTCACAGATAGCATTGTTGATAATATATGTGCCCCATCTAAGGCACCTTCTTTCAATCTTACTATTGGTACCCAAGCCATCAAAGCTTCTAAAGTCAAAGCCACAGAGTCCAACAAAAATTCATATGATTACAAACCTTGGGCTATAGATCCTAATCATAAATTCACTCCTCTCAGAGAATCCTTGGAATCTGTCATGAAAAATCTATTGGCAAACAAAATCATCTACTTGCTTGAGATGAAAGTCTTTGATCCAGAACCTAAATTGAAATGATGGAGAGAATGATTTCTATGAATTCCATCGCAATAAAGGTCATAAGACTAATAACTGTATTCACTTGAAGCACATTATACAAGATAAAATTGGTAATGGTGACATCATGATTGACAATCATAAGAGCAATAACAATCATACAACATTCACATAACCATTTCCTAAACATGGTAAAGAAGATTCTTCTTCTCAACCTAATATGGGTGCTAAAGTCAATTATGCCTACTCAGGAAACAATGTTGTTATCAATATGGTTGAACCATGCCTATCTGAGTGTTGCAATGTCATCACAATTGTAAGAAGAGATAGAGATAATCAATCAGCTACTACAATTACTTGATCACAAGCTTAGTAACACCTACAAGGACAAATACCAGATTCATCAAATGTCCCTAAGGTGCCTTTCAATCTTTCATTTGCTTCTAAATAGAAGGCTACATCTAAATCTTCAAATCCTATAGACATGAGGCCTACTTCATACACTATTGTCTGCCAAATCCAACACACAAATGCTAAAATCTCCATGTTTGAGTTGCTTCGGATATCTCTAGCTCATAGAACCATTCTAGACAAAGCTCTGCTCAGATCCAATGTTCCTAATGACCTTGATTTAGACAGATTCCAAACTATGGTTGGTCATCTTACGTCTCCATAGTACATTTCCTTTTTAGAGGAAGATGATAACTCCTCAAGTCATCCACATATCCAGCCTTTACATATTGAAGTCTTGATCCAAAACCATCATGTCAAACATGTGTTGATAGATGGAGGCACTGGCCTAAACATTTGTTCTTTCAGCTTGATTACATAATTGGGATTTTCAGAAATGGCCATTGATCCCAGGAAGAAGATAACTATCAAAGCATATGATGAGCAAGAAAGATCTTCTAAGGGAACTATTGTCCTACCTATCAGAGCAGGTCCTATCATTAGAGATACTATATGTCAAGTTCTTGATCTACCTTTGGTTTACAATATCCTCCTAGGAAGACCCTGAATAGATGACATGAAAGCCATTCCCTCTACATTCCATCAATGTTTGAAATTTCCTTATGAAGGAGTTGAGGTGATGATTCTAGCTGATCTGTATACAACTAGCAATACCTTGAAAGAGAGTGTAGATAAACTTGTTCCCAATAATAGAGAATCTTCCACTAAGAAGCTAGATGTTGCTTCAACCTCCAAGATGGAAGACATTGATAAAAAGGTTAAAATAAAATAAAATGGTATGGGAGAATATACTATAGAGCCAGTCTTATCTTTGACATCTCTCCCTATCTCTCCTAAGTCTTATGGACAAACTTTAAAATAGTCCAAGCTTGAATTTAAAGAACCTCTTGAAGCATATAAAGGAAATTTTGTTGCAAAACAAGTATCTAAACAAGAGTTTGAAGAGGATGAAGCTGTGCTCACATGGCTATAGAAAGATGAACCTAAATCTCAAGTTGTCCAAAAATGTGATGCTAAAATACCAAATATCCCATCTAAGTCATATGGCCTAGGGGATAAATTGATTACAAAGATGGGATATAAAGGAAAAGGACCTCTAGGACTACAGGGTAAAGGTCTTCTGTCACCTCTTGATCATCATGGCTGAGCAAACAAGAATACAACAGGTTTAGGATACACAAAGAAGCCTTTTTGTCTTAGCAAGAACTCCCTGCATGTTCTAGAACAAATTGAGCCTTCTGTAGCAAATCAACTAAAGGGGAAAATAACTGAACAATCTGATAGTGATGATTCAGACACCATTAATGAGCTCATTCCTTATGAGCATTTGCCTAAAGAAATAAATGACCTCCTTGAAGTTGAAGATGATCCAATAAAAAAAATTAATGTAGTATAAACACAAGAACCTACTATACAACAAGAGATAGTTGCAACATAGGAACCAACTAATCTCGATGGCAATCAAAAATAGGAAGGTGGTAGTTATTTTGAGATAGATTCCTATGAGTATGAGTTCAAATCAGAATTTGAGGGTAACCCTTTTTGAGGTATTCATCCTGACTTTACTCATGTTCTTAGATTTCCTAGAGGTCCAGATGAAGAAACAAAAGATGAATCAAATGACTATGAATGGGGAGCATTCCAGAACTAGATGAACTTGTTACAGAAAAGCATGTTGATGTTACTCACCAATATGCACCTCAACCTAACATAAGTCTAGAGAGAAATGATGAACTTATCGAGTCTAATCCACCAATGGCTGAAGTAGATTTCCATAATGACATTGAGCCTATTCATGAATTGAATGTCGTAAGTTGTAATATCACCTTTGAACTTGAGCATTAGGTTAGGACCAATGATGATAGATCCATATCCATAAACACTCTTTCCCAATCTTTCACCACTTTGACTATCCAAGGCCCTGACCTTCTTGACATAACATCCACCAACTTCAACCAAGGTATTTATACCTTTCCCAATGACTATGTCCTTGCTTGCTACCTAAATGCAGTTCAGCCTATGAGGACTTCCATCAGTGAACCAAGCGTTAGCATGACAAAGTCAGACATCAAGTATCTTAGTCAGAAAAATAAAAATAAGAATAAAAAGAAAAGGAGTTCTACGGGTGAAAACCACTTTGTGGCAGTCTCAGAACCTACAAAAGTAAAAACAAAAGACATATCCGAAGGTGAAAACCTCTTTGAGGTTCCTAAGGATGAGATATTTGATGTCCTTCCAAGTCATTTACATGACAGATCTCTAGTTCTAATTGAGCCCACTCAATCTATCAATTTGGGAACAATAGAAGAACCACAATTGATCCATGTAGCACAATCTTTATCAGAGGAAGAAAAGAAAAAATTTACACCATTCCTAATAGAGAAGAAGATCAACTTTGCAAGGAAATATTCATATATGCTAGGGTTGGATCCTGATCTTATAATGCACCATTTATCTATAGCTCCAAACATTAAACCTATTAAGAAAAAATTGAGAAAGATGCATCCACATGTTGCACTCTTGGTAAAAGTTGAATTAGAGAAGCTCCTAAAAGCTAGATTTATCCAAGTTATTGATTATGTAGAATGGATCTCTAATATTGTACCTATTTCTAAACTAGAAAAATTAATAACAGTGTGCACTGATTTTAGAGATGTAAACAAAGCATGCCCTAAAGATGATTTCCCATTACCTAACATTGATATGATAGTAGACATGACTACAAAATTTGAGATGTATTCTTTAATGGATGGTTTTTCTGGATATAATCAAATAAACATTTCTCCAAAGGATCAAGAGAAAACCGCTTTTACATGTGCATGGGGTACCTTCTGCTGGAATGTGATGCTATTTGGGCTTAAGAATGCCGGTGCTACATATCAGAGAGCTATGACTTCTATTTTTCATGACATGATGCATAGGACTATGTAGGATTATGTTGATGATACTTTAGCAAAATCTGTGATTAGAGCTGAACATCTAAATGACTTGAGCAAGATACTAGATAAAATGGAAAAATTTAGTCTCAGACTAAATCCTAAGAAGTGTGCTTTTGGTGTCACTTATAGAAAGCTCTTAGGATACATAGTTTCAAAGAAGGGCATTGAAGTTGACCCAGCTAAAGGAAAGGCTATAATGGAGATGCAACCTCCCAAGAACATCAGTCAAATGAAGACATTGCAAGGTAGAGTTCAATCTATCAGATGCTTCATATCTCAGCTAGCAGACATATCACAACCTTTTACAAACACATTACATAAAGGTGTGACCTTTGCACGGAGCAAGGAATGTGAAAAGAATTTTGATCATATCAAGAAGTATCTATCAAATCCTCCTATCTTGATGCCTCCCATTCAAGGGAAGCCATTGATCTTATATGTCTCCACAACAAATACATCACTGGGGGCATTGCTTGCACAACATGATGAGAATAAAAGGAAAGAGCTATATACTATATCAGTAGAACATTGGTGGCATATGAAGAGAACTATTCTATGATTGAAAAGGCTTGTCTAGCTGTGATCTTTGCATCACAAAAACTGAGAGATTATATGTTGGCTCATACCACACATTTAGTAGCTAAGATTGATCCACTAAAATACCTACTAAGCAAAGCTGCCCTCACGGGTAGATTAGCCAAATGGGTCATGCTCTTAAGTGAATTTGACATTGAATATGTTGAAAGAAAAGCTATTAAAGGCCTAGTTATTGCTGATCAATTAGCAGATGCACCTTTATTTAATGATACACCAATGCAAATGGAATTCCCAGATTCCTCTATCATGAATCTTTCTTCTAGAGAATGGTAGTTATTCTTTCATAGCTCCTATACATAGAATGGATCTAGAGCAGGCATATTGTTCATAACTCCTCAAGGTTACTCAATCCCAAAAGCATTTAGAATCAAGTTTCTTTGCACAAACAATATTGCTCAATATCAAGCCCTTCTTAATGGCATGAAAATGGCAATTGAGTGGAGAGTAACAGAATTACACATTCATGGAGACTCACAACTTGTAATCCATCAAGTCAATGATGTGTACCAAACTAAAGATGAAAAGCTCATTCCATACAAGAGAATGGTAGATGATCTAAAGAAGTATTTCATATCTATCACATTTGAGAAAATACCTAGAACATAGAATAAGGTTGTTGTTGTAATGAAAACATTATCTACTTTATTACATTAGCCTGAACATGAGCTACGCTATGAGTTCCTGGTGGAAGCACTATCTTATCCTGCATATGACTCCCCTAAAAACTACATGATTTGCATTATTGTAGGTCATGATTCATCCAGATATAAAAACCTATTCTCCTATCTGAAAGGCCAAATCATCCCTAATACCTTTAACTATCATGAAAAGAGATACATTATCTCCCATGCCTCCTGATATTGTATGTGACTGAATGTGACCTCTAAATCAGGCACAACACAACATGGTCATTATTCACTTGATAGAATTTGGGAGAGAGTATGAAGAACTCAATCCAAATTCCATGGTGAGGTGACTTGTTGCCTCCTATGTGAATGGGGTGTTTGAATACTCTCAAAACGAGAGCCAACAGCCGGGAGACCAATTCAACAATGGAGGATTTGAAAGCAAATATGAGAAAAATGAAACTAAGCTAAGAATGAATGCAATTAATCTAGAAAACTTTGAAAGAAATATGAAATGCAGACTTTTATTTGATTTTGAAATAAAGATGATATTAGACTAAGAACAAGTAAGCAAATTTAATCTAAATGTGAAATGCAATTACACTAATATGAGAAATTAAACTAGATAATGCAATCAAAGAGCTTTGAAAATAATGAATCAAATGAGACTAAAAAATGCCTATAGTGTAGATGCTCTCAAAAATTGCTCTCTCTAATGAAGAAAAAGAGCCCAAATAAATAGAAGAGCCAAGAGGAGGAGGAAGAGTTTCTTGATTCGAAACTCCTGACCCTTCATATCCCTTTTGGGACAAATAAGCATGAATTACTTAATAAAAAGAATGGAAAATGCCACACAGGTGACCTTTCGAATATCTTGAATTATCAATTCAAAAAAGTGTGTCCATTCGAATATCAAGTAATTATTAATTCCTTTTTGATGGGTAATTAGCTAAAGAGGGTAGATTTTTAATTTAATTAGAAAGCACTTAGGACTTTATAATTAAATTAATTTATCATAGGGGTAATTTAGCCAATTAAGTCAAAGAGACTTAGGAATTAATTTAGCATTTGATTATTGCAATTTAGGGTCTTTGCAATTGACATCAAGTCAAATTAAGTCGGATATGAGAGAGAAAATTACCTAGGGAACTAGGACTTTGGTGATGTAAAATCGAGATAATGCACCAAAATTGATGAAATTAAATAGGTGCCAATTTTGGGGTATTACATTTGCCCCTCTTTGAATTGATGTGCAAACAGCGCGTTGATTCAAAGAATAGTCTGAAGTGACAGATGATGAGAATTTCCAAAGTCTAAGTTAGATTGCGAAGACAACGGTCTTAGAAGAGAACCGAAATCGGGGTTAGATTGCCCCAATACCAATTGACGAAGATGTAGATTTAGGACTATCTCCGAATCAGGGTTAGATTGCCCCAATACAAAGCTTAGTCCTCCGAGACCTAGGTTAGATTGCCTAGATAATGGTCTAAAAGAGATTTTGAGAGTCATCTCTAGAACGAAGCTTGACTCCCAGGAATTAGGGTTAGATTGCCCCAATACCCAAAAGATTTCAAGAACCATCTCCAGAATGAAGAATGATCCTCGAGGATCTGAGTTAGATTTCTCAGATACCTAAGAGATAGATTTCCAGATAACAAGATGCGAGGCATGAAGATGCCCCTAGCAATGAGGACTGATGATTCAAATCAGACTGATTCAAGAATAGATTCGACAAGATTCAAATGATGTAATCATCCTGCCCCCTCGGGAGTGAAATGGAAAGATGACATGTCAGAAGGATGATAAACAACAAGAGATTGCAGAGAAAAAGAAATTAGACTAGATTCACGAAGCTATAGAAGTGAAACGGAGCAAAGCAGAGGTCCTGTTGACCAAGTTTGACCATAGTTGACTAAATTTTGACTAGGGTTTACTTGATGAAAAGAAGCAAAGATTTGAGAACATGATGCAAAGATGAGGATCTGGCAGGAAGATGACACCAGAAGGCTGACTGCACAAGCATCCGATCCAGAAGGAGTCCAATATTTAAAATGTGATTTTGAGCCACTTAGAGATGTCAGATTTCAATTTTGATCCCAAAAATGGATGCAGCCAAGATGAGACTGAGACAAAAGATGAGAACCTTTGATGAGAAGATCTAGAAGAAAGAAATCAAGAGAGAAACAAGAAAGCACTCCAAATGCAAGCCTAGAATGAAAGATGCAAGTCTAAATGCAGGCCTAGGATGAACAAATGCAATCCTCCAAACTCGGTTGTTGGACTCATCGTATTTATCATCATTGAGTTCTTTTAAGCATGGGACAATCACAAGATGCCATACAATTCTCCCCAACATGAGAATATGAATATGACATAAGTCTTAGGTTTGTCGGAATAAGGTGTAAGCATTAAGGCATAAGAAGCCAGAATGACCTGAACACCTATTCCTTTTAATTTAGCAAGTTAACATAAGCATCAAAGCACATTTGCTAGAATGACCCGAATGTCTCTTGTGAAAAAACACACCAAGCACGTAGGAGTTCCTTCTTTTGCCAAAGATTGTTCGCAGTGACCCTTACGTTCACTTAACAGGATGAGCGTTTACAATTTCATCAGTAGCAGAAAGAAGTTACTCAAAAGACAAGGAGAAGAACCAACCTCACTAAAGCATCCATATAAAAGGAGTCGAGGTATGCATGGCCATCCAATATGAGATAGAGGCTCTTACAGATGGACACCCCTCTTAAATGAATTCTTTGGATCATTGGAACTAAACCAACAAACAGAAAGAAAAAAAAGCAAAGCAAACAAACAAGCACTCAAAGAAAACAAAGCTCAACATGTCTCAAAGGAACACACATTTAGTTTGAGTTTCAGTTCAAGTTCGTGTTCAAGCAGATTGAAGACAATTCGGAAAGATACCGTTCGAAGTCTCAATGAGATAATGATAGTAGGCAGATGTAATGAGAATCACTGGTGATTGATAAAAGGGAGAAATCCCGAAGAAGAGAGATCGAATGAAAGCTAGGTATCCGCAGGCAGGCATAGTGAGAACCACTGGCGACCAATGCTCAAAAGAGTTTCTGAAAGCGATAGGACAATGCCCCCTAGACCAGGCAGGTGCCCCCAAGTGTGAACCAGTTCCAATCCATGAAGAGTCGAGGAAAACTCAAAGACAAGCGCATGAGCTAGCAAACCAAAGCAGGAAACAAACTAAAGCAGGAAAGTAGGAAAACAAACTAAAGCAGGAAAGGAAGGAAACTAAAGCAGGAAACTAAGAGCCAAGCGACGCTGAGATGAGATGCAGCTTCAGGAAAACAAGAGGTGCCTGTTTACCAGGTTTTCACCATCTTGGCAGAGATTCTATTTTTGCTACCATGACGCCTATTTACCAGGTTTTCATCAATGGCACATTTTTCTCTTTTTCAATTTTTTTGTACTTTTCTCTTTTTTTGCTTTTTTTGTATTTTTTGAATATCTCATTTTTTTGTATTTTTTGATCTTTTCATTTTTTTTTGTATTTTTGAAATTTTTCATTTTTTATTTTTTATTTTTGTATTATCAAGGTGCCTGTTTACCGGGTTTTCACCAGGATAATAGATACATCAAAGCGCCTGTTTGCCAGGTTTTCACTAAGATGATCATTTTTTCAGGACATTTTGCAATTTTTAGGATTTTTTGCAATATATCAATTTTTAGGATTTTTTTAGGATCAATAAGTATGTACATGAGTATACTGAGAATGTCAGCTGTAGAACTTCTTAGATGAAGAGCGTTGATGGGCTCTTTGAGTTTCTCTCCTTTAGTGGTGATCTCTAGAAACACAGTCATTTGTAGTAGTAGCCAGCTGAGAAGTTGCAAAATCAGAACCAGATGTTGTAGCAGTAACAGGAGAGCCAACCAGCAGTGTCCAACTATCGAGAGATCCATAGTCAAGGAAAGATCACTTAAGTGAGACCCACAAATATCCTCGTGGACACATCTTAACTCTTGATTAGATTTCCCATGCTCTAAACACTTAGCAAGAGTACATTCTAGATTTCTCTTAGTCATGTCATTAGCAATGAGGAGATGCTGATACGCACTTTGGGACAAGGCAAGATGAAGTGAAGAGTGTAAAGTATGAGAGGCAAGGGTGATGGAATGGAGGGAAGTATGATAATTTTGGAAGCTCGAATGACAACTTTGATTTTTTCTTTCTTTGGAATCCACATAGCTTTTGAATTTTTTCTTCTTTACTTTGAGGTGCTTTTGATGACAATGCCTATAGAATGGATTTCGAGATCCATTTTTTATTTTATTTTTTGGCTTTTGATTGTCTTCTTCTTTTTGAGGACCTTTGCGGTCTTTTGAACACCTTTGTTTCTTTCCTTTCTTCATAGTCACATGTCGATTAGATGGGACATGGTGACCTCGAGATATAAGTGGATTCTCATTATTTTTATTTTTATGTTGCACATCCAAGTTACTTCCAAAAGACTCAGGAATGATGGATGAAAGAGGCTTATATGACTGGTTCAGGTGGAGAGGTGGAAATGGAAGTGGACTGGCCACTTTTTTGGGAGATGAAGAGGGAAGAGAAATCGATGGGATGGGCTCAAGTGCAAATATATCAGTATCATCCTCATCATTCATGAATGCATCAGGTAGATCAAGAAAGTAATCTTCCATAGAGCGTTGTTGATTGTGAGTCATCTTAGAAGAGTCAGATAAGTTTGGAGGAATATTATGTGAGCCTAACCAAGATGGTCTATTCCAAGAGTCAGGTCCCCTTTCAGGTGGTAAGAGTGCACGAATAGGAACCATTTCAATTCTGGATCTTCCAATATTCCATGAAGCTGTAATAGAATGGGGTCTTACATACCCATGATTTGCTAGAGTAGTAGGAGTATAGCTTGGAGTAGATGGCCTAGGAGCCATAGGAATGATCTCCATAGGAGGGTGGAAAGGATCATCATCAATAGCTTGATCTGGAGGATCATAACTTTCTCCTCTTTCTGAGTTGTTAATACTAGCATATAAGTGCATAGCATCAACTGGTATTTCTGTAGTAGCATCTGATATGGAGTCCCATTCAGCTAGAGACATAGTCGGAGGCAGACTTTCTTCATTGCTGTCATCTAACATAGGAAGTGTTTCTTTAACAATAGGATCTTGTTCAGTAGTAGAAGCAACAGAGTAATCTGGAATAGGCATATCTTGAGGCATACCCAAGAGAAGAGAAGCATCCAATAGTTGCTCCCAATCAGTATGTGTGCCATTGGAGTTGGCATCAGCAGGAGTCTGTTCAATAGTAGAAGTGGTGGAACAAGCTAGAGTAGGCATACCCCAGGGCATACCCAAGATAAGGGAAGCATCCAGCAGTTGCTCCCAATCAGTATGTGTGCCATTGGAGTTGGCATCAGCAGGAGTCTATTCAATAGTAGAAGTGGTGGAACAAGCTAGAGTAGGCATACCCCAGGGCATACCCAAGATAAGGGAAGCATCCAGCAGTTGCTCCCAATCAGTATGTGTATCATTGGAATCAGCAGTAGTAGGATTTTGTTCAACAGTAGAAGTGGTAGAACAATCTAGAATAGGCATACCTTGAGGCATACCAAAGATAAGGGAAGCATCCAACAGTTGCTCCCAATCAGTATGTGTGCCATTAGAGGCAGTGACATATTCAGTAGTAGCTGCAGTAGTAGAAATCTGTTCAGTAGAGTGTATAAAATCCTCCCGGTGAGGACCAAAATCATGTTCCTGAAGCACTTGAGAAGGTAGATAAGACTCTTTCTGGTAGTCTGAATCAAAATTTTGAACATTCAAAGATCTTTCATGTGTCATAGGATGAATCTTTGTTTCTTCATTATCTGAATCCTTGCATGAGTGAAAGTTGTAGCTAGGTTGGTCAAGCTCATCACTCTGATAGCCAATACCAAATCTATCTTCAGAAGGTTCCTCATAGGAATGTGGAGATGGAGGGAGAGTTGTCAAAGATAAGATGGACTCAATCTGATATTCCCCCATGCCAATATCTTTGATCTTCAAGGTCTTTTCTATTTCTTTGAGCTTAGCATCATAGAACTCAATGGACTCTCTATTGGCAGGAACAAAGCTATCTGTCGCTTGGGTAAGCATCTTAGTAGAGCAAGTATTTAGGCTAGCACTATTATTAATGAGGACGTGGGGGATATGCTTAGGACCTTCCATAACTTCAGTGTGCAGGAGAGCATTATGTGGGTGGCTCAGCAAGTGATCATCTTCTTCAGAGAAGGATAAATAATGAGGTGAAGTCAAGTGACCCACCATAGATTGAAACTGGTTGAGATTGAGATCTTTAGGGATGTTTTCCTTGGTGAGGGCTTTATCCATAGATAGTTTTGGTCTGGATGTCGAAGGTTCGGGACCTTTGAGAACAATCTTTGCATGAGATCGAGGGATAGCATTCGCACAAGCTGGAGACTATGTGGAGTTATATGAGGGAGACGCAGGGCCTCGCAAGACAAAGGGAGTTTTGGGTTTAGGAGTATCCTCGCTCCCTGGAACAATGATCATGTCACTGTGAGAGATCCAAGGTTTGTTTCTAGCAAATTTGGAAGGTGGTTGAGCTTCTATTGTAGCCTTCTCAGTGGCATTGACTGTTTGCATGCTAGAGCTAAGATTAAAGATAGACTTTGAGGGTTTTGGCATGTTAGAGCTAAGATTGAAAACCAACTTTGAAGGTTTTGGCATGTTAGAGCTGAGATTGAAAACCAACTTTGAAGGTTTTGGATCTCCCATCTTGTTGGTAGTATTATGAAAGATCGTGAAAGAGTTGATAGGTTCAAAAGGATCAATAGGTTTAATTTTAGAAAGTGATCCTTCAGAGTCTTGCTGGTCTTCAAACAATGGGTTATAATATTCTTGAAATAGTAAGTCAGACTGTATCTGAAACAATGGATTGTAATACTCTTGGAATGACAAAGAATGTGAGGATTCCTCACGAAGTTCAGATTTCATAAAAAATTCAGGATGACCTATGTCTTGATTACAAGGTTTACTTTGATCTTGATCAGTGTTCTGAATGGGATAAGTCTTGCCACTTCAAGTCATGACAGTCATAGACGAAGATGTAATGAGAAAAGATTCGGGATAAAGCTAGACTCTGTCTCAAAGATAACGAAAGGAGATAAATGGCTAGAACAGCCAAGATGCAAGATGAACCTGGTATGAATTGTCAAAAAGAGATGGCTAGAATAGTCGAGATAAGACAATCGCAACACAAGGTAAAAAAGGCATAAAGAGATAAGATGAATAGATGAGAGATAACATGAGTCAAAGCAAAGATCGATCGATTCCTAACTCAAGATAACTAGTTTCTGACGGTGAACGACAGGAAAATAGAAAAACAAATCACAGACAAAAAGGTAGATCAGATTTATGTCATTAATCAAGCACATAAGATAGCAATCAAGGAGTTCAAGCAAACAGTCTTCAAGCAATGGGCAAGGGACAAAGCAACCTTGCGCACGAACAGGAATAGTGACTTAGTATTTCTACTCCCTAAGGACTCTACTTGTGTATGTTCTTGAGAATGTTTTAGCAAGCACTTAAAACACAACAACATCCTAGCAAGTTGTCTACAAAGATATACATGGCTTTTCTAAAGGGATTCCTCGATATACGCAAGGTACATGAGGCACAAATCTGTAGATGAGAAGAATTAGAAATCACACAGCTGGGGGGAGACGGTAACCCAAATCTCCTCCTTCACTTCTCAAAGGTATAAAGTTCTTTGAGGCTTAGCCAAGAGTGAAATCTAACTCATTCCCAAGAGAGGTGTCTTTGGATTCACCTCCTGATATTTATACTCCGCCGGAACATGGGAGTTAAGGTCGTCCCTTGAGGTGATGAAATCCCCAAGCAGGCCTTCTAAAAAAAATGAAAAGTAAGTAATTCTCTATCAAAAAGTATTGAAAAGCACTAAAGGTGGAACACTTAACCCTTCAAGTAAATGTGAGGTGAGTCCACAAAGTGGTGCATTTAACTCCTCACACAAACTCAAAGTGAGTCCACACCCTAGAAAACAAGTGAGTTCCAAAAAGCACAAAAGGGTTGCCAAGTGGAACAATTAACGCTTCTTTCCTATAGACCCCTCCCCTTTAATGTGGCGCTGGGATTGCAACCACAGGGCGGAAATGAGGGGCCGTCGGATTAGCGAGTCCAATAACCCAAGATAGCAATCTAGATCAATCACAAGTAATCTAAGACTGCTAATCAATACTACTCATAAGTGCAAGAGGGTTTGAATCATGGAATATTTAACTTTCCAAGTAAACATGAAGTGAGTCCACAAAGTGGTGCATTTAACTCTTCATGTAAACAAGGAATGAATCCATGCCCTCAATTACTCAATGAGATATTTTGATATTTGAAACCAAGAATTACTTAAGGTGTAAACACAAGCATTCACTTACATAAACTTGTATGAAAGAAAATCTATGTTTATTCATTTCCCATTAAGAGCATCAATTGAAATGTGTTCTATGAAAGCATGTAAACACTCAAGCCAAACACATGAGAGATTAATTTTATGCCAAAATTCAAATGTTTTAGAGATTTTAAGAACTCACCTTAGGTCCAAAGATCTGCAATCCAGCATTTAGCACACATCTGAAAGTATAGAATCAAGACAAATCAATGACAAATCGTAAGATATGTAACATTGCTATCTTCAAGACAGTCTTTAAAGATTGATTTATTTGACCCATAAAATAACAATATTAAAATTTTTGGAAAGAATGAAGTTTTTATCCAACATCAAGAACTATCATTTCCCAAAGTTACAAGGTCTTATGATTTCATTTGGTTCCTCAACCAATAATGTTTTCAGACTGCAATTTTTCTATCATAAATCAGATTTAAAAAACCAAACCCTGCCTAGGGAATCACATATCTTTCTCAAAAATAATCCAAATGAAACCAAACCAATTTCAAAGTAAATATTAATGAATCTAGTTTCCAAATATGTAATCCATTTATTTTTTCCATTCATAAATCATTTCTATGAATAAATCATTGCCTGCAACTCCAATACAGATTGTTAAAAACCAATTTTCACTCAAATACCCATAACTTTCACAAATCTACATAAAAATGACTCAAACCAAAAGGAAATGAAAGATAATTCACATATCTTTCCAATGAATATTATTATAGATCCTGATTCTTCATAATTTGTCCGTACTAGATATTTCAATCTGACTATATTCGGAGAATCTCAAATCTGCAAATACCCAATTTCACCAAAATGATCATAACTTATTCATTTCTCAATAAAAATAAACCAAATCAAAAGCATGAGAAAGAGGATTCATCATTCTATCCATCCATTACTATATCAAAAAATTTTCAATTTGTAAATGGCCGTACAAAGCATGAAACCAACAATAAAGCTGAAAAACCAATCAAGAATGAGGCCAGAAATTGATCTTTTCTGTCCCACGGTGGGTGCCAAAATGTATGTGACTGAATGTGACCTCTAAATCAGGCACAAACAACATGGTCATTATTCACTTGATAGAATTTGGGAGAGAGTATGAAGAACTCAATCCAAATTCCATGGTGAGGCGACCTGTTGCCTCCTATGTGAATGGGGTGTTTGAATACTCTCAGAATGAGAGCCAACAGCCGGGAGACCAATTCAACAATGGAGGATTTGAAAGCAAATATGAGAAAAATGAAACTAAGCTAAGAATGAATGCAATTAATCTAGAAAACTTTGAAAGAAATATGAAATGCAGATTTTTATTTGATTTTGAAATAAAGATGATATTAGATTAAGAACAAGTAAGCAAATTTAATCTAAATGTGAAATGCAATTACACTAATATGAGAAATTAAACTAGATAATGCAATAAAAGAGCTTTGAAAATAATGAATCAAATGAGACTAAAAAATGCCTATAGTGTAGATGCTCTCAAAAATTGCTCTCTCTAATGAAGAAAAAGAGCCCAAATAAATAGAAGAGCCAAGAGGAGGAGGAAGTGTTTCTTGATTCGAAACTCTTGACCCTTCATATCCCTTTTGGGACAAATAAGCATGAATTACTTAATAAAAAGAATGGAAAATGCCACACAGGTGACCTTTCGAATATCTTGAATTATCAATTCAAAAAAGTGTGTCCATTCGAATATCAAGTAATTATTAATTCCTTTTTGATGGGTAATTAGCTAAAGAGGGTAGATTTTTAATTTAATTAGAAAGCACTTAGGACTTTATAATTAAATTAATTTATCATAGGGGTAATTTAGCCAATTAAGTCAAAGAGACTTAGGAATTAATTTAGCATTTGATTATTGCAATTTAGGGTCTTTGCAATTGACATCAAGTCAAATTAAGTCGGATATGAGAGAGAAAATTGCCTAGGGAACTAGGACTTTGGTGATGTAAAATCGAGATAATGCACCAAAATTGATGAAATTAAATAGGTGCCAATTTTGGGGTATTACAGATATGTCATCATTGGTCATGATCTTTACAAATGAGGTCTAGATGGTATGCTCCTTAGATGTTTAGAATGGGAAGAGTCTCAAAGTGTGTTAGAGGAAGTCCATGAGGGTATATGTGGGTCACACTCGAATAGTTTAACACTAGCTCGAAAACTTATTAGGGCTGGGTACTATTGGCCAAAAATGGAGAAAGAGTCTATCAAATTTTCTAAGAACTGTCAAAAGTGCCAAGTACATGGAAACTTAATTCATGCTCTAGAGAGAGATCTAATTCCCTTCACTACACAATGGAATTTTCATCAATGGGCCTTTGATCTTATAGGAGCTATACATCCTCATTCTTCTAATGGACATACCCATATAATCACATCTACTGATTATTTTACAAAATGGGTAGAAACAATCCCTTTGACACAAGCAATTGGAAAACAAATATCTATGTTCATCTTGAACTACATCATATTTCGGTATGGTATTCCACATTCCATAGTCATAGATAATGGTGGACAATTTAAGAATAAAGACTTGGATGATTTATGTGCCAAATTCAAGATTACACAACATTGGTCATCTATCTACTATCCTCAAGGAAATGGACAAGCAGTGGCTTCTAACAAGAATATATTGAAAATCTTGCACCATACAGTTAATAAAATAAGAAGAGACTGACATCTCATGATCAATCCTACTCTCTAGGCCTATAAAACAAGTATCAGAATGCCTATTGGGGCTACACCTTTCACTTTATTTTATGGGTCTAAAGCAGTACTACTTATTGAGGTTGAAATTCCATCACTAAGAATCAGAATGCATGGTCTAGTAACTAATGATGACTATGGAGTGTCTAGGTTGCAATAACTTGAACTACTAGATGAGTGCAGACAAGCAGCATATGATCATCTTAGATTATATCAAAAGAGAATGTCTAGAGGTTACAACAAGAAAGTCAGACACAGAGAATTTTAGGTAGGCGATCTAGTCTTGAGAGAGAATCCTAAAAATCAATCACATAGAGAGCGCAAGGGGAATTTTGAACCCAACTGGCTGGGTCCCTTTGTTATCATTGCTACTTTTGGCTCTGGTGCCTATCAACTCTCAATGACTGAAGGAGAACAACTCTAAGAACCAATCAACATTCTCCATCTGAAGAAATTCTATGCTTAAGGCATTCAGTCTATGGTAAAATGTCCTGAAAAAATCTTTAAAATTGAAAAAAGTCCAAAAAAAATAAACATCTTGGTGAAAACTTGGAAATAGGCACCTTGGTAGCAAAAATAGAATCTCTACCAAGATGGTGAAAACCCAGCAAACGGGCACCACTTGTTTCAAAATGCTCCATCTATCAGCCCAATCTTGGTCTTTCCCAGCTTTTAGTCTTGCTTTAGTTTGTACATATATCTTGGTTTGTTCTCGCATTCCTATTTTCAATAAGTCAGTTTGTACACCAATCAGCTAAAGCGTTTGTATCCCATCAATGTTCAAACTTGGAGGTAATCAAAGTCATATCCTATGGCCTTTAATGTATCTTAGATGTATCATATCCAGTCAGAGTCCTTTGAAGCTTCATCCAAGTCAGTCAGTCAGTCTCGTCTCCAGAAAGGATTTTGCATCTACAATAACACAATCAAACACAAATTGAAAACAATCTATGCTTTTTACATGCTTTTATTTCGTTGTATGCTTACTGATTCACATTGAGATTTCTACATATTGTGTCCTTTCGAGATCCTCGATGATGTCCTTTATAGGATTTAGGGAGTGATGAATGGGGGCATAATCTTTTCTTTGTCTTCTACTTGTATGTGAAAATCTAACAACTTTGGAAATATTGGATTGAAATGGTGTCCATCTGTAAGAGCCTCTATCTCGAATTGGATGGCCATGAGTACCTCGACCATAGATACCCAAAAAATTCAAGGAATTTTGATCTAACTATTGTCTTTTTTAGTACATTTTTTCTCCTACTATGAAACACGATCTTACCTAAGGATGTGAATGATAAACGGTCACTAAGGGTAATTCACATTGGATTTAGAATGATCTCTTAATTTCTTGATGTGTTTGTAATGCAAGGTGTATTCAGGTCATCATGATGTCTATGTTTTGATGCTTATACAAATTGCTATATAAAAATAGACATGATATTCAGGTCATCCTGGTGCTCATGCCTTGGTGCTTATATCTAATCCAACATTCCAAAAACAAAATCAATATTCATAGGTCTATGGTTGTCTAGCCAGTGGGTGTTGTATTGATTCTTAAGCATAAAAATCAATATTCATATGTTTATAGTTTCATAACTAGTGGGCATTATATTGATTTATCTAGTTACCTAAAAATTCAATGATGAGAATGATCGACACATGATCAGTGACTAGGTTCTAGGTCCTAGGTTTGCATTTTATTTTGCACTTTGCATGATTGCATGATCTCACAAATTATTGAATTAAACTTAAATGCTTAAACGATTCTTCAAAAATGCTAAAAACATATCATAAGAGCTGAATCTCACATGAAGGTTCCTCCAACGAAACAACAAGTAGAATCTTTTTTCAGGATCAAAATCAAAATTTGAGATTGTTTATATTATTCACTACTTGCATAATCAACCTTCAATTATCAAAGAAATCTAGAATTCAACTTAACTGATTATCTTACATCAAACTATCAAAATTTTGGCTTGGTCACCTATGGTCAACTCATGGTCAAATCTAGTCAAACTTGGTCTTCATGACCTCTAAACAATGTCGAACATGTTATTGAATGTGTACAACCACTTCTCAAATCAATTAACATTCTTCTGAATAATTCAACACTGACTTTTCTTGTCAGATTTTGATTTTAATCCCGAAGGGGGTATGGTATTGCACACCATTCAAGTCTATAAATCTAAATTTGTAATCAAATCTTTCTCAGTGATCAAGTCAACAACCATGTTTAGTTATTGATTCATCAAAATTCCTCGTCACTTGGGGCAAATCTATCATCTCTTGGGGCATATCAGGTTCATCCGATTACCTAAATCTATCTTGTAAACTGTATCTGCTTTTGTAATTATCGGTTCATTAGCATTATTTCCTTGGTTCTTCGTAGCTGATGGGTTTATGATGTGATACCAATATGATTCATACAAGGACATTGAGGTTTGGAATTGGTCACTCACTTCTTCACAATCATAAGGTTCAAAATCAGGTGTTTTGGCACTTTTTCATAATCACCGGTTCATTGTTGATATAGCTAGCATCATCTCGATTCCTGGTCATTTTTGACCTAGGTTGGTATCTCTTTTTCCAATCTTTCAATCAATTTTTGTCTCGAAATTGATTAATCTTTCAAATTAGTTTCATACATCTATATCATACATAGACTATCTTTGAACCACTGCGCTTCGCACAGTAATTCAAAGAGGGGCAAAATGTAATACCCAAAAAATGGGCTATAAGTTCATTAACCTCTTAAATCGACAAATCGATCGAAATGGACACAAAAGACCTAACCTAAGGCACATATGCACATCAAGTCATCGAAATCCTAATTGATTTTATCTTAATTCTGCATCAGAGAATATTCCTTGAAATATTCCTATTTTATCCTAATTTAATTATCTTTAATTTAATAATTATTTGGCAATAAATCTCATTTATCCTAAATTTGATTAATTAAATATGATGAATATTTAATTAATTTGATTAATATTGCCACTTAATTATTTAATTATATTTAATTATATTTATTCTTAATTAATATTGTTTTATTTGACAATAAATCAAAATTCCTACAAATAATCAATTGGATATTTATTTAATTGATTTAAAATCAAAGTTGACAAATTTAATGATTTAATTGGAATAAAGTTTGATTTAATAATTAATTAACCCATAAATCAATTCTTTTAATTTTAAAATCAGTTAAGTTGAAGATAAATCACTTTATTTATTTAATTAATTCATGATTATTTGTGCACATTCAAAGAGCAATTAAACTTTAAATCAGAAAATCAATTCAAGTTGTTATCTTTTCAAAACTCAACATCTATTTTGAGTTCAAAGTTGATCTAAACTTCTAATTTGAATTAAAAAGTTGTTCTTGCATGATTTTGCATAATTTTATGAGTTATCTATTTCTAATTTCTTGTTAACTCAAAAATCAACCCGAGTTCATCAAGAGTGATTTATGACTTTTTCCATGCACCCTCAAGCCAAGGATTTATATAAAATCAAAGCTCAGCTCTTCACAAAAGGATCCACAGGAATTTGCATACTTACTTTAGCAAATTGAAATTAGAGGAATCATCAAGCTTCTTGCGAATCAGTGTTTTGTGAGATCAATCTTGTTTTCAATTCATTCTAGTTTCATATTTCATATCATTGTTAGCTTAATTGGCATATCATTTCAATCCATTTAGATTAATTTATTATCATTTTTTCTCATCTTATTGCATCAAAAATAAAATAAAAAATAGATTAATTTGCATTCATATTTTATTGCTTTCATCATTTAAATCCTTCATTTAGGTGTTGCATTGTCACTGATCTCGGTCTAATCTGAGAATACCATACTCGCACCTACTAGAAGGTAGTAAATCACAAGGTTAGCTATATTGTTCTTATTTGTATATTTTGATTTTTGCTAACCTCTAATGTTTTACTGAAGTGTTTTGTCTACAGCTAGGTACAAAATTCACACATAGATTCAATGTGTTTTTTGGTTCATCTTGACGAGATTTTTGATTTAAGACCACTTTCACAATATTTGGAAATGATTAATTTTTTAGCTACGAACACTGTACTGACTTCCTTGCTTTGACCAAACTTTGACCATCTGTATCCTGAGAAGAGAGGCTTCATTTTTCAAGATTCAAGGTTTTTGTTGGTTTATCTCGACAACATCTTTGATTCAAGACCACTTTCACCAAATTTGAAAATGGTCAAATTTTTACCTACGAACACTGTACTGACTTCCTTTCTTTGACCAAACTTTAATTGTCCATATCTTGAGAAGAGAGGCTCTATTTTTCAAGATTTAAGGTGTTTTTTGGTTCATCTCAATGAGATATTTGATTTGAGACTACTCTCACCAGATTTGGAAATGGTCAAATTTTTAGCTATGAACACTGTACTGACTTCCTTGTTTTGACCAATCCTTGACCGTCTGTATCTTTAGTTTTGAACACTATACTGAATTCTTTTATTTGATCAAACTTTGAATGTCAATATCTTAAGAAGAGGCTCCATTTTTCAAGATTCAAGGTGTTTTTTGGTGCAGCTTGTGGAGATCTTCAATTTGAGACCACTTTCACCAAATTTGGAAATGGTCAAATTTTTAACTAGGAACACTGTACTAATTTCTTTGCTTTGACCAAAAATTTGACCATCCATATCTTTAGAGGAGAGGTTCCATTTTTCAAGATTCAAGGTATTTTTTGGTTCATCTCAATGAGATCTTCGATTTGAGACAACTTTCACCAGATTTGGACATGGTAAATTTTTTATCTATGAACATTGTACTGACTTCCTTACTTTGAAAAAATTTTGACTATCCGTATCTTGAGAAGAGATGCTCCATTTTTCAAGATTTGGGGTGTGTTTTGGTTCATCTCGAAGAGATCTTTGACTTGAGACCACTTTCACTAGATTTGGAAATGGTCAAATTTTTAGCTACGAACACTATACTAACTTCCTTGGTTTGAAAAAACTTTGACCGTTTGTATCTTAAGAAAAGAGGCTCTATTTTTTAAGATTCAAGGTGTTTATTGGATCATCTCGATGAGATCTTCGATTTCAGAACACTTTCACCAGATTTGGAAATGGTTAAATTTTTAGCTACGAACACTGAACTGACTTCCTCTATTTAACCAAACTTTGGCCATCTGTATCTTGAGAAGAGAGGCTCCATTTTTCAAGATTCAAAGTGTTTTTGGTTCATCTCGAGACGATCTTCTATTTGAGACCACTTTCATGAAATTTAGAAATAGATAAATTTTTAGCTTCGAACATTGTACTGACTTCCTTTCTTTGACCAAACTTTGACCATCTGTATCTTGAGAAGAGAGTCTCTATTTTTAAGATTCAAGGTGTTTTTTGGTTCATTTCAACGAGAGCTTTCATTTGAGATAATTTTTACCAAACTTGGAAATGGTCAAATTTTTAGCTACGAACACTCTACTAACTTCCTTGCTTTGACAAAACATTGACCATTTGTATCTTGAGAAGAGAGGCTCCATTTTTCAAGATTCAAGGTGTTTTTTGGTTCATCTCGATGAGATCTTCGATTTGAGAAATATTTCACTAGATTTAGAAACGGTCAAAAAATTTAACTTCGAACACTGTATTGACTTCCCTTCTTTGACCAATCTTTAATCATTTATATCTTGAGAAGAGAGGCTCCATTTTTCAAGATTCAAGGTGTTTTTTGGTTCATCTTAATGAGATCTTTGATTTGAGACCACTTTCACTAGATTTGGAAATGGTCAAATTTTTAGCTACAAACACTGCACTGACTTCCCTTCTTTGACCAAATTTTGACCGTCTGTATCTTGTGATGAGAGGCTCCATTTTTCAAGATTGAAGGTGTTTTTTGGTTCATCTCGACAAGATTTTTTATTTGAGACCACATTAACCAGATTTGGAAATGGTCTAATTTTTACGTACAAATACTGTACTGATTTCTTTGCTTTGACCAAACTTTGACCATCTATATCTTGAGAATAGGGGCTCCATTTTTCAAGATTCAAGGTGTTTTTTAATTCATCTCAACAAGATCTTCGATTTGAGACCACTTTCACCAGATTTGGAAATAGTCAAACCATCCGTACCTTAAGAAGAGTGGCTCCATTTTTTAAGATTCATGGTGTTTTTTGGTTCATCTCGACGAGATCTTTGATTTGAGACCACTTTCATCAGATTTAGAAGTGGTGAAATTTTTAGCTACGAACACTATACTAACTTCCTTGCTTTGACCAAACTTTCACCATTCGTATCCTGAGAAGAGAGGCTCCATTTTCCAAGATTCAAGATATTTTTTGGTTCATCTTGACAAGATCTTCAATTTGAGACCACTTTCACGGTCAAATTTTTAACTACAAAGACTGCAGTGACTTCCTTTCTTTTACCAAACTTTGACTATCTGTATCTAGAGAAGAGAGTGTCCGTTTTTCAAGATTCAAGGTGTTTTTTGGTCCATCTTGATGAGATCTTTGATTTGAGACCACTTTCACCAAATTTGGAAATGGTCATATTTTTAGCTACGAACATTGTACTAACTTCCTTGCTTTGACTAATCTTTCACCATCTGTATCTTTAGAAAAGACACTCTGTTTGTCAAGATTCAAGGTGTTTTTGGTTCATCTGGACAAGATCTTCGATTTGACAACACTTTCACCAGATTTGGAAACGGTCAAATTTTTACCTACGAACATTGTACTGACTTCCTTGCTTTAACCAAACTTTGACCATCTGTATCTTGAGAAGAGAGGCTCCATTTTCAAGATTCGAGGTATTTATTTGTTCATCTCGATGAGATCTTCAATTTGAGACCACTTTCACCAAATTTGGAAATGGTAAAGTTTTTAGCTACGAACACTATATTGACTTCCTTGCTTTGACCAAACTTTGACGGTCTGTATCTTGAGAAGAGAGGCTCTATTTTGGAAGATTCAAGGTGTTTTTTGGTTCATGTCGACGAGATTTTCAATTTCAGACCACTTTCACCAGATTTGGAAATGACATAATTTTTAGCTACAAACATTGTACTCACTTCCTTGCTTTGACCAAACTTTGACCATTTGTATCTTGAGAAAAGAGGCTCTATTTGTCCAGATTGAAGGTATTTTTTGGTTCATCTTAATGAGATCTTTCATTTGAGACCACTTTCACTAGATTTGGAAATGGTCAAATTTTTAGCTACGAACACTATACTGACTTCCTTGCTTTGACCAAACTTTGACCATTCGTATCTTGAGAAGAGAGGCTCAATTTTTCAAAATGCAAGGTGTTTTTTGGTTCATCTCAATGAGATCTTCAATTTGAGACCAGTTTCACTAGATTTAGAAATGGTCAAATTTTTAACTACGAACATTGTATTGACTTCCTTACTTTGACCAAACTTTGACCATCTATATCTTGAGAAGAGAAGGTTTGTTTTTCAGGATTCAAGTTGTTTTTTGGTCCATCTCAATGAGATCTTTGATTTAAGACCACTTTCACCAGATTTGGAAATGGTCAAATTTTTAGCTATGAACACTATACTGACATCCTTGGTTTGACCAAACTTTGAACATCCATATTTTGAGAAGACAAGCTCCATTTTTCAAGATTCAAGGTGTTTTTTTATTCATCTCGATGAGATTTTTTATTTGACACCACTTTCACTAAATTTGGAAACGGTGAAATTTTTAGCTACGAATATTGTACTGACTTCCTTACTTTGACAAAACTTTTACCATCCGTATCTTGAGAAGAGGCTCCATTTTTCAAGATTTAAGGTGTTTTTTGGTTCATCTCAATGAAATATTTAATTTGAGACCACTTTCACCAGATTTGGAAATGGTTAAATTTTTAGTTCCAAACACTGTACTGATTTTCTTACTTTGACCAAACTTTGATCATTCATATCTTGAGAAGAGAGGCTCCACTTTTCAAGATTCAAGGAGTTTTTGAAGTTCATCTCAACAAGATCTTCAATTTGAGACCACTTTCACCAGATTTGGAAAAGGTTAAATTTTTAGCTACGAACACTGTACTGACTTCCTTTCTTTAACCAAACTTTAAACATCTGTATCTTGAGAAGAGAGCCTCCATGTTTAAAGATTCAAGGTGTTTTTTGGTTCATCTCAACGAGATCTTTGATTTGAAACCACTTTCACCAAATTTAAAAATGGTCAAACTTTTAGCTACGAACACTGTACTGACTTCTTTGCTTTGACCAAATTTTGACCATATATATCTTGAGAACAGAAGCTCCATTTTTCAAGATTCAAGGTGTTTTTTGGTTCATCTCAAAGAGATCTTTGATTTGAAACCACTTTCACTAGATTTGGAAATGGTCAAGTTTTTAGCTACGAACACTGTACTGACTTCCTTTATTTGACTAAACTTTGACCATCTATATCTTGAGAAGAAACACTCTATTTTTCAAGATTCAAGGTATTTTTTGGTTTATCTCGATGAGATCTTCAATTTGAGACCAATTCGCTAGATTTGAAAATGGTCAAATTTTTAGCTACGAACACTATATAGACTTCCTTGGTTTGACCAAACTTTGACCGTCTGTATTTTAAGAAGAGAGACTCCATTTTTTAGGATTCAAGGTGTGTTTGGTTCATCTCGATGATATCTTCGATTTGAGACCACTTTACCCAAATTTATAAACGATCAAATTTTTAGCTACGATCACTACACTGACTCCCTTTCTTTGACCAAACTTTGACTATTCGTATCTTGAGAAGAGAGGCTCTATCTTTCAAGATTCAAGGTGTTTTTTGGTTCATCTTGACAAGATCTTTGATTTGAGACCTTTTTCACCAAATTTTGAAATGGTCAAATTTTTAGCTACGAATACTTTACTGACTTCCTTTTTTTGACCAAACTTTGACCGTCTATATCTAGAGAAGAGAGGCTCCATTTTTCAAGATTCAAAGCATTTTTTAGTTCATCTCGACGAGATCTTTGATTTGAGACCACTTTCACCAAATTTGGAAATAATTAAATTTTTAGCAAGGAACACTGTACTGACTTCTAAACTTTGACCATCCATATCTTGAGAAGAAAGACTCTATTTTTCAAGATTCAAGGATTTTTTGTGTTCATCTCGAAGAGCATCTGTGATTTGAGAACATTCTCAGCAAATTTGGAAATGGTCAAATTTTTAGCTATGAACATTGTACTGACTTCCTTGCTTTGACCAAACTTTGCACGTCCATATCTTGAGAAGAGGTTCCATTTTTTAAGATTCATGGTATTTTTGGGTTCATCTCGATGAGATCTTCGATTTGAGACCACTTTCACAAGATTTGGAAATGGTTAATTTTTTAGCTAAAAACACTATATTAACATCCTTGCTTTGACCAAACTTTGACCATTCGTATATTGACAAGAGAGGCTCTGCTTTTCAAGATTCAAGGTGTTTTTTTGTTCATCTCAACGAGATCTTCAAGTTGAGACTATTTTCACTATATTTGGAAACTGTCAAAGTTTTAGCTACGAACACTATACTGACTTCTTTGCTTTAACCAAACTCTAGCCGTCTATATCTTGAGAAGAGAGGCTCCAATTTTCAAGATTCAAAGTATTTTTTTGTTCATCTCGATGAGATCTTTGATTTGAGACCAATTTCACCAAATTTGGAAATGGTCAAATTTTTAGCTATGAAACCTATACCGACTTCCTTGCTTTAACCAAACTTTGACTGTCCGTATCTTGAAAAGAGAGGCTCCATTTTTTTAAAAATTCAAGGCATTTTTTTGTTCATCTCGATGAGATATTCAATTTGATACTATTTTCACTAGATTTGGAAATGGTCAAATTTTTAGCTACGAACACAGTACCGACTTCATGACTTTGACCAATCTTTGACCGTCTCTATCTTGAGAAGAGAGGCTCCATTTTTCAAGATTTAAGGTGTTTTTTGGTTCATCTCAACAAGATCTTCGATTTAAGACCACTTTCACCAAATTTGGAAACGGTCAAATTTTTAGCTACGAATACTGTACTGACTTCCTTGCTTTGACAAAACTTTAACCATCCATATCTCTAGAAGAGAGGCTCTATTTTTCAAGATTCAAGGTATTTTTTGGTTCATCCTGACAAGATCCTTGATTTGAGACCACTTTCACCAGATTTGAAAATGGTCAAATTTTTGGCTACGAATACTGTACTGACTTCCTTGCTTTGACCAAACTTTAACCATTTGTATCTTGAGAAGAGAGGATCTATTTTTCAAGATTCAAGGTGTTTTTTGTTCATCTCGACGAGATGTTTAATTTGAGACCACTTTCACTAGATTTGTAAATGGTTAAATTTTTAGCTACGAATACTGTACTGACTCCCTTGCTTTGACCAAACTTTGACTATCTATATCTTGAGAAGAGAGGCTCCAATTTTCAAAATTCATGTTGTTTTTTTATCATCTAGACGAGATCTTTGATTTGAGACCACTTACACTAGATTTGAAAATGGTCAAATTTTTATCTATGAACACTGTACTGACTTCCTTGCTTTGACCAAACTTTGACCATCTATATCTTCAGAAGAGAGGCTCCATTTTTCAATATTCAAGGTGTTTTTTGGTTCATCTCTACGAGATCCTCCACCACGTTCACCAGATTTGGAAATGAGAAAATTTTTAGCTACGAACACTGTAATGACTTCCTTCCTTTGACCATACTAGGTTCATCTTGAAAGCTCTTTGATTTGAGACCACTTTCACTAGATTTGGAAATGGTCAAATTTTTAGTTAGGAACACTATACTGACTTCCTTCCTTTGACCAAACTTTGACTGTTCGTATCCTGAGTAGAGAGGCTCCATTTTTCAAGATTCATGTTGTTTTTTATTTCATATCAACAAGATCTTCCATTTGAGACCACCTTCACCAGATTTGGAAATTGCCAAATTTTAAGCTATGAACACTGTACTAACTTCTTTTCTTTGATCAAACTTTGACCATCCGTATCTTGAGTAGAGAGGCTCAATTTTTTAAGATTCAAGGTGTTTTTTATTTCATATCAACAAGATCTTCAATTTGAGACCACTTTCACAAGATTTGGAAACGGTCAAATTTTTAGCTACAAACACTGTACTGACTTCCATGCTTTCACCAAATTTTGACTGTTGGTATGTTGAGAAGAGAGGTTGGGGGTTTCAAGATTCAAGGTGTTTTTTTTTCATCTCGATGAGATTTTTGATTTGAGACCACTTTCACCAGATTTGGAAATAGTCAAATTTTTAGCTACGAATACTAAACTGACTTCATTTGTTTGAACAAACTTTGACCGTTCGTATCTTGAGAAGGGATTCTCCATTTTTCAAGATTCAAGGTGTTTTTTGGTTCATCTCGATGACATCTTCAATTTGAGACAACTTTCACTAGATTTGGAAAGGGTCAAATTTTTAGCTTTGAACACTTTATTGACTTTCTTTCTTTAACAAAAATTTGACTGTCTATATCTTTAGAAGAGAGGCTCCATATTTTTTAAAATTCAAGCTATTCTATTGTTGATGTCGATGAGATCTTCGATTTGAGACTAGTTTTACCAGATTTAGAAATGATAAAATTTTTAGCTACAAACACTATATTGACTTCCTTGCTTTGACCAAACTTTGGTCATTTGTATATTGAGATGAGAGGGTCTATTTCTCAAGATTCAAAATGTTTTTTGGTTCAACTTGATGTGATCTTCAATTTCAGACCACTTTCACCAAATTTGGAAATGGTCAACTTTTTAGCTACGAACACTATACCAACTTCCTTGCTTTAAACAAAACTTTGACCGTTCCTATCTTGAGAAGAGAGGCTCCATTTTTTTTAAAATTAAAGGTGTTTTTTGGTTCATCTCAATGACATCTTTGATTTGAGACCACTTTCACCAAATTTGGAAATGATCAAATTTTTAGTTACAAACACTATACTAACTTCCTTGCTTTGACCAAACTTTGGTCGTCCATATATTGAGAAGAGAGGCTCCATTTTTCAAGATTAAGGTATTTTTTTGGTTCATCTCAACGAGATCTTTGATTTGAGACAACTTTCACCAAATTTGGAAATGGTCAAATTTTTAGCTACAAAAATCATACTGACTTTCTTGCTTTGACCAAACTTTGACGTTCCTTATCTTGCGAAGAGAGGCTCCTTCTTTAAAGATTGAATGTGTTTTTTGGTTTATCTTGATGAGATCTTCGATTTGAGACCACTTTCACCAGATTTGGAAATGGTCAAATTTTTAGCTATGAACATTGTAGTGACTTCCTTGCTTTGACAAAACTTTGACCATCCATATCTTGAGAAGAGAGGCTCTATTTTTCAAGATTCAAGGTGTTTTTTGGTTCATCTCGATGAGATCTTCGATTTGAGATGACTTTCGACAGATTTTGAAATGGTCAAATTTTTAGATACGAACACTCTATCAACTTCCTTACTTTGGACAAACTTTGACTATCTGTATATTGAGAAGAGAGACTCCATTTTTAAAAATTCAAGGTGTTTTTTAGTTCATCTCAAAGAGATCTTCAATTTGTGACCACTATCACATGATTTGGAAACGGTCATATTTTTTGCTATGAATACTGTACTAACTTCTTTGATTTGATCAAACTTTGACCGTATGTATCTTGAGAAGAAAGGCTTTGTGTTTCAAGATTCAAGATGTTTTTTTGTTCATCTCATTGAGATATTTGATTTGAGACCACTTTCACAAGATTTAAAAATGGTCAAATTTTTAGCTATGAACATTGTACTGACTGTCTCCATTTTTCAAGATTGAAGGTCTTTTTTGGTTCATCTCGACGAGATCTTCTATTTTATACCACTTTCACCATATTTGGAAATGGTCAACTTTTTAGCTACGAACACTATACTGACTTCCTTGCTTTGAAAATCTTTGACCGTGTGTATCTTGAGAAGAGAAGCTCCATTTTTCAAGATTTAAGGTATCTTTTGGTTGATCTTGACGAGATCTTCGATTTTAGATCACTTTGACCATATTTTGAAATGGTCAAATTTTTAGCTATGAACACTGTACTGACTTCTTTACTTTGACAAAACTTTAACAATTTGTATCTTGAGAAGAGAAGCTCTATTTTTCAAGATTCAAGATTTTTTTCGGTTCATGTCGACGAGATCTTCTATTTGAGACCACTTTCACCAAATTTGGAAATAGTCAATTTTTTAGCTACGAATACTGTACTAGCTTCTTTGCTTTGACCAAACTTTCACCGTACATATCTTGACAAGAGATGCTCCATTTTACAAGATTCAAGGTGTTTTTTTGGATCATCTCAACAAGATCTTTGATTTAAGACCACTTCCACCATATTTGGAAATGGTCAAATTTTTAGCTATGAACAATGTACTAACTTCCTTTCTTTGACCAAACTTTGACTGTCTATATCTTGAGAAGAGAGGCTCTATTTTTCAAGATTCAAGCTGTTTATTGGTTCATCTCAATGAAATCTTCAGTTTGAGACCACTTTCACCAGATTTAGAAATAGTTAAATTTTTAGCTACGAATATTGTATTGACTTCCTTGCTTTGACCAAACTTTCACCGTCTCTATCTTGAAAAGATAGGCTCCATTTTTTAAGATACAAGGTGTTTTTAGGTTCATCGCTATGAAATCTTTGATTTGAGAGCACTTTCACCAAATTTGGAAATTTTTAATTTTTAGCTATGAACACTTTACTGACTTCCTTGCTTTGACCTGTAATACCCAAAAAATGGGCTATAAGTCCATTAACCTCCTATATCTACAAATCGAACGAAATCGACATCAAAGTCCTAATCTAAGGTACATCTAAACATCATCAAATCCTAATTGATTATCTTAAATCCTGCATTGGAGAATATTCCTAGCAATATTCCTAATTATCTTAATTATCTTTAATTTAATGATTATTTGACGATAAATCACATTTATCCTAAGTTTGATTAATTGAATATTTTCATATTTAATTAATTAGATTTAATATCTTGCCACTTAATTATGTAATTAAATTTAATTCTATCTATTATTAATTGTATTATTTAATTTTGATAATAAATCCAATATCCTATGAATAATTGATTAAATTTTTATTTAATTAATTAAAGCAAGTTGTCATTATTTAATAATATAGTTTTTAATAAAAGTTTGATTAAATAATTGATTAACCCATTAATCAATTATTTATTTTCAAAAATTAGTTAAGTTGAGCAAAAATCACTTTATTTATTAAATCATAATTATCCGTGTGCACATTCAAGGACCAGTTAAACTCAAATTGGAAAATCAATGCAAGTTGTTAGCTTTTTGAAACTCAACATCTTTTTGAGTTTTAAAGTTGATCTAAACTTCTAATTCAAGTTGAATTGTGCTTTTGCATATTTTTGTGAATTAAATTATCTTTATTTAAAAATAACTCAAAAATCAACTTGAGTTATTTGAGTGATTTATGGCTTTTTCTCATGCACCTCCAAAGCCCTAGATTTCTATAAAACCAAGGCTTAGCTCTTCATAATTCATCTCACAAATTGCAAACTTACTCTACAGGAATCATAGCATATCAGATTTGGAGAATTTGCCCAATTGGAGCTTGAAAGATAAATTTGAGGATTCGAAGCTTTGTGAGATCAATTTAAAATTCATAGCTTTCATATTATTGTTAGAATTTTCATTCTCATATCATATCATTTCTAGATTAGCATTGCATATCAATTTTCATATTAGCATAGATTCATATCAGTTTTCATCATATTATTGCATAGAAAATATAAAAAAAATAGATTAATTGCATTCATATTTCATATCAGTTTGGCATTCAAATCCTTCATTTAGGTGTCGTCTAGGTCACTGATCTCGATAGCAATCTGAGAACATTAATCTCGCACCTACTAGAAGGCAATAAATCACTTGGTTAGATTAGATTTCAATTTTGCACGATTTTGATTATTGCTAACCTCTAATGTTTTACTGAAGTGTTGTGTCTACAAATCAGGTACAATTTTCACACACACATTTCTGGCGCCCACCGAGGGCACCAAAAATATGTGTGTGAAAATTATACCTGATCTGTAGAGACAACACTTCAATAAAATATTAGAGGTTAGCAAAAATCAAAATCGTGCAAAATTGAAATCTAATTTAACCAAGCGATTTACTACCTTCTAGTAGGTGCGAGATTAATGTTCTCAGATTGTTATTGAGATCAGTGACCTAGATGACACCTAAATGAAGGATTTGAATGCAATTAATCTATATTTTTTATATTTTTTATGCAATAATAATGAAAAACTGATATGAATCTATGCTAATATGGAAATTGATCTAACAATGATATGAATCTATGCTAAATGATATGCAATGCTCAAAACTAGAAAGATCTCATAATAGCTTGGATTTGCAAAGATGATTCTTCAGAGTCCAATTCAACAGCATGAGAATGCAAATTCGTGGATCTAAGAGAGATGAATTATGAAGAGCTGAGCCTTGGTTTTATAGAAATCCAGGGCTTTAGAGGTGCATGGAAAAAAAGCCATAAATCACTCAAATAACTCAGGTTGATTTTTGAGTTATTTTTAAATAACAGATAATTTAATTCACAAAAATATGCAAATCATGCAAAAGCATAGTTCAACTCAAATTAGAAGTTTAGATCAAATTTAAAACTCAAAAATGATGTTGAGTTCCAAAAAGTCAATAACTTGCATTGATTTTCTGATTTAGAGTTTAACTGCTCTTTGATTGTGCACATGGATAATTATGAATTAATAAATAAATAAAGTGATTTATGCTCAACTTAACTAATTTTTGAAAATAAATAATTGATTTATGGGTTAATCAATCATTTAATCAAACTTTTATTAAAAACTATATTATTAAATAATGACAACTTGCTTTAATTAATTAAATAAAAATTTAATCAATTATTCATAGGATATTGGATTTATTGTCAAAATTAAATAATACAATTAATAATAGATAGAATTAAATTTAATTACACAATTAAGTGGAAAGATATTAAATCTAATTAATTAAATATGAAAATATTCAATTAATCAAACTTAGGATAAATGTGATTTATCGTCAAATAATCATTAAATTAAAGATAATTAAGATAATTAGGAATATTGCTAGAAATATTCCCTGATGCAGAATTTCAGATAATCAATTAGGATTTGATGATGTTTAGATGTGCCTTAGATTAGGACTTTGATGTCGATTTCGTTCGATTTGTAGATGTAGGAGGTTAATGAACTTATAGCCCATTTTTGGGGTATTACATTTTGCCCCTCTTTGAATTACTGTGCGAAGCGTAGTGGTTCAAAGACAGTTTGTGTTTGATAGAGATATGAAATTGATTCAAAAGATAAACTGATTCCAAGATAGAAACTGATTGAAAGATATGGAGATATTAGGTCCTAAATGACCAAAGATAATGTTCACTATAACAGAAAATGAACCTATGATTGCGAAAAGTGTCAAAATGCCTGATTCCAAACCTTATGATTGTGAAAAAGTGAGTGACCGGTTCTAGACTCGATTGTCTTAGAAAAACCATGATAGAGGTATCACATCTGAACCCTTCAATTGTCGAAGAACCAAGGAAAGAACACTATGATCCGATGGTTGCAAAAACTGATACAATTTACAAGATTAGGAGGATACTAGATTGATATGGATCGATGAATCTAATATGCCCCAAGTGATGATATTTGCCCCGAGCGATGAAGACTTTTGATGAATCAGTAACTAGACATGGTTGTGGTCTTGATTACTAAGGAAAGATTGATTTCCATAAAGATATGATTTCAAATTTGATTACAAACTTTGAATGATCTACAATACCATGCCCCCTTCGGGATTAAAATTGAAATCTGACAAGAAAAGTCAGCGTTGATAGTTTAGAAGCATGTTAATTGATTTGAGAAGTGGTTAAACACGCCTGGGAATGCACTCTGCATTGTTGGAAGGTCCCAAAAGACCAAGTTTGACTAGGTTAAACCATGAGTTGACCATAGTTGACCAAGTTGAAATTTTGATAGTTTGATGTAAGATAATCAGTTAATTTGAATACTAGATTTCTGTGATGATCGAAGGTCGATTACGCAAGTAGTAGACCATCCTAGGCCCAAAAATTTTAAATCATGATTTTAACATATTAAACGATCTTAGATTTGAATTTTGATCCCAAAAATAGATTTAGAACATTAAAATTAGCTAGGGGTGCAATTTTTGTGAAAAATGGAGCACTTTTGAAAATTAGGTCAAATGCTATATAAAGGCCTGAAGGGTCATTTTCAATTCATTTCAACCATTTGACTTTGGAAATTGTGCAGAGCCCTCTGAGCAAGAAAATGGTAGAACAGTGAGAGCTGAAGGTTCCTGTGAGTTTGCATAGATTTGAGTGCAACCGAAGATACCAGAGACCCCGATAGTATGGACATCCGGTAGGTGGACCTCTGTTTTCCTCTGAAAATGCAAATTTTTCATGTTCCTAGCATTTCTTAATTTTTTTCGTACACGTTTTGTTTTTTAAATTTTTGCATGTGTGAAAACTCATACGAGTCTCAACCCAGACTTGTATGACACTTCATTTGAATTTCCTTTGTCGTTTCAAGTCCACCCAAGTGTCATATGAGAGGGACCCTTGTGTCGTACGAAATTTCACCAGGTCCCTTGAAACTCGTATGATCCCGGACGCAGTGTTGTATGACAATGGAGTGTCATTTGGTCTACTGTGGAGTGTCGTATGACATTTGATACCAGTCTGGACTATCATATGAAAAATAGAGTGTTGAAAACTGACTTTTAGGGCCAAATTTTGACTTTTCTGATGCTTGATGCTGATATTTGACTGGTTGACCTACCTTCTGAAGTACCTGACTGTCCAATTTCTATACTATTAGCCTGTTATTGAACCCAATTTTTGATAGAATGCCCTATTTTCATATGATATAGGTGACATATCCAGATGTACATGTCCGACATTCATACCCAGCTACCCAGAGATTATGTGTCACACTTTCAGACCCAATGAGGGTTCATCTTGTTGCCTGTGGATTTGAGTATTTAATTCATTTACCCGACATTAGGGTAAATCATGGCCTTTTGACTACCTTGATTGAGAGATTACATTTGGAGACATGGAAATTTCATTTACCTACTGAAGAGATGACCGTGACTCCAGAGGACATCTATAGGATACTACGCATTCCATTTCATAGCAGTCGGTGTCCTGAGTATGTGAGTTCTAGTCAGGGTGGTCTTCATGCCTTTAGGCATCTGTTTGGAGATGATACACAGTTGACGGGGTCCATTTCCTGGGAGACCCTTGTACAGTGATATGGTCAGACGCACCATTTAGAGTGCATTATTGCTAGTATGATCAGGGAGCTCATCATGCCAGGCTGTTAGCAGAATGGATTTTTGATGGGATGGGCTCTGATGGTAGCACTTCTTATGGCTATGCCCATTGAGCTTACCTGGGATTAGTGCCTCTTGGCACATATGTTTTCAGAGATGCATGAGATCATTTATCAGAATTGCAAGACCTTTGCTTCAGGAGCTCTTGTATTACAGATATGGGCCTGGGAGCATATCCCAGTATTGAGACCAATTTTTCAGACACAACGATAGCCACAGGAGCCAGTGATATATACATATGCTGGTTATGTCACATAGGTCCCGATGGGTCATACTGAGTACTTTCGGTGATGTCTAGATGACATGACTTTTGTTCATTGGAGGCCATATTTGTATAGTTTTCTTTTTTAGAGTCGAGTACTTATTAGCCGCTCTCCCACTGTTCTGGAGAGATTTTTGATTAGCAGAGTGTGGCGTTAGTATGGATGTAGATAGGATACCCCATGAGAGTACACTACATATGCTCGCATTATGCGTGAGATCAGGCTCGAATGGACACCGAGGCTCTCCTATTCCTTATGTGTAGAGGAGTACAGTGCCATTATAGGTAGAGATTAGGACTACCGGCCATAGGTTGTCGATGCAGGAGTGACAGATGGATACATTGTGTGGCTTGCAGATCATCCCATCCATAGATTCTCAGATCCTACGGAGTTGATACCCTCCATGGAGGAGGCGATGGATGTTATAGGTGCTCCTATGGTACAGGGCCTGAGACCATAGGCAGTGCATCCTACACCGCCTAGACAAAGAGAAATAGCTCCATTACAGAGATCATCTGGGCATATGAGGCCTCCTCATCCTTCTACTTCTCCCATAGGTACTTTCACAAGGTCACATAGATGATCCAGGGGTGAGAGGGGTACTTTGGGCAGTATCAGTGTGATAGATGAGGTGTTGGTAGGTGAGTAGTTTGCAGGTGGTGATGTAGATCCCACACAGGTAGACACTACGTTTGATTTGGGTGTGGAGGTTAGACACCGTAAGGTGCATAGATCAGATACCACTGGACAACAGCTAGAGTAGCCAGCACAGGATACAGAGATGCCAGTAACTGTAGCAGAGCTTACTGTTCCTCTCACTTTAGCAGAGATGATTAGACAGCTTAGAGCTCAGGTCAGGGACTTGAAGGTACAGAGTGCCAGATGGGAGGAGAGGTTTCGGGAGGTAGATAGGAAGTGCACTGAGCTTCATGTAGAGCTTCACTTAGAGGTTCAGAGACTATAGACCGAGGTGACTCATCAGACCTCACGGGCCTCCTATTATGTGTTTGCGTACTATGTTGTTGTTCATGTAGAGCAGAGAGTACCTACATACTCTGAGTACATGGCAGCCTCAAAGGGAGCTAGGGCACCGAGGGTAGAGGTCATACCAGATGCACCACCACCTCCTCCACTAGATACCGAGGATCATGCTAAGAGTTGATTCTTGTGGTCATGTTTTTGATATATTCTATTTTTTTTCATCATTGCTACTTTTAGCTCTAGTGCCTATCAACTCTCAACGACTGAAGGAGAATAGCTCCGAGAACCAATCAACGTTCTCCATCTGAAGAAATTCTACACCTAAGGCATTCAGTCTATGGTAAAATATCTTGAAAAAATTATAAAAATTAAAAAAAGTCCTAAAAAAATGAACATCTTGGTGAAAACCTAGCAATAGGCACCTTGATGATTCACAAAAAAATCAGAAAATATCAAAAATTTTAAAAAATTGAAAAATGAAAAATGCAAAAAAATGAGAAAAAGAAAAAAAGTGCCTTGGTGAAAACCTGGAAACAGGCGCCTTGGTAGCAAAAATAGAATCTTTGCCAAGATGGTGAAAACCCGACAAATGGGTGCCACTTGTTTCAAAATGCTCCATCTATCAGCACAATCTTGGTCTTTCCCAACTTTCAGTCTTGCTTTAGTTTGTACATATCTCCCGGTTTGTTTATGCATTTCCAGTTTTCAATAAGTCGATTTGTCCACCAATCTGCTCAAGTGTCTGTATCCTATCAATGTTCAAACTTGGGGGCAATCAAGTGTTGGTATTGCATATCATTCAAAGTCTATAATCAAATTTGAAATCATATCTTTATGAAAATCAATCTTTCCTTAGTAATCAAGACCACAACCATGTCTAGTTACTGATTCATCAAAAGTCTTCATCACTCGGGGTAAATCTATCATCACTTGGGGCATATTAGATTCGTCGATCCATATCAATTTGGTATCCTCCTAATCTTGTAAACTCTATCATTTTTTGCAACCATCGGATCATAGTGTTCTTTCCTTGGTTCTTCGGCAACTGAAGGGTTCAGATGTGATACCTCTATCATGGTTCTGCTAAGACAATCGAGTCTAGAATCGGTCACTCACTTTTTCGCAATCATAAGGTTTGGAATCAGACATTTTGACACTTTTTGCAATCATAGGTTCATTTGCTATTATAGTGAACATTATCTTTGGTCATTCAGGACCTAATATCTCCATATCTTTCAATCAGTTTCTATCTTGGAATCGGTTTATCTTTTGAATCAATTTCATATCTCTATCAAACACAGACTGTCTTTGAACCACTGCGCTTCGCATAGTAATTCAAAGAGGGGCAAAATGTAATACCCCAAAAATGGGCTATAAGTTCATTAACCTCCTACATCTACAAATCGAATGAAATCAACATCAAAGTCCTAATCTAAGGCACATCTAAACATCATCGAATCCTAATTGATTATCTTAAATTCTGCATCGGAAAATATTCCTAGCAATATTCCTAATTATCTTAATTATCTTTAATTTAATGATTATTTGGCAATAAATCACATTTATCCTAAGTTTGATTAATTGAATATTTTCATATTTAATTAATTAGATTTAATATCTTGCCACTTAATTATGTAATTAAATTTAATTCTATCTATTATTAATTGTATTAGTTAATTTTGACAATAAATCCAATATCATCTGAATAATTGATTAAATTTTTATTTAATTAATTAAAGCAAATTGTCATTATTTAATAATATAGTTTTTAATAAAAGTTTGATTAAATAATTGATTAACCCATAAATGAATTATTTATTTTCAAAAATCAGTTAAGTTGAGCATAAATCACTTTATTTATTAAATCATAATTATCCATGTGCACATTCAAAGACCAGTTAAACTCAAATTGAAAAATCAATGCAAGTTGTTAGCTTTTTGAAACTCAACATCTTTTTGAGTTTTAAAGTTGATCTAAACTTCTAATTCGAGTTGAACTGTGCTTTTGCATGTTTTTGTGAATTAAATTATCTTTATTTAAAAATAACTCAAAAATCAACCTGAGTTATTTGAGTGATTTATGGCTTTTTCTCATGCACCTCCAAAGCCCTGGATTTCTATAAAATCAAGGCTCAGCTCTTCATAATTCATCTCACAAATTGCAAACTTACTCTACAGGAATCATAGTATATCAGATTTGGAGAATTTGCACAATTGGAGCTTGAAAGATAAATTTGAGGATTCAAAGCTTTGTGAGATCAATTTCAAATTCATAGCTTTCATATTATTGTTAGAATTTTCATTCTCATATCATATCATTTCTAGATTAGCATTGCATATCAATTTTCATATTAGCATAGATTCATATCAGTTTTCATCATATTATTGCATAGAAAATATCAAAAAAATAGATTAATTACATTCAAATTTCATATCAGTTTGGCATTCAAATCTTTCATTTAGGTGTCGTCTAGGTCACTGATCTCAATAGCAATCTAAGAACGTTAATCTCGCACCTACTAGAAGGCAGTAAATCACTTGGTTAGATTAGATTTCAATTTTGCATGATTTTGATTATTGCTAACCTCTAATGTTTTACTGAAGTGTTGTGTCTATAGATTAGGTACAATTTTCACACACACATGATGAAACTTTGATCGTCTGTATCTTGAGAAGAGAGGTTGTGTTTTTTGATATTCAAGGTGTTTTTTGGTTCATCTTGATGAGATCTTCGATTTGAGACCACTTTCACCAAATTTGGAAATAGTCAAATTTTTAGCTACGAATATTGTACTGACTTCCTTGCTTTGACCAAACTTTGACCATTCGTATCTTGAGAAGAGAGGCTCCATTTTTCAAGATTGAGGGTTTTTTTTTGTTCATCTCAACGAGATCTTCAATTAGAGACCTCTTTCACCAGCTTTGGAAATGGTCAAATTTTTAGTTACGAACACTGTACTGAATTCCTTTCTTTGACCAAACTTTGACCATCCGTATCATGAGAAGAGAGGCTCTATTTTTCAAGATTCAAGATTTTTTTTATCATCTCAATAAGATCTTTGATTAGAGACCACTTTCACCACATTTGAAAATGGTTAAATTTTTAGCTATGTATCTTGAGAAAAGAGGCTCCATTTTTCAACATTCAAGGTATTTTTTAGTTCATCTCAATGAGATCTTCGATTATAGACCACTTTCACCATATTTGGAAATGGTTAAATTTTTAGCTACAAACATTGTATTGACTTCCTTGCTTTGACCAAACTTTGACCATTTGTATCTTGAGAAGAGATGCTCCATTTTTTAAGATTCAAGATTTTATTTGGTTCATCTCGACAAGATCTTCGATTTGAGACCACTTTCACCAGATTTGGAAATGGTCAAATTTTTAGCTACAAACACTGTACTAACTTCCTTACTTTGACCAAACTTTGACCGTCCATATCTTGAGAAGAGAGGCTACATTTTTCAAGATTGAAGGTGTTTTTTGGTTCATCTTGATGAGATATTTGATTTGAGACCACTTTCACATGATTTGTAAATGGTCAAATCTTTAGCTACAAGCACTGTATTGACTTTCTTACTTTATCAAACTTTGACAATCTGTATTTTGAGAAGAGAGGCTCCATTTTTCAAGATTCAAAGTGTTTTTTGGTTCATCTCGACGAGATCTTCAATTTTTGACCACTTTCACCAGATTTGGAAATGGTCAAAGTTTTAGCTACGAACATTGTACTGACTTCCTTTCTTTAACCAAACTTTAACCATTTGTATCTTGAGAGGAGAGGCACTATTTTTTAAGATTGAAGGTGTCTTTAGGTTCATCTCAACGAGACCTTTGATTTGAGACCATTTTCACCAGATTTGGAAATAGTCAAATTTTTAGCTACAAACACTATATTGACTCCCTTGCTTTGACCAAACTTTGACTGTCTCTATCTTGAGAAGAGAGGATCCATTTTTCAAGATTCAAGGTGTTTTTTGGTTCATCTCGAGGAGATCTATGATTTGAGACCACTTTCACCAAATTTGGAAATGGTCAACTTTTTCGCTACGAACACTATACTCACTTCCTTGCTTTGACCAAACTTTGACCATCTATATCTTGAGAAGAGAGCTTCTATTTTTTAAGATTCAAGTTGTTTTTTGTATCATCTCGACAAGATCTTCGATTAGAGAACACTTTTAGCAGATTTTGAAATGTTCAAATTTTTAGCTACGAACATTGCACTGACTTCCTTGCTTTAACCAAAATTTAACCATTCGTATCTTGAGAAGACAGGTTCCATTTTTCAAGATTCAAGGTGTTTTTTAATTCATCTTGATGATATCTTCTATTTGAGAGCACTTTAACCAGATTTGAAAACTGTCAAATTTTTTCACTACGAACATTGTCCTGACTTCCTTGCTTTCACCAATTTTTGACCATCCGTATCTTGAGAAGAGAGGCTCTATTTTTCAAGATTCAAGGTGTTTTTTGGTTCATCTCAAGGAGATCTTCGATTTGAGACCACTTTCACCAGATTTGGAAATGGTCAAATTTTTAGCTACGAACATTGTTCTAACTTCCTTGCTTTGACAAAACTTTGGCCGTCTGTATCTTGAGAAGAGAGATTCCATTTTTAAGATTCAAGGTCTTTATTGGTTCTTCTCGAGGAGATCTCTGATTTGAGACCACTTTCACCAGATTTGGAAATGGTCAAATTTTTAGCTATGTGCACTATATTGACTTCCTTGCTTTGACCAACTTTGACCATCTAGATCTTCGATTTGAGGCCACTTTCATTAGATTTAGAAACTATCAAATTTTTAGCTATGAACATTGTATTGACTTTGCCTTCTTTGACCAAACTTTGACCATCTGTATCTTGAGAAGAGAGGCTCCATTTTTCAACACTCAAGATATTTTTTGGTTCATCTTGTTGAGATCTTCGATTTGAGACCACTTTTACCAAATTTGAAAATATTTAAATTTTTAGCTACGAACAATGTACTAACTTCCTTCCTTTGAGAAAACTTTCAGAGTCTGTATCTTGAGAAGAGAGGCTCCTTTTTTAAGACTTAAGGTGTTTTTTCTTTCATCTCGATGAGATCTTCGATTTGAGAGTACTTTCACCAAATTTTGAAATGGTCAAATTTTTAGCTATGAACATTGTACTGACTTTTTTGTTTTGACCAAACTTTGACCATCTGTACCATCAGAAGAGAGGCTCCATTTTTCAAGATTCAAGGTGTTTTTTTGTTCATCTCAACGAGATCTTCGATTTGAGACCACTTTCACCAGATTTGGAAATGGTCAAATTTTTAGCTATGAACACTATATTGACTTCCTTGCGTTGACCAAACTTTGACCATTTGTATCTTGAGAAGAGATGCTCCATATTTTAAAATTCAAGGTGTTTTTTGGTTCATCTTGATGAGATCTTCAATTTGAGACCACTTTCACCAAATTTGGAAATGGTCTAATTTTTAGCTACGAACACTATAATAACTTCCTTATTTTGACCAAACTTTGACCTTCTGTATCTTGAGAAGAGAGGATGCATTTTTTAAGATTCAAGGTGTTTTTTGGTTCATCTCGATGAGATTTTTGATTTAAGATGACTTTCGGCAGATCTAGAAATGGTAAATTTTTTGCCTACAAATACTGTACTGACTTCCTTGCTTTGACCAAACTTTGACCTTTTGTATATTGAGAAGAGAGGCTCCATTTTTCAAGATTCAAAGTGTTTTTTGGTTCATCTTGATGAAATCTTCAATTTGAGACAACTTTCAGTAGATTTGGAAATGGTCAAATTTTTAGCTATGAATATTATACTGACTTTCTTGATTTCACAAAACTTCGACCATCTGTATCTTGAGAGAGAGGCTCTCTTTTTTAAGATTCAAGGTGCTTTTTGGTTCACCTCAACGAGATCTTTGATTTGAGACCACTTTCACTAGATTTGGAAATGGTCAAATTTTTAGCTACGAATACTATACTAACTTCCTTGCTTTTACCAAACTTTGATCGTTCATATCTTGAGAAGATAGGCTCCATTTTTCAAGATTCAAGGTCTTTTGTGGTTCATCTCGATGAGATCAATTTGAGACCACTTTCACCAAATTTGGAAATAATCAAATTTTTAGCTACAAACACTTTACTGACTTCTTTTCTCTGACCAAACTTTGACCGTCTGTATCTTGAGAAGACAGGCTCATTTTGAAAAGATTCAAGGTGTTTTTTGGTTCATCTTGATGAGATCTTTGATTTGAGAACACTTTTACCAAATTTGGAAATGGTCAAATTTTTAGCTACAAACACTATACTGACTTCCTTGCTTTGACCAATCTTTCACCATTAGTAACTTGAGAAGAGAGGCTATGTTTTTCAAGATTCAAGGTGTTTTTTGGTTCATCTTGACGAGATCTTTGATTGGAGTCTACTCTCACTAGAATATAAAATGGTCTAATTTTTAGGTATGAACACTGTACTGACTTCCTTACTTTGACCAAACTTTGACTGTCTGTATCTTGAGAAGAGAGGCTACATTTTTTAAGATTCAAGGTGTTTTTTGATTCATCTCGACGAGATCTTTGATTTGAGACCACTTTCACCAAATTTAGAAATGGTTAAATTTATAACTACAAATACTATATTGACTTCCTTGCTTTGACCAAACTTTAACCATTTGTATCTTGAGAAGAGAGGCACTATTTTTTAAGATTGAAGGTGTCTTTAGGTTCATCTCAACGAGACCTTTGATTTGAGACCATTTTCACCAGATTTGGAAATAGTCAAATTTTTAGCTACAAACACTATATTGACTCCCTTGCTTTGACCAAACTTTGACTGTCTCTATCTTGAGAAGAGAGGATCCATTTTTCAAGATTCAAGGTGTTTTTTGGTTCATCTCGAGGAGATCTATGATTTGAGACCACTTTCACCAAATTTGGAAATGGTCAACTTTTTCGCTACGAACACTATACTCACTTCCTTGCTTTGACCAAACTTTGACCATCTATATCTTGAGAAGAGAGCTTCTATTTTTTAAGATTCAAGTTGTTTTTTGTATCATCTCGACAAGATCTTCGATTAGAGAACACTTTTAGCAGATTTTGAAATGTTCAAATTTTTAGCTACGAACATTGCACTGACTTCCTTGCTTTAACCAAAATTTAACCATTCGTATCTTGAGAAGACAGGTTCCATTTTTCAAGATTCAAGGTGTTTTTTAATTCATCTTGATGATATCTTCTATTTGAGAGCACTTTAACCAGATTTGAAAACTGTCAAATTTTTTCACTACGAACATTGTCCTGACTTCCTTGCTTTCACCAAATTTTGACCATCCGTATCTTGAGAAGAGAGGCTCTATTTTTCAAGATTCAAGGTGTTTTTTGGTTCATCTCAAGGAGATCTTCGATTTGAGACCACTTTCACCAGATTTGGAAATGGTCAAATTTTTAGCTACGAACATTGTTCTAACTTCCTTGCTTTGACAAAATTTTGGCCGTCTGTATCTTGAGAAGAGAGATTCCATTTTTAAGATTCAAGGTCTTTATTGGTTCTTCTCGAGGAGATCTCTGATTTGAGACCACTTTCACCAGATTTGGAAATGGTCAAATTTTTAGCTATGTGCACTATATTGACTTCCTTGCTTTGACCAACTTTGACCATCTAGATCTTCAATTTGAGGCCACTTTCATTAGATTTAGAAACTATCAAATTTTTAGCTATGAACATTGTATTGACTTTGCCTTCTTTGACCAAACTTTGACCATCTGTATCTTGAGAAGAGAGGCTCCATTTTTCAACACTCAAGATATTTTTTGGTTCATCTTGTTGAGATCTTCGATTTGAGACCACTTTTACCAAATTTGAAAATATTTAAATTTTTAGCTACGAACAATGTACTAACTTCCTTCCTTTGAGAAAACTTTCAGAGTCTGTATCTTGAGAAGAGAGGCTCCTTTTTTAAGACTTAAGGTGTTTTTTCTTTCATCTCGATGAGATCTTCGATTTGAGAGTACTTTCACCAAATTTTGAAATGGTCAAATTTTTAGCTATGAACATTGTACTGACTTTTTTGTTTTGACCAAACTTTGACCATCTGTACCATCAGAAGAGAGGCTCCATTTTTCAAGATTCAAGGTGTTTTTTTGTTCATCTCAACGAGATCTTCGATTTGAGACCACTTTCACCAGATTTGGAAATGGTCAAATTTTTAGCTATGAACACTATACTGACTTCCTTGCGTTGACCAAACTTTGACCATTTGTATCTTGAGAAGAGATGCTCCATATTTTAAAATTCAAGGTGTTTTTTGGTTCATCTTGATGAGATCTTCAATTTGAGACCACTTTCACCAAATTTGGAAATGGTCTAATTTTTAGCTACGAACACTATACTAACTTCCTTATTTTGACCAAACTTTGACCTTCTGTATCTTGAGAAGAGAGGATGCATTTTTTAAGATTCAAGGTGTTTTTTGGTTCATCTCGATGAGATTTTTGATTTAAGATGACTTTCGGCAGATCTAGAAATGGTAAATTTTTTGCCTACAAATACTGTACTGACTTCCTTGCTTTGACCAAACTTTGACCTTTTGTATATTGAGAAGAGAGGCTCCATTTTTCAAGATTCAAAGTGTTTTTTGGTTCATCTTGATGAAATCTTCAATTTGAGACAACTTTCAGTAGATTTGGAAATGGTCAAATTTTTAGCTATGAATATTATACTGACTTTCTTGATTTCACAAAACTTCGACCATCTGTATCTTGAGAAGAGAGGCTCTCTTTTTTAAGATTCAAGGTGCTTTTTGGTTCACCTCAACGAGATCTTTGATTTGAGACCACTTTCACTAGATTTGGAAATGGTCAAATTTTTAGCTACGAATACTATACTAACTTCCTTGCTTTTACCAAACTTTGATCGTTCATATCTTGAGAAGATAGGCTCCATTTTTCAAGATTCAAGGTCTTTTGTGGTTCATCTCGATGAGATCAATTTGAGACCACTTTCACCAAATTTGAAAATAATCAAATTTTTAGCTACGAACACTTTGCTGACTTCTTTTCTCTGACCAAACTTTGATCGTTTGTATCTTGAGAAGAGAGGCTCATTTTGAAAAGATTCAAGGTGTTTTTTGGTTCATCTTGATGAGATCTTTGATTTGAGAACACTTTTACCAAATTTGGAAATGGTCAAATTTTTAGCTACAAACACTATACTGACTTCCTTGCTTTGACCAATCTTTCACCGTTAGTAACTTGAGAAGAGAGGCTATGTTTTTCAAGATTCAAGGTGTTTTTTGGTTCATCTTGACGAGATCTTTGATTGGAGTCTACTCTCACTAGAATATAAAATGGTCTAATTTTTAGGTATGAACACTGTACTGACTTCCTTACTTTGACCAAACTTTGACTGTCTGTATCTTGAGAAGAGAGGCTACATTTTTTAAGATTCAAGGTGTTTTTTGATTCATCTCGACGAGATCTTTGATTTGAGACCACTTTCACCAAATTTAGAAATGGTTAAATTTATAACTACAAATACTATATTGACTTCCTTGCTTTGACCAAACTTTCACCATTTTTATCTTGAGAAGAGAGGCTCCATTTTTCAAGATTCAAGGTGTTTTTTGGTTCATCTAAACAAGATCTTCAATTTGAGACCACTTTGACTAGATTTGAAAGTGGTCAAATTTTAAGCTACAAACATTGTACTCACTTTCTTACTTTGACTAAACTTTGACCCTTTGTATCTTGAGAAGAGAGGCTCCATTTTTCAAGATTCAAGGTGTTTTTTAGTTCATCTAGATGAGATCTTTGATTTGAGACTACTTTCACCAGATTTGGAAATGGTAAAATTTTTAGCTATGAACACTATACTGACTTCCTTGCTCTGACCAAACTTTTACCATCTATATATTGAGAAGAGAGGCTCCTTTTTTCAATATTCAAAGTACTTTTTGGTTAATCTCGACAAGATCTTCGATTTAAGACCACTTTCACTAGATTTGGAAATGGTCAAATTTTTAGCTACGAACATTGTACTGAGTTTCTTGCTTTTACTAAACATTGACCATTTGAATCTTGAGAAGAGATGCTCTGCTTTCAAGATTCAAGGTGTTTTTTGGTTCATCTCGGTGAGATCTTCGATTTGAGACCACATTCACTAGATTTGGAAACAGTCAAATTTTTAGCTACAAACACTTTACTAACTTGCTTGCTTTGACCAAACTTTGACCATTCGTATCTTGAGAAGAGAGGCTCCATTTTTCAAGATTTAAGGTGTTATTTTTATCATCTTGATGAGATCTTCGATTAGATACCACTTTCACTAGATTTAGATATGGTCAAATTTTTAGCTACAAACATAGTATCGACTTCCTTTCTTTGACCAAACTTTGATCGTCTGTATCTCGAGAAGAGAGGCTCTATTTTTCAAGATTCAATGTGTTTTTTGTTTCATCTCGATGAGATCTTTGATTTGAGACAACTTTCACCAGATTTGGAAACGGTAAAATTTTTAGCTACGAATATTGCATTGAATTTCTTACTTTGACCAAACTTTGACCATCTGTACCTTGACAAGAGAGGCTCATTTTTTCAAGATTCAAGGTGTTTTTTGGTTCATCTCGACGAGATCTTCGATTTGAGACCACTTTCACCACATTTGGAAATAGTCAAATTTTTAGCTACGAACACTGTACTGACTTTCTTGCTTTGACCAAAGTTTGACCATTTGTATCTTCAGAAGAGAGGCTGCATTTTTCAAGATTCAAGGTGTCTTTTGGTTCATCTCAATGAGATCTTCGATTTGAGACCACTTTCACCAGATTTTGAAATGGTCTTGAGAAAGGAGGTTCTATTTTTCAAGATTCAAGGTGTTTTTTATTTCATCTTGACACGATCTTGGATTTGAGACCACTTTCACTAGATTTGGAAATGGTCAAATTTTTAACTACGAACATTGTACTGACTTCCTTGTTTTGACCAAACTTTAACCGTCTAGATTCTTGAGAAGAGATGCTACATTTTTCAAGAATCAAGGTTTTTTTTGGTGCATCTTGATGAGATCTTCGATTTGAGACCACTTTCTCTAGATTTGGAAATCATCAAATTTTTAGCTACAAACACTGTACTGACTTCATTGCTTTGACCCAAATTTTATCATCCGTATCTTGAGAAGAGAGGCTATGTTTTTCAAAATTCATGGTTTTTTTTGGTTCATCTCAACGAGATCTTTGATTTGAGACCACTTTAACCAGATTTGGAAATAGTCAAATTTTTAGCTACGAACACTGTATTGAATTCTTTGCTTTGACCAAACTTTCACAATCTATATGTTGAGAAGAGACGCTCCGTTTTTAAAGATTCAAGGTAGTTTTTGGTTCATCTCGAGGAGATCTTTGATTTGAGACCACTTTCACCAAATTTAGATATAGTCAAATTTTTAGCTACAAACACTGTACTGACTTCCTTACTTTGACCAAACTTTGACCATCTATAACTTGAGAAAAGAGGCTCCATTTTTTGCAATTCAAGGTGTTTTTTGGTTCATCTCGAAGAGATCTTTGATTTGAGACCACTTTCACCAGATGTGGAAATGGTCAAATTTTTAGCTATGAACACTATACTGACTTCCATGCTTTGACCAAACTTTGACTGTCTGTATCTTGAGAGGAGATGCTCCATTTTCAAGATTTAAGGTATTTTATGGTTCATCTCGATGAGATCTTCGATTTGAGACCACTTTCACTAGATTTGGAAACGGCCAAATTTTTAACTAGGAACACTATACTGACTTCCCATCTTTGACCAAACTTTGACCGTCTGTATCTTAAGAATAGAGGCTCCTTTTTTCAACATTCAAGGTATTTTTTTGCTTATCTCGACAAGATCTTCGATTTGAGACCACTTTCACCAGATTTAGAAATGGTTAAATTTTTAGCTACGAACACTCTATTGACTTCCTTGCTTTGATGAAACTTTGACCGTCCATATCATGAGAAGAGTGGCTCCACTTTTTAAGATTCAAGGTGCTTTTTGGTTCATCTCGATGAGGTCTTTGATTTGGAAATGGTCAAATTTTTTTCTACCAATACTATACTGACTTCCTTTCTTTGACCAACCTTTGACTATTTTTATCTTGAGAAGAGAGGCTCCATTTTTCAAGATTCAAGGTGTTTCTTGGTTGATCTCAATGAGATCTTTGATTTGAGACCACTTTCACTATATTTGGAAATGGTCAAATATTTAGCTACAAACACTGTACTGACTTCCTTACTTTGACCAAATTTTAACCATCTTAATCTTGAGAAGATAGGCTCTATTTTTAAAGATTCAAGGTGTTTTTGGGTTCACCTCAACGAGATCTTTGATTTGAGACAACTTTCACCAAATTTGGAAATGGTCAAATTTTTAGCTACGAACACTATACTGACTTCCTTGCTTTGACCAAACTTTGACCATTTGTATCTTGAGAAGAGAGCCTCTATTTTTTAAGATTCAAGGTGTTTTTTGGTTCATCTTGATGAGATCTTCAATTTAAGACAACTTTGAGCAAATTTGGAAATGGTCAAATTTTTAGCTACGAATATTATACTGACTTCCTTGATTTCACTAAACTTTGACCATCCGTATCTTGATAATAGTGGCTCTATTTTTCAAAATTCAAGGTGTTCTTTGGTTCATCTCGATGAGATCTTCGATTTGAGACCAGTTTCACCAGATTTGGAAATGGTCAAATTTTTAGATATGATCATTGTACTGACTTCCTTTTTTTGACCAAACTTTGACCGTTTGTACCTTGAGAAGAGAGGCTCCTTTATTCAAGAGTCAAGGTGTTTTATGGTGCATCTCGACGAGATCTTCAATTTGAGACTAGTTTTACCAAATTTTGAAATGGTCAAATTTTTAGCTACGAACACTGTACTGACTTCCTTACTTTGACCAAACTTTGACCGTTAGTATCTTGAGAATAGAGGCTCTATTTTTAAAGATTCAAGGTATGTTTTGGTTCATCTTGATGAGATCTTTGATTAGTGACCACTTTCACTAGAATTGGAAATAGTCAAATTTTTAGGTAGAAACAATGTACGAACTTCCTTACTTTGACCAAACTTTGAGTGTTTGTATCTTGAGAAGAGAGGCCATATTATTCATATTTCAAAGTGTTTTTTGGTTCATCTTGATGAGATCTTTGATTTGAGACCACTTTCACTAGATTTTGAAATGGTAAAATTTTTAGCTACCAATACTTTACTAACTTCCTTGCTTTAACCAAACTTGGACTATTTTTATCTTGAGAGGAGAGGGTCCATTTTTCAAGATTCAAGGTGTGTCTTGGTTCATCACGATGAGATCTTTGATTTGAGACAACTTTCATGAGATTTGAAAATGGTAAAATTTTTACCTACAAGCACTATACTGACTTCCTTTCTTTGACCAAACTTTGACCGTTCGTATCTTGAGAAGGGAGGCTCCATTTTTTAACATTCAATGTGTTTTTGGGTTCATCTAAATGAGATCTTCGATTTGAGACCACATTGACCAGATTTGCAAATGGTCAAATTTTTATCTACGAACATTGTACTGACTTTTTTTCTTTGACCAAACTTTGACCGTTTGTATCTTGAGAAGAGATGCTCTATTTTTCAAGATTCAAGGTGTTTTTTGGTTCATCTCGACGAGATCTGTGATTTGAGACCACTTTCACTAGATTTGCAAATGGTTAAACTTTTAGCTACAAACATTGTACTGACTTCCTTACTTTGAGCAAATTTTGACAGTCTATATCTTGAGAAGAGAGGTTCCATTTTTCAAGATTCAATGTTTTTTTAGGTTAATCTCGAAAAGATCTTTGATTTGAGACCACTTTCACTAGATTTGGAAATGGTTAAACTTTTAGCTACGAACATTGTACTGAATTCCTTGCTTTGACCAAACTTTGACCATCCATATCATGAGAGGAGAAGCTCTATTTTTCAAAATTTAAGGTATTTTTAGGTTCATCTCGATGAAATATTTGATTTTAAACCACTTTCACAAGATTTGGAAATGGTAAAATTTTTAGCTATGAACACTATACTGACTTCCTTTCTTTGACCAAACTTTGACCATTCGTATCTTGAGAAGAGAGGCTCCATTTTTCTAGATTCAAGGTGTTTTTTGGTTCATCTCAATAAGATCTTCAATTTGAGACCACTTTCACCAGATTTGGAAATGGTCATACATTTAGTTACAAACATTGTACTAACTTCCTTGCTTTGACCAAATTTTGACCATCCGTATCTTGAGAAGAGACACTCATTTTTTCAAAGTTCAAGGTTTTTTTAGGTTCATCTCGATGAGATCTTTGATTTGAGACCAATTTCACCAGATTTGAAAATGGTCAAACTTTTAACTACAAACACTGTACTGACTTCCTTTCTTTGACCAAAATTTGATGATTTTTATCTTGAAAAGAGAGGATCCATTTTTCAAGATTCAAGGTATTTTTTGGTTCATCTCAACAAGTTCTTTGATTTGAGACCACTGTCACCAAAGTTGGAAACAGTCAAATTTTTAGCTACAAACACTGTATTGACTTCCTTTCTTTCACCAAACTTTGACCATCTATATCTTGAGAAGACTAGAGGTTCTATTTTTCAAGATTCAAGGTGTTTTTAGGTTCATCTCGATGATTTCTTCGATTTTAGACCACTTTCACCAGATTGGGAAATGATGAAACTTTTAGCTACGAACACTGTACTGACTTCCTTATTTTGACAATACTTTGACTGTCTATATGTTGAGAAGATAGGCTCAATTTTTCAAGATTCAAGGTGTTTTTTTGTTCATCCTGACGAGATCTTCGATTTGAGACCACTTTCATGAGATTTGGAAAAGGTCTAATTTTTAGATATGAACACTGTACTGACTTCCTTGCTTTCACCAAATTTTGACCATCTGTATTTTGAGAAGAGAGGCTCCATTTTTCAAGATTCAAGGTGTTCTTAGGTTCATCTCAATGAGATCTTCAATTTGAGATCATTGTCACCAGATTTTGAAATGGTCAAACTTTTAGTTACGAACATTGTACTGACTTCTTTGCTTTGACTTCCATATGTCCTGTTACAACTATATTGGGATAGTCATCACACTATTCCCCTAAGCACACTATGGCTTTGCCTTCTCATCCACAGTAAACTCTAACATCATTCTAAACTCTTCTATACTCTGCCCATATCCATTCCAATCCATTGATCCAATCCATTCATACTTCTACACAAACAAATTAACTCACCAAAATGCTATCATTCTGGGACAATCATACCATGTCCATAAAACTGTACCAATAGTTGAAATAAAAGGAATGATTCATATGTTTCAAGGTAATAATGCAGTATCTAGTTGTGAGATTTTCATATCTGATCTCTTAACATATTTACTAGAAGCCCTCATATTTCTCTCAGTAAGAATAGTTGTGGCATAGGATACTTCAACTGTTTGTGGACCCTTTGTCTATCTAGGAGATTTTTGTACCTTGAAACATATGAATCATTCTTTTTTGTGCATCCTCATTGTTTGTCTCATATTCATGTGTAGTTGATTTAAACAATAGATTCATCACTACAATGAGAAAGTTACCACCACACATCAAACATAAGGTGCATTTGATTGAAAGATTGGTCATTGTTTACAAGACAAAGGGTCCACAAAAAGTTGAAGGATCCTATGCCATAACTATTCAACTTACTGAGAGAAATATGAGGGATTCTCTAGTTGGGATAGTCATCACACTATTCCCCTAAGCACTATGGCTTTGCCTTCTCATCCACAAGAAACTCTAACATCATTCTAAACTCTTTTATACTCTACCCATATCCATTCCAATCCATTGATCCAATCCATTCATACTTCTACACAAACAAATTAACTCACCAAAATGTTGTCATTCTGGGATAGTCATACCATGTCCATAAAACTGTACCAATAGTTGAAATAAAAGGAATGATTGATATGTTTCAAGGTAATAATGTAGTAATTGGGGAAGAACATCTAACTTATTTCATGAATAATACACATGAATATGAGATAGACAATGAGGATGCCATGATAAAATTGTTTATGAATTCCTTAAAAGAAAGTGCCAAAGAATGGTACAAAAATATCCTAGACAGTAGTACTATTTCTTCATATTCATATTTCTTCATATTTCTTCTAAATAGTGTGATGACTATCCCAACTAGAGAATCACAACTTTATATTATAGGTTCTTCATGGCACCTTTCAACTTGTCCAATTATGCAAACTGGCTTGCCTAGGGTAGTTGTATCTAGTTGTGAGATTTTCATATCTGATCTCTTAACATATTTACTAGAAGCCCTCATATTTCTCTCAGTAAGAATAGTTGTGGCATAGGATACTTCAACTATTTGTGGACCCTTTGTCTATCTAGGAGATTTTTGTACCTTGAAACATATGAATCATTCCTATTTGTGCATCCTCATTGTCTGTCTCATATTCATGTGTAGTTGATTTAAACAATAGATTCGTCACTACAATGAGAAAGTTACCACCACACGTCAAACATAAGGTGCATTTGATTGAAAGATTGGTCATTTTTTACAAGACAAAGGGTCCACAAATAGTTGAAGGATCCTATGCCACAACTATTCAGCTTACTGAGAGAAATATGAGGGATTCTCTAGTTGGGACACTCATCACACTATTCCCCTAAGCACACTATGGCTTTGTCTTCTCATCCACAAGAAACTCTAAAATCATTCTAAACTCTTCTATACTCTACCCATATCCATTCCAATCCATTGATCCAATCCATTCATACTTCCACAGAAACAAATTAACTCACCAAAATGTTGTCATTCTGGGATAGTCATACATGTCCATAAAACTGTACCAATAGTTGAAATAAAAGGAATGATTCATATGTTTCAAGGTAATAATGTAGTAATTGGGGAAGAACATCTAAGTTATTTCATCAATACTATACATGAATATGAGACAGACAATGAGGATGCCATGATAAAATTGTTTATGAATTCCTTAAAAGAAAGTGCCAAAGAATGGTACAAAAATATCCTAGATAATAGTACTATTTCTTCATATTTCTTCTAAATAGTGTGATGACTATCCCAACTAGAGAATCAAAAATTTATATTATAGGTTCTTCATGGCACCTTTCAACTTGTCCAATTATGAAAATTGGCTTGCCTGGGGCAACTGTATCTAGTTGTGAGATTTTCATATCTGATCTCTTAACATATTTACTAGAAGCCCTCATATTTCTCTCAGTAAGAATAGTTGTGGCATAGGATACTTCAACTATTTGTGGACCCTTTGTCTATCTAGGAGATTTTTGTACCTTGAAACATATGAATCATTCATGTTTGTGCATCCTCATTGTCTATCTCATATTCATATGTAGTTGATTTAAACAATAGATTCGTCTCTACAATGAGAAAGTTACCACCACACATCAAACATAAGGTTAATTTGATTGAAATATTGGTCATTTTTTACAAGAAAAAGGGTCCACAAATAGTAGAAGGATCCTATGCCACAACTATTCAGCTTACTGAGAGAAATATGAGGGATTCTCTAGTTGGGACAGTCATCACACTATTCCCCTAAGCACACTATGGCTTTGCCTTCTCATCCACAAGAAACTCTGACATCATTCTAAACTCTTCTATACTCTACCCATATCCATTCCAATCCATTCATACTTCTACACAAACAAATTAACTCACCAAAATGCTGTCATTCTAGGACAGTCATACCATGTCCATAAAACTGTACCAATAATTGAAATAAAAGGAATGATTCATATGTTTCAAGGTAATAATGGAGTAATTGGGGAAGAACATATAAGTTATTTCATGAATACTATACATGAATATGAGATAGACAATGAGGATGCCATGATAAAATTGTTTGTGAATTCCTTAAAAGAAAGTGCCAAAGAATGGTACAAAAATATCCTAGACAGTAGTACTATTTCTTGGGAGGAGTTTATGAGTGTTTTTAGATTAAAATATGGGGATTTGATCGATATCAAGTTTTCTATACATGAACTTACCACTATAAAAAAGGGCATCTATGAGACAATAGTTGATTTAAACAATAGATTCATCACTACAATGAGAAAGTTACCACAACACGTCAAACATAAGGTGCATTTGATTGAAAGATTGGTCATAGTTTACAAGGCAAAGGGTCCACAAATAGTTGAAGGATCCTATGCCACAACTATTCTTACTAAGAGAAATATGAGGGCTTCTAGCAAATATGTTAAGAGATTAGATATGAAAATCTCACAACTAGATAGATTACTAATATTGGAAGTACTATGGACTTGTAGAGGCAATTTAACATTTCAGGAAACTAAGAAATGAGTTGTCATTATGGTAAGCCACAAGAATGGTATTGGGAGAATTATTGGAGGTGCTTAACTTTGGAAAGTTACCATGTTAATGTCATTAAAAAAATACAAAAAATTAAGGCCTACAAGATTTTATGATAATGTTCTATTTGAAATAGGGTGCTCAAGTTAACAATGAAATAAAAAAATCCATGGTTGTATTCATATAATTAGGAGAGGTTTCTTTGTGTTTTCATTACTTAAGAGCAACCTATATATGGATGTAATGAGTCCTACAATGTTATTCAATTTCCCTAGTTATTTACCTGATTTTATTTATTTAAATCTACTCTTTACAACTATTTTTCTATCTATACACCCTCTATTGCTATTGTAATGGCAAAGCATCAGAACCATCCATTTTTAAACTTTGATTTGGTATGATAAATGTCCCTTTGCATTGGGAAAATTATAGTTGAGAAAATGGTTGTTCAGTAATGATTTGTATCTACAGGTTGCAAACAAATCATCCTTCTTCCACCAATGAGTCATTCCATTCAAGAAAGACCATGTTTGACGATATCAACGCACAAAAAAATAGGGAGACAATTACTAGACTATGGTCTAACTTAAAAAGAAAAGGTGATGGAAAATGTTATTATCCTTGCAAAATTTGTAAGGGCTTAAAGACTCGAAGATATCTAATCAAAACAGCTGAGGAACATTGTAGGCAACATGGTCACATTGAAGGGGGAAATAAATTTCATCCATTGGTATGTATTTTAATAATTTATAAAATACATAAGACATGATTTGATGATGACATCATGGTCATGGTTAATATAAGGTCATCATTTTCATATAGGCCAATGTCCCTGAGTTTCATGTTATATTAGAAGTGAAATGTTGATGCTAAGACAATTACTTTGTGACCATAATAATCCTACATATGTTTTTTTGCACAATAGATAAAGTCTGCTATTCAATTCCAAGAGAAACTCACAATTTCAATTGTGACCACAATAGCCTGATTGCAACAAACTTGTTAGAAACATGAAAAGAAAACATGTTAGCAATTCCATCATTTGTCTGTTGTTTGGGATAGTCACCATAGAATTATTTGGACTATCTCTCCTCTTGCCTTGCAAGGTTAAAATGACCTTTTTTTCATCCCTCCTTGAATAGACCCTTACCATCTTGCACTTGTGCAATGATAGGACACCAATGTTGCTAATTAAGGTTGGTGGGATGATTATGCCTATCCTCAAAAAAGACTATCAAATCATTATGCTTTCAAATCAATTACCTATCGACGTATCCCTTGCGAGGGAGAGAAGCCAAACACATACTTAACATGCACATAAACACGGCAACTGAAAAACTTAAATGGAATACACCAAGAAGTACCAAATGATGAATGCTCAATTGTTGTAATGGCAAAGCAATATCAGAACCATCCATTTATAGTCCTAATGATTTTGGAAATTGTTGACAAAGAGTGTTACTTTTTTTTATTATAGTATAAATTATTTTTCTATAGTCGTAATGATTTTTCTTATTTCTTTTCTTTTGTCCCTTTTTTATTTCCTATGTCTGTGCTTCGTGACAAGATTTTGTCACCGTCTTTTGATGGTATATTTCATTCACTCTATGTGGAATACTATTTTTCTCACTATTTTATTTTAGCTTCATATTTCTTTCATTTTTCATATACACATAGACAACACATGCTGATAAAAAAATGAGCTATTTGATATAGGTTTACTTTTCATTATTGTAAATGGTTAATATTTTTGATGGTGCTCCTTGGTGTATTTGGACTGTAAAAATAATCATATAAAAATAATAAATGTAGTAACGATGGTGCGGTGCATTATTGATATAGGTTCGATGACTCTTGTCAATGTGCCAAACTATCAATGTGGTGGTGGGAAGTGTGTGTTGAAGACTTCACGGACATTAAACAACCCTGGATGACAATTTTGGTGCTGCCCTAATCAAAAAAAGATTGCTAATGTGTATATATTTAAAGTTTCTAACGTAAATACTATTCATTATAATATAAGAACTAATGTAGACTGGATATCGTAGGGAAATAATGGTTGTGGATACTTTAGTTGGGTCGATGACAACTCATCTACATCTATCCACCCATCTCCACTTATCTGCGATGAAGGATTTGAGTGCAAAACATGTCAGGCTAGGGAAAATTCTGAAATTATATTTTTACGATGCCTTCTTTGTATTGTAATCACAGATCTAATTTGTTGCGACCATATCCAGAGATGAACTTAGGAATTAGTTAGTTTAGTATTTTCATATTGTAACTGATATTTTAATATTGATATGACATAACTTCTCTTTTCCTCAAGTGCGTGTATATATGCTTTACATCTTTTTTTAGAGTAATTCTTCATGGTTATGGCTCAGGTGAGCCCCAATCTACTATCAATCACATGATTTAACATTGATTTAGGCTGGAGGTAAACTACATGTGTCATGTAAACAACATGGTTGAATGCAATCTCTTTTGCATGTTTTCAAGAGTTTTCCCACCAATACAAGCATAAATAATGCATTGAACGTAATCTACGGATGCTGCATGGTAGGAAGTCTCGCTAAAGAAGAGTACTACAGAGAGCAGGCCTACCGTACTGAGGAAGTTTGACAAGAACAAGGAATATGGCTTAAACATAATGCAAAGATGTCTTTCTAGCCTGGGCTTGGATCCTTCGACAATTAGCTTGATAATAAATGAAGCAAATGAGAGCTGAGCAATTAGCTTCCCAACAAAAATCTTGTAAATGAATTGTGTGTACCCCAATTCTTGTGCCTTCTGCACATACCTAAATTATATATTTGAAACAATAAGGGTAAATTTAGCCTTACCCTTGTTATTTCAAATATATCATTTGGGTACGCATAGAGGGCACATTAATTGGGGTACATATAGTTTATTTATGGGCTTTTTCTTGGATAGCTAATTGCTCATCTGTCATCTACATTATTTATAAGCTAATTGCCGAAGGATCTAGGCTCAGGCTAGAAAGATGTCTTCCCAAACACATAAAAAACATACACATAAACACGACAACTAAGAAACATAAATGTAGATTTCACAATAGTTGAGAAACATAATTGTAGGCATCATGGTCACAATTTTTTAGAGACAACATAATTGAGTTGTATACCCAGATGATGGAGAGAAACTTCTGCTCCTCCAATTCCAAGTTGACACTGCGGGATCCAAAGACCATAGATAAGGAATAAATTGAGAGAGCAGAGGAGGGCCATAATGACCAAAATAATACAGGACAAACCTCAAGTTAAATGAGGCAACTGCAAACATTTTAATAGAATTCTATTAAAATGTTTGCAGTTGCCTCATTTAACTTGAGGTTTGTCCTATATTATTTTGGTTGTTATGGCCCTCCTCGGCTCTCTCAATTTATTCCTTATCTATGGTCTTGGGATCCCGCATTGTCAACTTGGAACTGGAGGACCAGAAGTTGATCTTCATCATCTAGGTATACCACTCAATTACGTTGTCTCCAAAAAAATGTGATCGTGATGCCTATAATTATGTTTCTTAGCTGTTGTGTCCAAGGACCCCTTATGACCCTTTACAACCATTTATGACCTCTAAGAATACATCTTAGAGGTCTTAAAATGTCATAAAGGGTCATAAGAGGCTCCTAGGAGGGGCCAAAAGAGCTTCCACCTTCACGTGGTTGGCCCTGTTAAGTAGAGAATGTTAATTAAAATATTCTTGAAACATAATTGTAGGCATCATGGTCACATCGGGGATGAAACTATTCCAAGTTGACACTGTGGGATGGACAACAACTTGGAACCAGAGGTGCAGAAGTTGCTCTCCATCATCTGGGTATACCACTCAATTACATTGTCTCCAAAAAAATGTGACCATGATGCCTACAATTATGTTTCTTAGAGAATTTTAAACTATTCTCAAAACAAAGAGAAGCTAGCAACAACCAACCGAATGAGTGTGGACACCTGAAGATAAATATCAAACAGGGGAAAAGCACCTGCAACAATAGAGGCAATAGTTGTAGATACAGATGAGGATATCGTAGAAATCCCTAATTTAGTGTTTTAGAGAACAAATGATGGACTATGAATTAGGCATTTCTGTGATATCATCATCTAAATCTATTATTGACATTGGAATGCAGCCTGCAGATATTGATACTACACTAGCTGAGCACAATGGAGACATCGATTCTAATGTGAATTGTAGTACTCAAGGTATACATTTTCTATTTGAATTTTGATTAATGAATATTTAATACAAGAAAACATATTCAATTGTTTAAGGTGGATTAGTTGTGATGATGAGATGTGCCGTTTAGATGTTAACTGTGACAGTCTCTTGGTTTCAAGCAATGCAAAAGGAGAAGCCTAGTTCAATATGCAATCTCGTAGAATATGCACGGATATCAGGTGGAGTTGAAAAACACAATAGGGTTTCATTTTTGATAGAGGTCTTTAATTGTGTATTTTAAGTTACAAACCATCGCGAAAATGTAAACATGTGTTTCTTCAACTCCACTTGTTGTCTGTGCATATTCTACTTGTGTTTCACACACATTCTTGATTCAGAGTGGGAAAAATCTTATTTTCGATGTGAGGGAGAGAAGCCAAACACAAAGAGAATGCAAATAAATATGACAGCTACAAAACATAAATGTAGGTATCACAACAACTAAGAAACATAAATGTAGACATCATGGTCCCAATTGTTTGGAGACACAACATAATTGAATGCTATACCCATAAAATGCAACACAACCACTACTCCTGCAGTTCTAAGTTGACACTATGGATCCAAAAACCATATATAGATTCCTTATCTTTGGTTTTTGGATCCCACAGTGTCAACTTAGAACTACAGGAGTAGTGGTTGCATTGCATCATCTAGGTATATCACTCAATTATGTTGTGTTTCCAAAACATTGTGACCATGATGCCTACATTTATGTTTCTTAGTTGTTGTATCCTAGGGCCCCTTATGACCTTTTACGACCATTTATGACCTCTAAGAATACATCTTAGAGGTCTTAAAATGTTGTAAAGGGTCATAAGAGGATCCTAGGAGGGGCCAGATGAGCCTCCACCTTCACGTGGTTGGCCCTGTTAAGTAGAGAATGTTAATTAAACTATTCTCAAAACATAATTGTAGGCATCATGGTCACATTTTTTTGGAGACAACATAATTGAGTTGTATACCTACACAAAGAGCAATTTCTGCACCTCTTATTCCAAGTTGACACTATGGGATGGATAACAACTTGGATCCAGAGGTGCAGAACTTGCTATCCATCGTCTGGGTATACCACTCAATTACATTGTCTCCAAAAAAATGTGACCATGATGCCTACAATTATGTTTCTCAGAGAATGTTAAACTATTCTCAAAACAAAGAGAAGCTCAAAGAGAAGCTAGCAACAACCAACATAATGAGTGTGGACACCTGAAGATAACTATCAAATAGGGAAAAAGCACCTACAACAACAGAGGCAATAGCTGTAGATACAAATGAGGATATCGTAGAAATCCCTAATTTAGTGTTTCAGAGAACAAATGATGGAATTTGAATTAGGCATTTCTATGATATTGTCATCTAAATCTATTATTTACATTGGAATGTAGCCTACAGATATTGATACTGCACCGACCAAGCACGATGGAGGCATCGATTCTAATGTGAATTGTAGTACTCAAGGTATACATTTTCTATTCAAATTTTGATTAATGAATATTTACTACAAGAAAACATATTCAATTATTTAAGGTGGATTAGTTGTGATGATGAGATGCGCCATTTAGATGTTAACTATGACAGTCTCTTGGTTTCAAGAAATGCAGAAAGAGAAGCCTAGTTCAATATGCAATCTCAATTCATATACATAGGATATCAGGTGGAGTTGAAAAACACAACAGGGTTGCATTTTTGATAGAGGTCTTTAATTGCATATTTTAAGTTATAGACCATCGTGAAAATGTAAACATGTTGTGTTTTTTCAACTCCACCTACTATCCGTGCATATTATGCTTGTGTTGCATGCACATTCTCGATTCAGAGTGGGAAAAATCTTATTTTCGATGCGAGGGAGAGAAACCAAACACAAAGAACATGCAAATAAACATGACAGCTACAAAGCATAAATGTAGGTATCACAATAGCTGAGAAACATAAATGTAGGCATCATGGTCCCAATTGTTTGGAGACACAACATAATTGAATGCTATACCCAGAAAATGCAACACAACCACTACTCCTGTAGTTATAAGTTGACACTATAGATCCAAAAACCATATATAGATTCCTTATCTTTGGTTTTTGGATCCCATAGTGTCAACTTAGAACTACAGGAGTAGTGGTTGCGTTGCATCATCTGGGTATACCACTCAATTATGTTGTGTTTCCAAAACATTGTGACCATGATGCCTACATTTATGTTTCTTAGCTTTTGTGTGCTAGGACCCCTTATGACCCTTTACGACCATTTATGACCTCTAAGAATACATTTTAGAGGTCTTAAAATGTCGTAAATGGTCATAAGAGGCTCCTAGGAGGGGCTAGATGAGCTTCCACCTTCACATGGTTGGCCTTGTTAAGTAGAGAATGTTAAACTATTATCGAAACAAAGAGAAGCTCAATAATTTATATCTGAATACCATTTTTGTTCTTATCAAACCATCAAAACATGTAAATAGTCTTTTAAACTGCTATTAAAAATAAAATATTTAATCAACATTTACTTACAGATTTGTGTGCTTGTTTGACTTTGATACGTAGATCTGCGTATCAAACTCAAACAATCACACAAATCTGTAGGTAAACAAAGCTTTCTTAGTCAATTTGATTTTTCTTGACGCTATGAATATACAGTACAATGAAAATGCTTTGTTCAATCTAATTATGCTAAATAGAAGAAAATAGCTAAATCAAAGCTTCATAGATTCATATATGCATACTAATTATAGAAAAACAATATATTCAATTAAAAGTAGGAATATATTGAAAATGGTGTCACATTCTTTTTTAAACAAAAGTTAGTATTGTTCAAAATTTTGTCCTTTACACAGTACTAAATTTGACCAGGATGCTATACGTTTGATGGTCCATTCGATGAATTTGGGTGGATAATTCAATGACCGAATGGACTAAATTCGACCAAGATGCTATACAATCGATGAATTGGGGTCGATAATTCAATGACAAAATGGTCTCAATTTCGACCGTCACACCAATTGATCGACGTCTTATTCTTCTAGTTCCAAGGGATTGTTAAAGTCGATAATTTGACCAGTTATGGGGTCAAAATTTTGACTATTATTTACCATGTAGAAAATTTGACGAAAAAAAATCGACGATAGTTTTAGTTGCCTATTCGACCAATTGTTGTAGAAAATTTAACTAATTCTTGTCAAAATTTAAGGTAAAATTTACTAGTGCTAGATTTAGAAACGGTCAAATTTTTAGCTTCAAATACTGTAATGACTTCCTTGCTTTGAACAAACTTTGACCATCCGTATCTTGAGAAGAGAGGCTCCATTTTTAAAGATTCAAGGTATTTTTAGGTTCATCTTGACGAGAACTTCAATTTCAGACCACTTTCACTAGATTTCAAAATAGTCAAACTTTTAGCTACGAATACTTTACTGACTTCCTTGCTTTGACAAAACTTTGACCATCTGTATCTTGAGAAGAGAGGCTCCATTTTTCAAATTTCAAGGTGTTGTTTGGTTCATCTCGATGAGATCTTCGAGTTGAGACGACTTTCACCAAATTTGGATATGGTCAAATTTTTAGCTACGAACACTGTACTGACTTCCTTACTTTGACCAAACTTAGACCATCCGTATCTTCAGAAGAGAGGCTCCATTTTTAAAAGATTCAAGGTGTTTTTAGGTTCATCTCAACAAGATCTTTAATTTGAGACCACTTTCACCAGATTTGGAAATAGTTAATTTTTTAGCTACAAACACTATATTGACTTCCTTGCTTTGACCAAACTTTGACCATCCATATCTATAGAAGAGAGGCTCTGGTTTTCAAGAGTCAAGGGGTTTTCTGGTTCATCTCAATGAAATCTTTGATTTGAGAAGAGACGCTCCATTTTTTAAGATTCAAGGTGTTTTTTGGTTCCTCTCGACGAGATCTTTGATTTGAGACCACTTTCAAAAGATTTGGAAATGGTCAAACTTTTAGCTACGAACACTATACTGACCTCCTTTATTTGACCAAACTTTGACCATCATTATCTTCAGAAGAGAGGCTCCATTTTTAAAAGATTCAAGGTGTTTTTAGGTTTATCTCAATGAGATCTTTGATTTGAGACCATTTTCACCAGATTAGGAAATAGTTAATTTTTTAGCTACGAACACTATACTGACTTCCTTGCTTTGACCAAATTTTGACCATCCATATATATAGAAGAGAGGCTATAGTTTTCAAGATTAAATGGGTTTTTAGGTTCATCTTGACAAAATCTTAGATTTGACACTAATTTCACAAGATTTGGAAATGGTCAAATTTTTAGCTACAAACACTGTACTAACTTCCTTGCTTTCACCAAACTTTGACCATCTGTATCTTGAGAAGAGAGGCTCCATTTTTCAATATTCAAGGTGTTTTTAGGTTCAACTCGACGAGATCTTCAATTTGAGACCACTTTGACGAGATTTGGAAATAGTCAAAATTTTAGCTACAAACAATGAACTGACTTCCTTGCTTTGACCAAACTTTGACCGTCCATATCTTAAGAAGAGAGGCTCTATTTTTAAAAATTCAAGATGTTTTTTGGTTCATCTCAACAAGATCTTCAATTTGAGAACACTTTCACCAAATTTGAAAATTTTCAAATTTTTAGCTATGAATACTGTATTGACTTCCTTGCTTTGACCAAACTTTGACTATCTGTATCTTGAGAAAAGAGGCTCCATTTTTCAAGATTCAAGGTGTTTTTAGGTTTATCTGGATGAGATCTTCGATTTGAGACCACTTTCACTAGATTTAGAAATGGTCAAATTTTTAGCTATGAACACTGTACCGACTTCCTTTCTTTGACCAAACTTTAATCATCCGTATCTTGAGAAGAGAGGCTCTATTTTTCAAGGTTCAATGTGTTTTTAGGTTTATCTCGACAAGGTCTTCAATTTGAGACCACTTTCACCAGATTTGGAAATGGTCAAACTTTTAGCTATGAACACTGTACTGACTTCCTTGCTTTGACCAAACTTTGACCATCCGTATCTTGAGCAAAGAGGCTCTATTTTTCAAGATTCAAGGTGTTTTTTGGTTCATCTCGATGAGATCTTCTCTTTGAGACCACTTTCACCAGATTTGGAAATATTTAAATTTTTAGCTACAAACACTATACTGACTTCCTTGCTTGGACCAAACTTTGATCGTTCGTATCTTGAGAAGAGAGGCTCCATTTTTCAAGATTTAAGGTGTTTTTAGGTTCATCTCAATGAGATCTTTGATTTGAGACCACTTTCATCAAATTTGTAAACGGTCAACATTTTAGCTATGAACACTGTACTAACTTCCTTTTTTTGACCAAACTTTGACCATCCATATCTTGAGAAGAGAAGCTCCATTTTTTAATATTAAAGGTGTTTTTTGGTTCATCTCGATGAGATATTTGATTTGAAACCACTTTCACCAGATTTGGAAATGTTCAAACTTTTAGCTACGAACACTATACTGACTTCCTTGCTTTGACCAACATTGACCCTCTTTACCTTGAGAAGAGAGGCTCCATTTTTCAAGATTCAAGGTTTTTTTTGGTTCATCTCAACGAGATCTTTTATTTGAGACCACTTTCACTAGACTTGGAAATGGTCAAACTTTTAGCTATGAACATTGTAGTGACTTCCTTTCTTTGACCAAACTTTGACCATCTGTATCTTGAGTAGAGGGGCTCCATTTTTTAAGATTCAATCTATTTTTTGGTTCACCTTGATGAGATCTTTGATTTGAGACTAGTTTCACCCGATTTGGAAATTGTCAAATTTTTAGTGACAAACACTGTACAGACTAACTTGCTTTGACCAAACTTTGATGATCCGTATCTTGAGAAGAGAGGCTCCATTTTTCAAGATTCAAGGTGTTTTTATGTTCATCTCGATGATATCTTCAATTTGAGACCACTTTCACTAGTTTTGGAAATAGTCAAACTTTTAGCTATGAACACTATACTGAGTTCCTTGCTTTGATGAAACTTTAACTATCTGTATCTTGAGAAGAGAGGCTCCATTTTTCAAGATTCAAGCTATTTTAAAGTTCATCTTGATGATATCTTCAATTTGAGACCACTTTCACTAGATTTGGAAATGGTGAAACTTTTAGCTACGAACACTGTACTGACTTCCTTGGTTTGACCAAACTTTAACTATCTATATCTTGAGAAGAGAGGCTCCATTTTTCAGGATTCAAGTTATTTTTTGGTTCATCTTGACGAGATCTTTGATTTAAGACCACTTTCATTAGATTTGGAAATGGTCAAACTTTTACCTACGAGCACTGCACTGACTTCCTTGCTTTGACCAAACTTTAACTCTCTGTATCTTGAGCAGAGAGGCTCCATTTTTCAAGATTCAAGGTGCTTTTTGGTTCATCTCAATGAGATGTTTGATTTGAGATCACTTTCACCAGATTTGAAAATGGTCAAACTTTTAGCTACGAACACTGTACCGAGTTCCTTTCCTTGACCAAATTTTGACCATTCGTATCTTGAGAAGAGAGGCTCCATTTTTCAAGATTGAAGGTGTTTTTTGGTTCATCTCGATGATATCTTCGATTTGAGACCACTTTCACCAGATTTGGAAATGGTCAAATTTTTACCTACGAACACTGTACTATATTCCTTGCTTTGACCAAACTTTGACCATTCGTATCTTGAGAAGAGAGGCTCCATTTTTCAAGATTCAAGAAGTTTTTAGGTTCATCTCCACGAGATCTTTGATTTGAGACCACTTTCACTAGATTTGGAAACGGTCAAACTTTTAGCTACAAACATTACACTTACTTCTTTGCTTTGACCAAAGTTTGACCATCTGTATCTTGAGAAGAGAGGCTCCATTTTTCAAGGTTCAAGGTGTTTTTTTGTGCATCTGAAGGAGATCTTCAATTTGAGACCACTTGCACTAGATTTGGAAATGGTCAAAGTTTTAGTTACAAATAATGTACTGACTTCCTTTCTTTGACCAAACTTTAAACTTTCGTATCTTGAGAAGAGAGGCTCCACTTTTGCAAATTTAAGGTATTTTTAAGTTTATCTTGACGAGATCTTTGATTTGAGACCATTTTCACCAGATTTGGAAATGGTCAAATTTTTAGGTAGGAACACCGTACTAAATTCCTTATTTTGACCAAAGTTTGACCATCAATATATTGAGAAGAGAGGCTCTATTTTTGAAGACTCAAGGTGTATTTAGGTTCATCTTAATGAGATCTTTGATTTGAGACCACTTTCACTAGTTTTGGAAATGGTCAAATTTTTAGCTATGAATAGTGTACTAACTTCCTTGTTTTGACCAAACTTTGATCATCTGTATCTTGAGAAGAGGCTCTATTTTTCAAGATTCAAGGTGTTTGTAGGTTCATCTCGAAGAGATTTTTGATTTGAGACCACTTTCACTAGATTTAGAAATTATCAAATTTTTTGCTACAAACATTGTACTGACTTCCTTGCTTTGACAAAACTTTGACCGTCCCTATCTTGAGAAGATAGGCTCCATTTTTCAAGATTCAAGGTCTTTTTAGGTTCATCTCGATGAGATCTTAAATTTGAGACCACTTTCACCATATTTGGAAATGGTCAAATTTTTAGCTACAAACACTGTAGTGAATTCCTTGCTTTGACCAAGCTTTGACAGTCATTATCTTGAGAAGAGAGGTTTCTTTTTTTTAGAATCAAAGTGTTTTTAGGTTCATTTCAATGAGATCTTCAATTTGAGACCACTTTCACTAGACTTGGAAATGGTCAAACTTTTAGCTATGAACACTGTATTGACTTCCTCATTTTGACCAAACTTTGACTGTCTGTATCTTGAGAAAAGAGGCTCTATTTTTCAAGATTCAAGGTGTTTTTTGGTTCATCTCGATAAGATTTTTGATTTGAGACCACTTTCACTAGATTTGGAAATGGTTAAACTTTTAGCTACGAACACTATGCTGATTTCCTTTCTTTGACTAAACTTTAACCATCCGTACCTTGAGAAGAAAGGCTTCATTTTTCAAGATTCAAGGTGTTTTTTGGTTTATCTCGACGAGATCTTCAATTTGAGACCACTTTCACCATATTTGGAAATGGTCAAATTTTTAGTTACAAACATTGTACTAACTTCCTTGCATTCACCAAACTTTGACTATCCGTATCTTGAGATAAGAGGCTCCATTTTTCAATATTCAAGTTGTTTTTATCTTCATCTCTATGAGATTTTTGATTTAAGACCACTTTCACCAGATTTGGAATTGGTCAAATTTTTAGCTATGAACACTGTACTGACTTCCTTGCTTTGACGAAACTTTCACTGTCTGTATCTTGAGAAGAGAGGCTCCATTTTTTTGAGATTCAAGGTGTTTTTAGGTTCATCTCAATGAGATCTTCAATTTAAGATGACTTTGACCAGGTTTGGAAATGGTTAAATTTTTAGCTACGAACATTGTATTGACTTCCTTGCGTTGACCAAAATTTGACCATCCGTATCTTGAGAAAAAAGGCTCTATTTTTCAAGATTCATGGTATTTTTCAGTTCATCTCGATGAGATGTTCAATTTGAGACCACTTTCACCTAATTTTGAAATGGTCAAACTTTTAGCCATGAACACTGTACTGACTTCCTTACTTTGACCAAACTTTGACCATCTGTATCTTGAGAAGAGAGACTCCATTTTTCATGATTTAAGGTGTCCTTTGGTTCATCTCAACGACATATTTGATTTGAGACCACTTTCACTAGATTATGAAATGGTCAAATTTTTAGCTAGGAACATTGTACTGACTTCCTTTCTTTGACCAAACTTTGACCATCCATATCTTGAGAAGAGAGGCTCTGTATTTCAAGATTCAAGGTATTTTTTGGTTCATCTCGATGAGAGCTTTGGTTTGAGACCACTTTCACAAGATCTGGAAATGGTCATACTTTTAGCTACAAACATATCTTGAAAAGAGAGGCTTTGTTTTTGAAGACTCAATGTGTTTTTTGGTTCGTCTCAATGAGATCTTTGATTTCATACCACTTTCACCAGAAACGGTCAAATTTTTAGCTACGAACACTATACTGGCTTCCTTTCTTTGAGCAAACTTTGACAGTCTGTATCTTGAGAAGAGATGCTCCATTTTTCAAGATTCAAGGTGTGTTTAGGTTCATCTTGATGAGATCTTCGATTTGAGACCACTTTCACTAGATTTGGAAATGGTCAAATTTTTAGCTACGAACATTGTACTGACTTCCTTATTTTGACCAAACTTTGACAATCTGTATCTTGAGAAGAGAGGCTCCATTTTTTAAGATTCAAGGTATTTTTAGGTTCATCTCAATGAGATCTTCTATTTGAGATCACTTTCACCAATTTTGGAAATGGTCAATTTTTTTGCTACGAAGACTGTACTAACTTCCTTGCTTTGACCAAACTATGACCATTTGTATCTTTAGAAGAGAGGCTCCATTTTTCAATATTCAAGGTGTTTTTTGGTTTATCTCGATGAGATATTTGATTTGATACCTATTTCACTCGATTTGGAAATGGTCAAAATTTTAGCTACGAACATTGTTTCAACTTTCTTGCTTTGACCAAACTTTGACCATCCGTATCTTGAGAAGAGAGGCTCCATTTTTCAAGATTCAAAGGTTTTTTTTGGTTCATCTTGATGAGATCTTCAATTTGAGAGCACTTTCACTAGATTTGGAAATGGTCAAATTTTTAGCTATGAACATTGTACTAACTTCCTTTCTTTGGCCAAACTTTGACCATCTGTATCTTGAGAAGAGAGGCTCCATTTTTCAAGATTCAAGGTGTTTTTAGGTTCATCTCAACAAGATGTTTGATTTGAGTCTACTTTCACCAGATTTGGAAACAGTCAAACTTTTAGCTATGAACACTGTACTGATTTCATGTTGGGTATATTTTAGGTTTTCTGAGGTTTATGCTCTAGGTCTTGTTTTAAGTGTCCCTGCTCATGTATACACTTGGTTTAGGGTTTTTAAAGCTTATCAAAATTTGTCGTATTTATGTTTTAAACCCTTTGCTTAGATGCTTTTTTCTTGAATTAGTTAGCTCTTTGGTTAATTTTAAGTGTGTCCTAGTTCTGTCTTTGCGCGCATTAATTTTTGGGTCACTTAAGTTTTACTTTTTGCATGTGGTCATTTTTCCTTGTTCACTAAGTCACGCAATGTTTTTCCTTGTCTTTAAATCTTCCAATGAATTGGTGAGGGTGATGAGTCCTTTGTTAAGTTTCTCTTAGTCGCTGAATCTCCCAGTTTATGTCACGGTCAATGTTATCATCCAGTGATTTAGGGACTGTGTAATCTCCTATTTGCTTGATTCTTGGTAGTTTCTTTGAAACATCTGGTGACTTGGCGTGGCAGTTATCTCCTATTCTCTTAATCAGGTGGCTAAGTTCAACATCTTTCAATGATCGAACAAATGTCATTGATTGTCTCTACAATCGGCGGTCATGTTTTAATCTTGCAAAGACTGGGTCCTACACAAAGACATTTGGTGATCTAGCCACTGAGTCTTATTTTCATAATCTCGAAGTCTAGTGGCTTTGACATAGAAATTTGGTGGGGGATAAAGTTTACTCCAGTCACTTGATCTCGAGAAGAGATGGTAATGCTCTAAATTACTTGGTGACTATGTGAGTGAAGTGGTCATGGGATCTTAGAGTCAGTTAGTGATGCTCCAAATATTTTGGTGACTTGGTGAACAAAGCAAAATTGGGATGTGTTTTCTTAAGTCATGCATTCTCAGAATAAAAGGGTTAAGTTTGATGACTTTGGGAGATTAAGTGAATCCTTTGGTCGCTGATTCTCATAATTAAAAGGTAAAGGTATATTGGATCTAGCGAATTAGTGACAGCCACCGATTACTCCTAGGATCTACGGTCAGTGCTTAATCTTGAGATATAACCTAAGGTATGAAAAGCATTCAACAAATTAGAGATATAGGTCATTCGCTCAATCTTGAAGCCTGACCAGAGTTAAGCATTTCTTTTTGAGAATGTGAGATAGCCTTGTTCGTTGAATCATGAGATAAACTGATAGTTAAGTTTGGCTTTCCAAGAATTAGAGATTTAATTGTTCACTGGTTCTCCAGATGTGAATGTGGTCAAAGTGCTATGTTTCATTGGTTTACAAAATCCTTTATTCACTGATTCTCTAGATAACTGTTGAGTTAAGGAAATGATTGTGAGAATTGGTGAAGTCTTTGGTCACTTGTTCTTTGAGCATAACCATGGTTATTAAGAGTGTTCCAAGAATGTGAGATTTCCTCCAATCGCTTGATATCTGATTGTAGTGGGGTCATGGTGAGTTATCAAGGATAGTCTAAGGACCACTGATCATCTCTAGGATCAACGGTGGTCACTGAATCTCCAGATGAAGTCATGAGTTAAGAAATATTTTTGAGATTCCATGAATGGCCTTGTCCCTGGATCTCCAATCTTAACCCTAGATTAGCATTTTTTTGAGAGAACATGAGTTCCTTTGTTTGCTGGTTCTCTGATTCATGTCTGGTTAAGTTTTCATGCCAATTAATGTTTTAAGCCATTGTGACATGGATAAACTACTTTTCCAAGCTGGAAAAAAGGGAAAAGTCATCCAATTAGGCTTTAACGAGGGTTTTTGTCATTAATCAGGGTTTTAATGCAAAAGTCATGATCATTGCTATTGCACTTTTTCTTGATTTTTTAAATCATCTTGTCAGCATCCACGCCATGGCTAGCCTGATTAAAAAGTTGGTAGAATGTAGAATTGAATGTGGAAGTGACTTAGCCAAGATTCATTATGATTTAGCAATTGTACACATTCAATTCTTGAGGCTATATAGACAGGACTTCATTGCTTTATGTGCTTAATCATTTTGAAGGCAATTATGATTGTTGGCGCTAAAGCAGAGAGTGAGAAGTGTCGAAGGTTGTAGTGCTATGAATTTCTCTTCCATTAAAATGAGTCATCTAGAGGCAAGTACACTATCATCCAGTAGAGTCGTAAAAGAGTAAAGCAGAGAAGAGAAAGGAAAACCAAATTATTCAGATGAGTTTGTTAGGTTGCTTCCTAGTACAAATCAAAACAAGAAGGCCATTGACATGATATTTGAGGACCTTATGGATAAATGTAGGGACCCTATCATGCCTTTAGGTTCAAGTTTTACTATATTCTCATACTTCTATAAAAATAGGAAAAAGGCTATACCTATTTGTAATGCTTGGGCATTGGGAATGGCAAAGCTAATTGTACCTGATGTGTTTTTAGATGTTGATTTAATCATTGAGCTAGCTAGGCTGTATGACCCCATCTCCAAAACCATTAGGTGTGAAGACCAGTCTATTTTTATTTACTTGGATAGGGGGTATTTCATAAAGGCATTTGATTTCTATGCTTCTTCATCCACTGGAATAGATTTGAAAAAAGATAGGCAGAAATATGCCAGTAATATTAGGTCAATAAAGAGCCAGATAATCAAACATATGCCTAAGCAGGCCAAGTACATATCCCCTCTCGTAGCAAGTATGAATGCCTCTTATGAATTTTCATCCATCTATCATTACATCAAGTTCTTGTGTCATGGGTTGTGTTAGGTTCTAGGGATAGATGGTGATGAAGAAAAAATGCCTCCTGAATTGTTAATGATAATCCTAGATATTCAGAATTCCCACACCAATACTAATTATGATTACATCTAGTATGTAATTGATAGGATGCATGAGGGGTTATTTTTTTTTAAGGAGAATAAAAGACCTATTGGGTTCATGCATTATTCCCTCCTTATGCATTTAATTTTGTACCACCATGTCAATAAACTTGATGCAAGAATGTTGAAAATAAGGACTTGTTTTGAAGGTATTCCTAACCTAGTGCAATATTGGTTAAGAGCCTAGAATTATACATCCAATGAGTGTAACTTCTCTATTTTCTAGAATTATTTTATCCATCCTATTCTTCTAAAGTTGGGAACAAATGTGGTAAGGTTGTCAACCAAGGTTTTGAGGGTGTTGAGGCTGATGCAATTTGAGGATAAATGGCCAGGAAACCACAATTGGGGAGATTTCTACCTAGGGAACACCTTCACAATTATCAGAGTTTATGGTTTCCCCCAACCTCCACACTTACTTCCTAAGTTTACACCTCCTAGGGTTTCTATGATGGAATTCATCTAGTAATTAATATGGACTGACAAAGAGCACCTAGCACCTCATAGGAAGGGTACCTTCACACCGAGGTAATTCAGAATTGGTAGCTTCTTGATTGGAAAAAGAGCACTGGACCAGATTAGTTGCTAGCTCAATCACTTCAAAATGGCTACAGGCACTTGCCGGTATGTTGATTATGAGGGTTTCATTAGGGTTTTCGGGATGACTTTGATTCCTAACATTGGAACAATCAGAGAGCATGAGGGCCTAGATGAGGAGGATGTAATAAGAAATATGTCAGACTTAGATGAAGCAGGAAGAAGATGGACCAAATACTTTGATCTGCTAGAGGTAGAGGCTAGACTGAAGAAGGCAGGAATTCTTGTTGGTGGTTATTTCCCTGAGCTCCCATATTTGTAGAGAATGGAAAAGATGATAGAGATGCATGGCACCCTATCTAACCAATTGGAGGGGATGCTTGAGGTGAAATTGGATGTGCCAAGAGATTATTATACTTTTGAGCCTGAGGAATTCACTGATGAATCTCAGGAGGGTAGTAGCCCACCTCAAGGAGAGGATACACCAATAATTGACTTGAATCAAGAACAACAAGAAGCAGGGGCTACTTCTAAGCCACCTTTGAAAAAATAGAGACTTGAGGTTGGTGAGTCTTCAAAGGTGAGAAAGAAAAAGAAGGTAAGTGACATTGCTTCAACTCTTGTGCTTGGTAACAAGGCTTATCACCATCAATTGAGAAAGGCTATTAGGGATGGAAAGAAAATTGTATCAAAAGAAGAAGAGGATTTACCCTTATCGATGGGAATAGATGAAAGAGAAATTTATCATGAAGATTTTCTCAGTGATGACCAGTTCATCAAAAGCAAAGAATTTAAGGATTTCCTCATTTAGAGGAAGCAAGATGAAGTGAGAAGGTCCCTGCTTGAAGGAATGCAACCAAGTGAAGAAACTATGAGGGCCCTAACATCATATGATCCTAGTCTTGAGAGGATTACTATGGAAGAGGAAAGAGAGATGGTTAAATCAAGAGGCATGCTTCTAACTCCTGGATGGGACTTGACCTCTGCCTTCATCATTGATCAAATTAGAAAGTAGCCAGTGGGGAGCTTATCATATGAAGTACATATAGATGACATGATCAGAGGGAGTGGTTATGACCCCAAATCAAAAGTTGTTACACTTTTGTCTATGGCCCCTAGAACTCAAAATCCAACCTTAGTAAGCATTGAAGATAAGATGGAGGGAGACAAGATTTTTTGGACTGTGCAAAACACTACTGATCTTGAGGTATCAAAGGAAGTTGTGCACTTTTCTCACCTCAATAAAGCCAAAACCATCCAATTGTTAGAGAGGTATGACAAATTATTTGAGAATTCAATGAAGGCTGCAAAGGCTAGGGATCTAAAACTTATGATGATTAAAAAGATGGAGGATGAACTTGAGGATTTGAAAGCCAAGATTGAAGAAGCTTCAAAGGTAGTCCCTCCCCCTTCTTTGCAAATTGATTCTCCTCCTCAAATAGATGTAAAAATTCTTGATAATCTTGCCGAGGACTTAGAGAAAATAAGATTGGATGCATCCCTGGATACCATAACAAAGATTGTGCAATATAGGCAAAACAAAATAAAGGAGAAGATGGAATTAGTCCATCAATCAGTTAGTCTACTACACAAGTCCAATGATAAGGTGAATGAGTCACTAACCACTTTGGAGTCACTATTTAGTGTATGGTCAGGGAGGAGTTTATTGTTTAAGAAGCTTGATGGTTTGCAGGAGCATAGGCCTAATATCCCTGAGGTAGTGACAAAAGTATATAAAAAGATTGGTTTGGTGAGTGCTATCTCAAAGTTTTTTAAAGGAAAGTCTAACCAGATAAAAGCCAAGTTGGCTATGTTTGACAAGGATTACAAGAAGTACCTGCCTTAAGTGTATGGTGATGATGGAAGTGTAGTCAGTGTAGATGAATGGAAGACATCTATGGAATAGTTAATAATTAAACAAGAAGCTTTCCTTAATAGTGACAATGCCTTAGACTTGGAGGGATGCAATGGTATAATTGATAGCTTATTTAAGGTTGAAGGTGATTGCATACAGTTTATGGTAGAGGTTAAGGGTATAACTAATTCCATGTGGGACCTACAAATCAAGTCATTATAGGAACTGCAGGCCTATAATTGGCCATTTGATGATGATGTGGCAACATGGGACAAAATGACAAACAAGAAAAAGAAGAAGCTAGCTATCCCAGTGTTGGAAGAAGAAGAATAAAGTACACATGACACCTGATCTAGAATTCTAGGGAGAGCATGTACCAAACAGAGGATGATGTAAGTTAGCCTATAAGGGTGGTCATCATTCATGCAAAAAATTAAGTAACTGCTCTGAAATATCTTCAGAAAAAGGTGCCACTTGTAAAGGTGCTAGTAGTTTTGAACTACTTTCTATTTTTCCAGTAATTGTCATTATGGTTTGTACTTTTTGTTTGTAGTGCAAGTCATTTTCCTAGCCATCTGAAGCTTGTTGCATCCTTTCGAGGATTACAAGATGGCTAGAGGTATAAATAACAAGTTTTTGCTCTTTTTGAAGGGTGGTAAAAGTTTTTGTAAAGAGAGTACGGAAAATAGAATCTGACTTCTTCAAAGTTTTTGTTGAAATTTGTATGAATACAGTTGAAAATTAATACAAATACATTGGGACTTCGTTGCTATCTCTGGTTGTCTTTGTGTATGGATTCTTTGTTTTTCTTATGCATTAATTAGTAAGGCTCTTTAATGTTTTGTTCATAAGATGAATATAGGGGTTGAACTCAAAGTTTCTCTCAAGGAGAGAGTAAATCTTTGGGGAGGTCTCTGGGAAGTAAAGATCTATACACAAATTTGATGGTAGGGTTGGGAATAGGGATAATGAACTATTAGGCATTTCATCCAAGTTCTAGTATCTTTGTGATTAATAAGATTTTGTAGATGTTAAGTTTTGACTCTGACCCAATGAGTATGGCACTGGTTTTACCTTGATTTGCATCTTTTCACTACCAAAATATCAAAAAACCATTTCAATTTACTTTCATTTGTATGTTTTTGAAGTGTATTGACTATGTCAAATGCATAGATCAATTTTATAATGCTTTGAAGAAGCACTTGAGAGAGGTTATCCTTCCTTGAGATTAACTCAGAAAAAGAAGAAGGATGAATGTCCTTATGCCACTATTCCATGCTATTTCAGTTATAATTTTTATTATGGTGCTTTGTATCAAGATAACCTGGGCAATCTTAAGAGCAGTGATGTTTTATTGAGTTAATTTTGAGAGGAAGATAGTATATCAGTGAAGGAATTGATTCACAATTTGAAGTTTTCTTGAAAAATAGTGAATTATTATAGGTAAACCCACCTAAGTTTTACTCAAAGTGAAGAAGGCTTGACGCCTCAGTACCTTAGCATTTAAATTGTGCTAGATGCAACTATTGGGAGTACATGAGTCTTGTGTTTAGTGAATTTCTTGAATATTTTAATCATTTGCAGGTTTAAGTGCTAAAAAAAACTGGTGACTCTAGTGGGGACTTAACTGAGTATATAATGGATTTGATTTATTCTTACAGTACTATCCATTATCTTTATTGTAGACTAGCATTAAAATTTCATTCCCATTTATCTGTGGGTGGAGACTCTAAAGAATTTATGTTTACCAATTGCGGGTATTTGTAAAACTTGTCATATTTTGTTGTGACATGCCACGAGTCAGAAAAGATATACTAGGTCATATTACAGAGATCATCCAGAGAGTAATATGGATGAATTACGAACACCTAGTAGGAGACAATGGTCTAGAAGAGGTATTTTCAACCCTAGTTCTCCTAGACCTGTTAGGGATAGAATCCCTACATCCATTCCTCATGAAGCTTCCTCTTCTTATGATGGACTAGAAGTTAATAGGATGAGCCGACATAGCACGATTAATCCCATTCAAGAAGATGAACTCACTGATGTGGGTTTCTTTCTTGCAAAAGAAACTTTAGAATAGTTAGGGGAAACATCTGCTGCAGAAACTGCTTCCTATGATTCTGAAAAGTTAAGAGAGGAAGTAGCATCCTTGAAGAGGAAAGAACAAGAATAGTTAGCAAAAAATATTGAAAGAATGAAGGTACAGGAACAAAAAATCTATGATTTGTTGATGGAAAGACAAGATCTCCTAAGAAAAACAAAAAATAATGAGATCTGAGCTAAAATTTTGAATCAAAATGTTCATGGTTTAAACAAAGAATTGTTTGGAGATATAGGAACTCTAAGGAACCAAGCAAATGCTAGTAAACCTGACCCACTAAAGGATGAGTTTGTAGAGGAAGGCCCTGTCATTAGCAAGTTACAACCCTCAAAGATTAAAAGGAATGAGGACCTTATATATGCCCCTAAAAATGTTTCTAATAAAGGAAAGCAAAAAGTGGTTGGCATAAGCATTAATGAGCCTAAGAAAAATTTTGTTCCTTCTAACATTGTCTCCCAAGAAGACTTAGAATTAGAAAAGGCAAGAAAGGCCAAGGAAGATTTGGCCCTCCAACTTGAGAAGTTGGAATTAGAGGCTACTGCCAATGAAATGAAAAGAAAGATTGCCTTCCTACATGCAAATATGAATATGTCTACCAGCAGTTCTTTCCTTGTGAATTCAAGAACAATGCCCTCTAGTCAACCTTGCAATACCATCCTTAAAGCCCAAGCCTCAAATCCCAAGACAAATGTACTTGGATATGTTCCAAACACCAGTACTATAGTCCCTGTGATTGGTAGCCAAAATGCCACACTACCTGGTCAAAATGTTGGAGTAACAGCCCAGATCTCACAAAATTTCCAAAGAAGACTAGTTCACCTAGATAGGTATAAGCCCTTATTTTTTCATGGTATTCCTTGTCAGCCTAATGTTGTACCTAATGAGATCAGGGAGAAGATTCCATTATTCACTGGTAACAATGTGATCACATGTGAAGAGCATCTAAAATTCTTCACCAACAAACTCAATGACTATGAAATTGAGCACGAAGATGTGGTAATGAATCTCTTTGTTCATTCATCGGTTGAAGATGCCAGGGATTGGTATCAAGGTCTGCCTGAGAACAATATTACATCATGGGATGAATTTGTTAGATGTTTCAAGGAGTAGTATGTAGAACATGTAAATTCAAGTTGCATGCTCAATGAGTTTAACACTATCAAGAAGCATTACAATGAGAGCAAGTTAGAATTTAATGGCAGATTTCAAAAGGACATGTACAAATTGTTCCAAGTATTGAGATTAGATGATGCAGTTTGTCTAACCACATATTTTAATTATATGGATGGTAAAGTGTCTTATCTCCTAAGAGATAAGAATCCTCATACCCTAAGGGATGCCTTTAAACTAGCTATAAATATTGAAAGTAATCGGAAGGCATTTGGTCAAATGTATAAAATGGATGAGGGTAGATTGTGGAAAGAGACTAGGCCACAACCTGCAAGGCCTTCCAAGGATGATGATAAAATGGATAAGTTGGCCAATGTCACAAAAGACTTCCCAACAAAGTTTGAAAAGGGTGGCAGAAATTTTCAAGATGCAAGACCACCTTATTAAAGGCAGGATAGACTACCTAATTTATGAGACATGCCATATAAGACAAATTGGAAGGATGGGAGGCCTATTCCTAATAACAATGAGCCTCAAAAGGGGAGAGATACATTGGACCCTTTAAAGAAAAGCACAACACACAACATGGAGAATACTCCTTGGTGTGTGGCTTGTAACATGCCTCATTCACCTTTCCAATGTGTTATGGTTCAGGCCTTGGGGAAAGAGGTTGATAACCCATATGCAGGAGATTATGAAGGATCTGAAAAGTCTACTGTTAATATGTTTACCATTGAAGTGATGGGGGATCTCTTATCTTTAGATGATGAAGAGATCTATTCTGATGTAGATCATAAGAGGAAGATTCTCTCTGATAATGAGTAGCAAGTATTCACTCACTCTGATCATGATGAGTCTGATAATGACACATGTAGAGCCAGTATGGTAGGGTTAGGATTAGATGAGAAACAATGGAGAAAGCCCAATGAAGATGAGATTATAACTCTAACTGTGGCTGCTATAACACAAGCCAAGTCCTCATACAATTTGAGGAACATAAGGGTGGATATTGATCAAGGAGTCCTGAGGTCAGTATTTGTCAAGGATAGCTCTCAGAGTAAGGATTCCCCAAAGCCCAATGTTGTAAATAATAAGAAGGAAGGGCTTGTAACTGAAAAGAAAAAGAATGAGGAAATTGTTGCTAACAAGGCTAAGAGGAGGGCTAGTAGACCAAAAGATTCTCCTGATCTTTCTAATGATCCTCCTTCCTTTGATATGGGACATGCCTTGTCTCAAATGAAGGTTTCTATCCCTTTACTTGAAATGTTGAAGGTCGAGGAGCATAAGACTACAACCTTGGCTCTCATAAGTGAGCAAGGAGTGGTCCCTATTATGCATGAGAATGGGATTGCAGTAGAAGGGCCTTTTTTAGTTGATGAAATTTCAAATGTATGTGTTGGAAGTAGTGTGACACAAGAGCCTTCTACTATTGACCCTTTCTATGTCACACTGATAGTGAACAATTTTTTGCTAAAGAATTGTTTGATTGATTCTGGTGCTGCTACAACTGTAATGCCCTATCATGTGATGAAAGAGCTTGGATTACAAGTAGACACATCTAATGGTAGATTTTATGCTATGGATAATAGGGCACTAGCTATTGTAGGAACTCTAGTTGGGATTTAAGTAAAGATTGTTGCATTTCCAGAGGCCACATACAAAATGGATGTGGTTGTTGTTGACACAAAGCCTCATTATGGTATGCTACTATCAAGACAATGGGCTACAACAGTGGGTGGAAAGTTGCAACTAGACTTGTCATATGCTACTATTCCAATCAATGGGACTAAGGTGAAGTTGTATAGGGATCCCCATTCTTCAATCATGGTTGAAAAGGTTGCACCAGAAGACTTGAATTGTTTTGTGGACATTGACGTGAATAATTTCATGGTTGAAGAGATAGTGCCTCAAATGAAAAACACAGATCTAATAGTGGATGAGTTAGCATTGTAGAAAAATGGGCTTTGGAAAATGTTTTTTTATGGTGGATGCTCCAAGGAAGGATCCGGAGCTATTGTTGTGTTCATTTCCCCTTTAGGTATTACATTTAAGTACTCTTTCATATTAACCTTTGAATGCACTAATAATACTACTGAATATGAGGCTCTAATATTGGGATTAGATATTGCTATAAAATATGGAATAAAATGTTTAAAGGTCCATGGTGATTCCCAACTAATTATAGCCCAAGTGAGATCTAGATATGTTGCTAAGGATGAGAGATTGAAATTATACAACCATGATGTCTAGGATAGACTAGAGTTCTTTGATGCTTTCAATCTCCTTTGGGTCGAATGGTCCAATAATATCATGGCAGATTTTCTTGCTAATGTTGCCCTAAAAAATAATGACATTACCCTCACTAGTGTGTCCATGTTAGAAATCAAGAGTAGACCCACAGTGCCTAATAATGTATATAATTGGCAAGTATTTGAGGATGATTTTGATATCCTTAGATTCCTTTAGGGCCTAGATTAGTATGATGGGCAACAAATAGACTTCAATGAAACACAACAATATGTTGAGGGAAAGGAGTGCATTATGGGAAATGAGATAGTACAATTACCTTCAAATCATATACCAAAAGGGTTAGTGGAGTTAGAAGGAATGTTCAAGATAAATGATGGATACTTGTCTCAAAAGTCTAACACAAAAATGGAAGACTTAGAGGAAGTAAACCTAGGTTCTGAAACCTCCCCTCAAATGGTGTATATTGGGAAAAAGTTGAGAAGAGAAGTTAGAGGAAATTTGATAAGACTATTGAAGAGATACAAGCATGTGTTTGCTTGGTCTTATGATTATCTCAAAGCATATAGAGCTGATTTGTTTCAACATGAGATCCCTTTAAAAGAAGAAACCAAGCCATTTAGATAGAAATAGAGACCCATCAACCCTTTACTAGCTGCAAAGATGTAGGTTGAACTGACAAAATTGAGAGATGCTAGTATCATTGAGCCTATTAGACATTCTTCTTGGGTCTCTAACCTTGTACCAGGGAGAAAAAAGAATGGTGACATTAGACTCTGTGTTGATTTCAGGAACTTAAATGTAGCATCACTCAAAGATAATTTTGGATTGCCTAACATGGAAGCAATGCTGCATAGGGTAACTAGTTGTGAGTTGTTGTCTATGATGGATGGGTTCTTAGGGTACAACCAAGTTCTAGTTAAAGAGTCTGAACAATTCAAGACAACATTCACTACCCCTTGGGGGACTTATGTATATGTCCACATGCCCTTTGGCCTGAAAAATGATGGAGCAAGTTTTCAAAGAGCAATGGATGTTGCTTTTAAGGAATTGATAAATGTCCTAATGGTTGTGTATCAAGATGATCTAACTGCCTACTCTAAGAAAGTTGAAGATCACTACAAACATTTGGAGAAATTTATTGTCAAGGCTTTGGAATTTAGCATCTTACTAAACCCTAAGAAGTGTCAATTTGCTATAACTGAGGGAAAATTGCTTGGTCACATAGTGTTAAAAGAGGGGGTTAGAATTGATCTAGAAAGAGTGGAAGCAATCCAAAAGGTCCTTCCTCCCAAAAATATCAAGGGTGTGTAGTCTTTTCTAGGACAGATTAATTTTGTCAGGAGGTTTATTGCCAATTTTGTAGAACTAGTCAAACCTATTGTGAAACTTTTGAAGAAAGATGCTAAGTTTGACTAGAACTTTGAGACTCAACATGCTTTTGAAAAAATTAAACAAGAAATCCAAGAGGCTCCTATTTTAATGTCCCCTGACTATTCAAAGCCTTTTTCTCTATTTTCTTTTGCATCTTTTCATACAATTGCAACTATTTTGTTACAAAAGGATGAAGAAGGGTTTGAACACCCTATTGCTTTTTTTAGTAAATCATTGCAGTCTACTAAGCTTAACTATGAATTAATGGAGAAGCAGGAATATGCACTAGTAAAGGTAGTTAAGGCTTTTAGACCTTATCTAGTATGTGATAAGGTTAATGCATATGTACCTCATGCAACAGTAAAAGATATTTTGAGTCAAAATGAAGTTACTGGAAAAAGGTGTAAATGGATCAATAGGATTCAAGAATTTGACATTGAACTTCACATAACTAAGCTTGTGAGAGGTATGGGACTTGCAAAGCTTATGACAAAGGAGAACATGGATCTTGTACAAGTAAATAATGTGGCCATTGGTGGAGATGTGATGAGCATTGAGATGCAACCATGGTATACTAACATTGTTCACTTTCTCAAGTATGCTGCTTGTCCATAGGATTTGAATGACAACCAAAGAAGGAGCTTGAGGTTGTAGGCTCAAAGGTATGTATTGATACAAGTTTACTTGTTTTGGAAAGATAATGATGGAATGTTTCTCTTATGTCTAGATAAGTATCAATCTGAAAAGGTTTTAAAAGAGATGCACTCTAGGTTGTGTGGATGGCATCATTCAGCTACATCTACAGCCCACAAAATTCTAAGGGATGGATATTACTAGCCAGTCTTGTTCAAAGATACCCATTCATATGTTAGAAAATGTGAATCATGTTAGAGATTTTCCAAGAAACTAAAATTTTCAGGTGCTTTGCTATTGAACCCTATAGTTGCAGAAGCTCCTTTTGCTATGTGGGGCATGGATTTTATTGGGGAGTTCTTAGAGAAATCTAGTGGAAGGCATAGTCACATTTTGGTGGCCACTGATTATTTTACCAAGTGGATAGAGGCCATTCCAACTAAAAAAGCAACCAGGACAGTAGTTATTGAATTCTTGATGAATAACATAGTTACTAGATTTGAGGTTCCCATGAAACTAGTAATGGACAATGCTATGCATTTTAGGTCCCAAGAATTTACTGATTTTTGTACTGAGATGGGAATAGTTATGTCATATTCATCCCCTTACCATCCATAGGCAAATGGGCATGCATAATCTAGTAATAAGAGTATTCTGCAAATTCTAAAAAAGACCTTGGAAAAGAACAAAAGGATGTGGCATGTGAAATTGAAATTGGCTTTATGGGCTAACTTAATTGTTGAAAAGGAAAAATGTAAGTCTCCTTTTGAAATGGTATATGGTGTGAAGTCTAGGCTCCCTGTGAATAATTTATTGCCTATCTGCCAGTTCATAAAAGAAGAAGAGATGGAAGTCAATGATCCATTTTAGGATAGAATGATTCAACTAGTAGAGTTGGATGAGATTAGAAGAGAAGTTTAAAAGGAGAATGTAAAACTGCAGCAGAAAATGGAATATCTCTTTGACAAAAGAGCCACCACTAGAAAATTCCAGCCAAATGACATGGTTTTAAAATGGAATGCTAGACCTGAGGATAAAGGAAAGCATAAAAATTTTGAATCCTTGTGGCTAGGACCTTTTATTATTCATCAGATTCATGGAAAGGATTCATACTATGTGAGAAATTTGAATGGTGAAGAACAGGAATTTCCAGTGCATGGACAATTCCTGAAATATTTCTTTAGTTGATTCTAAGTTGTTCCATGCACAATAGGTATGTATATATGTATAGGTGTGTTTGCTTCTTTGTTTTAGGTTAGGGTTTTGTGGTTTGCCACCTAGAGATTCATGGTTTCTTGCTGTGAACTTGCATTCAAGCATCCTCAGATAAAGCCATTGTTGGGCATATTTTAGGTTTTCTAAGGTTTATGCTCCAGGTCTTGTTTTAAGTGTCCCTGCTTGTGTATACATCTGGTTTAGGGTTTTTAGAGCTTATCAAAATTTGTCATATTTTTGTTTTAAAACCTTTCCTTAGATGTTTTTTCCCTAAATTGGTTAGCTCTTTGGTTAATTTTAAGTGTGCCCTAGTTCTATCTTTTCACACATTACTTTTTGGGTCAGTTAAGTTTTCCTTTTTGCACGTGGTCATTTTTCCTTGTTCACTAAGTCACTCAATGTTTTTTATTGTCTTTAAATCTTCTAGCAAACTGGTGATGGTGATGAATCCTTTGTCAAGTTTCCCTTAGTCACTAAATCTCCCAATTTATGTCACAGTCAATGTTATCATCTAGCAATTCAATGACTGTGTAATCTCCTATTCGCTTGATTCTTGGTGGTTTCTTTGAAACATTTGGTGACTTGGCATCGTGGTTATCTCCTATTCTCTTAATTAGGTAGCTAAGTTCAACATATTTTAGTGATCCAACAAATGTCGTTGATCATCTCTACAATCAGCAGTCATGTTTTAATCTCGTAAAGACCGGGTCCTACACAAAGACATTTGGCGATCTAGCGACTAAATCTTATTGTTATAATCTCTAAGTCTGATGGCTTTGACACATAAATTTGGTGGGGGATAAAGTTTACTCCAATTGCTTTATCTTGAGAAGAGATGGCAATGCTCTAAATTACTTGGTGACTACATGAGTGAAGTGTTCGCAAGATCTCGGAGTTAGTTAGTGATGCTCCAAATCTTTCGGTGACTTGGTAAAAAAAGAAAAATTGGGATGTGTTTTCTTCAGTCGTGCATTCTCAGAATAAAAGGGTTAAGTTTGATGAATTTGGGAGATTAAGTGAATCCTTTGGTCACTGATTCTCATAATTAAAAGGTAAAGGTCTATTGGATCCAGTGAATTAGCAATAGCCGCTGATTGCTCCTAGGCTCTATGGTCAGCGCTTAATCTCAAGATATAACCGAAGGTATGAAAAGCATTCAGCAAATTGGAGATATAGGTCATTCGCTCAATCTCGAAGCCTGACCAAAGTTAAGAATTTCTTTTTGAGAATGCGAGATATCCTTGTTCATCAAATCATGAGATAAACTAAGAGTTAAGTTTGGCTTTCCAAGAATCAGAGATTTAATTGTTTGTTGGTTCTCCATATGTGATTGTGGTCAAAGTACTATGTTTCATGGGTTTACAAAATCCTTTATTCGCTGATTCTCCAGATAACTATTGAGTTAAGGAAATGATTGGGAGAATTGGCAAAGTCTTTGGTCACTTGTTCTTTGAGTATAACCATGGTTATTAATAGTGTTCTGAGAATGTGAGATTTCCTTTAGTCACTTGATCTCTGATTGCAGCAGGGTCATGGTGAGTTATCAAGGATAGTCTAAGGACCGTTTATCATCTTTGGGATCAATGGTGGTCGCTGAATCTCTAGATGAAGTTGTGAATTAAGAAATCTTTCTGAGATTCCACGAATGGCCTTGTCACTGGATCTTAAATCTTAACCTTGGATTAGCATTTCTTTCAGAGAACATGAGTTCCTTTGTTCGCTGGTTCTCTGAATCATTTCTAGTTAATTTTTCATGCCAGTTAATGTTTTAAGCTTTTGTGACATGGATAAAGTACTTCTCCAAGCTAGAAAAAAGTGAAAATCCTTCCAATTAGGTTTTAACAAGGGTTTTTGTCATTAATCAAGGTTTTAATTCAAAAGCCGTGATTATTGCTCTTGCGCTTTTTCTTGATTTTTTTAAATCATCTTGTCAGCATCCATGCCATGGCTAGCTTGATTCAAAAGTTATTAGTATGCAAAATTGAATGTAGAAGTGACTTAACTAGTATTCATTATGATTTAGCGATTGTACACATTCAATTCTTGAGGCTACATAGACAAGACTTCATTGCTTTTTGTGCTTAATCATTCTGAAGGCAATTGTGATTGTTGGCACTGAAGCAACAAGTGAGAAGTGTAGAAGGTTGCAGCTCTATGAATTTCTCTTCCATCAAAATGAGTCATCCAGAGGCAAGTGCAGTATCATCTAGTGGAGCTGAAAAAGAGCAGAGTGGAGAAGAGAAAGGAAAACCAAATTATTTAGATGAGATTGTTAGGCTACTTCCTGGTACAAATCAAAACAAGTAGGCCATTAACACGGCATTTGAGGACCTTATGGACAAATGTAGAGAACCTATCATGCCTTCAGGTTTAGGTTTTACTATATTCTCATACTTTTATAAAAAAAGGCAAAAAACTATACCTATTTGTAATGCTTGGGCATTGGGAATGGCAAAGCTAATTGTACCTGATGTGTTTTTAGATGTTGATTTAATCATTGAGCTAGCTAGGTTGTATGACCCATCTCCAAAACCATTAGGTGTGAAGACCAATCTATTTTTATTTCCTTGGATAGGGGATCTTTCATAAAGGCATTTGATTTCTATGTTTCTTCATCCACTGAAATAGATTTGAAAAAAGAAAGGCATAAATATGCTAGTAATATTGGGTTGGTAAAGATCCAGATAATCAAACATATTCCTAATTAGGCCAAGTACATAGCCCCCCTCCCAGAAAGTATGAACACCCCTTATCAATTTTCCTCCCTCTGTCATTACATGAAGTTCTTGTGTTATGGGTTGTGTTGGGTTCTAGGGATAGATGGTGATGAAGAAAAAATGCCTATTGAATTGTTAATGATAATCTTAGATATTCAGAATTCCCACACCAATACTGATTATGATTACATCCAGTATGTAATTGATAGGATGCATGAGGGGTTTGTGTCTGTTAAGGAGAATAAAAGAAATATTAGGTTCATGCATTATTCCCTCCTTATGCATTTAATTTTGTACCACCATGTCAATAAACTTGATGCAAGAATGTTGAAAATAAAGACTTCTTTTGAAGGTATTCCTAACCCAATGCAATATTGGTTAAGAGCCTAGAATTATACATCCAATGAGTGTAACTTCTCTATTTTCTAGAATTATTGTGTCCATCCTATTCTTTTGATGTTGGGAACAAATGTGGTAAGGTTGTCAACCAAGGTTTTGAGGGTGTTGAGGCTGATGCAATTTGAGGATAAATGGCTAGGAAACCACAATTGGGGAGATTTCTACCTAGGGAACACCTTCACAGCTATCAGAGTTTATGGTTTCCCCCAACCTCCACAGTTACTTCCTAAGTTTTCACCTCATAGGGTTACTATGATGGAATTCATCTAGTAATTAATATGGACTGACAAAGAGCACCTAGTACCTCATAGGAAGGGTACCTTCACACGGAGGTAATTCAGAATTGGTAGCTTCTTGATTGGAAAAAGAGCACTAGACCAAATTAGTTTCTGGCTCAATCACTTCAAAATGGCTACAAGTACTTGCCAATATGTTGATTCTTAGGGTTTCATCAGGGTTGCTAGGATGACTTTGATTCCTAACATTGGAACAATCAAAGAGCATGAGGGCCTAGATGAGGATGATGTAATAAGAAATATGTTGGCCTTAGATGAAGCAGGAAGAAGATGGACCAAATACTTTGATCTTATAGAGGTAGAGGCCAGACTGAAGAAGGCAAGAATTCCTTTTGGTGGTTATTTCCCTAAGCTCCCATAGCTGCAGAGAATGCAAAAGATGATAGAGATGCATGGCACCCTATCTAACCAATTGGAGGGGATGCTTGAGTTGAAATTGGATGTGCCAAGAGATTATTCTACTTCTGAGCCTGAGGAATTCACTGATGAATCTCAGGAGGGTAGTAGCCCACCTCAAGGAGAAGATGCACCAATAATTGACTTGACTCAAGAACAACAAGAAGCAGGGGCTACTTCTGAGCCACCTTTGAAAAAATAGAGACTTGAGGCTTGTGAGTCTTCAAAGTTGAGAAAGAAAAAGAAGGTAAGTGACATTGCTTCAGCTCTTGTGCTTGGTAATAGGGCTTATCACCATCAATTGAGAAAGGCCATCAGGGATGGAAAGAAAAATGCATAAAAAGAAGGGGATTTACCCTTATTGATGGGAACAGATGAAGGAGAATGTTATCAGGAAGAGTTTCTCAGTGATGACCAATTCATCAAAAGCAAAGAATTTAAGGATTTCCTCATTTAGAGGAAGCAAGATGAAGTGAGAAGGTCCCTTCTTGAAGGAATGCAACCAAGTGAAGAAACTATGAGGGCCCTGACATCATATGATCCTAGTCTTGAGAGGATTACTATGGAAGAGGAAAGAGATGGTTAAATCAAGCAGCATGCTTCTAACTCCTAGATGGAACTTGACCTCTACCTTCATCATTGATCAAATTAGAAAGCGGCCAGAGGGGAGCTTGTCATATGAAGTATAGATAGATGATGTGATTAGAGGGAGTGGTTATGACCCCAAATCACAAGTTGTTGCACTTTTATCTATGGCCCCTAGAACTCAAAAGCTAACCTTAGTAAGCATTGAAGATAAGATGGTGGGAGACAAGATTTTTTGGACTATGCAAAACACCACTGATCTTGAGGTATCAAAGGTAGTTGTGCACTTTTCTCACCTCAATGAAACCAAAACCATCCAATTCTCAGAGAGGTATGACAAATTATTTGAGAATTCAATGAAGGTTGCAAAGGACATGGATCTAAAACTTATGATGATTAAAAATATGGAGGATGAAGCTAAGGATTTGAAAGCCAAGCTTGAAGAAGCTTCAAAGGTAGTCCCTCCCCCTTCTTTGCAAATTGATGCTCCTCCTCAAATAGATGCAGAAATTCCTGATAAGCCTACTGAGGACTTAGAGAGAATAAGATTGGATGCATCCCTGGATACCATAACAAAGATTGTGCAATATAGGCAAAACAAAATAAAGGAGAAGATGGAATTAGTCCATCAATAAGTTAGTCTGCTCCACAAGGCCAATGATAAGATGAATGAGTCACTAACCACTTTGGAGCCACTCTTCAGTGTATGGTCAGGGAGGAGTTTATTGTTTGAGAAGCTTGACTATGTCAAAAAACTATTTCAATTTACTTTCAGTTGTATGTTTCTGAAGTGTATTGACTATGTCAAATGCATAGATCAATTTTATAATGCTTTGAAGAAGCACTTGAGAGAGGTTATCCTTCCTTGAGATTAACTCAGAAAAAGAAGAAGGATGAATGTCCTTATGCCACTGTTCCATGTTATTTTAGTTATAATTTTTATTATGGTGGTTTGTATCAAGATAATCTGGGTAGTCTTCAGAGGAGTGATGTTTTATTGATTTAATTTTGAGAAGAAGATAGTATATCAGTGAAGGAATTGATTCGCAATTTGTAGTTTGCTTGAAAAATAGTGAATTATTATAGGTAAACCCACCTGAATTTTATAAAAAGTGAAGAAGGCTTGAGGCCTTAGTACCTTAGCATTTAAATTATGTTTGATGCTGCTGTTGGGAGTACATGAGTCTTGTGTTCAGTGAATTTCCTAAATATTTTAATCATCTGCAGGTTTAAGTGCTAACACTTCCTTCCTTTCACCAAACTTTGACCAACCGTATCTTGTGAAGAGAAGCTCAATTTTTCAAGATTTAAGGTTTTTTTTTATTCATCTAGACGAGATCTTTTATTTAAGACCACTTTCACCAGATTTGGATACGCACAAATGTTTAGCTAGGAACACTGTACTAACTTCCTTGCTTTGACCAAAGTTTGACAATCTGTATCTTGAGAAGACAGGCTCCATTTTTCAAAATTCAAGGTGTTTTTACGTTCATCTCGACAAGATCTTCGATTTGAGATCACTTTCACCAGATTTGGAAACGGTTAAATTTTTAGCTATAAACACTATACTGACTTCCTTGCTTTGATCAAACTTTGATCGTCTGTATCTTGAGAAGAGAGGCTTTGTTTTTCAAGATTCAAGGTGTTTTTAGGCTCATCTCGAGGAGATCTTCAATTTGAGACCACTTTCACCATATTTGAAAATGGTCAAATTTTTAGCTACCAACACTGTAGTGACTTCCTTGCTTTGCCCAAACTTTGACCGTCCGTATCTTGAGAAGGGGGGCTCCATTTTTCAAGATTCAAGGTGTCTTTGGGTTCATCTCGATGAGATCTTTGATTTGAGACCACTTTCACAAGATTTAGAAACGGTCAAATTTTTAGCTACGTACACTATATTGACTTCCATGCTTTGACCAAAATTTGACCATCTGTATCTTGAGAGGAGAGGATCCATTTTTAAAGATTCAAGGTATTTTTAGGTTCATCTCGATGAGATCTTTGATTTGAGATGACTTTCCCAAGATTTTTAAATGGTCAAATTTTTAGCTACAAACACTGTACTAACTTCCTTGCTTTGACAAAACTTTGACCGTCCATATCTTGAGAAGAGAGGCTCTATTTTTAAAAATTCAAGGTGTTTTTAGGTTCATCTCGACGAGATCTTTGATTTGACACCACTTTCAATAGATTTGGAAACAGTCAAACTTTTAGCTACGAACATTCTACTGACTTCATTGCTCTAACCAAACTTTGACTGTCTATATCTTGAGAAGAGTGGCTCTATTTTTCAAGATTCAACGTGTTTTTGGGTTCATCTCGATGAGAATTTTTATTTGAGACCACTTTCACCAGATTTGAAAATGGTCAAATTTTTTGCTACGAACACTGTACTAATTTCCTTGCTTTGACCAAACTTTGACTGTCTGTATCTTGAGAAGAGAGGCTCTATTTTTCAAGATTCAAGTTGTTTTTAGTTTCATCTCGACGAGATCTTAGATTTGAAACAACTTTCAATAGATTTGGAAATGGTCAAACTTTTAGCTACGAACAATATACTGACTTCCTTGCTTTGAGAAAGCTTTGATCGTCCTTACCTTGAGAAGAGAGGCTTCATTTTTCAAGAATCAAGGTGTTTTTTTGTTCATCTCAATGAGATCTTTGATTTAAGACCACTTTCACTAGATTTGAAAATGATCAAATTTTTAGCTACAAACACTATAGTGACTTTCTTCATTTGACCAAACTTTGACCTTCTGTATCTTGAGAAGAGAGGCTCCATTTTTCAAGATTCAAGGTATTTTTAGGTTCATCTCAACGAGATGTTCGATTTGAGACCACTTTCACTACATTTGGAAATGGTCAAATTTTTAGCTACAAACATTGTAGTGACTTCCTTGCTTTGACCAAACTATGACCGTCCGTATCTTGAAAAGAGAGGCTCCATTTTTTAAGATTCAAGGTGATTTTAGGTTTATCACGATGAGATCTTTGATTTGAGACCACTTTCACCAGATTTTAAAATGGATAAATTTGACACTGTACTAAATTCCTTGCTTTGACCAAACTTTGACGGTCCGTATCTTGGGAATAGAGGCTCCGTTTTTCAAGATTCAAGGTGTTTTTCATTTCATTTTTAGCTACGAACACTGTATTGACTTCCTTGCTTTGACCAAACTTTGACCATCCATATCTTACGAAGAGAGGCTCTATTTTTCATGATTCAAGGTGTTTTTAGGTTCATCTTGATGAGATCTTTGATTTGAGACCACTTTCACCAAATTTGGAAATAGTCAAATTTTTAGTTACGAACACTATACTGACTTCCTTGCTTTGACCAAACTTTGACCATTCATATCTTCAGAAGAGTCTATTTTTCAAGATTTAAGGTGTTTTTAGGTTCATCTTGATGAGATCTTCGATTTGAGACAACTTTCACCAGATTTGGAAAGGGTCAAATTTTTAGCTACGAACACTGTACTGACTTCCTTTCTTTGACCAAACTTTGACCCTCTGTATCTTGAGAAGAGAGGCTCCATTTTTAATGATTCAAGGAGTTTTTAGGTTCATCTCAATGAGATCTTTGATTTGTGACCACTTTCACTAGATTTGGAAATAGTCAAATTTTTAACTACAAATACTGTACTAACTTGCTTGCTTTGACCATCTGTATCTTGAGAAGAGAGGCTCCATTTTTCAAAACTCAAGGTGTTTTTAGGTTCACCTCGATGAGATCTTTGATTTGAGATCACTTTCACCAAATTTGGAAATGGTCAAATTTTTCCCAATGAACACTGTACTAACTTCCTTGCTCTAACCAAATTTGAGCATCGTATCTTGAGAAGAGAGGCTCCATTTTTCAAGATTCAAGGTGTTTTTAGGTTCATCTCGATGAGATCTTCGATTTGAGACTAGTTTCACCAGATTTGGAAATGGTCAAACTTTTAGCTACGAACACTGTACTGACCTCCTTGCATTGACCAAACTTTGACTATCTGTATCTTGAGAAGAGAGGCTCCATTTTTTAAGATTCAAGGTATTTTTTGGTTCATCTTGACGAGATCTTTGATTTAAGACCACTTTCACCAAATTTGGAAATGGTCAAATTTTTAGCTACAAACACTGTATTGGCTTCCTTAATTTGACCAAACTATGAATGTCTGTATCTATAGAAGAGAGGCTCCATTTTTCAAGATTCAAGGTGTTTTTAGGTTCATCTCGATGTGATCTACGATTTGAGATGACTTTCATCAGATTTGGAAATAGTTAAATTTTATCTATGAACACTGTACTGACTTCCTTGCTTTGATGAAACTTTCACCATCCCTACCTTGAGAAGAGAGGATCCATTTCTCAAGAATCAAGTTGATTTTAGCTTCATCTCGATGAGATCTTCGATTTGAGACCAGTTTCACCAAATTTTGATCATCTGTATCTTGAGAAGAGAGGCTCCAATTTTGAAGATTCAAGGTGGTTTTTGGTTCATCTCGACGAGAACTTTTATTTGAGACCATATTCACCAGATTTGGAAAAGGTAAAATTTTTATGTACGAACACTGTACTGACTTCCTTGCTTTGACTAAACTTTGACCATCTGTATCTTCAGAAGAGAGGCTCCATTTTTCAACATTCAAGGTGTTTATAGGTTTATCTCGATGAGATCTTTGATTTGAGACCACTTCACCAGATTTGGAAATGGTCAAATTTTTAGCTACGAACACTAAACTGACTTCCTTTCTTTAACCAAACTTTGACTGTTCATATCTTGAGAAGAGAGGCTGCATTTTTTAAGATTCAAGGTGTTTTTAGGTTCATCTCGAAGAGATTTCCGATTTGAGACCACTGTCACTACATTTGTAAATGGTCAAATTTTTAGCTACAAACACTGTACTAACTTCAATACTTTGACCAAACTTTGACCATCTGTATCTTGAGAAGAGAGGCTCCATTTTTCAAGATTCAAGGTGTTTTTAGGTTCATCTCGATGAGATCTTTGATTTGAGACCACTTTTAGTAGATTTGGAAATGGTCAAACTTTGATCTATGAACACTGTACTAACTTCCTTGCTTTGACCAAATTTTGACCTTCCGTATCTTGAGAAGAGAGGCTCCATTTTTTAAGATTCAAGGTGTTTTTATGTTCATCTCGACAAGATCTTCAATTTGAGACCACTTTCACTAGATTTGGAAATAGCCAAATTTTTAGCTACAAATACTATACTCACTTCCTTGCTTTGACCAAATTTTGACCCTCCTAATCTTGAGAAGAGAGGCTCCATTTTTCACGATTCAAGGTGTTTTTAGTTTCATCTCAATGAGATCTTTGATTTGAGACTACTTTCAGCAGATTTGGAAACGGTCAAATTTTTAGCTACTAACACTATATTGACTTTCTTGCTTTCATAAAACTTTGACCATCTGTATCTTGAGAAAAGAGGCTCTATTTTTCAAGATTCATGTTGTTTTTAGGTTCATCTAGATGAGATCTTCAATTTGAGATGACTTTCACTAGATTTGGAAACAGTCAAATATTTATCTATGAACACTGTACTAACTTCCTTTCTTTGACCAACCTTTGACCGTTTGTATCTTGAGAAGAGATGCTCCATTTTTCAAAATTCAAGGTGTTTTTACGTTTATCTCGATGAGATCTTCATTTTGAGACCTCTTTCACCAGATTTGGAAATGCTCAAACTTTTAGCTACAAACATTGTACTGACTTCCTTTCTTTGACCAAACTTTGACCATCCATGTCTTGAGAAGAGAGGCTCCATTTTTCAAGATTCAAGGTGTTTTTTGGTTCATCTCGACATGATCTTTGATTTGAGACCACTTTCACTAGATTTGGAAATGGTCAAATGTTTCACTACGAACACTGTACTGACTTCCTTGCTTTGAACAAACTTTGACCGTCCGTATCTTGACAAGAGAGACTTCATTTTTTAGGTGTTTTTAGGTTCATCTCGATGAGATCTTCAATTTCAGACCACTTTCATGAGATTTGGAAAGGATCAAACTTTTAGCTACGAATAGTGTACTGACATCCTTGCTTTGACCAAACTTTGACAGTCCATATCTTGAGAAGAGAGGCTCTATTTTTCAATATTCAAGGTTGTTTTAGGTTCATCTCGACGAGATCTTCATTTTGAGAACACTTTAACCAAATTTGGAAACTGTCAAATTTTTAGCTACGAATATTTTACTAACTTCCTTGCTCTGACCAAACTTTGATCATCCATATCTTGAGAAGAGAGGCTCCATTTTTCAATATTCAAGATGTTTTTAGGTTCATCTCGATGAGATCTTCGATTTGAGACCATTTTCACCAAGTTTGGAAATGGTCAAATTTTTAGCTATGAATATTGTAGTGACTTCCTTGCTCTGAACAAACTTTGATCATCCGTATCTAGAGAAGAGATGCTCCCTTTTTCAATATTGAATGTGTTTTTAGGTTCATCTCGATGAGATCTTCGATTTGAGAACACTTTCACAAGATTTGAAAATGGTCATCCTTTTAACTACAAATAGTGTACTGACTTCCTTGCTTTGACTAAACTTTGACCATCTGTATCTTGAGAAGAGAGGCTCCATTTTTCAAGATTCAAGGTGTTTTTTGGTTCATCTCGACGAGATCTTTGATTTGAGACCAATTTCACCAGATTTGGAAATGGTCAAATTTTTATCTACAAACACTATACTGACATCCTTCCCTTGACCAAACTTTGACAATCTGTATCTTGAGAAAAGAGGCTCCATTTTTCAAGATTCAAAGAGTTTTTAGGTTCATCTTGACGATATCTTTGATTTGAGACCACTTTTACCAGATTTGGAAACAGTCAAATTTTTAGCTACGAACACTGTACTGACTTCGTTGCTTTAAACAAACTTTGACAGTCCGTATCTTGAGAGGAGAGGTTCTATTTTTCAAGATTCAAGGTATTTTTAGGTTCATCTAGACAAGATCTTTGATTTGAGACTAATTTCACCAGATTTGGAAATGGTCAAATTTTTAGCTACAAACACTTTACTTACTTCCTTGCTTTAACCAAACTTTTACCATCCATATCTTGAGAAGAGAGGCTTCATTTTTCAAGATTCAAGGTGTTTTTTGGTTCATCTCGACGAGATCTTCATTTTGAGACCACTTTCACCAAATTTGGAAATGATCAAATTTTTAGCTACAGACACTGTACTGACTTCCTTTCTTTAATCAAACTTTGACCATCCGTATCTTGAGAAGAGAGCCTCTATTTTTCAAGATTCATGATGTTTTTAGGTTCATCTTGACGACATCTTCAATTTTAGACCACTTTCACAAGATTTGGAAATAGTCAAATTTTTAGCTACAAACACTATATTAACTTCCTTGCTTTGACCAAACTTTCACCGTCCATATCTTTAGAAGAGAGCCTCTATTTTTCAAGATTCAAGTTGTTTCTAGGTTCATCTCGATGAGATCTTTGATTTCAGACCACTTTCACCAGAGTTGGAAATGGTCAAATTTTTAGCAATGAACACTATACAGACTTCCTTGCTTTGACCAAACTTTGACCGTCTATATCTCGACAAGAGAGGCTCCATTTTTCAAGATTCAAGGTGCTTTTAGCTTCACCTTGACAAAATCTTTGATTTGAGACCGCTTTAACCAAATTTGGAAATGGTCCAACTTTTAGCTACGAACACTGTACTAACTTCCTTGCTTTGACCAAACTTTTCCCTTTCGTATCTTTAGAAGAGAGGCTCCATTTTTCAAGATTCAAGGTGTTTTTCGGTTCATCTCGACGAGATCTTCAATTTGAGACCACTTCCACCAGATTTGGAAATGGCCAAATTTTTAGCTACGAACACTGTACTGAATTCCTTGGTTTGACCAAATTTTGACCGTTCGTATATTGAGAAGAGAGGCTCTATTTTTTAAGATTCAAGGTGTTTTTAGGTTCATCTTGACGAGATCTTTGATTTGAAACCACTTTCACTAGATTTGGAAAGGGTCAAACTGTTAGCTACGAACATTCTAATGACTTCTTTGCTTTGACCAAACTTTGACCATCTGTATCTTGAGAAGAGAGGATCCATTTTTCAAGATTCAAGGTATTTTTTGGTTCATCTCGATGAGATCTTTGATTTTAGATGACTTTCACCAGATTTAGAAATGGTCAAATTTTTAACTATGAACACTATATTAACTTCCTTGCTTTGACCAACCTTTGACCATCCATATCTTGAGAAGAGATGCTCCATTTTTCAAGATTCAAGGTGTTTTTCAGTTCATCTCAATGAGATCTTCGATTTGAGATCACTTTTACCAGATTTGGAAATGGTCAAATTTTTAGCTACAAACATTGTACCAACTTCCTTTCTTTGACCATAATTTAACCATGTGTATCTTGAGAAGAGAGGCTCCATTTTTTAAGATTCAAGGTGGTTTTAGGTTCATTACGATGAGATCTTCAATTTAAGACCACTTTCACCAGATTTGGAAATGGTCAAATTTTTAGCTATGAACACTGTACTGACTTTCTTGCTTTGACCAAAGTTTGACCATTCGTATCTTGAGAGGAGAGGCTCCATTTTACAAGATTCACCATGTTTTTAGGTTCATCTCGATGAGATCTTCAATTTGAGACCACTTTCACCAAATTTGGAAATGGTAAAACTTTTAGCTATGAACATTGTACTGACTTCCTTACTTTAACGAAACTTTGACCATTTGTATCTTGAGAAGAGAGGCTCCATTTTTCAAGATTCATTGTGTTTTTAGGTTCATCTCGATGAGATTTTCTATTTGATACCACAGTCGCCAGATTTGGAAAAAGTCAATTTTTTAGCTGCGAATAGTTTACTGACTTCCTTTCTTTGACCAAAATTTAACCATCTATATCTTAAGAAGAGAGGCTCATTTTTTCAAGATTCAAGGTGTTTTTAGGTTCACCATGATGAGATCTTCAATTTGAGACCACTTTCACCAGATTTGGAAAAGGTCAAAATTTTAGCTACAAGCACTGTATTGACTTCTTTGCTTTGACCAATCTTTGACCGTCCATATCTTGATAAGAGAGGCTATGTTTTTCAAGATTCAAGGTGTTTTAGGTTCATCTCGATGAGATCTTCAATTTGAGACCACTTTCACCAAATTTGGAAATGACTAAATTTTTAGCTACGAACACTATATTGACTTGCTTTGACTAAATTTTGACCCTCCGTATCTTGAGCAGAGAGGCTCCATTTATCAAGATTCAAGGTGTTTTTAGGTTCATCCCAACGAGATCTTGGATTTGAGACCACTTTCAGTAGATTTAGAAATAGTAAAATTTTTAGCTACTAACACTGTACGGACTTCTTTGCTTTGACCAGACTTTGACCATCCCTATCTTGAGAAGAGAGGCTCTATTTTTCAAGATTCAAGGTGTTTTTAGGTTCATCTCGATGAGATCTTTGATTAGAGAAGACTTTCACAAGATTTGCAATTGGTCAAATTTTTAGCTACGAACACTGTACTAACTTCCTTGCTTTGACCAACCTTTGACCGTCTATGTCTTGAGAAGAGAGGCTTCATTTTTCAAGATTCAAGGTGTGTTTGGGTTCATCTCAATGAGATCTTTGATTTGAGACCACTTTCACCAGATTTGGAAATGGTCAAACTTTTAGCTAGGAACACTGTAACGACTTCCTTAGTTTGACCAAACTTTGACCGTCTGTATCTTGAGAAGAGAGGCTCCATTTTTCAAGGTTCAAGGTGTTTTTTGGTACATCTTGATAAGATCTTTGATTTGAGACCACTATTACCAGATTTGGAAATTGTCAAATTTTTAGCTATGAAGACTGCACTGACTTCCTTGCTTTGACCAAACTTTGACCATCCTTATCTTGAGAAGAGAGGCTCCATTTTTAAAGATTCAAGGTGTTTTTAGGATCATCTCGACTAGATCTTTGATTTGAGACCACTTTCATGAGATTTTGAAAGGGACAAACTTTTAGCTATGAACATTGTACTGACTTCCTTGCTTTGACCAAACTTTGACCGTTCTTATCTTGAGAAGAGAGGCTCCATTTTTCAAGATTCAAGGTCTTTATTGGTTCATCTCGACGAGATCTTCGATTTGAGACCACTTTCACCAAATTTTGAAACTATCAAATTTTTAAGTACGAACATTGTACTCACTTCCTTGCTTTGACCAAACTTTGACCTTATCTTTAGAAGAGAGGCTCCATTTTTCAAGATTCAAGGTGTTTTCAAGTTCATCCCAACGAGATCTTCAATTTGAGACCACTTTCAATGAGATCTTTTATTAGAGATGACCTTCACCAGATTTGGAAATTGTCTAATTTTTAGCTACAAACACTGTACTAAATTCCTTGCTTTGACCAACCTTTGACCATCTGTATCTTGAGAAGAGAGGCTCCATTTTTCAAATTCAAGATGTTTTTAGGTTCATCTCGATTAGATCTTTGATTTGAGACCACTTTCACCAAATTTGGAAATGGTCAAACTTCTAGCTACGAACAATGTACTGACTTCCTTTCTTTGACCAAACTTTGACCATTCATATCTTGAGAAGAGAGGCTCTATTTTTCACCAGATTTGGGAATGATCAAATTTTTAGCTAGGAACACTGTACTGACTTCCTTGCTTTGACCAAACTTTGACTGTCCATATCTTGAGAAGAGAGGCTCCATTTTTCAAGATTCAAGGTGTTTTTTAGTTCATCTCAATGAGATTTTTGATTTGAGACCACTTTCACCATATTTGGAAATGTTGAAATTTTTAGCTATGAACACTACACTAACTTCCTTGCTTTGACCAAACTTTGACCGTCTGTATTTGTAGAAGAGAGGCTCTATTTTCTAAGATTCATGGTGTTTTTAGGTTCATCTTGATGAGATCTTCGATTTGAGACCACTTTCACTAGATTTGGAAATGTTCAAATTTTTAGCTACGAAGACTATATTGACTTCCTTGCTTTGACAAAAATTTGCCTATCCATATCTTGAGAAGAGAGGCTCTATTTTTCAAAATTCAAGGTGTTTTTAGCTTCATCTTAAGGAGATCTTCAATTTGAGACAACTTTCACTAGATTCAGAGATGGTCAAACTTTTAGCTACGAACACTATACTAACTTCTTGCTTTGACAAAACTTTGACTGTCCGTATCTTGAGAAGACATGCTCTATTTTTCAAGATTCAAGCTATTTTTTGGTTCATCTTGATGAGATCTTTGATTTGAGACCACTTTCACCAGATTTGCAAATGGTCAAATTTTTAGCTATGAACACTGTACTAACTTCCTTGCTTTGAGAAAACATTTTTCATCTGTATCTTGAGAAGAGAAGCTCTATTTTTTAGGATTCAAGGTGTTTTTAGGTTCATCTCGTCGAGATCTTTGATTTGAGACCACTTTCACTAGATTTGGAAACAGTCAAATTTTTAGCTATGAACACTCTACTGACTTCCTTGATTTGACCAATCCTTGACCTTCTGTATCGTATGAAGAGAGGATCCATTTTTCAAGATTCAATGTGTTTTTTGGTTCATCTCAGCAAGATCCTCAATTTGAGACCACAGTCACCAGATTTGGAAATGGTCAAATTTTCATACACGAACACTATATTGACTTCCTTACTTTGATCAAACTTTGACCATCCGTATCTTGAGAAGAGAGGCTCTATTTTTCAAGATTCAAGGTGTTTTAGGTTCATCTCGATGAGATCTTTGATTTGAGACCACTTTCACCTGATTTGGAAATGGTAAAATTTTTAGCTACGAATAGTGTACTGACTTCCTTCCTTTGACAAAACTTTAACTGTCCGTATCTTGAGAAGAGTGGCTCCATTTTTTAAGACTCAAGGTGTTTTTAGGTTCATCTCAATAAGATCTTAGATTTGAGACAACTTTCACCAGATTTGGAAATGCTCAAACTTTTAGCTACGAAGACTGTACTAACTTCCTTGCTTTTACTAAACTTTGACCATTTCTATGTTGAGAAGAGAAACTCCATTTTTCAAGATTAAAAGTATTTTTTGGTTCATCTTGACAAGGTCTTTGATTTGAGACCACTTTCACTAGATTTGGAAAAAGTCAAACTTTTAGCTATGAACACTATATTGACTTCCTTGCTTTGACCAAACTTTGACCATCCATATCTTGAGAAGAGAGGCTCTATTTTTCAAGATTCAAGGTGTTTTTTCGTTCATCTCAATGAGATCTTTGATTTGAGGCCACTTTTACCAGATTAGGAAATGTTCAATTTTTTAGCTTTGAATAGTATACTGACTTCCTTGCTTTGACCAAACTTTGAGCGTTTGTATCTTGAGAAGAGAGGCTTTATTTTTCAAGATTCAAGGTGTTTTTAGGTTCATCTCGATGAGATCTTCGATTTGAGACCAGTTTTAGTAGTTTGGAAATGATCAAATGTTTAGCTACAAAGACTATACTGACTTCCTTGCTTTGACAAAAATTTGACCGTCCGTATCTTGAGAAGAGAGGCTCTATTTTGCAACATTCAAGGTGCTTTTAACTTCATCTTGATGAGATCTTCAATTTGAGACCACTTTCAGTAGATTTGGAAACAGTCAAACTTTTAGCTGCAAACACTGTACTAACTTCCTTGCTTTGACAAAACTTTGACTGTCTGTATCTTGAGAAGAGAGGCTCCATTTTTCAAGATTCAAGCTATTTTTGGGTTCATCTCAATGAGATCTTTGATTTGAGACCATTTTACTAGATTTGGAAATGGTTAAATTTTTAGCTATGAACCCTGTACTAACTTCCTTGATTTGAGCAAACTTTTGTCATTCGTATCTTGAGAAGAGAGGCTCTATTTTTTAGGATTCAAGGTGTTTTTAGGTTCATCTCGATGAGATCTTCAATTTGAGACAACTTTCAATAGATTTGGAAAAGGTCAAATTTTTAGCTACGAACACTATACTGACTTCATTTTTTTGACCAAACTTTGAACGTTTGTATCTTGGGAAGAGAGGATCTGCTTTTCAAGATTCAAGGTGTTTTTAGGTTCATCTTGATGAGATCTTTGATTTGAGACCACTTTCACTAGATTTGGAAACTATCAAATTTTTAGCTACGAACACTGTAATGACTTCCTTGATTTGACCAATCTTTGACCTTCTGTATCTTGAGAAGAGAGGATCCATTTTTCAAGATTCAAAGTGTTTTTTGGTTCATCTCAACGAGAACTTCGATTTGAGACCAATGTCATCAGATTTGGAAATGGTCAAATTTTTAGACACGAACATTATACTGACTTCCTTACTTTGACCAAACATTGACCATCCGTATCTTGAGAAGAGAGGCTCCACTTTTTAAGATTCAACATGTTTTAGGTTCATCTCGATGAGATCTTTGATTTGAGACCACTTTCACCAGATTTGGAAATGGTTAAATTTTTAGCTACGAACAGTCTACTGACTTTCTTCCTTTGACTAAACTTTAACCGTCCGTATCTTGAGAAGAGGCTCCATTTTTCAAGACTCAAGGCTTTTTGAGGTTCATCTCAATGAGATCTTAGATTTGAGACAACTTTCACTAGATTTGAAAATAGTCAAACTTTTAGTTACGAAGACTGTACTAACTTCCTTTCTTTTACTAAACTTTGACCGTTTCTATGTTGAGAAGAGAAACTCTATTTTTCAAGATTCAAGGTGTTTTTTGGTTCATCTTGACAACATCTTCGATTGGAGACCACTTTCACCTGATTTGGAAACGGTCAAATTTTTAGCTAAAAACACTGTACTGACTTCCTTACTTTGACCAAACTTGATCGTCTGTATCTTGAGAAGAGAGGCTCCATTTTTCAAGATTCAAGGTGTTTTTAGTTTCATCTCAATGAGATCTTTGATTTGAGACCCCTTTCACCAGATTTGGAAATAATCAAACTTTCAGCGATGAACATTGTATTGACTTCCTTTCTTTGATCAAACTTTGACCTTCCATATCTTGAGAACAGAGGCTCTATTTTTCAAGATTCAAGGTGTTTTTTTGTTCATCTCGATGAGATCTTCAATTTGAGACCACTTTTACCAGATTTGAAAATGGTTAAATTTTTAGCTACGAACACTATACTGACTTCCTTGCTTTGACCAAACTTTGACCATTTGTATCTTGAAAAGAGAGGCTCCATTTTTCAAGATTCAAGGTGTTTTTAGGTTAATCTCGATGAGATCTTCAACTTGAGACCACTTTCGCTAGATTTTGAAATGGTTAAATTTTTAGCTACGAAGACTGTATTGACTTCTTTGCTTTGACAAAAATTTGACCATCCGTATCTTGAGAAGAGAGGCTCCATTTTTCAAGATTTCAAGTATTTTTAGGTTCATCTTGACGATATCTTTGATTTGAGACCACTTTCACCAAATTTGGAAATAGTCAAACTTTTAGCTACGAACACTGTACTGACTTCCTTTCTTTGACAAAACTTTGACTGTCTGTATCTTGAGAATAGAGGCTCCATTTTTCAAGATTCAAGATATTGTTGGGTTCATCTCGATGAGATCTTTGATTTGAGACCACTTTCACTAGATTTGGAAATGATGAAATTTTTAGCTACGAACACTCTACTGACTTCTTTTCTTTGACCAAACTTTAACCATCTATATCTTGAGAAGAGGCTCCATTTTTTAAGATTCAATGTGTTTTTAGGTTCATGTCGATGAGATCTTTGATTTGAGACCACTTGCACCAAATTTTGAAATGGTCAAACTTCTATGTATGAACAATGTACTGACTTCCTTGCTTTGACCAAACTTTGACCATTCATATCTTGAGAAGAGAGGCTCTATTTTTTACCAAATTTGGAAAGGATGAAATTTTTAGCTACAAACACTGTACTAACTTCCTTGTTTTGACAAAACTTTGACCATCTGTATCTTGAGAAGAGAGGCTCCATTTTTCAAGATTCAAGGTGTTTTTGGGTTCATCTGGATGAGATCTTCGATTTGAGACCACTTTCAAAAGATTTTGAAAAAGTCAAACTTTTAGCTATGATTACTATACTGACTTCCTTTCTTTCACCAAACTTTGACCGTCCATACCTTGAGAAGAGAAGCTCTATTTTTTGAGATTCAAGGTGTTTTTTGGTTCATCTCGATAAGATCTTCGATTTGAGACCACTTTCGCTAGATTTGGAAATGTTGAAATTTTTAGCTACAAACACTATACTGACTTCCTTACTTTGACCAAACTTTGACCATCTGTATCTTTAGAAGATAGGCTCTTTTTTTCAAGATTCAAGGTGTTTTTAGGTTCATCAAGAAAAGAACTTTGATTTGAGACCACTTTTACTAGATTTGAAAATGGTTAAATTTTTAGCTACGAAGACTGTACTAACTTCCTTGCTTTGAAAAAAATTTGACCATCTCTATCTTGAGAAGAGAGGCTCTATTTTTCAAAATTCAATGTGTTTTTAGGTTCATCTCGATGAGATCTTCGATTTGAGACCACTTTCACTAGTTTTGGAAATGTTCAAACTTTTAGTTATGAACAGTGTACTAACTTCCTTGCTTTGACAAAAGTTTACCGTTCGTATCTTGAGAAGAGATGCTCCATTTTTCAAGCTTCAAGCTATTTTTTGGTTCATCTCGATGAGATTTTTGATTTGAGACCACTTTGACCAGATTTTGAAACGGTCAAATTTTTAGCTACGAACATTGTACTGACTTCCTTGCTTTGAGAAAAAAAATTTCATCCGTATCTTGAGAAGAGAGGCTCTATTTCTTAGGATTCAAGGTATTTTTATGTTCATCTTGATGAGATCTTTGATTTGAGACCACTTTCACTAGATTTGGAAATAGTCAAATTTTTAGCTATGAACACTGTACTAACTTCCTTTCTTTGACCAAACTTTGACCATCTGTATCTTGATAAGAGAGCCTCCATTTTTAAAGATTCAAGGTGTTTTTAAGTTCATCTCGAGGAGATCTTTGATTTGAGACCACTTTCACTAGATTTGGAAATGATCAAATTTTTAGCTATGAAGACTATACTGACTTCCTTTCTTTGACCAAACTTTGACCATCTGTATCTTGAGAAGAGAGCCTCCATCTTTCAAGACTCAATGTGCTTTTAAGTTCATCTCGACGAGATCTTCGATTTGAAATCACTTTCACTAGATTTGGAAATGGTCAAATTTTTAGCTACGAAGACTCTACTGACTTCCTTGCTTTTACAAAAATTTAACCATCTGTATCTTGAGAAGAGAGGCTCCATTTTTCAAGATTCAAGGTGTTTTTAGGTTCATCTTGACAAGATCTTTGATTTGAGACCACTTTCACTAGATTTGGAAATGGTCAAACTTTTAGCTACAAACACTGTACTTACTTCCTTTGGCAAAACTTTGATCATCCATATCTTGAGAAGAGATGCTCCATTTTTCAAGATTCAAGCTATTTTTTAGTTCATCTTGATGAGATCTTTGATTTGAGACCACTTTCACCAGATTTGGAAATGGTCAAATTTTTAGCTATGAAAACTGTATTGACTTCCTTTCTTTGAGAAAACTTTTGTCATCCGTATCTTGAGAAGAGGGGCTCCATTTTTTAGGATTCAAGTGGTTTTTAGGTTCATCTCGATGAGATCTTTGATTTGAGACCACTTTCACTAGATTTGGAAACGGTCAAATTTTTAGCTACAAACACTGTGTAATGCCCCGCCAGGGAACCCAAAAGAAACTAACCTAGAACATGATACTAAGTTTAGGTGAATAATTTTTTTTTCTAAAGTTTACAATTAAGATATACAATCACATGAATGCATTAACCATTATCCCACATAACACACATTGCATACATAGGTTAAAAAACTAATGGGTCCCATGACGTAGTATTACTTTCTAACATAACTCATTAAATAACATCAACAAATGATTCCATAAATTAAATACAAAAATTACAACAAAGAGATTAAATCTCATGAATAATCATAAATCCTAATAAACATACATCCACTGCACATGTCATAGGGTATGCAGTAATCACTCTAACAACTAAATTACAATATCTAGATTAGGTATCACATGCGATACTCTAATACAAGATTTACAATAAAGAATACATGAATAAAGAACATCAAAGATGAAGTAACATAAGGAATCCAACTGCAAGACACCATCAAGCACCGACACTAGGATGTCGAATCTCAAATGGTAAAGAATCACTACCACCCGTCCATGTAGAACCACAAAGGTCTACCCCACCATGCTAAGGAGATAACATCAGACCCCAAAATGATAATCAAGTCAAATCAGGAAATACCACTAGGAAAGGAGTCCTGATAGCTTATTAACTCAAGGTCAACAAGTATAGTAAAAGATATGACTCACTAATCTAGAGGCAACTAACTCATGTAGGATAACTAGACTATGTGTAGGAAGGTGTCATCATGTACGTCTAACCCTTGAGTCTCATCCTGGTAATCTCTTTAGATCTCGGCACTCAAGTGACCATACATAAAATCAATGACTTCTCATATTGATGAAGCCACTAACTATGCCAGAACACACACCTCAATAGGTGGAAAGCATCATCTCATCCTCATCTTAGTCTGTACTTGCACTCAAGCATGGAAGAGGAAACTATCTTATTAGGTTCATTTTAATATCTCTCAATGTTATATTAGGTTATCACTTGATTATAATAACTTACAATAAGTGATCCTGGCAGCCACTTGTGGGCCTCGATGCTTATTGCAAGCCACCTCCTAACACATATCTAGGTAAACTACCCTAGGCTCATAGATCTCTCCTAGATCTAAACTTAGATAAAATAGGTAGTCACACATCTAGAATCATCATAGAAACCAAGATTGACTACTTAAACATAATCACTAATTCACATAATACAACAAGAGCCTATAGGGTCATCTAGAACATAAACAAAACACACTCATGCCAAACATGATAAACAACATGAATAAAAGATCATTCCCAAGCCTCTGTCTCTCCTAGGTCATCTAGTTCCCATAACACTGATAAACCCAATATCTAGGAAAGATAAAACTTCATTATAAAAAACAACCAATTTCAGTAGTAAATAATGCATGTACAGGTGAAAAGATAAACCATACATTTACAGCATTAAATAAAAGTCCAATTTGACCATAAAAAGGTACCACATAATATTATTCCTACTTAAGCCAAATAGAATAAACAACCCCTAATTTAATCAATTGATTAAACCTAATTAAATGCCCATAAGTCATAAGGTTTAACAATGTTGATTTATTCCAATAAAGCAATTATTATTTTAAATAATAATAAATATCATGTTTTACCAATATTAAATAAAATTGCTAATAGAATTTATTATTATCTAATAATAATAAATTTTGAATAAAAATAATTCTATTTAAGAAAATAGAATTTATTATATAAAACTCATAATAAATAAATTATTTAACAAAATTTAATTATTAAATAATTATTATTAAAAAAAAAAAAAAACTTATCATAGCAAATAAAATTCATTAATAAAATTTATTAAACTAATTAACAATTTTAATAATAACAAATTTATTAATAACAAATTTAACAATAACAAATTTAATATAATAACAAAATTTAATAAAGCAAATTTATTAATAACAAAATTCAATACAACATGTCAAACAAATGACAAGTGGCAAATATGAGGTACTGCGTGGGAATAGGGTACCCTACGGCTTTCGTGCCCACCGCAGGTCTGCCACCGCACGACACCCATAGTGTCGTCGGTAGAGCCTGGCTCTGTCAATGGTACCGTGGTACCATCAGCTGCTGCTGTGGCTACCATAGGGGTATGGGGTTGGAATACCGTGCCCCTCAAACAAACTTTAAAAAAAAATTTAAATTTTTTTTTAAACTTTGATTAATTCGAAAGTCAACATCAACTTTTGAATAAATTGCTATATATATATATTTTTAAATTCCCATAACTAATTTATTAACAATGAAAATATACTAACAAAATTTTAAGAATACTTTTTAAAAAGAAAGATATTTCTGAAAATGGAAATGGCAGAGCTATAGGAAAATTTACCAGAAATAGAATTTTTCCTTTTTCACACACATGAAAGTTTGTCTTACTCCCTAATTTGTATTTTCTTCTACATTTTGCAACACAAATACATTTACCAGTACATATTTTGTCATGTAAATAAATAATTCTTACTGTGGTAATAATTTTGATTTTTGACTGTCATTTTTTACAGAGAGTAATAGTTTTTACACAGAATAGTGAATTTTCCCCCAAATTGAATTTTTGAGAACAACCCATTAATTTAATTTATTCATACTATAGAACTCACTATAGAGATTTTAATTTCTCATTTTCTAGGTGCCCTAGGATGAATTTTTCCCCAAAAATTTCAGTAGCATAACACTACTATGCCAAGTCACAAAATAAAATAAAAGACATAATACAAAGGGTTTCCTAATACCCATAATGAAGCATAATTGAAAGACAAATCCACATCCATAAATCAAATTGAGAACATCTAAATAATGATAATTTTGTAAATGAAATTACAGGAAGATTAAATCAAACCCTACCTCAATCCAATGCTAGATACTGAGATAGAATGCTTGTGAGATGAATACAATCCGACAACTATCAACAAAAAAGCTCAACCTGCAAGCTCTGAGTCATAGTGCAAGAAATTCCCAAATCCAAAGCAAGCAATCTTCACCCAGAATTCATGCACAATCTCCAAAAGCTCAAGAACACAAGGAAAGCATAAAAATCCCAAAAGCTCTCTCCAAAATTGCTCTCCAAAAATTGATTAACTAAAATGAATGCCAAATCCCCCTATTAGGGGTTCAACTCCAACAATTAAGCAAACCCTAGATGACTCACACATAGAACTTCTAATCCAACTCTCTCTCTTTTTTTGAGAGAAAATACCAATTAATAAAATAAAATTAATTTAATTTTGCACAACACAACTTAGTCTCCTAAAGACAAGTTGTCACTTTTCCCAAACCAATCACTTTCATAGTAAATAAAGCACATGTTAACAATAAAAGCTTTTACTAAATAATTTAAAATTCCTAACATCATTAAATCACGCTATAAATATTAATTTAATAACTATAGGACAATTTCAAATAAATTTCACAAAATTAATTAATTAATATCAAATATCCTAATATTTGATTTTTAATTAATTAACGATCATAAAATAACATAAGAAATAAACTTAATATTATTTTCCAATATAATATTAAATTTATAACTATAGAAAATCACACATACAAACAACAATAAATAAGGACCATCAAATAAACATACCAACACAGACATGGAGTCCATGAACTTTTTCACCTGACAAATTCGAGTAAGGTGGTCAACGGATACTTATCCAATAATTAGGATAATTGGGTTTAGATTTAGGGTTTTTGGGTCCATCTGTTACCTCCCCTCTTTACCATTGAGATGAGTATATTTTTGGGCATGCTCTCTCCTGCCAATTCAGGGAAGACAATACCCTATACCTACAAACTTGTCATCACAAATCAAAGCATGTACATACAACATATAACAAACAATGGTAGGGTAGGGTTAGTCATGTGGATCTTGACAAAGTGAGTAACTATGCCTCCGTCCTCTACCATACAGACACATAAAACAAATACATACATATGAATACCATACACATGCTAATATGGGGTAAGTACATCATAATCCAACTGAAATATGAAGCATCTCAACATAATATATCAATATCCAAACATGGCATCATATGACATAATCAAAACCATAATCCAGATCATCAATAGTTACTGACATAATAAAATCTGCACACAACAATGTGGCCTAAAAGAGTATGGCATCTGAAAAATTGAAAGCAAAATATGGAGGTACTACACACTATACTGACTTCCTTTCTTTGACCAAACTTTGACCGTTTGTATCTTGAGAAGAGAGGCTTTGATTTTCAAGATTCAAGGTATTTTTAGGTTCATCTCCATGAGATCTTTGATTTGAGACCACCTTAACCAGATTAGAAAATGGTCAAATTTTTAGCTACGAACACTGTACTAACTTCCTTGATTTGACCAAACTTTGACCATCTATATCTTGAGAAGAGAGGCTCCCTTTTTCAAGATTCAAGGTGTTTTTGGTTCATCTTGACGAGATCTTCAATTTGAGATCACTTTCACCAGATTTGGAAATAGTCAAATTTTTAGCTACGAATAGTGTACTCACTTCCTTGATTTGGCCAAACTTTGACAGTCTATATCTTGAGAAGAGAGGCTCCATTTTTCAAGATTCAAGGTGTTTTCTAGTTCATCTCAATGAGATCTTCAATTTGAGACCACTTTCACCAGATTTGGAAATGGTCAAACTTTTAGCTACGAATAGTGTACTGACTTCCTTGCTTTGACTAAAATTTGACCATTCGTATCTTGTGAAGAGAGGCTCCATTTTTCAAGATTCAATGTGTTTTTTGGTTCATCTCGACAAGATCTTTGATTTGAGACCACTTTCACCAGATTTAGAAATGGTCAAAATTTTAGCTATGAATATTGTACTGACTTCCTAGTTTTGACCAAACTTTGACCATTTATATCTTGAGAAGAGAGGCTCTATTTTTCAAAATTCAAGGTGTTTTAAGGTTTATCTCGAAGAGATCTTTGATTTAAGTCCACTTTCACTAGATTTGGAAATTTTCAAAATTTTAGCTATGAACACTATATTGACTTCGTTGCTTTGACCAAACTTTGATCATCCATAGCTTGAGAAGAGAGGCTCCATTTTTTAAGTGTATCATCTTAAAATGAAAGCACTTCCATGATAAGAGCATTTAGGCCTCCGAGTAAGTGGTTTGGGGTCATGTTAAGCACCTTGATCTAGTTTTGCATGTATCTAGCTTTTCCCCTTATTTTTCTTTCCTCTACACTCATTTTCCATTTCATATCTGCATTTCATGGCAATCTAGGCTAGGGTCTTAAGGTTTTTGACCTCAAGGTCAAAGTTGACCTTGAGGGTCAAAGTTGACCTCAACCCTAACCTAGGGTAGAGTTGACTTCATCCCTGACCCCCAGTCAAGATTTCAAATTTCCATGATTTTTGGGTGTCAGGTTTCAGGGATATTTGTATTCCTGCCTTCGGGTTGGCCATTTTGGGTTTCAGAATAGTAAATCCTTTAATTTTATTTAATCTAGGTATATTTCTAGAGGTTAGGACCTAATTGGGATTTAATTCTCCAAGGTGGCCCCTCTAGAAGATTGTGCCCTAGTTCACTATAAAAGGAGGCCTTCCTCTCTCATTTTCACATCCATTTTTCATATCTCATCTTCAAGAAATTTCATGAGCGAGCTCTCAAGTGCAAACAAGTGAATTCAAGCATTCAAGAAAGCCTTCAAGCATTCATCCATCAAGGAGATCCATTGTTAGCCATTAAAGGATTCAATCTCTTTGGAGCCCCCTTGAAGATCCATTCTTCTACATTCATCCAAGCCTCCTCATATGCAAAGATCTATTCAAGATTGGTGTTGAAGATCAAATGTCATTGATTTGAGACATCCTACATTCATTCTACATCCATTGAAGCATTCCTACTTATGGATTTGAGGATTCGAATCCTCTATAAGGACTTCATCATTAGTGAGGTGAATTATTTCATTTACTTTGTTTATACATACTACATTTCAATTCAATTTCAAGGTTAATTCTTAAATTGGGGTTTAACCAAGGCAAAGCCCCCATACAAACAAAAACCCCCTTTTTCTTGTAGGTACAGGTGTAGAATTTTAGATCTAAGATCAGATTTGGATACCCTTTTTAGTGAACTTCCAAGACCTGTGAACAAAGTCAGAATTGACCTTCAAATAAAGAATGTAGCCTTTGACCTTTTATGAGGGTCAAAGACTACCTACCATCAGAAAGACAAAATATTTCAAGGTTTTCTTTGTCTTGGCATTTCCACTCTGAAATAGGTTGTAGAAATGCCTGAAAGTACACACAGACATCAGAAATTGGCATTTTCCAAATTTGCCCTATTTTGAGGTTAGTATTTGTATTTCAATTATTTCAGATTTCAAGCACAATTCTACCATAGGGAAATATAAGATTTTTCTCTCTCTTTCATAGATTGATTCAATTGTGTATTAACCTTTTGGTTGATCAAATCGGATCTCTCCTTTGGGAATTTGGATTTAGGAGTGGACCTTATATTTCCCCCATACATTACATTAAATAGAGGTGATTCCATTTTAACCCTATTCATTTTGGTGAAACCGACATACTTACTCTCCTCTCTTTTGTGGAATTGGATGCCTTATTATGTTTTTTGGTGTTAGATTTCCTTTTATCTTGTTAGTATTAGATTTATCTTTTGCGGTAGATCTTGCATGCTAATTAGATTTCAAAAATACAAAAATATTCATGCTTTATGTATTTTTAGTTTAGTTCATTTGGATTACATTGGTTTATGAGCTTTACTACTACTAGTCCTACTTATAACATTTTGGTTAGAAGAATTCATAGACTCATGGGTGCCTTTGATCCTGAATCTTCCTCTCCTTTCCTTAGGGTCTCAGATGATAATTTGATTCTTCATGATTCCAATCCTACAATGGAGCAAAACTCTTCTGACTCATCTCATGATGAGGATGACATTTTAAGAGTTCCTCCTGAACAAGTCCAAACAATTTCAACTGAACTTGATAAAATGGGTAATTGGCTTATTCAAGAGAACCATAATCAAGATTCTATTCAAGCTATAGAGGCTCTTAAGAAAGTTCTTCATGATAGTGATCAAGGTGTTAATCTCTTGCATGGTATTACTCACCTCGTGCATTCAAATGTGAAACCTTTAGCTCAAGAAGTTCAAGATTTAGGGTTGATTCCTCCTATCACTAGTGTTGAACCCTCTTCTAATCCTTTACCTAGTATTCCTACCTATACTCCTTCTTTGGTGACTGTGACGGTTCCCTCTGTTCCTATGAGTGTTCCTCCTATGTCTCTTCCTACATCACAACCTTCATATCATAATGTTCCTTTTACTTATTCCAATCTACTTCCAACTATAGTTTCTAGTGTTCCTCCAGTTGTGTCTTCTATTCTTACAGCTTCTTACACTTTACCTAGTGTGTCTAATGTTGCTACTCCTCCTATTTCCTCTAATGATTCAAAAATCATTAGTTTGGCACAAACTGTGTCATCCTTACAACAACAACTTGCTTCCTTAACTCAAAACAATTTTAGTATTCCTACATGTGACATGGGAGGCCCTTTTTCCTTGGATATTATTCGTACTCCTGTTCTTCAGCAATTCGATATGCCTCATCTTGAGAATTATAAAAGGAGATCATGTTCATCATGTTAAAACATTCCAAATCCTTTGTAGTGATTTTGCTCATGACCATAGGATTTTAGCCAAATTGTTTTCTAGAACCTTCCATGACAAGGCCTTACAATGGTATTGTTCCTTAGCTCCTTATTCTATTGATTCCTTTCCAAAACTTGCTAATGTCTTTATTCAACAATTTCAAAACATTGGCCTGCAAGTGTCTTTGAATGATTTGATGCATTGTAAACAAAGTGCTAAAGAAAAATTAATTTAATTTATTGGTAGATTTAAGCATGTGCATGCTCAAATTTCCTATCTTGTTCCTGATATTGATATTCAATGTATGTTTATTTCAAATTTGCAAAAGGATATTAGAGATAAGATTCTACTTACTAAATTTACCTCTTTTCAACAACTTTGTACAATGCTTCATCATTATTAATTACAAGTGAGTCAATTTGAGAACAACACTCCAATGGCTCCTGTTCCAATTGATAAGAGTGATGCTACTCCTAATCCAAACAAGTTTCAAAAATTCAATGACTATGTCAAGATAAATAAACAAGCGAATGCAATTGCTGATCAAGTTGGTGTTGCATCTCATAATGCCACTTTTGCATCTGTTGCTTTTCGATTAAATTGTACATTTACTCCTCTTTCTAAATCTTTACATACTATTATGAATATGTTTTTAACTGCTAATATGATTACTTTACCTCCTATTCAACCTCTTTTACCTGATATGATTGCATCTAAATATTTTGATCAAAATGCTTTTTGTCAATATCATCGTCAGAATGGTCATGATACTGAGAAGTTTTATTATTTAAAATACAAGGTTCAAGACTTAATTGACTCTAATGGCTTATCTCTGGATTTCTTTTGGCCTTCATTACCTAATTCATGTCCTCCTCAACTTGATAATCTTTTTTCTTCATATCAAGCCTATAAACATCATAAGATTCTTGAATTAAGCATCCCTCCTATGGATCTTAATCATGGTATTTTTCCTACACCTTATATACCTCCTTTAAATATGGCTTCTAGTTCTGTTAATCAAGTTTCTTCTATCACTCTTCCTAAAGAACCTATGAAAGATCCTGTGATTGTTCCTCCTATTATTGATAATCCTATTGATCTTCCTAAAGAACCTGTAAAGGATCTGGTGATTGTTCCTCCTAGTTCTCAACCTATTTCAAATAAATCAAAACATAATTGATCTACCAATGAACATCTTAAAAAGTGTCATGCTCATGCTAAAGCTTGTAATTCTATTCTTCAAAGATCTCTACCTTCTTTGGATAAATCTATGCATGATGTTTTAGAATTTGTTATTAATAATGATGTTAAGATGCATGATTATGATGATTCTATTCGTATCTTAGATCCTATTATGATTAATTTGGATGAAGAAGATACTCTTGATGATACCGATGATGTTAATGATGAATATGAGACTATTGACATTGACATTGATTTACCTAATATGCTTTCATCACAATTAACTCTTACACCTAGTGTCGAACATTGTGATTCACAAGAGGATCTTTGTTTGGAACTAGCTATCATTCCTACTATGTTGGATATAGTCCCTCTTGTGAGTTACCCACCTTCCCTAAATGATATAAAATGAGATGGGGAGAGTAGGTGGCATGCTTGATCAGCTTGTCCTTTGTGGTAGCTTTGTTGTGTGTTTTCCTACTATACTGTGCTTCTCACATAATGTGTTTGCTCAATGTTGTTAGATTCTTTTATATGATCCTTGTTACTCAGTTGGTACAAGGTGATAAAGGAATCAAAAATGTTATTCAATTTCCTCTATATGTATCTCTATTCTTCTATGTGTTGTTCCATGTTATGTTGTAATTGTGCTATTTTTTGTAAATGTTTCCTTGTGTAATCTGCTTGGATTTGAGATATGGTAGCACTAATTCTTTTTGGTCTCCATGTCATGGTCTGAAAAGATTCTCCTTCATATATCTTATGCAATCTTTCCTCCTTTGTGATCGTAGTTCTACTTTCTTTGGGGAATGATGTCAATTCATTTGCAATAATATCATATATATATTATCTTATGATCATACTGATCCCATGGTAGGTAGATCCCTTCTGTGTCATCTCTATGTTTCTATGATATTTCCCTTGATTTGTCTTCATCTAGGGGCATCTTGACGTGGAAACGTAATCAGTGGAGTTGTTTATGTTTCCGTTAAAGCCATTTCTCCTATTAAAGTGTCAGAAATGACTTTAACATGGGGGCATACACTCCTCTCACATATTGCACACATGCACTTTTTGATATGCACATATTTTTCAAGATACCTTTTCTCCCTTTTTGGATTAGTACCTAATCCTTAAAGCATGGATTTATATTTTAGGATCTCTTGATCCCTTTAGTTTCAAGTATACATATATTTTGATCCCTTAAGGTTGGAGGTGTCCTTAAGATTGGATCTCTTTTGTTTTTGGTTTTATTCTTATGGAATAGAATATTTCTAAGGGTAAATTCTTGATGGGTTGACTAGTGAGTAGCCACATTCACTAGGCGGTTCAATTTCATCTTTCCAGTTGTGTCGTTACCTTGTGTGGTTCACAATGGGACATAAGTTCTCATTGGGTGAGGTAATCACACCCTTTCTTTTCTCTCTCTAGAGATGTCTCTCTTATTGTGATCTAGGAGTCGATGAAGACTTGAGTCCCTAGAGGCTTAAGGTTTCTCTTTGTCCCTTGGATTATGGTAAGATTATTCTTTTCATTATGATCTCCTTTACCAAGAGTTTTCATTGAGTCCATACTCTTGCTAAAGTGGGGGCTTAATGTATCATCTTAAAATGGAAGCACTTCCATGATAAGAGAATTTAGCCCTCTGAGTAAGTGGTTTGGGGTCATGTTAAGTGCCTTGATTGGGTCTTTGCATGTATCTGGCTTTTCCCCCTCTTTTGCTTCCCTCTGCACACATTTTCCAATTCATATCTGCATTTCCTGGCAATCTGGGCTAGGGTCTTGAGGTTTTTGACCTCAAGGTCAAAGTTGACCTTGACCCTGACCTAGGGTAGACTCGACCTCATCCCTGACCCCCAGTCTAGATTTTAAATTCCCATGATTTATGGGTGTTTGGTTTTGAGGATATTTGTTTTCCCACCTCTGGGTCGGCCATTTAAGGTTTCGGAATGGTAAATCCTTAAATTGCATTTAATCTAGGTATATTTCTAAAGGTTATGACCTAATTGGGATTTTATTCTCCAAGGTGGCCCCTCTAGAAGATTGTGCCCTAGTTCACTATAAAAAGAGGCCTTCCTCTCTCATTTTCACATCTATTTTTCATATCTCATCTTCAAGAAATTTCATGAGCGAGCTCTCAAGTGCAAGCAAGTGAATTCAAGAATTCAAGCAAGGTTTCAAGCATTCAAGTGTTCAAGCATTCATCCATCAAGGAGATCCATTGTTAGCCATTGAAGGATTCAATCTCTTTGGAGCCCCCTTGAAGATCCATTCTTCTACATTCATCCAAGCCTCCTCATATGCAAAGATCTATTCAAGATTGGTGTTGAAGATCAATTGTCATTGATTTGAGACATCCTACATTCATTCTACATCCATTGAAGCATTCCTACTTACGGATTTGAGGATTCGAACCCTCTACAAGGACTTCAACATAAGCGAGGTAAAGTGTTTCATTTACTTTGTTTATGGATACTACATTTCAATTCAAATTCAAGGTTAATTCCTCAATTGGGGTTTGACCAAGGCAAACCCCCCATACAAACAAAAAACCCCTTTTTATTGCTGGTACAAGTGCAAAATTTTGAATCTGAGATCGGATTTGGATACCCTTTTCGAAAAACTTTTGAGATATGCGAACAAAGTCAAAATTGACCTTCAAATAAAGAATGTATCCTTTGACCTTTAAGGAGGGTTAAAGACTACCTGCCATTGGAAAGACAAAAGATTTATGTTTTTTCTTTGTCTCGGCATTTCCAATCTGAAAAAGGTTGCAAAATTGCCTAAAAGTACACACAGACATCAGAAATTGGCATTTTCCAGATTTTCCCTATTTTGAGATTAGTATTTGTATTTCAATTATTTCAGATTTCAAGCACAATTCTACCATAGGGAAATATAAGATTTTTCTCTCTCTTTCATAGATTAATTCGATTGTGCATTAACCTTTTGGTTGATCAAATCAGATCTCTCCTTTGGAAATTTGGATTTAGGAGTGGATCTTATATTTCCCCCATACATTACATTAAATAGACATGATTCCATTTTAACCCTATTCATCAAGATTCACGGCATTTTTGGGTTCATCTTGACAAAATCTTTGATTTGAGACCACTTTCACCAGATTTGGAAATGGTCAAACTTTTAGCTATGAACACTGTACTGACTTCTTTTCTTTGACCAAATTTTGATCATCCGTATCTTGAGAAGAGAGGCTCCATTTTTCATGATACAAGGTGTTTTTTGGTTCATCTCAAGGAGATCTTTGATTTGAGACCACTTTCACCAAATTTGGAAATCACTAATACATTTGGGGTGACATTGCGACGGCCATTTGCGACGGCAGGCAAATATCATGTGGTTTTGCTCTTTTTTTTTCAAATATAGCCCGACACCGTCGCAATTTGCGACGATAATACATTTGTAACTGTCGCAATTGCGACGTTGTCGGGATATAAGCGCAAAATTTAAAAGGAACATTGTCATGTGTGTTTTGAACAGCGCCGTAACCCTCCGTGAAATCACATCATGATATAACGGCAAACAAAATAAGAACGTTGTCATTTGTGTTTTCAACAGCGCCGTAACCCTCCGCGAAATCACATCGGGATATAAGGGCAAAAAAAACAAGAACGTTGTCATTTGTGTTTTCAACAGCGCCGAGAGAGATTCCCTCCGCGAAATCACAGCTACAATTTCTGAGTACGTTGGGTTTATTTTTCTTTTGTCATTATTATGTAATCTGGTATTCAGCTGTTAGAGAGCTAAAATACCCAGAAATGAGGACATATCTATGTTGAATTTATTGTTAGTGGCTTTGGTTATTTAGAAGTTTAATTTTATTTGTTCATCTTTCAAGCACAAACGTTTTGTGGACCGTAACATCTTCATTGTTTCGGGTATGCAGTGAAACAGCCCTAACTTGCAATTGCGATGTTGTTGGGATATAAGGGCAAAAAAAAAAAGGAACGTTGTCATTTGTGTTTTCAACAGCACCGTAACCCTCCGCGAAATCACATCGGGATATAAGGGCAAAAAAAACAAGAACGTTGTCATTTGTGTTTTCAACAGCACCGAGAGAGATTCCCTCAGCGAAATCACAGCTACAATTTCTGAGTACGTTGGGTTTATTTTTCTTTTGTCATTATTATGTAATCTGGTATACAGCTGTTAGAGAGCTAAAATACCCAGAAATGAGGACATATCTGTGTTGAATTTATTGTTAGCGGCTTTGGTTATTTAGAAGTTTAATTTTATTTGTTCATCTTTCAAGCACAAACGTTTTGTGGACTGTAATGTCTTCATTGTTTCGGGTATGCAATGAAACAGCCCTAACTTGCGACTACCTTCACGGTACTTGTGTACATTATCATGTTGTCTTTACAGTGACTGTCCTCATTCAAGTGGCAATTACACAAGGGACAGTCACTGTGAGATGTCCTCATTTGTGACAAGGACAGTCACACTTAGGACATCTCATAGTGATATTCCCTTGTGTAATTTCCACTTGAATGTATTGCTATTGAACCACATTAATGCTTTTCTTCTTCAACAAATGAGGACAGTCACTGTAAAGACAACATGATAATGTACACAATTACCAAAAAATGATCTTGTTAATTGATGTAACACTTTGTCTTGCTCACTCCCTATCCTTCACTAGGGTCTCTTTAGGCCAATGTTTTGACTTGATAGGGTACTTAACTATCCCTACACTCTTTAGGTATCTCTACCCAAGATCCCACTCCTTCAACTAGTGCACACCAACAAGAAATACAACGAACTCTGCTCAATACCAATCTAGCTACTAGGACACTCCTAGTCTTGTCTTCACAAATTGAAACACATTCAACTAGAACTTTACTCCATGGAGAGGCTGGCCACTAGGACCTCTATTGGTTTCAATATTACTCCTTCACCTATACTTTTCATCAGTACTTCAATCCGGTTCATCAAACCATGCATGCCAATTGCACCCAAAAATAGGCTGCTAGCAATTAGGCCTTTGTCAAGCCTTTTTGTTTATATTAAGCCACCTAAAGGGCTTAGGATTCAGATGCCCTTTATTGAGAACTCCAAGATATCTAAGGTCTTCTCCTCCTAGATTTTTTGTACACCAACTGCTACAGCCATGCCTGAAAACAAGTATTTTGACACAACTTGGACAGTCTGACTAAGAGTTTGTTTTCTTAGCAGCCAAAGAAACTCACCCAATCTTCTAATTTGACTTGGGGCTTCTTTAGATGTGTGTCTACCTCTCCATGAGATTTTAGTTGAAGCAACCAATGCATTCAACTTGTTGTAATCTTCTTGTAATGATTTGTCATCCCTAACTGTGCTCAACTGACTCACCTAGGACATCATTGCAAACATAGAAAATGAGCTTCCCAGGGCCCCTCCTTCCAAACATATAGTACATGCAGTCTCCTCACCCATTCCAAGAGCCCGTACAAAATTGACAATGGAATGATGAGCTAAGACTCCATTTGTTCAACCTGCCTGGTTCAAACCAATGATAGGGTACTTAACAAAAGAATTAACAAACTAGTTGGAATGCTTCAAAACTCAAAAAAAACACAACACAGAATAAAAAAACAACTTGTACTAACTTTTCCAATAGACACTGCGAGCTATCTAATCCATTAATCAACTGAAAACAAAGAAACAAAAAAACTCAAGAATTCACTAAAACCGTGTTACTCTACAAATCTTCTTAATTCCAAATGTTTTTCCCCCCAACCTTTTGCACAGATTGATGGAGGCCTCTTATAGTTGATCTGATGCCTAATTCAATGGTTTCATATATTTACATAACCATCTTACTCGAAAATGCTCCCTTGCACAAATGTTGTCAATGTTGTGAATGACAACATTGACAACTTGTTACAACCTTTGGGATTTTGGTTCAAAACTTATTGTTCAAACACCATAAGACCCTAACCATGACTTAGTTAGGCTATTTAGACCTCACATAGGCCACTTCTACACTTCTTTGCCCAATTTGACCCCTAAATGCTTCATTCCCACTTTTGCCACAATATTGGTAACTTGGGTACAAATTGGCACTTGCCTTCACAAAGGTCACACATGAGGACATCTCACAGTGATCGATTGTCCCTTGTGTAATTGCCACTTGAATGTCTTGCTATTGAACCACATTAATGCTTTTCTTCTTCAACAAATGAGGACAGTCACTCTAAAGACAACATGATAATGTACACTCACTGTAAGGATAGTCACAAATGAGGACATCTCACAGTGACTGTCCCTTGTGTAATTGCCGCTTGAATGTATTGCTATTGAACCACATTAATGCTTTTCTTCTTCAACAAATGAGGACAGTCACTCTAAAGACAACATGATAATGTACACTCACTGTAAGGATAGTCACAAATGAGGACATCTCACAGTGACTGTCCCTTGTGTAATTGCTGCTTGAATTACACAAGGGACAGTCATTGTGAGATGTCCTCATTTGTGACAAGGATAGTCACACATGAGGACATCTCACAGTGATTGTCCCTTGTGTAATTGCCACTTGAATGTATTGCTATTGAACCACATTAATGCTTTTCTTCTTCAACAAATGAGGACAGTCACTCTAAAGACAACATGATAATGTACACTCACTGTAAGGACAGTCACAAATGAGGACATCTCACAGTGACTGTCCCTTGTGTAATTTCCGCTTGAATTACATAAGGGACAGTCATTGTGAGATGTCCTCATTTGTGACAAGGATAGTCACACATGAGGACATCTCACAGTGATTGTCCCTTGTGTAATTGTCACTTGAATGTATTGCTATTGAACCACATTAATGCTTTTCTTCTTCAACAAATGAGGACAGTCACTCTAAAGACAACATGATAATGTACACTCACTGTAAGGACAGTCACAAATGAGGACATGTCACAGTGACTGTCCCTTGTGTAATTGCCGCTTGAATTACACAAGGGACAGTCATTGTGAGATGTCCTCATTTGTGACAAGGACAGTCACACATGAGGACATCTCACCGTGATTGTCTGTAATGTCCCCTTTTTGGCTAACTTGGAAAACAGGAATAATTACTCCACTTCTCAGACTTACTCTATCAGATACTTACAATTAAACTAAGTAATGGAGGTTACTTAAGATATCAACCGCTATTTCAGATTCAATCACAATATGTGTGCAAGATGATATTGATACCAATATGTTTAATAGCACTGTCGGATATAATGATATGAAATATGCTATGAATATGATGTTTCCTATCACTTATAGTGATAGTATAATGATGGTATGTCTGATATAAACAATATCGATATACAATCAATAAGTATTGCTTACAGCAATGTATTTGCTATGTCTGATATGATGATGTAATTATGCAAATGTGTAATATCGCTATGAGTGATATGTTGCTATTTCAGATTCTGAATTATATGCTTGCAACTTCAAATATTGATGCTATTTCTGACTATCCTTTCTATCTGTGCAATCATGGTGTTGTCTCTGATCTGCAATGATAAACTTGAAACCAAACTGCCAAAGGTAGATGCTCTATTGAGTATATCCAAATATGGATAAGTAAATAAAGTTCTAATGATGCCTTGAGTGACTGACGAGAATGCATTCTTATATTGTCTTTAACAAATGAAGAGATGCTATGAATGAGATGTGTCTTGTTTCTTCCTCCATGTCCCTTTGTTAAGCACACCTTTCCATAATCCGACAGTTCACATAATATTATTTCATTATTTTCTGATCATAGATAACTCCCAGATTGACTCAATATCAAATCTTTTTATGAAGGTAATCTTCCCTAATTGGTAGTGCAACCAGTAGTTAACATCCATTGTGTTTGTATTAGTTTGGTCTAACTATCATTAGTATTTAGTCAATCGATATTAACTCTTGCCTTATCCCATATTGTTATGATGATATCCAATCTTTCTACTCTGATATAAGTCGATATCATTTTCTGATAATTGTCCATTTATTGGTTGATTGCTGGTAATGGAGTTTGATCTTCAAATTGACTTCCATTCCTGTTAATACTTAAGGATACATTGTAATTATTATCCATGACTGATGCCTCATTCATCAATAGCTTGTGATATAATCACTGATGCTTTTGTGTTTCTACAAGATGTGGTTTATCTCAGACAATCGATAATCTTTCAATCCTTTAGTCGATATCCTCCTATGTGGTGTCTATTGATATAGATAGTAGAATTCAATCTAGTTTATGTTATTGTCATGATAACATAGGAAGTGATGGTGCATATTTGCTAGCGGGTCTTCATGTTTGATATTTCTTTATCGGATATGTCATTGTCTAAACTTGTGCAATTAATGATTATTTATAATATATGAATGGTTATCCTTCTTGCTTATCAATACATCTTCTGAAACCCATAGCGACCTATCCCTTATTCATATCATGTTGATCTTGACTTCATAGTATTTGGTTCATTAATCATCCTCTCATGGTATTGATGTGTAATGACTAGTGATTGTTGTATCACTTCTTCGTTCCTCATCGTGATAGATAATGCAGATGTTTAATGTAGATGTATATCGATTACAGATATTCGATATTGCTTTAAACGTTATTATTATTATTATTATTATTAATGTTATTGTTATTATTAAATATTATAATTAATGATGTTAGTAATATTAATAATATTATAATAAATATTATTATAGTGATAACATATTGTTTTATATTGAGAGGTTTATTAATATTATTTATATATTAAAATTATTATATCAATAATTGATTTAATATTATTACTTAATATATTATTATAATATAATATATATAATTTATTAATAATTATTTATTATTAATTTATATTATAATTATAATCATAATTATATTATTTATTAATATTTTAATATTATTTAATTAACATATTACTTATTATGCTAACTATATATTATTATTATCTTTTGATAATAATTATATATTATTGTTATATACCGTTAATAATAGATTATTATATATCATCTAATCATTTTATTATTATACTAAGTTCAATATGTCACGGCTCATGACATTGTCCCTTGTGTAATTGCCACTTGAATGTATTGCTATTGAACCACATTAATGCTTTTCTTCTTCAACAAATGAGGACAGTCACTCTAAAGACAACATGATAATGTACACTCATTGTAAGGACAGTCACAAATGAGGACATCTCACAGTGACTGTCCCTTGTGTAATTGCCACTTGAATTACACAAGGGACAGTCATTGTGAGATGTCCTCATTTGTGACAAGGACAGTCACACATGAGGACATCTCACAGTGATTGTCCCTTGTGTAATTGCCACTTGAATGTATTGCTATTCAACCACATTAATGCTTTTCTTCTTCAACAAATGAGGACAGTCACTCTAAAGACACCATGATAATGTACACTCACTGTAAGGACAGTCACAAATGAGGACATCTCATAGTGACTGTCCCTTGTGTAATTGCCACTTGAATGTATTGCTATTCAGCCACATTAATGCTTTTCTTCTTCAACAAATGAGGATAGTCACTCTAAGGACAACATGATAATGTACACTCACTGTAAGTGTAGATTATCATGTTGTATTACAAATGGACCTTATGTTGGTCGGGATATAAGTGCAAAAAAAAAAAGGAACGTTGTCATTTGTGTTTTCAACAGCGCCGAGAGAGATTCCCTCCGCGAAATCAAGCGGGTTATCATTTATGTTTTGAACAAAGCGGGTTGTCATTTGTGTTTTGAACAGCACCGAGAGAGATTCCCTCCGCGAAATCAAGTGGGTTGTCATTTGTGTTTTCAACAGCGCCGAGAGAGATTCCCTCCGCAAAATCACAACTACAATTTCTGAGTACGTTGGGTTTATTTTTCTTTTGTCATTATTATTTAATCTGGTATTCAGCTGTTAGAGAGCTAAAATACCCAGAAATGAGGACATATCTGTGTTGAATTTATTGTTAGCGGCTTTGGTTATTTAGAATGCTTCCCCACAATACTTAATTACACAAGGGACAGTCACTGTGAGATGTCCTCATTTGTGACAAGGACAGTCACACATGAGGACATCTCACAGTGACTGTCCCTTGTGTAATTGCCACTTGAATGTATTGCTATTCAACCACATTTATGGGCCCGTTTGGACCACGACACACAGTAGCATCTACAGAGAAGAATATCCCAGGTGTAACAAGTTGTAAGAATATACCAACAGTTCTAAGAAGTTCCCTAGCACGTAGTAGCATCTACAGAGAAGAATATACAACATGAGGGCAGCCACTGTAAAGACAACATGATAATGTACACTCATTGTATGTGTACATTATCATGTTGTCTTTACAGTGACTGACCTCATTCAAGTGGCAATTACACAAGGGACAGTCATTGTGAGATGTCCTCATTTGTGACAAGGACAGTCACACATGAGGATATCTCACAGTGACTGTCCCTTGTGTAAGCCACTTGAATGTATTGCTATTCAACCACATTTATGGGCCCGTTTGGACCATGGCACACAGTAGCATCTACAGAGAAGAATATCCCAGGTGTAACAAGTTGTAAGAATATACCAACAGTTCTAAGAAGTTCCCTAGCACATAGTAGCATCTTCTAATTGTCTATACCACTTCACAAGGTATTGTTTGCACACATTGTTTTTGGTTCTTTTGATGACCCTTGTTTTGAAATTGCTATTAGGCCTTGTAGCTTATATGTTTTGACTGCTGGAGAGCTTCTAAAGCTAAGCAAGAAGACCATTGCACAAGTTATAGCCGCGCGCTCAGGTTTGAAAATTGTATATTTTTTAATCTAATGTATATTTTAATCCTTTTGCCATGTCATGTAATATGTCTTGCCTTGTAGCTTATATGTTTTGAAATTGCTGTTAGGCCTTGTAGCTTATATGTTTTGATTGCTAGAGAGCTTCTAGAGCTAAGCAAGAAGGCCTTGTAGCTTATATGTTTTGTGTACTTTTGACAATTTTGCTTAGTCACTGAAAGTTGTAGACCGAAGTTTTCATAGCCCAATTTTTGCTTCCTGCGAAGAACGATCATGTCAGATAATATAAGTGAAGAACAAAATAGGGAGACAATCGCTAGATTGTGGTCTAACTTGAAAAGAAAAGGTGATGGAAAATGTTATTGTCCCTGCAAAATTTGTAAGGGCTTAAACCGTAGAAGATTGCTAATCAAAACAATTAAGAGACATTGTAGGGAGAATGGTCACATTGAAGGGGGGCATGACTATCATCCACTGGTAAGTTGTTCATTATATCATTTTAACAATTTATATACATATGAAATCACTTGATGATGAGTTGAAGATCATGGTTTATTTATGTTAATCAATTTTATATAGGTTGATCTCCCCAGGGAAGTACATGATATGGAGGAACATGGGGGTGCGAATATCCAAGGTGAAGATAATGATCCCATGGAAGATGACGATCATGCGCCAGAAAACACAATTGAAGATGATGGTATAAATACATTGATCCATGACACATTTAGTCCAAGCGAATTTGATCATGATGATGATGATAGCCTTGATGTACCTCTACTTGAGAAGGCATACGAGCCCCTATACAAAGACTCCCAAACAACTCTTCTCTCTGCTGTATTGTTGTTGTTGAACTTGAAGGTTATGAATGGTTTATCCAACATAACAATGTCACGTATGTTAAGGTATGTCATATATGTCTTTATAGTTAACAAAGGTTGAATAATGTACCACTAATATTGTTTATATTAACAACTTATATTTTTTGCTGTAGATTGATAGGCGATTTTTTGTTACCACCATCAAATATTCTACCTCACTCATATCGAGAATTATCTGCTATTATGAAAGATATTGGAATGGAGTATCAAGCAATACATGCTTGTCCCAATGATCATATTATATATTATAAAGAACATGAATTTGCAACACAATGCCCTGTATGTCATACGAGTAGATATCGAACAGATCGAATAACAAAAAAGGTGCCTCACAAGGTTCTTCGTTACATCCCCATTATTCCACAGATGCGACAATTATTCAGGTGTACTAGCTTGGCACAATTTATGGATTACCATGCACGCAATAGAAGTCGAGATGACATTATTCGAATCCCTGCGGATGGTTCGACATTTATGCACATAGAGGAAAAGTGGCAACACTTCAAAGAAGAACCTCGTAATCTCAGGCTTTCATTGGCAGCAGATGGTGTCAATCCATTTGGAGAGATGAGATCTGTTTGCTCGGTGTGGCCTGTTTTTGTTATCAACAATAACATTCCTCCGTGGATGTCAATAAAGAGGGAGCACATTATATTGGCAATGATTGTTCCAGGTATTTTATCATTTGATAGTTATTAATTTACATGTACTTACAAATCTTACAGTAAAATGGTCACAATAATTATGTAATGTTACTGTTCATTCAAGTAGGTAAATATCAAGTTAAAGATATGAATGTATATATTGAGCCTCTTATTGACGAGTTGGTGGAGTTATGGAACGGTGTCACTATGTATGACGTGTCTAGACCAATAGGACAAAGACAATTTCAATTCCATGCAATACTTGTATGGACAATACATGATGCCCCAGGGCTAACACATTTTTGTGGTATGTTATAGTGAATTCAAGTTGCGCATGATAATTCTAATTATAAAAATCAACATATTTAATAATCCAATTATATCATTATCTTGTAGGTCTTCAAACAAAGGGAAAATTTGCATGTCCAGTTTGTGGTCCAAAGATGAAATCTCGTCATTCAAAAAGTTTAGGAAAGCATGTGTTTGATGAGTACAGACACTTCCTCCACAGGAATCATAAGTATCGAAGTATGGAAAAACATCTTTTCAATGGGAAAGAAGAGACTACATCAAAGCCACGAAGAATGACACCTCGCCTATGGAAGTTGGAATATAATAGAATTAATCGTCGAGGTAATGTCATTCCACTTAATGGTTTATGTTTGTAATTTATATATTTCTATTGTGATTTTTGTTTACTAATTATGTAATTGATGATCGTGAAGGTCGTCAAGGCACTACTGACAACCTTCCAAAGGGACTAAAAAGCTATCCCAGACAATTTAGTAGGTTGCCCTACTACGAGGACCTACAAATTGTGCATTTGTTTGATCTTATGCATGTTGGAAAGAATATAACAGAGACATTGTGGAAAATACTGGATGGAAGGCGTGACAAAGAAAAAATTGTCAAAATTTGTAATGACATTCATGAATCCAATCATGCACTGAAGAATTTCATTCACTCAAATAGCAATAGAGATCAGATTAATATAAGTGCCCTTCCTTGGTTATTAACGGAGCAGCAAAGTAATGCCATAAAAGAAGTCATACGAAAAATTTGATTTCCCACAGGATTTGCTGGGAACATAAGCAATCTCATATCAAAGAAAAGTGAATTTGGGCCAGGGCTCAAAACGCATGATTGGCATACTTTCATCAAGGTAAGTTATGTTCTTCTGTATTTACAATATATTCATAAACTACGTGTACTATTCATTATGTTATGTTAGAAAATAATGAAATGATTGGTTTATAATTACTGCAGTACGTGCTACCTCTATCTCTCCCAGAGCACTTCAACAATAACATCAAACAAGTGATATATGATCTTGGAAAATACATGAGGTAAGCAGTAATATCTGTTCAATTTGTTGTATATATTTATTATATTCGCGATTTGTTTTTCTTGCTATGTAATCTATTGTATATTATTTTGTAAAGTCTTGTATTTATATATTTTTTGTGACTTGAATCTCTTAATGTAGGTGGTTGTCATCTAAAGAAATCCATAAAGAAGATATAAACTATTGGAAGAGAAGAATTCCTCATTTATTGTGTGAAATGCAAAAGTGTCTACCTCCAACTTTTTTCAATGCACAAGAACACTACCTCATACACCAAGTTGAGGAGATTGAATTGTGTGGACCTGCACACACTAGGTCAATGTGGATGGTTGAGAGGCACTTGAAATCTTTGAAGGCTTTGGTTCGACAAAGAGCACATCCTGAGGGTTCTATGGTAGAGGGATACATGGTATACCAGACTATGGTGTACATTACTGAATATCTTCCTAAGTTTGCTTCAAATATCCATGTAGATCGCATTTGGGATCTCGACCCTTTTAAAAAATTCAAAGGGGAGTACTTGATGGGGAAAGGTAGATTGAGGAAAGTGACAGGTAATAAATTATAAGATGTTATTGTAATAAATTATTTCTTAATCTTCAAAATAAATCAGTTGTAAGTCGTCTATTTTTTTTTTGTACAGTTGCTCGAGAGTGGGATGCACTACATTTGTATATTGCAAATAATCTTGATTGGATGATGGTATGGATTGAACGATGTCAACATTCTAGTCACACATTAACATGGGAAGGTGTATCTTCATTGGTTAAAGAAGCTCATCGTAATGGAGATTCTAATGTTACGCAAAGGGAAATAGATTTAGCATATGGTTTAAGAGATTTCCAGGTACGTACAAAATTATTAATCACCCGTATGTTTATCAACTCACGATATAATAATTTTGACATGTTTCACATATTATTGCAGGTTAAACACCACAAGGGTATGTTCTGTAATGGTCAAAAATTTCGCGTCAAAGTGTTGGATGACATGAAGAAAACTTGTGATTCTGGAATAACTGCAGTCTTTCAAGTGACTAATATTTCATCTAGAAATGACTTAGATCCTCAAGAGTCTAAAAATCAATACTATGGCATTTTGGATGATATATTTGAGTGCAACTTTAGTTCCTTCAAATTAGTACTCTTCGTTGTCAAATGGTACAGGCTACGACTTAATCCAAATGATCCTAATAGAACTGTTATTGAACATGATAATGGATTTACAATGGTTAATACAAGATCATTTGAGCCAGTTGGGGATGAGCCCTATGTTCTTCCAAGCCAATGTGAACAGGTATTTTACTCAGAGGTTTCACATAAACCGGGTTGGTCATTTGTTGTTAGACATGAACCGAGAGGAAGGCCGATAAAGTATAATGCGATGGAAGAAGAAGATACCGAAGAAGTAGAAGATGATGTAGATGATGATCATGATCGACAATTATTGGATGATGTTCCTGAGACAAATTTTCATGAAGAAGAAGAAGAAGATGATACTGCTACTGATGATGATGATGAAGATGATGTTGATGTTGATGATGATGATGTTGATGATGACGACAACGACGATGACGACGAGGACGATGATGATGAGGACGATGACGAGGATGATGATGATGATGATGATGATGATGATGAGGATGATGATGATGAAATTTAAAGCTATGCCATCAATCCTTAATGTATTTAATATTCATTTCTTGATAGAAATATATTTGTCTTAAATGGTTACATAGTTTATTCATTATCTATTTAAAAGCTATAAGTGTTATAATGTGTACGTTTTAATGTTTTTAATTTTTATGTGATGCTTATGATGGATGTGATTATGATTATGATGTGATTATGCTCACGATAATTGAATTACATTTGCAGGAAATTGAACCCCTTTCAAGAGCATCCCGCACAGTCTCATGGATCGACAGGTATAAGTCAATACACCTTATAGAAAGTCTATTTAATACACTTATCAATAGTAAGATTGATGTCTTCTAAGATCTCTCCCATTTGCAGGTACCAGCAAATAGGTATTTGTCAGAAGTGTCTTCCTCGAGTGAGGGAAATATAGGAATAGAAGAGGAAAGTGAGACATGCAGTTTATCTAGAATAGGGAGATTAACTAGAGGTCAAAGGACTAGAAGGAAATTCAATAAACACATGAAATTTTTCCTTGCTCAAGGGGGGTCATGTTCTTATGATGATGAGACGAAAGGCGACATCGAGGTGCCCTTGAGGTACCAACATCTACAGAAACATTGGGTACCCAAGGAACTTCCTCCAATAAACATTGATTTTTGTGTTAATGAGAGGATATATCGCATAGCACCATCATCATTACATGGTTTGGGCCTATTTTCTATGGATGGCATAAAGGTGTCTTACAACAAAGTTTCTGAATTGATGGAGTATGTTGGACCATGTTACGATTACAAAAGTTGGATGCATATTGTTCAATATAAAAAAAGTATGCGTAGGTATGCACTCTCGGCAAATTATATACAACAGCAAGACAATAATCAAAGTAAAAGTGTGGCTATATACATTGATGGAAGGCCAAAAGCAACAGGGAATATTGCGGGTTTTATAAATAGTACACGACCTGGGTCAACTATAAAGCAACCCAATTGCATATTTGAGGCGCGCGAGGGAAATCGTGTATTCATCTGTGTGATAAAATCAATACGTGCAGGGGAAGAGCTGTTTATTGATTACAATTTGAACCACATAGATACAAACGAGGCTACTATCATGGGGGTGGTACATACTATTAAACCAACTTCTAATCAATGACTCCAACATACCATTTAGTTATTAAATTTTTGGCTAACATTTTTATACTTGATCTTTGACACAGGGGCACAATATGGAGCGACCGCCCGAAGGTGATGGTGACGATATTCCTAGCTCATCTACACATGAGCAGGTAAAATTCATTGTAATTGTGCAAACTAGATAGAAGCAAAATGTTATTTTTTTTAATGTTATTTTCTTCATTGTTTTGGAGTAATTTTGATAATACTAATACTATTGTTGTCACAGAGGGCCGGTGGTCGGAGAGAGGGAAAGCAACCTACAGTCCCTCAGGAGTCCCCCCTTGTGGACCCTTTTTTTATTGATTTAGCAGAGACCGATGACCCGATCGGTTCCATTAAAAAGCTGCTAAAGAAAATTGGGAAAGAACTTCTACGTTTGGTATCCATACATCCTCAGACTCAGGAAATAAAAGACAGGGCAGCTGAGTTGTTGCGCACTTCTGAAAACTTTAAAGTAAGTATTAATGAAATTTTTAATTATTACAAGAGTTCAATAATGGTTTTTATGTTATGCTCTTTTATGACATTAATTAAAATATGGATGCATTGTCTTTACAGAGTTATTTGCGTAATTTTGAACCCCATTCCCATGATGAGGCCGGTATTGCAAGTGGTTCAGGTAGATCACATGTTCCATTCCCCACTTGTGTTTTCCACTGAATATATATAGGAATGATCATAATCATTGACAATACATGCTCGAACAATCTTTTTTTTTAATGCTCTAACAATCTTGTCCATGCTAGTCCACGCGTTCTATATTTATGCATGCTCTAACAATTTTATTCTTCAGCTCCTTTCCATGATGATATGACAACGCCGCCTCCATCCAGGACAGCCACAAATGTCTTGCCGACTGCCATGTCAACAACACACAGCCTAAATGCACCAACTGTTGCACCATCTACTGGTACACAAATCCCTCTTTTTCTCTCTTTTGTTATGTGTTTAAGTGTTATGTGTTTACGATGTAGATCCCTTGATTGTGTTTGTGCCATGGGTGCTCTACACCAATTTATTTCCCTTGAAGTATTATTTCTTGGAGGCATTTGATAATGGTTTTCATTTTTTGCAATAGGAGATGCAACAAGTCCCGATGCAACATCATTTCCTGGATGTTCCCGTGTTCCTAGTACGGGAACGGTGAAGGATTGCGTATTGATCATCAGTGACGATGAAGGCGTTCCCTTAAAAGTATCCAAACTTCCAGGTACTTTAAAGTTATTATTATTCTATAGTGATATAATAGTAATTTAGTTTTTGATCACTCTTCATCGACTAATGATCCCATGATTATTTTGTAGGGAATGATATTTTTTGGCAAAAACTTGGTGACGAGTGTTTGCGGATATTCGGGCCCACCATACGTACATGGTGGAACATCATATCCTAACTAAAACCCCAAACCACTATTTTGATTTCATATCATTGCTAGAATAGTTTTCCTTTTCATCAATTTCTTGAACTATATTAAAGGTAGCTTCTCTTCATTTATGAGTCTAACATGTTTTTTTTTACTTAAAAGGTGGAATAACCAAGATAAAAAGTTGAAGGATGATCTTGTAGATAGTATGACCCAGCTTTTTGGACCTCGTGCATTCAAGAGAAACAAGCTCCTTGAAAGAGCTGGTTTATGTTTGAAGTATATTAGGGACCAGTACAGGAAATATTTAGAGGTTAACCCAAGGCACGAGCGTCCGCCCTGTGTTCTTGAGGCTGAGTGGCAGGGTTTGATTTTGGATGGAAAGTATAAAGCCGACATGAAAAAAGGAATTACGCCAGTAGAGAGTAGAGCAAGGTATGTGATACTTTTGAGAATGTAATTATGTACTAATTAACCTCTAAATTTTTCCTATATTGGTCTCTAACATATTTCAAACTTTTCATAGATTGCCTGACACATCAAAGGCAACAAAGGCAAGATTAGAAAAGCAAGGGACACACAAGCTCGGCTCTGGTGGTTTTTCCAAACTTCAAGCACGAGTTGTAAGTATTAGTAAATGAAAACTTGTATCAATTTTTTTATATATTGCAAGGAAATTTTTTTTGATCAAACAATGCAAGTAAAATTCACCATACCAAGAAAAAATGTAGGGGTCAGAGTTCAATAGATGCCTCACAGAAGAGGACAAGAGAATTGGCTTCCAAAAAGGCTATAGAGCCGTGGCTGAATGGCTACGAGCTGAAATCAGTGTGCAAGGTTCAAATAATGATGCATCTGAGCCACAGGTAAATAAGCTAAATGAAATTTATTTCAAATTGAATACTTTACCAATTAGTCTATTTGATGTTAAGTTCTAATATAAAGTGAGTATATCTGTTTTAAGAAAGCAATGATAACAATGTGTAGGATATTGGAATGCAGCCTGACAATCCTTCTACACAATCTATGCATAATGAAGGTTCGCATGATGTGCATCCTAGTGGTGGAGGTATACATTTGCTATTAAAATTTTTATATGTAATTACAATTGGTGTTTGGATTAATGTAACATTTTGTATAGCAACTGTAGAGGATCGAGGGGTCGGTGCTCATGAGCATGTTGAGGTTGAGTCTAGACAAAATGATGTGGCCAGATCAGGTAATTAAAGAGCGCCACAGTTATGTTCTTTAAAATAATTAAATACTTGTAACAATTATAATTAAATATTTTAAATTTAACTCTTTTATTTGTTATTGTAGAGGACCCCCCTTTGCAGCAGCATAGGAATTTGAGATCATCAAGAACAAAGAACAAAACAACTGATGAGGGGGGTATTGATGATAACACTGATGCTCCTCTTAGAGCTTACATAGAAAAAAAAATTAGAAAGAGAAAAAAGAAATGATTGTCATCTAAATACCTTAATTGATAATGACTGAATTTTATGTCTCAATGAATTTAATTATGTGCTAATGAATGTTCATGAATTATGTGTTTATTTTCATATTGATGAATGTTGTGTGTTAACGAATCTAATGTGTTAATGAATGTTATCATGTGATATTGATTGAATGTTACATTTTATTAATAATTGAAAGAATGAATGAATGTTAGATGTTAACGGGGAATGTAGAGTGATGTTAGGGGGAGGGGGGTGGGGCCAAATGAGCTTCCACCTTCACGTGGTTGGCCCTGTTTAGTAGAGAATATTAAACTATATTCTCGAAACAAAGTGAAGCTCAATAAGATACTAAATGAGTCAAAATGGTTATCAAGGTCCTCTATCCATAAGATACTTGTAGTCAAAATGGTTATTAATAAGATACTTCTAGTCAAAATGGTTATCTAGGTCCTCTATCCATTCCATAAGTTCTTCACCATTCAAACTTCCTCCATAACAAGGAATGTGCTCTAGGTTAGTCATGAAGCCTAGCATGGACTCTCTGTCAGATAGAGCCACTATTTCAGAGCCTTTTTTGTGCATTTCCTTCAAGCACTGTACAGTGTACAGATGTGAAAGGGAGGGCAGACCAGTGTGGAAGTTAGAGTATTTATATCTTATGCTTTGAGAGTTTATTTGGTAGATTCAAGACACCTTATATCAAAGTTATTCCTTTTTCTTATCTGTTGTTCTGTCAAACCCTCATTTTTTGGGTTATTGCATTCAAATGGCCTTAACTTGCAAATAAACCATAGGATATCCTCTGTTCTTTGTAAAATGCAAGTTAAGGGGGTTTATTTTCATATTTTAAAAGCTTTGGAACAGGATACTAAGCCAGAGAATTTCAAGAGCAAGCCCTAGGTCAAGAATCTCAATGTTCTTGACTAGGAGTTGATGGATTATGCAAGATCAGAGGGTAGCGGCAAGTAAAGGACCTCAAACCTTGTTGAATCTAGATCTTTAGAGCATGGTGGACATCTTCAAACTCTGATCTTGGTTTCATGCACCCATTTTCAATGCCTTGTTTTGGAACCCACACCCAAAGGCATGCATTAGGTCTGCGGACTCAATAAGGACATTGATATGCTCTGGAGTGGAGTCAAGGTCTGGGAGTTGGAGGATTGTTAGAACATCAAAAAGGGTACTCAAAAAACATATAAGTTCATAAGGTCCTTTGTCAAATTGAAGAGTTATTGCTGCAGAACAGGTTTTGGAGACCTACTAGAGTCACTAGGTCTATTTGGACCCGTTTGGACCACGACACACAGTAGCATCTACAGAGAAGAAGTTTGGTATGCAATGGTCTTGAAACCTCCTGAGAAATTCTTGGTATGCATTTGTGTGGTGCAAAAGCTTCGTTGAAAGAGAAAAAGAAGAAAAGAATAGAAATGATTTTTTTTCTTTTTATGTCATATACTGTAACCAGCTACTTATAACTTGCAAAAATTATTATAACCATTTGAAATTGAAACTTAGTTTAATGTGAAACTGAGAACTGCTTTATTAGAGCTTTCTGTGATTTAGATTCAGACATCAAGAACATTGTTTGCCTAATATTGTGATTAATGTTTATTTATTAATATCTCATACTGACAAACAATTGATAATTGTAGGGAAAACGTCATTGGGGGTCTTTGAGGATCCACCAGAAGCCAAGGAGAAAATGTATTCAAATGCTAAAGATGGTGTAACAGTCCTTACAACTATTGAACCTTGCTGTGTAGATCATCTCCGATTCTCCAAGTTCAATAGTACTATGGTATTCCTTTGGATACTTCTAATGGTAAATTTTAGACATCAAGTTCTTTTCGTATGAAACTACTACATTTGTAATCTGTAGTTTTAAACTTTTAGTTTATAAATGTTCATCAGCTTTAGTTCGTATGCTGCCATTTCAAGTATGATTAATGAAGTTACCTTTATCACAGGATGAAAGTGAGCAGTCAGCATACTGGTACGGAGCTGGCAGCATTGATACGGTGACTAGGGCATCGTTTAATGGTGGTATTGTGTTTTCCCGTATTTAGGGCATCGGCCTTTTGAAGCATTGCCTTCATCTTTCTTAAGTCTGAGTTTTAAGTTTGTTTATCTCTCTCGGCGCTGTTGAAAATACAAATGACAACGTTCTTGTTTGTTTTGCCCTTATATCCCGATGTGATTTCGCGGAGGGTTACGGCGCTGTTGAAAACACAAATGAAAACACAAATCCCTTGTGTAATTGCCACTTGAAGGAGGACAGTCACTGTAAAGACAACATGATAATGTACACTTACAGCCCGTGTACATTATCATTGTGTCTTTAGAGTGACTATCCTCATTTGTTGAAGAAGAAAAGCATTAATGTGGCTGAATAGCAATACATTCAAGTGGCAATCACACAAGGGACAGTCACTGTGAGATGTCCTCATTTGTGACTGTCCTTACAGTGAGTGTACATTATCATGTTGTCTTTAGAGTGACTGTCCTCATTTGTTGAAGAAGAAAAGCATTAATGTGGTTCAATAGCAATACATTCAAGTGGCAATTACACAAGGGACAATCGATCACTGTGAGATGTCCTCATGTGTGACTATCCTTGTCACAAATGACTATCCTTGTAAAGACAACATGATAATGTACACATACAATGAGTGTACATTATCATGTTGTCTTTACAGTGGCTGCCCTCATGTTGTATATTCTTCTCTGTAGATGCTACTATGTGCTAGGGAACTTCTTAGAACTGTTGGTATATTCTTACAACTTGTTACACCTGGGATATTCTTCTCTGTAGATGCTATTGTGTGCCGTGGTCCAAACAGGCCCATAAATGTGGTTGAATAGCAATACATTCAAGTGGCAATTACACAAGGGACAGTCACTGTGAGATGTCCTCACGTGTGACTGTCCTTGTCACAAATGAGGACATCTCACAGTGACTGTCCCTTGTGTAATTGCCACTTGAAGGAAAAAAGCATTAATGTGGTTCAATAGCAATGTATTCAAGCGGAAATTACACAAGGGATAATCACTCTGAGATTTCCTCATTTGTGACTATCCTTACAGTGAGTGTACATTATCATGTTGTCTTTACAGTGACTGTCCTCATTTGTTGAAGGAAAAAAGCATTAATGTGGTTCAATAGTGATGCAGAGTAGTCAGGGCTTTTAGAATATACAAATATACATCCTTAACTCTCATTCCACCAAGGAAGAAGGAATTCCAATGGTTGAAACGTGAGTTAAGGTCTTTACATCAGTCAAACCCTGAAAATGAGGGTTTGTAAACAATGCACAGAAAATTTGAAATAACTTAGATATAAAACAAAGAGAATCAATCAAACCAACTTCCAAAGCATCAGATGTCACTATTACAACTTCCAGGCAAATTTTATCATCCAACCACCATCCGTACAGCCGTACAGAGTTCATTTTTCACCAGAAATGCACTAAAACAGGGTTATTTTTATTTTTTATGAAAGCAAAATGATTACAATACTGGTTCTCTATCTGTCTTCGACCATTTGAAGCCTAAAATAGGCTCTCCAAACGTTGGTTCAACCATCTAGGTGGTTAGAACAGTTTATCCAACAAATGTCAACTTTGCTAAGCAACTTTTAAAGTTGCATTACAACTTTGCAAACAACTTTGCCGAGAAGGTTAAAAATGTGTTGTGAAACTTTAGGAACCTTATTAAAGTTATTTTGGACCTTCAAACTTCTTAACAACATCTAAAAGACACCTAATAAACACTTACTATGCTCATTTCATCCAAGGACTCAAAAGATGCCCAAGGTTTATAAGTCACCAAGGGGTCTTGTGTCCAACAAGTGGATGTTTATAAGGAGATAAGATCAATCCTTAATATTTATTACAAACCAAGAAAACATCTAAAACTCCTATTCTAATTTATTGTCATTCAAAAAGACTCTGATTTGTCATTCAAAAAGACTCTGATTTGTCAATCAAAAGGACCTTTCACTAGTCAATCCTTCAAAGCTCCAAGGTGAAAATCTTATGTTCCAATTGATAGGATTTGACTCCTTGGCTTCATGGCAACTTCCTTCAATCATGGTGTCTTTGGCTTGCATTAGGGATGCCCCTGCATCAAATAGCAATGCATTCAAGTGGCAATTACACAAGGGATAGTACATGCCCATTAAAGTTGGTGTTTTGTTATCCAGCATGACAATGGAGACAACATACTCTGTGTCAATTTTATTGATCAAATTTCCCTCCGCCAGGCAAAGCAACAATCTGGGTATGATAAGGTGAAATTTTGTAGTCCTTTTGGGTATGATAACAGTTCCAGTTTCCAATAAGATGGTTCATTTTTATAATCTAGCTTCAATTTCTCTTGTGAAAATCTTTTTTTCATTTTATGGGTGGTAAAATATAATTATTATGCTAGAGGTGTGTACTTATGGATGATAATGAAACAAAATGATAAGATTTAAGACTCTTGTTTTTTTTTAAAATAGCAATTTAAGTTTCCTTCTATTATAAATTACTGTTTTTCTATTTTTTAATGTATCTTTCCAAATCTTTTATATCAATTTTATTTATGAAATATAAATATATTAATAATGTTTTAGTGTTTTTAGGATTAGTTTATATCAATTCTATGTATCATCATTCATCATTCAATTGTCAGTATTATTAATTTAGACTGTACAATTGTAGAACTACTCGAATATGGGTTGGATGGATACTCAAGCAGGGGAACCCTCCTCAAATATCTCAAGCAGTGAACTTGGAAAAATGTGTCCTAAAGGAACCCTTTCCATCAGAGAGATAAAAGTACAAACAAGTAAAAGAAGCAGGCTCTGCAAATATGTTTTTGAGAAGAAAAATGATAGATTATTCGAGTATGGTTCATGAGGTATATCTAAAAAGACATTTTTTTTCTTATTATAATAAAAGAGGAAGTTGTGAATGTCAAAGTTGAGTGAAACAAAAATTATTTTCATCAAATTTTATTAGGCTTGCTTTTGGGAATAGTTTCTTACAATATTGCTATTAAGATTTTTATTGTGTAGTTTTTAGATTAGGTTTATAAAATTATATTTCATGAGTAGTGATTCATATTAATCAATTAACGATACTTTTGGAAGGTATTTTCAATGTGTCAAATTTTGATATTTTTACAAGAATTAGATTGTGTAATTTTTTTAATTAAAGTCATTGACTCATATTTCATAAATAATAGTTCTCATGAATCCATCTCTTATAAGATTGAATAGTCTATTTAGGAAGTATTTCTGATAGTATGTCAAATTATGATATTACTATTACCATTAGATTGCATGGCTTTGAAGTCAACCTCGTTGACCCATATTCTTCTCTGTAGATGCTACTATGTGCTAGGGAACTTCTTAGAACTGTTGGTATATTCTTACAACTTGTTACACCTGGGATATTCTTCTCTGTAGATGCTACTATGTGCTGCGGTCCAAACGGGCCCATAAATGTGGTTGAATAGCAATACATTCAAGTGGCAATTACACAAGGGACAGTCACTGTGAGATGTCCTCATGTGTGACTGTCCTTGTCACAAATGAGGACATCTCACAGTGACTGTCCCTTGTGTAATTTCCACTTGAATGAGGACAGTCACTGTAAAGACAACATGATAATGTACACTTACAGCCCGTGTACATTATCATGTTGTCTTTAGAGTGACTATCCTCATTTGTTGAAGAAGAAAAGCATTAATGTGGCTGAATAGCGATACATTCAAGTGGCAATCACATAAGGGACAGTCACTATGAGATGTCCTCATTTGTGACTGTCCTTACAGTGAGTGTACATTATCATGTTGTCTTTAGAGTGACTGTCCTCATTTGTTGAAGAAGAAAAGCATTAATGTGGTTCAATAGCAATACATTCAAGTGGCAATTACACAAGGGACAATCGATCACTGTGAGATGTCCTCATGTGTGACTATCCTTGTCACAAATGAGGACATCTCACAATGACTGTCCCTTGTGTAATTCAAGTGGCAATTACACAAGGGACAGTCACTGTGAGATGTCCTCATTTGTGACTGTCCTTACAATGAGTGTACATTATCATGTTGTCTTTAGAGTGACTGTCCTCATTTGTTGAAGAAGAAAAGCATTAATGTGGTTCAATAGCAATACATTCAAGTGGCAATTACACAAGGGACAATCGATCACTGTGAGATGTCCTCATGTGTGACTATCCTTGTCACAAATGAGGACATCTCACAATGACTGTCCCTTCTGTAATTGCCACTTGAATGAGGACAGTCACTGTAAAGACAACATGATAATGTACACATACAATGAGTGTACATTATCATGTTGTCTTTACAGTGGCTGCCCTCATGTTGTATATTCTTCTCTGTAGATGCTACTATGTGCTAGGGAACTTCTTAGAACTGTTGGTATATTCTTACAACTTGTTACACCTGGGATATTCTTCTCTGTAGATGCTACTGTGTGTCGTGGTCCAAACGGGCCCATAAATGTGGTTGAATAGCAATACATTCAAGTGGCAATTACACAAGGGACAGTCACTGTGAGATGTCCTCATGTGTGACTGTCCTTGTCACAAATGAGGACATCTCATAGTGACTGTCCCTTGTGTAATTAAGTATTGTGGGGAAGCATTCTAAATAACCAAAGCCGCTAACAATAAATTCAACACAGATATGTCCTCATTTCTGGGTATTTTAGCTCTCTAACAGCTGAATACCAGATTAAATAATAATGACAAAAGAAAAATAAACCCAACGTACTCAGAAATTGTAGCTGTGATTTTGCGGAGGGAATCTCTCTCGGCGCTGTTGAAAACACAAATGACAACCCGCTTGATTTCGCGGAGGGAATCTCTCTCGGTGCTGTTCAAAACACAAATGACAACCCGCTTTGTTCAAAACACAAATGATAACCCGCTTGATTTCGCGGAGGGAATCTCTCTCGGCGCTGTTGAAAACACAAATGACAACGTTCCTTTTTTTTTTTGCACTTATATCCCGACCAACATAAGGTCCATTTGTAATACAACATGATAATGTACACTTACAGTGAGTGTACATTATCATGTTGTCCTTAGAGTGACTATCCTCATTTGTTGAAGAAGAAAAGCATTAATGTGGCTGAATAGCAATACATTCAAGTGGCAATTACACAAGGGACAGTCACTATGAGATGTCCTCATTTGTGACTGTCCTTACAGTGAGTGTACATTATCATGGTGTCTTTAGAGTGACTGTCCTCATTTGTTGAAGAAGAAAAGCATTAATGTGGTTGAATAGCAATACATTCAAGTGGCAATTACACAAGGGACAATCACTGTGAGATGTCCTCATGTGTGACTGTCCTTGTCACAAATGAGGACATCTCACAATGACTGTCCCTTGTGTAATTCAAGTGGCAATTACACAAGGGACAGTCACTGTGAGATGTCCTCATTTGTGACTGTCCTTACAGTGAGTGTACATTATCATGTTGTCTTTAGAGTGACTGTCCTCATTTCTTGAAGAAGAAAAGCATTAATGTGGTTCAATAGCAATACATTCAAGTGGCAATTACACAAGGGACAATCGATCACTGTGAGATGTCCTCATGTGTGACTATCCTTGTCACAAATGAGGACATCTCACAATGACTGTCCCTTCTGTAATTGCCACTTGAATGAGGACAGTCACTGTAAAGACAACATGATAATGTACACATACAATGAGTGTACATTATCATGTTGTCTTTACAGTGGCTGCCCTCATGTTGTATATTCTTCTCTGTAGATGCTACTATGTGCTAGGGAACTTCTTAGAACTGTTGGTATATTCTTACAACTTGTTACACCTGGGATATTCTTCTCTGTAGATGCTACTGTGTGCTGGGGTCCAAACGGGCCCATAAATGTGGTTGAATAGCAATACATTCAAGTGGCAATTACACAAGGGACAGTCACTGTGAGATGTCCTCATGTGTGACTGTCCTTGTCACAAATGAGGACATCTCACAGTGACTGTCCCTTGTGTAATTGCCACTTGAATGAGGACAGTCACTGTAAAGACAACATGATAATGTACACAAGTACCGTGAAGGTAGTTGCAAGTTACGGCTGTTTCATTGCATACCCGAAACAATGAAGATGTTACGGTCCACAAAACGTTTGTGTTTGAAAGATGAACAAATAAAATTAAACTTCTAAATAACCAGAGCCGCTAACAATAAATTCAACACAGATATGTCCTCATTTCTGGGTATTTTAGCTCTGTAACAGCTGAATACCAGATTACATAATAATGACAAAAGAAAAATAAACCCAACGTACTCAGAAATTGTAGCTGTGATTTCGCGGAGGGAATCTCTCTCAGCACTGTTGAAAATACAAATGACAACGTTTCTCTACATTATCATGTTTCCTTTACAGTGACTGTCCCTTGTGTAATTGCCACTTGAAGGAGGACAGTCACTGTAAAGACAACATGATAATGTACACTTACAGCCCGTGTACATTATTATGTTGTCTTTAGAGTGACTATCCTCATTTGTTGAAGAAGAAAAGCATTAATGTGGCTGAATAGCAATACATTCAAGTGGCAATCACACAAGGGACAGTCATTGTGAGATGTCCTCATTTGTGACTGTCCTTACAGTGAGTGTACATTATCATGTTGTCTTTAGAGTGACTGTCCTTGTTTGTTGAAGAAGAAAAGCATTAATGTGGTTCAATAGCAATACATTCAAGTGGCAATTACACAAGGGACAATCGATCACTGTGAGATGTCCTCATGTGTGACTATCCTTGTCACAAATGAGGACATCTCACAATGACTGTCCCTTGTGTAATTCAAGTGGCAATTACACAAGGGACAGTCACTGTGAGATGTCCTCATTTGTGACTGTCCTTACAATGAGTGTACATTATCATGTTGTCTTTAGAGTGACTGTCCTCATTTGTTGAAGAAGAAAAGCATTAATGTGGTTCAATAGCAATACATTCAAGTGGCAATTACACAAGGGACAATCGATCACTGTGAGATGTCCTCATGTGTGACTATCCTTGTCACAAATGAGGACATCTCACAATGACTGTCCCTTCTATAATTGCCACTTGAATGAGGACAGTCACTGTAAAGACAACATGATAATGTACACATACAATGAGTGTACATTATCATGTTGTCTTTACAGTGGCTGCCCTCATGTTGTATATTCTTCTCTGTAGATGCTACTATGTGCTAGGGAACTTCTTAGAACTGTTGGTATATTCTTACAACTTGTTACACCTAGGATATTCTTCTCTGTAGATGCTACTGTGTGCTGGGGTCCAAACGGGCCCATAAATGTGGTTGAATAGCAATACATTCAAGTGGCAATTACACAAGGGACAGTCACTGTGAGATGTCCTCATGTGTGACTGTCCTTGTCACAAATGAGGACATCTCACAGTGACTGTCCCTTGTGTAATTGCCACTTGAATGAGGACAGTCACTGTAAAGACAACATGATAATGTACACAAGTACCGTGAAGGTAGTTGCAAGTTACGGCTGTTTCATTGCATACCCGAAACAATGAAGATGTTACGGTCCACAAAATGTTTGTGTTTGAAAGATGAACAAATAAAATTAAACTTCTAAATAACCAGGGCCGCTAACAATAAATTCAACACAGATATGTCCTCATTTCTGGGTATTTTAGCTCTGTAACAGCTGAATACCAGATTACATAATAATGACAAAAGAAAAATAAACCCAATGTACTCAGAAATTGTAGCTGTGATTTCGTGGAGGGAATCTCTCTCGGCACTGTTGAAAATACAAATGACAACGTTTCTCTACATTATCATGTTGCCTTTACAGTGACTGTCCCTTGTGTAATTGCCACTTGAAGGAGGACAGTCACTGTAAAGACAACATGATAATGTACACTTATAGCCTGTGTACATTATCATGTTGTCTTTAGAGTGACTATCCTCATTTGTTGAAGAAGAAAAGCATTAATGTGGCTGAATAGCAATACATTCAAGTGGCAATCACACAAGGGACAGTCACTGTGAGATGTCCTCATTTGTGACTGTCCTTACAGTGAGTGTACATTATCATGTTGTCTTTAGAGTGACTGTCCTCATTTGTTGAAGAAGAAAAGCATTAATGTGGTTCAATAGCAATACATTCAAGTGGCAATTACACAAGGGACAATCGATCACTGTGAGATGTCCTCATGTGTGACTATCCTTGTCACAAATGAGGACATCTCACAATGACTGTCCCTTGTGTAATTCAAGTGGCAATTACACAAGGGACAGTCACTATGAGATGTCCTCATTTGTGACTGTCCTTACAATGAGTGTACATTATCATGTTGTCTTTAGAGTGACTGTCCTCATTTGTTGAAGAAGAAAAGCATTAATGTGGTTCAATAGCAATACATTCAAGTGGCAATTACACAAGGGACAATCGATCACTGTGAGATGTCCTCATGTGTGACTATCCTTGTCACAAATGAGGACATCTCACAATGACTGTCCCTTCTATAATTGCCACTTGAATGAGGACAGTCACTGTAAAGACAACATGATAATGTACACATACAATGAGTGTACATTATCATGTTGTCTTTATAGTGGCTGCCCTCATGTTGTATATTCTTCTCTGTAGATGCTACTATGTGCTAGGGAACTTCTTAGAACTGTTGGTATATTCTTACAACTTGTTACACCTGGGATATTCTTCTTTGTAGATGCTACTATGTGCTGGGGTCCAAATGGGCCCATAAATGTGGTTGAATAGCAATACATTCAAGTGGCAATTACACAAGGGACAGTCACTGTGAGATGTCCTCGTGTGACTGTCCTTGTCACAAATGAGGACATCTCACAGTGACTATCCCTTGTGTAATTGCCACTTGAATGAGGACAGTCACTGTAAAGACAACATGATAATGTACACAAGTACCGTGAAGGTAGTTGTAAGTTACGGCTGTTTCATTGCATACTCGAAACAATGAAGATGTTACGGTCCACAAAACGTTTGTGCTTGAAAGATGAACAAATAAAATTAAACTTCTAAATAACCAGAGCCGCTAACAATAAATTCAACACAGATATGTTCTCATTTCTGGGTATTTTAGCTCTATAACAGCTGAATACCAGATTACATAATAATGGCAAAAGAAAAATAAACCCAACGTACTCAGAATTTGTAGCTGTGATTTCGCGGAGGGAATCTCTCTCGGCACTGTTGAAAATACAAATTACAACGTTTCTCTACATTATCATGTTGCCTTTACAGTGACTGTCCCTTGTGTAATTGCCACTTGAAGGAGGACAGTCACTGTAAAGACAACATGATAATGTACACTTACAGCCCATGTACATTATCATGTTGTCTTTAGAGTGACTATCCTCATTTGTTGAAGAAGAAAAGCATTAATGTGGCTGAATAGCAATACATTCAAGTGGCAATTACACAAGGGACAGTCACTGTGAGATGTCGTCATTTGTGACTATCCTTACAGTGAGTGTACATTATCATGTTGTGTTTAAAGTGACTGTCCTCATTTGTTGAAGGAAAAAAGCATTAATGTGGTTCATTAGCAATGTATTCCCAGCATCTGTACCTGCATCTCTCTTATATACTACAAGTTACTTGCCATCAGAAATTGCAGTTCCCTCACGTGACATTGATGGTGAAGTGTTCTTTTCAAAACCATCATCTGTGGTTACCAATGCTCCTGTTTTAGGCAATAAGTTTGTTGCATTCCATGAGCCATTGGTCAAGTTTCTTCTACGAGCTTCTGATGCCTCAAAATCTAAGCAGCGCCTATGCATGCCTCGTTGTGGTTGATTATCATTCTGTACATGAATTATAATGAGTAATCAGTTTTGGGCCTTGGAATCTTGTATGTAACATGCACAGGCATTTCATGGCTAAATGAATCTATTTAAAAGCATCAACTTTTCTTACATGATGCTGGATACATAAGTAGAACAAGCGTATATCAAATTCGAAGCAATCAGAACTCCACAATGACATATTATTTAGAGTACTCTTCAGTTTAAGTAATAATGAATATATTGACACTGTAAAGACAACATGATAATGTACACTCACTGTAAAGACAACATGATAATGTACACTCACTGTAAGGACAGTCACAAATGAGGACATCTCACAGTGACTGTCCCTAGTGTAATTGCCACTTGAATGTATTGCTATTCAGCCACATTAATGCTTTTCTTCTTCAACAAATGAGGATAGTCACTGTAAAGACAACATGATAATCCTTACAGTGACTATCCTTATTTGTTGAAGAAGAAAAGCATTAATGTGGCTGAATAGCAATACATTCAAGTGGCAATTACACTAGGGACAGTCACTGTGAGATGTCCTCATTTGTGACTGTCCTTACAGTGAGTGTACATTATCATGTTGTCTTTACAGTGGCTATCCTCATTTGTTGAAAGAAAAAAGCATTAATGTGGTTCATAAGCAATGTATTAAATTAATTTTTTTTTTTTTAATCCACCCACGGGCGTCGCAATTGCGACGGAAACCCGTCGCAATGTGATGCAGGCGCCCGTCGCAATTGCTTGGGAGGTCCGTCGCGATTGCGATGGCCCTCCGAAGCCATGCGACGGGGGGGCGATGGCCATGCCGCTTCTTAAATCTTAGCCACATTGCGACGGATAGGTGTCGCAATTGCGACGGATACCCATAGACGTCGCAATTTGCGACTAAAAAATAGTGACGTCTATGGGTGTTGCTATTGCGACACATAGCTGTCGCAATTACGACACATAGCCATCGCAAAATGACCCAAAATGTATTAGTGAATGGCCAAATTTTTAGCTATGAACACTGTATTGATTTCCTTGCTTTGACCAAACTTTGACCGTTTGTATCTTGAGAAGAGAGGCTCCATTTTTCAAGATTCAATATGTATTTGGTTCATCTCGATAAGATCTTTGATTTAATACCACTTTCACCAGATTTGAAAATGGTCAAATTTTTAGCTACGAACATTGCACTGACTTCCTTGCTTTGACCAAACTTTGACCATCCATATCTTGAGAGGAGAGGCTCTATTTTTCAAGATTCAAGGTGTTTTTAGGTTAATCTTGACAAGATCTTCAATTTTAGACCACATTCAGTAGATTTGGAAACAGTCAAATTTTTAGCTACGAAGACTGTACTAACTTCCTTGCTTTGACCAAACTTTGACCATCCATATCTTGAGAAGAGAGGCTCCATCTTTCAAGATTCAAGGTGTTTTTAGGTTCATCTCAAGGAGATCTTCAATTTGAGACCACTTTCACTAGATTTGGAAATAGTCAAACTTTTAGCTATAGACACTGTACTAAATTCCTTGCTTTGACCAAACTTTGATCATCTATATTTTGAGAAGAGAGGCTCAAATTTTCATGATTCAAGTGTTGGATTGGAGGGATAGGGTACTGAGAGGGGAGGGGTGAATTAGTGCCCACAAAAACTTTCACTTATAAACCTTTCATATCTAAAATAGCAAATAGTAGTAACCTTCAACTGTAATTTGTATCCATTACATGCATCATTCATTTAATTAACTATCAAAAGTAAATAGCATGAAATCAACAAGATAATCAACACATAACACAAGTATTTTGGTAACACAGAAACCCTTGTTAGAAGGTAAAAATTGCGGTGGGGATGAACCCCACAAATTCTTTACTACTGCAGATAGAAAAGGTTTGCCTGTTAGGGCTACAAGTGGTGATCACTTATGGTGATCTTACCCTATTAGGAGTAACATATTAGATCAACTAGATCTACCTAGTGATAGGATTTTAACAACACTACTTGAGTGTGCTCTCAGTGAATAGATTTGCAAAAAGACTATTAGGTCTACTCTATTAGGAGATTTTACCAAAACTCTGTCACAATGATTAGAAAATAACAGGTAACTATCTGCTAATGACAACTTAACTTGTCTGATACTACAGATCTATGAAATACTGATTAGATATCACCTTTTTTCATGAAGATTCTCTATTCTGAACTGCTTGGTTAGCCTGATTCTAATTTTGCTTTAATTTGATTACTTTTGAATATTGTTCTAGTATGTCTGTCAACTGATAATCTTGAAGTTGGCTAATGCTTCAAGAACTTCCTTGTTCATTTATCAATTACATCAAAATGATGCAAAAATACAATTATATAGCATACTTCTTTATGCCACTTTAACAAAATTAGGTTACAATGTCTTAAAGGAAAACCCTAAGATCTACGGTGTACAAAAATAACCTAGATCAAAATAATAACATAAGATATTCATCACATTTAATGAATATATCAATAATAAATTATCCTCAATCTTGGTAAAATATTTTTTAATTCTGTTGTAACCATTTGCATAGATAGTGTTGGGTCATTTTCCAGTCATAGTAAAAATCCTTTGAAAATGGCCTCTTCCGTGTAAAGTTGTGTAAAGTGTCCCGCCCTGTCTGCAATCAAAGTTTTAATGTGTGAAGTAGATCCATGATGTTTCATGGTGTGCACTCTTAGCCATAGGTTCTCCAATGTGTCACCAAGCTCTAGCTCTGATCAGACCTCCTAAATCATAAAACCCAGGGAGAAATTGAAGTTTTAAGGTCTACAGGAAATAGCTTCAAAATTTGCCACAGTGTTGAAAACCTATGATGTTTTCTATTTCCTTGCTAAAAACCTTGGATGTTTTCAACCTCATACTTTTTCCTCTTTGTTAGCATTTACTATCTGTGTAGTTGTGACCTGATGCTGGGCCCAAGTTTTCAAAGGCTTTAAAATGATTGGTTGTCGCATGATTGCATGTCATAAATTTTTGACATGCGACCATGCGACCGGTTACTTCTTGTGCCGGGGCCCGTTGGTGGGAAGGAAATGGTCCCATTCGTGGTTATGTGGTGGCCTATGGTTGGCTGTCACATGATCGCATGTCAAAAATTTCTGACATGCGATCATGCAACCAGTTGACACCTGTCCCTTTGGTGTTGGAGTGCTGTGGTCCCGCTGTCTAACTTGGAGGCTAAGGTGGCAGTCTTTTGGCCTTGTTGCATGTTCACAAGGGCCACATTCTGGCTATGCAATCATGTGACAAGGGTGCCATGTGTGCTAGGGCCCATTTGTAGTTGTTTGGTAGTCCCATTTTCAGGTGGTGTTGTGGCAATCTCTGGTTGGTTCGAGCTGCAAGGATGACAGATTTGAATGCAGGCCGAGGTTAGGGTACCTTGGCGGTGGGAGGATTCCATGATCAACAGCTATCATGTGATTGCATGGAATCTTGCCGGTCCATGAGATCATGTGATCGGCCATTGATATCTCACTATTGACATTAGATTTTTAAGCCTATGAGATGGAGAGGATCTACGATGGGGACTTAATGTTGGTCTTAGTTCGATTTGTGGATCACTGATGCGCTCTTAGATTTTAGGTAGTGATGTGGCAACCAACAGGATGCATGTTAGTGGCTTGTTGCATGTTCACATGAGCTATTTTTCCTGCTATATGAACATGCAACAAACCCTTTTGTGGCAGCGGCAGTGGCAGCGGTTATGAAGAAGGTAATGGGAAGTGGCGTATCGCATGTTCGCATAGCCCTTTTTCAGGCTATGCGATCATGCGACAACCATAGGGATGTCATTGTTGCAAAGTTGTAGGTGACCATTCAAATTCAAATTCATGAGGGATTTTCTTACGACAGGAGGTACCCAAAATTTATGGTTTTCTAGCTGTTTCTTGATCTGGTTGGTGGCATCGATTGTTGCAGTGTGGTCTAGTGAGTTGGGTGATTCCTTGCAAATGTTTTGCCATGTGGGGGAGGAAAATTTTTGTTGGCTCGAGGTGTTTTGATGGTCTGGTCAGACTATTATTCATGATGAATTTGTGATCCTGGGTACAAATTTGAAGATTTTATCTTTCTTATGGATCTTTCTTGTTTCTGATAGATTGGTACTGGTTTTCCCTCCAGTGAGTTTTCAGATTTAGCTGTTGTAACCCAAACCCTAGTCACCCTAAGCTTCATGCAATATCTTTGAGATTCCCAAGGTGGCTAGTGGTATAAATAGTTAGTCTTTTGACTTTGCAAGGGTTTGAGTTTTCTTTTGAGAGCTAGTTCCGTGAAGGGTCCTTTTCCTGTAGATATTTCTCCTTCTTCTCTACATATAGGGTGTTCTTCCTCCATTGTTGGTTTACAGAATATGATACATTTTGTAACAGATGTCTTATGTATGAGATTTTAGCATATTCGTACTTCTATCAAGTTGTCTCCATTTGAGTCCTGAACTTATTGATTATGGCATCAAGGGTGTTGTCTTTCTATTTGCATTTCCAGTGAGTGTCTACAATAGAGTTGTCTTCATAGAGATAACTGAGTTTAAGATTGGTTTTCAGGTGTGTATAAGCTAAGGTATCAAGGGTGTCTCGAGCTTGTCTTCCAGTGGATGTTGGCTATGTATTACTTGTTTATAGGTCTCTTCTAAGGGGAGGGTTTGTGTGTGTGAATTTTATACCTGATTTGTAGACACAACACTTTAGTAAAACATTAGAGGTTAGCTATAATCAAAATCATGCAAAATTGAAAACTATCTAACCAAGCGATTTACTGCCTTCTAGTAGGTGCGAGATTAATGTTCTCAGATTGTAATCGAGATCAGTGACCTAGACGACACCTAAATGAAGGATTTGAATGCAAAAGATGGATATGAAATATGAATGCAATTAATCTATTTTTTTGATATTTTCTATGCAATAATAATGATAAAAACTAATATGAATCTATGCTAATATGAAAATTGATATGCAATGCTAATCTAGAAATGATATGATATGAGAATGAAGATTCTAACAATAATATGAAAGGTATGAATTTGAAATTGATCTCACAACAATGTTGATTTGCTATAAGCTTTGAGCCTTCCAATTACAATTCTTCAGCGTGATTGTGCAAAAATATGAGATGCTTGGATGCAAATTTGAGAGATTTGATGCAAATTTGAGAGATGATTTGAGATGAGCTAAAGCCTTAATTTATAGAAATCTAGGGCTTTGGAGGTGCATGGGAAAAAGCCATAAATCACTCAAATAACTCAGCTTGATTTTTGAGTTATTTTTAAATAAAAGATAATTAACTCACAAAAACATGCAAAAGCTAAGTTTTAACTCAAAATAGAGTTTAGTTTTAATTGATAATTGATAGTTGTCTGCTTTTATGATTGTGCATGTTTTATTTATGAATTAATTTAATAATAAAGTGATTTATTTCCAACTTAACTGCTTTTAAAAATAAAACAATTGATTTATGGGTTAATCAATTATTTAATCAAACTTTTATTAAAAACTATATTATTAAATAATGACAACTTGCTTTAATTAATTAAATAAGAATTTAATCAATCATTCATATGATATTAGATTTATTGTCAAAATTAAGTAATACAATTAATAATAGATAGAATTAAATTTAATTACATAATTAATTTGGCAAATATTAAATCTAATTAATTAAATATGAAAATATTCAATTAATCAAACTTTAGGATAAATGTGATTTATTGCCAAATAATTATAAAATTAAAGATAATTATGATGATTAGGAATATTGCTAGGAATATTCCCCGATGTAGAATTTAAGATAATCAATTAGGATTTGATGATGTTCAGATGTGCCTTAGGTTAGGACTTCGATGTCAATTTTATTCGATTTGTCAATGTAGGAGGTTAATGAACTTATAGCCCATTTTTGGGGTATTACATTTTTCCCCTCTTTGAATTACTGTGCGAAGTGCAGTGGTTCAAAGATAGTTTGTGTTTGATAAAGATATGAAACTGATTCAAAAGATAAACCGATCTCAAGATAGAAACTGATTGAAAGATATTGAGATAGGAGTTGATTGATATTGAATTGATATGGAGATAATAGGTCCTGAATGACCAAAGATAATGTTCACTGTAGCAGCAAATGAACCTATGATTGTGAAAAAGTGTCAAAATGCCTGATTCCAAACCTCAGGATTGCAAAGAAGTGAGTGACCCATTCTAGACTCAATTGTCTTAGCAGAACTAGCAGGTATCACATCCAAACCCTTCAGTTGCCGAAGAACCAAGGAAAGAACACTATGATCTGATGGTTGCAAAAACTGATACAGATTACAAGATTAAGAGAATACCAGATTGATATGGATCTTGATGAATTTGATATGCCCCAAGTGATCATAGATTTTCCCCGAGCGATGAGGACTTTTTTGATGAATCAATAACTAGACGTGATTGTTTTCTTGATCACTGATGAAAGATATTGATAGATTTGATCGATAAAATTTGATTTATAGACTTTGAATGATGTGCAATACCATGCCCCCTTCGGGATTAAAATTGAAATCTGACAAGAAAAGTCAGCGTTGAGAGTTTAGAAGCATGTTAATTGATTTGAGAAGTGGTTAAAACACGTCTGGGAACGCATTCTGCATCGTTTGGAGGTCCAAAAGACTAAGTTTGACTAGGTTTGACCATAAGTTGACCATGGTTGACCAAGTTGAATTTTTGATAGTTTGATGTAAGCTAATCTGTTAAGTTGAATACTGGATTTCTGTGAAGATCGAAGGTTGATTATGCAAGTAGTTAATAATATGAATGATCTCAGATTTAAATTTTGATCCCGAAAAAGGATTCTACTTGCTATTTCATTGGAGGAACCTTCATGTGGGATTCAACTCTTGTTAGATTGGAAGAGGTGATTTAAGAATTGTTTAAGCATTGAAGTTCGTTTAATCATTGTGAGATCATGAAAAGATGAAAAATGCAAAGAGACATGCAAAATGAAATGCAACCTAAGACCTAGGACCTACGCACTGATCATATGTCGATTTGTTATCATCATTGAACTTTTAGGTAACTGGATAAATCAATACAATGCCCACTAGCTATGAAACCATAGACATATGAATATCGATTTGTATATGCAAGAATCAATACAACACCCACTGGTTATACAACCATGGACATATGAATATTGATTTGTCTTCAGAATGTTGGATCAGATATAAGCACCAAGGCACAAATGCTAGGATGACCTGAATATCATATCCATTTTGATATAGCAATTTGTATAAGCATCAAAACATGAACGTCGTGATGACCTGAATATGCCTTGCATTGCAAACACATCAAACAGTCAAGAGATCATTCTAAATCCCATGTGAATTACCCATAGGGACCCTTTATCATTCACATCCTTAGGCAAGATCGCGTTCCATAGTAGGAGAAAGAACTTACTCAAAAAGATAATAGTTAGATCAAACTTCTTTGAATTATCTAGGTATCAATGGTTGAGGTACGCATGGCCATCCAATTCAAGATAGAGGCTCTTATAGTCGGACACCATTTCAATCCGAAATTTCTAAAGTTGTTAGATTTTCACATACAAGCAGAAGACAAAGAAAAGATTATGCCCCCAGTCATCACTCTCTAAATCCTATAAAGGACATCATTGAAGAGCTTGAAGGGACACAATATGCAAAAATCTCAATGCGAATCAGTAAGCATACAAGGAGATAAAAGCATGTAAAAAGCATAGATTGTTTTCAGTTGAGTTTTGATGTTTGATTGCGTTGTTGTAGATGCAAAATCCTTTTTGGAGATGAGACTGACTGACTGACTCAACTGGAAGCTTCAAAGGACTCTGACTGGATAGGATATGTCTAAGATACATTGGAGGCCATAGGATATGACATTGATTGCCCCCAAGTTTGAACATTGATAGGATATAGACGCATAAGCTGATTGGTGTACAAATCGACTTATTGAAAATTGGAAATGTTGAAACAAACTGGGAGATATGTACAACTAAAGCAAGACTGAAAGCTAGGAAATACCAAGATTGTGTTGATAGATGAAGCATTTGGAACAAGTGGCACCCATTTGCTAGGTTTTCACCATCTTGGCAGAGATTCTATTTTTGCTACCAAGGTGCCTGTTTCCAGGTTTTTACCAAGGCACTTTTTATTTTTTAAATTTTTTTTGTACTTTTGATATTTTTTTATTTTTTTGAATTTTTGATATTTTTTGATTTTTTTGTGAATCATCAAGGTGCCTATTGCTAGGTTTTCACCAAGATGTTCATTTTTTTCAGGACTTTTTTAGATTTTTAAGATTTTTTCAAGATATTTAACCATAGACTGAATGCCTTAGGCATAGAATTTCTTCAGATGGAGAACGTTGATTGGTTCTTGGAGTTGTTCTCCTTCAGTCGTTGAGAGTTGATAGGCACCAGCACCAAAAGTAGTAGTGATAACAAAGGGACTCAGCCAGTTGTGTTTGAACTTCCCCTTGCATTCTCGATGTGATTGATTTTTAGGATTTTCTCTCAACACTAGATCACCAACCTGAAATTCTCTATGTCTGACTTTCTTGTTGTAGCCTCTAGACATTCTTTTCTGATACACTCTGAGATGATCATACGCTGCTTGTCTGTACTCATCTAGTAGTTCCAGTTCTTGTAACCTAAACACTCTGTAGTCATCATCTGTAAAAATTCCATGCATTCTAATTATGAGTGATGGGATTTCAACCTCAATAGGTAGTACTGCTTCAGAGCCATAAACTAAAGTGAATGGTGTAGCCCCAGTAGGTGTTCTGATACTTGTTCTAATACTAATTTTGATATTTGTGCTGATATTGGTTCTGATACTTGTTCTGATATTGGTTCTGATACTGGTTCTGATACTGGTTCAGATACTGGTTCTGATACTTGTTCTAATACGTGTTCTGATACTGATTATGATACTAGTTCTGATACTGATTCTGATACTGGCTCTGATACTTGTTCTGATACGTGTTCTGACACTGATTCTGATACTTATTCTGATAATTGGTATACTTGATAGGATCTTTTTCCATTGCAAACTCCCAAGCAAGATCATATCATGCAGTCCCAATGTCTAGCAAGGTGGAGAACAAGAGGCATTAGCAAGCTAGTGGAAGAGATGGAAGACAAGAAAATGAAGGAGAATGAAGGGAAGAAATCCTCAAGGGCAAACTCCTCAAGAATACTCAAGCTAGAGAAAAATTGTCATGTAAAGCATATTTGGATAAGTAGGGAAAGACTACTATAGGATAAGTCACAAAAGCGTAGTGCAAGAGCAAGAAAGAATGCAATCCAAAGGAGTAGACATGTCAAGAGGCTTCATAGCACTGTGTTTTACTCTTTCTTTCTTTTTTTATTAGATCAAGACCAAAGGGGAAAAGGATAGCGATAGGTGAAAATGAATGGAGGAAGATGGATATGAAGGCTAAACATGGAAGGAATGAAAGCAAGATCACCGTAAGATAGCTCACAAAATAGCCAAATATTCGTGTATAGATCAACATTGTCAAGATCAAAGAGAGAAGATGAAATGGATGAAATATGTAGAAGAACTACGCATGATGCTTGATTGCTAAGTTTTTATCATGGTACTTATCCAAGGCACCACAAGGGAGTGGTTTTCACCATAGGATGAATTTATTTCTCTTTACTTTTGCTACCAAGGTGCCTGTTTCCAGGTTTTCACCAAGGTACATTTTCAATTTTATTTTATTTTTAAATTTTTTTTTGAATTTTTGGAAGAAGGAAAGCTTTTTAGATAGTGCTCCTTGAAAGGATAAACCATGATATACCAAAGATTCAAATGATATGCTCAAAGATAAACATCAAAGATAGAAGGTAGAAGGATAATACATGGAAGGATTGTAAAAGGGTAGGTGGAAAGGAAGGCAAGATCAACATCAACACATACCTTGAAGGGTGGTGAGAGGATGGAGGAATCGTGAATGAAGGAATACATGAAGGAATATGGTGAATAGATAGCAGAGGTTGTGGTTTAGGCGCATGAAATGGAAGAATATTTTTGGAGGCAAATGAAGTGGAAGCCTTTGGAAGCTTGAATGTCAATTTCACTTTTTGCTCAACACTAGACTTTTTCAAGAGAGACTTTGGAATCCATATAGCCATAGGTTTTTTATTTCCTTTTGATGATCTAGAGAGAATATCTTCAATGATGGATTTTGGAACCCATACTTGTCTTGTAGTTTTTTTCTTAGATATCTCTTTTGACTTTATGTTTCCATGTTGTTTAGAGGAGACATGGTGATCTCTTTTTGATGGATTCTTGTATTGCTTCTTTTTCTTGTATTGAACATTCAAGTTACTTCCAAAAGACTTGGGATTTTTGGAAGAGGGAGGATATGACTGGTTTAGATGGGTGGGTGGATGAAAAGGATTCAAGGGTATACATCTATGTTGATCTTGAGGAAAGATGGGAGATGGAGGTATGTAAGGACCCAAGATGGATGGAAAATTAGGAGAGTTAGGAGGGGAAAGTGAAGGGACATAAGGACCCAAGATGGAAGGAAGGTGTGAAGATCTTTGTAGTGGTGGAAGAGGTCCAAGGATGGAAGTGAAAGATGCAAAAGGATAATCAATAAGTTCATCAGCATCTATATGACAACCAAGGATATCAGCATCTTTAGAGTGAGCATTAGGATCTTCAATAGAATCATGGACATCTTGAATATGAGCACCTTCTTTGATAGGATTGTTCAAAGCTTGCAAAGACTTAAGAAGAGTAGAAAGTGGAAGTGAACATGGAGTGGTAGAATAAGAAGATGAAAGACTTTGATCTTGACAAGGATCTTCGGATAGCATAAGCACATAATTTTTCTCTTGTTTTTCAATAGGCTTAACATTGGAAGGAACACCATTTTTACCAACCTTAATGGAAGTATCATCTTTGGAAAGCGCAAGTGTAGTAAGGTTATTTTGATTGTCAATAAGCTCAACAGTGTAAGTAGTAGCTTGATCTTGCTTAGGCGAAGACTTAAGACATGGTGGAATGCATGAAAAAGGGGGTACAGGATCAAAAGAACCCTAAGGCAGATAAGAGACATCATGAAAAGGAGTGGATGACATGGAGGGTTCTTGATCTTGATCTTTCTTTATGTTCTTTTCTTCATCATTTTTAGAGTCCTCTTGACATGGAGCCACTTCTAAGGACAAGGAAGCATGTTGGGATTGTATGGATGACTTTGGAAGAGATGGTGGAGGACTAGTTGAAGTAGGGATTATAGCATATGAAGGCTTAGGCTCTTTAGGTTTATAATTATTGAAAGTCTTTGCAGCCAAGTGAAGGTTAGCTTGAGTTTCTTTAAGAGGTAGCCCTGGAGGATAACTATAGGGAACCACATGAAAAGTATCAGGGCTTGTGTCGAATGAAGGTTCTTTGAAAGATTTGAAAGACTCTGAAGCTTTAGGAAATGTACGAGTATTGGAGGAAGTAGGGGATGGAAGGGAACCATCACAAGACAAAGGTCCAACATTAACATGATCTTGCTTGAGAGTGTAATCTTTATTTTCAACCTGAGAGTTCTTAGAGGAGAGATCCTTAGAGTATTGACGTTTCAAGCTAGCATGATGTATTTTATAGTCCTCAGCAGTAGTAGATGGATCATCATCAAGGTATTGTCCACAAAAGCCATCAAAATCTCTTTCAAAATCAGAATCATATGGATCACCATCACAATCTATCCAATGTGATGGCCCATTTGTAGTAAGTAGGAATGAATGATGAGGAGAATTCTTAGGAACAAAGGTGTCATAAGTATCATTATATTGTCTGTCATCATAGTCATCATAGTCTCCAAAGCTAGATGTGTCACTCTTCGTGGAAGAGGTATCATAAGGGTTGTCATGTTGCTCACATTTTGTTTGAGGGCATGGTGACATGTACAAGTCTTTATCAAATGGAAAAGAGTATAGAGATTCCATGGAGAACTCTTTAGGTTCCTTTTCTTTCTCAAGTTTGTCAAGCTGGACTTGCATAGTATGTATCTATTTCATCATAGCTGCGATTAGAATTTCTTCCTCATGTGTACTGATTCTTTGAGACATGTGTACTAATTCTCGATAGCTACTGATATGTTCTTGACACAGTGATTTTGTTTGATAGATTCTGGAACTAGGCTGAAAACATTGGATATCTTGTAATTTCACAATTTCTGACAACTCTCTCAAATTTTTCCAAATGACACTCTACAGACTCGTACGACACTGGGTAGTCTATGAAACGATAGTTGCTAAACTCATTCAACAGTTGGGTAGCAATGAAATGATAGTTGACAAAACTCGTACGATAGTTGCTAATAGGGTTTTGACTTTCTTGAATTTGCTGGTTTGAAAACTTGTATGATACTAGGTTCTCAATCATATGACAGATGGGCAATACTGAAATGACACTTGACAAAACTCGTATGACTTTTGACTTCTTGAAATGACTTTTGACTCCAGAAAGATTTTACATCAATTTTTGCAAAACTTAAGGTTTTTAATTTTGGATTGTTTGTAAATTGTACTGTCCAGATTTTGAAGGTTATACTAGATTTGATCATTTTTAATAGCCAAGTAGATAAACAAGCATGTAGAATAGCAAGCAAGTGATTCCAAGCACGTCTGAAAATAATGAACAAGGGCAAAAGTAACCTTGCGCATGAACAATCAAGTGACCAAATTGTGCTAATCCCTGAGAGTACTAATTGTGTATGTTCTGAAAAGTTTTGCAATAACACACATATACCTGAAAGTGAAAAATTGGCCTCTCTAGGGTTTTTAGTAATGGTTTGACTCTGCAACTTTTATGATTCAAAGGGGTGAACTCCAATCCCGGTGCACTAGGGTTTTGACACAGTCCGAGAACTTAATCTTCAAGAGCTGCTAGGGAGATTTGACAACCCAACAATGAACCATACCCATGGAGATTTCTTCCACAAGGACATTTATATAGTGGCTGTCACTACCATGGCGAAAATGGCTATTACCGCTTGAGGTTCCGTCAATGTAGTTTTCCCTATGAAGGGATTGTCTGCTATGGTTAACCCTCTCTAAAGATGACTCACAAATTTATACCACAAGGGGACTTGGCTCCAGATTCATGGTTTTGATACCTCTTCACTTTTAACCCAAACAAAGCAAGCAGATGAATCTGACACGCTAAGACAAATTTTTATTCCACCAAGGTCTGTGATATCAACTCCACGTGATCTATCAACCTCTCTGGGGAGACAATGTATCAATCAACAAGAGAAGACACACTAACCAATTTTGATTCACCAAAGCTCATGATATCAACCCCACGTGATCTATCAACCTCTCCGAAGAGAGAATGTGCCGATCAATAAGAGAAGATGCACTAACCAAGTTGAATGTGAAACGCACTAAGTATCCTCCCTACCTACAAGGATTCTGTCATCAAGAAAGATTTTTCTAGGAATCCAATCTCTCAAAAATCACAAATAGTGTTCATAGAGCCTAATTACTATGTGAGCACAGATATATTCCTGAAAGCAAATCTACCAAAAGTACCCAAAAAGTAGAAAGAGGAACACTTAACGCTTAAAGCAAATATGAGATGAGTCCACAAGGTGGAACACTTAACACCTCACACAAGCTGAAAATGAGTCCCCAACTTAGAAAACAAGTGAGTTCCTAAAAGCACAAAAGGGTTGCCAAGTGGAATACTTAACGCTTCTGTCCTGTTGACCCCTCCCCTTTATGGCGCTGAGATTGCAAACACAGGGCAGAAATGAGGGGCTAGTGGATTAGTGATTCTAATAACCTAAGATAGAAATCAAGATCAATCACATGTATTCTAAGACTACTTAATGAATCCTTAAGGGATCACAACCTAGTATCAAATTATGCAAGTGTGTAGAAATAGATCAAAAGCATGAAAAGATGCACACAAGCTTGACACAAGAGATTTATTTTATGTCCCAAATCGAAATGTTATTAGATGAAGGAGAATACCTAGGATCCTTGCAATGTGCTTAGTAGATTTTACCTAATTTTTAGCAATTTTTGTTGAGCTTTACTATGCAAGCAAGCTACGAACTCTCCAACAAGCCAACAAGCAAACAAGATATGCAAGGTATATTCAACTTATGAAAACCCTAGGGTTAGATCTAAAAATCAATTGTTAGGAGCAATAATAACCTAAAATTAATCCAAATGACAACTCATATCATGCATTGAATCATATGAAAAATAAATGCATACCCATCACAAAATTTTAATTTTTTTGCACTGCATTTGACCTAGTCAACAAGACCTAATTTTTTTGATATGATTTTGGCCACAAAAATAGAAATTCAGAATAGAGACCCATACTAAAAAATAGAGAGATTTCCAAAAATGCAAAAATTTTAAAAAAATCTCTTCATTTGTGCCCTAGAGACCCATTTTATCAAAATAGACCAGTTTTTGCAAATTGACTATTTGAGCTATTAAATTGCATCCAAATTTAAAACACAAATAATAGAACCCCTGTAGAATTTGAAGAAATTTCTGAAAATGTAAAAATTTTCAAAAAATATTCTGATTTACGCTGAAAATTAATTTTTTATGAAAAATTAAAAAAAAATTATTAAAAATTCAAAAAAATTTAGAAAATTCTAAATTTTTTATCGAAGCTTAACCGTTATGTCACCAACTTGAAAAAAAAAATTCAGACCAAAAATCCAAGCCATTTGGGAGATAAAATTAAATCTTTGAAACTTTGGGGTTTTAGCTCCCCAAAAAAATCAAAACCAGCATGGAAAGGTGGGTTGCCCCACGGTGGGCGCCAAAAATATGTGTGTGAATTTTACACCTGATCTGTAGACATAACACTTTAGTAAAATATTAGAGGTTAGCTATAATCAAAATCATGCAAAATTGAAAACTATCTAACCAAGCGATTTACTGCCTTCTAGTAGGTGCGAGATTAATGTTCTCAGATTGTAATCGAGATCAGTGACCTAGACGACACCTAAATGAAGGATTTGAATGCAAAAGATGGATTTGAAATATGAATGCAATTAATCTATTTTTTTGATATTTTCTATGCAATAATAATGATAAAAACTGATATGAATCTATGCTAATATGAAAATTGATATGCAATGCTAATCTAGAAATGATATGATATGAGAATGAAGATTCTAACAATAATATGAAAGCTATGAATTTGAAATTGATCTCACAACAATGTTGATTCGCTATAAGCTTTGAGCCTTCCAATTACAATTCTTCAGCGTGATTGTGCAAAAATATGAGATGCTTGGATGCAAATTTGAGAGATTTGATGCAAATTTGAGAGATGATTTGAGATGAGCTGAAGCCTTAATTTATAGAAATCTAGAGCTTTGGAGGTGCATGGGAAAAAGCCATAAATCACTCAAATAACTCAGCTTGATTTTTGAGTTATTTTTAAATAAAAGATAATTAACTCACAAAAACATACAAAAGTTAAGTTTTAACTCAAAATAGAGTTTAGCTTTAATTGATAATTGATAGTTGTTTGATTTTATGATTGTGCATGTTTTATTTATGAATTAATTTAATAATAAAGTGATTTATTTTCAACTTAACTACTTTTAAAAATAAAACAATTGATTTATGGGTTAATCAATTATTTAATCAAACTTTTATTAAAAATTATATTATTAAATAATGACAACTTGCTTTAATTAATTAAATAAGAATTTAATCAATTATTCATATGATATTAGATTTATTGTCAAAATTAAATAATACAATTAATAATAGATAAAATTAAATTTAATTACATAATTAATTTGGCAAATATTAAATTTGAAAATATTCAATTAATCAAACTTTAGGATTAATGTGATTTATTGCCAAATAATTATAAAATTAAAGATAATTATGATGATTAGGAATATTGCTAAGAATATTCCCCGACGCAGAATTTAAGATAATCAATTAGGATTCGATGATGTTCAGATGTGCCTTAGGTTAGGACTTCGATGTCGATTTTGTTCGATTTGTCGATGTAGGAAGTTAATGAACTTATAGCCCATTTTTGGGGTATTACAGGGTTAAAATCCTTTGAATAGGTAATTGCATATCTAGGTACACAGATGGATAGTTGAAGTATGGTCTGATTAGTTGCATATTCTTGGTGTAAGGCAATAACATATTTGAATGTGTTGTCCTCTTGTTTCATAGCTCTGTTACAGTGAGGTATTTGACTTTGCTGCCCATTGGTTAAGGCACTAGTCTATGAGAGACTTAGGGTATCTCAGGGGTCCTTTCAACCCAACATTAAATCAATTACCTTTCTCTTTCATGTTGGTAGTAGTAGTAGGAGTTTCTCTCTAGTCTTTAGACTCATTCTATACAAGTAGGGCTGTTGCATAAGGATTGGCTTCATTGGGGTATGAGTTACCTGAAGGGGTTTGAATACTATTCCACACTAATATATCTGTAGGCTTTTTATTCACCAAAAGGATGTCATGAGTGTGTAGATAAGGCAATACCTGCCAAAGTGATGTGGAGCTCAAAGAAGAAGGAGGATTCCTTTCAATCCTTATCAATTGGACTATTTTCTTGTCAAACTTGAGTGCCTGTCCTGAGAATCAAGCCCACCTATTGATTCAAGTTTGGTCCTGCAAGGAAAAGCTCCAACAAATTGGTGACTCTGCTAGGGAGAGATTAGAAAAAAGTCAAATATAAAAATAAAGCATTTGCTGATATTTTCTCACTATGTGTTGAGTGGTGGCTCTGAATTTCTCTGTTTGATCAGTGTTGTTCTCTGATAAAAAGTGTGTAAAACCCTGGTGAGGTTTTGGTTGACTAAAAGAACAAGCACAAAGAAAGTACAATATCTTCCTCTCCAAGGAGGTGGTGACTCTATTTATCAAAGAACCTGATGGAGCTGCATGGTGAGCTCTAGATCTGCCATGTCTTCCCAATCAACAAAATTTTCTACTGCAAAACTCCCAGGTATTTTTCAAAGATCTGAAATGTTTCCCTATCAAGTTTTATTCACTAGTGTAAAAGGATGGTAGTTAGTGGGCAGTTTCTCATGGAGGAATATAGGCCCTTTTTTTTTATGGCATTAAAGGTGCCTCTAATGAGTTCCCTACTAAGGTTGAGGAATGCTTGCCTAGATTCCTGGCTGGTGGGTTTGTTTTTGCAAGCCAGCATGTTAAAGATGTCATGGATCTTTTTGGTGAGATGGATATTGAACATGAAGATGTTGCTATGAGGCTATTTGTGTTGACATTTTTTGATGATGCTAAAGATTGGTTTGTATCCTTACCTTCATGTTCAATCCCTTCTTGGGATGTATTGAGAGCAATGTTCATTGAATACTTTGATGAAGGAGCAGGCATGGACGGGTATAAAGAAAGAAATGAAGATCAAATACAAGACACTAGTGTCTCTGTTGATCCTACCATCCATGATACTAGATATGAAGACCTGCTTATTGAAATTGTTACTCTCGAGATGAAGATTGCAAAGAGAAAGGCTGAGAATTCACAGTTAATGGAGGACAGGAGGTTGAGGGCATTGGCTTTTCTTCATGTTGATCATGAGGAGACCAATGTTTCTGATGTTGAATCTCATTGTGTAGAAAGTGTTGACTATGAAGCTGATGTTGAGGTCAATGCATATGAGAGTGCTGAAGATAAGTCTGAGGATGGCAACATTTCCATTTTGTCTACAGATTTTTCTTCTTTTCAGTGTCAGAGTTCTTGCTTCTTGTCTCAGTTGGATGATGTTTTGTGTGAGAGGCAAGAGAATGGTTATGGTGCAGATGATGATTCCTGCATTGATTGCTTCACACAAGATGATCTAGAGACAGAGGTCTCCATTCTTGTCTTGCACAAGAATGATGTTTGCAATAAAAAGGATGAAGCTGATGAAGAGGAAAATGAAGCCCAAAGTCCATTGAGTAGTGAAGAGATTTCAGCACTCTTGGCTGAAGAATTTCAGAGGTATGCCCCTGCTTTGGATTTTGAATTGCAACTCCCTTGTGACATGCACTTTAACACTAATACTGAGGTCAATGTTCAAAGTGATTATGATGTTCCATTTTCACCAAAGTTCCCCTCATGTAGTAACTCTGCAGAAGAAGTTGAAGGTTATGACAGTGTGTTTTCCTATCATCAAGATTACAGTGATGAACAAGTTTCTTGTTTAAATCCCTTTCCTTCTTTTTCCAAATATGACAGTGATTGTGATAGCGTTGAAGACTTTTCTTTCAATAGTTGGGACATAATTTATTTTGATGGAAATAATGATGATACAGATCAGTTCTTCCCCTGTCACCAAAATTTTGATGAAGATCTTCACTTGGTTCATGATCCAATTCATGAAAATATCATAGAGAAACCAAGTTTCTTAGTGGCTAAGGCAATGTAGGAAGGAAAATTAGAGGATCCAATTCCTTCTTAGCTAGGTAATTTTGTGGTAATGCATGATAGTCAATTTATTCCATTTTCTAATGCATTACTAGATCAAAATTCTATTTCCAGCCATCAAGAAGAAGTAATGATGTTCCCTACTTCTTGGAATATGAATATGAGTGTGAATATGGTAGTTGTGACTAGAAAAACATGGGTGGTGATCAGTGCAAGTTTCTTCTTCAGCCCATGAATGTTCACATATGTTTGCAGCAGGATGATCAAGAAAATTTTAGACTTGGGGTCACATATGTGGATGAAAATCAGACCTTTCATTCAGGAGGGTCTATGATTTTCTTTTGGTGGCCTGGGGCTATCAAGTAAATTTTTTTTAAAAAAAATTTGTACATTCTGTAAATATTTCCCTTTCTGTTGTGTGTTCCCTATATTTTTTGAGGTCTCTGTGCCATTTTTTCCAATAGGTGGTCTACTTTTCCCAGAGATCTAGATTCTTGCCATGCCTGCAATAGGCATGCATCCTCAGATAGAGCCACTATTTGGTCATTTTCCAGTCATAGTAAAAATCCATTGAAAATGGCCTCTTCCTTGCAAAGTTGTGTAAAGTGTCCCGCCCTGCTTGCAATCAAAGTTTTAATGTGCAAAGTAGATCCATGATGTTTCATGGTGTGCACTCTTAGCCATAGGTTCTCCAATGTGTCACCAAGCTCCAGCTCCGATCGCACCTCCTAAATCCTAAAACCCAAGGAGAAATTGAAGTTTTAAGGTCTGCAGGAAATAGCTTCAAAATTTGCCACAGTGTCGAAAACCTATGATGTTTTCTATTTCCTTGCTGAAGACCCTGGATGTTTTTGACCTTGTACTTTTTTCTCTTTGTCAGCATTTACTATTTGCACAATTGTGATTTGATGGTGGGCCCAAGTTTTCAAAGGCTTTAAAATGATTGGTTGTCGCATGATCGCATGTCAAAAATTTTTGACATGTGACCATGCGACCGATTACTTCTTATGCTGGGGCCCATTGGTGGGAAGACAATGGTCCCATTGGTGGTTATGTGGTGGCCTGTGGTTGGCTATCACATGATCACATGTCAGAGATTTTTGACATGCAATCATGTGACTGGTTGACACCTGTCCCTTTGGTGTTGGAGTGTTGTGGTCCCGCTATCTGACTTGGAGGCTGAGGTGGCAGTCTTTTGGCCTTGTCGCATGTTCGCAACGGCCACTTTCTGGCTATGCGATCATGTGACAAGGGTGCCACATGTGCTAGGGCCCATTTGTAGTTGTTTGGTGGTCCCGTTGGCAAGTGGTGTTGTGGCAATCTCCGGTTGGTCTGAGCTAGCAGGATGATAGATTTGAACGTGGGCCCAGGTTAGGGTATCTTGGTGGTGGGAGGATTCCATGATCAATGGCTGTCATGTGATTGCATGGAATCTTGCCAGTCCATGTGATAATGTGACCGGCCGTTGATATCTCCCTACTAATGTCAGATTTTTAAGCCCACGAGATGGAGAGGATCTACGGTGGGGACTTAATGTTGGTCTCAGTTCAATTTGTGGATCATTGATGTGCTATTAGATTTTAGGTGGTGATGTGGAAACCAGAAAGATGCATATTAGTGGCTTGTCACATGTTCGCATGAGCTAGTTTTCCTGCTATGTGAACATGCGACAAACCCTTTTGTGGCAATGGTAGCAGTGGCGGTTATGAAGAAGGTAATGGGAAGTGGCGTGTCGCATGTTCGCATAGCCCTTTTCTAGGTTATGCGATCATGCCACAACCATAGGGATGTCATCGTTGTGGAGTTGTAGGTGACCATTTGAATTCAAAATTGTGAGGGATTTTCCTGCGATAGGAGGTACCTAGAATTTATGGTTTTCTGGCTGTTTCTTGATCTAGTTGGTGGCATCAATTGTTGTAGTGTGGTCTAGTGATTTGGGTGATTTCTTGCAGATGTTTTTCCATGTGGGGGAGGATAGTTTTTGTTGGCTCGAGGTGTTTTGATGGTCTGGTTAGACTATTATTCATGATGAATTTGTGATCCTGGGTACAAATTTGAAGATTTTATCTTTCTTGTGGATCTTTCTTGTTTCTGACAGATTGGTGTTGGTTTTCCCTCTAGTGAGTTTTCAAATTTAGCTATTGTAACCCAAACCCTAGTCACCCTTAGCTTCATGCAATATTTTTGAGATTCCCAAGGTGGCTAGTGGTATAAATAGTTAGTCTTTTGACTTTGCAAGGGTTTGAGTTTTCTTTTGAGAGCTGGTTCCATGAAGGGTCCTTTTCTTGTAGATATTTCTCCTTCTTCTCTGCATATAGGGTGTTCTTCCTCCATTTTTGGTTCAAATAATATGATACATTTTGTAACAGATGTCTTATGTATGATATTTTAGCATATTTGTACTTTTATCAGGTTGTCTACATTTGAGTCTTAAACTTATTGATTATGGCATCAAGGGTGTTGTAGTCTTTCTATTTGCATTTCCAATGAGTGTCTACAATAGAGTTGTCTTCGTAGAGATAACTGAGTTTAAGATTGGTTTTCAGGTGTGTATAACCTAAGGTATCAAGGGTGTCCCAGGCTTGTCTGCCAGTAGATGTTGGCTATGTATTGCTTGTTTATAGGTCTCTTCTAAGGGGAGGGTTAAAATACTTTGAATAGGTAATTGCATATCTGGGTACATAGATGGATAGTTGAAGTATGGTCTAATTAGTGGTATATCCTTGGTGTAAGGAACTAAAATATTTGAATGTGTTATCCTCTTGTTTCATAGCTCTATTATAGTGAGGTATTTGACTCTACTGCCCATTGGCTAAGGCACTAGTCTATGAGAGACTTAGGGTATCTCAGGGGTCCTTTCAACCCAACATTAAATCAATTACCTTTCCCTTTCATGTTGGTAGTAGTAGTAGGAGTTTCTCTCTAGTCTTTAGACTCATTCTATACAAGTAGGGCTATTGCATAAGGATTGGCTTCATTGGGGTATGAGCTACCTAAAGGGGTTTGAAGACTATTCCACACTAATCTGTCTGTAGGCCTTTTATTCACCAAAAGGATGTCATGAGTGTGTAGATAAGGCAATACCCACCTGAGTGATGTGGAGCTCAAAGAAGAAGGAGGATTCCTTTCAATCCTCATCAATTGGACTATTTTTTTGTCAAACTTGAGTGCCTGCCCTGAGAATCAAGCCCACCTATTGATTCAAGTTTGGTCCTGCAAGGAAAATTTCTAATAGATAGATGTGCCATTTATGATTCCTATGTCATTTCCTTTGATCCTCGGTAAACATTGTATATATTTCTCAATGATTATACTAATGCTCAATGTTTACTATCACTCAGTATCTATGTTTGATGCTTGGTAAAACTATTATGTGCTCGATGTGAAGACTTAATTGACTGGCTTGTATTGCTTGTAGTTACCGACTAGGTTAACATAAGTAACCGACTGATGGATTTGATACTAATAACAATCATTAATGCTCAAATAGAGATAAAAATCTCCCCCTTTGGCATTAGTATCAAAACCTTAATGTATACAGACCTTTTGTCTCAAAAATTATATCTCCTCCATATACATATACTTAGCTAAAATTTTCTATATACTCCCCCTCGATGCATGCTCTGGTAATGTGTAGTATAGTTAACTTCTATTTACTTATTTGGCATATATATGTTATCCCCCTTTTTGATAATAATGCCAAATGCAAAAATGTATACTTACAGCTTATCAAAAATGTGTTGATGGGTTTTCTTCAATGATTCCAAGAGGTTTTCCCATTCCTCTTTCAAGTTGGTGAGAGCAATGTGCTCAAGACTGACTTGTGCATGCATGTCAAAGATGTTGTCCAACATAGAGATTTCTGGTGTTGCAACAAGTGTTTGTTCCCTGACTATGTGTTTCTCAAAAAAATTTAAGTAGGGTAGTAGCTCAATTTTTAACTCAGTGACTTGATCACTTGTCCTTTCTTCTTGCTTCTTGAGATCTGCTATCAACTGCCTAAGTTCTTAAACTCTTAATATATGGTTTGCAAAAGCTTGTGGCTCGGTTATAGCTGCATGTGCACTGGCTGTGATTTCCTTTTCAAACTATTTTATCTTTTCACTGATCTCAGGAGTGAAGGTTTCCATAGTGCATAGCTTGAATAAGATTTAAAAAATAAATTTAGTAATACCCTAAATTTCAGTTATTACCATAGATAGCTTAACCTTGTTAATTTCCACTTCTTGGCTGATTCTTTTTGCAAGTTTATCATGTATCTTTGATTCTATCCTTTCTTCTATTCTCTTATCAGCATTGACATTTGGGGCATTGATTTCTTCAGCAAGTGTAGCAAGTTGGTCCATAATCAGAGTATCCTCATCTACATGTACCTCAGGTACAACCTGTTGTAAGATATCTCTTACATTTTCTAATATTTCCTTTCTTGTGCTCTCTTATTTCAATTTCTCCTGTGCTGCTTTTCTTTTACATAGCTCCCTATATTTTCTTAGTTCTTTGGGGCTAATGGTCCACGGGTCACACTCAGGTATCACAATAACTTCATCTAGTGTAACCGGCCCTTTTCCTTTCTTTTTCTTCTTCTTCTTCTTTGGTTCCTGAGGTGAACTCTTTGCAACTAAAACAATAGCTTTTTCTTCTTCCCTTGGTGTGTTCTTCCCAGTTGACACATTATCTTCCTTTTTCTACTCCTTGGTAACTTGTATGTCAGATGACTGAGATGGAGCCTCTGATGTTGTGTTAGGTGGGGTGGCCTCAGTTGCATTGTGCTTTTCTTGTTCCTTTGTTTCTATTTCTGTAGCCTCTTTTCCTTTAGGCTTATTTTCTTTTGTAGGTGTCTCTGTTCTTTGTTCCCCTATTGTATCTTATGGTTTCTCGAGGTCTAAGCCACCAGGTTGTTCTTGTGATAAGATTTCTACTACTTCAACAAGAATAGGATGCTCACCTGGAAATGATGTAAATGTACACTCGATAGCTTGACCTTCATCCTGTGTATTATCGGGTGCAATGTTCACATCATCATCTTCATCCCTATCATCAAGATCACCATTTTTGATGTCCTCAATGAGTACATCATTATCATTTTTCTCCTTGACTTGGATCTCTACTGGATCAGATGCATCTTGTGACCTGTCCTTAATTTCTTGTACAAGTGTTGTATCAATTACCTCGATAAATGATACCTCTGATTCTTTGGTATTCTTTGCTACATCATCTTCAATGAATATACCCTTACCTTTTGACTTCTATCTCTTTTTAGATAAATTTTGAAATGCATTTTTCTCATTTTTCTCTCTGATTGCTAAAATTGAACTCCAAATGAGTTGACTAGACTCATCAAGATCTGCCAAATTCTCATCCAAAATTTGCATAGCTCAGCCTTTGATTTTGAGTTTCTGAACATAAGTATCCATAAGCTCCTTAATTTCATCAAGAGATAAGTCCAGTGCAACTGATACTAGGACTTGTTCCCTCATCCTCTTCTCGGTGTCCAAGGCATATGACCACTTCTAATTAATTCTTTCTTCTAATGCCTTGGGCAGTGAAAGTTCAAACTCTAATGGAACTCGTTTGAAGTGTATCATCATTTGGATGACTGCTTCCTCAATTTTTTTTGGTCCTCATTTGACATATTGTCAAACCTGCTGAGTTCCAGATCTGCAAGATTTTCATTCTCAATTATGTCAGTAGCAATCTCATCAATTGACCTCTTCTTATTACTGACAACCTTGAATTGATTGTTGTCATCTTCTTCATCCTCAAGGTCTTCTCTTCCTCTAATTAACCTTCTTCTTTTCTTTGGTGCTTCAGCTACAAACTTGGAATTTCTTTTTGCATAGGTTTTTGTCGGTGTAGCTACCTTTGATTTTTTTTCCTTCATAGCTCCCTTCTTCTATGGTGGTAAAGTTGTAGTTGATGACCTTGTGCATGCACTTGTTTACACTAGAAACTGCCTCTTCTTTGGAACTGGAGTGAGAGAAACCGATATAGAGTCTTTTTTTGTTTCTGACTTTGTTTCCTCACTATCATATGGTTTGGTAGCCAACATTAACTAAACTTTGGTTACAAGTTCAACCAATGATTCCTTAGATAAGTCAAATACATCTCCAAAATTCTCAATTAATACTTTGTTCATTTTCTTTTCTTTTCTCATCATTTTACCAATGATAAGGCCTATTTTAATTCTTAATTTTTCTTCTTCAAAGGTTCCAAACCTTTCTACCTTCTTGTCCTTTGGTAAAGCTAGTAATGCCTTGATTGATTTCAAAGAAAAATCATGATCCATTTCATATCCCATAGGTGCTGGCCATTTTATCCTTGGTTCAATAGCTTTAATCATTGTATGATCGGTGTTCACTAGGAAACAGATATCCATATCATACTTCTCAACCAGTGAACTCAGAATCCTACTTCTTATATTCATCTTTACCTTAAAGTCCTCAAAATAACTATCTATAACATTTTCTACATTATCTCCCAGACCTTTCATAATATAAAAAATTTGTGAAGTGATCGGTTTGTCGGTAGGCCAATTAGTGTGACCGATAGAAGGAACTAATTTCTAGAGATAGAAAAATAAACATACTAGAAATGATCCAAACTTATAGGTATTGGAATTTTGTGACCTGATAGTTTTCATGTTTTCTTCAACTTGTCTTAGAAGTAGCTCAGCAAGGTCTATCTGATGACCCTTCTTTATTATTTTGTAAGCCATGTCTATTGCACTACATGGTACACTGTTTACTCTACTCAACTGGAAAAAATTATAGCCAATTACGTGTGCTACAAACTTAACTTCTGGATCCACAATGGATGCAATTTTTAGTGCTCTATCGTCCCATGTTGCGCTAGTATTTTTCTCAACATTGGCTCACGATGAACTTCAAAATACCTTGGCTTTGTTGATAGTAGGGTAACTAGTAACCATGTTAATCATTCTCTTTTTCACTTGGATCAGTTTATCTAACCAGAATGTGCCCTCATGATAACGGCTTAACACAACCCTAATCCATTTATTCTTAAAATTCTTTGGAAAATTTAGGGCATTAGTGGTTCCAAGTGTTTCAACTTGTTTATGCTCTGGTTTTAGCTTTACTCCTTCATCATAAAGTGCTTGATATGAAACATACATTTCGAAGTCTCCTATTTCCCCAATTTTATAGTGAATGTATAATCGTATGTCTTCAACTAATAAAACCCTAGGTGGGATGCTAAAAAAAGCACCAGCTAAATTCATTTTAGATGCTACTTCAGGGTGTAACTTGTAATTGGGTTCAATATAGTTTTCTAACACTATAAGATTAACTTCCTCTTCCATAACTTTAGAAGAACTCACAGTAGACGCCATTTCAACAAACTAGGCTTTTTGATAAATGATGAAGAATGTGCTTGGTAGGGTTTCAACTTACGCAGAATATGTCAAAGAATGTGCTCGGTTTGATCTGCAACTTCTTTGGATTAGCTTGAAAGATTATTTTCTCAAACTCACTTTGTGAAATTTTCACTCTCCAAAATCGCAATGTGAAAAATGAACTTAGTCTTCCGTGTATTTATAATATTTTTCGTATTTCTGCTCAAAAATTTATGCAATAAATACTTGACCTACTTTCTGGTTCGTGACAACTGTCAGCTCGATGACAACTACAAACTTTCATCAGCTCGGTTAACACTTGATTTATTTACTCGGCTGATACTAATACTTGTTTAACCTTGAATAGTGATTATCGATGGGTAACCATTTGCTTGGTCTAACTTTTACTGACTATGTGACTTTGTTAGCTCAAAACATATAAACCACAATACATCTTTATTCATGAAGATTTGGTATTTTCTCATCATATATAAGGAACTATATGTAAAATATGATCATTTTTAAAATGTTAGTCCCATACATACCTATATCACCTTAGGTGGAATTATCGATGTCACCCAATCCAGTGGACGAGGTTTCACCGATAGCATTACTTGACTCAATATTCTCATTTGATGCTTTCCTCCACATGTCGTTCCTTATTCTCATGATATCTACAATTGCATTTCCACTCTTAAATACATGATTTTCTTCTAGTGCTCAGTCTCTGCAATCCTTGCTTAGGTGACCAAACTTATGATAATGCAAACATGCCATTCCAGTACTTGTCCAGCTTCATGATTGTCCAGCCCATCTTTTCCTATTGCAGTTTGCTGCAATGTGCCCATATCTACCACATGCAATATAGTTTGTCCATGTGTTGTAATCCCAAACATAAGAATTACCTTATCTCTTCGATTGATAAGGCTTGCGTTGTGTCTTCTTCTTTGGAGTCCATACTTGCTTCATCTTAGCCTTACATTCACATGCAGTGTGTCTATATTCATTACAAGTATAACATAATTTCTCCATAGTAGGATTGTTAGCATTTTTATTCTATTTAGCTCTACACTCCTAAGCTTGGTGACCATATTTTTCACAATAGTAATAATATCCATTAAACGTAGGAGTGACTGGAGGTTTACCTTGTGCTTTTATAGTGATAGCATGTCAACACTTTAGGTCTTTCATTTTGATTTTTATTGACTTGTTCTACTTGTTGTGATGATTCTCCTTCGCTGATATAGCCTAACCCATATTTTCTTCCAAATGTTCTTTGTTTAATCAAAAAATCATCTATCCTTTTAGAACTATCCTTGGCCAATTTCTTCATTTCATGTTGTTGTTGTTGAGTTTTCACTTCATTTATCAGCTTTTCATTCTCTTCTCTGAGTACACCTATATCTTCAAGTTTTCTTGACAGTTCACCATTAACTTGGTTGACCTCCTGATTTACAATCACCATCTGATTTGAGATTTTGAAATGGTGCTTGGTGAGTCTATGTATCTCAATTTCCTTTACTTGAAGTTGTTAAGTTGTCTGTCTTCGGTCTTCAATAGCTAGATTCCTTTCTTGCTCAGCATGTCTAGCATTGTTCTTTACTTCTACCATTCTTACCATCTGAGATTCCTGACCAATTTGCAATGCTTTCACTTGTTCAATTAAGTGAAGATTCTTTTCAAACAAGTCAGAGATTATACTTTCAGATCCATCAGAAATACTTCCTGAACTAGATCTAATGTGATCAAATACATCATCAATCTCTTCTTCATGGTAACCAATCTTATTTTGTAGAATAGCTAGTTTCTTCCTTTCAACTAATAATTTCTTCAATCCTTCCTTAGCTTGCTTCTACTACTCAAAAAACATATGCATTTGAATCTTTTGATTCTCTATTGTTTTATCTAACTTATACCTCTGCATAACTAGATCTTTACCCTTCAGTGGTTAAACTGTCCAATAAAAGAACTGCACTTTGATACCAATTATTGGATTGGAGAGATAGGGTACTAAGAAGGGAGGGGTGAATTAGTACCCACAAAAACTTTCACTTATAAACAATCAAATTTTTAGCTAGGAACACTACTGACTTCCTTTCTTTGACCAAACTTTGACCATCCATATCTTGATAAGAGAGTCTCCATTTTTCAAGATTCAAGCTATTTTTAGGTTCATCTCAAGGAGATCTTCGATTTGAGACCACTTTCACTAGATTTGAAAATAGTCAAACTTTTAGCTACGGACACTGTACTGACTTCTTTTCTTTGACCAAACTTTGATCATTCGTATCTTGAGAAGAGAGGCTCTATTTTCAAGATTCAAGTATTGGATTGGAGAGATAGGGTAGTAAGAGGGGAGGGGTGAATCACTTCCCACAAAAAATTCACTTATAAACCTTTCAGATCTAAAATAGCAAACAGTAGTAACCTTCAACTGTAACTTGTATCCTTCCATGCATCATTCATTCACTTAACTATCAGAAGTAAATAGCATGAAATCAACAAGATAATCAACACATAACACAAGTATTTTGGTAATGCAGAAACCCTTGTTAGAAGGTAAAAAGTGTTGTGGGGATGACACCCATAAATTCTTTACTATTGTAGATAGAAAAAGTTTGCCTATTAGGGATATAAGTGGTGATCACTTCTGGTGATCTTACCCTATTAGGAGTAACATATTAGATTAGCTAGATCTACCTAGTGATAGGATTTTAACAACACTACTTGAGTGTGCACTCAATTAAGAGATTTACAAAAAGACTGTTAGGTCTACTATGTTAAGAGATTTTACCAAAACTCTGTCACAATGATTAGAAAATAATAGATAATTATCTGCTAATGACAACTTAACTTGTTTGATACAGATCTATGAAATACTGATTAGATATCACCTTTTCTATGAAGATTCTTTGTTCTGAACTACTCAATTAGCCTAATTCTGATTCTACTTTAATCAGATTACCTCTCAATAATGTTCTTCTCTATCTGTCAACTGATAATCTTGAAGTTGGATAATCCTTCAAGAACTTCTTCCTTCATTCATCAGTTACATCAAAATGATTCAAAAATACAATTATATAGCATACTGCTTTATGCCACTTTAACAAAATTAGGTTACAATGTCTTAGAGGAAAACCCTAAGATCTATGGTGTACAAAAATAACCTAGATCAAAACAATAACATAAGATCTTCATTGTATTCAATGAATATCTCAACAATAAATTATCCTCGATGTTGGTAAAATGTTTTGTGATTCTATTGTACCCATTTGCATAGATAGATGTTCCATTTCTGATTCCTATGTCATTTCCTTTGATCCTAGGTAAACACTGTATATACTTTTCAGTGATTATACTGATGCTCGGTGTTTACTATTGCTCGGTATCGGTGTCTGATGCTTGGTAAAAATGTTATGTGCTCGGTGTAAAGACTTACATGACTAGCTTGTATTGCTTGCAGTTACCGACTAAATTAACATAAGTAACTGACCGATGTCTTTGATACTAATGTCGATCATTCATGCTCAAATAGAGATAACATCAAGCTATTTTTAGGTTTATCTTGATGAGATCTTCGATTTGAGACCACTTTGACCAGATTTGGAAATAGTCAAACTTTTAGTTACGAACATTGTACTGACTTCCTTGCTTTGACCAAACTTTGACCATTTGTATCTTGAGAAGAGAGGCTCCATTTTGAAAGATTCAAGGTATTGTTTGGTTTATCGCAACGAGATCTTTGATTTGAGACCACTTTCACTAGATTTACAAATGGTCAAATTTTTAGCTACAAACACTGTACTGACTTTCTTGGTTTGACCAAACTTTGACCGTCTGTATCTTGAAAAGAGAGGCTCTATTTTTTAAGATTTCAGGTGTTTTTAGTTTCATCTCGACAAGATCTTCAATTTGAAACCACTTTCACCAGATTTGGAAACGGTCAAACTTTTAGCTACGAACACTATACTGATTTCTTTGCTTTAACCAAACTTTGACCATCTGTATCTTGAGAAGAGACGCTTTATTTTTCAAGATTCAAGTGGTTTTTTGGTTCATCTCAACATGATCTTTGATTTGAGACCACTTTCACCAAATTTGGAAATGGTCAAATTTTGACTATATGTATCTTGAGAAGAGAGGCTCTATTTTTCAAGATTTAAGGTGTTTTTAGGTTCATCTTGATGAGATCTTTGATTTGATACCACTTTCACCAAGTCTAGAAATGGTCAAAATTTTTGCTACGAACACTATATTGACTTCCTTGCTTTGACAAAACTTTGACCATCCGTATCCTGAGAAGAGAGGCTCTATTTTTCAAGATTTGAGCTATTTTTTGATTCATCTTGACAAGATCTTCGATTTGAAACCACTTTCACCACCCTTAGAAATGGTCAAATTTTTAGCTTCAAACACTGTACTGACTTCCTTGCTTTAACCAAACTTTGATCATTCGTATCTTGAGAATAGAGGCTATGTTTTTGAAGATTCAAGGTGTTTTTAGGTTCATCTCGACGAGATCTTCGATTTGAGACAACTTTCACTAGATTTGGAAACAGTCTAATTTTTTCTATCAACACTGTACTGACTTCCTTGCTTTGACCAAGCTTTGACCCTCTCTATCTGTAGAAGACAGGCTCTATTTTTAAAAATTCAAGATATTTTTTGGTTCATCTCGATGAGATCTTTGATTTGAGACCACTTTCACAAGATTTGGAAAGGGTCAATGTTTCAGCTATGAACATTGTACTAACTTCCTTGTTTTAACCAAACTTTAACTATCCATAGCTTGAGAAGAGAGGCTCTGTTTTTCAAGATTCAAGATTTTTTTATTGTTATCTCGACGATATCTTCGATTTGAGACCAATTTCACAAGATTTGGAAATGGTCAAACTTTTATCTACGAACACTCTACTGACTTCCTTGCTTTGACAAAACTTTGACCATTCGTATCTTGAGAAGAGAGGCTCCATTTTTTAAGATTCAAGTTGTTTTTTGCTTCCTCTTGACGAGATCTTTGATTTAAGACCACTTTCACCAAATTTAGAAACGATCAAATTTTTAGCTACGAACACTGTACTAACTTCCTTTCTTTGACCAAACTTAGACCATCCATATCTTCAGAAGAGATGATCCTTTTTTCAAGATTCAAGGTGTTTTTAGGTTCATCTCGACGAGATCTTTGATTTGAAACCACTTTCACTAGATTTGAAAATGTTCAAATACTTAGCTACGAAGACTATACTGACTTCCTTGCTTTGACAAAACTTGGACCATTCCTATCTTGAGAACGGAGGCTCCATTTTTCAAGATTCAAGGTCTTTTTAGGTTCATCTTGATGATATATTCGATTTAAGACCACTTTCACCAGGTTTGGAAATGGTCAAATTGTTAGCTATGAACACTGTATTGACTTCATTTATTTGACCAAACTTTGACCATCCATATCTTGAGAAGAGAGGTTCCATTTTTCAAGATTCAAGCATTTTTTAGGTTCATCTCGACGAGATCTTTGATTTAAGACCACATTCACCATATTTTGAAATGGTCAAACTTTTATTTACAAACACTATACTGACTTCCTTGCTTTGACCAAACTTTGATTATCCATATCTTGTGAAGGGAGGCTCTATTTTTGAAGACTCAAGGTGTTTTTTGGTTCATGTCGATGAGATCTTTGATTTGAGACCACTTTCACTAGATTTTAAAATGGTCAAATTTTTACATACCAACATAGTACTAACTTCCTTGATTTGACCAAACTTTGATCATCCGTATCTTGAAAATAGAGGCTCCATTTTTCAAGATTCTAAATGTTTTTAAGTTCATCTCGACAGGATTTTCAATTTGAGACCACTTTCATCTTAACGAGATCTACTATTTGAGACCACTTTCACTAGATTTGGAAACAGTCAAACTTTTAGCTATGAACACTGTACTGACTTCCTTGCTTTGACCAAACTTTGACCATCTATATCTTGAGAAGAGAGTCTCAATTTTTCAAGATTCAAGGTGTTTTTTGGTTCACTTTGATGAGATCTTTGATTTGAGACCACTTTCATGAGATTTGGAAATGGTCAAATTTTTAGCTACGAATACTGTTTTGATTTTCTTGCTTTGACCAAAGTTTGACCATCCGTATCTTGAGAAGAGAGGCTCCATTTTTTAAGATTCAAGGTGTTTTTTGGTTCATCTTGATGAGATCTTCGATTTGAGACCACTTTCAGTAGATTTAGAAATGGTCAAATTTTTAGCTATGAACATTATACTGACTTCTTTCCTTTGACCAAATTTTGACCGTTTGTATCTTGAGAAGAGAGGCTCCGTATTTCAAGATTCAAGGTATTTTTAGGTTCATCTCGATGAGATCTTCGATTTGAGACAACTTTAAATAGATTTGCAAATGGTCAAATTTTTAGCTGCGAACATTGTACTGATTTCCTTTCTTTGACCAAATTTTGACCATTCGTATCTTAAGAAGAGAGCCCCCATTTTTCAAGATTCGAGGTGTTTTTAGGTTCCTCTAGATGAGATCTTCGATTTGAGACCACTTTGTATGAGATTTGGAAATGGTCAAACTGTTAGCTACGAACACTATAATGACTTCCTTGCTTTGACCAAACTTTTACCGTCCATATCTTTAGAAGAGAGGCTTCATTTATCAAGACTTAAGGTGTTTTTTTTCTCATCTTGATGAGATCTTTGATTTGAGACCACTTTCACTAGATTTGGAAATGGTCAAACTTTTAGCTACCAAAACAATACTGACTTCATTCCTTTAACCAAATTTTGACCATCCGTATCTTGAGAATAGCAGCTCAGTTTTTCAAGATTCAAGGTGTTTTTTGGGTCATCTCAATGAGTTCTTTGATTTGAGACCACTTTCACCAGATTTGGAAACGATCAAATTTTTAGCTACAAACACTGTACTGACTTCCTTGATTTGACCAAACTTTGATCATTCGTATCTTGAGTAGAGAGGCTCCATTTTTCAAGATTCAAGGTGTTTTTAGGTTCAGCTTGACAAGATCTTCAACTTGAGACCACATTCACCATAATTCAAAATGGTAAAACTTTTAGCTACAAAAATTGTACTGACTTCCTTCCTTTAACCAAACTTTTACCCTCCGTATCTTGAGAAGAGAGGCTCGATTTTTCAAGATTCAAGGTGTTTTTTGGTCCATCTCAATGAGATCTTCAATTTGAGACCACTTTCACCAAATTTGGAAATGGTCAAACTTTTAGCTATGAATACTGTACTGACTTCCTTGCTTTCACCAAACTTTAACCATTCATATCTTGAGAAGAGAGGCTCCATTTTTCAATATTCAAGGTGTTTTTTGGTTCATCTTGACGAGATCTGCGATTTGAAACTACTTTCACCAGATTTGGAACCCATCAAATTTTTAGCTATGAACATTGTACTAACTTCCTTGCTTTGACCAAACTTTGACCATCTGTATCTTGAGAAGAGAGGCTCCTTTTTTCATGATTCAAGGTGTTTTTAGGTTCATCTCGATGAGATCTTCGATTTGAGACCACTTTCACTAGATTTGGAAATGGTCAAATTTTTTCTATTAACACTGTACTGACATCCTTACTTTGACCAATCTTTGACCATCTCTGTCTTGAGAAGAGAGGCACCATTTTTTAAGATTGTAGGTGTTTTTAGGTTCATCTCGATGAGATCTTCAATTTGAGACCACTTTCACCAAATTTGAAAATGGTCAAACTTTTAGCTATGAACACTGTACTGACTTCCTTACTTTGACCAAAATTGATTGTCCATATCTTGAGAAAAGAGGTTGTGTTTCTCAAGATTTAAGGTGTTTTTAGGTTAATCTAGATGAGATCTTTGAATTGTGACCTCTTTCACCAAATTTTGAAACGGTCAAACTTTTAGCTACGAACACTATATTGACTTCTTTGCCTTGAGTAAACTTTGACCATCTGTATCTTGAAAAGAGAGGCTTTGTTTTTCAAGATTCAAGGTGTTTTTTGGTTCATCTTGAGAAGATCTTCAATTTGAGACCACTTTCACAAGATTTAGAAATGGTCAAATTTTTACCTACGAACACTGTACTGACTTCCTTGCTTTGACCAAACTTTCATCGTCTGTATCTTGAGAAGAGAGGGTTTGTTTTTCAAGATTCAAGGTGTTTGTAGGTTCATCTTGATGAAATCTTTGATTTGAGACCACTTTCACCAGATTTGGAAATGGTCAAACTTTTAGCTACGAACAGTGTACTGACTTCCATACTTTGACCAAACTTTGACGATTTATATCTTGAGAAGATGCTCTATTTTTCAAGAATTTAGGTATTTTTTGGTTCATCTAGACAAGATCTTTGTTTTGAGACCACTTTCACCAGATTTGGAAATGGTCAAACTTTTAGCTACGAACACTGTATTGACTTCATTGCATTAACCAAGCTTCTAATGTCTGTATCTTGAGAAGAGAGGCTCCATTTTTCAAGATTCAAGGTGTTTTTAGGTTCATATCAACGAGATCTTTGATTTCAGACCACTTTCACTAGATTTAGAAATGGTCAAAATTTTAGCTATGAACACTATACTGACTTCTTTGCTTTGACTAAACTTTGACCATCCGTATCTTGAGAAGAGAGGCTCTAATTTTCAAGATTCAAAGTGTTTTTTGGTTCATCTCGATGAGATCTTTGATTTGAGACCACTTTCACTAGATTTGGAAATGGTCAAACTTTTAGCTACAAACACTGTACTAACTTCCTTGCTATTACCAATGTTTTACCATCCGTATCTTGAGATGGGAGGCTCCATTTTTCAAGATTCAAGTTGTTTTTAGCTTCATCTCAACAAGATCTTCGAGTTCAGACTACTTTCACCAAATTTGGAAACTGTTAAATTTTTAGCTACGAATACTATACTCACTTCTTTGTTTTAACCAAACTTTGACCATCCGTATCTTAAAAACAAAGGCTCCATTTTGTAAGATTCAAGGTGTTTTTAGGTTCATCTCAATGAGATTTTTGATTTCTAACCACTTTCACCATATTTGGAAACGATCAAATTTTTCACTACGAATGTTGTACTCACTTACTTGCTTTTGAAAAACTTTGACCATCCGTATCTTGAGAAGGGAGGCTCCATTTTTAAAGATTCAAGGTATTTTTTGGTTCATCTCGATGAGATCTTCGATTTGAGACCACTTTCAATAGATTTAGAAATGGTCAAACTTTTAGCTACAAACACTGTACTCACTTCTTTACTTTCTCCAAACTTTCACCATCCGTATCTTGAGAAGAGAGGCTCTATTTTTCAAGATTCAAAGTGTTTTTTGGTTCATATTGAAGAGATCTTCGATTTGAGAACACTTTCATGAGATTTGGAAATAGTCAAAGTTTTAGCTACGAACACTGTATTGACTTCTTTACTTTGATGAAACTTTGACAATCTGTATCTTGAGAAGAGAGACTCCATTTTTCAAGATTCAAGGTGTTTTTAGGTTCATCTCGATGAGATCTTCCATTTGAGACCACTTTCACCAGATTTGCAAATGGTCAAATTTTTAACTACAAACACTGTACTAACTTGCTTGCTTTGACCAAACTTTCACCATCCATATCCTAAGAAGAGAGGCTCCATTTTTCAAGATTCAAAGTGTTTTTAGGTTCATCTTGACTAGATGTTCGATTTTAGACCATTTTCACTAGATTTGGAAACATTCAAACTTTTAGCTACGAATATTGTACTGACTTCCTTGCTTTGACCAAACTTTGACCCTCTGTATCTTGAGAAGAGAGGCCTAGTTTTTCAAGATCAAAGGTATTTTTAGCTAACAACACTATACTGACTTCCTTGCTTTGACCAAACTTTGACCATCCGTATCTTGAGAAGAGAGGCTCCATTTTTCAAGATTCAATGTGCTTTTAGGTTCATCTCGATGAGATCTTTTATTTTAGACCATTTTCACCATATTTAGAAATGGTCAAACTTTTACCTATGAACACTGTATTCACTTCCTTGCTTTGACCAAACTTTGACAGTTCGTATCTTGAGAAGATAGGCTCCATTTTTCAAGATTCAAAGTGTTTTTTGATTCATCTTGAGGAGATCTTCAATTTGAGACCACTTTCACTAGATTTGGAAACAGTCAAAATTTTAGCTACGAACATTATACTGACTTCCTTGCTTTTACCAGACCTTGATTGTTAGTATCTTGAGAAGAGAGGCTCCATTTTTCAAGATTCAAGGTGATTTTAGGTTCATCTTGACGAAATTTTTTATTTGAGACCACTTTCACTAGATTTGGAAATGGTCAAACTTTTAGCTATGAACACTATACTGAATTCTTTGTTTTGACAAAACTTTGACCGTCTGTATCTTGAGAAAAGAGTCTTTGTTTTTTAAGATTCAAGTTGTTTTTGAATCATCTCGATGAGATTTGAGATTTGAGACCACTTTCACCAAATTTGGAAATGGTCAAATTTGTAGCTAAGAACATTCTACTGACTTCCTTTCGTTGACTATACTTTGACCGTCTATATTTTGAGAAGATAGACTCCTATTTTCAACAATCAAGGTGTTTTTAGGTTCATCTCGATAAGATCTTTGATTTGAAACCACTTTCACCAAATTTGGAATGGGTCAAACTTTTAGCTACGAACACTGTATTGACTTCCTTGCTTTCACCAAACTTTGACTGTCCATATCTTGGAAAGAAAGACTCCATTTTTTAAGATTCAAGGTGCTTTAAGTTTCATGTTGATGAGATCTTTGATTTGAGTCCACTTTCACCAGATTTGGAAATGGTCAATTTTTTAGCTACAAACACTATAATAACTTCCTTGCTTTGACCAAACTTTGAGCCTTTGTATCTTCGAAAGAGAGGCTCTATTTTTTAAGATTCAAGGTGTTTTTAGGTTCATCTTGACTAGATCTTCGATTTGAGACCACTTTCACTAGATTTGGAAATGGTCAAACTTTTAGTTCTATACACTGTACTGACTTCCTTGCTTTGACCAAACTCTGACCATTCGTATCTTGAGAAGAGAGGCAACATTTTTTAAGATTCAAGGTGTTTTTTGGTTCATCTCAACGAGATCTTTGATTTTAGATGACTTTTACCATATTTGGAAATGGTTAAATTTTTAGCTATGAACACTGTACTGACTTCCTTGCTTTTACCAAACTTTGATCATCCGTATCTTGAGAAGACAAGATATGTTTTTCAAGAATTAAGGTGTTTTTAGGTTCATCTCGACGAGATCTTCGATTTAAGACCGCTTTTATTATATTTGGAAATGGTCAAATTTTTTAGCTATGAGCACTACACTAACTTCATTGCTTTGACCAAACTTTCACCATCCATATCTTGTGAAGAGATGTTCCATTTTTAAATATTCAAGGTGTTTTTAGGTTCATCTTGATGAGATCTTTGATTTAAGACCACTGTCACCAGATTTGGAAATAGTCAAACTATTAGCTATGAATACTGTATTGACTTCCTTTATTTGACCAAACTTTGACCATCTGTATCTTGAGAAGAGAGGCTCCAATTTTCAAAATTCAAGGTGTTTTTAGGTTCATCTCGAAGAGATCTTCGATTCGAGACCACTTTCACCAGATTTGGAAATGGACAAACTTTTAGCTACGAATACTGTACTGACTTCCTTGCTTTGACCAAACTTTGACCATCTGTATCTTGAGAAGAGGCTCCATTTTTAAAGATTCAAGATGTTTTTTGGTTCATCTCGATGAGATCTTTGGTTTTAGACCACTTTCACCACATTTGGAAATGGTCAACTTTTAGCTACGAACACTGTACTAACTTCCTTGCCTTGACCAAACTTTGACCATCTATATCTTGAGAAGAGAGTCTCTATATTTCAAGATTCAAGGCGTTTTTTGGTTCATCTCGATGAGATCTTCAACTTGACACCACTTTTACCAAATTTGGAAATGGTCAAATATTTAGCTACGAACACTATTCTAACTTTCTTATTTTGGCAAAACTTTGACCGTCTGTATCTTGAGAAGAGAGGCTCCATTTTTCAAGATTCAAGATTTTTTTTGGTTCATCTCGATGAGATCTTTGAGTTTAGACAACTTTCACTAGATTTGGAAATGGTCAAAATTTTAGCGATGAACATTGTACTAACTTCCTTGCTTTAAACAAACTTTAACCATTCGTATCTTTAGAAGAGAGGTTTCATTTTTCAATATTCAAGTTGTGTTTTGGTTCATCTCAACAAGATCTTTGATTTGAGATCACTTTCATGAGATTTGGAAATGGTCAAAATTTTAGCTACGAACATTGTACTGACTTCTGCAATGCTTTGACAAAAGTTTGACCATCAGTATCTTGAGAAGAGAGGCTTTATTTTTCAAAATTCAAGGTGTTTTAAGGTTCATCTCGATGAGATCTTCAATTTGACACCACTTTTACAAGATTTGGAAATGTTCAAATTTTTGTAAGGAAACTCAGGTGCGGAAATAGCTTCCTACACTAATCTCTAAAGTAAAGTATTGTGCAAATTCTTTTAAATCCTTACAATTTCAGATTCGTTAACTACTTTAACAAAGATATTGCAGTCACATACCATGCATATAGAAAATAGAGAATGACACAATGATTTACACTAGGGAAACCTTTTGGTAAAATCCCCAGCACTCCAAAACCTACACAGTGTATTAATCAAAACTATTATAGTTTACAATACACTTGCAATGCAAGTTCTTTCAAAAGATTTTCCAACTCTTGAAGACAAATTACGGCAGCATAAAACGTTCCAACAATACACTTACTTCTCCTATTTTTGCAACCCTAAAAAATGTTTATATCATGAGCTTCCCTTTTTAGGGAAACTTCCAAAGATATCCATATTAGGGTTTTACCATTCTGTGAGAAAATAGGAACCCAAAAAATCAATAAGAAACCCGAACCCCAATAGGAACCCCAAACCCCAAACATCAATAGGAACCCCGAACCCCACGATTGGGGAAGAGTGTACAGTACTCAACTTTATCAATTGCCACATGTCTTCACCTATCATTGAAACTTCCAAACATAGCTCTTACGTATCATAGGAAACTGTCATAACCATTTCAGCCATGATCTCCTTACACACAATTCAAGATGCTGACACATCAACATGCCAACTAGACATGTACACTCACACTTAATTACATTATTTGCAAGAAATATATTTTACAAAAAAAATAATAAGAATAAGAATTATCCAAGGTTGAGACACCTTATTCCTAACATTCTCCCACTTGTCGAACACCTTGTAAGAGCAATAGGAACATAACAAGAACTAACCGCTATAGGCCAAAAGGCCCATAGACTCTAAACACCATCTGAACTTTATAGTGCCCACTGGTTTTGTTAATACATCTACAACATTCTTCACAATATCTACCTTCTCCAAATTTACCTTTCCATCTTCCACCATATCTCTCACAAAGTGAAACTACACATCAATGTGCTTCGTTCTGGCATGGAAAGTTGGATTCTTTGCAAGGAAAATAGTGCTTTGACTATCACACCAAATAGTAATCTATTCTACATCAACACCAACATTAGAACATAATCTCCTAAGCCAAATGGATTCCTTACAAGCATGAGTAGCAGCCATGTGCTCAGCTTCTATAGTGGACAAAGCAACCACAGGTTGTCACTTACTCATCCAACTGATGGCACCACCAAACATAGTGAACACATAAGCACTGGTGGATCTCTTGCTATCAATATTACCTACCCAATCTAAATCCACAAACCCATGAATACAAACTGAATGCGGAGATCTAGAAGAGTTACCATGATAACATATGGAGTAATTTGATGTACCCCTCAAATATCTGAATACTCGCTTAACTACATCCCAATGTACCCATCCAGGGTTAGCCATAAACCGACTCAGGACTCCCACTACTTGGGCAATGTTTGGTCTAGTACAGACCATAGCATACATAAGAATGTCAACTGCACTAGCATAAGGTACTCTACTCATGTCCTCCACCTCACTAAGATATTTTGGACAATCATCTATAGATAACTTTGTTCCCATAGAAATACAAACACATAGTGGTCTATAATCTGCCATGCTAAACCTATCCAACACAGACTTCACATACTTACTCTGACTCAACCAAAGTTTTTTGTTAGACCTATCTCTACTAATTTCCATACCCAAGATGTACCTTGCTACCCCAAGATCTTTCATCTCAAACTGTGCTGACAACTAAGATTTAAAATCAGAAATCATACCCTTACCCTTCCCAAATAGCAACATATCATCAACATATAATGCAACAATAAGAAGGCGATCATTTTCAACTCTGAAATAAACACAATGATCTGATTTTGATCTTACAAATCCAATTGACAACACAAAGGCATCAAACTTAAGGTACCACATCCTAGGAGATTGCTTCAAACCATATAGAGATTTCTTTAATCTGCCAACTAAGGATTCTTTACCTTTAACAATGTAGTGCTCAGGCTGTGACATATAAATCTCTTCCTCCAAATCACCATGAAGGAAAGTTGTCTTCACATCCATCTATTCTATCTCTAAATCATATGATGTAGCAAGAGATAACAGAAATCTAATGGACGTCAACTTTGCAACATGAGATAATATTTCACCATAATCTATTCCCTCTACCTGTGAATACCCCTTTACAACCAATCTAGCTTTGTACCTTTCAACACTACCATCTGCACAGAATTTCTTCTTGAACACCCATTTATAGCCAATAGATTTTCTCCCTTTAGGCAAAGGTATAAAGTCCCAAGTTTTGTTTTTCTCCAATGAAGCCATCTCATCATCCATAGCCTCAATCAAGGAACCTGCATCTTCCATGCCCAAAGCCTCTTTCATAGATCTAGGCTCATTAGTGTTAGTAATCAAAGTAAAGGCACAACTAGAATCTAACATAGAATAACCAAACCTTTCTAGTTGCTTTCTTTCTCTTGTGGATCTCCTCAAGGGCTGAGGTTGAGGTTGTTCTTCCTCTTCTTCTGAACTATCAGAGCTGCTAGAGCTCTCCTCATCATTAGACCCAACATGGTCTCTTTGTTCAGTCTTCTCAGGGGTAGGAGGCAACTAAACAACATCTTTTTCCTTTTCTTTTTCAACTAGTTGTAGCACAATAGGAGAGGATGTTAGCTCTCTAAAAATAACATTTCTACTATACAACACCTTACTAGTCACAGGATCCAAAAGCTTGTATCCTTTCACACCAACATTGTAACAGCTTTGTTTTCCAACTTAGATCTTTTCTCCTTTGGAACATGTGCATAAGCTTCACAACCAAAAATATGAAGATGTCTAATTGAAGGCTTCTTACCAGACCACACCTCCATGGGTGTCTTACCAACGAGAGCTGATGTAGGAGATCTGTTAACCAAATAGCAAGCAGTGGCCACAACTCCAGCCCAAAACCTTTGTTTTAAAATAGCTCCACTAAGCATACTCCTAGCCTTCTCCATCAGTGTCCTATTCATTATCTCTGCAACTCCATTTTGTTGCGGGGTATAAGGAGTTGTCTTATGCCTCTCAATACCTTGTTCTTTATAGAACTGTTCAAACTCTACTAAGCAAAACTCACCGCCATTGTCAGTTCTCACACACTTAATCTTCTTACTAGTCTGATTCTCTATAAGAGCTTTAAATTCTTTGAACTGAATAAAGAATTGTGTCTTACTTTTAAGGAAATAAATCCAAGTCCTTCTACTGTAATCATCTATAAAAGATACAAAATATATAGAACTAGAGATAGAAGGAACTTTTATAGGACCAAATACATCAGAATGAATAAGATCCAAAACATCATAATATTTGGGAGAACTAGAGTAAAATTGAACACGATTTTGTTTACCATAGACACAGTGTTCATAGAAGTCAAACTCAAGATTGAAATCATTTAACCCCTCAATGGGGTTTTTATTTTTTAGGGTTCTAAGACCCTTTTCACCAATGTAGCCAAATCTCATATGCCACAACATTGTCTTTTCTGTAGGAAGCTTACCTTCCAAAGTGTTTGCACTGCCATCGGAACCAATAACCATAGACTTCTTCACTACTCATTCTAATGGTGAGGATGAAGAACTATTACATAGAGGAATACATGCATCTAGCTAAAATAAGGTACCTCTCCTAGTACCCCTTGCAAGAATTATCAATCCTCTCATCATCTTGCATCCTTCTTTCAAAAAAACAACCTACACACCTACATCATTCAGCATACTTACAGATAATAGGTTTCGTGCCAAACCTGGAATGTGTATAACTTCGTTGATTCCCTTTACTCATCCATCAGGAAATCTGATAGTGACCCTTTCAAATCCAACTATCTTTAGGTGAGAATCATCACCCAAGTACACCTTTCCACCATCGAACTCTTCATATTTTGAGAACCAATTTTGATGAGAGGTCATGTGAAAGGAAGCACCCAAGTCTACCAACCACACATCATCAGATGCATGGGCTACCAAAGATGAAATAAAAGCATCTCCATCTTCTTGAGATTTTTCAAAAGCTAAATCTGAGCCTTTCTTCTTCTTCTTCAGTTCTTTACAGTCCCTTCGGAAGTGCCCAGTTTTATCACAATTCCAACATTTCACCTTGGACTTTCCAGGAGCCTTAGAACTCCCACAGAATTTAGATCTGCCCTTCTTTGACTTGTTGTCATTTTGCTTTCCTCTGTCGTTGGATCTCCCATGGATAGCAAGGGCTTCCTTAGATGAATCCAAAGTCTTTCTTCACATCTCCTCAGATAGTAGCAAAGACACCACATCATCCATACAGAATGTGACTATAGTACTTCCAAGAGCCATCACAAGATGGTCCCATGAATCTGGCAAGGAACAAAGTAGGGTCATACAATGATCCTCCTCGATCTTGGCACCCGATGATGCCAACTGTGCAATCAATAAATTGAATGCGTTGAGATGATCAGTTACAAATCCACCTTCCTCCATTCTTAAAGAATACAACTTCTTTCTCAAGAATAACTTATTCACTAGAGATTTGGCCTGATACATAGACCCAAGCCATTTCCACAAAGAATTTGTAGTAGTCTCATCAAGAACATTCAGAAGAATGAAATCTGCTAGATAGAGTTTGATGAGACCCTTAGCCTTCTAATCCTTGATCTCCCAATCCGCTTGAGATATCACTGCAGGTTTCACATCAAGTGAAGTAGCCTCCCATAGATCACGGTCTTCAAGCATGTCTTCCATCTTGAGTTTCCACAACTTGAAATTAGTGCCATTAAATTTTTCCACCTCCATTCTACTGTATGAGGAACTTGCCATCTCAATCTGCAAATCAGATTCAGAATGCTTTGCACAAAACTCCCACTCAACTTGAGATTAGCTCAAAAAACCCTACCAAACAACTAGGATCAAAAGTTGATCAGGCTCTGATACCACTTGTAAGGAAACTCAGGTGTGGAAACAACTTCCTACACTAATCTATAAAAGAAAGTATTGTGCAAATTCTTTTAAATCCTTACAATTTCAGATTCATTAACTACTTTAACAAAGATATTCCAGTCGCATACCATGCATACTGAAAATAGAGAATGACACAATGATTTACCCTGGGGAAACCTTTTGGTAAAAACCCTAGCACTCCAAAACCTACACAGTGTATTAATCAAAACTATTACAGTTTACAATACACTTGCAATGCAAGTTCTTTCAGAAGATTTTCCAACTCTTGAAGACAAATCGCAGCAAAATAAAATGTTCCAACAATACACTTACTTCTCCTATCTTCACAACCCTAAAAAATGCTTATATCATGCACTTCCCTTTTTAGGAAAACTTCCAAAGATATCCGTATTAGGGTTCTACCATTCTCTGAGAAAATAGGAACCTGAAAAATCAATAGGAACCCCGAACCCCAATAGGAACCTCGAACCCTGAACATCAATAGGAACCTTGAACCCCACGATTGGGGAAGAGTGTACAGTATTCAACTTTATCAGTTGCCACATGTCTTCACCTATCATTGAAACTTCCAGACATAGCTCTTACATATCATAGGAAACCGTCATAACCATTTCAGCCATGATCTCCTTACACACAATTCAAGATGCCAACACATCAAGTGGAGTAACACATCAACATGCCAACTAGACATGTAAACTCACACTTAATTACATTACTTGCAAGAAATACATTTTACAAAACAAATAATAAGAACAAGAATTATCCAAGGTTGAGACACCTTATTCCTAACAATTTTTAGCACAAACATTGTACTGACTTCCTTTCTATGACCAAACTTTGACCGTCTGTATCTTGAGAAGAGACACACTATTTTTCAAGATTCAAGGTGTTTTTAGGTTCATCTCGATGAGATCATTGATTTGAGACCAGTTTCACTAGATTTGGAAATCATAAAATTTTTAGCTACAAACATTGTACTCACTTCCTTGCTTTGACCAAACTTTTACCATCCGTATCTTGAGAAGAGAGGCTCCATTTTTCAAGATTCAACATATTTTTTTTTTCATGTCAATGAGATCTTCGATTTGAGACCTCTTTCACCAGATTTGGAAATGGTCAAATTTTTAGCTACGAACACTGTACTAACTTTGTTGCTTTAACCAAACTTTCACCATTTGTATCTTAAAAAGAGAGGCTCCTTTTTTCAAGATTCAAGGTGTTTTTTTGTTCATCTCGATAAGATCTTCGATTTGAGACCACTTTCACTAGATTTGGAAATGGTCAAATTTTTAGCTATGAACACTATACTCACTTCTTTGGTTTGACCAAACTTTGACCATCTATATCTTGAGAAGAGAGGCTCAATTTTTCAAGATTCAAGGTTTTTTTTGGTTCATCTTGATGAGATCTTTGATTTGAGACAACTTTCACCAGATTTTGATATGGTTAATTTTTTAGCTAGGAACACTGTACTGACTTCCTTGCTTTGACGAAACTTTGATCATCCCTATCTCAAGAAGAGAGGCTCCATTTTTCAAGATTCAAGGTGTTTTTTGGTTCATCTTGATAAGATCTTTGATTTGAGACCACTTTCTCCAGATTTGGAAATGATCAAACTTTTAGCTACGAACATTGTACTGACTTCTTTTCTTTAAAAAAACTTTGACCATCCGTATCTTGAGAAGAGAGGCTTCATTTTTCAATGTTCAAGTTGTTTTTTGGTTCAGTTCGACAAGATCTTTGATTTGAGACCAGTTTCACCAAATTTGGAAATGTTCAAACTTTTAGCTACGAACAATGTAGTGACTTCCTTGATTTGACCAAACTTTGATAATTTGTATCTTTAGAAGAGAGGCTCCATTTTTCAAGATTCAAGGTGTTTTTAGGTTCATCTCGATGAGATCTTTGATTTGAGACCACTTTCACTAGATTTGGAAATGGTTAAATTTTTAGCACGAATAATATACTAACTTCCTTTTTATGACCAAACTTTGACTCTCTGTATCTTTCGAAAAGAGGCTCTAATTTTCAAGATGCAAGGTGTTTTTAGCTTCTTCTCGACTAGATCTTTCATTTGAGACCACTTTAACTAGATTTGGAAATGGTCTAATTTTTAGCTATGAACACTATACTCAGTTCCTTGCCTTGACCAAACTTTGACCATCCGTAACTTGAGAAGAGAGGCTTCATTTTTCAATGTTCAAGTTGTTTTTTGGTTCAGTTCGACAAGATCTTTGATTTGAGACCAGTTTCACCAAATTTGGAAATGTTCAAACTTTTAGCTACGAACAATGTAGTGACTTCCTTGATTTGACCAAACTTTGACAATTTGTATCTTTAGAAGAGAGGCTCCATTTTTCAAGATTCAAGGTGTTTTTAGGTTCATCTCGATGAGATCTTTGATTTGAGACCACTTTCACTAGATTTGGAAATGGTTAAATTTTTAGCACGAATAATATACTAACTTCCTTTTTATGACCAAACTTTGACTCTCTGTATCTTTCGAAAAGAGGCTCTAATTTTCAAGATGCAAGGTGTTTTTAGCTTCTTCTCGACTAGATCTTTCATTTGAGACCACTTTAACTAGATTTGGAAATGGTCTAATTTTTAGCTATGAACACTATACTCAGTTCCTTGCCTTGACCAAACTTTGACCATCCGTAACTTGAGAAGAGAGGCTCCATTTTTCAATATTCAAGGTGTTTTTAAGTTCATCTCGACGACGTCTACTATTTGAGACCATGTTCACCGGATTTGGAAATGGTCAAATTTTTAGCTAAGAACACTGTACTAACTTCCTTTCTTTGACCAAACTTTGGTTTTCCATATCTTGAGAAGAGAGCCTCCTTTTTTCAAGATTCAAAGTTTTTTTTGGTTCATCTTGATGAGATCTTCAATTTTAGACCACTTTCACCAGATTTGGAAATAGTCAAACTTTTAGCTACGAACACTGTACTGACTACCTTTCTTTGACCAAACTTTGACCATCCGTATCTTGAGAAGAGAGGCTCCATTTTTCAAGATTAAAGGTGTTTTTAAGTTTATCTCGACATCTTTGATTTGAGACCACTTTCACTAGATTTGAAAATGGTCAAACTTTTAGCTACGAACACTATATTGACTTCCTTACTTTGACCAAACTTTGACCATCTGTATCTTGAGAAGAGAGGCTTTGTTTTTCAAGATTCAAGGTGTTTTTGGTTCATCTTAACTAGATCTTTGATTTGAAACCACTTTCACCAAATTTGAAAATGGTCAAATTTTTAGCTATGAATACTGTACTAACTTCCTTACTTTGAGCAAACTTTGACCATCTGTATCTTGAGAAGAGAGGCTCCATTTTTCAAGATTCAAGGTGTTTATAGGTTCATCTCGATGAGATCTTGGATTTGAGATTACTTTCACTAGATTTGGAAATGATCAAACTTTTAGCTATGAAGACTATATTAACTTCCTTGCTTTGACCAAATTTTGACCATGTGTATCATGAGAAGAGAGGCTCCATTTTTTAAGATTCAAGGTGTTTTTTAATTCTTCTTGATGAGGTCTTTGATTTGAGACCACTTTAACCAGATTGGAAAATGGTCAAATTTTTAGCTACGAACACTATACTGACTTACTTGCTTTGACCAAACTTTCACCGTCTTTATCTTGAGAAGAGAGGCTCTATTTTTCAAGATTCAAAGTGTTTTTAGGTTCATCTCGACAAGATCTTTGATTTGAAACCACTTTCACCAGATTTGGAAGCGGTGAAACTTTTATCTACGAACACTATACTGACTTCCTTGCTTTGACCAAACTTTGACCATCCATATCTTTAGAAGAGAGGCTCCATTTTTTAGGATTCAAGGTGTTTTTAGGTTCATCTCGATGAGATCTTCGATTTGAGACCACTTTCACTAGATTTGGAAATGGTCAAATTTTTAGCTACGAACACTGTACTAACTTTCTTTCTTTGACCAAACTTTGACCATCTATTTCTTGAGAAGAGAGGCTCCATTTTTCAATATTCAAGGTGTTATTATGTTCATCTCGATGAGATCTTTAATTTGAGACTACTTTCACCAGATTTGGAAATGATCAAATTTTTAGCTACGAACACTGTAGTGACTTCCTTGCTTTGACCAAACTTTGATCATCTGTATCTTGAGAAGAGAGGCTCCATTTTTCAAGATTCAAGGTGTTTTTAGGTTCATCTCATTGATATTTTTGATTTGAGACCACTTTCACTAGATTTGAGAATGGTAAAACTTTTAGCTACAAACACTATACTCACTTCCTTGCTTTGACCAAACTTTAACCATCTATATCTTGAGAAGAGAGGCTCCATTTTTCAAGAGGCAAGGTGTTTTTTGATTCATCTCAATGAGATCTTCGATTTGAGACCACTTTCACCAAATTTGGAAATGGTCAAACTTTTAGCTACGAACACTGTACTAACTTCCTTGATTTGACCAATCTTTCTCATGTAGGAACATCCTAGGATTCTTTGCAATCCTCTATCAACCAAAAATATGTTTGTCTTTGAAGGTAGATTGTTAATTTTGATCTTGGTTTGGTGGAGTACTTTCTCAGTCTCTGAAGAATACTCGATAATTGAAGGTGTTGGTTCATTGGCACTCATTGATAACTATGTTGCTCGGTCATTCTTGGCATGGTTGATTTCTGGCGCTTGATTATTTCCTTTGTTGCTCAGTGTTCTTTCTTACCAACTATATTGTTTGGTTGGATTGGCTTGGCCGACTGGTTCCATTGATTTGGGTCACACTCCTCAAGTTATGGATTGACCATTGGACATGTAGGGACCTAGATCTATGTGTTGCATTCTTCTATGGAGATTTGATGACCGTTTGGGGCCATCTTGGATAATATAATTTTATTTTAAGGTTTTTTGAGAGCAGACTAATGTTTTGGCATTTAATATTTGTTTGGAAGGGTTAATTGTTTCATCATCTGACTTGTGGCTGGGATTTAGTATTTAAGTAGATGTTTGGGTAGATGTTTAGGGGATCAGATGGTTGGTAGGAGAGTTAGTAGCTTGTGAGCTTAGGAATAGGGAGATTGCTTGGAAGTTGTGAGTGCAAGTTTAGATCTTTTCTATGGTCCTACCAGAATCTTGTCTTGTTGCAGATCTAGGCTAGCTGAATACTGATGTTGTGGAAAAGATTTGGATCCTATGAGATCTTGTAGATAGTTACTTGGTTTGTTTCTGGCTGTAACTAGGAAGGCCTTATAGCCTGACACATTACATGTAATCGGTGATTTGATGAATACAGATTTCTATTCTATATCAGATCTATTATTATTGTTGTGTATTTTCACTCTGTATTGGTTTGGCTACAAGGTCGGTTAGTCCTTAATTGGAGTCACCAACCTTGACTACATCAGGTGGTATCAGAGAAAAGTTTGTTCCTGTTTGAGTGAAGTTGGTTTTTGTTTGAGTGAAGTTTATTTCTATTGGATCTGAGTGGATCTTGTGTGTTTGCATCTGGATCTTGATTTGAAGATGTCTTCGAGGAGAGCTCGTGAGATCTCAGAGGAAGAAGCTACTGGAGAATTCAGTCTTGATGATTTTAGGGCTTTGTAGAAACAAGTGCAAGATCTGCAAGAGGAGTTGAGAAAGAAGAAGACTACACCAAAGGAAGGTAGTGATGATGAATCTAATTAAGAAGATCATTTTGAAGAAGCTATAGAAGAAGCTAGAGATCTTGAAGAGAATAGAATCCTAAAAGTCATGTCTAAAATCTAGAAAAGACCTAAGATTGAAGTTTCTGCATTTTTTGGAAGCCTTAGGCCAGAAGACTTGATTGATTGGATTAATGAGATGGATGAATACTTTGAGTATGAAGAAATAGAAGATCCTGATAGGGTTAGATTTGCAAAGACTAAGTTGAAGGGTCATGCAAATATTTGGTGGAGAGAAGTTCAGTTGGAAAGAAGTAGGAGAGGAAAGGAAAAGATCATTAAATGGAACTGAATGGTTGACAAGTTGAAGAAGCAATTCATTTTGGTGGATTATGAATTGGACATGTTTAAGAAGATGCAAGTTGTGAAGCAGACTAAAAAATCAATGTAAGAGTATACTAAGGATTTTTAAAGAATCTTGATTAGGACTGGTCATTTTGAAGCTGATAAAGAGAAGCTTGCTAGGTATGTCTATGGTTTGAGACCTAGTATTCAAGAAGAGTTACTTACTATTCAGATGAAAACAATAGGAGATGCTTATCAGATCACATTGAAGATTGAAGAGAAGTTGAATAAGAACTTTGAAGGAAGACAAAACAATAGGAATTGAGGTGGTAAAACTAGTGAGATAGTTGCTAAAGGAAATGTGACAAATAATCCTAAGTCTGATGTGGGATCTAGCAGTGGTCATATCACTAAGAATTTCAATAGTGGACATAGAGGAAGGTGGAAAAATGAGTTCACAGGTTCTTGTTATAACTATGGTGAAGTTGGTCATACAAGTTTTCATTGTCCTAAGAAGAGGGTGGCACTGACTTCTGAAGAAGATATTGTGAATGTTGCAGAAAAAGGTGATACACTTATCACTAGGAGATTCGCTGCATGTGTCCAAGAACTAGTACAAAGAAGAAATATGTTCAAAACCAGATGTAAGTGTGAGGATAAGGTATGTAATGTTATAGTTGATGGTGGAAGTTCTAAGAACTTTGTTTCAGAAGAGATGGTTGGTAAGTTGAATTTGGAAAGAAAGAAGCATCCTAATCCTTATCAGATTAGTTGGATACAAGATGTTTCTAAGGTTAGGATTGAAGAATAATGCTTGGTTAATTTTTAGATTGGATCTTATCATGATGAGATATTGTGTGATGTATTTCCCATAGATGCTTGTCATCTATTGCTCGGTAGGCCTTGGAAATTTGATAGAAATTTTTTGTTTGATGGTCATGCTAACACCTATGTGGTTAGGCATGAAGTTAGCTTTATAAGAGATAGGGGTTAAGGGATATGGAGTTATCAGGTGTTGTCCTTATGAAAAACCTTGCGAACAGAGGATGGGTGAACCTATTCCTACAAAGCCTAGATTGAAAGAAAAGGATAATGATATATCTGAAGAGTTTGTTGAGATTAAGAGGTAGATGGTCTTTCTGACATAGATGGTACAGTAGATGATGACATTTGTGACACAAAGAGATGCAGATGATGCTGAGTTGATTGAGGAATCAGGAGGAGATAGTGTTTACCGAGGTATTGAGGTGGTTGGTAATGAAGGGAATGGTCAGAGTTAGTTGTTATCAATTGCAGATAGAAAAGATAAGAGAAGTGGGAAGAAGGAAAACTTTTTGCATGAGATAGGGAATGAAGTGAAGACTAATTGGGATGAAGGACAAGAGGAGATATGGGTTAAGAAAGATTTGGCATACCTATTCTGATTCCCTTGAGATGTTCCTAATTTCCTTATGAGGAAATCTTTCTTACCTGGGGTGTCTGATGCAGGAGCATCTTAGGATTCTTGGCAATCCTGTATCAACCAAAATTAAGTTTGTCTTTGAAGGTAGATTGTTAGTTTTGATCTTGGTTTGGTGGAGTACTTGCTTAGTCTCTAAAGAACGCTCGGTAACTGAAGGTGTCAGTTCACTGGGGCTTGGTTATAACTGCATTGCTTGGTCATGCTTGGCGTGGTCAATTTCTGGCACTCAGTTATTTCCTTCATTGCTCGGTGTTCTTGCTTACCGACTAGATTATTTGGTTGGATCGGCTTGGCTAACTGGATCCATTGATTTGGGTAGCACTCCTCGAGTTATGGATTGACTGTTGGACATGTGGGGACCTAGATCTAGCATGTTTCATTCTTCTATGCAAATTTGATGACCGTTTGGGGCCATCTTAGATAATGTAATTTTATTGTAAGACTGTTTGAGAGCTGACTGATGTTTTGGCATTTAATATTTGTTTGTAAGGGTTAACTATTTCATCAGCCGACTTGTGGCTAGGATTTAGTATTTAAGTGGATGTTTGGGTAGATGTATAGGGGATTAGATGGTTGGCAGGATAGTTAGTAGCTTGCGAGCTTAGGAATAGGGAGATTGCTTGGAAGTTGTGAGTACAAGTTTAGATCTTTTCTGGGGTCCTACCAGAATCCTATCTTGTTGCATATCTGGGCTAGCTGAATATTAATGGTGTGGAAAAGATTTGTATCTTGCGAGATCTTGTAGACTGTTACTTGCTTTGTTTCTAGTCGTAACAAGGAAGGCCTTACAACCCAACATATTGCATGTAATCAGTGATTTGATGAATAAAGATTTCTATTCTAGATCATATTTGTTGTTGTTGTGTATTTCCACTGCATATTGGTTTGGCTGCAAGGTCGGTCAATCCTTACTTGAATCCACCAACCTTGACTGCATCACTTTGACTCTTTACATCTTGAGAAGAGAGGCTCCGTTTTTCAAGATTCAAGGTGTTTTTAGGTTCATCTCAATGAGATCTTTGATTTGAGACCACTTTCACCAGATTTTGGAAATGGTCAAATTTTTAGCTACGAATACGGTACTGACTCCCTTGCTTTGACCAACTTTGACCTTCCATATCTTAAGAAGAGGCTCCATTTTTCAAGATTCAAAGTTTTTTTAGGTTCATGTGGATAAAATCTTTGATTTGAGACCACTTTAATAGGATTTGGAAATGGTCAAATTTTTAGCTACGAACATTGTACAAACTTCCCTACTTTGACCAAACTTCGATCATCTGTATCTTGAGAAGAGAGGCTCCATTTTTCAAGATTCAAGGTGTTTTTTGGTTCATCTTGATGAGATTTTCAATTTGAGACCATATTCACTAGATTTGGAAATAGTCAAACTTTTAGCTATTGACACTGTACTAACTTCCTTGCTTTGACCAAACTTTGACAATCCATATCTTGAAAAGAGAGGCTCCATTTTTCAAGATTCAAGGTGTTTTTAGGTTCATCTCGATGAGATCTTCGATTTGACACTACTTTCACTAGATTTGGAAATGGTCAAATTTTTAGCTATGAACATTGTACTGACTTCCTTGCTTTGACCAAACTTTGACCATCTGTATCTTGAGAAGAGGCTCCATTTTTCAAGATTCAAGGTGTTTTTAAGTTCATTTTGATGAGATCTTCAATTTATGACAACTTTCAACAAATTTGGAAAGTTTAAAATTTTTAGCTACGAACACTCTACTGACTTCCTTGCTTTGACAAAACTTTGACCATCTGTATCTTGAGAAGAGAGGATTCTTTTTTTAAGATTCAAGGTGTTTTTAGGTTCATCTCAAGGAGATCTTCGATTTGAAACCACTTTCACCAGATTTGAAAATGATCAAACTTTTAGCTACAAACACTATACTGACTTCCTTGCTTTCACCCAGCTTTGACCATCCGTATCTTGAGAAGAGAGTTTCATTTTTAAAAATTCAAGGTGTTTTTTGGTTCATCTCGACGAGATCTTCGATTGCAGACCACTTTCACCAGATTCAGAAATGGTCAAATTTTTAGCTACGAATAGTGTACTGGCTTCCTTGCTTTGACAAAACTTTGAATGTCCGTATCTTGAGAATAGAAGCTCCATTTTTCAAGATTCAAGGTGTTTTTAGGTTCATCTTGACAAGATCTTCGATTTGAGACCACTTTCACCAGATTTCAAAATAGTCAATTTTTTAGCTACGAACACTATACTGACTTCCTAGCTTTGACCAAACTTTGACCTCTTGTGTCTTGAGAAGAGAGGCTCTATTTTTCAAGATTCAAGGTATTTTTAGGTTCATCTCGATGAGATCTTCAATGAGAGACCACTTTCACCAGATTTGGAAACAACCAAACTTTTAGCTACAAACACTGTACTCACTTACTTGCTTTGACCAAACTTTGACCGTCTATATCTCGACAAGACGGGCTATGTTTTTAAAGATTCAAGGTATTTTTAGGTTCATCTCGTCGAGATCTTCGACTTGAGACCACTTTCAGTAGATTTGGAAATGGTCAAATTTTTACCTACGAACACTGTACTGACCTCCTTGCTTTGACCAAACTTTGACAGTCTATATCTTGAGAAGAGAGGCTCCATTTTTCATGATTCAAGGTGTTTTTAGGTTCATCTTGACGAGATCTTCGATTTGAGACCACTTTCACCAGATTTGTAAAGGGTCAAACTTTTAGCTATGAACACTCTACTGACTTCCTTGCTTTGACCAAACTTTGAACATCTGTATCTTGAGAAGAGAGGCTCTGTTTTTCAAGATTCTAGGTGTTTTTTGGTTCATCTCGATGAGATCTTTTATTTGAGCCCACTTTCACCATAGTTGGAAATGGTCAAACTTTTAGTTACAAACATTGTACTAAATTCCTTGCTTTGACCAAACTTTGACCATCCATATGTTGAGAAGAGAGGCTCCATTTTTTAAGATTCAAGGAGTTTTTAGGTTCATCTTGATAAGATCTTCGATTTGTGACCACTTTCACGAGATTTGAAAATGGTCAAACTTTTAGCTACGAACACTGTACTAACTTCCTTTCTTTGACCAAATTTTGACCATTCGTATCTTGAGAAGAGAGGCACCATTTTTCCAGATTCAAGGTGTTTTTAGGTTCATCTCGACAAGATCTTTGATTTGAGACAACTTTTACCAGGTTGGAATTGGTCAAATTTTTAGATACGAACATTGTACCGACTTCTTTGTTTTCACCAAACTTTCATCGTTCGTATCTTGAGAAGAGGGGCTTCATTTTTCAAGATTCATGGTGTCTCTCGGTTCATCTCGACGAGATCTTTGATTTGAGACCACTTTCAAGAGATTTGAAAATGGTCAAAATTTTAGCTATGAATAGTGTACTAACTTCATTGCATTAACCAAACTTTAACCATCCATATCTTCAGAAAAGAGGCTCCATTTTTCAAAATTCAAGGTGTTTTTTGGTTTATCTCAACAAGATCTTCGATTTGAGACAAATTTCACCAAATTTGGCAATGGTTAAATTTTTAGCTACGAACACTGTATAGACTTACTTGCTTTGACAAAACTTTGACTATCCGTATCTTGAGAAGAGAGGTTCCTTTTTTCAAGATTCAATGTGTTTTTAGGTTCATCTAGATGAGTTCTTCTATTTGAGACCACTTTCACCAAATTTGGAAATGGTCAAATTTTTAGGTATGAACAATGTACTGACTTCCTTGCTTTGACCAAACTTTGATAGTCCGTATCTTGAGAAGAGAGGCTCCATTTTTCAATATTCAAGTTGTTTTTTGGTTCATCTCAACAAGATGTTCGATTTGAGACCACTTTCACAGGATTTGTAAATGGTCAAATTTTTAGCTACAAACATTGTACTGACTTCCTTACTTTGACAAAACTTTGACCGTCTGTAGGTAAAGAAGAGATGTTCCATTTTTCAAGATTTAAGGTGTTTTTTAGTTCATCTTGATGAGATCTTCGATTTGAGACCACTTTCACCAGATTTGGAAATGGTAAAATTTTTATGTTCGAGCATTTTACTGACTTCCTTGCTATGACCAAACTTTGACCATCTATATCTTGAGAAGAGAAGCTTTGTTTTTCAAGATTCAAGGAATTTTTACATTCATCTCGATGAGATCTTCGATTTGAGACCACTTTCACCAAATTTAGAAACAATCAAACTTTTAGCTACGAACAATGTACTGACTTCCTTTCTTTGACCATACTTTGATCATCTATATCTTGAGAAGAGAGGCTCCATTTTTCAACATTCAAGGTGTTTTTAGGTTCATCTCGACAAGATCTTCGATTTGAGACCACTTTCACCAAATTTGGAAAGGGTCAAAATTTTAGCTACAAACATTATACTGACTTCCTTGCTTTGACCAAATTTTGACCATCTGTATCTTGAGAAGAGGGCTCCATTTTTCAAGATTCAGGGTGTTTTTTTGGTTCATCTCGATGACATGTTCGATTTGAGACCACTTTCACCAAATTTGGAGATGGTCAAATTTTTAGCTACGAACACGGTACAAACTTCCTTGCTTTGACCAAACTTTGACCATCTGTATCTTTCAAAAAGAGGCTCTATTTTTCAAGATTCAAGGTCTTTTTAGGTTCATCTCGATGAGATCTTTGACTTGTGACCGCTTTCACTAGATTTGGAAATGGTAAAATTTTTAGCTACAAACACTGTACTGACTTCCTTTCTTTGACCAAACTTTGACCGTCTGTATCTTGAGAAGAGAGGCTTTGTTTTTTAAGATTCAAGGTGTTTTTAGGTTCATCTCGATGAGATCTTTGATTTGAGACCAATTTCACCAGATTTGGAAATGGTCAAACTTTTAGCTACAAACACTATACTGACTTCCTTGGTTTGACCAAACTTTGACCATCCATATCTTTAGAAGAGGGGCTCCATTTTTAAAGATTCAAGGTGTTTTTAGGTTCATCTCGATGAGATATTCAATTTGAGACCACTTTCACTAGATTTGGAAATGGTCAAATTTTTAGCTATGAACACTATACTGGATTCCTTGCTTTGACCAAATTTTGACTGTCGGTATCTTGAGAAGCCATGCTCCATTTTTCATGATTCATTGTCTTTTTTTATTCATCTCGATGAGATCGTTGATTTGAGACTGCTTTCACCAAATTTGGAAATGGTCAAATTTTTAGCTACAAACACTATACTTACTTCCTTGCTTTAACCAAACTTTGACCATTTGTATCTTGAGAAGAAAGGCTCTATTTTTCAAGATTCAACCTATTTTTAAGTTCATCTAGATGAGATCTTTGCTTTGAGACCACTTTCACCATATTTGAAAATGGTCAAATTTTTAGCTACGAGCACTGTACTGACTTCCTTGGTTTGACCAAACTTTGACCCTCTAAAGCTTGAGAAGAGAGGCTCCTTTTTTCAAGATTCAAGGTGTTTTTAGGTTCATCTCAACAAGATCTATGATTTGAGACTACTTTCACCAGATTTGGAAATGGTCAAATTTTTACTTACGAACACTGTACTGACTTCCTTGCTTTGACCAAACTTTGACTGTTTGTATCTTAAGAAGAGAGGCTATATTTTTCAAGATACACGGTGTTTTTAGGTTCATCTCGATGAGATTTTTCATTTGAGACCACTTTCACTTGATTTGGAAATGGTCAAACTTTTAGCTATGAATAGTGTAATGACTTTGTTGCTTTGACCAAATTTTGACCGTCTATATCGTGAGAAGAGAGGCTCCATTTTTCAAGATTCAAGGTGTTTTTTGGTTCATCTCATTGAGATCTTTGATTTGATACCAATTTTACCAGATTTAGAAATGGTCAAATTTTTAGCTACAAACACTATACTGACTTCCTTGCTTCGAGAAGAGAGGCTCCACTTTTCAAGATTCAAGGTATTTTTTGGTTCATCTTGATGAGATCTTTTATTTGAGACCACTTTCATTAGATTTGGAAATGGTAAAATTTTTAACTATGAACATTGTACTGACTTCCTTGCTTTGACCAAACTTTGACCATCTGTAGCCAGAGTAGTGAGGCTCCATTTTTCAAGATTCAAGGTGTTTTTTGGTTCATCTCGACCAGATCTTTGATTTTAGACCACTTGCAGCAGATTTGGAAATGGTCAAATTTTTAGCTACGAACACTTTACTAACTTCCTTGCTTTGACCAAACTTTGACCATCAGTATCTTGAGAAGAGAGGCTCCGTTTTTCAAAATTTAAGGTGTTTTTAGGTTGATCTCGACAAGATCATCAATTTGAGACCACTTTCACTAGATTTGGAGGAGAGGCTCCATTTTTCAAGATTCAAGGTGTTTTTAGGTTCATCACAACAAGATCTTCGATTGGAGAAGAACTTCATAAGATTTGAAAATAGTCAAATGTTTAGCTACAAATACTGTACTGACTTCCTTTCTTTGACCAAACTTCGACAGTCCGTATGTTGAGAAGACAGGCCCCATTTTTCAAGATTCAAGGTGTTTTTAGGTTCATCTCGATGAGATCTTCGATTTGAGACCACTTTTAATAAATTTGGAAATCGTAAAATTTTTAGCTATGAAAATTGTTCTGACTTCCTTCGTTTGACCAAATTTTGACCTTTCGTGTCTTGAGAAGAGAGGCTCCTTTTTTCAAGATTGAAGGTGTTTTTAGATTCATCTCAAGGAGATCCTCGATTTCAGACAACTTTCACCAGATTTGGAAATTGTCAAACTTTTAGCTACGAACACTGTACTGACTTCATTGCTTTGACCAAACTTTCATAGTCTATATCTTGAGAAGAGAGGCTCCATTTTTCAAGATTCAAGGTATTTTTAGGTTCATCTCGACGTGATCTTTGATTTGAGACCACTTTCGCCAAATTTGGAAATAGTCAAACTTTTAGCTACGAACACTGTACTGACTTCCTTGCTTTGACCAAACTTTAACCATCCGTATCTTGAGAAGAAAAGCTCCATTTTTCAAGATTCAAGGTATTTTTAGATTCATCTCGATGAGATCTTTGATTTGAGACCACTTTCACCAGATTTGGAAATGGTCAAATTTTTAGCTACGAACACTATGCTGACTTCCTTACTTTGACCAAACTTTGACTATCCGTATCTTGAGAAGAGAGGCTCTATTTTTCAAGATTCAAGGTGTTTTTAGGTTCATCTCGACGAGTTGTTTGATTTGAGACCAAGTTCACAAAATTTGGAAACAGTCAAATTTTTAGCTATGAACACTGTACTGACTTCCTTGCTTTGACCAAACTTTTACCATCCGTATCTTGAGAAGAGAGGCTCCATTTTTTAAGATTCAACACATTTTTAGGTTCATCTTGATGAGATCTTTGATTTGAGACTACTTTCACCAGATTTGGAAATTGTCAAATTTTTAGCTACGAACATTGTACTGACTTTTTGCTTTGTAAAACTTTGACCATTCGTATCTTGAGAAGAGAGGCTCTATTTTTCATGATTCAATGTGTTTTTTGGTTCATCTCGACAAGATCGTCAAGTTGAAAACACTTTCACAAGATTTTGAAATGGTCAAATTTTTAGCCACGAACACTATACAGATTTCCTTACTTTGACCAAACTTTGACTGTTTGTATCTCAAGAAGAGAGGCTCCCTTTTTCAAGATTCAAGGTGTTTTTAGGTTCATCTCGATGAGATCTTTGATTTGAGACCACTTTCACCATAGTTTCAAATAGTCAAATTTTTAAACTACGAACACTATACTAATTTTTTTGCTTTGACCAAACTTTGACCATCCGTATCTTTAGAAGAGAGGCTCTCTTTTTCAAGCTTTAAGGTATTTTTTGGTTCATCTCGACAAGATCTTTGATTTGAGACTACTTTCACCAAATTGGGAAATGGTAAAATTCTTAGCTACGAACACTATATTGACTTCCTTTCTTTGACCAAACTTTGACCATCTATAGCTTGAGTAGAGGCTCCATTTTTCAAGATTCGAGGTATTTTTTGGTTCATCTTGAAAAGATCCTTGATTTGAGACCACTTTCACCAAATTTGGAAATGGTCAAATTTTTAGCTATGAACATTGTACTAAGTTCCTTGCTTTGATCAAAATTTCACTGTCCGTATCTTGAGAAGAGAGGCTCTATTTTTCAAGATTCAAGGTGTTTTCAGGTTTATCTCAACGAGATCATCAATTTGAGATCACTTTCACTAGATTTGGAAATGGTCAAACTTTTAGCTATGAACACTGTACTAACTTCCTTGCTTTGACCAAACTTTGACTATCCATATCTTGAGAAGAGAGGCTCCATTTTTCAAGATTCAAAGTATTTTTTGGTTCATCTCGACAAGATCTTCGATTGGAGAACACTTTCATGAGATTTGGAAATAGTCAAATGTTTAGCTACAAACAATGTATTGACTTCCTTTCTTTGACCAAACTTTCACCGTCTGTATCTTGAGAAAACAAGATCCATTTTTCAAGATTCAAGGTGTTGTTAGGTTCATCTCGATGAGATCTTCGATTTGAGACCACTTTTACCAGATTTGGAAATGGTCAAATATTTAGCTACAAATACTGTTATGACTTCCTTGCTTTGACCAAACTTTGGCCGTTCGTATCTTGAGAAGAGAGGCTCCATTTTTTAAGATTCAAGGTATTTTTAGGTTCATCTTGAGGAGATCCTCGATTTGAGACCACTTTCACTAGATTTGGAAGTTGCCAAACTTTTAGCTACGAACACTGTACTAACTTCCTTGCTTTGACCAAACTTTGACAGTCTATATGTTGAGAATAGAGGCTCTATTTTTCAAGATTCAAGGTATTTTTAGGTTCATCTCAACAAGATCTTTGATTTGAGACCACTTTCACAATATTTTGAAATGGTCAAACTTTTAGCTACGAACACTATACTGACTTCCTTACTTTGACAAAACTTTGACCATTCGTATTTTGAGAAGAAAGGGTCCATTTTTCAAGATTCAAGGTGTTTTTAGATTCATCTCAATGAGATCTTTGATTTGAGACCACTTTCACTAGATTTGGAAATGGTCAAATTGTTAGCTATGAACACTATGTTGACTTCCTTACTTTGAGAACACTTTGACCATCTGTATCCTGAGAAGAGAGCCTCCATTTCTAAAGATTCAAGGTGTTTTTAGGTTCATCTCGATGATATCTTTGATTTGCAACCAATTTTACCAAATTTGGAAATGGTTAAATTTTTAGCTATGAACACTATACTTGTTGCCGAAAAAATTCCCTACCCATCCAATTTTGGTCATAGGCTTGTTTGAACTCCATCCCAAGGTCTGCATATTTTACCTTGCTGAGCCTCTGAAATTTTCATTGCCATGTGTCTTGTTTTTTGGCATCTGCAATCTCTTTTAGCCCCCTGGAATATAAGTTTGAATTTGAAAAAGTAGTCGTTGGCCCCAAAAAAACCCTACGGCCTTTTTGTTTCACGGTTACCTTTTCAACTGCTTAAGTGATCCCTTTTCCCACGTGTGCTTTATATTTTAAAGCTCAGTCGCTATAATATGGAAATGGTTATGTTTTTTGCCAGTGACTTGGTGATTGTGTTCGGAGAATCTCACAATTCCAATAGTTTAGCCCTTAGCAGCTTGCGACTCGGTGAGTGGTCATCTTTTATTGGTGGTCTTGGTTGCTGGTAGTCAAGTTAGATCTATGAATAGCACATGATCTGAAGGAATATTCTGAACCCTTCAGATCATGTGATAACCGTCGATCTCCATTCCAATGTAGTGCTTCAATCTGTCAGTGGGTCCACTACCATGTAATCTGAGGTGTCTGAATCTTATTGGTCAGTGGGTTGTGATGTGGAATTTTATTAGCGGGCCTAGTGGGCTATCAGTCCTTTAAGATCTAATGATTGTCGTATGATCGCATGGAATATTCCAAGCCCATGTGATCATATGCTAGCCATTGATTTTACCTTTTGCCAGGGCTCTGTTAGGTGGGTCCTCAGGTTTTGACGTGCTTGAATTCTATTGGTTGGCCAGATGATAGTTGGGATTTGTCAGTGGGCCCATGGTCTTTTGCTTATGTGGTAGGTTAAAGCTTGTGTGAGATCGATGATCATCATTATGCCGTTGAAGCAAGATGCATGAACTTTAAGGGGGTGGTATAATGGCAACCGTCCGATGAAGATTGATGACATGGGTCTATGTTGCCAAAAGGCACTAACGCGCTTGTTTCTAATTGGTCAATGGGTGGAACAGTTGGCACTTGTCAGTGGGTCTGGTTGTTAGAGGATTTGTAGAGTCGATGAAGATCTATGGTCATTGCATGATCTGATGGAATAGTCCAACCCCATCAGATCATGCGACCACCATTTGATTCAGATTCAAAGATTCTTCTACTTGATGAGGTGCCAGTCATGCTAATGTGGTCACTTCTCATTGGTTCCAACCGATGAGTTGGCGCTTGACTTTTCAAAGGGTCTCTCGACTATTACAAGGTTGATCTAAGCTGTTTGATCTACCGGGAAGGAGTGATATCGACGGCTACATTTTAATTTTGGTCAACTGGCCATTGATTTTCAAATTTAAAATATCTTCTCGAGGGTTTCTTGCTAGTTCATTGCGGTTGGTCGATTACGTGGCTTCTGGTAGCTTAGAATTGATGGTTCCAGGACAGTTGCAGTTGGGGGAATGTTGAGAAAGATCTGGTGGTCGTCTCCTGTGATTTCTCAGGGTACCATGTTGATATTCTCGCGCTGAAGAAAAATTAAAGGTTGGCACCACCTGTGCCCTTTTGTACTTCAAAATACAAATATTTCTAAGGATCAAATTTTGAGCATTCATGATAGATTCAATTCAGCAGAGACAAGATAATGTTTATGGGATGAGGTTTTCAACTTGTAGAGGTGGACACACAAAATATCTGATTGGCAATGATACTTTCAAAGATACATTTATGATCAGAATTGACAAGGTTAGGGTTTGATTATTATATGACAATTTATGTAACCCTAATTAGGTTTTGACTCCTGCCTGCGTGCAAAAGGGAGATGTATATATTTTTTTTGGAGCTTTTGAAGCTCAGAGTTTTACATTTTGTAAAAAGAGTTTTCTCTTCCTAGGAGTTATCTATGGCATTCTTTTTTCCCTCTGACTTTTTTTATAGTTTTTGGTCTTTCATTGAAATCTCAAACTCAATAGAGGCTATCTGTGGCATTTGTTCTGCCCTCTAGTCTTTTCCTTGTCTGCATTTCTCTTATTGAATATGATGTACTAGCTTTGTTAGAGAAATCTTGGAGTTCCAGGGCCCTTCTTTCTTTTAGCTTATTTGTGTACTACTGTGTCTGATTTGATTTGAGTGAGGTTGTGGGTATACTTCAGCCCCATGTCATTCTATCTCATTCCTGTACCCTTTTATTAAAGAGAATGTTTTCTTGCAGGTCATAGTCTGTGTCTTTTGCTTAGACCCCTCTGTGAAAAACTTATGCAAGCCTATTTAGAAAGATTGTGTTCTATTATATTTGAGAGTTTTCATACTATTTTAGTCATTATATTATGTTCAACTTATTTCGGTGTATCACCTAGTAGTATAGTTTGCTTTCAAGTTATTTTCCCTTTCATGCATTCCTTCTATCCCTTTTCCCCTCAAGAATTTACTTTCCTATCAAGAAGAAAATTAAGGTAATTATCCAAGAGGAACCAGCCTAGAACCTAGAGGTCTCATCTCAGTTAGCATAGGTCCCACAACTTGGAGATGATTCTCATGTTATACTAAGTTATCAAGACCAAGAGAGCTTGAAACAAGGGTGCAAACTTGGTGTATAACATTTCTGGCATGCTTGGTGGGACAAGATCAGATTCAAATTAAGAAGACACCCCACCTTGGGCATAACATTTCTGGCACACCTAGTGGGACTAAGATCAGATTCAAATTTAGAAAATACCCCACCTTGGGTGTAACATTTATGGCACGTCCAGTGGGACTAAAGTTTAGATTCATGTTCAAAGTATGCTATCTCTGATATACTGATAACATACTACAGACCTAGAAGAGGTCATTTTGTTGCATATCTGGTGACTCTAGAAGTCTACTGGTTTCAAAGATTAAGTGCTGGTATGTTTTCAAATCTTTCACATTCAAATTCCAGCTGATTGCATGAGTAGACATGTCAAGTTATTATGGGCAATCGGGTTACTCACCATCCTATTATGAGAATAATGCTCAATGGGCTAGTTATCATCCTTATCAAAGCCACCTAAAGCCTACTTTTACCCCAAGCTTTCATACTATACAAGGCTTTCAATATATCCAACATGTCTCAAATGATTATGCCCTTGTACAAGATTATGAGTGGGCCCTCCAACAAGAGGGATCATGGGTACAAATCGTACAATAAAAAATGCAAAGCTAGCTACCCCATGCTTCTTACCACCCACCCCCCCTTCTCAGCCTAATTGGTAGAAAATTCACAACTCAAACTTAATGAAAGAGAAAGAAAATACAAAGAATCTATTTCTTGATTTGATTAAGCAAGTGTCTGAGATCAGAGAGCAGCAGGAGATGGAGGCTCAAAGTTATGAGCAAGGGTTAGTTCCCTACCAAGTGGTAGAGGCTCTTGTTGATGAGCAACAAATAAAAAAATTCAAGAAGAGATTAGTCACCGAGCTGATATTGAGTCAGCAAGGCTGAAATCACAAATTGCTGAACAAGAGGCTCTTAGACCTAAAATCCCAAGCTGGAAGGCCCATTTTTCTATGCCTTCTATACCTCCTCTTGAGCCCTCTCAATTTCACATCCCAAGTTTTAAGGCAAAAAATTATTTCCAAGAGCCTTTACTTGAGATTCAGTCTACCACTCTGCAAGAGCAGTCTGTACAAGAAAGTTGTTCATCTCAAGAGGTCCCCCTGGTCTCTCAAGATGATGAAGTGTTGTGGATACCCCAATGGACTCTACCTCCTGGTCATCAGATGCCAAGTCTTTTCAAGGATACTGCTCTAGTGTTTGAGCAAGGACCTATGGTAAATGAGCTTTCATGTGATGAAGAGGAGAGAAGATCTGAGGTATCAGTGTTGAGTGATAACTGTGATAAAGTGAGCCAGCAGTGTGAGGAAATGAAGTTTGATTCTCAGCCTGAGCTCTTGGTTGGATTCTTTAATGAGCTCCCTTTCTTTGTTGATAATGAAAAAGAGACCATGCCATTAACTATGGCTAAGGGTCAATCAGAACAAAAGGTTCAACATCAATAGGAGGTTGATATAGAAGAGGATGCCTTGTCCTTGTTAGATGAGCTGCCTAGTTTTGTTGAGAAAAACAAAGAGGCAATGATCATAACCACCTCTGTAAAATTGCAACAGCTAGAAGAGATTGATCCTGAGGATATGCTGATTCATGAGCTTGATCTCATATTCATGGAGGAGACTCCCCAATGTGCAAAGGATAACCAAAGCCTTAGAGAAGATTATTTGGAGAACATCATATGAGGCTTGTGTGTGGAGCTTGATTATAAAGAGCCAGTCATTCCTAGAGATCTTCAGGATATTGACAACTTTGATGAACTCTTTGCTAGTTTAAAGGGAGAGGGTGATAGTTCCTTGTCCAAGGAGGATGAGTTGACATGGCTATCCATAATAGAGGGAAACCATGAAGATAAAAAAGAATCCATCAAGGAAAGTCCTGCCTTCAAACTTTCAAGAGGATGCCCTATCAGATACTTGGCCCAGAGGGAGTTTACTGAGACATCTCCACAAGATCAACTTGAGGTGAGTAAACTTGATCCTATCTTTGCAGAGGCAGTTCATCCTCATTTGATAAATCTTTATATGCCTCATATCTTTGTAGCTATCCTTACGCACTCAATGCAAAACTTCCTAATGAGGAAGGGTAGTTATTTTAGCCTACTAGTGAATGGTTTTGTTTGACCCATTTTCTACACTAGTTAGTTTAGGTTAGGTTAGTTTTCCTACTTTCTATCCCTATTTTCTAGTTTAGTTTTCTTGCTTTCCAAGAAGTGCCCGTGCATAGTTTGTTCCTCTAGTTATAGATCTATCTCTCTGTCAAGGTCCTGTGTTCAAAGTGATGACTCCATGCCCAATGGATTGGCATTAAGGCCACTGGTTTCAATGTCTAGTAGGATAACATCCAGCAAAAATCACCAAAATGTAGCCCAAAAAATTCCCTACCCATCCAATTTTGGTCATAGGCTGGTTTGAACTCCATCCCAAGGTCTACATATTTTACCCTGTTGAGCCTCTGAAATTTTTATGGCCTTGTGTCTTATTTCTTGGCCTCTACAATCTCTTTTAGGCCCCTAGAATACAAGTTTGAATTTGAAAAAGTAGTCGTTGGCCCCAAAAAAACCCTAAAAAACCATATGGCCTTTCTATTTCATGATTACCTTTTTGGCCGCTTAAGTGATCCCTTTTCCCACGTGTGCTTTATATTTTAAAGCCCAGTCGCTAGATCGCTAGAATACAGAAGTGATTATGGTTTTTGCCAGCGACTTGGTGACTATGTTCATAGAATCTCACAATTCTAGTGGTTTAGCCCTTAGCATCCTGTGACTCAATGAGTGGTCATCTTTTATTGGTGGTCTTGGTTGTTGGCAGTCAAGTTAGATCTAGGGTTGGCACATGATCCGAAGGAATATTCCAAAGCCTTTAGATCATGCAATGACCATTGATCTCCATTCTAGTGCAGCACTTCAATCTGTCAGTAGGACCACTACCACATAATCTGAGGTGTCTAAATCTTATTGGTTAGTGGGCAGTGATGTGGAATTTTGTCAGCGGTCCCAGTGGGCTATCTTTCCTTTAACATCTAACGACTATCGTATGATCACATGGAATATTCCAACCCAAGTGATCATACACCAGCCGTTGATTTTCCCCTTTTCCAGGGCTCTGTCAGGTGGGTCCTCAAGTTTTGACGTGCTTGAATTCTATTGGTTGGCCAAATGATAGCTGGGATTTTTCAGTGGGCCCATGGTCTTTTGCTTATGTGGAAGGTTAAAGCTCATGCAAGATCGACGATCATTGTTATGTTGTTGAAGTAAGATGCATTAACTTTAAGGGGGTGGTATAACAACAACCATCCAATGAAGATTGATGTCGTGGGTCCATGTTGCCAGAAGGCACTGATGCACTTGTTTCTGATTGGTCGTTGGGTGGAATAGTTGGCACTTGTCAGTGGGTCCAATTGTCAAAGGATTTATAGAGTCAACGAAGATCTATGGTCGTCACATGATCTGATGGAATATTCCAACCCCATCAGATCATGTGACCACCGTTTGATTCAGATTGAAAGATTCTTGTTCTTGCTGAGGTGCCAGTCATGCTAACATGGTCACTTCTCATTGGTTCTGACTGATGAGTTGGCACTTGACTTTTCAAAGGGTCTCCCGACTGTTACAAGGTTGATCTAAGTAGTTTGATCTATTGAGAAGGAGTGATATCGACAGCTACATTTTAATCTTGGTCAACTAGCTATTGCTTTTCAAATTTAAAATATCTTCTTGAGGGTTTCTTGTTGGTTCATTGTGGTTGGTCTATTGCATGGCTTCAAGTAGCTCATAATTGATGGTTCCAGGACAGTTGCAGTTGGGAGAATGTGGAGAAAGATCTGGTGGCCGTCTCCTACAATTTCTCAGGGTACCATGTTGATATTCTCACGTCAAAGAAAAATTAAAGGTTGGTGCCACCTGTGGCCTTCTGTACTTCAAAATACAAATATCTGTAAGGATCAAATTTTGAGCATTCATGATAGATTCAATTCAGCAGAGACAGGGTCGTGGTTATGGCGTGAGGTTTTCAACTTGTAGAGGTGGACACACAAAATATCTGATCGGCCATGATACTTTCAAAGATACATTTATGATCAAAATTGACAGAGTTAGGGTTTGATTATTATATGACAATTTATGTAACCCTAATTAGGTTTTGACTCCTGCTTGCATGAAAAAGGGAGATGTATATATTATTTTTTGGATCTTTTGAAGCTCAGAGTTTTACATTTTGTAAAAAGAGTTTTCTTTTTCTAGGAGTTATCTATGGCATTCTTTCTACCCTCTAACTTTTATAGTTTGTGATCTTTCATTGAAATCTTAGACTCAATAGAGGCTATTTGTGGCATTTGTTCTACCCTCTGGTCTTTTCCTTGTCTGCATTTCTCTTATTGAATATGATGTATTGGCTTTGTTAGAGAAATTTTGGAGTTCTAGGGCCCTTTTTTCTTTCAGCTTATTTGTGTAATACTGTCTGATTTGATTTGAGTGAGTTTGTGGGTATACTTCAGCCTCGTGTCATTCTGTCTTATTCTTGTACCCTTTTGTTGAAGAGAACATTTTCTTGCAGGTCAGAGTCTATGATTTTTGCTCAAACCCCTCTATGAAACACTTATGCAAGCCTATTTAGAAAGATTGTGTTCTATTAGATTTGAGATTTTTCATACTATTTTAGTCATTATATTGTGTTCAACTCATTTCGGTGTATCACCTAGTAGGATTATTTTCCCTTTCATGCATTCCTTCTATCCCTTTTCCCCTCAAAAATTTACTTTCCTGTCAAGAAGTAAATTAAGGTGATTATCCAAGAGGAACCAGCCTAGAACCTGGAGGTCTCATCTCAATTAGCATAGGTCCCACAACCTGGAGATGATTCCCATGTTATACTAAGTTATCAAGACCAAGAGAGCTTGAAGCAAGGGTGAAAACTTAGTGTATAACAGTACTAACTTCTTTGGTTTGACCAAACATTGACCATCTGTATCTTGAGAAGAGTGGCTCCATTTTTAAAGATTCAAGATGTTTTTAGGTTCAACTTGATGAGATCTTCAATTTCAAACCACTTTCACCAAATTTGAAAATGGTCAAATTTTTAGCTACAAACATTGTACTGACTTCCTTGCTTTGACCAAACTTTGACCATCTGTATCTTGAGAAGAGAGGCTTAATTTTTCAACATTCAAGGTGTTTTTTGGTTCATATCATCGAGATCTTCGATTTGAAAACACTTTCATGAGATTTTGAAATGGTTAAATTTTTAGCGACGAACACTATACTCACTTCACTACTTTGACAAACTTTGACCGTCCGTATCTCAAGAAGAGAGGCTCCATTTTTCAAGATTCAAGGTGTTTTTAGGTTCATCTCGATGAGATCTTTGATTTGAGACTACTTTCACCAGATTTGGAAATGGTCAAACTTTTAGCTACAAACACTCTAATGACTTCCTTTCTTTGACCAAAATTTGATTGTTTGTATCTTGAGAAGAGAGGCTCCATTTTTCAAGATTCAATGTATTTTTAGGTTCATCTCGATGAGATCTTCAATTTGAGATCACTTTCACCGGATTTGAAAATGGTTAAATTTTTAGCTACGAACACTATACTGACTTCCTTGCTTTGACAAAACTTTGACTGTTCGTATCTTGAGAACAGAGGCTCTATTTTTCAAGATTCAAGGTGTTTTTAGATTTATCTCGATGAGATCTTCGATTTGAGACTCCTTACACCAAATTTGGAAATGGTCAAACTTTTAGCTATGAACACTATACTGACTTCCTTTCTTTGAACAAACATTGACCATCCATACCTTGAGAAGAGAGGCTTCATTTTTCAAGATTCAAGGTGTTTTTGGGTTCATCTCAATGAGATCTTTGATTTGAGACCACTTTCAGTAGACTTGGAAAGGGTCAATCTTTTAGCTATGAGCACTATACTGACTTCCTTGCTTTGACAAAATTTTGACCATTTGTATCTTGAGAAGAGAGGCTCTTTTTTTCAAGATTCAAGGTCTTTTTTAATTCATCTCGATGAGATCTTCGATTTGAGACCACTTTCTCTAGATTTGGAAACAGTCAAACTTTTAACTACAAACATTGTACTGACCATATCTTGACTATCCATATCTTGAGAAGAGAGGTTCCATTTTTCAAGATTCAAGGTGTATTTTGGTTCATCTTAACGAGATCTTCAATTTGAGACAATTTTCACGAGATTTGGAAATGGTCAAATTTTTAGCAACGAACACTGTACTGACTTCCTTGCTTTGACCAAACTTTGACTGTCTATATCTTGAGAATAGAGGCACCATTTTTCAAGATTCAAGGTGTTTTTAAGTTCATCTCAATGAGATTTTTGATTTGAGACCACTTTCACCAGATTTGGAAATGGTTAAAATTTTAGCTAGGAACACTATACTGACTTCCTTTCTATGACCAAACTTTTACCATCCGTATCTTGAGAAGAGAGGCTCTATTTTTCAAGATTCAAGGTGTTTTTTGGTTCATCTCAATGAGATCTTTGATTTGAGACAACTTTTACCAGATTTGGAAATGGTCAAACCATTAGCTACGTACACTATACTGACTTCCTTGCTTTGACAAAATTTTGGCTGTCTATATCATTATAAGAGACGCTCCATTTTTTAAGATTCAAGGTATTTTTTGGTTCCTCTCGATGAGATCTTTTTGAGACCACTTTCACCTGATTTGAAAATAGTCAAACTTTTAGCTATGAACACTCAACTGATTTCCTTGCTTTAACCAAAGTTTGACCATTTGTATCTTGATAAGTGGGGCTCCATTTTACAAGATTTAATATATTTTTTGGTTCATCTCAATGAGATCTTTGATTTGAGATCACTTTCATCATATTTGGAAACTATAAAACTTTTAGCTATGAACACTGTACTGACTTCCTTGCTTTGACCAAACATTAACCCTCCGTATCTTCAAAAGAGAGGCTCCATTTTTTAATATTTAAGGTGTTTTTACGTTTCCCTCAATGATATCTACTATTTGAGACCACTTTGACCAGATTTGGAAATGGTCAAATTTTTAGCTATGAACACTTTATTGAGTTCCTTGCTTTGACCAAAATTTGACCATTCGTATCTTGAGAAGAGAGCCTCCATTTTTCAAGATTCAAAATATTTTTAGGTTCATCTCAACGAGATCTTTGATTTGAGACCACTTTCACCAAATATGGAAATGGTCAAACTTTTAGCTACAAACACTATATTGACCTCCTTTCTTTAACCAAACTTAGACCGTCCTTATCTTGAGAAGAGAGGCTCCATTTTTTAAGATTCAAGTTGTTTTTTGGTTCATCTTGATGAGATCTTCGATTTGAGACCACTTTCACTAGATTTGGAAATGGTCAAACTTATAGCTACGAACACTGTACTAACTTCCTTGCTTTGACCAAACTTTGACCATCCATATCTTGAGAAGATAGGCTCCACTTTTCAAGACTTAAGGTGTTTTTAAGTTCATCTCGACGAAATCTACTATTTGAGATCATTTTCACCAGATTTAGAAATGGTTAAATTTTTATCTACGAACACTGTATTGAGTTCCTTACTTTGACCAAACTTTGACAATCCATATCGTGAGAAGAGAGTCTCCATTTTTCAAGATTCAAGGTGTTTTTAGGTTCATCTTGGTGAGATCTTTGATTTGAGATCACTCTCACCAGATTTGGAAATGGTCAAACTTTTAGTTGCAAACACTGTATTGACTTCCTTGCTTTGACAAAACTTTGACCATCTGTATCTTGAGAAGAGAGGCTCCATTTTTTAAGATTCAAGGTGTTTTATCATTCATCTCGATGAGATTTTTGATTTGAGACTAGTTTCACCAGATTTGGAAACGGTCAAACTTTTAGCTACGAACATTGTACTAACTTCCTTGCTTTAACCAAACTTTGATCATCCGAATGTTGAGAAGGGAGGCTCCATTTTCTAAGATTCAAGGTATTTTTAGGTTCATCTCGATGAGATCTTTGATTTTAGATCACTTTAACCAGATTTGGAAAACATTCAAACTTTTAGCTATGAACACTGTACAGACTTCCTTGCTTTGACCAAACTTTCACCATTTGTATCTTGAGAAGAGAGGCTCCATTTTTCAAGATTCAAGGTGTTTTTTGGTTCATCTCGAGAAGATCTTTGAATTGAGACCACTTTCACCAAATATGGAAATGGTCAAACTTTTAGCGATGAACAGTGTACTGAATTCCTTTCTTTGACCAAGGTTTGACCATCCATATATTGAGAAGAGAGGTTTCATTTTTCAAGATACAAGGTGTTTTTAAGTTCATCTCGATGACATCTACTATTTGAGACCACTTTCACTAGATTTAGAAATGGTTAAATTTTTAGCTACGAACATTGTATAGAGTTCCTTGCTTCGACCAAACTTTGACAGTCCGTAACATGAGAAGAGAGCCTCCATTTTTCAAGATTCAAGGTGTTTTTAGGTTCATCTCGATGAGATCTTCGATTTGAGACCATTCTCACCAGATTTGGAAATGGTGAAACTTTTAGCTACAAACACTATACTGACTTCCTTGCTTTCACCAAACTTTAACCATCTGTATCTTGAGAAGAGAGGCTTCATTTTTTAAGATTCAAGGTGTTTTATGGTTCATCTCAATGAGATTTTCAATTTGAGACCACTTTAACTAGATTTGGAAATGGTCAAACTTTTAGCTACGAACACTATACTAACTTCCTTTCTTTGACCAATCTTTGACCATCCGTATCTTGAGAAGAGAGGCTCCATTTTTCAAGATTCAAGGTGTTTTTGGGTTCATCTCAATGAGCTCTTTGAATTGAGACCACTTTTACTAGATTTGGAAAAGGTCAAACTTTTAGCTACGAACACTGTATTGACTTCCTTTCTTTGACCATACTTTGACCGTCTGTATCTTGAAAAGTGAGGCTTCATTTTTTAAGATTCAAGGTATTTTTAGGTTTATCTCGATGAGATCTTCGATTTGAGATCACTTTAACTAGATTTGGAAAGGGTTGAAGTTTTAGCTACGAACACTATACTAACTTTCTTTCTTTGACCAAACTTTGACCGTCTGTATCTTGAGAAGAGAGGCTCTATTTTTCAAGATTCAAGGTGGTTTTTGGTTCATCTCAATGAGATCATCGATTTGAAACCACTTTCACCAGATTTGGAAATGGTTAAACTTTTAGCTACGAACACTGTACTGACTTCCTTGCTTTGACCAAACTTTGACCATCTTTATCTATAGAAGAGAGGCTCCATTTTTAAAGATTCAAGGTGTTTTTAGGTTCATCTCGATGAGAACTTTAGTTTGAGACCACTATCACCAGATTTATTAATGATCAAACATTTAGCTACGAACACTGTACTGACTTCCTTGCTTTGACCAAACTTTGATTATCTGTATCCTTAGAAAAGAGGCTATATTTTTGGTTCATCTTGACGAGATCTTCGATTTGAGACCACTTTCACCAAATTTGAAAATGGTGAAACTTTTAGCTACAAACACTGTACTAACTTCCTTGCTATCACAAAATTTTGACCATTCGTATCTTGAGAAGAGAGGTTGTGTTTTTCAAGATTCAAGTTGTTTTTTGGTTCATCTCGATGAGATCTTCAATTTGAGACCACTTTCACCAGATTTGGAAATGATCAAACTTTTAGCTACGGACGCTGTACTGAATTCCTTGCATTCACCAAACTTTGACCTTCTATATCTTGAGAACAGAGGCTTCATTTTTCAAGATTCAAGGTGTTTTTAGGTTCATCTCAACGAGATCTTTGATTTGAGACCACTGTAATACCTCAAAAATGAGCTATAAGCTCATTAACCTCCTATATCAACATATCAAATGAAATCAACATCAAAGTCCTAATCTAAGGCACATCTAAACATCATCGAATCATAATTGATTATCTTAAATTCTGCATCGGGGAATATTCCTAGTAATATTCTTAATTATCATAATTATCTTTAATTTAATGATTATTTGGCAATAAATCACATTTATCCTAAAATTTGATTAATTGAATATTTTCATATTTAATTAATTAGATTTAATATTTGCCACTTAATTATTTAATTAAATTTAATTCTATCTATTATTAATTGTATTATTTAATTTTGACAATAAATCAAAATTCCTATCTTTAATTGATTAAATTCTTATTTAATTAATTAAAGCAAGTTGTCATTATTTAATAATATAGTTTTAAATAAAAGTTTGATTAAATAATTGATTAACCCATAAATCAATTATTTTATTTTTAAAAGCAGTTAAGTTGGAAATAAATCACTTTATTATTAAATTAATTCATAAATAAAACATGCACAATCATAAAAGCAGACAACTATCAATTATCAATTAAAGCTAAACTCTATTTTGAGTTAAAGCTTAGCTTTTGCATGTTTTTGTGAGTTAATTATATTTTATTTAAAAATAACTCAAAAATCAACCTGAGTTATTTGAGTGATTTATGGCTTTTTTTCATGCACCTCCAAAGCCTTGGATTTTTATAAAAACAAGGCTCAACTCTTCATAATTCATCTCTCAATCATCTCGCAAATTGCAAACTTACTCTACAGGAATCATAGCATATCAGATTTGGAGAATTTGCACAATTGGAGCTTGAAAGAATCAACTTGCGAATTCAAAGCTTTGTGAGATCAATTTCAATTGCATATTTTTCATATCATAGCATAGAATTTCATTGCTTTGCATATCATTGTTAGATAGATCAATTCATAGCATATCAATTTCATCTAGCATAGATTCATATCAGTTTTTATCATTCTTATTGCATAGAAAATATCAAAAATATAGATTAATTGCATTCAATTTCATATCCATCTTTTGCATTCAAATCCTTCATTTAGGTGTCGTCTAGGTCACTGATCTCGATTACAATTTGAGAACATCAATCTCGCACCTATTAGAAGGCAGTAAATCACTTGGTTACATAGTTTTCAATTTTGCACGATTTTGATTTTTGCTAACCTCTAATATTTTACTGAGTGTTGTGTCTACAGATCAGGTACAATTTTCACACACACATTTTTGGCACCCACCATCGGGCAACCCACCTTTGCATGCTGGTTTTGATTTTTTTTGGGAGCTAAAACCCCAAAGTTTCAAAGATTTAATTTTATCTCCCAAAAGGCTTGGAGTTTTGGTCTGAAATGTTTTTTTCAAGTTGGTGACATATCGGGGAAGCTTCGATAAAAAATTCAGAATTTTCTAAAAAAAATTTAATTTTTAATAAATTTTTTTCAATTTTTCATAAAAAATTAATTTTCATAGCAAATCAGAATATTTTTTGAATATTTTTACATTTTTGGAAATCTCTTCAAATTTTACAGGGGGTCTATTATTTGTGTTTTAAATTTGGATGCAATTTAATAGCTCAAATAGTCAATTTGCAAAAACTAGTCTATTTTGATAAAATAGGTCTCTAGGGCACAAATGAAGAGATTTTTCTAAAATTTTTGCATTTTTTGAAAGCTCTCTATTTTTTAGTAGGGGTCTTTATTTTTAATTTCTATTTTTGTGGCTAAAATCATATCAAAAAAATCAGATCTTGTTGACTAGGTCAAATGCAGTGCAAAAAAATTAAAATTTTATGATGGGTATGCACTTAATTTTAATATGATTCAATGCATGATATGAGTTGTCATTTGGATTAATTTCTGGTTATTATTGCTCCTAAAAATTTATTTTTAGAGCTAACCCTATGGTTTTCATAAGTTGAATATATTTTGCATATCTTGTTTGCTTGTTTGCTTGTTGGAGAGTTCGTCACTTGCTTGCATGGAAAAGCTCAACAAGAATTGCTAAAAATCAGGTAAAATCTACTAAGTGCGTTGCAAGGATCCCAGGTATTCTCTTTTATCTAATAATATTTCAATTTGGAACTTAAAATAAATCTCTCACGTGTCAAGCTTGTGTGCATCTTTTCATGCTTTTGATCTATTTCTACACACTTGCATAATTTGATACTAGGTTGTGATCCCTTAAGGATTCATTAAGTAGTCTTAGAATACTTGTGATTGATCTTGATTGCTATCTTGGGTTATTGGACTCGCTAATCTGTTGGCCCCTCATTTTTTGCCCATGGTTGCAATCTCAGCGCCATAAAGGGGAGGGGTCAACAGGACAGAAGCGTTAAGTGTTCCACTTGGCAACCCTTTTGTGCTTTTAGGAACTCACTTGTTTTCTAAGTTGTGGAATCATTTTCAGCTTGTGTGAGGTGTTAAGTGTTCCACCTTGTGGACTCATCTCATATATGCTTTAAGTGTTAAGTGTTCCTCTTTCTACTTTTTGGATGCTTTTGGTAGATTTGCTTTCGGGAATATATCTGTGCTCACATAGTAATTAGGCCCTATGAACACTATTTGTGATTCTTGAGAGATTGGATTCCTAGATAAATCTTTCTTGATGATAGAATCCTTGTAGGTAGGGAGGATACTTAGTGTGTTTCACATTCAACTTGGTTAGTGCATCTTCTCTTATTGATTGACACATTCTCTCTCCGGAGAGGTTGATAGATCACGTAGGGTTGATATCACAAGCTTTGGTGAATCAAAATTGGTTAGTGCATCTTCTCTTATTGATTGATACATTCTCTCCCTGGAGAGGTTGATAGATCACGTGGAGTTGATATCACAGACCTTGGTGGAACAAAACTTTGTCTTAGCGTGTTGGATTAATCTGCTTGCTTTATTTGGGTTAAAAGTGAAGAGGTGTCAAAACCTTGAATCTGGAGCCAAGTCCCCTTGTGGTATAAATTTGTGAGTCACCTTTAGAGAGGGTTAACCATAGCGGACAATCCCTTCATAGGGCAAACTGCATTGATGGAACCTCATGTGGTAATAGCCATTTTCACCATGGTAGTGACAGCCGCTATATAAATTTCCTTGTGGAAGAAATCTCCATGGGTATGGTGCATTGGTGGGTTGTCAGATCTCCCTAGCAGCTCTTGAAGATTAAGTTCTCAAACTGTGTCAAAACCCTGGTGTGCCGGGATTGGAGTTCACCCCTTTGAATCATAAAAGTTGCAGAGTCAAACCATTACTAAAAACCTTAGAGAGGCCAATTTTTTTCATTCTCAGGTATATTTATGTTATTGCAAAACTTTTCAGAACATACACAATTAGTACTCTTAGGGATTAGCACAATTTGGTCACTTTATTGTTCATGCGCAAGGTTTCTTTTGCCCTTGTTCATTGTTTTCAGACGTTCTTGGACTCACTTGCTTGCTGTTCTGCGTGCTTGTTTATCTACTTGGCTATTAAAAATGATCAAATCTGGTATAACCTTCAAAATCTGGACAGTACAATTTGCAAACAATCCAAAACTGAAGACCTTAAATTTTACAAAAATTGACGTAAAATCTTTTCTGGAGTCAAAAGTCATTTCAGGAAGTCAAAATTCATACGAGTTTTGTCAAGTGTTGTTTCAATATTGCCCATCTATCGTATGATTGAGAACACAATGTCATACGAGTTTTCAAACTAGCCAACTCAAGAAGTCAAAACCCTGTTAGCAATGTCGTATGATATTGATAGCTATCGTTTCATTGCTACCCAACTATCATATGAGTTTAGCAACTGTCATTTCATAGACTACCCAGTGTCGTACGAGTCTGTAGAGTGTCATTTGGAAAAATTTGAGAGAGTTGTCAAAAATTGTCAAATTGCAAGATATCCAATGTTTCCAGCCTAGTTCCAGAATCTGTAAAAAATATCATTGTGTCAGGAACAGAGCAGTAGCTATTGAGCATTCTACCATTTTCTGAGTTTGATCTTTTGAATCTGATCTAGTCTTCTGTTTGATCAATTTGAGTCCTTTTTATCTCATGTCAAAACCTTGTCATAACTATCAATCTTCAATCAATCTTCAAAAATAGACTAAGTGTTGAGAATTCGTGTCCGCTATCTTTTGGGCGATCTATCCCATACATCCAGGGCATAGTTTCCTTCACCCACATCTCATCAAATTTTCAAAACTATCATAATCTTGACAAGGTTGCGTCACCCAATTTTCTCAAATCAAATTGTTCTTCAATTGTCTTCATCCTTTTCTTCTGTTTCATTCAAAGTTAATGGTGGAGACTAGAGCTTCTTCACACAAGAAATCAGAAGAAACATCTCAGAACTTACTTTTGACCAATACCCCAGGTCCAACTCTTGAACAACTCATCAACTCAGGTATCTGTGAAGATGACGGTCTCGGTAACTTTCAATTGAAAACTAGTTACATACCTCCTTTATCAACTCACAGACGTAACCAGAAAACTCCTCCTCAATCTATAACAGGGAGCCCAAAAACTCCTACCATGTCTCAAGCAGGGACAAATCATGGTTCTCTAGGGGGAGGGTCCCAAGGACACCATTCTCAACATAATGCCGACCAAGAACCTACCCCTTCTAAAATCCATCGATGTCAGAATGACGATGAATTCCAGAGAATGATGAGGCATTTCTTGAAAGTGGATAGAGAGGCATACTTTTTACAATTAGCCCAGGAAGGGGCTAAGCTTCCTCCCAACTTTAATGTTGATGATATAATCACACATGAGGAAGAAACTCCACTCACAGCTATGACAAAATAGATGCATGCTATACAAGTCAAATTTAACAATCTTAAGAAGGAGAAGGAACCCAAGGAGTTCTCCATGGAGGCCCTATGTCCTTTCCCGTTTGACAAAAACTTGTATATGCCACCATTCCCAAAAAGAGTGGAGATACCAAAGTATGACAAATATGACAGACACTCTGATCCTCAAGATCATGTCAAAGAGTTTTGTATGCAATCCATGGAATTCATGCATGAACCGACTTATCTAATGCATCTTTTTCCTAGATCCTCGGGAGGAGCATCCATTCAGTGGTTTTCAAGATTACCTTCTATGATCAAAACTTTTGAGGAATTGATTAAATTGTTTTATCAACAATATTCCTACAATATTCAACATCTGGTCACCATGATCGATATCTGTAACCTCAAGCAATATCCAGGGGAATCATTCCTAACTTTCCTCAAGAGGTGGAGAAAGAAGTTCTCTCTATATGCTAGACAAATTCCCGAAATAGAGAAACTTGAAATCTTTATCAATAACCTTGTTCTAGAGCTGAATTATCCATTACAAATGCAAGATCATGTGTCTTTTGATAAAATGGTGGATAATGCAATCAAGATTGAGAAAGTACTTGTCAAGAAAGGAGAAATCACACTTCAAAAGGACAAGTCTAAATCTGGATCTAGCTCAAAAGATAAAAACAAGAGCTGGAATAGAAATAAAGGTATCATCTCTGATGGTGTTGTTGACACTATCCACACCCCATCAAAGGCACCAGCCTACAATCTCACCCTTGCCACCAAAGCCATTGAAGCTCCAGAGAAAAAATCTGCTGAACCATCTCCAAAGAAGCCATTCAAATGATGGGATAATAAATGAAAGTTTACTCCCCTGGGAGAATCTTTGGAATCTGCCCTGAGAACCCTAATAGCTGATAACATGATCTCTTTACCACCAATCTGAAACCCTGATCCGGATCCAAAACCATATTGGTGGAAAGATAATGAATTTTGTGCTTTCCATCAGACTAAAGGCCATAGAACTAATGGATACTTCCACTTGAAGCATACCATTCAAGACTTGATAGATTAAGGGGACATCACGATCGATAATCCTACCAGCAATAATGATCACACAACATTTACAGAATCATTTCCACAACATGGCAAGGGAGTTTCCACTTCTCATCCTAACATGGGGGCAAAAGTCAACTATGCCTACCCTGGAAATAATGTTGTCATCAATATGGTTGAACCATATCTCTCTGAGAGCTGCAATGTCATCATGATTGTACAAAGAGATAGAAATCATTCCTCAGCTAATGTGGTTACCAGATAACAAGCTCAGGCTCATCTGAAAGGACAAACACCAAGTTCATCTAATGTCCCTAAGATACCTTTCAATCTCACATCTGCTTCTAAATAGAAGGTTGCCTCAAAATCTTCCAATCCAAAGGATACAAGACCTACATCTTACAGCATCGTCCAACAACTCTAGCATACCAATGCCAAAATCTCTATGTTTGAGTTACTTCGAATATCTCCAACTCACAGAGATATCCTAGACAAAGCTTTGCTCGGCTCTAATGTTCCTGATGATCTAGATCTAGACAGGTTCCAAACTATTGTTGGTCATCTAACATCTTCGCAATATATCTCCTTTTCAGAGGAAGATGACAACTCCCTAAGTCACCCACATAATCATCCCTTGCATATAGAAGTCTTGATCCAGAACTGTCGAGTCAAACATGTGTTGATAAATGGGGGTGCAGGCCTCAACATTTGTTCTTACAGCTTAATCACACAGTTGGGATTCTCAGAGATGGCTATTGATCCTTGAAAGAATATCACCATAAAAGCCTATGATGAACAAGAAAGAGCTTCTAAAGGCACCATTGTCTTACCCATCCGAGTGGGTCTGGTCATCAAAGATACCACATGTTAGGTGCTTGATCTACCATTGGCTTACAATATCCTTCTAGGGAGACCTTGGATCCATGAAATGCAAGCCATCCCTTCTACGTACCATCAATGCTTGAAATTTCCCTATGAAGGGGTAGAAGTTACTATCCCAGCAGATCTGAGTACAACTTGCAATACATTGAAGGAAAGTGCCGATAAGCTTGTACCTAATAACAGAGAATCTTCCATCAAGCAACAAAATGTGGCTTCCACATCTAAGATGGAAGACATTGCTAAAGAGATCAATATCAAAGAAAATGGGATGGGAGAATACACTATAGAGCCAGTCTTGTCTCTGACATCTCTCCCTATCTCGCCCAAGTCATATGGACAATCTTTGAAGCAATCTAAATCAGAACCTAAGGAACCTATGGAAGCATACAAAAGAAATTTTGTGGTGGAGCAAGTATCCAAACAATAATTTGAAGAAGATGAAGCTATGCTTGCATGGCTATACAAAGATGATTTTGAATCCAAAATTGTTCAACCTAGTGAATCTATAGCACCTACAATCCCTTCTAATTCATATGGTCCAGGAAACAAATTGATAGCCAAGATGGGATATTCCGGTCAAGGACCTCTAGGAAACAATGGAAAGGGTCTTGTGACACCCATTTCACATATTGGTAGAGCCAACAAAGATACTGGTGGCTTAGGGTTTAAGAAGAAACCCTATCATCTCAAAGGTGGTTGTTCTCATGTCATAGAACAAATTGCACCAGGAGAACCCCTTCTTAAGAAAGAAGAAACAGAACCCTCTGATGATGATTCAGATAGCTCTGAGCTTATCCCCTATGAAAAATTGCCTAAAGAGATCAAAGATCTTCTTGATGATAAAGATGATCCTATCAAAAGAATTAATGTAGTAGACACACAAGAACCTACTATAGCGCAAGAGATGGTTGCACCATAAGAACCAACTAATCTTGAAGGCAATCAAACTGATCAAGAAGAAGGGGATAGTTATTCTGACACTGATTCCCATGAATATGAATTCAAGTCAGAGACTAAGGGTAATCCTTCTTGGGGTATTCATCCTGATTTCACACATTTTCTAAGATTTCCTAGAGATCCTGAATCAGAAGCTGAGTCAAATGACTATGAATGGGGTGCCATTCCAGAAGAAGATGAGCTTATAACAGAGAAATATATTGATTTTATTCACCAATATTTATCTCAAACCAACGTAGGTCTAGAGCAAAACAATGAACTTAACGTGTCTGATCCACCTATGGCTGAAGAGGACTCCCATGATGATGTTGAGCCTATTCATGAATTGAACATTTTGAGCTGTAATATCACCTTTGAACTTGAGCGTCAAGTTAGGACCAATGATGACATATCCATGTTTGTGAACACCATATCCCAAGCCTTTCCCGCTTTGACTATCCAACGCCCTAATCTTATCGACCAAACTTCCACAAACCCAAGCCATGGTGTTTACACCTTTTCCAGTGACTATGCCCTTGCTTGCTACCTCAATGCAGTTGAGCCTATGAGTACTTCCATCAGTGAACCGAGCATCAGCATGACCGAGTCAGACATCAAATATCTTAGTCAGAAAAACAAGAGTAAAAAGACAAAGAAAAAGAGTTCTAAGGGTGAAAACCACTTTGTGGCAGTCTCAAAACCTACAAAAGTAAAAAGAAAAGACGTATCTGAAGGTGAAAACCTCTCTGAGGCACCTAAGGATGAGATATTTGATATCCTTCTGAGTCATTTATAGGATAGATCTCTAGTTCTGATTGAGCCCACTCAATCCATCAATTTGGGTACAATAGAGGAACCACAATTGGTACATGTAGCACAATCTCTATCAGAAGAAGAGAAATAGAAATTCACTACATTCTTATAAAAAAAAAGATCAATTTTGCATGGAAATATTTAGATATGCCAGGATTGGATCCCAATCTCATTATGCACCATCTATCCATTACTCCTGGAGTAAAACCAATCAAGCAAAAATTGAGAAAGATGCATCCTCATGTTGCACTCTTAGTCAAAGCAGAACTAGAAAAACTCCTAAAAGCTGGATTCATCTATGTCATAGACTATGCTGAGTGGATCTCTAACATTGTACCTATTTCAAAACCAAATGGTTCAATCAGAGTGTGCACGAACTTTAGAGATGTGAACAGAGCATGCCCTAAGGATGATTTTCCACTGCCTAACATTGATATGATAGTGGACATGACTGCGGGCTATAAAATGTATTCCTTAATGGATGGCTTTTCTGGGTACAACCAAATCAAAATTGCTCCAGAAGATCAAGATAAAACAACTTTCACATGTGCGTGGGGAACCTTCTATTGGAATGTTATGCCATTCGGACTCAAAAATGTGGGAGCTACATACCAAAGAGCAATGACATCTATTTTTCATGATATGATGCATAGAACTATGGAGGATTATGTTGATGATACCTTGGAAAAATCCATGATTAGAACTGAACATCTAATAGACTTGAGCATGATCCTTGACAGAATGGAAAAATTTAGTCTCTAACTAAATCCTAAGAAGTGTGCTTTTGGTGTCACTTCTGGAAAGCTCTTAGGATACATAGTTTCAAAGAAAGGCATTGAGGTCGATCCAGCTAAGGTGAAAGCTATCATAGAGATGCAACCTCCCAAGAATATCAGTCAAATGTGAACTTTGCAAGGGAGAGTACAGTCCATCAGAAGATTCATAGCACAGTTAGCTGACATATCACAACCTTTCACAAAGACATTACATAAAGGTGTGACCTTTGCATGGAATGAAGACTGTGCAAAGAATTTTGATCATATCAAAAATTATCTCTCGAATCCTCCTATCTTAATGCCTCCTATTCATGGGAAGCCATTAATATTATATGTCTCCACAACATATGCATCACTGGGGGCATTGCTAGCACAGCATGATGAGAACAAAAAGGAAAGAGCCATCTACTATATAAGCAGAACATTGGTGGCGTATGAAAAGAACTATTCTATGATTGAGAAAGCTTGTCTCCCTATGATCTTTGCATCATAGAAATTGAGACACTACATGTTAGCTCATACTACTCATTTGGTAGCTAAAATTGATCCACTGAAATATCTCCTAAGCAAAGCTGCCCTCACAGGTAGACTAGCTAAATGGGTCATGCTCTTGAGAGAATTTGACATTGAATATGTTGAAAGAAAAGCTATCAAAGGACAAGTCATTGCTGATCAATTAGCTAAAGCACCACTGTTTGATGATACACCCATGCAAATGGAATTTCTTGATTCCTCTATCATGCACCTCTCTTCTAGAGCATGGCGGTTATTCTTTGATGGCTCATACACACAGAATGGATCTGGAGCAGGCATATTGTTCATCACTCCTCAAGGATACTTGATACCCAAAGCATTCAGACTAAAGTTTCCTTGCATGAACAATATTGTTGAATATGAGGCACTTCTCAGTGGTATGAAAATGGCAATATAGTGGAGAGTTACAGAGATGCACATCCATGGAGACTCACAATTGGTTATCCACCAAGTCAATGATGTGTGCCAAACCAAAGATGAAAACCTCATTCCTTACAAGAGAATGGTAGATGATTTAAATAAATACTTCATCTCTATCACATTTGAGAAAATACCCAGAATGGAGAATAAGGCTACAGATGCAATGGCGACACTATCTACTCTCTTACAACAGCCCGAGCATGAGCTACGCTATGAGTTCCTGGTGGAAGCCCTATCCTATCCTGCATATGACTCGCCTGACACCCGCATGATCTGCACTGTTGTAGGTTATGACTCATCTCACTACAAAAATCTATTCTCCTATCTCCATGACCAAATCATCCCTGAGTCCTTTAACCACTTTGAGAAATGAAACCTTATCCTATTCACATCCTGATATAACATCATTGGTAATGATCTGTACAAATGAGGTCTAGATGGTACACTGCTTAGATGTTTAGAATGGGAAGAGTCTCAACATGCATTAGAGAAAGTCCATGAGGGTATATGTGGGTCACACTCAAATGGTTTAACGTTAGCTCGAAAACTTATTAGGGCTAGGTACTATTGGCCTGAAATGGAGAAAGAGGCTATTAAATTTGCTAAAAACTATCAACAGTGTCAAGTACATGGCAACTTGATTCATGCTCCAAGGAGAGATCTGATTCCCTTTACTACATAATGGCCTTTTCAACAATGGGCATTTGATCTCATAGGTGCTATCCATCCACACTCTTCTAATGGACATACCCATATAATCAGAGCTATAGATTATTTTACAAAATGGGTAGAAGTAGTTCCTCTAACACAAGCAATGGGGAAATAGATCTCTATGTTCATCTTGAACTACATCATTTGCAGATATGGGATCCCTCACTCTATAATCATAGATAATGGGGGACAATTCAAAAACAAGGATCTAGATGACTTATGTGCTAAATTCAAGATTACACAACATTGGTCTTCTATTTACTATCCTCAAGGGAATGGACAAGCTGAGGCTTCAAATAAAAATCTCCTGAAGATCTTGCACAGAATAGTGAATAAAATAGGAAGAGACTAGCATCTCATGATCAATCCAGCTCTCTGGGCATACAGAACTAGTATCAGAACGCCTACAGGGCTACACCTTTCACTTTAGTTTATGGGTCTGAAGCGGTACTGCCTATTGAAGTTGAAATCCCATCACTTAGAATCAGAATGCATGGACTTGTCACTGATGAAGACTACAGAGTGTCTAGGTTACAAGAACATGAATTACTAGATGAGCGCAGACAAGCAGCGTATGATCATCTCAGAGTGTATCAGAAGAGAATGTCTAGAGGCTACAATAAGAAAGTTAGACACAGAGAATTTCAGGTTGGCGATCTAGTTTTGAGAGAAAATCCTAAAAATCAATCACATCGAGAACGCAAGGGGAAGTTCGAACCCAATTGGCTGGGTCCCTTTGTAATCACTGCTACTTTTGGCTCTAGTGCCTATCAACTCTCAACGACTGAAGGAGAACAGCTCCGAGAACCAATCAACGTTCTCCATCTGACAAAATTTTATGCCTAAGGCATTCAGTGCTTGGTAAATGTCCTAAAAAAATCTTAAAAATCAAAAAATATCAAAAATTCAAAAAAAAAAATTATATCAAAAATTCAAAAAAATTGAAAAAATGAAAAATACAAAAAAAAAAATGAAAAAAGAGAAAAAGTGCCTTGGTGAAAACCTGGAAATAAACAACTTGGTAGCAAAAATAGAATCTCTGCCAAGATGGTGAAAACTTGGTAAATGGGTGCCACTTGTTCCAAATGCTTCATCTATCAGTGCAATCTTGGTCTTTCCCAACTTTCAGTCTTGCTTTAGTTTGTACATATCTCCCGGTTTGTTTTTGCATTTCCAATTTTCAATAAGTCAGTCTGTACACCAATTAGCTCAAGCGTCTGTATCCTATCAATGTTTAACACTTGGGGGCAATCAATGTCATATCCTATGGTCTCCCATGTATCTTAGACGGATCATATCTAGTTAGAGTCCTTTGAAGCTTCATGTGAGTGAGTGAGTCAGTCTTGTCTCCAAAAAGGATTTTGCATCTACAACAACACAATCAAACATCAAACAACAAACTGAAAACAATCTATGCTTTTTTACATGCTTTTATCTCCTTGTATGCTTACTGATTCGCATTGAGATTTTTGCATATTGTGTCCCTTTGAGCTCTTCGATGATGTCCTGTATAGGATTTAGAGAGTGATGACTGGGGCCATAATCTTTTCTTGGTTTTCTGCTTGTATGTGAAATCTAATAACTTTGGAAATTCTAGATTGAAATAGTGTCCAACTGTAAGAGCCTCTATCTCAAATTGGATGGCCATGCGTACCTCGACCATTGATACCCAAACAATTCAAGGACGTTTGATCTAACTATTATCTTTTTAAAGTAAATTATTTCTCCTACTGTGAAACACGATCTTACCTAAGGATGTGAATGATAAAGGGTCACTACGGGTAATTCACATTAGATTTAGAATGATCTTTTGATTTTTTGATGTATATGTTAAATGCAAGGCGTACTCAGGTCATCATGACATTTATGTTTTGATGCTTGTACAAATTGCTATATCAAAATGGACATGATATTCAGGTCATCCTAGCGTTTGTGCCTTGGTGCTTATATCTAATCTGACATTCTGAAAATAAAATCGATATTCATATATCCATGGTTGTTGACCAGTGGGTGTTATATTGATTCATGTGCATACAAATCGATATTCATATATCTATAGTTTCATAGCTAGTGGGCATTGTATTTATTTATCTGGTTACCTAAAAGTTCAATGATAATAACAAATCGACATATGATCAGTGATTAGGTCCTAGGTCTTAGGTTGCATTTCATATTGCATGCTTCTTTGCATTTTTCATCTTTACATGATCTTACAATAGCTAAACAAACTTCAATGCTTAAACAATTCTTCAAATCACCTCTTCCAATCTAACAAGAGCTAAATCCCACACGAAGGTTCATCCAATGAAATAGCAAGTAAAATCCTTTTTCGGGATCAAAATTCAAATCTGAGATCATTCATATTATTAACTACTTGCATATTCGACCTTCAATCGTCACAGAAATCTAGTATTCAACTTAACTGATTATCTAACATCAAACTATCAAAAATTCAACTTGGTCAACTATGCTCAACTCATGGTTTAACCTAGTCAAACTTGGTCTTTTGGGACCTTCTAACGATGTAGGATGCATTCTTGAATGTGTTTAACCACTTCTCAAATCAATTAACATGCTTCTAAACTATAACGCTGACTTTTCTTGTCAGATTTCAATTTTAATCCCGAAGGGGGCATGGTATTGCACATCATTCAAAGTCTGTAAATCAAAATTCTATCGATCAAGTCTATCAATATCTTTCATCAGTGATCAAGACAAACAATCACGTCTAGTTACTGATTCATCAAAAAAGTCCTCATCGCTAGGGGCAAATCTATCATCACTTGGGGCATATCAGATTCATCAAGATCCATATCAATCTAGTATTCTCCTAATCTTGTAAACTATATCAGTTTTTGCAACCATCGGATCATAGTGTTCTTTCCTTGGTTCTTCAGCAACTGAAGGATTCGGATGTGATACTTGCTAGTTCTGCTAAGACAATCGAGTCTAGAACGGGTCACTCACTTCTTATCAATCCTAAGGTTCAGAATCAGGCATTTTGACACTTTTTTGCAATCATAGGTTCATTTGCTGTTATAGTGAACATTATCTTTGGTCATTCAGGACCTATTATCTCCATATCAAATCAATATCAATCAGCTTCTGTCTCATATCAATTATCAATTTCGAATCAGTTTCATATCTCTATCAAACACAAACTATCTTTGAACCACTGCGCTTCGCACAGTAATTCAAAGAGGGGCAAAATGTAAGACCCCAAAAATGGGCTATAAGTTCATTAACCTCCTATATCAACATATCGAATGAAATCGACATCAAATTCCTAATCTAAGGCACATCGAATCATAATTGATTATCTTAAATTCTGCATCGGGGAATATTCCTAGTAATATTCTTAATTATCATAATTATCTTTAATTTAATGATTATTTGGCAATAAATCACATTTATCCTAAAATTTGATTAATTGAATATTTTCATATTTAATTAATTAGATTTAATATTTGCCACTTAATTGTTTAATTAAATTTAATTCTATCTATTATTAATTATATTATTTAATTTTGATAATAAATCAAAATTCTTATCTTTAATTGATTAAATTCTTATTTAATTAATTAAAGCAAGTTGTCATTATTTAATAATATAGTTTTTAATAAAAGTTTGATTAAATAATTGATTAACCCATAAATCAATTGTTTTATTTTTAAAAGCAGTTAAGTTGGAAATAAATCACTTTATTATTAAATTAATTCATAAATAAAACATGCACAATCATAAAAGCAGACAACTATCAATTATCAATTAAAGCTAAACTCTATTTTGAGTTAAAGCTTAGCTTTTGCATATTTTTGTGAGTTAATTATCCTTTATTTAAAAATAACTCAAAAATCAACCTGAGTTATTTGAGTGATTTATAGTTTTTTTTCATGCACCTCCAAAGCCTTGGGTTTCTATAAAAACAAGGCTCAACTCTTCATAATTCATCTCTCAATCATCTCGCAAATTGCAAACTTACTCTACAGGAATCATAGCATATCAGATTTGGAGAATTTGCACAATTGGAGCTTGAAAAAATCAACTTGCGAATTCAAAGCTTTGTGAGATCAATTTCAATTGCATATTTTTCATATCATAGCATAGAATTTCATAGCTTTGCATATCATTGTTAGATAGATCAATTCATAGCATATCAATTTCATCTAGCATAGATTCATATCAGTTTTTATCATTCTTATTGCATAGAAAATATCAAAAATATAGATTAATTGCATTCAATTTCATATCCATCTTTTGCATTCAAATCCTTCATTTAGGTGTCGTCTAGGTCACTGATCTCGATTACAATCTGAGAACATCAATCTCACACCTATTAGAAGGTAGTAAATCACTTGGTTACATAGTTTTCAATTTTGTACGATTTTGATTTTTGCTAACCTCTAATGTTTTACTGAGTGTTGTGTCTACAGATCAGGTACAATTTTCACACACACAACCACTTTCACAAGATTTGGAAATAGTGAAACCTTAAGCTACGAACACTGTACTGACTTCCTTACTTTGACCAAAATTTGACTATCCGTATTTTCAGAAGAGAGGCTCCATTTTTCAAAATTCATGATGTTTATTGGTTTATCTCAACGAGATCTTTGATTTGAGACCACGTTCACTAGATTTGGAAATGGTCAAACTTTTAGCTACAGACACTTTACTGACTTATTTTCTTTGAGAAAATATTGACCATCCATATCTTGAGAAGAGAGGCTCCATTTTTCAAGATTCAAAGTGTTTTTTGGTTTATCTCGATGAGATCATCGATTTGAGACCACTTTTACTAGATTTAGAAATCGTCAAATTTTTAGCTACGAATACTGTACTGACTTCCTTGCATTGACCAAACTTTGAATGTCTGTATCTTTGGAAAGAGGCTCCATTTTTCAAAATTAAAGGTGCTTTAAGGTTCATCTCAATGAGATCTTTTATTTGAGACCACTTTCATTAGAATTGGAAACAATCAATCTTTTAGCTACGAACACTGTACTGAGTTCCCTTATTTGACAAAACTTTAACCGTCCGTATCTTGAGAAGAGAGGCTCTATTTTTCAAGATTCAAGGTGCTTTTAGATTCATCTCGATGAGATATTCAATTAGAGACCACTTTCAATAGATTTGGAAATGGTCAAACTTTTAGCTACGAACACTGTACTAACCTCCTTGCTTTGACCAAAATTTGAACGTTTGTAACTTGAGAAAAGAGGCTCCATTTTTCAAGATTCAACGTGTTTTTTGGTTCATCTCGATAAGATCTTTGATTTGATATCATTTTCACCAAATTTGGAAATGCTCAAATTTTTTGCTATGAACACTGTACTAACTTCCTTGCTTTTACTAAATTTTGACCGTTCGTATCTTGAGAAGAGAGGCTCCATTTTTCAAAATTCAAGGTGTTTTTTGGCTCATCTCGGTGAGATCTTCGATTTGAGACCACTTTCACCATATTTGAAAACAGTCAAATTTTTAGCTTCGAACAGTGTATTGACTTTCTTGCTTTGACCAAACTTTGACTGTCTGTATCTTGAGAAGAGAGGCTTCATTTTTAAGATTCAAGGTGTTTTTAGGTTTATCTCGACGAGATCTTCAATTTGAGACTACTTTCAACAGATTTAGAAATGGTCAAACTTTGAGCTACGAACATTGTATTGACTTCCTTGCTTTGACCAAAACTTTGACCGTTCATATCTATAGAAGGAGGCTCCATTTTTTAAGATTCAAGGTGTTTTTAGGTTAAGCTCGATAATAACTTCAATTTGAGAGCACTTTCACTAGATTTGGAAATAGTCAAACTTTTAGCTATGAACACTATACTGACTTCCTTACTTTGACCAAATTTTGACCGTCTGTATCTTGAGAAGAAAGGCTTTGTTTTTCATGATTCAAGGTGTTTTTTGGTTCATCTCAATGAGATCTTTGATTTGAGACCACTTTCACTAGATTTGGAAATGGTCAAACTTTTAACTACAAACACTGTATTGACTTGCTTTCTTTGACCAAACTTTGACCATCTGTATCTTAAGAAGAGAGGCTCCATTTTTTAAGATTCAAAGTGTTTTTTGATTCATCTCGATGAGATCTTTGATTTGAGACTACTTTCACCAGCTTTGGAAATGGTCAAAGTTTTAGCTACAAACAATGTACTGACTTCTTTACTTTTACCAAATTTTGACCGTTCGTATCTTAAGAAGAGAGGCTCCATTTTTCAAGATTCAAGGTGTTTTTAATTCATGTTGACAAGATCTTTAATTTGAGACCACTTTCACTAGATTTGAAAATTTTCAAACTTTTAGCTACGAACACTATACTAAATTCCTTGCTTTGACCAATCTTTGACCATGCCTATCTTGAGAAGAAATGCTTTATTTTTCAAGATTCAAGGTGTTTTTAGGTTCATCTTGACAAGATTTTTGATTTGCGACCACTTTCACCATATTTGGAAAGGGTCAAACTTTTAGCTACGAACACTGTATTGACTTACTTGCTTTGACCAAACTTTGACCTTCTGTATCTTGAGAAGAGAGGCTCCATTTTTTAAGATTCAAGTATTTTTTGGTTCATCTCGATGAGATCTTTTATTTGAGACCACTTTCACCAGATTTGAAAACGGTCAAATTTTTAGCTACGAACACTTTACTGACTTCCTTTCTTTGACCAAACTTTAACCATACATATCTTGAGAAGAGAGGCTCCATTTTTCAAGATTCAAGGTGTTTTTAGGTTTATCTCGACTAGATCCTCAATTTGAGACCACTTTCATTAGATTTGGAAATGGTCAAACTTTTAGCTACGAACACTGTACTAACTTCCTTTCTTTAACCATACTTTGACCATCCGTATCTGTAGAAGAGAGGCTTCATTTTTCAAGATTCAAGATGTTTTTAGGTTCATCTCAACGAGAACTTTGATTTGAGACCACTTTCAACCAATTTGGAAATGGTCGAACATTTAGCTATGAGTACTCTAATGACTCGTTATTTTAACTAAAGTTTGATTGTTCGTATGTTGAGAAGAGAGGCTCCATTTTTCAAGATTCAATGTATTTGTTGGTTCATCTCGATGAGATGTTTTATTTGAGACCAATTTTACAGGATGTGAAAACGGTCAAACTTTTAGCTGTGAACACTGTACTGAATTACTTACTTTGACCAAACTTGAGCATCTATATTTTGAGAATATAGGCTCCATTTTTCAAGATTCAAGGTGTTTTTTAGTTCATCTTGATGAGATCTTTGATTTTGGCTACGAATACTATTCTATCTTCCTTACTTTGACCAAACTTTGGCCTTCTGTATCTTGAGAAGAGAAGCTCTATTTTTCAAGAGTCAAGGTGTTTTTAGGTTCATCACGACAAGATCTTTGATTTGAGACCACTTCCACCAGATTTGGATACAATCAAACTTTTAGCTACAAACACTGTACTAACTTCCTTGCTTGGACCAAAATTTAAACATTTTTATCTTTAGAAGAGAGGCTCCATTTTTTAAGATTCAAGGTGTTTTTAGGATTATCTTGATGAGATCTTCGATGTGAGACCACTTTCACCAGATTTGGAAATGGTCAAATTTTTACTTACGAACACTGTACTAACTTACTTACTTTGACCAAACTTTGAATGTCCTTATCTTGAGAAGAGAGGCTCCGTTTCTCAGGATTTAAGGTGTTTTTTGGTTCATCTCAACGAGATCTTTGATTTGAGACCACTTTCACCAGATTTGGAAATGGTCAAATTTTTATCTACAAACACTGTACTGACTTGCTTACTTTGACCAAACTTTGAATGTTCATATCTTGAGAAGAGAGGCTCTATTTTTCAAGATTCAAGGTGTTTTTAAGTTCATCTTGACGAGATCTTCGATTTAAGACCACTTTCACCAGATTTAGAAACGGTCAAATTTTTAGCTACGAACACTATACTGACTTTCTTGCTTTGACCATCTGTATCTTGATAAGAGAGGCTCTATTTTTCAAGATTCATGGTGTTTTTAGGTTTATCTCGACGAGATCTTCAATTTGAGACCACTTTCACTAGATTTGGAAACAGTCAAACTTTTAGCTACGACCACTGTACTGACTTCCTTGCTTTGACCAAACTTTGACCATGCGTATCTTTAGAAGAGATGCTCCATTTTTCAAGATTCAAGGTGTTTTTAGGTTCATCTAGATGAGAACTTTGATTTGAGACCACTTTCACCAGATTTGGAAATGGTCAAACATTTAGTTACGAACACTATACTGACTTCCTTGCTTTCACCAAATTTTTACCATCTATATCTTGAGAAGATTGGTTCCATTTTTAAAGATTCAAGGTGTTTTTTGGTTCATCGCGACAAGATCTTCGATTTGAGACCACTTTCACCAGATTTGGAAATCATCAAACTTTTAGCGATGAACACTGTACTGACTTCCTTACATTGACCATACGTATCTTGGGAAGGGAGCCTCCATTTTTCAAAATTCAAGGTGTTTTTTTGTTTATCTCTACGAGATCTTTGATATGAGACCACTTTCATAATATTTAGAAATGGTCAAACTTTTAGCTACGAATACTGTATTGACTTCCTTCCTTTGACCAAATTTTGACCATCTGTATCTTGAGAAGAGAGGCTCTATTTTTCAAGATTGAAGGTGTTTTTTCATTCATCTCGACGAGATCTTCGATTTGAGACCACTTTCACTAGATTTGAAAATGTTCAAACATTTAGCTACAAACACTGTACGAAATTCCTTGCTTTGACCAAACCTTTACTGTTCGTATCTTGAGAAGAGAGGCTTCGGTTTTTAAGATTCAAGGTGTTTTTAGGTTCATCTCAACGTGATCTTTGATTTGAGACAACTTTCACCAGATTTGGAAATGGTGAAACTTTTAGCTACAAACATTGTACTGACTTCCTTGCTTTGATCAAACTTTGACCATTTGTATCTTGAGAAGCAAGGCTCTATTTTTTAAGATTCAATGTGTTTTTAGGTTCATCTCGATGAGATCTTTGATTTGAGACCACCTTCACCAGATTTGGAAATGGTAAAACTTTTAGCTACAAACACTGTACTAACTTCCTTGCTTTGACCAAACTTTGATAGTCCGTATCTTGAGAAGACATGCTTTATTTTTCAAGATTCAACATGTTTTTTGTTCATCTCGATGAGATGTTTGATTTGAGACCATTTTCACTAGATTTGGAAATGGTCAAACTTTTAGCTACGAACACTGTATTGACTTCCTTTCTTTCACAAAACTTTGATTGTTTGTATCTTGAGAAGAGAGGCTCTATTTTTTAAGATTCAAGTTATTTTTTGGTTCATCTCGAGGAGATCTTCGATTTGAGACCACTTTCACTACATTTGGAAATCATCAAATTTTTAGCTACGAACACTGTACTGACTTCCTTGCTTTGATCAAACTTTGACCGTCTGTATCTTGAGAAGAGAGGCTCCATTTTTTAAGATTCAAGTATTTTTTTGGTTCATCTCAATGAGATCTTCGATTTGAGACCACTTTTACAAGAATTTTAAATGGTGGAACTTTTAGCTATGAACACCGTACTAACTTCCTTACTTTGACCAAACTTTGACCATCTATATTATTAGAAGGGAGGCTTCATTTTTTAAAATTCAAAGTATTTTTTAGTTCATCTCGACGAGATCTTTGATTTGAGACCACTTTCACCAGATTTGAGAATGGTCAAACATTTAGCTACAAACACTGTACTGACATCCTTACTTTTACCAAAGTTTGACCATCCATATCTTGAGAAGAGAGGCTGTATTTTTCAAGATTCAAGTTGTTTTTTAGTTCATCTTGATGAGATCTTCAATTTGAGACCACTTTCACAAGATTAGAAAATAATCAAACTTTTAGCTACGAACATTGTACTGACTTCCTTGCTTTGACCAAACTTTAACTATTCGTATCTTGAGAAAAGAGGCTCTATTTTTCAAGATTCAATAGATTTTTTATTTCATCTGAATGAGATTTTTATTTTTAGACCACGTTCACCAGATATGGAAACGGTCAAACTTTTAGTTACGAACACTATACTGAGTTCCACGCTTTGACCAAACTTTGAGCATTCGTATATTGAGAAGAGAGGCTTCATTTTTCAAGAATCAAGTTGTTTTTTTGCTCATCTCGACGATATCTTCGATTTGAGACCACTTTCAACAGATTTGAAAATGGTGAAACTTTTATTTACGAACATTGTACTAACTTCCTTACTTTGACCAAACTTTGACCGTCTGTATCTTGATAAGAGAGGCTTTATTTTTCAAGATTGAATGTGTTTTTAGGTTCATCTCGATGAGTTTTTGATTTAGGAGCACTTTCACCAAATTTGGAAATGGTCAAAATTTTAGCTACGAATACTATACTGACTTCCTTGCTTTAATCAAACTTTGACTAACTGTATGTTGAGAACACAAGCTCCATTTTTCAAGATTCAAGGTGTATTTTGGTTCATCTTGAGGAGATCATTGATTTGAGACCACTATCACTAGATTTGGAAATGTTAAAACTTTTAGCTATGAACATTGTACTAACTTCCTTTCTTTGACCAAACTTTGACCGTCTATATCTTGAGAAGAGAGGCTCCATTTTTCAAGATTCAAGTTGTTTTTTGGTTCGTCTCGATGAGATCTTCGATTTGAGACCACTTTCACCAAATTTTGAAATGGTCAAACTTTTAGCTACGAACACTGTACTGACTTTCTTGCTTTGACCAAACTTTGACCGTTTGTATCTTGAGAAGAGAGGCTCCATTTCTCAAGATTTAAGATCTTTTTTGGTTCATCTTGATGAGATCTTCGATTTAAGACCACTTTCACTAGATTTGGAAATATTTAAACTTTTATCTATGAACATTATACTGACTTCCTTGCTTTGACCAAACTTTAACCATTTGTATCTTCAGAAGAGAGGCTTCATTTTTCAAGATTCAAGGTGTTTTTTGGTTTATTTTGACGAGATCTTCAATTTGAGTCCACTTTCACCAGATTTGCAAACGGTCAAACTTTTAGCTATGAACACTGTAATGACTTCCTTTCTTTGACCAAACTTTGACCATCCGTATTTTGAGAATAGAGGCTCCATATTTTAAGATTCAAGGTGTTTATAGGTTCATCTCAATGAGATCTTTGATTTGAGACCACTTTCACCAGATTTAGAAATGGTCAAACTTTTAGCTATAGATATTGTATTGACTTCCCTGCTTTGACCAAATTTGATTGTCTGTATCTTGAGAAGAGAGGCTCTAGTTTTCTAAATTCAAGGTGTTTTTAGGATCATCTCAATGAGATCTTCGATTTGAGACCACTTTCATCAGATTTGGAAATGGACAAACTTTTAGCTACGAAATCTGTATTGACTTCCTTGCTTTGACCAAACATTGACCGTCCGTGTCTTGGGAAGAGAGGCTCTATTTTTCAAGATTCAAGGTGTTTTTAGGTTCATCTCAACGAGATCTTTGATTTGAGACCACTTTCACTAGATTTGGAAATGGTCAAACTTTTAGCTATGAACACTGTACTAGGTTCCTTGCTTTTACCAAACTTTAATCATTTGTATCTTGAGAAGAGAGGCTCTATTTTTCAAGACTTAAGGTGTTTTTAGGTTCATCTCAATGAGATCTTCAATTTGAGAACACTTTCACTAGATTTGGAAATGGTCAAACTTTTAGCTACGAACACTATACTAACTTCAATGCTTTGACCAATTTTTTACCATCCATATCTTAAGAAGAGAGGCTCTATTTTTTAAGATTAAGGTATTTTTAGGTTCATCTCGATGAGATCTTTAATTTGAGACCAGTTTCTCCAGATTTGGAAATGGTCAAAATTTTAGCTACAAACACTGTATTGACCTCCTTGATTTGACCAAACTTTGACCATTCATATCTTGAGAAGAGAGGCTCTATTTTTCAAGATTCTAGGTATTTTTAAGTTCATCTCGATGAGATCTTCAATTTGAGACAACTTTCACCAGATTTGGAAATGGTCAAAATTTTAGCTACGAACACTGTATTGACCTCCTTACTTTTACCAAACTTTGATCATCCGTATCTTGAGAAGAGAGGAAGCATTTTTAGAGATTCAAGGTGTTTTTAGGTTCATCTCGACAAGATCTTCGATTTGAGACCACTTTCACCAAATTTGGAAATGGTCAAAATTTTAGCTACAAACACTGTACTGACTTTCTTGCTGTGACCAAACTTTGACCGTCTTTATCTTGAGAAGAGAGGCTCTATTTTTCAAGATTGAATGTGTTTTGAGATTCATCTTGATGAGATGTTCAATTTGAGACCACTTTCAACAGATTTGGAAATGGTTATACTTTTAGCTATGAAAACTGTACTGACTTCCTTGCTTTGACCATCTATATCTTGAGAAGAGCGGCTCTCTTTTGCAAGATTCAAGGTGTTTTTAGGTTCATCACGATGAGATCTTTGATTTGAGACCACTTTCACCAGATTTGGAAAGGGTCAAACTTTTAGCTACGAACATTGTACTGAATTTCTTTCTTTGACCAAACTTTGGCCATCTGTATCTTAAGAAGAGGGGCTCTATTTTTCAAGATTCAAGGTATTTTTAGATTCATCTTGATGAGATCTATTATTTGAAACCACTTTCACTAGATTTAGAAATAGTCAAACTTTTAGCTACGAACACTGTACTGACTTCCTTACTTTGACCAAAGTTTGACAATCCATATTTTGATAAGAGAGGCTCTTTTTTTGAGATTCAAGGTGTTTTTAGGTTCATCTCAACAAGATGTTCGATTTCAGACCACTTTCACTAGATTTTAAAATGATCAAACTTTTAGCTACAAATACTGTATTGACTTCCTTGCTTTTACCAAATTTTGACCATCGGTACCTTCAGAAGACAGGCTCTATTTTTTAAGATTCAAGGTGTTTTTAGGTTAATGTCGATGAGATCTTTGATTTGAGACCACTTTCTATAGATTTGGAAATGGTCAAAATTATAGCTACGAACATTGTACTAACTTCCCTGCTATGACCAAACTTTGAACGTCCATATCTCGAGAAGAGAGGCTCTATTTTTAAAGATTCAAAGAGTTTTTAGGTTCATCTCGACCAGATCTTCGATTTGAGACCACTTTCACGAGACTTGAAAATAGTAAAACTTTTAGCTAACACTATACTGACTTCCTTGATTTTACAAAACTTTGACCGTATGTATCTTGAGAAGAGAGGCTCCATTTTTCAAGATTGAAGGTGTTTTTAGGTTCATCTCGATGAGATCTTCGATTTGAGACAACTCTCACTAGATTGGAAATGGTCAAACTTTTAGCTACGAACACTATACTGACTTCCTTTCTTTGACTAAACTTTCATTGTCCATATCTTGAGAAGAGAGCCTCTCTTTCTCAAGGTTCAAGCTATTTTTAGGTTCATCTCAACGAGATCTTCAATTTGAGACCACTTTCTACAGATTTGGAAACGGTCAAAGTTTTAGCTATGAACATTGTACTGACATCCTTGCTTTTACCAATCTTTGACTATTTATATCTTGAGAAGAGAGGCTTCATTTTTCAAGATTCAAGGTATTTTTAGGTTCATCTTGATGAGATCTTCGATTTGAGACCATTTTCACCAAATTTGGAAATGGTCAAACTTTTAGCTATGGACATTGTATTGTCTTCCTTGTTTTTACAAGACTTTGACCGTCCGTATCTTGAGAAAAGAGGATCCATATTTCAAGATTCAAGGTGTTTTTTGGTTCATCTCGATGAAATTTTTGATTTGAGACCACTCTCACCAGATTTGTAAATAGTCAAAATTTTAGCTACAAACACTGTACTGACTTTGACAGTTTGTATCTTGAGAAGAGAGACTCCATTTTTCATGATTCAAGGTGTTTTATGGTTCATCTCAATGAGATCTTTGATTTGAGACCACTTTTACCAGATTTGAAAATGGTCAAACTTTAAGCTACGAACATCGTACTGACTTCCTTTCTTTGACCAAACTTTGACCATCTATATCTTGAGAAGAGAGGCTCTATTTTTCAAGATTCAAGGTTTTGTTTGAATCATCTCGATGAGATCTTCAATTTGATAACACTTTTAACAAATTTGGAAATGATCAAACTTTTAGCTAAAAATATTATACTACCTTCCTTGCTTTGACCAAACTTTGACAATTGGTATCTTGAGAAGAGAGGCTCTATTTTTAAGAATTCAAGGTATTATTAGGTTCATCTTGATGAGATATTCAATTTGAGACAACTTTGACCAAATTTGGAAATAGTCAAACTTCTAGCTACGAACACTATACTGACTTCCTTGCTTTGACAAAACTTTGACCATCCATATTTTGTGAAAAGATGCTCCATTTTTCAAGATTCAAGGTGTTTTTAGGTTCATCTCCACAAGATCTTCAATTTGATACCACTTTCACTAGATTTGGAAACAGTCAAACTTGTAGCTATGAACATTGCACTGACTTCCTTGCTTTGAACAAACTTTGACCATCCATATGTTGAGAATAGAGGCTCCATTTTTCAAGATTCAAGGTGTTTTTTGGTTCATCTCGATGAGAACTTCGATTTGAGACTACTCTCACCAGATTTGGAAATGGTTGAACTTTTAGCTACGAACACTATACTGACTTCTTTGCTTCGACCAAACTTTGATCATCTGTATCTTGAGAAGAGAGGCTCCATTTTTCAAGATTCAAGGTGTTTTAGGTTCATCTCAACAAGATCTTCGATTTGTGACCACTTTCACCAAATTTAGAAATAGTCAAATGTTTAGCTACGAACACTATACTAACTTCCTTTTTTTGACCAAACTTTGACCGTCTGTATCTTGAGAAGAGAGGCTTCATTTTTCAATATTCAAGGTTTTTTTAGGTTCATCCTGATGACATCTTCGATTTAAGGCCACTTTGACCAGATTTGGAAATGGTCAAACTTTTAGCTATGAACATTATACTAACTTCCTTGCTTTGACCAAACTTTGACCATCCGTATCTTGAGAAGAGAGGCTCCATTTTTCAAGATTCAAGGTATTTTATGGTTCATCTCAATGAGATCTTTGATTTGAGACCACTTCCACCATATTTGGAAATGGTCAAATTTTTATCTCCGAATAGTCTACTAACTTCCTTGCTTTGGCCAAGTTTTGACAGTCTGTATCTTGAGAAGAGAGGCTACATTTTCCAAGATTCAAGGTGTCTTTAGGTTCATCTCGGCAAGAGCTTTGATTTGAGACCACTTTCACTAGATTTGGAAATAGTCAAACTTTTAGCTAAGAACACTGTAATGACTTCCTTGCTTTGACCAAACTTTGACCTTCTGTATCTTGAGAAGATGGGCTCCATTTTTCAAGATTTAAGGTGTTTTTTGGTTCATCTCAACAAGATCTTCAATTTGACACCCCTTTCACCAGATTTGGAAATGGTCAAACTTCTAGCTACAAATATTATACTGATTTCTTTACTTTGACCAAACTTTGACCATCTGTATCTTGAGAAGAGAGGTCCCTTTTTTTCAAGATTCAAGGAATTTTTCAGTTCATCTCCACAAGATCTTCGATTTGAGACCACTTTCACCAAATTTGGAAATAGTAAAACTTTTAGCTACGAACATTGTACTGACTTCCTTGCTTTGACAAAACTTTGACCATCCATATCTTGAGAAGAGAGGCTCCATTTTTCAAGATTCAAGGTGTTTTTTGGTTCATCTCGATGAGATCTTCAATTTGAGACCACTTTCAGCAGATTTAGAAATGGTCAAACTTTTAGCTAGGAACACTGCTCTAACTTCCTTGCTTTGACCAAACTTTGATCATCTGTATGTCGAGAAGAAAGGCTCCTTTTTTCAAGATTCAAGGTGTTTTTAGGTTCATCTCGACGAGATCTTTTATTTGAGACCACTTTCACTAGATTTAATGGTAAAACTTTAAGCAATGAACATTATATTGACAACCTTGCTTTGACCAAGCTTTGACCATTCGTAGCTTGAGAAGAGAGGCTCCATTTTTCAAGATTCAAAGTGTTTTTTGGTACATCTCGACAAGATCTTTATTTTCAGACCATTTTCACAAGATTTGGAAATGGTCAAACTTTTAGCTACGAACACTGTACTGACTTCTTTGCTTTGACCAAACTTTGACCATCCATAGCTTGAGAAGCGAGGCTCTGATTTTTAAGATTCAAGGTGTTTTTTGGTTCATCTCGACAAGATCTTTGATTTGAGACCACTTTCACCAGATTTGGAAATAGTCAAACTTTTAGCTACGAATACTGTACTGGCTTCCTTGCTTTGACCAAACTTTAACCATCCATATCTTGAGAAGAGAGGCTCAATTTTTCATGATTCAAAGTTTTTTTGGGTTCATCTCGATGAGATCTTCAGTTTGAGACCACTTTGACCAGATTTGTAAATGGTCAAACTTTTAGCTATGAACTATGTACTGACTTCCTTGCTTTGACCAAACATTGTGCATCCGTATCTTGAGAAGAGGCTCCATTTTTCAAGATTCAATGTATTTTTTGGTTCATCTCAACGAGATCTTTGATTTGAGACCACTTTTACCAGATTTGGAAATAGTTAAACTTTTAGCTACGAACAGTGTACTGACTTCCTTGCTTTGACCAAGCTTTGACCGTCTATATCTTGAGAAGTGAGGCTCCATTTTTCAAGATTCAAGGTGTTTTTTGGTTCATCTCAAGGAGATCTTTGATTTGAGACCACTTTTACCAGATTTGGAAATGGTCAAACTTTAAGCTACGAACACTGTATTAACTTCCTTACTTTGACCAAACTTTGACCATCCATATCTTGAGAAGAGAGGCTTTATTTTTCAAGATTCAAGGTGTTTTTTCATTCATCTCGATGAGATCTTCGATTTGGTACCACTTTCACCAGATTTGGAAATGGTCAAACTTTTAGCTACGAATACTATACTGACTTCCTTACTTTGACCAAACTTTGAGCATCCGTATCTTGAGAAGAGACACTCTATTTTTAAGTTTTCAAGGTATTATTAGGTTCATCTCGATGAGATCTTTGATTTGAGACAAGTTTCACTAGATTTGGAAATGGCCAAACTTTTATCTACGAACACTATATTGAGCTCCTTGCTTTGACAAAACTTTGGCCATCCGTATTTTGAGAAGAGAGGCTCCATTTTTCAAGAGTCAAGGTGTTTTTTGGTTCATCTACATGAGATCTTTGATTTGAGATCACTTTCACTAGATTTTGAAACTACCAAACTTGTAGCTACTATAGAAGTTAAGAAATCCAACTTCATTGTTTGCCAAGAACAACTGCATGCAAATGACTTGTTGCTAGAAGGAAGCAGAAGACACAAAAAGAAAAAGATTGGAAAATCTTAGCAGAGTGAGAAAAATTGTATTCCAATATGAAGTAAGTACATAATTAAAAGAGTTCAACCTATAAGGTGAATGAAACCTTAAAAAAGGTAAAAGCTAGGTTGCTCATAATAATTAATATAAAATATTAATTATATGCACCTAAGAGACAACTTAAGTAAACTAAAGTAATAGATAACTTAATTAATTAAATCAAAGTGATCTAATTAATAAGTGTGAACATATAATTACTCTAACACCCCCCCTTAAGTGAAGATCAAAAGGTAAGCTAACCTAGCATAGCTATGAAAGTAGGGAAAAAGATGGGTCTTGGCAACAATGCCTGATCAGGTACCCAATACAAGGAAATCTCTGTAAACGAGAGACAAAGGAGAAAACCCAGTGGGAAAAACTCCTCTCCAAAAAGAGATATAAAAGAAAAAAAAATGACTTGAAGAGACTCTCTCAAAGCCATAAGTATAATGTGTGCTGCCAAACCCCCTGTGAGAGAGGATCGAGGCTCCAACACCCCCCAGAATGAAAGAACCCCTGGATTAATGGACAAACCACTGTGTCTCCAATGCAAAGGACTGAAAGTCAGTGGATACTAAAGAGGTAACCTCGAAACATGAGGTGTCACTAGAAGGCTGAGCTGATGCTGAAAGGAATAAACACGAGGATCCTGAAAGGGAATCCCCAATGTAGGTGGTGTGACAAGTGTGTTGATACTATCATGAAAGAGGAGATGAATGTCCTCTGTAGAATCCTTAACAAGTGCACCTAGTGGCTCGATGACTAGAGCTGGAGAGTTAGGTAGTGCTAAAGAATAATCCCACTAAAGAGAAAAGACCTCAATAGGATGTGGTGTGGCAGTCATAGCAGTGATCTCAGGAACAATACAAAGGTTCAAGCAACTTGACTACACCACATGATGCTCTCACAAAAAAGGAGAGATGTGCTTCGACAATGGAGATGGTGGACCAAAGTGTGATAAGGTGTAGAGATGGGTGGAATGATCAACTATCCCTTTAGAAACAATGCCTCCTATCGCACTATCTCGAATGAAGACTGAATCTATAGTGAATTCAATTGTCTTCCCTGATCCACTGTGTGTAATCTAATAAATCAAGAGAAGGTTTATAGATAGAGATGGAACATACAATACATCATTAAATGTTCCATCTTGAATGCCTACTAAACCTTTTCCGTAGACTATTAGGATAGTGTTATTCCCCATGAGAATATGAGGAATGGGAGAAGCCTCAACAGTAGAGAAAACCCCATGAGAAGATGCCATATTATGGGAAGCACCTGAATCTAGTATCCAAGGGACCTGTGAAGGGGATGAAATGGATGCCCGTAATGCATGACCCTGTCCAAAATCTTGTCCAAATGTCAAAGATGTGGAAGAAGACAAAAAAGAAGACCCCTGTGAGGTAGAAGAGGATGGAGAAGAAACAGTGCTCTTCTGAAGAAGAGCTTGCAAATCTGCAATCTATTTCTCATAGGCATCAAATCTCTTCTGAAATAGTCAAATGTTTAGCTATGAACACTGTACTAACTTCCTTTCTTTGACCAAACTTTAACCATCTGTATCTTGAGAAGAGAGGCTTCATTTTTCAATATTCAAGGTTTTTTTAGGTTCCTCCTGATGGCATCTTCGATTTAAGGCCACTTTGACCAGATTTGGAAATGGTCAAACTTTTAGCTATGAATATTATACTAACTTCCTTGCTTCGACCAAACTTTGACCATCCGTATCTTGAGAAGAGAGGCTCCATTTTTCAAGATTCAAGGTGTTTTTTGGTTCATCTTAATGAGATCTTTGATTTGAGACCACTTTCACTAGATTTGGAAATGGTTAAACTTTTAGCTACGAATACTGTACAAGCTTCCTTGCTTTGACCAAACTTTGACCATTAGTATCTTGCAAAGAGAGGCTCCATTTTTCAAGATTCAAGGTGTTTTTGGGTTCATCTCGATGAGATCTTTGATTTGAGACCACTTTCACCAGATTTGGAAATGGTTAAATTTTTTATTATGAACACTGTATTGACTTCCTTACTTTGACCAAACTTTGACCCTCTGTATCTTGAGAAGTGAGGCTCTATTTTTCAAGATTGAAGATCTTTTTAAGTTCATCTCGACGAGATCTTCAATTTGAGACCACTTTCATGAGATTTGGAAATGGTCAAACTTTTAGGTACAAATACTGTACTAACTTCCTTGCTTTGACCAAACTTTGATCATCTGTATCTTGAGAAGAGAGGCTTCATTTTTCAAGATTCAAGTTGATTTTTCATTCATCTCGATGAGATCTTTGATTTGAGACCACTTTCACCAGATTTGGAAATGGTCAAACTTTTAGCTATGAACACTGTACTGACTTCCTTTCATTGACCAAACTTTGACCATCCATATCTTGAGAAGAGAGGCTCCATTTTTCAAGATTCAAGATGTTTTTGGGTTCATCTTGATGACATATTCGATTTGAGACCACTTTCACCAAATTTTGGAACGACCAAACTTTTAGCTACGAACACTGTACTGATGTCCTTGTTTTGACCAAACTTTGACCATCTTTATATTGAGAAGACAAACTCTATTTTTCAAGATTCAAGGTATTTTTTGGTTCATCTTGATGAGATCTTTGATTTGAGACCACTTTCACCAGATTTGGAAATAGTCAAATTTTTAGCTACGAACACTATACTGACTTTCTTGCTTTGACCAAACTTTGACCGTCCGTATCTTGAGAAGTAAGGCTATGATTTTTAAGATTGAAGGTGTTTTTTCATTCATCTCGATGAGATCTTTGATTTGAGACCACTTTCACCAAATTTAGAAATGGTCAAATTTTTAGCTACGAACACTATACTGAATTCCTTTCTTTGACCAAACTTTGACCATCCTATCTTGAGAAGAGAGGCTCCATTTTTTAAGATTCAAGGTGCTTTTTTGTTCATCTTGAGGAGCTCTTCGATTTGAGACCACTTTCACAAGATTTGGAAACGGTCAAATTTTTGGCTACGAACACTGTACTAACTTCCTTACTTTGACCAAACTTTGACTGTCTGTATCTTGAGAAGAGAGGCTCCATTTTTCAAGATTCATGGTGTTTTTTGGTTCATCTCGATGAGATCTTTGATTTGATACAACTTTCACTAGATTTGGAATTGGTCAAACTTTTAACTATGAACACTGTACTGAATTCATTTTTTTAACCAAACTTTGACCGTTCATATCTTGAGAAGATAGGCTCCATTTTTCAAGATTCAAGGTGGTTTTAGGTTCATCTTGAGGAGATCTTTGATTTTTTACCACTTTCATGAGATTTGGAAATGGTCGAACATTTAGCTAAGAACACTGTAGTGACTTCCTTGCTTTGACCAAACTTTGAGCATCTGTATCTTGAGAAGAGAGGCTCCATTTTTAGAAATTCAAGGCATTTTTTGGTTCATCTGGATGACATCTTCGATTTGAGACCACTTTCACAAGATTTGGAAATAGTCAATTTTTTAGCAGCAAACACTGTATTGACTTCCTTGCTTTGACCAAACTTTGACCGTCTGTATTTTAAGAAGAGAGGCTTTGATTTTCATGATTCAAGGTGTTTTTTGGTTCATCTCGACAAGATCTTTGATTCAAGACCACTTTCACTAGATTTAGAAATTGTCAATTTTGTAGCTATGCACACTGTACTAACTTCCTTGCTTTGACCAAACTTTGACCGTCTATATCTTGAGAAGAGAGGCTCCATTTTTTAAGATTCAAGGTGTTTTTTGGTTCATCAGAATGAGATCTTTGATTTGAGACCACTTTCACCAGATTTGAAAATGGTCAAATTTTTGGCTACGAACACTGTACTGACTTCCTTTCTTTGACCAAACTTTGACCATCCGTATCTTGAGAAGAGAGGCTCCATTTTTCAAGATTCAAGGTGTTTTTTGGTTCATCTCGATGAGATCTTCAATTTTAGACCACTTTCACTAGATTTGAAAATGGTCAAACTTTTAGCTATGAATACTGTACTAAATTCCTTGCTTTGACCAAATTTTTGGCAGTCCCTATCTTGAGAAGATAGACTTCATTTTCTAAGATTCAACGTGGTTTTAGGTTCATGTTGATGAGATCTTCGATTTGAGACCACTTTCAGCAGATTTGGAAATGGTTAAAATTTTAGATAAGAACATTGTATTGACTTTCTTTTATTTGACCAAACTTTGACTATCCGTATCTTGAGAAGAGAGGGTCCATTTTTTAAGATTCAAGGTGTCTTTTGGTTCATCCCTATGAGATCTTCGATTTGAGACCACTTTCACCAAATTTGGAAATGGTCAAATTTTTAGCTACAAACTCTGTACTGACTTCCTTGCTTTGACCAAACTTTGACCATCCGTATCTTGAGAAGAGAGGCTCCAATTTTTAAGATTCAAAGATGTTTTTAGTTGATCTCGACAAGATCTTCAATTTGAGACCACTTTCAGCAAATTTGGAAATGATCAAATGTTTAGCTATGAACACTCTATTGACTTCCTTACTTTGATCAAACTTTGACCGTATGTATCTTGAGGAGAGAGGCTCCATTTTTTAAGATTCTAGGTGTGTTTTTGTTTATCTCAAGGAGATCTTTGATTTGAGACAACTTTCACCATATTTGAAAATGTTCAAATTTTTAGCTACGAACACTATACTGACTTCCTTGCTTTGACCAAACTTTGACCATCGGTATCTTGAGAAGAGAGGCTCCGTTGATCAAGATTCAAGGTGATTTTTGGTTCATCTCGATGAGATCTTCACTTTGAGACCACCTTCACTAGATTTGAAAATGGTCAAACTTTTACCTACTAACACTGTACTGACTTCCTTGCTTTGACCAAACTTTGACCTCCTGTATCTTGAGAAGAGAGGCTCCATTTTTCAAGATTCAAGTTATTTTCTAGTTCATCTCAATCAGATCTTTGATTTGAGACCAATTTCACCAGATTTGGAAATGGTCAAAATTTTAGCTATGAACACTGTACTGACTTCCTTTCTTTGACCAAACTTTGACTGTTCGTATCTTGAGAAGTGAGGCTCCATTTTCTAAGATTCAAGGTGTTTTCAGGATCATCTCGATGAGATCTTTGATTTGAGACCACTTTCACTAGATTTGAAAATGGTCAAACTTTTAGCTATGAACACTTTAATGATTTCCTTATTTTGACCAAACTTTGACCATCCATATCTTAAGAGAGGCTCCATTTTTTAAGATTATAGGTGTATTTTGGTTCATCTCGACGAGCCTTCAATTTGAGACCACTTTCACTAAATTTTGAAATGCTCAAATTTTTAGCTACGAACACTGTACTAACTTCCTTACTTTGACCAAGCTTTGACCATTTGTATCCTTATAAGAGAGGCTCCATTTTTCAAGTTTCAAGGTGTTTTATGGTTCATCTCGATGAAATCTTTTATTTGTGACCACTTTCACCAGATTTGGAAATGGTCAAACTTTTAGCTACAAACACTGTACTGACTTCCTTTATTTGACAAAACTTTGACCGTCTGTGTCTTGAGAAGAGAGGCTCCATTTTTTAAGATTCAAGGTGTTTTTTGGTTCATCTCGATGAGATCTTTGATTTGAGACCACTTTCACCAAATTTGCAAAAGGTCAAATTTTTAGCTAGGAACACTGTACTGGCTTCCTTTCTTTGACCAAACTTTGACCTTTTGTATCTTGAAAAGAGAGGCTCCAATTTTAAAGATTCAAGGTATTTTTTGGTTCATGTCGATGAGATCTTTGATTTAAGACCACTTTAACCAGATTCAAAAATGGTGAAATTTTTAGCTATGAACATTGTACTAATTTCCTTACTTTGACCAAACCTTGATCATTCGTATCTTGAGAAGAGAGTCTATTTTTGAAGATTCAGGGTATTTTTTGGTTCATCTCGATGAGATCTTCAATGTGATACCACTTTCACCATATTTAGAAATGGTCAAACTTTTAGGTACAAATATTGTACTGACTTCCTTGCTTTGACCAAACTTTGACTATTCGTATCTTGAGAAGAGGGGCTCCATTTTTCAAGATTCAAGGTGGTTTTAGGTTCATCTTGATGAGATATTTGATTTGAGACCAATTTCACTAGATTTGGAAATGGTCAAACTTTTAGCTATGAACACTGTATTGACTTCCTTACTTTGACCAAACCTTGACCGTCTGTATGTTGAGAAGTGAGGCTCTATTTTTCAAGATTCAAGGTTTTTTTAGGTTCATCTCCATGAGATCTTTTCTTTGAGACCACTTTCACCAGATTTGGAAATGGTCAAACTTTTAGCTACGAACATTGTACTGAATTCCTTGCTTTGATGAAACTTTGATTGTCCGTATCTTGAGAAGAGAGGCTCCATTTTTCAAGATTCAAGTTTTTTTTTGGTTCATCTGACGAGATCTTTTATTTGAGACCACTTTCACTCGATTTGGAAACGGTCAAACATTTAGCTACAAACGCTGTATTGACTTCCTTGCTTTGATCAAACTTTGACTGTCCGTATCTTGAGAAGAGAGGCTCTATTTTTTAAGATTCAAGGTGTTCTTAGGTTCATCTTGTGTGTATGAAAATTGAACCTAGCTATGGACACAACACTTCAGTAAAATATTAGAGATTAGCAAATCAGAAATCTGCAATATAATTGAAACTAGTTAACCAAGCGATTTACTACTTTCTAGTAGGTGTGAGTATGGTATTCTCATATCAAACCAAGATTAGTGATGATGCAACACCTAAATGAAGGTTTTAATGCTAAAATATGAATGTAGGATGGATGCAGATTAATCTATCTTTTTGTATTTTCTATGCAATGATATGAAAAACTATATGAATCTAATCTAGAATGTATGAAATTGATATGCAGATTATTCTAACAATGACATGATATGATATGAAAATGGCTGGAAATCTATGAAAAATAATAAAAGATCTCTCAAATCACCTATTCACAAGAGCTTGATTCTTCAGATGTAATTTCACCATAGTAATTGTGCAAATTCAAGAGATATTTTTGTGAAGAGGTGAGCCTTGATTTTATAGAAATCCAGGGCTTGAGGATGCATTGAGAAAAGCCATAAATCACTCTTGATAAACTTAGGTTGATTTTTGATTTAACAAGAAATCAAAAATAGATCAACTCATAAAATCAAGCAAAAGCACTTTTTGACTCAGAATAGAGTTTAGTTCACTTTTTGAACTCATCATCAGATGTTGAGTTTGGAAAGTTAACTAATTGAAATTGAAAATTGATTTAAAGTTGACTGCTTTTCTGATTGTGCATGATTTAATATGAATTAATTTAAAATAAAGTGATTTATTCTCAACTTAACTGATTTTGAATTTAAAAATAACTGATTTATGGGTTAATCAATTATTAAATCTAAATAAGGTGAAATGGTATACAAGTCACCTTATATGGATAGAGTTAAAATAGAATCACCTAATTGAATGGGGGAAATATGAGATCCACTTCTAAATCCAAATTCCCAAAGGAGAGATCCAAATTGATCAACCAAAAGGTCAATACACAAAAGAATCAATCTATGGAGAATATGAATGAAGAAAAAAACCTTATATTTCACTACAAATAGTATATACTTGAAATATGAAACAATTGAATGGAAAATACTAACCTCAGAATAGGGAAAATCTGGAAAATCTAATTTTTTATGTCTGTGTATAGTTTTGGGCAATTCTGCAACCTGTTTTGGACTAGAAATGCTGAGACAATGAAAACCTAGAAAACTTTTGTCTTTCCGACAATAGGTAGTCTTTGACCCCAATAAAAGGTCAAAGACTACTTCTGAAGGTCGCCTGTTATTTTGTTCACGGTTCTTGAAAGTTTGCCGAAAAGGGCATCCAGATCCAAGATTAGATCCGCAGTCCTGCACCTATACCTACAAGAAAAAGAGGTATATTTGTTATTTGTATGGGGGGTTTGCATTGGTCAAACCCAAATTTAGGAATTAACCTTGAAATTTAATTGAAATTGTAGTTTAAATAAATAAAGTAAATGAAATAATTCACCTTGCTTATGTTGAAGTCCTTATGGAGGATTCGAATCCTTGAATCCACAAGTAGGGATGGTCCAAATGTATGTATAAATGAATGTAGGATGTCTCAAATCAATGGAATTTGATCTTCAACACCAATCTTGAATGGATCTTTGCATATGAGGAGGCTTGGATGAATGTGGATGGAGAAATTTTCAAGGGGGCTCCAAAGAGATTGAATGCTTCAATGACTAATAATGGATCTCCTTGATGGATGTTTGAATGCTTGAATGGATTAATGCTTCAATTATAGGCTTGAGAATGAATGGATGCTTTCTTTCTTTCCTTCTCCTTCTTGCTTGCCTACACTTGAGAACTTGATCATGAAAAGTGGATATGAAAATGAGAGAGGAAGGCTTCCTTTTATAGTGATCTAGGGCACAATCTTCTAGAGAAGGCCGACATTGGGGAGTTAAATCCCAATTAACCTTAACCCCTATAAATGGACCCATATTAAATGAAATTTAAGGATTTACCATTCTGAAACCTGAAATGACTGACCTAGAAGCAGGAAAAGAAATATTTTTGAAACCCGACACTCGAAAATCTTGGAACCTTGAAATTTGAACCCTTGGTCAAGGACGGGGTAGACCCCGACCTAGGTTAGGGTCAAGGTCATCCCTAACCTAGATCAGGGTCAAGGTCATCATTGACCCTTAAGGTTTTCTTTGAACTTGAGGTCAAAAACCTCAGGACCTCAATCCAGAATGCTAGGAAATGCAGAAATAAAGTGAAAATAGGTAGAGAGAGAAGCAAAACGGAGGAGAAAAGATAGATACATGAAAATAAATTATCAAGGCACTTAACATGACCCCGAACCACTCACTCAGAGGGATAAACACTCATATCATGGAAGTGCTTCCATTTTAAGATGATACATTAAGCCCCCAGTTTAGCAAGAGTATGGAATCGATGCAAACTCTTGGTAAAGGAGATCAAAATGAAAAGATAATCTTATCATAATCAAAGGGACCAAGAGAAACCTCAAGCCCCCAGGGACTCAATTATTTTTTGACTCCAAGATCATAATAAGAGAGACATCTCTAGAGAGAGAGAGAGAGAGGGTGAGATTATCTTGCCCAATGAGAACTTATGTCCCATTGTGAACCACACAAGGAAACGATGCAACTAGAAAGATGGAATTGAACAACCTAGTGAATGTGGCTACTCACTAGTCAACCCATCAAGGATTCACCCTCAGGAATATTCTATTCCATAAGAATAAAACCAAAAGAAAAAGAGATCAAGTCTTAAGGACACCTCCGACCTTAAGGGATCAAAATTTTGAAATTGATGGAATCAAGAGATCCTGAAATATAAATTTGTGCTTTAATGATTAGTCACTAATCCAAAAAGGGAGAAATGGTATCTTGAAAAATAATATGTGTATTGAAAAGTGCATGTGTGCAATAGGTGAGTAGAGCATATACCCCTAGGTTAAAGTCATTTCTAACACTTTAACAGGAGAAATGGCTTTAACGAAAATATAAAAAACTCCACTAATTATGTTTCCACTATTAGATGCCCCCAAACGAAGACAAATCAAGGGAAATACCACAAAAACATATAGAGAACATAGAAGGGTTCTACCTATCACGGGGTCAATATGATCATAAGATAATATATATATGATATTACTGCAAATGAATTGACATCATTCCCCAAAAAAAGTAGAACTACAATCACAAAGGAGGAAAGATCACATAAGATATATGAAGAAGAATCTTTTCAGACCATGACATGGAGACCAAAAAGAATTAGTGCTACCACATCTCAAATCCAAGTAGATTACACAAGGAAACATTTATGAACAATAGCACAAGTACAACATAACATGAAACCATATATAGAGAGAATATGGATACATATAGAGGAATTTGTACAACAAGTTCAATTCCTTTATCACCTTGAACTAATAGAGCAACAAGGGTCATATAAAATAATCTAACAACATTTAGCAAACACATCATGGGAGAAGCACAATACAACAAGAAAAAACACAACAAAGCTACTACAAAGGACAAGCCAATCAAGTGTGTCACCTACTCTCCCCATCTCATTATATATTATTTAGGGAAGGTGGGTAGCTCGCAAGAGGGAATACATCAAACATAGTAGGAATGATAGCCAGTTCCAAACAAGGATCCTCTTGAGAATCACAATGTTTGACACTAGATGTAATAGTCAATTGTGATGAAACTGTTTTAGGTAAATCAATGTCAATGTCAATAGTCTCATATTCATCATTAACATCATTAGTATCATCAAGAGTATCTTCTTCATGAAAATTAATCAAAATAGGATCTAAGATAGAAATAGAATCATCATAATCATGCATCTTAACATCATTATTAGTAACAACTTCTTCTAACATATCATGCATAGGTTTATCTGAAGAAGGTAGAGATATTTGAAGAACATAATTACTAGCTTTAGCATGAGCTCAATGCTTCTTATGACATTCATTAGAAGATTGATTACATTTTTCTTTACTTGAAATAGGTTGAGAACTAGGAGGAACAACCACATGATCCTTCACAGGTTCTTTAGGAAGATCAGTAAGAATATTAGCAATAGTAGGAACTTGATTAACAAAACTAGAAGCCATAGTTAAAGGAGGTATAGAAGGTGTAGGCAAAAGACCATGATTAAGATCCATAGGAGGTATGCTTAATTAAGGAATCTTACGATGCTTATAAGCTTGATATGAATGGAAAATATTATCAGGTCGAGGAGGACATGAATTAGGTAATGAAGGCCAAAATAAATCAAGAGAAACACAATCTCTAGGCCTAGAAGGTTGATATAAACTATGGTTAACTGTATTTACTTCTTCATCGTGAAAAAATTTAAGACATTTATGGATAGGTGAAGCAAAAAAATACATGGCATTTAACTATGGCAAACCAAGCTTAACTTGAAATTGATCAGAAGTAGGAACAACAACAAAGGTAGTGTTCAAAATTTTTCCACAAAGTTCAACTGGCAAGTTAATAGAACCAAATGATGGATAAAGAAAAGCATTACAAGTTTGACTCCACACATCTGATGTATCATAAGAATCACGTTGCAAGATTTTCATAAAAAAAATTTCATCTGATGTAGGATCAATAAGACAACCACGAGTAGTTTTTTGAGAAATCCTAGCATAAATGTAAAAGGGACCATCAGGAGCTTTAATAGTCTCAGAATCATCAAAGGTAATCAAAAGTTCCCGAGGTCTTTTATTCTTAGGTTGTTGTCGAGGTTTAGGTTGAGTTTTCAATTTAGGCTTAGGTTTTGGTTGAGGTTGAGATTGAGATTGAACTAGAGGTTGAAGATGAGGTTGAGGTTGAGGTGGAGATATACTTTGACCAACATTCTCCACTTGATTAACAACATGATTGAGATCATCCATCTTTGAATCATACACAATTTCCATAGAAGATGGCTGAGCAATAGTATTAGTATCATGCGTAGGTAAAGGATTCATATAGATTTGAAGGTTTTGATTAGGAGGAGAGACAGATTCATTCCCACTACCATCAAGATTATCAATAGATAAGGCATTAGATTCATTTAATTCTTGAACCTTATGTTTTAAAGAATAACACTTCTCAGTATCATGACCATTCTGATGATGATATTGACAAAAATCTTTAGGACCAAAAGATTTAATGTAATCGTAGTAGGTAAAAGAGGTCAACTAGGAGGTAAAGTAATCATATTAGTAGTTAAAAACCTATTCATAATAGAATGTAAAGATTTAGAAAGAGGAGTAAACATACGATTTAATCAAAAAGTAGTGGATGACGAAGTGGCATTGTGAGATGCAACAACAACTTGATCAGAAACTGCATTCACTTGTTTGTTTATCTTGACATAGTTGTTGAATTTTTGAAATTTGTTCAGATTAGGAGCAGAATCACTTTTATCAACTAGAACAGGAGCCATTGAAGTGTTGCTCTCAAATTGACTCACTTGTAATTGATAATGATAAGCATTGCACAAAGTTGTTGAAAAGAGGTAAATTCAGTAAGTAGAATCTTATCTCTAATATCCTTTTGCAAATTTGAAATAAACATATATTGAATATCAATATCAGGAATAGGATAGGAAATCTAAGCATGCAAATGCTTAAATCTACCAATAAATCTACCAGTAAATTGCTTGGTTAGATTAGATTTTAATTTTGCATGATTTTGATTATAGCTAACTTCTAATGTTTTACTGAAGTGTTGTGTCTACAGATCAGGTACAATTTTCACACACACAGGTTGAGAAGATGAATCTCCTTGACCATGTTTTGGAAATGGTTTTGTGAATGTCGTATGATCATTATTGCTCTTATGATTGTCAATTACAATTTCTCCATTATCAATTTTTTCTTGTATGAGATGTTTTAAGCATATGCAGTTATTGGTTTTATGACCCTTTTTTTGATGGAAGTCACATAAATTGGTCTCTTTCCACCATTTTGGTTTAGGTTCAGGACCAAATACTTTTATTTTAGGCAATGAGATGATTTTATTCACCAAGAGAGTTTTCATGGAATATTCCAAGGACTCACCCAAAGGAGTGAACTCACTTTTTGGTGTTGTAACCCCTGGTTTTTAGTCTTTTGACTTTTGAGAATGTTCATGTGCCTTTTGTTCAGAAGATTTTATGTCTTGAGTTCCCACGGTGAGATTGAATGTTGGTACCTTTGATGGGACACTGACATGATCCACAACACCATATGTTACAATATTCTTGTTCTTATTCTAGAATTTTCCTTTGTCTTTGTTGTTGGAACTAGAACCAGATTCGTACGTGTTTTCCTTATGAAGTTATTTGTCTCCTTTTTTGACAAGTACATTCTCAATCTTGATGGCATTCTCTACCATTTTATCAAAGGATTTATGATTTTGCATTTGTAAGGGATAATTGAGTTTTGGAACCAAATTGTTGATGAAGATTTTGAGTTTTTTAGTTTCTGGAATAGGTCGAGCATAAAGTGAAAACTTCTTCCTCCATCATTTGAGGAAGGTTAGGAAGGGTTCTCCTGAGTTTAGCTTCAAATTGCAAATATCGATCATGGTGATCGAATGTTGAATGTTGTAGGAGTATTGTTGATAAAAAAAGTTTGATTAACTCCTCAAAGGTTTTGATTGTTGGAGGCATTTTAGAGAGCCAATGAATGGTTGACCCTCTTAGAGATCGAGGGAAAAGACAGATTAGATAGTTTGGTTCATGCATGAACTCCATAGACTAAGTACAAAATTCCCTAACATGATCTTGGGGATCAAAGTTTCCATCATACTTATCATATTTTGGTATCTCCACTCTTTTTGGGAATGGTGGCATGTACAAGTTTTTATTAAATGGAAAGGGGCATAGAGCCTCCATAGAAAATTCTTTAGGTTCTTTCTCTTTTTCCATCTTGTTCAACTTTACTTCCATAGTATGCATCTATTTCATCATAGTCATGATGGGAGTTTCTTCCTCTTGAGTAACGATATCTTCAACATTAAAGTTTGGAGGAAGTTTGGCTCCTTGTCGAGCTAGTCCTAGGAAATATGCCTCTTTCTCTTCATGCAAGAAATGTCTCATCATTATTTTGAAGTTATCATCATTTTGATATTGAGAAATTTCAAAAGGTGTGGGTTCTTGATCCACACCATGTTGAGATTGGTGTCCTTGGGAGCCTTGTTTTGCTCCTCCTTGAGACATCATGTTGTTATGAGGACTACCAGGGATTGATTTATGTGGAGTTTGTTGAGCACCTACATGAATTGATGTAGGAGGGGTGATGTAACCGCCTTTCAAAAAGAGATTACCAAGAGCATCTTCTCCAAATTTAGTTGTTTCGTAAGGTCGATGAAATGTTTGAGAAATCATAGATGTTGCTGAAGAGAATTTTGGTTGTTCTCCTTGTTTTTCTTTGTGAGGAAACTCTAGTTTCCACCATTAACTTTGAGTGAAGGAAAAGAGCAAGATTAAGACACCTGAAGAATGACTTGATTCAAGAAGATCAAATGATGCAACCTTGTCAAGATTGGATTGGTTGAAGATTGATTTGGACATAAATAAAGGATACTATTCCCTAGATGTATGGGTAGATGCCCAAAAGATGGCGGACACAAGCTTGCAACACTTAGCTGCTTTATTGAAGACTGAATTGGAGATGATTTGACAAGGTTTTGACACAAGATGAATGAGATTCAAATTGATAAATAGACTAATCAGACTCAAGAGACCACTTTTGGAAAATGATTGGATTCTTTTCGGTTTCTACTCTTTTCATGAAATAGTGAATTTGGTGACAAAATCTAGAAGTAGGCTATAAAATTTGGATTTCTGACAAATTCAGGAGATTTTTGGCAACTTTTCAAAATTTTGATACGAGTTTCTCCAAGCTCGTATGACTCTGGGTTAGCTCTGGCATGATAGTTGACAAGGCTCATACGAAAATTGACACCAAGGTTTGTTTTTGCTTGATTTTTGAGAAAAAACTCGTACGACAATATATAGTCTCTCATATGACAATATAGGGGCTTTGATACGACTCTTGGGAAAAACTCGTATGAGTTTTTGAGACTGTGGGACAACTTTTGACTCCAGAAAGGATTTTTGCTTTAGATTTATAGTTTTTTTAGTTTTTCAGTATCAGATTGTTTGCAAATTTCTCTATCCAGGTTCGAAGATCTATGTGATAGTTCATCTCGGGTTCGTTCATTTTCAATAACCAAGTAGATAATAAGCACATAGAAAGCAATCAAGGGAAACAAGAAATCATCTCAAAATAATGAATAAGGGGTAAAGAAACCTTGCACATGAACAAGAAATAGTGACTTATTGTGCTAATCCCTAGGAATGCTACTTGTGTATGTTCTCAAAAAAAAATTTCAATAATGCACATAGTCCTAGAAAATGAAAAATTTGGCCTCACTAGGGTTTTTAGTAATGGTCTGACTCTGCAACTTTTGTACTCTCAAGAGGGAAAAATCCAATCTAGGTGCACTAGGGTTTTGACACAGTCTGAGAATTTAATCAACCAGGAGCTGCTAGGGAGATATGATAGCCCAACAAGAGACCACACTTATGGAGATTTCTTCCACAAAGACATTTATATAGCAGCTGTTGCTACCATAGTGAAAATGGCTATTACCTCTTGAGGTTCCATCCACATGGTTGACCCAATAAAGGGAATGTCTACTATGGTTAACCCTCTCTAAAGGTGACTCAAAAAATATACCACATGGGGACTTGGTCCAGATTCAAGGATCTGAGTTTCTGATACTACCCAAAAAGGGAGTAGAGCATAATCCTCTAGCCTTTTCACTTTTACCCAAACACAACAAACAAATTCTTTGACATGCTAAGATTGAAATTACCTCACCAAGATTTGTGATGTCAAAAACTATGTCTACCGAGCTCTCTAAGTGGGACCAAGAGAGAACGTACTGATCAAAGTTGAGGACCAAACCAAGTAGAATGTGAGATAAAAACAATATCCTCCCTACCTATAAGGGGATCTATCATTGAGAAGGAGTTTGCATGCAAAGCTCACGAATGAAGTCCAATCTCTCAAGAACTCCACAAATAGTGTTCATAGGGCCTATTTACTATGTGTAGCAGATATGCAAAAAGAAAAATCTATGTTCATTTTATAGCCCAAAACTGAAGTGTGATTTATGAAAGCTGGAAAGGCACTCAAGCTAGACACATGAGAGGTTCGTTTTATGTCCCAAATTGAAATGTTATCAGATCATAGTATAATACCTGAGTTCCAACGTGCTTAGTAGATTTTACTTGATTTTTAGCTTTGTTGAGAAATCCCACGAGTAAAGAGATCAGAAATAGCAAGTGTCAATCGTTAGGTTTAACTGTCAAAATCTGAAATCAAATATGAAAGACTTTTTTTGCAATTCTGATATAAAAAATTAAAATTTTGGTATCAAAACTCGTACGATAGTGGATTGTTGCTCATACGACACTTCAGACACAAAATGAAAATGGGTTAGTACACACAACTATTCAAAAAATCGTAAGACAGTCCACATATAGTCAGCACGACAATTCAAATTATCGTCTATCATACGACAGACAGGGAGTCTTGGTACGACAATCTGGCAAATGTCTTATGAAAAATGTACAGACATAATATAAAAATTGCATTTTTGATAGAAAATGATAAAAAATTGATTAGAAAGAATGGAAACCTATTTCAGGGCCCCATGGTGGGCACTAGAAATGTGTCTGAAAATTGTACCTAGTTGTGGAGACAACACTTCAGTAAAATATTAGAGATAGAAAATAAAAAATCTACAATATAAATAAAAATAGCTAACCAGGTGATTTACTACCTTCTAGTAGGTGCGAGTATGGTATTCTTAGATCAGACCAAGATCAGTGCTGATGTAACACCTAAATGAAGGATTTAATGCTAAAAGATGAATGTAGGGTGGATGCAGATTAATCTATCTTTTTGTATTTTCTATGCAATGATATGAAAAATTGTATGAATCTAATCTAGAATGTATGAAATTGAAATGTAGATTATTCTAACAATGATGTCCTATGATATGAAAATGGATGCAAAGCTATGAAAAACAATGAAAGATCTCACAAATCACCTATTCGCAAGAGCTTGATTCTTCAGATGCAATTTTGCCAGAGTAATTGTGCAAATTCGAGAGATGTTTTTGTGAAGAGTTGAGCCTTGATTTTATAGAAATCCAGGGCTTGAGGATGCATTGAGAAAGGCCATAAATCACTCTTGATAAACTCAGGTTGATTTTTGAGTTAACAAGAAATTAGAAATAGATCAACTCATAAAATCATGCAAAAGCACTTTTTGACTCAAAATAGAGTTTAGTTCACTTTTTTGACTCATCATCAGACGTTGAATTTGGAAAGTTAACTAATTTAAATTGAAAATTGATTTAAAGTTGACTGTTTTTCTAATTGTGCATGATTTAATATGAATTAATTTAAAATAAAGTGATTTATTCTCAACTTAATTGATTTTTGGGTTAATCAATTATAAAATCAAACTTTTATTCCAAACTATATCATTAAATATTGACAATGGGATTTAACTAATTAAATAAGAATTCAATTGATTATTCATAGGATTTTTGATTTATTGTCAAAATTAAATAATATAAATTAGGAATAAATATAATTAAATCTAATTAAATAATTAAGTGGCAGAATTAAACTTAATTATTTAAATATTCAAAATATTCAATTAATCAAATTTTAGGATAAAATAATTTATCGTCAAATAATATTCAATTAAAGATAAGTAGGATAATTAGGAATATTTAAGGAATATTCCCTAATGCAGAATTAGGATAAAATCAATTAGGGTTTCGATGATTTGATTTGCAAATGTGCCTAAGGTTAGGACTTTGATGTCGATTTTAATCAATTTGAGGATGTAGGAGGTTAATGAACCTATGGCCCATTTTTGGGGTATTACACATCTTGACAATATCTTTGGTTTAAGACCACTTTCACCAGATTTTGAAATGGTCAAACTTTTAGGTACAAACATTCTACTGACTTCCTTGTTTTGACCAAACTTTGACCATTCGTATTTTGATAAGACAGCCTCCATTTTTCAAAATTCAAAGTATTTTTTGGTTCATCTCGATGAGATCTTCAATTTGAGACCACTCTCACTAGATTTGAAAATGGTCAAATTTTTAGCTATGAACACTGTACTAACTTTTGTGCTTTGACCAAACTTTGACAGTTCGTATCTTGAGAAGAGAGGCTATGATTTTTAAGATTCAAGGTTTTTTTTGGTTCTTCTCGACAAGATCTTCGATTTGAGACCACTTTCACCAGATTTGAAAATGGTCAAATTTTTAGCTACGAACACTATACTGTGTTTATTTCTTTGACCAAAATTTGACCATCCATATCTTGAGAAGAGAGGCTCTGATTTTCAAGATTCAAGATGTTTTTTGGTTCATCTTAACGAGATCTTCGATTTGAGACCACTTTCACCAGATTTGAAAATGGTCAAATTTTTAGCTACGAACACTGTACTGACTTCCTTGCTTTGACCAAACTTTGACCGTTCGTATGTTGAGAAGAGAGGCTCTGATTTTCATGACTCAAGATGATTTTAGGTTCATCTCAACAAGATCTTTGATTTGAGATAACTTTCACTAGATTTAGAAACGGTCAAATTTGTAGCTATGAACACTGTACTGACTTCTTTGCTTTGACCAAACTTTGACCATCCATATCTTGAGAAGAGAGGCTCTATTTTCTAAGATTCAAGGTGTTTTTTGGTTCATCTCAATGAGATCTTTGATTTGAGACCACTTTGACTAGATTTTGAAATGGTTAAAATTTTAGCCATGAACATTGTACCGACTTCCTTGGTTTGACCAAACTTTGACAATCCGTATCTTCAAAAGAGAGGCTTTATTTTTCAAGATTCAAGGTGTTTTTAGGTTCATGTTGAAGAGATCTTCAATTTGAGACCACTTTCATCAAATTGGAAATAGTAAAACTTTTAGCTACAAACACTGTACTAACTTCTTTGCTCTAGCCAAACTTTGACCATCCGTATTTTGTGAAGAGAGGCTCCATTTTTCAAGATTCAAGGTGTTTTTAGGTTAATCTCGATGAGATTTTTGATTTGACACCACTTTCACTAGATTTGGAAATGGTGAAATTTTTAGCTACGAACACTCTACTGACTTCCTTGCTTTGACCAAACTTTGAAAGTCCATATCTTGAGAAGAGAGGCTCCATTTTTCAAGATTCAAGATATTTTTTAGTTCATCTTGATGAAATCTTTGATTTGAGACCACTTTGACCAGATTTGAAAATAGTCAAACTTTTAGCTACGAACATTGTATTGACTTCTTTGCTTTCACCAAACATTAACTATCCCTAACTTGAGAAGAGACGCTCTATTTTTGAAGATTGAAGATGTTTTTAAGTTCATCTCAATGAGATCTTTGATTTGAGACCATTTTCACCATATTTGAAAATGGTCAAATTTTTAGCTACGAACACTGTACTAACTTCCTTGCTTTGACCAAACTTTGACCGTCTGTATCTTGATAATAGAGGCTCCAGTTTTCAAGATTGAAGTTATTTTTTGGTTCATCTCGATGAGATTTTTAATTTGAGACCACGTTCACTAGATTTGGAAATGATCAAACTTTTAGCTACGAACATTGTACTGACTTCCTTGCTTTGAGAAAACTTTGACCATCCGTATCTTGAGAAGAGAGGCTTTGTTTTTCAAGATTCAAGGTGTTTTTAGGTTCATCTCGATGAGATATTTGATTTGAGACCACTTTTACTAGATTTGAAAATGGTCAAACTTTTAGCTATGAAAGTTGTACTGACTTCCTTGCTTTGACCAAACATTGACCATTTGTATCTTGAGAAAAGAGGCTATGTTTTTCAAGATTCAAGGTGTTTTTTGGTTCATATCGATGAGATCTTTGATTTGAGACCACTCTCACTAGATTTGGAAATGGTCAATCTTTTAGCTACGAGCACTGTACTAACTTCCTTGCTTTGACCAAATTTTGACCATCTGTATCTTGAGAAGAGAGGCTCTATTTTTCAAGATTCAAGTCATTTTTTGGTTCATTTTAATGAGATCTTTGATTTGAGACCACTTTCACTAGATTTGGATACAATCAAACATTTAGTTACAAACACTGTACTGACTTCCTTGATTTGACCAAACTTTAACCATCCTTAGCTTGAGAAGAGAGGCTGCATTTGGCAAGATTCAAGTTGTTTTTAGGTTCATCTCAATGAGATCTTTGATTTGAGACCACTTTCACCAAATTTAGAAATGTTCAAATTTTAAGCTACAAACACTGTACTGACTTCCTTGCTTTGACCAAACTTTGACCATCTGTATATTGAGAAGAGGCTCCATTTTCCAAGATTCAAGCTATTTTTTGGTTCTTCTCGACGAGATCTTTGATTTGATACCAGTTTCACCAAATTTGGAAATAACCAAATTTTAAGCTACGAACACCCTATGGACTTCCATGGTCTGACAAAACTTTGACCGTCTGTATCTTGAGAAGAGAGGCTCCATTTTTCAAGATTCAAAGTGTTTTTTGGTTCATCTCGATGAGATCTTTGTTTTGAGACCACTTTCACTAGATTTGGAAATGGTAAAACTTTTAGCTATGAACATTGTACTAACTTCCTTGCTTTGACAAAATTTTGACCATCCGTATCTTGAGAAGAGAGGCTCCATTTTTCAAGGCTCAAGGTCTTTTTTGGTCCATCTGAACGAGATCTTTGATTTGAGAACACTTTCACCAGATTTGGAAATAATCAAACTTTTAGCTACAAATAATGTACTGACTTTCTTACTTTGACAAAACTTTGACCATCCGTATCTTGAGAATAGAAGCTCTGCTTTTCAAGATTCAAGGTGGTTTTAGGTTCATCTCGATGAGATCTTCGATTTGAGACCACTTTCACCAAATTTGGAAATGGTCAAACTATTAGCTACGAATACTGTACTGACTTCCTTTCTTTGACAAAACTTTGACCATTCGTATCTTGAGAAGAGAGGCTACTTTTTTCAAGATTCAATGTGTTTTTTGGTTCATCTCAACGAGATCTTCGATTTGAAACCACTTTCACCAGATTCAGAAATGGTCAAACTTTTAGCTACAAACACTGTACTAACTTCCTTACTTTGATGAAACTTTGATCGTCTGTATTTTGAGAAGAGAGGCTCCATTTTTCAAGATTCAAGATGTTTTTAGGTTCATCTCAATGAGATCTTCAATTTTAGACCACTTTCACCAGATTTGGAAACCGTCAATTTTTTAGCTATGGACACTGTACTGACTTCCTTGCTTTGACCAAATTTTGACTATCTGTATATTGACAAGAGGCTCCATTTTTCAAGATTCAAGGTGTTTTTTGGTTCATCTTGATGGCATCTTCAATTTGAGACCACTTTCATGAGATTTGGAAATGGTCAAATTTTTAGCTACGAACACTGTATTGACTTCCTTACTTTTACCAAACTTTCACAGTCCGTATCTTGAGAAGAGAGGATCCGATTTTCAAGATTCAAGGTATTTTATTCATCTGGATGAGATATTTGATTTTAGACCACTTTCACTAGATTTGGAAATGGTCAGACTTTTAGGTACAAACACTGTATTGACTTCCTTGCTTTGAGTAAACTTTGACCCTCTGTAACTTTGACCGTTCGTATCTTGAGAAGAGACACCATTTTTTAAGATTCAAGGTGTTTTTTGGTTCATCTTAGTGAGATCTTTGATTTGGGGCAACTTTTACCAGATTTGGAAATGGTCAAACTTTTTGCTACGAACACTGTACTGATGTCCTTCCCTTGATAAAACTTTGACCGTCCATATCTTGAGAAGAGAGGCTCGGTTTTTTGAGATTCAAGGTGCTTTTAGGTTCATCTCGATGAGATCTTTTTTTTTAGACCACTTTTTCCAAATTTGGAAATAGACAAATTTTTAGCTACGAACACTGTACTAACTTCCTTGCTTTGACCAAACTTTGACCATCTGTATCTTGAGAAGAGATGCTCTATTTTTCAAGATTCAAGGTGTTTTTGGGTCCATTTTGTCGAGATCTTCAATTTTAGACCACTTTCACCAGATCTGGAAATGGTCAAATTTTTCGCTACGAACATTGTACTGACTTCCTTGCTTTGACCAAACTTTGACCATCTGTATCTTGAGAAGAGAGGCTCTATTTTCCAAGATTTAAGGTGATTTTATGTGCATCTCAATGAGATCTTCGATTTGAGACCACTTTCACTAGATTTGAAAACGGCCAAATTTTTAGCTATGAACACTGTACTGACTTCCTTCCTTTGACCAAACTTTGACCGTTTGTATATTGAGAAGAGGCTCCATTTTTCAAAATTCAAGGTGTTTTTTGGTTTATCTCGATGAGATATTCAATTTGAGACCACTTTCACCAAATTTGGAAATGGTCAAATTTTTAGCTATGAACTCTGTAATGACTTCCTTGCTTTGACCAAACTTTGATCATCTGTATCTTGAGAAGAGAGGCTTCATTTTTCAAGATTCAAAGTGTTTTTTGGTTCATCTCGATGAGATCTTTGATTTGAGACCACTTTTACTAAATTTGAAAATGGTCAAACTTTTAGCTACGAACAGTGTACTGACTTCCTTGCTTTTACCAAACTTTGAGTGTTTGTATCTTGAGAAGAGAGGCTTTTTTTTTCAAGATTCCAAGTATTTTTTGGTTCATCTCATTGAGATCTTCGATTTGAGACCACTTTCTCCAAATTTGGAAATGGTCAAACTTTTAGCTACAAACACTGTACTTCATTTCTTTCATCAAACTTTAACCCTCCGTATCTTGAGAAGAGAGGCTACGTTTTTCAAGATTCAAGGTGTTTTTTGGTTCATTTGAATGAGATCTTCAATTTGAGATCAATTTCACAAGACTTGGAAATGGTCAAACTTTTAGCTATGAACACTGTACTGACTTCCTTACTTTGACCAAACTTTGACCATCCGTATCTTGAGAATAGAGGCTCTTTTTTTAAAGATTTGAAGGTTTTTTGGTTCATCTCAACAAGATCTTCTATTTGAGACCACTTTCACAAGATTTGGAAATGATCAAATTTTTAGCTACGAACCTTGTACTGACTTCCTTGCTTTGACCAAATTTTGACATTCCATATCTTGAGAAGAGATGTTCAGATTTTTAAGATTCAAGATATTTTTTGGTTCATCTCGACGAGATCTTCGACTGGAGATGACTTTCACCTGATTTGGAAATGGTCAAATTTTTAGCTACAAACACTATATTGACTTCCTTACTTTGACCAAACTTTGACTGTCTGTATCTTGAGAAGAGGGGCTACATTTTTAAAGATTCAATGTGTTTTTTGGTTCATCTCGATGAGATTTTTGATTTGAGCCCACTTTCACAAGATTTGGAAATAGTCAAACTTTTAGCTACGAACACTCTACTAACTTTCTTTGATGAAACTTTGATCGTCTGTATCTTGAGAAGAGAGGCTCCATTTTTCAAGATTCAAGGTGTTTTTAGGTTCATCTCGATGACATCTTAGACTTGATACCACTTTCACCAAATTTGGAAATGGTCAAATTTTTAGCTACGAACACTATACTGACTTCTTTCCTTCGACCAAACTTTGACTTTTTGTAAGTTTGATACCTCTTTCACCAGATTTGAAAATGGTCAAACTTTTAGGTATGAACACTGTACTGACTTCCTTGCTTTGACCAAACTTTGATAGTCTGTATCTTGAGGAGAGAGGCTCCATTTTTCAAGATTCAAGGTATTTTTAGGTTAACCTTGATGAGTTCTCTGATTTGAGACCACTTTCACTAGATTTGGAAATGGTCAAATTTTTAGCTACGAGCACTGTATTGACTTCCTTGCTTTGACCAAACTTTGACATTCCGTATCTTGAGAAGAGAGGCTCTATTTTTTAGGATTCAATATGATTTTTGGTTCATCTCAACGAGATCTTCAATTTGAGACCACTTTCACCATATTTGGGAACGGTCAAACTTTTAGCTACGAACACTGTACTGACTTCCTTGGTTTGACTAAACTTTGACCGTCCATATGTTGAGAATAGAGGCTTCATTTTTTAAGATTCAAGGTGTTTTTAGGTTCCTCTCGATGAGATCTTTGATTTGAGACCACTTTCACTAGATTTGGAAATGGTCAAAATTTTAGCTATGAACAATGTACTAACTTCATTTCTTTGACCATATGTATATTGAGAAGAGGCTCTATTTTTTAAAATTCAAGGTGTTTTTTGGTTCATCTCGGTGAGATCTTTGATTTTAGACCACTTTGACGAGATTTGGAAATGGTCACATTTTAAGCTACGAACACTGTACTAACTTCCTTGCTTTGACAAAACTTTGACTGTCTGTATCTTGAGTATAGAGACTCCATTTTTCAAGATTAAAAGAGTTTTTAGGTTCATCTCAACTAAATCTCCGATTTGAGACCACTTTCACCAGATTTGGAAATGGTCAAACTTATAGCTACGAACACTAACTAACTTCTTTGCTTTGACAAAACTTTGACTGTTTGTATCTTGAGAAGAGATGCTCCATTTTTCAAGATTCAAGGTGTTTTTTGGTTCATCTCAACAAGATCTTTGATTTGAGACCACTTTCACCAGATTTGGAAATTGCCAAACTTTTAGCTATGAACATTGTATTCACTTTTTTGCTTTGGCCAAACTTTGACCTTCTATATCTTGAGAAGAGAGGCTCCATTTTTCAAGACTCAAGGTGTTTTTAGGTTCATCTCGATGGGATCTTCGATTTGAGACCACTTTCATGATATTTGGAAATGGTCAACTTTTAGCTACGAACACTATACTAACTTCCTTTCTTTGACCAAACTTTGACTGTCTATATCTTGAGAAACAAGGCTCCATTTTTTGAGATTCAAGGTGTTTTTACGTTATTCTTGATGAGATCTTCGATTTGAGACCACATTCACCAGAATTGGAAATGGTCAAACTTCTAGCTATGAACACTGTACTGACTTCTTTTCTTTGACCAAACTTTGACGGTCTGTATCTTGAGAAGAGAGGCCCCATTTTTCAAGATTAAAGGTGTTTTTAGGTTCATCTCAAGAAGATCTTCAATTTGAGACCACTTTCACCAGATTTGGAAATGGTCAAACTTTTAGCAAGAAACATTGTATTGACTTCCTTGCTTTGAGTAAACTTTGAGTGTCCATATCTTGAGAAGAGAGGATGCATTTTTCAAGATTTTAGGTTTTTTTTGGTTTATCTCGATGAGGTCTTCGATTTGAGACCACTTTCACCAGATTTGGGAATGATCAAACTTTTAGCTACGAATACTATATTGACTTCTTTACTTTGACCAAACTTTGACCATCCATATCTTAAGAAGAGAGGCTCTATTTTTAAGATTCAAGGTGTTTTTAGTTTCATCTCGATGAGATCTTCGATTTGAGACCACTTTCACCAAATTTAGAAATGGTCAAATTTTTAGCTATGAACACTATACTAACTTCCTTTCTCTGACCAAACTTTGACCATTTGTATATTGAGAAGAGACTTCATTTTTCAAAATTCAAGGTGTTTTTGGGTTCATCTCTACGAGATCTTTAATTTGAGACCACTTTAAGTAGATTTGGAAATGGTCAAATTTTTAGCTACGGACATTATACTAACTTCCTTGCTTTGACAAAACTTTGACCGTCTGTAACTTGAGAATTGAGGTTCCATTTTTCAAGATTAAAGGTGTTTTTAGGTTCATCTTGAGGAGATCTTTGATTTGAGACCACTTTCACTAGATTTGAAAATGGTCAAACTTTTAGTTATAAACACTAGACAAACTTCCTTTCTTTGACCTAACTTTGACCATCTGATTCTTGAGAAGAGAGGCTCCATTTTTCAAGATTTAAGGTGTTTTTTGGCTCATCTTGAAGAGATCTTCAATTTCAGACCACTTTCATGAGATTTGGAAATGGAAAAACTTTTAGCTATGAACATTGTACTAACTTCCTTTCTTTGACCAAAATTTAACCATTTGTATATTGAAAATAGGCTCCATTTTTTAAGATTCAAGGTGCTTTTTAGTTCATCTCGATGAGATCTTGGATTTGAGACCACTTTCACCAGATTTGGAAATGGTCAAATATTTAGCTATGAATATTTTACTGACTTCCTTTCTTTGACCAAACTTTGACCATCTATATCTTGAGAAGAGGCTCTATTTTTCAAGATTCAAGGTGTTTTTAAGTTCATCTCGACGAGATCTTTGATATAAGACTACATTCATCAAATTTGGAAATGGTCAAATTTTTAGCTACGAACACTGTACTAACTTCCTTGCTTTCACCAAACTTTGACTGTCGTATCTTGAGAAGAGATGCTCTATTTTTCAAGAATCAAGGTGTTTTTTGGTTCATCTTGATGAGTTCTTTAATTTGAGACAACTTTCACTAGATTTGGAAACAGTAAAAATTTTAGCTACGCCAACTAGACTAACTTCCTTACTTTGACCAAACTTTGATCATCCGTATATTGAGAAGAGAGGCTCCATTTTTCAAGATTCAAGGTATTTTTTAGTTCATCTCGATGAGATATTTGATTTTAGACCACTTTCCCCAGATTTAGAAATGTTCAAATTTTTAGCTACAAACACTGTACTCACTTCCTTGCTTTGACCAAACTTTGACCGTCCATATCTTGAGAAGAGAGGCTCTATTTTTCAAGATTCAAGGTGTTTCCATATCTTGAGAAGAGAGGCTTCGATTTTCAAGCTTCAAGGTATTTTTTGGTTCATCTTGATGAGATCTTCAATTTGAGACCACTTTTACCAGATTTGGAAATGGTCAGATTTTTAGCCACAAACACTGTACTGACTTCCATGCTTTGTTCAAACTTTGACTGTCTATATCTTGAGAAGAGAGGCTCCATTTTTCAAGATTTAAGGTGTTTTTAGGTTCATCTCGATGTGATCTTTTATTTGAGACCACTTTCACCAAATTTGGAAAGGGTCAAAGTTTTAGGTACGAACATTGTATTCACTTCCTTGCGCTGACCAAACTTTGATTGTCTGTATCTTTAGAAGAGAGGTTCCATTTTTCAAGATTCAAGATATTTTTTAGTTCATCTCGATGAGATCTTCAATTTGAGACCACTTTCATCAGATTTGGAAATAGTCAAACTATAAGCTATGACCAATGTATTGACTTTCTTTCTTTGACCAAACTTTAACCGTTTGTATCTTGAGAAGAGAGGCTCTGTATTTCAAGATCAAAGGTATTTTTTGGTTCATCTCAACGAGTTCTTCGATTTGAGACCACTTTCATGAGATTTGAAAATGGTGAAATTTTTAGCTACCAACACTGTACTGACTTCATTGCTTTGACCAAACTTTGACCGTCTGTATCTTGAGAAGAGAGGCTCCATTTTTTAAGATTCAAGGTGTTTTTTGATTCATCTCTAGGAGATCTTTGATTTGAGACAACTTTCACTAGATTTGGAAACGATCAAACTTTTAGCTACGAACATTTTAGTTACTTCCTTTCTTTTACAAAACTTTGACCGTCCGTATCTTGAGTAGAGAGGCTCCATTTTTTTAGATTCAAGGTGTTTTTTGGTTCATCTCGATGAGATATTCGATTTGAGACAACTTTCACTAGATTTGGAAACTATCAAATTTTTAGCTCGGAATACTATACTAACTTCCTTGCTTCGACCAAACTTTGACCATTCGTATCTTGAGAAGAGAGGCTCTATTTTTTAAGATTCAAGGTGTTTTTAGGTTCATCTTAATGAGATCTTTGATTTGAGACCACTTTCACCATATTTGGAAATGGTCAAACTTTTAGCTACAAACACTCTACTAACTTCCTTGCTTTGACCAAACTTTGACCATTTGTATTTTGAGAAGATAGGCTCCTTTTTTCAAGATTCAATGTGTTTTTAGGTTCATCTTGATGAGATCTTTGTTTTGAGACAACTTTCACTAGATTTAGAAATGGTCAAATTTTTAGCTACAAACATTGTACTGACTTCTTTGCTTTGACCAAAATTTGACCGTTTGTATATTCAAAAGAGAGGTTTTATTTTTCAAGATTCAAGGTATTTTTTGGTTCATCACGACGAGATCTTCAATTTGAGACCACTTTCACTAGATTATGAATCAGTCAAACTTTTAGCTTTGAAAACTGTACTGACTTCCTTGCTTTGACCAAAATTTGACCATCCGTATATTGAGAAGAGAAGCTACATTTTTCAAGATTCAAGGTGTTTTTTGGTTCATCTCGATAAGATCTTCGATTTGAGACCAGTTTCACCAGATTTGGAAACAGACAAAATTTTAGCTACGAACACTCTACTGACTTCCTTACTTTGACCAAACTTTGACCCTCTGTACTTGAGAAGAGAGGCTCTATTTTTCAAGATTGAAGGTGTTTTTTGGTTCATCTCGATGAGATCTTTGATTTGAGACCACCTTCACCAGATTTGGAAATGGTCAAACATTTAGCTACAAATGTTGTACTGACTTCCTTGCTTTGACCAAACTTTGACCATCCATATCTAGAGAAGAGAGACTCCATTTTTCAAGATTCAAGGTGTTTTTTGGTTCATCTCGATGAGATCTTTGATTTGAGACCACTTTCACCAGATTTGGAAATGATCAAATTTTTAGTTACGAATACTGTACTGACTTCATTGATTTGACCAAACTTTTACCATGCGTATGTTGAGAAGACAGGCTCCCCTTTTCAAGATTCAAGGTGTTTTTTGGTTCATCGAGATGAGATCTTTGATTTGAGATCACTTTCACCAGATTTGAAAAGTGTCAAACTTTTAGCTACGAACATTGTACTGACTTCTATTCTTTGACCAAATTTTGACCATTTGTATCTTTAAAAGAGAGGCTCCATTTTTCAAGATTGAAGATGTTTTTTGGTTCATCTCGATAAGATCTTCGATTCGAGACCACTTTCACCAAATTTGGAAATGGTCAAATTTTTAGCTACGAACACTGTACTGACTTCCTTCTTTTGACCAAACTTTGACCATCTGTATCTTGACAAGAGAGGCTCTGATTTTCAAGATTCAAGGTAGTTTTCAGTTTATCTTGACGAGATCTTCATTTTGAGAATAGTTTTACCAGTTTTGGAAATGGTCAAATTTTTAGCTATAAACATTGTATTGACTTCCTTGCTTTGACCAAACTTTGATCATCCCTATCTTGAGTAGAGAGGCTCTATTTTTCAAGATTCAAGATGTTTTTTGTTCATCTCAATGAGCTCTTTGATTTGAGACCGCTACGAATACTGTACTGACTTCTTTGCTTTGACCAAACTATGAGCGTCCCTATATTGAGAAGAGGCTCTATTTTTCAAGATTTAAGGTGTTTTTTGGTTCATCTTGATTAGATCTTTGTTTTGAGACCACTTTCACCAGATTTGGAAATGGTCAAATTTTTAGCTATGAATACTGTAATCACTTCCTTGCTTTGACCAAACTTTTGACTATCTATATCTTGAGAAGAGAGGCTCCATTTTTCAAGATTGAAGTTGTTTTTTGGTTCATCTCGATGAGAGCTTTGATTTGAAACCACTTTTACCAGATTTGGAAATGATCAAACTTTTAGCTACGAACACTATACTGACTTACTTGCTTTGACCAAACTTTGATTGCACATATCTTGAGAAGAGAAGCTTCATTTTCTAAGATTCAAGGTGTTTTTAGGTTCATCTTGATGAGATCTTTGATTTGAGACCACTTTCACCAGATTTAGAAATGTCAAATTTCTAGATACGAACACTGTACTGACTTCCTTGCTTTAAACAAACTTTGACCATCCCTATCTTGAGAAGAGAGGCTCTGATTTTCAAGATTCAAGGTATTTTTTGATTCATCTTGACGAGATCTTCGATTTGAGACCACTTTCACCAGATTTGGAAATGGTCAAATTTTTAGCTATGAACACTGTACCAACTTCTTTGCTTTTACCAAACTTTGACAGTTCTTATCTTGAGAAGAGAGCCTATGTTTTTCAAGATTCAAGGTGTTTTTAGGTTCATCTTGATAAGATCTTCAATTTGAGGAAACTTTAACCAGATTTGGAAATGGTCAAACTTTTAGCTATGAACACTGTACTGACTTCATTGCTTTGACCAAACTTTAACCATCCATATCTTGAGAAGAGAGGCTCCATTGTTCAAGATTCAAGGTGTTTTTAGGTTCATCTCGATGAGATTTTTGATTTGAGACCACTTTCACCAGATTTGAAAATGGTTAAACTTTTAGCTACGAACACTGTACTGACTTCCTTGCTTTGATGAGACTTTGACCATCTATATGTTGAGAAGAGAGGCTCCATTTTTCAAGATTCAAGGTGTTTTTAGGTTCATTTTAACGAGTTCTTTGATTTGAGACCACTTTCACCAGATTTGGAAATGGTCAAACTTTTAGCTATGAATAGTGTACTGACTTCCTTACTTTCACCAAACTTTGACCATCTGTAACTTGAGAAGAGAGGCGCCATTTTTTAAGATTCAAGGTGTTTTTGTGTTCATCTCGATGAGATCTTTGATTTGAGACTACTTTCACCAGATTTGGAAATTGCTCAAATTTTTAGCTATGAATACTGTACTGACTTCCTTGCTTTGACCAAACTTTGATTATTTGTATCTTGAGAAGAGAGGCTCAAATTTTTAAGATTCAAGGTATTTTTTGGTTCATCTTGAGGAGATCTTCAATTTGAGATGACTTTCACCAGATGTGGAAATGGTCAACATGTTAGCTACGAACATTGTATTAACTTCCTTGCTTTGACCAAACTTTGACCGTCTATATCTTTAGAAGAGAGGCTACATTTTTAAAGATTCAAGGTGTTTTTTGGTTCATCTCGATGAGATCTTTGATTTAAGACAATTTTCACCAGATTTAGAAATGGTCAAACTTTTAGCTAGGAACACTGTACTAACTTCCTTGCTTTCACCAAACTTTAACCGTCTATATCTTGAGAAGAGAGGCTCTATTTTTCAAGATTCAAGGTCTTTTTAAGTTCATCTCGATGAGATGTTTGATTTGAGACCACTTTCACCAGATTTGGAAATGTCAAATTTTTAGTTATGAACACTGTACTGACTTCCTTGCTTTGACAAAACTTTAACCGTGCGTATCTTGAGAAGAGAGGCTCCCTTTTTCAAGAGTCAATGTGTTTCTTGGTTCGTCATGATGAGATCTTTGATTTGAGACCACTTTCACTAGATTTGGAAATTTTCAAACTTTTAGCTATGAACACTGGACTAACTTGCTTGCTTTGACCAAACTTTGACCATTTGTATGTTGAGAAGAGAGGCTCCATTTTTCAAGATTCAAGGTGTTTTTAGGTTCATCTCAATGAGTTCTTTGATTTGAGACCACTTTCACTAGATTTGGAAATGGTCAAACTTTTAGCTACGAACACTGTACTGACTTCCTTACTTTAACCAAACTTTGACCGTTTGTATCTTGAGAAGAGGCTCCATTTTTCAAGATTCAAGGTGTTTTTGTGTTCATCTCAATGAGATCTTCAATTTGAGATCACTTTCACCACATTTGGAAATGGTTAAATTTTTAGTTATGAATACTATACTAACTTCCTTGTTTTGACCAAACTTTGACCTTCTGTAGCTTGAGAAGAGAGGCTCTAATTTTCAAGGTTCAAGGTATTTTTGGTTCATTTCGAGTTGATCTTTGATTTTAGATGACTTTTGATAGATTTCAAAATGGTCAAATTTTTAGCTACGAACACTATACTGACTTCCTTTCTTTAACCAAACTTTGACCATCTGTATCTTTAGAAGAGATGCTACATTTTTCAAGATTTAAAGTGTTTTTTGGTTCATCTCAACGAGATCTTCAATTTGAGACCACTTTCACCAAATTTGGAAATGGTCAAACTTTTAGCTATCAACACTATACTGACTTCTTTGCTTTGACCAAACTTTAATCATCCGTATCTTGAGAAGAGAGGCAATGTTTTTCAAGATTCAAGGTGTTTTTAGGTTCATCTTGATGAGATCTTTGGTTTGAGACCACTTTCACCAGATTTGGAAATGGTCAAATTTTTAGTTACGAACATTGTACTAACTTCATCTTTTTGACCAAACTTTGACCATGCGTATCTTGAGAAGAGAGGCTCCCTATTTCAAGATTCAAGGTGTTTTTTGGTTTATTGAGATGAGTTCTTTGATTTGAGACCACTTTCACCAAATTTTGAAAGTGTCAAATGTTTAGCTACGAACACTATACTGACTTCCTTGCTTTGACCAAACTTTGATCATCCATATAGTGAGGAGAGAGGCTCTATTTTTCAAGATTCAAGGTGTTTTTGGGTTCATCTCAACGAGTTCTTTGATTCGAGACCACTTTCATCAAATTTGGAAATGGTCAAATTTTTAGCTACAAACATTGTACTGACTTCCTTTCTTGCACCAAACTTTGAACATTCCTATCTTGAGAAGAGGCTCCATTTTTCAAGATTCAAGGTGTTTTTTAGTTCATCTCGATGTGATCTTCAAATTGAGATCACTTTCACCAGATTTGGAAAAGTTTAAACTTTTAGCTACGAACAATGTACTGACTTCCTTGCTTTGACCAAACTTTGACCATTCGTATATTGAGATGAGAGGCTCCTTTTTTGAAGATTGAAGGTGTTTTTAGGTTCATCTTGACGACATATTCGATTTGAGACCACTTTCAAAAGATTTGGAAATGGTCAAATTTTTAGATACGAACATTGTACTGACTTCCTTGCTTTGACTAAACTTTGACCATTTGTATCTTGAGAAGAGAGGCTCCATTTTTTAAGATTCAAGGTGTTTTTAGGTTCATCCGTACAAGATCTTTGATTTGAGACCATTTTCACCATGTTTGAAAATGGTCAAACTTTTAGCTACGAATGTTGTACTAACTTCCTTGCATTGACCAAACTTTGGTCGTCCGTATCTTGAGAAGAGAGTTTCTATTTTTCAAGATTGAAGGTGTTTTTAGGTTCATCTCGACGAGATCTTTGATTTGAGACCAGTTTCACCTGTAATACCTCAAAAATGGGCTATAAGTTCATTAACCTCCTACATCTTCAATTCTAACGAAATCAACACAAAAGTCCTAACCTAAGGCACATCTACACATTATCAGATCCTAATTGATTTTATCTTAAATTTTGCATTGGAGAATATTCCTAGGAATATTCCTATTTATCCTAATTATCTTTAATTTAATAATTATTTGGTGATAAATATCATTATTTATCCTAAAGTTTGATTAATTGAATATTCTAAATATTTAATTAATTAGATTTAATACTGCCACTTAATTATTTAATTAAATTTAATTAAATTTATTCCTAAATTGTATTATTTAATTTTGACAATAAATCTAAAATCTCATGACTAATTGATTAAATTCTTATTTAATGAATTAAAGTCAATTGTCAATATTTAATAATATAGTTTTTGAATAAAGTTTGATTTAATAAATGATTAACCCATAAACCAATTGTTTTATTTCAAAAATAAATTAAGTTAAGAATAAATCACTTTATTTTTAAATTAATTTATAAATAAATCATGCACAACCAGAAAAGAAGGCAACTATAAATTAACAATCAATTTTAAAATTGAAACTCAACATCTGATGATGAGTTGAAATTTGATCTAAACTCTATTTTGAGTTAAACACCACCTTTGAATGATTTTACGAGTTAATTATCTCTGATTTCCTGATAACTCAAAAGTCAACCTAAGTTTATCAAGAGTGATTTATTGATTTTCTCTTGCAGCTCCAAAGCCCTAGATTTCTATAAAATCAAGACTCGACACATCATAATTATCAACACTCAAATTTGCATAATTACTCTAGTGAATTGGCGATTGAAGGATTGAGCACTTACGACAGGCGATTTGTGAGATCTTTCATAGTTGATCATAGTTTTGCATAGTTTCATATCATAGATTTCATATTCATTCATATCATTCTTAGATTAAATCTGCATTCAATTTCATTCATTTAGCTTAGAATCATACAGTTTCTCATATTATTGCACAGAAAATCAAAAAATATAGAATAATCTGCATTCATATAATCTTTCATATTTTGCATTCAAATCCTTTGTTTAGGTGTTGCATTGTCACTGATCTTGATTCCAATATGAGAACATCATTCTTGCACCTACTAGAAGGCAGTAAATTGCTTGGTTAGCTTAGTTTCATTTATTTGTCAGATTTTGATTTCTGCTAACCTCTAATGTTTTACTGAAGTGTTGTGTCTATAGCTAGGTACAAAATTCACACACACATTTCTGGCACCCACCGTGGGGCCCTAAATGGGTTTCCATTCATTTCTATCAATTTTCTATCTTTTTCTATCAAAACTATGATTTTTAATTTTCTATCTGTACTTCTATACATCCTTGTAGGGATTCTCACGTGAGATTTTTCATCACACTGCGTGAAGTTTTGCTAGTTTCAACACTTCCTCGCTTGAGACTTCATCTTTCATCGCGCGAGACCATACTTCCTCATGCGGGACCATATCCTGACTCCCATGAGATTTTGCTACAGAGACTCAAAATTGATAGATTTGTACTTTCAGATTATTGATTTCTAACACTTACTATTTACTGTTGATTTGTCTTGATTTTGTACTTTCAAATGTGTGCTAAATTCTAGATTGCAGAGCATTGGACCTAAGGTATTCTTCTCAAGCTGATAATATTTTAATTTTGATTCAAATGAACCTCTCACATGTCCAGCTTGTGTGACTTTTCTTTCTTTCATATCACAGACTTCATTTTGGGCTATAAAACAAACATAGATTTGCTTTCTACATATCTATTACACATAGTAAATAGGCCCTATGAACACTATTTGTAGATGATCTTGAAAGATTGAGCTTCTTTTTCTTGTTCACGCATGCGAAGCTTTTCTTGACGAAGGATCCCCTTGTAGGTAGGGAAGGTTACTAAAAGTGTCTCATGTTCTACTAGATTTTTGCATCTTCAACTTTTGATTCTTACATTCTCTCTCCAGAGAGGTTGATAGATCATGAGTGGTTGACATCATAGATCTTTGTGAGATAATCTTGGTCTTAGCATGTCAGATTAATCTATCTTCTTTATTTTGGTTAAAAGTGAAAAGGCTAGAGGACTGTTCTCTACTCCCTTTTTGGGTAGTATCAGAAACTGAGATCCTTGAATTTGGAACCAGTCCCCATGTGGTATCTTTTGTGAGTCACCTTTAGAGAGAATTAACCATAGTGGACATTCCCTTAATTGGGTCAACCACGTGGAGGGAACCTCAAGTGGTAATAGCCATTTTCGTCATGGTAGCAACAACCACTATATAAATGTCCTTGTGGAGGAAATCTTCATGGGTGTGGTCTCTTATTGGGCTGTCAGATCTCCCTAGCAGCTCCTGATTGATTAATTTCTTGGACTATGTCAAAACCCTAGTGCACCTGGATTGGAGTTTTCTCTCATGAGATCACAAAAGTTGCAGAGTCAGACCATTACTACAAACCCTAGTGAGGCCAAATTTTTAATTTTCTAGGAATATGTACGTTATTGAAAAACTTTTTGGACCATACACAAGTAGCATTTCTAGGGATCAACACAATAAGTCACCATTGCTTGTTCATGCGCAAGGTTTCTTTTTCCCTTATTCATTGTTTTCAGATGATTGCTTGCTTCCCTTGCTTGTTGTTTTTCATTCTTGATATCTTCTTGGTTACTTGAAATGAACTATTACATGGATCTTCAAAATTTGCATAACAATCTGGTACTGAAACACTAAAAAATTGCAAAATCTGAGCAAAAATCTTGTTCTAGTGTGAGGACTAAATATTCTATCAGAGAACAGCCAATGTTGTGTCTCAAAATCTGTCTCAAAATTTGTGCCTCAAAATCTGTGCCACAACTGTCATACTATGTCCATTTATCACATGAGATTTCAACTTTCTAAGTATTCCTTCATGTGAGATAGCATATTCTCGCGTGCAACCTGGTACTTCCTCACATGAAATAGCCCTCTCTCGCATGAGCCTATCCTAAAATTTTCAAAACAAAGAGCTTATTTTCGTCAAATCTAATTTTTGTCTAGGGTCTGTATGCCTATTTTCCTATTGCACACTATCTGAAACTGCATGTCTAGAGTTGAGAAACAAGTCTTTGAATCTATCTAACAAATCCTTGTGTCAGAAAGAAAGCTAAACTATAACGAATCCATTCATTTTCCTAAAGTGGTCTCTTGAGTGCTTGGCCAAACAATAGTATCAGAAATCTAGAGCAATGGACTGCCTATTTCAAGATTGGACACCCCAAATGATTCCTAAATGTATTATTTGGTCTCATTTAATTATCAGCCAGGGACGTAAACTTGTAATGGTATTTGCAAAGTATATGCTTCAAACCTCCTCTTTCTAAGTCTATCTAGGGAATTAAAATTCTTATGCTTTAGGAGAACTATACTAAAAATGGTAAGAAAATGTATTCTAATCAAAGTAGGAAATCATAGTTAGGAACTACTCAACTGTCTATGCTGCAAGAACAGGCTACTAATTCTGATATCAGTAGCTGTAGGAACAATAGAGTTCTAATACATATAAATGAACTCTATACTAACAAAACAATTCACTCATCAAGTGGGCCCTGTTCAATGAGTAAATGAGAAGTACAATCAAGATGAAAGATGCAAACTTGAATTAAACATTTTATTCATCCATAAAATGATTACACTTGATTGAAACATTATGCAAAAGTTCTATTAAAAACCAGTTTGTTCGACTAACTCCAAAAGAGTCACAACAGTCGATTATTTAAAAGGAAGCTACAACTATCTCCTAAATCTATGATCACTTCATAAATGAGGATCAATTACAACTCATAAAATTTCACAATAGAAACATTATTAACCATGAATAATCCTAGGATATAGCACACACTAAATCTACGTGTTGCAAGCAACAGAAAGTATTACTTGCTTGTGAAGATTCTGCAATCTACGGTTGGCTTTGATGACTCCTATGCTAGTATGTTTGTCCTTGAATATCGATAGTCAACTACTGCAAAACAATCAATGTGCACATATCCAACCATATACATATATATCCACATCATCAATATTATGAAAAGGTGTAAGTCTTAATTATCACTCTTGGAAATCCTATGGCTATAGGAGGTAACTACCCAAAACATAGCTTAGGAGAGAAAACATTCATTAACATGTATAGCTATTATATTCACCATTCCTATCCATGAATTTAAGCAGATATTATGTCTTTAGAAGTATCCACATTTCCATCTTATGTTCACACACACATATATAACATATATATAGAAACCATAATTTCATATGCTTAAAACCATAAATTTATGTCTATGTGCAATCAAATTGTTCTAGAAAGAGGATAAAAAGTAGTGAGAAAGATGGCTATTTTAGAAGCCCATCATTCCCCCCAACTGAACTATGCTGGTCCCCAGCAATCATGAAGTTCTGAATCCTGGCACGAACCCTCAAATCACTAGTTGTTCTCTGCCCAGACTCATCATGAACATAATCAAAGTATCCATGAGTCTCTTTGAGTCTTTCCCAATGCTGGACTTCAGAGGCCATGTCATAATCTGTTGCACTGTCATTCATCACCGGCAATGGTTGTAGGAAGAGTGGAGGTTGAAACCTTAATGGAAACCAATGGTTAAGGAGTGTCCTTCCCAACATAATGTACCATGGAACTCTTTTTGTGGAAAGGGTTAGATTATGTGGTGAGTGAGGTTCCATTTTCTTCAGATCATGTGACATCCTTATCCACCTCTTCCTAGAGGCACTAATTGTTGTGACAACATCTCGTGAGAAATGCTGGTCCTAGTCTGTAAAAGCTTGTTCTTGCACTAGATAGATCTTATTGGCTCCACTAGTGTTTTCTATGATAGAAAGCCAGTCAAAATATGTCCACCTAGAGTGCTAAACTTCAGGCCTCATCATCAAAGGAGCTAACATTTCTTTGTCTCTATATGGTGCAGCCTAGTGTTCTCTACTCATCTCGTTCTACATCCATGACATAACTACTCTTAACTATACATCCCCTACATAGAGGAGTGAATTCCACTCTATGTCATTAGGTACTGCTAGGTTATGTAAGTACAATTCACACAATAGGTTTTTCAAAGTCATTAGGAAGAGTAAAAGGCATAGTAAAATTCATGGGGAGTTGATATGGAAGGATTGAGGCCTTCTACAATCCTTGTTAATTTGAAATTAACAAGTTTCTCTTTAAGGAATATTGCATACACCGATGATGGTGATTTGCATTCCATTAGCTCTAGAATTAACCCTGTAATCTGACCAATCCTCCATTTCAATATCTCAATCTCATCTGATTTCTTCTCCAACTAAGAATTCTGCTCACTAATGACTCATTTCAATTTTTCCTTTTCTAAATTCCATTGTGTCTTTTCCCATAACAACTACTGGTATAAATTTATCCCTGCAGCAAGGGGTGTAGACAAATCTGGTGGGGGTAAAGGTTCTTGATTGAGTATGTCCACCCATCTAGATGGAAAGTGATGAGTTTTAATTTTTTTCTTTGGTGTAGAGGACTTCCCCTTCCACAAAACAATTATCTTTATTACATTGGTTTCCTCACTAACATCAGCTGCCACCTTAGCTAGTATTTCTAACTTATCCTGACTGCTCTGTTGGGGTATTTCTTCAATAATTTCAGTTCCAAAGTCAGGAATTTCTTCTGAATTCATACTTATGTCTAGCTTGGTAGAATTATCTTCAAATTCCTCTGTGCTCTTAGAGTCCTTGTCACTATTAATCAGTATGTAGTTAACTCTAGGATTAACCTCTATTTCCAGACTCTGCTCTCTTAATATAGTGTCACTAGCTGCAGGTTGATGAAACAATTCCTCAAAAGAGGAATTTTCCAAAGACTCATTTTCTATAGATTCAGAAGACTCAATGTTAATAATAGGATCAGGAGCTTCAACATCTTTCTCAGAAAGCCTTCTACTTCTCCTCATAGGGGGTATGGATGAGCTCGGAGGACACTTCCATTTCTTTCTCTTAGTCACTACCTCCTCTGCCACTACTTTAGGAGGGTTCTCAGAATTCTCTTCCCTAGGGGAATGTAGGGTTTCTTCCACATTATCAGTATTATCACTAGGCTAAGGTTCTAATATTTCCTCTTATAGCTCCATTATTTTACCCTTATCCTTCCTAGATGTAGACCTAGTCTTTACGGATGGTGAAGATTCAAGAGTATTGGGAGCTTTCATACTTTTTTTTCTTCCTCTGAGAAGTAGAGGCTCCAACACTAAAAATTCTTTTCTAGGTGACCTAGAAATGGAAGGAGAGGCTTTAGGATCATTCTCAATTCTTTGAACAATTTTACGAACCCTAGAAGATGTTTTCTCTCTCCGATCAACACCATGACCCCTAGGGCCGACTACACTAGGTTCAACCTCATTCATTTGCAAAAATTCCTCCCATGTCCCAACCTTTTGTCTATTTTACTCCCTTTCTACAATTAATTTTATCAAGCAATGACGTGAAATAGACTAGTTGATTCCTAACTGGACTAATAAAGCTTGTTTTTTCACAATGTTAAATAGGAAGTTGGGAAGATTTACCAGTCTGTTGTGCCGAAGATGACTAAGAATTTTGAAATGCAAAGCATGCAAGTACTTGTAGTATCCCTCACAGGTGAATTACTGAATAACAAATGTGGCTAGCTAGATAAACTCCAGAGGCAAAGATAATCACGAAGTTCCTTACTTCCTATCGACATCTAACTGAGGATCACCATGCAAAGAGAACTGTGCTCTCACTAAATGCTAGTCAAAATCTTTCACCCATTGTTCACCTTCTTGAGGTAAACTAGTCACTTCAACTACTACATCTTCTGTGAACTCAATCTTCAAGCCTTTGACTTCTACAAACCCATCCTTCAAGGTAGAAAAAAATTGCAGAGCAACTTCCTCATTAAACCCTTTAAGGCTTGAACAATAATCTAGTCATCCTCTCCTTCTAAACATTTCACAAGTGGACGCATTGTTTAACAAAACCCTATGGTCCACTGGTTCATGCCTTTGAAGGTCACCTCCCATTACTACTCTCAAACAAATTTTGAATTTACAAAACTACAATTCTCATAGAGTTTGACAATGGAAAGTCATAGACCTCAATGCATTATGGAACAAAATGTTGCAGAAGAAAATATGGCATACAAACTGCAACTTGATTCATAAAATTAAAGATTTTTGCATGAAATCTAATGATATGAGTTTTGCATAACATCTCATAAAAGCTCATGTGTGCCAAGGCTGCCACCCTAAACATGTTGTAACATATGATTAGAAATCAAGATCATATCTTAATATCTTTAATTCACTTTAAATGTGATGATGCAATCACAAAAGGATAGATAATCAAGTCATGTCGTAGACATAATTCAAAGACACAATCTTTAATTTTACATGCTAATTTGAGATTTTGAAAAGAGAATAATTCCCCCCCAACTAAGTAATGGTATGGGTCCCACTAAGCCAGGTTAAGAAAGAGTGAAAAATTAAAATGACACAAAATCCTAAAAATTAATGAATAAAAATAATATATGTATGAGTATATGTGGCACGAACCTGGAAGCACTGCAAGAAGAGTTGTTCAAAAAAATGCACCTGCATATGAAGTGATGGGATGGGATGGATGGGTGGAAAAAAAAAAGGTGAGATGAAAAATTATTATGGAGAAAGTGTTCCACAAAATGTGAAATATTTATTATGGTGTTCTTGAATGGAATCAAGAATCAATAGAATCCTGGGTGGGAGACCCAGATTATTCGACTACAGGATCACTTGCTTTAGCTATGCTCTGGAACAGCTTCAGGAACTCATTACGGTGAATAGGTTTGTGGTAAAGTTTCAGATGATGCCCATTGACAAGTAACTTAAATTGAATAGGATCAATGGTTGATAGTTGTACTACTCCATTGTCAAATAATGATATGATCTCATAAGGCCCAAGCCATCTGGTATGAAATTTCCTGGGTGTGTGCTGGTATCTAGAATCATATAACAGTGCCCAATCTCTGAAAGAAAATTTCTTATCATGAATGAACTTGTCATGCCATTTTTTTCTTTGCTACTATATCAAATTTGTATTACGGAGGGCAGACTTCCTATATTCATCCAATCCATTTAATTGTAGTAACCTATCTTGTTGTACTTTGGTGATATCTATATCTAGATCTAAAGCAGTGCGAAGTGTTTTATGTTGGAACTCAATCGACATAGAGGTAGATTTTCCATATACCAACTCAAAAGGAGTAAACCCTGTGGTGGTTTTCCATGTGGTGTGGTAAGCCCATATGGCTTCAGGAAGGTGGGTAGCCCAATCCTTTTTATGCGCAACTACTATTTTAGTGAGAATGGATTCGATCTCCCAGTTTGTGATTTCTACCTAGCCATTGGCCTGAGGATGATAGGGTGAAGATTTTCCATGATGCACCATGTACTCCTACATCAACTCTATGATAAGGTTAGAGGTGAATTGTGCCCCTTGATTTATGACTATTTCCCTTGGTACTCCAAATCTGGTGAATATGCATTTGTAAAGAAACTCAGCAACTTTGTGATCTCTAGCATGTCTCATAGCTTTGGCTTCAACCCATTTTGTTGCATAATCAATACATACTAAGATGTAAGACTTCCCATGAGAAGAGGGCTCAATAGGTCCAATGAAGTCAATACCCCACTTTTCAAAGGGTGTGACAACTACTTGCGGCTACAAGGGCATTTCATTAGTCTTTGTAGGAAGTCCCATACGTTGGCACCTATCACAGTGTCGAGTATGTTTTGCTACATCCTTATGAAAAATAGGCCAGTAATACCTAGTTGCCAAGATTTTGTAGGCTATCCTCTTTGCAAAAAATGTCATTCGCATGGCTCATCATGGTATGCCCGAAGGATGTCATAAGTTTCATCCTCTTGAATGTTTCACCTTGTGACCTAGTCTGGTCCTATATAAAACATGAAGCCTGAAATCGAAGAGAAGTTAAAAATATTTTCAATTAACAGACGACACTGTTTAGGAGAAAAGTGAGGTGGTGTTCTCCCTGTAGCAAGGTAGTTGGCTAAGTCTGCATACCATGGATTAAAAGAATCAATAGAAAACAAGTGTTCATCAAGGAAACTATCATCAACTATTACAGGATCATCTGGCACTTGCAGTCGTGACAAGAAGTTGGCCACTACATTAGCCTTTCCTAGTTTTTCTATGATCTTTACATCAAATTCCTGCATGAGGAGTAACCAGCATGCTAATCTACCACTAATGGCAGGTTTATTCATTAAGTACTTGATAGCTGAATGATCAGTATAAACAAATACTTCATAGCTTGTGATGTAGTTCCTAAATTTATTTAGTGCATAAACAACTGCTAACAACTCTTTTTCAGTAACAGTATAATTTAACTCTGCTCCTTGAAAATTTTTACTAATATAGTAAATTGCATTTTCAATAATACCTTCTTTTTGTCCCAGAACTGCTCTAATAGCATAGTCAGATGCATATGTGTGGATATGGAATGGAAGCTTCCAATCAGGTCCTCTAAGAATAGGTGTTGTTGTTAGAACATCTTTCAACTTCTGGAATGATGCTTCACATTCCTCTGTCCATGAAAATTCAACTTCTTTCTTCAAAAAATTATATAATGGTGCTGCAAGTTGGCTAAAGTCTTTTATGAACCTTCTGTAGTAACCAGCATGGCCAAGGAAACTTCTGACATCCTTCTGCTTAACTGGTGTGGGGAGTGTGTTTATAACTGCAATTTTTGCAGGGTCAACCTGAATTCCAAAAGATGAAAGGTAGTGTCCTAGGACTACTCCTTCCTCCATCATCATTTAGCACTTCTCATTGTTAAGAGAGAGATTGTAATCTTGACATCTCTTGAGAACCTTTTCCAAGTTTTCCTGTGCTTCTTCAAATGTGGTTCCATGAGTTGTAAAGTTGTCCATATAGATTTCAACACAATCAACAACAATGTCAGAGAAAATACCCAGCACTGCTCTCTGGAAAGTAGCAGGGGCATTACATAATCCAAATGGCAAGATTGAATAAGAAAATGTTCCCCAATGATAGGTAAATGTTGTCTTATCTTGGTCTTCTAGTGATATTTGTATCTGATTATACCCACTGAAGCCATCTAGAAATGAAAAGTACTTTTTACCCGCAAGATTATCAAGTACTTGGTCAATGAAAGGTAGTGGAAAGTGATCCTTCTTAGTGACTTTGTTAAGTTCTCTATAGTAAAAAAAAACTCTCCACTTTCCTCCTTTCTTTGGAACAATTACAAGAGGAGAAACCCACTAACTATCTGAAATAGGATAAATGAAACCTACACTAAGAAGCTTTTGCAACTCGGTCTTAACTATATCTCTTAAAGTAGGGTTAATTCTTCTTTGAGCTTGCCTCACTGGCTTGTATTCTGGGCTTATATATATTCTTTGAGTACAAATTTTGGGATCTAGCCCTTTCATGTCAGTGTAATCCCATGCAAAGGCTTTCTGACTATCCTGTAAAAGCTTGAGAAGACTAGACATCTGAGATTCAGTGAGGTTTTTATTAACATTCAACTCCTTTCCTGAAACAATTTCAACTCTCTTAACTATTTCTAACATCTGAATTTCTACTATGGATGGAGACTTTATCTCATGGGGTAGCAAGGTGTGAAGATAATTAGGTGTTGTAGGAAGTTGAGATGTGGTTTTCTTGGGTAGTATCATTTGAAGGGAACAATTTGGATCATCACAAGATGACTCCTCAGAACCATATTGATTGGTAAGGATTGATGCTAGTATATCATCTTCTTCTTGTGATACCATGAATAGGTTTTTGTCAATGACCATGAGTTTTTGCACAAAGTTTACTTCAAGGGAAACATCTCCTAAGTCTGGCCAGACAATTTGATCAAGTTCACTTTGGGGTTTTTCTAGAGAATACAGAGTTAACTTCTTGGTATTTATTCCATCTGATATGGTCATCTTCCCTAAACGGCATGCAATGCAATCATCATCCATGGCTAACCAAGGCCATCCTAGGATTAATGGATGTCCTCCTAGGGTTGCTTTGGGTGACAAGACTATAAAATCAGAAGGGTAATCTAATGAATCCAAAGTAACAACAATATCCTCAACCATACCATCAGGCTTTATTATGGAATTATTAGCTAATTGCAATATTGTTGGTGTGTCCCGCAAACCAATGATACTAAGTTTCAACAAAACTTCCCTAGTCATAACATTAATTGATGCTCCCAAGTCAATTCTAAATTTGGGTACCATTAATGTAGATGGTTACCACTGGGCTTCTTGGATCTGAATACTTAGGCATGACAACTTTTCTTAGCATGAGATCAGAGAGCTAGCCTAAGACATGGACAATATCAAGGTCTTTCTTTTTCCTTCTAGGTTGTTTGATATAGGCTTCTTTAATTACTTTGGTATAGACTATAATTTCTTTAAGGGCATCCAACAAGGTAATCTGTATTGTCATTTTCTTAAGTTGATCAATCAAATTAGTGGCTACAAGATTTTATTTTGGAGGAATGACCTGAGATAATCTTTGTGAATAAGGAGGATTCTTAGGCACTGGTGCAGTTTGAGCAACATGCGAAACAATAATGGGCTAGTTCATGGGTATATCTTCAATATCAAAAACTTTAGTGATTATTGGCTCCTTGGGTGCAGGCAGTGTAGTTCCTGATCTAAGCTGGATATCATTTACGTGCAAGGAATAAGCTTGTTTCTTATTATTAGGATTTGGAGTCGATTGAGTAGGAAGTTGAGTTGGATTTTGAGGGTTGCTATTTGCTATAGGAGGCGGCAGCATAATAGCTTGCTTCTGAGGTGGGGGCATTATTGCTTATTGTTGATTAGGCTAATTGGGTCCCCACTAAGGTTGTGGCTGCCAGCTACCATGAGGTGGCCATTGGCTATTTTGTTGTGGCTGTTGATAGGAGTTATACTACTATTGGTATGGGTTAAATGATGGTTGCTACAAATAGGCTTGGTTATAGTATGACTATTGATTGGACCAGTTGTGATTCCAATTCTGACACTAAGGAGCAAAATTTTGGGGGTTTTGGTTTGGCCAATAGCTATTAATATTATAACCAAAATTATTCAGTGGTTCCAGAGGCATACCTTGTCTCTGAGCCCATGGACACCTTTGAGCAATGTAGAAAACTTCTTCATTCTCCTCATCTATGGATTTGAACTTGATGGGAATTGGGTTAATGTCCATAGATGCAACCGTCTTACATTTGCAATTTCTCTTCTTCTCTCTGCAATGAGAACAAAACTCAGCAAGCACAACATCTGACTCTTCCTTCTTCCTCCTCGCTTGCATACTATCTAGCTGAGTGGTGACATCATTAATGATGTCTTTCTTGAAGTCAGATAGCAAATTAGACAAATCCACTTTGGATACTCCTGAACCACCATTGGACTTATATGGTAGGTCTCTAAGTCCCCTACCATTCTTTAAAGGGGCCCTTGAATAATTTTGACATATATTCTTTATGTCAACCCAACCTTTTCATGTGATATCTCCTCCTACCATTAGGTCTAGAGCCTCAATACTTCCATCATTCACACCTTTTAGGAAGAGGTGTTTTTGAGATGCCTCATTTAGCTGGTGTTGTGTATTACGTTGCAAGTTGAACATGAATCTGGATACATAATCCTCTAGGGTTTCATCCTCCTTCTAAGACATTTTAAAAATGTCATCACCTTTCAAATCTTGACCTCTACAGTACTCTTTGCACTTCAAATGAAACATCATGTGCATGGCATTCCAATCTACTGCAACATTAGCACCTAACCCCATGAACCATCTCAAAGTAGCTTCTTTTAGAGTTGATGGAAACAACTTCAGCTTGTGGGCATCAGTGGTTAGTCATAACTTTGGCAAAGAATATCAAATTCAAAGAGGAAGATCTTAGGGTCCTTTGTAAGGAGGCCATAAAATTTGGGAAGTGCAGTAGTAGGTATATTCTTCAAATTTTGGTTACCTGCTATTGAGGTATAGGAAAAGGAAAGGGAGCTTGAGTAGCCATTCTGGGAGGAGGACCTAGTGGTGGTGGCTGATATATAATAAGAGCAAGTGGGTTATCTTGGTATTCAGGTTCAACAAATAGGTCATTCAAATGCAGTGATTCCTTAGATGATGAAGAGGATATGTGTTCCTATGCATCAAAAAATGGATTTTCAAAGGGTTCTTCTTCTTCATTCTCACTTTGAGGTTCTTCAACTTGAGGATTAAATAAATCAAATGGCTCTCCTTGGTAGTTACGGGGAAGAAATCTCCCAAGGTGATCTCTCTTTCTATGCATAAAAATGCTTACTTAAGTAATAGATTAAAACCAAGACTACAACTACAAGGATAAGTTCAAATTAACACCATCCCTGACAATGGTACCAAAAATGCTTGGCCAAATAATAGTATCAGAAACCTAGAGCAATGGACTACCTATTTCAGGATTAGACACCCCAAATGATTCCTAAATGCATTATTTGGTCTCATTTAATTATCGACAAGGGACGTAAACTTGGAATGGTATTTTAAAAGTATATGCTTCAAACCTCCTCTTTTTAAGTCTATCTAGGGAATTCAAATGATTATGCTTTAGGAGAACTATACTAAAACTGGTAAGAAAATGTATTCTAATCAAAGTAGGAAATCACAATTAGGAACTACTCCAACTAACTGTGCTGCAAGAATAGGCTACTAATTTTGATATCAGTAGCTATGGGAACAACAAAGTTCTAATACATATAAATGAATAGGAAATGAACTCTATACTAACAAAACAATTCACTCATCAAGTGGGCCCTATTGAATGAGTGAATGAGAAGTACAATCAAGATGAAAGATGCAAACTTGAATTGAACATTCTATTCATCCATAAAATGATTACACTTGATTGAAATAGTATGCAAAAGTTCTATTAAAAACTAGTTTGTTCAACTAACTCCAAAAGAGTCACAACAGTCGATTATTTAAAAGGAAGCTACAACTATCTCCTAAATCTATGATCACTTCATAAATGAGGATCAGTTACAACTCATAAAGTTTCACAACAAAAACATTATTGACCATGAACAATCCCAAAATATAGCACACACTAAATCTACGCATTGCATGCAACAGAAATTATTGACTTGCTTGTGAAGATTCTTCAATCTATGGTTGGCTTTGATGACTCCCACACCATTATACTGGTCCTTGAATATCCATGGTCAACTCTTGCAAAACAATTAATGCGCACATATCCAACCATATACATATATATCCACATCATCAATATTAGGAAAAGATGTAAGTCCTAATTATCACTCTTGCAAATCCTATGGCTACAGGAGGTAACTACCCAAAACATAGCTTAGGAGAGAAATCATCCATTAACATGTATAGCTATTATATTCACCATTCCTATCCTTTAATTTAAGTAGATATTATGTCTTTAGAAGTATCCACATTTCCATCTTATGTTCACACACACATACATAACATATACATAGAAACCATAAGTTCATATGCTTAAAACCATAAATTCATGTCTATGTGCAATCAACTTGTTCTAGAAAGAGGATAAAAAGTAGTGAGAAAGATAACTATTTTAGAAGCCCATCATTGAGTCTGATTTAGCCTTTTAATTTATCGATTTTAGTCTTTTTCATCTTGTGTCAAAACCTTGTCAAAATTATCTTCAAATTCAATCTTTTTACTAAATGACTAAGTGTTGTGAGCTCATGCCCACCATTTTTTGGGTGTCTACCCACACTAGTGTGGCATAGTATCCTTCACTTACATCCGATCTAATCTTTAATCACTTCAATCTTGACAAGGTTGCATCATTTGATCTTCTTGAATCAGATCTTTCTTTAGTTGTCTTCATCTTTCTTTTTTGCTTCACCCAAGGTTAATGGTGGAAACTAGAGTTTCCTCACACAAGAAATAGAGAGAAACACTCAACACCATACCTTTGACTACCCACAAGGGTCCAACTCTTGAAAAATTCTACAATTTTGGTCTTTATGAAGATGACAGTCTTGGCAACTTTCTACTGAAAACTGGTTACATACCCCCTCCATCAACTCACAAAGGTAATCAACAAAATCCTCCTTGATCTATTCCAAGGATTCCTAAAACTCCTACCATGTCCCATGAAGGGACACAACATGGGTCTCAAGGACGTCATTCTCAACATGGTGTGGATCAAGAACCTACACCTTATGAAATTGCTAGATATCAAAACGATGATGACTTCAAGAAAATGATGAGGCATTTCTTGAAGGAAGATAGAGAAACAGACTTTCTAGAATTAGCTCATCAAGGAGCTAAACTTCCTCCAAACTTTAATGTTGAAAATATCATTACACATGAGGAAAAAACCCCTATCACAGCTATGATGAAATAGATGCATGCCATGCAAGTCAAAATTAACAAACTTGAGAAAGAAAAGGAACATAAGGAGTTCTCCATGGAGGCCTTATGTCCTTTTCCATTTGATAAAGACTTGTACATGCCACCATTCCCTTGATCTCTGGGAGGAGCAACCATTCATTGGTTCTCTAGAATGCCTCCAACTATCAAAAATTTTGAGGAGTTAATCAAACTATTCTATCAACAATACTCCTACAACATTCAACATCCAGTCACTATGATCGATATTTGTAATCTAAAACAGAGCTCAGGAGAACCATTCCTAACATTTCTCAAGAGATGGAGGAAGAAATTTTCTCTATATGCTAGACCCATTCCAGAAACTAAGAAGCTAGAAATATTCATCAATAATCTTGTTCCAAAAATCAACTACCATTTACAAATGCAAAATCATACATCCTTTAATAAGATGGTAGAAAATGCAATTAAAATTAAGAAATTACTTGTGCAAAAGGGAGACATATCCCTTCAAAGGGACAATTATGAATCTGGATCTAGTTCTAAGGACAAGAACAAAAACTGGAACAAGAATAAAGGTGTTGTCACATATGGCATTGTTGATAATATATGTGCTCCATCTAAGGCACCCACTTTCAATCTCACTATTGGTACCCAATGCATCAAAGCTTCAAAAGCTAAAGCAATAGAGCCCAACAAAAAGTCATCTGATTACAAACCTTGGGCTACAGATCCTAACCACAAATTCACTCCTCTTGGAGAATCCTTGGAATTTGCTATGAAAACTCTATTGGCAAACAACATCATCTACTTGCCTGAGATAAAAGTCTTTGATCCTAAACCTAAACCAAAATGGTGGAGAGAGAATTATTTATGTGACTTCCATTGCAATAAAGGTCATAAGACTAATAATTGCCTTCACTTCAAGCACATCATACAAGACATGATTGATAATGGAGAAATCATGATTGACAATCATAAGAGCAATAATGATCATACGACATTCACAAAACCATTTCCTAAACATGGTAAAGAAGATTCTTCTTCTTAGCCTAACATGGGTGCTAAAGTCAATTATGCCTACTTTGGAAATAATGTTGTCATCAATATGGTTGAACCATTTCTATTTGAGCATTGCAATGTCATCACAATTTTATGAAGAGATAGAGATAATCAATCAACTAATGTAGTTACTCGATCACAAGCTTAGAAACATCTGTAGGGACAAATACTAGATTCATCAAATGTCCATAAGGCTCCCTTCAATCTTTCATCTACTTCTAAATAGAAGGCTACATCTAAATCTTCAAATCCTAAAGACACAAGGCCTACTTCATATAGTATTGTCCAACAACTCTGACATACAAATGCAAAAATCTCAATGTTTGAGTTGATTCGGATATCTCCAGCTCATAGAGCCATTCTAGATAAAGCTCTGCTCAGATCCAATGTTCCTGGTAACCTTGATTTAGACAAATTATAGACTATGGTTGGTCATCTTACATCTCTGCAATATATTTCCTTTTTAGAGGAAGATGATAACTCCTTGAGTCATCTGCATAACTAGCCCTTTCATATTGAAGTCTTGATCCAAAACTGTAGTTTTAAACATGTGTTGATAGATGGGGGCATTGGTCTAAACATTTGTTCTTTCAGCTTGATCACACAACTAGGATTTTTAGAAATGACCATTGATCCTAGAAAGAAGATAACTATCAAAACATATGATGAACAAGAAAGATCTTCCAAAGGAACAATTGTCTTACCTATCAGAGCGGGTCTAGTTATCAGAGATACTACTTTTCAAGTTCTTGATCTACCTTTGGCTTACAACATCCTTCTAGGAAGACCCTGGATACATGAGATGAAAGCTATTCCTTTGACATATCATCAATGTTTTAAATTTCCTTATGGAGTAGAGGTGACGATTCTAGCTAATCTACATACAACTTGCAATGCATTGAAAGAGAGTGTTGATAAACTTGTTCCTAATAAAAGAGAATCTTCCACTAAGCAACTCGACGTTGCTTCAACATCCAAGATGTAAGACATTGCTAAAGAGGTTAAAATCAAAGAAAATGGTATGGGAGAATATAATATAGAGCCAGTCTTATCTTTGACATCTCTCCCTATCTCTCCTAAGTCTTATGGACAAACTCTAAAATAGTGTAAAAAGGAGTCTAAAGAACCTCTTGAAGCATATAAAGGAAATTTTGTTGAAGAACAAGTATCTAAAAAAGAGTTTGAAGAAGATGAAGCTGAGCTCACATGGATATACAAAGATGAACCTAAATCTCAAGTTGTTAAAAAATGTGATGCTAAAATACCGAATATCCCTTCTAAGTCATATGGCCCAGGAGATAAACTGATCACAAAAATGGGATATACTAGAAAAGGACCTCTAGGATTATAGGGTAAAGGTCTTTTGTCACCTCTTGATCATCGTGGCTGACCAAAAAAGAATATAGTAGGTCTAGGATATAAGAAGAAGCCTTTCTGTTGTAGCAAGAACTCCCTACATGTCTTAGAATAGATTGAGCCATCCACAACAAATCAACTAAAGGGAGAAACAATAGAACAATCTGATAGTGATGATTCAGAAACCACTGAAGATCTCATTCCCTATGAGTGTTTGCCTAAAGAAATAAAAGACCTCCTTGAAGCTGAAGATGATAGTAGCTCATGTTCAGGCTGCTGCAATAAAGTAGATAGCATTGCCATTACATTGGAAGCCTTATTCTTTTTTCTAGGTATTTTCTCAAAGGTGATAGATATGAAGTATTTCTTTAGATCATCTACCATTCTTTTGTAGGGAATGAGCTTTTCATCCTTCATTTGATACACATCATTGACTTGATGGATCACAAGTTGTGAGTCTCCATGAATGTGTAATTTTGTTACCCTCCACTCAATTGCTATTTTCATACCATATAAAAGGGCTTCATATTTAGCAATATTATTTGTACAAGGAAATTTGATTTTGAAAGCTTTAGGTATGGAGTATCCTTGAGGTGTGATAAACAATATGCCTTCTCTGGATCCATTCTGTGTATAGGATCCATCAAAGAACAATTTCCATTCTCTAGAAGAAAGATTCATGATAGAGGAATTTGGAAATTCCATTTGCATTGGTGTGTCATAAAACAAAAGGGCATCTGCTAATTGATCAGAAATAACTTGGCCTTTAATAGCTTTTCTTTCAACATATTCAATGTCAAATTCACTTAAGAGCATGACCCATTTGGCTAATCTACCCGTGAAGGCAGCTTTGCTTAGTAGGTACTTTAGTGGATCAATCTTAGCTACTAAATGTGTGGTATGAGACAACGTATATTGTCTTAGTTTTTTTGATGCAAAGATCATAGCTAGACAAGCCTTTTCAATCATAGAATAATTATTTTCATATACCACCAATGTTCTACTGATATAGTATATAGCTCTTTCCTTCTTGTTCTCATCATGTTGTGCAAGCAATGCCCCCAGTGATGTATCTATAGTGGAGACATATAAGATCAATGGCTTCCCTTGAATGGGAGGCATCAAGATAGGAGGATTTGATAGATATTTCTTGATATGATTAAAATTCTTTTCACATTCTTTGCTCCATGCAAAATTCACACCTTTATGTAATGTCTTTGTAAAAGGTTGTGATATGTCTGCTAGCTGAGATATGAAACACCTAATAGATTGTACCATCCCTTGTAATGTTCTCATTTGATTGATGTTCTTGGGAGGTTGCATCTCCATTATAGCCTTTACTTTAGCTAGATCAACTTCAATTCCTTTCTTTGAAACTATGTATCCTAAGAGCTTTCTAGAAGTGACACCAAAAGCACACTTCTTAGGATTTAGTCTGAGACTAAATTTTTCCATTCTATCTAGTATTTTTCTCAAGTCATTTAGATGTTCAGCTCTAATCATAGATTTTGCTAAAGTATCATCAACATAATCCTCCATAGTTTGATGCATCATGTCATGAAAAATAGATGTCATAGCTCTCTGATATGTAGCACTAGCATTCTTAAGCCCAAATGGCATGACATTGCAACAGAAGGTACCCCATGCACATGTAAAAGCAGTTTTCTCTTGATCCTCTGGAGCAATTTTTATTTGATTATATCCAGAAAAACCATCCATTAAAGAATACATCTCAAAGCCCACAGTCATGTCCACTATCATATCAATGTTAGGTAGTGGAAAATCATCCTTAGGGCATGCTTTGTGTTGGAAATATTCAGGAATTAACCAAGTTACTGAGAGGGGAGGGGTGAATCAGTAACTCCAAATTTTCTCTTAATTTTAACATGTATTTTACTTTTAACCTTTGCATACAGAAAGCATGAAACTTAAAAGCATTCACAATAATGACACATAGATTTGGTTACCCAGAAACCTTCCAAAAGAAAGTAAAACTGGGGTGGGGATGAAACCCACAAAGCTTTAATACTGCAGAATAAAGTTGGCCGGTTAAGGCTTACAATTTGATCACTTCTGATGATCTGCCCTGTTAGGAGCAATAAGGATTGCTAAATCCACCTTGTTAAAGGATTTACAAACATACAGTGAAGTATGCACTCGGTAAAGAGATTTATACAAAGACTGTTAAGTCTACCCGGTTAAAGGATTTAGTACTGATTCACCTGTTAGAATGAAACAGTAGATCTCTGCTTTGCAACTGGATTGCTTGAATGAGATTCGCTGATGTACTGATCACCTTCTGTGATGAATTTGTCTTTGCTGTACCTTAAACTTCTGAAGCCTTCTGCAATTCGCTTATTTCTGCCTTTCTTACTCTTTCACATATATTCTGCTTTATTTTTTTTCATTACTTGTATATCATCTTTTATTTCTACAACATTGTTTATATACAAGTCTTAAACAATTAATTACAATTACAATTATACAGTCGGCTTGACAAATAAACATAAGTGCTACTAAGTCGGCCCAAATATGGTTACTCGGTTCCTTCAAACTGACTCGGTGACTTTCTGATACTCGGCGTCCACTGCATTACTCGGCATCGTCATGCACTCGGTAGAAGTGAAGGCACGGTTCATACTGATCACTCGGTAGGTATTGAACTCGGTAAGCATTGGTGACTCGGTAGACAAGATGTTACTCGGTTTACATTGTCCTGATCGGTTTGTACTAACTTGCTCGGTTTCCACTGTCTGCTCGGTTTGCACTGTCTGCTCGGTTTGCACTGTCTGCTCGGTTTGCACTGTCTACTCGGTTTGCACTGTCTGCTCGGTTTGCACTGACTGCTCGGTTTGCACTATCTGCTCGGTTTGCACTGTCTACTCGGTTTGCACTGTCTGCTCGGTTTGCACTGTCTACTCGGTTTGCACTGTCTGCTCGGTTTGCACTTGTCTGCTCGGTTTGCACTGTCCACTCGGTTTGCACTGTCTGCTCGGTTTGCACTGTCTGCTCGGTTTGCACTGTCTGCTTGGTTTGCACTTGTCTGCTCGGTTTACATCCAGAATGCAAATAAGTGTTGTCACTAGTGGCAATTCTGCTTAATGCCAACAATCTCCCCCTTTGGCATTAGTGACAAAAACACTTATTGGCCAAAATTTATATACACGAATCATGCTGAGTTTTATTTTGATTTTTCAAAATTTGTCTTTGTTATAGGGCTTTATACATTGTCTCCCCTTTCAATGTGCTAACTATTTCTTATACAAATCTATACAGTATACATATCTCTCCTTCTATACATATCTCCCCCTTTTTGACGATAATGCCAAAGGTGCATATACAAGTTATTTACAGAGAGAATCCAAAATTTGATAAGAAATCAGAATGTACCTTCATTATTAGTGCCAGGGTTCTGTCCCAACTTTCTTGCAGAATCTTACATGTCTGTATGGCAATTTGGACTTCTGCAGAGAGTTCAATCATGTGATCTGCTATGGAGAACTAATTGTCATGAATCAATGTTCTGGAATGTTCAATGTGCTTATACATTGCATTCATGATGGGAAGGATCATGTGTTGGATGTCTAGCAGTGTGGACCGGATCCTTGAGTCTTCTTTCAATAGATCAGACTGCATATTGGATAGATGTGAAATTTTCATGTGATGAGCAGAGCTTGAACTTGGTTCAAGTTGCAGCTTCTGTATGCTAATCTTCATATCCTCATCCATTTTATTCATTTTATCTTTGACATCCTTTGTGAACTCGGCAAAATTGCATAGTCTGGCCAAAAGAGAGGTAGCATTCGAATAAATAGACTCTATGTTAGACAAAACTGAAGACAATTCCACTTGGTTGATAGCTATGTGCTGAGCAATGTGCTCAAGCACTTTATTGTTGAATCTCTTCTCGGCTCTTTCAACTAACTTTTCTGTCCCGGATGAGTCCTCATTGTATTTCTCAACTGCTTCTGCCAATTGTAACAAAACATGCTGGGAGGAGTCTACTTTAATGCCTAATGCATCAGACAAAATGTCCTTAGCATCCTTGATGATTTGATACTCTTTATCTCTCTCCTCTTTAAGCTTCTTTTGTTTTGCTTTCCTTTGGAGGATCTCACCTATATTCTGCATCTGGTCTGCTGAGAGATTTGCGAAATCTAGTGTAGGAATTTCTATCTCTTCATCTAGGTCTATATCCTCAACTATATTTTTACCCAAAAATTTTATACTCGGTAGAGCCTTAGGCTTATCTGTACTTAATACTTTTGTAGTAGTGACAGTAGATAAAGTAGGGCTAGCTATTGACACTGGTATACTTTCTACTAGAGAACTTAGAATACTTGAAGATTCAAAAGCTGGAAAACTTACTGGTACAGGAGACTGCAGCTCGGTAGAAGAAATGGTAGCTGCCTCTGATGTTGCTAGGGATGATTGGAAAAATGTAGAAGTTGTCACAACCATGCTTGAAGGTGTCTCTGGGCTGGATGTAGAGACTTTCACTGGAGAGGTAGGAAGGGATGCAATGACTTCTGCTGCTATCCTTACAGTATCATCTACCTCGGTGTCTTCTTCTTGCTCATCACTGTCATCTTCAATATCTTTAATTATTACAGTTTCAATGCTCGGTTGGTGAAGGTGGTAAATGTTCTTCCATGTGGCTTTTGCAGCCTTCACAACCGATTCAATATTGTTGATCAAAATCAAACAAGTATTGAACTTCAATGTCATCTTATTTTCATTTTCTTTTAGTGCCTTCTTTATTTCATCATTGTTCAAGCTCGGCATCAACTGTCTCAGGTTTTGATCAAATATGTCTATTACAGTTTGCCTTGCATTGCTCCATCTCATTTTTATTGGATTCAATAGAACTGCTAGAACCTGTGGGGTAATTTCTTCAGGAGAGTATTTCCACTGTCCCATCTTCTCAACAACAGCATCTTCTATTTCCTTCTGCTCTGCTTCTGATCTAGTTTCATATCTCAGGGATTTTATGTTACTTACTCCAGATCCTGATCCATCTCTGAAGAGTTTGAGCTTTTCTTGAAGGGTTAGAGGAGGCCTTTTGAATACTATGTCTTTATCTGCCTTTTCTGCCTTGTCTGCCTTTCCTCTTGTATTTCTCCTTGTAAACACAGCAGTGGGAGGCATAGATGCCTTAGTGATAAAAATTTTTCCTTTCTTCTTTGCAGGTTCTGGTTCCTCTGTTTTCTCATCCTTTTCTTCTTCTTTTTCACCTATTTCTTCTTTCTCCTCGGTTATCATTTGCATTTTAGCTATCCTTTTCTTTCCTTTGTTTACCGCCTGTGGAAGCTTTATGCTTAGTTCAATTCTCATCTTAGCTTCATCATATGTTCCAAAATATGGGGCTTTGGGATTGACAGGCTGATTTAGAAGTGCTTCAATAATGTTCTTGGTTTCATCAATATTTACCTCATAAGGAAGAGGTTTTACATATACAGTTCTCGGTTTAACTGCTTGAATATACACATTATCACAATCTACCATAAAACAGATGTCATCTTTGTAATCTTCCACCAACTTCTGTGGAATCTGAAATCTGTCATTCATTTTCTCTTTGAAAGACTCAAAATAATTATCTATGATGCTTTCAAAGTTTTCACCCATTTCTACGATGTATTCATTAATTTCATAAAGTACCGGCACATCTTTTCTCCATACAACTTTTCCTTTTGAAGGGAAGAATTTCTGAACATAGAAGAATAAACAGACTAACAAGGATCCAAACTTACATGGATTGTTTTTGGAAGTTTTGATGCTTTCCATGTTCTTGTTGAACTGTTTCAACAATAAGTCTGCTAGGTCAAATGTCAAGTTGTTTTTGACCACTTTGTATGCTAGGTCAACAGCTTCGCATGAGACACTGTTCTGTCGACTAGAACTGTAGATCTTATGTGCAATGATATGTGTACCAAACTTTAGTTCAGCGTCGGTAATGCTGCTAACTTTCACGCCTCTACCATCCCACTCAGCTAGGGTTTTCTTTTCTAGTTCCGTCCGACCTAGGGTTTTGGTAGTTTTAGCTTTGTTCAACATGGGAAGACCGGTGACTTGATGAATCATTTTCTTTGTGATCTCAATAGGTTCCTCAAGCCAAATCTTGCCATCATGTACTCGGCTGAGAATGTACCTAACCCATTTATCTCAAAAGTTTCGAGGAAGATGTGCAATGTGGACTAAACCCTTATCTTCCAGATGTTTGTGCTCGGGTTTCAAAATACCATCCACACATAGTTCCTCACGCACGATGTCTAGTTCTAGGTTTCCCATTTCTTGAATTGAACAGTTAAAATGATTACGGATATCGTTGATAAGCAGTACCTTAGGAGGAATCTGAGATTGAGCTCCGTTCGGATCTAGGGCTGCTGCAATTGCGGGCACGATCTTAAAATCTGGTGCTTTCCACTCCCCTTGAACTAACATATCAGATCCTTTCTTCACTGAAGTGCTGGATGATGCCATGGTAGCTCACAGAAAATTCCTTTCGCAAGAGTATTAAATCACCGGGATGCTCTTGAATTTTTCTGCTCTCAAAGTGCTTAAAGATTCGCGGTGAAGAATGAGTTCGATTACTTGCTTTTTGTTTACAATTCTGTCATTAATGCTCATTTCAAATTAGGGTAGGAATTCTGACAGACTGTCACCCACTAAGAATTAATTGCTCGGAAAAGACTTCGCAACTCGGTGAACTCGAGAATTCATAATGCTCCGACCTCGCTCGGTAAAGATAGGTACCGACCTTGCTCGGTGAAGACTATACCGACCTCCCTGTGATCTCACTGCATCTTGCATGCTGATTTAGACTTTTCTTTTAATTTCGGTTCTGGAACTGCTTGAGATTGATCTATGAGAGTACAGTTCCAGTGCTTCCTTGGAAATTTAATCTGAGTCGGTAGAGCCATCCATTCCATTACTTGGACTGGATTGCTCGGTAGCTTTAGGAATCCATTTTTGTCTCACCTGTTTCCTGACCTTAGTTGCTTCATTCTTCTTTCCTTCTTCAATTTTACTAGCATTCATGCAGTTTCTGGCTATGTGACCAAGTTTAGTGCATTTGAAACATCTTACTGTAGTGTCTCTTTTCCTTAGATGATGTTTTATGCAATTCATGCCAATGTGTCCATATTCTCCACAGTAATGACATCTACACCAGGTGTTGTAGTCCCATCCAAACATTGCTTTAACAATTTGTTCTACTAGATTAAATGTCTTGGATCTGCATTCGGATGCCTTGTGACCTTGTTTGTTGCACTTGTGACAATTACCTCTGAATCTAGGTTTTTCCCTGCATTCATTTGCTTTGTGACCAGGTTGATTGCAGCTATAACATTTTCCATTGAATTCTGCTTTTTCATTGTTCCAACATTTATTTGAAGTATGTCCTATTTTACCACAATGATTACAAGTAGGTTTTTGATTTCTTTTAGTACCTTGCTTAGAGGATTCGCCTTCTTCTTTGTATCCAAGTCCTGCTTTTCCTTTTTGCCTATGAAGATTTCGTTCATACAGCTGATTCAAGTCTTCTTGACTTTTCAGCATTCCTTCATTAATTTGTTTTTCAGCGTTTAGGTCATCCATCAATCTTAGATTGATTTCCTTTTCAGATCTTAGTTCTTCTCTTGTGTTTTCTATTTCTGATCTTAGATTTAGAATTTCTTCATTTGTATGAGAGATCTGATCAATTAGATTTTCTAGCTGAAGGGTTTTGTTTTGGACTTCAATGTTTCTTCCATCTAATTCATCTTTCAACTTGTTTTTCTATTCCAAGATCTCACAGAATCTTGTAGAGTGTAGTTCTTGTTCTCTTTTCAATTTTCTCACTTCTTCCTGCAGAGACCCATTCTTTTCTAGGAGTTCTTTGATAGCATTGTTTGCTTCATCTGAGTTGTTTGAGGGAAGAAGATCTTCAATCTTTTCTTCAATGTAATTCTGATCATTCATCTGATTTGCAAGTTCCTTCCTTCTTCTTAAGGATTGGGAAAGATGTTCTTTTGCTTCTTTGAGTTTAGCTATGGCCATTTCCAGATCTAGCTTTTCATTTTCAATCACCTTGTTCAGTTTGAATACCTCCATTGTCCTGGATCTTTGCTCAAGCTAGTTAAGCTTTGTCTTGAGAACCAATGCAGCTCTGATACCAATTGTTGGAAATATTCAGGAATTAACCAAGTTACTAAGAGGGGAGGGGTGAATCAGTAACTCCAAATTTTCTCTTAATTTTAACATGTATTTTACTTTTAACCTTTGCATACAGAAAGCATGAAACTTAAAAGCATTCACAATAATGACACATAGATTTGGTTACCGAGAAACCTTCTAAAAGAAAGTAAAACTGGGGTGGGGATGAAACCCACAAAGCTTTAATACTGCAGAATAAAGTTGGCCGGTTAAGGCTTACAATTTGATCACTTCTGATGATCTGCCTTGTTAGGAGCAATAAGGATTGCTAAATCCACCTTGTTAAAGGATTTACAAACATACAGTGAAGTATGCACTCGGTAAAGAGATTTATACAAAGACTGTTAAGTCTACCCGGTTAAAGGATTTAGTACTGATTCACCTGTTAGAATGAAACAGTAGATCTCTGCTTTGCAACTGGATTGCTTGAATGAGATTCGCTGATGTACTGATCACCTTCTGTGATGAATTTATCTTTGCTGTACCTTAAACTTCTGAAGCCTTCTGCAATTCGCTTATTTCTGCCTTTCTTACTCTTTCACATATATTCTGCTTTATTTTTTTTCATTACTTGTATATCATCTTTTATTTCTACAACATTGTTTATATACAAGTCTTAAACAATTAATTACAATTACAATTATACAGTCGGCTTGACAAATAAACATAAGTGCTACTAAGTCGGCCCAAATATGGTTACTCGGTTCCTTCAAACTGACTCGGTGACTTTCTGATACTCGACGTCCACTGCATTACTCGGCATCATCATGCACTCGGTAAAAGTGAAGGCACGGTTCATACTGATCACTCGGTAGGTATTGAACTTGGTAAGCATTGGTGACTCGGTAGACAAGATGTTACTCGGTTTACATTGTCCTGATCGGTTTGTACTAACTTGCTCGGTTTCCACTGTCTACTCGGTTTGCACTGTCTGCTCGGTTTGCACTGTCTACTCGGTTTGCACTGTCTGCTCGGTTTGCACTGACTACTCGGTTTGCACTGTCTGCTCAATTTGCACTGTCTACTCGGTTTGCACTGTCTGCTCGGTTTGCACTGTCTACTCGGTTTGCACTGTCTGCTCGGTTTGCACTTGTCTGCTCGGTTTGCACTGTCTACTCGGTTTGCACTGTCTGCTCGGTTTGCACTTGTCTGCTCGGTTTGCACTGTCTACTCGGTTTGCACTGTCTGCTCGGTTTGCACTGTCTGCTCGGTTTGCACTTGTCTGCTCGGTTTACATCCAGAATGCAAATAAGTGTTGTCACTAGTGGCAATTCTGCTTAATGCCAACACTTTGTTCACATCTCTAAAATTTGTGCATACTCTTATTGATTTGTCTAGTTTTGAAAGAGGTACAATATTAGAGATCCATTCAACATAATCAATAACACAGATTAATCTGGCTTTTAGTATCTTCTCTAATTCAACTTTTACCAAGAGTGCAACATGAGGATGCATCTTTCTCAATTTTTGCTTAACAGGTTTGACATTGGGAGCTATAGACAAATGGTGCATTATAAGATCAGGATCCAACCCTGGCATATCTGAATATTTCGATGCAAAGTTGATATTTTTCTCTATTAGGAATGTAGTAATTTTTTTCTTTTCTTCTTCTAATAAATATTGTGCTACATGAATCAACTATGGTTCTTCTGTTGTTCCCAAGTTGATAGATTGAGTGGGCTCAATTAGAACTGGAGATCTATCCTATAAATGACTTGGAAGGACATCAAATATCTCATCCTTAGGTGCCTCAGAGAGGTTTTCACCTTCAAATACATTTTTTATTTTTACTTTTGTAGGTTCTAAGACTGCCATAAAGTGGTTTTCACCCTCAGAACTCCTTTTCTTTTTATTCTTATTCTTATTTTTTTGACTAAGATACTTGATGTCCAACTCCATCATGCTAACACTCAGTTCACTAATGAAAGTCCTCATAGGCTCAACTGCATTGAGGTAGCAAGCAAGGGCATAGTCATTGGGAAAGGTATAAATACCTTAGTTCATATTCATAGAGGTGTGGTCAAGAAGTTAAAGATTTTGAATAGTCAAAGTGGTGAAAGATTGGGAAATAGTGTTTACGGATATGGATCTTTCATCATTGGTCCTAACCCGATGCTCAAGTTTGAAGGTGATATTACAACTTAAGACATTCAATTCATGAATAGGCTCAATGTCATTTTGGAAGTCCACTTCAGCCATCAGTGGATCAAACTCGATAAGTTCAACATTTTTCTCTAGACCTACATTGGGTTTAGGTGTATATTGGTGAATAACATCAACATGCTTCTTTGTAATAAGCTCATCTTCTTCTAGAATGGATCCCCATTCATAGTCATTAGATTCTTCATTTATGCCTCTAGGAAATCTAAGAACATGAGTAAAGTTAGGATGAATACCCCAAGAAAGGTTACCCTCAGATTCTGATTTGAATTCATACTCATGGGAATCTGTCTCAGAATAACTACCACCTTCCTCTTTGTCTATTTGATTTTCTACAAGATTAGCTGGTTCTTGTGTTGCAACTACCTCTTGCTCTATAGTAGGTTCTTGTGTTGTGACTACATTAATTTTTTTTATTGGATCATCTTCAGCGTCAAGGAGGTCTTTTATTTCTTTAGGCAAACACTCATAGGGAATGAGATCTTCAGTGGTGTCCGAATCATCACTATCAGATTGTTTTGTTATGGCTCCCTTTAGTTGATTGACTGTGGATGGCTCAATCTATTCTAATACATGTGGAGAGTTCTTGCTAAGACATAAAGGATTCTTCTTATATCCTAGACCTGTTGTATTCTCATTTTCTCGGCCATGATGATCAAGAGGTGATAGAAGACCTTTACCCTATAATCCTAGAGGTCCTTTTCCTTTATATCCCAATTTTGTGATCAATTTGTCTCTTGGGCCATATGACTTAGAAGGGATACTCAGTATTTTAGCATCACATTTTTTAACAACTTGAGATTTAGGTTCATCTTTGTATAGCCATGCAAGCACAACTTCATCTTCTTCAAACTCTTGCTTAGACACCTGTTCTGCAACAAAATTTCCTTTATATGCCTCAAGAGGTTCTTTAAACTCTAGTTTGGACTGTTTTAGAGTTTGTCCATAAGACTTAGGTGAGATAGGGAGAGATGTCAAAGATAAGACTGGCTCTATAGTATATTCTCCCATACCATTTTCTTTGATCTTGACCTCTTTAGAAATGTCTTCCATCTTGGAGGTTTAAGCAACGTCTAGCTGCTTAGTGGAAGATTCTCTGTTATTAGGAACACGTTTATCATCACTCTCTTTCAAGCTATTGCAAGTTGTATGCAGATCAATGGGGATCATCACCTCTAATCCTTCATAAGGAAATTTCAAACACTGATGGTACGTAGAAGGAATAGCTTTCATTTCATGTACCTAGGGTCTCCCTAGAAGGATATTGTAAGCTAAAGGTAGATCAAGAACTTGACATATAATATCTTTGATGACAGGACTTGTTCTGATTGGTAAGACAATTGTTCCTTTAGAAGATCTTTCTTGCTCATCATATGCTTTGATAGTTATCTTCTTTCTAGGATCAATGGCCATTTCTAAAAATCCCAATTGTGTAATCAAGCTAAAAGAACAAATGTTTAGACCAGCACCCCCATCTATCAACACATGTTTGACATGATAGTTTTGGATCAAGACTTCAATATGCAAGGGCTGGTTATGGGGATGACTCAAGGAATTATCATCTTCCTCTCAAAAGGAAATATACTATGGAGATGTAAGATGACCAACCATAGTCTAGAATCTATCTAAATCAAGGTTATCAAGAACTTAGATCCAAGAAGAGCTTTGTCTAGAATGGTTCTATGAGCTAGAGATATCTGAAGCAACTCAAACATGGAGATTTTTGCATTTGTGTGTTGGAGTTGTTGGACAATACTGTATGAAGTAGGCCTTGTGTCTTTAGGATTTGAAGATTTAGATGTAGCCTTCTGTTTAGAAGAAGATGAAACATTGAAAGGCACCTTAGGGACATTGGATAAATGTGGTATTTGTCCTTGTAGGTGTGCCTAAGCTTGTGATCAAGCAACTACATTAGCTGATTGATTTTCTCTATCTTTTCTTACAATTGTGATGACATTGCAACACTTAGATAGATATGGTTCAACCATATTGATGACAACATTGTTTTCAAAGTATGCATAATTAACTTTAGCACCCATGTTAGGTTGAGAAGAAGAATATTCTTTACCATGTTTAGGAAATGGTTCTGTGAATGTTGCATGATCATTATTTCTCTTATGATTGTCAATCACCATATCTCCATTATCAATTTTGTCTTGTACAATGTGCTTCAGGCGAACACAGTTATTAGTCTTATGACCTTTATTGTGATGGAATTCATAGAAATTGTTCCCTCTCCACCATTTTGGTTTAGGTTCAAGATCAAAGACTTTTATCTTAGGTAAGTAGATGATTTTGTTTTCCAATAGAGTTTTCATGGTAGATTCCAAGGATTCTCCAAGAGGAGTGAATTTGTGATTAGAATCTATAGCCCAATGTTTATAATTTGATGAATTTTTGTTGGAATTTGTTTCTTTAGCTTCGAAAGCTTTGATGGCTTGGGTACCAATAGTGAGATTGAAAGTGGGTGCCTTAGAAGGGGCATAGATATTATCAACAATGCCATTTGTGACAACACCTTTATTCTTATTCCAATTTTTGTTCTTGTCCTTAGAACTAGATCCAGATTCATACTTGTCCTTTTGAAGTGTGATGTCTCCTTTTTTCACAAGTACCTTCTCAATTTTGATCACATTATCTACCATCTTATCAAAAGATGTATGATTTTGCATTTTTAAAGCGTAGTTGATTTCTGGAACAAGATTGTTGATGAAGATTTCCAGCTTCTTAGTTTTTGGAATGGGTCTAGCATATAGAGAAAATTTCTTCCTCCATCTCTTGAGAAATGTTACGAATGGTTCACCTAGATATTGTTTCAGATTGCAGATGTTAATCATGGTGACCGAATGTTGAATATTGTAGGATTATTTTTGATAGAATAGTTTGATTAACTCCTCAAAAGTTTTGATAGTTGGAGGCATTCTAGAGAACCAATGAATGGCCGACCCTCCCAAAGATCGAGGGAAAAGATGCATGAAGTAAGTTGGTTCATGCATGAACTCCATAGATTGAGTATAGGATTCTCTAACATGATCTTAAGGGTCAAAATTTCCATCATACTTATCATATTTAGGCATCTCCACTCTTTTAGGGAATGGCGACATGTACAAGTCTTTATCAAATGGAAAAGGGCATAGAGCTTCCATGGAGAACTCCTTAGGTTCCTTTTATTTTTAAAGTTTGTTAAGTTTGACTTGCATGGCATACATCTGTTTCATCATAGCCATGATAGGAGTTTCTTCCTCATGTGTAATGATATCTTCAACATTAAAGTTTAGAGGAAGTTTAGCCCCTTGATGAGCTAATTCTAGAAAGTAAGCCTCTCTATCTTCTTTCAAGAAATGTTTCATCATTCTTTTGAAGTTATCATCATTTTGATATTGGGCAATTTCAGAAGGTGTAGGCTCTTGATCCATACCATGTTGAGAATGATGTCCTTGAGATCCATGATGTGTCCCTTCATGAGACATGTTAGGAGTTTTAGGACTCCCTGGATTAGATTGAGGTGGAGTTTTTTGATGACCTCTGCGAATTGATGGAGGGGGTATGTAACCAGTTTTCAATCGAACATTGCAAAGATCATCATCTTCATAAAGACCATAATTGTAGAGTTGCTCAAGAGTCAGACTTATGTGAGTAGACAAAGTTGTGGTGTTAAGTGCTTCTCTAAATTTCTTATGTGAGGAAGCTCTAGTTTCCACCATTAACCTTAGGTGAAGCAAGAAAGCAAGATGAAGCCAACTGAAGAATGACTTGATTCAAGAAGATCGAATGATGAAACCTTGTCAAGTTTGAAGTGATTAAAGATTATATTGGATGTAAATGAAGGATATTGTGCTACGGTAGTGTGGGTAGATGCCCAACATATGGCAGGCATGAGCTCACAACACTTAGCCATTTTAGCAAGAAGACTGAATTTGAAGATAATTTTGACAAGGTTTTGACACAAGATGAAAATGACTCAAATCGATAAATCAGAGGGCCAAATTAGACTTAAAGGCTCACTTGAGGAAAATGAATGAATTTGTTCTAGTTTCTGCTCTATTCTTGACACAGTGAATTATTCGACAGATTTTGGAAATGGGCTGTAAAAATTGAGTCTCTGACAATGTGACCACTTTCTAGCAATAAAATTTCTCAAATGACTTTCTGCAGGATCGTATGATAGTGGGTATGTTCTGAAATGATAGTTGACAAAACTCGTATGACAATTGCAAAGCTCGCACGATAGTTGATAGTAGTATTTTGTCCTTTTGTTTTTGACTGATGGAAAAAATTTAATGACACTATACAAGCTATCATAGAACAATACTAGGGTTTTGAGATGACAATTTGCCAAAACTCATATGACTTTTTGATCTTGTGGGATGAATTTTGACTCCAAAAATGAATTTTACTTCAGATTTTGCATATTTTTGATTTTCAGTTTCAGATTGTTTGCAAATTTTTCTGTCCAGGTTTGAAAATTATTCTGGGATTGTTCATTTTTAGTAACCAAATAGATAAACAAGCACACAAAATAGCAAGCAAGTGATTCCAAGCACATCTGAAAACAATGAACAAGGGAGAAAGCAACCATGCACATGAACAATCAAGTGACTGAATGTGCTAATCCCTAGGAGTGCTAATTATGTATGTTCCAAAAAGTTTTTCAATAATGCACATATTCCTAGAAAAATAAAAATTTGGCCTCACTAGGGTTTGTAGTAATGGTCTAACTCTACAACTTTTGTGATCTCAAGAGGGTGAACTCTAATCTAGGTGCACCGAAGTTTTGACATAGTCCAAGAATTTAATCAATCAGGAGCTTCTAGGGAGATCTGACAACCCAACAAGAGACCACACCTATGAAGATTTCCTCCACAAGGACATTTATATAGCAGCTGTTGCTACCATGATGAAAATGGCTATTACCACTTGAGGTTTTGTCCACATGGTTGACCCAATTAAGGGAATGTCCACTACAGTTAACCCTCTCTAAAGGTGACTCACAAAAGATACCACATGGAGACTGGTTCCAGATTCAAAGATCTAAGTTTCTGATACTACCCAAAAAGGGAGTAGAGCATAGTCCTCTAGCCTTTTCACTTTTAACCAAGACAAAGTAGATAGACTAATCTGACATGCTACGACCAAGATTATCTCACAAAGATCTATGACGTCAACTACTTATGATCTATCAACCTCTCTGAAGAGAGAATGTATCAATCAAAAGTTGAAGACAAACAAATCTAGTAGAATGTGAGACTTTCTCAATAACCTCCCTACCTATAAGGGGATCATTCGTGAAGAAGAGCTTCACATGCATGAACAAGCAGAAGAAGCTCACTCTCTCGAGATCATCCACAAATAGTGTTCATAGGGCCTATTTAATATGTGTAACAGATATGCAGAAAGAAAATCTATGTTCATTTTATAGCCCAAAATGAAGTCTGTGATATGAAAGCAAGAAAAGTCACACAAGCTTGACACATGAGAGTTCATTTTAATCCAAATCGAAATTTTATCAACTAGAGATGAATACCTGAATTCCTTGGAACACGCTTAGTAGATTTTTACCTATTTCAGCAATTTAGTTGTGCTTTTTCCAATCAAACCCAGCAAATATCAATCAAAAATAGAAAATTTCAATTGTTAGGGTTAGCTATTAGTCCAAATTTGAAAATCAAATCTAAAAAACTGCTAAAAATTATAAAATGATAATTGAATCCTGGAGTCAAAACTCGTACGATAGTGGGTTACCTCCTAGATGACAGTCTGAAAACTCGTACGAGAGTGGGTGTCTTCTCATATGACAATCAAGCTTCCAAATGATAGTGTGTACTTAATACGAGCCTTGATAAGATCACCTATTGTATGACAATGGGTACCTCCTGGTATGACTTTCTGAAAAAAGTCATACAAAAAATGTATGGATAGAAAATAAAAGATCATAGTTTTAACCAGAAAATGACAAGAAATAGATAGAAATTGAATGAAAACCCATTTCAGGGCCCCACGGTGGGCACCAAAAATGTGTGTGTGAATTTTGTATCTAGCTGTAGACACAACACTTTAGTAAAACATTAGAGGTGAGGAAAAACCAAAATCTGCAATGAAATGGAAACTAAACTAACCAGACAATTTATTGCCTTCTAGTAGATGCGAGTATGATACTCTCAGATCAAACCGAGATCAGTGACAATGCAACACCTAAACGAAGAATTTGAATGCAAAATATGAAAGACTATGAATGCAAATTATTCTATATTTTTGTATTTTTTATGCAATAATAATGAAAAACTGTATGAATCTAAGCTAATATGAATAAAATGGAATGCAATTTTAATCTAAAGAAGATGAAATCTATGATATGAAACTATGCAAAAGCTATGAAAGATTATGATCAACTATGAAAGATCTCACAACTCGCCTGTCGCAAGTGCTCAATCCTTCAATCACTAATTCATCAGAGTAATTGTGCAAATTCGAGTGTTGATAATTATGAAGAATAAATAAACTCATAAAATCATGCAAAAGTAGTTTTTTATTCAAAATAGAGTTTAGATCAAATTTCAACTCATCATCAGATGTTGAGTTTCAATTTTAAAATTGATTGTTAATTTCTAGTTGTCTGCTTTTCTGATTGTGCATGATTTAATTATAAATTAATTTAAAATAAAGTGATTTATTCTCAACTTAACTAATTTTTGAATTAAAACAATTAATTTATGGGTTAATCAATTATTAAATCAAACTTTATCTAAAAACCATATTATTAAAATTACAATTGACATGAATTAATTAAATAAAAATTTAATCAATTAGTCATGAGATTTTAGATTTATTGTCAAAATAAAATAATATAATTTAAGAATAAATTAATTAAATCTAATAAAACAATTAAGTGACAGTATTAAATCTGATTAATTAAATATTTAGAATATTGAATTAATCAAACTTTAGGATAAATAAGATGTATCGCCAAATAATTATTAAATTAAGAATAATTAGGATAAATAGGAATATTGCTAGGAATATTCTCCAATGCAGAATTTAGGATAAAATCAATTAGGATTTGATAATGTGCAGATGTGTCTTAGGTTAGGACTTTGATGTTGATTTCGTTCGAATTGAAGATATAGGAGGTTAATGAACCTATAGCCCATTTTTGGGTTATTACAATGAGTTTAGGATGTGATACCAATATGATTCATACAAGGATATTCAGGTCAAGAATCAGTCACTCACTTCTTCGCAATCATAAGGTTCAAAATTAGGCATTTTGGCACTTCTTTGTAATCACCGGTTCATTGTTGCTGTAGTTAACATTATCTAGGGTCATTCAGGGCCTAAATCTTAAATCTTGAATCTTTCAATCAGTTTCTATCTTGGATTCGGTTAATCTTTCAAATAAGTTTCATACATCTTTATCATACACAGACTATTCTTTGAACCACTACGCTTTGCACAGTGATTCAAAGAGGGGCAAAATGTAATACCCCAAAAATAGGCTATAAGTTCATTAACCTCCTAAATCTTCAATTCGAACGAAATCAACACAAAAGTCCTAACCTAAAGCACATCTGCACATTATCAGATCCTAATTGATTTTATCTTAAATTCTACATCAGGGAATATTCCTAGCAATATTCCTTTTTATCCTAATTATCTTTAATTTAATAATTATTTGGTGATAAATGTCATTATTTATCCTAAAGTTCGATTAATTGAATATGCTAAATATTTAATTAATCAGATTTAATACTGCCACTTAATTATTTAATTAAATATAATTAAATTTATTCCTAAATTGTATTATTTAATTTTGACAATAAATCTAAAATCTCATGACTAATTGATTAAATTCTTATTTAATTAATTAAAGTCAATTGTCAATATTTAATAATATAGTTTTTTAATAAAGTTTGATTTAATAAATGATTAACCCATAAATCAATTGTTTTATTTCAAAAATCAATTAAGTTGAGAATAAATCACTTTATTTTTAAATTAATTTATAAATAAATCATGCACAACCAGAAAAGTAGGCAACTAGAATTTAACAATCATATTAAAATTGAAACTCAACATCTAATGATGAGTTGAAATTTGGTCTAAACTCTATTTTGAGTTAAACATTGCTCTTGTATGATTTTTATGAGTTAATTATCTCTGATTTCTTGATAACTCAAAAATCAACCTGAGTTTATCAAGAGTGATTTATGGCTTTTCTCTTGCATCCCCAAAGCCCTGGATTTCTATAAAATCAAGGCTCAGCTCTTCATAATTATCAACACTTGAATTTGCACAATTACTCTGGTGAATTGGCGATAGAAGGATTGAGCACTTGCGACAGGCGATTTGTGAGATCTTTCATAGTTGATCACAGTTTTGCATAGTTTCGTATCATAGATTTCATATTCATTCATATCATTCTTAGATTAAATCTGCATTCAATTTCATTCATTTAGCTTAGAATCATATAGTTTCTCATATTATTGCACAGAAAATCCAAAAATATAAAATAATCTGCATTCATATAATATTTCATATTTTGCATTCAAATCCTTTGTTTAGGTGTTGCATTGTCACCGATCTCGATTCCAATCTGAGAACATCATACTCGCACCTACTAGAAGGCAGTAAATCACCTGGTTAGCTTAGTTTCTTTTATCTGTCAGATTTTGATTTATGCTAACTTCTAATATTTTACTAAAGTGTTGTGTCTATAGCTAGGTACAAAATTCACACACACATCATCAGATTTAGAAATGGTCAAATTTTCAGCTATGAACACTATATTAACTTTCTTTCTTTGACCATCCATATCTTAAGAAGAGATGCTCTCTTTTTAAGATTCAAAGTGTTTTCTGGTTCATCTCGACAAGATCTTTGATTTCAAACCACTTTCACCAGATTTGGAAATGGTCAAATTTTTAGCTATTAACACTGTACTGACTTCCTTACTTTGACCAAACTTTAACTATCCATATCATGAGAGGAGAAGCTACATTTTCAAGATTTAAGGTGTTTTTTGGTTCATCTCCACGAGATCTTCCATTTGAGACCACTTTCACCAGATTTGGAAACGGTCAAACTTTTAGCTACGAACACTGTACTGACTTCCTTATTTTGACCAAACTTTGACCGTCTGTATCTTGAAAAAAGAAGCTCTATTTTTCAAGATTCAATGTGTTTTTAGGTTCATCTTGATGAGATCTTCAATTTGAGACCACTTTCATATTGACGAGATCTTCAGTTTGAGACCATTTTCACGAGATTTGGAAATGGTCAAATTTTTAGTTACGAACACTGTACTGACTTCTTTATTTTGACCAAACTTTCATTGTCTGTATCTTGAGAAGAGAGGCTTTATTTTTCAAAATTCAATGTGTTTTTTGGTTCATCTCGACGAGATCTTCGATTTGAGACCACTTTCACCAAATTTGGAAATGGTCAAACTTTTAGCTACGAACATTGTATTGACATCCTTACTTTGACCAAACTTTGACCATCCATTTCTTAAGAAGATTGGCTTCGTATTTCAAGATTCAAGGTGTTTTTAGGTTCATCTCAACGAGATCTTCAATTTGAGACCACTTTCACCAGATTTGGAAATGGTCAAATTTTTAGCTACGAACACTGTAATAACTTTCTTGCTTTGACCAAACCTTGACCATCCGTATCTTGAGAAGAGAGGCTCCATTTTTCAACATTCAAGATATTTTTTGGTTCATCTGGATGAGATCTTCGATTTGAGACCTCTTTCACGAGATTTGGAAATGGTCAAACTTTTAGCTACGACACTTACTGACTTCCTTGCTTTGACCAAGCTTTGACTATCTATATCTTGAGAAGAGAGGCTCTATTTTTCAAGATTCAAGGTGTTTTAATGTTCATCTCAACGAGATCTTCGATTTGAGATTAATTTCACCATATTTGGAAATTGTCAAATTTTTAGCTACGAACATTGTACTGACTTCTTTATTTTGACCAAACTTTGACGATCTGTATCTTGAGAAAAGAGGCTCCATTTTTTAACATTCAATATATTTTTTGGTTGATCTCGATGAGATCTTTGATTTGAGACCACTTTCATGAGATTTGAAAATGGTCAAACTTTTAGCTACAAACATTGTACTAACTTTCTTACTTTAACCAAACTTTGACCATCTGTATATTGAGAAGAGGCTCCATTTTTTAAGATTCAAGGTGTTTTTAAGTTCACCTCCATGAGATTTTTGATTTGAGACCACTTTCACTAAAGTTAGAAACTATCAAACTTTTAGCTACAAACACTGTACTGACTTCCTTGCTTTGACCAAAATTTGACCATCTATATCTTGAGAAGAGAGGCTCCATTTTTTAAGATTCAAGGTGTTTTCTCATTCATCTTGATGAGATCTTCATTTTGAGACAACTTTCACCAAATTTGGAAATGGTCAAACTTTTAGCTATGAACACTGTACTGACTTCCTTGCTTTGACCAAACTTTGACTTTTCATATCTTGAGAAGAGAGGCTCTATTTTTCAAGATTCAAGGTGCTTTTAGGTTCATCTCGACGAGATCTTCGATTTCAGACCACTTTCACTAGATTTGCAAATGGTTAAATTTTTAGCTACAAACACTATACTGACTTCCTTGCTTTAACCAAACTTTGATCATCTGTATCTTAAGAAGAGAGGCTCTATTTTTAAAGATTCAAGGTTTCTTTTGGCTCATCTTGATGACATCTTTGATTTCAGACCACTTTCACCAAATTTAGAAATGTTCAAACTTTTAGCTACGAGCATTGTACTGACTTCCTTACTTTGACCAAACTTTGACTGTATGTATCTTGAGAAGAGAGACTTTAATTTTCAAGATTCAAGGTGTTTTTAGGTTCATCTCAATGACATCTTTGATTTGAGACCACTTTCACTAGATTTGGAAATGGTAAAACTTTTAGATACGATCACTGTACTGACTTTCTTGCTTTGACTAATTTTTGACTGTCTATATATTGAGAAGAGGCTCTATTTTTAAAGATTCAAGGTGTCTATTGGTTCATCTTGACAAGATCTTCAATTTGAGACCACGTTCACTAGATTTGGAAATGGTCAAACTTTTAGCTACAAACACTGTATTGACTTCTTTATTTTGACCAAACTTTGACTGTGGATTTCTTGAGAAGAGAGGCTCTATTTTTCAACATTCAAGATATTTTTTGGTTCATCTAGATGAGATCTTCGATTTGAGACCTCTTTCACCAGATTTGGAAATGGTCAAACTTTTAGCTACGACACTTACTGACTTCCTTGCTTTGACCAAGCTTTGACTATCTATATCTTTAGAAGAGAGGCTCTATTTTTCAAGATTCAAGGTGTTTTAATGTTCATCTCAATGAGATCTTCGATTTGAGATTAATTTCACCATATTTGGAAACTGTCAAATTTTTAGCTACGAACATTGTACTGACTTCTTTGTTTTGACCAAACTTTGACGATCTGTATCTTGAGAAAAGAGGCTCCATTTTTTAAGATTCAATATGTTTTTTGGTTGATCTCGATGAGATCTTTGATTTGAGATCACTTTCATGAGATTTGAAAATGGTCAAACTTTTAGCTACAAACATTGTACTGACTTCCTTACTTTAACCAAACTTTGACCATCTGTATATTGAGAAGAGAGGCTCCATTTTTCAAGATTCAAGGTGTTTTTAAGTTCACCTCCACGAGATCTTCGATTTGAGACCACTTTCACTAAAGTTGGAAACTGTCAAACTTTTAGCTACAAACACTGTACTGACTTCCTTGCTTTGACCAAAATTTGACCATCTATATCTTGAGAAGAGAGGCTCCATTTTTCAAGATTCAAGGTGTTTTCTCATTCATCTTGATGAGATCTTCATTTTGAGACAACTTTCACCAAATTTGGAAATGGTCAAACTTTTAGCTATGAACACTGTACTGACTTCCTTGCTTTGACCAAACTTTGACCTTTCGTATCTTGAGAAGAGAGGCTCTATTTTTCAAGATTCAAGGTGCTTTTAGGTTCATCTCAACGAGATCTTCGATTTCAAACCACTTTCACTAGATTTGCAAATGGTCAAATTTTTAGCTACAAACACTATACTGACTTCCTTGCTTTAACCAAACTTTTATCATCCGTATCTTAAGAAGAGAGGCTCTATTTTTAAAGATTCAAAGTTTCTTTTGGCTCATCTCGATGACATCTTTGATTTCAGACCACTTTCACCAAATTTGGAAATATTCAAACTTTTAGCTACGAGCATTGTACTGACTTCCTTACTTTGACCAAACTTTGACTGTATGTATCTTGAGAAGAGAGACTCCAATTTTCAAGATTCAAGGTGTTTTTAGGTTCATCTCAATGACATCTTTGATTTGAGACCACTTTCACTAGATTTGGAAATGGTAAAACTTTTAGATACGATCACTGTACTGACTTCCTTGCTTTGACCAATTTTTGACTGTCTGTATATTGAGAAGAGGCTCTATTTTTAAAGATTCAAGGTGTCTATTGGTTCATCTTGACAAGATCTTCAATTTGAGACCATGTTCACTAGATTTGGAAATGGTCAAACTTTTAGCTACAAACACTGTATTGACTTCTTTATTTTGACCAAACTTTGACTGTGGGTTTCTTGAGAAGAGAGGCTCCATTTTTTAAGATTCAAGGTGTTTTTTGGTTCACCTGGATGAGATCTTCAATTTGAGACCACTTTCACCAAATTTGGAAATGGTTAAATTTTTAGCTATGAACACTATACTTCCTTACTTTGACTAAACTTTGACGATCCGTATGTTGAGAAGAGAGGCTCCATTTTTCAAGATTTAAGGTGTTTTTTTGTTCATCTCAATGAGATCTTAGATTTGAGACCACTTTCACCAGATTTGGAAATGGTCAAACTCTTAGCTATGAACACTATATTGACTTACTTTATTTGACCTAAGTTTGACTGTCCATATCTTGAGAAGAGAGGCTCTATTTTTAAGATTCAAGGTGTTTTTTAGTTCATCTCGACGAGATATTCAATTTGAGACCACTTTCACCACATTTGAAAATGGTCAAAATTTTACCCACAAACACTGTATTGACTTCCTTGCTTTGACTAGATTTTGAGCATCCGTCTATTGAGAAGAGAGGCTCCATTTTTCAAAATTAAAAGTGTTTTTAAGTTCACCTCGATGAGATCTTTGATTTGAGACCACTTTCACTAGATTTCAAAACTATCAAACTTTTATCTATGAACACTCTACTGACTTCCTTACTTTGACCAAACTTTGACCATCCGTATTTTGAGAAGAGAGGATCCATTTTTCAATATTCAAAGTATTTTCTTGTTCATCTTGATGAGATCTTCTATTTGAGAACACCTTCACCAAATTTGGAAATGGTGAAACTTTTAGCTACAATCACTGTACTCACTTTCTTGCTTTAACCAAACTTTGACCATCTGTATCTTGACAAGAGAGGCTCTATTTTTCAAAATTAAAAGTACTTTTAAGTTCATCTCGACGAGATCTTTGATTTGAAACTATTTTCACCAGATTTGAAAACAAAATTTTTTTTAGCTATGAACACTGTACTGACTTCCTTCCTTTGAAAAAACTTTAACCATCTGTATCTTGAGAAGAGAGGCTCCATTTTTTAAGATTCAAAGTGTTTTTAGCTTCATCTTGATGAGATCTTCGATTTGAGACCACTTTCACTAAATTTGGAAATGGTCAAATCTTTGTACTGACTTGCTTACTTTGATCAAACTTTGATAATCCATATCTTGAGAAGAGAGGCTCCCTTTTCAAAGATTCAAGGTGTTTTTTGGTTGATCTCGATGAGATCTTCGATTTGAGACCACTTTCTCTAGATTTGGAAATGGTCAAATTTTTAGCTATGAACAATGTACTGACTTCCTTGCTTTCACCAAACTTTGGTCATCTCTATCTTGATAAGAGAGGCTCCATTTTTCAAGATTCAAGGTATTTTTAGGTTCATCTTGATGAGATATTCAATTCGAGACCACTTTCACTAGATTTGGAAATAGTAAAATTTTTAGCTACGAACATTGTACTAACTTCCTTGCTCTGACCAAACTTTGACCATCTGTATGTTGAGAAGAGAGGCTCCATTTTTCAAGATTCAAGGTGTTTTTAAGTTCATCTTGTTGAGATCTTGTATTTGAGACCACTTTCACCAGATTTGGAAATGGTCAAAGTTTTAGCTGAGAAAATTGTATTGACTTCCTTGCTTTGACCAAACTTTGACTGCTTGTATATTGAGAAGAGACTCTATTTTTCAAGATTCAAGGTGTTTTTTGGTTCATCTCGATGAGATCTTCGATTTGAGACCACTTTCACCAGATTTGGAAACAGTCAAAGTTTTAGCTACAAACACTGTACTGACTTCTTTGCTTTCACCAAGCTTTGACCATCTGTATATTGAGAAGAGAGGCTCTAATTTTCAAGATTCAAGGTGTTTTTAAGTTCATCTTGATGAGATCTTCGATTTGAGACCACTTTCACTAGATTTGGAAACGGTTAAACTTTTAGCTACCAACATTCTACTCAATTCTTTGTTTTGACCAAACTTTGACCATCTGTATCTTGAGAAGAGAGGCCCTATTTTTCAAGATTCAAGGTGTTTTTTGGTTCATCTCAACGAGATCTTTGATTTGAGACCACTTTCACTACATTTGGAAATGGTCAAACTTTTAGCTACGAACACTGTACTAACTTCTTTTCTTTGACCAAACATTGACCATTCGTATCTTGAGAAGATAGGCTCAAATTTTCAAGATTCAGGATTTTTTTTGTTCATCTCGACGAGATCTTCGATTTGAGACCCTTTTCACCATATTTAGAAATGCTCAAACTTATAGCTATGAACAGTGTATTAACTTCCTTTCTTTGACCAACTTTTGATAGTCTGTATCTTGAAAAGAGAGGCTCCATTTTTCAAGATTCAAGGTATTTTTAGGTTCATCTTGACAAGATCTTTAATTTTAGAGCACTTTCACCAGATTTGCAAATGGTTAAATTTTTAGCTATGAACACTATACTGACTTCCATACTTTGACCAAAATTTGACCGTCCGTATCTTGAGAAAGGTGGCTTCATTTTTCAAGATTCAAGGTGTTTTTTGGTTTGTCTCGACGAGATCTTCTATTTGAGATCACTTTCACCAAATTTGGAAATGGTCAAACTTTTGGCTATGAACACTGTACTGACTTCCTTGCTTTGACCAAACTTTGACCATGCGTATCTTGAGAAGAGAGGCTCCATTTTCAAGATTCAAGGTGATTTTTGGTTCATCTCGACGAGCTCTTCAATTTGAGACCACTTTCACTAGATTTGGAACTGGTCAAATTTTTAGCAACGAACACTCTATTGACTTCCTTACTTTGACAAAACTTAGACTATCCCTATCTTGAGAAGAGAGGGTCCAATTTTCAACATTCAAGTTGTTTTTTGTTTCATCTCGATGAGATCTTCGATTTGAGACAAATTTCACCAGATTTGGAAATGGTCAAACTATTAGCTACGAACACTGTACTGACTACCTTCGTTCAACCAAACTTTGGCTGTCTGTATCTTGAGAAGGGAGGCTCCATTTTTCAAGATTCAAGGTGTTTTTAGGTTCATCTCGATGAGATATTCAATTTGAGACCAATTTCACCAGATTTTGAAATGGTCAAATTTTTGGCTACGAACACTGTACTAACTTCCTTTGACCAAACTTTGATCATTTGTATCTTGAGAAGAGAGGCTCCATTTTTCAAGATTCAAGTTATTTTTAGGTTCATCTCAATGAGATCTTCGATTTGAGACCACTTTCACCAGATTTGGAAAGGGTCAAACTTTTAGCTACGAACACTATACTAACTTCCTTGCTTTGACCAAACTTTGATCATCCGTATCTTTAGAATAGAGGCTCCATTTTTCAAGATTCAAGGTGTTTTTAAGTTCATCTCAATGAGATCTTTGATTTGAGACAACTTTCACTAGATTTGGAAATAGTCAAATTTTTAGCTACGAACATTCTACTCACTTCATTTCTTTGACCAAACTTTGACTGTCCGTATCTTGAGAAGAGAGGCTCCAATTTTCAAGATTCAAGGTGTTTTTTGATTCATCTCAACGAGATCTTCGATTTCAGACCACTTTCACCAGATTTGTAAATGGTTAAATTTTTAGCTACGAACACTGTACTGACTTCTTTTCTTTAACAAAACTTTGACCGTCTGTATCTTGAGAATAGAGGCTCTGATTTTCAAGATTCAAGGTATTTTTTGGTTCATCTCGGTGAGATATTCAATTTGAGACCACTTACACCAAATTTGGAAACATTCAAATGTTTAGCTACAAACACTTTACTGACTTCCTTGATTTGACCAACATTTGACCCCGTATCTTGAGATGAGAGGCTATATTTTTCCAAATTCACGTTGTTCTTAGGTTCATGTCGAAGAGATCTTTTGTTTGAGACCACTTTCACTAGATTTGGAAATGGTGAAATTTTTAGCTATGAACACTGTATTGACTTCCTTTCTTTGACCAAACTTTGACCGTATGTATCCTCAAAAGAGAGGCTCCCTTTTTCAAGATTCAAGGTGTTTTTTGGTTCATCTCGATGAGATCTTCGATTTGAGACCATTTTCAACAGATTTGGAGACCATCAAACTTTTAGCTACGAACACTGTACTGACTTCCTTGCTTTGACCGTCCATATCTTGATAAGAGAGGCTCTATTTTTTAAGATTCAAGGTGTTTTTTGGTTCATCTCTACAAGATCTTTGATTTGAGAACACTTTCACCAGATTTGGAAACGGTCAAACTTTTAGCTACGAACACTATACTGACTTCCTTGGTTTGACCAAAGTTTGATCATCCGTATCTTGAGAAGAGAGGCTCCATTTTTCAAGATTCAAGGTTTTTTTTTGTTGATCTCGATGACATTTGATTTGAGACCTATTTCACTAGATTTGGAAATGGTCAAACTTTTAGCTACGAACATTGTACTGACTTCCTTGTTTTGACAAAAATTTGACCGTCCGTATCTTGAGAAGAGAGGTTCCATTTTTCATGATTCAAGGTGTTTTTGGGTTCATCCTGATGAGATCTTTGATTTGAAAGAACTTTCACTAGATTTGGAAATGGTCAAATTTTTAGCTACGAACACTATACGACTTCCTTGCTTTGACCAAACTTTGATCATTCGTATGTTGAGAAGGGAGACTTTAGTTTTAAAGATTCAAGGTGTTTTTTGGTTCATCTTGATGAGATGTTTGATTTCAGACCACTTTCAATAGATTTGGAAACATTCAAACTTTTCACTACGAACACTATACTGTCTTCCTTGCTTTAACCAAGATTTGATCGTCCGTATCTTGAGAAGAGAGGCTAGATTTTTCAAGTTTCAAGGTGTTTTTAGTTTCATTGTGTTGAGAGCTTCGATTTGAGACCACTTTCACCAAATTTGGAAATGGTCAAATTTTTATCTATGAACACTCTCCTAACTTCCTTTTAAAAAACTTTGACTATCCGTATCTTGAGAAGAGAGGCTCTATTTTTCAATATTCAAGTTGTTTTTAGGTTCATCTTGATGAGATCTTCGATTTTAGACCACTTTCACCAAATTTGGAAATGGTCAAATTTTTAGCTACGAACACTGTACTGACTTCCTTTCTTTGACCAAACTTTGATCATCCCTATCTTGAGAAGAGAGGCTACCTTTTTCAAGATTCAAGGTCTTTTTTGGTTCATCTCAATGAGATCTTCGATTTGAGAGCAATTTCAGCAGATTTGAAAATTGTCAAACTTTTAGCTATGAACATTGTACTGACTTCTTTGCATTGACCAAACTTTAGTCATCCATATCTTGAAAAGAGAGGCTCCATTTTTTAAGATTCAAGGTGTTTTTAAGTTCATCTCGATGAGATCTTCGATTTGAGACCACTTTCACTAAATTTGGAAATAGTTAAATTTTTAGCTACGAACACTATACTGACTTCCTTGCTTTGACAAAACTTTGACCATCTGTATCTTGAGAAGAGAGGCTCCATCTTTCAAGATTCAAGGTGTTTTTTGGTTCATCTCCACGAGATCTTTGATTTGAGACCACTTTCACCAGATTTGAAAATGGTCAAATTTTTAGCTACGAACATTGTACTGACTTCCTTGCTTTGACCATACTTTGACCGTCCCTAACTTGAGAAGAGAGGCTATATTTTTAAACATTCAAGGTGTTTTTCATTTTATCTCAATGAGTTCTTCGATTTGAGACCACTTTTACCAAATTTGAAAATAGTCAACCTTTTAGCTACGAACACTTTCCTGACTTCCAAACTTTGACAGTCTGTATCTTGAGAAGAGAGGCTCCATTTTTCAATATTCAAGGTGTTTTTAAATTCATCTCCACGAGATCTTCGGTTTGAGACCACTTTCATCAGATTTGAAAATAGTCAAATTTTTAGCTACAAACACTGTACTGACTTCCTTGCTTTGACCAAAATTTGACCGTCTATATATTGAGAAGAGAGGCTCCATTTTTCAAGATTCAAGGTGCTTTTAGGTTCATCTCAACATTTTCTTCAATATCAGACCACTTTCACCAGATTTGGAGATGGTCAAACTTTTAGCTACGAATATTGTACTGACTTCCTTGTTTTGACCAAACTTTGACCATTCGTATCTTCTGAAGAAAGGCTAAATTTTTTAAGATTCAAGGTGTTTTTTGGTTCATCTTGACAAGATCTTTGATTTATACCATTTTCACCAGATTTGGAAATGCTAAAAATTATAGCTACGAACACTGTATTGACTTCCTTGCTTTGACAAAAGTTTTTACCCTCTGTATATTGAGAAGAGGCTCTATTTTGCAAGGTTCAAGGTGTTTTTTGGTTCATCTCGATGAGATCTTCAATTTGAGACACTTTCACCAGATTTGGAAATGGTCAAATTTTTAGCTACGAATACTGTACCGACTTCCTTTCTTTAAACAAACTTTGACTGTCCGTATCTTAGAAGAGGCTCTATATTTTAGGATTCAAGGTGTTTTTTGGTTCATCTCGATGAGATCTTCGATTTGAGACCACTTTATCCATATTTGGAAACGGTCAAACTTTTAGCTACGAACAATGTACTGAATTCCTTGCTTTGGCCAAACTTTGACGATCCATATCTTGAGAAGAGAGGCTCCATTTTTCAAGATTCAAAGTGTTTTTAGGTTCATCTGGATGAGATCTTCCATTTGAGACCACTTTCACTAGATTTGGAAATGGTCAAATTTTTAGCTACGAAAATTGTACTGACTTCTTGCTTTCAACAAACGTTGACCGTCCGTATCTTGAGAAGACAGGCTCCATTTTTCAAGATTCAAGGTATTTTTTGGTTCATCTCGACGAGATCTTCGATTTGAGACCACTTTCACGAGATTTGGAAACGGTCAAATTTTTACCTATGAACACTGTACTGACTTCCTTACTTTCACCAAACTTTGACCATTTGTATCTTGAGAAGAGAGGGTCTTATTTTCAAGATTCAAGGTATTTTTTGGTTCATCTGAATGAGATTTTTGATTTGAGACCACTTTCACCATATTTAGAAATGGTCAAAATTTTATCTATGAACACTATATTAACTTCCTTGTTTTGACCAAACTTTGACCATCCGTATCTCTAGAAGAGAGGCTACATTTTTCAAGATTCAAGGTGTTTTTTTGTTCATCTCAACGAGATCTTTGATTTAAGACCACTTTCACCAAATTTTGAAATTTTCAAACTTTTAGCTACGAACACTAGATTAACTTTCTTGCTTTGACCAAACTTTGACTGTCTGTATGTTGAGAAGAGAGGCTCCATTTTTCAAGATTCAAGCTATTTTTAAGTTCATCTTGATGAGATCTTCGATTTGAGACCACTTTCACCAGATTTGAAAATGGTCAAATTTTTAGATATGAATAATGTGGTGACTTCATTTTTTTTACGAAACTTTGATCGTGCATATCTTGAGAAGAGAGGCTCCCTTTTTCAAGATTCAAGGTGATTTTTGGTTCATCACGATGAAATGTTTGATTTGAGACCACTTTCACCAGATTTTAAAATTTTCCAACTTTTAGCTCCGAACACTAGATTGACTTCCTTGCTTTGACGAAACTTTGACTGTTTGTATGTTGAGAAGAGAGGCTCCATTTTTCAAGAATCAAGGTGTTTTTAAGTTCATTTCAACGAGTTCTTCTATTTGAGACCACTTTCACCAGATCTTGAAATGGTCAAACTTTTAGCTACAAACACTGTACTGACTTCCCTTGAATGAACTTTGACCATTTGTATCTTGAGAAGAGAGGCTTCATTTTTCAAGATTCAAGGTGTTTTTTTGTTCATTTCGACGAGATCTTCGATTTGAGAGCACTTTCATCAAATTTGGAAATGGTCAAATTTTTAGCTACTAATACTGTACTAACTTCCTTTCTTTGACCAAACTTTGACCTTCTGTAGCTTGAGAAGAGAGGCTCTGATTTTAAAGATTCAAGGTATTTTTTGGTTCATCTCAACTAGATCTTTGATTTCAAACCACTTTCAACAGATTTGGAAATGGTCAAATTTTTAGCTACAAACACTATACTGACTTCTTTGATTTGACCAAACTTTTACCGTGTGTATGTTGAGAAGATAGGCTCCCTTTTTTAAGATTCAAGGTGTTTTTTGGTTCATCAAGATGAGATCTTTGATTTGAGACCACTTTCACCAGATTTGGAAAGTGTCAAACATTTAGCTATGAACACTGTACTGACTTCCTTTCTTTGACCAAAATTTCATCGTTCGTATGTTGAGGAGAGAAGCTCCATTTTTTAAGATTCAAGGTGTTTTTAGGTTCATCTCAACCAGTTCTTCAATTTGAGACCACTTTCACCAGATTTGGAAATGATCAAATTTTTAGATACAAACACTCTACTGACTTACTTTCTTTGACCAAACTTTGACCATCCATATCTTGAGAAGAGGCTCCATTTTTCAAGGTTCAAGGTGTTTTTGGTTCATCTCAACGTGATCTTCAAATTGAGTCCACTTTCACCAAATTTGGAAAAGGTAAAACTTTTAGCTACAAGCACTTTACTGACTTCCTTGCTTTGACCAAACTTTGACCATCCGTATATTGAGAAGAGAGACTCATTTTTTGAAGATTCAAGGTGTTTTTAGGTTCATCTTGACGAGATCTTCAATTTGAGACCACTTTCACCAGATTTTAAAATGGTCAAATTTTTAGCTACAAACACTACACTAACATCCTTACTTTGACCAAACTTTGACCATCCGTATATTGAGAAGAGGCTCAATTTTTCAAGATTCAAGGTGTTTTTTAGGTTCATCTCGATGAGATCTTTTATTCGAGACCACTTTCAACAGATTTGGAAATGGTCAAATTTTTAGCTACAAACACTGTACTGACTTCCTTGCTTTGACCAAACTTTGACCATCTATATCTTGAGAATAGAGGCTTCATTTTTCAAGATTCAAGGTATTTTCTGGTTCATCTAGATGAGATCTTTGATTTGAGACAACTTTCACCTTATTTGGAAATGATCAAACTTATAGCTATGAACAAGGTACCAACTTCCTCTCTTTGACCAAACTTTCACCATCTGTATCTTCAAAAGAGAGGCTACATTTTTGAAGATTCAAGGCGTTTTTCATTTCATCTTGACAAGATATTCGATTTGAGACCAATTTCACCAAATTTGGAAATAGTCAAACTTTTAACTATGAACACTGTACTAACTCCCTTGCTTTGACCAAACTTTTACCATCCGTATCTTGAGAAGAGAGGCTCTATTTTTCAAGATTCAAGGAGTTTTTAGGTTCATCTCTACAAGATCTTTGATTTGAGACCACTTTCACTACATTTGGAAATGGTCAAACTTTAAGCTACAAACATTATACTGACTTCCTTGCTTTTGACCAAACTCTTGTCATTCGTATCTTTAGAAGAGAGGCTCTATTTTTCAAGATTCAAGGTGTTTTTAGGTTCATTTGGATGAGATCCTTGATTTGAGACCACTTTCACCAGATTTGAAAATGGTCAAATTTTTAGCTATGAACAGGGTACTCACTTCCTTTCTTTGACAAATCTTTGAGTGTAAGTATCTTGAGAATAGAGGCTCCGATTTTCAAGATTCAAGGTATTTTTTGGTTCATCTCGATGAGATCTTCACTTTGAGACTAGTTTCCCCAAAATTTAAAACTATTAAATTTTTAGCTACGAACACTGTACTGACTTCCTTGCTTTGACCAAACTTTGACTATCTGTATCTTGAGAAGAGAGGCTCCCTTTTTCAAGAATCAAGGTGTTTTTAGGTTCATCTCGATGAGATCTTCAATTTGAGACCACTTTCACTAGATTTGGAAATGGTCAAACTTTTAGCTACGAACTCTGTATTGACTTCCTTTCTTTGACAAAACTTTGACTTTCTATATCTTGAGAAGAGAGGCTCCCTTTTTCAAGATTCAAGGTGTTTTTAGGTTCATCTCAGTGAGATATTTGATTTGAGACCACTTTCACCAAATTTGGAGATGGTCAAATTTTTAGTTACGAACATTGTACTGACTTCCTTTCTTTGACCAAACCTTAACCGACCATATCTTGAGAAGAGAGTCTCCATTATTCAACATTCATGTTGTTTTTTGGTTCATCTCGATGAGATCTTTGATTTGACACAACTTTCACCAAATTTGGAAATGGTCAAAATTTTAGCTACGAACACTATACTAACTTCCTAGCTTTGACCAAATTTTGACCATCCGTTCTTAAGAAGAGAGGCTCCATTTTTCATGATTCAAGGTGTTTTTTGGTTCTTCTTGATAAGATATTTGATTTGAGACCTATTTCACCAAATTTAGAAATGTTCAAACTTTTAGCTACGAACACTGTACTGACTTCATTGTTTTGACCAAACTTTGATTGTCCATATCTTGAGAAGAGAGTCTCCATTTTTCATGATTCAAGGTGTTTTTAGGTTCATCTTCACAAGATCTTCGATTTGAGACAACTTTCACTAGATTTGGAAATGGTCAAATTTTTAGCTACGAACACTATACTGACTTCCTTGCTTTGACCAAATTTTGATCATTCGTATCTTGAGAAGGGAGACTCCATTTTTCAAGATTCAAGGTGTTTTTTGGTTCATCTTGATAACATGTTTGATTTCAGACCACTTTCAATAGATTTGGAAATGGTCAAGCTTTTAGCTACGAACATTGTACTGACTTCGTTGCTTTGACCAAACTTTGATCGTCCGTATCTTGAGAAGAGAGGCTCCATTTTTCAAGTTTCAAGGTGTTTTTAGGTTCATCGTGATGAGATCTTTGATTTCAGACCACTTTCACTAGATTTTGAAATGATCAAACTTTTAGCTACGAACAATGTATTGACTTCCTTACTTTGACCAAACTTTGACCATCCATATCTTGAGAAGAGAGGCTCCATTTTTTAAGATTCAAGCTATTTTTAGGTTCATCTTGATAAGATCTTTGATTTGAGACCACTTTCACCATATTTGGAAATGGTCAAATGATTAGCTACCGACACTATACTAACTTCCTTTCTTTGACCAAACTTTTACCATCCGTATCTTGAGAAGAGATACTCCATTTTTCAAGATTCAAGGTGTTTTTTGGTTCATCTCGACGAGATCTTCAATTTGAGACCACTTTCACAAGATTTGGAAATAGTCAAACTTTTAGCTACAAACACTATACTAACTTCCTTTCTTTGACCAAACTTTTACCCTTCGTATCTTTAGAAGAGAGGCTCCAGTTTTCATAATTCAAGGTCTTTGTAGGTTCATCTGGTAGAGATCTTTGATTTGAGACCACTTTCACTAGATTTGGACATAGTCAAATGTTTAGCTACGAACATTATACTGACTTCCTTGCTTTGACAAAACCTTGACCATCTGTATCTTGAGAAGAGGCTCCATTTTTCAAGATTCAAGGTTTTTTTGGTTCATCTCGATGAGATCTTCGATTTGAGACCACTTTCAAAAGATTTGGAAATGGTCAAATTTTTAGCTATGAACACTGTAGTAACTTCCTTGCTCTGACCAAACTTTGACCGTTCGTATCTTGAGATGAGGCTCCATTTTTCAAGATTCAATGGGTTTTTTGGTTCATCTCAATGAGATCTTTGATTTGAGACCACTTTAACCAAATTTGGAAATGGTCAAACTTTTAGCTAGGAACACTGTACTAACTTCCTTGCTTTGACCAAACTTTGACCATCTGTATCTTGAGAAGAGAGGCTCCATTTTTCAAGATTCAAGGTGTTTTTCGGTTCATCTTGATGAGATCTTCGATTTGAGACCACTTTCACCACATTTGGAAATTGTCAAATATTTAGCTACGAACACTCTATCGATTTCCTTTCTTTGACCAAACTTTGACCATCTGTATCTTGAGAAGAGGCTCCTTTTTTCAAGCTTCATGGTGTTTTTTCATTCATCTCGATGAGATCTTTGATTTGAGACCACATTCAGTAGATTTGGAAACGGTCAAATTTTTAGCTATGAAAATTGTACTGACATTCTTTCTTTAACCAAACTTTGACCATCTGTATATTGAGAAGAGGCTCCATTTTTTAAGATACAAGGTATTTTTTGGTTCATCTCGACGAGATCTTCAATTTGAGACCACTTTCACTAGATTTGGAAATGGTCAAACTTTTAGCTATGAACACTATATAGACTTCCTTACTTTGACCAAACTTTGACCGTTTGTATCTTGAGAAGAGAGGCTCTGCTTTTCAAGATTAAAGGTGTTTTTATGTTCATCTTGACAAGATATTTGATTTGAGACCACTTTCACCAGATTTGGAAATGGTCAAGTTTTTAGCTACGACACTGTACTAATTTCCATGCTTTGACCAAACTTTGACCGTCGGTATCTTGAAGAGAGAGGCTTCATTTTTTAAGATTCAAGGTGTTTTTTGGTTCATCTTGACGAGATCTTCAATTTCATACCACTTTCACTAGATTTGAAAATTATCAAACTTTTAGCTATGAACACTGTACTGACTTCCTTGATTTGACCAAACTTTGACCATCCATATCTTGAGAAGACAGGCTCCATTTCTTAAGATTCAAGATGTTTCTAGGTTCATCTCGATGTGATATTCAATTTGAGACCACTTTCACCATATTTGGAAATGGTCATTTTTTTAGCTATGAACACTCTAATGACTTCCTTGCTTTGACCAAACTTTGGACATTCATATGTTGAGAAGAGGCTCCTTTTTCAAGATTCAAGGTGTTTTTTGGTTCATCTGAATGAGATCTTTAATTTCAGACCACTTTCACCAGATTTGGAAATGGTCAAATTTTTAGCTACAAATAATAGACTGACTTTCTTGTTTTGACCAAACTTTGACAGTCTGTATATTGAGAAGAGAGGCTCCATTTTTTAAGATTCAAGGTGTTTTTTGGTTCATCTCATCAAGATCTTCAATTTGAGACCACGTTAACAAGTTTTTGAAATGTTAAAACTTTTAGCTACAAACACTGTACTGGTTTCCTTGGTTTGACCAAACTTTGACCATTCATATCTTGAGAAGAGAGGCTCTATTTTTCAAGATTCAAGTTCTTTTTAAGTTCATCTCAACAAGATCATCGATTTGAGACCACTTTCAATAGATTTCAAAATGCACAATTTTTTAGCTAGGAACACTGTACTTACTTCCTTTCTTTGACCAAACTTTGACCATCCATATCTTGAGAATTCAAGCTCCATTTTTCAAGATTCAAGGTGTTTTTTGGTTCATCAAGATGAGATCTTTGATTTGAAACCACTTTCACTAGATTTAGAAATGGTCAAACTTTTAGCTATGAACATTGTACTGACTTCCTTGCTTTGACCAAACTTTGACCATCCCTATCTTGAGAAGAGAGGCTCCTTTTTTCATGATTCATGGTATTTTTAGGTTCATCTCGATGAGATCTTTGATTTGAGACCACTTTTTACTAGATTTGGAAATGGTCAATTTTTTAGCTACGAACACTATATTGAATTCCTTGCTTTGACCAAATTTTTATTATTTGTATCTTGAGAAGAGAGGCTCCATTTTTCAAGATTCAAGGTGTTTTTTGGTTCATCTCGATGAGATCTTCAATTTGAGACCACTTTCACTAGATTTGGAAATGGTAAAATTTTTATCTATGAACATTGTACTGACTTCCTTTCTTTGACCAAACTTTGACCGTCTGTATCTTGAGAAGAGAGGCTCCATTTTTCAAGATTCAAGGTGTGTTTTGGTTCATGTCGACGAGATCTTCAATTTGAGACCACTTTCACCAGATTTGGAAACTATCAAACTTTTATCTACGAATACTGTATTGACTTCCTTGCTTTGACCAAATTTTGACCGTCTAAATCTTGAGAAGAGAGGCTCCATTTTTTAATATTCAAGGTGGTTTTATGTTCATCTCGATGAGATCTTTGATTTGAGACCACTTTCTCTAGATTTGGAAATGGTCAAATTTTTAGCTACAAACATTGTACTGACTTCCTTACTTTGACCAATGTTTCACCATCCATATATTGAGAAGAGGCTCCATTTTTTAGGATTCAAGGTGGCTTTTGGTTCATCAAGATGAGATCTTGGATTTGAGATCACTTTCACCATATTTGGAAATGGTCAAATTTTTAGCTATGAGCACTATACTGACTTTCATGCTTTGACCAAACTCTTACCGATCATATATTGAGAAGAGAGGCTATATTTTTCAAGATTCAAGGTCTTTTTTGGTTCATCTCGATAAGATATTCGATTTGAGACCACTTTCACCAGATTTGGAAATGGTCAAACTTTTAGCTACAAACACTATATAGACTTCCTTGCTTTGACCAAACTTTGACCATCTGTATCTTGAGAAGAGAGGCTCCATTTTTCAAGATTCAAGATGTTTTTAGGTTCATCTCAATGAGATCTTCAATTTGAAATCACTTTCACTAGATTTGGAAATAGTCAAATTTTTAGCTACGAACATTGAGTGACTTCATTTCTTTTACCATGTTGGTAAACAAATTGTTCTTTTTAGATTTAACTCTTTATTTCCCAAAATCTCTTAAGAAATAATATGAATATGAATAGTTGGAAAGTTGTAATCTATTTAACTAACTTTCCTTTGAATTTTAATAGGTACGGCTCCCTTATATAAAAGATATGCAATGAATTTTGTTTTCTCTAAATCCTAATAAGGTATGTTCTTGACCAGAGAATAGAAGAGGTAACCGAACTAGCCCTTAGTGAGAGACTAATCCAGGTAAAGGTTTTGATCCTAACTCTAACCAACTTTGTGATTTCACAATACTTATGAATTCATGCCAGTGGGAATGCAATAATGAATCCTATTTGAATGAATGAAAAGGAAGTGAAACAACATAGATGAATCTAATCTAAAACATGACATATGTGTATTTTCCCAACCTCCACATAATGCTCTGATCACAGTAGATTAGTTGCACCAAAGAGTAGAAACATAACTCTATCTATTTTCTAATTTCAATCCAACTTAAGGAAAACAAATGTTCAAACTTACAAAAGCATGGAACAGTAAATAAATAGCACAAAACACATTCCAGATTAACTCTACAACAAGATGTATTTTACACCAAAAATTAGCTAACCCCTTTCATTAATTTTCAAAGTGTTACATATAGGCTTCAAGAAATAACCCATTACAAAATCCACCGAATTGATTCATATTCTACAAAGGTCAATAAATGACAAGTGGCCATTTATCGACTATACAATATATATCAAAAAGGAAAAAGGGGGAAACTATTTGTTCTTTTTTTATTTCTTCTGCTTCTCCAACTTATCCTTATGAGCTTTAGCAGCCGCAAGAATCGGAATTATCCGTTCAAAATCGGGAATGTAAACATTTTTAAATCTTATGAGCCAGTGAGCATGATCCTTCTCTATACGTTTTGCAGCATCTTTTTTGGATTGTGTCTTTTACATGGCTTTGTATATGCATCGACTGAGTTTCTAAAGATCAGGTATTCTATCAAGATGAGACCTAGATAACTCTACAAGATTGTCCAAGTAGTCAGAGAAGGACCCCTGCATATTGGTTATACCGATTGGGCTCTTCCCATCTCTTCTAGCTTGTGACTCAGACTAAAGACCTATCAAATATATAAAGATTTTACTTTTCTCTTTGGTGACCTCTTCATCGGTCACTTTAATTTTTGTGTCTTCCTTGATTATCATCTCCATTTTGGATTCTACTCCCTAGAGACACTCAATCAGGGGTTCATCTCCTTTATATAATATGTTAGCCTTGATTGCATCCTTAGTCTTCATTGTGACTAGCCAATGTAGTAGCACCATGCATTCTTCACATCTCAACCTCTCTGTTGTGAGTGTCTACATATGTTCTTTGAGAGAATCCCTCTCATCTTCTAACTTCAAAAGGATATTTCCAAGTTTCTTGATGGCTACCAGACCTTCAAACTTAATTCATTTGATCCACCTCCTACCAATATGTTTGAAATGCCTATCTTCTTTCAATTTGGCAATTATGGCCTGATTCTCAGCCACAGCAAGATCAAATGTTGCCAGAGACCTGGGTAAGCTTTCTACAGGAGAAACCAACTGTTTGATGAAGTTAGTCATTTCTTTAATCTCCACCTTGAGCTGAGTCTTAGTGACTTTGAGTTTTTTGAGCTCTTCCTCGATCAAGACATTACTAGACTTCCACAAGTCTACTTTTGTATCATGGTGGGTGAGCCCCATATCGAAGGACTAGAGTGAAAAATGTGAGGCAATAAGATATTCAATTCTATCATCCTTTAGCAGCTTGGCTATTTCCATAGTCAGGTGTCATGTGTCTGTATCTCATCCAAGAGTGGTCAGAGTCCTGGTCTTCTTAGCTTTGCTTACGGTTGAACCTGACTACATCGCTTGTGAGAACATCTCTCCGCTAGGATCACCTTGCTCAACCCTTTTTTCTTTTCCGCTCTAGAGTATTCTAAAGCCATGATTCTACACTTGTAACTTTTGTTGCAAAAATTAAATCTTCCACAAATAATTTCCTAATAACATGAGGAGAAGATTTAGGCTTGGAAGCGAAAGGATTAACTTGTGGGGAAGAAATGCTCTTTTCCTTTTGAGGAGACCCCAAGTTCTCTCCTACTTCTTCATCTGACTCAGATTTTGAACTGCTACTATCATCACCAACTTTGACAATGGGAGGGGCCCCCCGACTAGGAGTGTCACCTTGTATCTCAACAATTCCTCCTTGGGCTTGCTGCTCTGGCTTCATGGCACCAACAGGTTCTTTCGTCAGCTTGTCAGATTTCTCAATTTTGGCTTCTTCATTTGAACTGATGACTGGAGATGAACCTGTTCCACAAGTCTTCTCAATTAGGATCTCTTTTTTAGGTTGTTGATCATCTCGACCTACTGGTGGAGATGGTACTTTGGCTACTGATGACATTGGCAAAGAGGAGGATGCAAGAGCACTTGCTAGCTCAAATGCAAGAGCTTGTTGAGGAGTAGGCTTCCTAGATCTCTTTCTCATTCCCATCATCCACTAAACCCACTTATCAGTTCTCTTAATGACTTTATCCATTAAGGTCTCCAAATATTCTATAGCTTGACCTTGAATCAGTTCTGAGCTCACAAGATAGGGCTTGATCTGATCTCTATATGTGTCACTATACATGTGTTCTCCATCATCAACAATGCCCTCAACATTAATGTTGACATTGAAAAACTTGATTTGTTCAATGGTCAACCTGGAGTAAATATCTCTTGGCTCTCTAGCTCATTCTTGCAATTCACCCAATAATCTTCAATTTTGGGGATGTGCCTAACCATAGTGCCAATCTATAGATGATTTTTGGCATTATTTACTAGATCAAATTGAGGCCTCAATACTTCATACATTTCTAGCTTATATATATTTATGAACATCTTCATCACATTCTTAGCATTTGATCTTGATGCACAGTTGTATGCTCCAATGGTGATAGGGAATTCATATCCTTTCTTCTTAATTCCTGCACTAATCAGGTTCACTTGCAACATCTGTCAGATCACCTCTACGAGCACAATCATATCATCGAGGTACCTTGGCAACTTCATGGGAAAATAATCAAAACCTGCAAGATGAAGGTATGAGAAACTAGCAAATTGAATGAAGAAACTCCCAAATTGGTTGATGAATTCCATGGCCTCTGGTGAGATCTCTATTCTAGGTATCCTTGTAACTCTCTACACAACATCATTGTAAATGAGTCATTAACTCTAATGAACTCAGCATATCTATTTTGTAATTTCAAATGAGGGAAGAAATCATAAATTTTCACATCATCTAAATATTCTTCTAGCCTAGGGAGTCTTGGCCATACTTGTAATGTAGCTAAAACATAGATCAAACAGGAAGACATAAAATTTGTTCTAGTACTTGGTGAGAATCAAGGCATTGGATGGATTTTCACTTACCACTTGTGCCCAATCTATATAATGATGCTTAGCACATATTACCTAGACTAATAAGAAGTAGTGTTCTATGAAATTCAATGCGTCACTTTCAACTTTTATCCTGTGAAGGAGCACCAAGATGTCAACAATCTCAGCCTTTAGATCTATCCCAAAAAGTGTCTTTGACACTTTTCCCTTTATGCTTCTAGCCTTCCAAAACCACGAGTTCATGATCTTTTTCCTCCACCTCATCTTCTTCTCATTATACTCTGAAATTGCGATTGAGAAGTTCATATTTGAAAATTCCACTCACTTTGGGATACAGAGACTATTCTACATGGACTCTTTGTCATGGAGATGAGTACTATGTCATCTGGTAGAAAAATCTATTTTGTATCTGGGTTGAATCTAGTTATACATTCTTGGATTAGTTTGAGGGCTTTGCAATGCAATAGGAAATCTAGTGGCTTCGACCAAACCGCTCCCTTTGAGCTTCTATGTCATGGGGTGGAGATTTTCTTAGCTCAATCTTCTATGTAGATTGCCCAGATTGTAGAATCTAAGGGATGTATCTGTCAAATTATGCCATTCAGATGTAATCCCATTCATCCCATCAAAACCTAAGAATCTGGTGGCCATAGCTTCTGATTCTACTCTCGATTTACTACTAAGAAGCTTTGGAGTATGTCGATAGATGATTTGTGAAATCATGAGGAATAAAAGTCATATGAGAAAGATGTGAACAAATATTAATTTTTGACTGATCATTTGAGTCTTTTATAAACAGTCAGTTTCCTTACTGTTACCTTCCATATCTCATGCCACATGAGTGAGAGATTTTCAAAAATATCTGTTAAAGTTCTAACATTAAGATTTGAATTAAATGCATCTTATTAACGACCTTAGGAAGTCACTTTTACCCATTTGAAGTAGCTATAATAGTAACTTTATTGATGCAGCAAAATTTTACTTTTTCGCTTCTCTCAATTTGATGCCTTTTTCAGAGAACTCACTTCGAAAGTAGGAACTCGACTATGGAGAAGCTAAGGAGTGAATTTTCTAAAAATCCACAACTGACCCATTTCCTTAGTAATTTATTTTAGATATCAAAGAAGGTCACCTTCATCATACCCGATCATTCAATCCCCATGATTTCTTATGCTTATTTCTTCCCAAGTTGTCACTTTTTGGAAACTGACCTTCTCAGGTGATTTTTCGACAAGGAGAAGCTGAAAAGTGATTCTCTGAGAAAGGTCTTTTACTCACTTTCTCTTATGTTGAGACTATTTTATCCACTATAGGGATTCAGTCTTATTTCCTCAAAATCTAGATGTTTGGCTTTCGAGATTTTTTGATACACTTTCTAATATCCCGTGAAAAGGTACCTTTATGGGTCGGAACCCGCCGAGGAGAAGGCAATTTTCAATTTTTTGACAAAGGGGAAAAATTTTATTTTAGAGCTTCACATCCATATGAATACCATCGATCAGAACTGAAAGAATAAACATCTTTATCGAATTAGGAACTATAGCTTACCCACTCCTAGGATGAAACTAAAAACCAACTTGGCTTAAAAGCAAAAAGAAGCATGAGGGGGTTATTCGATAAAGACCACCTATCCTAGGGAAAATCTAGACTTAGAGTTCATTTTATTATCCCAAAACTCATGACTTGATCTAAACACAAGGTATTTACTTTTGTTTTAAAGGGGGAAGAACAAAGGTGGGACAATAGCTAGCTCTGTCTGGGGACTTGGATATGTTCATATCTAAGCAAGGAATCCAAATCTCTAGTTTCACAAAATGAAAAGGTGGCTCACAACAAAACTAAAGAAAAGGAAGGAAACGGGAAATGAAAAACAAAATGAGGAAACCTAAACTAAGGAAAATAGAAACTGGAACTAAATGTAACTATCATACAATATAGGGATTACCTTTTTTTAATTTTCAACTTGATACAATTTCAAATCTTGACCATTATAGGTCAAGGGTAGTACTTCACCACTTGGATACACCAATTTGAATGAATTCCTATCAAAGGCCTAGTGGAGGATGTACGGTCCTTTCCAGAGTGTCTCAAATTTTCAATGCATTCCTTTAGGCACCCTTCATTTATCCCATAGCAGTACTGAATCTTTGACCATGAAATTCCTTGGTCTAGTTTTTCTTGTCAAAGAGATTCTTTACCTGCATCTGATGTTCTATGATATGATCAACAATCTTCTCTTGTTCTTCTTCAAGTTTATTCAAATACAAAATTTTCTTTTCCAACCCAACCTTATAGATGCTATCTTCTACCACTATTCTCAACTTGTTAGTAGCCAATTCTAGAGGTAGGGAAGGCTTGCCTCAACTCCGTATACTAGCTCAAAAGGTGAAATACCAATTGCCCTCTTTGGAGTTACTTTGTCAGCCCAGAGTTCTTCATGAATTATCTTATGCCAAGTCCTTTGGTTGTCTGATACAAGCTTTCTCACTATATTTACCAGGTTCTTATTACTCGATTCAGCTTGACCATTCCCTTGTGGGAAATACTCGGGTGGATGGCTAGTAGTTATACCATACTCAAAATAGAAATTAGTAATCTCTGTTGAAGAAAAGTAAGCTGCATTATCCATGACTATTTTAATAGGCACACCAAATCTTACCATAATGTTCTCCTTGATGAATTCACACACTGCTTCAGAATTAGTTTTCTTTATTGTCATTTCTTCCACTCATTTCATAAAATGGTCAGCTGCGGTGATTATATAAGTGTGACTAGAACTTGATATAGGATTGATAGGTCCTATAAAATTGAGGCCCCATTGCTGAAAAGGACCTTCTATTATTACTGGTCTGAGAGGGAGAGCTACCAGTTAAGGTCAAACAATGAACATCTTACATTTTTCACACTTGGCCACCCAATGATACACATCCTTGAACATTCCTGGCCAATAATAGTATTGTCTCAAGATCTTAAATGCAGTTATAGAAGATGAGAAATACCCACCGCAAGCTTCATCATGGAACATTTTTAACAATCTCTCTTGTCATTGCTTGTCTACACACCTAAGAAAAGTTCCATCTAAAGACCTTTTATATAATGTACCTTCCCAAATAATATATTTAGCAGCTTTTAACTTCAGGTCTCTCCTTTGTTTAGCTGTCAATCTTTCAGGGCATTCACCATAAGTCAGGAAATATACAATGTCTTCAAACCATGGGTCTTGTAAAATCACCACCAAAACTAATTGTTTTGTTTTAGGTTGGTTATCTCCTTCACTTTTTTCCATAGCTTTACACAATGCATTGCCTTGTACCAGTTTTGTTGGCTTGATCTCTATGTCATATTCTTGTGTTTTGGCTACCTAAGCTCCTCTATTATTACATCCTACATCTTGCTGGGTTAATATACTCTTTATCACAATGTCAGGGACAAATAAAATGGAATGAGAATGTAAGATATAAAATCTAAAGTTCTTCAAGGCTTTCACCACTGAGAAGGCATGCTTCTCAGCCTGAGAATATCTTAGCTCATGATTTTTTAGTGGCATACTCATAAAGGAAATAGGAGCCTGAACTCCTCTATTTTCTTGCATAAGAATATCTGACAATGTATGTTTAGATGCGTAACAATAAATCATGAAATCCTTCTTATAATCTAGGTGGCATAAGATAGGGGCATTGGCTATAGCATCCTTTATATCTTGGAAGGATCTTTTAATAGGGTCATTCCATTTGAAATTCTGATTACCTTTCATCATGTCTACAATACACTTGGTGATCTCTGAAAAGTCAAGGATGAATCGTCTGAGAAAATTTACCTGACTGAAGAATGACTTCACTCTAGTTTTACTTATAGGTAAACTTAGCCTTTGAATGGCTTTGACTCATTCTGGGTCGATCCTGATAACTTCTTGTGATACAATATGACCCAGTAGTTTTCCTTTGGTAACACAAAAAACTTTCTTAGGATTTAAAGAGATCTCATGTTCTCTACACCTTTGAAATACTCTTTCTAAATCCTTAACATGATTGCTTCTTTTCTTAGAGAACATAGTTACGTCATCTAAATATATGAAAATGATCTTATCTTTCATATCAATAAAAGACAAATCTATACATTGTTGAAATGTAGCACCAATGTTGATAAGGAAAAACAACATTCTATGGTATGCAAATGTTCCCCAGGGAGGGGTAAACATGGTCTTGTGTTGATCTTTCTCTTCTACTTTGACTTGTTTATACCCAGAAAAGCCATCGAGCATAGACATCATTTTGACTCATGCAACTGTCTGTAAAAAATGATCCATGTTGGTGAGTGCGTAATTATCCTTTAGAGATGCTTGATTTAAATTTTTAAAATCTATGCATATCCTTATCTCTCCATTATTTTTCTTCATAGGAATGATGTTTTCTATCCATGTAGAGTGGTGGATAGGGTAGATAATCCTTGCTTTGAGCATTTTGTCAACCTCTCTAAAGATAGCATCTACCACTTTTGGATTGTAATTTCTTTGTTTCTATCTGGATGGGGCATCATTAGGTTTTAGGGGAATTTGATGCTTGAAATTTCCTCCCATGAAGCTTTTTAAATCCTCATAACTCCAAGAAAAGACATCTTGATATTCTAGAAAAAGCCTTCTAGCTTCCACTTTCTCTTCTAGTGTGCAACACTTCCCTATGTTTATTATTCTAGGATTTGACTCATTCCCAATGTTCATCCCTTTGTATTCTCCAGTCGTGAGACCTTTCTCTATTCTTTTCTTCTTAACGTAAGTATCATGATGATTGAAAAATTTCTTTAATGATATAAAATATGGGGGAATGACGTTACCTTGCAATTGAGTCACACCTAGTTCATCTTTCTTCTATTTCCTGGGATGATAGAAAGATAGTTTGGATTTTCTTTAGGGGAACTATCATTACCTTCAAGGAAGAGTTGTAGACATTTTTCATTGTTGAATACTTGCCAATCATCTATGTTGTCAGGCACTAATGGCTTGTACATTACTTCTACCTGGTACTTGTCTTTAAATTCTGGATGGGGTAGTAGTAAGGAAGCAGAGACTACTAGTGAATCTTCTTTGGAATTTAATTCTCTAGGGATATATTCAATTGCAAAGGCATTCAGTCCTTCAACCTCATCCCATACCCTATTTCGGTAACTCTTCAATTTCTAATTTTTAATAGAGTATTGACTTTTGATTTGGTGCACAATTAACTCAGCATCACCTCGAGCTTTTAGGATTTTCACACCCTTTTCTTTCTCAACAATTATTCTGAGTAACAATGCCTCATACTTAGCCATATTATTGGTATTTTCAAAATCCAATTTGAAAGCCATCAGCTTAGGTTCACCTTTGGGTGGAATTAATACAACTCCAACACTAGATCCAGAGGAAGAACAACTATCATTGAATTCTAGTGTCCAGACTTCTAGAGTCTTTTCCTTCTCAGAGGCCTTAAATTATTCTTGTTCACTTTCAGGTTCATCAATAATGCCCTAGTTAAACATCATGTAATTACCAAACACTACTTCTTGATACAAGATTTGAGCTTTTGGATCATCTAAATTCAAAACTGTGAACTTTGACTTCTCCTTAGGCTCTAGTCTAACCTTCTTATTTCCCACAGGAATTACTGTCTAGGACCAATCCAATTTAATTTCCCCACCTAAGTCTTTGCAAAAACTTCTACTTAGTAGTAGTCCATAACTTTTTGGTATATCTACAACAAGGATCATCAATAGAATCTTCTTTTCAGGATGGGAAGCCAGAGCTACTTGGGCATCTTTGATTTGGCCAAGCAGAGGAACTTGCTTAGTGTCCATAGAATAACATCTATCATGGACCTTTGTCATGGTGAGGCCTAAGGCTTTGGCTACTGGGGAAGGCATCATGATATCAGAAGCACCTAAATCTATGATATAGTTGCTAATTTTACAACCATTGATATACAAGGAGACGTAAAATGGTTCAAGTTTTTGATTTGGGAAAGTAGCCAATACAGTGATTTCTCCTTGTTCAAATAGTTTTGCTAGTGAGGAATCATCTTCATTGGAAGAGGTGATATTTTGATTCAAATTTATACTATCTCCTTTTAAGTAATCCATGAATCTTTTCAATTCAGCAGAATTTGATCTTAAATAATCTATGGGAGAAATTTGGATTCTGGAATTTTTATAGAATTGAATGAAATCAAAAGAACCATTTTCCTTACCCGGCTATGAGATTTTCACTCCCTAACTGATTTCTTTTATACCCAAAGTAGATGCATCATTGGTTCTTGTAGAAGGAGTGATAACATGATTTTTGTCTTTCTGGCTCCGAGTTAGGACTGCATAGGTGGTGCCATCTATGGTAGTGTAACATTCTCCTTTCTTCTCAGAATCAGATTCATTCTCAAAAAATAAATTTACAGAGTCGCCATGCGAGCATGAATCTGGTTCATTGTTTGGTGTTGTAGTGTCTAACTCATGAGTAGATAATAACTACATCATGTGAGCTATTTTAGGATAGCTCTCACCATTATGGTCCATCGTTAGATGAAATACATACATATTTCCTTTCTTAGGGGGAGCCTCTATTGCAGAGTAGGTAATTGTAGTGTCCTGCTATCAGTATTTCTACTATTCTGATCTTGAAATGGTTTTTGGTATGGATTGTTGAACTTAGGGAGTTGCCTTTTTAAAGCGATGATTTCATTGGACATTTTCTATATCATCTCATTGGTAGATGTAGTGCCACTTGAACTAGCACTTGTCTGTATCTCTCTTCTCCATCTACCAGCAGAAATCATGTCATCCTCTAACTCAATGGTTGTTTTCTAAGTAGTGTCCACATCTGTAGGTCATTCTCTTCTTAGATCATAATTTATCTATGGTGGCATGGCACTCATAAAGAATATCTTTAGATTTGCAGGATTGGGTCTATCAGCCATGGGAATTTTGTTAGAAATCTTATTGAATTTAGAAACAAACTCCCTCATACTTATAGAAGCTTGTTTCTTGATAGAGGTCAATTGCGTCAACAACGCATGTTCATCTTCAGCCTTTTTGAACCTAGCTTCAAATTTTGTCCTCATAGTATCCCAACTTGTGATTGAAGCATCATCCAAGTAATAAAACTAGTCAGCCTCTGCTTCAACTAGAGTTTCAACAAATAGCCTAACAACAACATCTTCATAACCAACTCCTAGAATATGAGTTGCTATGAAGAAGGCTTTAATGTGTTCATCTGTAGTAACTTTTCCATCTCCCAAGAACTTAGGAAAGTTCTTTCTAGATCCTAAATGGAGTGGGTGATATGCTATGAACTACAATGGGCCAGTTGCAGTGGCCCATGGAGCTACCATGACTGTAGGTGTAGGATGTTGAGGAAAATTAATAACAAGAGGAGCAACTACTCCATGTAAAGTTAATACCTGGCAAGATGTGGGAAATGAAGTTTGTGTCTTGGGAGGTGAAGGTGTTCTACTCCTGCTTCTTTTTTCACCTTTCTAACGAGGTAAGTCTATTATGAGAAAACCGAGCTCTATGAGCCTTTCGAATGTAGGGTCTTTTCCACCTTGCCCCTTGGCACTTTTGAGAAATCTTCTTTGATCCAGAGCTCTGAATTAGTTTTTCTTCCTAGCTTCACGCTCTACTCTACATTGATTTCTTCTTTGAATTTCTCTTTCAAGTGCTTCTACTCTCATTTCTTCCTATTCAAGCACTCAACTCACGTTCTTGTAATGCTCTGCATTTCTTCAGTCTCTCCAAGAAAAAGTATTCAAAGATGAAACTATATATTCTTGATCATCTTGAAAACCAAGATTGGGCTGAACCATAGGAAACACGTTCTCATGAGGTAACACAATTTTTCCTCATGATGAATATTTTGGTCTACTGACTATTTCTCTCCCTAGCAGAGTCACAAAAAATCTGTCGGTAAACATATTTTTCTTTTTAGATTTAACTCTTTATTTTTCCAAAATCTCTTAAGAAACAATTTGAATCCAAATAGTTGGAAAGTTTTTATCTATTCAACTAACTTTCCTTTGAATTTTAATAGGTACAACTCCCTTATGTAAAAGATATGCAACGAATTTTGTTTTCTCTAAATCCTAATAGGGTATGTTCTTGACTAGAGAATAGAAGAGGTAACCAAACTAGCCCTTGGCGAGAGACTAATCCAGGCAAAGGTTTTGATCCTAACTCTAACCAACTTTGTGATTTCATAATACTTATGAATTGGTGCCAGTGGGAATGCAACAATGAATCCTATTTGAATGAATGAAAATGCAGTGAAACAACATAGATGAATCTAATCTAAAACATGACATATGTGTATTTTCCCAACCTCTAAGTAATGCTCCAATCACTATAGATTAGTTGCACCAAAGAGTAGAAATAGAACTCTGTCTATTTTCTAATTTCAATCCAACTTAAGGGAAAAAAATGTTCAAACTTACAAAAGCATAAAACAGTAAATAAATGGCACAAAACACATTCCAGTTAACTCCACAACAAGGTGTATTTCACACCAAAAATTAGCCGAACCCTTTCATTAATTTTCAAAGTGTTACATATAGGCTTCAAGAAATAAGTCGTTACAAAATCCACCAAATCGATTCATATTCTACAAAGGTCAATAAATGACAAGTGGCCATTTACTGACTATACAATATATATCAAAAAGGAAAAAGAGGGAAACTATTTGTTCTTTTCCGATTTCTTCCTCTTCTCCAACTTTGCCTTATGAGCTTTAGCGGCTGCAAGAATCAGAATCATCCTTTCAGCATCGGGAATGTAAATTTTTTTAAATCTTATGAGCCAGTGAGCATGATCCTTCTCTATGTGTTTTGCGGCATCTTTTCAGGATTGTCTTCTCCATGGCTCTGTATATGCATCCAATGAGTTGCTAAAGATCAGGTATTCTGTCGAGATGAGACCCAGATAACTCTACAAGCTGGTCCAAGTAGTCAGATAATGACTTCTGCATATTGGTTATACCGATCAGGCTCTTCCCATCTCTGCTAGTTTGTGACTCGGAGTGAAGACATGTTAGATTTACAAAGATTTTACTTTTCTCCTTGGTGACCTCTTCATCGGTCACTTTCATTTCCATCTCTGCCTTGATTATCATCTCCATTTTGAATTCTACTCCCTAGAGCCACTCGATCGGGGGTTCATCTCCTTTCTATAATATGTTGTCCTTGATTATATCCTTAGTCTTCATTATGACTAGCCAATGCAGTAGCACCATACATTCTTCACACCTCAACCTCTCTATTGTGAGTGTCTGCATATGTTCTTTGAGAGAATCCTTCTCTACTTCTAACTTCAAATGGACATTTCCAAGCTGCTCAATGGTTACCAGACCTTCAGACTTAAGCCATTCGATCCACCTCCTGCCAATATGTTCAAAATGCTTATCTTCTTGAAATTTGGTAATTACGGTCTGATTCTTGGCCACAACAGGATCAAATGTTGCCAAAGAACTGGGTAAGCTCACTATAGGAGTGACCAACTATTTGATGAAGTTAGTCATTTCTTTAATCTCCACCTCAAGCCGAGTCTTAGTGACTTTGAGTTCTTCAAGATCTTCCTTAGTCAAGACATTACTAGACTTCCACAAGTCTACTTTTGTATCATGGCAGGCGAGCCCCATGTCTAAGGACTAGAGTGCAAAGTATGAGGTAGTAAGATCTTCAATTCTATCATCCTTTAGTGGCTTGGCTATTTCCATCGTCAGGTGTCTTGTGTCTAGATCTCGGCCAAGAGTGGTCAAAGTCCTAGTCTTCTTAGCTTTTCTTACAGCTGAACCCGACTACATTTCTTGTGAGAACATCTCTCCACTGGGAGCACCTTGTTCAACCCTTTTCCTTTTCCACTCCAGAGTATTCTCGAGCCATGATTCTACACTTGTAACTTTTGTTGTAGAAATTAAATCTTCCACATATAATTTCTTGATAACAAGAGGAGAAGCTTTAGGCTTGGAAGTGAAAGGATTAACTTACGGGGAAGAAATGCTCTTTTCCTTTTGAGGAGACCCCAAGTGCTCTACTGCTTCTTCATTTGACTCAGATTCAAATCTGCTACTATGAGTTTCACCTTGTATCTCAATGGTTCCTCCTTGTGCTTGTTGCTCTAGTTTTGTGGCTCTAGTAGGTTGTCGACTTGTTAGATTTCTCAATTTTGGCTTCTTCATTTGAACCAATGACTAGAGATGAACCTATTCCACAAGCTTCTCAATTGGGATCTCTTTTTTAGGTGGTTGATAATCTCCACCTACTAGTTGAGCTGGTCCTTTGGCCACATACAATGTTGGCAAAGAGGAGGATGTAGGAGCACTCACCAGCTCGACTGCAGGAGCTTGTTTACAAGTAGGCTTCCCAGATCTCTTTCTCCTTCCCATCATCCACTAAATGCACTTATCAGTTCTCTTAATGACTTTAGCTGTTAAGGTCTCCAAATCTTCTATAGCTTGACCTTGAACTAGTTTTGAGCTCATAGAATAGGGCTTGATCTTATCTCTATATGTGTCGTTATACATGTGTTCTCCATCATCAACAATGCCCTCAACATTAATGTTGACATTGAACAACTTGATTTTTTCAATGGTCAACCTAGAGTAAAATCTCTCTCAGTTCTCTAGCTCATCCTTGCAATTCTCCTAATAATCTTCGATTTTGGGGATGTGTTTGACCATAGTACCAATCTGTACATGATTTTTGGCATAACTTACTAGATGAAATTGAGGCCTCGCTACTTCATACATTTCTAGCTTATATCTGTTCTCAAACATCTTCATCATGTTCTTAGCATTTGATCTTGATGCATAGCTGTACACTCCAATGGTGATAGGGAATTTGTAGCCTTTCTTCTTAATTCCCACACTAATCAAGTTCACTTGCAACATCTGCCAGATCACCTCTACAAGCATAATCATATCATCAGGATACCTTGGCAGCTTCATGGGAAAATCATCAAAACCTTCAAGATGAAGGTATGAGAAACTAGAAAATTGAATAAAGAAACTCCCAAATTGGGCGATGAATTCCATAGACTCTAGTCAGAATCTCCATTCTAGGAATCCTTGTAACTCTCTACAAAACCACATTGTAAATGAGTCATTAACTCTAATGAACTTGACATAGCTATTTTGTAATTTCAAATAAGGGAATAAATCATAAATTTTCACATCATTTGAATATTCTTCTAGCCTAGGGAGTCCTGGCCATACTTGCAATGTAGCTAAAACATAGATCAAATAGGAAGACATATAAAATTTGTTATGGTACTTGGTGAGACTCAAGGCATTGGACAGATTTTCACTTACCACTTGTGCCTAGTCTATATAATGATGCTTAGCACATATTACCTGGACCAAGAAGTAGTGTTCTATGAAATTCAATGCGTCACTTTCACCTTTTATCCTGTGAAGGAGCACTAGGATGTCGACGATCTCAACCTTTAGATCTCTCCCAAAAAGTGTCTTTGGCACTTTTCCCTTTATACTTTTGGCCTTTCGAAACCACGAGTGATCTCTTTCCTCCACCTCATCTTCTTCTCATTATATTCTGAAATTGTGATCAAGAAGTTCATATTTGAAAATTTTGCTCGCTCTAGGATACGAAAACTATTCTGTACGGACTCTTTGTCGATGGAGATGAGTACTATGTCATCTGGTAGGAAAATCTATTTTGTATCTGGGTTGAATCTAGTTATACATTCTCATATTATTTTAGGGGCTTGCACTACAATAGGAAATCAAGCGGCTTCAACCAAACCGCTCCCTTTGAGCTTCTGTGTCATGGGGTGGAGATTTTCTTTGCTCAATCTTCTATGTAGATTGCCCAGATCATAGAATCTGAGGGATGTATTTGTCAAATTATGCCATTCAGATGTAATCCCATTCATCCCATCATTTCCCAAGAATCTGGTGGCCTTAGCTTCTGATTCTACTCTTGATTTACTGCTAAGAAGCTTTGGAGTATGTCGGTAGATGATTTGTGAAATTGTGAGGAATAAAAGGTATATGAAAAAGATGTGAACAAATGGTAATTTTTGACTCATCATTTGAGTCATTTATAAACAGCCTGTTTCCTTACCATTACCTTTCATATCTCACGCCACACAACTGAGAGATTTTCAAAACTATTCGTTAAAGTTCTAACATTAAGATTTGAATTAAATGCATCTTATTAATGGCCTTACGAGGTCACTTTTACCCATTTGAAGTAGCTGTAACAGTAACTTTATTGACACATCAAAATTTTACTTTTTTCGCTTCTCTCAATTTGATGCCTTTGTCGGAGAACTCACTTTGAAGGTAGGAACTCGACTATGGAGAAGATGAGGAGTGATTTTTTTGAAAATCCGCAACTGACCCATTTCCTTAGCAATTTCTTTTAGATATCAAAGTAGGTCACCTTCATCATACTTGATCATTCAATCTCTATGATTTCTTATGCTTATTTCTTCACAAGTTGTCACTTTTCAGAAACTAACCTTCTTAGGTGATTTTACAACAAGGAGAAGCTGAAAACTGATTCTCCGGGAAAGGTCTTTTACTCACTTTCACTTATGTTGAGACCGTTTTATCCTTGCAGCAATTCAATCTTATTTCCTCCAAATATAGATGTTTGGCTTTTGGGAATTTCTGATACACTTTCTACTATCCCATGGAAAATTACCTTCATGGGGCGAAACCCGCCGAGGAGAAGGCAATTTTCAATTTTCCAACAAAGGGAAAAAATGTTATTTTAGAGCTTCACATCCATATGAATAACATCAATTAGAAATGAAAGAATAAACATATTTATCGAATTAGGAACTATAACTTACCCACTCCTAGGATGAAACTAAAAACCAACCCGGCTTAAAAGCAGAAAGAAGCATGAGGGGGTTATTCGATAAATACCAACTATCACTCATGACTTGATTTAAACACAAGGTATTCACTTTTGTTTTAAAGGGGGAAGAAAAAAGGTGGAGCAACAAACCAAACTTTCAGCAGATTTGGAAACAGTCAAACTTTTAGCTACGAACACTATAGTGACTTCGTTGCTTTGAGAAAACTTTGTCCTCCGTATCTTGAGAAGAGAGGCTCCATTTTTCAAGATTCAAGGTGTTTTTAGGTTCATCTGGACGAGATCTTCGATTTGAGACCACTTTCACCACATTTGAAAATGGTCAAATTTTTAGCTACGAACACTGCACTGACTTCTTTGCTCTGACCAAACTCTGACCATCCATATCTTGAGAAGAGAGGCTCCATTTTTCAAGATTCAAGGTGTTTTTTGGTTCATCTCAATGAGATCTTTTATTTGAGACACTTTCACTAGATTTGGAAATAGTCAAACTTTTAGCTACAAACATTGTACTGACTTCCCTACTTTGACCAAACTTTGACCACCCGTATCTTGAGAAGAGAGGCTCCATTTTTCAACATTCAAGGGGTTTTTAAGTTCATCTCCACAAGATCTTCAATTTGACACCACTTTCACCACATTTGGAAACGGTCAAATTTTTAGCTACAAACACTGTATTGATTTCCTTGCTTTGAACAAACTTTGACCGTCCATATCTTGAGAAGAGGCTCTGCTTTTCAAGATTCAAGGTGTTTTTTGGTTCATCTTGATGAGATCTTCGATTTGAGACCACTTTCACCAAATTTTGAAATATTCAAATTTTTAGCTACAAACACTCTATTGACTTCCTTGCTTTGACCAAACTTTGACCATCTGTATCTTGAGAAGAGAGGCTCCATTTTTCAAGATTCAAGGTGTTTTTAGGTTCATCTCGATGAGATCTTCGATTTGAGACAACTTTCACCACATTTGGAGATGGTCAAATTTTTAGCTACAAACACTATACTGACTTCCTTTCTTTGACCAAACTTTGACCTTCCGTATATTGAGAAGAGGCTCTATTTTTCAATATTGAAGGTCCTTTTTGCTTACTCTCGATGAGATCTTTGATTTGAGACCACTTTCACCAAATTTCATAATAGTCAAATTTTATGCTATGAACACGGTACCAACTTCCTTGCTTTGACCAAACTTTGACCATCCGTATATTGAGAAGAGATGCTCTATTTTTCAAGATTCAAGTTGTTTTTTGGTTCAGCTTGATGAGTTCTTCGATTTGAGACCACTTTCACTAGATGTGGAAATGGTCAAACTTTTGCTACGAACATTGTACTGACTTCCTTGCTTTGACCAAATTTTGACCATTCGTATCTTGAGAAGAGGGGCTCCGTTTTTCATGACTCAAGGTGGTTTTAGGTTCATCTCGATGAGATCTTTGATTCAAAACCACTTTCACCAGATTTGGAAATGGTCAAAATTTTATCTACAAACACTGTACTGACTTCCTTTCTTTGACCAAACATTGACCATCCGTATCTTGAAAAGAGAGGCTCTCTTTTTCAAGATTCAAGGTATTCTTTGGTTCATCTCAAAGACATCTTTTATTTGAGACCACTTTCACCAGATTTGGAAATGATCAAACATTTAGCTACGAACACTGTACTGACTTCCTTGCTTTGACCAAACTTTGACTGTCCATATCTTGAGAAGAGGGGCTACATTTCTCAAGATTTAAGGTGTTTTTTGGTTCATCTTGATGAGATTTTGATTTGAGAAGACTTTCACCAGAGTTGGAAATGGTCAAATTTTTAGCTACAAACATTGTACTGAGTTCTTTGTTTTGACACAACTTTGACCGCCCGTATCTTGAGAAGAGAGGCTCCATTTTTAAAGATTCAAAGTGTTTTTTGGTTCATCTCAACGAGATCTTTGATTTGAGACCAATTTGACAAGATTTGGAAATGGTCAAATCTTTAGCTACTCGCACTGTATTGACTTCCTTGCTTTGACAAAACTTTGATTGCACATATTTTGAGAAGAGAGGCTCTCTTTTTTAAAATTCAAGGTGTTTTTTGGTTCATCTGGATGGGATCTTCGATTTGAGATGACTTTCACCAGATTTGGAAATGGTCAAATTTTTAGATACGAACACTGTACTGACTTCTTTGTTTTGACCAAACTTTCACCATCCGTATCTTGAGAAGAGAGGCTTCATTTTTCAAGATTCAAGGTGTTTTTTAGTTCATCTCGACGAGATCTTTGATTTGAAACCATTTTTACTAGATTTAGAAATAGTCAAATTGTTAGCTACGAACACTGTACTGACTTCCTTATTTTGACCAAACTTTGACCATTCATATCTTGACAAGAGAGGCTCCATTTTTCAAGATTCAAGGTGTTTTTAGGTTCATCTTGATGAGATCTTTGATTTGAGACCACTTTCACCAGATTTGGAAATGGTCAAATTTTTAGATACGAACACTGTACTGACTTCCTTGTTTTGACCAAAATTTGACATTCTATATCTTGAGAAGAGAGGCTTTGTTTTTCAAGATTTAAAGTGTTTTTTGGTTCATCTCGATGAGATCTTTGATTTGAGAACACTTTCACCAAATTTGGAAATAGTCAAATTGTTACCTACGAACACTGTACTGACTTCCTTACTTTGACCAAACTTTGACCATCTGTATCTTAAGAAGAGAGCCTTTATTTTCCAAGATTCAGGGTGTTTTTGGTTCATTTCTACAAGATTTTGATTTGAGACCACTTTTACTAGATTTGGAAATAATTAAATTTTTACCTACAAACATTGTACAGACTTCCTTGATTTGACCAAACTTTGACCATCCATATCTTGAGAAGAGAGGCTCCATTTTTCAAGATTCAATGTATTTTTTGGTTCATCTTGATGAAATCTTCGATTTGAGACCACTTTCACTAGATTTGGAGATGGTCAAATTTTTAGCAACGAACACTATACTAACTTCCTTGCTTTGACCAAACTTTGACTGTCTATATCTTGAGAATTAAGGCTTCATTTTCCAAGATTCAAAGTTTTTTATTGTTCATTTCGATGAGATCTTCGATTTGAGACCACTTTTACCAGATTTGGAAATGGTCAAAATTTTAGATACGAACACTATACTGACTTCCTTGCTTTGGCCAAACTTTGACCATTTATATCTTGAGAAGAGAGGCTTCATTTTTCAAGATTCAAGGTGTTTTTTGGTTCATCTCGATGAGATCTTCGATTTGAGACCACTTTCACCAGATTTGAAAATGGTCAAATTTTTAGCTACGAACATTGTACTAACTTCCTTACTTTGACCAAACATTGATCGTTTGTATCTTGGGAAGAGAAGCTCTATTTTTTAAGATTCAAGATGTGTTGTGGTTCATCTTGATAATATCTTTGATTCGAGAACACTTTCAGTAGATTTGCAAATGGTCAAATTTTTAGCTACGAACACTGTACTGAGTTCCTTAGTTTGACCAAACTTTGACCATCCATATCTTGAGATGAGCGGCTCTATTTTTCAAGATTCAAGGTGTGTTTTGGTTCATCTCAATGAGATCTTTGATTTGAGACCACTTTCACCAGATTTTGAAATGGTCAAATTTTTAGCTACGAACAGTGTACTACCTTCCTTGCTGTGACCAAACTTTGACCATCTATATCTTTAGAAGAGAGACTCCATTTTTCAAGATTCAAGGTGTTTTATGGTTCATCTCAAGGAGATCTTTGATTTGGGACCACTTTCACTAGATTTGGAAATGGTAAAATTTTTAGCTACGAACATTTTACTGACTTCCTTTCTTTGATCAAACTTTGACCGTTTGTATCTTGAGAAGAGAGGCTCTATTTTTTAAGATTCAAGATGTTTTTTTGGTTCTTCTCGATGAGATGTTCAATTTGAGACCACTTTCACTAGATTTGGAAATGGTCAAATTTTTAGCTACGAACATTGTACTAATTTCCTTTGTTTGACCAAACCTTGTCCATTCCTATCTTGAGAAGAGAGGCTCTATTTTTCAAGATTCAAGGTGTTTTTTGGTTCAGCTATATGAGATCTTCAATTTGAGACCCCTTTCACCTGTACTGTCTTCCTTGCTTTGATAAAACTTTAACCGTCTGCATCGTAAGAAGAGAGGCTCTATTTTTTAAAATTCAAGGTGTTTTTTGGTTCATTTCTATGAGATTTCAATTTCAGACCACTTTCACCATATTTGGAAATGGTCAAATTTTTAGCTACAAACACCTTATAGACTTCCTTGATTTGACCGAACTTTCACCACCCATATCTTGAGAACAGAGGCTCCATTTTTCAAGATTCAAAGTATTTTTTGGTTCATCTTGATGAAATCTTCGATTTGAGACCACTTTCACTAGATTTGGAGATGGTCAAATTATTAGCTATGAACATTGTACTAGCTTCCTTTCTTTGACCAAAGTTTGACTATCTGTATCTTGAGAAGAGAGGCTTCATTTTTCAAAATTCAAGTTATTTTTTTGTTCATTTCGATGAGATCTTCGATTTGAGACCAATTTAACCAAATTTAGAAATGGTCAAATTTTTAGATATGATCACTATACTGACTTCCTTTCTTTGACCAAACTTTGACCATTTGTAGCTTGAGAGAGGCTATGTTTTTCAATATTCAAGGTGTTTTTTGGTTCATCTCGACGAGATCTTTGATTTGAGACCACTTTCACCAGATTTGAAAATGGTCAAATTTTTAGCTACAAACACTATACTGACTTCCTTGCCTTGACCAAACATTGATCATCTATATCTTGAGAAGAGAGGCTCTATTTTTCAAGATTCAAGATATGTTTTGGATCATCTCGATGAGATTTTTGATTCGAGAACACTTTCACCAAACTTGGAAATGGTCAAATTTTTAGCTATGAACATTGTACTGAATTGCTTATTTTGACCAAACTTTGACTATCCATATCTTGAGAAGAGAGACTCCATTTTTAAAGATTCGAGGTGTTTTTGGTTCATCTTGATGAGATCTTCGATTTGAGACAACTTTCACCAGATTTGGAAATGGTCAAATTTTTAGCTACGAACACTGTACTAAGTTCCTTGGTTTGACCAAACTTTGATCATTCGTATCTTGAGAAGAGAGGCTCATTTTTTTAAGATTCAATATATTTTTTGGTTCATCTCGATGAGATCTTTAATTTAAGACTACTTTCACCAGATTTAGAAATGGTCAAATTTTTAGTTACGAACACTTTATTAACTTCCTTGCTTTGACCAAACTTTGATTGTCTGTATCTTGAGAAAAGAGGCTCTATTTTTCAAGATTCAAGGTGTTTTTTGGTTCATCTCAACGAGATCTCTTATTTGAGACCACTTTCACCAGATTTGGAAATAGTCAAATTTTTAGCTACGAACAGACTTCCTTGCTTTGACCAAACTATGACCATCTGTATCTTGAGAAGAGAAACTCTATTTTTCAAGATTCAAGGTGTTTTTTGGTTCATCTTGAGGAGATCTTTGATTTGGGACCACTTTCACTAGATTTGGAAATGGAAAAATTTCTACCTACGAACACTGTACTGACTTCCTTTCTTTGATCAAACTTTGACCATCTGTATCTTGAGAATAGAGGATCTATTTTTCAAGATTCAAGGTGATTTTTTGGTTCATCTCGATGAGATCTTCGATTTGAGACCACTTTCACTAGATTTGGAAATGGTCAAATTTTTAGATATGAACACTGTACTGAGTTCTTTGTTTTGACCAAACTTTGACTATCTGTATCTTAAGAAGAGAGGCTTTGTTTTTCAAGATTCAAAGTGTTTTTTGGTTCATCTCGATGAGATCTTTTATTTGAGAACACTTTCACCGAATTTGGAAATGGTCAAATTTTGAGCTACGAACACTCTACTAACTTCCTTGCTTTGAGAAAACTTACACCGTTCGTATCTTGAGAAGAGAGGCTCCATTTTTTAAAATTCAAGGTATTTTTTGGTTCATCTTGACGAGATCTTCTATTTGAGACAACTTTCACTAGATTTGGAAATGGTCAAATTTTTAGCTATGAACACTGTACTAACTTCCTTGCTTTGACCAAACTTTGACTGTCTGTATCTTGAGAAAAGAGGCTCCATTTTGTCAAGATTCAAGGTGGTTTTTGGTTCATCTTGACAAGATCTTCAATTTGATACCACTTTCACTAGATTTGGGAAAGGTCAAATTTTTAGCTATGAACATTGTACTCACTTCCTTTCTTTGACCTTACTTTTACCGACCGTATCTTGAGAAGAGAGGCTCCAATTTTCAAGATTCAAGGTGTTTTTCAGTTTATCATGATGAGATCTTTTATTTAAGATCACTTTCACCAGATTTGGAAATGGTAAACTTTTTAGCTACAAACACTATGTTGACTTCCTTGCTTTGACCAAACTTTCATCATGTGTATCTTGGGAAGAAAGGCTCCATTTTTCTAGATTCAAGGTGTTTGTTGGTTCATCTTGACTAGATCTTTGATTTGAGACCACTTTCACCAGATTTGGAAACGGTCAAAGTTTTAGCTATGAACACTGTACTGACTTCCTTGATTTAACCAAACTTTGACAGTCCATATCTTCAAAACAAAGGCTCTATTTTTCAAGATTCAAGGTGTTTTTTGGTTCATCTCGACAAGATCTTTGATATGAGACCAATTTCTCCAGATTTGGAAATGATCAAATTTTTAGCTATGAACATTGTACTAACTTCCTTGCTTTCACAAAACTTTGACCGTCTATATCTTGAGAAGAGAGGCTCCATTTTTTAAGATTCAAGGTGTTTTTTGTTTAATCTTGATGAGATCTTTGATTTGAGAGCACTTTCACCAGATTTATAAATAGTGAAATTTTTGGCTACGAATACTGTACTGACTTCCTCACTTTGACCAAACTTTCACCGTCCATATCTTGAGAAGTGAGGCTTCATTTTTCAAGATTCAAGGTGTTTTTTGGTTTATCTCGACAAGATCTTCAATTTGAGACCACTTTGACCAGTTTAGAAATGGTGAAATTTTTAGCTACGAATAGTGTACTGACTTCCTTGCTTTGTCCAAACTTGGACCATTTTTATCTTGAGAAGAGAGGCTTATTTTTTCAAGATTCAAGGTGTTTTTTGGTTCATCTCACATAATCTTCAATTTGAGACCACTTTCACCTAATTTGGAAACTGTCAAATTCTTAGCTACGAACACTGTACTGACTTCCTTGCTTTGAACAAACTTGGATCGTCTGTATCTTGAGAAGAGAGGCTCTATTTTTTAAGATTTAACATATTTTTTGGTTCATTTCAACAAGATCTTTGATTTGAGACCACTTTCACTAGATTTGGCAATGGTTAAATGTTTAGCTATGAACAATGTACTGACTTCTTTGCTTTGTCCAAACTTTAACAAGCTATATCTTGAGAAGAGAGGCTCTGATTTTCAAGATTCAAGGTGTTTTTTTTGTTCATCTTGATAATATCTTCGATTTGAGACCACTTTCAATAAATTTAGAAATGGTCAAATTTTTAGCTATGAACACTATACTGACTTCCTTACTTTGACCAAACTTTGACCATCCATATCTTGAGAAGATAGGCTCCATTTTTCAAATTCAAGGTGTTTTTTGGTTCGTCTAGATGAGATCTTCGATTTGAGAACAATTTCACTAGATTTGAAAATGGTCAGATTTTTATCTACGAATACTATACTGACTTCCTTTTTTTGACCAAACTTTGACCATATGTATCTTTAGAAGAGAGGCTTTGTTTTTCTCAAGATTCAAGGTATTTTTTAGTTCATCAAGATGAGATCTTTGATTTGAGCCAACTTTCACTAGATTTGGAAATGGTTAAATTTTTAGCTACGAATATTTGACTCACTTCCTTTCTTTGACAAAACTTTAAACGACCGTATCTTGAGAAGAGAGGCTCCATTTTTTTGTTCATCTCGATGAAATCTTTGAATTGAGACCACTTTCACCAGATTTGGAAATAATCAAATTTTTAGCTACAAACACTGTACTGACTTCCTTGCTTTAACCAAACTTTTATTGTTTGTTTCTTGAGAAGAAAGGCTCCATTTTTCAAGGTTCAGGGTGTTTTTTGGTTCATCTCGATGAGATCTTTGATTTGAGACCGCTTTCACCAGATTTGGAAATGATCAAATTTTTAGATATGAACACTGTAATGACTTGCTTCTTTTGAATAAACTTTGACATTCTGTATCTTGAGAAGAGAGGCTCTATTTTTCAAGATTCAAGGTATTTTTTGGTTCATCTCGACGAGATCTTTGATTTGAGACTGCTTTCACCCGATTTGGAAACGGTCAAATTTTTAGCTACAAACATTGTACTAATTTCCTTACTTTGACCAAATATTGAACATATGTATCTTGAGAAGAGAGGCTCCATTTTTTAAGATTCGAGGTGTTTTTTAGTTCATCTCAATGAGATCTTTGATTTGAGACCACTTTCACCAGATTTGAAAATGATCAAACTTTTAGCTACAAATACTCCACTAACTTCTTTGCTTTGAAAAATTTTTGACCGTCTGTTTCTTGAGAGGAGAGGCTCCATTTTTCAAGATTCAAGGTGTTTTTTTGTTCAGCTCGATGAGATCTTTGATTCGAGACCACTTTCACCAGATTTGGAAATTGTCAAATTTTGAGCTACGAATACTGTACTAACTTCCTTACTTTGACCAAACTTTGACCATTCATATATTAAGAAGAAAGGCTTAATTTTTCAAGATTCAAGGTGTTTTTTGGTTCATCTTCACAAGATTTTTGATTTGAGACCACTTTCACCAAATTTGGAAATGGTCAAATTTTTAGGTACAAACATTGTACTGACTTCCTTGTTTTGACCAAACTTTAATCATCCGTACCTTCAGAAGAGAGGCTGTGTTTTTCAAGATTCAAAGTATTTTTTGGTTCAACTCGATGAGATTTTTGATTTGAGACCACTTTCACCACATTTGAAAATGGTCAATTTTTTAATTGCATAGGTCTAAAAGGGATAACTTGTTTGGAAATGGTCAAATTTTTAGCTATGAACAATGTACTAACTTCCTTGCTTTGACCAAACTTTTACCATTCGTATCATGAGAAGAGAGGCTCCTGTTTTTAAGATTCAAGGTGTTTTTTGGTTCATCTCGATGTGATCTTATTTGAGACCACTTTCACCACATTTGGAAATGTTCAAATTTTTAGCTACAAACACTATAGTGACTTCCTTGCTTTAACCAAACTTCAACCATCCGTATCTTGAAAAGAGGGGCTCCATTCTTCAAGATTCAAGGTATTTTTTGGTTCATCTCGATGAGATCTTTGATTTGAGACCAATTTCACAAGATTTGGAAACGGTCACTTTTTAGCTACAAACACTATACTGACTTTCTTGTGTCGACAAAAATTTGACTATCTGTATCTTGAGAAGAGAGGGTCTATTTTTTAACATTCAAGGTGTGTTTTTGTTCATCTCAACGAGATCTTTGATTTGAGACAACTTTCACCAAATTTACAAACGGTCAAATTTTTAGCTACGAACACTGTACAAAATTTCTTGCTTTCACCAAACTTTGACTGTCCATCTCTTGAGAAGAGAGGCTCCATTTTTCAATATTCAAAGTGTTTTTTGGTTCATCTCAATGAGATCTTCGATTTGAGACCACGTTCCCCAGATTTGGAAACGGTCAAATTTTTAGTATGAACATTATACTAGCTTCCTTGCTTTGACCAAATATTGACTGTCTGTATCTTGAGAAGAGAGACTCCATTTTTCAATATTCAAGGTGTTTTTTGGTTCATCTCGATAGATGTTTGATTTGAGACCAGTTTCACTAGATTTGGAAATGGTCAAATTTTTAGCTACGAGCACTATACTCACTTCCTTGCTTTGACCAAACATTGACCATCTGTATCTTGAGAAGAAAGGCTCCATTTATCAAGATTCAAGGTGTTTTTTGGTTCATCTAGATGAGATCTTTGAATTTAGACCATAATTACCAGATTTAGAAATGGTCAAATTTTTAGCTACGAACATTGTACTGACTTCCTTGCTTTGACAAACCTTTGATCGTCTATATCTTGAGAAGAGAGGCTCTATTTTTCAAAATTTAAGGTGTTTTTTGGTTCATCTTGAAGAGATCTTCGATTTGAGACCACTTTCATCAGATTTGGAAAAGATCAAATTTTTAGCTACGAACACTATACTGACTTCCTTGCTTTGACCAAACTTTGACCATCTATATCTTGAGAAGAGAGGCTCCATTTTTCAAGATTCAATGAATTTTTTGGTTCATCTTGACGAGATCTTTGATTTGAGGCACCTTTCCCAAGATTTGGAAATAGTCAAATTTTTAGCTACGAATAGTGTACTAACTTCCTTACTTTAACCAAAATTTTACCATTCGTATCTTGAGAAGAGAGGCTCTATTTTTTAAGATTCAAGGTGTTTTTTGGTTCATCTTGATGAGATCTTCAATTTGAGACCACTTACACTAGATTTGGAAATGGTAAAATTTTTAGCTACGAATATTGTACTTACTTCCTTGCTTTGAACCAACTTTGACAATTCGTATCTTGAGAAGAGGCTCGGATTTTCAAGATTCAAGGTGATTTTGGTTCATCTCGACAAGATCTTTGATTTGAGACCACTTTCAACAGATTTGGAAATGGTTAAATTTTTAGCTACGAATAGTGTACTGACTTCCATGCTTTGACATAACTTTGACCATCCATATCTTGAGAAGAGAGGCTCCATTTTTCAAGATTCAAGGTATTTTTTAGTTCATCTCGATGAAATGTTCGATTTGAGACAACTTTCACTAGATTTGGAAATGGTCAAATTTTTAGCTATGAACACTATACTCACTTGCTTTGACCAAACTTTGACCATCTGTATCTTGAGAAGAGAGACTCCATTTATCAAGATTCAAGGTGTTTTTTTGTTCATCTGGATGAGATCTTTGATTTTAGACCACTTTCTTGAGATTTAGAAACAGTCAAATTTTTAGCTACGAGCATTGTACTGACTTCCTTTTTTTGACCAAACTTTAATCGTCTGTATGTTGAGAAGAGAGGCCCAATTTTTCAAGATTCAAGATGTTTTTTAGTTCATCTTGACGAGATCTTCGATTTGAGAGAACTTTCACCAGATTTAGAAATGATCAAATTTTTAGCTATGAACACTATACTGACTTTCTTGGTTTGACCAAACTTTGACCATCTGTATCTTGAGAAGAGAGGCTCTATTTTTCAACATTCAAGGTATTTTTGTGTTCATCTTGACGAGATCTTTAATTTGAGGCCACTTTCACCAGATTTGGAAATGGTCAAATTTTTTTCTACGAATAGTGTACTGACTTCCTTGAATGACCAAACTTTGACCATTTGTATCTTGAGAAGAGAGGCTCCATTTTTCAAGATTCAAAGTGTTTTTGGTTCATGTTGACGAGATCTTTGATTTCAGACAACTTACACTAGATTTGGAAATGGTCAAATTTTTAGCTACAAACATTGTATTGACTTCCTTACTTTGACCAAACTTTGACAATCTGTATCTTGAGAAGAGAGGCCCCGTTTTCAAGATTCAAAGTGTTTTTTGGTTCATCTCGATGAGATCTTCGATTTCAGACAACTTTCAAGAGATTTGAAAATGGTCAAATTTTTAGCTATAAACACTTTACTTATTTCCTTGCTTTGACCAAACTTTGACCGTCTGTATCTTGAGAAGAGAGGCTCCATTTTTCAAGATTCAAGGTGTTTTTAGGTTCATCTCAATGAAATGTTTGATTGAGGCCACTTTAACCACATTTGGAAATGGTCAAATTTTTAGTTTCAAACACTCTACTAACCTCCTTGCTTTCACCAAACTTTGATAGTCCGTTTCTTGAGAAGAGAGGCTCCATTTTTCAAAATTTAACATTTTTTTTGGTTCATCTCGATGAGATCTTCAATTTGTGACCACTTTCACTGGATTTGGAAATGATCAAATTTTTAGCTACGAACACTGTATTGATTTCCTTGCTTTGACCAAACTTTGACCATCCGTATTTTGAGAAGAGAGGCTATATTTTTCAAGATTCAAGGTGTTTTTTGTTTCATCTCAACGAGATCTTCGATTTGAGACCACTTTCACCAGATTTGGAAATGGTCAATTTTTTAGCTACGAACACTATACTAACTTCCTTGATTTGACCAAACTTTGACCATTCGTATCTTGATAAGAGAGTATCCATTTTTCAAGATTCAAGGTGTTTTTTGGTTCATCTCAATGAGATCTTTGATTTCAGACCACTTTCACCAGATTTGGAAATGGTCAAAATTTTAGCTACGAACACTATACTGACTTCCTTTCTTTGACCAACTTTAACCATCTATATCTTGAGGACAAAGGCTCCTTCTTTCAAGATTCAAGTTGTTTTTTGGTTCATCTCAACAAGATCTTCAATTTGAGACCACTTTCACCAGATTTGGAAATAGTTAAACTTTTAGCTACGAACACTATACTGACTTCTTTTCTTTGACCAAACTTTGAATTTTCGTATCTTGAGAAGAGAGGCTCCTTCTTTCAAGATTTAAGGTGTTTTTTGGTTCATCTCGAGGATATCTTCGATTTGAGACCACTTTCACCAGATTTAGAAATGGTCAAATTTTTAGCTACAAACACTATACTGACTTCCTTGCTTTAACCAAACTTTGAGCATTTGTATCTTGAAAAGAGAGGCTTCGTCTTTCAAGATTCAAGGTGTTTTTTGGTTCATCTCAACGAGATCTTTGATTTGAGACCACCTTCACCAAATTTGGAAATGGTCAAATTTTTAGCTACAAACACTGAACTGACTTCCTTGCTTTGACTAAAGTTTGATCATCTGTAGCTTTAGAAGAGAGGCTCTTTCTTTCAAGATTGAAGGTGTTTTTTGGTTCATCTCGACAAGATCTTCAATTTGAGACCACTTTCACCAAATTTAGAAATGGTCAAATTTTTATCTACGAACACTGTACTGACTTCCTTGATTTGACCAAACTTTGACCATCCGTATCTTAAGAAGAGAGGCTCCATTTTTCAAGATTCAAGGTGTTTTTTGGTTCATCTCAATGAGATCTTTGACTTGTGACCGCTTTCTCCAAATTTGGAAATAGTCAAATTTTTAGCTACAAACAATGTACTAACTTCTTTGCTTTGACGAAAATTTGACCATCCATATCTTGAAAAGAGAGGATCCCTTTTTCAAGATTCAAGGTGTTTTTGGGTTCATCTCGACAAGATCTTTGACTTGAGACTGGTTTCACCAGATTTGGAAGGTTAGAACACTGTACTGACTTCCTTGCTTTTATCAAACTTTGACCATCCATATCTTGAGAAGAGAGGCTCCATTTTTCAAGATTCAAGTTGTTTTTTGGTTCATCTCGATGAGATCTTCAATTTGAGACCGCATTCACCAGATTTGGAAACGGTCAAATTTATAGCTACGAACAATGTACTAACTTCCTTGCTTTGACCAAGATTCAAGTTGTTTTTTTGGTTCATCTTGACTAGATCTTTGATTTGAGACTACTTTCACAAGATTTAGAAATAGACAAATTTTTAGCTATGAACACTATACTAACTTCCTTGCTTTGACCAAACTTTGACACTCCATATCTTGAGAAGAGAGGCTCTGCTTTTTAAGATTTAAGTTGTTTTTTGGTTCATCCTGACGAGCTCTTCAATTTGAGACCTCTTTCACCAAATTTAGAATCGGTCAAATTTTTAGCTACGAAGACTATACTGATTTACTTGCTTTGACCAAACTTTGACCATCCGTACCTTGGGAGTAGAGGCTCTATTTTTCAAGAATCAAGGTGTTTTTTGGTTCAATTCGACAAGATCTTCGATTTGAGACAACTTTCACCATATTTGGAATTGGTCAAATTTTTAGCTACGAACATTGTACTAACTTCCTTTCTTTGACCAAACTTTGACCATCTGTATCTTGAGAAGAGAGGCTCCATTTTTCAAGATTCAAGGTATTTTTTGGTTCATCTCGATGAGATGTTTGATTTGGGACTGCTTTCACCAGATTTGGAAATGGTCAAATTTTTAGCTACAAACACTGGACTGAATTTCTTCCTTTCACCAAACTTTGACCATCTGTATCTTCAGAAGAAAGGCTCCACTTTTTAAGATTCAAGGTGTTTTTTGGTTCATCTCGATGAGATCTTTGATTTGAGACCACTTTCACTAGATTTGAAAATGGTCAAATTTTTAGCTACAAACATTGTACTGACTTCCTTGTTTCGACCAAACTTTAACCATCTGTATCTTGAGAAGAGAGGCTCTATTTTTTAAGATTCAAGGTGTTTTTTGGTCCATCTTGATGAGATCTTCAATTTGAGGCCACTTTCACTAGATTTGGAAATGGTCAAATTTTTAGCTAGGAACATTGTACTGACTTCCTTGCTTTGACCAAACTTTGACCATCTGTATCTTGAGAAGAGAGGCTCTATTTTTTAAGATTCAAGGTATTTTTTGGTTCATCTGGATGAGAGCTTTGATTTAAGACCATTTTCACCAGATTTGGAAATGGTCAAAGTTTTAGCTAGGAACAATATACTGACTTCCTTGGTTTAACCAAACTTTGGTTGTCCATATCTTAGGAAGAGAGGCTTCATTTTTCAAGATTCCAGGTGTTTTTTGGTTCATCTTGATGAGACCTTCAATTTGAGACCACTTTCACCACATTTTGAAATGTTCAAATTTTTAGCTACAAACAATTTACTGACTTCCTTGCTTTGACCAAACTTTTACTGTCCATACCTTGAGAAGAGAGGCTTTATTTTTCAAGATTCAACGTGTTTTCTAGTTCATCTCGACGAGATCTTTGATTTGAGACCACTTTCACCAAATTTGGAAATGGTCAATTTTTTAGCTACAAACACTGTACTCACTTCCTTGCTTTGACCAAACTTTGACCGTCTGTATCTTGAGAAGAGAGGCTCCATTTTGTAAGATTCATGATATTTTTTGGTTCATCTCGATGAGATCTTTATTTTGAGACCACTTTCACTAGATTTGGAAATGGTCAAATTTTTAGATACAGACACTATACTGACTTCCTTGCTTTGACCAAACTTTGACCATTTGTATCTTGAGAAAAGAGGCTCCATTTTTTTAGATTCAAGGTGTTTTTTGGTTCATCTCGATGAGATCTTTGATTTCAGACCACTTTCACTAAATTTGGAAATGGTCAAATTTATAGTTGCAAACACTGTACTGACTTCTTTGCTTTGACCAAACTTTAAGCATCTATATCTTGAGAAGAGACACTCCATTTTTCAAGATTCAAGCTATTTTTTGGTTCATCTCAATGAGATCTTTGATTTGAGACCACTTTCCCAAGATTTGGAAATGGTCAAATTTTTAGCTATGAACACTATATTGACTTCCTTACTTTGACAAAACTTTGACCGTTTGTATCTTGAGAGGAGAGGCTCCATTTTTCAAGATTCAATTTTTTTTTTGGTTCATTTCAACGAGATCTTTGATTTGACACTACTTTCACCTGATTTGAAAATGGTCAAATTTTTAGCTACAGACAACATATTGACTTCCTTACTTTGACCAAACTTTGACCATCTGTATCTTGAGAGGAGAGGCTCCTTTTTTCAAGATTCAAGATTTATTTTGGTTCATCCTGACAAGATCTTTGATTTGAGACCACTTTCACTAGATTTGGAAATGGACAAATTTTTATCTATGAACATTGTACTGACTTCCTTGCTTTGACCAAACTTTGACCATCTGTATCTTGAGAAGAGAGACTATGTTTTTCAAGATTCAAGGTGTTTTTTGGTTCATCTCGATGAGATCTTTGATTTGAGACCACTTTCACCAGATTTGGAAATGTTTAAATTTTTAGCTACGAACATTATGCTTACTTCCTTGCTTTGACCAAACTTTGAATATCTATATCTTGAGAAGAGAGGCTCCATTTTTTAAGATTCAAGGTGTTTTTTGGTTCATCTCGATGAGATCTTCAATTTGAGACCACTTTCACCCAATTTGGAAGTGGTTAAATTTTTAATTGCATAGGTCTAAGAAGGATAACTTGTTTTCAATGTTATGGGCATGTTGTGCTAGGAACTTCTCAGAAAGTTCCCCAAATGTTATGATTGATCTATAGGGTATTTTGTAGAACCAGTCGATAGTAGTTACTCCTAAGATCTTGTGGAAAAGGTGCATGAGGAAATTGTCATTGTATGCAACTTCTTGGAAAGCCATGAAAAATTCTTTGACATGGATAACTAGATATCCCTTCCCTTGATACTTGTCAAATTTGGGAGTCTCAAAATGCTTGGGGAAGGGGATCATTGTGATAGATTTGTTGAAAGGATAGGGACATACCTCTTCAAATTTGAAAGCCTTTCTTTCTATTATGTCTCTAAGTTCCTTGAGAGTTTTCTTCATTTCTTCCCATTCTGCATTGATAGGCATTGGAGTGGGTACTCCCATTGGGAAATGGTCTGATGGCATAGGTGAGTATGGATAGTTTTGCAGGGGATATTGTTGGATTTGATAAGGGAATTTCCTTGCTATATAGGTAGATTGGAAAGGATTTTGGGGTGATAGTTGTTGGGTCATGTATTGGTGCTGAGGTGTGGGGGCATATTGTTGTGCGGGGTATGGTGTTGTGCATTGTTGCTGGGGGATAAGGGGAGGTTGTTGATATGCATGGAAGTACTACTACTATGGAGGAGGTTGGTAAAATGGTGTATCTTGTTGCTAGGATTCATCTTGTGCTTGGTCAATGTAAGTGGGATCTATTCCTGCATTGTTGAGAGGTGGAATGGTTGCTTGGAAGATAGTGGTGGGAGGTGGTTGTGCAAGATAGCTAACAAGATGAGAGGAACCTTGTTGTTGTAGTGGAAAAATGGTTTGAGAAGTGGTGTGTGACATGGATAGATAGTTAGTGACGTGGGAAAAGATTTAGTAGGAGGAGGTTGTGGTGGCAATTGTGTTGCAAAAGGGAAGACTGCTTGTGTGTTTTTGGGATTGGATATATGTGACTATTTTTGTATCCCTGGGGCATGCATTTGTGCTTGGGTGAGGCTCCAACAAGAGCATGTTCTCACTATGGATTACAATGTGGAAGTAGTTGAGAATGTGGTAGTGACAATGGGATTTTGTGATATAAATGGTGGGTTTTGGGATCCCATAAAGGGAATTCCTATTGTGAAAGCAACTTGTTGGGATTGTGTGTTGGAGATGTATGGTGAAAGGGAAACTTGAGTAGAGTTTAGCTAAGTGAAAAGTGGAATGAATGTTTGGGTGAAAGCTTGCTGAGTAGTGGGAGGAGGTGCTTACATTACCCCCTAGAAGAATGGTCCTGATGTGGAGGTTTGTTGAGTGAAGGAGGGTAATAGATGCATTGTCCCCTGGAAGAATGGTGTTGATGAGGAGACTTGGCTCATGAAAGGTAGAGGCACTGCTTGTGTGTGGGTTTGTATGGGAGGTGGGGGTTGTGTTTGTGTAGAGATCTATGCCTAAGTGGTAGGTTGAGATGTTGCAAGTAGAGGCGGTCCTGCCATGATGGAAAAGGGAGTGGATTATGTCATCATTTGCACTGTGGGGTTTGTGGAATCAGTTTTCAAGAGATGGGGGATAGAAGAGGATACCTAAGATATTTTCAGGCTAGGGTCATGGATTTTTTGGAAAATAGGGGTATAGGAATCAACAAGTATGTGTATGGGTTTTGGGGGACTGAAGGGTTGGAGGTGTGGTGAAATGGGAGTACCCTCTTCTACATATTTTTCCAAAATGACAAGAGGATTTTGGATTTATGATTACACTAACCATTTTTGCATGTCACAGATGGATCATGAATGCTTCCATGGAAAAGGTAGTGGGTGTCTTTGTTGGATCTTCCCACACATTCTCGACTTGTGGGGGTTTTGGATCATATGTCACCATTGTGTTGTTAAGATTATTGGGATTAGATGAACTAGTGGCTAGATTATGATCCATATTCTTTCTCTTCTTGGACTGTGTCTTGACAAGTATGAAATGCAAGTCCCAAGATGAAGATGCAGTGGTGGATGAATGCAATATGCTTCTAAAGAAACTTAAAGATGGTGGATAGGACAAGCCTATGAAAACCTAAGGATAGATGTAAGATTTTAGGATGAACTTGGATGAACTAAGGGATGTTTGGATGTTGATTGGATTAGAATGATGGGATTTAATAAGTGTTAGAATTAGTTACTACTTCTTGGTGTAGGATCAAAGTGGATGGGATTTTCAACCTCAAATAGACATGTGATCTTTGGAAGATGAGATCCTTGTCAACGCATGCCAATCTCTAGATCGAGATGATGAGGCCTACAAAGATAAGTACGAGATGCCCTAGATTGTGCTTAGTAAAAGGGTGGAGCTAAGATGATTTTGATTTAGGATAAGGATTAAGAAACTCAAAGGATGTGACACTAAGTGGATGGTTTAGATAGTTGGACTTGATTCAAAGATTTTGGATTTTGGACTTGGATTTTTGGATTGTTTAAAGATATTCAAGTTTAAGGATGGTGGGTTTGATCAAAATGAAGCTATTATAAGGGGATGACCTAAAATGCAACTAAAGGGATGATCTTGTTGGAATTAGGAGAGATAGGGTACTAAGAGGGGAGGGGTGAATTAGTGCCCACAAAAACTTTGACACATTAACCTTCCAGATCTACAATAGAAAATAGTGATAACCTTCGAAAATAACTTGTATCCAATACATGTATCATTCATCCATTCAACTTGTAAAAGTAAATAACATGAAATCAACAATATAATAGTCACATAACACAAGTATTTTGGTAATGCAAAAACCCTTGTTAGAAGGTAAAAACTACAGTGGGGATGACACCCACAAATTCTTCACTATTGAAGATAGAAAAGGTTTGCCTGTTAGGGCTACAAGTTTTGATCACTTCTGGTGATATTACCCTATTAGGAGTAACATATTAGACCAACTAGATCTATCTAGTTATAGGATTTTAGAAACACTACTTGAGTGTGCACTCGGTTAAGAGATTTACAAAATATTGTCAAGTATACTTTGTTTAGAGATTTATCTAAAAACTCTATTACAATGATTAGAAAGCAATAGGTAACTATCTACTAATGACAACTTGATTGTCTGATATAGATCAATAAAGTACTGAAAAAATATCACCTTTACTGTGATGAATCTCTACTCTGAACTTCTCGGTTAGCCTGCTCTGATTCTACTTAATCTGATAAACTTTTGAATATTGATCTGCTCTATATGTCAATTGATAATCTTGAAGGTTGGCTAGAACTTCAAGTGCTTCTTCACTCATACATCAGTTCACCCACATCAAAATGATGTAACATACAAAATATATAGCATACTACATTATGTTGCTTAAACAAAATTAGGTTTACAAATCTTAGACAAAACCCTAAGATCTACGGTGTACAAAAATGACCTAGATCAAAACAATTACATAGAATCTTCATCGTATCTTAAGAATAAATTGTTCTTGATCTTGGTGATACATTTTCTGATCTAGTGTAACCATTTTCATAGAAGAATGTTCCATTCCTGATTACTATGCCATTTCTTGTGATCCTTGGTAAACACTGTATAAGTTGCTCAATGTTTATGTTGACGCTCAGTGTTTAGTGTCGCTCGGTATTAGTGTCTGCTAGTGCTCAGTGTATACACTATAACTGACTATCCCATTTTTCTTATAGTTACCGATTAGCTTCATATATGTAACCGACCAATATCTTAGATAACTTGTGATACTAATGACAACCTTTAATGCTCAATAGAGAAAACAATCTCCCCCTTTGGCATCAGTATCAAAACTTGAATGTATATAGACCTTATGTCTCAAAAAATTATATCTTTTCCATATACATATATCAAAAATTTCTAAGTACTCCCCCTCGGTGCATGCTCCATTTATGTGTAGTATACTTAGGCAAAAATACTCATATTTGGCATATACATTGAATTCCCCCTTTTTGATATTAATGCCAAATACAAAAATGGTAAACTTACAGCTTGTCAAAAAATGTGCTGATGGGTTTTCTTGAGTGACTCCAAGAGGTTTTCCCATTCCTCTTTCAAGTTGGTGAGAGGAATGTACTCAAGACCGACTTGTGCATGCATATCAAAGATGTTCTCCAACACCAAAATCTTTGGTGTTGCAACGAGTTTCTCTGCTTTGACAATATGTTTCTCAAAAATTTATAGGTATGGAATGAGTTCTGTCTGCAACTCAGTAACCTGATCAGTGATTCATTCTTCTTGTTTCTTAAGATCTTCTATCAACTGCCTAAGTTCTTGAGCTCTGAGTATATGCTTAGCAAAAGATTGTGGCTCAGTTGTAGCTGCATGTGCACTGACTGTGATTTCATTCTCAAGCAATTTTATCTTTTCACCGATCTTAGTAGTGAATGATCCAATAGTGCATAGCTTTAGTAAGAATTGACAAATTAACTAAGTTATAGATTTGATCTTGGTTATTACCTCAGCTAGTTTGACCTTGTTGATTACCACTTCTTGGCTGATTCTTTTTGCAAGTTTGTTTTGAATTTTGGATTTTTCCCTTTCTTCAATTCTCTTACCAACATTAATGTCTGGGGCATTTATCTTCTCATTAAGTAAAGCAAGTTCATCTATGATAGGAGTATCTTCATCAATGTTCACTTCAGGTACTACCTGTTGTAAGATATCCCTAACATCCATTAATATTTCTTTGATTTTAGTCTCTTGCTTTAACTTCTCTTGTGCTTCTTTTCTGGTACATAATTCCCCATATTTACTCAATTCCTTGGGGCTAAGGCTCCTCGGGTCACACTTTGGTACTATAATCACTTCATCTAGAGTGACCGGCCCTTTTCCTTTACCCTTCTTTTTCTTTTTCTTCTCGGGCTCTTTTTCTATAACAACAATAGCCTTCTCATCGGTTTCCCTTGGTGTATTCTATTTGGTAGACACATTATCATCCTTTTTCTACTCTTCAATAACCTATGTGTTAGTAGACTGAGTCAGAGCCTTTGAAGTTGTGTCTGGTGGGGTTACCTCTGTTGCTTTTGGCTCTTCCTTATTCTCTATTTTAGATTTATTGGCCTTTATTTCTTCAGGCTTGTTTGTCTCAGTAGGAGGTTCATTGCTTGGTTCCCCAGTTGTGTCTTGTGGTTTCTCAGGGATAGAGCCTTTGGGTTGTTCCTTAGATAGAATTTCAACAACTTCAGCTAAAACTGGAAGCTCACCCGATAAAGATGTGAATGCACATTCAGTAAATAGTGCCTCATCTCTTGCATGTGCAGGTTCAATATTCACATCCTCATCATTATCCCTATCATCAGGATCACTATTGGTATGTCCTCAATGAGTACATCATAGTCATTTATATCTAGGATCTGGATCTCTGCAAGATTCGGTGCATCCTATGAACTATCATGAATCTCTTGCACAACTGTAGTATCAATTACCTTGGTAACTGATATATCTGCTTCCTACTTCCTTTGTGCATTATCATCTCCAATAAAAATTCCTTTTCCTTTAGAATTCTTTCTCTTTTTAGACAAATTTTGAAAATAAATTTTCTCCTTTTGTTCTTTCATAGCAAGAATGGATGTCCAAATGACTTGACCTGCTTCATCAAGATCTGCAAGGTTCTCATCCAGTACTTGCATAGCTCAGTTTTTGATTGGAAATATTTGCATTGATGATTCCATAAGTTCTTTTATCTCCTCCATAGATAAATTTGGTGCTACCAAAGCTAGGAGTTGGTTTATTCTTTCTTCAAGTGCAACTGGGAGTTGTGTACTAAACTCTAGTGGAACTCTTTTGAAACATATCATCATCTGGATGCCATCTTCCTCTATTTTATTTTGATCTTCATTTGACATTTTGTCAAATCTTTTAAGTTCTGGGTTTGACCATTCTCCAATATGCCCTCAATGACATCATCAATTGAATGATTCTTGTCATTGACAATCTTGAATTTTCCTTGATTGTTTTCTTCCTCTTCATCCTCTAAATCTTCCTTGCCTGTTATCAATTTTCTTATCTTTCTCTTTGGTGGCTCAACTACAACCTTCTATCCTTTCTTTGCATATGTCTTTGTCAGTGTAGAAACCTTTCATTTTAGTACCATTTATGCTTCCTTCTTCTATGGTGGTGAAGCTGTAGTGGATGGCCTTGTGCGTGCACCTATCTGTACTGGTAACTACTTCTTTGGAGATTTAGTAGGAGGAACCGGTGTAGCTTATTGTTCTTCATCAGATTCAGTTTCCTCATTGTCATAAGCCTTGTCAGCCAACATTAACTCACCTTCAGTTTCCTGTTCAACCGGTGACTCCTCAGATGAGTCTGCATCCTTCTCAAATTTCTCAAATAAATTTTTTTTCATCTTCTTAGCCTTCCTTGTCATTTTATTTATGACCAAACCTATCTTGATTCTAGACTTAGCTTCTTCAAAGGTTCCAAACCTTGTGGCCTTGGGGTCTTTTGGTAATGCTAGCAATGCCTGTATTGATTTCAAACTGAAATCATAATCCATTTCATAGCCCATAGGTGATAGCCATTTAATTCTTGGTTCAACTACTTTTATCATGGTATGGTCAGTGTCTACTAGAAAACAAATGTCCATTGCATATTTATTGACCAATTCATCAGGAATTCTACTTCTCAAATTCATCTTTACTTTAAAATCTTCAAAATAACTATTTATTACATTCGCAACATTATCTCCCATACCTTTCAGAATATCAAATATTTGTGCAGTGATTGTTCTCTCATCTACCCATTTAGTGTGACCGACAAAGGGAAATAATTTTTGGAGATAGAAAAATAGACATATAAGTAGTGAACCAAACTTATAGGTATTGGACTTTTGTGCCTTTATTGTCTTCATGTTATCCTCAACCTGTCTCAGTAGTAACTTGGCTAGGTCTATTTGATGACCCTTCTTTATCAATTTGTAAGCCATATCTACTGCACTACATGGTACACTATTTGACCTGCTTGACTGAAAGATTTTATAACCAATAACATGTGCTGCGAACTTCACTTCAGGATCCATAATTGTTGAAATATTTAATGCTCTACCATCCCATGCTGCACCAGTGTTCTTCTCAACTTTGGTTCATGCAGCGCTTCAAAATGCTTTGACCTACTTTCCAATTTATGACAACTGTCAGCTCAGTGACAACTGTAAACTTTTATCCGCTCAGTTAACACAAGATTTCCTTTCTCGGTTCATACTGATATTCAATTAACCTTGAATAGTGATTACCAATGGGTAACCAATGCTCAGTCTTACTTTTACTGATTGTATAACTTTGTTAGCTCAAAACATATAAACCATAATGCATCTTCATTCATGCAGATTTGGTATGTGCACCACATATATATAGGGAACTGTATGTAAAATGTGATCATTTTGAAATGTCAGTCCCATACATACCTATATCACCTTAAGTGGAGGTACCAATTTCACCCAATCTAGTGGACGAGGTTTCATCGATAGCATTACTTGATTTAGCATTCTCATTAGATGTCTTTCTCCACATAGTGTTCCTTATCTTCATGATATTTGCAATAGTGTTTCCACTCTCAAATACATGATTTTCCTCTAATGCTCAGTCTTCGTAATCCTTTCTTAAATGACTAACCTTGTGACAATGAATACATACCATTCCAGTGGTTGTCCAGTTTCTTGATTGTCCAGCCCATCTTTTCCTGTTATAGTTCACTGCAATGTGTCCATATCTACCACATGAAACATAGTTAGCCCATGTGTTATAATCCCAAACATAGGAGTTAACTTGTTTCTTCAGTTGATATGGCTGGAATTCTATCTTCTTCATAGGAGTCCATACTTGTTTCATCTTAGCTTTACACTCTCATGTAGTGTGTCCATGTTTATTACAAGTATAGCATATTTTATCCATAGTAGTATTGTTAGAAATATCATTCTATTTAGCTCTACACTCATAAGCTTGGTGACCATACTTACCACAATAATAATAGTATCCATTGAATTTAGGAGTGACAGGAGGTTTGCCTTGTGCTTTGCTTCTACACACATTAGATGTATGTCCCGGTTTTCCATAGTGATAACATGTCAACACTTTAGGTCTTTGATTTTGATTGTTGTTGACTTGTTCAGCTTGATGTGATGATTCTCCTTTGCCGGTATAGCCTAGACCAGCTTTACCCCCAAATCTTCTTTGATTAATCAAAAAGTCATCAATCTTCTTAGAACTATCCTCAGCCAATTTCTTCATTTCATTGTCTTGTAGTTGAGTTTTCACTTCATTTCTCAGCTTCTCATTCTCCTCTCTGAGTCTTGCAATTTCTTCAATATTTCTTGACAATTCTCCATTCACTCGGTTTACTGCTTGATTCACAATCATCATTTGATTAGATACTTCAAAATGGAGATCGGTGAGTCTCTGTATTTCACTTTCTTTTTCTTGAAGTTGTTCTATCATTTGTCTTCGGTCATCAATAGCCAGATTCTTTTCTTGCTTAGCTTGTCTAGCATTGTTCATTGTCTCTACCATTCTCACCATCTGAGATTCTTGACTGATTTGTAGTGCTTTCACTTGTTCAGTTAAATGTTGATTCTTTTTAGACAAATTAGAGATTATACTTTCAGATCCATTAGAAATACTTCCATAACTAGATCTGACATGATCAAATATATCATCAATTGTTTCTTCATGGTAACCAATCTCATTTTGCAAAATAGCTAGGTTCTTCCTTTCAACCAGTAATTTCTTCAGTCTTTCCTTGGCTTTCTTATACTGTTCAACAAACATCTACATTTGAATCTTCTGATTCTCAATAGTCTTTTCTAGCTTATACCTCTCCATTTACTAAGATCTTTACCCTTCGGTGGTTAAACTATCAAATAAGAGAATTGAGCTCTGATACCAATTGTTGGAATTAGGAGAGATAGGGTACTAAGAGGGGAGGGGTGAATCAGTGCCCACAAAAACTTTGACACATTAACCTTCCATATCTACAATAGCAAATAGTGATAACCTTCCAAAATAACTTGTGTCCAATACATGTATCATTCATCCATTCAACTTGTAAAAGTAAATAACATGAAATCAACAATATAACAGTCACATAACACAAGTATTTTGGTAACACAAAAACCCTTGTTAGAAGGTAAAAATTACGGTGGGGATGACACACACAAATTCTTCACTACTACAGATAGAAAAGGTTTGCCTATTAGGGATACAAGTTTTGATCACTTCTAGTGATCTTACCCTATTAGGAGTAACATATTAGATCAGCTAGATATACCTAGTTATAGGATTTTAGCAACACTACTTGAGTGTGCACTCGGTTAAGAGATTTACAAAAGACTGTCAAGTCTACTTTGTTAAGAGATTTATCCAAAAAATCTATTACAATGATTAGAAAGAAATAGGTAACTATCTGCTAATGACAACTTGATTGTCATATACAGATCAATAAAGTACTAACAAAATATCACCTTTACTGTGATGAATCTCTATTTTGAACTGCTCAGTTAGCCTGCTCTGATTCTTCTTAGTTTGATAAACTTTTGAATACTGATCTGCTCTATATGTCAACTGATAATCTTGAAGGTTGGCTAGAACTTCAAGTGCTTCTTAACTCATACATTAGTTCGCCCACATCAAAATGATGTAACATACAAAATATATAGCATACTACATTATGTCGCTTAAACAAAATTAGGTTTACACATCTTAGATGAAACCCTAAGATCTACCGTGTACAAAAATGACCTAGATCAAAATAATTACATTGAATTTTCATCGTATCTTAACAATAAATTGTTCTTGATCTTGGTGATACATTTTCTAATTTGTGTAACCATTTGCATAGAATAATGTGCCATTCCTAATTATTATGCCATTTCCTATGATCCTCAATAAATACTGTATAAGCTTCTCAGTGTTTATTCTGATGCTTGGTGTTTACTATCGCTCAGTATCAGTGTCTGCTGGTGCTCAGTAAACTGAGTGATGCTCAGTGTATAAACTATAACCGCGTGTCCTATTTTCCTTATAGTTATCGATTAGCTTCATATATGTAACTGACCAATATCTTAGATAACCTTTGATACTAATGACAACCTTTAATGCTTAATAGAGATAACAGATCTATGATTTAAGGGTGTTGAGATAGTTTCATGAGATTCTAAAAGAATGTGGGTGTGTGATAAGTCAACTAGTTTTCACTTTCAAGGACAACAAAGCAGTGATTAACTTGGAAGCATGATACAAGATGTTTGACTCTTTCCTTTTAACCCATGTTATCTATCTTCTCCTGATACTTGTCTTCTTTTCGAATTGTAGTTAGGAAAGATTGATTTTCTTTGAGTTCTCTTTCTACAACTTTCTTCTCTTGATAGATGCGAGAATTTGGAAACTTGGATTTCTTTTGTTTTGTTGAATCGGTCATATCCTTGGAAAGACAACAATTGGATAGGGTTGAGAAATGTTTCTAAGAAAATGATTTTGAGAGTACTTGGGTTTCAAGGATGTTTTGAGGAAATCTGATCAATTTAAGCTTTCAGTTTGTTTTTTCTCTAATATTAAAGGAACCCAAAATCAAAAGATAACAATCACATGTCTTGAAAACAATCTAGCAAGGGACAAGGAAACCTTGTGGGATAAAAGCAATGGTGATAAAGACACTGATAATGATTTTTGGAATGTGTATATTCAATAGATATTTTTCACTAATTCTGAAACTTTGAAGATACACACAAGTAATCTTACCCTAAGGAATTGGTATGACTAAAAAACCTTTGCTCATTGACTTAGGAAAACATCCAAGAGATAAGCAGAATACAACCACCACCAAGCACGCAATGGCTCTAGTCATGATGTTGTATTATTTGGCTCCAAGCGTTCAAGGATGACACAATATGATGAGTGTCTTGGGGAGATTACTGTTATCCTTGCACAAATATTAGAAAGCCTTCAGGGGTAGATCAAGTGGCCTCTAATTAATAGGTGTCTAGTATGGTCTTTGGCATCCTCCCAGTCAATTTGTACATGTGTGACTCACTTAAGAGCCTAGTTGACCATGTCTAAATCATAAGGATATTCACCTACCTTGGGCTACCATAACCACACATCGCCTGAGCTTAAGGGGATAAAGTGAGAGTTTTCTCAACACTTTGTTTATATACCAATCAGGGAACTACTGGTTTTAGTTCATTCTCCAAAGAGGAAGTTATTTTCTCTCTGGATAGGCCTTGCTAGAGTCAAGTAACCAATCCAACCCTTATCTTTCACCCACGTTCTATGAAGGCACAGGTAAAGGGTATGGATTTCACTTGAATCACTTAGATTAATGGTTTTTTGCAAGAAACTTAAAAATATCTTAAGGTAGTGTTTGAGAAACACTCCTTTAAACACACCATAGAGAGTTCATTCCAATTTGAAACCTATTTTTAGACTAAGTTTTCTCTATTATACAACTTTAGACACTTTATGATTAGGATGAAAGGTGCGATTTTTCTTTGAAACAATAAGCTTTTAGATTTTTTGGATCCTAGAAAACTTGCAAATGTTTTATCCCTTAATCAGTCAAGATTGAATTTGATTCCTTTTAAACCCAAAATGAAGTGCTTTGATTTGAGCTGTTCAATTGACCTTATGCTTTCAAGATTGGTTTAGGGTTATTTTTAGGACCAAAAAGTTTTGAGATGTTTTGATTTCTTAGTTCATTCCTTTTAGGCACTCAAGATTTAGGTTTTGATTGATTTTAAGCCCAAAAACTTGAGGTGTTTTTTATTGCACTCAAGATTTCACAAAACTTTAGGTATTGAAGATTAGGTGTGATTCATTTTAAGCCCTAAACCAAGATGTGAAGATTGAGTTGTTCATTTTTTAGGTGTTTTAGGACTAGATTTGATTGATTTTTAAACCCAAATGAAGATGTGAAGATTCTTTTAACTTTAGGCATTCAAGATTGGGTGTGATTCATTTTAAGCCTAAATGAGAGTTTGTATTGTTCGTCAAACAAAAAAATGGGTTAGTATGCTTTAGGACCTTGATGAATTTGGAAAGCAATCTATTCTCCCAAAATGACTTACAAAAACAATGGTAGATCCTACAAAATTGAAGGTTAGGGACAAGATGGAGCCTAACTAAACATGAAAACCCAAAAAAATAAAGTTTTAGGGCCATAAAAATGTCCTCTATTTCCCATTTGAGTAAATAGGACAAGGGATTTTGAGATGCATACTCATATGAGTCAATACCATGCACAGTACAAGTATACAGGGGTCACCATACAAGCAAACAGGTCAAAATGAGAAACAAGAGGCTAGAAATGAGATGCAGAAGTCCCATACGAGTTAGTACCATGCATAGTATGAGAATAAAGTGGTTCCCATATGAGTAAACAAGCCCAAAAGAGTTTAATCATACTAGGATTCTCACTGGGATGAATGAGCTTTCTAGAAAAGTGGTATTTTTTGGTCAGAAACCCCTATAAATAGATAGAAATATGTGGTGGAGGTCCCACCAAGAATTCCAAAATGTGAGTGTTATGAACCTAACCTATTAGGAGCACACATAGATAGTCAAACATTAGTTCTAATCTAGCATACAAGTCATATAGTAAAACTTTCATGAACACCATCTCCAATTGAGACAAAATGGGAGCACCTGAGCCCCATTTGATTTTCTCATTTGAGGAGGATGTGGGTGTGCTCTCCAAGCACAATGAGTGTATCCCTAGTGTAGTTATAAGAGGATTCAAGCCAAATAAAGGCCATGGATATTCCACAAGTGGCACAAAACCTAGTATGAGGAACTAGTTTTACTCCTAGGATTCTGATGGATGTAATGGATGAAAATGAGATTCTAAGTTATGGATGACATGAAAGATTCATTATACTTTAAGAATGGATATGATATGTATTAAAAATTATGTACACATCTTAAAAGAAACTAAGATTTATCCATTTAGCTATGTTGTCATGATTTAAGAACTAAAAACAAGAAGACAAGCTAATAAGGCTAAATATGCTATGATATCCTAGAGATAAATGAACATAATAGCAATGCCTAGAAATGAAAGATTGATTATATTTTTCTCATAGAGGAGGTACTATTTATAGAATTTGGAGGAAGGGATAGGGTTTAGGAAGAAGGGTTAGGGTTTAGGGTCAAAGAGATAAGATGGACATTTATGGTTGAAAGGCTCAAGGTTGGTTACACATGTGTGAGCAACACTTGAGAGGTGTGAAGGGAACAAGACTGGAAGAAATGGGATGGGTTTCCATTAAGAGGGTTGTAAGAGCCATTAATGAGGGTGTAAGACTCATTAATGAGGGTAGTTGACTTTTGGGGAAGGGGAATCCATTAAGGCTAAGAGGGTTAGGAATCACCCCTTAAGTGGGGTTAGGAAGTGATTAGGGTAAGGGGATAGGATTTGGAAGTTTCTAGAAGATCATTAGGATTAGGGAAATTAAATATTTAATTTATTTAAAGAGGGTTTGGTGGATCCAATTTATTAAAATGATTTAATAAATTAGGAGGGGGGATATTTAAATTAGATTTAAATATTTTTGGTCAAGAATCTTTAATTAAATAAATTTAATTAAAAGGGGAGGGGATAATGATAATAATAAATAAATAAATAAATAATTATGATGTCATCAAGATTTATTAATTAAAATAAATTTAATTAATAAAATAGTTTTTAGGTGTCTACAATAATAATGGGAGGTAAAAGTAGGCAAACTTGCAATTCCCCTAATTGGACAACATGGACATATATTTATCTTAGCCAATGTGCAAACTGAAATAATAAGCTTAATACCAATACCAAATTCTAGATGCCAAAATATGACTACAATATACTTGAATTTTTGAATTGTTGGATTTATGAATAAGTGACTAATTTAAAAATAATTGTTTTTGAAATTTTTAAGGAATTATAAAAAATTGGTGTGATACCTATGTCTTTTCTCTCATCAATCAAATCTCAAGACCGACAAAGAAAACTGTTAATATTTATATTTATTTTTGTGATAAAAATTTTACATGTGAAAGATTGTTTGATGCATTAACTAAATAATAAAAATAATTATAAAATTGATAGTAAATTATATATTTCAATTGAAAATGAATAGTTTTTAATTATAAATTCTATATTTCAATTGAAAATAAATAGTTTACTTAAAAAATTATATTTAGATTATAACTTAATGGAAAATATTGATACAAAATTATCAAAATTGTATTTACTTACAAAAATAATTTAGAATATATAATTTAATTTTAGGATATCTGATTTAATGTAAATTACTTAATATTGATTTAAATTTAAAAATCTAAAGTATTATATCTAACCCTAATATAAAATAGAAAGTATAAAAAATAATATATAATATAAATCATATAATTTAAGATTTAATGTCATCTTGTATAACAATTTTTTATATTTAACTATTATTTTAAGAAAAATGACATCAAATTTTAAAATGAATTTACAAAATAGGAAATATAAATTTAGTTGTAAAATATACAGTACAAAATATAAATTACAAAATTGAATATAAAAATAGAAAACATAAATCTTAATATTAAATCTAAATTATAATACTTTGACTTCAATAACAAAATATGTAGTACAATAACTATGAAAATAAAGATTAACAAAATTTGTATCTTTATAAAGTTAAGAGAATTAAATAAAATATAGATTAATATTATATAGTTTTTATTACAATATATAAATTTAATTTTAATTAAATATTTAATTTTGTAAAGCATTCTAGTTTACCATTTTGTTTAGATATTTGTTTACTTGATTTGAGTTAGATGATCAAAATATAAATATTTAACTTATTCTTTTATTATGATTTTTATGAAATCAATTATGTTTTACTATTTAATTTCTAAACTAATGAAATATATTATATCTTTAATTTAATTATGTGGATTTGTCAAATTGAACTTTCAAATTTTAAGTTGGTTTTTACAACATTCGCCATCTCGCTCTATAATTCTTAATATAGGAAATTAGGTTTATGTTTAAATTAGTGCTAGTAGGGTTTGATCAGGGTTAAGGTTAAGTTATGATTTGAATTTTGTATTTGATCATTTTTCTATATAGACTATCTTTAACTAGAACATACCATATTATTGATGACCATATTCTTGAAATAGTAGATAACAAAACTACTTATTGTGATCTATACTTGAGAGCTCTCTACAACATCAGACCTCAATTATTATTGAAACATTAATTCCATTCTCACAAATTTCTCTTTTCTATAATCCAACATGCATATTAATCAACAACATTGCCATCATTATCCTACTCAACATTATAAATACATCATTTCTTATTGCTTTTGTTGTGTTCTGAGTTTTTATTTTAGTTTTATTACTATAGGGCTCTTAGTCCTCAACCTTAATGGCCTAAGGTATTTTTGTAATGTGCTAACTTGCATTCTCTGGGATCGGGGCCCTTTTCCTTCTATTCAATCAAAAACAATATGATGTAGGAGCATCTCGGGTCCTTGGCAATCTTGTGTCACCAAAAAGAATTTGGAGTTTTGTCTGTGTTGCTCGGTTTTTTCTTTGACCAAGTTGGTCGGTAGTTGGTCAGTTTCCTTTGGTTACCAAGTGTGGTCAGTTCTCTCTTGAGCGGTCAGTTATTTCACTAGCGCTCGGTATTGCTTGTATGTTGGTTGGTTATCTTGCTTACCGACGGGTCTAGTTTTATTTCCTGTTGTGTCTAACTTGTGCATTTATATTGGATCACGGATTTAATGTTGGAATCCATCATTGGGAAGTGTGTGGTCCCAATTTTTACCGTTACTTCTGTTGATTGTGGATCTGAAGGCTGACTCATCTCGGTAGCTTCTTGTAAAAATGTAGATGTTTGGTTGTAGTTTAGGGAGGCAGTTTTTAGATAGAGGATAGTAGACATTAGATTGGAGATTTGTGACAAATCCTCACATGTTTGAGGATTTCTGAGATTCATTGTAATGTCTGGCCTAAACCTAGAATGCCTTACAGCCCGACATGTATGGTTCTAATATTTGATAATATATGATAGATCTGGCATTATCTCTCTCACTATTGTTGTTGTTGCTTCCGCATGTGTGTTGTAGGCTTGGATCATTAGGGTACGCCATTGTTTGGCCCCTCTTGCATCCTTGCCTTGCGTCAGGTGGTATCAGAGCAAGGTGAGATCTTGATCTAGGTTTGTGGATCTAGGTTTGCAGGTTCCTCTTGAAGCCCTAGTTGATTGTTGTGGGGTAGCAGATTGCAATTTGACCTGTAATTATAGAGGGTTGTCAAGATGGTTCGTCAGAGGTGAGATGCAGATCTAGGATTGGAAGATATGCTAAGACATATTGCTGCTAGGTTAGAAGCAGTAGAAACAACCCAAAGAAGAGGTAGGCATCTTGAAGATGTTAGTGATGATGAAATTGAAGAAGAACAGGTGAATGTAGAACCTGCTCCTATTATGGATCAAGGCAAAGAAAGATTTTTGAAGGTTTTGACAAGTATGAAGTCAACACCACATTTCAATCCTCCTGAGTATAGTGGAAAGCTTGATTCTGATGAATTGGTGGACTGGCTCACTGAGATGGAAAAGTATTTTGAATATGAAAACATTCCTAAGGATAAGAAGGTGAAGATTGCAAGCACAAAGTTGAAAAGTCATGCATCCTTATGGTGGGAACATCTGCAACTAGATAGAAAATAGAAAGGCAAAGACAAAATCAAGGTATGGAGTAAAATGGTCAATAAATTGAAAGGAAAGTTCTTACCTTGTGATTATCAGATTAACCTAGTTTAGAAAATGCAAAGTTTGAGATAGAAAGATAGCTCGGTAAAAGAGTATACTAAGGAATTCTACAAATTAGATATCAAATCTGGACATGATGAAGATGATGTGGAAAGAATTGGTAGATACCTGAATGGTTTGAAAATTTCCATCCAAGAGGAGATTAGTATGGTCAAATTGGAGAACATTGAAGAGGCTTATCAATTTTCTTCGAAGGCCAAGGATAAATTGAACAAGAGACATGAGCAAAGATAGAGAGGTTGAGGTGGTAGATTCCCTAGAGGAAGAGGTAGATCTAATGGTGAAAATGGTAGATCTGAACCAAAAAAGACAAATCTGGACAAAGGCAAGACCAAGTGGAAAGGTGAAAGTTCTAGAGGTAGAGGCGGTAACTACCGAGGTGGTTATGGTAGAGGAAGTTTCCAAGGAACTTGTTACAATTGTGGAGAAGAAGGACATAGATCTTTTGAATGTACATAGGCTAGTAAGAAGGTTGGTAGTAGTAGAAATGCCTTGGTGCAAGAAGAGTCACCGAATGAACCAGAGAAAGAAAATAACTTTATGGTAAGGAGAGCACTATGGAATGAAAACAAGAAGGAAGATCTGGTAAGGAAAAGTTTGTTCAAGACCAGATGTAGAGTTTTCAATAGATTTTGGAAGGTAATCATTGATAGTGGTAGCTCAGAGAATGTGGCATCTGAAGAGATGATCACAAAATTATAGCTGGAAAGGTTGGTACATAAGAAGCCCTATCAAATTTCATGGATCAAAGATGAACATACACTCCTAGTAAGTCAACAATGTTATGTAAATTTGAAGATTGGAAAGTACTATGATAAGGTGTTATGTGATATCATGCCTATGGATTGTTGTCATATTTTGTTGGGTAGACCTTGGAAATATGATAGACATGCTATATATGATGGGAGATTACATAAGTATACTATTGTGGCTGATGGAAAGAAACAAATCTTGTTACCATTGATGGAAGAACCTATTAGTAATGTTTGCACATCTATGAAAGTTTGTTTAATGGAAGGAAGAAAGTTTGTTAACTCTTTGAAGAGGAATGATGTATGTTTTGCTATGATTCCTAACAAGCCAAGTAAGAAAACAAAGGATAATGTCCCTAAGGAGATTGATAAGTTACTCACCAAGTAGAGTGATATCATTTCTGATAATGTACCTAATGGTTTGCCACTGAAAAGAAGCATTGATCATTGTATGGATCTAATCCCTAGAACTATTTTACTGAATAAGGCACCTCATCGGTTGACACCTACTGAGAATCAAGAATTGAACCGACAGATTCAAGAGTTGCTAGAGAAAGGCTTGATCAGAGAAAGTTTGAGTCCTTGTGTAGTACCTGCTTTATTGGCACCAAAGAAGAATGGAGAATGGAGAATGTGTACTGATTACAGAGCAATCAATAAGATAACAGTGAAGTATAGGTTTCCTACACTGAGAATGGATGACATAATGGACAGTTTGACTAGAGCAAAGTATTTCACAAAGATTGATTTGAAAAGTGGGTATCATCGTATCAGAATCAAAGAAGATGACAAATGGAAGACTACTTTCAAGACAAAAGAAGGTTTGTATGAGTGGTTGGTTATGCCCTTTGGTTTAACTAATGCACCGAGTACTTTTATGAGATTGATGAATGAATTTTTGAAGAAATTCTTGGGTAAGTTTGTAATTGTATATCTTGTTGATATTCTGATATTCAGTAAGACCAGAGAAGAGCATTTGTTGCATGTTAGACAAGTTTTGTAGAGATTGAAAGAGAAGTTGTTGATAAATCTGAAAAAGTGTTCATTCATGAAAGAAGAGATTGTGTATTTGGGATTTTTTATTTCAGCTGATGGTTTGAAGATGGATCTTGAAAAGGTTGAATCTATTTTGAATTGGCCTACACCTATGAATGCTAGTGAGGTAAGATCATTTCATGGTTTGGAAAGTTTTTACCAAAAGTTCATAAGGAATTTCAGTTCAATTTTTAATGCTATAACTGAGACTATGAGAGGAGACAAAAGAGAATTCAAGTGGACACATGGAGCTGATAAAAGTTTTGAGACTCTAAAGCAGAAGGTTGTTGAATTACCTTCTTTGGCATTACTTGATTTCAGTAAAGTATTTCAAGTATAATGTGATGCAAGTGGAAGTGCAATTGGAGCTATGTTGAGTCAAGAAGGTAAACATGTTACTTTCTTTAGTGAAAATTTGAATGATGCTAGAAGGAAATATTCTATGTGTGATCAAGAATTCTATGCTATTGTTAAAGCACTAAAGAAGTGGAGAAATTATTTGACACTGAGTGAATTTGTGTTGTATACTGATCATAAGGCTTTAAAATATTTGGGTAGTCAGAATAAGTTGAATCAGAGACATATGAAATGGGTTGAGTATTTAAAGATTTATACATTTGTAGTAAAACATAAGAGTGGAGTCAGTAACCGAGTTGCTAATGCATTGAGTAGAAGAAGATATTTGATGACCGAGATGAAAATTGAAGTTCTTGGTTTTGATGAGATGAGAGGTTTGTATGAAAATGACCCTAATTTTTCTGAGTCATGGAGAAAGTGTAGAGTACCTATTTCAGATCAACAAGACACTAAATGGGATGAATATTTCATTCAGGAAGGTATGTTGTTCAAAGGTATTCAGTTGTGTATATTGAGAGAAGTAATGAGAACTAATATGATAAAAGAGAAACATAGTAGTGGTCTGGCTAGACATTTTGGTATTGATAAAACATGGAACTTGCTTAAGGAGAAATACTATTGGCCGCAGTTGTATAAAGATATTTAGAAATTTATGAAAAGTTGTGAAATTTGTCAAGTTGCAAAAGGAGTAAGTCAGAATACTAGATTGTATACATCGATTTTTGTTCCTTAGAAACCTTGGATTGATATCAATATGGATTTTTTTCTTGGCTTACCAAAGACGGTAAGAGGCAATGATTCAATATTTGTTGTTGTGGATAGATTTTCTAAAATGGCACATTTTATACCTTGTAGAAAAACATCAGATGCAGCACATGTAGTAGATCTTTTCTTTAAGGAAATTGTCATATTGCATGGATTACCGAGGAGTATTATCTCTGACTGAGATAGTAAATTTGTTGGTTATTTTTGGAAAACACTTTGGAAGAAATTTGGCATTGAGTTGAAATATAGTTCTACATTTCACCCACAAATCGATGGACATACTGAGGTTGTGAACAGAAGTTTGGGAAATCTTTTGAGATGTTTAGTTGGAGACACATCGAGTAATTGGGATTCTATGTTAGCACAAGAAGAGTTTGCATATAATAATTCAATGAATAGGAGTACTGGAAAGACACCATTTGAGATTGTGAATGGCACACAACAGAGAGGAATATCTAATATGAGAGACATTGCTGATGAGAATAAGAAAAGTGCTGAAGGATTAAAGTTTGCTGAGTACATGAAGACATTGCATGAAGATGTGAAGCTAAAGCTGGAAGACAATAATCAGAAATACAAAGACAGATCTGATAGATCAAGAAGACATAAAACTTTTGATGTTGGTGATGAAGTGATGGTTCATTTGAAGAAAGGCCAATTTCCTGTTGGAACATATGGAAAGTTGAAGATGAAGAAGTTTGGACCTTGCAAGATTTTGAAGAAATTTGACAGTGGAAATGCATATGAAATTGAGTTACCTGATGACATGGACATATCACTGATTTTCAATATTACTCATTTGTATGAATATCATGAACCTAATGAAGAACTAACAGTACTGACAGAATATCCTAAGAAGCAAAATGATGAAGTTGAACAAATTTTGAAGGAAAGAGTTGGAAAAAGTACAAGGGGAAAATAGTACATGGAATATCTGGTTAAGTGGAAGAATAGATTGATGGAAGATAGTTCTTGGATTTCATAGTCTAAGTTGGATGCAGCTTGTACTAGACCTATCAAATGATTTAGAGAATCATTTCTAAATAACCCTAGGTGTCTAATGTAGGAGCATCTCGGGTCCTTGGCAATCCTGTGTCACCAAAAAGAATTTGGAGTTTTGTCTGTGTTGCTTGGTTTCTTCTTTGACCAAGTTGGTCAGTAGTTGGTCAATTTCCTTTGGTTATCGAGTGTGGTTGGTTCTCTCCTGGGTGGTTGGTTATTTCACTGGCACTCAGCTTTGCCTATCTGTTGCTCGATTATCTTGCTTACTGACGGGTCTAGTTTTATTTCTTGTTGTGGCTAACTTGTGAATTTATATTGGATCACTAATTTAATGTTGGAATCCATCATTGGGAAGTGTGTGGTCCCAGATTTGACCGTTACTTCCATTGATTGTAGATCTGAAGGCTGACTCAGCTCAGTAGCTTCTTGTATAAATGTAGATGTTTGGTTGTAGTTTAGGGAGGTAGTTTTTAGATAGAGGAGATTAGACATTAGATTGGAGATTTGTGATAGATCCTCGCATTTTTTAGGACTTCTGAGATTCATTGTAATATCTAGCCTAAACTAGGAAGGCCTTACAGCCCAACATGTATGGCTCTAATATTTGATAATATATGATAGATCTGGCATTCTCTCTCTCACTATTGTTGTTTATTGCTTTTGCATGTGTGTTGTAGGCTTGGATCATTAGGGTGCACCATTTTTTGGCCCCTCTTGCATCCCTTCCTTGCATCACAATATGAAGACATCATTTCTTATTATTTTTAAGATTTTTATGACAATAAACACCAACAAATACATATTACACATGACCAATGGAATATTGATTAATATGTCTTGTAAAATTCAAGTTCAAAATTTTTTCACTTCCCTTCAATATATTACCCTAGTATATGTTCCTATCGGTGTAACCATTGCACCTTATTGAGGTGCAATTTCTAGTTTATGTAGGATTGGAGGATTGCTACAACTATAATAATTTTCTAAGATGAAGGTGGCTTGGCTTTATAGTCACCTGAGCCTAATCAAAAGTGTAAGTTTTCATCATATTGCCAAGTAATTATGTTGAATATATGTCTAACACATCGAATATACATTCTTGATGATTTCCTTTTCTTGGTGGACATTTAGTTTTTATATCCAACCAAGTAACAACAAGGATAATAAGAGGTGTTGCACTCTTTGGGTTTAACGAATAATTAGGTCATTTTAATACTAATGTTTATGACATATGGTTTGCCTTGATTTTTCTAGAATACTAAATCTTAAACTGATATTTTTGAGTTATTATATGTCTCATCAAGTGTTGGAGGCATCCTTTATGAATTCTTGCAATAAATATGCATTAATTTGTTTTGTAAGATATTATTTGGATTAATCTTAGACTCTTTTTAAGTGAAACAACTATGGTCATCTATGTCTTAATTTTAGACTTCATTGTCATCTATATTTTTGAAAAGGAGAAAATAAAAGAAAAATTAAAACATTTTAATATTTAGGTGATGCAAGTAACTCTACTAGGGATATGGATGCTTAATTGATAATAAAACTATGCTCCATATAAATTGAGGCAATATCCTTGTCGGGGCTATGGATACCTATCTAGTAGCAAGGTTTTATTTGATTGGTTACAAGGGAAAATCTCAACTATGTAGCTTATTATAATAATGAACTTCATATTATACTATCTCAAAAAATGAAGGAATTAAATACATGCATGCAAGTGGAATGAATAGTTGGCACACCTCATATGATGGTGTCATATGCATGCAATTTCTTGATTTCAAATTCATTGGTTTGGTAAATCATCTCTAATATTGTTAGGATTAAGTAATACAGAGAGGGGGGTGAATCAATATTACAACACTTTAAATTAAACTTCAACCAATTGAAAATAAACCATATCAATGCTGAAATGAAAAGAACATAAACACATAACTCATAACACCATTATTTGTTTTTGAGGAAACCCTGGCCAAGGGAAAACCTCAGTGGGGATGGTACCCACAACTATGCACTAAAATATTGAATCCATGTTAGGAGATCTAGCCCTGTTAGGAGTTGAGTATTATATAGTACATTTCCTTGTTAGAGGAATAAAAAACCATGTTAGGGGTATAGAAAAACCCTATTAAAGGTGTGGTGAGCTTACAACTCTTAAAATCAAAACTCTGTCACAAAAGTGTTCTTCAAGTAGTGAACAATACAAGCATTTGCTATGCTTTGATAGTTCCATTTATAGCTCTATCAATCTCAAATCTCGCATCTTCTATATACCTTTACTAATATCCCAAATTTGCATCCATCACATATCCATCTCTATCACATAATTTCACACTTATCACTTCCACAAAACACTCTATACTTACATCAATTTTTCCATCCAGGCGGCTCTCAAATACAATACAAAACATAAAAATTACTTATGCAAATGATAAATATAGAGTCAGAGATCTTGTATTACCAAAGTGTTGGCAATATACAACTTTCATCTAACTTAGCATGTTACCATTCCATCTAATCTTCCCTCAATCATCGTAACTGTTCATATGCCCTGTTTCATTATTTCTTTGTATTTTCATACCTTCATATCAATGTATCTTCCTGATATCAATACCAAAACATGTGCAACCTTAACTAAAGGTCATACATATCCCAAAATGTCTTCCTCTATCTTTGAAAGCCATAATAAATTATATATTATCTTCACTGACCAAAATTGTACTGCAGTATACTATTATTTTGATTCTGTACTTAGTCATTTTCATGACTATGTCTCCAGTACCTATACTCACTTCATGCAATCACTCCAGCATACGTTTTGCCATAAATTACAACCCTTAAGTGATCCATAGTTCTCTCAAAGATCACTTTCCAATAATCTCTCCCTTTGGCATTAATGGTAACACTTAGCAAAAAATGACCAAGTGTCAAAACACTATCTTCCTTCTACTTCTCTATATATATCCTTTCTTCTTCTTCTTCTTCTTCTTTTATATACATTTCTTTTCTTTCTCCTTTTCTCTCTCTCCCTTTTTTTATTTAATTTTTGTTTCTTCTCATTTTTATCTTTTCTTCCTCTCCATGCTTTCTACATCTATGCTCACTGGTTTGGCCATACTTTCTAATAATAGAGTGGAGGAGGTATTTGGTTCATGTTTAAGCTCAATTCTTGCATCTTCTTCTTCTTCTATTGTTGTCTTTTCTTCCTGCTTTTCCTCTTGTTGTTTCTCCTTCTCTTGTTCTTTCTCTTCATTTTTTTCTTCTTCATGTTCTTCCTCTTTCTATTCTTGTTCTTCTACTATCATCATACTATCCAAATTTTCTTGAAATGGATCATTTGCATCAAGTGAAGTGTCTAATGATATAGGCACACCAAAAACAAAGAAGTCTAGTTGCTTGTCAACTTCTCTTGCTTGCTCACTCTCTTTTGTTGTCTTAGAGATTTCTCCCATTCCTAGAGGTGTAGGCTTGGTAACCTTGGGAGGTGAGGTCTTCTTAGACATGTCATGCATAAGAATGTGGTCCAATGCCTTTTTTGTGTCTTCTATAACCTCATCATACTTCCTTGCCATTATTTTCACAAATCTGGCCTTTGTTCTCAATAGAGGTTTAACTCTTTAATGATTCTCTCCCTCTCTTGTATAGAGACTACTGGAAACATGTCTTCAATAGCCTTATTTCTTATAGGCTCACCCTCTGAATGTGCTAACAATTTTCTTATTTCATACTTGTTGTACAAGTCCTTAGGAATATTGCCTTCTATTTATAGAAAATTATTCTTATAGACTAACAAGTGCTTAATTACAATATCCTCAATTACTAATTGATTTTCATAATCATACCTTTTATTATATTTGTTTACTGTCTTCAGATTTTCATCTCTTATTACTCTCTTTTGTAACATCTGGATGTCTAGCTTCCACAGATCTTGTGGCCTTTTTTGTACTTATTTTTCTTCTTTCTTCTTAGTCACCTTGTCATGTTCCTCTCTAACTTTTGCTGACTTTTCCCAGTAAGTTCCCCATCTCTCTTCAAATGTATGTACCTTAGCTGCTAGTACATGGTCAACTTCCATTGTGAGAACCTCATAAATTCCCTCGTACCCCATAGGGTAGCACCATTTCTTTCTTGGTTCAACTACCTCAAATCATACACAGTCAGTTTCAACCATGAAACAGATTGTGTCTTTGTATTTCTCAACTATCTCCTCATGTATCCTGCACCTTTCCTTCATTTTAGTTTGAATAATTTTAGTCATTGTAAGTAGTTCACCATCTACACAATTTTTATCTTGCCTTTAGTAGCTTTCTGAGATTTGTATACTAGTAGGTGCATTGTCCTTCCATGCTCTAGGGTGCATTACAAGAAATTTGTGCTCAATGTAGATGTACATGTGGACCAGAAGTGAACCAAACCTAAATGCCTTTGACTTATCTTTCTTGATAATCTTCATATTTTCCAAGAACCGTTGTGCTAGGATCTCCCATAGGTTATATTTTATGTTTTCCTTAACCATTCTGTAGGCCATCATAATTACTCCTGCTGACACAAATTTAGGTTTGTTGCTTTAGAATAACTTGTAACCTATTAGCATTGCTACCAATCTCACATCTTGCTAAAATATGTCATCCACAGTCATCTCTCTCTTATCCCACTTAGAATGAGTTAGGGTTTTTCCTTATTTCTTGATATTTTTATCAACTACTGGGTGGTCTCCAGTATTGTCCAATCCAGTTATCTCATGAATCATCTGGCTACATATCTTAATAGGTTTATCTCCTATCCAAATGAATTGATCATGGATTCTACTTATAATGATCTTGATCCATTTAGTTTCATAGAACTCATTAAGGTGGGTTAGCTTAATGATAGATTGATCTTCTAGATGTTTGAACTCTTCTTTCATTTCCCCTTCAGATTCTATCATCTCTCTTAATTCCTTATAGATCTTAGCATATTTTTAGTCTCATACTTACAGTGAATGTAAGCCCTAATATCTTCAATGTGTAACATGTGGTAAGGGGTTTGTGAAAATACTCCTTTTGGGTCATCCTCACAAGAATTAAATGAGTGCCTCTTAAACTTATACCTTGGTCTATCAACAACATAAAAAATCACAAGTGCATCCATAGCTTCTTGAAAGAATATATGATCTAAATACCTTTAGTACATTGAATTCCATAATTTCAGCTTCAAAAAATCATGCAATGTAGTTTCTAGATGGTTCTAGTGCTTCTTAACTCTCTTCTCCTTCATCGCTGCTAATCAAACAATGTAGAAATGATGTGCTTCAAGGTTTTTTATCCATTGCAAGGTGAGTGAATGCATTAATCATAGGTAGCTCAACTTTGCACGTTGTCCAATCATAAATTTCATGATCATAGGATATGAATCTCCAGGTAATCTGATCACAAACATAAACTTCATTGTGTCTATATATACCATATATAAGCTCGCATGAGCTTATTCCACATAATCAAGGGCTAGATATTTTCTAGTATTTTCATCCAATGCTCCCCCTAAGGCCATATGGCATTCTAGGTCAATGTAGCAATGTAATCATCAGGCAAAGACATAGTAGCATCTATTGTATCTCCCTGAACCAATGCCTTATTGCAATATTTTACCTTCCATATCATACCATCATCTTTATTTGTTGGTTTCTTGAAATGATTCTTAAAATCATCCATGTCCTCATTAATACTTTTACCACTACCACCAATATTCATCTTTATAACCATAGGTGGTGGTCCTCTTCTATTGTTTGTTCCATTATATCTACAAAAAATTTCTATATGTCCTAATTTGTTTCATTTGAAACATGTAGGTGGTATTCTTCTATCCCAATTAACCTATAACTTACAATACCTTGTAGTATGCCCAAGGTTATTACATTTTTAGCATGTGATCTTGGCTCTTGACTCTTCTCTGATGTAATCTTGTTTGTTCCTTGATTGATCTAGTTTTCTACATTCTTCTTTCTTATGTATAATAGTTATAACAATAACTAGTAAAGGGTTTGAAAGGGCCTTTACCTCTGCAATCTCTCTTCATGTGTCCAACTTTGTTGCATCCAAAGCACCTACCTCTGAAAGGTCTAATTTATTCTTTAGGTTCTTCAAGAGTAGGTCTTTCTTCATTCTTCACTTCATGAGATTCTTCATGAATCTTAGAACATTCACCTTCATTGTATCTAATTCTAGTCATGTCTCCTTTAGGTTTATGTCTCTCTCTTTGTTCATCAATTTTATCATTGATCATGTGTAAATTCTCAATGTGCAATTTGGATTGAGTGAGTTCACCTTTTATGATCTGATTGTACTTCTCCAATTCTTGACATTTATCCTTGTAGTGATCAAGTTCAGTCTTCATTTGTCCTATCTACACATTTTCTTTTTTTCGTGTCTCTTCAACTTTGTATCTTACATCCTTTTCATGTTGAATTTCTTTAATCATCAGAAGATTGATTTTCTCTTTTTCTTGCTTCATCTTCTTTACTTGGTCTGATGTTTCATTGTCTGAATCCTCTTTGATCTTATCCCTAAGGTCTTGTGTCTTACTTTTTGAAATTTCAAGTTGTTCCTTTAGTTTCTTAATGAAACCTTCTGCTCTTCTCAATTTGAATTTCAATTCAGCATTTTATGCCTTTTCTTTGTCCATGTCATCAAGTGTTGCTTCAAAGTTCTCTTGAAAAAATTTTGAATCCATTTTGATCTCCCTTAAGTTGTTAAGCTTTCTCTCCAAGGGCCAATAGCTCTAATACCAATTGTTAGGATTAAGTAATACTAAGAGGGGGGGGTGAATCAATATTACAACACTTTAAATTAAACTTCAACCAATTGCAAATAAATCATATCAATGCTGAAATGAAAAGAACATAAACACATAACACATAACTCATAACACCATTTTTTTTTTAGGAAACCCTAGCCAAGGGAAATCCCTTGTGGGGATGGTACCCACAACTATGCACTAAAATATTGAATCTGTGTTAGGAGATCTAGCCCTGTTAGGAGCTGAGTATTACATAGTATATTTCCTTGTTAGAGGAATGCAAAACCCTTTAGGGGTATAAAAAAACCTTGTTAAAGGTGTGGTGAGCTTACAACTCTTACAATCAAAACTCTATCACAAAAGTGTTCTTTAAGTAGTGAACAATACAAGCATCTGCTATGCTTTAATAGTTCCAGTTATAGCTCTATCAATCTCAGATCTCGCATCTATTGTCTGCCTTTACTAATATCCCAAATTTGCATCCATCACATATCCATCTCTATCAAATAATTTCACACTTATCACTTCCAAAAAATACTCTATACTTGTATCAATTCTTCCATCTAGTCAACTCTCAAATACAATACAAAACATAAAAATTACTTATACAAATGATAAATGTAGAGTCAATGATCTTGTATTACCAAAGTGTTGGAAATATAAAACTTCCATCTGACTTAGTAGGTTACCATTCCATCCAATCTTTCCTCAATCATCGTGACTATTCATATGCCATGTTTCATTGTTTCTCTTTCTTTGCATACCTTCATATCATTGTATCTTACTGATATCAACACCACAACACGTATGACCTTAACTGAAGGTCATACATATCCTAAAATTTCTTCCTCTATCTTTTCAATCCATAATACATCATATATTATCTTCACTAACCAAAACTATACTGCAAAATACTGTTATTCTAATTCTGTACTTAGTCATTTTCATGATTGTGTCTCCAGTACCTATACTCAGTCATTTTCATGATTGTGTCTCCAGTACCTATACTCACTTCATGTGATCACTCCAACATAAGTTTTTCCATAAATGAAAACCCTTAAGTGATCAATAATTCTCTCAAACATCACTCTTCAACAAATCTTACATGACAAACCTTAGCATTTAGTGTGTTTTGCCTTTTTTGGTTCAGGAGTACTGCATCTTTTGTTGTTTTTGCACGATCATTCAATTATAATATATTTTTGTCTCTCCACTAGGATTTTTTGGCCTTTGGTAATTATTTTATGTTGCAAGTTTTATATTTATTATTAGTTTCCATCTATTTTATCATCCTCAAGAAGCTTCAATGTTGAGAGCCTTGTTGTATTACCAACATCTTTTCTGTGGAAGTTAGTAAATTATACCAAAAAAATTATTGAGGTTTCTAACTTTGGAAATTTCCTATTTGTAGGAAAACTAGGAGAGTAATGAAGCATCAAGCATGGAAGAAAATCACCTATTCTTGTTCTACTAGCTTCATTGTTGTGATCTGACTCAAGAGATCAAATATGAATCAATAGAGTGAAAGCCTAACCAAATACTAGTGTAGATAATTAGAGATTTAGAGGTTCATCCTCTACAAGCAAGGATCCCCTATGAGTTTCTAAATTTGTAATTATTCTCTACAACAATTGGGTTTCCCAACTTAAAGTTTCCAAAGGAAGCAATAATTCCTCCCTTCTTTCCATGCTCATGGACATGTGTTAGTGTCACACTCATTCTAGAGGATGTAAGGTATTTACCCTCAATAAATCTCATGATGTGGTCATGTGTTAACATTGCAAGAACAAAATGCACTACTATGAGGTTTCTCTTGTAGGTCTCCACTCACAAGATGCATGTTTGGGTCATATCTCCATCAAATTTCAAGTGGCTCAGATGCATGCCTTGTGAGGTAAAGGCCTTTTTCAAGGGATAACATGGGGATTTATTTTGAAAGGAAAATTCTTCTATGTAGAAAAAAATAGGCATTCATTGTGGGAGAAATTAATAAGTTACCTTCTCATAATGGTGAGCTAGTTGAGAAAAGCATAGTTGGCATTCATGCTACAAACATAAATATTAATGATGTAAAATCTTTAGAATGAAAATGGTTGTTCGACCACTATGATGAAATGATCATGTTACCAATATGTGAAAAATAGGAGAATGATCTATAAATGCTTCATCCATTTTTTTCTCCTTGCCAACAATGAATATTTTATGGTGCATCATGTCTTCCTCTAGGAAGGTAATACCTCCCTAGATTGAAAGATTTTAAAATGTTGTAAAAGCTTGTCTAGAAGGATTTGAAATTTCCTATAAAAAATTGTGATTGCCACCTTTACTAAAGATAATCAACTAAAAAAAGACACATGTATAGATCATGGCACAAATAAACATGGTGTTGTTTGATTAGGGAATGTTAATATAATATTTGTGACAATTGATGTAAATTTATAACAATGTGAGATAATGATGGATTGAGGATGTGTGCTAACAATATTGATCAAATAACCTAATCACTTTAAATTTTATCTTATGTGAATGAAAATGTTTTCTTTTTCAAGTAATTTTTTTTGTTTTGAAATATTACCCCTACTTGCATTTAGAATCTAGCCATTACAAACACACTATATATGATCTAACTTATCAAATACAAAATATGTTTATTATTTATATTTTGGGACATTGAAAAATATCACTTGATCAAAGTTTCAACCTTTAATACTTTTGTTTAAATGTAAATAAAGTTTAATATGAATGTCTCCTCTTTTTAAATTTCTTGCTTAACATATCCATTCTTTTAAAATAGTCATAAAAAATTATCAAAAGTCTTTTCTCAAACATTAACTACTATTTGCCTTTACTAATATCCCAAATTTGCATCCATCACATATCCATCTCTATGACATAATTTCACACTTATTACTTCCACAAAATACTCTATACTTATATCAATTTTGCCATCCAGTTGACTCTCAAATACAATACAAAACATAACAATTACTTATACAAATGATAAATGTAGAGTCCGCGATCTTCTATTACCAAAGTTTTGGCAATATAAAACTTTCATTTGACTTAGCAGGTTACCATTCCATCTAATCTTCCCTCAATCATCATGACTATTCATGTGTCATGTTTCATTGTTTCTCAGTCTTTGCATACCTTCATATGACTGTATCTTCCAGATATCAATGCCACAATACGTACGACCTTAACTAAAGGTCATACATATCCCAAAATGTCTTCCTCTATCTTTGAAATCCATAATACATCATATTATTGGAAACTGTGATTGTTGTATTGTCATTAATGTCAAACCTTAACTGGTAAGACTATTGCTATCTAAGAAAGTACTATATCTATTTGATTGTTGTGAAGGGGATAGGAAAGGTTGGTAACAATAGCACCTCAGGAAAGGTTGAGTTATCTTGATACTTCAATGAGTACTTGATTATGTGGAAAAATGATAAGATAATGTATTGTTTATCTAAGTAAGAATAAAGACTAAACTAGTCGGCTTAACCAAGAAAAAGTGAAGAAATCTAGTTTAAGCTGAGTGATGTTAGTGTCGACTGAGCTAGTATATGCCAAGTAAATTTAGTGTTGACTGAACATCAATTAATTGCCAAGGAAGACAATATTAGCCAAGGAAATAATTTTTGATGTGACCGAGCTTTCTAATGAAGACCGAGGAGTTGAACACTATATTGACCAAGCATCAGTAATTTACATTTGAGGAAGAATTCAGATTTCCAGCCGACATAGTTGAATTCTTGGATTATGTAAAATGTGTTGACTTTATTTATTGATAGTATGAAAGCATTTAATGCACTGTAAAACATTTTATTGTAAATCTATTAAGATATTTCTAGAAGGATAGACAAAGAACATAAAGTTGGAAGGATTTGATGAATCTGACCTAACCAACCAAGTCCTAAACTAAACAATAGGCATTTTTTTCTTCTTTGGAGATGTTGTTGCCTCTGAGCCCCATAGGAGGGGCTTTTCCTTCGACACCCCCCTATTAATTCATTTGGGAAAAAATTGTGACTATTAAAAGGGCTTTTGATCTTCCTTAAGATGTTAGGCTTTCTCTCCAAGGGCCAATAGCTCAAATACCAATTGTTAGGATTAAGTAATATTGAGAGAGGGGTGCATCAATATTAAAACACTTTAAATTAAACTTCAACCAATTACAAATAAACCATATCAATGTTGAAATGAAAAGAACATAAAAACATAACACATAACTCATAACACCATTTTTTTTTTGAGGAAACCCTAGCCAAGGGAAAACCCCGATTGGGATGGTACCCACAACTATGCACTAAAATATTGAATCTGTGTTAGGAGATCTAGCCCTATTACGAGCTGAGTATTACATAGTACATTTCCTTGTTAGAGGAATACAAAACCCTGTTAGGGGTAGACAAAAACCTTGTTTAAGGTGTGGTGAGCTTACAACTCTTACAATCAAAACTCTATCACAGAAGTGTTCCTTAAGTAGTGAACAATACAAGCATCTTCTATGCTTTGATAGTTCCAATTATAGCTCTGTCAATCTTAGATCTCACATCTACTATCTGCCTTTACTAATATCCCAAATTCGCATCCATCACATATCCATCTCTATCAAATAATTTCACACTTATCACTTCCAAAAAATACTCTATACTTATATCAATTCTGCCATCCAGTCGACTCTCAAATACAATACAAAACATAACAATTACTTATACAAATGATAAATGTAGAGTCCATGATCTTATATTACCAAAGTTTCAGCAATATAAAACTTTCATCTGACTTAGCAGGTTACCATTCCATCTAATCTTCCCTTAATCATCGTGACTGTTCATATGCCATGTTTCATTGTTCCTCTATCTTTACATACCTTCATATGACTTTATCTTCCTGATATCAACACCACAATATGTATGACCTTAACTGAAGGTCATACATATCCCAAAATGTCTTCCTCTATCTTTGAAATCCATAATACATCATATTGTTGGAAATTGCAATTGAAGCAATTTTTGTATTATCATTGATGTCAAACCTTAACTGGTAAAACTATTACTATCTAAGAAAGTTCTATATCTATTTGATTGTTGTGAAGGGGATAGGTAAGGTTGGTAACAATAGCACCTAAGGAAAGGTTGAGTTATCTTAATACTTCAATGAGTACTTGATTATGTGGAAAAATGATAAGATAATTTATTGTTTATCTAAGTAAGAATGAAGACTAAACTGGTAGGCTTAACCAAGAAAAAGTGAAAAAATCTAGTTTAAGCCGAGTGATGTTAGTGTTGATTGAGCTAGTATATGCTAAGTAAATTTAGTGTTGACCGAACATTAGTTAATTTCCAAGGAAGATAGTATTAGCTGAGGAAATAGTATTTGAGGTGACCGAGCTTTCTAATGAAGATTGAGGAGTTGAACACTATATTGACCAAGCATCAGTAATTTACATTTGAGGAAGAATTCAGATTTCTAGCCGACATAGTTGAATTATTAGATTATGTAAAACGTGTCAAATTTATTTATTGATAATATGAAAGCATTTAATGCACTATAAAACATTTTATTGTAAATCTATTAAGATATTTGAGATATTTCTAGAAGGATAGATGAAGAACATAAATTTGGAAGGATTTGATGAATTTGGCCTAACCCTAAGATCTACGAAGGAGATTAAGTGGCAAAAGATGTATTGACCTAATTGAGGAAGTATTAAGGAAACCTAAGCATGAGGTTGAACAGAGAAGAGAATGTTGGAAGTATTGTTGATGTTATTGACTGTATAAGTAGAAAAGGTTGAAGGAGAAGTGTTGTGATTTCTTGAAGAGATTTCTCAGTAGATCAGTGATGGAGATGGTAAAGGTTCATAGTTAGTAAGCCAACATATGTGTATGGAATTGGATCTAATATTTGCAAAGTAAGTTGTATGTTTTTCAGATCAATACTACTGTTACTTTCTAACCATTGTATCAGTCAAAATCCTTTTAACAGAGGTTGACCTAACAGTCATTTGTATAAATCCTTTGAACAAGGTTGCATTCTAATGGGATGTATGTAAGTCCTATAAAAAGGTGCACTTTTAAAAAAGTGGTTTTTCCCAAATTGGGTTTCCACTATAAATCCCAGTGTTAATACTTGTGTGAATGTTTTGGTTTGAACATTTCTATGTTTTACAAGTTAGATACTATTGGATAGTGGACTACACTATTATATGTTTCTGTTATGCAATCAGTAATGACCGAGTAGCTATTGGTTGTTGGATCTAATTTGTTGAAGAGTTTTAAATTTCTTTTTATACATCTGGACCTAAGAAAAATTGATTCACCCCCCTCTTTGTTGTTCTAAATCATATTAGCAATTGGTATCAGAGCTATTGGTGCTTACAAAGAACAAGTTTAAAGGTACTTGAAGCAAATGATCAAGATGTATAAGAAGGAGGTACCAAAGCTAAATAAGAACTTCCCTACATGGAAAAGTTTGATGAAGCTACATCTGGTCGGTATTGGTGATTTTGCAAAGTATTATGTTGAGAATGATTATGTCACACATGTTACACCTCTGGCTATCGAGGAGATGAGAGATAAACAAGAGCACAACCAAGCAATGTCAGAGATTTCATCTGCCCTAAGTTATCCAAAATTTGAAGACATAAAAGACTGCACTAATGCAAAGCAAATGTGGGACAATCTTGCAAACATCTATGGCAATGACATAAATGTATTAAGAGCAAAAGCTGAGAGCCTAAGAGGTAAATTTGATGAAATGAGAATGCAAGAAGGTGAGAATATTGCACAATATTGTGGTAGAATAAAAGAAGTTGTAAATGCTATTAGAGGAGAAAATGGAACTATTGATGATGAAACTATAATTGGAAAAGTATTGAGAACTCTGCGTCCTATTTATGCCATTAAAATTTCAGCAATTCAGGAATCTAGATGTAACCCTAATAATGCCCTTACTTTGGAAAGTTTGGTTGGTAAGCTTACTGCTTTTGAACTTTCTAACTATGATAACTTCATTGTTGCTAATGTTGAATCTTCTTTTAAGTCATAAATGGTTTTGAGTAAGTCAAGGAAGGAAAAAGAAAGATGCACCAGTGAGAGTGAAAGTGAAAGTGACACATCTGATGAAGAACTTGAGGATCTAGAAGCTCTTATGGCTAGAAGAGTGAAAAGGGGAAAAGGAAAGTATAAAGGTAAACTTCCTATTATATGTTTTTCATGTAATAAAGTTGCTCATATAGCTGCTAGATGTCTTGATAGGGATGATAAGGATGAATAAAGAGACAACAATCATAAAGACAAAAGACAAGATAGAGGTTACCAAGGGTACAAGGACTACAAAGGAAAAGGTAAGAAATCCTACTATATTGTTGAAGAAGAGACTGACACTGATAGTGATGATTTTGAAATTGAGGTTGTCTATGTTTCAATGAAAGATGAGTCTTATGAGGATGAGAAAACTGCATTGATATCTTATGTCAATAAAAATGATAAATGGATTATTCACAGTGGTTGTTCACATCACATGATTGGTGACAAGAGTAATTTTGATATCTTAGATCATTATAAAGGTAGAACTGTGAAATTTGGTAATGATGCACCATGTCATGTTAGAGGTAAAGGATTGATTAACCTGACTGATAAGATCACTTGTGAGAATTCTTATTGGGTTAAGGGACTTAACTATAATCTTCTGAGTGTTGCATAGCTTAATAGCACTAGCTACTAAGTTGAATTTCATCACAGGAAGGCCAAAATATTTGATGCCACTGGACAACTGATTGGAAGTGGAGAATAGACAAGAGGTAATTTGTTCTATCTAGACTTATCTAAAGAAACATGTATGATTGCACAACTTGATGATATTTGGTTATGGAATAAATAGCTATGTCATGTTAACTCTAATAATCTAGTAGAAATTAGTAAGAAGAAGAAAGTGAGAGCTTTGCCTAGATTGAAGAAACCTGAGAATGTAATGTGTAAAGAATGTTAGTTGGGTAAGATGACAAAGTCTAGTTTTAAGAGTAAGACTTTTACTTCTGAGAATGATTTAGATTTAGTTCATACTAACCTTTGTGGACCTATGGGTTTACAAAGCTATTGCAGTGCTAGATATTTTATCATGTTTATCAATGATTATACCAGAATGATGACTGTAATGTTCTTAAAAGAAAAATCTGATGCTTTTCAAAATTTTAAGTGGTATTTGGCTAAGGTTGAAAAGGAGATAGGTAGGAACTTGAAGTGTCTGAGATCTGACCAAGGTGGAGAATTTATATCCAATGAATTCAATCTATTTTGCAATGATAGAGGGATCAAAAGATAGATGTCTACACCAAGAACTCCTCCACAGAACGGTATAGAAGAGAGAAGGAATAGATCTATCATGGATTGTGCAAGGACATTAATGATTGAAAATAATGTTGCACAAAAGTACTGGAGAGAAGCTGTAAGTACAACTTTTTATACTCTTAACCTAGTACATATCAAAAAAGGTACAAATCTAACACCTTATGAGCTATGGTATGGGTATGCACCTAATGTAAAGTACTTTAGAATTTTTGGAAGAAAATGATACATACTAAAGGAAAATAGGCATGGAAAATTTGATGCTAAAAGTGATGAGGGAATATTCCTAGGCTATTCCACAAAAAGTAAAGCTTATAAGTGTTTGAACTCTAACACTAATAAAATTGTAGAAAGTGTGAATGTCAAAGTTGATGAGTATGCAGAGAAAAATGAACCTGAAAGAAAAAAGAGAACTAGAAGATTACAAATCTTTTGTGTATATAGAGGAAGGAGAGGCAAATGACAATCTTTCACTTGATGCAAAGTCTCAGCTAAGCAATGCTAAGCATTAGGAAAATAATGTTAAGAGAGAAGAATAACATGTCGAGCAACGAGAGGAAGCTGTCGAGTATCAAGAAGAGGTTGTCGAGCATTCAGAAGATGAATCTGACAATCTTGTTGGTGAACCTGAAGAGCAAGATGAAAGGAGAGAAGAACCTATTCTGGCACAATATGTAAGGAGACATCACAAGCTTGAATAGATCATTGGAGACAAAGATACTGGAGTGCTGACCAGAAGCAAGACAAGAGATCCTACATGTTTACTATGTTAATTTGAGCCTAAGACAACAAGGGAGGCATTAGAAAATGAAGACTAGATACAAGAAATGAATGAGGAGATATACCAGATAGAGAAGAATGATACTTGGACTCTGGTGTCGAGACCAGAAAATAAAACTATCATTGGAACAAAGTGGGTGTTCCAAAACAAGTTGAATGAGCATGGTCAAATCACAAGAAACAAAGCTAGGCTGGTATGCAAAGGCTACACACAAGAAGAAGGAATATATTATGGGGAGACATTTTCCCCTATAGCTAGATTGGAAGGAGTAAGAACCTTACTTGCATATGCTTCCTACAAAGATTTCAAGGTATACCAAATGGATGTTAAGTCTGCATTTTTAAATGGTATATTAGAAGAAGTGTACATTGAACAACTAGAAGGATTTGTTGATCCAAACAAAAGACACATGGTTTGCAAACTGAATAAAGCATTGTATGGACTAAAGCAAGCTCCCAGAGCATGGTATGAGAGACTGCACAACTACCTAATATAGATTGGATTCTCAAGGACAAATGACACAAGCATCTATACATGAAAGATGAAGAAGCTAAAGGAATCTTGTTGGCTAAGATTTTTGTAGATGATATTATATTTGGTGGACAAGATGTCTTGTGTAAGAAATTTTCAAATGAAATGCAAACTGAATTTGAAATGAGCATGTTTGGAGAGATCAAATTTTTTGTTGGTTTACAAGTATATCAGATGGAGAAAGGAATTTTCATCACCTAGTCTAAATATGTTCATGAGATACTGAAAACCTTTGGTATGGAAGATTCAAGGCCATTAAGTACTCCCATGGCTACTAGACAAAAGTTGTCTAAAAATGATGATGTTGCAGAAGTAAACCAGACTTTGTATAGATCCATGATTGGAAAGTTGTAGTATGTTGTACACAGTAGACTAGATATTACTTTAGTTGTTGGGATTGTGGAAAGATTCTCTGCTAATCCTAAGTAAACTCACATGATGGTTGTCAAAAGGATAATAAGATATTTAAAAGGGACTGCTGACTATTAAAATAATAAGATATTTGAAAGGGACTAATGGTTGTCAATAGGATAATAAGATATTTGTACTACAAGAAGCATGAAAAGTTTGAACTGAGATTGTATATTGATGTTGAATGGGCATGAAATGTGGATGATAGAAATAGTACTAGTGGTGGAGCTTCTTTCTTGGATAGAGATTAGTTTCCTGGACAAGCAAGAAACAAAATTGCATTTCCCAATCTTCTATTGAAGCCGAGTATGTGGCTGCAGCAGTGAACTGTTCAAACTTGGTATGGATAAAGCAATTGTTGGTAGGCATGAAAGAAGAGATCACTGAACTAGTTGTCATCTACTATGACAACACAAGTGCTATCAACATCTCTAAGAATCCAATGATGCACACAAAGACCAAACACATTGCCATCAAGTATCATTACTCAAGGAAACTGGTACAAGATAAAGAGGTTCGAATGGAATATGTGAGTACAAAGGAACAACTAGAAGACATATTCACTAAAGCTTTACCTAAAGAAGCTCATAAATATCTAAGAGGTCAATTAGGGGTTCTTCTCCTAACTGAGGCTGCCTAGTCAAGCTAGGAGCACTGCATCAAATGTGATGCAAAGAGTATCTAACAAATTGATGCAGAGACAGGTCACACTTTAGGAGCAGCCTAGAGTTTTGAAAAGTACAACAAAGCCAAGAATCAATCATAAGAAAAGATGACAGAGGTAGAAATACTATTACTGAATTGAAAAAAAATGATATCTACATCTGCAGGATGTATGTTTTAGTTGTTGTTTTAGAATTTTTGTCAAAGAGGGAGATGATCACAGATGAATACACATGGTGAGATTTCATGGAAGATCAAGTAAGACGGAGAGATTCAGTGGATGGTCATACAAGCATGGCTAATTGATTCTGTATCAGAATGAAGCTAAGGATATTATAAATATTTCTAAAGGACAAATAAGTTTTGGATTGGTTGGTGATTCATGTGTTATTCATATGGTGTTGCCATCAATGCCAAAGAGGGAAATTGTTGGAAACTAAAATTGAAGCAATTATTGTATTGTCATTGATGTCAAACCTTAACTAGTAAGACTGTTGTTATCTAAGAAAGTACTATATCTATTTAATTGTTGTGAATGAGATAGGCAAGGTTGGTAACAATAGCACCTAAGGAAAGGTTGAGTTATCTTGATACTTCAATGAGTACTTGATTATGTGGCAAAATGATAAGATAATGTATTTTTTATCTAAGTAAGAATGAAGACTAAATTGGTAGGCTTAACCGAGAAAAAGTGAAGAAATCTAGTTTAAGATGAGTGATGTTAGTGTTGACCGAGCTAGTATATGCCAAGTAAATTTAGTGTTGACCGAACATCAGTTAATTACCAAGGAAGATAGTATTAGTTGAGGAAATAGTTTTTGAGGTGACTGAGCTTTCTAATGAAGACTGAGGAGTTGAACATTGTATTGACTGAGTGTCAGTAATTTACATTTGAGGAAGAATCCAAATTTCCAGCCGACATAGTTGAACTCTTAGATTATGTAAAACGTGTTCACTTTATTTATTGATAGTACAAAAGCATTTAATGTACTATAAAACATTTTATTTTAAATCTATTAAGAGATTTGAGATATTTCTAGAAGGATAGACAAAGAACATAAAGTTGGAAGGATTCGATGAATCTAACCTAACCCTAAGATCTACGAAGGAGATTAAGCAAAAAAAGATGTATTGACCTAATTGAGGAAGTATTAAGGAAACCTAAGCATGAGGTTGAACAAAGAAGAGGATGTTGGAAGTATTGTTGATGTTATTGACTGTATAAGTAGAAAAGGCTAAAGGAGAAGTGTTGTGGTTGCTTGAAGAGATTTCTGAGTAGATCAGTGATGGAGATGGTAAAGGTTCATAGTCAGTAAGCCAACATATGTGTACAGAATTGGATTTGATATTTGAAAAGTGAGTTGTATATTTTTTAGATCAATACTACTATTACTTTCTAACCATTGTATCAGTCAAAATCCTTTTAATAGAGGTTGACCTAATAGTCATTTGTATAAATCCTTTGAACACAGTTTCATTCTAATGGGATGTATGCATGTCCTATAACAAGGTGCACTTTTAACAAAGTGGTTTTTCCCAAATTGGGTTTCCACTATAAATCCTAGTGTTAATACTTGTGTGAATGTTTTGGTTTGAACATTTTTGTGTTTTACAAGTTAGATACTATTGGATAGTGGACTCCACTATTATATGTTTCTATTATGCAATCAGTAATGATCGAGTAGCTATTGGTTGTTGGATCTAATTTTTGAAGATTTTTAAAGTTTGTTTTATACATCTGGACCTGAGAATAACTAATTCACCCCCTCCCCCCTCTTTGTTATTCTAAATCATATTAACACATATATTATCTTCACTGACCAAAATTCTACTGCAGAATACTATTATTCTAATTATGTACTTAGTCATTTTCATGACTGTGTCACCAGTACCTATACTCACTTCATGTGATCACTCCAACATAAGTTTTTCCATAAATGACAACCATTAAGTGATCCATACTGCTCTCAAACATCACTTTCCAATAAGTCTTACATGCAAACCTTAGCATTTAGTGCATTAGTCCTTTTTTGGTTCAGGAGTACTGCACCTTTTGCTATTTTTGTATGATCATTCAATTATAATATATTTTTGTCTCTCCACTAGGATTTTTTGGCCTTTGGTTATTATTTTATGTTGCAAGTTTTATATTTATTGTTAGTTTCCATCTATTTTATCATCCCCAAGAAGCTTCAATGTTGAGAGCCTTGTTGCATTACCAACATCTTTTCTGTGGAAGTTAGTGAATTATACCAAACAAATTATTGAGGTTTCTAACTTTGGAAATTTCCTATTTGTAGGAGAACTAGGAGAGTAATGAAGTATCAAGCATGGAGGCAAATCACCTATTCTTGTTCCACTAGCTTCATTGTTGTGATCTCACTCAAGACATCAAATATGAATCAATAGAGTCAAAGCCTAACCAAGTACTAGTGTAGATAATTAGAGATTTAGAGGTTCATCCTCTACAAGTAGGGATCCCCTATGAGTTGCTAAATTTGTAATTGTTCTCTGCAACAATTGGGTTTCCCAACTTAAAGTTTCCAAAGGAAGCAATAATTCCTCCCTTCTTTCCATGCTCATGGACATGTGTTAGTGTCACACTCATTCTAGAGGATGTAAGGTCTTTACCCTCAATAAATCTCATGATGTGGTCATGTGTTAACATTGCAAGATCAAAATGCACTACTACGAGGCTTCTCTTGCAGGTCTCCACTCACAAGATGCATGTTTGGGTCATATCTCCGTCAAATTTCAAGAGGCTCAGATGCATGCCTTGTGAGGTAAATGCCTTTTTCAAGGGACATTATGGGGATTTATTTTGAAAGGAAAATAATTCTATGTAGAAAAAAGTAGGCATTCATTGTGGGAGAAATTAATATGTTACCTTCTCATAGTGGTGAACTAGTTGAGAAAAGCACAGTTGGCATTCATGCTACAAACATAAATATTAATGATGTAAAATATTTAGAATGAAAATGGTTGTTCGACCACTATGATGAAATGATCATGTTACCAGTATGTGAAAAATAGGAGAATGATCTATAAATGCCTCAAACCTACTATAAAATAGGAGGTTCTAGCTTTCATAAAAAAATACTTTTTATTCTAGCTAAAAGAACCCACAAGTGTTTATCTTTTTGGGAAAATCTCTACATTTAGTAAGAGATGTATATTGTTAAATTTGTCATGTTTTACTTGCATTCAAGCCTTAGCATGTTTTTTCTTAATAATGTATTCAACCTATTTTATTGTTACCTTTCTTTTGCTAATTATTAGCATGTTTTGTGCTATTAATGTGTGTATATGGTCTTATTTACTAATGTCAATCACTTTGTCTTTTAATGGTTTTGGTGATTTATGGATCATGTAACCCTTTTGCTCCTCCATTTTTTTCTAAAATAGATAATGAATTGTACTATTTGCAACAAAAATCTCATAATGGTTAACCATTAAAAAATAGGGATGCATGCACCTTAATCAAACACTCACATGTGCTACCAAGGGACCAAATTTGAAAATTGCACTTTATGTTCTTTCTACTTCATGCATTTTTTTCTCCTTGCCAACAATGAAGATTTTATGGTGCATCATGTCTTCCTTTAGGAAGGTAATACCTCCCTAGATTGAAAGGTTTAAAAATGTTGTAAAAGCTTGTCTAGAAGGATTTGAAATTTCCTATAAAACTTTGCGATTGCCACCTTTACTAAAGATAATAAACTAAACAAAGACACATGTATAGATCATGGCACAAATAAACATAGTGTTGTTTGATTAGGGAATGTTAATATAATATTTGTGACAATTGATGTAAATTTATAACAATGTGAGATAATGATGGCTTGAGGATGTGTGCTAACAATATTGATCAAATAACCTAATCACTTTAAATTTTATCTTATGTAAATGAAAATGTTTTCTTTTTGAAGTAATTTTTTTTGTTTTGAAATATTACCCCTACTTGCATTTAGAATCTAGCCAATACAAACACACTATATATGATCTAACTTATCAAATACAAAATATGTTTACTATTTATATTTTGGGACATTGAAAAATATCACTTGATCAAAGTTTCAACCTTTAATTCTTTTGTTTAAATGTAAATAAAGTGTAATATGAATGTCTCCTCTTCTTGAATTTCTTGCTTAACATATCCATTCTTTTAAAATAGTCATAAAAAATTATCAAAAGTCTTTTCTCAACCATTAAATACTATGCAAAATTTGAAAGTCTCATGAACATCATCTATTTTTTATCGATAGATAAACTACAACTATGGGGTTTGATTCCATATATATTTATAAAATATGTAGAGTCCATATTAGGGTTTAGGTAGACTACATCAATAAATAAATTAAATATAATGTAGAATAAAGGGGGAAAAATAATAATTTACAATAACACATAAATTTAATGTGGTTCACCCAATGTGGGCTACATGCACAAAGAAACAATTGTATGATTTCTTCTCTTATCCAATGAAGAAACAAATTACAATATCAAGACTTTTACATTTCAAAACCACTTATTAATTAAGCCTTCTTGGTAGCTTACAAAGGTTGATTTTACATACCAAAATAACAACAAACTCCTTTACTAAACAATTGGAATTTTTTTCTCCTTTGGATACATTGTTGCCTCTGAACCCCATAGGAGGGGCTTTTCCTTCAACACTCCCCTATTAATTTATTTGGGGAAAAAATGTGACTATTATAGTCACTAGAATTTAAGATTGATAACATGATTAGTCGCCACATACCAATAATTTAGTCCTAAATCACTTTTCTTTGTTTGTTGTTTCACTTAGACTTTATTACATATATAGATAGTAACCAACTTCCATACCATATTGTGTTACAAACTATATAAACAAAGCTATAGTGTTATGTATAACTTGATTTCTCAACCCCAAACTATCTCCTTAGTACAAAATAAGAACCATTTACAACACCTTATCGCCTACTTGTCAATTATTTATTTGTGGAACAAATTTCTCTATGTATTTGACATATTTAACATCCACCAAGCCCAAGTATTTTTTCAAGAAATAAACCCCTTTTTGTTGATTACTTCCTCTTTTGAAGAGTACATGCTAGTCTATGATTGAAGATGAGAGGATACCACTCAACAATGTCTCCTTTGGATTGAAGCTTGAGGAAATCCTTAGGAAGTGAAATCACATTGTGAAAAACTTGACAATTATCACTATCTTAGACATCACACCCAGTATTTATTTTGGTTTGTGCACATGTCAAATCCCCTATCACATCTTTTATCTTTTTCTAATTGAGAAGTGCCACCATAAACATGGATGTAATGTCTAAATTTTCTCTATATCTATGGTGAGTACACACAAACCCATCTCTAATAACCCATTGAATGCATATATTATCAGTCCACTCTTTTTTTTAATACACATTACAATTTTTTTTCTCTAGAATCCTTCCCATGAATACTATTTTCCTCATTAAACACATCAGTTGAATAAGAGAATCCATTTTTTTGTACATACCAAATATATATGTAGATTTGTAGATGCTAAACTTTATTAAACATTCTATAAATGATTTCAAATGAGTATTGAGTTGAGAATAATGTGAATTTGGTATATTTCGTTAACAAATTATAATTCCATTAACAATCTGCCAATCTACTTCCTCCTTTCACTTTAGGAAATGTTTTAAATCACTATCCTTGAAATGATCCACAATCTCTACCTTATCATGGAATGAATCCCTCATGGAAATAGAAAACTTCATCTTGTTGTTAATTGCTAAGTTGACCAACTCATCCACCTCAACATTGTTTTCCCTCTAAATATGATTAATTGTATATCCATCTAGATCATCTACTAATAACATGGCCATGTTTAAAATATTGTTCAATCTCCTATTTTTTGTCACCCTTTTCCTTACCATGTTTACAATTAATGCAAAGTCTCCCTTGACTCTCAATTTCCTCTTTTTTAAATTAGATCAAATTTACAAGCCAAGAAGGACAAATTGTAATTCAACTTCATCATTCATCCCTTTTATTGTTTTTTTTAAATGCTCTCCATCAAGTATCCCCCTTTGAATTATCAATTATACATTTATCTTTGGATTCTCCTATATTCTCACTAGAGGCTCCATCAAATTTTAACTTACACCATCCATATTGAGCCATTTTAAGTGTTGTTTTTGTTCTCATCTTTCAATATTTATCTCCCCTAATCCTCTTAATGAGAGGAATTTCCAGACCTTGCCAACTCATAAGCATCACATTATCCCATCCTATGACCTTATTATTTCTCATTTCTATATTGAAAACTTTATTATTTGCCACCTCCACTATGTCAACTTCTACTTTGTTCTAAAACAACTTCAATGGAAGTTGAGTATCTTTAAATATTTTTCTATTTATTTCTTTCCATATTTACCATATCATGATTGAGGGACTTATTATCCAAAGGAAAAAAAGTTTGCTTTCTTCTTTACGATCATCATTCTTTGAAAAATTTTATTATTTCATTTGTGAGTGCACCTCTCCACACTATTTTGACATACAACCATTACAAACATTCCTAAGAAAATTGTCAGCCTAATAGAAGACAATCTAGAATTTCTTCATTCTCATTATAAAGAGGACATTAGGAAGGACCATTATACATAAGCTTTTAAAAAGGATTTATTGTTAATATTTATTTTTGGATATTGGCCCACAAGAAAACCCCAACCTTGGGAAGCATAGTTTATTCTAACACAAGTGTCTTGGAATTTCTATTTTATCTTTTTTTTTTGATGCAACTATATAACTAGCTTTGACATTGTAAATCTGATGCAAGGAGGGTTAGAAGATAGGGCTAATGGCACACCCAAACTACCAACCTCCTATGAAACAAACATATAGAAGAAAAATCCACAAAATAGGGAGAGAGAGAGAGAGTGTGTGTGCAAAAACCTCATATATTAATCATTATAGAAAGCTTCATAGATGACAGGTTGTAAGGCCTTCCCGGTTATAGCTAGCACAAAAGAATTCAATTACAAATACTCCTCAACATGTGAGGATTCAACATACAACCTTCAGATATTATCTTCTGTCTAAAATTCCCTACCTCAGCCCCTTGATCTATAACATACTACTTTATTTATACAAGAGGCTACCGAAACAAGTCGGCCTTAAGATCCAACATTGGAGAAGGGGACAATTAGGTCCATACACTTCCCAATGATTGATGACATCATTAACTCTATTACCAAAATAAAATGCACAAGTTGACCTCCAAAATAAACCACTCAGTAAGAAAGATTACCGAGCAACATAAAATCAACTCGGTGACCGATCAAACCAACTCAGGGAACAACTGAGCCAGCTCAATGAAAGAAGGAACTAAGCAACAACCAAGCCCTATCGGTGGAAAAAAAGAATACATATTGAGATCCCAAAGAAACTACCAAGCACATATAACAACTCTAACTTATTTGTGGTGATACAGGATTGCCAAGAACCCAAGATGCTCTTGCATCAAACACCTGGGGTTTTTTTGAGATGATTCTTTGAATCATGCAATAGGTACAACCCAAGATGAATCCAAATCAGATTTTGTAATCCATGAACTATCTTAATCAGTTTGTTCTTCCACTTTAACATATATTCTATGTATTATTTTCCTCTTGTTCTTCTGCCAATTCTTTGTTCCAAAATATACTCAACTTCTTCTATCTACTTCTTAGGATAATCATTCAGTACTGTCATTTCTTCATTAGATTCATGATACTCATACAAGTCCACAATGTTAAATATAGATGATATATCCAATTCATTAGGTAACTCAATCTCATAAGCATTTCCACTGTCAAACTTCTGCAATATCTTCTAGGGACCAAATTTCTTCATCTTCAATTTTTCATAGGTTCCAAAAGGAAATCTCCCTTTCTTAAAATGAACTATTACTTCATCTCCAACTAAAAAAGTCTTATGTCTTCTTGATCTATCTACTTTGTCCTTTTATTTCTGATTACTATGTTTCATTTCCTCATGCAATGTCTTCATGAACTCATCAAATTTTTCTCCTTCAACACTTCTCTTTTCTTCACCAGCAATGTTCCTCAAATCTAATATACCTCTTGGTTGTGTGCCATTAACGATCTCAAAATGTGTTTTTCTAGTACTCTTATTCACTCAGTTATTGTATGGAAACTCTACTTGTGCCAACATAGATTCCAAATTACTCAGTTTTTCTCCAACTAAGCATCTCAATAGATTACCTAAAATTCTATTTACAACCTCTATCTATCCATTAGTCTGTGGGTGAAATCTAGAACTAAACCTCAACTCAGTACCCAACTTTTTCTATAGAGTCTTCTAGAAATATCCAACAAACTTAATATCTCAGTTAGAGATGATACTCCTTGGTAATCCATTCCATCTGAAAATATCTTTAAAGAAAATATATGTTATATGCACTACATCTGATATTTTTCTACATGGTATGAAATGTGCCATCTTAGAAAATCTATCCACAACAAAAAAATATAGAATCATTACCTCTTACTATCTTTGGTAAGCCAATAACAAAATCCATATTGATATCAATCCAAGGTTTCTCAGGAACATAAATTGGTGTATACAATCCAATATTATGACTTACTCCCTTTGCAACTTGAAAAATTCCACAACTTCTCCAAAAGTATCTCTCCTTAAGCAAATTCAATGTTTTGTCAATGCCAAAATGTCCAGCCAAACCACTACTATGTTTCTCCTTTATCAAATTAGTTCTCATTGATTCTATTGGTATACAAAACTGAATACCTTTAAACAACATACCTTCTTGAATGAAATATTCTTCCCATTTATTACTCGGTTGATCTTGAATAGTTTCTCTACACTTTCTCTATGGCCCAGAAAAACCAGGGTCAGTTTCATACAAATCCTTCATGTCATCAAAACCCAAAACTTCAATTCTCATTTCGGTCATCAAAGATCTTCTTCTACTCAATCCATCAACAACTCAGTTAGTGACTCCACTCTTATATTTTATCACAAATTTATAACTCTACAAATACTCAACCCATTTCATATGTCACTGATTCAACTTATTCTGACTACCCAAATATTGTAAAGCCTTATGATCAGTATACAACACAAATTCTATCGGTATCAAATAATGTCTCCATTTCTTTAGGGCTTGAACAATAGCATAAAACTCTTGATCATATACATAATATTTAATTTTTGCATCATTCAATTTCTCACTAAAGAAAGCAAAAGGTTTACCTTCTTGACTCAAAATAGTTCCTATTGCACTACCACTTGCATCACATTCAACTTGAGATACTTTTTTGAAATCAGGTAAATCTAACAAAGGCAATTCAACAACTTTTTTCTTCAAATTCTCAAAACTTTTATTAGATCCATGTGTCCACTTGAAATATCTTTTATCTCCTCTCACAGTCTCGGCCATAGCATTATAAATTGAACTGAAATTTTTAATGAACTTTTGGTAAAAACTTTCTAAACCATGAAATGATCTTACATCACTAGCATTTTCAAATGTAGGCCAATTCAAAATAGTTTCAAATTTATCAAGATCCATCTTCACACCATTATCTAAAATCACAAATCCTAAATATACACTCTTCTTTCATGAAGGAACACTTTTTAAAATTAATCAACAACTTTTCTTCTTTTAATCTTTGCAATACTTGTTTAATGTGTAACAAATGTTCTTCTCTAGTCTTACTAAATATCAAAATGTAATCTAGGTATATAATCACAAATTCACCCAAGAATTTCTTCAAAACCTCATTCATTAATCTCACAAAAGTACTTGGTGCATTAGTTAAACCAAAAGGCATAACCAACCACTCATACAAACCTTCTCTTGTCTTGAAAGTAATCTTCCATTCATCGCCTTCTCTAATTCTGATATGATGATATTCACTCTTCAAATCAATTTTAGTAAACTACCTTGATCCACTCAAACTATCCATTATGTCATCCATTTTTGGTCTAGGAAACTGATATTTCACTATTATATTATTGATTTCTCTAGAATCAATACACATTTTCCACTCTCCATTGTTCTTAGGTGCTAGTACAATGGGTACTACACATGGACTCAAAATTTCTCAAATAAAACCTTTTTGCAACAACTCTTACATTTGTTGTTTAAGTTCCTCATTCTCGGTAGATGTCAACCTGCCTTGTTCGGTAAACTAGCTCCAGGAATAAGATCCATACAATGATAGATTATTCTCTTCAGTGGTAAACCATCAAGTACATTATCATAAATGATCTCTTTGTACTCAATGAGTAATTTATCAACCTCTTCAGGGACACTATCCATTGTCTTCTCACTCAATTTTTTAGGAATCACAATGAAACATACATCATTCTTCTTCAAATCCTTAACAAACTTTCTTCCTTCTATCAAACAAACTTTCACAAATGTACAAACATAACCAACAGATTCTTCAGTCAAAGGTAACAAGATTTTCCTTCTCCCATAAGCTTAAATAGTATACTTATGCAATCTCCCATCATATATAGCATGTATATCATATTCCCAAGCTCTACCCAACAAAATATGACAATAGTCCATAAGCATGATATCACACAACACCTTATGATAGTACTTGCCAATTTTCAAATTCACATAACATTGTTCACTTACCATTCATGTATGCTCATCCTTGATCCATGAAAATTGATAGGGCTTTGGGTGTTTCAATATTTCCAACTACAAATTTGCAACCATTTCCTCAGATGCTAGATTCTCCAAATTTCCACTATCAATGATTATCTTCCACACTTTATCATCAACTCTGCATATGGTCTTGAACAAATGTTTCCTTTCCAGATCTTCCTTATTACTTTCACCCCATAATGCTCTTCTGACCATCAAGTTACTTTCCTTCTCTGGTTCATTTGGTGAGTCTTCTTGCACCAAGGCATTTCTACTACTATCAAACTTCTTGCTTGCATGTGTACACTCAAATGATCTATGTCCTTTTCCACCAAAATTGTAACAAGTTCCTCAAAATCCACCTCTGCTATAACAACCTTGATAGAAATTGCCTCTTCCTCTAGAAGAACTTTCACCTTTCCACTCGATCTTTCCTTTATCCTGATTTGTTTTGTCTTGATCAGATCTACTATTTTCACAATAAGATCTACCTCTTCTTCCAAGGAATCTACCACATCTTCCTTTTTGTCTTTTCTCATGTCTTTTGTTCAATTTCTCCTCAACTTTCAAGGCAAACTGATAAGCTTCTTCAATACTTTTCAACTTATCCAAACTAATTTCCTCTTGAATATAATTTATTTGCCCATTCAAGTATCTAACAATTATTTCTACCTCATCCTCAATATGTCCAGATATGATGTCTAATCTATAGAATTTTTCAATATAATCCTTTATCGAGCTATCTTTCTACTTCAAACTTTGCATTCTCCTAACTAGGTTAATCTAATAATCACAAGGTAGAAACTGGCCTTTCAATTTATTCACCATCTTACTCCATATCTTGATTTTTTATTTTCCTTTCCTTTTTCTATCCAATTATAGATATTCCCACCACAAGGATGGATGACTTTTCAATTTTGTACTTGCAATTTTTACCTTCTTTTCCTCTGAAACATTTTTATATTCAAAATACTTTTCCATCTCGGTTATCCAATCCATCAACTCATCCAAATCCAACCATCCACTATATTCAAGAGTATTGAAATGTGGTGTAGACTTCAAAATTGTCAAAGCCTTCAAACATCTTTCTTTACCTTGATCCATCACAAGTGCAGGTTCTACTTCACCTTGTTCATCTTCAGCTTCTTCATCACTAACATCATCAAGATGTCTTCCTCGAGGCAGGGCTATCTCAATAGCTTCTAACCTAGCAACAATTTATCTTAGCATATAAGCTAATCATGGATTTGCATCTCACCTCTCACGAACCATCTTGAAACCCTCTACAATTGTAGGTCAGATCCCAATCTATCACCCCACAACAAGATATCAATTAGGGCTTACAAGAAGGAACCTTTGGATCTAACCTTTCTTTGATACCACCTAAAGCAAGGAGGGTCGGAAGACAAGGCCAATGATACACCCAAACTACCAACCTCCCGTGAAACCAACACAATGAAGCAAAATCCACAAAATAGGGAGAGAGACAATGTAAAAATATCATATATTAATCATTAGAGAAAGCTTCATACATGTCGGGTTGTAAGGCCTTCCCAATTATGACCAACACAAAAGAATTCAATTACAAGCAGTCCTCAACATGTGAGGATTCAACGTCCAACCTTTAGATCTTATATTCTATCTAAAATTCCCTACCTCACCCCCTTGATCTATAACATACTACTTTATTTATACAAGAGGCTACCAAAACAAGTCAACCAACATTGGAGAAAAGGATGACCAAATTTAGGTCCACATGCTTCCCAATGATAGATGCCATCATTAAATCCATGACAAAAATCAAATGCAAAAGTCGGCCTCCAAAATAAAGCACTTGGTGAGCAAGATTACCGAGCAACATAGAACTAACTCAGTGACTGAATGACCAACTTGGGGAACAACCAAGCCAACTCGGTGAAAGAATGAACCGAGCAGCAACTGAGCACCGTCGGTGGAATACATGAATACATCACTGAGAGCCCAAAGTAGCTACTGAGCACATCTAACAACTCTAACTTTTTTTTGGTGATACAGGATTGCCAAGAACCTGAGATTCTCCTGCATCAAATTCCTCTCTCTTGAGAAATTCTACCTTATAACATCTTTTCCATCATTAAGATACATTTTTCTTTATGCTAAAATGTCCCTTGAACCAACTTCTCCATCTTTTGATAACCTAAGACACTTTAAATCTTTGCATTCCTAATCTGAAAGAAAAACCTTTGATTGTTATAAATATAAAGAAGTAGAATTTATTATATATTTACCTTGTTATAAATATTAATCCCAAAATAAAATAAATAATACCATTAATTTCAATTATCTAACATTTCTTTAGAAATTTAAAACATATCACACCCTAATGCATCTTACTATCATAAAAATCCAACAAAATAAATACATCCCAAAATCAAATAAGCAATACCATTAATTTCAATTATCTAACATTTCTTTAGAAATTTAAAACATATCACACCCTGATGCATCTTACTATCATGAGATTCCAACAAAATAAATACAAAATTCAAAAAATCACCACTCCCTTGCATATTTTCGATGAACCTCCATCTCAATGTCCCCTCTAACCCTTCTAGTCTACTATTTACCAAAATAAAATCTGGATTAGTTTTTTGATGAAAACCTAAGGCAAATCACGAGGAGTCCATTTAGTTGCATCAGTCTTGCTCTATCATTTTTTTTTGAAAAATCCACCTAGACCCCGGAGATTTGGGATTCCCCCCTTCGAATTCTAATCAGACGTGCAGAAAAAGGGAAGAAAATTTATGAAATTGCCAGAATTATAATGAGAATCGTGAGTTATAATTGAAATATATATCTTAAATCAAAATAGATAACATTGGAAAATGGCAAGAGATGATGGTCGAAATAGGGCTTGTAGGGAGGAAGATGATACTAATGGCCGGGATGAGGTTGGCATACATTTATGTTGCATTATGTTCAATGTCTACATGCATGTATTTTCAATTTCCATTTTTGAGTTGGTATTCAGTTTGTATTGTATTTATGCTTTAGCATTTTAAAATTGCAAACCCTTGGTGCTTGTAATTCTAAATTAAACAAAATGGAATTGAGTAATTTGCATAATCTTTGTCGATGAGTACGGGCTTTATAAGCTTTGTTGAGAGTGCATTTTGGCATTTGGAGAGTGTATAGTGAGTATTTTTGAGGGTTTCATGGCGGAATTTATTATTTACGCTCCGGTTACTCCCCTAAAAATTATATCTATTACCAGTTAAGATTTGTAAAAGAGCCCCAACAACTTATGCAATAATTTGTGAGTTTTTTCCAAAAGCATTCTGGGAGAAATTTTCAACCTGAATTGACTATGGTAGTCATGTTCCTCATTTTATGTTGAAGGTATGAACTTAGACTTGGCTTGACTAGCTATTCCTTTCTTTCTAAGAGATGGGGAAGCTCAGGAGCTACAAGGCCCAAGTAGTGGGTTGGTAGCATAAGTGATATGTCAACTTGACACTAGAAAACTGTTGTTTTGTGTACTGGTTGACAAGGCACTAGAAACCTGTATTGAAAATGACTTATTTTCTCATGTTATAGAACTAAACCATTTTCTTCCATCAGCTATTAATAATATGATTATGGTTGGATTTGTGGGAGAAGTGTTTAAATTTCTTTTAATATCAATTAGGTTTTGACAAGAATAGATTTTTTTGGTTAGCAAGTTTTGTAAATGGATTTGGAAGACATGATTAACTTGCACAGGGAAATAGGTTCTCATTCCATTATCCAAGAGAGACTAGACTATCAAGAATTTGATCCTGGGACCCCCTAGTGGCAGCTCTGGGAGCTTTACTATGGAGTGACCAGCCCTTCATAGGGTTGGGCTTTCTCAGTGTGGATTTAACCTGCAAAACCACAACTAGCCATTGACCCTGATATTGTGTTCTAAGATATGGACCTGCTAGGATATAAACTCACGACATCCCCTTAGATAATTCTTGGGATCTTTCCACTTAGCCACCAACCCTTAACAGATCTAGACCTTCTGAGAGTGTTGATGTAACCTAGAACAGTCTATATGCAAAAGAATTTGTAGCTAGGATCTTGGCCCTTATTACATTGACATGGTCGGCTTGGAAAAAGCTATTTTCTGTGTTGGGACGGTTTTGGTGTATTTGTTTTTAGGATCAGATTTAATAGTCAAAGATTACATGTCTCCAAGTCATTTTTGTGAAGCATATGATTTGATGCTATCACGGGATAAGCTCACTTGTTGGGTTCCAATTTTTCAAAGTTTAGATGTAGTCAAGCTTTTTCTATTATGAGTTCAGCCTATCATGGGCAGATTCAGTGAATTTTTAAAAAGCTTCTCGTTAATGAAATATTGCACCTTGTTTATATTTTTTGTTCAATATCAAGAGAGATAAGACAAATAGAGAAGCATTGACTCTTCATTTTGATTTGAATCAGTCATAGTTCAAAAGCTCAGGCTTGGTGAAAACTTGAGAGAACTGATATTTAACTCAGACTTAGGGCTTGGCAAGAACTTGGCGAATATTCCAAACATCAAATGACACATTAAATTGTAAAATAATATTAAAAAATATGCATAAAACTGAATTCAGAGAATTCATAAGTAGTTTTTCCTTCATTTATAGATCCAATAAAAGTTAAATGCTCATCATAGCATCTTATGTCAATCTATGTTCATAATCTACATATTTCTTCAATGACTAAAGCTTCTACGGCTCTAGGTAGTTGTATGGGTGCCCTTGAACTAGATAGTAATGCTTCTTGTAGAGGATCAATGTCATCCTAAAAAAGAGCCTCAATCATATGACGTGCATCTATTGAAGTCCTTGTTGGCACATCACCTTTTGCCTCCTTGTTTACTGATGCATTTGCTGCCCACTTTGTTGCCCATATTTCCATATCAGCAATATTATTTGTAGTAAACATGGTTTCCATTGCCTTTTTAATTCAATTTGAATATGGATAGATTTCATCAATGTCAAGCATCTTATCTATTTCCTTTCCCTCCACTTTCTTTGCACATAGATGAAGGTTGTATTGTAAAAGATAGAGTTAACTGCTTTTGAGTCATCTTGTTGTGTTCTTTTGTATGGATGGCCTTAAATGTGCTCCAATAAAATTCATAGTCAAAAGTGTTACAGAGATGAGACAAATGTGGATGGCAAGGCTTCAAAGGTTAGGTGTTATTGAAATGGGAATTCATTGTTTTAACAATAGATGAAATGTTCCATATAAAGTAATTAAATACACGATGTTTCTAAAAGAAATAATTGGGTATGTGCAAGATCATGAGGGGCCAAACTATGCCCTTAAGTGGCAATGAAAAATCAGCAAATTAGGGTTAGTCAACTTGACGTGAAAATTTCAACTAGCTATGAACCTAATATCAAAAAGTTGTAAGAATAGAATTTGTAAAAAATTGAATGTAGTTTCTAAAAGACTAGACCTTTTTTGAGAAAAAGTTAGTATGATTGGTGAAAAGTATAGATTTCAATACAGCAGTACAAAAATTTTAGGAAAAAAATAAGAAGTAGATGTATGTCTGACCACCTTAATCATAATCAAATGATAATATTTTATTATTAGATTTTATATATAAGTAGTAGACTCATGCCCGGATGTGACGCATATTTTTTGTAATTTTATTCCAAAAAAATGATTAATTATGAATTTTCTGCTACAACATTTTCAGAATAAAAAAACTCCTGTGTCTGACCACCTTAACTCAATCAAAACTTTACAAAATTCAATTTTAGTTGTTTTCCTTATAGTAGGCGAAGCATAGAATGTGACGCATTTTTCAGATTTCAAAAATGTTATACCATTTCAAAGTTATAGTCATTTTTCAATCAGTATATAAATCAGCACTTTAGAGGTAGCTCAATTGAAAAATAACTAATAATTACTTACCGAATTCAAAATTTGATAGCAATTATATCGATAGAAAGCTGATAATCTCCTTAAGATACCCTTTTCATTTTATCAAATTCGGGTGAAAAAAAAATCGTCAACTACATTGTCAAAGTCTGGAACTCAGAGAAACAGGAGAAAAACATGTATTTGAGACATTCCAATAGTTGACCATGTAGGTTTGGTGTACAAAGCAATACCAAGCCTAATTGGGTACCCGATATTTACCCGAATATGACGCAGAATTTTGAATTTTCACTTTGCCTCCACTTTCTCCCTCCCATTTCTCCATCCTTCATAAGCATATATATATATTAGATATATATTAGATATATATATTAGATATATATTAGATATATTAAATATTATATAATATCAATTATATATTAAATGTTATATAATATATATTTTACATTAAATATTATTTAATATATATTAATATTAAAAACTATATATTAGATTATATATTATATATATTAAATATTATATAATATACATGTTACATTAAATATTATTTAATTATATATTAATATCAAAAACTATATATTAGATTATATATTATATATTAAATATTATATAATATACATTTTACATTTTAAATATTATTTAATATGATTCTGAGCACGAGCATGAGTATCTACAGGGGCATAGTTGTGCCTTTTACAAGTGTTGAAAACCCTAGCTACGCAGAAATGGAGGCTTTGAAGAATAGTTCACTGGAGGTGGATTATAGAAGCAAAGGGCAAGAGAATCACTCTGTTTCCACTGCATGTGGCTGTGAAATGGTATCTTTCCCTGCTTTTTCAATCGAAATGCTAAATTGCAAAGGTTCTCGAAATAGATTATGGTCACCGGACAATTGTACCATGCCTGTTGATAATTCGGCAGCTCAACAGAGTCATTGGGAGGTTAAACAAGAACAACCAGACAGACCTTTGAACCGGCCGAAGATTATGGAGAGCGGGGAAGGGTTTGGTAAAATGAGTAGTTGTACTGGAAATTATGTAGGTGTCGTAGAACTGATCGCATTAATAAATTTAAAGAAGAGATCAGCGGTGGTGCGACATTATGAGGAAAGCCTTGTCATTTCAATGGTGTTGCCCTGATATTATGAAGAATGTCTTGCCGCTTCAATGCTAGCGCCGCCTCTGTCTCAGACTTTCACCATTGCTTCTCATCAGTACTCTGAGATATGGCAGGGATTGCAGGCTTTTGCACAACATAGTCCATCATAAATTCTCTATAAATCATCATGTGTTACAGTATTATGCATGTTTTTGAATGACTTACTCCAAGAATTTAATTTTTACTGTAATTTTGGATCCATGAATTGTCATTTTGCGCTCAGAGAGAAGCTGTGGATTGCAAGAATTTGATAAATTTGGTTTATCTCATTTTCTTTCTCTACCATTTCTGAGTAATACGATTTTGTTTTTGTCCGTCTTAAATGATTTCGCCTGAAGTTAATGAATTTTTTTAGATGATTTTGTCTGAAGTTTTAATGAAATTTCTTCCATGGATGCTAATGAAATCTCTTCCATGAATGCTAATAAGATGTTTACATTCAGAGTTAATAAATTCTATAGCTTGAATGTTCTTTGTTGTAGAAGTTTATTTTCATGGTTTGTGATTCATGCAATTCCTTAATAGTTTCATTCTTAACAGAATTCATAACTAGATTTCCCATAGCCAATTTTCTTCTTGATCGTTGCAATATTTTCTCCTCCACTGAACATTTTGTAATCAGTTGATATACAATCACATTTTTCTCTTGGCCAATTTTGTGGGCTCGCGATTGAGCCTATAGATCCATAAAAGGGTTGAAAATTGGATCTGGTGGAAGAGTAGTATTAGCAAGAAGTCATTCACTAACATCTCATTTTGGTCATGGGGACTCCCTAGGGGTCCTAGTATGCCTTATCATGCGTTAGGACCCCTAGGGAGTCCACATGACCCTTTTTGACACATTGGAATGCTCAAGTGTGTCTTAAGGGGTCCCCTTAAGACACACTTGAGCATTCCAATGTGTCAAAAAGGGTCATGTGGACTCCCTAGGGGTCCTAGTATGTCTTATCACACATTAGGACCCCTAGGAAGTCCCCATGACCCCTTTTGACACATTGGAATGCTCAAGTGTGTCTTAAGGGGTCCTAGGAACCCTTCAGACACACTTGAGAATTCCAATGTGTTGAAAGGGGTCAGAAGGAATCCCTAGGGGTCTTAGTACACCTTATCACACGTTAGGACCCCTAAGAAGTCCCGATGACCTCTTTTGACACATTGGAATGCTCAAGTGTGTCTTAAGGGGTCCTACGACCCCTTCGAACACACTTGAGTGTTCCAATGTGTCAAAAGGGGTCGTGGGGACTCCCTCGGAGTCCTAACACATGATAAGGCATACTAGGACCCCTAGGGAGTCCCCATGACCCATTTTGACACATTGGAATTCTCAAGTGTGTCTTAAGGGGTCGTAGGACCCATTAAGACACACTTGAGCATTCCAATGTGTCAAAAGGGGTCATGGGGACTCCTTAGGGGTCCTAACGTGTGATAAGGCCTACTAGGACCCCTAAGGAGTCCCCATGACCTCTTTTGACACATTGGAACACTCAAGTGTGTCTTAAGAGGTCCTAAGACCCCTTAAGACACACTTGAGTATTCCAATGTGTAAAAAGGGGTCATGGGGACTTCCTAGTGGTCCTAACGCATGGTCCCCTTAAGACACACTGGAGCGTTCCAATGTGTCAAAAAGGGTCATGTGGACTCCCTAGGGGTCCTAGTATGCCTTATCACACATTAGGACCCCTAGGAAGTCCCCATGACCCCTTTTGACACATTGGAATGCTCAAGTGTGTCTTAAGGGGTCCTAGGAACCCTTCAGACACACTTGAGAATTCCAATGTGTTGAAAGGGGTCAGAAGGAATCCCTAGGGGTCTTAGTACACCTTATCACACATTAGGACCCCTAAGAAGTCCCGATGACCTCTTTTGACACATTGGAATGCTCAAGTGTGTCTTAAGGGGTCCTACGACCCCTTCGAACACACTTGAGTGTTCCAATGTGTCAAAAGGGGTCGTGGGGACTCCCTCGGAGTCCTAACACATGATAAGGCATACTAGGACCCCTAGGGAGTCCCCATGATCCATTTTGACACATTGGAATTCTCAAGTGTGTCTTAAGGGGTCGTAGGACCCATTAAGACACACTTGAGCATTCCAATGTGTCAAAAGGGGTCATGGGGACTCCTTAGGGGTCCTAACGTGTGATAAGGCCTACTAGGACCCCTAAGGAGTCCCCATGACCTCTTTTGACACATTGGAACACTCAAGTGTGTCTTAAGAGGTCCTAAGACCCCTTAAGACACACTTGAGTATTCCAATGTGTAAAAAGGGGTCATGGGGACTTCCTAGTGGTCCTAACGCATGATAAGGCATACTATGATCCCTAGGGAGTCCCCATGACCCTTTTTGACACTTTGGAATGCTCAAAACTCCTTTAGACACACTTGAGCATTCCAAAGTGTCAAAAGGGGTCATGGGGACTCCCTAGGGGTCCTAGTATACCTTATCATGCGTTAGGACCCCTAGGAATTCCCCATGACCCCTTTTGACACATTGGAATGCTCAACTATGTCTTAAGGGGTCCTAGGACCCCTTTGGACACACTTGAGCATTCCAATGTGTCAAAAGGGGTCATGGGGACTCCCTAAGGGTCCTAACGCGTGATAATGCATACTAAAACCCCTAGGGAGTCCCCATCACCCCTTTTGACACATTGGAATGCTCAAGTGTGTCTTAAAGTGTCTTAGGACCCCTACGGACACACTTGAGTGTTCCAAAGTGTCAAAAGGGGTCATGGGGACTCCCTACGGGTCCTAGTATGCCTTATCACATGTTAGGACCCATAGGAAGTCCCCATGACCCCTTTTGACCCATTGGAATGCTCAAGTGTGTCTTACGAGGTCCTAACGCATGATAGGGGTCCTAGTATGCCTTATCACGCATTAGGACCCCTAGGAAGTCCACATGACTCCTTTTGACACATTGGAATGCTCAAGTGTGTTTGAAGGGGTCTTAGGACCCCTTAAGACACACTTGAGCATTCCAATGTGTCAAAAGGGGTCATGGGGACTCCCTAGGGGTCCTAGTATGCCTTATCAAGCGTTAGGGCCCCTAAGGAGTCCCCATGACCCCTTTTGACACATTGCAATGCTCAAGTGTGTCTGAAGGTGTCCTAGGACCCCTTAAGACACACTTGAGCATTCTAATGTGTCAAAAGGGGTCATGGGGACTCCTTTGGGGTCCTAGTATGCCTTATCACACCTTAGGACCCTTAGGGAGTACCCATGACCACTTTTAACACTTTGGAATGCTCAAGTGTGTTCGAAGGGGTCCTAAGACCCCTTAAGACACATTTGAGCATTCCAATGTGTCAAAAGGGGTCATGGCAATTCCCTAGGGGTCCTAGTACACCTTATCATGTGTTAGGACCCCTAGGGAGTCCCCATGACCCCTTCTAACATATTGGAATGCTCAAGTGTGTCCGAAGGCGTCTCGGGACCCCTTCGGACACACTTGAGCATTCCAATGTGTCAGAAGGGGACATGGGGACTCCCTAGGGGTCCTAGTATGCCTTATCACACCTTAGGACCCCTAGGGAGTCCCCATAACCCCTTAAGACACATTGGAATGCTCAAGTGTGTCCGAAGGGGTCCTAAGGCCCCTTAAGACACACTTGAACATTTCAATGTGTCAAAAAGCATCATGGGGACTCCCTAGGGGTCCTAGTATGCCTTATCACGTGTTAGGACCCCTAGGAAATCCTCATGACCTCTTTTGAAACATTGGAATGCTCAAGTGTGTCTTAATGGGTCTTAAGACCACTTCAGACACACTTGAGCATTCCAATGTGTCAAAAGGGGTCATGGGGACTCCCTAGGGGTCCTAACGTGTGATAAAGCATAATAGGACCCCTAGGGAGTCCCCATGGCCCCTTTTGACACATTGAAATGCTCAAGTGTGTCCGAAGGTGTCATAGGACCCCTTAAGACACACTTGAGCATTTCAATGTGTCAAAAGGGGTCATGGGGACTCCCTAGGGGTCCTAGTATGCGTTATCACATGTTAGGACCCCTAGGGAGTCCCCATTACCCCTTTTGACACTTTAGAATGCTCAAGTGTGTCTGAAGGGGTCCTAAGACCCCTTAGGACACACTTGAGCATTCCAATGTGTCAAAAAGGGTCATGGGGGCTCCCTAGGGGTCCTAGTATGCTTTATCACATGTTAGGACCCCTAAGGAGTCCCCATAACCCCTTTTGACACATTGGAATGCTCAAGTGTGTGTTAAGGGGTCCTACGACCCCTTAAGACACACTTGAGCATTCCAATGTGTCAAAAGGGGTCATGGGGGAGTAGGACCCCTTAAGACACACTTGAGCATTTCAATGTGTCAAAAGGGGTCATGGGGACTCCCTAGGGGTCCTAACGTGTGGACACCTAGGGAGTCCCTATGACCCCTTTTGACACATTGAAATGCTCAAGTGTGTCTTAAGGGGTCCTAGAACACATTCGGATACACTTGAGCATTCCAATATGTCAAAAGGGGTCATGGGGACTCCCTAGGGGTCCTAACGTGTGATAAGGCGTACTAGGACCCCTACCCCTTTTGACACATTGGAACGCTCAAGTGTGTCCTAAGGGGTCCTATGACCCCTTAGGAAACACTTGAGCATTCCAATGTGTCAAAAGGGGTAGGGGTCCTAGTACGCCTTATCACATGTTAGGACCCCTAGGGAGTCCCCATGACCCCTTTTGACATATTGGAATGCTCAAGTTTGTCTTAAGGGGTCCTTAGACCCCTTCAAACACACTTGAGCATTCCAATGTGTCAAAAGTGGTCATGGGGACTTCTTAGGGGTCCTAACACGTGATAAGGCATACTAGGACCCCTAGGGAGTCCCCATGACCCCTTTTGACACTTTGGAACACTCAAGTGTGTCCGAAGGGGTCCTAAGACCCCTTAAGACACACTTGAGCATTCCAATGTGTCAAAAGGGGTCATGGGGACTCCCTAGGGGTCCTAGTACACTTATCATGCATTAGGACACCTAGCGAGTCCCCATGACCCCTTTTGACACATTGGAATACTCAAGTGTGTCTTAAGGGGTCCTAGGACACCTTCAGACACACTTGAGCATTCCAATCTGTCAAAAGGGGTCATGGGGACTCCCTAGGGGTCCTAACGCATGATAAGGCATACTAGGACCTCTAGGGAGTCCCCATGACCCCTTTTGACACATTGGAATGCTCAAGTGTGTCTTAAGCGTTCCTAAGACACCTTCGGACACACTTGAGTGTTCTAATGTGTCAAAAGGGGTCATGGGGACTCCCTAGGGGTCCTAACACATGATAAGACATACTAGGACCCCTAGGGAATCTCCATGACCCCTTTTGACACATTGGAATGCTCAAGTGTGTCTTGAGGGGTCCTAGGACACCTTCTGACACACTTGAGCGGTCCAATGTGTCAAAAGGGGTCATGGGGACTCCCTAGGGGTCCTAACGCATGATAAGGAATACTAGGGCCCTTTAGGGAGTCCCCATGACTACTTTTGACACATTGGAATGCTCAAGTGTGTCCAAATATGTCCTAGGATTCCTTAAGACACACTTGAGCATTCCAATGTGTCAAAAGGGGTCATGGGGACTCCCTAGGGTTCCTAATGCATGGTAAGGTATACTAGGACCCCTAAGGAATTCCAATGACCTCTTTTGACACATTGGAATTCTCAAGTGTATCTTAAGGGTCCTTAGGATCCCTTCGGACACACTTGAGCCTTCCAAAGTGTCAAAAGGGGTCATGGGGACTCCCTGGGGTCCTAGTATGCCTTATCACACGTTAGGACCCCTAGGAAGTCCCCATGACCCCTTTTGGCACATTGGAGTGCTCAAGTGTGTGTTAAGAGGTCCTAAGACCCCTTCGGACACACTTGAGCATTGCAAAGTGTCAAAAGGGGTCATGGGGACTCCCTAGGTGTCCTAACACGTGATAAGGCATACTAGGACCCCTAGGGAGTCCCCATGACCCCTTTTGACATATTGGAATGCTCAAGTGTGTCTGAAGGGGTCTTAGGACCCCTTAAGACACACTTGAGCATTCCAATGTGTGAAAAGGGGTCATGGGGACTCCTTAGGGGTCCTAACACATGATAAGGTGTACTAGGATCTCTAGGGAGTCCCCATGACCCATTTTGACACATTGGAATGCTCAAGTGTGTCTTAAGGGGTTTTAGGACCCCTTAAGACACACTTGAGCATTCCAATGTGTCAAAAGGGGCCATGGGGACTCCCTAGGGGTCCTAGTATGCCTTATCACACGTGAGGACCCCTAGGGAGTTCCCATGACCCATTTTGACACTTTAGTGAGGGTCGTCGGGACTCGCTACCTCTGCATTAGTGAGAGGTATCGACAAACTATCAAATGCTATAGGATCATGTTGCAGAGGTCTACAATAACCTCTCTCAATTTTGGGTGATTCGACTTCATTTGCATTTGGCAAGGTGATCTTTGTCGATGCAAAAACATGCAATGAGGGTCAGTTGAAAGTGTCTCAACATCATATCTTTTAAACTGTCTGACCTGGCATCAAACCATCTATTCCATTGGCTCCATTTGGCTGGGTAAACACCAGTGACAACCTCATTCTTCCCACAGAGTCACTGGAACACTCGCAACCACGCTCGACCCAAGTGACCCCAAGGTGCACTAAGCATGATTGGGTAGTGATCTTCCATGGCTCGTATCTTGGACCTCGTGATAGGTATTGAAAAACCATTAGGTGCTACAGGATCATGTTTCTAAGGTCTACAATAACCTTTCTCAATTTTGGGTGATTCAACTTCGTTTGCATTTGGCAAGGTGATCTCAGTCGATGCCAAAACTTGTAGTGAGGGTCAGTTGAAAGTGGCTTAGTAGTGTATCTTTAAAACCCTCTAACCTGGCATCAAACCATCTACTCCATCAGCTCTAGTTGGCTAGGTAAACACTAGTGACAACCCTGTTCTACCCACAGAGTCACTAGAACACTCGCGACCACGCTCGACCCAAGTGATCCCAAGGTGCACTAAGCACGATTGGCCAATGATCTTGCAGGGCTCATATCTCAGACCTCGTGAGAGGTATTGACAAACTATTAGGTGCTATGAGATAATATTTTTGAGGTCTACAATAACCTTTCTCAGTTTTGGGCGATTCAACTTCGTTTGGATTTGGCAAGGCAGTCTCAGTCGATGCCAAAACTTGCAGTGAGGGTCAGTTGAAAGTGGCTCAGCAGCGTATCTTTCAAACTGTCTGACCTGGCATCGAACCATCTACTCCATTGGCTCTGGTGGGTTGATTAAATGCTAGTGACAACCACATTCTTCCCACAGAGTCACTGGAACGCTCGCGACCACGCTCGACCCAAGTGACCCCGAAGTGCACTAAGCACAATTGCGCAGAGATCTTGCGGGGCTCGTATCTCAGACCTCGTGAGTGGTGTAGGGAACCCTCCACTAGTGGGAATTTGAATTTCTTTGTGTTTGTAATAAATAGGATGGATCTAAATATATCATCCTAATTTTGGTTTGAAAACCCTGATGTATGATCAAGGATCTTTTGGCAATGTTATAAGCCTAAGATACCTTAGGTCATAGCATTTACCTAGTTAGTGATAATTTGCTAGGTTAGGCTTATGGAGTTTTAAAGGTTAATTTTAGATTATATTTACTTTAAAAATCATGTTGATAAGTTTTGATCTCAAAGAGAAATCATAAACTCTATCGAGTTCAAAAAAATTGCAAAAATGCAATAAAAGTTGTTGTTGCAACTTTCTAAAAGTTGCGCGAGAGATTGGAATTGGAAACCCAAGAGTCAAATAGGTTCTCCAATTGATATACCTTCATTTTGAAGGTTATATATGCTCTTCACTTTGAACCATAATGGTAAGAAGTTGATTTTTGTAAATTGGTGCCATAAATGAGGAATACAAACCATTTTTGAGCGATTTCTCAGAATTATATGGGCATGTACGGGCTTACAGAGCCAAGATTTGCATGTGATAATATTTCATTACATTTTATTTCGCCTTACTATTGATTTTGTAGAGATTTAGATTCATTGGTTAAAGTTATCTCAGTTTTTCTCAAAACAGTTTAGGAAACAAACTTTTCTAGGGCCCTGAACACTAATGGCGGCCTAACTTGCATTCTAACCGTAGGTTTTACCTAAGAATTTGGAAAATGCAAGTTAGGTCTATATTCCAATGGATTCCAAATGCTCATGCATTGGCTCAAAGGGAAAGGCCCTCATGCATCAGGCCCTAGACTGAATTTTTGTGAGGATTCAGTCTAGAAAGTAGGAGAAAATTGTAAAGAAGTGTATAGAGTAGATAAGTGAGTGAAGCAATGGTGGTTTTGAGTCATTTTGAATTGGAGAAGATTATCTAAAGCCTTGTATCAGTTCCATGAACCCTATACCTCATACTTGCTTTGTAAACCAAGCCTAACTAGGCTAATTAGGTCTGTGTCCAAGGTGGGTATTAGGTGGTGCTGGAGTGGAGTTGGAAGGAAAGGATTTGGGATCTTAAATAACTTCCAAATGGGTGTTTGAAAATTCCTTTATTGTGTCAAAATACTTAGTTGTGAAAAAGTTAAAAAAGAAAACCTATGTTGAGAAGGATACAAGGAAATTGGTGTGCAGGTCTAGTTTGCTATGGTGTGGTTGTGATGGGAGTAAACCAAAGGTTATTTCAAAGGCCTTAGGTCATATGAGGACCATCTACATGCTTGGGAGTGGTCAAGAAGTCCACTGGTGAAGATTTCTAACAATAAGTTAGTTTTAGGCCTAGTGTCCCTAAAGCCGAAAAGGCATTGAAGTTTGATTGAGTGTATAAATTTGCAAAGGGAGTTTATTGGGATAGAAGTCCATTTAATTAGTTCTGTTACACCATCATAAGAGTTTGGGAATACCCTTAAGCCTTTGTAGTTGGTTGGTGAGTTATGGGAGCTAAGAGAAGGGCACTCCACTTTCTTGCTGCTACCTCTACATTAGTGAGAGGTATCGACAAACCATCAGGTGCTATGGGATTGTGTTTTTGAGGTCTACAATAACCTCTCTCAGTTTTGGGTGATTTGACTTCATTTTCATTTGGCAAGGTGATCTCAGTTGATGCCAAAACTTGCAGTGAGGGTCAATTGAAAGTGGCTCAGCAGCATATCTTTCAAACCCTCTGACCTGGCATTGAATTGTCTACTCCATCAACTCTGGTTGGCTAGGTAAACACTAGTGACAACCCCATTCTACCCACAGAGGCACTGGAACGCTCGCGATCACGCTCGACCCAAGTGACCCCAAGGTGCACTAAGCACGATTGGGCAGTGATCTTGTGGGGCTCGTATCTCAGACCTCGTGAGAGGTATTGACAAACTGTTAGGCACTATGGGATCATGTTTTTGAGGTCTACAATAACCTCTCTCAGTTTTGGGCGATTTGACTTCATTTTCATTTAGAAAGGTGATCTCAGTCGATGCCAAAACTTGTAGTGAGGGTCAATTAAAAGTGGCTTAGCAGCGTATCTTTCAAACCGTCTGACCTGGCATCAAATCATCTGCTCCATCGGCTTTAGTTGGTCGGGTGAACGCTAGTGACAACCTCGTTCCACCTGATGGAGCCTTAATTTTTTACAATTATTAGGGCCTCCATTTAAGAAATAATGTTGGAGATTTGATAAGGTTGTCATTGATGTCACTGAAGGTTTTTTGGTTTCTCACAAGATATACGAACACATACTATTAAGTGGAGATAAAAACTAGGATAGATAGCAAAGACTATTGAATAAATAGCATCGACAACTATGCAACTTGGCAACATTGGCACATTAAGCATCATATCAGCACTCAAATGGAATGAAGTATACACACCAGCAATTAATGATCAAAGTCAACCCAAATAAATTTCATTTTCTCATAGATGTTAATAATTGTAGCATATTACAAAGATGACAAACATATTATTTGGAAGAATATTACAAGAGGCAGTAAAGTAAAACTCATCATGAATGTCCAGTCAGCAATAATCAACCCATGAAGCAACAACTTCATCAAATGAATTGAACACAACATGTGTTAAAGATTGATTAAACATATGCATATGAAGACATTCGAAGGAGCCATGCAGTAATAAAAAATAAATATACATAGTGTTGAGCATAGTTCGAAGGTAGTATTAAAATCATTCAATGAACATTTGAGAGATGATATATTCAAGAGATGTGTTTTTGTAAGTCTGAGGGATATCATGTTGCGCAAGCAATCATATATTATACACAATGGAAAATTCAATAGTCACATGTCATAGCTATCAATGGTAATATCAAAGATTGGAAATGAAGACCATAAGCTTATACGATAATGGAGATTTTTTATAGCATGAAATGAAGGCTCCTGCATACATGATGATATTAAAACATTATTGCCGACAGTTAAAATTATTATAAGTGGAACAAAAAGCATTGAAAATGATAATTATGAAATTAGCAATGCAAGTATGAGACTGAATGTGCACACAATGAAAAATAGCGACATAATTGATGGTATAGAATTTGTATACAAAAATTCATAGAAGTGGTAAATGAAACTCTCATATTAGCAGTGATTGAAGTTTTAATTTAGTGATGAAGAGTAGATGGCATGGTTTTTGTTTTGTAGAGAAATGATCTTCAGTATCGGTACTAATGGCCTCATCATCATCTCAAGCACAGGGAAAGTTAAGCACCAGAAATCTAGGAAATCTATAGAAGTTAAACCTCAAACATAATAAGCTCCATGAACAGGGTATTCCAGAGTAAAGAAAAACAAATGTAACTTCAACAAGATATAATTTAAATCATAATGATAATCATAGTCAAGATATAACTTCACCATTCAATTCCATAAACATGAATAATAAATATGTATATACAAAAGATGACGCAAATATAACATATAAATGAACATGTTCTATATATGTATCAAATGTATCAAAAGTATGTTCATATACAAATATGGCACATGCCATTTCAAAATGTCTACAAAATCAATGTTTTAAGGTGTACAATGTAGCATATATGCCATCTCAAAATGTGCCAAGTGTCATCTCTAAATGACCACAAAACTAAAACTGCATCCTATGTTGTAGGGGGATCATCAAAATGTAGCCTCTTTGAAGAAGTGTTGGGCTCTGATTGATCTTGCATAAAAAATGAGTTCAAACCAAAGTTAGATTGCTTACTTTATATGATTTGTACATATATATATATATATATATATATATATATATATATATATATATATATATATATATATATATATATATAATTCATAATTCAAACACTAATTTAATTAAAATTATAACTGAATACAAATATTAATTTGTACTTGGTCTCTCGATCACCTACCACAATTAGGTGTCCTAGCATAAGTCCTGGGTAGCGAAGGGACCATGCGAGCAATACCAACTCTAACCTATAAATATATATTTGCAATAATGAGATTAGTAGAGTGGTGCAACATAGAGTAATAAATCTACAAAATAGGATGATAGCATAATAAAATTAAAAATTGATTGAACTAAAATTAAAACTTACATCTGGTGATCCCTCCTCTGGAATAGTGGGCTGGGTCAACAAAGAAATGAAAGATTCTCGTGGGCCCTCCCTCACAGTCGGAGTAACCTATGAGAGTAAAAAGATTGTCAATTATATATCAATGTACTTCATCATAGCAACCCTAGTTACAAAATACAATAACAATACGTAAAAGTCTACATACAATCAGGCTATCACTCCAAATCGAGACGCCTGTAACCCTACGCTGCCGAACCGGTGTCAGGTCATCATCAATAGCCACACCCTATACAATAAAGTGAAAGTAAAATATTTATTACTACACACAAGTGGCATACATATGCATGCATAATTAATCTTAAACAATTAACTACCTTTCCTTTGTCGAAACCTAATGAAGGAACTGCCTCATGCCTCCCACTGACATCGGTTGTAGCCTGCAAGAACATAATAAGATGACAATATATATTAGTAAATGTATGAATTTTATTTCTCTAATTGATAGAGATTTAAGCATGTACACCAAATGATATAAAAAAAAACTAATGGGTACATAATTTATAATATACCATATAGTCATCAAGGCCAAATGAAATGGCCGAAAGTGTGGACTCATCCACCTGTCTCACCTCCTCCTGTGTCATCATCTGAACATAAATGGAAAAAATATATATACATAAGTGCATGCAATCATTAAAACTAATCTAAATAAATAAATTATTTTTAAATTAAATAAGTCATGTGATAAATTTATTTATAATGTTTACTCTTACCATATCAACAGGAGTCAATGGCTCTGCATGCACCTCCTGAGTACTCTCATGAGATGTAGATGCTCCATGAGGTGTTGCAGCCTCTGTAGCTACATCTCCTGTATCCTCCTCATCAATATCATGAAATTGATATGTATCAGAATTAGTAAGCGGTCTGAGGCACATATGCTTGCACATAAAGCACATATGGGGCTTGCATACATGTGAACTCCGAAAAGATGTCGATGAGCCAACAACATCCATAGGAGGCAACACTAACCTGGTCTGTGTGATCAACTGATCACTCAGTAAATGAATGGCCCTAATAGTCTGTGAGGTAGCCTTTGCAATGATATCGGGATGTTGCACTAGAGGAGGGGGTGCGACATCAGTGGGGGGGACAAAGGTAGTGGCCTTTCAATGCTGGGAAGATGGCCTAGTCTAAGGAGCTCCTTTGCCTATGCCCATGTTGGGCCTCATACTCCAATAATCAACATGGTGACCAAGCACAAACTCAGCATCAATTTTTTAATGAAATAAAATGGGACCTCCAAATTGCTATGGGGTGGTTTATCAAAAACCATCCACCAGTGATCCCAAAAGTTTGTACGCATTGCTTCATTTGTGCACCATTTTATTGATAATTTGGGCTTTTTGGGGTCAACTGGTATTCTGATTTTAGGATTGAGAAAAAGGGCGGCTATATCTTCCTTAGTTATATTAAGGGCCACAATCCCATCATGGTCAAGCCCGTCATCAAATTGGGCGTGCATATCATCACGCCAATGAAGAGCAACATTATGTTACAGCGTGAGTGTGTCAATGTTTCCAACAATTATATTTAGTGTGGCAATCATGGGACCTAATGTAGGTATATTTTGATATGTGTTTTGGAAACCTCATATCGTGTTCAAATTTTCTTGTATCAAATTTTGTAAAGATTTAGAGTTTAGATATGGGGGATTGTTTTTGGGATCATTATTTGGTGTGGGAGGGTTATTTTCTTCATTGTTGTCAGCCATGCCTGATTAAATAAAAAATAAATCTAAATTTCATATATTATTACAAATATAAATACAAAACCCTATTTTTTTTTAAAAATGCTACATTTGGCATGAAAATGAAATAAATTAATAAAAATTATACAAATAACTACTTACCGAATATGCTCGGAGTCAAATTTGTTGTTTCCAATATCAGGTACCCAAAAATATATCAGGTATATGAAAATTGCGAAAAGAAAATTGAAGAAAATCGCGCAAGGAAATGAAGAAAAGGGCTCACAGGTTTCGGATTTATGCCACAGTTATCGAGTACCTGATAATATTGGGTAACCGAACCCTGCCACCAAAGCACAGACCTTATTGGGTAAGGTCTGTGCTTTGGTGGTAGGTTTGCCCAGGTGTACTGACACCTAGGCCTATTAAAAAGTCAACAAGCGCTTTCATGCGCTTTTGGATGAGTGAAAAGTGAATATTTTTCACATCACCACTTTTTGGTCCCTCATGATCTTGCACATACCCAATTGTTATCTCTATTTAAGCATTAAGTATTGTCATTAGTATCAAATGAGTTCAATCGGTAATCTAAGTTACTTAGTTGGTAAAGGTTGGAATAAGGAGTTAAACAAGTTAGTCGGTTGAACTTACAAATCCTTCATACCGAGCACACACAAGGCAAAACATAAAGCTATAAGAATACAGGTTTAACCGAGCATGTTTACCGAGCATCAGGAATTACTGAGTATCGAGTCAGTACACATCGAGCATCAGTTATTCACTCAACATTGAATGCAGTGTTTACTGAGTTATTTAGGAAACAACATAGTAATCAGGAATGACACATATAGCTATGCAAATGGTTTACACATATCTATAAATGGTTTACCAAGATCGAGACAGATTTAATATGGATGTAATCATTTGATTTTGTGATGATTCCTATGTAACAGTTAGATATAATTTATTTTTGTACACCATTGATCTTAGGTTTTTTAAGATGATGTAACCCTAATTAGGTCAAAGTGGTTTGATATATAATTGTAAAAGATGTCATTTTAAGTATGCATGATATATGAGATCATGAAGCAGTAGCCGCACACGGGATATCAGAGATCAGACAAGGGTTTACATGACAAAGAATATTATCAAAATCAATATCAGTTTAGCAAAAACATTCAAGGCTACCAAGCAGGATAGAAGGTTATATTCATCACATTGAGGTGATATTTGATTGTTATTTCATAGATCTGATTCAGACAAGAAAAATTTATCATTTACAAATTATATACTCTTATCAATTTGACCATTGTAGCAGGTTTTAAATCATAGAGTAGACTTAACCATCTTATGTAAATCTCTCATACAATCTTCTATGTTGGGGTTCGAATTTGCATTGTCTTTCTACACTATAACTGTGTGATGGTGAAAGATATATTGGTGTATTGTGAGGAAGATTAAACTATGAAGAGATAAGTGTTTTATGATTGTATCTTTGATAATGAGCTCATGAATTTTATATATTTAATTCATGCAATAACATTGAGAGTAGTGAATCATGTATGCTTTTAGCATTAGTCTGTTTGATTCTATTACTAATATCTCTAAAATGCTTCCAGGATGGACCACGGAGCACAGGATGATGATAGATTGCAACCCGAGATGAGTTGGTGGCTCTTGAAGAAGTACCTATTCATATGATCTTGTGATCAGTTTATTCTAAGAGGAGGATATAAGATTCAGAGGAAGCTTGTGTGGTAGAGGAAGAGTGCCAAAACCTTTGGCAGAGGATCAACAAGCTCGTATAGCAGTGTGACTATGTAATAACCCAAAAATGGGCTATAGATTCATTAACCTCATACATCGACATATCGAATGAAATTGACATTAAAGTCCTAACCAAAGGCACATCTGTACATCATTGAATCCTTATTGATTATGATAAATTCTGTATCGGGGAATATTCCTAGCAATATTCCTAATTATCTTTTGATTATTTGGCGATAAATCCTATTTATCCTAAAGTTTAATTAATTAAATATTCCCAATATTTAATTAATTAAATTTAATTCTGCCACTTAATTATTTAATTGAAGTTAATTCTAATTATTCCTAAATTGTATTATTTAATTTTGACAATAAATCCAAAATTCTATGAATAATTGATTAAATTCTTATTTAATTAATTAAATCATTTTGTCAATTTTTAATATTGTAATTTTGGAATAAAAGTTTGAAAAATAATTGATCAACCCATAAATCAATTGTTTTATTTTTCAAAATCAGTTAAGTTGGAAATAAATCACTTTATTATTAAATCAATTCATAAATAAAACATCCACAATCACAAAAGAAGATAACTATCAATTATCAATTAAATCTAAACTCTATTTTGAGTTCAACTATGCTTTTGCATGTTTTTGTGAGTTAAATATCTTTTATTTAAAAATAACTCAAAAATCAACCTGAGTTATTTGAGTGATTTATGGCTTTCTTTTATGCACCTCCAAAGCCCTGGATTTCTATAAATTAAAGCTTCAGCTCATCTCAAATCATCTCATATTTTTACATCCTCACGCTATCGAATTGGAGACTGAAGAATCATCTTTGTGAATCCAAGCTATTGTGAGATCATTCTTGTTTTTTAGTATTGTGTATCATTTAGAATTCATCTTAGATCAATTCATTGCATATCAATTTCATCTTAGATTCTAGATTCATATCATTTTTCATCATATCATTGCATAGAAAATCAAAAAAATAGATTAATTGCATTCATATTTCATATCATTTTTGCATTCAAATCCTTCATTTAGGTGTCATCAAGGTCACTGATCTCGATAACAATTTGAGAACATCATACTCGCACCTATTAGAAGGCATTAAATTGCCTGGTTAGTTTAGCTTTCATTTATTACATGATTTTGATTTCAACTAACCTCTAAAGTTTTACTGAAGTGTTGTGTCTACAGAACAGGTACAAAATTCACACACACATTTCTGGCACCCACCATGGGGCCCTGAAATGGGTTTCCCTTCATTTCTATCAATTTTCTATCTTTTGAGGTTAAGGGTTTCAAGGGTTTTGGTCCAGTGCGATTTTTTATTTCTGTCCGTACAATTGTCATATGAGTGTTGTCAGAAACTCGTATCAGGAGATACCCACTATCATACGATAGTTGATTTGATCAAGGCTCATATCATCAGAAAACATTGTCATTTGAAAAATTGATTGTCATATGATCTGATACCCAGTGTCATACGAGTTTCTGGACTATCGTCTGGGAGGTAACCCAGTGTCGTACGAGTTTTTGGACTATTGTCTGGGAGGTAACCCACTGTCGCACGAGTTTCCATACCAGTGTTCAATTTTTGTTTCACTTTTTTAGGCAGTTTGTCAGATTTGGTTTTCAGATTTTGACTAACAGCTAATCTTAACAATTGAAATTCTCTATTTTTTATTGACTCCTACTAGTTTTGATTGGAAAAAGTGCAAGAATTGCTAAAAATAGGTAAAAATATACTAAGCACGTTGCAAGGAATTTAGGTAATCTTCTCAGCTGATAAGACTTCAATTTTGGATCTAAAACAAACATCTCATGTGTCTATCTTGAGTGACTTTTATTGCTTTCATATCACAAACTTCATTTGGGCTATAAAAATGAACATAGTTTGCTTTCATCATCTTTGTTACACATAGTAATTGGGCCCCATGAACACTATTTGTGGATCTTGAGAGAGTGGGTTTCCAGTGAAACTCTTCTCAACGAAGGATCCCTTGTAGGTGGGGAGGATACTAAGGGAGTCTCACATTCCACTAGATCCGTGTGTCTTCAACTTTTGATCGAGGCATTCTCTCTCCAGAGAGGTTGATAGATCATAAGGGGTTGACATCATAGATCTTTGTGAGATAATCTTGGTCTTAGCGTGTTGGATTAATCTATCTGCTTTGTTTGGGTTAAAAGTGAAAGGGCTAGGGGATTATGCTCTACTTCCTTTTTGGATAGTACTAGAAACCCAAATCTTTGATTCTGGAACCAGTCTCCATGTGGTATATTTTGTGAGTCACCTTTAGAGAGGGTTAACCGTGGTGGACATTCCATTAATTGGGTCAACCACATTGACGTAACCTCAAGCGGTAATAGCCATTTTCACTGTGGTAGTGACAACCGCTATATAAATGTCCTGTTGGAAGAAATCTCCACAAGTGTGGTCTCTTGTTGGGCTATCAGATCTCCCTAGCAGATCCTGAAGATTAAGTTCTCAAACTGTGTCAAAACCCCGGTGCACCTGGATTGGAGTTCACCCTCTTGGATCATAAAAGTTGTAGAGTCAAACCATTACTAAAAACCCTAGCGAGGCCAAATTTTCATTTTCTAGGGTATATGTGCATTATTGCAAAACATTTTTGGAACATACACAATTAGCACTTCTGAGGATTAGAACAAACAAGTCACTTGATTGTTCATGCGCAAGGTTTCTTTTGCCCTTGTTCATTATTTTTAGACATGCTTGAAATCACTTGCTTACTATTTTCCATGCTTGTTTATCTATCTGGTTACTAAAAATGAACAAATCTATTACAATCCTCAAATCTAGACATTGAAATTTGCAAACAATCTGAAACTGAAAACCCTAAATTTGCAAAATTTGAAGTGAAATTCCTTTCTGGAGTCAAAAGTCATCTCAGAAGGTCAGAAAGTCATACGATTTTCTATCAACTGTCATTTCATTATTGCCCAACTATCATATGGTAGAGAACCCAGTGTCGTACGAGTCTTTCTGCCAATCAAATTCAAAAAAGTCAAATCCTGCTAGCAACTGTCGTGCGAGTTTTGCAACTGTCGTACAAGCTTTTCAATTGTCATTTCATAGCATACCCACTATCGTCCAAGTTTTTCAACTGTCATACAAGATTTTCAACTATCATTTCATAGCATACCCACTGTCGTATGAGTCTGCAGAGTGTCGTTTGGGAAATTTTTGAAAGTTGTCAGAAAATTGTCAGAATTGCCAGTTACTTAGCTTTTTCAGCCTATTTCCAGAACTTGTCAAACAAATCACTGTGTCAGAAACATAGCAGTAGCTATTGAGAATCCTATCATTTTCCAAAAGTGGCCTTCTGAATCTGATTCAGCCTTCTATTTAATCGATTTGAGTCCTTTTCATCTTATGTCAAAACCTTATCATAACTATCAATCTTCTATCAAATCTTCAAAAATGGACTAAGTGTTGTGAACTCGTGTCCACTATCTTTTGGGAAATCTACCCCTACATCTAGGGCATAGTATCGTTGACCCACATCTAATCAAATCTTCAAATCAATCAAACCTTGACAAGGTTGCATCATCTGATCATCTTGATTCAATTCCTTCTTCAGTTATCTGGATCTTATTCTTTTGTTTCACTCAAAGTTAATGGTGGAAACTAGAGCTTCCTCATACAAGAAATCTAGAGAAGCATCCCAGACCTTACCTATAACCACTACCAAGGGTCCAACTCTTGAGCAACTCATCAATTCTAGTCTTTACGAGGACGACGGTCTTGGCAACTTTCGATTAAAAACTGGTTACATTCCTCCTTCATCAACTCATGGAGGTACCCAACAAACCCCACATCAATCTATTCCAGGGAGTCCAAAAACTCCTACCATGTCTCAAGTAGGGACAAACTTTGGCTCTCAAAGAGCTCAATCTCAACATGGTGCAGATTAGGAACCTGCACCTAAAGAAATTTCTCAATATCAAAATGATGATAACTTCAAATGAATGATGAAGCATTTCTTGAAAGAAGATAGAGAGGCATACTTTTTACAATTGGCTCATCAAGGAGCTAAACTTCCTCCCAACTTTAATGTGGAAAATATCATTACACATGAGGAAGAAACTCCACTCATAGCTATTATGAAATAGATGCATGCCATGCAAGTCAAACTTAACAACCTTGAGAAAGAAAAGGAACCCAAGGAGTTCTCCATGGAAGCTCTATGCCCTTTTCCTTTTGACAAAGACTTGTATATGCCACCATTTTTGAAATGAGTGGAGATGCCCAAGTATGATAAGTATGATGGACACTCTGACCCTCAAGACCATGTCAGAGAATTTTGTACCCAATCAATGGAATTCATGCATGAACCAACCTATCTGATGCGTCTCTTCCCTCGATCTCTGGGAGGAGCAGCCATTCAATGGTTCTCTCGATTACTTTCCACTATCAAAACTTTTGAAGAACTGATCAAATTGTTTTATCAGCAGTACTCCTACAATATTCAACATCCAGTCACCATGATTGATATTTGTAATCTCAAGCAATATCCAGGAGAACTATTCCTAACATTTCTCAAGAGATGGAGGAAGAAGTTCTCTCTATATGCCAGACCTATTCTAAAAATAGAAAAACTGAAAATCTTCATCAATAACCTTGTTCCATAAATCAATTATCCTCTACAAATGCAAGATCATACATCTTTTGATAAGATGGTGGATAATGCTATCAAAATTGAAAAAGTGCTTGTGAAAAAAGGAGAAATCACACTTCAGAAAGACAAGTATGAATCTGGGTCTAGTTCTAAAGACAAGAATAAAAATTGGAACAAGAAAAAAGGCATCATCATAGATGGCATTGTTGATACTATCCATGCCCCATCAAAGGAACCAGCATACAACCTAACTCTTGGTTTCCAAGCCATTAAAGCTTTAGAACAAAAGTCATTCGAACCATTTCAAAAGAAGCTAGAATACAAATCTTGGGATAAATAGTGAAAGTTCACTCCATTTGGAGAATCTTTAGAATCAACTATGAAAACTCTACTGGCTGATAATATCATCTCTTTGCCAGTAATCTGACCACCTGATTCTAGGCCTAAGCCAAAATGGTGGAGAGAAAATGAATTCTATGATTTCCATCGAGGTAAAGGTCACAAAACTAATAACTGCTTACAGTTGAAACACACCATTCAATATCTGATCGATAGGGGAGACATCATAGTTGACAATCCTAAGAGCAATAATGGTCATATAGCATTCATAGAACCATTTCTGAAACATGGTCAAGAAGTTTCATCTTCTCAACCTAATATGGGGGCAAAAGTCAATTATACTTACCTTGGAAATAATGCTACCATCAATATGGTTGAACCCTATCTCTCAGAGCATTTCAATGTCATCACAATTGTAAGAAGAGATAGACAAAATCAATCCACCAACACAGTTACTCAATCACAAGCCCAAGCACATCTGAAAGGACAAATCTCAGATTCATCAAATGTCCCTAAGGTGCCCTTCAATCTTTCATCTGCTTCTAAATAGAAGGCTACTTCCAAATCTTCCAGTCCAAAGGATACAAGGCCTACATCTTATACCATTGTTCAAAAACTCTAGCACACTAATGCCAAAATCTTCATGTTTGAGTTGCTTCAAATATCCCCAGCTCACAGAACCATACTAGACAAAGCTTTGCTCGGTTCCAATGTTCCTGATGACCTTGATTTAGATAGGTTCCAGACTATGGTTGGACATCTTACATCTCCACAATATATCTCCTTTTTAGAGGAAGATGACAACTCCTTGAGTCACCCTCATAATCAACCTTTGCATATAGAAGTCTTGATCTAGAACCGTAGAGTCAAACGTGTGTTGATAGATGGGGGCACTGGCCTAAACATTTTTTCTTATATCTTGATCACACAATTGGGATTTTTAGAATTGGCTATTGATCCTCAAAAGAAAATAACTATCAAAGCCTATGATGAACAAGAAAGATCTTCTAAAGGCACCATTGTCTTACCTATTAGAGCAGTTCCAGTTATCAGAGATACTATATGTCAAGTTCTTGATCTACCTTTGGCCTACAACATTCTTCTAGGGAGACCATGGATACATGAAATGCAAGCTATTCCTTCTACATACCATCAATGTTTGAAGTTTCCCTATGAAGGAGTAGAGGTTACTATCCCTGCGGATCTGAATACAACTTGAAATACATTAAAGGAAGGTGTTGATAAGCTTGTTCCCAATAACAGAGAATCTTCTACTGAACAACTAAATGTTGCTTCAACATCCAAAATGGAACACATTGCTAAAGAGGTCAATATCAAAGAAAATGGGATGAGAGAATATATTATAGAGCCAGTCTTATCTTTGACATCTCTCCCTATCTCACCTAAGTCTTATGGACAATATTTGAAATAGTCCAAGCCCAAACCTAAGGAACCTCTTGAAGCATATAAAAATAATTTTGTAGTAGAACAAGTATCCAAGCAAGAGTTTGAAGAGGATGAAGCTGTGCTATCATGGCTATACAAAGATGAATCTGAATCCCACAATGTTCAAACTAGCGACTCTACAACACCATAGATTCCTTCTAAGTCATACGGTCCAGGAAATAAGTTGATAGCTAAGATGGGATATTCAGGTAAAGGACCTCTAGGAGTCAGAGGAAAAGGTCTTGTGGCACCTCTCCCACATACTAGTAGAGAAAATAAGAATACTATTGGCCTAGGCTTTAAGAAGAAACCCTATCACCTCAAGGGTAATTATTCTCATGTCATAGAGTAGATCACACTAGGAGAACCTCTTCTTAAGAAAGAAGAAACAAAACCATCAGATAGTGATTCAGACAGCTCAAAACTCATCCCCTATGAAAAATTTCCTAAGGAGATCAAAGACCTTCTTGATGATAAAGATGATCCAATCAAAAGAATTAATGTAGTAGAAACACAAGAACCTACTATCAATCAAGAGATAGTTGCAACACAAGAACCAGCTACAAGAAGAGAGAAGTGGTAGTGATTCTGAGACAGATTCCCATGAGTACGAATTCAAATCAAAATCTGAGGGTAACCCTTCTTGGGGTATTCACCCTAACTTTACTCATGTTCTAAGATTTCCTAGAGATCTTGAATCAAAAGATGAATCTAATGACTATGAATGGGGAGTCATTCCAGAACTAGATGAGCTTATCACAAAGAAACATGTTGATGTTATTTACTAATATGCACCTCAACCCAACATAAGTCTAGAATGCAATGATGAACCTATCGAGTCTGATCCACCTATGGTTGAATTGGACTCCCATGATAACATTGAGCCTATTCACGAATTGAATGTCTTAAGTTGTAATATCACATTTGAACTCGAGCATCGGGTTAGGACCAATGATGACATATCCATATCTATAAACACTAATATTTCCCCACTTTGACTATCCAATATCCAGAACTTATTGATCAAACCTCCACAAATCTGAGCCATGCTGTTTACACCTTCCCAAATGACTATGCCCTTGCTTGCTACCTCAATGCAGTTGAGCCTATGAGTACTTCCATCAGTGAACCAAGTGTTAGCATGATAGAGTTAGACATCAAATATCTCAGTTACAAAAGTAAGAATAAAAAGAAAAATAAAAGGAGTTCTGAGGGTGAAAACCACTTTGTGGCAGTCTCAGAACCTACAAAAGTAAAAATAAAAGATATATCCGAAGGTGAAAACCTCTCTGAGGCACCTAAGGATGAGATATTTGATGTCCTTCTGAGTCATTTATAGGACAGATCTCTAGTTCTAATTGAGCCCACTCAATCTATCAATTTGGGTACAACAAAGAACCACAATTGGTACGTGTAGCACAATCATTATCAGAAGAAGAGAAGAAAAAATTTACTACATTCCTAACAGAGAAAAAGATCAAATTTGCATGGAAATACTCAAATATGCCAGGGTTGGATCCTAATCTTATCATGCACCATTTATCTATAGCTCCTAATGTAAAACCTGTCAAGCGAAAATTGTGAAAGATGCATCCTCATGTTGCACTCTTGGTAAAAGTTGAATTAGAGAAGCTCCTAAAAGCTAGATTCATCCAAGTTATTGACTATGTAGAGTTGATCTCTAATATTGTACCTATTTCTAAACCAAATGGTTCAATCAAGGTGTGCACAAACTTTAGAGATGTGAATAGAGCGTGCCCTAAGGATGATTTTCCACTACCTAACATTGATATGATAGTGGACATGACTGCGGGTTTCAAGATGTATTTCTTAATGGATGGTTTCTCTGAATATAACCAAATAAAAATTGCTCCAGAGGATCAAGAGAAAACTGCTTTCACATGTGCATGGGGTACCTTTTGTTGGAATGCCATGCCATTTGGGCTTAAAAATGCTGGTGCTACATATCAAAGAGCAATGACATCTATTTTCCATGACATGATGCATTGAACTATGGAAGATTATGTTGATGACACATTACAAAAATCTATGATCAGAACTAAACATCTAAAGGACCTGAGCATGATTCTAGATAGAATGGAACAATTTAGTCTTAGACTAAATCCTAAGAAGTGTGATTTTGGTGTCACTTCTAGAAAGCTCTTAGGATACATAGTTTCAAAGAAAGGCATTGAATTTGATCTAGCTAAATTAAAGGCTATAATGGAAATGCAACCTCCAAAGAATATCAGTCAAATGAAGATGTTACAAGGAAGAGTTCAATCTATCAGAAGATTCATATCACAGCTAGAAGATATATCACAACCTTTTACAAAAACATTACATAAAGGTGTGACCTTTGCATGGAATGAAGAATGTGAGAACAACTTTAACCATATCAAGAAATATCTATCAAATCCGCCTATCTTGATGTCTCCTATTCATGGGAAGCCATTGATCTTATATGTCTCCACAATAGATACATCATTGGGGGCATTACTTGCACAACATGATGAGAACAAAAAGGAAAGAGCTATATACTATATTAGTAGGACATTGGTTGTGTATGAAAAGAACTATTCAATGATTGAGAAAGCTTGTCTAGTTGTGATCTTTGCATCACAGAAACTGAGACATTACATGTTAGCTCATACCCCACATTTGGTAGCTAAGATTGATCCACTCAAGTACCTTCTAAGAAAAGCTTCCCTCACAGGTAGATTAGCTAAATGGGTCATGCTATTAAGTGAATTTGACATTGAATATGTGGAATGAAAAGCTATCAAAGCACAGGTTATTGCTGATCAATTAGCAGATGCACCTATGATTGATGATACACCAATGCAAATGGAATTTCCAGATTCCTCTATCATGACTCTTTCTTCTAGAGCATGGCAGTTATTCTTTGATGGCTCCTATACCCAGAATGGATCTAGAGCAGGCATATTGTTTGTAACTCCTCAAGGATACTCAATCCCAAAAGCATTCAGATTAAAGTTTCCTTGCACAAACAATATTGCAGAATATGAAGCCCTTTTGAATGGTATGAAAATAGAAATTGAATGGAGAGTCACAGAGCTACACATTCATGGAGACTCTCAACTTGTTATCCATCAAGTCAATGATGTGTACCACACTAAAGATGAAAAGCTCATTCCTTACAAGAGAATGGTAGATGATCTTAAGAAGTATTTCATATCTATCACATTTGAGCAAATTCCTAGAATGGAGAACAAGGCTACCGATGCAATGGCAACACTATCTACTTTATTACAACAACCTAAACATGAGCTACACTACGAGTTCCTGGTGGAAGCACTATCTTATCCTGCATATGACTCCCCTGAAACCCGCATGATTTGCATTGTTATAGGTCATGATTCATCCAAATATAAAAACCTATTTTCCTATCTCAAGGACCAAATCATTCCTGACACCTTCAACCACCATGAAAAGAGATACCTTATCCGTAATGCCTCCTGATATGTCATCATTGGTCACGATCTGTACAAACGAGGTCTAGATGGTACACTACTTATATTTTTAGAATGGGAAGAGTCTCAAAATGCGTTAGGGGAAGTCCATGATGGTATTTGTGGGTCACACTTGAATGGTTTAACACTAGCTCAAAAACTTATTAGGGCTGGGTACTATTGGCCTGAAATGGAGAAAGAGTCTATCAAGTTTGCTAAGAATTGTCAAAAATGCCAAGTGCATGGAAACTTAATTCATGCTCTAGGGAGAGATCTAATTCCTTTTACTACACAATGGCCTTTTCACCAATGGGCATTTGATCTTATAGGAGCTATACATCCTCATTCTTCTAATGGACATACCCATATAATCACAGCTACAGATTATTTTACAAAATGGGTAGAAGCAGTCCCTTTGACACAAGCAACTAGAAAGCAAATATCTATGTTCATATTGAACTATATCATATGCAGATATGGGATACCTCATTCTATAATCACAGACAATGGTGGACAATTCAAGAACAAATACCTAGATGATCTATGTGCCAAATTCAAGATCACACAACATTCGTCCTATATCTACTATCCTCAAGGGAATGGCCAAGCTAAGGCCTCTAATAAGAATTTGTTGAAAATCTTGCATTGAACAGTTAATAAAATAGGAAGAGACTGGCATCTTATGATCAATCCAGCTCTCTGGGCCTACAGAACAAGTATCAAAACACCCATTGGGGCTACACCTTTCATTTTAGTTTATGGGTCTGAAGTGGTATTGCCTATTGAGGTTGAAATCCCATCACTAAGAATCAGAATGCATGGTCTGGTAACTGATGATGACTACAGAGTGTCTAGGTTGCAAGAACTTGAACTACTAGATGAGCACAGACAAGTAGCGTATGATCATCTCAAAGTATATTAAAAGAGAATGTCTAGAGGCTACAACAAGAAAGTTAAACACAAAGAATTTCAAGTTGGTGATCTAGTCTTGAGAGAAAATCCTAAAAATCAATCACATCGAGAATGCAAGGGGAAGTTTGAACCCAACTGGCTGGGTCCCTTTGTAATCACTACTACTTTTGGCTCTAGTGCCTATCAACTCTTAATGACTGAAGGAGAATAGCTCCAAGAACCAATCAATGTTCTCCATCTGAAGAAATTCTATGCCTAAAGCATTCAGTCTATGGTAAAATGTCCTGAAAAAATCATAAAAATTAGAAAAAGTCTTGAAAAAATGAACATCTTGGTGAAAATCTAGCAATAGGTGCCCTGATGATTCACAAAAAAAAGTAAAAAATATCAAAAGTACAAAAAAAAAATTGAAAAAATGAAAAATACAAAAAAAAAAAAATGAGAAAAAGAAAAAAGTGCCTTGGTGAAAACCTGGAAACAGGCGCCTTGGTAGCAAAAATAGAATCTCTGCCAAGATGGTGAAAACCTGATAAATGGGTGCCACTTGTTTCAAAATGCTCCATCTATCAACGCAATCTTGGTCTTTCCTAGCTTTTAGTCTTTCTTTAGTTTGTCCATATCTCCCGGTTTGTTTTTGTTTTCTAGTTTTCAATAAGTCAGTTTGTACACCAATTAGCTCAAGCGTCTGTATCCTATCAATGTTCAAACTTGGGGGCAATCAAAGTCATATCCTATGGCCTCCAGTATATCTTAGACATATCATATCTAGTCATAGTCCTTTGAAGCTTCATTTAAGTCAGTCAGTCTATCTTGTCTCTAGAAAGGATTTTGCATCTACAACAACGCAATCAAACACAAATTGAAAACAATCTATGCTTTTTACATGCTTTTATCTCCTTGTATGCTTACTGATTCACATTGAGATTTTTGCATATTGTGTTCCTTCGAGCTCTTCGATGATGTCCTTTATAGGATTTAGAGAGTGATGACTGGGGGCATAATCTTTTCTTTGTCTTCTATGTGAAAATCTAACAACTTTGGAAATTCTGGATTGAAATGGTGTCCGTCTGTAAGAGCCTCTATCTCAAATTGGATGGCCATGCATATCTCGACCATTGATACCCAAAAAATTCAAGGAAGTTTGATCTAACTATTGTCTTTTTGAGTGAGTTCTTTCTCCTATTGTGAAACACGATCTTGCCTAAGGATGTGAATGATAAAGGGTCACTATGGGTAATTCACATTGGATTTAGAATGATCTCTTGACTATTTGATGTGTTTGTAATGCAAGACATATTTAGGTCATCACAAAATTTATGTTTTTATGCTTATACAAATTGCAATATCAAAATGGACATGATATTCAGGTCATCCTGGTGCTTATGCCTTGATGCTTATATCTAATCCAACATTCCGAAAACAAAATCAATATTCATATATCCATGGTTTCCTAATCAATTGGTGTTGTATTGATTCCTGTGCATACAAATCGATATTCATATGTCTATAGTTTCATAACTAGTGGGCATTGTATTGATTTATCCAGTTACCTAAAAATTCAATGATGATAATGATCGACACATGATCGGTGACCAGGTCCTAGGTCTTAGGTTGCATTTCATACTGCATGTCTCTTTGCATTTTTACATGTTTGCATGATCTCACAATAGCTAAATGAACTTCAGTGCTTAAACAATTCTCCACTTGTCTCTTCAAATCTAACAGAGAGCTGAAACCTAACACGAAGGTTCCTCCAATGAAACAAGTAGAATCCTTTTTTGGGATCAAAATCAAAATCTGTGATCATTCATATTATTCACTACTTGCATAATCAACCTTCATTCATCATAGAAATCTAGAATTCAACTTAACTAATTATCTTACATCAAACTATCAAAATTTCAACTTGGTCAACCATGGTCAACTCATGGTTTAACCTAGTCAAACTCAGTCACCAGGACCTCTAAATGATGCAGAATATGTTCTCAAATGTGTATAACCACTTCTTAAATCAATTAACATGCTTCTAAACTATCAACGCTAACTTTTCTTGTCAAATTTCAATTTTAATCCCGAAGGGGGCATGGTATTGCACATCATTCAAAGTCTGTAAATCTAAGTCTGTAATCATATCTTTCATCAGTAATCAAGACAACAACCACGTCTAGTTGTTGATTCATCAAAAGTCCTTATCACTCAGGGCAAATCAATCATCACTTGGGGCATATCAGATTCATCGAGATCCATATCAATCTGATATTCTCCTAATTTTGTAAACTATATCAACTTTTTGTAACCATCAGTTCATTAGTGTTATTTCCTTGGTTCTTCAGTAACTGAAGGGTTCAGATGTGATACCCGCGTGATTATTCTAAGGACAATCAAGTCTGGAATCGGTCACTCACTTCTTCACAATCATAAGGTTCGGAATCAAGCATTTTGACACTTTTGTTTCATTGGTTCATCGTTGCTATAGTGAACATTATCTATTGGTCATTCAAGACCTAATATCATCATATCTTTCATATCAGTTTCATATCTTTATCAAACACAGAATATCTTTGAACCACTGTGCTTCACACAATAATTCACAGAGGTGCAAAATGTAATACCCCAAAAATGGGGGGCTATAGGTTCATTAACCTCATACATCGACATATCGAATAAAATCGACATTGAAGTCCTAACCAAAGGCACATCTGAACATCATCGAATCCTAATTGATTATCATAAATTCTACATCGGGGAATATTCCTAGCAATATTCCTAATTATCATAATTATCTTTAATTTAATGATTATTTGGCGATAAATCCTATTTATCCTAAAGTTTAATTAATTGAATATTCCCAATATTTAATTAATTAAATTTAATTCTGCCACTTAATTGTTTAATTGAAGTTAATTCCAATTATTCCTAAATTGTATTATTTAATTTTGACAATAAATCCAAAACCCTATGAATAATTGATTAAATTCTTATTTAATTAATTAAATCATTTTGTCAATTTTTAATATTGTAATTTTGGAATAGAAGTTTGAAAAATAATTGAGTAACCCATAAATCAATTGTTTTATTTTTTAAAATTAGTTAAATTGGAAATAAATCACTTTATTATTAAATCAATTCATAAATAAAGCATGCAGAATCACAAAAGCAAATAACTATCAATTATCAATTAAATCTAAACTCTATTTTGAGTTCAACTATGCTTTTGCATATTTTTGTGAGTTAAATATCCTTTATTTAAAAATAACTCAAAAATCAACCTGAGTTATTTGAGTGATTTATGGCTTTCTTTCATGCACCTCCAAAGCCCTAGATTTTTATAAATTAAGGCTTCATCTCATCTCAAATCATCTCATATTTTTACATCCTCATGCTGTCAAATTGGAGATTGAAGAATCATCTTTGCGAATCCAAGCTATTGTGAGATCATTCTTGTTTTTTAGTATTGCGTATCATTTATAATTCATCTTAAATCAATTCATTGCATATCAATTTCATCTTAGATTCTAAATTCATATCATTTTTCATCATATCATTGCATAGAAAATCAAAAAAATAGATTAATTGCATTCATATTTCATATCAGTTTTGCATTCAAATCCTTCATTTAGGTGTCGTCAAGGTCACTGACCTTGATAACAATTTGAGAACATCATACTCGCACCTATTAGAAGGCAGTAAATCGCCCGGTTAGTTTAGCTTTCATTTATTGCACTATTTTGATTTCAACTAACCTCTAAAGTTTTACTGAAGTGTTGTGTCTACAGAACAGGTACAAAATTCACACACACAGACTGCTAAAGCTCATTGTTGGACAAATATTGGAGTTAATTTCTTGGTATTATGATTATCAAAGCTTGAGTATGTTGTCCCTGTTGAGAGGGAGTCTTGGCTGAGAGGGAGTCTCAGTATTCAGTTATATTTTGTTATGATAATCAATGCAGCATGTTGCCTCAACTGAGAGGGAGTCTCCATTAATAGGGAGTTCATCTATTCATCACAACCAACCTTGGATGAGGAGGTCAGAAGTTTGATATTAGATTTAGAGGGAGTCTAATTTGAGAATCCAAAAGGTTGATATCTGTCTCAAAGAGAGCCTTATCATCATGAAGACTTTTTAATGAGTTATTCTTTGTGAGGGAGAAGTTTGAGGTGTAATCCCTTGTTAATAAGTTCTTCTCTATGAGAGAAGTTCGAGGAGCAGTCCCTTGTTAATGAGTTCTTCTCTACAAGAGAAGTTTGAGGTGCAATCCCTTGATAATGAGTTCTTTGTGAGAGAAGTTCAAGGTGCAATCCCTTGATAATGAGCTCTTCTCTATGAGAGAAGTTCGAGGTGAAATCCCTTGTACCACCCTCTACAAGTAGGCAAGGTGGTAATGCATTATTTTGCGTGAGAAGTTTGAGGTGAAATCCCTTGTTCCACCCTTTGGGAGTAGCTATGGTGGATCCACCCTCTGGGAGTAGCCATGGTGGAAGTCATGTGTGTGACTCCATGACTTTACCTATTGTTTCTTTATGTCACCCTCTAGGAGTAGCTATGGTGAATACTATTATGTTGAGATAACAATGTTTTATTGAGAAAATCTTTTGTATATTGAGATAACCTGGAATAGTCTTGAATGATGGTAAAATGGATTCACCACCATTCAAATGTAGAGGGGGAAATATGAGATCTATTCTCAAAACCCAAATTCCCCAAGGAAGAGATCCGATTTGATCAACCTAGAGGTTAATAAACAATCAAATCAATTTGTGGATGAATATGGAAGAGATAAAGTAAATCTAATATTTTCCTTATGGATGGATATTATGTTTGGAATATAGAATAATTGAAATACAAGTACTAACCTCAAATTAGGGTAGATCTAGAAAACGTTGAATTCTGATGTCTATGTACACTTTTAGGAAAATCTAAAACCTATCCTGGACTGGAAATGTCGAGACAGAGAAAACCTAGAAATCTTTCCTCAAGATGGCTCAGCTCAGGTTTGACCCTCATTAAAGGTCAAATACCACATTCTTTATTTGAAGTCCGATTCAAATTTTGTTCACAGATCTCAGAAGTTTTCTGAAAAGGGTATCCAAATTCTCTCTCAGATCTAAAATTTTGCACTTGTACCTGCAAAAAAATGGAGGTTTTTGTTGTATGGGAGGTTTGCCTTGGTCAAACCCTAGTTTAGAAATTAACCTTAAAATTGAATTGAAATATATTGTGCATAAACAAAGTAATTGAAACAAATCACCTTGCTTATGTTGAAGTCCTTGTAAAGGATTTGAATCCTCAAATCCACAAGTAGGAATGCTTCAATGGATGTAGGATGTCTCCAATCAATGGTATTTGATCTTCAACACCAATCTTGACTTGATCTTTGCATATGAGAAGGCTTGAATGAATGGAGAAGGATGGATCTTCAAGGGGGCTCCAAAGAGATTGGATCCTTCAATGGCTAACAATGGATCTCCTTGATGAATGGATGCTTGAACACTTGAATGCTTGAAGACTTGCTTACACTTGAGAGTTCTAGATACTTGATTGCAAAACTTGATTATGAGATATGAAAACTTGATGTGAAAATGAGAGAGGAAGGCCTCCTTTTATAGTGATCTAGGGCACACTCCTCTAGATGGGCCACCTTGGAGAATTAAATCCCAATTAGGTCCTCACCTTTAGAAAATATACCTAGATTAAATGCAATTGAAAGATTTACCATCCCAAAACCCGAAATGGCCAACCCGAAGGTGGGAAAATAAATCTCCCGAAAGCCCGAAGCCTAAAAATTTTAGAAATTGGAATTTTGAAAGAAGGGGTCAAAGTCGAGGTTGGACCTGACCTAGTCAGGTTCAAACTCAACCCTGACCTAGTTAGGTTTGAACTCAACCCTAACCTAGTCAGGTTCTAACTTGACCCTGACCCTGGTCCCAGGTTGACTCAGAACCAAGTCAGGAGGTCCCGGGGATGCCCAGAAACCTACAACTGATGCCAGAATAGGATAGAATGTCAGTGATAGACATAAAATCCTATGATTATCATGATGAAGGCCAGGAGGATCCATTTCTAAATCCTACCTAGAAAATAGAGCCATGGAAGAGGGAAATTCATGAGAATCCTTAAGATCCTAACCTTAATTTCACCTAGAATGAAGAAATCAAGTGCAGGGAAGAAGTGGAAAGCGGAGAGAAAAGCCAAATACATGAAAAAACCCAATCAAGGTGCTTAACATGACCCCAAACCACCTACTCAGAGGGCTAAACACTCTAATCATGGAAGTGCTTCCATTTTAAGATGATACATTAAGCCCCCACATTAGCAAGAGTATGGACTCGATGCAAACTCTTGGTAAAGGAGATCAGAATAAAAAAGATAATCTTATCATAATCCAAAGGATAAAGAGAAACCTTAATCCCCCAAGGAATCAAGTCTTCATTGATTCCTAGATCACAATAAGAGAGACATCTCTAGAGAGAGAAAGAAGGTGTGATTACCTCACCCAATGAGAACTTATGTCCCATTGTGAACCACACAAGAAAATGGTGCAACTAGAAGGATGGAATTGGACCGCCTAGTGAATGTGGCTACTCACTAGTCAACCCATCAAGGATTTATCCTTAGGAATATTCTATTCCATAAGAATAAAAACAAAAGAGATCTAGTCTTAAGGACACTTTCGACCTTAAGGGATTATAATATATGTGTGTTTGAAACTGGAGAGATCAAGATATCCTAAAATATAAATCTGTGCTTTAAGGATTAGTTACTAATCCAAAAAGAGAAAAGAAGTATCTTGAAAAATATGTGTGTATTGAAAAGTGTGTGTGTGCAATAGGTGAGAAAATCATGTGGCCCCACATTAAAGTCATTGCTGACACTTTAACAGGAGCAATGGCTTTAACAAAAATATAAACAACTCCACTGATTACGTTTCCACATTGAGATGCCCCCAAATGAAGACAAATCAAGGAAAATTTCACAGAAACATACAGAGAACATAGAAGGGATCTACCTACCATGGGGTTAGTATGATCATAAGATAATATATATATGATATTATTGCAAATGAATTGACATCATTCCCCAAAGACAGTAGAAGTACAATCACAAAGGAGGAAAGATCACATAAGATATATGAAGGAGAATCTTTTCAGACCATGACATGGAGACCAAAAAGAATTAGTGCTACCATATCTCGAATCCAAGTAGATTACACAAGGAAACATTTACAAACAATAGCACATTTACAACATAACATTGAACAACGCATAGAAAAAAAGAGATACATATAGAAGAATTTGAACAACAGTTTTGATTCCTTTATCACCTTGCACCTACTGAGTAACAAGGATCATGTCAAAGAATCTAATAATAGTTAGCAATCACATTATGGGAGAAGCACAGTACATCAGGAAAACACACAACAAATCTACCATGAAGGATAAGCCAGTCAAGTGTGCCACCTACTTTCCCCATCTCGTTGTATATCATTTAGGGAAGGTGGGTAACTCGCAAGAGGGACTATATCCAATATAGTAGGAATGATAGCTAGTTCCAAACAAGGATCCTCCTGAGAATCACTATGTTTGACACTAGGTGTAAGAGTTAATTGTGATGAAAGCATATTAGGTAAATCAATGTCAATGTCAATAGTCTAATATTCATCATTAACATCATCAGTATTATCAAGAGTATCTTCTTCATCCAAATTAATCAAAATAGGATCTAACATATGAATAGAATCATCATAATCATGCATGTGAACATCATTATTAGTAACAACATCTTCTAATACATTATGCATAGGTTTATCTGAAGAAGGGAGAGATCTTTTAGCTTTAGCATGAGCACGATGCTTTTTATGACATTCATTAGCAAATCAGTTACATTTTGATTTATTTGAAATAGGTTGATAACTAGGAGGAACAATCACAGGATCCTTCACAGGTTCTTTAGGAAGATCAATAGAATTATTATCCATAGGAGAAACAATCACAGGATCTTTGATATGTTCAGTAGGAGGAACTTTATTAACAAAACTAGAAGCCATAGTTAAAGGAGGTATCGAATGTGTAGGTAAAAGACCATGATTAAGATCCATAGGGGGTATGCTTAATTGAAGAATCTAACAATGTTTATAAGTTTGATATGATCAAAAAAGATTATCAGGTCTAGGAGGACATGAATTAGGTAAGGAAGGCCAAAAGAAATCTAAAGCAACACAATCTCTAGGCCTAGAAGGTTGATATAAACTATGATTGATCATCTTCACTTCGCCATCATGAATGAACTTAAGAAACTTATGGATAGGTGAAGTAACAACATGTATGGCAGTCAACCAAGGCAAACCTAGCTTAACTTGAAATTGATTAGAAGTAGGAACCACAACGAAGGTAGTGTTCACAATTTTTCCAAAAAGTTCAACCGATAAGGTAATAGAACCAAATGAGGGATAAAGAAAACCATTGCAAGTTTGAATCCACACATTTGATGTATCATTAAAGTGACATTGTAAAATTTTCATAAAAATATTTTCTTCAGTGATAACATTGACTAAGGAGGTAGGATCAACAAGAGAACCATGAGTAGGTATCTGAGAAATCCTAGCAGCAATGTAAAGGGGACCATCAAGAGCTTTAATAATCTTAGAGTCATCAAAGGTAATCAAAAGTTCCTGAGGTCTTTTATTCTTGAATTGTTGTCAATGTTTAGGTTGAGGTTTCACTTTAGGTTTAGGTTTAACTTGGGGTTGAGATTGAACTTGAGGTGAGAGTTGAGGTGAAGATATAGACTTATCAATATGCTCCACTTGATTAACAACATGATTGAGATCATCCATATTTGAATCATACATAATTTCCATAGCACATGGTTGAGCAATAGTATTAGTATCATGCATAGGTAAAGGATTCGTATAGATTTGAAGGTTCTAATTAGGAGGAGAGATAGATTGATTCCCACTACTATCTAGATTGTCAATAGATAAAACCTTAGAATCAATGAGATCTTGAACCTTATGTTTTATAGAATAACATATCTCAGTATCATGACCATTTTGATGATGATATTGAAAAAAAAAAATTTGATCAAAAGATTTAGATGCAATCGTAGTAGGTAAAAGAGGTCGAATAGGAGGTAAAGTAATCATATTAGTAGCTAACAACCTATTCATAATAGCATGTAAAGTTTCAGCAAGAGGAGTAAACATATGATTTAATCAAAAAGTAGTGGATGTAGAAGTGGCATTATGAGATGCAACAACAACTTGATCAGCAACTGCATTCACTTGTTTGTTTATCTTGACACAGTTGTTGAATTTTTGAAACTTGTTTGGATTAGGAGCAGTATCACTCTTATCAACTGGAACAGGAGCCATTGGAGTGTTGCTCTCAAATTGACTCACTTGTAATTGATAATGATGAAGGGCTGCACAAAGTTGTTGAAAAGAGGTAAATTCAGTAAGCAAAATCTAATCTCTAATATCCTTTTGCAAATTTGAAATAAACATACATTGAATATCAATATCAGGAACAGGATAGGAAATCTGAGCATGCAAATGCTTAAATCTACCAATGAATTCAGTAAATTTTTCTTTAGCACTTTGTTTACAATGCATTAAATCAGTCAACAACACTTGCGGGCCAATATTATTTTGAAATTTTTGAATAAAGGCATTTGAAAGTTGTGGAAAGGAATCAATTGAATAAGGAGGCAAGGAACAATACCATTGTAAGGCCTTGTCATGAAAGGTTCTAGCAAAAAAGTTTGACTAAAATCCTATGGTCATGAGCATAATCACTACAAAGGATTTGGAATGTTTTAACATGATGAACAGGATCTCCTTTTCCATTATAATTCTCAAGATGAGGCATCTCACCTTGCTGAGGAACAGGAGTACGAATAATATCCTGGGATAAGGAACTTCCCATGTCACATGTAGGAATACTAAACTTATTTTGAGTTAAGGAAGCAAGTTGTTGTCGTAAGGATGATACAGTTTGACCCAAACTGATGATGGTTGAATCATTAGAGGAAATAGGAGGAATAGCAACATTAGACACACTAGGTAAAGTGTAAGAAGCTGCAGGAATAGAGGATACAACTGGAGGAACACTAGGAACTATAGTTGGAAGCGGATTGGAATAAGTAAAAGGAACATTATGATATGAAGGTTGTGATGTAGGAAGGGATATAGGAGGAACACTCATAGGAATAGAGGGAACCATCATAGTCACCAAAGAAGGAGTATAGATAGGAATACCAGGTAAAGGATTAGAAGGAAGTTCAACACTAGTGATGGGAGGAATTAACCCTAAATCTTGAGCTTCTTGAGCTAAAGGTTTAACATTTGAATGCACAAGATGATTAATACCACGCAAGAGGTTAATACCTTGATCACTATCACGGAGAACTTTCTTAAGAGCCTCTATAGCTTGAATGGAATCTTGATTATGGTTTTCTTGAAGAAGCCAATTACCCATTTTATCAAGTTCAGTGGAAAGTTTTTGGACTTGTTCAAAAGGAGCTCTTAAAGCATCATCCTCATCATGAGATGAGTGAGAAGAGTTTTTATCCATAGGAGGATTGGAATCATGAAGAATCAGGTTATCATCCAGGATCCTAAGGAAAGGAGAAGAAGATTCAGGTTCAAAGGCACCCATGAGTCTATGACTTCTTCTAACCGGAATGTTATAAGTAGGACTAGTGGTAGTAAAGCTCATAAACCAATGTAATGCAAATGAACTAAACTAGAACACATAAAGCATGAATATGAAGTCTAATTAGCATGCAAGATTAATCACAAAGGAAAAATTTAATACTAACAAGATAAAAGGAAAGCACAATAAGGCATCCAATTCCACAAAAGAAAAGAGAGTAAGTATGTCGGGTTCACCAAAATGAATGATGGTAAAATGGATTCACCACCATTCAAATGTAGAGGGGGAAATATGAGATCTATTCTCAAAACCCAAATTCCCCAAGGAAGAGATCTGATTTGATCAACCTAGAGGTTAATAAACAATCGAATCAATTTTTTGATGAATATCGAAGAGAGAAAGTAAATCTAATATTTCCCTTGTGGATGAATATTATGTTTGGAATATAGAATAATTGAAATACAAGTACTAACCTCAAATTAGGGAAGATCTAGAAAATGTTGAATTCTGATGTCTGTGTACACTTTTAGTAAAATCTAAAACCTATCTTGGACTAGAAATACCGAGACAGAGAAAACCCAGAAATCTTTCCTCAAGATGGCTCAACTCAGGTTTGACCCTCATAAAAGGTCAAATATCACATTCTTTATTTGAAGTCTGATTCGAATTCTATTCATAGATCTCAGAAGTTTGCCAAAAATGGTATCCAAATTCACTCTAAGATCCAAAATTTCGCACCTATACCTGCAAGAAAATGGAGGTTTTTGTTGTATGGGGGGTTTGCCTTGGTCAAACTCCAATTTAGAAATTAACCTTAAAATTGAATTGAAATATATTGTGCATAAACAAAGTAATTGAAACAAATCACCTTGCTTATGTTGAAGTCCTTGTAGAGGATTTGAATCCTCAAATCCACAAGTAGGAATGCTTCAATGGATGTAGGATGTCTCCAATCAATGGTATTTGATCTTCAACACCAATCTTGACTTGATCTTTGCATATGAGAAGGCTTGAATGAATGGAGAAGGATGGATCTTCAAGGGGGCTCCAAAGAAATTGAATCCTTCAATGGCTAACAATGGATCTCCTTGATGAATGGATACTTGAACACTTGAATGCTTGAAGACTTGCTTACACTTGAGAGCTCTAGATGCTTGATTGCAAAACTTGATTATGAGATATGAAAACTTGATGTGAAAATGAGAGAGGAAGGCCTCCTTTTATAGTGATCTAGGGCACACTCCTCTAGATGGGCCACCTTGGAGAATTAAATCCCAATTAGGTCCTCACCTTTAGAAAATATACCTAGATTAAATGAAATTGAAGGATTTACCATCCCAAAACCCAAAATGGCCGACCCGGAGGTGGGAAAATAAATCTCCCGAAAGCTCGAAGCCTGAAAATTCTGGAAATTGGAATTTTGAAAGAAGGGGTCAAAGTTGAGGTTGGACCTGACCTAGTTAGGGTCGAGCTCAACCCTGACCTAGTCAGGTTCAAACTCGACCCTGATCTAGTTAGGTTCTAACTTGAGCCTGACCCTGGTCCTAAGATGACTCAGAACCAAGTCAGGAGGTCCCGAGGATGCCCAGAAACCTAGAACTGATGCTAGAACAAGATAGACTGTCAGTGATAGACACAAAATCCTATGATTATCATGATAAAGGCTAGGAGGATCCATTTATAAATCCTACCTAGAAAATAGAGCCATGGAAGAGGGAAATTCAAGAGAATCCTTAAGATCCTAACCTTAATTTCACCTAGAATGAAGAAATCAAGTGCAGGGAAGAACTGGAAAGTGGGGAGAAAATCCAAATACATGAAAAGACCCAATCAAGGCACTTAACATGACCCCAAACCACCTACTCGAAGGGCTAAACACTCTTATCATGGAAGTGCTTCCATTTTAAGATGATACAAGTCTATATGCAGAAGCATTTGTATCCAAAATCTTGGCCCTTATTACCTTGACATGGTCAGATTGGAAAAAGCTATTTTATGTGTTGGGACAGTTTTGGTGTATTTTTTTTTAGGATCAGATTTAATAGTCAAAGATTACATATCTCCAAGTCATTTTTGTGAAGAATATGATTTGATGCTATCACGAGATAAGCTCACTTGTTGGGTTCCAATTTTTTGAAGTTTAGATGTAGTCAAGCTTTTTCTATTATGAGTTCAGCCTATCATGGGCAGATTCAGTGAATTTTTAAAAAGCTTCTCGTTAATGAAATATTGCACTTTGTTTATATTTTTTGTTCAATATCAAGAGAGATAAGACAAATAGAGAAGCATTGACTCTTCATTTTGATTTGAATCAATCATAGTTCAAAAACTCAGGCTTGGTGAAAAATTGAGAGAACCAATATTTAACTCAGACTTAGGGCTTGGCAAAAACCTAGCAAATATTCCAAACATCAAATAACACATTAAATTGTAAAATAACATTAAAAAATATGCATAAAATTGAATTCAGAGAATTCATAAGTAGTTTTTCCTTCATTTATAGATCCAATAAAAGTTAAATGCTCATCATAGCATCTTATGTCAATCTATGTTCATAAGCTATATATTTCTTCAATGACTAAAGCTTCTACAGCTTTAGGTAGTTGTATGGGTGCCCTTAAACTAGATAGTAATGCTTCTTGTAGAGGATCAATGTCATCCTAAACAAGAGCCTCAAGCATATGATGTGCATATATTGAAGTCCTTGTTGGCACCTCACCTTTTGCCTCCTTGTTTACTGATGTATTTGCTGCCCACTTTGTTGCCCATCTTTCCATATCAACAATATTATTTTTAGTAAACATGGTTTCCATAGCCTTTTTAATTCAATTTGAATATGGATAGATTTCATCAATGTCAAGCATCTTATCTATTTCCTTTCCCTCCACTTTCTTTGCACATAGATGAAGGTTGTATTGTAAAAGATAGAGTTAACTACTTTTGAGTCATCTTGTTGTGTTCTTTTGTATGGATGGCCTTAAATGTGCTCCAATAAAATTCATAGTCAAAAGTGCTACAGAGATGAGACAAATGCGGATGGCAAGGATTCAAAGGTTAGGTGTTATTGAAATGTTAATTCATTGTTTTAACAATAGATGAAATGCTCCATATAAAGGAATTAAATACACGATGTTTCTAAAAGAAATTATTTTTATCTCTATTTGAGCATTAAGTATTGTCATTAGTATCAAATAGTTTAGTTGGTAATCTAAGTTACTTAGTCGGTAAAGTTTGGAATAGGGAGTTAAACAAGTCAGTCGGTTGAACTTACAAAGCCTTCATACCAAGCAGACACAAGGCAAAACATAAAGCTATAAGAATACAGGTTTAACCGAGCATGTTTATCGAGTGTCATGAATTATTGAGTATTGAGTCAGTACACACTGAGTATTCTACACACTGAGCATCAATTATTCACTGAACATCGAATGCAGTGTTTACCGAGTTATTCAAGAAATGACATAGTAATCAACAATAGTACATATCTCTATGCAAATAGTTTACATGGATCTATAAATGGTTTACCAAGATCGAGACAAATTTAATATGGATGTAATCATTTGATTTTGTGATGATTCCTATGTAACAGTTAGATATAGGTTATTTTTGTACAACATTGATCTTAGGTTTTTTAAGATGATGTAACCCTAAGTAGGTCAAAGAAGTTTGATATATAATTATAAAAGATATCATTTTAAGTATGCATGATATATGAGATCATGAAGCAGTAGCCACACATAGGACATCAAAGATTAGACAAGGGTTTACATGATAGAGAAGATTATCAAAGACAATATCAGTTTAGCAAAAACATACAAGGCTATTGAGTAGGATAGAAGGTTATATTCATCACATTGAGGTGATATTTGATTGTTATTTCATAGATCTAATTTAGACAAGGATAAGTTATCATTTACAGATATTCTACTATTATCAATTTAACCATTGTAGTAGTTTTTAAATCACAAAGTAGACTTAACCATCTTATGTAAATCTCTTAACCGAGTACACAAGGTAGATCTAGTCAATCTTATGTTACACCTAATAGGGTAAGATAATCAGAAGTCATCAATAATTGTAGCCTTAATCGACATACTTTATTTACCGCAGTAGTGAAGAATTTGTGGGTGTCATCCCCACCATAGTTTTTACCTTCTAACAAGGGTTTCTACGTAACCAAAATACTTGAGTCATGAGTTAACAATTTCATGTATGTTATATTGTTTTGTTTACATGCACTTTATATTTACAAGTTATTTGAATGTATGTTACAAAAAATGGACTCAATCAGTTAGTTAAGCACTATTATTGCAAATTGTTAATTGTTAAATTTTTTTGAGGGTACTAATTCACCCCTCCCCTCTCAGTACTATATATTTCCTATCCCAATGATAATCATTAACTAAGAATGGAAATAGAAAGAATCTAAACTTAACTAAAGATACATTGAGTGATCATTAAATAATAACTATGACAATATTATTCTAATACCCTCCCTTAATGATCATTCCATTAACTACACCAAATTGGCCCCTAAATTTTACAAACTTGTCCAGGCTTAGAGACTTGGTTAGTATATTTTCAGTTTGATCCATAGTTGGAACATATTACAATATCATAGTTCCATCTTCAACAAGTTGTTTGATGAAATGAAAATGGAGCTCTACATGTTTGGTTTACTTGTGGAAGACTGGATCCTTGGTAAGATTCAACACCCCTTGATTGTCACAAAACAAGGTTGAAGGCCTTGCTTGAGACATTTGCATTTTTTAAAGCATCCTTTGTAGATATACTACCTCACAGGCTACTTTAACAATTCCTCGATATTTTGCTTTGGTTGAGGAAAGAGCTACTATCTGCTACTTCTTACTAGTCCATGTGATTGCACCTATACCAAGACTGAAGACATACCCAAATGTAGAGTTCCTATCATAAATAGAACCTGCCCAATCTGAGTTTGTAAAACCAATCAGCTGGGGATCTTTGCTTCTATTGTACAAAATGCCAAAGTTTGGTGTCCCTTTCACATATCTTAGTACACACTACACTGCAAGCCAATGTTTTTCCTTAGTGGTTGTCATGAAATGAGATATGTAGCACCTATACTAAAACTAAAGACATACCCATAAGTATACTTCCTATCATCAACACAACTTGCCCAATCTAAGTTTGTAAAATCAATCAGCCAAGGATCTTTTCTTTTGTTGTACAAAATGCCAAATATCCCTTTCACATATCTTAGTACACACTTTGCTGCAACCCAATGTTTTACTTTAGTGACTATTATGAAATGAGATATGTAGCTCACAACATAACTTAGATCAGGTATAGTGGATGTAAGATAGATAAGGTTGTCCACTAGTTGCTTGAAAGAAGATTCATTCACCATTGGTGAATCTGATTTAGTTGATAGTTTCAGCCCTTTCTCCATAGGTGTAGAATGAAGGCTTATAATTGGCCATCTTGAACTTATCTAGAAAACTCCTAGAATACTTTGATTGAGAAATGAAAATGCTATCACCTGTCTACCAAACCTCTACATTGAGACAATAATGCAAAAGTCCCAAATCAGTCATATCATATGCTTGACACAAATTCAAATTGATTTGCTCAAGCATCTATGCCCCATTATTCGTAATGATAAAATCATCCACATAGATGACAAGGAAAATAATGTCATGATCAACACTCTTGACATACAAATTTGAATTTGAAGGATTTCTATGAAAACCTTGTGTGACCAAATATGTATCAATCTTCATATACTATGCATTGGGGGCCTACTCAAGGCCATAAAGAGCCTTGTCTAATCTACATATTTGTTTCTCTTTGGTTGCAACCATGAAATTTTGAGTTTGTGACATATAGTCTTCCTTCCAAATCACCATTGAGGAAGACACTCTTCATGTCCATTTGATGGACTTTCTAGCCACTCTATGGTGTAATGGCTAGAACCAGTCAGATGATGCTCATCTTTGCTATAGGAGCAAAGGTTTCCTCATAGTCAACTCCTTTTTGTGAGAATCCCTTATCCACTAGCCAAGCTCTGTATTTATCAAGAGTTATATCAACTTTTTACTTAACTTTATAGACTCATTTGTAGCTAATGGGTATCTTCCTTGGTGGAAGATCCGACAAAACCCAAGTGTTGTTCTTAAAAAACTATGATGCTCAACTTCCATTGCGTTTTCCCATTTAGGTATCCCTTTTCCCTTTAAATAATCCTAGGGCTCATAGACACTTTGAATGTTGTCCATAAGAGAAAAATTATCTATGTTCTTCTTTATCTTTCCTCTAGATGATCTACCCTCAATAAGCCCATCATCCCAAACATCACTGATAAGCTTTTCCCATCACTTAGGATGGAGAGTAGAACCATTTTCTTCAAAATTAGGATGATCATAATGCCTTGTGTTTCCTTGAATGAAATCATTTGGATGTTTATGATCTAGGTTATTCTAAGGGAAATTTGGTGGTACAATTTTATGTCTAGGAGATTCCACTAGTTCAGGTTTGGTATCATCATAATCCCTTTCTTTAGGTGAAGCAAATGGAAGCTTAACTCCCAGTTTTTATTTTTTTTCCAGAGGCTGATCTTTAGGACTCTGGATAGGAGAAGAGAGCATAAGGGGCTCACCTTCTTCATCAAAAACCACATCTCTATTGAATGTGAGACGATTAGTATCCACATCAATCATCTAATAGGCTTTATGATTGTCACTATAGCCTATAAGCATCAACTTTTAACTTTTGGAATCCTTGGTCCTTGTTGTATTTGGAATCCAAGCATATGGTGTTGATCCAAAGACTTTCAGGTGACTAATATTTGGTTTCCTCCTTGATCATACTTCCTCTGGGTCATCTTCTTGATGGCTTATGTAGAAGTTTGATTTAGAGGGTACACTGCAGTATACATTACCTCTGCTCAAAACTTCTTAGGAACATTTTTATGCTTTAATATAGATTGGACCATTTTTGTAATAGTATGGTTCCTCATCTCAATAATACTATTTTACTAAGGGGTGTAGCATAAAAGTCAAAAAATTCATTGGAACATAATTACCCCCCATTATCTAACTTAAGAGTAATGGTTTGACATCTTGACTCTTTTTCAACCAATGCTTTAAGCTTTTGGAATTCATTAAACACATCTAATTTTTACTTTAGGAAAAATACCCACATTTTCCTACTGAAATTATCTACAAAAAAAAGAAAATACCCAATGCTAGTGACTGATGTAGTATTCATTGGTCTACAAACATCCACATGAACCAGATGTAAGACTTTGGATGCTCTCTAAGAGTCTCCATTTGAGAAGGAGTGTGATGTTGCTTCCTTGCCTAGCAAGCTCCAAATACTCCATGTGTTTGTGACTAAATCTTAAGTAAGCTATTTACCAAATTCTTTAGAGCCAACTAAGAGAGATATGATAATTTGAGGTTTTTATACTACTGATGCCAAAGAGAACTAATGGGTGAACTCTTTGCAGCCATTGCATGCTCTTGGGATTCTCTAGTATCAACAAGATATAATAATCCATAATCTTTGAGGCCAACTACAATTGTAGTCTTGGACTCATTTTCAACAATGTGACACTTGTTCATTCTGAGGATGATATCCAATTTCAGACAATTTTGCATAATTTGGCTCATTGAGAGCAGATTGAGCTCCATGACTGGAACATAGTATACAGTGAGAAATATGATTCTCCCACTAGATGTAATTTGAATTTTGATATTGCTGACAATTGTACATTCTTCACCTCCACCAAATATCATTGAATTGAAGCATGTCGTGTACTCCGTGAACCAATCTCTTTTGTGTGTAAAGTACCGAGAAACTCCAAAATCATTGTACCAGGCAGATGTTTTGACATTATCTACTAGTCTTTTGGCTAGAAATGCATAAAAGGCATATTCCTTCTGCTAAGTATGCTCTGCAACATAGGCCTTTTGTTGAGACCCTCCTTGGTTGGATTTTTCATTAGCTAACCATTTCCTACATTGGTTCTTCATATGAACAAGATTACCACAGTAAAAAAACATGTGATAACCTTCTTGGAACTCTCCTTAGGTTCGCCTTGTCTTTTTGTTTAAAGGACTTGCCTTTTCTTTTGTCTTTGGCTTTGGTAGTAAATGCTTGTTCCACAGTAGTTGTCTTGTTGTTGCTCCCAAATTGTTGTTTCTTCTTGCCTTGATACAGGATCTTGGTACATATATCATTAAACTTGATATCAATATTGGTGGGTGTAATGTTGAGAGTTTTGATAAAGTTCTCGTAGGATCGTGGTAAGATTTTCAGCGTGATGACCACCATATCCTCTTCTTCCATCGTTCAAGCAATGGCTACTAGTTGATCGAAAATCTCTTTAATCTTCATAAGATGATGGTCTTTCAAAGACATCTTATTGTCCATCACAATTGAAAACAATATATAATTTTATAAAAAATCCTCTGCCCTTTTCTAATGTTTCATGGAGATCCTTTAGTTGCGTCCAAATCTTTGTTGCTATCTTGATAATCAGTATTTGTGAAAGCATGTTGTTGGTGACTAATAACTTGATGAGCATAGTTTCTTCTCAATTGCACTCATCAAACATGTCTTGATGTTTCTCCACCATCGTGGGATGAGCATCTTTACCAAGAACAATGTTATCACGAGCATGCACTATTTCTACGTGTTGTAATTTTTTCTGTTGAAGCATTGTCTGCTTACCAACATTATGTTGGTTATTGATGTTAATGTATTAGTAGTTGTGAGAGAGATTTCCGGTCTTTTCTTTTCCTAATTGAAGTTTCTATTATATCTGCAACTCTCTTCTTTGTCTGTCTCTGCCTAGGTAGTATCGATATTGGATGACTTGGCACCAGGATGGATGACTTGGCTCTGGTTTGCCTCATTGTCGATTCAATAATTGTCATTCATGACTTTCAATCTTCTCTTTTATGACTACATGATGTGGCGATGGTTCCTATTCATGCTCGACGGTGATTATTATTGTTAATGTTACCACTCATTATCTTTGTAACCGACGATGCTTGGAGTGTATGTGTAACTTCATCATCTGTCTTTTGCAAATATGTTTGTGTGTGGTATCAAGAAGTTTACTTAGCAGCTTGGTCTTCATCTTGGTGATTACACTTGAGAGTATTATTATTCATATGTATTAGTGATCGAGTATTATCTAAGATTATTCATCTATTCAATCAGTTAGTTCTGTGTATTACAAAATCACATATCATTGTATCAAATTGATTTCTCTGTCCTGCATATGAGTAGCTATCGTATTATATTTAAGGGTCGTGCATGTTTAGCAGTGTTTTCTGTTCATGTATTTTCTCTATCAGAAGCTCTTAGCAATGATTCTCTATTGTGTATGTAAGCTCTGATCATTGAGTGATTAGTAAGAATTGAAAACATAAAGGGAGCAAAGTTTTGTAATTATTTTACAAATATAATAAAGGAAATTTTTGTGGTGGGTTGGGTTGTTTCCCTTAGTGAGGAGGGATTTTCCTAGGATAATATTTGTGCTCTCTTTTATTGTGATTTCAATTTATTGCATTCTTATATTTTGGTTCGAAAAACATTAACATGGTATCAGAGTGGGTCTAAGGAAATGATCCAAACCAAAATAGAACATTTGGATTCTAGAAGGATCACGATGTCTAATGGATACGTTGTTCGATGATTCATTGCAGGTGTTTCAATCTCAGATATTGAGTCTTCTCATACAATCTTCTATGTTGGGGTTCGAATTTGCATTATATGTCTGCACTATAACTGTGTGATGGTGAAAGATATATTGGCATATTGTGAGGAAGATTAAACTATAAAGAGAAGTATTTTATGATTGTATCTTTGATAATGAGCTCATGAATTTTATATATTTAATTCATGCAATAACATTGAGAGTAGTGAATCATGTATGTTTCTAGCATTAGTCTATTTGATTCTATTACTAATATCTCTAAAATGCTTCCAGGATGGACCAAGGAGCACAGGATGATGATAGATTGCAACCCGAGCTGAGTTAGTGGCTCTTGAAGAAGAAGTACCTATTCAAATGATCTTGTGATCAGTTTATTCTAAGAGGAGGATATGAGATTCAGAGGAATCTTGTGTGGTAGAGGAAGAGTGCCAAAACCTTTTATAGAGGATCAACAAGCTTGTATAACAGTGTGACTGCTAAAGCTCATTGTTGGACAAATATTGGAGTTAATTTCTTGGTATTATGATTATCAAAGCTTGAGAATGCTATGTCTATTGAGAGGGAGTCTTGGCTAAGAGGGAGTCTCAGTATTCAGTTCTATTTTATTATGATAATCAATGCAGCATGTTGCCTCAACTAAGAGGGAGTCTCCATTAAGAGGGAATCTGTCTATTCATCACAACCAACCTTGGACGAGGAGGTCAGAAGGTTGATATAAGATTTAGAGGGAGTCTGATTTGAGAATCCAAAAGGTTGATATCTGTCTCAAAGAGAGCCTTATCATCATGAAGACTTTTTAATGAGTTCTTCTTTGTGAGGGAGAAGTTCGAGGTGTAATCCCTTGTTAATTAGTTCTTCTCTGCGAGAGAAGTTCGAGGTGCAGTCCCTTCTTAATGAGTTCTTCTATGTGAGAGAAGTTTGAGGTGCAATCTCTTGATAATGAGTTCTTCTTTATGAGAGAAGTTCAAGGTGAAATCCCTTGTACCACCCTCTGTGAGTAGGCAAGGTGGTAATGCATTCTTCTCTAAGAGAAGTTTGAGGTGAAATCCCTTGTTCCACCCTTTGGGAGTAGCTATGGTGGATCCACCCTCTGAGAGTAGCCATGGTGGAAATCATGTGTGTGACTCCATGACTTTACTTGTTGTTTCTTTATTTCACCCTCTAGGAGTAGCTATGGTGAATACTATTATGTTGAGATAACAATGTTTTATTGAGAAAATCTATGATGAGATTTTGTTGACATTTTTGTTGCAACTTCATTGTGCTTGTCAGGTTGAGATACACTATGACATTTGAATGATCTCTCTCTTTCTAAGAGGGAGTGTTAATGTATTGGTAGTTGTAAGAGAGATTTCTAGTCTTTTCTTTTCCTGATTGAAGTTTCTATTATATCTATGACTCTCTTCTTTGTTCTTCTTTGCCTAGCTAATATCGATATTGGATGACTTGGTAGCGAGATGGATGACTTGGCTTTAGTTTTCCTCGCCGTCAGTTTAGGAATTGTCGTTCATGACTTTCGGTCTTCCCTTTTGTGACTATGTGATGTGGCGATGGTTCCTATTCATGCTCGATGGTGATTATTATTGTTAATGTTACCATTCATTATCTTGGTAACCGATGATGCTTGGAGTGTATGCGTCACTTCACCATCCATATTTTGCAAATATGTTTGTGTGTGGTATCGGGAAGTTTACTTAGTAGCTTGGTCTTTGTATTTGTGATTACACTTGAGAGTATTATTATTCATATGCGTCAATGATCGAATATTATGTGAGATTATTCATCTATTCAATCAGTTAGTTCTGTGTGTTTCAGAATCACATATCATTGTATCAGATCGATTTCTTTGTCCTTCATATGAGCAACTGTCATGATATATTTAAGGGTCTTGCATGTTTAGTAGTATTTTCTGTTCATGTATTTTTTCTATCAAAAGCTCTTAGTAGTGATTCTCTGTTGTGTATGTAAGCTCTGATAATTGAGTGATTAGTAAGCATTGTAGACATAAAGAGAGCAAAGTTTTGTAATTGTTTTATAAATATTATAAAGGAACTTTTTGTGGTGGGCTCGGTTGTTTCCCTCGGTGAGGAAGGTTTTTTCCAAGATAATATTTGTGTTCTTTGTTATTATGATTTTAGTTTAATTCATTCTTATATTCTGGTTCGAAAATCATTAACAATTGATGTCATCCTTGCTATTTTCTAATGCACAAAAAACAAGGTAAAAAGTTCAATCAACACTAAACTTTGACCTCTGAGGTTGCTGTAAAAAATGACCAGTCTGTACCAGCACAGATCCCAAGGCACTTCACTCACATTTTTGTTTAAAAAATCGTAAAAAAATATCTGTAGAAAAAAGAAATAATCTTCAAAAAAACCCTAGGGAAAAATTGCAAAAAACCTAGGCGCTGAAAATGGTAGTGGATTTTTCCAAATAAATCAGAAAAAATTGCAGTAGAACCCTAGGTCGTAAATGGAATCACTAGTCCCTTTCGTAGGTTGTAGAAATTTTGAAAACTGCAAAATGAAATATCATAGGTTTCTTTACAATGTTTCCAAGAAAAGAAAAAACCTCGGCTCAGGCCTTCGATGCGAGCTCAAAAGACACGACCGTTGTATGCAGAGGTGTCACAGAAAATTCTTTTTCCATTAAAAAATGCAGAGGATGTACCATGATTTTGAAAGAGAATTCGTGCACAAAAACAATATTCAGAGATTGGGGGAACTTAGAGGTCGCATGTGGGAAAACAATATAGATCTGAGGTTGCACGGGCCTCAAAAAATGTCATCGAATTTCTCAATAAAAACCCCTCGAACCTTCTTGCAAAAATAAACACCCACGAAAAAATGAAGAAAGAACAACAATTTGTATTGTTAAAAATTGATCAAAAAAACATCTAAAAAACTTTTGCAAAGTTATTTAGGCAAACCATGAATTTTTATGGAAAATATTTTTGCAAAAAAAATGATTTTGTTCTGATACCATGAAATGGTAATCTGTTGTATTAACAATGGAGATGGAATGATCTATATACAGGAATTACAAACACAATAAAATGAAACAATCGTTAATTGAGAACATAAATAGAAAGAATCTAAACTTAACTAAAGATACATTAAGTGACCATTACGTAATAACTATGACAATATTATTCTAATAGTTATTGATCTAAAATCTTCTTAGCACATATCTAGAAAGACAACATTTATAAGTTTCTAAGTAATTTCATAAATCTTAAGGACTAAAATTAAACTTTAAACTTAAGTCTTAGTTCACATATATTTTTCACTTGGCTGTAGAGTTGTGCTCTTTAAAATGTATAAAATTGAAAACAACCTTATTGCCATGCCCTCATAAATTTGCAAATTGTCATGAATGATGTCTCTAAGGGCATTTTTGGGTACCATCTCATCTATATAGGTGATGAGGCCATCCATAACCTCCACATCTATCCTGAATGATCTCAAGAAGAAAAAATTTGGGTTCAAGTAGTACGCAGCAACATGAATGTGTTGGTGGAGTGGTTATTCCACCTCCACTCAATAACATGCCAAAAGGTTCCTTTTTATTTTTGTTTGACCAATACAAATATTAGATGGCCTCCTTGCTGCTGCCCATGGCCCCATATAGATAATTGTAGAACACTCCCCAATGGTTTCAACACCTACTACAAGCGATTAGATAAAATTAAAATTAGAAAATTACATAAAAGTAAAAATTTAATAAACTAAACAGAAAATTAGTAAATTAGAAAATTTAAGCTTAGCAACTTGTAAAATCAGAAAATTAAAAAACTGAATAATTTATTAAATTTAAATTGATCTTGATGGTCTCATTGGTGTGTTGTGAAAACAAATATTGAAGAATGATCTTTTGGCCCTTTCCACTCTTGCCTTTGTTGAGTATGGACTGTCCAACCGCTGAGCACTCACAAAGTTTTTCTTAAGAGAAGGCAATGAAGCTGCAATATTCTACAATGTGATTAAACTGGTGACAAATTGTGTGATTCCTAATCGTAAGCTTCTTTCCATTTGTGTACCCCTCATAAGATTTAGGATCCATTTGTGTTTGTATATTTATTTTGAGATGTTAATAGCATTTTCCTCCAAATTTTAACTCATCCAAATTTATCTTTATCTTCAAGGATAGAGTCAATGCAATCGCTAGCACAAGGGGTCAAAAAGAGTGTGGGGTGCCTCATCTCAAGAAGTCTACCAACAGTCACATGTAGTTGCATTGTTCATTACAGTCTGCATGACATTCTTCATGTTCATCTCCATCACCACCTCATCAAACATGTTACATTAGGTCTTGACATTTTTTACTTCATTAGAGGCATTAACAAACCTTTCACTTGAAGCCATTAGAAAGTTGATAATAATAAGATTTTTGTTTAGTCACCCATTAGATTAAATAGTGCAGCCCTTCTTTTTTCATACTTCCTTTTGTTCTTGAACTAGAATGTTTGTGTTTTGGATATCATTCTATAATAAATTACTCTCTAAATTCATAAGGGCTAAATGCCTACCCATTTCTTGCTATAGTCAATACAGTGACAAATCATTCCTAGTAAGTGCCTCTTGCAACATTAAATGGTATGTTGTTATAGTATGGCAAAATGGCATAAGCCAAATTGGTGTTATGATGCTTTTCGTGATCCCAAATAGCACTTATTAATGAAGGTTGTGAATCTAGAGTATTATGAGGAAAAAAAAACCATTTGCCTTTGATTGTGAACTATGGCTACCTGCAGGATGAGGTCCCTATATCCATGTGCCAATGCAAGATGAAGAGCTTTGTCTGCCATTGACCTAGTAGAACTCATGATAATTGCAATGCCTGAATTTTTTTCTTTTCTCAGTCATAGGATGAAAGGAGAGCCTTAACCTCTTACCTAACCTCTTAATTTATTGCATCACTTACTGTAGGATTTTGGTTGTTGATTTATGCAACATGAAATTTGAGGTAATCGATGCCTCTCATCAAACATAGATCACTGTAGTTGTGTGTCATCTTTTTGGCTCATTGCCTTATTTTCCATCTTTCCAGTAGGGTACCTAGGTTTGTCACCTCTTTTTTATTGTGAATGCCATTTATTCTTTTGGAAAAGAAATTGAAAGCCTAACAAAATAGAGAAATATAAACTAATGCTCTAGCAACCACATCAGAATAACTAAAAATCAGAATTAAAATACAAATGTCAAAAATTTAAATCTTAGTAGTTTGATTACCTAATTGTCCAATGTGATTGACAAACTCACTAAAGTCAATCAATTCTCACTTGGAATTTCATAAGATCACTTGCAAACAAAAGTAATATTCTCAAATATGTTGTAAGGTCAAAAGCCTGAATGAAATGGTGCGCAAAAGACTGAATTTAAGTGTTTTAGTTAACGAATTGATCTATTTTCTGCTTGAAAATTTTTGTTGTTAGACTTGTGAGTTTCAAGATTGTTTTTAGTTCTTGCAAGTAATTTTCCAACTCTCTTGGTGAGTAACTTGTTTTTAGGTTTTTTAACTATGGCAACATTTGTTAGAATAATAAATCCAATGAATAGGCTACATGTAAGGGATGGGTCTAATATGTTGTGGGGGCCAAGTCACTTGAAAGTGTAAGTTCATAGAAAATTAATAACTAAGCAATACATCCTTTAGAACTTGGATTGTGTGGAGGTGGCATATGCATATTTTTTGCAAGAGGTGAATTACTAACATTTTTTGCTTTCTGCCATTTCAATTTGCATTTTCCACTTGCTTCGTAGAATAATAGACATTATATTAGATCATAAGTTATTTTATGAACTTTTGGAAGTGTAGACTCTAAGATCCATGTTAAGTTGAAGTTGTGAATATAAGTTTCATGGCATTGAAGCTCCAAAGAAAAATTTTATTGGGATATGTTTGAATGTTAGGAGAAAAGTCCTAGTTTGTAGCATAAATGAAATTTGTTGTAAGATGAGTTATGAGCATTTCCAACCCATCAACAATCTTGGTTCAACCAAAAATATTATATTTTCTTTGTTTTGTAGCTTTATTTCTAGGTGCCAAGAGTTTGAGTGATCAATTTCTCCTAAGTTTTCTTGTTGATGTTAGAAGGTGTTACCTTCATGCAAATTGATTTGACTATGGATTCTTGGTGCATATACTCATAGAGGATTCTTTTAGTGCTTTCTATGAAAACAAATCTAATATGTGGTAATACTTTGTTCATGATAAATTATCTATGGTTGATGGGAGCTTCTCTAATTTTTTGTAATGTCCCTAATTTCAATTTGGGTCAGCAAGCTCACTGATTAAATAAATTAATAAAATATTAAATAATTATTAAACTAAATTGTCAACTAAAGTTTAATCATGCATCTTTTGGGATCTAAAATCTTTGTCATTCTTTTTATTGCATTGACATAACCACACTAGAATTTTGGATTTTGAAACCCTTATCATGTTGCTTCCTGGGTTCTTCCATGTATATTTCATATTTTGAAATTTGGTCCTGCTAAACTTTGGGGCATCCCTAATCTCTTTCCTATGTTTTTCTTTGTCTATTATCTTTTCAAAAGCTTTGTCATCTACATATTGTGCCAAATATACCTTATTTTAATCATCACAATAATCTGCCTTTTCTGGTAGGTTAAAGCTAATTGTTTGTCAGTTTTGTTTTAGAATCCAACAATATGAAGATCAAAGCTTGATCCTTACCATTAATGATAAATTTAATGAGAATTTCTTCCAGTGAATCTTTCCTTTGATCTAGTTCTATAAATTCAAGCATATATTGACATAGCTTATTTTATAATTCAAAATGGTTTTTAATTTTATAAACCTCGTGAGAGACTTTCTGGTTTCTTTAATAACACCCTTTAGTAAGTGCAAAGGATATCTCTAAATGTGAATGGTATTAAATATAGGGTGTTCTAACATCACTAAAGGTGTAGGGAAATGTTAATTCCTGCTGAATTTGTCAAATTACATATAAAATCAATAATGTATGAAGCCATATAAAATCCAGAGGTACTTCTTTGTACTCATGAATCTCTCTTTAGAAAATAATAGGAAATAATTATTACTGAAGTAAATCTTGTTCTATTTCCATAGTTTTCATTTAATAAGAGTACCTAACCCTTATCTACATGGACTACATCTTGTTCTTCTATTATTCTGCATGTGAGGAACATGGAAATTGTTAGAAATAGGGAATACTGAGAGTGGCGGTGAATCAGTATTCTAAAATTTTTTACTTTTGCCCAATTATGGATATAACAGATTATCTTAATGCATGCATAACACAATAAACTAAAGAACATGCATAGCAATAAAACAAATGAACTCATAACACATTATTTGTTCTCGAGGAAACCTTGGCCAAGGGAAAACCCCGGTGGGGATGGTACCCACAAAGATCCACTAATAAAAAGTATCATGTTAAGGATGTTGACCCTGTTAGGAGCCTATTACATGCATATAGTGTCTCAATCCTGATTAAGGGACTTTAGGCCTAGTTAGAAGCCTCAACCCTGCTAAGAGTTTGTAGTAAAAAATGAGATTACTAGATGAGCCCACTGCCCAAACAAGTAATGTACAATAGTTAAAGATTAAAAAATAATTCAAGGTACATAACCTTATACTACTTACAACTTCGCATCAATATCTCTTCACTTTCTTTTTCACTGTCGTTGTTTCTCTTACTTCTATGTGCATGTATAATTTACAATTACATCATTACATCTCTTTATACAAGTTATTAACACTAATAACTCTTACAGTCGACTTGTCATAAGCATTATACAAAATATATCTTTACTCAAGGGTTAACATATAGGATGTCATACCTTTAGATTGTTAAGACATTATTTAGGTAAACAAAATAATCCCTTAACTCTTTACCAATTTTGTCTTCATACTCTATCTTGTCGGCTAGACACTGTCTTCAGTAAAACTATCATAACTTCTTTCGTACATGTCGTACTAACTTGCACTCTTAGGTGAGTCTTCTATAGTAACCATAGTATCTATGTTCAAGTGCGCATGCACTGAACTTACTCCAATCATCATCGCTAATTAAAACTATCTCTGGGTATACTGGCAAAAATATTGTCTCATACTTAGACAATTTTGCTTTGTGCTCTGTCATACTTGCTCTCTATCTTGTGTGTCTTCATGTAGATCATATGTTTCCATAATGACAACATCTAAGTATCTACTCAGCAAAATTGCCAACAATCTCCCCCTTTGTCATTGGTGGCAACATATGAGAAAATTGGCTAAGTCATAAGACTTCAAAAAAATCTCAAAATTGTGACCATAACAAAAAATATGTATATACTATCCTTATAACTCCATATATCTTATCTATATATTGTACTCCCCCTAAGAGTATACATCCTTATCATATTTATCAATTTTCTTCTATATATCTCTCCCCCTTTGACAATAATGACAAAAAAAGGTAAGGAGGGTGTCAAAACTATGTTCAGACAAAAATGTTATACCTTGATTCAATATTGCAAAGCTGGTAGGCTTGCAACACAATCTGCAAAGTTTATCTTCATGGTCTCTATCTCTTTCTCCCATGCCTTCTTAATGGAATCTGCAACACTAAGTAGTGCACACAATCCATAAGATGCAATTTCACAGGCTTGGAGGTTTGTAAAACTGAACTTCTAAAAAGATGTCTTTGATGAAAGACATTCTTCTAGTTTTCCTTCAACAATTCTCAAATTAATAGAAATATGCTCTCTTAGAAGAGTGAATCTTTTCAGCTTCCTATCCTTGTCATCATGTAGAATCCTTATTTCATCATAAAGCTTGCAAATTTTCTTCTCAATGTCGAGTATCTTCACATTGGGGTTGGAAAGAAGATTTACCTATGTTTGAATTTCTGCTTCTTTGATCTTAATCTTCTGAATTTCTTCTAATATAAGGTTCTCAAATTTTGTACACTGAATGTACAAGGTTTTACCTATGTCCAAGTTCCTTCTCAAGTCTTTTATATAGATATCAAGACTTTTGATATCATTCCTAATATTCTAAATTATGTCTAGAAGTAGTTTGGCCTCATAGGCTTCTTGTCCCTTCACTTTAGCTATATCAAATAAGTTGGTAAACTCATCATCAAATGTATTCATTACTTTCTTTTCTCTTTCAAGTGGGTCTGCCTCTGCAATCTGTGTAGTCATAATACTTTGTAACTTCTCAGGTAACTCCTTTAGGGATCCTTCAAGGCTTTTTACCTTCTTATTCTTCCCAATAATCTTATTCAGAGATGTGATCCATTCCATCTTATCATCATCATCTACTTCTTTTCCCAAGCTTTCAAATCTAGATCCAATTGCCAAATTGCCAATAGAAATTATAACATCTATTTTCAAATTTCTTACTATTTATTTGCTTGGGGCTTTGTGTAGCTTGAATGTGTCTTGAGGTTCATACCACTCACTAAGGACATTATTAATGCCATTTTCAATGAGTGATGGGTGCATCCATTCTCGTGTCACATGCAATTTAGGTCTAAGAAACTTGTAAATGACATGTAGACATTTATTTGTGAAGTATTTTAGATTTTACTCACCTGGATTTGTCCTTTTGTTGAGGAGATACAAAAACATTCACTTCTTTCACATGCCCAATGGAAAGAACACTCTCTGATAAGAGATTCCCTATCTCTTCTTGGGCAACTATTCTCCACACCTCCCTCGATTACAATGGTGAATGTAGAATAAATACCTTTTGATGAGTGTCCCTATTTCTTACTGGGTCAATATCCTTTGTCACCTTCAGTTGACATATCATTCTTGTAATGAAAATAGAGATTAGGGTTGTAGTTCTACTTATATTTTTATGGGGTAAATATATTATTACCTATATTTGGAGGTCTTGTAGTTTGAATCTATTTTTGCATTGAATTTTCTCTATTGTTTGGATTCTTCCTTTTGCTGACGACTCTTTGGTTTTCTATGCTTCTCAGAAAATTAACACATAGCTCTAAGAAGACAATACCACTTGTTTATAGAGTTTGGGAAGACAACAACCTTAGTTGAGAATAATGGAGGCAATATGAAATTCTATGTTAAATGAAAATATATGCTATTAACTCAGTGAATTAGTTTTAATATTGAAGCAGCTTTGGGGTTCATGAAATGTGTGTGAATCTTTGGGGATATTTAAAAAGTAAAATTCTTTGATTAATGGGTTACATAGATTTTTTAGTTAGTGGAGTTGCTTTTATTTGAGTATTTAATGTGGAGATACAATTGTTTCAACCCAAAGTTAATAAGTCAAGTGGAATAATAGTTCTAGATTGAACGGCTATTGTTTCTTCCTTAGTCCTCAAGAAAGCTAAGTAGCGGGTTTAGGTTCAGGTTTAGATACAGGTTCAAAGAACCAGCTCACCGGTACGGAAAAATTTTGAAATGGGGTTTGGGTTCGTTAGTACAAAAACATGTTTTATATATATATATATATATATATATATATATATATATATATATATATATATATGCATCCTATAAGCATGAATTAAGATTATAATGTCACATAATATCATATAAACAACAAAAACACCATAAACTTACAATCATAGCATCATGATCATACCATCATAGTATCATATACCAAATATCAAATGATAAATCATAATATCAAGTTCAAGTATCATCGTTTGGGTTTCAAATCCAACTAATGGATTAATATTTTTTATTTATTCTTTTTCTTCTTCATCATCATCATCTTCTTCTTCTTCTTTAATGCCAATGGCATTAGTTGATTCACAAATAGTGCCAAGGCCTATTGGATCAGCTGCACCAATAACATTATCGTTGTCAAAGTCATCCAATGCATCAATTGCAAGCTGAGAACTAGAAGCATCCAAGTCTGTATGCTCTGCATTTATATCCCACATCTTTGTCTCCCCTTCTTTTTATTCATTCTGCTTGTGGGAAAAGAGACGCAAGTTGGAATGCAAATATACTAAGTTCTTTTCTCTTCTTGATTGGAACCTATTGCGCTTTATTGAGTGGATGAAAGAATATGTGCTCCAATTTCTTTCTGATGCAGATAAACTAGCAACCTATGAAGACAAGACAATGTAAGCAATTAAAATAAAATTATTAAAATTATAAAATTACTAACAACCTATGAAGACAAAGTAAACTAAAATTATAAATAAAACTTACTTGTGATATAATTTTGATTGCAAGGAGCTGCAGCAATCGGAATCAGTGGCCATGGAGGTACCGCCAACTATGAACATCCTTCCTAAACTGATGAAAAAGAGCATCATTACTTAGGCCTCTTGTATTCAAAAACTCTATGAACTCATCTCTAATCAAATCTCACATATCATCATTAGGAAAGAGTCTTTCAAATGCTGCCTTGTACCCATTAGATGCTTCAAAATCTCTATATGGTGGTAGCCTTCCTAGCATATTAACTTATTAAGATATTTGTTACTAGAGTATTTTGGTGTGAATGCATAGGAAATAAAATGTAGAGGAGTTGTCATCTTGTTCTATCATTCTACAACAATTTCTTGCAATTGTTTGAAGGTCTCCTCAAAGTCTTTCTCTTTGTCATTTATGATTTTCTTCATCTTCTCAAGTATGGAGTCAATGCCAGCATACACCTCTCCAAGGAAAGGCCTATCCATGTCAGTGTAGTGAAGTAGACTCATAACGGGCTTGGTGAAGGAGATACTCCACATGTTGCCACTATGAGTCATTCAATATCCTTTGCTTAATTTTCTTTTCCCTCTCAGTGTTTCTTTGCCTCCACACAAATGGCCTACCACCTGATAATATGAACTATTCCTTTCTACATCACAACCCTGACATTTCTAATGAAATCCACCACCTCCTGGAAGGGGTCTTATAATATCAACATACTTCCACAAAGGAGAATCAGAATTTGGATCTATCCTTTGTTGTTCATTATTGTTGACAAAGGAATAGGTAGATGCCATTGTAGTTCTTATGGGAAGAAATTTTATACATATTCAAACTAATAACTAAGAATGGAAAAAAATAGGTAGATCTTATGGACAATTAAAGAGAAATGAAAAAAATTTAAAACCTTAAACAAAAACAAAATCAAATGAAAAAAAACTTACCTCTTTCACCCATTAGAAGCTTGCAAAGGTGTAGGAATGAGGCACAAACACTTGATGAAGATTCACAAATCAGTCTTCTAGATCCCTCTTGCTCAACCACCTATTTTCTCCACCTCATGAGAAAACAATCTATTTTCACACTAAATGAGCCATAAACCCCAACACAAGTTAGTTTAAATCACATTTATAGGGTTACGGATCTTAAAATTTCATAAAATTTGCAAAAAAAAGTGTTGGCCATCACTTTTATGGCTAGGTTCAAACTTGGTTTGACTAAATATGGGGTGGTCCACCTGGGTTTGAGTTGAGTTTGACCTACGTCAAACCATACGATGTGGGTACATAACCTGTTTGGACCCACAAGCGTATTTGGCCGGGACCCGCACTTGGACCCGGTTCAAACTGGATCGGACCAGGCTCATAGGGTGTTGAACTAGAATACATAACAAGAAAGTATAACCACTTAAATGACATCCATGGAATGAGGAGTAGTGAGAGGTTAAAATGTTTTTTAATCTTAAGGCATTGCAAGATGGTGGTAAATAACTATGTGCAATTTTGGTTAACTACCTTCCATGTGTGACTGGATGAATGACTGTGACAATTGTTACTGCCCTGTGTGACATTTGAAAGTGTAGCTTTTATTTTTGTTAGTTATACACTGTGTATTAATGCTTCACTGAATATGGGATGAAGAAATGTGTCTTCATCTCATGTTCTCTCAACAGTCCACATGGTTCATGAGGTTATGCAATACTATTGATGTTTTTAATATAACTTAGACACAAGAAGAGGTAGGATAAACATATTTGCATCCATCTTTTGTACCCACAAGTTTAATAGTATTTATTTCCATTTACGATATTATTGTTTGCCTATGGATCCATGAGGAAGTTGTGCTTGTCATACTCATTAAATGTGAACTCAATAAAGTTTTTCAAAGAGACTCGGGCAATCATCTTAGTTTTAAAATTCAAGTTTGAAACTGATAAAATAAAGTAAGATACCTTACAGATCAACTATTAGATAAATTGAGACCTACGCAATTATCCCAGTTTCAAAGTTCAATTTTGAATCTTATAAACTTAAAGAAAGTAAGACAACTATGCAAGAAAACTATTAGATAACTATGTACAAATTCTTTAGAGGCAGATAAAAAATGTGAAGCTATTTGCATGAAACAAAATGATCAATTATTAGGGAATTTGTTTAAAAAAAAGGTAAAACCTATATTCAATTCTAGAAATCAAGGAATGGTGGCAATTCTGTTTCCATCATAGTTACCAGGATATGGTCATTGGTACTAGTATGGAAGAAGGGTATGTATATTGGTATGCCATTTTCCAAAAAAATTGGAGATGGAAAAATAATTAAATTTGAATATATAAATTTAAATTTAGAAAAAAAAATCATACAATGGATACGCAACTTTAAAGAATGTGAAATAGTCAAATTCTTAAAATAAAATTAAAAGATCATTTTAAAAGGAATGAAATAGATGTCAATGAAATCAAAGATTAATTACATTGACATTCGATAAACATCATCATGATGTAAAAACTGTTTTAAACCACAAGCACTTGGAGATGGAAGACAAAGATTGGGAGGGGAATGCCATTATTTTAAAAACATGGTATAGAGGTTCTCAGAGATGACTATATTTCAATCATATAATAAATCTTAAATGCATATGTGCATCTTACATCCTACAATTATTTCTCTTCTTGCTATTACCTCCTTTGGATTTGATTAAAATAATTTTGCCAAAAAAATCATAAATTTTTATGCAAAAAGAAAGATAATTACAAGTCCATTGGTGTACTTTTTTAGTTCCTGTATCTTTTGTAAAGAACTTTAGGAAAATATAGCATAATTAATATTTTATACCCAAGAGAAATTTATACATAATTTTTTGTAATTTTCAAGCGATGCTCCTAGAAGATGCATAGAGCCAAAAATAACTTTATCGAAAATGTCCTTATGTATGGATGTCCTCAAATGGGCTTGAAAGGCATATGCATTTCTGGTCGGGGAGACAAGTAATGTGGGTTGGGCTATAAGTCTCTTGGTAACTATGGTTTACCTTAAATCATAGTCCTTCAAAGTGAAAAACCTTTTTCTTAGGTCAGGATCAATGGATTCTATCATAGAATAGCTTCTTGATATAGGTAAAGATCAAACTGTCATTTGAGGGTCTATATTTATATTTATGATGTCCATTCCAAGAGGGATTGATGACTAGGCCAAAATAAATTAGTTTTAGACAACATTATAATAAATAGATGATATTCACATATCAACTAATGAAGTGTAAACATAACCCCAAATCCTAAACTTGAAACTCATATAAAATATATCATCAATCTCTTATACTTTACTAAACTTTGTATGGCTATTGAAACATTTATCACTATTACAAAAAGAGTTAATTGTATCATGAAATAAAATAAATGTGCATTGAGAATGAACACATGTCAAAAACTGAAAAATGCATACATTGGTCTATATGTGATAATCCGTTGTTGGGATAAAGGATACTTCTTTACTTTTTGGTATGTCTCTTCCTTGTCAATCAATTCTCTTCAACAAAAAAAGGAGACTTTAAAATTCAAAGCAATCCCATCCTATATCTTTATTATTTAGTGATGAATATTCATTCGGGGATTGAAAATATCTGCTATATATTTTGTAATCTTGATATTACATTGATAGCTAGCCTTACAATTTAAAGGGAAACAAATATGAAATCATGTAGTATTTTAGCTGTGTATTTATGTCATGAAGGAAATTCAATGCTGAAACTCATGCAGGTGAGTTAATATTTTGAAAATTCAAAAATCTAATAAAATAACTCTTTATTAGTAAAATGATAACTGAAATAGGGAAAAAAGATAATCTTTTTTTTCATCGTGTGTTAAAATCGTGTTTCTAGAGAGAGAGAATTAATATTGACCGACTCTTTGATTTTAATTGACTCTAAATTGATATTTTCATATGTGATTTTCATTTTCTATATACTCTGGATCATAGCAGCAAAAATCATTTGCGAAAAAAATTGGCAAACCAAAAGTAAAAGATTTTTTGAAAAAATTGGATTTAAAAAAAATGTAGAAAAAGAGACAAAAACTTTTTAAAAAAACTTAAGGGCATTTGCATAGTATAGAGGTATAGAGAGAAAATAAAATAGAGTTTAACCCATGAATTGTAGAAAATAGATTTTTGTCATTTATATTCATATTGTTGAATACACATGCAAATATTCAATTAACTTTTTAAGAGGGCAGTCACCAAATAGTTGTTTAAGTCTGAGATCAAATATTAGCCAAGTCTATGAAGTAACTAAGATCAACATTTATCAGACTTCTTAAGAGGGCATTCATCGAATAGTTGTCTAAGATCAAATATTAGTCATCTATGAAGTAACTGAGATCAACATTTATCAGACTTTTTAAGAGTACAGTTACCAAAGAGTTGTCTCAAATCAAGTATTAGATAGGTCTATGAAGTAATTGAGATAAAAATGTATCAGACAACAATCTAGCTACTGTTAGGAATTTAGTAAAAGTGGAAGCCATTTTGAAGTGATTTAAGACTTTCATTACGATTGAGGTAAGGAGTTTTATAGGGGTAGTTCAATCTTTGAGAAAGCTTATCATATCATATTCCACAATTGCAATTCTTTATATTCCATAATGGCAATAGGTAAGTCCCTTATATGGAGTAGAATTCAACAAAAGGCATTTGTTTAGTTGAAGTAAACTGTAAAATATTAGCAAGCCATTGGTTTTGGCAATACCTAGGTTGAAACTACTATTATAGGTGGAGACAAGAGTTATTAATAAAATTAAATATATTATTAAAAATTAAATGTATACATTATAAATTTTATATTTTTAAATTTTTTTAATTTATTATATAACTATTATTAGTGTATATTAATAGTCAATAACAATTTAAATTTTAAAACTACTTCATAATATTGATTACAAACTATAGGGGTACACTCCTTCCCTATCAAAGTGACATCTATAATAATGCATAACAGTTATAATTTTATTAATTATATATTTGTTCACATCAAAATACATGGGGCGGGGCATGCAAAGAGCTCAAGTCATATTGAAGTTCTGATGTAGAGCAGATTCATAAGCTACTTCAACACTATCCCACATGCCCTCCACAATTTAGGATGATCGAGGCCCTCTCAAATTCAGTTGATGACCGCTATTTCTCATCTTGCTTCCATGTTTAGGGCTTATTTAGAGGTTGGAAAGAAAAATAAGGGACAAAATAACAAAGTGTTTCCACATTGATACCACACTGACTTTGGCTCCATTTTGGAATTGGCCCTATTTTTGAGCGATTTGGTGATTTCATGAGTTTTTCTAGTCTTTCATGGGTTTTTACAATAATTTTTCACATTTTTTACTGTTCTTAGGGATTTTAACATGATTGTAAAATGATTTAAATGCAAAAAATATTGAAAATTGGATCAAGGATTGGTCAATAATTTTTTCATGTGGGATTTTTTTTGGGAAAAAACCAACTCATTCCATAATTTGTGATTAATCGGGTACAATTGCAATTTTTTGTAGATTATTTCTTATCTACCTTGGATAGCTTTCTATAGGATTTTTGCCATTTCTTTTTTTAAGACTGCGAGAATTGGGAAGCCCTCTATAAACTACAATGCACTCAATAAAATTTTTAACATTATTGGTGACATTGGCATGACATGCCTTCCAGTACCACATAGGCTGGGGGGAGCTTGGATCTTGTGACCTGCCTACCACAAGAAGTTTTTCCTAATCGAACTGGGTCCCTAGCCTGAATCTTACCAATTCTTTTTATTCTAGAATAGATTTCACATTTTTTGAACCTCTCATAATTTGTTTAATCAAAGTTTCAAACAAGGCTACCATGCTTGAGATGATGCAAGGAAAGGATGAACTTGGGGCCCAAGGCACTCCCAAATACCAAACCTACTTGTAGAATAACAACTCGAAAGCAACAACACATAGGAGAGAAGGAATGCAAATAACTTTCATTTATTCATAAAAAATCATACATGTTGGGCTTGTAAGGCCTTCTTGGTTACGACCAATACAATGAAATTACATTATAGAATAGTCCTCGTACATGCGAGGATCCAAAATTCTAGTTTCTATCTTCTCAATCAACTACTGCCTAATCCTAGAACATTTTTCATATTTATACAAGAGGCCACCGAAAAGGTTGGCTCTAAAGATCCTTTAGATCAAATAGTGGGGAAAGAAATGACTTAGATTTAGGTCCACATGTTTCCCAATGATCAATTCCAACATTAATATCACTACCAAAATTAAGTGCATAAGTCAGCCAACATCAAACAATTAAATTCCATCAGTCGGTAAACTCAAGAACTGAGCAACACCGAACACTATCGAACCAACTTGGTAAAGGAAACCACAAGACTGACATGAACACTTCACCGAGAACTGTAAAGAAGTTACCAAGAAAAAAAAACAAGCTACCAAGTAGCCAAACAAGCTCTAAAATATTTTTGGTTGATCCAGGATTGCCATAAACCCAAGATGTTCCTACATCATAAGACAAGACTTATCAGTAAGTGGTTACATGATATTTGTATGGGAACATGTACCATCAAGAAAAAGGGGATGCATGGTTTGGGTAGATGATAGAACATGATAAAAGCACATGCACATATAATATAAATAAAATAAACATATTACATGATACCTGGATTAATATGCAAAAATTTGAAATAATCTCTAAATATGTAGCAACAATTCATCAGTAACTATTAACATTGAATTGCATTGTGTGAAAGACCAGGTAATGTGTAAAATGAGACACCCTTAGCCTCCAAAATATTCGTGGAGAAACATCTATATTCTATAAGGTTTAAGATAAAATAGCTGGGAATGACCAAAATCATTATTGGTCCTACACCTCATTGTAGTATGATAGTACTACTTTGCTCATTTTGTCAGCAGTGATCAAATAGTCACAAAAGTCTTTTTGTTGAAGCTGATGAGTGTAAATAAATCCTTATCCCTTTATTTTCATTAGCTACAAGGAAAAACAATTGTAAATTAGGCAATGCTATGGTTTGCTAGCATAATCCTACTAGCACAAGGTACCTATTTTCGCAAGTGGTAGATGTATCTTCTACACATAATGTCATCTGAACTCTTTGTTATTCTTTTCTCTTTGAACTAGTACCACTTTGGTCTTTCATAAGAAAATTACTTGCTTGATAATATGTTGTAAATATCATGTAAAATTATCAAAACACATGAAATAGCACAAGAGGGAAAATCCTTGTAATTTATGTGGCATATAATAAACATCCATACAAAGTTTCCAGGTTTTGGAGTGACTTGTCCAAGAGATGTATGGGGATTCCAGCTGATGTTTTACACCATTTGGAGGCATATCCATATGTGCCTTTGAGATAGGAGATAAGTACTGGCTGTTAGGGTGTGAGTTGCATTGTTACTATGCTCTAGAATAATATTTTGTTACACACTTGACATTTATGAAGCATTGAAGTTTGTAATTAAACTTGCAAACATTGTCGCATTACTCTAATGTTAAGACATTTTGAAGTCATTTTAGAGACTGACACTTCTATAAAATTAGCTATAGATTGTTACAAAGTTAATATTTGTAAAGTTTCTTTCAATTGTTAAAGTATAGAGGATATCTAGTGCATAGTGATCTTAATGCAAAATTGTGAATTTTATCATTGGGATATTGCAATCTAGTTAAAATAATTGTGGGACTATAATATTGAAAATAATGCACATAGATTGATTGTATAGAAGTTTCTATTCTACTTTGATGAAAAATATGCTAGTAGTTTGAAACTTCAGTAGTTAGAGTACAAATTTTGTAACTTTTGAGAAGCTAATGGTTTGAGCATTATTTGTTGTCATTGGACAAGTGTTTGAAGACAATTATAATATTATTATATCTCGAGGGGGGAATTATTGCAGTCATTTCATATGCATATTTTCTAGTATATGCTTTTATGATTATAGAATGCTAAGGATGATGAAGGAAAGAAGCATAGGATGAAGATTTTTTAAAACGTGTACAACGGTGGCTATAAGAGTTGGGACAATTAGATATTTAACATTTATATTAATGCTTCTAGGAATCAATCTTTTATTGTCAGATCTGTCTTTCATTACCTAACAATTTGAGAAGAAGCTTATGCCTAAGGATTATCTTCCCTGCCATGGGACAAGCATGCCAAGGATTTTATAGTTGTGGAAAGTTTTATGTCTTCCATTGGACTGAAAATGATGCTTGGCATGCTTATTGAATGTGATGGTGAGAATTGAAGGTTTTAATTTTAACTCAAACACAATTCGAACAATTGCTTATCCTTGTGTAGAACTTGAGTTTTCAATTTCTAACATTTTTTTTGTATGTAGTAAATATTAATTTTTATTTTGTTTATACTTTATTAGTATGAATTCCCTTCTAAAGTAACAATGATGAGTTTAATGTTTACAGTTCAAAATATGGCAACAAAAGTTGGGGAGTGTAAAGGGCAGCCAATGAGAGCACTCAAATTGGTAATTCAGTTGACAGTTCCATACATTTGTCAATTGTCCTTTGTCAAGGTATGCCAAAGGTCCATTCAATAAGATGGTAATGTTACAACAGTTTGCAAGAAGAATAGGTGTAAATTAAATAGTTCATTTAGGGGGGAGTCACCTGAGTAGATGCAATATTTCCCCCTGCATATTGCACCATTACTAGAGTGAATGCATGCCTCTTGCACATCATAGGTGAAGAGTTTGGGGTATGGGATGTGAGGTAAGGTTTTATAGTGGTGACAACTAAACACCTTTTCTCACTTGATACTAGCACCTTCTTATAGAACTATTGATATCTAACATATGCAAGTTTGTGTTTTTGAGTTAAGTAGTATAGAGCCTAAGAGCGAACTTGAGGCAACTGGTTTAACTCAAAATTTAGTGGAAGATATGTTCAATTCATAGGCTACAAAAGAGTTAGATGATGATGATGTCAAATTCATCTTTGCTAATGACATTATGTTCCTTGTTGCATGCTCTCCTTATATTAAGGAAGGCATGTATGAGGTTTCACCAGATTTGAGACCTTTCTTTAACCAAACTTTCACTGTCCGTATATTGAGAAGAGAGGGTCCATTTTTCAAGATTCAAGGCATTTTTTGGTTTATCTTGATGAGATCTTTGATTTGAGACCACTTTCACCAAATTTGGAAATGGTCAAATTTTTAGCTACAAACATTGTACTGACTTCCTTTCTTTGACCAAACTTTGACTGTCTGTATCTTGAGAAGAGATGCTCCATTTTCCAAGATTCAAGGTGTTTTTGGTTCATCTCAACGAGATCTTCAATTTGTGACCACTTTCACTAGATTTGGAAATGGTCAAATTTTTAGCTACGAGCACTGTACTGACTTCCTTGCTTTGACCAAAGTTTGACAGTCCATGTCTTGAGAAGAGAGGCTCCATTTTTGAAGATTCAAGTTGTTTTTAGGTTCATCTTGACGATATCTTGGATTTGAGACCACTTTCACCAGATTTGGAAATGGTCAAACTTTTAGCTATGAACATTGTACTGACTTCCTTACTTTGATAAAACTTTGACCATCTGTATCTTGAGAAGAGAGGCTCTATTTTTCTAGATTCAAGATTTTTTTAGGTTCAACTTGATGAGATCTTCAATTTCAAACCACTTTCACCGAATTTGGAAGTGGTCAAAATTTTAGCTACAAACACTGTACTGACTTCCTTTCTTTGACCAAACTTTGACCATTCGTATCTTGAGAAGAGAGGCTCCATTTTTCAAGATTCAAAATGTTTTAAGGTTCATCTGGATGAGATCTTCGATTTGAGACCACTTTCACCAGATTTGGAAGTGGTCAAACTTTTAGCTACGAACACTGTACTGACTTCCTTACCTTAACCAAACTTCGACCATCCGTATCTTGAGAAGAGAGGCTCCAATTTTCAAGATTCAAGGTGTTTTTAGGTTCATCTCGACAAGATCTTTGATTTGAGACCACTTTCATGAGATTTGGAAATAGTCAAACTTTTAGCTACAAACACTGTACTGACTTCCTTTCTTTGACCAAATTTTGACCATTCGTATCTTGAGAACAGAGGCTCTATTTTTCAAGATTCAAGGTGTTTTTAGGTTCATCTCGGTGAGATCTTTGATAGGAGACCACTTTCACCAGATTTGGAAGTGGTAAAACTTTTAGCTATGAACACTGTACTGACCTCCTTGCTTTAACAAAACTTTGACCATCCGTATCTTGAGAAGAGAGGCTCCATTTTTCAAGATTCAACGTATTTTTAGGTTCATCTCGATGAGATCTTTGATTTTATACCACTTTCACCAAATTTAGAAATGGTCAAACTTTTAGCTACGAACACTATATTGACTTCCTCACTTTGACAAACTTTGATCATCTGTATCTTGAGAAGAGAGGCTCCATTTTTCATGATTCAAGGTTGTTTTAGGTTTATCTCAATGAGATCTTTGATTTGAGATCACTTTAACTAGATTTGGAAATGGTCAAACTTTTAGCAACAAACATTATACTGACTTTCTTTCTTTGAACAAACTTTGACCATCCGTATCTTGAGAAGAGAGGCTCATTTTTTCAAGATTCAAGGTGTTTTTAGGTTCATCTCGAAGAGATCTTCAATTTGAGACCACTTTCAACAAATTTCGTAACGATCAAACTTTTAGCTACAAACATTGTACTGACTTCCTTACTTTGACCAAACTTTGACCATCCATATCTTGAGAAGAGAGGCTCTATTTTTCAAGATTCAAGGTGTTTTTAGGTTCATCTCGATGAAATCTTCGGTTTGACACCACTTTCACCAGATTTGGAAATGGTCAAACTTTTAGCTACGAACACTGTACTGACTTCCTTGCTTTGACTAAACTTTGATTGTACGTATCTTAAGAAGAGAGGCTCTATTTTTCAAGATTCAAGGTGTTTTTAGGTTCATCTCGACGAGATCTTTGATTTGAGACCACTTTCACCAGATTTGGAAACGGTCAAACTTTTGGCTATGGACACTGTACTAACTTCCTTACTTTGATTAGACTTTGACTGTCCGTAACTTGAGAAGAGAGGCTCCATTTTTCAAGATTCAAGGTGCTTTTAAGTTTATCTCAATAGGATCTTCGATTTGAGACCACTTTCACCATATTTGGAAATGGTCAAAATTTTAGCTACGAACACTGTACTGATTTCCTTTCTTTGACCAAACTTTGACCATCCGTATCTTGAGAATAGAGGCTCTAATTATCAAGATTCAAGGTGTTTTTCGGTTCATCTTGACGAGACCTTCGATTTGAGACCACTTTCACCAGTTTTGGATATGGTCAAACTTTTAGCTATGAACACTGTATTGATTTCCTTGCTTTGACCAAACTTTGACCATCCGTACCTTGAGAAGAGAGGCTCCATTTTTCAAGATCCAAGGTGTTTTTAGGTTCATCTCAACAAGATCTTTGATTTGAGATCATTTTCACCAGATTTGGAAATGGTCATACTTTTAGCTACAAACACTATACTAACTTCCTTGCTTTGACCAAACTTTTCCCATCAAAGTTTTAGCTATGAACAGTGTACTAACTTCCTTGCTTTGAGAAAACTTTGACCATTCGTATTTTGAGAAGAGAGGCTCCATTTTTCAAGATTGAAGGTATTTTAAGGTTCATCTCAATGAGATCTTCATTTTGAGACCACGTTCACCAAATTTGGAAAATGTCAAACTTTTAGCTATCAACACTCTATTGAATTCCTTGCTCTGACCAAACTTTGATCGTTCATATGTTGAGAAGAGAGGCTCTGTTTTTCACGATTCAAGTTGTTTTTAGGTTCATCTCGATCAGATCTTCGACTTGAGACTACTTTCACCAGATCTAGAAACGGTCAATCTTTTAGCTAAGAACATTGTACTGACTTGCTTGCTTTGACCAAACTTTGATGATCTATAACTTGAGAAGAGAGGCTCTATTTTTCAATATTCAAGGTGTTTCTAGGTTCATCTCATGAGATCTTTGATTTGAGACCACTTTCACCAGATTTGGAAATAGTCAAACTTTTAGCTACGAACACTATACTGAGTTGCTTGCTTTGACCAAACTTTGATTGTTGATATCTTGAGAAGAGAGACTCTACTTTTCAATATTCAAGATGTTTTTAGGTTCATTTCGACCAAATCTTTGATTTGAGACCACTTTCACCAGATTTGGAAATGGTCAAACTTCTAGCTACAAATACTATACTGACTTCCTTAATTTGACCAAATTTTGCCCATCTATATCTTGAGAAGAGAGGCTCTATTTTTCAAGATTGAAGGTGTTTTTATGATCATCTCAATGAGATCTTTGATTTGAGACCACTTTCACCAAATTTGGAATTGGTCAAACTTCTAGCTACTAACATTGTATTAACTTCCTTACTTTGACCATACTTTGACCATCTGTATCTTGAGAAGAGAGGCTCTATTTTTCAAGATTGAAGGTGTTTTTAGGTTCATCTCGATGAGATCTTCATTTTGAGACCACTTTCACCAGATTTAGAAATGATCAAACTTCTAGCTATGAACACTGTACTGAGTTCCTTACTTTCACCAAACTTTGACCATGCATATCTTGAGAAGAGAGGCTCCATTTTTCAAGATTCAAAGTGTTTTTAGGTTCATCTCAGAAATCTTTGATTGCTGACCAATTTCACTAGATTTGGGAGCGGTCAAACTTCTAGCTACGAACACTATACTGACTTCCTTTCTTTGACCAAACTTTGACCATATGTATCTTGAGAAGAGAGGCTCTATTTTTCAAGAATCAAGGTGTTTTTAGGTTCATCTCGATGAGATCTTCAATTTGAGATGAGTTTCACTGAGAGCATGGTATGAAAGACTGCATACTTACTTGTTAAAGATTGGATTTGTAAGAACAAGTGAAAACAAAAATTTGTATGTGAAAGGTGATACTAATGATGCTATTATCATTGCTAAAATATTTGTTGATGACATTATTTTTGGAGGTTCAGATAATGTCTGCAAGGCATTTGCTGATGAAATGCAAAAGTAATTTGAAATGTCTATGTTCAGAGAGATTAAGTTCTTTCTTGGACTATAAGTGATTCAACAGAGTGATGGGATATTCATCACACAATCTAAATACATAAAGGAAGTATTGAAGACATTTGGCATGGAAGATGCTAAACTTGTAGGAACATCGATGGCTACTAGATGCAAATTGACAAAGGAGGATGAAACTACCGAGGTAAACTAGACACTTTACCGATCCATGATTGGTAAGTTAATGTATGTAGTTCACAGTAGACCAGATATAGCACATGTTGTGGGAATTGTTGCAAGATTTTTTGCTAAGCCTAGAGAATCACACATGATAGCTACAAAAAGGATCTTAAGATACGTGAAGAAAGTAGAGCATTTTAGATTATGGTATCCTAAGGAAGAGAAGTTTGAACTGAAAGTTTACATCGATGCTGATTGGGCTGGAAATGTGGATGATAGAAAAAGCACCACCAGAGGAGCATTTTTCTTTGGTGAAACACTTGTAACCTAGACAAGTAAAAAGAAGGCTTGTATTTCTCAGTCTACAGTTGAAGCAGAATATGTTGTTGCTGCTACTAACTATTCAAACATTGCCTATATCAAACAAGTGTTGGAAGGAATGAATGAGGTAATTATTGATCTGGTGATTATATACTATGACAACACTAGTGCTATTAATATTTCAAAAAATCTTGTGATGTACTCTAAGACAAAGCATATATCTATTAAGTATCATTACTTAAGAGAACAAGTGCAAGAAAGGCAAGTAAAGTTAGAATTTGTTACATCTAAAGAACAACTTGTAGATATTTTTACTAAGCCCCTATCGAAGGACACATTTGAATACTTAAGGAGTAGACTTGGTGTCTGTCCCCTGTCTATCGGTCACTAAGGTGATCTGGTTGTTGCATCAGCCTACTTTTATCAGTAGATCAATCATGTTGATGTAGCATAGTTCACACTTTGAATCATGTTCAAGGTTGTGATTAAGTTTGAGAACTTGAACCGATTGGAATATTACTATTTAGAGATACAAGGGAAGACATAATTGTTTGTTTATTTATTTCTTTGGCATTGTTGTCAAAGGGAGAGATAATCAATATGAAATGAATATGAAATGAAAAGGGGAGAGATAAACAAGATATGAAAAGGAACAAGCACCGATGATGATAATTATGTAAGGGAGAGACAATGAGACAGAGTATTGAAGGTCAGTTACAGAGAACAGAAGCAGGAACAGGAGAACTGAAACGATCACAATTGCAGAATGGTAAAGTTGTATTATTTAATGCTGGTTTAGTAACATAGTGATTAAACATATTAAGTCTATTTGACTTACAACATTTTTTCACAAATTTGTAGAATGTATGTTTGGTATGTGTATGGTACATTTCATATTACTTGAGTTGTCATCAATGCCAAAGGGAGAGATTTGTTGACTACAACTGATTTGGAATCTAATTGAAGAATTTGTGATTACAAGATCACTGAGGAGTTTCTGATTAGATATGTAATATGATTAAATTAGTATTATGTTTTCATTGATGTCAACTAGTTTGACAACACTTATCTTGTAAGTTACTATACCGAGACATCTGAAGAAAGGTGAAAGAGATGAAGAATAGAGAAATTTACATGAGGAAAGATGTACATGACAGATGAGGATAAGAAACACATTGAGTAACTTGTTGATGAGTCTATGACTTGATGATAATGACTTTATTATGTTTCATTCATCTATGATGAAGTATAGAGTTGAAAGACACAAAGCAGTGTTGTCGGTAAATGAAGCATTTCTAGTATACACCGATGGAGTGTAGTGTATACTAATCACAGTATGAACTGAGAAGTGTTCACTGACACATTTCTTTGTTAACCAAGTAGAACAAAATGTATTAAATGATAAGTTTAGCCAATAAGACTGATGAGCTGGCAAGAGTATAACATTGAGGTAACAGATAATGTTTGTTACACAGATTGGCAACTGACAAAATTCAGTGGAGATCTAATGGAAATGATTGAAACATGTTATTGACATAAGTACCAAGGAACTTTGAAGTAGAAAAATCTATGAATGAGATTAAGCGACAAAATCTGATGGTGGAGAAGAAAATGATTTACTCATCTATATAAGAGAACAATTTTTCTTTATGAAAATGTCAGGAAGAAGAAGAAGCTACAAGAATATTTCATGAACAAGGATTTCATATATTCTGATCATACTGGTTATTAAGAACTAAGCTGCAAAGCAATTACCGAGCTACAGAGAGCAATTACCGACAGACAGTAAGTTGATACAGTATTGAATCTGAAGTAAATTATTGATCAGAAGGATTTTTATGGACTAAATATTGATCTGTAATCTACAAATTGAAGTTGTATTAGGGCAGGTCATTTACTATTACATATTTAACCATTTTATATAGTCAAATCTCTTAACTGAGTGGACTCTAAAAGTCTTATGATGTATCATTCATAGAATGAACATTGTTATCCTGTCAACCCCATAGTGAATGTTGGTTGGATGATAACTTCTAGTCTAAAATCCTCTAACAAGGTCACACCTTACAGTGTGTTTGTAACCTTTAACAAGGTTGGGTCTTAACTGACCTCACTTCAGAAGAGTGAACAATTTTGGGTTGCCAGTCCCAGGTGGTTTTTCCCTTTACAAGGTTTCCACGTTAAATCTCTTATGTTATGTGTTGATTGTGATATTTGATTATTATCATTCTTTACATGTTACATGTTAGATTTGATCGGTAAACTATTTTGGCATTAGACTGGTAATCGGTAAAAGCACAGACAGTGATAGTTATTATTGCTTACTGATGAGTAGAAATTGAAGAAATTGTTTTGAATTATACATTTTGATTTGGGACACTGGATAACTGATTCAACCCCCTCTTAGTTATTCTAACAATTGGTATCAGAGCACTGGTTTCTTGGAATAGAGTTTTAAGGACTTAAGCATAAAGGTCTCAAGATGTATAAGAGGGAAGTGTCGAAACTAAAGAAAGAGAACTTCGCAGTATGGCAAAGCATAATGAAGTTGCACATATCTAGAATTGGGAACTCTGCACTAGATCTGATGGAAAATGGCTACATACAACCGCCCACTGGTCCCTTAACTATTGATCAACTGAAGAACAAGCATGAACATAATGTTACTATGATGGAACTTGCTACTACCTGTACTGATGTTGAATTTGAAGATATCAAGACATGCACAACTGCCAAAGGAATGTGGGATAAATTAGCACAAATATACAATGAAGATTTGAATGTCAAAAGAGCCTGAGCTAAAAGTCTAAGAGGTAGATTTGATGATATAAGAATGAAAGAAGGTGAGAACATTGTCCAATATTCAAATAGACTCAAAGAGGTGCTACATGCTATTAGAGCATCTAATGGAGTGATTGATAATGAAACAGTGATAAGCAAGATTCTCAGAACCTTGCTACTGGTTTATGCAATCAGGATTTCTGCAATTCATGAAACAAGAGCTACATCCAACCTTACTCTTGACACCTTGATTGGTAAACTTACTACCTTTGAATTAAACAATTTTGATAATAGTGTTGTTCCTTCTGTTGAATCCACTTTCATGTCTTCTTTGAAGATTGGAAAGTCTAGCAAGAATAGTATAAATTGTGATAGTGATGATAATACTGATGATGAACTTGATGAGCTTGAAGCACTTATGGATAGAAGATTGCCCAAAGGAAAAGGAAGGTATAGAGGTAAGCTACCTTTAGCATGCTTTAATTTTAAAGAAGTTAGTCACATCACTGCTAGATGTCCTTAGAAGAAAGATGATGATAGATCCAAAGACTGATATGATGGGAGCTATGGAAGAAGAGTCAACAAAGGCTACTGACACTACAACAGAGACAACCAAGATGAAAAAGGAAAAAAGGTATGTTACATAGCTGAAGATATTGAAAATGAATCTAATTCTAATGATGATATAGAAGTTGTATTTGTTGCTATGAAAGATGACTCAGAAGAGGAACAGAAACATGAAGAGACAACACTGATCTCTAAAGTAAGAAGAAATGATACATGGATCATAGACAGTGGCTATACACATCATATGACTGGTGATGTAGAAAAGTTTGATCATCTTGTTGAATATAATGGAGGATCTGTGAGAATGGGAAATGATGCACCTTGTATGGTAAGAGGTAAAGGCTCACTCATGATCAATGATAGACTACAATGTAAAAATGCATATTGGGTAGATGGACTGAACTATAATTTGTTAAGTGTGGCTCAGCTGAACAATTTAGGCCACCGATTGGCTTTTGAGAGCAAAAAGGTGAAGATCTATGATGATGGAGGAAGACTTATCAAAATTGGTACACAATCTAGAGGTAATCTATTCTATCATGATATGGACCAGTCTTCTTGTTTGTTAATAAAGGATTAAGATGCTTGGTTGTGGCATAGAAGGTTATGCCATGTGAACTTTGACAACATGATCAAGATTAGTAGAAAGAGAAGAGTTACATGATTTCCTAACTTGACAAAACCTGATCATGCCATGTGCCATGAATGTCAGAAAGGTAAGATGACTAAGTCTAGTTTTAAAAGCAAAGACTATTAAAAAAAGAAGATACTTGAGTTGGTTCATACTGACCTGTGTGGTCCTATGAGAACTCAAAGTTGTTCTGGTGATAGATATTTTATTCTTTTTGTTGATGACTATACTAGACTGATGACTGTTATGTTCCTAAAAGAGAAATCTAAAGCTTTCAAAATGTTTAAATGGTATAAAGCTAAGGTAGAGAAAGAAACTAGAAAATAAATAATATGTTTAAGATCTGATAGAGGAGGTGAATTTATCTTTGATGAATTTACTAAATTTTGTAATGAGCATGGAATCAAAAGGTAGGTATCCGCACCGAGGACACCTCAGCAAAATGGCATTGCTGAAAGGAGGAATAGGTCTATAATTGACTGTGCTAGAACATTGATGATACAAAAGAATGTTGCTCAGACATATTGGAGGGAAGCTGTCAGTACAACTATGTATGTTCTTAATCGAGTACAACTAAAGAAGGACTCAAATTGAACACCTTATGAACTATGGTTTGGACACAAACCTACTATAAGCTATTTCAAAATTTTTGGAAGTAAATGCTTTATTTTGAAAGATGAGAGAAATGGAAAATTTGATTCTAAAGGAGATGAAGGGATATTTCTGGGATATTCCACTTCAAGTAAAGCATAAAAATGTTTGAATAAGGCTACAAATAAGATAGTTGAAAGTACTAATGTTCTTGTTGATGAGTTTGATGAAAAGTACATAGAGGAAAGTACAAAGGAACTGGAAGAATATGGTAGATTCACTTACATTGAACATCCAGAGTATCTACCGACACCACAGACTGTGTCAAGCGGTCAGCAGGGAAACAATGCAGGATAATAGGCAATACAAACCGAGAAACAAGATGGAGCTACCGAGAAAGAAAATGACCTTGAGCAGGATGAACAAGAAAGGAGAAATCAAGTTTTGGCTAGTTTTGTCAGAAGACATCATCCTGAGATACAAATTATTGGAGACAGACATGCCAGAATGCAAACTAGAAGAAAAACAAGACAAGGTACATGTTTAATTTGTGAATTTGAACTTAAAACTATGAAAGTTGCATTAGAGAATGAAGAATGGGTTAATGCAATGAAGGAGGAAATAAAACAAATAGAAAAGAGAAAAACCTAGTCTTTAGTATCCTGACCAAAAGATAAAAATGTTATCAGTACTAAGTGGATATACAGAAATAAATTGAATGAAAATGGTGAAGTCACAAGAAATAAAGCTAGATTGGTATGCAAGGGATATGCACAAGAAGAAGGCATTGACTATGGTGAAACATTTGCACCTATTCCTAGATTAGGAGTTAGAATGCTACTTGCATATGTTGCACATAAGAAATTCAAAGTTTATCAAATGGATGTGAAGTTAGCATTTTTGAATGGTATACTTGAAGAAGAGGTCTACATTGAAAAACCTGAAGGATTTGTTGATCCTGACAATAAAGACATGGTATGTAGACTACATAAAGCATTATATGGATTGAAGCAAGCACTGGGAGCATGGTATGAAAGACTGCATACTTGTTAAGTATTGGATTTGTAAGAACAAGTGAAAAAAACAATTTGTATGTGAAAGGTGATACTGATGATACTATTATCATTGCTGAAATATTTGTTGATTACATTATTTTTGGAGGTTCAGATCATGTCTGCAAGGCATTTTCTGATGAAATGCAAAAGAAATTTGAAATGTCTATGTTCAGAGATATTAAGTTCTTTCTTGGACTACAAGTGATTCAACAGAGTGATGGGATATTCATCACACAATCTAAATACATAAAAGAAGTATTGAAGACATTTGGCATGGAAGATGCTAAACCTGTAGGAACACCGATGGCTATTGGATGCAAATTGACAAAGGAGGATGAAACTACCGAGGTAAACTAGACACTTTACCGATCCATGATTGGTAAGTTAATGTACGTAGTTCACAGTAGACCAGATATAGCACATGTTGTGGGAATTGTTGCAAGGTTTTCATCTAATCCTAGAGAATCACACATGATAGCTACAAAAAGGATCTTAAGATACTTGAAGAAAATAGAGAATTTTGGATTATGGTATCCTAAGGAAGAGAAGTTTGAACTGAAAGTTTACACCGATGTTGATTGGGTTGGAAATGTGGATGATAGAAAAAGCACCACCAGAGGAGCATTTTTCTTTGGTGAAAGACTTGTAACCTAGACAAGTAAAAAGCAGGCTTATATTTCTTAGTCTATAGCTGAAGTAGAATATGTTGTTGCTACTACTAACTATTCAAACATTGCCTATATCAAACAAGTGTTGGAAGGAATGAATGAGGTAATTACTGATCTGGTGATTATATAGTATGACAACACTAGTGCTATTAATATTTCAAAAAATCTTGTGATGCACTCTAAGACAAAGCATATATCTATTAAGTATCATTATTTAAGAGAACAAGTGCAAGAAAAGCAAGTAAAGTTAGAATTTGTTACATCTAAAGAACAACTTGCAGATATTTTTACTAAGCCCCTACTGAAGGACACATTTGAATACTTGAGGACTAGACTTGGGGTCTGTCCCCTATCTATCAGTCACTAAGGTGATCTAGTTGTTGCATCAGCCTACATTTTTCAACAGATCAATCATGTTGATGTAGCATAGTTCACACTTTGAATCATGTTCAAGGTTGTGATTAAGTTTGAGAACTTGAACCAATTGGAATATTAGTATTCAGAGATACAGAGGAAGACATAATTGTTTGTTTATTTGTTTCTTTGGTATTTTTTTCAAAGGGAGAGATAATCAATATGAAATGAAAAGGGGAGAGATAAACAAGATATGAAAAGGAACAAGCACCGACGATGATAATTATCTAAGGGAGAGACAATGAGACAGAGTATTGAAGGTCAGTTACAAAGAACAGAAGCAGGAACAGGAGAACTGAAATGATCACAACTGCAGAATGGTAAAGTTGTATTATTTAATGCTAGTTTAGTAACGTAGTGATTAAACATATTAAGTCTATTTGACTTACAATGTTTTTTCACAAAGTTGTAGAATGTATGTTTGGTATGTGTATGGTACATTTCATATTACTTGAGTTGTCATCAATGCCAAAGGGAGAGATTGTTGACTACAACTGATTTGGAATCTGAATGAAGAATCTGTGATTACAAGATCACTGAGGAGTTGCTAATTAGATATGTAATATGATTAAATCAGTATTATGTTGTCATTGATGTCAACTAGTTTCACAACACTTATCTTGTAAGTTACTATACCAAGACATCTGAAGAAAGGTGAAAGAGATGAAGAATAGAGAAATCTACATGAGGAAAGATGTACATGATAGATGTGGATAATGAACACATTGAGTAACTTGCTGATGAGTCTATGACTTGATGATAATGAATTTATTATGTTGCATTCATCTATAATGGAGTAGAGAGCTGAAAGACACAAAGTAGTGTTATCGGTAAATGAAGCATTTCTAGTATACACCGATGGAGTGTAGTGTATACCGATCACAGTATTAACCGAGTAGTGTTCACCGACACATTTTTTTGTTAACCGAGTAGAACATAATGTATTAAATGACAAGTTTAGCCAATAAGACTGATGAGCTAGCAAGAGTATATCATCAAGGTAACAGATAATGTTTGTTACAAAGATCGATGACTGACAAAATTTAGTAGAGATCTAACATAAAAGATTGAAACGTGTTATTGACACAAGTACCGAGGAACTTTGAAGTGGAAAAATCTATGAATGAGATTAAGTGGAAAAATTTGATGGTGGAGAAGAAAATGATTTACTCATCTATATAAGAGAATAGTTTTTCTTTATGAAAATGCTGGGCAGAAGAAGTTGTAGGAATATCGCATGAACAAGGATTTCATGTATTCTAATCATACTGGTTAGTAAGAACCGAGCTGCAGAGCAATTACCGAGCTACAAAGAGCAATTACTTACGGACAGTAAGTTGATATAGTATTGAATCTGAAGTGAATTATTGATCAGAAAGATTTGTATGGACTAAATATTGATCTGTACTCTGCAAATTGAAGTTGTATTAGGGCAGGTCATTTACAGTTACATATTTAACCATTGTATACAGTCAAATCTCTTAACCCAGTGGACTCTGAAAGTCTTATGATGTATCATTCATAGAATGAACATTGTTATCCTATCAACCCCATAGTGAATGCTGGTTGCACGATAACTTCTAGTCTAAAATCTTTTAACAAGGTCACACCTTACAGTGTGTTTGTAACCTTTAACAGGGTTGGGTCTTAACCAACCTCACTTCAGAAGAGTGAACAATTTTGGGTCACTGGTCCCAAGTGGTTTTTCCCTTTACAGGGTTTCCATGTTAAATCTCTTGTGTTATGTGTTGATTGTGATATTTGATTGTTATCATTCTTTACATGTTACATATTAGATTTGATTGGTAAACTATTTTGGCATTAGAATGGTAATCGGTAAAAGCACAAACAGTGATAGTTATTATTGCTTACTGACGAGCAGAAATTGAAGAAATTGTTTTGAATTATACATTTTGATTTGGGACACTAAATAACTAATTCACCCCCCTCTTGGTTATTCTAACAACTTTGACCGTTTGTATCTTGAGAAGAGAGGCTCCATTTTCAAGACTCAAGGTGTTTTTAGGTTCATCTCGATGAGATCTTTGATTTGAGACCACTTTTACAAGATTTGGAAATAGTCAAACTTTTAGCTACAAACAATGTACTGACATCCTTGGTGGTGACTAAAATTTGACCGTCTGTATCTTGAGAAGAGGCTCCATTTTTCAAGATTCAAGGTGTTTTTAGTTTTATCTCGACGAGATCTTCGATTTTAGACAACTTTCACCAGATTTGGAAACAGTCAAACTATTAGCTACAAACACTATACTGACTTCCTTACTTTAACCAAACTTTGACTGACTGTATCTTAAAAAGAGAGGCTCCATTTTTCAATATTTAGGGTGTTTTTAGGTTCATCTTGACAAGATCTTTGATTTGAGACCACTTTCACTAGATTTGGAAATGGTCAAACTTTTAGCTATGTACACTATACTGACATCATTGCTTTGACCAAACTTTGACCATCCAAATCTTGAGAAGAGAGGCTTTATTTTTTAAGATTCAAGGTGTTTTTAGGTTCATCTCTATGAGATCTTGAATTTCAGACCAGTTTCACCAGATTTTGAAATGGTCAACTTTTAGCTATCAACACTATAGTGAGTTCCTTTGACCAAACTTTGAAAGTCTATATCTTGAGAAGATAGGCTCCATTTTGGAAGATTCAAGGTGTTTTTAGGTTCATCTCGATGAGATCTTCAATTTGAGACAACTTTCACCAAATTTGAAAACAGTCAAACTTTTAGCTAAGAACACTGTACTGACTTGCTTACTTTGACCAAACATTGACCATCTGTATCTTGATAACATAGGCTCCATTTTTTAAGATTCAAGGTGTTTTTAGGTTCATCTCGACAAGATCTTCAATTTGAGACCATTTTCACTATATTTGGAAACATTCAAACTTTTAGCTTCGAACACTGTACTGACTTCCTTGCTTTGACCGAACATTGACCGTCCATTTCTTGAGAAGAGAGACTTCATTTTTCAACATTAAAGCTATTTTTAGGTTCATCTTGATGAGATCTTTGATTTGAGGCCAATTTCATTAGATTTGAAAACAGTTAAACTTTTAGCTACAGACACTATACTGACTTCATTTCTTTGACTAGACTTTGACCATTTGTACCTTGAGAATAGAGGCTCCTTTTTTCAAGATTCAAGGTATTTTTAGGTTCATCTGGATGAGATCTTCGATTTGAGACCACTTTCACCAGATTTGGAAATGGTCAAAATTTTAACTACGAATACTGTACCGACTTCCTTGGTTTGACCAAACTTTGACTGTCCGTATCTTGAGAAGAGAGGCTCCATTTTTCAAAATTCAAGGTGTTTTTAGGTTTATGTCGACGAGATCTTTGATTTGAGACCACTTTCACCAGTTTTGGAAATGGTCAAAATTTTAGCTACGAACAATAGATTGACTTCCTTGCTTTGACCAAAATTTGACATCTATATCTTGAGAAGAGACGCTTCATTTTTCAATATTCAAGGTGTTTCTAGGTTCATCGTGATGAGATCTTTGATTTGAGACCACTTTCACCAGATTTATAAATCGTCAAACTTTTAGCTATGAACACTGTACTGACTTCCTTACTTTGACCAAACTTTGACCATCCATATCTTCAAAAGAGATGCTTCATTTTCAAGATTCAAGGTGTTTTTAGGTTCATCCTGATGAGATCTTTGATTTAAGACCACTTTCACTAGATTTGGAAATAGTCAAAATTTTAGCTACGAACTACTGTACTGACTTCCTTTCTTTGACCAAACTTTGACCATCCATACCTTGAGAAGAGAGGCTCCATTTTTAAAGATTCAAGGTGTTTTTAGGTTCATCTCAACGAGATCTTTGATTCGAGACCATTTTTACCAGATTTGGAAACCGTCAAGCTTTTAGCTACGAACACTATACTGACTTCCTTGCTTTGACCAAAATTGCCCATTTGTATCTTGAGAAGAGAGGCTCCATTTTTTAAGATTCAAGGTGTTTTTAAGTTCATCTGGATGAGATATTTGATTTGAGACCAATTTCACTATATTTGGAAATGGTCAAACTTCTAGCTACGAACACTGTACTAACTTCCTTGCTTGGACCAAACTTTGACCATCTGTATCTTGAGAAGAGAGCCTCTATTTTTCAAGATTCAAGGTGTTTTTAGGTTCATATTGACAAGATTTTCAATTTGAGATCACTTTCATCAGATTTTAAAATGGTCAAAGTTTTAGCTACAAATAGTGTACTAACTTCCTTGTTTTGACCAAACTTTGATCATCCGTATCTTCAGAAGAGAGGCTGCATTTTTCAAGATTGAAGATATTTTTAGGTTCATCATGATGAGATCTTCATTTTGAGAGCACTTTCACCATATTTGGAAACTATCAAAATTTTAGCTATGAACACTGTACTGACTTCCTTGCTTTCACCAAACTTTGATCGTCCGTATCTTGATAAGAGAGGCTCCATTTTTCAAGATTCAAGGTGGTTTTAGGTTCATCTCGAAGAGATCTTTGATTTGAGACCACTTTCACCAGATTTGGAAACAGTCAAACTTTTAGCTATGAACACTGTACTGACTTCCTTTCTTTGACCAATCTTTGACTATTCATATCTTGAGAAGAGAGGCTCTATTTTTCAAGATTCAAGGTGTTTTAAGGTTCATCTCGACGAGATCTTTGATTTGAAACCACTTTCACATGATTTGGAAATGGTCAAACTTTTAGCTACGAACACTATATTGACTTCCTTGCTTTGACCAAACTTTGCCCATTTGTATCTTAAGAAGAGAGGCTCCATTTTTTAAGATTCAAGGTGTTTTTAGGTTCATCTGGATGAGATATTTGATTTGAGACCAGTTTCACTAGATTTGGAAATGGTCAAACTTCTAGCTACGAACACTGTACTAACTTCCTTGCTTGGACCAAACTTTGACCATCTGTATCTTGAAAAGAGAGCCTCTATTTTTTAAGATTCAACGTGTTTTTAGGTTCATCTCGACAAGATCTTCGATTTGAAATCACTTTCACCAGATTTCAAAATGGTCAAAGTTTTAGCTACAAATAGTGTATTGCCTTCCTTGCTTTGACAAAACTTTGACCGTCCATATCTTGAGAAGAGAGGCTCCATTTTTCAAGATTGAAGGTATTTTTAGGTTCATCATGATGAGATCTTCATTTTGAGAGCACTTTCACCATATTTGGAGACTATCAAAATTTTAGCTATGAACATTGTACTGACTTCCTTTCTTTCACCAAACTTTGATCATCCGTATCTTGACAAGAGAGGCTCCATTTTTCAAAATTCAAAGTGGTTTTAGGTTTATCTGGAAGAGATCCTCGATTTGAGACCACTTTCACTAGATTTGGAAATGGTCAAACTTTTAGCTACGAACACTGTATTGACTTACTTACTTTGACCAAACTTTGACCATTCATATCTTGAGAAGAGAGGCTCTAATTTTCAAGATTCAAGGTGTTTTAAGGTTCATCTCGATGAGATCTTTGATTTGAAACCACTTTCACATGATTTGGAAATGGTCAAACTTTTAGCTATGAATACTGTACTAACTTCCTTGGTTTGACCAAACTTTGACCATTTGTATCTTGAGAAGAGAGGCTCCATTTTTCAAGATTTAAGGTGTTTTTAAGTTCATCTCAATGTGATCTTTGATTTGAGACCACTTTCACCAGATTTGGAAATCATTAAACTTTTAGCTACGAACATTGTACAGACTTCCTTGCTTTCACCAATCTTTGACCGTATGTATCTTGAGAAGAGAGGCTTCATTTTTCAAGATTCAAAGTTTTTTTACATTTATCTTGATCAAATCTTTTATTTGAGACCACTTTCATTAGATTTGGAAATGGTCAAACTTTTAACTATGAACATTGTACTGACTTCTTTGCTTTGACCAAACTTTGGCCATCTGTATCTTGAGAAGAGAGACTCCATTTTTCAAGATTCAAGGTGATTTTAAGTTCATCTCGATGAGATCTTTAATTTGAGACCACATTCACTAGATTTAAAAATGGTCAAACTTCTAGATACAAACACTGTAATGACTTCCTTGCTTTGACCCAACTTTGACCTTCCGTATCTTGAGAAGAGAGGCTCCAGTTTTCAAAATTCAAGGTGTTTTTATCTTCATCTTGATGAGATCTTTGATTTGAGACCACTTTCACCAGACTTGTAAACGGTCAAACTTCTACCTACGAACACTATATTGACTTCCTTGCTTTGACCAAACTTTGACTATCCCTATCTTGAGAAGAAAGGATCTATTTTTCAAGATTCAAGGTGTTTTTAGGTTCATCTCGATGAGATCTTCAATTTGAGACCACTTTCACCAGATTTGAAAGTGGTCAAACTTATAGCTATGAACAATGTACTGACTTCCTTACTTTGACCCAACTTTCACCATCTGTATCTTGAGAAGAGAGGCTCCATTTTTCAAAATTCAAGGTGTTTTAATCTTAATTTTAACGAGATCTTCGATTTGAGACCACTTTCACCAGATTTGGAAATGGTCAAACTTCTAGCTATGTACACTTTACTAACTTCCTTTCTTATACCAAACTTTGAGCATCTGTATCTTGAGAAGAGAGGCTCCATTTTTCAAGATTCAAGGTGTTTTTAGGTTCATCTCGACGAGATGTTTGATTTGACACCACTTGCACTAAATTTGCAAATGGTCAAACTTTTAAATACAGACACTGTACTAACTTCCTTTCTTTGACCAGACTTTGACCATTTGTATCCTGAGAAGAGAGGCTCCATTTTTCAAGATTCAAGGTTGTTTTAGGTTCATCTCAACAAGATCTTCGATTTGAGACCACTTTGAACAGATTTGGAAACGGTCAAACTTCTAGGCTGGAACATTGTACTGAGTTCCTTTCTTTGAACAAACTTTGAGCGTCAGTATCTTGAGAAGAGAGGCTCCATTTTTCAAGATTCAAGGTGCTTTTAGGTTCATCTCAACAAGATCTTCGATTTGAGACCACTTTCAACAGATTTGGAAATGGTCAAACTTCTAGCTATGAACATTGTACTGACGTCCTTGCTTTGACCAAACTTTGGCCATTCGTATCTTGAGAAGAGAGGCTCCATTTTTTAAGATTCAAGGTGTTTTTAGGTTCATCTCGATGAGATCTTCGATTTGAGACCACTTTCACCAAATTTGAAAATGGTAAAAATTCTACCTACGAAAAATGTACTGACTTACTTCCTTTGACCAAACTTTGATTGTCTGTATCTTGAGAAGAGAGGCTCTATTTTTCAAGATTCAAGGTGTTTTTAGGTTCATGTCAACAAGATCTTTGATTTAAGACTACTATCACTAGATTTGGAAATGGTCAAACTTCTAGCTGCAAACATTGTACTGACTTCCTTCCTTTGTCCTAATTTTTCCCATCCGTATCTTGAGAAGAGAGGCTCCATTTTTCAAGATTCAAGGTGTTTTTACATGCATCTCGATGAGATCTTTGATTTGAGACCATTTTCACCAAATTTGGAAATGGTAAAACTTCTAGCTACGAACATTGTACTAACTTCCTTGCTTTGACTAGAGTTTGACTGTCTGTATCTTGAGAAGAGAGCCTTTATTTTTCAAGATTGAAGGTGTTTTAAGGTTCATCTCGATGAGATCTTCATTTTGAGACCACTTTCACTAGATTTGGAAATAGTGAAACTTCTAGCTATGAACATTGTACTGACTTCCTTACTTTGACCATCCATATCTTGAGAAGAGAGGCTCCATTTTTCAAGATTCAAGTCATTTTTGGTTCATCTAGGAGATCTTCAATTGGAGACCACTTTCACTAGATTTGGAAATGGTCAAACTTCTAGCTACGAACACTCTACTGACTTCCTTGCTTAGACCAAACTTTGACCATACGTATTTTGAGAAGAGAGACTCCATTTTTCAAGATTCAAGGTGTTTTGAGGGTCAGCTCGATGAGATCCTTGATTTGAGGCCAGTTTCACTAGATTTGGAATCAATCAAACTTTTAGCTACGAACACTATCTTGACTTCCTTGCTTTGACCAAACTTTGACCATTTGTATCTTGAGAAGAGAGGCTCCATTTTTAACGATTCAAGATGTTTTTAGGTTCATCTCGATGAGATCTTTGATTTGACACCACTTTAGCAAGATTTGGAAATGATCAAACTTTTAACTACGAACACTTTATCGACTTCCTTGCTTTGACACCACTTTACTGACTTCTTTGCTTTGACCAAACTTTGACCATCTGTATCTTGAGAAGGAGGCTCCATTTTTCAAGATGCAAGGTGTTTTTAGGTTCATGTTGACAAGATCTTCTATTTGAGAACACTTTGACCAGTTTTGGAAATTGTTAAACTTTTAGCTATGAACATTGTACTAACTTCCTTTCTTTGATCAAACTTTAACCATCTTTATCTAGAGAAGAGAGGCTCTATTTTTCAATATTCAAGGTGTTTGTAGGTTCATGTTGACAAGATCTTTGATTTGAGACCACTTTACCTAGATTTGGAAATGGTCAAACTTTTAGCTATGAACACTATACTGATTTCCTTGCTTTGACCAAACTTTGACCATCTGTATATTGAGAAGAGGCTCAATTTTTCAAGATTCAAGGTGTTTTTAGGTTCATATCAATGAGGTCTACGATTTGAGACCACTTTCACTAGATTTGGAAATGGTCAACTTTCTAGCTATGAACACTATATTGACTTCCTTGCTTTTACCAAAGTTTGACCATCCGTATCTTGAGAAGAGAGGCTCCATTTTTCAAGACTCAAGGTGTTTTTACATTTATCTTGATGAGATATTCAATTTTAGACCACATTCACTAGATTTGGAAATGGTCAAACTTCTAGCTACAAACATTGTACTAACTTCCTTTCTTTGACCAAATGTTGACCGTCTGTATCTCGAGAAGAGAGGCTCCATTTTTCAAGATTCAACATGTTTTTATCTTCATCTTGATGAGATCTTTGATTTGAGACCACTTTCACTTGATTTGGAAATGGTCAAACTTCTAGCTCTACGAACACTGTACTGACTTCCTTGCTTTGACCCAACTTTGACCATATGTATCTTGAGAAGAGAGGCTCTATTTTTCAAGATTCAAGGTGTTTTTATCTTCATCTCGATGAGATCTTCAATTTGAGACTACTTTCACCAGATTTGGAAATGGTCAAACTTCTAGCTACGTACACTCTATTCACTTCCTTTCTTATACCAAACTTTGACAGTCCATATCTTGAGAAGAGAGGCTCTATTTTTCAAGACTCAAAGTGTTTTTAGGTTCATCTCGATGATATCTTCGATTTGAGACCACTTTCCCTAGATTTGAAAATGGTCAAACTTCTAGTTACAAACACTATACTGACTTCCTTTCTTGGACCAAACTTTGACCATCCATATCTTGAGAACAAAGGCTCCATTTTTTAAGATTAAAGGTGTTTTTAGGTTCATTTAGATGAGATATTTGATTTGAGACCAATTTCACTAGATTTGGAAATGGTCAAACTTCTAGCTACGAACATTGTACTGACTTCCTTGCTTTGAAAAAACTTTGACCATCTGTCTTGAGAAGAGACGCTTTATTTTTCAAGATTCAAGGTGTTTTTAGGTTCATCTCGACAAGATCTTCGATTTGAGACCACTTTGACCAGATTTGGAAAAATTCAAACTTCTAGCTACGAACACTATACTGACTTCCTCACTTTGACCAAACTTTGACCATTTGTATCTTGAGAAGAGAGGCTCCATTTTTCAAGATTCAAGGTGTTTTTAGGTTCATCTCTATGAGATCTTTGATTTCAGACCACTTTTACCAGATTTTGAATTGGTCAAAATTCTAGCTATGAACACTATACTGACTTTGTTACTTTGACCAAACATTGACCATTCATATCTTGAGAAGAGAAGCTCCATTTTTCAAGAGTCAAGGTGTATTTAGGTTCATCTTGATAAGATCTCCGATTTGAGACCACTTTTACCAGATTTGGAAATGGTCAAACTTCTAGGAATGAGATCTTCAATTTGAGACCACTTTCACCAAATTTTGAAATGATCAAACCTCTAGCTATAGACACTGTACTGACTTCCTTGTTTTGACCAAAATTTGACCATCTGTATCTTGAGAAGAGAGGCTCCATTTTTCAAGATTCAAGGTGTTTTTTGGTAAAACTTGACGAGATCTTCTATTTGAGACCACTTTCAGCATATTTAGAAATGGTGAAACTTTTACCTATAGACACTATACTAACTTCCTTACTTTGACCAAACTTTGACCATCTGTATCTTGAGAAGAGAGGCTCCATTTTTCAAGATTCAAGGTGTTTTTTGGTAAAACTTGACGAGATCTTTGATTTAAGACCACTTTCACCATATTTGGAAATGGTCAAACTTCTAGCTACAGACACTGTACTGACTTCCTTGCTTTTACCAAACTTTGACCATCTATTTGTTGAGAAGAGAGGCTCCTTTTTCAAGATTCAATGTCTTTTTAGGTTCATATTGATAAGATCTTCGATTTGAGACCACTTTCACTAGATTTGGAAAGAGTCAATCTTTTATCTACGGACACTGTATTGACTTCCATGCTTTGACCAAATATTGGCTGTCTGTATCTTGAGAAGAGAGGCTCTATATTTTAAGATTCAAGGTGTTTTTAGGTTTATCTCGATGAGATCTTTGATTTGAGACCACTTTCTCCAAATTTGGAAACGGTCAAAATTCTAGTTACGGACATTGTACTGACTTCCTTGCTTTGACCAAAATTTGACTGTCCATATCTTGAGAAGAGAGGCTCTATTTTTCAAGATTCAAGGTGTTTTAGGTTCATCTAGATGAGATCTTTGATTTGAGACCACTTTCACCAGATTTGGAAATATTAAAACTTGTAGGTACAGACACTATTCTAACTTCCTTGCTTTGACATAAGTTTGATCATCTCGTATCTTGAGAAAAGAGGCTTCATTTTTTAAGATTCTAGGTGTTTTTAGGTTCATCTCGATGAGATCTTTAATTTGAGACCACTTTCAACAGATTTGGAAATGGTCAAACTTCTAGCGGACCGTCCGTATCTTGGGAAGATAGGCTCCATTTTTCAAGATTCAATGTGTTTTTGGGTTCATCTTAATAAGATCTTTCATTTGATACCAGTTTTACCAAATTTGGAAATGGTCAAACTTCTAGATACAGACACTATATTGACTTCCTTGCTTTGACCAAACTTTGATCGTTCATATATTGAGAAGAGAGGCTCTATTTTTCAAGATTCAAGATGTTTTTAGGTTCATCTCGATGAGATCTTTGATTTGAGACCAGTTTCACCAGATTTGGAAACGGTCAAACTTCTAGCTATAGACACGGTACTGACTTCCTTGCTTTGACCAAACTTTGACCTTTGGTATCTTGAGAAGAGAGGCTCCTTTTCCAAGATTCAAGGTGTTTTTAGGTTCATCTCGATGAGATCTTCGATTTGAGACCACTTTCACCAGATTTGGAAATGGTAAAAGTTGTAGCTACAAACACTGTAATGACTTCCTTGCTTTGACCAAACTTTGGTTGTATGTATCTTGAGAAGAGAGGCTCCATTTTTCAAGATTCAAAGTGTTTTTAGGTTCATCTTGATGAGGTCTTCGATTTGAGACCACTTTCATGAAATTTGGAAATGGTCAAACTTCTAGCTACAAACACTATACTAACTTCCTTACTTTGACCAAACTTTGACCATTTGTATCTTGAGAAGAGAGGCTCCATTTTTCAAGATTCAAGGTGTTTTTAGGTTCATCTCGATGACATCTTTGATTTGGGACCACTTTCATTAGATTTTGAAACAATCAAACTTGTAGGTATGGCCACTATTTAGACTTCCTTACTTTGATCAAATTGTGACGATTTGTATCTTGAGAAGAGAGGCTCTATTTTTCAAGATTCAAGGTGTTTTTAGGTTCATCTCAATGAGATCTTCAATTTGAGACCACTTTCACCAGATTTGGAAATGGTCAAACTTCTAGCTACAGACATTGTACTTACTTCCTTTCTTTAACCAGACTTTGACTGTCTGTATCTTGAGAAGAGAGGCTCCATTTTTCAAGATTCAAAGTGTTTTTAGGTTCATCTCATCAAGATCTTTGATTTGAGACCACTTTCACCAGATTTGGAAATGGTCAAAATTCTAGCTACAGACACTGTACTGACTTCCTTGCTTTGACCATTATTTGACCATCTGTATCTTGAGAGAGGCTTCATTTTTCAAGATTCAAGGTGTTTTTAGGTTCATGTCGACGAGATCTTTGATTTGAGACCATTTTCACCAAATTTGGAAATGGTCAAACTTCTAGGTACGAACATTGTACTGACTTCCTTGCTTTGACCAAACTTTCACCATTCGTATCTTGGGAAGAGAGGCTCTATTTTTCAAGATTCAAGGTGTTTTTAGGTTCATCTCGACGAGATCTTTGATTTGAGACCAGTTTCACTAGATTTGGAAATAGTCAAACTTCTAGCTATGGACACTGTATTGACTTCCTTGCTTTGACCAAACTTTGACCATCCGTATCTTGAGAAGAGAGGCTCTATTTTTTAAGATTCAAGGTGTTTTTAGGTTCATCTTGTTGAGATCTTCGATTTGAGACTAGTTTCATCAGATTTGGAAATGGTCAAACTTCTAGCTACGTACACTGTGTTGGGCTCTAAATTTTGGATAAATTTTGGACTCCTATATAGTGATAAAACTCTAAAAAATGGCCTCCTAAACTCCATGCCTAATAATTAATGATGGAGTTCATGAAATGGGATGAAAAAATTATATTAATTTTCAATTAAAAAGTTGAGAGATTAAGGAAGGAATCTCTGTGACAAGAACACTCAAAATTATGTGATCAAAGCCTTAATAAAATGCTAGAATTTTGACCTGCTGCAAAGATAATGCCGACAAAGGCTGAAGATGGTCAAATTTTAAAAATCTAAAAATGACCCAATTCGGGAAATCGAATTTCCTATCTCCTTTAAAACTCTTAGCTTTCCACGAGGTGTTTTGATTTTTCAACCATACCCAAATCTGAAAGTTAGGAAGTTATTTTTAGTTAGTTTATTATTTTTCAAAATAATTTGTAATAAGTGTTGTGTCTTTTCACCCTAAAGAGGTGTGAAAGCTAGTCAAACACATATATATACATAATGTAAAATGTAGAGAGAAGACAATACAAGATACATTTTCATAGAATAGAATTTGATAAACAATTGCAACTATGAACTGTTATGTACCAATTTTTTAACATCAATAAAGATAAGTGGCATTTCTTTTTATTTGTGGTTATAAGTTATATGTTTTCAATTAGTCTTTCAGATATTCTATTAAATAGAGTGTTTCACTGTGTTGAATTGATTTGAATTGTGAATCAAGCGGAAGCTTATGAAATGATGGTTTTGTCTTATTATAGAAAGTTTTTAAAACCGTCTCTGATCGTTTGTAGGATAGAAAGTTTTTTGACTCTATAGCCCAAGTATTTAGAAGGCACTGGTCTAATCATTATTTAAAAATTGTCATTTGGTTCATACTTTGTACTCTATAGATCATTAAATCATTATTTCAAAAGCATTACTTTTAATTCTTTTGTATAATCCATTTAGTCAAGTATTATAGAATAGAGATTTTCAGGAGATTAGTTTCTTTCCTCAAAGGATCATTTACCACCTTTGCAGGAACTTTTTTTGTTTATGTATGCAGTTGTGCGGCATAGAGAATTAAAAATTTCAAAGTGAAATTAGGCCTACTAGGCTTGGCTTGATTAAACCAAAATTGTAGAGGTATCAATTTGTACCTGTTAGTTGGCCAAATTGAAACCATCATTTTTGGGCACCAACACACTGTACTAACTTCCTTGCTTTGACCAAACTTTGACCATCTCTATCTTGAGAAGAGAGGATCCATTTTCAAGATTCAAGGTCTTTTGAGGTTCATCTCGATGAGATCTTCAATTTGACACCACTTTTACCAGATTTAGAAATGGTCAAACTTCTAGCTATGAACAATGTACTGACTTCCTTTCTTTGACCAAACTTTGACCATCTGTATCTTGAGAAGAGAGGCTCTATTTTTGAAGATTCAAGGTGTTTTTAGGTTCATGTCAACAAGATCTTTGATTTGAGACCACTTTCACTAGATTTGAAAATGGTCAAACTTCTAGCTAAGAATAATGTACTGACTTCCTTGCTTTGACCAAACTTTGATTATTTGTATCTTGAGAAGAGAGGCTCTATTTTTCAATATTCAAGGTATTTTTAGTTTCATCTCAACGAGATCTTTGATTTGAGACCACTTTTACCAGATTTGGAAATGCTCAAACTTCTAGCTATGAACACTGTACTGACTTTTTTGCTTTGACCAAACTTTGACAGTCCGTATCGTGAGAAGAGAGGCTTCATTTTTCAAGATTCAAAGTGTTTTCAGGTTCATCTTGGTGAGATATTTTATTTGAGACCACTTTCACTAGATTTAGAAATGGTCATAATTCTAGCTATGAATACTATATTGACTTCCTTGCTTTGACCAAACTTTGACCATCCGTATCTTGAGAAGAGATGCTCCATTTTTCAAGATTCAAGGTGTTTTTAGGTTCATCTTGATGAGATCTTTGATTTGAGACCACTTTCACCAGATTTGGAAATGGTCAAACTTCTAGCTACGAACACTGTACTGACTTCCTTTCTTTGACCAAACTTTGACCATCCGTATCTTGAGAAGAGAGGCTCCATTTTTCAAGATTCAAGGTATTTTTAGGGTCATCTTGACGAGGTCTTTGATTTGAGACCACTTGCACTAGATTTCAAAATGGTCAAAATTTTAGCAACAGACACTGTACTGACTTCCTTTCTTTGACCAAACTTTGACTGTTCGTATCTTGAGAAGAGAGGCTCTATTTTTTAAGATTCAAGGTGTTTTTAGGTTCATCTTGACAAGATCTTTGATTTTAGACCACTTTCACCAAATTTGGAAACGGTCAAACTTTTAGTTACAGACAATGTAGTGACTTCTTTGGTTTGACCAAACTTTGACCATCTATATCTTGAGAAGACGGTCTCTATTTTTCAAGATTCAAGGTGTTTTTAGGTTCATCTCGATGAGATCTTTGATTTGAGACCACTTTCACCACATTTGGAAATGGTCAAACTTTTAGCTATGGATATTGTATGGACTTCTTTGCTTTGACCAAACTTTGACCATCTGTATCTTGAGAAGAGAGGCTCCATTTTTCTAGATTCAAGGTGTTTTTAGGTTCATCTTGATAAGATCTTTGATTTGAGACCACTTTCACCAGATTTGGAAATAGTCAAACTTTTAGCTACGGACATTGTACTAAATTCTTTGCTTTGACCAAACTTTGACCATCCGTATCTTGAGAAGAGAGGCTCTATTTTTCAACATTCAAGGTGTTTTTAGGTTCATCTTGATGAGATCTTCAATTTGAGACCACTTTCACCAGATTTAGAAAAATTCAAACCTTTAAATAGGTACACTGTACTGACTTCCTTACTTTGACCAATCTTTGACCATCTGTATCTTGAGAAGAGAGGCTCTATTTTTTAAGATTCAAGGTGTTTTTAGGTTCATCTTGATGAGATCTTTGATTTGAGACCACTTTCACTAGATTTGGAAATGGTCAAACTTCTAGCTACGAAGACTGTACTAATTTCCTTGCTTTGATTAAACTTTGACCATCTGTATCTTGAGAAGAGAGGCTCTATTTTTCAAGATTCAAGGTGTTTTTAGGTTCATCTCGATGAGATCTTCGATTTGAGACCACCTTAACTAGATTTGGAAATGGTAAAACTTCTAGCATAGACACTATACTGACTTCCTTGCTTTGACCAAACTTTGATCATCTGTATCTTGAGAAGAGAGGCTCCATTTTTCAAGATTCAAGGTGTTTTTAGGTTCTTCTCGACGAGATCTTCTATTTGAGACTACTTTCACCATATTTGAAAATGGTCAAACTTTTAGCTACGGATACTTTACTGACTTCCTCTCTTTGACCAAACTTTGACCGTTCGTATCTTGAGAAGAGAGGTTCTATTTTTCAAGATTCAAGGTGTTTTTAGCTTCATCTTGATGAGATCTTTGATTTGAGAGCACTTCACTAGATTTGGAAACAGTCAGACTTCTAGCTACTGACACTGCATTGACTTCCTTGCTTTGACCAAACTTTGACCGTATGTATCTTGGGAAGAGAGGCTTTGTTTTTCAAGATTCTATGGTTGTGAGTTTGTGACCTCTAGCACATCACTTAAATAAGACATTATATCACTTGTTAGAAGGATTAATCAAACAAGTTCAAGAACTAGCAAGTGAAGTCATCTTATTGCTCTCTAGTTAGTGCAAGTGTGAAATAAGGGTTGTTAGCTCTCATATTTGACCCTTAAATAGTGACAATCTACACTAAAATGAGAGATTCAATGCAATATGTATGAAATCAGTTTAGATATAAGAAATTCTCCATAATTGAGCATGAAAACATGAATTTTTTATTAGATAACCCAATTGAAAGATTTCTTAATTAGCTAGAGCATGAAAGTATAAGAACAACTATCAAATTCAAAGCATTAGTAAGTGTAAATTCCAAGCATCAGAGTTCAATAATCCAAGGATTATGAAGCCTAAAAAATTCAAGCATGTAGAAGTCCAAGTATTGAGAAGAAGAAAATAGGCTTTTGAAAATTCTCTTTTATAGAAGATTGAAGGAATTGAATGGATGAGATGCATCTGTGAGGACTGGTTGAAATACATCTTGGCTTGATCCTTGATCCATGTGAGAGCCTCTTAATGATTATAATGTGTTTTTTATGTTTTTTTGATTTAAGAGGTATTTATGATTGATAAGTAGGAGATATTTTTCCATAGCAAGTCAAATTGTGATATTGCTATCAGGATTCAACTATGTAGTTTTTTTAGTCAAAATCATTGACCCATAATTCATGAGTAGTGGTTCACACAAACCCATCTCTCATGAGACTGAATGGAACACTTAGCACTCATTGGATCTAGATGATGCTCACAAAGGTGAAGCATCGGGACTTCCTAGGAGGTCACCCATTCTAGTACTACTCTAGCTTGAGCATGCTTAACTACAGAGTTTCCTCCATGGTTAAACCCACTCTACTTGCATCCTCATTTGAAAAACCTTCACCAAGTGTTGTGCCTTATGAACCATTCATTAGATAGCCCCTTAAGTTCATCAATTGATAAGTAGGAGATATTTTTCCACAGTAAGTCAAATTGTGATATTGTTATCAGGATTCAATTGTGTAGTTTTTTGAGTCAAACTCATTGACCCATAATTCATGAGTAGTGGTTCAAACAAACCCATATCTCATGAGAATGAATGGAACACTTAGCACTCATTGGATCTAGGTGATGCTCACAGAGGTGAAGCACTGGGACTTCTCGGGAGGTCACCCATCCCAGTACTACTCCAGCTCGAGCGCACTTAACTACAGAGTTTCCTCCATGGTTAAACCCACTCTACTTGCATCATCATTTGAAAATCCTTCACCAAGTGTTATTGCTTATGAACCATTCATTAGATATCCCCTTAAGCTCATCAATTGATAAGTAGGAGATATTTTTCCACAACAAGTCAAATTGTGATATTGCTATCAGGATTCAACTGTGTAGTTTTTTGAGTCAAACTCATTGACCCATAATTCATGAGTAGTGGTTCACACAAAACCATCTCTCATGAGAATTAATGGAACACTTAGCACTCATTGGATCTAGGTGATGCTCACAGAGGTGAAACACCAGGACTTCCCGGGAGGTCACCCATCCCAGTACTACTCCAGCTCGAGCACACTTAACTATGAAGTTTCCTTCATGGTTAAAACTGCTCTACTTGAATCCTTATTTTCAAAAACTTCACCAAGTGTTGTGCCTTATGAACCATTCATTAGATAGCCCCTTAAGCTCATCAATTGATAAGTAGGAGATATTTTTCCACAGCAAGTCAAATTGTGATATTGCTATCAGGATTCAACTGTGTAGTTTTTTGAGTCAAACTCATTGACCCATAATTCATAAGTAGTGGTTCACACAAACCCATCTCTCATGAGAATGAATGGAACATTTAGCACTCATTGGATCTAGGTGAAGCATCGAGACTTCCCAAGAGGTCACCCATCCCAGTAATACTCTAGCTTGAGCATGCTTAACTACAGAGTTTCCTCCATGGTTAAACCCACTCTACTTGCATCCTCATTTGCAAAACCTTCACCAAGTGTTGTTCCTTATGAACCATTCATTAGATAGCCCCTTAAGCTCATCAATTGATAAGTAGGAGATATTTTTCCACAGCAAGTCAAATTGTGATATTGCTATCAGGATTCAACTATATAGTTTTTTGAGTCAAACTCATTGACCCATAATTCATGAGTAGTGGTTCACACAAACCCATCTCTCATGAGAATGAATGGAACACTTAACACTCATTGGATCAAGGTGATGCTCATAGAGGTGAAGCACTAGGACTTCCCGGGAGGTCACCCATCCCAGTACTACTCCAGCTCGAGTGCGCTTAACTATGGAGTTTCCTCCATAGTTAAACCCACTCTACTTGCAGCCTCATTTTCAAAACCTTCACCAAGTGTTGTGCCTTATGAACCATTCATTAGATAGCCCCTTAAGCTCATCAATTGATGAGTATTTATGATTTTATTTTAATTGATAACTCTAGCCATGCATTTGGTGGGATTGAATTAATTAAATAGGCCTAGAGTTATTTGACTTGATTTTGCTTGAAACCTTAGTGATAAATGCTTGATTTAGGATTCAATTGATTTTATTAAATTTTTGGGATTTATGTTAATGACCAGGAATCAAATTAACATAAATCAAGGTTATATGATGAATTAAGGGCAGATAGGGCCTTAGGTTCTATTAGCTTGATTTTAGGTGATTACATTTGCCCCTCTTTGAATTGCTTTGCGAATAGCACAGGGATTCAAAGAAAATTTGATTCAAAGCATGATCTAGGAGATTTAGAGAGAAATGAGAACTACTCTGAAATCAAGTGATTTAGAGAGGAGTGAGGACCACTTTGAAATCAAGTGATTTAGAGAGGAGTGAGGACCACTTTGATTTTAAGGAGATTTAGAGAGCAGTGAACCCACTCTGGAAGATTTATAGAACAGTAATGAGAACTACTCTGAATTTGAGAATTCTAAGCTTGATCGAATGAAATTCTACTTGATTTGAAAGGTCATCAATTTTGAACTTGATTGAACAAGAATTGACACTATCGATTCTGAGCTTGATTGAACAAAGACCGATAAGAGAATTCTGAGCTTGATCAAATGAAATCCTGCTTGATTTAAAACTTATCAATTCTGAACTTGATTGAACAAGAATTGAAACTATCGATTCTGAGCTTGATTAAATGAAGACTGATAGGAGATTTTGAAAAGAATTTTCAGTTGAATTTGATCATGCTAACAAGTAACCAATTTGATTTGAAGTGATAAAATCGATCAATGTCATAAAGATTAACAGCCTCAACTTGATTGAAGAAAACTGTCGTGCCCTTGGTGTTAAAGAATTTGATTCAAAGCATTGGATTTTGGTACGATGATTCACCCTCAGGAATGAAATCAGAACAAATTCATATAAAGTCATTAGTTTCAAGCATTTAGAAAGAATTGTAGTGATTAAAATGATCTTGGATCAAGCGAAGATCGGTTGGAAAGTGTTTTCAAGCCATTTAGATCAATTTTAGTGCCCCAGAAGCACTGTATGACTAAGTTCAACCAAGAATTTGATAGAGTTGACCAATTTTAACTGATGTTTAAGCAATATCTTGGCATTAAAATTTGATGCTTTAGTGAGAAAATCACTTTTTTATAGCTTTTGGCAAGCTTCGTGTGTGTTAATTATGCTCTATTCAGCTCTCATTAAGAGTGTTTGACTGAACTTTGACTATTGTTGACCACTAATTTGGTTGAAAATTATTGTTGTACTGATTTGCCTTGCTTGTGATATCTTTTCCACTCAATTTGCCCCAGTTTGACTGCAATTTGACCATGTTTGACTTCTGCATTGTGAAAGTTCACTTTGCTTTGGAACTCTATTTTTACTACCTCGGGGTGGTATAAATCACCTATTTTGATTTCAATCCCAATATTAAGCCTTTGTGATGTCTTAGCATTAATTGTCCTCTTAGGGTTTCGGGGCCCCCGGGAGGCTTAAATAGGTCAAAAAGTTAATTTTTACTATTCATTTTCACTTTTACCCTTTGAATTTTTACCAAGCTCTAAGCAACAATGGTGTTCCCAATGGAGAAGCATCGATTCAAGATGGCCAGGTGACACGACTAACTGTGACATTATGCACCACTTGTGAGTACTCATTAATGAACTCTGTCAATTTGAAAATTTTGAATTTCACATATTTTTAGTCATTTTATAGTCAATTTGATTTTGAATCACATCCGGTCAAACTTATGTCACATCCTACATCCCAGATCACATCTGAGATTTTGTGGATCATACCCCTTTAGGTCGCATCCGGTTAGATTTGAACAATTTAAAAGCTCTTTGTACTTTTTGACTAAAAGAGTCATATTCAGCATCCCAGATCGCATCTCGGATTTCCCCATCTGCAGCTGGGACTTCCTGGCTCACTTTTAGTTTTTGGGTCACATCCCAGATTTCTTAATCCACATTTGGGATTCCTAGATCATTTTTGGTTTTTATTTCTTTTTGATTCAAGTACACTTATTTTTCTGAACTTTGAGCAATTTCTCAGCCAATTTATGTTGTCTAATGTTGACATAGTGCCCTTATTTTTTGTTATGCAGATTGATTTTGATGTCGTGTAATTTAGATCATTGAGACTAGTCCAAGTGTTAGCATTGCATAATCAATTGAGCTAGGAGGATCAGCATGTAGTACTACATTGCGGTTTATGGAGTTTGGTGCATTTACCCGACATTTGGGTGAATCATGGCCTTCTGATTGCATTGGTAGAGTGATGGCACTTTGAGAATAACAACTTTCACCTACCCACTAGTGAGATGACTGTTATGCCAGAGGACATGTGGGGGATTTTGTATGTTTATGTCCAGGGCACCCGAATAGAGTACGAGGCATCTGGTCTTGCAGTGATTGCTAACACTAGGAGGGTATTTTAGGATGATACCATTACAGGTCGATACTTGAGTTGGGACCACATGGTCGCCAATTATGCCCCTCTTCCTGTATACTTAGCTAGTTTGATAGGTGGCATGTTGATGTCTGATCGGGGTCAGCATAACTTTCTATGTGGCTGGTCGAGAGTGATCAATTAGATGATTTAGAGCCCTAGGAGATATGCTTGGGATAGTTGTATCTTAGCTCACATGTACCATGAGCTTCATGAGATAGTTTATCAACAGTCACAGTCTATGACTGTTGGGAGTGTAGTTCTACAGATCTGGGCATGGGAGCACATCCTCATTACCTGACCCATTGTAGATAGGCACCGCGATTTTGGATTGCCGTATATATTCATGTATTTTTTCCTTATTCAGTAGCCCCACTTGGGCAAGTTGGAGTACTGGCTTTGTCTTCTCAATGATGTCACTGACATAGTATGGAGGTCATATCTAGATTGTGAGGCTTGGCCTTCAAATGCTAGGTAGATGCCTTATTTCTTTCAGACTAGATATCTTGTCAACCACAATAGACATATTGTTGAGTGGTTTCTAATTACTCAGGTATGCCAATAGTATGGATGAGTGCAGGGTATGTCTTATGAGATATGCTTATATGCTCGTATTAGGAGTGAGGAGGCGCAGTGGGGAGCCCAATTAGTTTTTGAGATAGCAGTTCATGAGATCTCCCAGATGGCTCATGTTGAGTGGGACTATCAGGCCGATGTCCATGATGCAGGAGTGATAGATGAGTATCATGCTTATTACCTTAGACATCCATATTCCAGGTTTATTTCTCCAGAGGATGCCATCCCACATATTGAGGATGCTCTAGATTATGACCCTAATGATGACATTGATGGTTAGGGCTGAGATGTACGAGTTTCTTATAGGGGGAGAGGGTGAGATGGAGCCCATGGCGGAAAATGAGATGGAGATGGAGCCCATAGAGGTAGAGGGGATGGTGGAGATGGAGGAGATGACAAGGGTGGTGGTGCAGTAGGGAGTAGCATATGGCAGGCCTTCGGGGGAGAGTATAGTTAGCAAAGGTAGAAAAGATTATGAGTCACTCCTCCTTAGAGGGATATAGGGCCATTACTGCATAGGGATGCATATGCACATAGAGCTACAGGAGGAGATTAGGATCAATAGTAGTAGCAGGCACCTCAGGATCCTCCTGTAGGTGGTGATGGGGAGAGGCTATCACAGTGTGTGTAGGAGAGAGCTGCATTGAGATTAGAGTTGGCAACCCTCTGAGCCTAGTTATCAGAGTGAGATACATAGTTGGTGCTTTTGAGGATAGAGAGGGACACACAGATGGCACAGTTGAGAGTGGATAGAGATGCCCAGTTAGCACACTTGAGGACAGCCAGTGAGATAGAGATTTCACAACTAAGGGCATGCAGGGATACACAACTTGCATAGCTAACAATAGAGAGAGACAAATATGTGCACACTGGCACCCACCAAGGATAGAGGGCCACCTATTGTTTCATGTTATATTGTGTTACAGTTCTTGCTGCCTAGAGAGCTCCTCTTTGTTTAGTTATTGCACAATAGTCTAAGGGAGCCATGCCTCATCCACCACCACATGGTAGAGCATATGCACCCCCTCCCAATCCTCCTGTAGAGGATGAGGGGGCTAGTGAGGTTTAGATCTCATGATGTTTATTCATGTTTGTATCCCTTGGACATATTGTACTTTATGGGATATCTTGTACTTGTACCATTTTTTATAGATGCACTTTCTCATGTTCGATGGACTTTATACCTTGTTGATACATTGTTTCATATGTTGATATGCTGATACTCTGATGTTGACACTTTGATTCTTTCTTATGGACATTATTGATATTCTTTTATGGACATTTTTGGTGATATATTGATGCTCATGTTGATTCTATCATGGATGCTTTTATCTAATTCATCTTGCTTGCTAGCTCAGATATCTAATCTTTGATGGTTTTAATTTTTGCACATGTTGGATATTTGATGTTTGTTTTATGCTTTGGATATTGATGTGATTGTCATACTTGGCCAAGATTAGATTAGGTGATGATTGTGTGTGTGAATTTTGTACCTAGCTGTAGACACAACACTTCAGTAAAACATTGCAAAAACCAAAATCTGCAAGTAATTGAAACTATGCTAACCAAGCAATTTACTGCCTTCTAGTAGGTGTGAGTATGATGTTCTTAGATTGGAATCAAGATCAGTGATAATGCAACACCTAAATGAAGGATTTGAATGCAAAATATGAAAGACTAGATGAATGCAGATTAATCTATTTTTTTGTATTTTGTGTGTAATAAGAATGAGAAACTGTATGACTCTAAGCTAATATGAATGAAAATGAAATTGAATGTAGATTTAATCTAAGAATGCTATGATTGATATGAATGTAAAGATATAATATGAAACTATGAATCTATGACGACCAATGAAAGATCTCAGAAATCGTCTGTCGCAAGTGCTCAATCCTTCAATCGCCAATTCGCCAAAGTAATGGTACAAATTCGAGTGTTGATAATTATGAAGAGCTGAGCCTTGATTTTATAGAAATCTAGGGCTTTGGGGATGCAAGAGAAAAGCCATAAATCACTCTTGATAAACTTAGGTTGATTTTTGAGTTATCAGGAAATCAAAGATAATTAACTCACAAAAATCATGCAAAAGCAGTGTTTAACTCAAAATAGAGTTTAGATCAAATTTCAACTCATCATAAGATGTTGAGTTTCAATTTAAAATTGATTGTTAATTTATAGTTGCCTGCTTTTCTGATTGTGCATGATTTAATTATAAATTAACTAAAAATAAGGTGATTTATTCTCAACTTAATTGATTTTTGAAATAAAACAATTGATTTATGGGTTAATCAATTATTAAATCAAACTTTTATTCAAAAACTATATTATTAAATACTGACAATTGAATTTAATTAATTACATAGGAATTTAATCAATTAGCCATAAGATTTTTGATTTATTGTCAAAATTAAATAATACAATTTAGGAATAAATATAATTAAATGTAATTAAATAATTAAGTGGCAGTATTAAATCTGATTAATTAAATATTTAGAATATTCAATTAATCAAACTTTAGGATAAATAAGATTTATCACCAAATAATTATTAAATTAAGAATAATTATGATAAATTAGGAATATTTCTAGGAATATTCCCCGATGCAGAATTTAGGATAATCAATTAGGATTCGATGATGTGCAGATGTGCCTTAGGTTAGGAATTTTGTATCGATTTCATTCAATTTGAGAATGTAGGAGGTTAATGAACCTATAGCCCATTTTTGGGGTATTACATTTTGCCCCTCTTTGAATCACTGTGCAAAGCGCAATGGTTCAAAGATTAGTCTATGTATGATAAAGATATTTGAAACTAATTTGATTTGAAAGATTAACCGATTCTGAGATAGAAACTGATTGAAAGATTTAAAGATTCAAGATTTGAGATTTAGGTCCTGAGTGACCATAGATAATGTCAACTATAGCAATAATGAACCAATGATTATGAAAAAGTGTCAAAATGCCTCATTCTGAACCTTATGATTGTGAAGAAGTGAGTGACCGATTCCAAACCTCAATGTCCTTGTATGAATCATATTGGTATCACATCTTGAACCCATCAGTTACGAAGAAAAAAGGAAATAACACCAATAAATCGATAGTTACAAGAGCTGATACAGTTTACAAGATAGATTAGGATACCAGATTGAAATAGATATGCCCTAAGGATCAATAGATTTTCCCCAAGCGACGAGGACTTTAGATGAATCAACAACTAGATGTGGTTGTTGTCTTGATTACTAAGAGAAAGATTTGATTAACAGAATTAGATTAATAGACTTGAATGATGTGCAATACCATGCCCCCTTTGGGATAAAAATTGAAATCTGACAAGAAAATTCAATGTTATATAGTTTAGAAGCATGTTAATTGATTTGAGAAGTGGTTATACACGTTTGGGAACACGTTTTGCATCGTTTAGAGGTCTTGAAGACCAAGTTTGACTAGGTTTGACCATGAGTTGACCATGGTGACCAAGTTGAAATTTTGATAGTTTGATGTAAGATAATCAGTTAAGTTGAATTCTAGATTTCTATGATGATTGAAGGTTGAATATGCAAGCAGTTTTCAATATAAATGATCTCAGATTTTGATTTTGATCCCGAAAAGGATTCTACTTGCTATTTCATTGGAGGAAACTTCATACAATGCTCATTCCTTGTGTCATGTTTATCATTTTTGGTTTTGAAGAATCATTTAAGTGTTCAAGCTGATTTGGGAGACCATGCAATCATGCAAAGTGCAGAATGAAATGCAAACCTAGGACCTAGGACCTAGTCACTGATCATGTGTTGATTCGTTCTCATCATTGAAATTTTTAGGTAACTGGGTAAATCAATACAATTTCCACTAGGTAGGAAACTATAGACATATGAATATCAATTTGTATGTGCAAGAATCAATATAATGCCCACTAGTCACATAACCATGAACATATGAATATTGATTTTATTTTCAAAATGTCAGATTAGATACAAACACCAAGGCACAAATGCTAGGATGACCTGAATATCATGTCCATTTTGATATAGCAAATTTTATAAGTATCAAAACATAGATGTCATGATGACCAAAATATGCCTTGCGAAACAAACACATCAAGCAGTCAAGAGATCATTCTAAATCCAATGTGAATTACCCATAGTGACCCTTTATTGTTCACATCCTTAGGTAAGATCACGTTTCACAGTAGGAGGAAGAACTCACTCAAAAAGACAATAGTTAGATCAAACTTCCTTGAATTTTCTAGGTATCAATGGTCAAGGTACTCATGGCCATCCAATTCGAGATAGAGGCTCTTACAGATGGACACCATTTCAATCCAAAATTTCTAAAGTTGTTAGATTTTCACATACAAGAAGAAAACAAAGAAAAGATTATGCCCCCTGTCATCACTCTCTAAATCCTATAAAGGACATCATTGAAGAGCTCAAAGGGACACAATATGCAAAAATCTCAATGCAAATCAGTAAGCATACAAGGAGATAAAAGCATGTAAAATCATAGATTGTTTTCAGTTTGATGTTTGATTGTGTTGTTGTAGATGCAAAATCCTTTCTGGAGGTGAGATAGACAAACTGAATCAAATGAAGCTTTAAAGGACTCTAATTGGATATGACACATCTAGAGACATTGGAGGCCATAAGATATGACTTTGATTACCTCCAAGTGTTAAGAATTGATAGGATACAGATGTTTGAGCTGATTGGTGTACAGACTGACTTATTGAAAATAGGAATGCAGAAACAAACTGAGAGATATGTACAAACTAAAGCAAGACTGAAAGTTGGGAGAGAGACCAAGATTGCACTGATAGATGCAACATTTTGAACAAGTGACACCCATTTGTCTGGTTTTCACCATCTTGGTAGAGATTCTATTTTTGTTACCAAGGTGCCTGTTTCCAAGTTTTCACCAAGGCACTTTTTTTTTCTTCTTTTTTTGTATTTTTCATTTTTTAATTTTTAATTTTTAATTTTTATTTTTTTGGTGAATCATCAAGGCACCCATTGCTAGGTTTTTACCAAGATGTTCATTTTTTTAGGACTTTTTCAGATTTTTATAATTTTTTAAAGACATTTTACCTTAGACTGAATGCTTTAGGCATATAATTTCTTCAGATGGAGAACGTTGATTGGTTCTCGGAGCTGTTCTCCTTTAGTCATTGAGATTTGATAGGCACCAAAGCCAAAAGTAAGAGTGATAACAAAGGAACCCATCCAGTTGGGTTCAAACTCCCCCTTTCGTTCTCTATGTGATTGATTTTTAGGATTCTCTCTCAAGACTAGATCACCAACCTGAAATTCTCTGTGTCTTACTTTCTTGTTGTAGCCTCTAGACATTATTTTCTGATATACTCTGAGATGATCATATGCTTCTTGTTTGTGCTCATCTAGTAGTTCAAGTTCTTGCAACCTAGACACTCTGTAGTCATCATCAGTTACTAGACCATGCATTCTGATTCTTAGTGATGGGATTTCAACTTCAATAGGCAGTACCACTTCAGACCCATAAACTAAAGCAAAAGGTGTAGCCCCAATGGGCATTTTGATACTTGTTCTGTAGGCCTAGAGAGATAGATTGATCATGAGATGCTAGTATCTTCCTATTTTATTAATTGTACAGTGCAAGATTTTCAATAAATTCTTGTTAGAAGCCTCTGCTTGTCCATTCCCTTGAGGATAGTAGATAGATGACCAATGTTGTGTAATCTTGAATTTGGCACATAGATCATCTAAGTATTTGTTCTTGAATTTTCCACCATTATCTATGACTATAGAATGTGGGATACCATACCAACATATGATGTAGTTCAAGATGAACATAGATATTTTTTTTCCAGTGGCTTGTGTCAAAGGGACTGCTTCTACCCATTTTGTGAAATAATCTGTAGTTGTGATTATATGGGTATGCTAATTAGAAGAATGAGGATGTATGGATCCTATAAGATCAAATGCCCATTGGTGAAAAGGCCATTGTGTAGTGAAGGTAATTATATCTCTTCCTAGAGCATGAATTAGGTTGCCATGTATCTGACACTTTTGACAATTCTTAGCACACTTGATAGACTCTTTCTCTATTTCTGACCAATAGTACCCAACCCTAATAAGTTTATAGGCTAGTGTTAAACCATTTGAGTGTGACCCACAAATACCATCATGGACTTCCTCTAATGCATATTGAGACTCTTCCCATTCTAAACATCTAAGTAGTGTACCATCTAGACCTTGTTTGTATAGATCGTGACCAATGATAACATATCGGGAGGCATTGTGGATAAGGTATCTCTTTTCATGGCAGTTAAAGGTATCGGGAATGATTTGGTCTTTGAGATAGGAGAATAGGTTTTTATATCTGGATGAATCATGACCTACAACAGTGAAAATCATGTGGGTTTTAGGGGAATCATATGCAGGATAAGATAGTGCTTCCACTAGGAACTCATAACGTAGCTCATGTTCGGGCTACTGCAATAAAGTAGATAGTGCTTCCATTGCATCGACAACCTTATTCTCTATTCTATGTATTTGCTCAAATGTGATAGATATGAATTATTTCTTTAGATCATCTACCATTCTCTTGTATGGAATGAGCTTTTCATCCTTCATTTGGTACACATCATTGACTTGATGTATTACAAGTTGTGAGTCTCCATGAATGTGTAATTCTATTACTGTCCACTCAATTACTATTTTCATACCATTTAAAAGGGCTTCATATTCAAAAATATTATTTGTACAAGGAAATTTGATTTTGACTACCTTAGGAATAGAGTATCCTTGAGGAGTGATAAACAAGATTCCTGCTCCAGATCCATTCTGTGTATAGGAGCCATCAAAGAACAATTGTCATTCTCTAGAAGAAAGATTCATGATAGAGGAATCTAAAAATTACATTTGCATTGGTGTATCATCAAACAAAGGTGCATCTGCTAACTGATTAGAAATAACTTGGCCTTTAATAGCTTTTCTTTCAACATATTCAATGTTAAATTCACTTAAGAGCATGACCTATTCGGCTAATCTACCCATGAGGGTAGCTTTTCTTAGTAGGTACTTTAGTGGATCAATCTTTGCTACCAAATGTGTGGTATGAGCCAACATATAATGTCTCAATTTTTGTGAAGAAAAAATCATAGCTAGACAAGCCTTTTCAATCATAGAATAGTTCTTTTTCGTATGCCACCAATGTTCTACTGATGTAGTATATAGCTCTTTCCTTCTTGTTCTCATCATGCTGTGCAAGAAATGTCCCCAGTGATGTATCTATAGCGGAGACATATAAGATGAAAGGCTTCCCTTGAATGGGAGGCATCAAGATAGGAGGATTTGATAGATATTTCTTGATATGATTAAAATTCTTCTCACATTCCTCACTCCATGCAAAGGTCACACCTTTATGTAATGTCTGTGTAAAAGGTTGTGATATGTCTGCTAGCTGAGATATGAAGCATCCGATAGATTGAACTCTCCCTTGTAATGTCCTCATTTGGATAATATTCTTCGGGGGTTGCATCTCTATTATAGCTTTAACTTTAGCTAGATCAACTTCAATGCCCTTCTTTGAAACTATGTATCCTAAGAGCTTTCCAGAAGTGACACCAAAAGCACACTTCTTAGGATTTAGTCTGAGACTAAATTTTTCCATTCTATCTAGTATCTTGCTCAAGTCATTTAGATGTTCAGCTCTAATCATAGATTTTTCTAAAGTATCATCAACATAATCCTCCATAGTTTGATGCATCATGTCATGTAAAATAGAATTCATAGCTCTCTGATATGTAGCACCAGCATTTTTAAGCCCAAATGGCATGACATTCTAGCAAAAGGTACCCCATGCACATGTAAAAGTAGTTTTCTCTTGATCCTCTAGAGAAATTTTTATTTGATTATATTTGGAGAAACCATCCATTAAAGAATACATCTTGAAACTCATAGTCATGTCCACTATCATATCAATGTTAGGTAGTGGAAAATCATCCTTAGGGAATGCTTTGTTCACATCTCTAAAGTCTACGAACACTCTGATAGATTTGTTAGGTTTTGATACAAGTACAATATTTGAGATCCATTTAGCATAATCAATAACATGGATGAATCCAATTTTTAGTAGTTTCTCTAATTCAGCTTTGACCAAGAGTGCAATATGTGGATGCATCTTTCTCAAATTTTTTTTAATAGGTTTGACCCCTAGAGCTATAGATAAATGGTGCATTATAAGATCAGGATCCAACCCTAGCATATCTGAAAACTTCCATGCAAAGTTGATCTTCTTTTCCTGTTAGGAATGTTGTAAATTTTTGCTTCTCTTCTTCTGATAAAGATTGTGCTACATGAATCAACTGTGGTTCTTCTGATGTTCCCAACTTGATGGATTAAGTAGGCTCAATTAGAACTAGAGATCTATCCTATAAATGACTCGGAAGGACATAAAATATCTCATCCTTAGGTGCCTCAGAGAGGTTTTCACCTTCAGATGCATCTTTTATTTTTACTTTTGTAGGTTCTGAGATTGCCACAAAGTGGTTTTCACCCTCAGAACTCCTTTTATTTTTATTCTTATTCTTATTTTTCTGACTAAGATACTTGATGTCTGACTCCGTCATGCTAATGCTTAGTTCACTGATGGAAGTCCTCATAGGCTTAACAACATTGAGGTAGCAAGTAAGGGCATAGTCATTTGGAAAGGTATAAATACCGTGGCTCATATTTGTAGAGGTTTGGTCAAAAATTTTAGGATTTTGGATAGTCAAAGTGGTGAAATATTGGGAAATAGTGTTTACAGATATGGATCTATCATCATTGGTCCTAACCCAATGCTCGAGTTCAAAGGTGATATTACAACTTAAGATGTTCAATTTGTGAATAGGCTCAATGTCATTGTGGTAATCCACTTCAGCCATCGGTGGATCAGACTCGATAAGTTCATCATTTCACTCTAGACTTACGCTAGGTTTAGGTGCATATTGGTGAATAACATCAACATGTTTTTCTATAATAAGCTCATCTTCTTGTGGAATGGATCCCCATTCATTGTCATTAGATTCTTCATCTATGCCTCTAGGAAATCTAAGAACATGAGTAAAGTCAGGGTGAATACCCCAAGAAGGGTTACCCTCAGATTTTGATTTGAATTCATACTCATGGGAATCTATCTTAGAATAACTACCACCTTCCTCTTTGTCTATTTGATTGCCTTCAAGATTAGCTGGTTCTTGTGGTGCAACTATCTCTTTCTCTATAGTAGGTTCTTGTGTCTCTACTACATTAATTCTTTTTATTAGATCATCTTCAGCTTCAAGGAGGTCTTTTATTTCTTTAGGAAAACACTCATAGGGAATGAGATCTTCAATGGTATTTGAATCATCACTATCAAATTGTTCTATTGTTTCTCCCTTTAGTTGATTTGATGTGGATGGCTCAACCTATTCTATGATATGTGGGGATTTCTTGCTAAGATAGAAAGGCTTCTTATTATATCCTAGACCTATTGTATTCTTGTTTGCTCGACCATGATAATCAAGAAGTGATAGAAGACCTTTAACCTATAGTCTTAGGGGTCCTTTTCCTTTATATCCCATTTTTGTGATCAATTTGTCTCCTGGGCCATATGACTTAGAACGGATATTCAGTATTGTAGCATCACATTTTTGAACAACTTGAGATTTAGACTCATCTTTTTATAGCCATGCAAGCATAGCTTCATCTTCTTCAAAATCTTGTTTAGATACTTATTCTACAACAAAATTTCCTTTATATGCCTCAAGAGGTTCTTTAGACTCTAGTTTAGACTATTTCAGAGTTTGTCCATAAGACTTAGGCGAGATAGGGAGAGATGTCAGAGATAAGACTGGCTCTATAGTATATTCTCCCATACCATTTGCTTTGATCTTAACCTCTTTAGCAATGTCTTCCATCTTGGATGTGGAAGCAATGTCTAGCTGCTTAGTGGAAGATTCTCTGTTATTAGGAACAAGTTTATCAGCACTCTCTTTCAAGGTATTGCAAGTTGTATATAGATTAGTTGGAATCGTCACCTCTACTCCTTCATAAGGAAATTTCAAACATTGATGATATGTAGAAGGAATAGCTTTCATTTCATGTATCCAGGGTCTCCCTAGAAGGATATTGTAAGCCAAAGGTAGATCAAGAACTTGACATATAGTATCTTTGATGATAGGATGTGCTCTGATAGGTAAGACAATTATTTTTTGGAAGATCTTTCTTGCTCATCATATGCTTTAATAGTTATCTTCTTTCTAGGATCAATGGCCATTTCTAAAAATCCCAATTGTGTAATCAAGTTGAAAGAATAAATGTTTAGACCAGTGCCCCCATCTATCAACACACATTTGACATGACGGTTTTGGATCAAGACTTCAATATGCAAGGGCTGGTTATGTGGATGACTCAACGAGTTATCATCTTCCTCTGAAAAGGAAATATACTATGGAGACATAAGATGACCAACCATAGTCTGGAATCTATCTAAATCAAGGTTATGAGGAACATTGGATCTGAGCAAAGATTTCTCTAGAATGGTTCTATGAGCTGGAGATATCCGAAGAAACTCAAACATGGAGATTTTTGCATTTGTGTGTTGGAGTTGTTGGACAATACTGTATAAAGTAGGCCTTGTGTCTTTAGGATTTGAAGATTTTGATGTAGCCTTCTTCTTAGAAGTAGATGAAAGATTGAAAGGCACCTTAGGGACATTGGATGAATCTGGTATTTGTCCTTGTAGGTGTGCATAAGCTTGTGATCGAGTAACTACATTAGCTAATTGATTTTCTATCTCTTTTCTTACAATTGTGATGATATTACAATGCTCAGATAGACATGGTTCAACCATATTGATGACAACATTTTTTACAGAGTAAGCATAATTAACTTTAGCACCCATATTAGGTTGAGAAGAAGAATATTCTTTACCATGTTTAGGAAATGGTTCTGTGAATGTTGTATGATTATTATTGCTCTTATGATTGTCAATCGTGTTGTCTCCATTATCAATTTTGTCTTGTATGATGTGCTTCAAGCAAATATAGTTATTAGTCTTATGACCTTTATTGTGATGGAATTCACAAAAATTGTTCTCTCTCCACCATTTTGGTTTACGTTCAGGATCAAAGACTTTTATCTTAGGCAAGTAGATGATTTTTTTGCCAATAGAGTTTTCATGGCAGATTCCAAGGATTGTCCAAGAAGAGTGAATTTGCGATTAGGATCTATAGCCCAAGGTTTATAATCAAATGAATTTTTGTTGGACTCTATTGCTTTAGCTTTGGAAGCTTTGATGGCTTGGGTGCCAATAGTGAGATTGAAAGAAGGTGCCTTAGATGGGGCATGAATATTATCAACAATGCCATCTGTGAAAATGCCTTTATTCTTGTTCCAATTTTTGTTTTTGTCCTTAGAACTAGATCCAGACTCATACTTGTCCTTTTGAAGTGTGATGTCTCCTTTTTTCACAAGTACTTTTTCAATTTTGATTGCATTATCTACCATCTTATCAAAAGATGTATGATTTTACATTTGTAAAGGGTAGTTGATTTATCGAACAAGATTTTTGATGAAGATTTCCAGCTTCTCAGTTTCTAGAATGGGTCTAGCATATAGAGAAAATTTAATCCTCCATCTCTTGAGAAATGTTAGGAATGGTTCACCTGGATATTGTTTCAGATTGCAGATGTCGATCATGGTGACTAGATGTTGAATATTGTAGGAGTATTTTTGATAGAACAGTTTGATTAACTCCTCAAAAGTTTTGATAGTAGGAGGCATTCTAGAGAACCAATGAATAGCTGACCCTCCTATATTTTGAGGGAAAAGATGCATTAAGTAAGTTGGTTCATGCATGAACTCCATGGATTGAGTACAGAATTCTCTGACATGATCTTGAGGATCAGAGTTTCCATCATACTTATCATATTTAGGCATTTCCACTCTTTTAGGGAATGGTGTCATATACAAGTCTTTATCAAATGGAAAAGGGCATAGAGCCTCCATGGAGAACTCTTTAGGTTCCTTTTCTTTTTCAAGTTTGTTAAGTTTGACTTGCATGGCATGCATTTCTTTCATCATAGCCATGATAGGGGTTTCTTCCTCATGCATGATGATATCTTCAACATTAAAGTTGGGAGGAACTTTAGCTCCTTGATGAGCTAACTCTAGAAAGTATGCCTCTCTATCTTCTTTCAAGAAATGCCTCATAATTTTCTTGAAGTCATCATCATTTTGATATCGAGCAATTTTAGAAGGTGTAGGTTCTTGATCCACACCATGTTGAGAATGAGGTCCTTGAGACCCATGTTGTGTTCCTCTGTGAGACATGTTAGGAGTTTTAGAACTCCCTAGGATAGTGTGAGGAGGAGTTTGTTGATTACCTCTATGAGTTGATGGAGGGGGTATATAACCAGTTTTCAATCAAAAATTGCCAAGACCGTTGTCTTTGTAAAGACCAAAATTATAGAGTTGCTCAAGAGTTGGAGCTATGTGAGTAGAAAAAGTTGCGGTGTTAAGTGTTTCTTTGGATTTCTTATGTGAGGAAGCTCTAGTTTCCACCCTTAACCTTGGGTGAAGGAAGGAAGCAAGATGAAGACAACTGAAGAATGACTTGATTCAAGAAGATCAAATGATGCAACCTTTTCAAGATTAGATTTATTGAAGATTAGATCAGATGTAAATGAAGGATACTATGCCATAGTAGTGTGGGTAGACACCCAAGAGATGGTGGGCACGAGCTCACAACACTTAGCCATTTTAGTAACAAGACTAAATGGGAAGATAATTTTGATAATGTTTTGACACAAGATGAAAAAGACTCAAATCGATAAATCAGAAGGGAAAATCAGACTCAAGAGCTCACTTTAGGAAAATAAATGAATTTTTTCTGGTTTCTGCTCTGCTCTTGACACAGTGACTTGTTCGACAGATTCTGGAAATAGGCTGTAAAAACTGGGTCTCTGACAATTTTGACAAATTTCTAGCAATTTTTCAAAATTTGTCAACCAACTTTATGCAGGATCATATGATAGTGGGTATGCTTTGAAATGATAGTTGACAAAACTCGTACGACAATTGCAAAGCTTGCACGATAGTTGATAGCAGGATTTTGGCTTTTTGCTTTTGACTGGTTGCAAAACTCGTACGACACTATACAAGTTGTCATACGATAATACAGGGGTTCTAAAATGATAATTGCTAAAACTCGTACAACTTTCTGACTTTGTGGGATGACTTTTGACTCCAAAAAGGAATTTTACTTCAGATTTTGCAAATTTTAGGTTTTCATTTTTAGATTGTTCACAAATTTTTTTGTCTAGGTTTGAAGATTATTCTGGGATCGTTCATTTTTAGTAACCAAATAGATAAACAAGCATGGAAAACAACAAGAAAGCAATTCCAAGCACGTCTGAAAATAATGAACAAGGGACAAAGCAACCTTGCACATGAACAATCAAGTGACTGAATGTGCTAATCCCTAGGAGTGCTAATTGCGTATGTTCTAAAAAGTTTTTCAATAACGCACATATTTCTAGAAAAATGAAAATTGACCTCGCTAGGGTTTTTAGTAATGGTCTAACTCTGTAACTTTTGTGATCTCAAGAGGGCAAACTCTAATTTAGGTACACTGGGGTTTTGACATAGTTTGAGAATATAATCAATTAGGAGTAGCTAGGGAGATCTGACAGCACAACAAGAGACCACACCTGTGAAGATTTCCTCCACAAGGACATTTATATAGCGGTTGTTGCTACCATGATGAAAATGGCTATTACCGCTTGAGGTTCTGCCCACATGGTTGACCCAATTAAGGGAATGTCCACTACAGTTAACCCTCTCTAAAGGTGACTCACAAAAGATACCACATGGAGACTGGTTCCAGATTCAAGGATCTGAGTTTCTGATACTACCCAAAAAGGGAGTAGAGAATAGTCCTCTAGCCTTTTCACTTTTAACCAAGACAAAGCAGATAGATTAATCTGACACGCTAAGACCAAGATTATCACACAATGATCTATGACGTCAACCGCTTATGATCTATCAACCCCTCTAGAGAGAGAATGTAACAATCAAAAGTTGAAGACACATGAATCTAGTAGAACATGAGACTCTCTTAGTAACATCCCTACCTACAAGGGGATCCTTTGTCAAGAAGAGCTTCACATGCATGAACAAGCGAAAGAAGCCCACTCTCTTGAGATCATCCACAAATAGTGTTCATAGGGCCTATTTACTATGTGTAACAGATATGCAGAAAGAAAATCTATGTTCGTTTTATAGCCCAAAATTAAGTCTATGATATGAAAGCAAGAAAAGTCACACAAGCTTGACACATGAGAGTTCATTTTAATCCAAATTAAAATGTTATCAGCTTGAGAAGAATACTTGAATTCCTCGTAATACGCTTAGTATATTTTTACCTATTTTAGCAATTTAGTTATGCTTTTTCCAATCAGATTCAACAAAATATCAATAAAAAATAGAAGATTTCAATTGTTAGGGTTAGCTATTAGTCCAAATCTAAAAAATTGCCAAAAATTTTGAAACGACAATTGAATTCTAATGTCAAAAATTGTACAATAGTGGGTTATCTTCTAGACGATAGTCAGGAAACTCATACGACAATGGGTGTCTTCTCATATGACAATAGAGCTCCCAAATGACAATGTGTACCTTCTGATATGAGCCTCGATAGAATCAACTATTGTATGATAGTGGGTACTTCCTGGTACAACTTTTTTCAAAAAGTCATATGAAAAATGTACGAATAGAAAATAAAAGATCGCAGTTTGAACCAAAAAATGACAAGAAATTGATAAAAATTGATAGAAATTGAATGGAAACCCATTTCAAGGCCCCACGGTGGGCACCAGAAATGTGTGTGAATTTTGTACCTAGCTCTAGACACAACACTTCAGTAAAACATTAGAGGTTAGCAAAAACCAAAATCTGCAAGTAATTGAAACTATGCTAACCATGCGATTTTCTGCCTTCTAGTAGGTGTGAGTATGATGTTCTCAGATTGGAATCGAGATTAGTGACAATGCAACACCTAAATGAAGGATTTGAATGCAAAATATGAAAGACTAGATGAATGCAGATTAATCTATTTTTTTATTTATTTTGTATGCAATAAGAATGAGAAACTGTATGAATCTAAGCTAATATGAATGAAAATGAAATTGAATGCAGATTTAATCTAAGAATGCTATGAATGATATGAATGTAAAGATATGATATGAAACTATGAATCTATGACCAATAATGAAAGATATCACAAATCGCCTATCGCAAGTGCTCAATCCTTCAATCGCCAATTCGCTAGAGTAATGGTGCAAATTCGAGTGTTGATAATTATGAAGAGCTGAGCCTTGATTTTATAGAAATCCAGGGCTCTGGGGATGCAAGAGAAAAGCCATAAATCACTCTTGATAAACTTAGGTTAATTTTTGAGTTATCAGGAAATCAAAGATAATTAACTCGCAAAAATCATGCAAAAGCAGTGTTTAACTCAAAATAGAGTTTAGATCAAATTTCAACTCATCATAAGATGTTGAGTTTCAATTTAAAATTGATTGTTAATTTATAGTTGCCTGCTTTTCTGATTGTGCACGATTTAATTATAAATTAACTAAAAATAAGGTGATTTATTCTCAACTTAATTGATTTTTGAAATAAAACAATTGATTTATGGGTTAATCAATTATTAAATCAAACTTTTATTCAAAAACTATATTATCAAATATTGACAACTGACTTTAATTAATTAAATAGGAATTTAAACAATTAGCCATAAGATTTTTGATTTATTGTCAAAATTAAATAATACAATTTAAGAATAAATATAATTAAATGTAATTAAATAATTAAGTGGCAGTATTAAATCTAATTAATTAAATATCCAAAATATTCAATTAATCAAACTTTAGGATAAATAAGATTTATCACCAAATAATTATTAAATTAAGAATAATTATGATAAATTAGGAATATTTCTAGGAATATTCCCCGATGCAGAATTTAGGATAATCAATTAGGATTTGATGATGTGCAGATGTGCCTTAGGTTAGGACTTTTGTATCGATTTCATTCGATTTGAAGATATAGGAGGTTAATGAACCTATAGCCCATTTTTGGGGTATTATAATGATAAAATGATGTCATAATATATTTCACTGATATATGCTCATGTTTTTGTTATTTTCAAAGTTTTTATGAATGTATGGATGCATGAGATGCATTGTGATGCGATGTATGGAAATCTCACTTTTATTTACGTATGAATTATTATAGATGCAAAATGCAAATGATTTTATGACATGAAATGGATTTATGAAATGTAAATGGATATAAGTGATTTATACTCAATCATTTTAATTTTAGTTGCTTTATGATTTCATGATGTACTTGGTCACACATGTCAAATGGTTAATGTTTCCAGAATTTTCAGCTCACTTCAAAATGTTTTAGATAGATTCTCAGCTTATATCAATGTTTCAGATAGTTGAATCCATACTTTCATGCTTATGCAACTTAAAATGAATGCAACTATATTAAAAATGAATTTTAATGCAACTAAAGACAATGAAATGCATCTAAATGAACCTAATGCAAATTAATATGATATGAAACTAAAATGAACTCTAATGCAATTAAAATGAAATGCACCTAGACTAAGACACCTAGGGCGTTCACTGTTTATTCAAAGCGGGTTGTTTTTCATCATAGAGCCTTTGTTAGTGGGACCTCATTAGGATAGTACAATTTTCACCGATAGATTTAGCAATCTTGAAAATATGAATACATCCTTTTTATTCTCCATGTTGAAATATAACCTAAACATTAGAGCACATAGCTAGAATGTTTTGTCAGTTGCTTCCTATTTAATATAAACCATTTCTTTTCTAGTGTATGATGTGTAAATGTATACCCATAATGATCTTTCTTTTTGTGTTCATATTCTAGGGTATAATCCAATTTACCATGCACTTTACTAGGAAGTAATTTATCTTTGTTAGTTTTAAACAAGAAAGGAAATGGATCCAACCTCACTAAGGTTTTCATAGGAAATAGGTCGAGGTATACATGGTGTTCCAATCGTGATGGAGGCACTTATAGTAGAAACCCATTCCTCATGATTACCCCAGATCATCAGATTTATTACCACAAACAGAAGACAAAGAAAATTCTATGCCCCCCAGTCCTTGTTTCTCTAGTCCAGAGACATCATCGAGTCACTCAAGGAAACATAACAATCAGAAATTGATAATAATAAAAAGTTATTTATCCTTTAGCATGATCATTATATTTGCATAAAAGAAATAGAAAGTTGTGATTATAGTGTTTAAAAATACTCTTGATTAATCTTGCAAACACATGCATAAGAATTATTATCAATCAACGATCATCCTTTATCCAAAAGTTGTTTTACCTATTTTTAGTGTTTAGAAACACTCTTTTCATCATGATGTTGTGTTGAGAAACACATTTTAGTCCAGCTAGTTGGTGTTTAAAAACACCGTTATTTGTAGTTTATTGTCAATTACAAATGAGGGTGGTATTGAAAAATATCATTGTTCGTAGTTTATTGTCAATTGCGGACACAATATCCTGTCAATATGTCTGGTCTTGATCAAATTCCCCCTAGGGAAAAATAGTTTACCTAGGACCCTAATGTGGATAGATTCCAAACTTAGGAAGATGCATCTTTGGATAGTTTATTTCAAGATTTGGCGTGTCACGAAAGTGACTGAAGGATATAGACAAACTGATATTTACAAAGGCCAAATGCACAAGCGTTATCTTGATAGATAGAGTGTCAATTACAAGTAGCACCTATTTACCAAGTTTTCACCACTTGGCCATAGTTTTATTCTATTTTTGCTATCATGGCACCTGTTTACTAGGTTTTCACCAAGACACTTGTTATCTTTTCCAATTTTTTTGTTCTTTTTTATTTTCTATTTTTTTTGTATTTTTCTCTTTTCTGAATTTTTTTGGACTCACCAAGGCACCTATTTGCTAGGTTTTCACCAAGATGGTCATTTTTTAGGATTTTTTCCATTATTTTTTTTTTTTTCAAAGATCCATATTTGTTGTTTTTGAACTTTTTTAGGACTCTTTTCACTATACAAGAGCTACCTCCAGAATGTCAGGCATAAAACCTTTTGAGATTAGAGTATTGATTGGTTTGAGTAAAAAATATCCTTCAAGTGTAGCCAATTGATAGGCTCATGATCCAAATGTTGTTGTAATGACAAAGGGACCCAACCAGTTGGGTTCAAACTTTCCCTTCTATTCTCAATTTTGTTGATTCTTAGGATTTTCTCTTAGGACTAGATCTCCTACTTGAAAACTTCTTGGGTTTACTTTACTTTTGTATCCTCTTGACATTCTCTTTTGGTAAGCTTTGAGATGATCAAACACCTATTGCCTGCACTCATCTAGTAATTCTAGCTCTTGCAGTCAAGAGATTCTATAGTCCTCATCAGTGACTAGATGTTTTAATGATACCCTCAATGATGGAATCTCTACTTCAACTGTTAAGACTTCTTTTGATCCATAGACTAGTGCAAAAGGAGTTGCACTAGTTGGAGTTCTAATGCTTGTTCTATAAGCCCACAATGTTGGATTGATTTGCAAATGCCAATCCCTTCTTGATTTGTTTACTATCCTATGCAAGATTTTTAGAATGTTCTTGTTTGATGCTTAAGTCTATCCATTACCTTGAGGGTAATAGATCAAGGAACAGTGCTGAGTGATTTTGAATTGAAGAAACAACTCATCTATGTCTTTGTTTTTGAATTGACCCCCATTGTCAATCATAATTGAGTAGGGTATGCCATAACGATAGATGATGTAATTCAAGATGAACATTGAGATTTATTTTCCTATTGCATTAGACAGTGGGATAGCTTCCACCCATTTCATAAAATACTCAGTTGGAGTAATGATGTATTTATGACCACTAGATGAATTTGGGTAAATCTGACCAACCAAATCAAAGGCCCACTACTGAAATGGCCAATGTGTTATGAAAGGAATTAGCTCTATGGCTAGTGCATGTATCAGGTTTCCATGGATCTAGAATTTCTTACAAGTTTTTTCAAAGTGGATAGTATCTTTCTCCATAGTGGGCCAATAATACCCAACTCTTAAAAGATTCTTAGCTAATGAAAAACTGTTCGAGTGTGACCCACACACACCTTCATGAACTTCTTTTAATACATGATTAGAATCTTCATGTTCTAACATCTAAGAAGCGTGCCATCTAGACTACATCTAAATAAGTCATTAGTGATGATTATGTAATGCGATGCTGCTCTTATGAGGGATCTCTTTTCATTTCTAGAATAGCCTTTGGGAATTGTTTGGTCTTTAAGATAGGAGTAGATATGGGCATATCTAGTTAACACTTGGGTTTCCAAGGCACAAACAATTTTTTATTCGGGTGAGTCATTAGCTGGGAAGGGGAGTTCTTCCACCAGGAAGTCATAGCAAAATTGGTGCTCTTCCAATTGTAACATAGATGCTAAAGTAGTCATCGCATTAGCTGCTCTATTCTTTGATCTTGGAATTTGTTGAAATGTAATGAAGATGAAGTACTTTTTCAAGTCATCCACTATTATTTTGTAGGGCATTATCTTTTCATCATTAGTCTGATAGTCACCATTTAATTGATTGATAATGAGTCGTGAGTCTCCATAGATGTGTAACTCAACAATTTTCCATTCTATTTCCATCTTAAGCCCATTCACAAGAGCTTCATATTCGGCTATATTATTGGTGCATGGAAAAATTATTTTGTATGCCTTGGGAATCTTATATCCTTGTGGTGTGATGAATAAGCATCCAGCTCTTAATCCTTGTTGTGTGAAGGAACCATCAAAGTACATTTTCCAGGGATGTTCTATTAAGTGCATGATAGATTCATCTAGGAACTTCACAAGTAAGGGCTTGTCATCAGTTAATGGTGTCACTGCAAGGTTATCAGCTATCACTTGTCCTTTAATGGATTTTATGTCCACATATTCAATATCAAATTCACTTAAGATTAGGACCCACTTAGAAAGTCTTCCTATCAGCATTGATTTGTTTAATAAGTACTTAATTGGATCAATTTTGGCTACCAGCTTCACCTTGTGTGCTAACATGTAGTGTCTAAGTTTTTGAGATGTGAACACCACTACTAAGCATGCCTTCTCAATCATTAAATAGTTCAGCTCAAATGTAACCAAGGTCCTACTGATGTAATATATGGCTCTTTCTTTCTTGGTCTCATCCTCTTATGCAAGCAATACTCCTAATGATGTATCTATAGCTGGTATGTAGAGAAATAGAAGTTTTCCATAAATTGGTGCCATTAGAATAGGAGGATTCATTAAATATTTCTTGACTTGTCAAAAAATTTCCTCACATTGCTCATCCCAAGTGAATGTGGTTCCTTTCCGCATCAACTTGGTGAAAGGTTGTACTTTTTCTGCTAACTAAGATATGAACCGTCTTATGGATTGTAGCTCACCTTGTAGTGTTCTTATTTGAATACTGTTCCTTGGTGGTTGCATCTCTAGAATAGCTTTTACTTTTGTTGGATCCACTTCAATTCCCTTTGCTGAAACTATGAATTCTAATAGTTTTCCAAAGGACACACCAAATGCACACTTTTTAGGATTAAGTCTTAACTGGAACTATTCCATCTTGTCAAAGATCTTCTTTAGGTCTTCTATGTATGTAGCTCTTATCTTTGACTTAGCCAAAGTGTCATCAACACAGTCTTCCATGTTCTTATGCATCATGTCATGGAATATAATGGTAATTTCTCTTTGGTAAGCCACATCTGCATTCTTTAGAGAAAATGGCATTACATTCCAGAAATAGGTCCCTCGAGCACATGTGAATCCTATTTTCTCTTGATCCTTACGAGCAATTTTGATCTAATTATACCCTAAAAATCCATCCATTAATGAATACATTTCATAGCCAGCTATTAGATCTATAATCATATCAATGTTTGGAAGTGAAAAATCATCTTTAGGGAAAGCCCTATTGAGATCTCTAAAGTCTATGAAAACTCTTATGGACTTGTCTACCTTAGAAACAGGAACTATGTTTGAGATCCACTCCGCATAATCAATAGCTCTAATGAATCCAACTTTCAATGATTTTTCCAATTCTACTTTTACTAGCAATGCCACATGTGGATTTATCTTTCTAATTTTTTGCTTTACTAGTTTTACATCAAGTGAAATAGAAAAGTGATGCATGATTAAGTCTGTGTCCAATCCAAGCATATCCGAATAAGACCAAGAAAAAATAATCTTCTTTTCTTTGAAGAAATTGGTGAATTGGATCTTTTCATCTTCTGTCAATAACTGAGTAATGTGAACTAGCTCAGGAGCTTCTGATGTTCCCAAATTAATGGGTTGTGTAGGTTCAATCAAAACTGATGATCTTTCTTGAAAGTGATCTGGGAGGATATCAAGAATCCCATCCTTTGGTGCCTCAAGGAGGTTTTGACCATCAGATATGTCTTTTTCTTTTTCTCTTTTAGGATCTGATACTGCCACTAGGTGGTTTTCACCATCAGGTCTCTTGTTCTTTTTGTTTTTGTTTTTGAGACTGAGAAACTTGATATCCTCTTCATTCATAGTTTTGCTCTTTACATTGGTGGAAGAAAGGAAGGGTTCACAAGCATTAAGATAACAGGCTATGGAATAGTCATTGTCAAAGGATAGAAATCTTGCATTTGTAGGTTCATCCTAGTCTATCAAGTTAGGGTATTTCAAGGACAAAGATTTAGTAGGTTCAAGAGATAGCACCACATTATTATTGACGTTATTAACTTGCAAGATGTCATCTATTAAGTTTGCTTCTAAATAGGTGTTAGGATTATTAGAGTCATGCTCATTATTATTAAAGTTCATGTTAATGTTATGCAAATTTAACTCTAGTGATCTAACATTTGAACTTTCTCCTTCTTTAGTTAAGATTCTAGGAGAAAATTTGTGTATCACATCTATCTCTATGTCCATGGTAGCATCAGAAAGGACATCCCATTCATATTAATGTGAGTCTACCTAACTATAATTTGAAACCCCCAAGAAGTGGGCAATAGTCATGGGTACTTCATCTTCTTCATTAGCATGGTTCTCTTCCTCTTGTAATGGTTCTTGTGGAGTCAAAATGAGGTGTGTCATCAATATGACTCTATTACTCTTGTTATGTGCTAGGTTCTCTTGTTTGTTCCTCTTCTGGTTCTTGTTCAACATTGGTACCAATTTCTAATAGTGGGTCTCCTTGTAATAGCAGATACCTTTCACAGGCAAGAGGTGATCCTTCTACTTCATCTTCATCATCTGACTCTCCTGATCTATCAAATACATGACCACTTTCTGCTATAGGATGAAATCTTGCTTCTCTGAAACCCAATCCAATCTTGTCTTTAGGATTTATGAAGTCCATGTGTAGGGGTTCTACTAGTCCTTTTTTGTATTGTCCCAATGGTCCTTTTCCTTTGTAACCCATCTGTTTCATGATTTTGTATCCCTTTCCATATTTGTCAGGAGCTATTTCCACATGTTTTACATTTCCATCCTCTTCATTTTCTTTGTAAAGCCATTGCAAAATAGCCTTTTCTTCATTTTCTTCTTCAAGGGATATTTTTTCTTTCACCATTCTATTTCCTTCATGTATAGTTAGAGTGTTGCCATTGGAAGGTGTAAATATTGATGAAGGTCTTCCTTGTGTTGTAAGCAATATGGGAAGATCTGTTAAAGACATTGCAGGGTGTGTCTTGTATTCTCCCATGCTTGTTTCTTGGATGTTGATCTTTTTAGAAAAGCTTTTCAAAACCATTTCTTTGGATGTTTCCACTTTGTGAGAGCTTTCTTTGTTGTGAGGAACCATGCTTTCTACTTTCTTGAGATTATTGCAAGAGTATGTTGTATCTGCTGGAATAGTGACCTCCACTCCATTATGAGGAAATTTTAGGCATTGATGGTAAGTTGAAGGCACATCTTACATCGAGTGTATCCATGGTCTTCCAAGAAGAATGTTGTAAGAAAGGGGGAGATCAAGAACTTGACATAGTACATATTGCTCCACTAGTCCCACTCTGATAGGTAAAACAACTAATCCTTTGGATGATCTCTCTTCTTCATCATCAGCCTTGATTGTTATCTTTCTCCTAGGATCAATTGCATGTTCTGAGAAACCCAACAATTTTATCAAATTGTATGTACAAATTTTTAAACCAGCACCTCCATCTATCAAGACACATTTGACTCAGTGTTTATGAATAAGGACTTCTAAATGTAGAGGTCAGTTATGTGGTTGGGTCAATGATTTGTCATCCTCTTTAGAAAAAGATAGGTAATGTGGGGAATTTAAGTGACCAACCATAGCTTGGAATCTATCCACATCTAGATCTTTCAGTACATTAGTGCTAACTAGGGCTTGATCAAGAATCTCCCTGTGACTAGGGGAGATTTTCAACAACTCTAGGATAGATATTTGAGTGGGTGTCTTTTGTAACTGATCCACAAGATTAAACTTTGGAGGTATCACTACTTGTTTAGATGTTGTTGTTGTTGTTGTAGCTGGTTCTTTAGATGTTGAATCCCCTTTGAGAGTGAGCTTAGCTTGACTTCATGTTATAGTATTAGAAGATTCAGTTTTGTTTTTAACTCCTTTCAGAGTGATCATATTGATGGAATACTTGCATGGTTCCACCATATGAATTACATTGTCATTATCAGAATATGTGTAGTTGATTTTGTTACTCTTTAAAGATTCTCCTTTCTCATAGTTAGGTAATGGTGTTTGAAATGCTTTATGGTCATTTTTTGTGTGATATCCATCTACCTTGACTTTTCCTTCTTCAATAAAATCTTGGATGACATGTCTCAGCTTCATACAATTGTTGGTCTTGTGTCCCTTGTTACGGTGAAAATCATAGTAATTGTTATCGTTCCACCACTCAGGTTTGTCTTCTACATCCCAAGGTTTGGAATCATGAATTGTAATGATTTTTTTATCCACAAGTGACTTTAGAACCACTTCCAAGGTGTCTCCCAATGGTGTAAATTTTCTCTTAGGCCTTGGTGCCCAAGCCTCCCTTCTAGCAGGAGGTTTATTGAAAGTATTGTTTGTTATTGGCATCATAGTAGGATTCAAATTCTTGTTTGTTTGTAGACTTGTTGTAAGATTGAAAACATCTGGTTTAGGTTTGACATTAGGAGTGTCAACAACTCCATCATTAACCACATTCTTGTTGTTCTTGTTTCCATACTTGTATTTATCCTTGGAGGAATAATATTTGTCTTTATTCTCTTTGTGGATGGAGATTTCACCTTTCTTGATCAAGACTTCCTCAATTTTGATAGTACTATCTATCATTTTATCAAAACTTTGTGGTCCTTGAAATTGTATAGGAAAGTTCATTTCAAGAACCAAGTTATTAATGAAGATATCCATCTTTTCATTTTCAAGTATCTGCCTAGCATATTGTGCAAATATTTTTCTCCATCTTTGTAGGAAACTCAAGAATGATTCTCCCATTTTCTATTTGGTGTTGCATAGATCCAACATTGTGATTGTGTGTTGGATATTGTAGGAGTATTGTTGTATGAATTTTTGCACTAGTTCATCAAATGTTTGGATTCCTATGGGTAATTTGGAAAACCAATCCATAGCTTGTTCACCTAGGCTTCGTGGAAATAGCCTCATGAGATATGTTTGTTCATGCATGAACTCCATACTAGTTGTGAAAAACTCCCTCACATGATCTTGAGGGTCAGAATCTCCCATGTATTTGTCATACTTTGGTATTGTGACATTCTTAGGAAATGGAATCATTTTGAGTCCCTTGTCAAAAGGGAAAGGACATATATCTTCCAAGGAATATGATTGTTTTGGTTTGTACTTTTCTTTTTTGAGTTCTTGGATTTATGTTCGTAAAGCAATTAGTTGCCTTGTTAGAATTGATAAAGGAATAAGGTCTTCCTTTTGCTTGAGTTGATTCACATCATAATCCTTTGGTAATTTCACACCTCAAGAAGCAAGTTCTAGGAAGTATTTTTCCTTGTTTTCATCCAAAGTTCTCTCAAGGATTTTGTTGAATCATTTGTTGTTTATAGCTTTTTGGTAGTCTTTTTCAGTGGGGCCTTTGTCTTCATCATCATCATCATCCTAATATGTTTCACGATATTGTATCTCTTCTTTTTGTTTATCATGTTCTTCTTGGTTATCTTGGTCATGGTATCTTTCATCCCATCAATAATCTTCCTGGTTGTTCATGTTTATTTGTTCAGGTGTTCCTTTATGAGTAGTGCTTGGTGTAGTACCAAATAGGGGATTGATTCTTGAGGTCTCTCCTATTTCAAAGGTGTGCAATTGTACTTCTTCTACAAATGGGTTCCTTCCAAAATGGTAAGCTTTGTGTCTTGTAACAACCATGAAAATTGGATTGAGGAAGCAATGAATGTCTTGTGTTTAAAAGTGGGTATGATTATTTGCAATGTCTCATTGTGGATCCAAGGATGCAAGAGTGGGTTTGAAAGGTTGTTTTATGGATCCAACATCAAAGGGTTTTAAAGAGCCATGTTTGTGAGTTGGGAACCAAAATGCAAGTGGGTCTGGTAGTGTGAAAGTTTTAGCGTCAAAGGGGGTCAAAGTGCCATGTCTATGAGCTAAGAATTTGGTTGTAGCCGATTGGATAAATTGACTCCACAATTGGATAATGTAGATTTGGACCATGCAAGGTGACAAGATGCTTTCAAAGATGACTCTCTTTGGTTATTAGATGAATGTGTTTTGGAAAAAGAAACTTACTGATGGGCCAAATGGGTATCTGAAAATGTAAAAATTTTGGTTCTAGAAGGTACAAAAGTACTCTCTATTCTGTATGTGATCCTATATAGTGACTGGTAAATAATTTTGAACCCTAGATGTGACTCAGGAAATGGTGTGACCACCAGATGTGACCCAAGTTTTAATGGATGTGATGCAGGATGCAGGATGTGACTCAAGAACCTGGGATGTGATCTTATGATGACATGAATTTTGCAATTTTAGTATTTTTTGAAAAAATGTGTCATGTCTGTCAGATTCCAATGATTGTCAAGTGTTTATAAATGCTTGTAAATGCTCTATGCTTGTTCATTTGGGGAGGATTAACTAAATTTGTATTTAGAACACACCAAGCAACTGTATTAATCAGACACATCTAACCTGTCTAATACTAGGTAGAGATTGAAACCACTTGTTCACTGACTTAGGAACACACCCAAAGACTCCTCAGAATATCGTAGTCCAATAACATGCAATGGATATTGGAGGTCATATTTTCCAAGTGTTAATGTCGATGAGGGCTCGATATGGTGAATTTCTTGGGGAAATTACTATTTGCCTCACACAAGTGATAACAACCTTTCAGGGGTGATCTGGGTAGCATCTAACATAAGGCTTTTAATGAAGGCATCTTTTCACAACCATCTCCCATAGTCCCGCAAGTAGGATTGAGGTTGTTAACCCTATAGGAACTTAAAAGTGTGTAGTCTCACAAGCAAGATTGAAGTGGCTCCGCTCTACACAAAATCCAAGTCTATCATTGGGATTGATCATAAATCTCCCAAGACAAGATAGATCATGTCTTCCAAGGCTTTAGCCTCAAGGAAGCGTCAAATTTTATAGTGGGGTGGAAGAGTCGGCGTAAGATTTATCCCCACTTGGGTCATTCTCGGGAGATTTTTTTCCTCAACCGGCAGGCCCTCTAAAGGTTTACAATAAAGCAAATGGATAGATGATAATGAGCTTTGGATTTCTGATTCTCCATGAAGGTGAAGAGCATAATCTCCTAACTCACACCAAGAATCCTAAACACATCATGCAATTTAAGATTCAATTACTCCAATTTGATGCCAAATAACAAGCCAACATTTGAGTTTCTAATTTTCCCTCAAGGGGAAAAGAGCATAATCCTCTAATGGATGTGTGACTTGATCTCAAATTATTTTAATATTCCTAGAAAAATCAAGCATGAAGTTTTTGTATTGAAATTTCTTTAGAGGCAACCTGCATGACAAGCATTAGTAGTCTTTTAATTTTGTCTTGGGAAAACAACCTGCAAACCATTGTTAGGCTTTTTCAAAATCAAACAACAACATCAAGTTCACCCATTAGTTTGTTATCTTGTTAGAAATCCAAAATCCAAAGATAATGCTTTAAGGAAAATTGAATATGCAATTGTTAACATTCATTCCTCAATTTAACTCCAAGGTGTAAACCAACTTTTGAGTTTTTTATTTTCCCTCAAGGGGAAATGAGCATATTCCTCTAATTGGTTTTCAAGGTGAACTTAAATTTTACTTAAGTGCTTAAAAAAAATGCATTAAGTTCATTTTATCCTTTGAAAGCAAATTATAAACAATTGTTAGCATTTGGGTTTCTATCTTTTGACCTGCAAACCACAGTTAAGCTACCAAAAACTAGAGAAATCAACAAACAAACTTGTTAGGAGTCAGAAAACCCAAGAATGCAACTTAAATCCCCAGATGCGATCCTGCATTTTACCACATACGATCCTATTTCCCAAAAATGACCCCATTTCCCATATGCGATCCAGATCACCAAATGCGATCCTAGATTTTACTAAATGTGACCCTATTACCAGAAATGATCCGCAAATCGGGGATTGGATCTAGGAAATGTTGTATGCGACTGTGCTTTTTAGATGCGATCCTATGACATAAAAAGGCAAGGTGAAAGTTAGTTTAAAATGAAAAAAAAATTAGGAAATCTGGGGCTCAACCCCACGATGGATGCCAAAAATGTGTGTGTGAGTTTGTGACCTACAACACAGAAATTCAATAAGACATTATATCACTTGTTAGAAGGATTAATCAAAAAAATTCAAGAAACTATCAAGTGAAGTCATCTTATTGCTCTCTAGTTAGTGCAAGTGTGAAATAAGGGTTGTTAGCTCTCAGATTTGACCCTTAAACAATGACAATCTACACTAAAATGAGAGATTCAATGCAATATGTATGAAATCAATCTAGATATAAGAAATTCTCCATAACTGAGCATGAAAACATGAATTCTTTACTAGATAACCCAATTGAAATATTTCTTAATTAGCTAGAGCATGAAAGTCTAAGAACAACTATCAAATTCAAAGCATTAGTAAGTGTAAATTCCAAGCATCAGAGTTCAATAATCCAAGGATTATGAAGCCTAAAAAATTCAAGCATGTAGAAGTCCTAGTATTGAGAAGAAGAAAATAGGCTTTTGAAAATTCTCTTTTATAGAAAATTGAAGAAATTGAATGGTTGAGATGTATCTGTGAGGAGTGGTTGAGATACATCTTGGCTTGATCCTTGATCCATGTGAGAGCCTCTTAATGATTAGAATGTGTTTGTTGTGTTTGTTTGATTTAAGAGGTATTTATGATTTTCTTTTAATTAATAAATTTAGCCATGCATTTGGTGGGATTGAATTAATTAAATAGGCCTAGAGTTATTTGACTTGATTTTGCTTGAAACCTTAGTGATAAATTCTTGATTTAGGATTTGGTTGATTTTATTGAATTTTTGGGATTTATGTTAATGATCGGTAATTGAATTAACATCAATCAAGGTTATATGATGAATTAATGGAAAATAGGGCCTTAGGTTCTATTAGCTTGATTTTAGGTGATTACATTTGCCCCTCTTTGAATTGCTTTGCGAATAGCATACAGATTCAAAGAAAATCTGATTCAAAGCATGATCTAGGAGATTTAGAGAGTAGAGAGAACTACTCTAAACTAGAGTGATTTAGAGAGAAGTGAGGACCACTCTGATTTTAAGGAGATTTAGAGAGCAGTGAACCCACTTTGGAATAGAGCAGTAATGAGAACTACTCAATTTCAGAATTTTGAGTTGTATCGAATGAAATCCTACTTGATTTGAAAGGTCATCAATTCTGAACTTGATTGAATGAGAACTGACACTATCGATTCTGAGCTTGATTGAACGAAGACTGATAAGACAATTCCGAGCTTGATCAAATGAAATCCTGCTTGATTTGAAACTTATCAATTCTAAACTTGATTGAACAAGAATTGACACTATCGATTCCGAGCTTGATTGAATGAAGACCGATAGGAGATTTTGAAAAGAATTTCCAGTTGAATTTGATCATGCTGACAAGTAACCAATTTGATTTGAAGTGATCAAATTGATCAATGTCATAAAGATTAACAACCTCAACTCAATTGAAGAAAACTATCATGCCCCCGGTGTTAAGAAATTTGATTCAAAGAATTGGATTTTGGTATGATGAAATCCTAGAAATACTATATCCGACTATATTAAAGAAGTTGATTCAAAGCATTAGATTTTGGTATGATGAAATCCAGGAAATAGATTCAAAGTATTTTTAGGTTCATCTCGATGAGATCTTTGATTTGAGACCACTTTCACTAGATTTGGAAATGGTCAAAATTTTAGCTATGGACACTGTACTGACTTCCTTGCTTTGACCAAACTTTGACCATCTGTATCTTGAGAAGAGAGGCTCCATTTTTCAAGATTCAAGGTGTTTTTAGGTTCATCTCGATGAGATCTTCGATTTGAGACCACTTTCACCAAATTTGGAAATGGTCAAACTTTTACCTACAGACATTGTACTAACTTCCTTGTTTTGACCAAACTTTGACTATCCATATCTTGAGAAGAGAGGCTCCATTTTTTAAGATTCAAGGTGTTTTTAGGTTCATCTCGACGAGATCTTCAATTTGAGACCACTTTCACCAGATTTGGAAATGGTCAAACTTTTAACTATGGAAACTCTACTGACTTCCTTCCTTTAACCAAACTTTGACAGTCCGTATCTTGAGAAGAGAGGCTCTATTTTTCAAGATTCAAGGTATTTTTAGGCTCATCTCGATGAGATCTTTGATTTGAGACCACTTTCTCCAGATTTTGAAATGGTCAAACTTTTAGCTACGGACACGGTAATGACTTCCTTGCTTTGACCAAATGTTGACCATCCATATATTGAGAAGAGAGGCTCCATTTTTCAAGATTCAAGGATTTTTTAAGTTCATCTCGACGAGATCTTCGATTTGAGACCACTTTCACCAGATTTGGAAACAGTCAAAATTTAGCTAAGAACACTGTACTAACTTCCTTATTTTAACCAAACTTTGACCATCTATATCTTGAGAAGAGAGGCTCCATTTTTCAAGATTCAAGGTGTTTTTAGGTTCATCTTGACGAGATCTTCGATTTGAGACTACTTTCACTAGATTTGGAAATGGTCAAACTTTTAACTACGAACACTGTACTGACTTCGTTGCTTTGCCCAAACTTTGACCTTCCGTATCTTGAGAAGAGAGGCTCCATTTTTTAATATTCAAGGTGTTTTTAGGTTCATCTCGAGGAGATCTTTGATTTGAGACCACAGTCACCAAATTTGAAAATGGTCAAACTTTTACCTACGAACACTGTACTAACATCCTTTCTTTGACCAAACTTTAACTGTCAGTATCTTGAGAAGAGGCTCCATTTTTCAAGATTCAAGGTGTTTTTTGGTTCATCTCAATGAGATGTTCGATTTGAGACCACTTTCACTAGATTTGAAAATGGTGAAACTTTTAGCTATGAATACTGTACTTACTTTCTTGCTTTAACCAAACTTTGACCGTCCAAATCTTGAGAAGAGAGGCTACATTTTTCAAGATTCAAGCTGTTTTTAAGTTCATCTCGATGAGATCTTCAATTTGAGACCACTTTCACCAGATCTAAAAATGGTCAAACTTTTAGCTACGAACATTGTAGTGACTTATTTACTTTGACTTAACTTTGACCATCCGTATCTTGAGAAGAGAGGCTCCATTTTTCAAGATTCAATGTGTTTTTAGGTTCATCTTGACAAAATCTTTGATTTTAGACCACTTTCACCAAATTTGAAAACTGTCAAACTTTTAACTACGGACACTGTATTGACTTCCTTGCTTTGACCAAACTTTAACTATCCATATCTTGACAAGAGAGGTTCTATTTTTCAAGATTCAATGTGTTTTTAGGTTCATCTCAATGAGATCTTCGATTTGAGACCATTTTCACCAGATTTGAAAATGGTCAAACTTTTAGCTATGAACACTGTACTGACTTCCTTCCTTTGCCCAAACTTTGACCGATTATATCTTGAAAAGAGAGCCTCCATTTTTAAACATTCAAAGTGATTTAGGTTCATCTTGACAAGATCTTCGATTTGAGACCACTTTCACCAGATTTGGAAATGGTCAAACTTTTAGCTACGAATGCTAAACTGACTTCCTTATTTTGACTAAAATTTGACCATTCGTATCTTGAGAAGAGAGGCTCCATTTTTTAAGATTCAAGGTTATTTTAGGTTCATCTCGACAAGATCTTCGATTTTAAACCACTTTCACCAGATTTGGAAATGGTCAAACTTTTAGCTATGAATACTATATTGACTTCGTTGCTTTGACCAAACTTTGCTAGTCCGTATGTTGAGAAGAGAGGCTCTATTTTTCAAGATTCAATGTGTTTTTAGGTTCATCTCGATGACATCTTCAATTTCAGACCACTTTCACTAGATTTGGAAATGGTCAAACTTCTAGCTACGGACACTGTACTAACTTCCTTTCTTTGACCAAACTTTGACCCTCGGTATCTTGAGAAGAGAGGCTCCATTTTTCAAGATTCAAGGTGTTTTTAGGTTAATCTCGATGACATCTTTGATTTGAGACAACTTTCACTAGATTTAGAAATGGTTAAACTTTTAGCCACGAACACTGTATTGACTTCCTTGCTTTGACAAGACTTTGACCATCTGTATCTTGAGAAGAGAGGCTCCATTTTTCAAGATTCAAGGTGTAGTTACGTTCATCTTGATGAGATCTTCAATTTGAGACCACTTTCAACAGATTTGGAAACGGTGAAACTTTTAGCTACGAACACTATACTAACTTCCTTGCTTTGACGAAACTTTGACCGTCCATATCTTGAGAAGAGAGGCTCCATTTTTCAAGATTCAAGGTGTTTTTAAGTTCATCTCAACGAGATCTTTGATTTGAGACAACTTTCACTAGATTTGAAAATGGTCAAACTTTTAGCTATGAACATCGTATTGACTTCCTTGCTTTGACCAGACTTTGACTGTCCGTATCTTAAGAAGAGAGGCTCCATTTTTCAAGATTCAAGGTGTTTTTAGGTTCATCTTGACGAAATCTTCGATTTGAGACCAATTTCACCAGATTTGTAAATGGTCAAAGTTTTCGTTATGAATACTATACTGACTTCCTTGCTTTGACTAAACTTTGAACATCTGTATCTTGAGAACATAGGCTCTATTTTCCTAGATTCAAGGTGTTTTTAGGTTCATCTCAACGAGATCTTTGATTTGAGACCACTTTCACCAGATTTGGAAATGGTCAAACTTTTAGCTACGTACGCTGTATTGACTTCCTTGCTTTGACCAAACTTTGACCATCCGTATCATGAGAAGAGAGGCTCCATTTTTCAAGATTCAAGGTATTTTTAGGTTCATCTTGATGAGATCTTCGATTTGAGACCATTTTCACCAGATTTGGAAATGGTCAAACTTTTAGCTACGAACATTGTCTTGACTTCCTTGCTTTGCCCAAACTTTCACCGTCTGTATCTTGGAAAGAGAGGCTCCATTTTTCAAGATTCAAGGTGTTTTTAGGTTCATCTTGATGAGATCTTTGATTTGAGACCACTTGCACCAAATTTGCAAATGGTCAAATTTTTAGCTATAGTCACTATACTGACTTTCTTGCTTTGTCTAAGCTTTGAACGTCTGTATCATGGGAAGAGAGACTCTATTTTTCAAGATTCAAGATGTTTTTAGGTTCATCTCGATGAGATCTTTGATTTGAAACCAATTTCACAAGATTTGCAAATAGTCAAACTTTAACTACAAACAATATACTGACTTCTTTGCTTTGACCAAACTTTGACCGTCTGTATCTTGAGAAGAGAGGCTCCATTTTTCAAGATTCAAGGTGTTTTAGGTTCATCTCGATGAGATCTTCAATTTTATATCACTTTCACCAAATTTGGAAATGGTGAAACTTTTAGCTATGAACACTATACTGACTTCCTTTCTTTGACCAAACTTTGACCATCCGTATCTTGAGAATAGAGGCTCCATTTTTTAGGATTCAAGGTGTTTTTAGGTTCATCTCGATGAGATCTTCGATTTGAGACCACTTTCACCAGATTTGGAAATGGTCAAACTTTTAGCTATGAACACTATACTAACTTCCTTTGACAAAACTTTGACCCTTTGTATATTGATAAGAGAGGCTCTATTTTTCAAGATTCAAGGTGTTTTTAGGTTCATCTCGATGAGATATTCGATTTGAGACCACTTTCACAAGATTTGTAAATGGTGAAACTTTTAGCTACGACATTGTATTAACTTCCTTGCTTTGACCAAACTTTGACTGTCCATATGGTGAGAAGAGAGGCTCCATTTTTCAAAATTCAAGTCATTTTTAGGTTCATCTTGATGAGATCTTTGATTTGAGATCACTTTCACCATATTTGAAAATGGTCAAACTTTTAGCTACAAACACTGTACTGACTTCCTCTCTTTAACCAGACTTTGACTGTCCGTATCTTGAGAAGAGAGGCTCCATTTTTCAAGATTCAAGAAGTTTTTAGGTTCATCTTGATGAGATCTTCAATTTGAGACCAAATTCACAAGATGTGGAAATGGTCAAACTTTTAGCTACAAATACTGTATTGACTTCCTTGCTTTGACCAAATTTTGACCAGTCGTATCTTGAGAAAAGAGGCTCCATTTTTCAAGATTCAAGGAGTTTTTAGATTCATCTAGACAAGATCATCAATTTAAGACCACTTTTACCAAATTTGGAAATGGTCAAACTTTTTGCAATGAACACTGTACTCGCTTCCTTGCTTTGACCAAACTTTGACCATCCTTATCTTGATAAAAGAGGCTCCATTTTCAAGATTCAAGGTGTTTTTAGGTTCATCTCGATGAGATCTTTGATTTGAGACCAATTCAATTAGATTTGGAAATGGTCAAACTTTTAGCTATGAACACTGTACTAACTTCTTTGCTTTGAACAAACTTTAACCGTCCATACCTTGAGAAGAGAGGCTCTATTTTTTGAAGATTCAAGGTGTTTTTAGGTTCATCTTGACGAGATCTTTGATTTGACACCACTTTCACCAGATTTGGAAATGATCAAATATTTACCTACGAACACTGTACTGACTTCCTTGCTTTGACTAAACTTTTACCATCTGTATCTTGAGAAGAGAGGCTCCATTTTTCAAGATTCAAGTTGTTTGTAGGTTCATCTTGACGAGATATTCAATTTGATACCAATTTCTCTAGATTTGGAAAGGGTCAAACTTTTAGCTACAAATACTATAATGACTTCCTCACTTTGACCAAACTTTGACCATCCGTATGTTGAGAATAGGGGCTCCATTTTTCAAAATTCAAAGTGTTTTTAGATTCATCTGGACAATATCATTGAGTTTAGACCACTTGTACTAGATTTGGAAATTGTCAAACTTTTAGCTACGAACACTGTACTGGCTTCCTTGCTTTGACCAAACTTTGACCAACTGTATCTTGAGAAGAGAGGCTCCATTTTTCAACATTCAAGATGTTTTTAGGTTCATCTCGATAAGATCTTTGAATTGAGACCACTTTCACTAGATTTAGAAATACTCAAACTTCTAGCTATAGACACTATTTTTTCTTCCTTGCTTTGACCAAACTTTGACCATCCGTATCTTGAGAAGAGAGGCTCTATTTTTTAAGATGCAACATATTTTTAGGATCATCTTGATGAGATCTTTGATTTGAGACCACTTTCACCAGATCTGGAAATAGTCAATCATTTAGCTACTGATACTGTACTGAATTCATTTATTTAACCAAACTTTGATAGTCTATATCTTGAGAAGAGAGACTCCGTTTGTCAAGATTCAAGGTGTTTTTAGGTTCATCTCGATGAGATCTTTGATTTTAGACCAGTTTCACCAGATTTGGAAACGGTTAGAGTTTTAGCTATTGACAGTCTATTGACTTCCTTACTTTGACCAAACTTTGATCATTCGTATCTTGAAAAGAGAGGCTTCATTTTTGAAGATTCAATGTGTTTTTAGGTTCATCTCGAGGACATCTTTGATTTGAGTTTACTTTCACTAGATTTGGAAATGTTCAAACTTTTAGCTACGAATAGTGTACTAACTTACTTACCTTAATCAAACTTTGACCACTATATCTTGAGAAAAGAGGCTCCACTTTTAAAGATTCAAGGTGTTTTTAGGTTCATCTCGACAAGATCTTTGATTTGAGACCACATTCACCAGATTTGGAAATGGTCAAACTTTTAGCTACGAACACTGTACTAACTTCCTTGCTTTAACCAAACTTTGACCATCTGTATCTTGAGAAGAGAGGCTCCATTTTTCAACATTCAAGATGTTTTTAGGTTCATCTCGATGAGATCTTCAATTTGAAACCAATTTCACCAGATTTAGAAATGGTCAAACTTTTAGCTACGAAGACTCTAGTGACTTCCTTTCTTTGACTAAACTTTGACCATCTTAATCTTGAGAAGAGAGGCTCCATTTTTCAAGATTCAAGGTGTTTTAAGGTTCATCTCAATAAAATCTTTGATTTGAGACCACGTTTACCAAATTTGGAAACGGTTAATCTTTTAGCTATGAACACTGTACTGACTTCATTTTTTTGACAAAACTTTGACCGTCTGTATTTTCAGAAGAGATGCTCTGTTAATCAAGATTCAAGGTGTTTTTAGGTTTATCTTGATAAGATCTTCAATTTAAGACCATTTTAACCAGATTTACAAACGGTCAAACTTTTAGCTATGAACACTCTACTGATTTCCTTGCTTTGAACAAACTTTGACCGTCTGTACCTTGAGAAGGGAGGCTCCATTTTTCAAGATTTAAGGTGTTTTAAGGTTCATCTCGACAAGATCTTCTATTTGAGAGCACTTTCACTAGATTTGGAAATGGTCAAACTTTTAGCTACAAACATTGTACTGACTTTCTTGTTTGGACCAAACTTTGACCTTCCGTATCTTGAGAAGAGAGGCTCCATTTTTCAAGATTCAAGGTGGTTTTAGGTTCATCTGGACAAGATCGTCGTGTTCAGACCACTTTTACCAGATTTGGAAACAGTCAAACTTTTAGCTATGAACATTATACTGACTTCATTGCTTTGACAAAACTTTGACCATCCGTATCTTGAGAAGAGAGGATCCATTTTTCAAGATTCAACGTCTTTTTTGGTTCATCTCGACAAGATCTTTGATTTGAGACTACTTTCACTAGATTTGGAAATGGTCAAAATTTTAGCTATGAACACTGTAATAACTTCATTGCATTGACCAAACTTTGACCGTCCGTATCTTGAGAAGAGAGGCTCCAATTTTTATGATTCAAGGTGTTTTTAGGTTCAACTTGACCAGATCTTCAATTTGAGACCACTTTTACTAGATTTGTAAATGTCAAACTTTTAGCTACAAAACCTCTAGTGAATTCCTTTCTTTGACCAAATTATGACCTTCTGTATCTTTAGAAGAGAGGCTCCATTTTTCAAGATTCAAGGTGTTTTTAGGTTCATCTCGATGGCATCTTTGATTTGAGACCACTTTCACAAGATTTAGAAATGGTCAAACTTTTAGCTAGGAACACTGTACTAACTTCTTTACCTTGACTAAACTTTGACCATCCATATCTTGAGAATAGAGGCTGCATTTTTCAAGATTCAATGTGTTTTTAGGTTCATCTTGACAAGATCTTTGATTTGAAACTACTTTCACTAGATTTGGAAACGGTGAAACTTTTAGCTCTGAACACTATACTGACTTCTTTACTTTGACCAAACTTTGATCATTCATATCTTGAGAAGAGAGGCTCCATTTTTCAAGATTCAAGATGTTTTTAGATTCATCTCGATGAGATCTTTGATTTTAGATCACTTTAACAAAATTTACAAATGGTCAAACTTTTAGCTATGAACACTGTACTAACTTCCTTGCTTTGACCAAATTTTGACCATCCGTATCTTGAGAATAAAGGCTCCATTTTTCAAGATTCAAGGTGTTTTTAGTTTCATCTCGATGAGATCTTCAATTTGAGACCACCTTCACCAGATTTGGAAGTGGTTAAACTTTTAGCAACGAACACTGTACTAACGTCCTTGCTTTGATCAAACTTTGATCATCTGTATCTTGAGAGGAGATGCTCCATTTTTCAAGATACAAGGTTGTTTTAGGTTCATTTCGATGAGATCTTTGATTTGACACCACTTTCACTATATTTGGAAATGGTCAAATTTTTAGCTACAAACACGGTATTGACTTCCTTGTTTTGACCAAAATTTGGACATCCGTATCTTGAGAAGAGAGGCTCCATTTTTCAAGATTCAAGGTGGTTTTAAGTTCATCTCGAGGAGATCTTCAATTTGAGACCATTTTCACCAGATTTGGAAATGATAAAACTTTTAGATACAAACACTATAGTAACTTCTTTTCTTTGACCGATCTTTGACCATCCATATGTTGAGAAGAGAGGCTCTATTTTTCAAGATTCAAGGTATTTTTAGGTTCATCTCAACAAGATCTTCGATTTGATACCACTTTCAAAAGATTTGGAAACGGTCAAACTTTTAGCTACGAACACTGTATTAACTTCCTTACTTTGACCAAACTTTCACTATCCATATCCTGAGAAGAGAAGCTCCATTTTTCAAGATTCAAAGTGTTTTTAGGTTCATCTTGACCAGATCTTTGATTTGAGACCACTTTAACCATATTTGAAAATAGTCAAACAATTAGCTACGAACACTGTATTGACATTGCTGCTTTGACCAAACTTTGACTATCCGTATCTTTAGAAAAGCAGCTCCATTTTTCTACATTCAAGGTGTTTTTAGATTCATCTCGAGGAGATCTTCAATTTGAGACAAATTTCACTAGATTTGGAAACAGTCAAACTTTTACCTACGAAAACTATAGATACTTCCTTACTTTGACTAAACTTTGACCATCTTAATCTTGAGAAGAGAGGCTCTATTTTTCAAGATTCAAGGTGTTTTAAGGTTCATCTCGATGAAATCTTTGATTTGAGACCACTTTTACCAGATTTAGAAATAGTCAAACTTTTAGCTACGAACACTGTACTGAATTCCTTTCTTTGACAAAATTTTGACCGTCTGTATCTTGAGAAGAGAGGCTCCATTAATAAAGATTCAATATGTTTTTAGGTTTATCTCACCAAGATCTTCGATTTGAGACCACTTTAACCAGATTTGAAAATGGTCAAACTTTTAGCTACGAACACTGTACTGACTTCCTTGCTATGAACAAACTTTGACTGTCCGTACCTTCAGAAGAGAGGCTCCATTTTTTGAGATTCAAGGTCTTTTAAGGTTCATCTCGATGAGATCTTCTATTTGAGACCACTTTCACTACATTTGGAAATGGTCAAACTTTTAGCTACGAACATTGTAGTGACTTCCTTGCTTTGACCAAATATTGACCGTTCGTATCTTGAGAAGAGAGGCTCCATTTTCAAGATTCAAGGTGTTTTTAGGTTCATCTGGACAAGATCGTCAAGTTGAGACAACTTTTACCAGATTTGGATATGGTCAAACTTTTTGCTACGAACATTGTATTGAATTCTTTGCTTTGACAAAACTTTGACCATCTGTATCTTGAGAAGAGAGGATCCATTTTTTAAGATTCAAGGTGTTTTTAAGTTCATCTTGACAAGATCTTTGATTTGAGACTACTTTCACTAGATTTGGGAATAGTTAAACTTTTAGCTACAAACACTATAGTAACTTCCTTGCATTGACCAAACTTTGACCATCCATATCTTGAGAAAAGAGGTGCCATTTTTTATGATTCAAGGCATTTTTAGGTTCAACTCGACGAGATCTTCGATTTGAGACCACTTTCACCAGATTTGAAAATGGTCAAACTTTTAGCTACGAAACCTATACTGACTTCCTTGCTTTGACCAAACTTTGACCTTTCGTATCTTGAGAAGAGAGGCTCTCTTTTTCAAGTTTCAATGTGTTTTTAGGTTCATCTCGATGACATCTTTGATTTGAGACCACTTTCACTAGATTTGGAAACTGTCAAACTTCTGGCTAGAAACACTGTACTGACTTCCTTACCTTGGCCAAACTTTGACCATCGTTATATTGAGAATAGAGGCTCCATTTTTCAAGATTCAAGGTGTTTTGAAGTTTATCTCGATGATATCTTTAATTTGAGACCACTTTCACTAGATTTTGAAATGGTCAAACTTTAAGCTATGAACACTATACTGACTTCCTTGCTTTGACCAAATTTTGATCATCCATATCTTGAGAAGAGAGGCTCTATTTTTCAAGATTCAAGATGTTTTTAGGTTCATCTCGATGAGATATTCGATTTGAGATCACTTTAACAAAATTTGGAAACGGTCAAATTTTTAGCTATGAACACTGTTCTGACTTCCTTTCTTTGACCAAACTTTGACCATTTGTATCTTCAGAAGAGAGGCTCCATTTTTCAAGATTCAAGGTGTTTTTAGGTTCATCTCGATGAGATCTTCCATTTGAGACAACTTTGACCAGATTAGGAAGCGGTCAAACTTTTAGCAATGAACATTGTACTAATGTCCTTACTTTGATCAAACTTTGATTATCCGTATCTTGAGAAGAGATGCTCCATCTTTCAAGATTCAATGTTTTTTAGGTTAATCTTAATGAGATCTTTGATTTGACACCAGTTTCACGAGATTCGAAAATGGTCAAACTTTTAGCTACAAACACTGCACTGATTTTCTTGCTTTGACCAAATTTTGAGCATCCAAATCTTGAGAAGAGAGGCTCCATTTTTAAGGATTCAAAGTGTTTTTAGGTTCATCTCGACGAGATCTTGAATTTGAGACCACTTTCACATGAATTGGAAATGACCAAACTTTTAGCTATGAACACTGTAATAACTTCCTTGCTTTAACCAATCTTTGATCATCCATATTTTGAGAAGAGAGGCTCTATTTTTCAAGATTCAAGGTGTTTTTAGGTTCATCTCGACGAGATCTTTGATTTGAGACCACTTTCACAAGATTTTTAAACAGTCAAACTTTTAGCTAGGAACACTGTATTAACTTCCTTGCTTTGACCAAACTTTGATTGTCCATATCGTGAGAAGAGAGGCTCTATTTTTCAAGATTCAAGTTGTTTTTAAGTTCATCTTGATGAGATCTTTGATATGAGACCAATTTCACCATATTTCAAAATGGTCAAACATTTAGCTATGAACATTGTACTAACTTCCTTGCTTTGACTAGACTTTGACTGTCTGTATCTTAAGAAGAGAGGCTCTATTTTTCAAGATTCAAGAAGTTTTTAGGTTCATCTTTTCGAGAATTTCAATTTGAGACCAATTTCACCAGATTTGGAAATGGTCAAACTTTTATCTACAAACATTGTACTAACTTCCTTTCTTTGACCAAACTTTGACCATCTATATCTTGAAAAAAGAGGCTCCATTTTTCAAGATTCAAGAAGTTTTTAGATTCATCTGGATAAAATCATCGATTTGAGACCACTTTTACCAGATTTGGAAATGGTCAAACTTTTAGCAACGAACAATGTACTCCCTTCCTTGCTTTGACCAAACTTTGACCATCCGTATCTTGAGAAGAGAGACTCCATTTTCAAGATTCAAGGTGTTTTTAGGTTCATCTCGACAAGATCTTTGATTTTAGACCAATTTAACCAGATTTGGAAATGGTGAAACTTTTAGCTATGAACACTATACTAACCTCCTTGCTTTGAACAAACTTTGACCATGCATACCTTGAGAAGAGAGGCTCCATTTTTCAAGATTCAAGGTGTTTTTAGGTTCATCTGAATGAGTTCTTTGATTTGACACTACTTTCAGCAGATTTGGAAATGATCAAATGTTTACGTACGAACACTATACTAACTTCCTTGCTTTGACTAAACTTTTACCGTCTATATCTTGAGAAGAGAGGCTCCATTTTTCAAGATTCAAGGTGTTTTTAGGTTCATCTCGATGAGATCTTTGATTTGAGACCACTTTCACCAGATTTGGAAATGGTCAAACTTTTGGTTACAAACACTGTATTGACTTCTTTACTTAGACCAAACTTTGACCGTCTGTATCTTGAGAATAGAGGCTCTATTTTTCAAAATTTAAGGTGTTTTTAGCTTTATTTGGACAAGATAGTTGAGTTGAGATCACTTTTACCATATTTAGAAATGGTCAAACTTTTAGCTATGAACACTGTACTGGCTTCCTTGCTTTGACCAAACTTTGACCATCTGTATCTAGAGAAGAGAGGCTCCATTTTTCAAGATTCAAGGTGTTTTTAGGTTCATCTCGATAAGATCTTTAAATTGAGACCACTTTCAACAGATTTGGAAATGGTCAAACTTCTAGCTATAGACACTATACTGACTTTCTTGCTTTAACCAAACTTTGATCATCCGTATCTTGAGAAGAGAGGCTCTATTTTTTAAATTCAAGGTGTTTTTAAGTTCTGCGCGATGAGATCTTTGATTTGAGATGACTTTCACTAGATTTGGAAATGGTCAACCATTTATCTACGGACACTGTACTGACTTCCTTGATTTGACAAAACTTTGACAGTCTGTATCTTGAGAAAAGAGACTCTATTTTTCAAGATTCAAGGTGTTTTTCAGTTCATCTCGATGAGATATTCGATTTGAGACCAGTTTCACTAGATTTGGAAATGGTCAAAGTTTTAGCTATATACACTGTACTGACTTCCTTCCTTTGACCAAACTTTCACTATCCGTATCTTCAGAAGAGAGGCTCCATTTTTCAAGATTCAACGTGTTTTAAGGCTCATCTCGACGACATCTTTGATTTGAGACCACTTTCACCAAATTTAGAAATGGTCAAAATTTTATTTACGAACACTGTATTGACTTGCTTTCTTTGACCAATTTTTGACCAACCATATCTTGAGAAGAGAGGCTCTATTTTTCAACATTCAAGGTGTTTTTAGGTTCATCACAACAAGATCTTTGATTTGAGAATACTTTCACCAAATTTGGAAATGATAAAAATTTTATATACGAACACTATACTGACTTCTTTGTTTTAACCAAACTTTGACTATCCGTATCTTGAGAAGAGAGGCTCCATTTTTTAAGATTTAAGCTATTTTTAGGTTCATCTCGACAAGAGCTTTTATTTGAAACTACTTTCAGCAAATTTTAAAATGGTCAAACTTTTAGCTATGAACACTGTATTGACTTCCTTGCTTTGATAAAACTTTGAGGGTCCGTATCTTGAAAAGAGAGGCTCCATTTTTTATGATTCAAGGTGTTTTTAGGTTCAACTCGATGAGATCTTCGATTTGAGACCACTATCACTAGATTTGGAAATGGTGAAACTTTTAGCTATGAAAACTATACTGACTTCCTTGCTTTGACCAAACTTTGTCGGTATGTATCTTTTGAAGAGAGGCTCCATTTTTCAAGATTCAACGTGTTTTTAGGTTCATCTCGATGACATCTTTGATTTGAGACCACTTTCACTAGATTTGGAAACAGTCAAACTTTTAGCTACGAACACTATACTGCCTTCCTTGCTTTGACAAAACTTTGATCGTCTGTATCTTGTGAAGAGAAGCTCCATTTTTCAAGATTCAAGGTGTTTTTAGGTTCATCTTGACGAGATCTTCAATTTGAGATCACTTTCATGAAATTTAAAAATAGTCAAACTTTTAGCTACGAACATTGCACTGACTTTCTTTCTTTGACCAAATTTTGACCATCCGTATCTTGAGAAGAGAGGCTCCATTTTTTAAGATTCAAGGTGTTTTTAGGTTCATCTTGATGAGATCTTCGATTTGGGATCACTTTCACCAGATTTGGAAATATTTAAACTTTTAGCTATCAACACTATACTGACTTCTTTGCTTTGACCAAACTTTGACCCTCCGTATCTTGAGAAGAGAGGCTCCGTTTCTCTAGATAAAATGAATTTTTAGCTTCTTTTCAATGAGATCTTCGATTTGAGACAACTTTATCTAGATTTAGAAATGGTCAAACTTTTAGCTACGAACACTGTATTGACTTCTTTGCTTTGACTAAACTTTGATCCTCTATATCTTGAGAAGAGAGGGTCCATTTTTTAAGATTTAAGGTGTTTTTAGGTTCATCTCACTAAGATCTTTGATTTGAGACCACTATCACCACATTTGGAAATGGTCAAACTTTTAGTTACAAACACTGTACTTACGTCCTTGCTTTGACAAAACTTTGACCATTTGTATCTTGAGAAGAGAGGCTCCATTTTTCAAGATTCAAGGTGCTTTTAGGTTCATCTCGATAAGATCTTCAATTTGAGACCACATTCACTAGATTTGAAATTAGTCAAACTTTTAGCTACGAACACTGTACTGACTTCCTTACTTTGACCAAACTTTGACCATTCGTATCTTGAGAAGAGAGGTTCTATTTTTCAAGATTCAAGGTGTTCTTAGGATCATCTCGCCAAGATCTTCTATTTGAGACCACTTTCATGAGATTTGGAAATGGTCAAACGTTTGGCTATGAACACTGTACTGACTTCCTTTGATCAAACTTTGGCGATCCGTATCTTAAAAAGAGAGGCTCCATTTTTTATGATTCAAGGTGTTTTTAGGTTCAACTTGACGAGATCTTCGATTTGAGACCACTATCACCAGATTTGGAAACAGTCAAACTTTTAGCTACGAAAACTGTACTGACTTCCTTGCTTTGACCAAACTTTGTTGGTCCGTATCTTTTGAAGAGAGGCTCCATTTTTCAAAATTCAAGGTGTTTTTAGGTTCATCTCGACGACATCTTTGATTTGATACCACTTTCACTAGATTTGGAAACGGTCAAACTTTTAGCTACGAACACTATTGACTTCCTTACTTTGACCAAACTTTGACCGTCCATATCTTGACAAGAGAGACTCTATTTTTTAAAAGTCCTCCTATTTTTAGTTTCATCTCAACGAGATCTTTGATTTGAGACAACTATCACCATATGTCGAAATGGTCAAACTTTTAGCTATGAACACTATACTCACTTCTTTACTTTAACCAAACATTAACTATCGGTATCTTGAGAAGAGAGGCTCCATTGTATAGATTCAAGGTGTTTTTAGGTTCATCTTGATGAGATCTTCAATTTGAGACCAATTTCACCAGATTTGGAAATGGTCAAACTTTAAGCTACAAACAATGTACTGACTTCGTTGCTTTGACCAAACTTTGACTGTCTGTATCTTGAGAATAGAGGCTCCATTTTTCAAGATTCAAGGTGTTTTTAGGTTCATTTGGATAAGATCGCCGAGTTGAGACCACTTTTACCAAATTTTAAAATGGTCAAACTTTTAGCTATGAACATTGTACTGGCTTTCTTGCTTTGACCAAACTTTGACCATCCCTATCTTGAGAAGAGAGGCTCCATTTTTCAACATTCAAGGTGTTTTTAGGTTCATCTCGATGAGATCTTCAATTTGAGACCAATTTCACCAGATTTGGAAATAGTCAAACTTTTAGCTATGAACACTGTATTGACTTCCTTGCTTTGACAAAACTTTGACCATTCATTTTTTGAGAGGAGAGGTTCAATTTTTCAAGATTCAAGGTATTTTTAGGTTCATTTTGACAAGTTTTCAATTTGAGACCACTTTTTCCAGATTTGGAAATGGTCAAACTTTTAGCTACGAACACTGTATTGACTTCCTTGCTTTGAACAAACTTTCACCATCCGTATCTTGAGAAGAGAGGCTCTTATTTTCAATATTCAAGATTTTTTTAAGTTCATCTCAATGATATCTTTGATTTGAGACCACTTTGACCAAATTTGGAATCGGTCAAACATTTAGCTACAAACACTGTACTGACTTTTTTACTTTGACCAAACTTTGACCATCTGTATCTTGAGAAGAGAGGCTCCATTTTGTAAGATTCAAAGTATTTTTAGGTTCATCTCGACGAGATCTTCATTTTGAGACCACTTTCACATTATTTTGAAATGGTCAACCTTTTAGCTACGAAAATTATACTGATATCCTTGCTTTGACCAAACTTTGATTGTCCGTATCTTGAGAAAAGAGGCTTTGTTTTGCAAGATTCAAGTTGTTTTTAATTTCATCTCGACAAGATCTTTGATTTGAGACCACTTTCACTAGATTTGGAAACGATCAAACTTTTAGCTACGAACACTCTACTGACTTCCTTGCTTTGACCAAACTTTGGCCGTCTATATCTTGAGAAGAGAGGCTCCATTTTTCAAAATTCAAGGTGTTTTTAGGTTCATCCCGATGAGATCTTGGATTTAGAACCACTTTCACCAGATTTGGAAATGGTGACTTCCTTGCTTGTGTAAACTTTTGATCGTCCCTTTCTTTAGAAGAGAGGCTCCATTTTTAAGATTACAGGTGTTTTTAGGTTCATACCGAGGAGATATTCGATTTGAGACAACTTGAGTCAAACTTTTAGCTATGAACACAGTACTGACTTCCTTGCTTTAAAAAAACTTTGACTATTTGTATCTTGAAAAGAGAGGCTCCATTAATCAGGATTCAAGGTATTTTTAGGTTTATCTCGACGAGATCTTCGATTTGAGACTACTTTAACCAGATTTGTAAACGGTCAAACTCTTAGCTATGAACACTCTATTTACTTCCTTGCTTTGAACAAACTTTGACCATTCGTAACTTGAGAAGAGAGGTTCCCTTTTCAAGATTCAAGGTGTTTTTAGGTTCATCTCAACGAGATCTTCAATTTGAGACCATTTTCACCAGATTTGAAAGTGGTCAAACTTTTAGCTATGAACACTGTACTGACTTCTTTACTTTGACTAATTTTTGACCGTCCGTATCTTGAGAAGAGAGGTTCCATTTTTTAAGATTCAAGGTCTTTTTAGGTTGATCTCGATGAGCTCTTCGATCTGAGAACACTTTCACCAAATTTAGAAATGGTCAAACTTTTAGCTACAAACATTATACTAACTTGCTTACTTTGATCAAACTTTGACCATCCGTATCTTGAGAAGAGAGGCTCCATTTTTCAAGTTTCAAGGTGGTTTTAGGTTAATCTCTACAAGATAATCAAGCTGAGACCACTTTTACCAAATTTGTAAATGGTCAAACTTTTAGCTATGAACATTGTACTGACTTCTTTGATTTGACCAAATTTTAGCCATCTGTATCTTGAGAAGAGAGGCTCCATTTTTCAAGATTCAAGGTGTTTGTAGGTTCATCTCGATAAGATCTTTGATTTGAGACTACTTTGGCCAAATTTGAAAATGGTCAAACTTTTAGCTACGAACACTGTACTCACTTCTTTGCTTTGACCAAACTTTGACCGTCCGTATCTTGAGAAGAGAGGCTTCATTTTTCAAGATTCAAGGTGTTTTTAGGTTTATCTCGATGAGATCTTTGATTTGAGACCACTTTCATAAGATTTGGAAACAGTCAAACGTTTAGCTACGAACAATGTATTAACTTCCTTGCTTTGACCAAATTTTGACCATCCATATTGTGAGTAGAGAGGCTCCATTTTTCAAGATTCAAGGTGTTTTTAGGTTCATCTTGACGAGATCTTTGATTTGAAACCACTTTCACCATATTTGGAAATGGTTAAACTTTTAGCTGTGAACATTTTACTGACTTCCTTGCTTTGACCAAACTTTGATAGTCTGTATCTTGAGAAGAGAGGCTCCATTGTTTAAGATTCAATAAGTTTTTAGGTTCATCTTGACCAAATCTTCAATTTGAGACCAATTTCACTAGATTTGAAACTGGTCAAACCTTTAGCTACAAACATTGTACTGACTTCTTTTCTTTGACTAAATTTTGACCATTCGTACTTTGAGAAGAGAGACTCTATTTTTCAAGATTCAAGGTGTTTTTAGGCTAATCCCTATGAGATATTCGATTTGAGACCAATTTAACCAGATTTGAAAACGGTCAAACTTTTAGCTACGAACAGTGTACTGACTTCCTTGCTTTGAACAAACTTTGACCATCTGTACCTTGAGAAGAGAGGCTCCATTTTTTAAGATTCAAGGTGTTTTTAGGTTCATCTCGACGAGATCTTTGATATGAGACCACTTTCACTAGATTTGGAAATGATCAAAATTTTAACTACGAACACTGTACTAACTTCCTTGCTTTGACCAAACTTTGACCATCCGTATCTTGAGAAGACAAGCTCTATTTTTCAAGATTCAAGGTGTTTTTAAGTTCATCTCAATGAGATCTTTGATTTGAGACCACTTTCACTAGATTTGGAAATGGTCAATCTTTTAGTTATGAACATTGTATTGACTTTCTTACTTAGACAAAACTTTGGTCATCCATATCGTCAGAAAAAAGGCTTTATTTTTCAAGATTCAAGGTATTTTTAGGTTCATCTTGATGAGATCTTTGATTTAAGACAGATTTCATGAGATTTGTAAATGGTCAAAATTTTAGGTACGAACACTATAGTGACTTCCTTGCTTTGACCAATTTTTGATCGTTTGTATCTTGAGAATAGAGGCTCCATTTTTCAAGATTCAAGGTATTTTTAGGTTCATCTTGAGAACATCTTCGATTTGAGACCACTTTTTGCAGATTTGGAAATGGACAAACTTTTAGCTACGAACACTGTACTGACTTCCTTGCTTTGAACAAACTTTCACCATCTGTATCCTATGAAGAGAGGCTCCATTTTTCTAGATTCAAGGTGTTTTTAGGTTCATCTCGATGAGATATTTGATTTGAGACTAATTTCACTAGATTTGGAAATAGTCAAACTTTTAGCTACGAACACTGTACTGACTTCCTTGCTTTAACCAAACTTTGACTATCCGTATCTTGAGAAAAGAAGCTCCATTTTTTAAGATTCTAAGTGATTTTAGGTTCATGTCGATGAGATCTTTGATTTGAGACCACTTTCACAAGAATTTGGAAATGGTCAAACTTTTTGCTATGAACACGGTACTGACTTCCTTACTTTGAAAAAACTTTGACCATCTGTATCTTGAGAAGAGAGGCTCTATTTTTTAAGATTTATGGTATTTTTAGTTTCATCTTGACGAGATCTTTGATTTGAGACCACTTTCACTAGATTTGGAAATGGTCAAACTTTTACCTAGGAACACTATACTGACTTCCTTCCTTTGAACAAACTTTGACTATCCGTATGTTGAGAAGAGAGGCTCTCTTTTTCAAGATTCAAGGTGTTTTAAGGTTCATCTCGATGAGATCTTTGATTTGAGACCACTTTCACCAAATTTGAAAATGGTCAAACTTTTAGCTACGAACACTATACTGACTTCCTTAGTTTCACCAAACTTTGACCGTTTGTATTTTTAGAAGAGAGGCTCCATTTTTCAAGATTCAAGGTGTTTTTAGTTTCATCTCAATGAGATCTTTGATTTGAGACCACTTTCACTAGATTTGGCAATGGTCATACTTTTAGCTATGAAGACTGTACTGACTTCCTTACTTTGAAAAAACTTTGAACGTCCGTATTTTAAGAAGAGAGGCTCCATTTTTCAAGATTCAAGGTGTTTTAAGTTTGATCTCAACAAGGTCTTCGATTTGAGACCACTTTCACTAGATTTGGAAATGGAGAAACTTTTAGCTACAAACATTGTACTGACTTTCTTGCTTTGACAAAACTTTGACTGTCTGTATCTTTAGAAGAGAGGCTCCATTTTTCAAGATTCAAGTTGTTTTTAGGTTTATATTGACAAGATCTTCGATTTGAGGCCAATTTCACCAAATTTCAGAATGGTCAAACTTTTAGCTACGAACACTGTACTGACTTCCTTGCTTTAACCAAACTTTGATCATCCGAATTTTGAGAAGAGAGGTTCTATTTTTCAAGATTCAAGGTGTTTTTATGTTCATCTCGATGAGATCTTTGATTTGAGATCAGTTTTACCAAATTTTGAAACGGTCAAACTTTTAGCTATGAACACTGTACTGACTTCCTTGCTTTGAGAAAAGTTTGACCATCCGTATCTTGAGAAGAGAGGCTCTGTTAATCAAGATTCAATGTGTTTTTAAGTTTATCTCAATGAGATCTTCAATTTGTGACCTCCTTAACCAGATTTGGAAACGGTCAAACTTTTAGCTACGAACACTATATTGACTTCCTTTCTTTGAACAAACTTTGAACGTTAATACCTTGATAAGAGAGGCTCCATTTTTCAAGATTCAACGTGTTTTTAGGTTAATCTCGATAAGATCTTCGATTTGAGACCACTTTCACTAGCTTTGGAAATGGTCAAACTTTTAGCTACGAATACTGTATTGTCTTCCCTTCTTTGACAAAACATTGATCATCTGTATCTTGAGAAGAGTGTCTCCGTTTTTCAAGATTCAAGGTGTTTTTAGGTTCATTTCAATGAGATCTTTGATTTGAGACCACTTTCACCAGATTTGGAAATGGTCAAATCTTCAGCTACGAACACTGTACTGACTTTCTTTCGTTGACCAAACTTTGATCTTCTGTATCTTGACAAGAGAGGCTTCATTTTTCAAGATTCAAGGTGTTTTTACGTTCATCTCAACAAGATCTTTAATTTGAGACCACTTTCACTAGATTTGGAAATGGTCAAACTTTTAGTTACGAACACTAAACTGACTTCCTTGCTTTGACTAAAATTTGACCATTTGTATTTTGAGAAGAGAGACTCTATTTTTAGAGATTCAAGGTGTTTTTAGATTCATCTCGATGAGATCTTCGATTTGAGACCACTTTCACTTGATTTGAAATTAGTCAAACTTTTATCTACGAACACTATATTGACTTCTTTGATTTGACCAAATATTGATCGTTCGTATCTTGAGAAAAGAGGCTCTATTTTTGAAGATCCAAGGTGTTTTTAGGTTCATCTTGACAAGATCTTCGATTTGAGACCACTTTCGATTTGAGACCAATCTCAGTAGATTTGGAAACTGTCAAACTTTTAAATGCGAACACTATACTAACTTCCTTTCTTTCACCAAACTTTGACTGTCTCTATCTTGAGAAGAGAGGCTCCATTTTTCAAGATTCAAAATTTTTTTAGGTTCATCTTGACAAGATCTTCAATTTGAGACCACTTTAACCAGATTTGGAAATGGTCAAACTTTTAGCTATGAGCACTTTACTAACTTCCTTGCTTTGACAAAACTTTGACCATCGGTATATTGAGAAAATAGGATCCATTTTTTAAGATTCAAGGTGTTTTTAGTTTGATCTCGATGAGATCTTCGATTTCAGACAATTTTCACTATATTTGGAAATAGTCAAAATTTTAGCTATGAATACTATAGTGACTTCCTTGCCTAGACAAAACTTTGATAGTCTGTATTTTGAGAAGAGAGGCTCCATTTTTCAAGATTCAAGGTGTTTTTAGGTTCATCTCGATGAGATCTTTTATTTGAGACCACTTTCACCAGATTTGGAAAAAGTCAAACTTTTAGCTACGAATGCTATAATGACTTCCTTGCTTTGACCAAACTTTGACCATCTGTATTGTCAGAAGAAAGACTCTATTTTTTAAAATTCAAGGTGTTTTTAGGTTCATCTCGACAAGATCTTCGATCTCAAACCAATCTCACTAGATTTGGAAATGGTCAAACATTTAAATACGAACACTATACTAACTTCCTTTCTTTGATCAAACTTTGACCGTCAGTATCTAGAGAAGAGAGGCTACGTTTTGCAAGATTCAAGGTGTTTTTAGTTTAATCTTGACGAGATCTTCAATTTGAAACCACTTTCACCAAATTTGGAAACGGTCATACTTTTAGTTACAAACACTGTATTGACTCCCTTTCTTTGACCAAACTTTGACTAATCATATCTTAAGAAGAGAGGCTCTATTTTTCAAGATTCAAGGTGTTTTAAAGTTCATCTCAACAAGATCTTCGATTTGAGACCACTTTCACTAGATCTGGAAACAGTCAAAATTTAATCTAAGAACACTGTACTGACTTTCTTTCTTTGACCAAACTTTGACAGTCTGTATCTTTAGAAGAGAACCTTCATTTTTCAAGATTCAATCTATTTTTAGATTCATCTCAATGAGATCTTCGATTTGAGACCAATTTCACCAGATTTGAAAACAGTCAAACTTTTAGCTACGAACACTATACTGACTTCTTTCCTTTGACCAAAATTTCACCATTCATATCTTGAGAAGAGGGGCTCCATTTTTCAAGATTCAAGGTGTGTTTAGGTTCAACTCGACGAGATCTTTGATTTGAGACCACTTAAATAAGATTTGGAAATGGTCAAACTTTTAGCTACGAACACTGTACTAACTTCCTTGGTTTGACCAAACATTAATCATCCATATCTTTAGAAGAGAGGCTCCATTTTTCAAGATTCAAGGTGTGTTTAGTTTCATCTTGACAAGATCTTTCATTTGAGACCACTTTCACCAGATTTGGAAATGGTTAAATATTTAGCTACGAACACTGTACTAACTTCTTTGCTTTGAACAAACTTTGATCATCCGTATCTTGAGAAGAGAGACTCTATTTTTCAAGATTCAATATATTTTTAGGTTCATCTCAATGAGATCTTCAATTTGAGACCACTTTTACCAGATTTGGTAAATGTCAAACTTTTACTTATGAATGCTGTACTGACTTCCTTGCTTTGACCAAACTTTGACTATCCGTATCTTTAGAAGAGAGGCACTATTTTTTAAGATTCAAGGTGTTTTTAAGTTCATCTCGATGTGATCTTCGATTTGAGATGACTTTCACCATATTTGGATATGGTCAAACTTTTAGCTAGCAACACTTTACTAACTTCCTTGCTTTGAACAAACTTTGACCATCCATTTGTTGAGAAGAGCGGCTCCATTTTTCAAGATATAAGGTGTTTTTAAGTTTATCTTGATGAGATCTTCGATTTGAGACCAATTTCACCAGATTTGGAAATGGTCAAACTTTTAGCTATGGACACTGTATTGACTTTCTTACTTTGACCAAACTTTGACCATCCATATTTTGAGAAGAGAGACTCTATTTTTCAAGATTCAAGACATTTTTAGGTTCATGTCGACAAGATCTTCCATTTGAGACCACTTTCAGCAGATTTGGAAATAGTTAAACTTTTAGCTGCGAACATTATACTAACTTCATTGCTTTCAACAAACTTTGACCATCTGTATCTTGAGAAGAGAGGCTCTATTTTTTAAAATTCAAGGTGTTTTTAGGTTCATCTCGACAAGATATTTAATTTGAGACCACTTTCACCCGATTTGAAAATGGTCAAACTTTTAGCTACGAACACTGTACTGACTTCCTTGCTTTGACAAAACTTTGACCATCCGTATCTTGAGAAGAGAGGCTCCATTTTTCACGATTCAAGGTATTTTAAAGGTCATCTCAATGAGATCTTCGATTTAAGACCACTTTCACCAGATTTTTCAACTTTCAAACTTTTAGCTATGACTACTGTACTAACTTCCTTGCTTTGACCAAATTTTGACCATCCGTATCTTTAGAAGAGAGGCTCCATTTTTTAAGATTCAAGGTGTTTTCAGGTTCATCTTGATGATATCTTTAATTTGAGACCAATTTAACTAGATTTGGAAATGGTCAAACTTTTAGTTATGAACACTGTACTAACTTCCTTGCTTTGACCAAACTTTGATTGTGTGTATCTTGAGAATAAAGACTCCATTTTTCAAGATTCAAAGTGTTTTTAAGTTCATCTCGATGAGATCTTTGATTTGAGACCATTTTAACCAGATTTAAGAATGGTCAAAGTTTTAGCTACGAATAGTGTAGTGACTTCCTTGCTTTGACAAAACTTTAATTATCTGTATCTTGAGAAGAGAGGCTCTGTTTTCCAAGATTCAAGGTGTTTTTAGGTTCATCTAGATGAGATATTTGATTTGAAACCACTTTCACCAAATTTGGAAATGGTCAAACTTTTAGCTACGAACACTGTACTGACTTTCTTGCTTTGACAAAACTTTGACCATCTGTATCTTGAGAAGAGGCTCCATTTTTCAAGATTCAAGGAGTTTTTAGGTTCATCTTAATGAGATCTTGGATTTGAGACAAATTTCACCATATTTGGAAATGGTCAAACTTTTAGCTATGAACACTGTACTGACATCCTTTCTTTGACGAAACTTTGACCATCCGTATTTTGAGAATAGAGACTTCTTTTTTCAATATTCAAGGTGTTTTTAAGTTCATCTCGATGAGATCTTTGATTTGAGACAACTTTAACCAGATTTGGAAATGGTCAAACTTTTAGTTACGAACACTGTACTAACTTCCTTATTTTAACCAAACTTTGACCATCTGTATCTTGAGAAGAGAGAATCCATTTTTAAAGATTCAAGGTGTTCTTAGTTTCATCTCGAAAAGATCTTTGATTTCAGATCGCTTTCATAATATTTGGAAACGGTCAAAATTTTAGCTACAAACAGTGTACTGACTTCCTTTCTTTGAATAGACTTTGACCATTTGTATGGTGAGAAGAGAGGCTCCATTTTTTAAGATTCAAGGTATTTTTAGGTTCATCTCGATGAGATCTTTTATTTGAGACCACTTTCACTAGATTTGGAAGCAGACACACTTTTAGCTATGAACATTGTACTGACTTCCTTGCTTTGACCAAACTTTGACCATTCATATCTTGAGAAGAAAGGCTCCATTTTTTAAGATTTAAGTTGTTTTTAAGTTCATGTCAATGAGATATTTGATTTTAGACCACTTTCACCAAATTTGAAAATGGTCAAACTTTTAGCTACGAACACTGTACTAACTTCCTTGCTTTGACCAAACTTTGACCATCTGTATCTTGAGAAGAGATGCTTCTTTTTTCAAGAATCAATATGTTTTTAAGTTCATCTCGATGAGATCTTCAATTTCAAACCAATTTTTTCAGATTTGAAAATGGTCAAACTTTTAGCTACGAACACTGTATTGACTTCCTTGCTTTGAACAAACTTTGACCATCCATATCTTGAAAAGAGAGGCTCTATTTTTAAAGATTCAAGGTGTTTTTAGGTTCATCTTGAGGAGATCTTCGATTTGAGACCACTTTCACCATATTTGGAAATGGTCAAACTCTTAGCTACGAACACTTTACTAAATTTTTTGCTTTGACTAAACTTTGACTATCCATATCTTGAGAAGAGAGACTTCATTTTTCAAGATTCAAGGTGTTTTTAGGTTCATCTAGTTGAGATCTTCAATTTGAGACCACTTTCGCTAGATTTGAAAACAGTTAAACTTTTAGCTATGAACACTATACTAACTTCCTTGCTTTGACCAAACTTTGACAGTCTGTATCTTGAGAAGAGAGGCTCCATTTTTCAAGATTCAAGATGTTTTTAGGTTCATCTCGACGAGATCTTCGATTTTAGACCACTTTCACTAGATTTGAAAATGGTAAAACTTTTAGCTATGAACAGTGTACTGACTTCCTTGCTTTGACCAAACTTTGACCGTCTGCATCTATAGAAGAGAGGGTTCATTTTTTAAGATTCAAGGTGTTAGGTTCATCTCGATGAGATCTTCGATTTGAGAATAGTTTCACCAAATTTAGAAATGGTCAAACTTTTAGCTACGAACATTGTACTGACTTCATTGCTTTGACAAAACTTTGACCATTTGTATCTTGAGAAGAGAGGCTCCATTTTTTAAGATTCAAGGTATTTTTAGGTTCATTTTGATGAGATCTTCTATTTGAGACCACTTTCACTAGATTTGAAAATGGTCAAACTTTTAGCTACGAACATTGTACTGACTTTCTTACTTTGACTAAACTTTAACCATCTCTATGTTGAGAAGAGAGGATCCATTTTTAGAGATTCAAAGTGTTTTTAGGTTAATCTCGATGAGATCTTCGATTAGAGCCTCCTTTCACTAGATTTAGAAATCGTCAAACTTTTAGCTACGAACACCGTACTAACTTGCTATCTTTGACTAAACTTTGACCATGTGTATCTTGAGAAGAGAGGCTCTATTTTTAAATATTCAAGGTGTTTTTAGGTTCATCTTGACGAGATCTTCGATTTGAGACCACTTTCACTAAATTTGAAAATGGTTAAATATTTTTTCTACGAATACTGTATTGCCTTCCTTACTTTGACCAAACTTTAACCGTACGTATCTTGAGAAGAGAGGCTCTATTTTTAAAGATTCAAAGTGGTTTTAGGTTCATCTCGATGAGAGCTTTGATTTGAGAGCACTTTTTCCAGATTTGGAAACGGTCAAACTTTTACCTACAAACATTGTACTGACTTTCTTTCTTTGACCAATCTTTGACCATTCATATCTTGAGAAGAGAGGTTATGTTTTTCAAGATTCAAGTTGTTTTTAGGTTCATCTCGATGAGATTTTTCGATTTGAGACTATTTTCACCAGATTTGGAAATGGTCATACTTTTAGCTATGAACATTGTACTAACTTCCTTGCTTTGACCAAACTTTGATCGTTCGTATCTTGAGAAGAGAGGCTCTATATTTCAAGATCCAAGGTGTTTTTTGGTTCATTTCGATGAGTTCTTCGATTTGAGACCACTTTCATGGGAATTGAAAATGGTGAAATTTTAGCTACCAACTCTGTACTAACTTCCTTGCTTTGACCAAACTTTGACCATTCGTATTTTGAGAAGACAGACTTCATCTTTCAAGATTCAAGGTGTTTTTTGAAAATGGTCAAACTTTTAACTATGGACTTTGTACTAACTTCCTTCCTTTGAAGAAACTTTGACCGTCGATATGTTTCATAGAGACGTTCTATTTTTCAAGATTAAAATTATTTTTATGTTCATTTCGATAAGATCTTCGATTTGAGACCACTTTCACTAGATTTGGAAATGGTCAAACTTTTAGGTACGAACACTGTACTGATGTCCTTGCTTTGACCAAACTTTGGCCATTCATGTTTTTGAGAAGGGAGGCTACATTTTTCAAGATTCAAGGTGTTTTTAGGTTCATCTCGATGAGATATTCGATTTTAGACCACTTTCACCAAATTTGGAAACGGTTAAACTTTTAGCTATGAACACTTTACTGACTTCCTTACTTTAACCAAACTTTGACCATCCTGATCTTGAGAAGAGAGGATTCTTTTCTCAAGATTCAAGTTGTTTTTAGGTTCATCTCAATGAGATCTTCCTTTTGAGACCACTTTCACTAGATTTGGAAATGGTCAAACTTTTAGCTACAAATAATGTACTGACTTCCTTGCTTTGACCAAACTTTGACCATCTGTATCTTGAGAAGAGAGGCTCCATTTTTCAAGATTCAAGGTCTTTTTAGGTTCATCTTGATGAGATCTATTATTTGATACCACATTCAGCAAATTTGGAAATGGACAAACTTTTAGCTACGAACATTGTACTCACTTCCTTACTTTGACCAAACTTTGACCATACGTGTCTTGAGAAGAAAGGCTCTATTTTTCAAGATTCAAGCTATTTTTTGGTTCATCGTGATGAGATCTTTAATTTGAGACCACTTATTCTAGATTTGGAAATGGTCAAATTTTAAGCTACGAACACTGTACGGACTTCCTTTATTTGACCAAACTTTGACCGTCTGTATCTTGAGAAGAGAGCCTCTATTTTTCAAGATTCAAGGTGTTTTCAGGTTCATCTCGACAAGATCTTTAATTTGAGACCACTTTCACTAGATTTGAAAATGGTAAAGCTTTTAGCTACGAACACTGTATTGAGTTCCTTGCTTTCACCAAACTTTGACAGTCCATATCTTGAGAAGAGAGGCTCCATTTTTCAACATTCAAGGTGTTTTTAGGTTAACCTCAATGAGATCTTTGATTTAAGACCACTTTCACCAGATTTAGAAATGATCAAATGTTTAGCTACAAACATTGTACTGACTTCCTTGCTTTGACCAAACTTTGACCATCTGTATCTTCAGAAGTGAGGTTCCCTTTTTCAAGATTCAAAGTGTTTTTAAGATTATCTTGACGATATCTTCAATTTCAAACCACTTTCACTAGATTTGGAAATGGTCAAACTTTTAGCTACGAACATTGTACTGACTTCCTTTCTTTGACCAAACTTTAAAAATCTGTATGTTGAGAAGGGAGAGTCCATTTTGCAAGATTCAAGGTGTTATTAGGTTAATTTCGATGAGATCTTTGATTGGAGACCCCTTTCACCAGATGAGGAAATGGTCAAACTTTTAGCTATGAACACCTTATTGACTTCCTATCTTTGACCAAACTTTGACCAGCTGTATCTTGAGAAGAGAGGCTCTATTTTTCAAGATTCAAGGTGTTTTTAGGTTCATCTTGACGAGATCTTCAATTTGAGACCACTTTAATCAAATTTGGAAATGGATAAACTTTTAGCTACGAACACTGTACTGACTTTCTTGCTTTGACCAAACTTTTACTGTACGTATATGAGAAGAGAGGCTCCATTTCTCAAGATTCAAGGTCTTTTTAGGTTCATCTCGACTAGATCTTTGATTTGAGACCACTGTCACTAGATTTAGAAAGGGTCAAAATTTTAGCTATGAACATTGTATTGACTTTCTTGCTTTGACCAAACTTTGACTGTTTGTATCTTGAGAAGAGAGGCTCTATTTTTCAAGATTCAAGGTGTTTTTAGGTTCATCTCTACGGGATCATCGATTTGAGACCACTTTCACCAGATTTTGAAATGTTTAAACTTTTAGCTACAAACACTATACTGACTTCCTTGCTTTGACCAAACTTTGACCATTCGTATCTTGAGAATAGAGGCTCCATCTTTTAAGATTCTTGGTGTTTTTAGGTTCATCTCAATGAGATCTTTGATTTGAGACCCCTTTCACCAGATTTGGAAATAGTCAAACTTTTAGCTACGAACACTATACTGATTTCATTGCTTTGACCAAATTTTTACCATCTGTATCTTGAGAGGAGAGTCTCCATTTTTCAAGATTCAAGGTATTTTTAGGTTCATATTGAGGAGATCTTCAAATTAAGATTAATTTCACTAGATTTGGAAATGGTAAAAATTTTAGCTATGAACACTATACTGACTCCCTTGGTTTGACAAAACTTTGACACTCTACATCTTGAGAAGAGAGGCTCCTTTTTTCAAGATTCAAGGTGTTTTTAGATTCATTTCGATGAGATCATCAATTTGAGACCACTTTAGCAAGATTTGGAAATGGTCAAACTTTTATCTACAACCACTGTACTGACTTCCTTGCTTTGACCAAACTTTGACCATCTATATCTTGAGAAGAGATGCTCTATTTTTTAAGATTTATGTATTTTTAGGTTCATCTAGATGAGATCTTCAATTTGAGACCACTTTCATTAGATTTGGAAATGGTCAAACTTTTAGCTACAAACATTGTACTGACTTCCTTTCTTTTACCAAACTTTTATCATCTTTATCTTGACAAGAGGGGATTTGTTTTTCAACATTGAATGTCATTTTAGGTTCATGTCGACGAGATCTTCAATTTGAGACCACTTTCACCAAATTTGAAAATGGTCAAATTTTTAGCTACGAACACTGTACTGACTTCTTTGGTTTGACCAAACTTTGACTATCTGTATCTTGAGAAGACAAGCTCCATTTTTTACGATTCAAGGTATTTTTAGGTTCATCTCGATGAGATCTTCAATTTGAGACCACTTTCACCAGATTTAGAAATGGTCAAACTTTTAGCTACAAATACTGTACTAACTTCCTTGCTTTGACCAAAATTTGATTGTTGTATCTTGAGAAGAGAGCCTCCATTTTTCAAGATTAAAGGTGTTTATAGGTTCATCTTAATGAGATCTTAGATTTGAGACCACTTTCATGAGATTTGAATCCAGTCAAACTTTTATCTACGAACACTGTACTGACTTCCTTGCTCTAACAAAACTTTGACCATCCCTATCTCGAGAAGAGATGCTCCTTTTTTCATGATTCAAGGTGTATCTTGAGAAGAGAGGTGTATCAAGATTAAAGGTGTTTTGAGTTCTATCTCAACAAGATCTTTGATTTGAGACCACTTTCACCAGATTTGGAAATGGTGAAACTTTTAGCTACAAATAATGTAATGACTTCCTTGCTTTGACGAATTTTTGACTGTCCATATCTTGAGAAGAGAGGCTCCAACTTTAAAGATTCAAGCTATTTTTAGGTTCATCCCGATTAGATCTTCAATTTGAGACCAATTTCACCAGATTTGGAAATAGTTAAACTTTTAGCTACGAACATTGTATTGACTTCCTTTCTTTGACAAAATTTTAAACATCTATATCTTGAGAAGAAAGGCTCTATTTTTCAAGATTCAATGTATTTTTAGGTTAATCTTGATGAGATCTTTGATTTGAGACCACTTTTACCAAATTTGAATATGGTCAAACTTTTAGCTACAAACATTATACTGACTTCCTTGCTTTGAACAAAATTTGACCATCCGTATCTTGAGAAGAGAGGCTCTGATTTTCAATATTCAAGGTGTTTTTAGGTTCATCTCAATGAGAACTTCGATTTGAGACCACTTTCATGAAATTTGGAAATGGTCAAACTTTTAGCTATGAATACTGTACTGAATTCCTTGCTTTGACCAAACTTTGACCATCCCTAACTTGAGAAGAGAGACTCTATTTTTCAAGATTCAAAGTGTTTTTAGGTTCATCCTGACGAGATCTTCGATTTGAGACCACTTTCACCAAATTTGGAAATGGTCAAACTTTTATCTACAAACACTGTACTGATTTCTTTGCTTTGACCAAACTTTGACTGTCTGTATCTTAAGAAGAGAGGCTCTATTTTTCAAGATTCAATGTGTTTTAAGGTTCATCTCGACGAGATCTTCGATTTGAGATAACTTTCACCACATTTGGAAACGGTCTAACTTATAGCTACGAACACTTTACTGACTTCCTTGCTTTAACCAAACTTTGACCATTTGTATCTTTAGAAGAGAGGCTCTGTTTCTCAAGATTCAAGGTGTTTTTAGGTTCATCTCGACAAGATATTTGATTTGAGACCACTTTCACTAGACTTGGAAATGGTCAAACTTTTAGGTACGAACACTGTACTGACTTCATTGCTTTGGCCAAACTTTGACCGTCCATATCTTGAGAAGTGAGACACTATTTTTCATGATTCAAGGTGTTTTTAGATTTATCTTGAGGAGATCTTCATTTTGAGACCGATTTCACCAGATTTAAAAACAGTCAAAATTTTAGCTACGAACATTGTACTCACTTCCTTTCTTTGACCAAACTTTGACCATTTGTATCTTAAGAAGATAGACTCCATTTTTCAAGATTCGACGTGCTTTTAGGTTCATCTCGATGAGATCTTCGATTTGAAACCACTTTAAACAATTTTGGAAATGATCAAACTTTTAGCTACAAACACTATACTGATTTCCTTTCTTTGACCAAACTTTGACTGTCCGTATCTTGAGAAGAGAGGCTCCATTTTTTAAGATTCAAAGTGTTTTTAGGTTCATCTCGACAACATCTTCGATTTGAGACCACTTTCACTAGATTTGGAAATGGTCAAACATTTAGCTATAAACACTGTACTGACTTCATTACTTTGAAAAAACTTTGATCGTCCGTTTCTTAAGAGAGGCTCAATTTTTAAAGATTCAAAGTTTTTTTAGGTTAATCTCGACGAGATCTTTGATTTTAGATCACTTTTACTAGATTTGGAAATCGTGAAACTTTTAACTACAAACACTGTAATGACTTCCTTGCTTTGACCAAATTTTGACAATCCGTATCTTGAGAAGAGAGGCTCAATTTTTCAAGATTCAAGGTGTTTTTAGGTTCATATGGATGAGATCTTTAATTTGAGACCACTTTCACCAAATTTGGAAATGGTCAAACTTTTAGCTAATACCATTGTACTGACTTCCTTGCTTTGAGCAAACTTTGGTCATCCGTATCTTGAGAAGAGAGGCTCCATTTTTTAAGATTCAAGGTGTTTTTAGGTTCATCTCGATGAGACCTTTGATTTGAGACCACTTTCACCAAATTTTAGAATGGTCAAACTTTTAGCTATGAACACTGTACTGACTTCCTTGCTTTGACAAAATTTTGACCGTTCGTATCTTGAAAAGAGAGGCTCTATTTTTTAAGATTCAAGGTTTTTTTTAGGTTCATGTCGATGAGATCTTCGATTTGAGACCACTTTCACTAGATTTGGAAATGATCAACCTTTTAGATATGAACACTATACTGACTTCCATGCTTTGACCAAACTTTGACCATCCGTATCTTGACAACAGACGCTTCATTTTTCAAGATTAAAGGTGTTTTTAGGTTCATCTCGACGAGATCTTCGATTTGAGACCACTTTCATCAAATTTAAAAATGGTAAAATCTTTAGCTACGAACACTATACTGACTTCCTTGCTTTGACCAAACTTTGACCATCCGTATCTTGAGAAGAGAGGCTCTATTTTTCAAGATTCAAGGTGTTTTTTGATTCATCTCGAGGAGATCTTCATGCCAGATTTGGAAACATTTAAAATTTTAGCTACGAACAATGTACTCACTTCCTTTCATTGACCAAACTTTGATTGTCCGTATCTTGAGAAGAGAGGCTTCATTTTTTATGATTCAATGTACTTTTAAGTTCATCTCGATGAGATCTTCGATTTGAAACTACTTTAACCATTTTTAAAAATTGTCAACCTTTTAGCTACAAACATTGTACTGACTTCCTTGCTTTGACAGTACTTTGACTGTCTGTATCTAAAGAAGAGAGGCTCCGTTTTTCAAGATTCAATGTGTTTTTAAGTTCATCTCGATGAGATCTTCAATTTGAGACCAATTTTACTAAATTTGGAAATGGTAAAACTTTTAGCTACAACCACTTTACTGACTTCATTGGTTTGACCAAACTTTGACCCTCCATATCTTGAGAAGAGAGGCTCTATTTTTCAAGATTCAAGGTGTTATTAGGTTCATCTCGACAAGATCATCGATTTGAGACCAATTTAAATAGATTTAGAAATGGTCAACCTTTTAGCTACGAACACTGTACTGATTTCTTGCTTTGACCAAACTTTAACCATCTCTATGTTGAGAAGAGAGGCTCCATTTTTCAAGATTCAAGGTGTTTTTAGGTTCATCTCGACGAGATCTTTGATTTGAGACCACTTTCACCATATTCAGAAATAGTCTAACTTTAAGCTACAAACATTGTACTGACTTTGTTGCTTTGACCAAACTTTGACCATCCTTATGTTGAGAAAAGGCTCCATTTTTTGAGATTCAAGATATTTTTAGGTTCATCTCGATGAGATCTTTGATTTGAGACCACTTTCATAGATTTGGAAATGGTCAAATTTTTAGCTACGAACACTATATTGACTTCCTTACTTTGACCAAACTTTGACCGTCTGTATCTTGAGAAGAGAGGCTCCATTTTTCATGGTTCAAGGTGTTCTTAGGTTCATCTCGATGAGATCTTCGATTTGAGCCCACTTTCACCAGATTTAGAAATGGTCAAACTTTTATCTATGAACATTGTACTGACTTCCTTGCTTTGACCAAACTTTGATCGTCCGTATCTTGAGAAGAGAGCTTTCATTTTTCAAGATTCAAGGTCTTTATAGGTTCATCTCGATGAGATCTTTGACTTGAGACCACTTTCACCAGATTTGGAACTAGTCAAACTTTTAGATACGAACACTGTACTAATTCCTTTCTTTGACCAAACTTTGACCGTCTGTATCTTGAGAAGAGAGGCTCTATTTTTTAAGATTCAAGGTGTTTTTAGGTTCATCTTGATGAAATCTTCGATTTGAGACCACTTTAATTAGATTTGGAGATGGTCAACCTTTTAGCTATGAACACTGTACTGATTTTCTTGCTTTGCCCAAACTTTGACCATTTCTATCTTGAGAAGAGAGGCTCCATTTTTCAAGATTTAAAGAATTTTTAGGTTCATCTCGATGAGATCTTTGATTTGAGATAACTTTCACTAGATTTGGAAATGGTCAAACTTTTAGCTACAAACACTATACTGACTTTGTTGATTTGACCAAACTTTGACCATACGTATCTTGAGAAGAAGCTCCATTTTTTGAGATTCAAGATGTTTTTAGGTTCATCTTGACGAGATCTTTGAATTGAGACCACTTTCACCAGATTTGGAAATGGTCAAACTTTTAGCTACGAACACTGTACTGACTTCCTTGCTTTGACACAACTTTGACCATCTGTGTCTTGAGAAGAGAGGCTCCATTTTTCATGATTCAAGGTGTTCTTAGGTTCATCTCGAGGAGATCTTTGATTTGAGACCACTTTCACCAGATTTGGAAATGGTGAAACTTTTAGCTACAAATACTGTACTGACTTCCTTGAGTTGACCAAACTTTGACCGTCTCTATCTTGAGAAGAGAGGCTCCATTTTTTAAGATTCAAGATGTTTTTAAGTTCATCTCGATGAGCTCTTTGATTTGAGATGACTTTCACCAGATAAGGAAAAGGTCAAATTTTTTGCTACAAACATTATACTTACTTCCTTGCTTGGACCAAACTTTCACAATCTGTATCTTGAGAAGAGGCTCCATTTTTCAAGATTTAAGAGGTTTTTAGGTTCATCCCGATGAGATCTTTGATTTGAGACCACTTTCACCATATTTGGAAATGGTCAAACTTTTAGCTATGAACACTGTACTGACTTCCTTGCTTTGACCAAACTTTGATCATCTGTATCTTGAGAAGAGAGGCCCCATTTTTTAAGATTCAAGGTCTTTACAGGTTCATCTCGACAATATCTTTGATTTGAGACAACTTTCTCCAGATTTGGAAATGGTCACACTTTTAGCTATGAACACTGTATTGACCTCCTTTCTTTTACCAAAGTTCTACCCTCCGTATCTTGAGAAGGGAGGCTCCATTTTTCAAGATTCAAGGTATTTTTAGGTTCATCTCGATAAGATCTTTGATTTGAGACCACTTTTACCAAATTTAGAAATGGTCAAACTTGTACCTACAAACACTGTACTGACTTCCTTATTTTGACCAAACCTCGACCATCTAAATCTTGAGAAGAGAGGCTCTATTTTTCAAGATTCAACATATTTTTAGGTTCATCTTGACGAGATCTTTGATTTCAGACCAATTTTGCCAGATTTGGAAATGGTCAAACTTTTACCTATGAACACTGTACTAACTTCCTTTCTTTGACCAAACTTTGATCATCCGTATCTTGAGAAAAGAGGTTTTATTTTTCAAGATTCAAGGTGTTTTTAGGTTCATCTCGATGAGATCTTATATTTGAGACCACTTTCACTTGATTTGGAAATGGTCAAAGTTTTAGTTGTGAACACCGTACTGACTTCCATGCTTTGACAAAATTTGACCATCCGTATCTTGAGAAGAGAGGCTCTATTTTTCAAGATTGAAGGTGTTTTTAGATTCATGTCGAGGAGATCTTCCATATGAGACCAATTTCACCAGATTTGGAAATGGACAAACATTTAGCTATGAGCACTATACTGACTTCCTTGCCCTAACCTACCTTTTACCATCTGTATCTTGAGAAGAGGCTCCATTTTTCAAGATTCTAGGTCTTTTTAGGTTCATATCAATGAAAGCTTCAATTTGAGACCACTTTAACTATCTTTGAAAATGGTCAAACTTTTTGCTACGAATATTGTACTGACTTCCTTTCTTTGACCAAACTTTGACTATCTGTATCTTGAGAAGAGAGCCTCCATTTTTCAAGATTCAAGGTGTTTTTAGATTCATCTCGACAAGATCTTTGATTTGAGACCACTTTCAGTAGATTTGGAAATAGTCAAACTTTTAACTATGAACATTGTAATGATTTCCTTACTTTGAACAAAGTTTGACTGTCCATATGTTGAGAAAAGAGGGTCCATTTTTCAGGATTCAAGGTGTTTTTAGGTTGAGCTCGATGAGATTTTTAATTTTGGACCACTTTTTTGAGATTTAGAAATGGTCAAACTTTTAGCTACGAATACTGTAGTGACTTCCTTGCTTTGACCAAACTTTGACCGTTTGGATCTTGAGAAGTGAGGCTTCATTTTTCAAGATTCAAGGTGTTTTTTGGTTCATCTCGATGAGATCTTTAATTTGAGAACACTTTCACCAGATTTGGAAATGGTCAAACTTTTAGCTAGGAACTCTTTATTGTTTTCCTTGCTTTAACCAAACTTTGACTATGCGTATCTTGAAATAAGAGGCTCCCTTTTTCAAGATTCAAGGTGTTTTTAGGTTCATGTCGATGAGATCTTCGATTTGAGACCACTTTCACCAGATTTGGAAATGGTCAAACTTTTAGCTACGAACATGACATTGACTTCCTTGCTTTGACCAAACATTGACCTTTTTTATCTTGAGAAGAGAGGCTTGATTTTTAAAGATTCAAGGTATTTTTAGTTTCATCTCGACGAGATCTTTGATTTGAGACCACTTTCACCAGATTTGGAAATGGTCAAATTTTTAGCTATGAACACTATAGTAACTTCCTTGCTTTGACCAAATTTTTATTGTTCGTCTCTTGAGAAGAGAGGCTCCATTTTTCAAGATTCAAGGTGTTTTTAGTTTTATCTTGATGTGATCTTTGATTTGAGACCACTTTCACCAAATTTGGAAAGGGTCAAACTTTTGACTACAAACATTGTATTGCCTTCCTTTCTTTGACCAAACTTTGACCATCCATATCTTGAGAAGAGAAGCTCCATTTTTTAAGATTCAAGGTGTTTTTAGGTTTATCTCGATGAGATCTTTGATTTGAAACTACTTTCACTAGATTTAGAAATAGTAAAATTTTTAGCTATGGACACTATATTGACTTCCTTGCTTTGACCAAACTTTGAATGTCCGTATCTTGAGAAGAGAGGCTCCATTTTTCAATATTCAATGTATTTTTAGGTTCATCTCGATGAGATCTTTGATTTGAGACCACTTTAACCAGATTTGGAAATGGTCAAACTCTTAGCTACGAATACTATACTGACTGCCTTACTGTGACCAAATTTTAGTCATCTGTATCTTGAGAATACAGGTTCCATATTTCAAGATTCAAGGTGGTTTTAGGTTCATCTCGACAAGATCTTCGATTTGAGACCACTTTCACCAGATTTGGAAATGGTCAAAATTTTAGCTACGAACACTTTGTGGACTTCCTTACTTTGACAAAACTTTGACCATCCCTATGTTGAGAAGAGAAGACCTAATTTTCCAGATTCAAGGTGTTTTTAGGTTCATTTGGATGAGATATTTGATTTGAGACCACTTTCACCAGATTTGGAAATGGTCAAACTTTTAGCGATGAACACTTTATTGACTTCCTTGCTTTAACCAAACTTTGACCGTCTGTATCTTGATAAGAGAGGCTCTATTTTTCAATATTCAAGGTGTTTTTAGGTTCATCTCGATGAGATCTTTGATTTGAGACTACTTTCACCAAATTTGGAAATGGTCAAACCTTTACCTACGAACACTATACTGACTTTCTTGCTTTTACCAAACTTTGACCTTCTGTATCTTGAGAAGAGAGGCTAAGTTTTTTCAAGATTCAAGGTATTTTTAGGTTCATCTCGACGAGATCTTTGATTTGACACCACTTTCACCAGATTTGGAAATGGTCAAACTTTTAGCTATGAACATTGTACTGACTTCCTTGCTTTGACTAAAATTTGACCATCTGTATCTTGAGAAGAGACGTAACATTTTTCAAGATTCAAGGTGTTTTTAAGTTCATCATGATGAGATCTTCGATTTGAGACCACTTTCACCAGATTTGAAAATGGTCAAACTTTTAGCTAGAAACACTGTATTTTTAGTTCATCTCGATGAGATCTTTGATTTGAGACCACTTTCACCAAATTTGGAAACAGTCAAACTTTTAACTACAAATACTATACTGACTTCCTTTCTTTCACCAAACTTTGACTTTCCATATCTTGAGAAGAGAGGCTCCATTTTTTAAGATTCAAGGTGTTTTTAGGTTCATCTTGACGAGATCTTTGATTTGAGAACACTTTCACTAGATTTGGAATGGGTCAAACTTTTAGCTACGAATACTGTACTGACTTCCTTACTTTGAGCAAACTTTGACCATCTGTATCTTGAGAATAGAGGCTCCATTTTTCAAGATTCAAGGTGTTTTTAGGTTCATTTCGACGAGGTGTTTGATTTAAGACCACTTTCAGTAAATTTGGAAACGGTCAAACTTTTATCTACGAACACTATACTGACTTCCTTGCTTTAACCAAACTTTGACTATCTATATCTTGATAAGTGAGGCTTCATTTTTGAAGATTCAAGGTGTTTTTAGGTTCATCTTGATGAGATATTCGATTTGAGACCACTTTCACAAAATTTGGAAACGATTAAACTTTTAGCTACGAACACTATACTCACTTCCTTGTTATGACCAAACTTTGACCATCTATATCTTGAGAAGAGAGGCTCTATTTTTCAAGATTCAAGGTGTTTTTAGGTTCATCTCGATGAGATCTTTGATTTTAGACCATTTTTTCCTGATTTGGTAACGGTCAAACTTTTAGCTACGAACACTGTAGTGACTTCCTTGCTTTGACCAACCTTTGACCATCCGTATCTTGAGAAGAGAGGCTCCATTTTTCAAGATTCAAGATATTGGTAGGTTCATCTTGATGATATCTTCAATTTCAAACCACTTCCACCAAATTTGGAAACGGTCAAACTTTTAACTATGAACACTGTACTGACTTCTTTGCTTTGACCAAACTTTGACTATCTGTATCTTGAGAAGAGAGGCTCTCTTTTTCAACATTCAAGGTTTTTTTAGGTTCATATCTATGAGATCTTCGATTTGAGACCACTTTCACCAGATTTGGAAATGGTTAAACTTTTCGCTATGAGTTTTGTATTGACTTCCTTACTTTGACCAAACTTAGACCATCTGTATCTTTAGAAGAGAGGTTCTATTTTTCAAGATTCAAGGTGTTTTTAGGTTCATGTCGATGAGATCTTTAATTTAAGACCACTTTCCCCAGATTTGGAAATGGTCAAACTTTTATCTAGGAACACTGTATTGACTTCCTTGCTTTGACCAAACTTTGACCATCCGTATCTTGAGAAGAGAGCCTCCATTTTTCAAGATTCAAGGTGTTTTTAGGTTCATCTTGATGAGATCTTTGATTTGAGACCACTTTCACCAAATTTGGAAATGGTCAAACTTTTAGCTACAAACACTGTATTGACTTCCTTGCTTTGACCAAACTTTGACCATCTGTATGTTGAGAAGAGATGCTTCATTTTTCAAGATTCAAAGTTTTTTTAGGTTCATTTCAATGAGATCTTCAATTTGAGACCACTTTCACCAGATTTGGAAATGGTCAAGCTTTTAGCTATGAACATTGTACTGACTTCTTTGCTTTGACCAAACTTTGACCATTCGTAGCTTGAGAAGAGAGGCTCCATTTTCCAAGATTCAAGTTGTTTTTAGGTTCATCTCGACGAGATCTTGGATTTGAGACCACTTTCACCAGATTTGGAAATAGTCAAACTTTGACCTATGAACATTGTATTGACTTTCTTGCGTTGACCAAACTTTGACCATCCGTATCTTGAGAAGATAGGCCCCATTTTTCAATATTCAAGGTGTTTTTAGGTTCATCTTGACAAGATCTTCAATTTGTGACCACTTTCACCAGATTTGGAAATGGTCAAACTTTTAGCTATGAACATTGTACTGACTTCCTTGCTTTGACCAAATTTTGACCCTTTGTATCTTGAGAAGAGAGGCTCCATTTTTCAAGATTCAAAGTGTTTCTATGTTCATCTCGATGAGATCTTCAATTTGAGAACACTTTCACCTAATTTGTAAATGTTGAAACTTTTAGCTATGAACACTATACTGACTTTCTTGCTTTGACCAAACTTTGACCATCCGTAGCTTGAGAAGAGAGGCTCCATTTTTCAAGATTAATTTGTTTTTATGTTCATCTCGACGAGATCTTCGATTTGAGACCACTTTCACCAGATTTGGAAATGGTCAAACTTTTTGCTACGAACACTGTACTGACTTCCTATCTTTGACCAAACTTTGACCGTCCATATCTTGAGAAGTGAGGCTCTATTTTTTAAGATTCAAGGTGTTTTTAGGTTCATCTCGATGTGATCTTCGATTTGAGACCACTTTCACTAGATTTTGAAATGGTCAAACTTTTAGCTAGGAACACTATACTGACTTCGTTACTTTGACAAAACTTTGATCATTCGTATCTTGAGAAGAGAGGCTCCATTTTTTAAAATTCAAGGTGTTTCTTGGTTCATCTTGATGAGATCTTTTATTTGAGACCACTTTCATCAGATTTAGAAATGGTTAAACTTTTAGCTACAAACATTGTACTGACTTCCTTGCTTTGACCAAACTTTGACCATCTATATCTTGAGAAGAGAGGCTCCATTTTTTAAAATTCAAGGTGTTTTTAGGTTCATCTCGATGAGATCTTTGATTTGAGACCACTTTCATGAGATTTTAAAATAGTCAAACTTTTAGCTACGAACACCGTATTGCCTTCCTTGCTTTGACCAAACTTTGACCCTTGTATCTTGAGAAGAGAGGCTCTCTTTTTCAAGATTTAAGGTGTTTTTAGGTTTATCTCGCTAAGATCTTTGATTTGAGACCACTTTCACCAGATTTGGAAATGTTGAAATTTTTAGCTACGAACACTGTACTGACTTCCTTTTTTTGACCTAACTTTGACCGTCCGTATCTTGAGAATAGAGGCTCAATTTTTTAATATTCAAGGTGTTTTTAGGTTCATCTCGACGAGATCTTTGATTTGAGACCACTTTCACCAGATTTGGACACTAGTAGAATTTGGCAAATAAATTACCAGGTGACTAAAAATTTTAGTCACGTGACTAAAACTGATCATGTTCTACCATTTTTTTAGTCACGTGACTAAAATTGATCATGTTCTACAAATATAAGTGACCAATTTGTTCATCAGGTAAAATCACAACTAAAATGACTAAATAATTAGTTTTTAGTGAAAGTGATTGCAAGCTTAAGTTGTCTTGGAATATTGGTTTTGGAACCTATTTTGAAAATCATTGTTTTTTCCTTTTGGAAAGACATTTTGACTTATTGGTTGTGGGATGCTTTGCATCAATATAAATAACCTTTGTCAATTAAAATTGTGGAGGTACACATAATGCATATATAAGTGTTTAAAATTATTTTGAAAGCTTAAGATATTTATGATAAAATTAACATTTTGTGCTTAAAACATAAATTATTATTTTAAATATATCAAATTAAAATTTAAAATTAAAACTATTTTAATTATCTTAAATTAAAAAATAAAGACCAAAAAAATTGGGAGCTAGTTCTACACATCACCCTAAATAGATTATTTATAATTTAGTTACCATCAAACTAATTTCTAGTCATGGTGTACTATTTTGAAGTGGTTTCTCATTCTCTAAAAAAACTCCACATTGACCTTTGTATCTATCAATTTTTATTTAATTAGTTTAATATCTATTACATGATTTATAATAACATTATATAACAAATATTAAATAAAAATAATTTTTTTTACAAAAGATACAAAATAATAATATATTTTTATATTAATATTTGTTAAGGAAAATAAACATGTCACTTAACAAACTTTAAAATTGAAAAGAAAATGTTAAAAAAGGGGAAAAAATATTGTGGAGCGATTAAATAGTGTTGGCAATGTAGAATTGCTTATTTTCAAGCCTACTGGTAATTTGAGACATGGGTTCCAAATCCCTAATGCTTGGTAATCTCTCTAGTACTAGAAGTGTCAAATCCAAAGAAAGATACACACACTTATCTTGAGGCTGGGTAGCTAAGGACCAATAACTAAGGTAGGAAATAATTTTTCACATCTAATTTTTCAAGACTAAGGGGGTGTCTAAGATACTGAATTTTTGATAAATAGATTGAACTCTTCATTTATGCAAACTCTTCTCAAAACATAATGTATTCTAATAGCGATGTCACAATATACTTATGTGTTATTATTAATATTTAATAATTTAAGCATCTAATTAACACATATCCTACCATACAAGCATCTCAGAATGCATTTTTATAGCCCCATTTATGATTTAATGCAACTCATATGATGACACCGAAAAACACTAAACTACAAGAATTGAAAGGTGTTAAATTTGATGGATTCATGTGTTTGGGACTATTAGGGAGAAAGAAAAGAGTAGATAAGTGTTTATATATATCCACTTGGGAAAAAAAGTCTCTAGATTCAGATGAAGTTATTTTAATCAATTTATCACAAAAGACCGATGCTCAAAACGTAAAGACAATCTAGGCTCTGCATATATATTTAAAAAAGTAATTGATAATTAAAAAATAATAAGTGAATATACTTAACAATATTGAAACATTCAAATGCTTTATTTTGTTGAGAAGATACTGTACATTATTCACTACTATAAAAAGGTGTATTTTAAGATATATTTTTAGACAAAATTAAAATTTCATCTTAAATATTTAAGTTATTTTAATTATTATAAATGAAATGGAAACTATTATTATTGTATTAAATTAAAACTTATGACAAATGCTCATTCACTTTCATATAGGCGGTTCATTTAGGCAGTAATGAGAGGCAGAGGAAGGAGGGATATAGACGACGGTGGAAATTTTCAGAGAAAAATCAAGGGATTTGAGAATAACTTTTAGGGATTGCATTTTGATCCCTCATTTGGGTCCATCCAGTTAGGTCACAGGTCACAGGAAACCATTGAGTGGCTTTCTATTCTCATAGCAACTTCCTGCAACCTTCAGTTTCATAGATAAATATATTAATTAGCAGCCTGGCTATCTCTCAACAATGTGGTATGAGATCTAATGCATTACATCTTGGCTGATCCATTATTAAGGAATATTATATTGCCACTGTTATACATTGTTTCACTTGTTATAATTTTGCATATGTATAATAGAGTAGATGCAATGATTCCTTAGAAGTTTTATTTAATCTACCATTATCTTCTGAAGGGGAGATGTGGGCATATAAGGAGAGAAAGTAGCTGAGTGGTCTATTCAAGTTCATTATGAGGCCAATATGGGGGATATACTTCCATGCCCCTTAGGAGGTTGATATGGTGGACACTTCCATACCCATTTGAGGCCAATACGAGGGATGTATTTCTGTGCCCTTTTGGAGGCTGAATGATGGATGTACTTTCTTGCCCTTGATCTTGACGGATAGGCTCAAGGTGCCTTGTATGATCTTCTGTGAGCTTCATAACATGGATGAGTTATTGTATAAAGTCTCAAAGGAATCTTTCATTGGCTATCTAATTATTATAAGTTGTAACTTGATCATATGTTTAGTTTCAATAACTAATCTGATTGCTGGTTCAAGTCAAGAGACTAGGTTAAATTCACATTCCTGAGCACAATTCCAATGCTAATTCAGAACGTTAGGGTAAATTTTAATGTCCCACCCCTATTTTTTCTAATTTTTGCATTACTTCCACCAGTTCAGTGCCATAGGCAATTTATCAAACACTTTGAAAGCTTGTATAATTGATATGTTTTCTAAGTTTAGGTTTAATGCTTTTGTGATGAAAGCTTCTAGATTTTTTGATGGATCTATGTTTGGCATGCTGATTCTTATTTCAATGATTAGATATGGATATAATTGATCACAATATTATGCTAGTGAAAATTTATGTATAAGTATCATATAAGAACAACCTGCATTTTTACATGTAAATATAGCACTCTCATATAAACATTTATTAGTTGTAGAAGGGAGTTATTTGTATTTCCTCTATTCCTTAGATAGGTGTATTATTTTATTTTGTACAGCTAGGTCTTTGAAGTTATTTTCTAACAATTCCATATGTTGTTCTTCCATCCTCTATTCTACATATTTCAAAGCATAATGACATGGTGTTTCTTAATCAACTATCATGTGTCAAGACTATATTCCATAAAAATAGAATACCTTTAAGGAAAACCTGACAGAGGAAATGGTGAAGTAATGGTGATACATGAACCTTTGTGTTCTGAAATATAGAAAGCATGATTTAGGACAAGGCAAATGGAAGGAAACTTATAAGTATGAACATGGCATTTTAAACCAGATTAGATTAAAATTTAATTTATTAAGTGACCATAGGATAGGAATTGTAAGAATAAATGGGTAGATTCCCTATGGAAAAATGTTATAGACTTCAATAGAGTGCCAATTTGGCACTATGTCAAAGGAAGTAAGATAATGAGTTCTACTATGAGAAGAACAATGTATTGTTATAGGAATAGAGACAATGTTATAAATACTCAAAGGAGTTTTTTTTAAAAACAATTGAAAGGTATATCTTCAAATGAAATATCATTGAAGTTGCAGAGATAAGAAGCCTTGTCATTATTCAGTTAAACCAGAAAAAAAATGCTGATGTAAGGAAAATAATCATTCTAAGTCTAGTGTATTGGCAGGTTAAGCCAAAACAGAGGAGGTTAATTAGAAGAGGTGCTATAGCTCAAGAAAATGCAAGATTAATTAATTCAAAGAAGTGTACATGTTGATGAACATGGACCATCTAATAAATTCATTGATGGATGAGAGAAAATGCTACATCTTATGATCCTAAGGCTCACACATTCACTAAAATTTATGCAACAAATTCTTTTTACTCCTCGTCAACGTGTGATAAGATAAATGCTTATACCAATAGCTATTGCATTGTTGGATTCAAGTGAAAAATTTTCATTGACATCAGTATATGTTAGGTATACAAATGTTTTTATTTGGAAGTGATCACTTTGTTCAAAAAATTCTTCTTGTGAGAGATGAATAATGACTTTCCTTCCCATAGAGATCGGTTGTCATTAGTTGCAGAGGATAAGGAGCTTGCATATAAGTTAAGTGTAGACTTGGGAAATTCTAGAGCATCTGAAGGCAATAAAGAATAAATGTGCAAGCATCAAAATAAGGTGGTTTTCTAATTTTGGAGATTTCACCATTTTCCGTAGGCAATGGAAGAAATGAAGCATTGTTCATAAGGGGAGGTTACAAGGTTTTGTTTTATGAAGAGTATCAACAAATCTATAAGACAATCACAATAGGAAGAAAAAAAGATACACACAAAGTGGATTTGTTGAAAAGGCTTTAGAAACTTTATAAAAAATGCAATGGTAAGTGTAAGCTTAAATTGGTAAACTTTACCTTCATCCTCATAGCTTGTGCAAGGAAAATGAAGTTTTGGAACAGGGTATGGATATATATTAAAGCATAACATAAGTGGGTAGTTTTACTAGAGAGGGCTATAATTAATTATAATTGCCAATTAAGGCAGGATGAGGATGGTTTTCAAATTAGGGTCCACAAGCAAGAGATGAAAGTCTTTTTAAAAATGGACAGAGAGTAAAATTTGAAAAAGACATTGATGTCTGTTTAAGAAATGCTGGCAATTTCCACCATTTTCTATAACAATTTGACATTCGTTAAACAAATTAACATGGAAGATTTAGTAATTATGCTTAAATTAGGACTTTGCTAAGGAGGAACATTTCATCAACTTAACCATTTTGATCATGCAGAGCAGAGTTTTCCAATACTTAGCCAATTTTTTAATACTAGTGTAATAAAAAATTGCATACCCTTTGCAATTTCTACTCTCTGAATGGAACTAACTTTAATGTTCACTCCCATAGTATGTTTTAAAGTCTCATTTAGCCATTCATCTCATCCTTTTTTCCTAATCCAAGTGTTAATTTTGTTATTCTATATATTTTTGTCAAATTCTATGTTTTTATCGTACTTTATCTTTGTCTGTTCTAATCACTTTTAATTATTTATAAGCCCTGGAGGACACTACTGTAGTAGTGGAGACTTCCCCAAGGTCATAGATTTTCCAACCAAAAATTAATAATGAAAAGATCAATGAAAAGTTGTTTAACATAGGATTCCAAAGCAACTTAAGCAACTCTTTTAGCCTCGACTCGATGTCGCAACTTCTCAAGAATTATTTTCATTTTTCTATGTAGGCATCAAACCTCAAACCTATTAGGTTTCAATGAACTCTACAAAATACTAAATTTTCCTTCTTTTGATTCGTTAGCACTCTTCTTATTGTTGCAAAACCAGAGACACTCCTACGTTGCCTACATGGCAGCATGCCAAGCTTCCATTCTCTTATTTCCTCCAAGATCTATAGCCTACACTGGCTTTTTCTACCAGTCTATTTGCATTACTAATATAAATACATGTTGTTGTTAAAATACAGGTTGTTCTTATCATATACTTATACAAAAAATTTCACTAGCATAATATTGTGATCAATTATATCCATATTTGGACATACCTTCTTATCTGATACTTATACAAAAATTTTCACTAGCATAATATTGTGATCAATTATATCTGTATCTGATCATTGAAATAAGAATCAACATGCCAAACATAGATCCATAAAAAAATTAGTAGATCTTAGCAGTAAATGCTAGAAAGTGATTGTAATATGAAATATGGTGTTGTTAAGTCATTATGCATAACATGTTTGTAATGTTCCCTTTTGTAAATGCCCTAGTTTTTGCCCAAAATTGAAACAATAAAAGACCAATTTCTTGCAATTTTGAAGACTTGTTTGATATGATAGTGATCTACAAGTTTGGTTATGGTTTTATGATGGTTATTATATTATTTTAGATCAATTTCAAACACTAGATAACTTTGCTCTGCAACTTTGTATTGATTGTCATGTAGGGACATACATATTTGTTTTGTTTTCACCATGAATTTATAAAGATCCATCCCCTTTTTGTACATATTGTTTCTTGGGGATGGATCCACACTTGTAACATACTTTCCTAAAACTAATTGATGCAGGAATGAAGGTGCCTAGTCAAAACACAGGGAACAGACTGGTGACTTTTATGCCTGCAATTGATATGAAACAACAAAGCAAGGAGTTGTATGTTTATTATTGTTGTTGCTATTTTGTTCAATTTTTTTAATTATTTTTCCATAATGTAGATAAAACTAATAGGATTACTAGTTTATCAATCATCCCTACCATTTCAAGGGTTAATCTAATGCTAGATACATTTTCTTTGCCTAGTATGATAAATCTGAGTGGAGGAGAGAGATGGCCAAAAATTCATTGGAGAGATACACCCATTATTATGAGCGATGGGCGACCAATGAATCAGTAAACATCTAACATTTTCTGTTTGATTTGAATTATCAGTTCATGATGTCCAATGGCTTCTTTTTTTTATGTTATTATTTGTATTTTTTTGATGCTTATATCAGCTAACACTTGATTCTATTTCTATGCATTATAGTCTAGGGCCAAGGAACTTTCAGATTTACAACATATGCAAGATGTTCAAGTAATAAACATATACAGTTGTAAGAAATCATCTAAGTCATTAGCGGATGCAAATGTAAATTCCTAGCTCTAGAAAGTTACAATATTAAGCATCGATGAATTATGCACAAGAATCTTGTTTCTTTAAATAACTATTAGTCTTATTCTATAGGTTTTGGTTATTTTGATTAAAGTAGAGGGGGTTCTATAGGTGCCCTTGCCCTTGAAATACAAAGGAACCAGTTAAAATTGGAAAACATACCAAAAAATTCACATTCAAAAGGGAAAACATTTTCATGCACCAGTTTCATCCAAAACATAGAAATAATGCTCTCTATTAACAAGATTTGAACCCATAAAACACTCAATACTAAGGATGATTAGAGTAATCCCCATGGGTGTTGATTGTTGAAGCACAAGCCCCATCACTTGTAGAGGTAGCTCCAGACCAATGTAGGATGATGAGAGTACTCCCCATGGATGCTTCTTGCTGAATCACAAGCCCCATCACTTGCAGAGGCAGCTCCAGACCAATGTTTAGATGTCACCATGAATTGGCTTAGGGGCTGCAAATTTCTCACCTCCACAATTGGGTAGATTCACATCATCAAGGGAGAGGAGGGTAAAGGTGCATGTCACCTCTGAAACACCTTGATTATGTGCAACCAACAAATAATTGATAACCTTGTAGGTCCAAGTCACTAATATTTTTAATGGCTTTGTTAACTGCTAACAACTCCGAATTCAAAATCTGGAGGTCGCCAATAGACTCTAATCTCTCACAACTTGGTAACACACCATCCAACACAACATGAAACCAATCTCCTCTTCAAGGAATACTAGCCCTTGTTTCTTCACCAAACTCCAACCACCAAATATGATGGCTTATAGGGTCTTCAACTTGCCCTATCCAAACTTGCATCAACTACCCAAACACTCTTCCTTATAACTCATTCAAGATCCCTGATTGGATCCACACATCTAGTCTCCACAACTCAAATGCAATGCACCATCACTGAACTCTCATACTTTAATCCTCCTCCAGTTTCTTATGACTGTCCTCACACATAATCCCACTAGACTCTTGATTGAGGCTAACACTCACCCTTTGGATTACCCTACACCTAAACACCAATGAGACCCCTTACTTCTTGATTCAAAAGATTCCATCCTTGATCCTCTTTGGTCTATCAAAACAAATACTACTTACTATCTTAAAAGATAGTAACTCTTCCACCTATGACTACACTCTTAAGAGATCCATCTAAATCATTCCCCCAAGCATTTTGTCTTTGTCTCTTACTAGAAAAAAAATATTAACAACCTTATAGGATCTCTAGGCTCTTTCCACTATCCCTTATCCCAACATTTCACCACCCATTAACCACTCTTAACAAAAACCAAAACAAATTACCTTCTTGCTATCTTCTTTGACATATCTGTACTTAGAGATCCATAAATTTTGAACCCAACCAAATTTATTTGATCACTCTAGTGACAATCTTCTAAACTTTATTGTGCAAAACATATCCAAAATTAAGAAAATTCCAACAGTTCAGTGATGAGATATTGCCCCTGCATCAGGACTATACTTTCTGAGATAGTCAATTCCATACTGTGACTGATTCAGCCACTTTCTTATCATCAAATCACATGCCAAATCAATGCATGCTCCCCTGCAACCAACAAGGGGTACTTTATAACATGTCCTCTATTATTCACCCACATGAAGAGCACTTATTAAATGTTAAACTCAATATAAATCACATTGTTTCCTCTCTCGGGTCAACCTAGAATAGGGTTTTGACTATTTTAACTAAAATGCAGACAACTTCTTCTATACAGCACCAAATTGATTGATTCCAACACTCAAATATAGATAATTAATTTCCCTAACATATCCAACCAATAAGAACTCAATGCAAATACATTTAGATGGAATAAAAATGTAAATACAGTGACTGTGTTTGGAAAATCAAAGAAAATATTGTTTAAACATAATTTTATTGCTTTAAAACTTAGATCTCCCTATCTCCTTGACCAATCCTATGTTATCCTCTATGTTTACAATGAAAAGAGGTCTCTTTAAGACCCAAACAAGGACCAACCACTTTCAAAATACCCCCAAAAACTGACTGCAACATTCTAAACCGTCTGTCTTCACAATTACAATGATTATGAAATGTTGTCATGTTGACAACAAGTTGTCAACTTTGACAACTACACTCTTAATGCTCTTAATGATCATTTTGAGGATGGTCTTATTGTGAAATTACAAATATTTGAACTGATAACACTCCTTAAACATTTAAACTATTAAGACTCCTACCCATTAGCCCTTATAGGCCTATTTTGCCAATGTTGGCAATTCCATACACATTGACTTTTCAATTACAATCAATGTCTTGAATAACCATATTACATATTTAAATGATCTTGTAGGTCCCATATGTCTTCTTGTCTTCATGATTTATAGCTTAGCTCTTGATAGTGACCCTTGTAGCCCTTGTGCCCCTCCACCAAAGTGATGTAGGTCATGTTTTATTAGATAAAGATAAAATTGATGATAGTGATAAAGTTTGTAAGGTTGGAACAAAGGAAATTTAAAAAATTGTGAAAGGAGCAAGAAGGGCCACAGAAGTTGAAGCTAGAGCTACTAAAGCACCTATAGCAGTCATGAAATGTTTCACATGAAATTTCCATTCTCCTTTAATGGCATTGTATGACATAAATTATGTCCCCTACTCTTCAATTTTTCTTTTCAACCTTTTCTCAAATTTTTCAACTTCTGTACCCTCTATACAATGTTGACCTATCTTCTTGTCAACACATTTAACATTTAACAAGGTTATCTCTGCCATTTTTTTAAGGCCCTATCCTGGAGGTTGTTTTTCACTTTCATCCATATAGATAAGAACCTCACACTTATTAAATTGAATTATACTCTCCAAATCCAGCCGCCTAACATCTGTTTCTTCAAAGAACTTAATAGACCCATGGCCTTTCCTCCAATAAAAAATTCCTTGAACCTACGACAATAACCTGGTTCAACACGCTCTTTTGCTACTAGCTTTTGCAACTTAGGTTTTGTATAGTACACAAAATTTCTAAGTTTGGGCATCAGTGCTTCAATATCTGCACTATGCTCATAAACAATAGTAGCTTCACTAGCTCAATGGCCAAAGAATGACATATTACCATTTCCTCTATGATTATGCTCATCACTAGAACCATTCTTCTTGGAAGATGATTTTACAACACCATCAACTAGCTTTGATGACAACAAATTATTTTGAATGTTTGCATTCTCCACACCACCTGGCCAATTTAAAACTTCCTTGCATTTAATTGCAAAAAACTGTAACATATTATATCTAAATATTATTTTAGCTATTAAGGTTAGAAAAGTTACTTTCAGGTTCTTTTACAAATGCATCATTTTCAAATAATTGCATCGCATTACCATCTTGTCACGTAATTCCTGAAAATGCAATAAAAATGCATCAAATAGCACTAGCAGCAAGATGGCCAGACTAAATGAATCAATGCTCTTAAGCATAAACAAGTAGATGTAATCCACATTACAAACTTAAAGAGTAGAAAAAATAAGAAATATCCCGTCTTCCAAAAAATTTCAACAATAGGGATGGTAATGTTTGTAGAGAATGCATTTAAGGAGGGCAGGAGGATGGCAGTATATATGTATGCATGTCAATGAATCTTAATATAAACTACAACCTTCAATCAGATATAGTCAATATCTTGACTATTTATATCACTGCTTTTAATGGATTCTTTGGTTGCCTCTTTTGATACATGATCACTTATGGCATTCTTTCAGACCGTTTCTATTGATAACAACACCTCTTTGATACATCTTTCACAAATTTTCAACATTCCTATGTTCATTGTCATTGCTCGAATTCGTATCATTGTTAATTGTTTCTTATATTCTCATTTTCCATTTGATCACAACACTTCAACTCTTAATTAAGACTTTTGATGGTGTTTTTGTCCACTTTTCATGATAGTTTGATTGGATTTTGTTTCATTTACTTGCATCCACCGTTGGTGTATTGGAGGTCACTATTTTTGCATTGGGAAGTAATGTTTCTCATTATATACTGACATCCTTATCACTTCCCTCAAACATATTGAAAAATCTAGTATAGTCAAATCTAGTATTGACATGGTATGTTGCTCCATGTGATTTTGTGGCTCTTCTTTGGCTCAACTCTACAATGTCATTGTAGGTCTTCTAGTAGTTTGTAAGTGCCTTCAAGAGAGGTGTGTTGTCAAACAAATTGTAAGGCCACATGTGGCCATATCTCACATCTTCCTTGTTGACTCTTACCATGCCATCGTTTAGTAATTTAATAAAATTAAATATGGAGATCTCCATCATCATTGTTGTTTTATATTCACCATGTAAAACAAGTCAAGTTCTTTTCTTATTTGACTATGGATGTTCTCTTGATAAGAAACCTAATTGATAAAGACAATGACATTTTCTAGATAAAGGGCTTGGTATCCAACATGGACGAGTAGATGTGGTCTTGTGATGGTATTATAATAAAGGTAATTAAACTACCTTTTTAGGCTTCTAGATATAACATGTATAGTTTAGAAGAAAGAAGCATCTAGAATCTAAGGAGTTTGTTTCAATTCCTTCTATAAATAAAATTGATGGAAACCACATTGTCCTCTTAGTTAACATATAAATTCTAACTACTGGAGTAATCACATAGACCCACTCTTTTAACATATAAATTCTGACTACTCAAGTAATTAGTAATCCAAGAAGCATCGAACTCAATTGGTTCATGTAGGCTACATTCAATGAAATTTTAGGCAAGGGGATAGTAGTGTGTGTGTAACATAAATTTTTTCTTTTAGGAATCCATCAAATAATAGTTTTTTTTTTCCCAAATACATTTTAATCCTTCTATAATGCCTCAATTTTTCAACATTACATGAAACTCAAAAGTAGGTTAAATAGTAATACCTTAACAACATTAAATTAAAATCTCCACACCAGTTTTGATCTTTCTCAAAAATTGCATATGGCACATTTTTCAAACTCATCATAAGGCCTCACAAAGAAAAATCCCTAACATTCTTGCATTGGATCTTGAAGAACACATTACTCTCAACCAAGGATGGCCCGAGTAGCTAACCTATATTTTTTGTAGGGTTCACTACCGTAATTCTAGCCTAGCATAGTCTGCATCAGTTCTAATAACTATGTCCAATGTTGGCTGCAATTTTGCACAACCTTCTATAACATTGTGCACAGGATCTGAGAGGAAGTTGCTGATGAGATCTTTGTTAATGGGCAAGCCCCCGTCAATGGCTACAAATTTCTATTAGAATATAATCAAATCAAGGGGCCCACTTTCTTGCCCCAAGCCTTGCTATTGTTGAGAAATTGTCAACCATAAAAGAGACACCACGAGCATGCATGAAAGGATTTAAGGAGTCCACAACCTCAATAAAACTTTCATTAACAATCTTGGAGTATGAATGACCTTTCTTCTTCAGGATCTCAATCTGTGCCATCATCAATGCCACATAAACACCAAAAGTAAATGGATAGAGAGGACCCAAGTCACAAGAAGGTCTCATTGCACACACCCATTCACCAACTCTCCACATCCAAGTTTGATCAATTTTTCCCATTGGAATTGCTGGAAGGCCAACCTTTTCGACAAATCAACACCCAACCATGACTACACTCTGAATCTCATTACTAGAAGCTACATCCTCATAACACTCATACAATATTTCCATGCAAGGGTAATATGAAGCATTGTATGTTGTCTCAAATTCTTTCTTTCCTTCTTCACTAAGAGAATTGAATATGGCAAGCATTCCCTTTGTGGAAATAGTTTTTGATATGATATCAGTTATGCCTTCCACATTATTTTTGTAAGCAAGTTCTTCATCCATTCCATGTTTAGTATATCTTCTAAACAATGCTTCAACTATACCATGTACAACTCCCAACAAAATTCCATGCTCTCCAATTATATCACTCTTTTACTCATCCTCCAAGGTAGTTACAAATGTAAATGGAGAACCTAAAGCAAATGACCAACCTAAAGAAACATCAGTTTCTCTCCCATCAACATCCCGATGAACAAAAAAACTAGATTTTATTCCTGCACCATTGATCTCTTTTCCCTATACATATTACCATCTCATGGATGGGCCCATACCTTTAGGACAGACAAAAATTACACTTATATCCTTTGGAAAATCAGCACTGCTGGACTTTAGATGTCCAAGTAAAAACCCATGGGAAAGACCAAGAATGCTCTTCGATTTCACAGTAGAAAATATTTGTTGATAATTGTCTGCCTATGCAGCATCAAATATCAACAGCAATACAAGGTCACTGACAAATATAGTGTCAATAATCTCACCAAGTGTTCCACTATCTTCTGAAAAGCCTGCTGTACGTGCCTCAACAAAAGACTTGGAGCCTTTCCTCAAGCCAATCTTCACTTTAATGTTAGACTTTGCCTCTACCAAAGAATCCCTCAAGTTTTGAGCCTAAGCTGGACTCTGAGAACCTAAACCAATGAATCCTATCTTCTTAATGCCCCTAAATGCCTCTGGGAGCACCTTGAACAGATATCTGCCTCCTCTCACAATAAACTCATCTTGGCCAGCAAGAGTGATCTTTTCTTTGGTGAAAACATTGGTCTAGAAATCAAGAGAGGAAGTAGTTGTGGTAATTGGGTTGGTTGCCACCATGCAAATAGGGGAGCTAATAATACTCCATAAAGATGCAGCCTACATTGCTTCCCTCTAGCTCAAGCATTTTGAAGAAGAAGAAGAAAACCACACCTTACTAAAGGATGAACTAATGCCTTTTATCTACACATCCATGTTTACAAGTCCATTACTGATATTATGAATGATGCCTGATACAGGAGTGGATATTGCAACTGCCATTGCAGTTGTGGCTCTAGATAGTATCCATCAAATAATATTTTATCAATTTTGTTTTTAAAATTAAATCAAATAATTGACATAGGTGATAGTAGTATAATAGCAATAAAATATAATTTTTTTGATTTGATTGCTCAATTTTTTTGATAACTAAGTAATACAAAAATATATAGTACAAAATTTTATTCCAATATATTATAGGATTTTTGTCTAGAGCTTATATGTAAAGTATTTTAGATTTGGAACCTTGTTTCACATTTTTTTTCTTTGCAGTAACCATCACTATCTCAATTTCCAACATCTTTCATAGAGTTTGTTTCCTTTGCTCTGACCACCATTTACTTGAAAGAAGAATTGCAATAATCAAAACTACCTAGACAATTTATTTAGATTGAGAAAGATACCTAAAAGGCCCCAACAGTTATTGAAGTGCTTCAATTTTCTTTATACTTTGAAAAAAAATGATCTCATTAATCCTTAGATGTGTCGCCAAGAGAGTTGGGGGATGTCTTAGACATCCTTAGCCATTTCAAGGTTTTCCATAATCCGTATGTATAGGCAACATCCTACCTCTTTGGAGGGAATTTTGAGAATGTTCTTGGGAATTTACCAAATACAAGACATGACCAAGGGGTGTTTGGATGTCTCGCTATGGTTTTCTATTGGGATGCAGGCAATGGTGTCCTACCTTTAGAGGACTGTCACAAACTTTCCATCTCTCATGAAAACCATGCACACACATCTTAAAATAGTCAAGGATGCTTTTAACATAGAGAAGTTTGATTCAATCAAGTTTGAGTCAATTTCTTTGAAGAAAAGTTAGACAAACAACTTTCAAATTTTTGAAAACTGGAAAGAGTAAATTTTCAATAGTAATAATGAAGCAGAAACTTTGGCAAGTCTTATTACTTATTAGTCTAAAGTTTTCCACTTCTTTGGAATGTAAATAGCTGGAAGTTGCAAGAAACTCCATAATATCAAAAATTTCTTATGACACAAAATTGCTTTTTGCATTGCACCACAACACAGTTAAAGCTCATTTTCTTGCAGAAGTGATATCCCCCAAATCTGGTTTTTGGGGCTTCTTGTAATTTTTTTCTGATCACAATGCCTTTGGTCTCCTAAAGTTAACTATGGTAGGTGAAATCTTGTAGTTAGTGACTTACACTAGGTTGGCTCATGTATAAAAAAATGAAAGCTTCTTTTAAACAAAGCACTGGAAACAAAGCAAGAAAAGAGGAAAAGGGTAGTCTGAAATAGTTAGCGAATCTTAAAGGATTTGAGGACTAATGATGAAGCTTTTGTCTCAATGTGAATAAATCAATGGTGGCCCCTGTTTAATCCACTTCGTGACTCCCCTTTAGTGCTCCCTCCTCCCAAAAACCTCAACCAGAGAAAAACTTGGCTAACTTAAGATCTAAAAAATAATTAAGAAACATGTAATTTAGTTCCTTCCCACATTCCACATTAAAAAAATATCTTGTTCATTCTCATCAAAAAAATATATGAAAGCTCTTAGCAACATCATTCAGTTAAATAAACTACTATAAATTGCAGATGTAAGCACATAACCAATTAATTCCAAATTAAAAGGTTTTTGTTGGATTCCTGGACTTACTATTTTTATTTTCATTTTCATTTTCTTCTTCTCTGCCTATTTTCAGCCTTTTCTTTGTGATGAACTACCCTCCTTTCATTTTTTCTTAGGGATTCAATAAGGACAGGCATGGTCTCCCATTGGTCTTTCGCAGCCAATACTAAATATATAACATTGCGAATTTGGACAAATATAAGCTTTGCAATTTCTTAGAAAACCAGAGCTTTGGGACAGTCGGTTTGAAGACATTGATGCCTTGCCAAATTTAAAAAGAAGGGGCTATCATTAGGTTTAAAATCTGACAAATATTATGTTAAAATATGTTGAATCAAAATTGTATAGAAGCCACATCTTCTTTGATTGCATGTTCTTGATGTGTTTTTCCATGGCCCACAGTCACCATGTCAGATGTCTAATTGGCATATTTAATATGCTACTACATTCTTATGTCAGAGTCACATGTCATGTTCTTGATGAGAGAAATGCTTTTAAATTTTCATTGTACTAAGATTGCATTGTGTTTTCTCTCAATTATCAATCATAGATATGATTCCTCTCCATAGTATATAAACATATAGTGAAAATAATTGAAAATAATTGTTTTTCTTCTGTTCATTGCTAGGATTCTATCAAACTAATTTTGTTTAGGTCAGGGGTTACTATTTTAGGTCATACTCTTTTTTTAATAACATGGTAATAATCAGTTTCACTTTGTTTTGATTGGTCTCCAACATGTATGTCCAGGATGTGATTGATGCTCTTGTCAAGTGCCATCTTAATTTTCATATAAAGTGTAGACAAATTGATGCTCTTGAAAAAAGAAGGCTACGCTTCAAAACTGGTGGAGTAGCAGGATCTGAATCTGAGGATGATGTTTCATCAATGAGTTTAGGAAGATTGGACACACAACTACAGCTAAAAGATTGACTGCATCAAGAGTATCATAAGTAAAGGTCCCATAGAAGGTTGAAACACTCCCTCCCTCAACTGCAACATCTTCAAAATTCTCAAGTAATCCAAGTCATTGAATTCACAATCCTCCCATAGCATTTATTTACCCTCATAGTTCTAGAAAAAGGAAAGGCCACATTTCCATAGCATTGCAATATTTTTTTGAATTTTTGACATATATTTAGGGTGAATACCTTGCCAACTTTTTTTGGCCAACTCTTTGTTACCAGTGGGCATACTATTTGTTTCATGTTTACATCCATAGTTGTGGTTTACACTCATGGTTATGATAAGATAATGACTAGATTATGGTCTATTATTAGTGCTCAATTTTCTCATCATGGGCTTCAAATGAATAGATGTCAACACATCTTGCGGATGCAGAATATATGCTAACATTTTTTGGTAAAATTTTAGTCAATTTGCATGTAACTAAGATTCAAGATGTATTTTAGTAAATGTTGAAAAATGATTACTTTTATGTAAGCAATTTGTGGAAAGATGTAGGGGCAACTCTTGTCATCTATCAATGGGGTTTTGATGATGAGGCAAATCATTTGCTGATGCACTGGGGCTTGCTAGTAGTGCGATGGGTTGGTGGAGTGGAACTGGAGTTGCTTGCAATTGTAACAGGTCAGACTATAAATGTGTGAATATTGTTATTTCTCATGACATATAATGTTGAATGCATTATTTCATATAAGATATATATAAATCAAGAATGTAGATGCTGGGTTTGTGTCTTATTTATGTTCTTTGAAAGGAAATTTTTTCTTGCATATGGGTTTGTGTCTTGTTTATAAACATCAATTTTTTAGTAGCTTTTATATAATTCTACCATGATAATGAAATTCCCCCAGCTGTTGTAAATTTCTAATTTGAAGTTTGTTCTAATTTTGTGTTACAATGCTCATGTATAAATTTGGGTTTTGAACAAGCATAACTATAACAATAAATGCATGGAAAAATAATTATTGTGTTGAGAGGTGTAACTACAATGGTAGCAAAGTGAGGGGGCAACAATGTAACTCAATCTGGTAGAATCAATCTCAATTAATCTGTAAACTATATCTATTCAAGAATTAATGATATGCACACATATCTTAGAGAAGCCTATGTTATCAATATATATTATGTATATAAACTGAGTGAAAATATCCACAAGTATTACTTAACAAAACTTTCATGTTTGAATCCAAAATGAACAACAATACTCTTGTACTTTTATAGAAACATCATTATTGCTCTCTAAAGTACAATTTGTTCATAAATATAACTAAATAAATATCAGAATAGTAAATAAAGTCAGAGCATTAAAATCTTGAGATATACATGATTTTCCACCTGATACCTTATCAAAACTGTTGCCTTACCTTATGAAATATCAGTTCGAGACTTCAACACACTGTTGTCTCATTTAATTTTTGTACAATCAGCTCACTTATCTTTACTGGAGATGGTGAAGTTGGATGTGGGTTTGTTGCTACTTGTGTTTTAGTTGTTTCTACCACAGTTGTGGGTTGTTCAGGTTTTGAATTTGGGGTTGATCCAAATTTGGATCAAGAATTAGCTCTGGCTCTTCGAGTGTCAATGGAAGAAGAGAGGGAAAGACAAGAGGTTGCAGCAAAAAGAGTTGGATGAAGCTGCTTCAAAGGCTACATAGGAGGGATAATTTTATGACTGGTTTAAATTATCAGGTCCTTAATGTTGTCAGGTTGGTTTGATAATTTTATGACTGATTTAAATTATCTTGTATTGATTTTTTTGGATATCCCACTGATAATGAAATGGATTATAAGGATTCTAACTTCTACATTTCTTCATGCATCATACTGAGTGATAGCATCTCCTATATGTCCAATATTGTAGTCCAGTTTGGTATCTGTTCAATCCTAAGTGTTGATTTTATCACATGGAATTTAAAACTATAGCTGTTATTTGGTTATTGACAGGAAAGTATATTTCAAGTTGTTATTTATTCTGATTATTTAGTTGTCTGGAACTACTACTATAGGTGGCTCATTTGATTTTTTTTTTCATTATTTTTATTTTTTGTTTTCAGATCAGTTGGAGAGGCTTCCTACCATGGTAGGTGGAGAGGTACAATATCCAAATGTTGTTGGAGAGCCATTACATGGAGAGGTACAATCATCAAATTTCCTTGATTTTGTATATATTTCAATAGTTTTTATTAACATAAAATAGTAAACTGCATGCTTTGTAATTTAGATGTTTGATTCGCTTTGATTCACTTGACAAACAAATTTTATGGTTCCAAAAGTTTGACTATAGAATTATAATGTTTTTGTCCCATTATTATGAGGAAGGGAAAATGATTCTCCATTTGCTATAGTATAACTCAAATCCCTTATAATGTATAGTTTATTTTTCGTATGAAATCATTCTTCTAGTGTAGCAGAATATTTAATATAATGTCATCTACTATAGCCAATTTTTAGTGCAATTACAATATTCTTCCTCTACTACAAGAAAAAGTATTTTTAGGGCCTCTCGTGTTTCTTTCTTTCTATGGTTCTTGTTGGCCTTAGTAGTTTTAGGGATTCCTCTACATTTATGGTAGCACAAAGTGTCTTTGGATGATGTGGGTAGGGCTGTACAAATTGCAAAGGTCTTAAATTTTAATAGTCATTATTTGTGTATTTGTTATTTGGACACTCTGACCCATTGTTTCACTTCATACTTCAACAAAAAGTACTAGCATATACACTCGTTCATGTTTGTTCACATACTAATTGCTTTTAAACGTAGAGTTACAAATTTTTCTTAGGCTTTGTCTTAAGGATTAGGAGCTTTTTTTTTGGTAGAACTATAGACCACCTAGATAGAAGGAGAGTGTTTTGCATTTAAGGCCCAGTCTCTTGTTTAACTATAATATTATATATATTTGATCCATAGAAAGTAAAAATTAAGAAATTGGTCTTTTTAACTTCTTTTTCAGTCTACTTTGTTTGGGATTTTTAATTAGTGTGCTTGATCATTAACTATGTAATCTAATGTGCTATTTTTATTTTCTTTTTGCAGAAATGTATTGATAAACTCAAAGAAAGGGATAAAGTTAATGTGTTAGATCCATATGTTGGTGTTATTGTAGGTATTGGGAGGATTAACTCCTTGTCTATTGTACATGGAGTCAACTTGAAAGGAATTGGAGATGCAAATGTAAACATTTTAAAGGTCACAAGTAACTTACCCCTTTCTTATGAAGACAAAAAAGATGGGGCTATTCGTCTGAAAGAGAAAGAGGTAACCTTCACACAGTGGCCACTAAAGTATTTGGCAAAAATGACATAGTTGATCAACAAGTTTATTATATGTTATTTGCTAGAAATTTTGGGTCATTGCTTTATATTACAATATTTTCAATGTGTTGTTTAGATATTTTAATCATCAGGGTGTATTTAAAAGAGTTGGAAACTCTTAGAGAACTTTGACATTTTTTATTATATTTATGTATATACTCTTTAGACAACTTTGACATTATAATTTAATATATATTTGCATTATTTTTTCTTATTGGAGATTACCTTTATTTATCATCATGATGTTGAATCAATCTTTTAATTCTAGTCTGTCGTAGCTTGTTCATGTGTAATACTCTTATTTGCTTTTATGATTTAGTTCAAGTCTAATATTATGTTTTTTTTTTGCATTTTAAAATTTATTAAATTATTCATTTCTTAACTACATTTACTACCAAATAACATAAATGGCCAAATAAACTACCAATTAAATGACTAATTAAATGACTAAATAAATGACCAAATAAACTACCAAATGACCAAATAAACTACCAAATGACTAAATAAATGACCAAATGACCAAATAAATAACCAAATAAACTACCAAATGACAATAAATGACCAAACAAACTACCAAATGACCAAATAAATGACCAACTGATCAAATAAATGACTAAATAAACTACCAAATGACCAAATAAATGACCAAATAAACTACCAAATGACCCCATAAACTACCAAATGACCAAATAAATGACCAAATAAAGTACCAAATGACCAAATAAATGACTAAATATATGACCAAATAAATGACTAAAATAGTTTAGTCATAAATTTGGTCAGGAGATAAATGACCGGCAATAAACTACCACTGGTCATGTCACCAAATTTGGTCATTTATCTACAAATTTTGGTAGCTTATTTGGTCATATATTGTTGTTTTTGTACTAGTGGTAAACGGTCAAACTTTTAGCTACGAACAACGTACTGACTTCCTTGCTTTGACCATCTGTATCTTGAGAAGAGAGGCTCAATTTTTCAAGATTCAAGGTGTTTTTTAGTTCATAACAACGAGATCTACGATTTGAGACCACTTTCACCAGATTTGGAAATAGTCAAACTTTTAGCTACGAAAATTGTACTGACTTCCTTTCTTTAACCAAACTTTGACAATCTGTATCTTGAGAAGAAAGGCTCCATTTTTCAAAATTCAAGATGTTTTTAGGTTCATCTCAAAAAGATCTTCGATTTGAGACCACTTTCACCAAATTTGAAAATGGTCAAACTCTTAACTACGAACACTGTACTAACTTCCTTGCTTTGACCAAACATTGATTGTCTGTATCTTGAGAAGAGAGGCTCCATTTTTCAAGATTCAAGGTGTTTATAGATTCATCTTGTTAAGATCTTTGATTTGAGACCGCTTTCACAAGATTTGGAAATGGTCAAACTTTTAGCTACGAAAACTGTACTAACTTCCTTGCTTTGACCAAACTTTGACAGTCTGTATCTTCAGAAGAGAGGCTCCATTTTTCAAGATTCAAAGTGTTTTTCGGTTTATCTCAACAAGATCTTTGATTTCAAATCACTTTCACCAGATTTGCAAATGGTCAAACTTTTAGCTATGAACACTGTACTAACTTCCTTGCTTTGACAAAACTTTTTCTGTCCGTATCTTGAGAAGAGAGCATCCATTTTTCAAGATTCAAGGTATTTTTAGGTTCATTTCAAGGAGATCTTCGATTTGAGATCACTTTCACCAGATTTGGAAACTGTCACATTTTTAGCTATGAGCATTGTATTGACTTCCTTGCTTTGACCAAACTTTGACCATCTGTATCTTAAGAAGAGACGCTCTATTTTTCAAGATTCAAGATGTGTTTAGGTTCATCTCGATGAGATCTTTGATTTTAGACCACTTTAACCATATTTTGAAATGGTCAAACTTTTGGCTACGAACACTGTACTGACTTCCTTTCTTTGACCAAATATTGACCATCCGTATCTTGAGAAGAGAGGCTCTATCTTTCAAGATTCAAGGTGTTTTTAGGTTTGTATCGATGAGATCTTTGATTTGAGACCACTTTCACCAGATTTGGAAACGGTCAAACTTTTAGCTACAAACATTGTACTGAGTTCCTTGCTTTGACAAAGTTTTGACTATCTGTATCTTGAGAAGAGAGACTCCATTTTTCAAGATTCAAGGAGTTTTTAGGTTCATCTCGATGAGATCTTTGATTTGAGACCACTTTCACTAGATTTGAAATGGTCAATTTAGCTACGAACATTATACTGACTTCCTTGCTTTGACCAAACTTTGACCGTCCGTATCTTGAGAAGAGAGGCTCCATTTTCAAGATTCAAGATGTTTTTAGGTTCATCTCGACGAGATCTTTGATTTGAGACCACTTTCACCAGATTTGAAAATGGTCAAACTTTTAGCTACGAACATTGTATTGACTTCCTTGCTTTGACCAAACTTTGACCCTATGTATCTTGAGAAGAGAGGCTCCATTTTTCAAGATTCAAGGTGTTTTTAGCTTCATCTCGACGAAATCTTCAATTTGAGACCACTTTCACCAAATTTGGAAATAGTCAAACTTTTAGCTATGAACATTGTACTAACTTCCTTGCTTTGACCAAACTTTGACCATCCATATCTTGAGAAGAGAGGCTCCATTTTTCAAGATTCAATGTGTTCTTAGGTTCATCTCAAGGAGATCTTTGATTTGAGACCACTTTCACCAAATTTGGAAACAGTCAAACTTTTAGCTACAAATACTATACTGACTTCCTTACTTTGACCAAACTTTGACCATCTGTATCTTGAGAAGAGAGTACTTTTTTCAAGATTGTAAGTTTTTTTAGGTTCATCTTGAAGAGATCTTTGATTTGAGACCAATTTCACCAGATTTGAAAATAGTCAAACTTTTAGCTATGAACACTATACTGACTTCGTTGCTTGGACCAAAGTTTGATAGTCCGTATCTTAAGAAGAGAGGCTCCATTTTTCAAGATTCAAGGTGTTTTTAGGTTCATCTTGACAAGATCTTCAATTTTAGACCACTTTCACCAGATTTGGAAACAGTCAAACTTTTAGCTACGAACACTGTACTAACTTCCTTGCTTTGACCAAACTTTGATCGTCCCTACCCTGAGAAGAGAGGCTTCATTTTTCAAGATTCAAGGTGCTTTTAGGTTCATCTCGACAAGATCTTTGATTTGAGACCACATTCACCAGATTTGAAAACGGTCAAACTTTTGGATACGAACACTGAACAGACTTCCTTTTTTTGACCAAGCTTTGACCATCTGTATCTTGAGAAGAGAGGCTCTATCTTTCAAGATTCAAGGTGTTTTTAGGTTCATATCGACAAGATCTTTGATTTGAGACCACTTTCACCAGATTTGGAAACGGTCAAACTTTTAGCTACAAACACTGTACTGACTTCTTTGCTATGACAAAACTTTGACCGTTTGTATCTTGAGAAGAGAGGCTCCATTTTTCAAGATTCAAAGAGTTTTTAGGTTCATCTCAATGAGATCTTTGATTCGAGGTGACTTTCACCAAAATTGGAAATGGTCAATTTAGCTACGAATATTGTACTGACTTCCTTACTTTGACCAAACTTTGACCATCCATATCTTGAGAAGAGAGGCTCCATTTTACAAGATTCAAGGAGTTTTTAGGTTCATCTTGATGAGATCTTTGATTTGAGACCACTTTCACCAGATTTGGAAACGATCAAACTTTTCACTATGAACACTGTATTGACTTCCTTACTTTGACCAAACTTTGACCGTACGTATCTTGATAAAAGAGGCTCAATGTTTCAAGATTCAAGGTGTTTTTAGGTTCATCTTGATGAGATCTTTGATTTGAGACCATTTTGACCAGATTTAGAAATAGTCAAATTTTTAACTACGAACACTGTACTGACTTCCTTGCTTTGACCAAACTTTGACCATTTGTATCTTGAGAAGAGAGGCTCCAATTTTTAAGATTCAATGTGTTCTTAGGTTCATCTCAATGAGATATTTGATTTGAGACCACTTTCACTAGATTTGGAAATAGTCAAACTTTAAGCTACAAACACTATATTGACTTCCATACTTTGACCAAACTTTGACCATTCGTATCTTGAGAAGAGAGTCTCTGGTTTTCAAGATTGAAGGTTCTTTTAGGTTCATCTTGACATATCTTTGATTTGAGACCGATTTCACCAGATTTGGAAATGGTCAAACTTTTAGCTACGAACAGTGTACTAACTTCATTGCTTAGAACAAAGTTTGACAGTTCCTATCTTAAGAAGAGAGGCTCCATTATTTAAGATTCAAGGTGTTTTTAGGTTCATCTCGATGAGATCTTTGATTTGACACCACTTTCACTACCTTTGAAAACAGTCAAACTTTTAGCTACAAACACTGTACTAACTTCCATTCTTTGACCTAACTTTGACCATCCGTAGCTTGAGAAGAGAAACTTCATTTTTCAAGATTCAAGGTGTTTTTAGGTTCATCTCCACGAGATCTTTGATTTGAGACCAGTTTCACAAGATTTGAAAATTGTCAAACTTTTAGCTACGAACACTGTACTATCCTCCTTGCTTTCACAAAACTTTGACCATCTGTATCTTGAGAAGAAAGACTCTATTTTTCAAGATTTAAGGTGTTTTTTGGTTCATCTCGACGAGATCTTCAATTTGAGACCACTTTCACCAAATTTCAAATCGGTCAAACTTTTAGCTATGAACACTGTACTGATTTCCTTTCTTTGACCAAACCTTGACCATCTGTATATTGAGAAGAGAGGCTCCATTTTTCAAGATAAAAGGTGTTTTTAAGTTCATCTCGACGAGATCTTCGATTTGAGACCACTTTCACCAGATTTGGAAACTGTCAAACTTTTAGCTACAAACACTATACTAATTTTCTTACTTTGACCAAACTTTGACTGTTTGTATCTTTAGAAGAGAGGCTCTATGTTTCAAGATTCAACGTGGTTTTAGGTTCATCTCGATGAGATCTTCGATTTGAGACCACTTTCACTAAAATTAGAAATGGTCAAACTTTTAGCTACGAACATTGTACTGACTTCCTTTCTTTGACCAAATTTTGACAATCCGTATCTTGAGAAGAGAGGCTACATTTTTTAAGAATCATGGTGTTTTTATGTTCATCTTGTGGAGATCTTTGATTTGAGTCCACTTTCACCAGATTTGGAAACGGTCAAACTTTTAGGTACGAACACTCTACTCACTTCCTTGCTTTGACCAAACTTTTATCATTCGTATCTTGAGAAGAGAGGCTGCATTTTTCAAGATTCAAGGTGTTTTAAGGTTCATCTCGACAAGATCTCTAATTTGAGACCACTTTCACGAGATTTGAAAATGGTCAAATTTTTATCTACGAACACTATACTGACTTCCTTGCTTTGACCAAACTTTAATCATATGTATCTTCAGAAAAGAGGCTCTATTTTTTAAGATTCAAGGTGTTTTTAGGTTCATCTCGATGAGATCTTCAAATTGAGACCACTTTCACTAGATTTGGAAACATTCAAACTTTTAGCTACGAACACTGTACTAAATTCCTTTCTTTGACCTAACTTTGACCGTCTATATCTTGAGAAGAGAGGCTCCATTTTTCAAGATTCAAGGTATTTTTAGGTTCATCTCGACGAGATCTTCGATTTGAGTATAATTTCACCAAAAGTGGAAATGGTCAAACTTTTAGCTACGAATACTATACTGATTTCCTTGCTTTGAACAAACTTTGACAGTTCGTATCTTGAGAAGAGAGGCTCCGTTTTTCAAGATTTAAGGTGTTTTTAGGTTCATCTCGATGACATCTTTGATTTGAGACCACTTTCACCAGATTTGGAAAGGGTCAAATTTTTAGCTACGAACACCGTACTGACTTCCTTTCTTTGACCAAACTTTGACCGTCCATATCTTGATAAGAGAGGCTCCCATTTTTAAAATTCAAGGTGGTTTTAGGTTCATCTCAATGAGATCTTTGATTTGAGACCAATTTCACGAGATTTGTAAATGGTCAAACAATTAGTTATGAACAATTTACTAACTTCCTTTCTTTGACCGAACGTTGACCATCTGTATCTTGAGAAGGGAGGCACCATTTTTTAAGATTCAAAGGTGTTTTTAAGTTCATCTTGATGAGATCTTTCATTTGAGACGACTTTCACTAGATGTGGAAATGGTCAAACTTCTAGCTATGAACACTGTATTGACTTCCTTGGTTTGACCAAATTTTCACCATCCGTATCTTGAGAACAGAGGCTCCATTTTTCAAGATTTATTGTATTTTTAGGTTCATCTCGACAAGATCTTTGATTTGAGACTACTTTCACCAAATTTGGAAATGGTTAAACTTTTAGCTACGAACACTCTATTGACTTCCTTGCTTTGACAAAACTTTAACCGTCTATATCTTGAGAAGAGAGACTCCATTTTTCAAGATTCAAGATGTTTTTAGGTTCATCGCGATGAGATCTTGGATTTAGAACCACTTTCACCAGATTTGAAAATGGTCAAACTTTTAGCTATGAACACTGTACTGACTTCCTTGCTTTGACCAAACTTTGACCTTCTGTATCTTGGGAAGAGAGGCTAGATTTTTTAAGATTCAAGTTATTTTTAAGTTTATCGCAACGAGATCTTCGATTTGAGACCACTTTCACCAGATTTGGAAACGGTCATACTTTTAGCTACGAACACTCTACTAACTTCCTTGCTTTGACCAAACTTTGACCCTCTGTATCTTGACAAGAGAGGCTCCATTTTTCAAAATTCAAGGTGTTTTAAGGTTTATCTTGTGGAAATCTTCTATTTGAGACCACTTTCACTAGATTTGGAAACGATCAAATTTTTAGCTACAAACACTGTATTAACTTCCTTGCTTCAAACAAAGTTTGACTATCTGTATCTTGAGAAGAGGGGCTTCATTTTTCAAGATTCAAGGTGTTTTTAGGTTCGTCTCGATGAGATCTTCGATTTGAGACCACTTTCACAAGATTTGTAAATGGTCAAACTTTTAGTTACAGACATTGTACTAACTTAATTGCTTTGACCAAACTTTGATGGCCTGTATCTTGAGAAGAGATGCTCCATTTTTCAAGATTCAACATGTTTTTAGATTTGTCTCAAGTGGATCTTCGATTTGAGACCACTTTCATCAGATTTGAAAATGGTCAATTTTTTAGCTACAAACAATGTACTGACTTTCTTGCTTTGACCAAAGTTTGACCATCCGTATCTTGAGAAGAGGGGCTATGTTTTTCAAGATTTAAGGTGTTTTTATGTTCATCTCGATGAGATTTTTGATTTGAGACCACTTTCACTTGATTTGGAAATGGTCAAGTTTTTGCAACAAACATTGTACTTACTTGCTTTGAACAAACTTTGACCATCTGTATCTTAAGAAGAGAGGCTCCATTTTTCAAGATTCAAGGTGTGTTTAGCTTCATCTTGATGAGATCTTTAATTTGAGACCATTTTCACCAGATTTGGAAATGGTCAAACTCTTAGCTACAAACACTAGATTAACTTCCTTGCTTTCACCAAACTTTGACTGTCTGTATCTTGAGGAGGCTCCATTTTTCAAGATTCAAGCTATTTTTAGGTTCATCTCGATGAGATCTTTGATTTGAGACCACTTTCACTACATTTGGAAATTGTCAAACTTTTAGCTACGAACATTGTATTCACTTCCTTGGTTTGACCAAACTTTGACCATTTGTATCTTGAGAAGATAGGCTTCATTTTTCAAAATTAAAGGTATTTTTAGGTTCATCTCGACGAGATCTTCGATTTGAGACCACTTTCACCAGATTTGGAAATGGTCAAAATTTTAGCTACAAATACTCTACTGATTTTCTTTCTTTGACCAAACTTTGACCTTTCGTATCTTGAGAAGAGAGGTTCCATTTTTCAAGATTCAAGGTGTTTTTAGGTTCATCTTGATGAGATCTTTGATTTTAGACCACTTTCAATAGATTTGAAAATGGTCAACCTTTTAGCTACGAACACTATACTGACTTCCTTACTTTGACCAAACTTTGACCGTTTGTATCTTGAGAAGAGAGGCTCTGATTTTCAAGATTGAAGTTGTTTTTTGCTTCATCTCGATGAGATCTTCGATTTGAGACCACTTTCACCAGATTTGTAAATGGTCAAACTTTTAGCTACAAACACTCTACTAACTTTCTTGCTTTGGCCAAACTTTGACCATCTGTATCTTAAGAAAAGAAGCATAATTTTTCAAGATTCAAGGTGTTTTTAGGTTTATCTAGATGAGATCTTCGATTTGAGACCACTTTCACCAGATTTAAAAATGGTGAAACTATTAGCTACGAACATTGTACTGACTTCCTTCTTTTGACCAAAATTTGAAGGTCCGTATTTTGAGAAGAGAAGCTCTATTTTTCAAGATTCAAGGTGTTTTTAGGTTCGTCTCGACGAGATCTTCATTTTGAAAACAATTTCACGAGATTTGTAAATGGTCAAACTTTTAGCTATGAACACTATACCGACTTCCTTACTTTGACCAAACTTTGACCATCCATATCTTGAGAAGAGAGGCTCCATTTTTTAAGATTCAAGGTGTTTTAAGGTTTATCTCATCGGGATCTTCAATTTGAGACCACTTTCACTAGATTTAGAAATGGTCAAATTTTAGCTGCGAACACTGTATTGACTTCCTTGCTTTGACCAAACTTTGACCGTCCGTATCCTGAGAAGAGAGGCTCCATTTTTCAAGATTCAAGGTGTTTTAAGGTTCATCTCGACGAGATCTTTGATTTGAGAACACTTTCACCAAATTTGTAAATGGTCAAACTTTTAGCTACAAACATTGTATTGACTTCTTTCCTTTGACCAAAGTTTGACTATGCATATCTTGAGAAGAGAGGCTCTATTTTTTAAGATTCAAGGTGTTTTTAGGTTCATCTCAAAGAGATCTTTGATTTGAGATCACTTTCACTAGATTTGGAAACTGTCAAACTTTTAGCTATGAACATTGTACTGACTTCCTTGCTTTGACCAAAATTTGACCATATCTTGAGAAAACAGGCTCCATTTTTCAAAATTCAAAGTGTTTTTATGTTCATCTCGATAAGATCTTCAATTTGTGACTACTTTCACCACATTTGGAAATGGTCAAACTTTTAGCTACAAAAATTGTACTTACTTCCTTGCTTTGACCAAACATTGACCATCTGTATCTTTAGAAGAGAGGCTCCATTTTTCAAGATTCAAGGTGTTTTTAGGTTTATCTCGATGAGATTTTTGATTTGATACCACTTTCACAAAATTTGAAAACAGTAAAAACTTTTAGCTATGAACGTTGTACTTGCTTGCTTTGACCAAACTTTGATTGTCTGTATCTTGAGAAGAGAGGCTCCATTTTTCAAGATTCAAGGTGTTTTTAGGTTAATCTCAACAAGATCTTTGATTTCAGACCACTTTTACTAGATTTGAAAATGGTACAACTTTTAGCTATGAACACTGTACTAACTTCCTTGCTTTGACCAAACTTTCACCATCCGTATCTTGAGAAGAGAGGCTCCATGTTTCAAAATTCAAGGTGTTTTTAGGTTCATCTTGACGAGATTTTTGATTTGAGACCACTTTCACCAGATTTGGAAATGGTCAAACTTTTAGCTACGAACACTATACTGACTTCCTTGCTTTGACTAAACTTTAACCATCTGTATCTTGAGAAGAGAGGCTCCATTTTTCAAGATTCAAGGTTTGTTTAGGTTCATCTCGATGAGATTTCCGATTTGAGACCATTTTCACCACATTTGGAAAGGATCAAACTTCTAACTACGAACAATATACTTAATTCCTTGCTTTGACCAAACATTGACCGTCTGTATTTTGAGAAGTGAGGCTCTATTTTTCAAGATTTAAGGTGTTTTTAGGTTCATCTCGACGAGATCTTTGATTTGATACCACTTTAACCAGATTTGGAAATGTTTAAACTATTAGCTTTGAACACTATACTGACTTCCTTTCTTTGACCAAAATTTTATTGTCCGTATCTTGAGAAGAGAGGCTTCAGTTTTAAGGATTCAAGGTGTTTTTAGCTTCATCTCGAGAAGATCTTCGATTTGAGAGCACTTTCACCAAATTTGTAAATGGTAAAAATTTTAGCTACAAACACTGTACTAACTTCATTGCTTTCACCAAACTTTGACACTTCATATCTTGAGAAGAGAGCCACCATTTTTCAAGATTAAATATGTTTTTAGGTTCATCTAGAAGAGATCTTTGATTTGAGACCACTTTCACCAGATTTGGAAATAGTCAGACTTTTAGCTACGAACACTGTACTGATTTCTTTGCTTTGACCAAACTTGTAAGGTCTGTATCTTGAGAGGAGAGGCTCTATTTTTCAAGATTCAAGGTGCTTTTAGGTTTATCTCGATGAGATCTTTGAATTTTGATCACTTTCACCTAATTTGTAAACTGTCAAACTTTTAGCTACGAACACTATACTGACTTTCCTTGCTTGACCAAACTTTGACCATTTGTAACTTGAGAAGAGAGGCTTCATTTTTAGAGATTCAAGGTGTTTTTAGGTTCATCTCGATGAGATCTTCGATTTGTGATCACTTTCACCAGATTTGGAAACGGTCAAGCTTTTAGCTACGAACAATGTATTGAATTCCATGCTTCGACCGAACTTTGACCGTTCATAACTTGAGAAGAGAGGCTCTATTTTTCAAGACTCAAGATGTTTTTAGGTTCATCTCGACGAGATCTTCGAGTTGAGACCACTTTCACTAGATTTAGAAACGGTCAAACTTTTAGCTATGAACATTGTACTAACTTCCTTGCTTTGACTAAACTTTGATCATCTGTATCTTGAGAAGAGAGTCTTCATTTTTCAAGATTCAAGATGTTTTTAAGTTCATCTTGATGAGATCTTTGATTTGAGACAAGTTTAACTATATTTGGAAATGGTCAAACTTTTAGCTACAAACACTGTACTGACTTTGTTGCTTTGACCAAACTTTGACGGCCCGTATCTTGAGAAGAGAGGCTCCATTTTTCAAGATTCAAGGTGTGTTTAGGTTCATCTCGAGCAGATCTTGGATTTGAGAGCACTTTCATCATATTTAGAAATGGTCAATTTCTTAGCTACAAACAATGTACCGACTTCCTTGCTTTGACCAAACTTTGACCGTCTGTATCTTGAGAAGAGGGGCTATGTTTTTCAAGATTCAAGGTGTTTATAGGTTCGTCTAAATGAGATCTTCGATTTGAGACCACTTTCACTTGATTTGGAAATGGTCAAACTTTTAGCTATAAACACTGTACTTACTTCCTTTCTTTGACCAAACTTTGACCATCTGTATCTTAAGAAGAGAGGCTCCATTTTTCAAAATTCAAGGTGTGTTTAGGTTCATCTCGACGAGATATTCAATTTGAGACCATTTTCGCCATATTTGAAAATGGTCAAACTTTTAGCTACAAACACTAGATTGACTTACTTGCTTTGACCAAACTTTGACCGTTTGTTTCTTGAGAAGAGAGGCTCCATTTTTCAAGATTCAAGGTCTTTCTATGTTCATCTTAATGAGATCTTTGATTTGAGACCACTTTAACCAAATTTGGAAACAATCAAACTATTAGCTTTGAACACTGTACTGACTTCCTTGCTTTGAGCAAACTTTGACCGTCTATAACTTGAGAAGAGAGTCTTTATTTTTAAGGATTCAAGGTATTTTTAGGTTCATGTTGACAAGATCTTCGATTTGAGACCACTTTCACTAGACTTGGAAGTGGTCAAACTTTTAGCTATGAATATTGTACTAGCTTCCTTACTCTGACAAAACTTTGACCATCTCTATCTTTAGAAGAGAGGTTTCATTTTTCAAGATTCAAGGTGTTTTTAAGTTCATCTCGATGAGATCTTTGATTTGAGACCACTTTCACCAGATTTGGAAATGGTCAAATTTTTAGCTACGAACAATGTACTAACTTTTTTGCTATAACCAAACTTTGACCGTCCATATCTTGAGAAGTGAGGCTCCATTTTTCAAGATTCAAGGTATTTTTAGGTTCATCTCGATGAGATCTTTGAATTGACACCACTTTCACCAGATTTGTAAATGATCGAACTTTTAGCTACGAACACTATACTGACTTCCTTGCTTTGACCAAACTTTGACCACCCATATCTTGAGAAGAGAGGCTTCATTTTTGAAGATTCATGGTGTTTTTAGGTGCATCTCGACAAGATCTATTTGAGACCACTTTCACCAGATTTGGAAACGGTCAAACTTTTAACTACGAACACTGTACTGACTTCCTTGGTCTGACCAAACTTTGACCATCCGTATCTTGAGAAGAGAGGCTCTATTTTTCAAGATTCAATATGTTTTTAAGTTCATCTCACCGAGATCTTCTTTTTCAGACCACTTTCACCAGATTTGGAAACGGTCAAACTTTTAGCTTTGAACACTATACTAATGTCCTTGCTTTAACCAAATATTAACCATCTGTATCTTGAGAAGAGAGGCTTCATTTTTTAAGATTCAAAGTGTTTTTAGGTTCATCTCAATGAGATCTTTGATTTGAGACCACATTCACCAGATTTAAAAATGGTCAAACTTTTAGCTACGAATACTGTACTAACTTCCTTACTCTGACTAATCTTTGACCATCTATATCTTGAGAAGAGAGGCTCCATTTTTAAAGATTCAAGGTGCTTTTAGGTACATCTCGACGAGATCTTCGATTTGAGACCACTTTAATTAGACTTGGAAATGGTTAAACTTTTAGGTATGAACACTGTATTGACTTCCATGCTTTGACTAAACTTTCACTGTTTGCATCTTAACAAGAGAGGCTCCATTTGTCAAGATTCAAAGTGTTTTTAGGTTCATCTCAACGAGATCTTCGATTTGAGACCACTTTCACTAGATTTGCAAATGGTCAAACTTTTAGCTATGAACATTGTACTAACTTCCTTGCTTTGACCAAACTTTGATCGTCTGTATCTTGAGAAGAGAGGTTCTATTTTTTAAGATTCAAGGTGTTTTAGGGTTCATCTCCACGAGATCTTTGATTTGAGACAAATTTTACTAGATTTAGAAATGATCAAAACTTTAACTACAAACACTGTACTGACTTCTTTGCTTTGACCAAACTTTGATTGTCTGTATTTTGAGAAGACAGACTCTATTTTTCAAGATTCAAGGTGTTTTCAGGTTCAACTCAATGAGATCTTCGATTTGAGACCACTTTTACTAGATTTGGAAATAGTCAAACTTTTAGCTATGAACACTGTACAGACTTCCTTGCTTTAAACAAACTTTGACCATCCGTATGTTGATAAGAGAGGATTCATTTTTCAAGATTCAAAGTGCTTTTCGGTTCATCTCGATGAGATCTTCAATTTGAGACCACTTTCACTAGATTTGGAACAGGTCAAACTTTTAGCTACAAACACTGAACTAATTTCTTTGCTTTGACCAAACTTTGACCATCCATATCTTTAGAAGAGAGGCTCCATTTTTCAAGATTAAAAGTGATTTTTGGTTCATCTCGACAAGATCTTCAATTTGAGACCACTTTCACCAGAATTGGAAACGGTCAAATTTTTAGCTACAAACACTGTACTAACTTCCTTGCTTTGACCAAACTTTAACCATCTATATCTTGAGAAGAGAGGCTCTATTTTTTAAGATTCAATATATTTTTAAGTCCATCTCGACGATATCTTTGATTTCAGACCACTTTAACTAGATTTGGAAATGATAAAATTTTTAGCTACGAACACTATACTGACTTCCTTGCTTTGAAAAAACTTTGACCATCTGTATCTTGAGAAGAGAGGCTCCATTTTTTAAGATTCAAGGTGGTTTTTGCTTAATCTCGACGAGATCTTTGATTTGAGACCACTTTCACCAGATTTGGAAATGGTTAAATTTTTAGCTACGGACACTGTACTGACTTCCTTACTTTGACCAAAGTTTGACCATCTCTATCTTGAGAAGAGAGGCTTCATTTTATAAAATTCAAGGTGATTTTAGGTTCATCTTGGCGAGATCTTTGATTTGAGACCACTTTCACTAGATTTGGAAATGGTCAAATTTTTAGTGACGCACAATGTACTAATTTTTTCATTTTGACCAAACTTTGACCATTCATATCTTACAAAGAGAGGCTCTATTTTTCAAGATTCAAGGTGTTTTTAGGTTCATCTCGATGAGATCTTCGATTTGAGAACACTTTCACCAGATTTGGAAATGGTCAAACTTTTAGCTATGAACACTATACTGACTTTCTTGCTTTGACCAAACTTTGACCATATGTATCTTGAGAAGAGAGGCTCAAGTTTTCAAAATTCAAGGTGTTTTTTGGTTCATCTCGAGGAGATCTTCCATTGGAGACCACTTTCACAAGATTTGGAAATGGTCAAATTTTAAGGTACGAACACTGTACTGACTTCTTTGATTTAACCAAACTATGACCGTCCGTATCTTGAGAAGAAAGGCTCCATTTTTCAAGATTCAAGGTGTTTTTAGGTTCATCTCGACGAGATCATTGATTTGAGACCACTCTCACTAGATTGTGAAATGGTCAAAGTTTTAGTTACAAACACTATACTAACTTCTTTGCTTTGACCAAACTTTGATTATCCGTATCTTAAGAAGAGAGGCTCTATTTTTTAAGATTCATGGTGTTTTTATTTTCATCTCGATAAGATCTTCGGTTTGAGACAAGTTTCACCAAATTTAGAAATGATCAAATTTTTAGCGATGAACAATGTATTGACTTCCTTTCTTTGACCAAACTTTTACCGTCCGTATCTTGAAAAGAGAGGCTCCATTTTTCAAGATTTAAGGTTTTTTTAGGTTCATCTCGATGAGATCTTTGATTTGAGACCACTTTCACCAGATTTGGTAATGGTCAAACTTTTATCTATGAACATTGTCTTGACTTCCTCACTTTGACCAAACTTTGACCATCCGTATCTTGAGAAGAGAGAATTCATTTTTTAAGATTCAAGGTGTTTTTTGAGTCATCTCGATGAGATCTTCTATTTGAGACCGCTTTAACTAAATTTTGAAACGATCAAATATTTAGCTATGAACACGGTACTGACTTCATTACTTTGACCAAACTTTTTCCATCCGTATCTTGAGAAGAGATGCTCCGTTCTTCAAGATTCAAGGTGTTTTTAAGTTCATCTCGATGAGATCTTCAATTTGAAACCACTTTCATAGATTTGGAAAAGGTCAAATTTTTAGCTATGAATATTGTACTAACTTCCTTGCTTTGACTAAACTTTGACCGTCCGTATATTGAGAAGAGTTGCTCTATTTTTGAAGATTCAAAGTATTTTTTGGTTCATCTCCATGAGATCTTCGATTTGAGATCACTTTTACCAGATTTGGAAATGGTAAAATTTTTAGCTATGAACACTGTACTGACTTTCTTACTTTGACCAAACTTTGACCATCTATTTCTTGAGAAGAGAGGCTTCATTTTTCAAGATTCAAGGTGTTTTTAGGTTCATTTCAATGAGATCTTCGATATGAGACTACTTTCACTAGATTTGGAGACAATCAAACTTTTAGCTACCAACACTGTATTGACTTCATTTTTTTGACCAAACTTTGACCATTTGTATCTTCGGAAGAGAGGCTCCCTTTTTCAAGATTCAAGGTGTTTTTACGTTCATCCCGATGAGATCTTTGATTTGAGACCACTTTCACCAGATTTGGAAATGGTCAAATTTTTAGCTACATACAATTTACTGACTTCCTTACTTTGACCAAACCTTGAATGTCCGTATCTTGAGAATAGAGGATCTATTTTTCAAGATTCAAGGTGTTTTTAGGTTCATCTCAAGAACATCTTTCATTTGAGACCACTTTCACCAGATTTGGAAACGCTCAAAGTTTTAGCTACGAACACTGTACTGACTTCCTCACTTTGACCAAACTTTGACTATCTATATCTTGTGAAGAGAGGCTCCATTTTTCAAGATTCAAGGTGTTTTTTCAGTCATCTTAACAAGATCTTCGATTTGTGACCACTTTCACCAGATTTAGAAATGATCAAATTTTTAGCTACGAACATTGTATTGACTTCCTTGCTTTGACCAAAATTTGATCGTCTGTATATTACGAATAGAAGCTCCATTTTTCAAGATTTAAGGTTTTTTTAGGTTCATCTTGAAGAGATCTTCAATTTGAGCCCACTTTCACCATATTTTGAAATGGTCAATGTTTTAGCTACGAACACTGTACTAACTTCCTTACTTTGACCAAACTTTGATCGTCTGTATCTTGGCAAGAGAGGCTCTATTTTTCAAGATTCAAAGTGTTTTTTGGTTCATCTCGATGAGATCTTTAATTTGAGACCAATTTCACCAAATTTGAGAATGGTCTAATTTTTAGCTACAAACATTGGACTGACTTCATTGCTTTGACCAAACTTTTACCATCCATATCTTGAGAAGAGAGGCTCCATTTTTCAAGATTCAAGATGTTTTTAGGTTCATTTCAATGAGATCTTTGATTTGAAACCACTTTCACTAGACATGGAAATGGTCAAATTTTTAGCTACGAACACTGTACTGCCTTCCTTGCTTTGACTAAACTTTGACTATTTGTATCTTAACAAGAGTGGCTCTACTTTTGAAGATTTAAGGTGTTTTTAAGTTTATCTTGATCGGATCTTCGATTTGAGACCACTATCGCAAGAGTTAGAAACGCTCAAATTTTTAGCTATGAACACTGTACTCACTTCTTTACTTTGACCAAACTTTGACTGTCCGTATCATGAGAAGAGAGGCTTCATTTTTCAAGATTCAAGGTGTTTTTAGGTTCATCTCGACGAGATCTTCTATTTGAGACCACTTTCACTAGATTTGAAAATGGTCAAACATTTAGCTACCAAGACTGTACTGACTTGCTTTGACCAAACTTTGATGGTCCGTATCTTGAGAAGAGAGGCTCCATTTTTAAAGATTCAAGGTAGTTTTTGGTTCATCTCAATGAGATCTTTGATTTGAGACCACTTTCATCAAATTTAGAAATGGTCAAATTTTTAGCTACGAACATTGTAATGACTTCTTTGCTTTGACCAAACTTTCACCATTCGTATCTTGAGAAGAGTCTCCATTTTTCAAGATTCAAGGTGTTTTTAGCTTCATCTCGATGAGATCTTCGATTTGAGACCACTTTCACTAGATTTGGAAAAAGTGAAATTTTTAGCTACGAACACTATACTGACTTCTTTTCTTTGACCAAACTTTGCCCGTCCGTATATTGAGAAGAGGCTCCATTTTTCAAGATTCAAGGTGCTTTTTGGTTCATCTTAATGAGATCTTCGATTTGAGACCACTTTCAAAAGATTTGGAAATGGTCAAATTTTTAGCTACGAACACTGTACTGACTTACTTACCTTGACCAAACTTTGACCATCTGTATCTTGAGAATAGAGATTCTATTTTTCAAGATTCAAGATATTTTTTGTTTCATCTCGACGAGATCTTCGATTTTAGAAGAGAGGCTCCGTTTTCCAGATTCAAAATGTTTTTTGGTTGATCTCGACGAGATCTTTGATTTTAGACCACTTTCACTAGATTTTGAAATGGTCAAAGTTTAAGCTACGAACACTATACTGACTTCCTTGCTTTCACCAAACTTTGACCATCCGTATCTTAAGAAGAGAGGCTCCATTTTTCAAGACTCAAGGTATTTTTAGGTCCATCTCGACAAGATCTTCAATTTGAGATTACTTTCACCAAATTTGGAAATGGCCAAATTTTTAGCTACAAACACTGTATTGACTTCCTTAGTTTGACCAAACTTTGACTATCTTTATCTTGAGAATAGAGGCTCCATTTTTCAACATTCAAGGTGTTTTTAGGTTTATCTCGATGAGATCTTTGATTTGAGACCACTTTCACTAGCTTTGGAAATGGTCAAACTTTTACCTACAAAAACTATACTCACTTCCTTACTTTGACCAAACTTTGACCTATCGTATCTTGAGAAGAGAGGCTCCAGTTTTCAAGATTCAAGTTATTTTTAGGTTTATCTCAATGAGATCTTTGATTTGAGACCACTTTCGTTAGATTTGGAAATGGTAAAATTTTTACCTACGAACACTGTATTGACTTCCTTCCTTTGACCAAACTTTGACCGTCTGTATCTTGAGAAGAGGCTCCATTTTTCAAGATTTAAGATATTTTTTGGTTCATCTCGATGAGATATTCGATTTGAGACCACTTTCACCAGATTTGAAAATGGTCAAATTTTTAGCTATGAACATTGTAATGACTTGCTTGCATTGACCAAACTTTGACCCTACATATATTGAGAAGAGCCTCTTTTTTTCAAGATTCAAGGCATTTTATGGTTCATCTTGACGAGATCTTCAGTTTGAGACCATTGTAACTAGATTTAGAAATGGTCAAACTTTTAGCAATGAACACTATACTGACTTCCTTTCTTTGACCAAACTTTGACCATCTGTATCTTGAGAAGAGAGGCTCCATTTTTCAAGATTCAAGGTGTTTTTTGGTACATCTCGATGAGATCTTTGATTTGAGACCACTTTCTCTAGATTTTCAAATGGTCAAATTTTTAGCTATGAACACTGTACTGACTTCCTTGGTTTGACAAAACTTTGACCATTTGTATCTTAAGAAGAGAGGCTCTATTTTTCAAAATTCAAGGTGTTTTTTTATTCATCTTGACATGATTTTTGATTTGACACCACTTTCACTAGATTTGGAAATGGTCAAACTTTTAGCTACGAACACTACACTAACTTCCTTACTTTGACCAAACTTTGACCCTCCATATCTTGAGAAGAGAGGCTCCATATTTTAAGATTCAAGGTGTTTTTAACTTTATCTAGAGGAGATCTTTGATTTGAGACCACTTTCACCAGATTTGGAAACGGTTAAATTTTGAGCTACGAACTCTATACTGACTTTCTTGCTTTGAAAAAATTTTGACCATCTGTATTTTGAGAAGATGCTCTATTTTTCAAGATTCAAGGTATTTTTTGGTTCATCTTGACGAGATCTTCAATTTCAGACCACTTTCACTAAATTTGGAAACTGTAAAATTTTTAGCCAGGAACACTGTACTGACTTCCTTTCTTTGACCAAACATTGACCGTCCATATCTTGGGTAGAGATGCTCCATTTTTCAACATTCAAAGTGGTTTTTGGTTCATCTCGATGAGATCTTTTATTTGAGACCATTTTCACTAGATTTGGAAATGGTCAAATTTTTAGCTACGAATACTATACTGACTTCGTTGCTGTGACCAAACTTTGATTGTCCATATCTCGAGAAGAGAAGCTTCATTTTTTGAAATTCAAGGTGATTTTTAGTTCATCTTGATGAGATCTTCAATTTGTGACCACTTTCACTAGATTAGAAAATTGTCAAACTTTTAGCTACAAACACTGTACTGACTTTCTTTCTTTGACCAAACTTTGACCATCCGTATCTTAAGAAGAGAGGCTCCATTTTTAAGATTTAAGGTGTTTTTTGGTTCATCTTGATGAGATCTTTGATTTGAAACCACTTTCGCTAGATTTTAAAATGGTCAAACTTTTAGCTACGAACATTGTACTGACTTCATTGCTTTGACCAAACTTTGACGGTCCGTATCTTGAGAAGAGATGCTCTATTTTTCAAAATTCAAGGTGTTTTTAAGTTTATCTCGATGAGATCTTCAATTTGAGACTACTTTCACAAGATTTGGAAATGGTCAAATTTTTAGCTACAAATATTGTACTAACTTCCTTGCTTTGACCAAACTTTGACCATTCATATCTTGAGAAGAGGCTCTATTTTTCAAGATTTAAGGTGTTTTTTGGTTCATCTCTATGAAATCTTCGATTTGAGACCACTTTCACCAGATTTGGAAACAGTCAAACTTTTAGCTATGAACACTGTACTAACTTCCTTGCATTGACTAAATTTTGAACATCCGTATCTTGAGAAGAGAGGCTCCATTTTTCAAGATTCAAGGTGTTTTTAGGTTCATCTCAATGAGATCTTTGATTTGAGACCATGTTCAATAGATTTGGAAATGGTCAAATTTTTAGCTACGAACACTGTACTGATTTCCTTTCTTTGACCAAACTTTGACCCTCTGTATCTTGAGAAGAGGGTCCATTTTTCAAGATTCAAGGCATTTTTTGGTTCATCTCGATGAGATCTTCGATTTAAGAGCACTTTCACTAGATTTGGAAATGGTTAAACTTTTAGCTACGAAAATTGTACTCACTTCTTTGCTTTGACCAAAATTTGACCATCCGTATTTTGAGAAGAGGATCCATTTTTCAAGATTTAAGGTGTTTTTTAGTTCTTCTTGATGTGATACTTGATTTGAGACCACTTTAACCAGATTTGGAAATGGTCAAACTTTTAGCTACAAACACTTTACTGACTTCCTTGCTTTGACAAAACTTTGACCATCCCTATTTTGAGAAGAGAGGCTCCATTTTTCATGATTCAAGGTATTTTTTGGTTCATCTCGACGAGATCTTCGATTTGAGACCACTTTCACTAGATTTGGAAATGGTCAAACTTTTAGCTACGAATACTATACTGACTTCCTTGCTTTGACCAAACTTTGACCCTTTGTATCTTGAGAAGAGAGGCTCTATTTTTTAAGATTGAAGGTGTTTTTAGGTTTATCTAGATGAGATCTTTGATTTGAGACCGCTTTCACTAGATTTGGAAATGGTCAAATTTTTAGCTACGAACTTTGTACTGACTTCTTTGCTTTAACAAAACTTTAACCATCTGTATCTTAAGAAGAGGCTCCATTTTTCAAGATTCAAGGTATATTTTGGTTCATCTCGATGAGATCTTCGATTTGAGACCACTTTCACTAGATATGGAAACCGTCAAATTTTTACCAGGAACACTGTACTGAATTCCTTGCTTTGACCAAACATTGACCATCTGTATCTTGTGTAGAGAGGCTCCATTTTTCAACATTCAAAGTGGTTTTTGGTTCATCTCGATGAGATCTTTGATTTGAGACCACTTTCACCAGATTTGAAAACAGTCCAATTTTTAGCTACGAACACTGTACCGACTTCCTTGCTTTGACCAAACTTTGATAGTCCATATCTTGAGAAGAGAGGCTTTGTTCTTCAAGATTCAAGGTGTTTTTTAGTTCATCTAAACGAGATCTTCGATTTGAGACCACTTTCACCAGACTTAGAAATGGTCAAACTTTTAGCTACAAACAGTGTACTGACATCCTTGCTTTGACCAAACTTTGATCATCCATATCTTGAGAAGAGAGGCTCCGTTTTTCAAGATTCAAGGTGTTTTTAGGTTCATCTCGACGAGATATTCGATTTGAGACCACTTTCACCAATTTGAAAATTTTTACAAACATTGTACTGACTTCCTTCCTTTGACCAAACTTTGACCGTATCTTGAGAAGAGAGGCTCTATTTTTCAAGATTCAACGTGTTTTTAGATTCATCTCGACGAGATCTTTGATTTGAGACCACTTTCACCAGATTTATAAATGGTCAAATTTTTAGCTACGAATGTTGTATTGACTTCCTTGCTTTCACTAAACTTTGACCATCTGTATCTTGAGAAGAGGCTCCATTTTTAAGGATTCAAGGTGTTTTTCAGTTCATCTCGACAAGATCTTCAATTTGAGACCACTTTCACCAGATTTGGAAACGGTGAAATTTTTAATTACAAACACTGTACTGACTTCCTTTCATTTACCAAACTTTGATCATCCGTACCTTGAGAAGAGAGGCTCCATTTTTCAAGATTCAACGTGTTTTTAGGTTCATCTTGACGAGATTTTTGATTTGAGACGACTTTCACTAAATTTGGAAATGGTGAAATATTTAGTGACAAACACTGTACTAACTTCCTTGCTCTAACCAAACTTTGACCGTTTGTATATTGAGAAGAGGCTGCATTTTTCAAGATTCAAGGTGTTTTTGGTTTATGTCGACGAGATCTTCAATTTGACACCACTTTCACTAGATTTGGAAATGGTCATTTTAGCTACAAATAGTGTACTGGCTTCCTTACTTTGACCAAAATTTGACCATTCGTATATTGAGAAGAGAGGCTCTATTTTTCAAGATTCAAGGTGTTTTTTGGTTCAGCTCGACAAGATCTTCAATTTGAGACCACTTTTACCAGATTTGGAAATAATCAAACTTTTAGCTACGAACACTGTACTGACTTCCTTTCTTTGACCAAACTCTAACCATCCGTATCTTGAGAAGAGAGGCTCTTTTTTCAAGATTCAAGGTGTTTTTAGGTTCATCTCGATGAGATCTTTGATTTGAGACCACTTTCACCAAATTTGGAAATGATCAAATTTTTAGCTACAAACACTATACTAAATTTCTTGCTTTGACCAAACTTGGACCATTTGTATCTTGAGAAGAGAGGCTCTATTTTTCAAGATTCAAAGTTTTTTTTGGTTCATCTTGATGAGATCTTCGATTTGAGGCCAATTTCACCAAATTTGAAAATGGTCAAACTTTTAGCTACAAACATTGTATTGACTTCCTTGCTTTGACCAAGCTTTAACCATCCGTATGTTGAGAAGGGAGGCTCTATTTTTAAAGATTCAAGGTGTTTTTAGGTTCATCTCGATGAGATCTTTGATTTGAGACCACTTTCACCAGATTTGGAAATGGTCAAATTTTTAGCTACGAACACTGTACTGACTTCCTTGCGTTGACCAAACTTTGACCTTCCTAATATTGAGAAGAGACTCTATTTTTCAAGATTCAAGGTTTTTTTGGTTCATCTCGATGAGATCTTCAATTTTAGATCACTTTCACCATATTTGGAAACAGTCAAATTTTTAGCTACAAACAGTGTACTAACTTCTTTTCTTTGACCAAACTTTGACTATTTGTATATTGAGAAGAGAGGCTCCATTTTTCAAGATTCAATATTTTTTTTGGTTCATCTTGATGAGATATTTGATTTGAGACCACTTTCACCATATTTGGAAATAGTCAAGGTTTTAGCTTCAAACACTATACTAACTTCCTTTCCTTGACCAAACTTTGGCTGTCCATATCTTGAGAAGGGAGGCTACATTTTTCAAGATTCAAGGTGTTTTTTTGTTCATCTTGATGAGATCTTCGATTTGAGACCACTCTCACCAGATTTGGAAATGATCAAAATTTTAGGTACGAACACTGTACTAACTTCATTTCTTTGACCAAACTTTGACTATCTGTAACTTTAGAAGAGGCTCTATTTTTCAAGATTCAAGGTATTTTTCAGTTCATCTCGATGAGATCTTTGATTTGAGATGACTTTCACCATATTTGAAAATGGTCAATTTTTTAGCTATGAACACTATACTGACTTCCTTGCTTAGACCAAACTTTGACCGTCTGTATCTTCAGAAGAGAGGCTCTGATTTTCAAGATTTAAGGTATTTTTTGGTTCATCTCGACAAGATCTTCGATTTGAGACCACTTTCACCAGATTTAGAAATGGTTAAATTTTTAGGTATGAACATTGTACTGACTTCCTTGCTTTGACTAAATTTTGACCATACGTATCTTAAGAAGAGATGCTCCATTTTTTAAGATTCAAGGTGTTTTTTGGTTCATCTCGACGAGATCTTCGATTTGAGACCACTTTCTCTAGATTTGAAAATGGTCAAATGTTTCGCTACAAACACTCTATTGACTTCGTTGCTTTGACCAATATTTGACCATCCGTATCTTGAGAAGACAGGCTACATTTTTCAAGATTCAAGGTATTTTTAGGTTCATCTCGAGGAGATCTTTGATTTGAGACCACTTTCACTAAATTTTGAAATGGTTAAATTTTTCGCTATGAACACTGTACTGACTTCTTTTCTTTGACCAAACTTTGACCATCCGTATCTTGAAAAGAGAGGCTCCATTTTTCAAGATTTAAGATGTTTTTAGGTTCATCTCGACAAGATCTTGAATTGGAGACCACTTTCATGAGATTTACAAATGGTCAAATTTTTAGTTACAAACACTGTACTAACTTCCTTGCTTTGACCAAACTTTGATCATCTGTATCTTGAGAAGAGAGTCTTCATTTTTCAAGATTCAAGGTGTTTTTTGGTTCATCTCACCGAGATCTTCGATTTGAGACCACTTTCACTAGATTTGGAAATGGTCAATCTTTTAACTACGAACACTGTACTGACTTCCTTACTTTGACCAAACTTTGACCATCCGTATGTTGAGAAGAGAAGCTCCATTTTTAAGATTCAAAGATTTTTTAGGTTCATCTTGATGAGATCTTTGATTTGAGACCACTTTCACCAGATTTGGAAATGGTTAAATTTTTAGCTACGAACACTATATTGACTTCCTTTCATTGACCAAACTTTGACCGTCTGTATCTTGAGAAGAGAGGCTCCATTTTTCAAGATTCAACATGTTTTTAAGTTTAGCTTAACGAGATCTTCGATTTGAGACCACTTTTAACAGATTTGGAAATGGTCAAACTTTTAGCTACGAACATTGTACTGACTTCCTTGCTTTGACAAAATTTTGACTGTTTGTATCTTGAGAAAAGAGGCTTCATTTTTCAAGATTCAACATATTTTTTGGTTCATCTTGATGAGATCTTTGATTTGAGACCACTTTCACTAGATTTGAAAATAGTCAAATTTTTAGGTACGAACACTATAGTGACTTCCTTTCTTTGACCGTCCGTATCTTGAGAAGAGAGGCTCTGATTTTCAAGATTTAAGGTATTTTTTGGTTCATCTGAATGAGATCTTCAATTTGAGACCACTTTCACCAGGTTTGGAAATGGTTAAATTTTTAGCTATGAATACTGTACTAACTTCCTTATTTTGACCAAACTTTGACCATTTATATCTTGAGAAGAGAGGCTCTATTTTTCATGATTCAAGGTGTTTTTATGTTCATCTAGACGAGATCTTTGATTTGAGACCACTTTCACCAGATTTGGAAATGATCAAACTTTTAGCTACAAACACTATACTGACTTCTTTGCTTTGACCAAACTTTGACCATTTGTATCTTGAGAAGAAAGGCTCCATTTTTCAAGATTTAAAGTATTTTTAGGTTCATCTTGATGAGATCTTTGATTTGATACCACTTTCGTTAGATTTGGAAATGGTCAAATTTTTAGCTACCAACATTGTCATGAGTTCCTTGCTTTGACCAAACTTTGAGCATCTGTATCTTGAGAAGAGAGGCTCCATTTTTTAAGATTCAAGGTGTTTTTAGGTTCATCTCGATGAGATTTTTGATTTGAGACCACTTTCACCAAATTTGAAAATGGTCAATTTTTTAGCTACGAACACTGTATTGACTTCTTTTCTTTGACCAAACTTTGACCATCTGTATCTTGAGAAGAGAGGCTCTATTTTTTTAGATTTAAGGTATTTTTTGGTTCATCTCGACTTAATCTTCAATTTGAGACCACTTTCACCAAATTTGAAAATGGTCAAACTTTTAGATTCGAACATTGTACTGACTTCCTTGCTTTGACTAAACTTTGACCGTCAGTATCTTGAGAAGAGAGGCTCTATTTTTCAAGATCCAAGGTGTTTTTAGGTTCATCTCGATGAGATGTTAGATTTGAGACCACTTTCACCAAATTTGGAAATGGTAAAATTTTTAGCTATGAACACTGTATTGACTTCCTTGCTTTGACCAAAATTTGACCTTCCATATCTTGAGAAGAGGCTCCATTTTTTAAGATTGAAGGTGTTTTTTGGTCCATCTCGATGAGATCTTCGATTTGAGATCACTTTCACCAAATTTGGAAATGATCAAATTTTTAGAGCTACAAATACTGTACTGACTTCCTTGCTTTGACCAAACTTTGACCATCTGTATATTGAAAAAAGAGGCTCCATTCTTCAAGATTTAAGCTATTTTTTGGTTGATCTCGACGAGATCTTTGATTTGAGACCACTTTCACCAGATTTGGAAATAGTCAAACTTTTAGCTACGAACATTATACTGACTTCCTTGCTTTGACCAAACTTTAACCATCCCTATATTGAGAAGAGGGGTTTTGTTTTTCAAGACTCAAGGTGTTTTTTATTTCATCACGACGAGAATTTGAGACCACTTTTAGCAGATTTGGAAATGGCCAAATTTTTAGCTACGAACACTATACTAACTTCCTTGCTTTGACCAAATTTTGTAGGTACTAGTATTGTCTATTTTGAAATGGCATGATTGAGTGTTCCCTTATATAAATTTTGATGGTGGAAGAGTGGAGGTAACTTTCAAGCATGAAATACAACCTAACCCGACACCCTTTGTCCTATGTAAGGACAAGTATCCTTTCATCCAACTTTTTGAATTTATCAAGATGACGTGAATCTGAGCACCCTAGTTGAGTATGATTTTGACTTGTTTCCCCATCTATACATTTTGGGTTTAGTTGGGGTTATTGTAATACCCCAAAAATGGTTTATAAGTTCATTAATCTTCTATATCAACAAATCGAATGAAATCAACATCAAAGTCCTAATCTAAGGCACATCTAAACATCATCGAATCTTAATTGATTATCTTAAAATTTTGCATCAAAGAATATTCTTAGTAATATTCCTAATTATCTTAATTATCTTTAATTTTATAATTATTTGGCAATAAATCACATTTATCCTAAAATTTGATTAATTGAATATTTTGCATATTTAATTAATTAGATTTAATATCTTGCCACTTAATTGTTTAATTAAATTAAATTTTATCTATTATTAATTATATTATTTAAATTTTGACAATAAATCCAAAATCTTATGAATAATTGATTAAATTCTTATTTAATTAATTAAAGCAAGTTGTCATTATTTAATAATATAGTTTTTAATAAAAGTTTGATTAAATAATTGATTAACCCATAAATCAATTGTTTTATTTTTAAAAGCAGTTAAGTTGGAAATAAATCACTTTATTATTAAATTAATTCATAAATAAAACATGCACAATCATAAAAGCAGACAACTATCAATTATCAATTAAAGCTAAACTCTATTTTGAGTTAAAACTTAGCTTTTGCATATTTTTGTGAGTTAATTGTCTTTATTATCAGATAACTCAAAAATCAAGCTGAGTTAATCTGAGTGATTTATGACTTTTTTTTCATGCACCTCCAAAGCCCTGGATTTCTATAAATTAAGGCTTCATCTCATCTCAAATTATCTCATAATTTTGCAAGCTTATTTTGCCAAAGTCATCTACGAATTGCACAACTACGTTGAAGAATTAGAATTTGGAGAATCAAAGCTTATTGCAAATCAAAGCTATTGTGAGATCAACTTATTTATTTTTTTACATTCATTTAGATTCTTTTTCATATCATTGTTAGATCATTTTAGCATATCAATTTTCATATTAGCATAGATTCATATCAGTTTTTATCATTCTTATTGCATAGAAAATTCAAAAATATAGATTAATTGCATTCAATTCATATCTGGATCAATTGCATTCAAATCCTTCATTTAGGTGTCATCTAGGTCACTGATCTCAATAACAATCTGAGAACATTAATGTCGCACCTACTAGAAGGCAGTAAATCGCTTGGTTAGATAGCTTTCAATTTTGCACGATTTTGATTATAGCTAACCTCTAATATTTTACTGAAGTGTTGTGTCTACAGATCAGGTACAATTTTCACACACACATTTTTGGCACCCACCATGGGGCAACCCACCTTTACATGCTAGTTTTGATTTTTTTGGGGAGCTAAAGCCCTAAAGTTTCAAAGATTTAATTTTATCTCTCAAATGGTTTGGAGTTTTGGTCTAAAATTTTTTTTGCAGGTTGGTGACATATTAAGAAAGCTACAGTAAAAAATTTAGAATTTTTTGAATTTTTAATAATTTTTTTCTTAAAATTATGGAAAAAATTAATATCTGACGCAAATCATCATTATTTTTAGAAATTTTTATATTTTCAGAAATCTCTTTAAATTCTACAGGGGGTCCATTCTTTGTATTTTAAATTTGGATGCAATATAATAGCTCGAATAGTCAATTTACAAAAATTGGTCTGTTTTGATAAAACAGGTCTCTAGGGCACAAATGAAGAGATTTTTCTAAAATTTTTGCATTTTTGGAAAGCTCTCTATTTTTAGTAGGGGTCTCTATTCTAAATTACTATTTTTGTTGCCAAAATCATATCAAAAAAATTAGATCTTGTTGACTAGGTCAAATGCAGCAAAAAAAATAAAATTTTGTGATGGGTATGCACTTTTTTTTTTTACATGGTTCAATGAATGATATGAGTTGTTATTTGGGTTAATTACTGGTTATTATTACTGATAATAATTGATTTTTAGAGCTAACCCTATGGTTTTCATAAGTTGAATATATTTTGCATATCTTGTTTGCTTGTTTGCTTGTTGGAGAGTTCGTCACTTGCTTGCATGGAAAAGCTCAACAAGAATTGCTAAAAATCAAGTAAAATCTACTAAGCACATTGTGAGGATCCCAGGTATTCTCCTTCATCTAATGACATTTTGATTTGGGACTTAAAATAAATCTCTCATGTGTCTAGCTTGGGTGATTCTTTTCATGCTTTTGTTTTACACACTTGCATAATTAATACTAGGTTGTGACCCCTTAAGGATTCATTAAGTAGTCTTAGATACTTGTGATTGATCTTGATTGCTATCTTAGGTTATTGGACTCGCTAATCCTCCGGCCCCTCATTTCTACCCCGTGGTTGCAATCTCAGTGCCATAAAGGGGAGGGGTCAACAGGACAGAAGTGTTAAGTGTTCCACTTGGCAACCTTTTTGTGATTTTAGGAACTCACTTGTTTTCTAAGTTAGGGACTCATTTTCAGCTTGTGTGAGGTGTTAAGTGTTCCACCTTGTGGACTCATCTCATATTCTCTTTAAGTGTTAAGTGTTCCTCTTTCTGCTTTTTGGGTACTTTTGGTAGATTTGCTTTCGGGAATATATCTGTGCTCACGTAGTAATTAGGCCCTATGAACACTATTCATGGTCCTTGAGAGATTGGATTCCTAAAAAAATCTTTCTTGACGACAAAATCCTTGTAGGTAGGGAGGATACTTAGTGCATTTCACATTCAACTTGGTTAGTGCGTCTTCTCTTATTGATCGATACATTCTCTCCCAGGAGAGGTTGATAGATCACGTGGGGTTGACATCACGAGCTTTGGTGAATCAAAATTGGTTAGTGCACCTTCTCTTATTGATTGATACATTCTCTCCTCGGAGAGGTTGATAGATCACATGGAGTTGGCATCATAGACCTTGGTGAAGCAAAACTTTGTCTTAGCATATCGGATTAATCTACTTGCTTTGTTTGGGTTAAAAGTGAAAAGGTATCAAAAACCTTAGATCCGGAGCCAAGTCCCCTTGTGGTATACTATTGTGAGTCATCTTTAGAGAGGGTTAACTGTAGCGGACAATCCCTTCACAGGGAAAACTGCGTTGACGAAACCTCAAGCAGTAATAGCCATTTTCATCGTGGTAGTGACAGCCGCTATATAAATGTCCTTGTGGAAGAAATCTCCATGAGTATGGTTCATTGTTGGGTTGTCAGATCTCCCTAGTAGCTCCTGAAGATTAAGTTTTCAGACTATGACAAAACCCTAGTGCGCCGGGATTGGAGTTCACCCCTTTGAATCATAAAAGTTGCAGAGTCAAACCATTACTAAAAACCCTAGCGAGGCCAAATTTTCATTTTATAGGGTATATGTGCGTTATTGCAAAACATTTTTGGAACATACACAATTAGCGCTTCTGAGGATTAGAACGAATAAGTCACTTGATTGTTCATGTGCAAGGTTGCTTTTGCCCTTGTTCATTGTTTTTAGACATGCTTGAAATCACTTGCTTGTTGTTTTGTGTGCTTGCTTATCTATCTAGTTACTGAAAATGAACAAATCTGTTACAATTCTCAAATTTAGACATTGAAATTTGCAAACAATCTGAATTTGCAAACTCAAAATTTTGCAAAAATTGACATAAAATCTTTTCTGGAGTCAAAAGTCATCTCAGGAAGTCAGAAAGACATATGAGTTTCTCAAAGTGTCATTTGATTACAACCCATCTATCATATGATTGAGTACCCAGTGTCATATGAGTTTCCATGCCAGCCAATTCTCAAAGTCAAAATCTTGCAACTGTCGTATGAGATTTTCAACTGTCATTTCATTGCATACCCACTATCGTACAAGCTTTGCAACTGTCGTATGAGTTGTGCAACTCTTGTTTCATAGCCTACCCACTATCGTATGAGTTTTCAGAGTGTCGTTTGGGAAATTTTTGAAACTTGTGAGAAAATTGTCAAGATTGCCAAATATTTAGCTCCTTCAGCCTAGTTTTAGAATCTGTCGAATGGATCACTGTGTCAGGAACAGAGTAGTAGCTATTGAGAATTAGTACACATGTCTCAAAGAATCAGTACATAGGAGGAAGAAACTCAAATCACCACTATGATGAAGCAGCTGCAAGCTATGCAAGTTGAACTTAACAATCTTAAGAAAGAAAAGAAACCTAAGGAGTTCTCCATGGAATCTTTATACTCTTTTCCATTGGATAAAGACTTCTACATGTCACCATGCCCCCAGAAATAATTTGAGCAATGTGATAACCCTTATGATACCTCTTCCACAGAGAGTGACACATCCAGCTTTGGAGACTATGATGACTATGATGATAGACAATGTAATGATACCTATGACACCTCTTTTCCTAAGAGTCCTCCTCATCGTGTGTTCCTACTTACTACAAATGGGCCATCACATTGGATAGATCATGATGGTGATCCATATGATTCTAATTTTGAAAGAGACTTTGATGGCTTTTGTGGACAATACCTTGATTATGATCCATCTACTACTGCTAAGGACTATAAAATGCATTGTGCTAGCTTGAAACGTCAATACTATAAGGATCTCTCCTCTAAGAACTCTCAGGCTGAAAATAAAGATTACACTCTCAAGCAAGATCATGTTAATGTTGGACCTTTGTCTTGTGATGGTTCCATTCCATCCCCTACTTCCTCCAATACCTATACATTTCCTAAAGCTTCTGAGTCTTTCAAATCTTTCACAGAACCTTCATCCAACACAAGCCCTGATACTTTTCATGCGGTTCCCTATAGTTATCCTCCAGGGCTACCTCTTCAAGAAATTCAAGCTAACCTTCACTTGGCTGCAAATACTTTCAATAATGATAAACCTAAAGAGCCTAAGCCTTCATATGCTATAATCCCTACTTCAGCTAGTCCTCCACCATCTTTTCCAAAGTCATTCATACAATCCCAACATGCTTCCTTGTCCTTAGCAGTGGCTCCATGTCAAGAGGACTCTAAAAATGATGAAGAAAAGAACATAAAGAAAGATCAAGATCAAGAAGCCTCCATGTCATCCACTCCTTTTCAGGATGTCTCTTATCTAGTCCATGGTTCTTTTGATCCTACATGCCCTTTCCCATTCATTCCACCATGTCTTAAATTTTCTCCTAAGCAAGATCAGGCTACTACTTACACCGTTGAGCTTATTGACAATCAAAATAACCTTACCCCACTTCCAATTTCCAAAGATGATACTTCCATTAAGGTTATTGAAAATGGTGTTGTTACTTCCAATGTTAAGCCTATTGAAAATAAGAGAAAAATGATACGCTTATGCTATCCAAAGATCCTTGTCAAGATCAAAGTCTTCCATCTTCTTGTTCTACCACTCCATGTTCACTTCCACTTTCTAGTCTTCCTAAGTCTTTGCAAGCTTTGAACAATCCTATCAAAGAAGTTTCTCCTATTCAAGATGTTCATGATTCTATTAAAAATCCTAATGCTCACTCTAAAGATGCTAATGTCCTTGGTTGTCATATAGATGCTGATGAACTTATTGATTATCCTTTTGCATCTTCCACTTCCATATTTGGACCTCTTCCACCACTACTAAAGGCTTCACGTCTACCTTCCATCTTGGGTCCTTATGTCCCTTCACTTTCCCCTCCTAACTCTCCTAATTTTCTATCCATCTTGGGTCCTTACATCCCTCCATCTCCCATCTTTCTTCAAGATCAACATAGATGCATACCCTTGAATCCTTTTCATCCACCCACCCATTTAAACCAGTCATATCCTCCTTCTTCTTCCACAAGTCCCAAGTATTTTGGAAGTAACTTGAATGTTCAATACAAGGAAAAGAAGCAATACAAGAATCCATCAAAAAAAGAAGATCACCATGTCTCCTCTAATAGACATGGAAACATAAAGTCAAAAAAGATATCTAAGAAAAAAACTACAAGACAAGTATGGGTTCCAAAATCCATCATTGAAGATATTCTCTCTAAATCATCAAAAGGAAATAAAAAGCCTACGACTATATGGATTCCAAAGTCTCTCTTGAAAGAGTCTGGTGTTGAGCAAAAAGTGAAATTGACATTCAAGCTTCCAAAGGCTTCCACTACATCTCCTTCCAAAAATATTCTTCCATTTCATGCACCCAAACCTCAACCTCTGCTATCCATTCACCCTATTCCTTCATGTATTCCTTCATTCACATTTCCTCCACCCTCTCGCCACCCTTCAAGGTGTGTGTTTATGTTGATCTTGCCTTCCTTTCCATCTACCCTTTCACAATCCTTCCATTCATTATCCTTCTACCTTCTATCCTTTTTTTCTCACTTGCCTATTCCTCTTATCTTCCAACCTCACTTGCTTTACATAAAACCTTATCCTCCATTTTCCTCTTCCATTTTCTTTTTCCTATCAGCATCTTTGAGCATATTATTTTGAATCCTTGGCATATCATGGTTTATCCTTTCAAGGAGCACTATCTAAAAAGCTTGCCTTCTTCTAAAAATTTAAAAAGAAATGAAAAATTAAAAAAAATTGAAAATGTGCCTTGGTGGAAACCTGGAAACAGGCGCCTTGGTAGCAAAAGTAAAGAGAAATAGATTCATCCTATGGTGAAAACCACTCCCTTGTGGAACCTTGGATAAGTACCATGATGAAAACCTGGCAATCAGGCATCATGCGTAGTTCTTCTACATATTTCATCCATTCCTTCTCTCTTTGATCTTGACAATGTTGATCTATACATGAACATTTGGCTATTTTGTGAGTTGTCTGATGATGATTTTGCTTTCATTCCCTTCCTATTTAGCCTTCATATTTATTTGATCTAATAATAATAATAAAAAAAAAGAAAGAGTCAAACACGATGCTATGAATCCTTTTGACATGTCTACTCCTTTGGACTACATCCTTTCCTTTTCTTATATTTTGATTTTGTGACTTATCCTATATTGGCCTTTCATTGCTTGTCCAAATGCGCTTTACATGACAATTTTTCCCTAGCTTGGGTATTCTTGAGGAGTTTTCCCTTGAGGATTTCTTCCCTTCATTGGCTTTCATTCTCTTGTCTTCTATCTCTTCCACCAGCTTTCCAATCCATCTTGTCCTCCACCTTGCTAGACATTGGGACCGCACGATATGATCTTTCTTGGGAGTTTGTAATGGAAAAATATGCTATCAAGTATACCTAGTATGAGAACACGTATGAGAACAAGTATCTGAACCATTATCAGAATCAGTATCAGAACCAATATTAGAACCAGTATCAGAATAAGTATCAAAACAAGTAACAAAACAAGTATCAAAACACCTACTGGGGCTACACCTTTTTCTTTAGTTTATGGGTCTAAAGTAGTACTACCTATTGAGGTCAAAATCCCATCACTCAGAATTAGAATGCATGGTCTAGTAACTGATGATGACTACAGAGTGTCTAGGTTACAAGAACTAGAACTACTAGATGAGTGTAGACAAGCAGCGTATGATCATCTCAGAGTATATCAGAAGAGAATTTCTAGAGGCTACAACAAGAAAGTCAGACATAGAAAATTTTAGGTTGGCGATCTAGTTTTGAGAGAGAATCTTAAAAATCAATCACATCGAGAATGCAAGGGGAAGTTCAAACCCAATTGGCTAGGTCCCTTTGTAATCACTACTAATTTTGGCTCTGGTGCCTATCAACTCTCAATGATAGAAGGAGAACAGCTCCAAGAACCAATCAATGTTCTCCATCTGAAGAAATTCTACGCCTAAGACATTTAGTCTATGGTAAAATGTCCTGAAAAAATTATAAAAATTAGAAAAAGTACTGAAAAAATGAACATCTTGGTGAAAACCTCGCAATAGGCGCCTTGATGATTCACAAAAAAATAAAAAAAAATAAAAAAATCAAAAAAAAAAATTGAAAAATGAAAAATACAAAAAAAAAAAAAAAGGTGCCTTGGTGAAAACCTAGAAACAGGCACCTTGGTAGCAAAAATAGAATCTCTGCCAAGATGGTGAAAACCCAACAAATGGGTTCCACTTGTTCAAAACGCTCCATCTATCAGTACAATCTTGGTCTTTCCCAGCTTTCAATCTTGCTTTAGTTTGTACATATCTCCCGGTTTGTTTCAACATTTCCAGTTTTCAATAAGTCGGTCTGTAAACAAAGCTCAAACGTCTGTATCCTATCAATGTTTAACACTTGGGGGCAATCAATGTCATATCCTATGGTCTCCCATGTATCTTAGATGGATCATATCTAGTCAAAGTCCTTTGAAGCTTCATGTGAGTCAGTCAGTCAGTCTTGTCTCCAGAAAGGATTTTGCATCTACAACAACGCAATCAAACATCAAAACTCAACTAAAAACAATCTATGCTTTTTACATGCTTCTATCTCCTTGTATGCTTACTGATTCACATTGAGATTTTTTCATATTGTGTTCCTTCGAGCTCTTCGATGATGTCCTTTATAAGATTTAGAGAGTGATGACTGGGGGCATAATCTTTTCTTTATTTTCTGCTTGTATGTGAAAATCTAACAACTTTGGAAATTTCGGATTGAAATGGTGTCTGACTATAAGAGCCTCTATCTCAAATTGGATGGCCATGTGTACCTCGACCATTGATACCCAGACAATTCAAAGAAGTTTGATCTAAATATTGTCTTTTTGAGTAAGTTCTTTCTCCTACTGTGGAACGCGATCTTGCCTAAGGATGTGAATGATAAAGGGTCACTATAGGTAATTCACATTGGATTTAGAATGATCTCTTGACTCTTTGATGTGTTTGCAATGCAAGGCATATTCTGGTCATCATGACATTCATGTTTTGATGCTTATACAAATTTCTATATCAAAATGGACATGATATTCAGGTCATCCTAGCGTTTATGCCTTGGTGCTTATATCTAATCTGACATTCTGAAAATAAAATCAATATTCATATATCCATGGTTGTTTGGCCAATGGGGGTTGTATTGATTCTTGTGCATACAAATCAATATTCATATGTCTATAGTTTTTTTTAGCTAGTGGGCATTGTATTGATTTATCCGGTTACCTAAAAGTTCAATGATGATAACAAATCGACACATGATCAGTGAGTAGGTCCTAGGTATTAGGTTGCATTTCATTTTTCATATTGCATGATCTCACAATGGCTAAATGAACTTCAATGCTTAAACAATTCTCCACTCGCATCTTCAAATCTAACAAGAGCTGAATCTCACACGAAAGTTCCTCCAATGAAATAGCAAGTAGAATCCTTTTTCGGGATCAAAATTCAAATCTGAGATCATTCATATTATTAACTGCTTGCATATTCGACCTTCTATCATCACAGAAATCTAGTATTCAACTTAACTGATTATCTAACGTCAAACTATCAAAATTTCAACTTGGTCAACCATGGTCAACTCATGGTCAAACCTAGTCAAACTTGGTCTTTTGGGACCTTCCAATGATGCAGAATGCGTTCTTGAACGTGTATAACCACTTTTCCAACCAATTAACATGCTTCTGAACTCTCAACGCTAACTTTTCTTGTCAGATTTCACTTTTAATCTTGAAGGGGGCATGGTATTGCACATCATTCAAAGTCTGCAATCAAATTTGAAATCATATCTTTATTTCTATCAATATCTTTCATCAGTAATCAAGACAAACAATCACGTCTAGTTACTGATTCATCAAAAGACCTCATCGCTCAGGGCAAATCTATCATCACTTGGGGCATATCAGATTCATCAAGATCCATATCAATCTGGTATTCTCCTAATCTTGTAAAATGTATCATTTTTTGCAACCATCAGATCGTAGTGTTCTTTCCTTGGTTCTTCGGCAACTGAAGGGTTTGCATGTGATACTTGCTAGTTCTGCTAAGACAATCGAGTCTAGAATGAGTCACTCACTTCTTTGCAATCCTAAGGTTTGGAATCAGGTGTTTTGACACTTTTTCACAATCATAGGTTCATTTGCTATTATAGTAAACATTATCTTTGGTCATTCAAGACTTATTATCTCCATATCAAATCAATATCAATCAGCTTCTGTCTCAATTTCAAACATCAATTTCATATCTCTATCAAACATAGACTATCTTTGAACCACTGCGCTTCGCACAGTAATTCAAAGAGGGGCAAAATGTAATACCCCAAAAATGGGCTATAAGTTTATAAATCTTTTATATCAACAAATTGAACGAAATCAACATCGAAGTCCTAATCTAAGGCACATCTAAACATCATCGAATCCTAATTGATTATCTTAAAATTCTACATCAAAGAATATTCCTAGTAATATTCCTAATTATCTTAATTATCTTTAATTTTATAATTATTTGGCAATAAATCACATTTATCCTAAAATTTGATTAATTGAATATTTTGCATATTTAATTAATTAGATTTAATATCTTACCACTTAATTGTTTAATTAAATTAAATTTTATCTATTATTAATTATATTATTTAAATTTTGACAATAAATCCAAAATCTTATGAATAATTGATTAAATTCTTATTTAATTAATTAAAGCAAGTTGTCATTATTTAATAATATAGTTTTTAATAAAAGTTTGATTAAATAATTGATTAACCCATAAATCAATTGTTTTATTTTTAAAAGCAGTTAAGTTGGAAATAAATCACTTTATTATTAAATTAATTCATAAATAAAACATGCACAATCATAAAAGCAGACAACTATCAATTATCAATTAAAGCTAAACTCTATTTTGAGTTAAAACTTAGCTTTTGCATATTTTTGTGAGTTAATTGTCTTTATTATCAGATAACTCAAAAATCAAGCTGAGTTAATCTGAGTGATTTATGGTTTTTTTTTCATGCACCTCCAAAGCCCTGGATTTCTATAAATTAAGGCTTTAGCTCATCTCAAATCATCTCATAATTTTGCAAGCTTATTTTGCCAAAGTCGTCTACGAATTGCACAACTATGTTGAAGAATTGGAATTTGGAGAATCAAAGCTTATTGCAAATCAAGGCTATTGTGAGATCAATTTTTTTTTTTTTTTACATTCATTTAGATTCTTTTTCATATCATTGTTAGATCATTTTAGCATATCAATTTCCATATTAGCATAGATTCATATCAGTTTTTATCATTCTTATTGCATAGAAAATTCAAAAATATAGATTAATTGCATTCAATTCATATCTGGATCAATTGCATTCAAATCCTTCATTTAGGTGTCATCTAGGTCACTGATCTCGATAACAATCTGAGAACATTAATCTCGCACCTACTAGAAGGTAGTAAATCGCTTGGTTAGATAGCTTTCAATTTTGCACGATTTTGTTTATAGCTAACCTCTAATGTTTTACTGAAGTGTTGTGTCTACAGATCAGGTACAATTTTCACACACACAGTTATGTGTGTGCATTTATATATTAATGTTTAATATTAAAGGAGATATAAAATGAATTTAATGTGTGTGTGTGTGTATTTATAATTACACACACACATATATAATCAAATAAATAAATGGATAAATATAATTGATGACACCTTAAATATTGATTAATTATCATTATTATCAATAATATAATATATAACTATCATATATTTATAATATAAGAATTTAATAAGTGTTTAATTCATGTATTATTATTTTGATAAATTTTAATGATGGCTAAATAGATTTTTGGGAAATATTTAATATAGAGTTAATTTAGTCTGTCAATGTTTAATCTTGCTAATTAATATAAAGTTATGAAATAAATATATAATAATAAAATAAAATAAAACACATTGATAAGAAAATCTTTTTATCAAATCTTTTTATATTAATTTTCAATAAATAAATATTTTATATTTTTATATTGATTTTCAATATATAAAATATTTTTATATTGATTTGCATTGATTTTATTCCAATTAATTGATTCACACTAATAAAATAATATTTTAATTAAAAAGGGCTTGGCCCTTTGGTGAAATGGTGTGGCTTCTTGCCTGTAGCGCCTACAACCAAGGTTCAAGTCCCCGCGGGGTCACTCTCTACCATGGTTCTCAATGGAGAGTTGTTACCTTGACCCTTGGTGAAATAGTGGGGCTTCTTACCTATAGAGCTTACAACCAAGGTTCAACAATTTATGAGCTCTGGGTGCCAAATTAGTGTGGAAATTATGAGACAGCCAAAATTAAAATGGGTTAAATTTAGTAATCATAAGTATCTTAATGGTTTAGAATTAGGGATAATCATGATGGAGCGAAAGGATTAAAATTTGTGAAATTCATAATTTAGGAGCTGGGATCGAAAGGAGAAGGTTGCGCCTAGGGTTTCTTCATTCAATGGACCTCCTTCACAGTCTGGTATGTGGGATGTTTTTCCAAGGGCTCATAGATATAATGGTAGGCCAAAGAAATCCCATCATCTGTAGTGAAATTATGTTAAGGGCTCTTGGGGTAAGGGTAATATGAATTCCAATTTTTCTGCTTACCCTAGCTATCAGTTGGTGTTGGATATTTTCTTAGGGCCTTTACTGCCAACCCCTATTCATGCATCTGATGGATCTACAATTGGAAATTTTGATGCAAATCTGCCATCTTTTGTCTCCTGGTCTAATTCCTTGTCTATACGCTCTCCTAGGTTTTTGTCTTCACCAAATAATATTCCCTTGCATCAAAATCAGCTTGTCTTTTACAAAATCTAGGGAATCAACAACTTCCTAAAGCTAAAATGGGTGGTTTAGGAAAGAATCCTTCTGGAGTGAGGACATCTGCAAAAATGTATCATTCAGGTAAGTTGCCTAAAATGTATGATTTTGACACATAATTCATCCGCGCCAAACCCGCAACCTCTGATGATGGATGATTCGTAACCTTCGATTCAACTCGATGATAGTTTTCTCACCCCACATGTATCATTTATGTAGGACAGGGTGCTTATAGGTAAAATTTGGTCTTTTTTGCCAATCATTGAATTTCGTTCCTAGGCTAAAACTAACTGGTTAAGACTTACGGATTTATTTTACCTTGACCATAAATCAATTTTTTTGTTGCAATCTTTGATTCTAATGTTGCTCGAAATGATGTTTGTCATATAAAATATTGGTTCTGTAATGGTATTGGTGTTTACATGATGTTTTGGGCTCCTAATTTTAATTTGCATGATTCTGCATGTGCCCTATTGTCATTCTGGGTAGAATTGTCTGCTTTGCCTTTGGAATATGGGGATTTAGATATTATTGAGGCTATTTCTAACAAGATTGGAAATTTTATAAGGCATGATTTGATCCCTTTTGAGGAACTCCATCCTTCTGTCAAAATTTATGTTTTTCTAGATCTTATTAAACCTTTTCCTAAGATTATTTCTCTTCATTCCAAATGGGGATCTTGGAGGCAAGAAATTATTTTACAAGATGCATATACCATTTCATGCTATGCAAATCTATTAGGTCATTTTAAGAATAAATGTAAAGATCCTAATTATTCAAATCTAATTGTTTGTAAGGATCAAACATCTTTCCCTTCTAAGTGTTCTATGATCCTTGGTAATAAGGATAAATTGCCTGAGTCTTTAAAGGATAATAAGGAAGAAAACCTTCACACTCATAATCATGAAAATGGGGATCTCAATCATCATAATCATAAAAATGAGGGTCTGAATTAGTGTGATTTGGTAGCTTAGGTTAGCCTGATGAAAGAAGAATGGGTTGATACCTTTCCAAACAAAGAATTAGAGGTGTTGACATCTCAGATTGTCTCAGCCCCATCATTTTTTCTCCATCTCTCATGACTTATTTTGACCATATGTTAAAGCTATACATGCTAGCTATTGTTGCCTTTCTTAGTAGGGTAGATATTTCACAAGCTGTTATTTTTGAGGCAAAATCTCATTCAAAATTTCCAACTATGCCAGTCTTTGATTCAATAGTTAGATCCCTTATGTTTTCAGATGCCTCTCTCGAATTAAGAAAGTTGACCAGTGAGCATGATGCTATTATGTCTATGGAAGTTATGTCTTTAGTTTCCTCCCATATTTATGATGAATTGGGTATGAATGATGATCATGTCCTAGAACCTATAAATCTGAACTTGACTCAACTTTCTAATGTTAATTGTTGTAATGATTTTGATTGTCATTCTTTGACAATTGATGAACCACTTTCATCACCCTTAAGTAAAATTGCTTCGCATCAAGAAAATCATTTGTTTAGCAATAATCTGGATCACTCTTCTAAGTTATTAATTTTTCAAACACCGATTTCCCCAAAGTCAGTAGCCAAGAATCCCAAAACTAGGGGTAGGAAATCTAAAGAAATTAAGGCTTTGGAGGAAATTGAGGCTGGTATTCAGTCAACTTTAGATAGTAATTTTACTGCCAATAGGAGATGTTCGACAAGGAGGACTAAGGGTACTCCTTCTCTACAATGAGAATCCTCTCTTGGAATGTCAGAAGCATTAATGCCTCTGACAAGAGACATAGAATCAACTTGATGCTTAATTCTTCTCGATCTGATATTGTCCTTTTGTAAGAAACTAAGTTATCTTTGGATAATTTTAATATGACTACGGGTAAATGGTCTTCTTGGAAAAGTATTTGTGTTCTTGCTATTGGGGCGTCAGGTGGTTTAGCTATTTTATGGAATAATTCTAAGGTGGTTATTCATTCATTGCAAAATGGAACTAATTGGCAATTTGTTAATGTTAGGTTCTTCAATCACTCTTTTTTCCTTATGAATGTATATGGACCCACCCCCACTTTGGATAAGTTTCATTTGTGGCAATCTTTGACTAATATTATCCAATAGTATCCTAATTGCAAATTTGTTATAGTAGGTGATTTCAATGCCATATTGGGATCGAATGATAAAAAGGGTGGTATTTCTCCTCCTGCCCACTCAATCATAGATTTCAACAACTTTATTTTGGATAATGACCTTTTTGATATTTTACCTCAGAATGGGGCTTTTACTTGGACTAATCATAGGTTTGGGTTCTCGTAAATTGCTGTTAGATTAGATAGGTTCCTTTTGTTAATATTATTTAGAACCACAAAGAGAGAGGGTGAATCTATTGTTCTCAGGTCCAGATGTACCAATTGAAATTTTATACACTTCAACAATCTCATATCTAATCACCAACACAACTCAGTCTCTAAAGTATGTATATACTAGAAATATATAACATACAGTCCACTGTCCAAAAGTAATTAACTTGTAGAGTATAGAAACATTCACATCAAACATTCACACAAGTATAACACCAGGATTTATAGTGGAAACCCAATTTGGGAAAAACCACTTTGTAACATGTTACTGATATATTGACTCTTCTAAAGTGAGCTCTATGAAAATCCAACCTTGTTAAAGGTTTACAAACACACTGCTAGGTGTGACCTTGTTAAAGGATTTAAACACTCTATCAAAAGTGACTTGGTTAAATGATTTAAGTACATTCCATTAGAATGCCACCTTGATTAAAGGATTTAAACAATGACTATTAGGTCAGCCTTGATTAAAGGATTTAGACTGATACAATGATAAGAATGTAGTATTAGTTTCTAATCTGAAAAACATACAACTCACTTTTCAAATAACAGATCCAACTCACACATATATATTGATTTATTGACTGAGTTCCATTTCCATCTCCATCATTGATTTTCTCTAAATTCACTTCAAGCAATCACAACTCTGATCAACTCCTTCACCTTCAGCCTTCTGCTTAGACTTATCAGTCAATAACATCAACAACTCTAGCATACTTTGTAACCTCACAATTAGGTTTTCCTTTATACATCCTCAATAGGTAGATCCATCTTTTTCCACTTAATCTCCTCCATAGATCTTAGGTTTAGGTCAGATTCATTGAATCCTTCCAACATTTAAGTTCTTCATCCTTCCTTCTAGGTACATCTTCAATCTTCTTATTGAATCCATAATAAAATGATTTATCATGCATTAAATTCTCCATACAATCAATTAATAAAGTCAACATGATTTACCTAACCCAAGAATTCAACTATGTTGGCTGGGGATCTGATTTCTTCCTCCAAATATAAATTACTGATACTTAGTCAATACTGTGTTCATCTCCTTGGTCATCACTGTATAACTCGGTCACCTCTTGAAACTTTATTCCTTGGCTAATACTATCGCTCGATAATTTCCTGTCACTCAGCATAAAATGATGTTCGGTTAACACTAAATTTACTTGGCATATACTAACACTCGGTCGACACTAACATCACTTGGCTTAAACTAGATTTCTTCATTTTTTCTCAGTTAAGCCTCTTTCCTCAGTCTTTCTTCTTACTTAGATAAATAATACATTATCTTATCAATGTGCCAAATAATCAAGTACCCATTGAAGTATCAAATAAATCAACCTTTCCTTAGGTTCTCTTGTTATCTCCCTTGCCCTTATTCTTTTCATCAATCAATAGATATAGTACTTTCTTAGATAGCAACTTTCTTACCAATTAAGGTTTGACATCAATGACAATACAATAATTGTTTAAATTGCAGCTTCCAACAATCTCCCTCTTTGCCATTAATGGCAACACCACATGAATAACATATGATTTACCAACCAATCCAAAACTTTTTCATTGCATCAAAAATATTTATAATATCCTTAGCTTCATTCTGATTCACAATAACTTAGCCTTGCTTGACCATTTACATAGTTACTCCCTCTAAATATTTATTGTATCTTTCTCCCTGTGATTCTCTGAATTTCCTTAGTGTTCTTTATGTCTGTGTTTTCTCTAAATCTCTCCCTTTATTTGAATCTTTCCCTCTTTAATGTGTTTTCATTTGAATCTCTCCCTCTTTGACAATAATGCCAAAGAAGTCAAATGTCATCTTGTCAATTCAGTATCAATATTTCTCCCTCTTTCATCTTGCTTATGATTGATTATTATCTTTTCTATACTTTTCGCAACTCTAGGAAGCTCCTAAAGTGTGACCTTTTCTACATCAATTTGTCAGATATTCTGAGTAGCACATTTGATATATTGCTCCTAGCTTGTCTAGGCAACCTCAATTAGGGGAAGCACCCCTAGTTTACCTCTAAGATATTCATGAACATCCTTAGGTAAAGCTTTTGTGAATATGTCTGCTACTTGTTCCTTTGTATTCACATATTCCATTCTCACTTCTTTATCTTGTACCAATTCCCTCAAGTAATGATACTTGATAGAAATATCTTTGGTCTTTGTGTGCATCACTGGATTCTTTAATATGTTTATAGCACTTGTGTTATCATATAAAATAACAACCGGTTCAATGATTTCCTCTTTCATTTCTTTTGACAATTGGTAGATCCATACCAGATTTGAACAATTCACTACAGCTACTACATACTCAGCTTCTGTTGTAGATTGGGAAATGTAGTTTTGTTTCTTGCTTGTCCAGGAGACTAATATTTTTCCTAGAAAGAAAGCTTCACCACTTATACTTTTCTTGTCATCAACATTTCCTTCCCAATCTACATCAGTGTAAACTCTCAGTTCAAATTTCTCATTCTTCTTGTAATACAATCCATAGTCTTCTATCCCTTTTAGATATCTCAGTATTCTCTTTACAACCATCATATGATTTTCTTTAGGATTGGAAGAGAATTTTGGCACAATCCCAACTGCTAGGGCTATATCTGGTCTACTGTGAATAACATATTGTAGCTTTCCAATCATGGATCTGTATAGGGTTTGATTCACTTCAGTAGTATCATCAGTTTTAGATAGTTTCTATCTAGTAGCCATAGGAGTACTTACTGGTCTTGAATCCTCCATACCAAATTTTTTTAGTATCTCTTTGACATATTTAGATTGAGTGATAAAAATCCCTTTCTCCATCTAATAGACTTGTAAACCAACAAAGAATTTTATCTCACCAAACATAGACATCTCAAACTCAGTTTGCATCTCTTCTAAAAATTTTTGACATAGGGCATCTTGTCCTCCAAATATGATATCATCTACAAAAATTTCAGCTAAAAAAATCCCTTTACCTTCCTCAGCTTTCATATATAGATTGTTGTTGTCATTTATTCTTGAAAATCCAATCTTTATCAAATAATTGTGTAGCCTCTCATACCATGCTTTGGGGGCTTGTTTCAATCCTCACAACACCTTGTTCAGTTTGTAAACCATATTTTCTTTGTTTGGATCAAAAAATCCTTCAGGTTGTTCAATGTAAACTTCTTTTTCTAATATGCCATTCAAAAATGTAGATTTGACATCCATTTGATATACTTTGAAATCTCTGTATGTATTATATGCAAGTAGTGTTCTCACTCCTAATCTTTCTACAAGGGCAAATGTTTCCCCATAGTCCATTACTTCTTGTGCATAACCCTTGCATACCAACCTTGCCTTGTTCCTTGTGACTTGTCCATGTTCATTAAGCTTGTTTCCAAATACCCATTTTCTTCCAATTACATTCTTATTTTCTAGTCTCGGCACCAGAGTTCATGTATCATTCTTTTCTATCTGATCTATTTTTTCATTCATAGATTGAATCCAGTCTTCAATTCCTAAAGCATCTTTTACTATCTTAGGCTCAAACTCACATAATAAACATGTAGGATCTTTCAACTTCTAGTCAAGACTCCAGATTCCTTATCTCCAATCATTTTCTTAGGCTTATGATGTCTTCTCACATATTGTGCCAATGTAGGTTTAGATTTCTTTTCTCCTTGATCTTCAGGCTCATCATGAAATTTTTTAGTTTCTTCTTTGTATTGCTCGGCAACATCCTCCTGATGCTTGACAATATCCTCCTGATGCTTGGAAGCATCCTCCTAATGCTCAGAAAAATCCTCCTAATGCTCAACATTTCTTACCAGTGAATTTGCATATGGTGCAGGTGTGTTACTTGTCTCTCCTTCTTCCATATAGACAAAAAATCTATAGTCTTCAGGTTCTTGTTGTTGGAAACTACAATTGAAACAATTTTTGTATTTTCATTGATGTCAAAACTTAACTGGTAAGATAGTTTCTATCTAAGAAATTTCTATATCTATTGGTTTTTTAAAAGGATTAGGGAAAGGGAGATAACAATAGCACCTAAGGAAAGGTTGAGTTATCTGATACTTCAATGAGTAATTAATTATTTGGCACTATGATGAGATAATGTATTGTTTATCTAAGTAAGAAGAAAGACTGAAGAAGTAGGCTTAAGTGAGAAAAAGTGAAGAAATCTAGTTTAAGCTGAGTGATTTTAGTGTCAACCGAGCACTAGTATATGCCAAGTAAATCTAGTGTTGATTGAACATCAGTTTATACTGAGTGATAGGAAATTACCGAGAAAAATAGTGTTTGCCAAGGAAGATAGTTTATAGAGATGACTGAGTTACATAGTGATGACCAAGGAGATAAACACAGTATTGATCGAGTGTCAGTTATTTACATTTGGAGGAAGAATTCAGATTTCAAGCTAACATAATTGAATTCTTGGGATATGTAAATCATGTTGACTTTATTAATTGATTATATGGAGAATTTAATGCATGGTAAATCATTTTATTATGGGCTCAATGAGGATATTGAAAATTTTTCTAGAAGGATGTATGAAGGACTTAAATGTTGGAAGGATTTGTTGGATCTGAGCTAACCTAAGATCTACGAAGGAGATTAAGAGAAAAAAGAAAGATCTACCTATCTGGAGAGGTATAAAGGAAACCTAATGGTGAGGTTACAAAATATGCTGGTGATGTTGATGTTATTGATTGATAAGTCTAAGCAGAAGGATGAAGGTGGCGATCAAAGTTTTGATTTCTTGAAGTGAATTCTGAGTAGATTAGAGATGGAGATGGAAATGGTACTCAATCAGTAAATCAACATATATGTGCGAATTGGATCTGATATCTGCAAAGTGAGTTGTATTTTTTATAGATCAGAAACTACTGCTACTTTCTAACCATTGTAACAATCAAAATCCTTTAATCAAGGTTGACCCAATAGTCATTAATAAATCCTTTAATTAAGGTGGCATTCTAATGGAATGTACTCAAGTTCTCTGACCAGTCCAATCCTAACAGAGTCATTGAAATCCTTTAACAGTTTCACACCTAATAGTGTGTTTGTATACCTTTAACAAGGTTGGATTTTCACAGAGCTCACTTTAGAAGAGTGAAAATATCAATAACATGTTACAAAGTGGTTTTTCCCAAATTGGGTTTACATGATAAATCCCGGTGTCATACTTGTTTGAATGTTTTGTTATGAATGTTTTGATATTCTACAAGTTAAATACTATTGGACAATGGACTACATGTTATATGTTTTCTGATATATGTTCTTTAGAGACCGAGTTGAGTTGGTGATTATATCTGAGTTTGTTAAAGTGTTTGAATGTTTAATTGGTACATCTAGACCTAAGAAAAACTGATTCACCCCCCTCTTTATTGTTCTAAATCATATTAACACTTGTTTTCCTTCTTGTTCATTCTTTTCTGCATATTCATCAACTCTCACATTTGTAATTTCCATAATTTTGTTAGAGTTAGAATTCAAACACTTATAAGCTTTTCTCTTAGTGGAATAACTTAGGAATAATCCTTCATTAATTTTTGTATCAAACTTTCCATTTTTATTATCTTTCACTATATAGCATTTAATCCCAAAGATTCTAAAGTATTTCACATTAGTTGCATATCCATGCCCTAATTCATAAGGTGTAGCATTTGTACCTTTCTTGATTTTTACTTAGTTTAAGGTATAAATAGTTGTACTTACAAATTCTCTCCAATATTTTTGTAAAACATTCTTCTCAATCATTAGTGTTCTTGCACAATCCATAATTGACCCATTTCTCCTCTCAACTATTCCATTATGTGGAGGTGTTCTAGGTGTAGACATATGTCTCTTGATTCCTCTATCATCGTAGAACATATTGAACTCATTTGATATAAACTCTCCACCTCAGTTAGATCTCAGACATTTTAGGCTTCTACCTATTTCTTTTTCAACTTTTTGTAGGTACCACTTAAACTACTTAAATGCATTTGATTTTTCTTTCAAAAACATTATAGTCATCATCCTAGTGTAGTCATCAACAAATAGAATAAAATACTTAGCACCACAATAACTTTGTACACCCATAGGTCCACAAAGGTCAATATGAACCAAATCAAAAATATTTTTAGAAGTAAATGTCTTTCTCTTGAAACTAGACTTTGTCATTTTACCCAACTGACACTGTTTATACATCACATTATTAGGTTTCTTCAATATTGAAAAGCCTCTAACTTTCTTCTTTTTACTAATATTTACTAGATTGTCAAATTTAACATGACATAGCCTCTTATGCCATAACCATACATCATCAAATTTTGCAAATAAACATGTCTCTTCAGATAAATCTAGATAGAACAAGTTACCTCTAGTTAGTTCTCCACTTCCAATTAATTGACCAGTAGCATCAAATATTTTAGCCTTTCTATGATGAAACTCCAATCAGTAACTGGTACTATTAAGCTATACAATACTCAACAAATTGTAGTTAAGACCTTAAACCCAATAGGCATTTTCACATATGATCTTATCAGTTAGCTTAATTGATCCTTTACCTCTCACATGACATGGTGCATCATTACCAAACTTAACACTTCTACCTTTGTAATGATCTAAGGTTTCAAATTTACTTTTATCACTAGTCATGTGATGTGATCAACCACTATCAATAATCCATTTATCACCTTTACTCACATAAGAGATAAGTGCAGTTTTCTCATCTTCATCAGAATCATCTTTCATAGAAACATAAACTACTTCAATATCAAATTCATCAGTGTCACTGTCAGTTTCCTCTTCAACAATATAACAAGATTTATTACCTTTATCCTTGTAGTATTTGTACCTTCGATGATCTCTGTTATCTCTCTTATCTTTATACTTTCTTTCTCTTTCCTCATCCTTGTCATTCTTATCAGGACACCTTGCAGCAATATGGCCAACTTTGTTACATGAAAAATAGATTATAGGAAGTTTACCTTTGTATTTTCCTTTTCCTCTTTTTATCTTCTAGCCATGAGAGCTTCAAGATCATCTAGTTCCTCATCAAAAGTGTCACTATCACTGTCACTTTCACTTATACATTTTTGCTTTTCCCTTTTTGAATTATGCATTTGTGACTTGAATGTAGATTCAACATTAGGAACAGTGTAGTTATCATAGTTAGATAGTTCAAAAGCAGTAAGCTTACCAACAAGACTTTCCAGAGTTAGAACATTACCATGGTTACATCTTGATTCTTGAATTACACAAATTATGATTGCATAGATAGGAAGAAAAGTTCTCAACACCTTACCAATGACAGTCTCATCATCAATGATTCCATTAGCTCCTCTAATAGCATTCACTATCTCCTTAATTCTACCATAATACTAAGCAATATTCTCACCTTCTTACATTTTCATTTCATCAAACTTACCTCTCAAGATTTCATCTTTTTCCCTCAATACATTTGTATCACCACCATAGATAGTTGCAAGAGTAAACCACATTTTCTTTGCAGTAGTGCAATCTTTGATGTCTTGAAATTCAGGATAGCTTAAGGTAGATGAAATCTCCAACATTTCTTGATTGTGTTCCTATTTTTCTTTCATCTCCTCGATATTCAAAGGTGCAATAGGTATAACATAGTCATTTTCAACATAGTACTTCACTAAATCACCAATTCCAGCTAGATGCAGTTTCATCAGACCCTGCCATGTAGGGAACTTCTCCTTGTTCAACTTCGGTACCTCCTTTTTATACATCTTGATCATTAGCTTCAAGTACCTTTAAAATTTTCTTTGTAAGCACCAACAGCTCTGATACCAACTATTAATATTATTTATAACAATAGAGAGGGGGGTGAATCAATTGTTCTTAGGTCCAGACGTACCAATTGAAATTTTAAACACTTCAACAATCTCAGATCTAATCACCAACACAACTTGGTCTCTAAAGTATATATACCAGAAACATATAACATATAGTCCACTACCCAAAAGTAATTAACTTACAAAATATAGAAACATTCACATCAAACATTCACACAAGTATAACACCAAGATTTATAGTAGAAACCCAATTTGGGAAAAACCACTTTGTAACATGTTACTGATATATTCACTCTTCTGAAGTGAGTTCTATGAAAATTCAACCTTGTTAAAGGTTTACAAACACACTGCTAGGTGAGACCCTATTAAAGGATTTAAACACTATGTCAAAAGTGATCGTAAAGGATTTAAGTACATTCCATTAGAATGCCACCTTGATTAAAGGATTTAAACAATGACTGTTAGGTCAACCTTGATTAAAGGATTTAGACTGATACAATGATTAGAAAGTAGTAGTAGTTTTTGATCTGAAAAACATACAACTCACTTTGCAAATAATAGATCCAATTCACACATATATGTTGATTTACTGACTGAGTTCCATTTCCATCTCCATCACTAATCTTCTCAGAATTCACTTCAAGCAATCACAACTCCGATCAACTCCTTGACCTTTAGCCTTCAGCTTAGACTAATTAGTCAATAACATCAACAACTCCAGCATACTTTGTAACCTCACAATTAGGTTTTCCTTTATACCTCCTCAATAGGTAGATCCATCTTTTGCCACTTAATCTCCTCTGTAGATCTTAGGTTTAGGTCAAATTCATTGAATCCTTCCAACATTTAAGTTCTTCATCCTTCCTTTTAGATACATCTTCAATCTCCTTATTGAATCCATAATAAAATGATTTACCATGCATTAAATTCTCTATACAATCAATTAATAAAGTCAACATGATTTACATAACCCAAGAATTCAACTATGTTGGCTGGGGATCTAAATTATTCCTCCAAATATAAATTATTGACACTCGGTCAATATTGTGTTCATCTCCTCGGTCATTACTGTATAACTTGGTCACCTCTTCAAACTATCTTCCTCGACTAATACTATCACTCGATAATTTCCTGTCACTTGACATAAACTGATGTTAGGTCAACACTAAATTTACTAGGCATATACTGATGCTTGGTCGACACTAACATCACTCAGCTTAAACTAGATTTCTTCACTTTTTCTTGGTTAAGCCTACTTCTTTAGTATTTCTTCTTACTTAGATAAATAATACATTATCTTATCCATGTGCCAAATAATCAAGTACCCATTGAAGTATCAAATAACTCAACATTTCCTTAGGTTCTCTTGTTATCTCCCTTGTCCTTATCTTTTTCATTAATCAATAGATATGGTACTTTCTTAGATAGAAACTATCTTACTAGTTAAGGTTTGACATCAATGACAATACAATAATTGTTTCAACTACAGTTTCCAACACCTTTGTTCTCAGATTTGAAAACTGGAGAATATATTCATGTCTATGAAAATTATGCCCTTCTCTGATTCAGATCATTTTCCCATCCAAATTTATATTGATTTATCCTGTAAGGATGGTACTAATCCTATTAGGTCATCATTTAAGTTTGAAGTTGTTTGGTTCAGACATCCATCATTTGAGTCCCTTCTTAAGCAATGGTGGATGGATGCTCCCATGGAGGATAGTTCGATGATGTTTAGATTTTACAAGAAAATGTGCTTTCTTTAAAAACTGATAAAAGCTTGGAATGTTAATGTTTTTAAGAATATTTTTGAAAAGAAATCAAAAGTTAAAAAGGAATTGTTTAATATTAATCAGAATTTTTTTTCTAATGGTATGGATTCTCAAACCTTTCAAAAGCAAAAATAATATCAAGAGGAATGAGCTCAATTATGTGCAAGGGAGGAAGAATATTGGAGGCAAAAATCTTAGGAATTATGGTTACAATCAGGTGATCAAAACACTAAATTTTTTCATGCTTCATCCAAGCAGAAAAAGGCAGCTAGGTCCATCTTCTCCATTAAAGATAGATTGGGGAATCAAAATTTAGATGAAAAAGGTATTAAGCAGGAAGGGGTCAAGTTTTTTTTAAACCTCCTTTCTCCTCCTTCTACCCCTCATATAGATGAGGATGAGGTTAATGCATTGTTTAATGTCATACCCTCCCTAATAACTCCTCAAGATAACTTTGCATTAATGGCTCCATTTACTCTTAGGGAGGTAAGATTGATAGTTTTTTCCTTATCACCAGATAAGGTTCTTGCACCTGATGGGTTTACGACTCTTTTTTTTTTAAATGTTGGGATGTTATATGCCTTGATCTTTTGGCTTTTCTTGAGGAATCTAGGAAAAATATAGCTATGTTAAAATATTTTAATGCTACAAACATTGTTCTTATCCCCCAAAATAATGATCCATATGTTGGAAACTGTAATTGAAACAATTGTTGTATTGTCATTGATGTCAAACCTTAATTGGTAAGACTATTGCTACTTAGGAAAGTACTATATCTATTTGAGTGTTGCTAGGGGGATAGGCAAGGTTGGTAACAATAGCACCTAGGGAAAGATTGAGTTATCTTGCTATTACAAAGTGTACTTGAATATGTTGTACAATGATGAGACAATGTATTGTTTATCTTAGTAAGACTGAAGAGTAAACTGGTAGGCTTGACTGAGCAAAGAATGGAGAAATCATGTTTAAGCCGAGTAATGTTAGTGTCGACTGAGTCAGTGTATGCCGAGCAAAATTCTAGTGTCAACCAAACAATAGTTAATTACCGAGGAAGACAGTGTAAGCCAAGGAAACATTTTTAGTAATGACCAAACTTTTTACATGAAGATCGAGTAGTTGATCACAGTATTGACCGAGCGTCAACATTTTTATATTTGAAGAGAATTTAGTTTTGGAGCCGACATTATTGAATTCTTGGATTATGTAAAATGTGTTGACTTTATTTATTGATTGTTTGAAAGTATTAAATGCATTGTAAAATATTTTATTGTAAATCTTTAAGAGATTTGAGATGATTCTAGAAAAGGATCCGAAGAACATGAAGTGGGTAGATTCAATGAATCTGACCTAACCCTAAGATCTATGAATGAGATTGAGTGGCATAAGATGAGTTAACCTAATTGAGGAAAGTACAAAGGGAACCTCAGCATTTGGATATGCAAGTGCATGGGTGAACATAGAATGTTGGAAGATTAGTAAAGTTTTATTGACTATATAAGTAGAAAAGGCTGAAGGAGAATTGTGGTGGTTTCTTGAAGAAAAGTTCCAAGCAAATCATAGATGGAGATGAAAAAGTTTCAAAGTTAGTAAACCAACATTAGTGTATGGAATTGGATCTGATATTTGCAAAGTGAGTTGTATATTTTTCAGATAAATATTGTTGCTACTTTCTAACTATTGTAACAGTCAAAATCCTTTTAACAAAGGTTGACCTAACAACCATATGTTAAATCCTTTGAACAAGGTTGCATTCTAATGGAGTGTATGTAAGTCCTATGACTAGGCTCACTTTTAACAGGGTGATTGAAATCCTTAAACCGGGTCACACCTGACAGTGTGTATTATAACCTTTGATAGGGTTGGCTTTTAACCGAGCTCACTTCAGAAGAGTGAAAATAATAGTAGCATGTTACAAAGTGGTTTTTCCCACATTGGGTTTCCACTATAAATCCTGGTGTTAATACTTGTGTGGATGTTTTGGTTTGAACATTTCTATGTTTTACAAGTTAAGTTACAGTTGGGTAGTGGACTGCATTGTTATATGTTTCTATTATTGAATCAGTGATGACCGAGTTTGTTTTGGTTATTGGATCTGATTTAAGGATAAGATTGTAAGTTTTTTTTATACATCAGGACTTGAGAACAATTGATTCACCCCCCCCTCTCTATTGGTCTAAATCATATTAACAATTGGTATCAAAGCTTTGTTGCTTATTATTAGTGTTGATAGAAATCAAGTTTAAAGGGGCTTGAAGAAAATGTTCAGGATGTATAAGAAGGAGGTACCGAAGCTAAATAAGGAAAACTTCCCTACATGGAAAAGCTTGATGAAGCTGCATCTGGCTAGTATTGGTGACTCTGCAAAGTACTACATTGAGAATGGTTATGTCTCACTTGTTGCACCTTTGACTACTGAAGAAATGAGAGCTAAGAAAGAACATAATCAGGTAATGCTGGAAATTGCATCTGCCCTAAGCTATCCAGAATTTGAGGACATTAAGGATTGCACACCTGCTAAGGATATGTGGGACACTCTTGCAAGAATCTATGGTGGTGACTTGAATGTACTGAAAGCAAAGGCCAAGAGTCTTAGAGGTAAGTTTGATGAAATGAGAATGTAGGAAGGTGAAAACATTGCCCAATATTGTGGTAGAATAAAAGAAGTTGTGAATTCTATTAGAGGAGCAAATGGGGCTATTGATGATGAAACTATAATTGGGAAAGTACTAAGAACCTTGCATCCTATATATGCTATTAAGATCTTAGCTATTCAGGAATCTAGATGCAACTCTGCTAATGTGCTTACTTTGGAAAGTTTGGTTTGTAAGCTGACTACTTTTGAACTCTCTAACTATGATAATTTCACTGTTGGAAGCATTGGTAATGTTGAATCTGCTTTCAAGTCACAACTAGTTCTAAACAAGCCAAAGAAAGAAAAAGAAAGATACATCAGTGAAAGTGAAAGTGAAAGTGAAATTGAAAGTGACAATGACACTTTTGATGAAGAACTAGAAGATCTAGAAGCTCTTATGGCTAGAAGACTGAGAAGAGGAAAAGGAAAGTATAAAGGTAAACTCCCTATTATATGTTTTGCATGTAATAAAGTTGGTCATATAGCTGCTCGATGTCCTGACAAGAAGGATAAAGATGATGAAAGAGAAAGAAAACACAAATACAGAAGAGATGACATAAGCTACCGATGGAACACAAACTACAAAGGAAAAGGTAAGAAATCTTTTTACATTGCTGAAAAAGAAACTGACACTGATAGTAATGATTTTAAATTGAGGTAGTCTATGTTGCAATGAAAGATGAATCTGATGAGGATGAGAAAACTGCATTGATATCCTATGTGAACAAGAATGATAAATGAATTATTGATAGTGGTTGTTCACATCACATGACTAGTGACAAAAATAAGTTTGAGACGTTACATCATTACAGAGGTAAAAGTGTAAAATCTGGTAATGATGCACCATGTCCTATTAGAGGAAAAGGTTTGATTAAACTAACTGATAAGATATCTTGTGAAAATGCATATTGGGTTGAAGGTCTTAATTATAATTTGTTAAGTGTTGCTCAGCTTAACAAAACTAGTTACTGAGTGGAATTTCATCACAAGCAAGCTAAAATATTTGATGCTACTGGAGAACTAATTGGAGTGGAGATCAGACTAGAGGTAATTTGTTCTACCTCGACCTATCTGAAGAAACATGTTTAATTGCACAACTTGATGATATTTGGTTATGGCATAAAAGGCTATGTCATGTTAACTTTGACAATCTGGTAGAGATAAGTAAGAAGAAAAAGGTAAGAGGTCTACCTAGATTGAAAAAACTTGAGAATGTGATGTGCAAGGAATGCCAGTTAGGAAAAATGACAAAGTCAAGTTTTAAGAGAAAATCCTTTACTTCTGAAAACATTTTAGATTTGGTTCATACTAACCTTTGTGGACCTATGGGTGTACAAAGTTACTGTGGTGCTAGATACTTTATCTTATTTGTTGATGATCATACTAGGATGATGCATGTAATGTTTCTAAAAGAAAAATCTAAAACTTTTCAATTCTTTAAGTGGTATTTGGCTAAGGTTGAGAAGGAGATAGGTAGGAACTTGAAATGTCTTAGATCTGACCGAGGTGGAGAATTTACATCAAATGAATTTAATCTATTTTGCACTGATAGAGGAATTAAAAGATAGATATCTGCACCTAGAACACCTCTACAAAATGGTATAGCAGAAAGAAGAAAAAGATCTATCTTGGATTGTGTAAGGACATTGTTGATTGAAAAGAATGTGGCAAAGAAATACTGGAAAGAAGCTATAAGCACTGTTGTCTACACTCTTAATTGGGTATAGATCAAGAAAGGTACAAATCTGACACCCTATGAATTATGGCATGGGCATGCATGGAGTGTTAAATACTTTAGAATCCTTGGAAGTAAGTGCTATATATTAAAAGACACTAGGAATGGAAAGTTTGATGCTAAGAGTGATGAAGGCATATTCCTAAGATATTCCACAAAAAGTAAAGCTTATAAGTGTTTGAACTCTAACACTAACAAAATTATGGAAAGTGTGAATGTCAAAATTGATGAGTATGTAGAAAGAAATGAAGCTGACAGCAAAAGAGAACCAGATGATTATAGATCTTTTGTGTACATTGAGGAAGAAGAAGAGGCAAGTAACAAACTTGCACCCGATGTCGAGTCTCAAGTAAGAAATGTCAAGCAATAGATAGATGCTACCAAGAATCAAGAAAACAATGCTGAAAGAGAACAAGAACATGCCGAGCTACAAGAAAATGTTGCTGAGTATCAGGAAGAGGTTGTCGAGCATTCAGAAGCTGAATCTGATAATCTTGTTGGGGAACCTGATGAAATAGAGGAGAAAGGAGCTGAACCTATTTTGGCAAAATATGTAAGAAGACATCACAAGCCTTAACAGATAATTGGAGACAAGAATACTAGAATTTAGACTAGAAGTAAGACTAAGGATCCAACATGCCTACTGTGTGAATTTGAACCCAAGTCAACTAGAGAGGCATTAGAGAATGAAGATTGGATACAAGAAATGAATGAAGAGATTGACTAGATTGAGAAGAATGATACTTGGACTCTGGTGCTGAGACCTAAAAACAAAAATGTTATAGGAACAAAGTGGGTGTTTCAGAATAAGATGAATGAAAATGGTGAAATAACTAGGAACAAAGCTAGGCTGGTATGCAAAGGCTATGCACAAGAAGAAGGAATAGATTATGGGGAAATATTTTCCCCTGTAGCTAGATTGGAAGGAGCAAGAACTTTGCTTGCATATGCTGCTTATAAAGATTTCAAGGTATATCAAATGGATGTCAAGTCTGCATTTTTGAATGGTATACTAGAAGAAGTTTGAATAGAACAACTAGAAGGTTTTATTGATTCAAATAGAAGACACATGGTGTGAAAACTGAACAAAGCACTATATGGATTGAAACAAGCTCCCAGAGCATGGTATGAGAGGTTTGATGCAAAAGCATCCTGGGTGTAAGAGCGATCTTGCATCACCCAAAAAAAAAAATATTCCTATTTTTATATTCAATAAGGGCTATTTTGTGTAGAGCTGCTATTTATGGAAAGTTACTATTTTTGGTAATTTTTGTATGTGCTCAGAATGATCTGATTTCTTTCTTGGAGGTTCATTTTGGTCATATAAGTCTGCTAGTAAAGTTTCATTGCCAGATCAAGTGTATATTGGAAGATAGTGAAGATTTTTGGTATTGGCAGCAGGGTACAGAAACTTTGAACTCAGTTTTGAAGGCTTTAGAGGCCCCGGATGAGGTCAAAAATTTGGGTGACGGGCGCTTGCACAAATCATGCCTGTAGAGCGCTTTGTGGCGTTTCTAAAATGGGGTTATAATAGCTGATTGGGTCAACTGGTGATGACTTATGGTCTTTGGAAGTTGGGCCACCTGAAATGGCGAAAAATAATTTTCTTCAAAATTTCTGTTCGGGTTTCAAAGGTTATCTTGAGCCTACTATGATGTAATAAAATGTAAAATAAAATAATTTTAAGTTTGGTCGGCCTTATTGGCTAAAATTCTAGAACCTTCCCAGGCGGTGGAAAATTGCCTATATAAGGAAGGCTGTATTATTATCTTAGGCAGTTCAGAATAGTTCTGGGTAGTAGATCTGGGTAATAGTTCGAGGCTTTGTCCTACAGAATATTGTAAGGGAATGCCCATGTGGCTTTGCATATTGTAATTCTGAAAGTTTGTAATTCCACATTTGTGGAGATAATAAGAAGCCAATTTTATGTTCTTGCATATTGTTGTTGTTTCTCTATTTCTGTTATGTGTTTGTGGTATTAAGGGGAGCACCCTTCATCAAGTGGTATCAGAGCAAGTTTTCTTAAGTGTGTAAACAGATCACCAACTGTGAGGTAGTTTGCACCAGGACTGTGGTTAGGGTTTCAGCGCGCATTGCGAAAATGCCTCCATGAAGAGAACGTGGTTGAAGAGCTGGTGCTGTGACACCTAAGGTTAGAGAGCTACAGAGACAAGTGCGAGCATTACAAGAAGAGATTCACAGAGGAATGAATCTTAATGTCAGAGACGAAAGAGAGGATGAAGCCGAAGAAGAATATCAAGAAGGAGAAGTTGAAATTGTGAACCAGGAGGAAGAAAGACTTTTTCGGGCAATTTCCAAGATTGGGAAAAGACCTAAGATTGAGGTTCCTCCATTTTCTAAAACTCTTAACCCGGAGGAATTGATCGACTGGATCAATGAATGTGAGAAATATTTTGAGTATGAAGATGTTGAGGATGCTGATAGGGTCAAATTTGCGAAGGCTAGACTGAAAGGTCATGCGAAGATATGGTGGCAAGAGATTCAGTTGGAGCGAAATAGAAGGGGAAAGGAGAAAATCACGAGATGGGATTGGATGGTGGATAAATTGAAGCGACAGTTCATTCTATTGATTATGAGCTTGACCTACTGAAGAAAATGCAGAGTTTGAAGCAAGCAGGAAGATCTGTTCAAGAGTATACAGAGGAGTTCTATCGACTTCTCATCAGAGCAGGCCATGCAGAAGCTGATAAAGAGAAAGTTGCCCGATACCTTAATGGGTTAAGGCCAAGCATTCAGGAGGAGCTGAATCTGGTTCGAATGAATAGTATTGAAGAGGCATACCAGTTTGCCCTAAAAGTAGAGGAAAAGCTGAACAAGAAGTTTGAGAGCAGACAAAATGGAAGAGGTCGTGGTGGAAGATCTGGTGGATGGTCATATGGTGGCCGAAATGAAGATCCGAAAAAGAAAGATGAGGCCAGTAGCAATCAGAATCAGTGAGGAAATAATTCCAATCATTTTCAAGATCAAAATAATAGAGATCAGAGAGGAAGATGAAGAGCACAAGGAACAGGACATATGAAGAGTATTTGGTCAAATGGAAAGGATGACCTATTGAAGATTCATCATGGCTAACAAAGGAGGAGGTTAACCGTCTTGGTTTTCCTCTACACACCTGAGTCGTGGCAGGGTCACTTCTCAAATTACCTCGGGTGTCTGATGCAGGAGCATCCTAGGTGTAAGAGCAATCTTGCATCACCCAAAAAAAAAAATATTCCTATTTTTATATTCAATAAGGGCTATTTTGTGCAGAGCTTCTATTTATGGAAAGTTACTATTTTTGGTAATTTTTGTATGTGCTCAGAATGATCTGATTTCTTTCTTGGAGGTTCATTTTGGTCATATAAGTCTGCCAGTAAAGTTTCATTGCCAGATCAAGTGTATATTGGAAGATATTGAAGATTTTTGGTATTGGCAGTAGGGTACAGAAACTTTGAACTCAGTTTTGAAAGCTTTAGAGGCCCCCTATCAGGTCAGAAATTTGGGTGACAAGCGCTTGCACCGATCAAGCCTATAAAGTGCTTCGTGGCATTTCTGAAATGGGGTTATAATAGCCGATCGGGTCAACTGGTGATGACTTATGGTCTTCGGAAGTTGGGCCACCTGAAATGGCAGAAAATAATTTTCTTCAAAATTTTTGTTCGGGTTTCAAAGGTTATCTTGAGCCGACTATGATGTAATAAAACGTAAAATAAAATAATTCTATGTTTGGTCGGCCTTATTGGCTAAAATTCTGGAACCTTCCCAGGCGGTGGAAAATTGCATATATAAGGAAGGCTGTATTACTGTCTTAGGTAGTTCAGAATAGTTCTGGGTAGTAGATCTGGGTAATAGTTCGAGGCTTTGTCCTACAGAATATTGTAAGGGAATGCCCATGTGGCTTTGTATATTGTAATTCTGAAAGTTTGTAATTCCACATTTGTGGAGATAATAAGAAGCCAATTTTATGTTCTTGCATATTGTTGTTGTTTCTCTATTTCTGTTATGTGTTTGTGGTATTAAGGGGAGCACCCTTCATCAAGTGGTATTAGAGCAGATTTTCTTGAGTGTGTAAATAGATCACCGACTGTGAGGTAGTTTGCACCAGGACTGTGGTTAGGGTTTCAGCGCGCATCGCTAAAATGCCTCCACGAAGAGAACGTGGTGGAAGAGCTGGTGCTGTGACACCTGAGGTTAGAGAGCTGTAGAGACAAGTGCAAGCATTGCAAGAAGAGATTCGCAGAGGAATGAATCTTAATGTCAGAGATGAAAGTGAGGATAAAACCGAAGAAGAATATCAAGAAGGAGAAGTTGAAATTGTGAACAAGGAGGAAGAAAGATTTTTTTGGGCGATTTCCAAGATTGAGAAAAGACCTAAGATTGAGGTTCCTACATTTTTTGGAAATCTTAACCCGGAGGAATTGATCGACTGGATCAATGAATGTGAGGAATATTTTGAGTATGAAGATGTTGAGGATCCTAATAGGGTCAAATTTGCGAAGGCCAGACTGAAAGGTCATGCGAAGATATGGTGGCAAGAGATTCAGTTGGAGCGAAATAGAAGGGGAAAGGAGAAAATCACGAGATGGGATCGGATGGTGGATAAATTGAAGTGACAGTTCATTCCTATTGATTATGAGCTTGACCTACTAAAGAAAATGCAGAGTTTGAAGCAAGCAGGAAGATCTGTTCAGGAGTATACAGAAGAGTTCTATCGACTTCTCATCAAAACAGGCCATGCAGAAGTTGATAAAGAGAAAGTTGCCCGATACCTTAATGGGTTAAGGCCAAGCATTTAGGAGGAGCTGAATCTAGTTCGAATGAACAGTATTGAAGAGGCATACCAGTTTGCCCTAAAAGTAGAGAAAAAGATGAACAAGAAGTTTGAGAGCAGACAAAATGGAAGAGGTCATGGTGGAAGATCTGGTGGATGGTCATATGGTGGCCAAAATGAAGATTCAAAAAAGAAAGATGAGGCCAGTAGCAGTCAGAATCAGCGAGGAAATAATTCCAATCATTTCCAAGATCAGAATAATAGAGATCAGAGAGGAAGAGGAAGAGCACAAAGAACAAGACATATGAAGAGTATTTGGTCAAATGGAAAGGACGACCTATTGAAGATTCATCATGGCTAACAAAGGAGAAGGTTAACCATCTTGGTTTTCCTCTGCACACCTGAGTCGTCGCAGGGTCACTTCTCAAATTACCCCAGGTGTCTGATGCAGGAGCATCCTAGGTGTAAGAGCAATCTTGCATCACCCAAAAAAAAAATATTCCTATTTTTATATTCAATAAGGCCTATTTTGTGCAGAGCTGCTATTTATGCAAAGTTACTATTTTTGGTAATTTTTGTATGTGCTCAGAATGATCTGATTTCTTTCTTGGAGGTTCATTTTGGTCATATAAGTCTGCCAATAAAGTTTCATTGCCAGATCAAGTGTATATTGGAAGATATTGAAGATTTTCGGTATTGGTAGTAGGGTACAGAAACTTTGAACTCAGTTTTGAAGGCTTTAGAAGCCCCGAATGAGGTCAAAAATTTGGGTGATGGGCACTTACATTGGTCAAGCTTGTAGAGCATTTCATGGCATTTCTGAAATGGGGTTATAATAGCCGATCGGGTCAACTGGTGATGACTTATGGTCTTCGGAAGTTGGGCCACCTCAAATGGCAGAAAATAATTTTCTTCAAAATTTCTGTTCCGGTTTCAAAGGTTATCTTGAGCCGACTATGATGTAATAAAATGTAAAATAAAATAATTCTAAGTTTGGTCGGCCTTATTGGCTAAAATTCTGGAACCTTCCCAAGCGGTGGAAAATTGCCTATATAAGGAAGGCTGTATTATTGTCTTAGGAAGTTCAGAATAGTTCTGGGTAGTAAATCTGGGTAATAGTTTGAGGCTTTGTCCTATAGAATATTGTAAGGGAATGCCCATGTGGCTTTGCATATTGTAATTCTGAAAGTTTGTAATTCCACATTTGTGGAGATAATAAGAAGTCAATTTTATGTTCTTGCATATTGTTGTTGTTTCTCTATTTCTATTATGTGTTTGTGGTATTAAGGGGAGCACCCTTCATCAAGTGGTATCAGAGCAGGTTTTCTTGAGTGTATAAATAGATCACCGACTGTGAGGCCGTTTGCACCAGGACTGTGGTTAGGGTTTCAGCGCACATCGCGAAAATGCCTCCACGAAGAGAATGTGGTGGAAGAGCTGGTGCTATGACACCTGAGGTTAGAGAGCTCTAGAGACAAGTGCAAGCATTGCAAGAAGAGATTTGCAGAGGAATGAATCTTAATGTCAGAGACAAAACTGAGGATGAAGCCGAAGAAGAATATCAAGAAGGAGAAGTTGAAATTGTGAACCAGGAGGAAGAAAAACTTTTTCGGGTGATTTCCAAGATTGGGAAAAGACCTAAGATTGAGGTTCCTACATTTTCTAGAAATCTTAACCTAGAGGAATTGATCGACTGGATCAATGAATGTGAGGAATATTTTGAGTATGAAGATGTTGAGGATGCTGATAGGGTCAAATTTGCAAAGGCTAGACTGAAAGGTCATGCGAAGATATGGTGGCAAGAGATTCAGTTGGAGCGAAATAGAAGGGGAAAGGAGAAAATCATGAGATGGGATCAGATGGTGGATAAATTGAAGTGACAGTTCATTCCTGTTGATTATGAGCTTGACCTACTGAAGAAAATGCAGAGTTTGAAGCAAGCAGAAAGATCTGTTTAGGAGTATATAGAGGAGTTCTATCGACTTCTCATCAGAATAGGCCATGCAAAAGCTGATAAAGAGAAAGTTGCCCGATACCTTAATGGGTTAAGGCCAAGCCTTCAGGAGGAGTTGAATCTGGTTCGAATGAACAGTATTGAAGAGGCATACCAGTTTGCCCTAAAAGTAGAGGAAAAGCTGAACAAGAAGTTTGAGAGCAGACAAAATGGAAGAGGTCATGGAGGAAGATCTGGTGGATGGTCATATGGTGGCCGAAATGAAGATCCAAAAAAGAAGGATGAGGCCAGTAGCAGTTAGAATCAGCGAGGAAATAATTTCAATCATTTCCAGGATCAGAATAATAGAAATTAGAGAGGAAGAGAAAGAGCACAAGGAACAGGACATATGAAGAGTATTTGGTCAAATGGAAAGGATGACCTATTGAAGATTCATCATGGCTAACAAAGGAGGAGGTTAACTATCTTGGTTTTCCTCTACACACCTGAGTCGTGGCAGGGTCACTTCTCAAATTACCCTGGGTGTCTGATGCAGGAGCATCCTGCGTGTAAGAGCAATCTTGCATCACCCAAAAAAAAAAATATTCCTATTTTTATATTCAATAAGGGCTATTTTGTGCAGAGCTGCTATTTATGGAAAGTTAATATTTTTGGTAATTTTTGTATGTGCTTAGAATGATCTAATTTCTTTCTTGGAAGTTCATTTTGGTCATATAAGTCTGCCAGTAAAGTTTCATTGCCAGATCAAGTGTATATTGGAAGATATTGAAGATTTTCGGTATTGGCAGTAGGATACAGAAACTTTGAACTCAGTTTTGAAGGCTTTAGAGGCCTCAGATGAGGTTGAAAATTTGGGTGATAGGTTCTTACAAACGTGAAGCCTGTAGAGCGCTTCGTGGCATTTCCGAAATGGGGTTATAATAGCCGATCGGGTCAACTGGTGATGACTTATGGTCTTCGGAAGTTGGGCCACCTGAAATGGCAGAAAATAATTTTCTTCAAAATTTCTGTTCGGGTTTCAAAGGTTATCTTGAGCCGACTATGATGTAATAAAATGTAAAATAAAATAATTTTAAGTTTGGTTGGCCTTATTGGCTAAAATTCTGGAACCTTCCCAGGCGGTGTAAAATTGCCTATATAAGGAAGGCTGTATTATTGTCTTAGGCAGTTCAGAATAGTTCTGGGTAGTAGATCTAGGTAATAGTTCGAGGCTTTGTCCTACAGAATATTGTAAGGGAATGCCCATGTGGCTTTGCATATTGTAATTTTGAAAGTTTGTAATTCCACATTTGTGGAGATAATAAGAAGCCAATTTTATGTTCTTGCATATTGTTGTTGTTTTTCTATTTCTGTTATGTGTTTGTGGTATTAAGGGGAGCACCCTTCATCAAGGTTACATAACTACTTGATATAGATTGGACTTTCAAGAACAAATGTTGCAAGCAATCTATACATTGAAGATGATGAAGGTAAAGGTATCCTGTTGGCAAAATTTTTTGTGGATGACATTATTTTTGGTGGACAAGATGCATTATGTAAAATATTTTCAAATGAAATGTAAACTGAATTTGAAATGAGCATGTTTGGTGAGATCAAATTATTTGTTGGTTTACATGTATATCAGAGGAAGAATGAAATTTTCATTACACAGTCTAACTATGTTAATGAAATACTAAAAATTTTTGGGATGGAAGATGCTAAAATAGTGAGTACTCCTATGGTTACTGGACAAAATTTATCTAAGAATGATGATGCTGTAGAAGTGAATCAGACTTTTTATAGATCCATGATTGAAAAATTGTATTATGTTGTACATAGTAGACCAGATATTGCACTAGTTGTTGGTATTGTGGCAAGATTCTCTGCCAATCCTAAGGAAACACACATGATGGCTGTGAAAAGAATTATGAGATACTTGAAAGGAACTACTGACTATGGTCTATATTATAAGAAGGATGACAAATTTGATCTCAGAGTTTATACTGATGCTGATTGGGCAGGAAATGTAAATGATAGAAAGAGTACTAGTGGTGGAGCTTTCTTTCTTGGATAGAGATTAGTCTCCTGGACAAGCAAGAAATAAAATTGCATTTCCCAATCTACTACCAAGGCCGAGTATGTTGTTGTTGCAGTAAACTGTTCAAATTTGGTATGGATAAAACAATTGTTGATAGGCATGAAAGAAGAAATCACTGAACCTATTGTTATTTTATGTGACAACACAAGTGCTATCAATATTTCTAAGAATACAGTGATGCACACTAAGACCAAGCACATAGCAATCAAGTATCACTACTTGAGAGAATTAGTACAAGATAAAGAAGTCTGAATGGAATATGTGAATACAAAAGAACAATTAGCAGACATATTCACTAAAGCTGTACCCAAAGAAGCTCATGAGTATTTGAGAAGTCAATTAGGGGTCCTTCCCCTAACTGAGGCTACCTAGACAAGCTAGGAGCACTACATCAAATATGCTACAATAGAATATTTGACAAATTGATGCAGAAGATTGTCACACTTTAGGGCTGGCCTAGAGTTGTGAAAAGGAGAAAAGACAAGGAATTAGTCATAAGAAAGATGATAGAGGGAGAAACATTGAGCTGCACAGATATTATCTACATCTAATGGATGTATGTTTTAGTTGCTGCTTTGGCATTTTTGTGAAAGAGGGAGATGAAATGATATGATAACACATGACACTGAAAAGAAAGGGTGATGAACTGAAATGAAGGATTAGGATAGAGGGAGATCTGAATACTTCTGACGTTCACAAAAGTGACGCTTATAGGATTTTGAATCAGAATGAAGCTAAGGATATTATAAATAATTCTCTGATGAATAGATAAGTGTTTGGCTTGGTTGGTATTCCATGTGTTATTCAAGTGATATCATATGATATTGCCATCAATGCCAAAGAAGGAGATTGTTGGAAACTACAATTGAAACAATTGTTGTATTGTCATTGATGTCAAACCTTAACTGGTTAGACTATTGCTACTTAGGAAAGTACTATATCTATTTGAGTGTTTATAAGGGGATAGGCAAGGTTGGTAACAATAGCACCTAGGGAAAGGTTGAGTTATCTTGATATTACAAAGTGTACTTGACTATGTTGTACAATGATGAGACAATGTATTGTTTATCTTAGTAAGACTGAAGACTAAACTGGTAGGCTTGACCGAGCAAAGAATGGAGAAATCATGTTTAAGCCGAGTAATGTTAGTGTTGACCAAGTCAGTGTATGCCGAGAAAAATTCTAGTGTCGACTGAATAATAGTTAATTGTTGAGGAAGACAGTGTAAGCCGAGGAAACATTTTTAGTAATGATCGAGGTTTCTACATGAAGATCGAGTAGTTGATCATAGTATTCACTGAGCATCAACATTTTTATATTTGAAGATAATTTATTTTTGGAGCCGACGTTGTTGAATTCTTGGATTATGTAAAACATGTTGACTTTATTTATTGATTGTTTGAAAGCATTAAATGCACTATAAAACATTTTATTGTAAATCTTTAAGAGATTTGAGATGATTCTAGAAAAGGATCCGAAGAACATGAAGTGGGTAGATTCAATGAATTTGACCTAACCCTAAGATCTATGAATGAGATTGAGTGGCATTAGATGAGTTAACCTAATTGAGGAAAGTACAAAGGGAACCTAAGCATTTGGATATGCAAGTGCATGGGTGAACAGAGAATGCTGGAAGATCAATAAAGTTTTATTGACTATATAAGCATAAAAGGCTGAAGGAGAATTGTGGTGGTTTCTTGAAGAAAATTTCTGAACAGATCAGAGATGGAGATGGAAAATTTTCAAAGTCAGTAAACCAACATTAGTGTATGGAATTAGATCTGATATTTGCAAAGTGATTTGTATATTTTTCAGATAAATATTGTTGCTACTTTCTAACCATTGTAACAGTCAAAATCTTTTTAATAGAGGTTGACCTAATAGTCATATGTTAAATCCTTTGAACAAGGTTGCATTATAATGGAGTGTATGTAAGTCCTATGACTAGGCTCACTTTTAATAGGGTGATTTAAATCCTTTAACCGGGTCACACCTGACAATGTGTATTGTAACCTTTGACAGGGTTGGATTTTAACCAAATTCACTTTAGAAGAGTGAAAATAATAGTAGCATGTTACAAAGTGGTTTTCCCCACATTGGATTTCCACTATAAATCCTGGTGTTAATACATGTGTGAATGTTTTGGTTTGAACATTTCTATGTTTTACAAGTTAAGTTATAGTTGGGTAGTGGACTGCATTGTTATATCTTTCTATTATTGAATCAGTGATGACCGAGTTTGTTTTGGTTATTGGATCCGATTTAAAGAAAAGATTGTAAGTTTATTTTATACATCAGGACCTAAGAACAACTAATTCACCCCCCCCTCTCTATTTTTCTAAATCATATTAACACCATAAAATTTTGTCGAATTTAGACCAATTTCACTTCGTAACACTATTTATAAAATTGTTACAAAGGCAATCTACTTAAGACTTCACCATCTTATTCCTAAGATTGTTTCACCTGAGCAAGGGGGCTTTGTCCCTAGAGAGGAAACCACTGATGGTGTTGTTTTGGCCCATGAAACCCTTCATTCTATTATTGAATATTCTATTCCTTCCTTTATTGTTAAGTTTGATATGATGAAGGCCTATGATAAGCTTAATTGGTCCTTTCTTATTAAGGTCCTGCTTAAGTTTGGATTCTCTAAGAAATGGTGTAAGTGGATCAAGGCTTGTATTTCAGGGGCCCAATTCTCTACCATAGTTAATGGGGTACCTATTGGGTTCTTCTCATCTTCACAAGGTGTCTGACAAGGTGACCCCTTGTTACCTTGCCTTTTCATCATAATGCTTGAAGCTCTGAGTGATCTTATTCATGATTCACATATTTTTTATCGTTGGCTTGGTGTTAAAATTGAGAGTACTGCTATCTCATTTACTCACTCCCTATTTTCTGATGATACATTATTGTTTGGGAAATCCTCTATCCAAGAAGCTAAGCAAGTTAAAAAGGTTCTTGACTTGTATACTGATGTTTCTGGGTAGAGAATAAATGCTCAAAAGTCAAAAGTTTATATCTTTAATACCGATCCTAAGATTTGTGCTAAGATTGTTAACATTTTAGGTTTTCCTCTAGATGATCTTCCTTCTACTTATTTAGGTATTCCTTTCTTCATAGGGAAGAATAATCCCTCCTTTTGGAATTCATTTATTAACCGCATCAAGTCCCAAGTTGTTTCTTGGAAATCTAGATGGTGATCTCTTTCTGGTAGGATCCTTCTTATTAAAATAGTTTTATCAACAATCCCTAATTATTATTTTTCAATTTTGTAAGCTCCAAAATCAATCCTCAATCAAAATGAAAGTTTAATTAGGGATTTTCTATGGACTGCTAACATGTTAGGTCAAAAAAAGATTCCTCTTATTTCTTTGTCTGACATGTCTCTCTCTCCACCTATAGGGGTTGTTTGTCTCCATAATATATCTAATAGAAATTTGGCCTTTGGTGGTAAATTAGTGTGGAAAATGTATTCACAGCCTGCTTTAAATGGTTTAAACTAATGCAACAGAAATACTTAGACAACCTAGAGTCATCTAGGGTCATTTCATCCCTTGACCCTCCAAAAGGATCCACCATTTGGAATTTCACAATGAACTCTAGACACATTATTACCTCATATATCTCTTGGAAGGTGCATAATGGTGAATCTATTAATTTTTGGGTTGATTCATGGAATGGTTTCCCTTCCTTAAATACACTAGACTTATTTCATGACATTTGGGAAATTGCTTCATTAAATTGGGGATGCTTTCTGATTGACTATGTATCTGTAGTTCATATCCATTCAGGATTGGTAAATTGGAAGGACTTTCATAATCTTCCAATTGAATTTCACAAAGCATCTAATGAAAATTAGTTCCTTCTTGATAATATTATTTTCTTCTCTAAGGCCCCAAATCACCTTTTCTAGGCTCCTTCTACAGATGGTAATTATTCTATCAAACAGGGTTATGAATTGGCTCAATCTCTACAAAATAATGTTGTTAAACATAGAGATTTTTTCTTTTGTTGGAATTCTATTTTTCTTCCCCAAGCTAGTTATTTTACCTAGCTAGTATTGAAAAAAAGAGTCCTTAGTAGTGAAAGATTAGCTAGGCTTAATATTGCAGGTTCATTCCAGTGTGTTATTTGCAACCAAGAGTTAGAATCAGTTGATCACCTTGATTTAAATTGTCCTTTGGCACAATTATGCTGGTAGTTTGTTATACAAAAATTAAATTTTTCTATGCCTCTCCCATTTGTAATTTGGGACTTATTCCAATCTTGGCCTATCCTATTTCATAAATCTATGTTCTCTTGTTTATGGATTTGTATTCTGTCTCTAGTCTTATGGTCTATTTGGTGGGAAAGGAATAAGAGGATTTTTCATAATCAACCATCCTCTTTTGAGTTTGTAACGACTACTTTGGAAAAATCTATTGTGGAAGTTGTTAATGCTTATTCTCATAAACTCAATGGTGTCCACACATTCTCATCTTGGGATAATTCTATTTTAAAAAAATTTAACGGTTTAGTTTTTCCATCACTCCCTTATCCTCTCTATCCTAAGGATGTATCTTCAATTAGATCACAAGTTAAATGGTCTCCCCTACAACAAGGCTTCATTAAACTTAATTTCAAATGATCTTCGAAGGGTAACCCAAGTTGTTCAGGTATAGGATTTGTTCTCTAGGATTGGTTTGGTTTTGCTCTTTATTTTGAGGCTCATCCTATTCCTCATGGGACTAATAATTTAGCAAAAGCTTTTTCTCTGCTATATGGTCTTTCCGCTGCTAAAAAGCTAAATTTTAATTTTCTTCATATTAGGGTGATTCCTCTGTGATTACTAATGCTTGCATCTCTAGGTGTTCTTTTTCCTAGAACATGCACTATATCTTAAAACAAATCTAGTCTCTTTTAGACTCTTTTATTGAATGCTATATTTCTCACATCTTTAGAGATGAAAACAATTTAGCAGATTTACTTACAAAGTTTGGTTCAGAGGGTCTTCATATTACTTTCCCCTCATCCATTGTTTCCCCAATTTCTCATCCTTCCATTTTTAATCTAATCAACTTTGAGTTAGTCCCTAAGCCCATCTCCTTATAGCTAGAATCTTTCCATCCATTATAAGGATATCCTGATCAGTTTGTTTGGGAATTAATATGATATATTTGAGGGTGCTCATATCATTATGTTATGTTCGTACATATTGCATTGGATATTTACTTAAGTCATGTAAATATGTTGGTTGCATCATTTTTATTATGATTTGTAGTACTTTATAAAGTATGGATGCCTTTGTGGCTATCTCATGGCCAAATCTCTAATTTGGCTATGATCTCTAATATATGTTCATATAAGAGGCTTCATGGCTTCCTATACAGTTTCATGAGATCTCAATCATTTTTTATTTTAGTAACATTTATGATGATCCTTCCATCATTTGGTACATTATTCTATATATTTGTACCCCTCTCTACCAAGTATTGGTGTTGGTTCTGATGAAATTTGGGCATTCTCTATTATTATGCTTTTGATTATGGTTGTCTCTAGGTTCGTTGATGAATTTAGACCTCTAAACTTAATGGTCTCCTTACCTCTTGATGCCTTAGAGCTTTCATTTAAGGGAAAGATTACTGATGATCTCTTGGATTCTATGTTCTATGTACATTGTCCAAAATGTCATAGAAGTATTTGCCGACTCATAGGTGAATCCATCCTCTCCCTACACTTAAAGAGAATTATATTCCTGTCTCAAATTGTCTCTATCTTTTTCTCCATTTTTCTTGACCTCTCACAGTCTTGGTCTCTGTTGTTTCATGTGGTGAATGGGACAATTTTTCCCAAGCTCCTTCAAAATAATAAGTTAATTCTCGTAGTCCAAAGCTATAATCTCTGGTAGGGGGATGCAAGTGTTGGTGGTATTTTCCCATGGCATTTGCTTTTGAATTCAAACAAGTTTTCTATGATCCTTGTAGAAATTAAATATTGCATTTCCCCTTCCTCTATTATGCCCTTGGATGTTACTTACTTTAAATTCTATTGATGCTAGTTATTGGGGGAAAGCTTTTGCCAATACATATGCTATTCTTTATCTTATGGCTCATTCTAATGCAGTAGCTAAAGATAATTTATTCCCTTATTTGGCTTCATCTGCAGTGGAGGAAAGGGCCTCTAATTCAGGTCCATGTGTTTCATCAGCTCCTATGCTACATCCATTGGAACCAGGTAGAGGTGAGCTTTCCTCTCCCCGTCGATGTGCAAATGATGAATCTGGGTCTGCCTCATTCATCCATAATGAAGCTGATAGATTATGGAGCTCCTTGTTCTTTTCTCCTTAGTCTCATCTTAGGGATGAGAATGTGCACTATCGGGGTTGATTATATCTCAATTTTTTGTATTATATTATGTTGTAGGTATTCGGTTACTAAAATTTTGATACAGGTTATACTTCTCTCTAGTTTGTATCATTCAGTTTTTCCTACACTTTTGGTCTCCTCAACCTCTACTCTATCAGGCATCCTTCATTGGTATTAGTGCATTGAGTTTGGCTTCATACAAAGTTGTCAGTTGGGTATTAATTTATCAGTTCACTATGTTGTTCATATTTTGGTACTGATTCGGGCCCTCATTTTTGTGAATGTATCATGGCTTCATATCGAACTTATGTATTATTATTATAAAAAGGGTTGGATTATTGCATATATCCATCCTTTTATTTTTTAGAGGTAGGGGTTGATGTTTGGGGAATTTCTATTCAAATGTAATAGACCTTTAATGTTCTCTGTGGGTAGGGATAGACTATGAATATTTTGCAGATTCTTTTGCTTTTTGTATTATGGGTAACAAACAAAGTTTTTCTTCACTAGTTCTTTTCTTCAAGAGCCCTTTTTTGAACTAGTTTTTAATAATATAAATATTAAAATTTCACCAATTTTTTTTAAAAATAAAAAATAAAAAATCAATTTTATTTAAAATGAGAAATTTATTATTTTGAAAAGAAATCTTTTTTAGATTTATTTATAAATCTATATTTTGTTATGAGGAAAACTATTTATTATTGGAAATTTAATTTTGGAATTTCTGTGTTGGTTTGTATTTTTATTGTTACTGATTTTATCTAAATTATTTGGGAAATGATGTTAGAAGTATTAAAAGAAGGAAAGTAATTAAATGAAATAATCCAATAAAGTGAAGTGCAAGAAATAATTTTACCATAAGCCAAGAATGAGATAATGTTTCAAGATCAATCACCAAAACATGAGAATGCTCCAAGAATCAAACAAAGAGCCAAGAGATTTTGAAAGGGGAAGAAAAGAAACCCCTTTTGACATTATGAATGAGGCCATAGCTTAAAATGAGAGAGAGAGAGAGAGAGAGAGAGAGAGAGAGAGAGAGAGAGAGAGAGAGTTTCTCACTCACAATAACTTCATCATGATAAATGAGAGAGAGGAGCATCTACTAAATAGAGATGACAGATAGGAGTTAGAATGTAACTCCAAAGTCTATGAATGCCACCATTCATAAGTGTGTGATACAAGTGTCAAGGTCCTCTTAAGGAGGAATCAACTAATTTCCTTATAAATAAATTACAAAAATATGAGTTGTCCTCCCACTTTGACTAGAGGAAAAAATACAATAAGGATACCTTGGTTTGTCCTAATTTACAATAAAACACCAAGGAAACATTATAAATTCTAACACCCCCCTTTAATCTTTACTTGGGATGATTACAACAAGGGGTATTAAACCCATAATTTACAACAATCTGCAACTTGATCTTCAATATAAGAAAAAAAAGGTATTGTCTTTAGGTGTGCAAGTAGTCATTTATATGTTGTACATGCATCTTTTGTAGAGCCAAGAGAAGTGGATGGGTCCTTTAAATGTATTCAAGTGGAAGTATAACCATATCTTCAAGTAGTCTTTGCGAATCATAGGATTTGTGTAAAGGAATTGATGTCTTGAATTTTCCTTGATGGATCACCTGAAACATAGAACATAGAAAAACCACAAGTAGATTTCCCATAGTTGGGATCTACCCTTGATACAAATGAGTATACTTTTGAAAAGAAACTTATAATATGTGTCATAAAATAATTCAACTTTATGAGCAATCATAAAAAAAAATACAAAGAAGCTTAACATGATATCAAATGCTCAAAGTGAGTTATAATAAACACTATCAATGCTCTCATAAAAGAGACATACTAATGCATAAATGACCACATACAAGGCCAACTAATGAGACCTATATCAACATTGCATCAATCACATGGATATATATAGTCCACTAATGAGTCATCTCACTGCAAGTGAATGGTTAATTACGCCACAACTTACATGACTCATGATTTAAGCAATGAAGAATGCAGTACATTATCACAATAGTATAATTTGCATAGAAATATGAGAGAGATGAAGATAAATTAGTAGAATATGAGACTCAAACATAAAAACAACCTATGACTAGATTTGTCAAACATGTCTACACACAAGTACCATAATCAATGTACCATCAAGAGGATAAGAATCTAAACCAACATTAACAAAAAAAATATTCACATATGCTAAATAATAATTTGAACTAAGGATTGTGAGTGTGAAAAACATATTGCCTTCCAAATATAAGAGATATCCAACAAGATTTAGGAGAAATTTCAAGAGCACCATCCTCACCATGAGGAAAAAATAACCAAAGGAACAAGTTGATAAACATCAACAGAAGTAAGTGCATCCCAGTGCCACTTATAAATGGAGCAATTAAGTGCATCCCAGTGCAACTTATAAATGGAACAAGTAAGTGCATCCCAATGCAACTTACATATGGAACAATGGATCAAATGGAACTTATTTCCTTAATCTAAAGGCAATTAATGCTCAATAATTAAATCAATAATAATTCACTAGAAGGAAATGATTGTAGATAACTCACAATACTTGAACAAATTAAATTTTAACATCATCAATGATTTTAAGTACTTCAGATCAATCATATAGGATTTTCCTACTTAAAGTAATAGTTAGATCAATTATATGGCACATAACATATTGGTCCTTAAAACAAGAGTTAGAACAACTATTATCTTCTACGAAGAAAAGGTAACAATATTACAAAAAAGAGAGCACAAGACTATCTTGTAAAAAAATACCCCCTTTATTGAACAAATTAAATTTTATTTTTTGCAGTGAAAATAATCCTCTTATTAAAAAGGCTAATATAAATTTATTAGATAAGAAAATAAAATCATATATGAACTAATATTAAACTTGAAACACGTTAAAAATTAAATAATACATTTAAAATGCCAAAAATATAATTTAAATGACTTTGGTCTGAAAAAACTTTTACAAACATTAATAAAATTTATAATAAATAAATAAAATAAATTAATGAGTATCTAAAAAAAACTTTTTACCAAGACTTTAAAAAGACTTTCCTTTTAAAGAAAAGGCTTCATATAAAAATAGTAAGAAAAGGCTTTTTAAAAGAACTTTTTTTATGATAAATAAATTTTGAATAACTTTTGTTAAATATAGAAAAGAATCTAATGATTAAACAAAATGATATATTAAGAATGAAATAATGATTAAATAAACTAAGAATCTAATGATTAAATAAAACTGCAAGGGATGTGCATGAACCAAAAAAAAGAACAAGTGTTATAATGATAAAATAGAATAAAAACCATAACTATAATTATGAAAAAATATTTAAGAGTCAAAGGAATATTCAAATAGAGGTTAAACTTAGATAAGTGTAATTATGAAGATAAGACGAGAAACTAATAATAAAGAATCCACTATGAAGAATGTATTGATAACCTGCAATGATTAGTAAATATAAGAGACAAATAATAAGAGAAAGATTTTTTTGCATGGAGATTAATAATAACCATCAATAATATTAAAAAAATGGATGAAAATATAATGAACAATGTTACTAAACAAATATAATAGAAATTAGTCAAACTATCTAAATCAAATTCAAACTAGAATACAAAGAAAACTAAACTTAGCTAAACAATCATTCAAATTCAAACTTATCTCTAGACTTAGCTAAGAAATTATTAACATGTTTATAAATAGTCAAACTAAAATTCAAACTAAACTTAGAAAAGCTAAAATGGCAGTGAAAGTCAAAATAAAATAGACTTGAGCATAGAAAATGCCAGCAACCAAGTAGTGATTGGCTCAAACCCATGAATGGAAGAAATGATACAAAGAGTGACAAAGATTGGTCACAACTCTTAAACAATTAAAAATTTGGAGAAACTTCCCACTGAAGAGTGAAATGGGCTCATTCTGCACAAAACCCATATCTCAATTTTTCAAGATTCAACTTTATTTTCTCGTAGCATCCAACACAAAACAACATGTACTTCTTCAATGAAAAATCAAAACTGAAAGATGGGGTAAGGAACAATCCGCCAAAGATAAAGGAGACAAAAATAATATTGAATGTGAATGAATAAACTACATCATGCAACCAACCAGCAAACAAATGAGGAAAAAAAAAGATAGATTAAGGCATATCAAGATTTGTTAGAAAAATCAGAGATTTATTAAAGTAATATTATAAAACTTGCATGCACAATATTATAAAACTAGAGATATATGAAAGAATAAAAAAGGTGTATATTAGAATGAAGATATGCCTAGAAAATAAACCAACATGCACACAATTATTGTAAAAAAGATCTTAGATTAAAATAACACAATAAGAGATTGGAGATACGCCTTCCAAAAAAAATGAAATAGCTTGCATGGAAAGAGATATCATAAAATGTTGAGATTATTATTATTTGAATCCTGCAAGAATCAAATCAGCAGAGGGTATGATCAAAAGAATGGTTATAATAAAACATGTACGAACGTTAGAATAGATGAAAGATGAGTTGGGTTTGGCGGTGAACCGACCAAACCCAAAAAAATCTAAAAGCTAGTCTTTGGTGGCAAGCCTTCCAAAGAGGGTTAGAGAGAAAAAAAATATGAGAGAAACAAGTTAGAGCTACAACAAATATTAGATCTATAAAAGAACTTGAAAAAAAAACTTGCTCCTTTCAATGTCATCTTCCTAAAAAACACTTAAACAAGGATTAGTAGCTCTGATACCATGTTAGACGTATTAAAAAATGAAAAGAAATTAAGGAAAGAACCCATGAAAGTGAAGTGCAAGAAGGAATTTTACCATAAGCCAAGAATGAGGTAAAGTTTCAAGATCAATCACCAAAACATGAGAATGCTCCAAGAATCCAAACAAAGAGCCAATAGATTTTGAAAGGGGAAAGAAAGGAAAACCCCTTGCGACATTATGAATGAGGCCATAGCCTAAACTGAGAGAGAGAGAGAGAGAGAGAGAGAGAGAGAGAGAGAGAGAGAGAGAGAGATTCTCACTTACAATAACTTCATCATGAGAAATGAGAGAGAGGAGCATCTCTTAAATAGAGATGAGAGATAGGAGTTAGAATGTAACTCCCAAGTCTATGAATTCCACCATTCATAAGTGTGTGATACAAGTGTCAAGGTCTTGATGAAGGATGCTCCCCTTAATACCACAAACACATAACAGAAATAGAGAAACAACAACAATAATATGCAAGAACAAAAAATTGGCTTCTTATTATCTCCACAAATGTAGAATTACAAACTTTCAGAATTATAATATTCTGTAGGACAAAGCCTCGAATCAATACCCAGATCTACTACCCGAAACTGCCCTAGACAACACTACAGGCCTTCTTTATATAGGCAATTTCCACCGCCCGAGAAGGTTCCAAAAATTTAGCCCTAAGGGCCGACCAAACTTAGAATTATTTTATTTTTCAATTTATTACATCAAATTCGGCTCAAAATAACTTTTGAAACCCGAATAGAAATTTTGAAGAAAAATTATTTTCTGCCATTTCAGGTGATCCGACTTCCAGAGACCATAAGTCATCATCAGTTGACCCTTTGACTATTATAACCCCATTTCAAATATGTCACGAAGCGCTCTACAAGCTTGACCCATGCAAAGCACCCGACACCCAATTTTTTGACCTCATCCGGGGCCTCTAAAGCCTTCAAAACTGAGTTCAAAGTTTTTGTACCCTGCTACCAATACCAAAAATCTTCAATATCTTCAAAACTAGACCTGATCTAGCCATGAAACTTTGCTGGTAGGCTGATATGATTGAGATGAACCTCCACATGTAAAATCAGAACATTCCAAGATCGTAAGACCAACTTACTAAAAATAGCAAGTTTCCATAAATAGCAACTCTGCACAAGATAGCCCTTATTGAATACAAAAAAAAAAATATTTTTGGGTGATGCAAGATTGCTCTTACACCCAGGATGCTCCTGCATCAGACACTCAGGGTAATTTGAGAAGTGACCCTATCACGACTCAGGTGTGTAGAGGAAAACCAAGACAGTTAACCTCCTCCTTTGTTAGCCATGATGAATCTTCAATAGGTCATCCTTTCCATTTGACCAAATACTCTTCATATGTCCTATTCCTTGTGTTTCTACCAACACGACTGTCCAACATGTCTTCAATCTCCTTGGTATCTGAACTACTTACTGGAATACTCCACTGTGCTACTGCAACCTCATCTTCAAGACCTCCTTCATGATATTCTGTCAAATCTGAAATGTTAAACACTGGTGAAATATTCAGCTCACTAGGCAATTCTACCTCATATGCATTTCCCGAATCATGCTTCTTCAATATCTTACATGGTCCAAACTTCTTCATTTTTAGCTTGTTATATGTACCAACCAAAAATCGCTCCTTCCACAAATGAACCATGACTTCATCTCCAACCTGAAATTCCTTATGCCTCCTTTTCTCATCTACCTTAGCCTTATACTGCGCATTCATCTTGGTAATACGCTTCCTCACCTCCTCATGGATGTTCTTCAAGTGTTCTGCAAAATCCTCAGCTTCAGCACTACTTATTTCTCCTTTATCTATCTTTTTCAATTCAGATGCATTTCTTGGACTACTTCCATATACAATTTGGAATGGTGATTTACCAGTACTCCTATTGATAGAATTATTTTATGCAAATTCTGCCTATGGTAAAATCAAATCCCATCCTGTTGGCTTATCTCCAACCAAACATCTCAGCAGATTTCCCAAACTTCTATTCACCACCTCTGTCTGTCCATCAATCTGTGGATGATGCGATGAACTGAACTTTAAATCTATCTTCAACTTCTTCCATAATGTCCGCCAAAAATATCCAACAAACTTAGTATCTCGATCTGAAACTATGGTCTTTGCCAAACTATGTGGTCTCACCACTTCTCTAAAAAACAATCCTGCTACATGAACAACATCATTAGTCTTCTTGTAGGGAATGAAATGTGCCATCTTCAAAAATCTGTCAACCACCACAAAAATTGAATCATGTCCCCACTGAGTTCTCAGTAAACCAAGAACAAAGTCCATACTGATATCCTCCCAAGGCTTCTCTGGTATAGGTAATGGCTGATACAACCCTATATTCTGCTTCACTCCTTTCGCCATCTGACATACTCTGCAACTCTGTACAAACTTCTTCACATCTTGCTGCAATTGTGGCCAATAATAATTCTCACCAACCAAAGCAAGGGTTTTATCACAGCCAAAATATCTAGCCAATCCTCCACTATGCTTCTCCTTGATGAGATTCTCCCTCATAGAACTTCGTGAAATGCACAACTGACTCCCTCTGAATAGCATATCATCTTGGATGATAAAATCCAGCCATTTCATCTTGTCTAGAGTAATAGGTTCTGTACAAGCTTTCCAAGCTTCACCAAAATCAGGATCCTCTGGATACAAATTCTTGAGTTCCTTGAACCCAACCACCTCAATCTGCATCTCTGTCAGTAATAGTTTCCTTCTGCTAAGAGAATCTGCAACCCTGTTAGATTTTCCACTTCTGTGTTTCAAAACAAATGTATAACTTTGCAAAAACTCAACCCATTTCAAATGCCTTTGATTCAACTTTCCTTGACTGTTCAAATATTGCAAAGCTTGATGATCAGTATACAAAACAAACTCCTTAGGAAGTAGATAGTGCCTCCAATTTTTCAATTCTTGAACTATAGCATAAAATTCCTGATCATAAACATAATATTTTCTCTTGGCATCATTTAACTTCTCACTGAAATAAGCAACATTTTTACCTTCTTGGCTCATAACAGCTCCTATTGCAGTACCACTAGCATCACAATCTACTTGAAACACCTTATTAAAATCTGGAAGTGCTAAAATAGGTTGTTCTGTAACTTTTTGTTTCAACAATTGAAAACTCTTTTCTGCCCCATTAGTCCACTTAAACTCTTTTCTATCCCCTCTCATTGTTTCAGTCAAGGGACCACAAATACTGCTAAATTTTTTGATAAAATTTCTGTAAAAGCTAGCCAAACCATGAAAAGATCATACCTCAGCAGCACTCCTTGGAGTAGGCCATTCAAGGATAGCCTGTACCTTCTCTAGGTCCATTTTTAGACCTTCTGTTGAAACTACAAATCCCAAATACACTAACTCTTTCTTCACAAAATTGCACTTCTTCAAATTAATCAACAATTTCTCATCTCTCAAATTCTCAAACACCATACGAATATGCATCATATGTTCCTCCAATGTCTTGCTAAAAATCAAAATATCATCTAGGTAAACAATGACAAACTTACCCAGAAATTCTTTCAGAACCTCATTCATGAGCCGCATGAAAGTGCTCGGTGCATTGGTTAGCCCAAAAGGCATGACTAACCACTCATACAGTCCTTCCTTTATCTTGAAGGTAGTCTTCCATTCATCTCCTTCTCTGATCCGAATCTGGTGATATCCACTCTTTAGATCTATCTTTGAGAAATACATAGCTCCACTCAAACAGTCCATAATATCATCCATTCGTGGCAATGGAAACCTATACTTGACTGTGATCTTATTTATTGCTCTGGAATCTATACACATCCTCCATTCTCCATTCTTCTTTGGTGCTAATACCGCTGGTACAGCACAGAGACTCAGACTCTCTTGAATCAACCCCTTCTGCAATAACTCATGTACTTATCTGTTCAACTCTTCACTTTCTACTAGTGTCATTCTGTGTGCTACCTTGTTTGGAAAATTGGCCCCTGGAATCAAATCCATTTGATGACTGATCTTCCTTACCAGTGGTAATCCATCAGGTATGTTATTAGATACAATATCTTAAAACTCATTCAACAAATCTGCAACCTCTACAGGTACATCCTCTACTTCTTCTTTACCAACTTTTGGAATTAAAGCAAAACACACATGCTCATGCCTCATACCATCTTGGAATTTTCTTCCATCAACAAATGTTATTTTTGCATTATCACATACCTTTTCTTCGGTCTCCTTCAATGGCTTTAGCTTATGTCGCACTCCATCCTTTGTCAGGGAATAGGTATTCACATGACCATCGTGTACAACACATCTGTCAAACTACCACGGTCTACCCAACAACATATGACATGCATCCATAGAGATGATATCACATAGTACCTTATCTTGGTACCCACCAATCTTGAACTTTACCAGACACTGTTCACTGACCATGACCTTATGGTCATCCTACACCCAGGCAATCCGATATGGATGTGGGTGTTTTTGTCTCTTGAGCTTCAACTTTGTCACCATCTCTTCTGACACCAAATTGTCAGTGCTTCCACTATCGATAATCACATCACAATATTTACCCTCACACTTGCATCTAGTGCGAAATAGGCTCCTTTGTTTAGGTTCATTCTCACCACTCAGCAAGACTCTTCTGTTAATTAGCATTTCTCCTCTTTCAGCATCTTCAGAATTTGATGATATAGCATCTTGATCTACATGTGCAACTCTGGCCAGGCTTTATTTCTCCTATCTATTCTACCTTGGTGCCGAGGACATTCAAATGTCCTATGACCTTCTTCTCCATAGTGAAAACATGTTCCACGGAAGCCTCCTCTTCCAGATCCTTGTCCTTGTCCTCTTCCTCTTCCTCTCTGATCTCTATTACTCTGATCCTGGAAATGATTGGAATTATTTCCTCTTTGATTCTGACTGCTACTGACCTCATCCTTCTTTTTTGAATCTTCATTTTGGCCACCATATGACCGTCCACCAGATCTTCCACCATGACCTCTTCCATTTTGTCTGCTCTCAAACTTCTTGTTCAGCTTTTCCTCTACTTTTAAGGCAAACTGGTATGCCTCCTCAATACTGTTCATTCGAACTAGATTCAACTCCTCCTAAATGCTTGGCCTTAACCCATTAAGGTATCGGGCAACTTTCTCCTTATCAGCTTCTACATGGCTTGTTCTGATGAGGAGTCGATAGAACTCCTCTATATACTCTTGAACAGATCTTCCTGCTTGCTTCAAACTTTGCATTTTCTTTAGTAGGTCAATCTCATAATCAACAAGAATGAACTGTAACTTCAATTTATCCACCATCCGATCCCATCTTGTGATTTTATCTTTCCCTCTTCTATTTCGCTCCAATTGAATTTCTTGCCACCAGATCTTTGCATGACCTTTCAGTTTGGCCTTCGTAAATTTGACCCTATTAGGATCCTCAACATCTTCATACTCAAAATATTTCTCACATTCATTGATCCAGTCGATCAATTCCTCTGGGTTAAGATTTTTAGAAAATGTAGGAACCTTAATCTTAGGTCTTTTCCCAATCTTGGAAATCGCCCGAAAAAGTCTTTCTTCCTCCTAGTTCACAATTTCAGCTTCTCCTTCTTGATATTCTTCTTCGGCTTCATCCTCGCTTTCATCTTTGACATTAAGATTCATTCCTCTACGAATCTCTTCTTGCAATGCTCGCACTTGTCTCTGCAGCTCTCTAACCTCAGGTGTCATAGCACCAGCTCTTCTGCCATGTTCTCTTCATGGAGGCATTTTTGTGATGCGCGCTGAAACCCTAGCCACGGTCCTGGTGCAAACTGCCTCATAGTCAGTGATCTATTTACACACTCAAGAACTCCTACTCTGATACCACTTGATGAAGGATGCTCCCCTTAATACCACAAACACATAACAAAAATAGAGAAACAACAACAATAATATGCAAGAACAAAAAATTGGCTTCTTATTATCTCAAAAAATGTGGAATTACAAACTTTCAGAATTACAATATTCTGTAGGACAAAGCCTCGAATCAATACCCAGATCTACTACCCGAAACTGCCCTAAACAACACTATGGGCCTTCTTTATATAGGCAATTTCCACCGCCCGAGAAGGTTCCAAAAATTTAGCCCTAAGGGCTGACCAAACTTAGAATTATTTTATTTTTCAATTTATTACATTAAAGTCGGCTCAAAATAACTTTTGAAACCCGAATAGAAATTTTGAAGGAAAATTATTTTCTGCCATTTCAGGTGACCCGACTTCCAGAGACCATAAGTCATCACCAGTTGACCCAATTGACTATTATAACCCCATTTTGGAAATGCCACGAAGCTCTCTATAGGCTTGACCTGTGCAAAGCGCCCATCACCCAATTTTTTGACCTCATCTGGGGCCTCTAAAGCCTTCAAAATTGAGTTCAAAGTTTTTGTACCCTGCTGCCAATACCAAAAATCTTCAATATCTTCAAAACTAGACCTGATCTAGCCATGAAACTTTGCTGGCAGGCTGATATGACTGAGATGAACCTCCACATGTAAAATCAGAACATTCCAAGATCGTAAGACCAACTTACTAAAAATAGCAAGTTTCCATAAATAGCAACTCTGCACAAGATAGCCCTTATTGAATACAAAAACAAAAATATTTTTGGGTGATGCAAGATTGCTCTTACACCCAGGATGCTCCTGCATCAGGTCCTCTTAAGGAGGAATCAACTAATTTCCTTATAAAAGAATTACAAAAATATGAGTTGTCCTCCCACTTTGACGAGAGGAAAAAATACAATAAGGATACCTTGGTTTATCCTAATTTACAATAAAACACCAAGGAACGATTATAAATTCTAACAAATGATTACCTTTTAATTCAATTTAATTTACTGTTTTGATAGATTTTAATATATGGATATTTGAATTATTTACAAATCCATATCCTTGAAGGAAAGTAATTAGTTTTGAAAAAAATTAAATTAAGTTTTCTCTTAATATTTTATTTTTTATTTTTTTCAGAAAATTTTGTGGATTTTTATGGGAAGCTTTGTTTTATTTTTTATGCAAGTTTTAGGACTTTTTTGAAAACCTTTCTTGGATTTTTTTTAATAAAGAGAGGTTTTGGTTTTCATTTTTGGGATTATTGGAGAAGAAGCTATGGAGATTTTATTTGATAAATTTATGCTTTTATATAATTGAGAGGGTTTTTGCATTTCGTACTCTAAGAGTTCATAAGGATGAAAGTTTGAAAGATTTCTTTGAAGAAGTTGTGATTTTTTTTAATGTGGTAGAGAGTACTTTTGAAGATTGAAAATATTTTCTTTTGGTGCATTTGAGGAAGGATATATTGGACATAGTTGGATTTTATTGGCTTGATTTATTGTGGATTGAGAAAGGAGTTTTTGTTATGCATTGAGTTTTACAGTGGATTTCTTCATCTTCTCTTCGATTTTTTTTATTGAATCTCATAGGCTTGAGGGAAGGAGCTATTGTTGTGGATCTTTACATTCTTTCTTAGAGATTTATTAAGTGGAGAGGGTTTTAAATGTTGCATCTAAAGGTTGGATTTCTTTTCTCTCACTACCTCCTTCTTTCTTCGGTTGAATATTCACATGATTTGAGGTAGGATTAAATCCCTCATTTCCATTATTTATTTCAGGGAATATAGATTATTTTATATATTTTAATGATGTATGGTATTTATAATTTTCATTCCTAGAAGTATCTATAAGTTTGAGTTTATTTTGGTGAAAATTGCTACATGTTTTCATTACCAACCCATTTTTGGAAATCTATTATTTTCATACATTAATTCTAGTCTAGGGTTTTAATTGGTTAATTTTTAAAAAAGTAAAACTTGGAGATCTCAAATGAGTATCTCTTAGATTTCATTTCTAGGGAACAATTAATGCCTTATTATATGTATTTTGTTGGACTATTTCTGTGTATCTTATATTTTGGTTTACCAATCACGTTTCTCTGAATGGTATAGACTCATACAAACTCGTATAGGTCTAAATCTAATTTCCAAAGGTTGGATTGTGTCTTATCTTTCATATTCTTTTTGTTTGGTGAATTTTTGTTATTCTTTTTGATATATAGATCCATTTTAGCAAAGACAAGTCTGAACCCCATATAGGGTTTTCAATTTAAAAAATAAATCCATAACTTTATTTTCCACCGTTGGATCTTGATAAAAATTGGAGGGATAGTCTATAATTATGTTATCTTCATTTCCACTGAAGAAATTGGATTTACTATGTATTTTGTGAAATATATTGATGACTATTTTTCAGTGACTATTCTTTGTTCTTAAGCTTGTTAAACTTAGTGAATAATTATCCTAAGTTAAACTTGTAACTTAGTAGATGAACATTGACTCTAGATATGATTGTTGAAAGAATGCAAGTATACTCCATATAGAACTATTTAATAAATATGATCATTATTATATAATAATCCTTTCATGACTATTATTATAGAATTATTTTATGGAATACTTATACTAATTATTGTGATATTAATTATTATATGCTCTCTTTCTTAGAATCTTCTCTTATAAGGTTATAGGTTTAGAAGACTTTTTTTCATGTTTAATGTTTTGACTTATGATATCATTTTAGTGGGGTTACTTGGGATTATGAGTGATGTTATAAGAAGGATATTTGGGCTAACAATATATGTACCTTAAATCTAAGTATAGTTGTGAATTTTATGTCAATCGGTTATGTTTTCATTTGGAGGTATTGTGGTGTTGACATCTTCCTAAGTTCTACAAGAGGCATAAGAGGAGTACCTTATTTTATTGGAAAGTTGTGTGTGCCTTGGTGAGCCCTTTGAATAGTTATTGGGTATTTTATATTTCTAACTAGAGTAATGGATTTCTATTTAATTATTGAGTTTCATTGTAATATGTTAGTTGGGCCTAAATGCATAATTTAGGTTGCATGAGGGTCATGTTTATGTACTTGGTTAATTTGTGAAAGTTTATGAGTTATGATATTGTCTTATGATTTACTTTATGGTATTGGTGGGTATTTTCATTATTTGTGAGGTTTTATCATATTTTAGTTTATGATCTTGGTGATATTTAGATTTATTGTCCCAGTGTATCCATGTATGGTTTTTGAGGTTGATTTTATGCCACCCATGATATGGGACATTGTTTAAATGTTGGACTAAGAGGGGTTCCTGAAAGATTACATTAGGATACTTATTTGGACAATAATTAATTATTGTTAGAAAGTAAAGATCCCCAAGATAACTAAGAGGGGGGGGGGGTGAATCAGTTATCTGATAATTTATCCATTCAATAGCTTTAAACAATATAATCAATGTACTGATTAACCATACATAATTGCACAATAACACAAGATATGTTAACTAGGGAACCTCTTGAAAAGAGTAAACCCCGGTGGGAATGATGCCCACAAAATGATGCACTAATATGAAAGTTCCTTGTTAGAGGATGGACCCTGTTAGGAGTCTTATGAAATACATTTAGTACATATAAATCCCTGTTAGGAGATTTTGAATCCCTGTTAAAAGATTCTAACCCGGTTAAGAGTTTATGGAAGACAGAAAGACCCACTACCCAAACAGCTTCAAGGCAAGATCTTTGAACCCACTATCCAAAAGCTCTTAGAATTATTCAATAGAATAATATGAAATATATTACCTCCTTCACACTATGCCAAAATTACACTCTCTGCTACAAAAGATCACAATTCCATATCTCTGTACTCACAAGTCTTCCTTCATCACTGAATTAGCTCTTTTCTTCACTTCATGCATATATTCACATCTCAATCTTCATAGTACACATTAAAATAAGGAAAAAATTCCTTCTTATATACCAAACTCAAATAATTACAAATGAGTCAGTCCACAATTACAAAATAATAAATTCTACACGCTACACATAGAATTCACATAAAACTGTCGGCTTCCAATTACTGTAACTTTCTCCACACATGTCCTCAAAGTTTGCACTATGAACCATGTCATCATTAGTGAGTCTCCAACATCCCTTTAATTTTTCAAAATCAGATTCCATCCCAACTAAGAGATATCCTCCGATTTCTGAACATCGCTACACAGAAACACTATCTAAACACTGCTTTCACCAAAATGCTCATAAATCTTACAAATGAATGAATTTCTTTTTGCGCTATTAACCATAGGTTAATAACACACCAAAGAACATACCATCAACTGTGCAAAATCCAATCTGCAATACAACATGTGTGCAAAACAAAACTATACCTGCTTTCCTGCTAATATCCAGAATATCACTGTGTTGACATCAATGACAATCCAAGTCATGAATGCAACAACAATTGCTACAGAATGACTGCCAAAACACTTTTCATTCATTCCTAACAATCTCCCCCATTGGCATTGATGGCAACATAGATGAAAAATATCCAATGTTCCAAAAATCCAATACTGCAACATCACTGGAAAATATCAAATCAAATCTTGCTTCATTTTCCTATTCAGCTCTCTCATACAATCCACAATGTTTTTCATGTATGTCTCTCCCCCATTGACATCAATGACATAAATTCTATCACTAATTCAACAACAAATTAATGTCAAAAGACACTTTTCAAAAAAATACAATAACAAGAGTCCTCATGACTCAGCTCATAAACTCCCCCATAGAGGAAGTTCCAACATCCAATCCAGAAGAAAGATAGGGCTCATATACCACTGGATGGATGCAACCATCTGCATCAATTCTCAAAAAAAGGTTGGGGCATAACCCCACGCATACCTCTCAGATACACAAATGTATCCTTAGGTAAAGGCTTTGTAAATATATCTGCTATCTGCTCCTTTGTACTTATGTACTCCAATCTTACTTCTTTGTCTGCAACTTTCTCTCTTACAACATGATACTTGATCTCAATATGTTTAGTCTTAGAATGTAAAATAGGATTTTTTGACATACTCATTGTACTGGTGTTGTCACAATGTATAACAATAGGCTCATCAAAATTTATTCCAATATATTTCAACATCTACTTCATCCAAATAATCTGATTACAATTATTTGCTATTGCAACATATTCTGCTTCTTACTTAGCCAAGAGACCAATTTACCTCGAAGAAAAAAGGCTCCACCACTGGTGCTTTTCTTGTCATCAACGCTGCCTCCCCAATCTACATCAGTATAGGCACATAAAGTAAAATCATCAGAATTCTCATACCATAATCCATAATCCATTGTTCCTTTCAGATATCTCAGTATCCTCTTTACTGCTGCATAATGTGATTCTCTAGGTTTTGCTTGAAATCTTGCTACAATCCCCACTGAATGTGCTATATCAGGTCTTGTATGTGTCAAGTACTGTAATCCTCCAATCATAGATCTGTACTTTTTCTGCTCAACTGCTTGTGTCTCATGTTTGCTAGATAACTTATGTCCGGTTACCATAGGTGTTCCAACAGGTTTAGAATCTTCCATTCCAAATCTCTTCAATAATTCATTTAAATACTTAGTCTGACTTACAAATATACCTTCCTTTCTTTGTGTTATCTGTAATCCCAAAAAATATTTCATTTCTCCAATCATGCTCATCTCAAATTCAGTCTTCATTTCATCTACAAATTTGTCACTAGCTTCATCTTCTCCTCCAAATATAATATCATCAACAAATATAACTATAACCAACAAGCCATTCTCAATTTCTTTTGTGTATAAGTTACTATCTTCTGTTCCTTTTATAAATCCTAATTTCAATAAATACTTATCCAATCTTGCATACCAGGTTCTAGGTGCTTGTTTTAATCCATATAAAGTTTTCTTTAACTTACATACCATATCTCCTTCTTGTGTTAAAGGAAAGCCTCCAGGATGCTCAATGTAGACTTCTTCCAATTCACCATTCAAAAATGTTGACTTCACATCCATCTGATACACTCTGAATTTCTTGTAAGTTGCATATGCTAGAAACATTCTCACTGCTTCAAGTCTGGTCATAGGTGCAAAAGTTTCTTCATAGTCAATTCCTTCTTGTTGTGAATATCCTTTACATACCAATCTTGCTTTTTTTCTTATCACTTCTCCTTGTTCATTCATCTTGTTTCTGAATACCCACTTTGTTCCAATCACATTCTTGTCTTCAGGTCTAGGGACCAATTCCCATGTCTTGTTTTTTTCAATTTGCTCTAGTTCTTCTTTCATAGCATTGATCCAATGTTCTTCACAAGCTTCATTAGTAGTCTTAGGTTCAATTTGAGAAATCAAACATAAATGTACCTTATTCTGAGTCAAAACTCCTCTATCTAAACTTCCAATAACTTGCTCAACAGGGTGATGTCTTGAAGTATACCTGTTAGGTGTCATAGTTACTGATCTTGTTCCGACTGTAGATTCTTCTCTACTTTCTTCTCTACTTTCTTCTCTATTTTCTTCTCTATTTTCTTCTCTATCTTCTTCAGTATGACTTTCATTCAATAAATCACTGTTAGTTTCAAAAAATAATTTTGCATTTTCAATGTTAGGCTGAGGTTGTGCTTCTCCATCAGATTCATAATCAAACATTCTTTCCTGAATTTTAAACTTCTCATCAACTTTTACATTTGCACTTTCAACAATAGTCTTAGTTCTTTTGTTATAACATCTATATGCTTTGCTTTTTAAAGAATATCCAAGAAATATTCCTTCATCACTTCTAGGATCAAACTTTCCTATATCATCATCTCTCTTAATATAACATTTACTTCCAAAAATTCTAAAATACTTAACTGAGGGTGTATGTCCAAACCATAATTCATAAGGTGTCTTGTTTGTATCTGCTCTGATTTGTACTCTGTTCATAGTGTATACTGCTGTGTTCACTGCTTCTCTCCAAAAAGTTTTAGCCAAATCATTTTCAAACAACATAGCTCTTGCTGCTTTAGTTATTGACCTATTTCTTGTTTCTGCAATACATTTTGTTCTGGTGTTCTAGGGGCTGAAAGTTGTCTCTTAATACCATTCATTTCACAAAAAGTGTTAAACTCTCTAGATGTAAATTCACCACCTCTATCAGATCTTAGACACTTAATCTTCATTCCAAATTCATTCTCAATTTTTCTTTTCATGATCTTAAACTTATCAAATGCTTTAGATTTTTCTTTCAAAAATGCAATCCACATCATTCTTGTAAAATCATCAACAAGAATCATAAAATACCTTTCACCATAGAATCCTCTAGTCCTAGTAGGACCACTCAAGTCTATATGAACAATCTCCAACTTCTCTACCGATGTGAACTTCTTATTGGGAAATGAACTCCTTTTCTACTTTTCCATCATACATTCTTTGCAAATCATGTTAGTAGGTTTCATAATTCTAGGTAAATCTCTTACCGCATGTGTAGTGCTCACCTTGACAATATTATCAAAGTTTATATGACAAAACCTTTTATGCCATAACCAACTGTCATCAATCCTAGTTATCAAACATGTCATCTTAGTAGGATTCAACTGAAATACATTACCTCTAGTTCTGGATCCTTTTCCAATCAGATTTCCATCTTTATCTTTTATCACACAAGTTTTCTTAGAAAACCAAACTTGATAACCCTTATTAGCCAATTGTCCAACGCTTAGTAGATTATGTCTTAGTCCATCAACAAAGTAAACATCATCAGTGTTAGTCTTTCCATCAAGAGTAATAGATCCTATACCCTTAATCAAACAAGGTGCATTGTTACCAACTCTAACAATTCCTTTATCATAATTATCTAACTTAACAAATTTTCTTTTATCTCTAGTCATATGATGTGAACAACCATTGTCTATAATCCAATGAAATTTCTTTTCAACTTGTGAAACTAATGCTTTTTCTTCCCTTTTATTAGATTCAAAACTTTCATCTTTAATTGCTACAAATCCTATTTCCTCAAAGTTATCATTATCACTATCACTTAAATGTTTTTCAATTCCTGCTTCAAAATCTTCATCATTTGCATAATAACATTCTTTAGATCTCCTAGGTTTAAAGTTGCTTCTATACTTCTTAACTCTTTTAGGACATTTAGATGCAAAATGACTATATTCTTGACAAGTCCAACATTTAAAGATTTTCTTACCATTTGGTTCTCTTTTTACAAGTAATGCAATACCTTCTTCAATCTTCTTATCTTCCTCAGATCTGCTACTGCTGGCATAATCTCCATTCACACTAGTACTTCTTGTAGGTCTGATGCTAAGAGCACTGAATGCTATTTCCATTCTAGGTAGCTCTCCTGATAATCTCAAGTTCATCTTTGTTGTTTCTAATCTTCCAAGAAGAGTCTCTCTTGAAAAGTTTGATGTACAAGGTATCACTTGTTCAATCATCTGCGTTGTCTACTTGAATACTGGTGTCAAAGTTCTCAGAATTTTCCATATCACTTCATTCTCTATCTTGTCACCTCTACAAGATTTTATTCCTATCACAATCTCAGACATCCTACCAAAATAACTTCTAATAGATTCATCTTCCATCATTCTGATATCTTCAAATGCACAAATCCAATTATGTAATCTAGCCTTCTTTGCATGTTCATCACCTTCAAAAGTAGAATGTAAGGCTTTCCAAATTTCATGAGATGTTTTCAAACATCTTACCTGACTATATTCATTCTCCGATAGTGCTGACAAAAGTGCTTCTCTTGCAAGTATGTTACACATGAATAGATCTAGTTCATCTTTAGTTCCTGCCTCTAGATTGTCTTCCTCAATGATAGTCTTCTCATTCTTTGTAATCAACCAATAACTTGGTCCTAAACACAATAGATGTGTCTTCATCTTTTCTTTCTAGCTGTCAAAATTTATTCCATCAAACTTAGGGCTTTCTTTGTTGAAATTTTCCATGGATCTCCTTAAGTTGTTAAACTTTTCTTTCAAGGACCTGCTGCTCTGATACCAATTGTTAGAAAGTAAAGATACCCAAGATAATTGAGAGGGGGGGGGGGGTGTGAATCAATTATCTGATAATTTATCCATTCAATAGCTTTAAACAATATAATCAATGTACTGATTAACCATACACAATTGCACAATAACACAAGATATGTTAACTAGGGAACCTCTTGAAAAGAGTAAACCCCGGTGGGAATGATGCCCACAAAATGATGCACTAATATGAAAGTTCCTTGTTAGAGGATGGACCCTATTAGGAGTCTTATGAAATACATTCAGTACATATAAATCCCTGTTAGGAGATTTTGAATCCCTGATAAAAGATTCTAACCTGGTTAAGAGTTTATGGAAGACAGAAGGACCCACTGCCCAAACAACTTCAAGGCAAGATCTCTGAACCCACTATCCAAAAGATCTTAGAATTATTAAATAGAATAATATTAAATATATTACCTCCTTCACACTATGCCAAAATTGCACTCTCTGCTACACAAGATCACAATTCCAGATCTCTGTACTCACAAGTCTTCCTTCATCACTGAATTAGCTCTTTTCTTCACTTCATGCATATATTCACATCTCAATCTTCATAGTACACATTACAATAAGGAAAAAATTCCTTCTTATATACCAAACTCAAATAATTACAAATGAGTCAGTCCATAATTACAAAATAATAAATTCTACACGCTACACACAAAATTCACATAAAACTGTCAGCTTCCAGTTACTGTAACTTTCTCCAAACATGTCCTCAAAGTTTTCACTATGAAACACATCATCATTAATGAGTCTCCAACTTTAACTATGCAAAATTAGATTCCATCCCAGCTAAGAGATATCCTTCGATTTCTGAACATCGCTACACAGAAACACTGTCTAAACACTGCTTTCACCAAAATGCTCATAACTCTTACAAATGAATGAATTTATTTTTGCACTGTTAACCATAGGTTAATAACACACCAAAGAACATACCATCAACTGTGCAAAAGCCAATCTACAATACAACATGTGTGCAAAACAAAACTGTACCTACTTTCCTGCTAATATCTAGAATATCACTGTGTTGACATCAATGACAATCCAAGTCATGAATGCAACAAAAACTGCTACAGAATGACTACCAAAACACTTTTCATTAATTCCTAACAATGTCCTTTTTTATATTTGACAAGTATGTATCCTTGAAATAAAATTGTAATTTCATGCTCCAAAATTTATTTTTTGGTTCTTTTGATATGTCAAACCTTTGAGTTTTTCTTTGATGGTTCTAGATTGATTATGATTTTTGTTTGGATCTAGGAGCATAGTGGGAAGTGACTCACAATGGAGTTTGGGGCTCTTAAGTGGCCATTCAAGGTAACCCTTTGTGGGTAGTGTAATAAGTGATAATCTAATAATTTACTAGGTATAACATTAACAAGATAATAATAGTGTAGCACCCTTTCCTTGAGTGCTAGTACATACTAAGGATGTGATTGGGAGAAGATGCATGTCCATCTAAGGGACGTAGTGAGCTAGCATGATTGGATTCCTTTTCTTCACAAAAGGAGTATCTAATTCCACATATGATATTACTTGGGGAAAAGAGTCTAGAGAGACCATCTAGGGTAACATAAGGTGTACAATTATGTGATTACACTTCCCTATATGTATTCTACGTTTCCTATTGTAATCACCTAAAAATGGTCTAGCTAAACCAATTTCCCTAAATCTCAAATCAAGTGATCAAACAATATCAAATCAAGCTAATCTCAAGCATAATTGTGTAATTGAATTAGACCAATTTAATTATACACTTCATCAATCACCAAAGCAACAATGATCATTCATCAAGGATCATTCCTTAATTAATTATCCTATTCATTTAATCAAATGAAACTAAAAAATACATATAGCTAGTGATAATAATTAAATTGAATTAATTAATTGTCCTATTATCCATCTCATCAAAAAAGGACAAAGAAGTTAATTCCAACCAATGAAATCAAAGTGAAAGGATCACTCAACTTTTAATCTCAATCACCCATTGGGAATCAATCTCAACCCTCCAAACCAAGCTCAAGTCTATATAATCAATCCCCTTGAAGGAATTTATCATCTAGATCATTTGATTAACAAAGTGATGCTATTTTTAATCTAGATCTCTCTCATAAAATCATGCTACTAGTTTACATCTAGATCATCTCTTCATCTATCTTGCATCAATTATTCATTATAGTTCTAGCTAATCAATTCTTCTAATTTTCATTCATGGATTTGCCTATTTTATTGAATCTTCCATTTCATAGCTGCAAGTCACTGATCTTATACATAATTATGAGAGCACTAACAATTAGATCATACTCTCTATGACTAGGAAGCTATAATTTGGTTTCAATTGTTATATTTTGATTGATTTATATGGACTAAAAATTGATCTAATGAGTTATAGAAGTGTTGTGCTTGCAAGATAACAAGTACAAAAAAATACACACATTTTTGGTGCCCACCGTGGGGCTTAGCCCCAGATTTCTACCTCATTTTCTCATTAAATTTCACATTTTCATGCTCTGACTGTCTATTGAGTCACATTTGGTTAATGAGTCATATTTAGCTAGTTAGGATTCACATTTAGTAAATTGAATCACATTTGGGAAAATTAAAGTGCATCTAGGAAAATTGAGTTGCACTTGGGAAAATAGAGCCACATTTAGGAAATTGGGTCACATTTGGTAGAAAAGTGTCTAAAAAAAGAGTCGCATTTGGGAACAGGAGGTTAATTTCAAGTTTTAATGAAAATTTAATGTTTTTTTACTGACAATCTAATGTTTTCCTAGTCTATTTTTTATGTTTTGGACAACCTAACATGTGTTTGTAGGATGCTTGATAGAGAAAAATTGTCAAAGAAGGATAATCAAACATGATGACTACTAATTCTTGTAATGGAGGTTGCCTTGGATATCAACTCAACATTATATTTTAATAATATTTATAGGCACTTAATTGGAATTTAAATTTGATTCTTAATCTGATTAGAGGATTATGCTCTTTTCCCTTTGGGAAAATTAGAAACTCAAAAGTTAGATTAAGTTTGAATTTAAGTTCTTGGTAAACAAACCTTGTTTGATGTATTGGGGAAAGGAGAAAAGGTAGAGAAGTATGCTCTTCTCTCATTGAGAGAATCAAAACCTCATAACCTTGAATCTGATCCATTTTCATTTCTTTTATCTTTAGAGGGCCTTCTGGTTGAGGTAAAAATCTCCCAGGAATGACCCAAGTGAGGACATGTAGAAGCCAACCCTTCCACCTAACTATAATAAAGATGCTTCCTTGAGATGAAAATCTCAGAAGAATTAATTAGTTTTTTCCTTGAGACATTGGTGTGATCATTCCTTGGACATGCTTGGATGTTGTGTCGACTATGGATCATCTTGAATATTTTTTGTGAGAATACACATGTTCAGGTACTCAGAGGGATAAAGGCCTTAATCTTGCCTTGTGCAAGACTATGTGAAATGATTATGAACAGATGCCCAAATTAAAAAATCTTTGTTAGAGACCACCTAGATTACTCTCAAAAGTTTGATAATATTTGTCCAAGGAAGATAGTAACTTCCCCAAGACACTCACCATCTTGTATCTCCCTTGATTGTTTGGAGTTGGATAATATAACATTGCTTGACCCATTGCATGGTCTTCAATGATTGTATTATGATTAGCTCTCAAGAGTATACCTAAGTATGTGAGAAAAGGTTTTCAAACTATTGCCAATTCCTATGAGGTTAGTGTGTGCTTGGATTCCATTAATCACATGTGCTTGATGTGTTTTATTATTAATAATTCACTAGAAAACACCTTGAAACACCTCAAAATAATCTAGAAATACTTGGAAGACATAAAAGAATCCAAATTTTTAACTGTGGCAAAACCCTGGACAAGTCATAGAGGCGTATCCTACTTTTTTGAGTCATACATGGTCAACTACCAGTCACATCTAGTGAAAGAGTCACATCCTATCTATCCAAAGTTGCATTTAGGAAAGTGAGTCTCATCCTGTTAATTTATAGTATTTGGTTGTTGAGTCCCATACTATTCATCTTGAGTTGTGTTTGGGGAAATTAGAAATTTGCCTATTGTGAATCACATCTGGAATAGTGATTACTTAGACACATGTCTAAATCTTTAGCTTTACAGTTTTGGATACCCATTTGGACCTCTATCGGTCTATATCATCATAGTTGGTGTAATTGGATGTTATCCCTTCATTGTCATCATCCTTGGCTCATTCGATCAAACTTCTTAGTGTTTTTGATCTTTTCCATTTAATGTAAGTCCTTAGATTATAAAATATTCATGATCTAGATCAGATTTCATCATTTCTAGTACTAATCAAATTTGAAAAACATAAAAAATTCTAAAAACTTTCAAAACATTTTGAAAAAAATTTACCCCAACTTTGAGAGGCCATAACTTTTGACTCTGTGCTTGAAATTGTGAGCCGTTTTCATTGTTAGAAAGATAATCAAGAAATATAATTTTAATCTCAAAAATAGCGTGCCTTTGACAACCCAATTTTTGAGATTGACGAAAGTGTCAACTCTAAAAAATGAGTAGAAGACCTATAAAATGCAAATTACTAAAACCTAGAAAAATACCAAAAATATATGAAAAATTTGCATTTTTAATGTTTTATCAAAATGATCATACATGCTCATGGTCTCATTGGCACATCAAATTCAAGGTCTTAAGTGACAAACATCATCAAAAGAGACTATACTTTTTCATACAAAGACTCAAAGTAATCATATTATGGCTGAAAATAAGTGGTCTAGATAACAGGATCATGACAATAATGAAGAAGCAAATTCTATCACAATCCTCAAAAAGAAGATTCAATCCTTGGAAAAAAAAATATAAGAATTAAAGAAAGAAAAGGAAACAACATCTAAAGAATACTCATTAAGATCAATATGTCCTTTTCTCTTTGATAATGATATCCACATGTCTTAATCTTCTTCAAACAAAGAGATATCTAAACATTGTGATCCAATCTTTAATCTAGAGGTTCAAATTCATGGAAATCCAATCTTTAATTAAGAAAATGAAGAACATTAAAATGAATGTATTGTATATCAATCACACAACAACAAAATATTAGATCATCAAAATCTTGAATCTCAAATCTCTTTGTCAAACACAAGTGAATCTACAAGTCCATTGGATAGAGCATTCACTCCTTTGGGACAATATTACGAATCAACATTGGAAGAACTTATTGAATACAATCTCATCACACTGCCTCACATTACTTCATGTGGAATTTCATTCTTGAGTACCTATTTTTCATATCATAGACATAATGAGCATACAAATTTAGATTCCATGGAGTTGAAATACAAATCCAAGATCTCATAGATGATGACATAATTGAAATTGAAAATCCTAATAAATCCTCTAATGAAGAACAACGTACTATTCTCAAGAAAGATCTAAATCACAAACCTATGTATAGTATTGGTTATCATGCACCCTTCACTTCCATCATGTCATCTTCTAAATCAACATAGCTATTTAACGTTCTTCCATAAAAAAAAGAACCTAGTGCTTTTCATGCTAACTATGTCTATCCTCAAGAGCTACCTCTAAAAGAGATCCAAGCTAATCTTCAACTTTTTTTGAGTCTTTTTCAAGCTTCAAAGATTGTAGACCCAAAGCTTCTATGTGCTTCAATGTTTATCATGCCTATACAAAATGATACTCCATCAGCCTTTCAAGAATCCCTCACATAGATTAAAACTCCTACCTTGTCCTACAAGTGGCTCCATGTCAAGAGGATAATCCAAAGTGTAAAGAAACAAATATCAGTAATGATCAAGATCAAGATATCATCTATCCTTATCCAATAGCTAACCAAAGTCCCATATCTCAAGGTCCCATGATGGTTTTGTCATCCCCTTCCATTTATTCCTAGAAGATAGTCTTACACCTCCTATATCCTATCCACTTCCTAAGCAAGATCAAGGTATTCCTTTTATCATCTCTAGTGAGTCTATTGAAAATCAAGATAAAAGTGTTGTTACTACATTATTCAAAGATCCTTGTTAAGATTAGAGTATCCCATAACCCTCTTTTTATACTCCATATCCACCTCAAACCCTCATTCCTCCTAATTTATTGCATAAGAATAAATCCCATCAAGCTTTTGTTTCTCCTATTAAAGTTGCTCCAATCAAATCTACTCATGTACCCATTGGTATAAATATAAATATTAAAGGTGAGAGACTTGGCTATGAAGATCACTCTAAAGATATTGGAATCCCTTTCACATCTCTTATCCCTCCATTTTCACATAAGAATCTATATAGTATAAAATAGTATATGAGGTCCTAGAACAATGGTTTGCACATAAAAGAGACCCCAAAGCCAATATTTTACACATGCATTTGAATTGTAAGGGAAATACTTGAAATAAGATAAAATAAGATACATACCTCATGATGAAATTAATTTGGAAATACCTATTTTTTGGTGTCTATGTATGGTTTAGGGCAATTCTACAACCTATGTTGGACTGGAAATGTCGAGATGAAGAAAACCCAGAAATCGTTTATCTTTCTCATAGCAAGTAGTCTTTGACCCTCATAAAAGGTCAAAGGCTACATTTTTATTTTGAAGGTCGATTTTGACCTTGTTTGTAGATCTTGGAAGTTCGGCGAAAAGGGTATCCAAATCTACTCTTAGATCCAAAATTCTGCACCTGTACCTACAAGAAAATGGTTTTGTTTGTTTGTTTGGGGGGTTTGCCTTGGTCAAACCTCGGTTTGGAATCAACCTTAATATTGAAATTGAAATGGAGAATGCTAGCAAGTAGTAGAAGTAGATCTAACAATGAAGCTATGATATTCAATAGATATGCAAATTGTATTTGAAATGTAATGAAGTATGTTAATATGAAAGCTTGTAATCAACACTAACAAATGTAAATCAAACCTCCATGATTGTATGCTTGGAATCCACATTGAGGGAAGAATGAATGGATCTTGAAGATGAAAAAAATGATCTTGAAGGAAGATCACACCATCATGATGGCTAGATCTAGGGTTTGAATGATGAATCTTGAGTGCTTGAACCAAATCCCTTCAAAGGCTTGAATGCTTGAATCCTTGATCTTCAATTGAGAACTTGGATGGAGAAGAGGACTTGAATGCTTGGATGGATGATTGCTTGAATGGAATTCTTGATATTTCTTGAGGGAGAACTTTATTGCAAAAACTTGATCACCAATGTCTCCTTGAGAGTGCTTGATGCATGAAGGAATGAGATGTGAAAACTTGATGGAGAAAATGAGAGAGGAAGGCTTCCTTTTATAGTAATCTAGGGCACAATCCTCTAGAGTGGCCACCTTGGGGAATTAAATTCAAATTAGGCCTCAAAACTTTAGGAATGGACCTAAATTAAATATAATTTAAGGGTTTACCATTTCGGAGACCAAAATAGCAGACCCGAAACGGGAAAATAATTATTTCTGAAACCTGACAACCGGAGATCCCGGGACCTTGAAATTTGAACCCAGGGTCAAGCTCGATCCTGACTAGGTTAGGTTCAAGGTTGAATTTTACCCCTTTAGGTCGACTTTGACCTTAAGGGCATAGATTTCAGGGTCTTAGTCAGAGTCAGAAACAGGAGGTCCCAGGGGTGCCTGAAGACCTAGAAATGATGCCAGAATAGGGTAGAGTGCCAAGGAGAGGCACAAAATCATATGATGAACATGATGAAGTCTAGGAGGACCTATTTGTAAGTCCTACCTAGAAAATAGAGCCATAAAAGAGGGAAATTAAGGAGAATTCTCAGGATCCTAACCCTAATTTCACCTAGAATGAAGGAATCAAGTGCATAAAAGAAGTGGAAAGTGGGGAGAAAGCTAGATCCAAGAAAATATCAATTCAAGGAATTCAAAATGACCCCAAACCACTTACTTGGAGGGCTAACTCTCTTAACATGGATGTGCTTCCATTTTAAGATGATACATTAAGCCCCCACTTTAGCAAGAGTATGGACTCGATGCAAACTCTTGGTAAAGGAGAAGAAAGAGGAGATACAAGTGGATTCACAACAAGATAAAATAAAACTTAGCTAAGGACACAAGCCCCTAGACTAAGGATTCTAACTCAACATACATGCATGAGGGTGTGAAAAGAGAAAACCAAAAGAACACGGGTTAGTAATAAATAACCCAAATCAATTAGCATAAGAAACCTCGCTAAGAAATATTTCTCATACTAATATAATATTTGGAAAGCTATCATAAAAGCATAAATGATTACATAAGAAAGATAAGAGAAACACTATAAATAACATAGCTTCATGATCCCATCCTACTAGCATGAAAGAGAAAAGAGAGAAAAGAGAAAGTGATTACCTCACCCAATAAGATGCCCACCTTACCGTGAATCACCTTGGAGGGAGAGCCCAACAGGTTCACCCATAAACTATGCTTGCAATTGTAATGCATCTTCTGACAGCTTCTGGAATATCCATAGATCCACCTTCTTGTATCACTATGAATATGAAATGCGTGTCTCCTCAGGATTTAGCAACTTATGTGCATTACCTTCAAAAGATTTAGCATATTGGAAATGCATGTCCCTTTAGGATTTAGCAACTTATGTGCATTACCTTTAGAGGATTTAGCATATTTGAAATTGGAAATGCATGTATCTTCAGGATTTAGCAACTTATGTGCATTACCTTCCAAGATTTAGCATGCTGCAAAACAAAAGGTTAGAACAAAAATACATAATATAGAATGAGAGAGGCCATATATATGCCCCCCTCCTTAATATGGAAAAAACATACTATTTTTACATGTTAAAGAAAGAAAAGAACAAGGATAAAGCCTTCTTCAACATCAAGATAATATCCACAAACAACACCCAGTCCAAGCCAAGAAGGTCACAACTCCTATGAGGCCATGGTAGGGATGAATGCAAAGAGATATCATGCAAGAAGTGAAAAAGTAACCCTTGTGAGGGATAGCACACTGTTCAGTTTCTAAGGTGAGATATATATCAACCATGGAAACCCAATGTCAAACAATGAAATCGGTTGTGATCAAGGCAAAAGATCCTCAATGCAAACCAAAATTTTCATGTATAATTGGATATCACATAATAGATAGATACTGCTTAACCAAGAAAAGAGGTGAATCTTGGAAAGATAGAAAAGAAGGAGATGACATCCTTGACCCCCAAGTGTAGGAACAAAGATGGAAGGGGACCTATTATATCACTCACAACACTATGCAAGACAATGAGCCCCCAAGTATTAGGCTAACATTGTTTACATAATGTGGAGCTCCATAATAGGAACATAAATGTTATTTAGAGAAAATAGGATTGAAATACAACTCATTTCCACAGGATATATAAATAACATTACTATCAATGAGCTGCCTAATCTTATAATGTAAATTTTGAAATTCATTAGTAGAGTGATCATGAAATATATGATATAAACAAAAAGGAAGAGTCTTCAAGTGTGGACTATGTTTCTTTTTGTGTTTAGGTCTAGTAATCATCTTAGCATGAAGGAGTTTAGGCAAAAGGACTTCTTGGTCAAATTCCTTCATAGTTTCATCATGTTTTGAAGTGTTATTCGAGATGTTGTTAACATTGATTTTTTGTTGAGGACTAAATCCCAATCCATAAGAATGCTCATGCCCCCCAGTGTGTAAGGGAATTTGAATTCCCTATTTATGCTGACCACATCCTTGACTATTAAATCCTTGTTTAACTAGGAAATGATAACCAGGACCATAATGAGAAGCCATATCAGAAGGAGTCAATGGAACTTCAGTAGTCACAATATCATCCTTATTAGATTTGATAGATTCATTATGGGTAGAAGCAATGACAAAGTTATTATGAAGGGCTTTAGAAGTAAAAAATCATTGTTCAAATTCTCTTTGTTGCTTCATAAAATTAAGATCATTAACCTTATACTCTCTAATAAAGGTAGGATTAAAATCCAAGGTTCTCCAATCATCTCTAGGAAGAGCATTATTATAAATAGGATTAGTGTGATTTTGAATATTCAGACAAGGATTAGGTGCATCATCTGCATGAAGTGTATACATCTCATTGTTATGTATAAACTTGACTTTACAGTGAAGGGTGGAAGGAATGGCATGTATCTCATGCAACCAAGGTCTACCCAAAAGAAGATTATAATTGAGAGGACCGAGCATAACATGAATAGGTGTATTCAGGATGACCGGTCCTACTTTGATAGGTAAGGTAATGATACCTAAAGTGTTCTTAGCAATGTTATCAAAGCCACATATAGGAACATTGTCAGGTTGAATAGTTGAAAGGTCAGCATTAATTGCTTTGAGCATTTCCATGCTACAAACATTAAGCCCAGATCCATTATCAATCAAGGTCCTATGAATGATACTTTTATTGATAGAAACAACAACCATAAGAGCATCATATTGATTTTGAACTTCTTTAGAAGGTAAATCCTATTGAGTAAATACAATGTCAGGAGGACCCAGGGTAGCATGCATGCATTGTAAGAAGTTATTGATGTTCTCTTGATTAGGAGGTGGAGTAGGAAGATTTTGCTAGAGCTTTTTGCAAAGCTTCATAGTAGGTAGGTGAAGTTTGAAGAAGCTCCCATAAAGAAATCTTGGCAGGAGTATTTTGCAATTGGGTTATCAAATCATACTCATTACTAGGAAGATGAGGTGGAGGAGGAAGAATAGGTTGAGAAGGTGGAAAAGAAGTAGAAACCACCAGATTAGGTTGAGGGTTATTCCTTGTACGATATGTGTGAGCTATAGAATATTGATCATTGAAAGAATCCATAGGTTTACCTTTGATAGTAATGTGAGGACAACCTTTGATAGTCAACAAGGGTTTAGGATAAACCATTTTAGTTGTCTCAACACTACAAATAGATTCACAAGAAGGAAGAAAATAGGACATCCTAGGAGGAGATGAAGTAAGATCTTGATTCTCTATAGGATCATTACTAAAATGGAGATCATTAAGGGAATTCATATCATTCTCCACTAATGCCTCATCACTAGAAGGAATTGCAAATGGAGGTAAAGCATCTATAATATCATCATCTTTCACTAAAATGTTTGCATAAGGGGAGTGTGTTTTAGAAAAAGAGTTATCATCATGTATGAATATGTCACCCTCTTGTATCAAAGCATCTTCATGAGGAGGGGATAAATCAATATCTTTATCCAAGTGATCATACATAATGGTGTCATGAGGAAGAGAGTAATCAATGTCCAAATCCAAAGGTTCATCCCAAATAGGAGGATTATCATCCCTACCAATAAGGCACATTTTAGGATCCCTAGAAAGGAAAGAAGGTAAATTATATTCTAAAGTAGGTTCATAGAAAAGACATATATTAGGAGAAGAATTAACATCAATCCTCAACTCATCTCCATAAAGAGAAATATGATGGAGAGATAGATTAAAGTCATCTTCTTGCTCTAATATATCCTTACAAGGAAATTCAAGAGAGGACAAAGCAACATCACACGCACTAGATAAAGTCCTTCTAGGTGTAACATCATGCAATGGTAAGGTAAGATGAGGATGTTGTGTAATCCCAAAAGTTATAGAAGAACGTTTGGAAAATATTTGAAACAACTTGTGCAACATGATAACAAATAAAGAAATGCATAGAAAATAGATCTAGATGTATCCCAATGTATTCAAATGAAACTTATAAGCATGAAAAAGGAAATCAAACACAATAGGGCATCTAATTCCATAAGAAAAAGGGGTAAGTATGTCAGGTTCACCAAAATGTATAGTATAAAATAGTGTATGAGGTCCAAGAACAATGGTTTGCACATAAAAGAGACCCCAAAGCCAATATTTTACACATACATTTGAATTGTAAGGGAAATACTTGAAATCAGATAAAATAAAATACATACCTCATGATGAAAGTAATCTAGAAATACCTATTTTATAGTGTCTGTGTATGGTTTAGTGAAATTCTACAACTTGTCCTAGACTGGAAATGTCAAGACGAAGAAAACCCAAAAATCGTTTATCTTTCTGACAGCACGTAGTATTTGACCTTCATAAAAGGTCAAAGGCTACATTTTTATTTTGAAGGTCAATTTTGACCTTGTTTGTAGATCTCAGAAGTTCAGTGAAAAGGGTATCCAAATCTACTCTCAGATCCAAAATTTTGTAGCTGTACCTATAAGAAAAATGGTTTTGTTTGTTTGTTTGGGGGGTTTGCCTTGGTCAAACCCCGGTTTGGAATCAACCTTAATATTGAAATTGAAATGGAGAATGCTACCAAGTAGTAGAATTAGATCTAACAATGAAGATATGATATTCAATAGATATGTAAAATGTATTTGAAATGTAATGAAGTATGTTAATATGAAAGCTTGTAATCAACACTAACAAATGTAAATCAAACCTCCATGATTGTATGCTTGGAATCCACCTTGAGGGAAGAATGAATGGATCTTGAAGATGAACAAAAGGATCTTGAATAAAGATCACACCATCATGATGGCTAGATCTAGGGTTTGAATGATGAATCTTGAGTGCTTGAACCAAATCCCTTCAAAGGCTTGAATGTTTGAATCCTTGGTCTTCAATTGAGAACTTGGATGGAGAAGAGGACTTGAATGCTTGGATGGATGTTTTATTGAATGGAATGCTTGATCTTTCTTGAGGGAGAACTTGATTTCCAAAACTTGATCCCCAATGTCTCCTTGAGAGTGCTTGATGCATGAAGGAATGAGATGTGAAAACTTAATGGAGAAAATGAGAGAGGAAGGCTTCCTTTTATAGTGATCTAGGGCACAATCCTCTAGAGTGGCCACCTTGGGGAATTAAATTCTAATTAGGCCTCAACCATTTAGGAATGGACCTAAATTAAATATAATTTAAGGGTTTACCATTTTAGAGACCAAAACAGTAGACCCGGAAGGGGGAAAATAATTATTTTTGAAACCCAAGAACTGGAGATCCCAGGACCTTGAAATTTGAACCCAAGGTCAAAGATGAGCTCAATCCTGACTAGGTCAAGGTTGAGGTCAAATTTGACCCCTTTAGGTTGATTTTGGCCCCTTTAGGTTGACTTTGACCTTAAGGGCATAGATTTCAGGGTCTCAGTCAGAGTGAGAAACAAGGGGTCCAGGGGGTGCTCGGAGACCTAGAAATGATGCCAGAATAGGGTAGAGTGCCAGGGAAAGGCACAAAATCATATGAAGAATATGATGAATTCTAGGAGGAACTATTTGTAATTCCTACCTAGAAAATAGAGCCATAGAAGAGGGAAATTAAGGAGAATCATCGGGATCCTAACCCTAATTTCACCTAGAATGAAGGAATCAAGTGCAGAAAAGAAGTGGAAAGTGGGGAGAAAGCCAGATCCAAGAAAAGATCAATTCAAGGAATTTGAAATGACCCCAAACCACTTACTTGGAGGGATAAGTGCTCTTAACATGGAAGTTCTTCCATTTTAAGATGATACAGAGTCAACCCTCTCCATCCTCCAAATCCATCCTTGGTCACTATATCCCAGAGATTAAACCTTCAAACCTTCCATCTATATTGGGTCCTTATATCCATCCATCCACTATTCCTATCACGCTTATCTTGTCATCCACTTACCCTATCTCCTATCAAGATCAAAAAAGACACGCATCCTTGAATCCTCCATGTCAACCAATCCATATGAACCCACCATATCAACACTATTCATCCACAGTTCCCAACTCTTTTGGAAGAAATTTGGATGTCAAACAAAGAAATTGGAAATCTAAGAATCCCCTTATATATGAAGATAACTATGTCCATTTTAATCAACATGTGAATACAAAGTAAAGACCATAAAGGTCTAACTAGGAAAGAAAGAAATCAAAGAAAATGTGGGTTCCTAAATCCATTGTTGAAGAAGTTCATGATAAAGAATACAAAAGAAAACAAAAATCAAAAGTTATGTGGATTCCCAAATCATTCTTAAAGGACTTGGATACAAAATAAAAATTAGAGTTGGTGTACCATCTTAAATTTGATGCACTTCAATTTATGACCTTTTAGCTCCTCTTTAGTATGATTTTTATTGCATAATTTCACTTTGAGCACTCTCTCTCTCTCTCTCTCTCTCTCTCTCTCTCTCTCTCTCCTAGGAAAAATTGAGATAGGTCCTAACATTTCCTCCTGCATTTTCTTATTTTTCATACATAGGCCAAGGTACAATCTAATTTCTAGAAAGCCTCCTCTTTCTAGGCCTCTTTTTCTTGAATTTAACTTTAGATTATCAAACCCCAATATATATTACACTAGGAATTCCTGCAGATCTGGAAGTTGGGTTATAAACCCAAGATCCTGGCACCTTGGGGAATAGGTTGACCAAGTCAACTTGTTCCTAGGGGGCTAGGGATTATTGGGCCCATACCTATTTTTAAAGTTTCGATAATTCCCACTCATTGCAGTCAGCTCTTGTGGGGGTAATTTTTGAAACTCACTATAAAAATGCACTCAAAGGCTTATTTTTCAACAAGGATTATATGATAATGGATGATGGAAGTAAGGTACAAGTACATGTGGACACCCCAATCTGACATAGAGAAATTGCAAGGTGGAAACTAAGGGATAGATCTTGTTCTTGCATTGCAAAGTGAGGACTTCATCAATAATTAAAGCATTCAAGCAATTACATGACATCATGGTGATGGAAGGGGATCATGAATATGGTTAGAGTACTTTAGCCTTAGGGGCTTGGTATGATTTCTATGCTCTATTCAGATATGACCTTTGTGTCTTCATATTCTTACACATTCATCCATACACATACATGCTAGGGTTTCACTTATAGAGTAGATTCTTAGCATTTCTAGCTCTTTTACTTTCTAGATCTATAATATAGGATTCAAAAAAACTACATACACATAATTCTTTTTGAAATGGCTATTCGTGGAGGTGGAAATCACCAAAATGGGGGGTTGACTAAGGAAAACCTCTTTATAGCCACCCACACACACACATTCTATCACAATTTTGCAGGTTATCAGCTCGACAGTTACAGATCTGAAAGTTGCAGATTGAGAGATACCAAGCTAACTCAGGTTGACTTTAGAAAGTGCCTCAAGAACACAATGACTTGGTTGACCTATTGCACAACATGGTGACATGGTCAACCTATTCTAGACAACTTGAGATTTTCAATATTTTTTGGGTTTTCAGCTGTGATCGTAGATTCACAGTTGGAAATTTAGTTACAGGTCTAGATCAGCTATTTTTAGAGAAGAAAAAAAATTCCATCACACATTTTGAGGTAAGTACCCTATCATTTTTTTATCTATTAGGATATATATGTTTCAGTATCTTAATTGGCCAGATTGCATTCACTTGGTTTCTATAATCATCTTACATTTCTTACTTAAATTAGTTGTTTCAATTTTTTTCATATTTATAATTGAATTAAATTGTATGAAAGATGATAGGAAACTTGCATACAACAATATGACATTTCCACATAACCCATTATAGATCTGATGAAAATAAACACTTAAAATCCACATGCAAGAGAATGGACAACATACCCACAAAAATGTGATACACAATATATTCTGGGAAACCCTCATGAGGGAAAAACCCCAACCTCTAAAAGAATCCATCACCATGTATTATTAAAAAAAAAACCATTTCCATACAACCATAGAAGCCTTCAAATCCCTAGCCACAACCAATCAATCAATGTAAATAAGCATGAATCCATGCATCCCATGCCATGCTTCCAACCTTTACAAATGCTACCTTTGGCTAACCTATTTGCACCTGTCTTACCTCAACAACTACCCTTTATGGTTGATTTTATAGAAACAAGCTCCCACAAACCACCAAGTGGTATTACATAAACCATGTGCTACCAAACCCTATTGACCCACATTTGATATTGGGTACTTTATTTAGTTTATTTCTCCAATATTAAATAATTACATCAAACAATGTCACAATGTTACAATACAACTCACAAAGAATATTCCATGGGAATCCTTACATGTTGCACATCCATCTAGATGCAACATTTACATGATTAAATGAAATAATAAAAATTATTATGCAAGGTGTACACCACCATTTTCTCAACAATCTCCCACTTGTTGTATACATTACATAAGGGTCAATACATAGCCACATAAAGGAACAAGAGAACAATCACTCCTAGTAGATACACCATCATGAACCAAAGTACATGATGTGCTCCATCTAGGTACCTGCAGCAAAATTAAAGTATCCACCATCTCATTCATGAATGATCCCACCTCCTATTATGCCAAAGCCACATGACATACATAGAATCTATCCAAAGAGAAACCCACCCAACCTGTCACATAAGAAACATAAATCCTATACCAACTCATATCCCAAACACAAACACTCAGTCCAAAGCTAATCACATGTATCTGTAGTCATCAAAACCATAGCTAAAATATCACCCACATCAAGTGCTAACACATCCAACTAACCATACCTCTAAGGTATACCAAGTGAATCCCAAACCAACATCTCCAACCTATAACCTGCAATCACAAGCCTCAAGAGCAATACCTTCTACACACACAAACCAAGAAGCTCCCACTACAAAGGTAATGTCAAATCTGAAAACAATACACTCACAACATCTCATAGAAGTGAATCCATGTAGTATCAAGTAGATCCGCAATAATGTGCAACATATAAACCAATATCCTACAAGAACAACTCTCACAACAAGTCTCTAGCACTCTCCCAATTTCTCCACAATCAAATAATAAAAGAGATAAAGGAATAACCATTCCATATCTCATGCAACACACATGAACATAAAATAGTGATCACAAAATCCAATCAATATAAAAACCAATGCAAGTGAAACTAATAATCTTGGAACATAACCAATACCAAAGAGACCATGCAAATCATAACCTATATCATGTCCTTCTACAAACACCTCTAGATGCCAACTATGCAAAGTATGATCTCCTCCATGAAACCCTAAACAAGAAGCCACAACAACACCCAAACCATACCATATAACCAATCATGGATGTAAGCCTCTCACAAGAAGATCAGACTCATAACTATTCCTAATCCAAGGAACATGCCCAACAAAACCATCTCCTAAAATCAACCATGATGATATCATAATAACAACATATGTAGAAGGAGATAACCAATGCCAAAAAATAAGCTCTCAAATGAACCCTCCAAAATTAACTCACACCATAGCTCAAGATTCATATCCATGAAAGATAAGCATAAACATAATGCACCTACAAAGAAACAAAGGGCTATACCTCTCAAGTAGTAAACCACCGAGTAGACCAAGAGTGGGGAATGAGAATGCTCATCAAGATATCCAAGTCACTAACCAAGAAAAATCTAAGAACACTCTCCTATCAAGTCCATATCAGGTGAATGATCCTTAGTCATCTTGCTGAAACCATCAACCATCCCAACACATACATCTCTAATCCCAAGAGAAAATCAGCATCACCTCTATCTCTAAGTATCTATGAGCACCTATAACCAATAAATCCATGCCAACTCCAAATGCAACATAGCAATATCATGAAGTATCTAGAAAATGATTAATGTAATCAATACCAAGAAACTAAACCAAGATCAATGTCACAAATCCAACCTATGAATCAGGATCATAAACATGACAACCATGATCTTAACCATCTCAACAAAAGAGATACCATGCTCCATATGAACATACCATAATAGGCCAAAACTCTAAATGCGTATCAAGAGTATACTATGACATAATAATGAAACCATCCTAAAACCAAGAATAACATGTGAAATGAAAGTATAAACCACACCTCTACCAAGGACCCCATGATTCCTCAAGATGTAACCATATATACACACCATGAAGAAAAATATCTATACACCATGAAGATAGCAAGTGCACCATGCAAATATCAAAGAAGCTTCTGCAACAACAAGATCTAAGACATCCTCCAACATCTGTAAACACTCAATAAATATATCAATGCCAACAACTCCCACTCAACCGTAGTACCAAGTCACCCATGATATAATAACATCCATCTACTACATGAAGATCCTCCAGGTCTACCACAAACAAACAAAGTGTTAGTACCAAGTAAAACCTAGATCTCCAAACCAAGAAGATACAAACCAAACCAGGAACCAATCCTACACTACCACCTAATCACTATCACAAGCTCCCACTAAACCTTGTATCCAAGATATCCATGAAATCTATTAGAATAAATGAGAGGGGGGTGAATCAATTATCCAAAATCCCAATTACAAAATGTATCAATTAAAACAAATTCAGCAGCTCAGTAAACAAAAATACTAAACTGTCTGTGTCTTTACCGATTACCAGTTAACTACTCATAGTGTTTACCAACCAAATCAAATATGAAATATGTAAAGTATGATAACCAAACATTCATCACAAAAACACATAACACAATGATTTAATGTGGAAACCCTGTAAAGGGAAAAACCACCTGGGACTGGTAACCCAAAATATTTTTCACTCTTCTGAAGTGATCTTGGTGAAGAGCCAACCCTATTAAAGGTTACAAAACACACTATAAGGTGTGACCTTGTTAGAGGATTTAAAACTAATAGTTATCATCCAACCAACATTCACTATGGGGTTGACAGGATAACAATGTACATTCTATGAATGACATCACAAGACTTTCAAGTCCACTCAGTTAAGAGATTTTTCTGTTACAATGGTTAAACTAAAATAGTAGGTGATCTAATTATAATACAACTTGATTTTGTATATGTTCATGTCTATTTTAAGCCCATAAAATCCTCTGATCAATATTTTAATTCAGTTCATCAATATTCAATAACTTATTGTCCCTCGGTAAAAACTCTCTAATGCTCGGTATTGTTCTGCAGTTTGGTTCTTCTTTAACCAGTTTGATCAGGCATGCATGAAGATGTGTCCATGTGATATCTCTGTAGTCTCTTTCTTCTGGCATAGTTTCAACAATGAAACTAACATCTCTTATATAGACAAGTAAACCATTTTCTTTTCATCCATTAGATTTTTTCGCTTTATCTCCTTCATTGATTTTGCTGCTTAAACCTTCCTCAGAAAATGTGTCAATAACTCATTTAAATTCCATCCTTTAGATCTTCTTCAAATTTTTTTATCCATAGATCTCATAACAAACTTTATCTTCCACCTCAAAATCATACACATTCCAGCTCATCAATTTTTATCAGCTAAACTAGACATTTAGTTCTTTCATCCATACTTAGTTAACGAATAAATGTTTCGGTGAACACAAACTTGGTTAATACTGTCACTCAATATACACTACACTGGCTCAGTGTATACTAAAGTGCTTCATTTGTTGACCACACTGCTTTGTTAAGTTTTTCTTCCAACTTCATAATAGATTAATGTAACACAATCAAGTCAACCATATGAAGTCATAGACTAATCAATAAGTTACCAAGAGTATTCCTTATCCTCATCTGTCATATGCATCTTCCTCTATGTAGATATCTCAGTTCTTCATCTTTTCTCCTCTTTACAGATGTTTAGATATTTACAACTATCATGATAAGTACTATCAAAACTAGTTGACATCAATGACAACATAATGAATGATTTAATTATCTTACATATCATTTCAGTACTCGGTGATCTCTAATCACTAATCTTCAAGTCATTCATGTATTCAATCAGTTGTAGTTCATCAATCTCTCCCTTTGGCATTGATGGCAACTCAAGAAATATGAAATATACCATACACATGCCAAACATGTATTCTACAACTATGTAAGAAGATGTTGTAGCTCGGTAAGCTCTCCCTAGCTTGATATTTAATATGTTTAATCACTATGTTACATAGTAGCATTGCAAGTGCAAACTTTCCTCTGTAGATATGATCTTTCCAGCTCTCAAATTCCTTTTGTTCTTAGCAACAAATCTTCAAAACTCTTCCTGACTTTATGACTTTCTCAGATTATCTCTCCCTTAGATAGATGTTCTAGTGATCTCTTAGTTTTTAATATTATTTATCTCTCCCTTTGACAACAATGCCAAAGAAAAACCTAAAACATATAGCTCTGCAATATCCATGTGACTCTCTATTGTCCAATGCATACAATGTATCTTGATATACTGATATGAAAATCTCTTCTCTTGAAATCTTTCACAACCTTAGATAGAATCCAAAGTGTGAACTATGTTGCACCACCATGAATGATCTTTTGATAAGATTAGGCTGATGCAACATCCATATCACATTAGTGACTAGTAGATAGGGGACAAACTCCAAGTCTAGTCCTCAAGTATTCAAAAATTTCCTTCGATAGAGGCTTGGTAAAGATATCAGCAAGTTGCTCTTTTGATGTAACATATTCCAGTTTGACTTGATTCTCCTATACTTGTTCTCTTAAGTAGTGAGACTTAATAGATATATGCTTGGTCTTTGTGTGCATTACAAGATTCTTAGAAATATTTATTGGACTAGTGTTTTCACAATATATAATCACCGGCTCAGTGATTACCTCATTCATCCCTTCCAACACTTGCTTGATATAAGAAATGTTTGAATAGTTTGTAGTAGAAACAACATATTCTACTTTGGCAATAGACTAAGAAATACAAGGTTGTTTCTTACTTGTCCAAGTAACAAGTCTTTCACCAAAGAAAACTACTCCTCCGATTGTACTCTTTCTGTCATCTATATTTTCAGCCCAATATGCATCGGTGTAGACTCTTAGTTCAAACTTGCCTTCCTTAGGATACCATAATCCATATTCCTCTATTTTATGTAGGTATCTTAAGATTCTTTTTACTGCAACCATGTGTGAATCCTTTGGATTGGCAGAAAATCTAGCAACAATCCCCACTACATGTGCAATGTCTGGTCTACTATTTACTACATACATCAGTTTACCAATCATAGATCAGTACAATGTCTGGTTTACCTCTATAGATTCATTATCTTTAGTCAGTTTGTAGCCCATGACCATCGATGTTCCAACTAGTTTAGCATCTTCCATGCCAAATGTTCTCAATACATCCTTTATGTACTTTGATTGTGTGATGAAAATTCCATCATTCTACTGAATAACATGCAAGCCTAGAAAGAACTTAATCTCTCCAAACATAGAAATTTCAAATTCTTTTCACATCTCATCAACAAATGATTTACATATATGATATTGTCCTCCAAAAATTATATCATCCACAAATATTTCAGCAATCAAAATCGTGTCATCAAACTCTCCTTTCATATAAAAATTATTGTTTTCACTAGTTCTAACATGTTAGAATCATGCAGAAAAAATGAAGAAGGTAAGGAAAGAATCCAAGAGAGTATGCAATGGAAGAGATTTACCAAAAAACTTAGAGAGAGAGAGAGAGAGATTTTCCTTCAAGAGATCAAACACAAGCTCACAAGAATGCTCCAAGAACCAAGGAAAGAACACAAGGATTTGAAAGGGGAAAAACAAGAAAAACCCCTTGTGAATTATGAATGAGGCTCAAAGCCAAAAGAAAAAGGAATAATTGGAGCTCAAAGCTCATTACAATATGAGAGAAAGAATGAGAGAAATAGAGAAGATTATTTTTCAAGTGTGTGAGAGACATCTCTTTAAGTAGAGATGAGTGGAGGAGTTTGCATATAACTCCCATCTTAGATGAATGCCACATTCATGTTGTGTGTGAGACAAATGTGAGATTCCTCTTAAATAGGAATATCTAATTTCCTTATTAAAGGAATTACAAAAGAGGTGACATGTCCTCCTACTTGGACTAGAGGACAAATACAATATAGGATACCTTGGTTTATCCTTTAATTACATATATACACCAAGGAAAGATTAATTCTAACATAACAAAATCAATACTTAACAAATAAGTATGCAACCTTTCATACCAGCCTCTAGGTGCTTTCTTTAAACCATATAAAGCTTTGTGTAGTCTACATACCATGTCTTTCTTATCTAGATCAACAAACCCTTCCGGTTGTCCTATGTAGACCTCCTCTTCTAGTATCCCATTCAGAAAAGTAGACTTAACATCCATTTGATATACTTTAAACTTCTTATGTGTTACATATGCAAGTAGCATGTAGACTCCCTCTAGTCTAGCAACAGGTGCAAAAGTTTCACCATAATCTATACCTTCCTCCTGTGCATATCCCTTGCATACAAGTCTAGCTTTGTTCCTTGTAACCTCTCCATTCTCATTCAGCTTATTCCTAAAAATCTATTTAGTACCGATAGCATTCTTATCTTTTGGTCTAGGTACTAAAGTCCATGTCTTGTTTTTCTCAATCTATTCTATCTCTTCATTCATTGCATTTACCCATTCATCATTCTCTAGTGCAACCTTAACATTTTTTCATTTCAAACTCACAAACTAACCATGTACCTTGTCTTAACTTACTTCTTGTTAGCATAATAGCTTGCTTGTCTCCAATGATTTGGTTCTCAGGTGGACATCTTTTGACAAATCTTGCTAGTACTTGATCTCTTCTTTGTTGTTCATCCTATTCAAGTTCATTTCCTTGCTCGATAGCTCCTTCCTGATCCTTGGTTTCCCTTTGTTTTTCCTTGGTGTTTTTTTCCCGATGCTCCGTCGACTGAGCCTATGGCTTTGGTAGGTACTCTGGATGTTCAATGTAATTGAATCTACCATAGTCTTCCGGATCCCTAGTGCTTTCTTCACCATTTTTATCATCAAATTCATCAACTCTGACATTGGCACTTTCAATCATCTTATTAGTAACTTTATTTAGACACTTGTAAGCTTTGTGTTTAGTGGAATATCCAAGAAATATCCCTTCATCCCCTTTAGAATCAAACTTTCCATTTCTATCATCATTTAGAATAAAACATTTGCTACCAAAATTTTTGAAGTAACTTACAGTTAGTTTGTGACCAAACCATAGCTCGTAGGGTGTTTTGTTTGTGTCCTTCAATTTTACTTGGTTCAAAACATATATAGTTGTGCTAACTACCTCTCTCCAGTATGTCTGAGCAACATTCTTTTATAACATCAGTGTCCTCGCACAATCAACAATTGATCTATTCCTCCTTTCAATAATCTCATTCTGCTAAGGTGTTCTCGGTGAAGAAACCTATCTTTTTATACCATGCTCATTACAATAGTTAGTACATTCATCATAAATAAATTCACCACCTTTGTTAGATCTCAAGCATTTTAGTTCTTTCCTGATTTCTTTCTCTACTTTTTCTTTGTACCATTTAAACATCTTAAATGCCTCATATTTCTCTTTTAAAAATATTACAGTCATTAATCTAGTGTAATCATCAACAAACACAATGAAATATCTATCTCCATAGTAACTATAAGTTCTCATGGGACCACATAGGTCAGTGTGAACTAACTCCAAGATTCTCTTTGTTGAATAGTCTTTACTCTTAAAACTAGATTTTGTCATCTTACCTTTCTGACATTGATGACACATAACATGATCTAGTTTTGAAAATTGTGGGTGGGTGGGTGGAAATTAGCCGGTTGGTTGGCCTGCTTCTGCAGGCGCGGGTTCAATCCCCACCTAATTTTTGAGGGTTGAATGATAGGATCCCTACCATTTTATAGGCGGGCGCCCCGCCAATGAATAGTAGGGTGGTGCATGCATGCAGAGGAAGATTAGTTGCCGGGGCCCACCCTACAGCAGTGCTTATTCACCGCAGGCTGAAACATGGCAGTGGGGGGGAACTCTAGTACGGCTAGCAACGGCTATCTTCCAACGGCATCTACCTCTGCATGCATGCATGCACCGCCTTTTATTCTATTATTCCCCGCCCCTTTTTATATAGTTAGGGAAGTTAGACTAGGTAGACCTCTAACCTTTTTCTTTCTACTAATTCTAATCATGTTATCAAAGTTTACATGATATAACCTTTTATTCCATAGCCATGCATCCTCATTTTTCATCATTAAACATGAAGACTTAGCATTGTCAAGATAAAACAAGTTACTTTTGGTTTGTGCTCTTGTTCCAACAAGTTTTCCTCCATCATCAAATATTTTTACCTTCTTTCTTTCAAAAGCTACTTGGTGACCTGAGTTGTTAAGTTGTGCCACACTTAGAAAATTGCAATTTAGTCCTTCTACCCAATAATAATTATCACATTTGATTTTATCATTTATCACTAAAGATCCTTTTCCTCTAACCATACATGGTGTATCATTACCCATTTTTATTGATCCTCCATTATATTGCTCAAGATGATCAAACTTTTCTTCATCACCAGCCATGTGATGTGTACAACCACTATCAATGATCCATGTATCATTTTTATTAACTTTAGAAATGAGTGATGTCTCTACATACCTTTCTTCTTCCTTAGAATCATCCTTCATCGTAACAAATTCTACTTCAACATCATCATTTATGTTAGAATTAGTATCATTCTCTTCAAAAATGTAACATACCTTTTTTCCCTCATCATTGTTGTCTCGGTTATCCCTATTGTAGTGTCGGTAACTTTTGTTGTTTCTCCTCCCATAGCTTCCTTCACCAGATCGATCTTTGTTTCTATTATCTTCTTTCCTATTTAGGCATCTAGTAGCAATATGACAAACTTATTTGTAGTTAATACATGCTAAAGGTAATTTACCCCTATATCTACCTTTACCTTTAGCTAACCTATGGGCCATAAGAGCTTCAAGTTCATCAAGCTCATCATCAGTGTTATTGTCATTATCATCATTATTATTTCTACAACTAGACTTACTGATATTTAGAGAAAACATAAAAGTAGACTCAACAGATGGTACAATACTATTATCAAAGTTGTTCAGCTCAAAAGTTGTTAGCTTACCAATTAGATTATCAAGAGTGAGAGTACTGCTAGGTACAGACCTCATTTTCATGTATTGCAGATATTTTGATTGCATAAACAGGCAATAAGGTCCTTAGAATTTTTTCTTGCCACTGTATATTCATTAATGACACCACTAGATCCTCTGATAGCATTAACTACCTCCTTTATTTGGTTTGTATATTGCACTATATTTTCTCCTTCTTTAATTTTCATATCATCGAATCTCCCTCTTAAACTTTCAGGTCTGGCTCTCTTAACATTTGCATCACCACTATAAACTTGAGCAAGTTTATCCCACATTTCCTTTGAGGTAAGATAATCCTTGACATCTTCAAATTTGACATCTGATAGAGCAGCAACAATATCCATCATAGTAACATTATGCTCATGTCTATCTCTTAATTAACCAAGAGTCAAAGGTCTAGTAGGAGGTGCTAAGTAGCCATTATCCAATATGGTGAGGGAAGAATTCCCAATTCCAGATATATGAAGTCTCATTCAGCTTTGCCATATTGTAAAGTTGTCCTTGTTCAACTTTGGCACTTCCCTCTTATACATTTTGTGATCTTTCTGCTGAAGTCCTTAAAACCCTATTCCAAGTAACCAATATGCTTTGATACCAATTGTTAGAATAATTGAGAGGGGGGTGAATCAGTTATCCACAGTCCCAATTACAAATTGTATCACTTAAAACAAATTTAGCTAATTTTGTAGCTCGGTAAACAAAAATACTAAACTATATGTGTCTTTACCGATTACCAATTAACTACTCATATTGATTACTAACCAAATCAAATATGCAATATGTAAAGTATGATAACCAAACATTCATCATGGAAACACATAATACAATGATTTAACGTGGAAACCCTATAAAGGAAAAAACCACCTGGGACCAGTAACCCAAAATATTTTTCACTCTTCTAAAGTGAGCTTGGTGAAGAGCCAACCCTATTAAAGGTTACAAAACACACTGTAAGGTGTGACCTTGTTAGAGGATTTAAGACTAACAGTTATCATCCAACCAGCATTGACTATGGGGTTGATAGGATAACAATGTACATTTTATGAATGACATCACAAGACTTTCAAGTCCACTCAGTTAAGAGATTTTTCTATTACAATAGTTAAACTAAAATAGTAGGTGATCTAATTACAATACAACTTGATTTTGTAGATGTTTAGATCTATTCTAAGCCCATAAAATCCTTTGATCACACTAATACATTTGGGGTGAAATTGCGATGGCAATTTGCGACGACAGGGAAATGTTAAGCAGTTTTGGCTTTTTTTTTTCAAATATAGCCCGACACCGTCGCAATTGCGATGTTGTCGGGATATAAGTGAAAAAAAAAAAAGGAACGTTGTCATTTGTGTTTTCAACAGCGCCGAGAGAGATTCCCTCCGCGAAATCAAGTGGGTTATCATTTATGTTTTGAACAAAGCGGGTTGTCATTTGTGTTTTGAACAAAGCGGGTTGTCATTTGTGTTTTGAACAGTACCGAGAGATATTCCCTCCATGAAATCAAGTGGGTTGTCATTTGTGTTTTCAACAGTGCCGAGAGAGATTCCCTCCGCGAAATCACAACTACAATTTCTGAGTACGTTGGGTTTATTTTTCTTTTGTCATTATTATTTAATCTGGTATTCAGCTGTTAGAGAGCTAAAATACCCAGAAATGAGGACATATCTGTGTTGAATTTATTGTTAGTGGCTTTGGTTATTTAGAATGCTTCCCCACAATACTTAATAGGATGCATTTGGTTTTCAAAGCTTTCACTGACTTGGATTCAAGATTCTGAGACTTTCACGTGCCTTGCTTCAGTTGTTTCTGCAAACAAATTGCGTGCCTTTTGTATGCTTCCACATTTTATATACATGTCCATCAGGGTAGTCACCACCACTATATTTGACAAAAACCCATCTTCAATTACTTTTTGGTGAATTTCCCTACCCTGTTCTAAAGATCCCATTTTGGCATATGGTTGAAGAATGCTGGCAAAAGTGGTTGAGTTTGGTTTTATACCTCCCAATTGCATTTGTTTAAAAACCTCCAACGATTTTTAAACAAATGCAATTGGGAGGTATAAAACCAAACTATAACAATCCACCCTTGCTTGGATAGATCACTCACTGCTAGACATTAGCATTCAACTCACGGTAATTTCCCACAGTTTATCCTGTGATCACACTATTTTCCACAAAACTTTGCATATGCAATGTCAGTACTTCATAATACAAGTTAGTTATTGTCATCCCATGAATATTAGGCCTTCTATGTTCATGGGATGATCTTCATTATCTCTAAAACTCTACTGCAATGACAAGTCTAGACAAAAGAATGACTGTTTCAGCAGTGACTAGCGTGACAGCAGTCTCAATATAATAGTAAACTCATTCAATAACAAGAATAATTGAATAATCAAACCAAATGATTTGAGACTTAAAAGATCAAGGAACTTGCAGAAATTAAAGTTTATTGCTCGCTATTTCCTTCACCAGTCCATACACCCGCGCAACAGCAAATTCAAAGTAAACTCATTCAAAACGGTTTAGAATGGATGAAAGAAATCCTTCTAACTCATGTATGTGTTAGTTCAAACAAACTAAGACTTCCAAGATAAATGGAGTTGCAAAAACTAACAGTTTTATATTTCTTACTGTTGCAGTCCGTATATATCTCCCTTCTTTGTCGTAACAGAGATATATATAAGATTCTTTATAACTTCTCAAAAACTAATCCAACCAATTTTCATCGGTTGGAGCTTAGTTTGAGCCTAACTAAATCCTAAATACTAACTCCCTCCATTGTTAGCTAACCGTTGGATTTTGAAAATTCAAAAATTCCAACTTATAATTAATTGAATTATTTTAATCCAAAGACCACTAAACTCACTAACTTTGATCTCTTATGATTATTAAACGTTCCAAAAGACTTAAACTTCCACACTAGCCTATTCTAGATTCTTAGAACATTATTGAACTTTGGACAATCTCAGTCCATTGTAAACAAGCTTTTAGTCCTAATAAGGACATCATTACAAACTCATTGAAGTATTGCATTATTTTAATAACATTAAAGGTGCTAAGATCCTCCAATTGACCTGTTGACCCTGTTTATGTATTCCATCCCTCTGATTTGTCCTAAAAGTCTGTATAATCTCCGTCTCCAAATTGGTTGTGTGAGGTGCTCCGGCACCAGTTCGCCAATGGAATAGAAGTTGTTCTTCCTATATCAATGGAAATCCTAGCTCTACAAATTCTAACATTAATTGAAGTAGAGGAAGATGGTGAGATGAATGTCATATTAGTAAAATTGTTGAATCTACAAGAAGCTTATGAGAATGCTTATAATGCCTTGACACATCACCAAAGAATAGTATAATGTGGGTTTGACAAGAGGTATGCAATCCCCCTCTTAAGAAAAATGATATGATTTTGAAGTACAATGAAAGAGCAGCCAATCCAAGTCAACATACAAAGTTTGATGCCTTATGGGAGGGTCCTTTTTATATTTCTCGCTACAAAGAAAATTATATTTTTGAGTTGGAAAACATGGAAGGTAATCCTTTTGAGATATTGATAAATAGGATCCATCTTAAACATTTCTATTAATAGTTTATCCTTCCTTCTTGTACATAGTAGGTTATTTATGCTTTAAGCTCAATAAGTATCATGAGGTACATTTTCTTTGTTGTTAGTCTCTAGTTTTCTTAAGGTTTGAGCCCATGTTTTACCCTGTGCATAGCATTTTTTGTTGTCCAACACATTTTAAAATGATCACCCCCTTATTATTGTATCACTTCCTCCTTGTTCCTCATTCAAGTGGCAATTACACAAGGGACAGTCACTATGAGATGTCCTCATTTGTGACAAGGACAGTCACACATGAGGACATCTCACAGTGACTGTCCCTTGTGTAATTGCCACTTGAATGTATTGCTATTCAACCACATTTATGGGCCCGTTTGGACCATGACACACAGTAGCATCTACAGAGAAGAATATCCCAGGTGTAACAAGTTGTAAGAATATACCAACAGTTCTAAGAAGTTCCCTAGCACGTAGTAGCATCTACAGAGAAGAATATACAACATGAGGGCAGCCACTGTAAAGACAACATGATAATGTACACTCATTGTATGTGTACATTATCATGTTGTCTTTACAGTGACTGACCTCATTCAAGTGGCAATTACACAAGGGACAATCACTGTGAGATGTCCTCATTTGTGACAAGGACAGTCACACATGAGGATATCTCACAGTGACTGTCCCTTGTGTAATTGCCACTTGAATGTATTGTTATTCAACCACATTTATGGGCCCGTTTGGACCATGGCACATAGTAGCATCTACAGAGAAGAATATCCCAGGTGTAACAAGTTGTAAGAATATACCAACAGTTCTAAGAAGTTCCCTAGCACATAGTAGCATCTTCTAATTGTCTATACCACTTCACAAGGTATTGTTTGCACACATTGTTTTTGGTTCTTTTGATGACCCTTGTTTTGAAATTGCTATTAGGCCTTGTAGCTTATATGTTTTGATTGCTGGAGAGCTTCTAAAGCTAAGCAAGAAGACCATTGCACGAGTTATAGCCGCGCGCTCAGGTTTGAAAATTGTATATTTTTTAATCTAATGTATATTTTAACTAGACTTTTAGCTTATTTTTGCTGTATATTTTAATCTAAAGGGAATCATGGATGTGAACTTGAAAGAATTTTGTACTTAGTTCTTATGGAGAGAATAGTAGTAGTTTACAGTCTAATATCAAATAGAGTTTTCCAATTACAGAAAGTTAATGAATTCTAATAGCTTATATGTTTTGATTGCTGGAGAGCTTCTAGAGCTAAGCAAGAAGACCATTGCACGAGTTATAGCCGCGCGCTCAGGTTTGAAAATTGTATATATTTTAATCTAATGTATATTTTAATCCTTTTTCCATGTCATGTAATATGTCTTGCCTTGTAGCTTATATGTTTTGAAATTGTTGTTAGGCCTTGTAGCTTATATGTTTTGATTGCTAGAGAGCTTCTAGAGCTAAGCAAGAAGACCATTGCACTAGTCGTAGCCACACGCTCAGGTATGAAAATTGTATATTTTTTAATCTAATGTATATTTTAACTAGACTTTTAAAATATTAAAGGATTTAACTAGGTCTAAGAAGATTTGTGTACTTTTGACAATTTTGCTTAGTCACTGAAAGTTGTAGACCGAAGTTTTCATAGCCCAATTTTTGCTTCCTACGAAGAACGATCATGTCAGATAATATAAGTGAAGAACAAAATAGGGAGACAATCGCTAGATTGTGGTCTCACTTGAAAAGAAAAGGTGATGGAAAATGTTATTGTCCCTGCAAAATTTGTAAGGGCTTAAACCGTAGAAGACTGCTAATCAAAATAGTTAAGAGACATTGTAGGGAGAATGGTCACATTGAAGGGGGGCATGACTATCATCCACTGGTAAGTTGTTCATTATATCATTTTAACAATTTATATACATATGAAATCACTTGATGATGAGTTGAAGATCATGGTTTATTTATGTTAATCAATTTTATATAGGTTGATCTCCCTAGGGAAGTACATGATATGGAGGAACATGGGGGTGCAAATATCCAAGGTGAAGATAATGATCCCATGGAAGATGACGATCATGTGCCAGAAAACACAATTGAAGATGATGGTATAAATACATTGATCCATGACACATTTAGTCCAAGCGGATCTGATCATGATGATGATGATAGCCTCGATGTACCTCTACTTGAGAAGGCATACGAGCCCCTATACAAAGACTCCCAAACAACTCTTCTCTCTGCTATATTGTTGTTGTTGAAATTGAAGGTTATGAATGGTTTATCCAACATAACAATGTCACGTATGTTAAGGTATGTCATATATGTCTTTATAGTTAACAAAGGGTGAATAATGTACCACTAATATTGTTTATATTAACAACTTATATTTTTTGCTGTAGATTGATAGGCAAGTTTTTGTTACCACCATCAAATATTCTACCTCGCTCATATCGAGAATTATCTGCTATTATGAAAGATATTGGAATGGAGTATCAAGCAATACATGCTTGTCCCAATGATCATATTATATATTATAAAGAACATGAATTTGCAACACAATGCCTGTATGTCATACGAGTAGATATCAAACAGATCAAATAACAAAAAAGGTGCCTCACAAGGTTCTTCGTTACATCCCCATTATTCCACGGATGCCACAATTATTTAGGTGTACTAGCTTGGCACAATTTATGGATTACCATGCACACAATAGAAGTCGAGATGACATTATTCGAATCCCTACGGATGGTTCAACATTTATGCACATAGAGGAAAAGTGGCAACACTTCAAAGAAGAACCTCATAATCTCAGGCTTTCATTGGCAACGGATGGTGTCAATCCATTTGGAGAGATGAGATCTGTTTGCTCGGTGTGGCCTATTTTTGTTATCAACAATAACATTCTTCCGTGGATGTCAATAAAGAGGGAGCACATTATGTTGGCAATGATTGTTCTAGGTATTTTATCATTTGATAGTTATTAATTTACATGTACTTACAAATCTTACAATAAAATGGTCACAATAATTATGTAATGTTACTGTTCATTCAAGTAGGTAAATATCAAGTTAAAGATATGAATGTATATATTGAGCCTCTTATTGACGAGTTGGTGGAGTTATGGAACGGTGTCACTATGTATGACGTGTCTAGACCAATAGGACAAAGACAATTTCAATTCCATGCAATACTTGTATGGACAATACATGATGCCCCAGGGCTAACACATTTTTGTGGTATGTTATAGTGAATTCAAGTTGCGCATGATAATTCTAATTATAAAAATCAACATATTTAATAATCCAATTATATCATTATCTTGTAGGTCTTCAAACAAAGGGAAAATTTGCATGTCCAGTTTGTGGTCCAAAGATGAAATTTCATCATTCAAAAAGTTTAGGAAAGCAGGTGTTTGATGAGTACAGACACTTCCTCCACAGGAATCATAAGTATCAAAGTATGGAAAAACATCTTTTCAATGGGAAAGAAGAGACTACATCAAAGCCACGAAGAATGACACCTTGCCTATGGAAGTTGGAATATAATAGAATTAATCATCGAGGTAATGTCATTCCACCTAATGGTTTATGTTTGTAATTTATATATTTCTATTGTGATTTTTGTTTACTAATTATGTAATTGATGATCGTGAAGGTCATCAAGGCACTACTGACAACCTTCCAAAGGGACTAAAAAGCTATCCCAAACAATTTAGGAGGTTTCCCTACTACGAGGACCTAAAAATTATGCATTTGTTTGATCCTATGCATATTGGAAAGAATATAACAGAGACATTGTGGAAAATACTGGATGGAAGGCGTGACAAAGAAAAAATTGTCAAAATTTGTAATGACATTCATGAATCCAATCATGCACTGAAGAATTTTATTCACTCAAATAGAAATAGAGATCAGATTAATATAAGTGCCCTTCCTTGGTTATTAACGGAGCAGCAAAGTGATGCCATAAAAGAAGTCATACGAAAAATTTGATTTCCCATAGGATTTGCTACGAACATAAGCAATCTCATATCAAAGAAAAGTGAATTTGGGCCAGGGCTCAAAATGCATGATTGGCATACTTTCATCAAGGTAAGTTATGTTCTTCTGTATTTACAATATATTCATAAACTGCGTGTACTATTCATTATGTTATGTTAGAAAATAATGAAATGATTGGTTTATAATTACTGCAGTACGTGCTACCTCTATCTCTCCTAGAGCACTTCAACAATAACATCAAACAAGTGATATATGGTCTTGAAAAATACATGAGGTAAGCAGTAATATCTGTTCAATTTGTTGTATATATTTATTATATTCACGATTTGTTTTTCTTGCTATGTAATCTATTGTATATTATTTTGTAAAGTCTCGTATTTATATATTTTTTGTGACTTGAATCTCTTAATGTAGGTGGTTGTCATCTAAAGAAATCCATAAAGAAGATATAAACTATTGGAAGAGAAGAATTCCTCATTTACTGTGTGAAATGCAAAAGTGTCTACCTCCAACTTTTTTCAATGCAAAAGAACACTACCTCATACACCAAGTTGAGGAGATTGAATTGTGTGGACCTGCACACACTAGGTCAATGTGGATGGTTGAGAGGCACTTGAAATCTTTGAAGGCTTTGGTTCGACAAAGAGCACATCCTAAGGGTTCTATGGTAGAGGGATACATGGTATACCAGACTATGGTGTACATTACTGAATATCTTCCTAAGTTTGCTTCAAATATCCATGTAGATCACATTTGGGATCTCGACCCTTTTAAAAAATTCAAAGGGGAGTACTTGATGGGGAAAGGTAGATTGAGGAAAGTGATAGGTAATAAATTATAAGATGTTATTGTAATAAATTATTTCTTAATCTTCAAAATAAATCGGTTGTAAGTCATCTATTTTTTTTTTGTACAGTTGCTCGAGAGTGGGATGCACTACATTTGTATATTGCAAACAATCTTGATTGGATGACGGTATGGATTGAACGATGTTAACATTCTGGTCACACATTAACATGGGAAGGTGTATCTTCATTGGTTAAAGAAGCTCATCGTAATGGAGATTCTAATGTTACGCAAAGGGAAATAGATTTAGCATATGGTTTAAGAGATTTCCAGGTACGTACAAAATTATTAATCACCTGTATGTTTATCAACTCACGATATAATAATTTTGACATGTTTCACATATTATTGTAGGTTAAACACCACAAGGGTATGTTCTGTAATGGTCAAAAATTTTGCGTCAAAGTGTTGGATGACATGAAGAAAACTTGTGATTCTGGAATAACTGCAGTCTTTCAAGTGACTAATATTTCATCTAGAAATGACTTACATCCTCAAGAGTCTAAAAATCAATACTATGGCATTTTGGATGATATACTTGAGTGCGACTTTAGTTCCTTCAAATTAGTACTCTTCGTTGTCAAATGGTACAGGCTATGACTTAATCCAAATGATCCTAATAGAACTGTTATTGAACATGATAATGGATTTACAATGGTTAATACAAGGTCATTTGAGCTAGTTGGGGATGAGCCCTATGTTCTTCCAAGCCAATGTGAGCAGGTATTTTACTCAGAGGTTTCACATAAACCGGGTTGGTCATTTGTTGTTAGACATGAACCGAGAGGAAGGCCGATAAAGTATAATGCGATGGAAGAAGAAGATACCAAAGAAGTAGAAGATGATGTAGATGATGATCACGATCGACAATTATTGGATGATGTTCCTGAGACAAATTTTCATGAAGAAGAAGAAGAAGATGATGACGATGATGCTACTACTGATGATGATGATGTTGATGATGACAACAACGACGACAATGACGACGATGACAATGATGATGATGATGATGATGATGATGATGAGGATGATGATGATGATGATGATGATGAGGATGAGGATGATGATGATGAAATTTAAAGGTATGCCATCAATCCTTAATGTATTTAATATTCATTTCTTGATAGAAATATATTTGTCTTAAATGGTTACATAGTTTATTCATTATCTATTTAAAAGCTACAAGTTTCAACTAAAAATAGAATACTGCTAATCTAAATTAACTATTAATCTAAATTAATTAAATAAAACTATTTAAAACACATATTGATGCATGAATGTATTGAGCCTTATTTTCTTTCAGGTCAAAAGCATTTGTAAGTGTTCTCACAACACCAACCAAGCATCTTCATAAGATCACTCTCCTTGATCCAAGCCAACTCCATAACCTATCAGAGTGCACACCAAATCCTTATGCCACCTTAGCATTCTACATCTTTGGAATAATCCCAATGTCCCTCAATCCATCCAATGGATTCATCCAAGCAATCTAATCAACAAACTATCAAATGCTCACAATGCCTCAATAGGCTCCAAACTTGACTTCACCTTAACTAGGTGTTTCCTCCACCTCCACCACACACATCAAATAACTTCAAATAGCATGTCCCCAAGGTTACTAAGCCCTCAACTCATTAGCTGATACAAAAACCCAGTTTTAGCCCAGGTATACCGCTCACCTTGGATGAGAGACTAATTATGGGAATTTCTTTTTTCACCCAGATCGAAAAACCACTGACAAAAATGGAAATGACCAATCAAATAGTAGTCTTATTTTAGTCACTTTGTTTGCATAATAAATTGCTTGCATGGATTATTGTAACTAAAACATAGATTCATGCTCTAATAGCTTCCTTTAGCTTGTTAGACTTAATTCGAATAAAGAAAATTAACGGTACAATCAGTAAAATGTAGTTTTCACCATCGTCAATCTCTAGGCACCAAGGTTTTAATATTGAGATTATTTCTTTATGGTATGCAAGTTGTAAAGGAAATAGAGCCTTCAATAATAAATAGAGCATTCTATTCTTTCTGATCATTTGATTTCTTTATAAGTTTATGATTTGATAATTGCTATTTTCTGATTTTTGTGTATTGTTGATTGGTTAATTGCTATTACCTTTTTCTTTCCTGTTATAAAGAGCTTCTATCAGACTTCACACATGAAACTCTAGATATTTCACACATTCAGATGTAAGCTCTCTTGTTCAGTTTAGTCATGAGACCCCTATTACTAGAGTGTTTGGTGCAGAAATAGCCACTTTTATTGTAGAGCATTATTTCTTAAGAATATGTTATCATGTTCCTAATGGAATTATGCTTAGTATTCAATTCCAAATTAATTTGATTTTCATAAATGTTAAATATAATTGGGTCATTGGTGTATCTGATAGTTGATATGTAGTCACGATGAAGTTAGAAGTTCCAGTGGCTAGAGTTTGTGGCTTTGATACTTCATCCTTGTTGGTTTTTTAGCCTTTCTATATGCCAATAAAAATAAGGTGCATACCTAAAACAAACAAGCAATAATGCAAAGGCTGGTGTGTGAAAATGGAAGTATTCTAGTGATATTAATTTTAAAAATTTCTTTTATTTTTTAAGGTCTTGGATGCCATTGGAGCTACTATAAATTACTAACACTAAAGAAATATTGCATCTGATTATTTTGTTGGAAGTTTGGAACATATTGAACTTTCTCCACTATAACATATATAGCCTGGAGCTTTCATAAAACCATTTTGATAAATAGTCTTGCACATTGCCTGTAAGACACAAACTTTCAGTGCCATAAAAATACACATTGTCCTCAATTAGTAATGTCTCAAATTTTGTACAGAACTTGTTATTTGAGTCTTATATTTCAGAACTGAAGCAAAAATTTCTCCAAAAAAGTCAAGATGATCGATCTAGCATAGATTTCAAAAACTATAGGTAGTTTAACTAATGTGGATGCAATCATATTTTACCACTCTGAATGAACTAGTTTGCATGAAAATTTATATACAACCATCATTGCATTGTGGCTCTTTGTTAGAGACGTAGAATTTTGAAGTTTAAATTATTTTCACAATTTTATCATAACTTGGAGCATTTTTCATACTTAGCTGTGTCACTAGCTTAATGCATATTAATTATTTTGTCTTGTTTTTCTTGCATGGCAGGGAAGCAACAACAACATATAGGGCTGAAGCTTTAGAATTTCAAAAACAATTGAGGCATTTGCAGAATTGGTGTATTTTCTCAATGGTCAAGCTTCATCTTTGATTCAAGGAAGATGAGCACGGGAGGCAGCAACATCTTCAACAAATGGACGAAATTGCTAGCAGGAATATGCAGGTATGAAGTAGAGAGATGCTTTGTAATAGAAGGAATCTATCTTAAGCTAAGTTTGTGTTGGCTAAGAAAATCTCATTTCATAAAAACTTGAATGCCTCTTATGTATACAGTCCTATTTAGTGACACAATATTAGATTCGTAAAAGGTAAGTGTGTTATGAACATTTCTATATGTAACCTTGCAATATTTTCTACTAAGATTTTCACTCTTTAAGGATATTTTGTAAAGTTTATAAGGTCTAAAATTTATAGGCAGGTGTCTCACAACCAAATTATATTACCTTGGATTTTGGACCTATTTTTAGTTGCTTGAGTTGTTGTAGGGTTATAGCACATTATTTTATAGCAATATAAGTAGATGTGTGAATTCTTGTCATGAACCATCCAAATCATTGTAGTCATGCCCTTGCTACATGTAAATCTTAGTTTGGAGGTTTGATCTCGTGTGTTGATGAATGCTTAATGCTATGTTGGAGGTTTGATCTCTTGTGTCGATGAATTCTTAATCTGTAGTTTTGATATGTATGATTCTATAGTTGAGATGAATTGTTGAATGTGTTTGAGGACTTTGATTATGCTGCTGTGATAGATTTATGTAGGTTTCCTTGTAATATCACAGTGATAGTTGTAAACATGTATCAATGTTCCTCTGCTAATTTATTGCTGCTACTGCTGAGTCTATCTTTATCTGCTGCTGATGAAGGCATTGATTATCTTTCAGATGTATGTCTTTCTGTTGTTGTGTATTTCTTTCCTCTACTTTTGATGAAATGAACTGCTAAATATATTAATCTTGCTTGCTATTATTATTGTTTGCTTGCTGAAATGAACTCCTAAAGTTAGTGTCTATTATTATCTTGCTTGCTATTAATCTGATTTCCATTGCTATGGTTCTGAATAGCAAATTGCTGCATCTTCTCGACAAATATTTATCACTGTATTAAGGTTATTCTTAGATCTCTTTCTTCTGGTCAAACCCTTTATTAGAAGTTTCTCTTTATTATAATAATTACTGTTTCTTTTATGAGGTTTGTTTGAAGAACTTGATGTTCTTAAAATGGACATTTCTCTGATTTGTCAATATAATTGCTAATGTGATAGTTTTCAGACAAAGAGACTGTTGCTTTGTCACTTAACCAACCAATTTTTTTTTATAAAAAAATCATTGTTTTATTAAGTTATTACTTACAAAATGTTCTTGATTGTTCAAGAGCAACTCAGATTGCTGATCTCAATCCTTTGCAAGGGCTCAACTCATAAGATGATTGATGGTCTGTGTTTTAGATAGAAAAATTGTGAAAGCATTTACGGTCAAGACTGGGGGATGACATTCTTTCAGTTTGCAATGCATGTCTTGGGTGCCAAAAGGTCAAGTAAAACTGGAATTCAATGAATTCATGTATTATTATAAATTTCTGAGAAAAGATATAACCATGCAAGAGTATGCTAATTTGGGTGTTCTTAGACTGGGTGCTATGTATTGATATGAATATTGATTGAAATTGGTTGGCTTGAGCAAAAGCTGTAATGTTTCTTTAAGGTTTATCATAGAATCTACTCTATTGCAATATATAGAACTTATATGATAGTCTTTGAATTGCTGAAGTAATCCATGATTTCTGATTTCTTCCAATCCATTTGAAGTTTATTCTAAGAAGTATTTAGCTAATTTAGCTAGACTTGTGAAAGTTCAATGCCATATATTTTTAAAAATATGGAGCTTATATGATAGCCTACGATTGATAAAGTATATGCCTGATTTATGAACTTTTACCATACATTTGGAATACATCATAACAAAAATGTAAAGCTAGACTTTATTAGTTCAAGTATAGTCTTGGTTTTTCTGTTGTGTCCTAGGTCATGTCATACTTTAGAAGCAACATTTTTATTTATGTACATGAGTACTTGGTGTAGAAGGTTGAACCTTGCCACTCAATTTAGATGAAGTCATTGGTCTGCTACCACTCAATCCCCACCCACATAAGGAAATCAAAATTCATTTATCTTTATTTTTGTTGACTTGTATTATCAACTAGCAAAGCTTGATAAACTTGATGTCGTACCATTTTATGGAAGCTAGCATTTGATAAATTTGTTGACGGTTATGCTGAGTTGTTTGTGTCCTTTATAATGCATGATATTGATCAAATGGGATTTGAATTTGAGTACACAAATGTGCATAGTAAAGTCTAGTGATAGTTTTTAGGCCTTCATCTGGTAAGGGTGGGTAGCTACGAACAAAAGTTAATCATTATTTTATTTTCCTTTAATTATATGTATAAAATTGAAGGAATCACCATCCTTGGTTTAGCATAGACTACGCATTGGCCTTGAGCTTGTGTCTATCTAATAATGAGTTTGAGCTTATTATTCTCAAGTTGACATCTTTAGTCTTTGTAATTAGGTCAGATATCGAGGATTAGTGAAAGAGAAACTTAGGACACCATCTTATACATATATACATATACTATGAGTGTACATTATCATGTTGTCTTTAGAGTGACTATCCTCATTTGTTGAAGAAGAAAAGCATTAATGTGGCTGAATAGCAATACATTCAAGTGGCAATCACACAAGGGACAGTCACTGTGAGATGTCCTCATTTGTGACTGTCCTTACAGTGAGTGTACATTATCATGTTGTCTTTAGTGTGACTATCCTCATTTGTTGAAGAAGAAAAGCATTAATGTGGTTGAATAGCAATACATTCAAGTGGCAATCACACAAGGGACAGTCACTGTGAGATGTCCTCATTTGTGACTATCCTTACAGTGAGTGTACATTATCATGTTTTCTTTAGAGTGACTGTCCTCATTTGTTGAAGGAAAAAAGCATTAATGTGGCTGAATAGCAATACATTCAAGTGGCAATCACACAAGGGACAGTCACTGTGAGATGTCCTCATTTGTGACTGTCCTTATAGTGAGTGTACATTATCATGTTGTCTTTAGAGTGACTATCCTCATTTGTTGAAGAAGAAAAGCATTAATGTGGCTGAATAGCAATACATTCAAGTGGCAATCACACAAGGGATAGTCACTATGAGATGTCCTCATTTATGACTGTCCTTACTGTGAGTGTACATTATCATGTTGTCTTTAGAGTGACTATCCTCATTTGTTGAAGAAGAAAAGCATTAATGTGGCTGAATAGCAATACATTCAAGTGGCAATCACACAAGGGACAGTCACTGTGAGATGTCCTCATTTGTGACTATCCTTATAGTGAGTGTACATTATCATGTTGTCTTTAGAGTGACTATCCTCATTTGTTGAAGAAGGAAAGCATTAATGTGGCTGAATAGCAATACATTCAAGTGGCAATCACACAAGGGACAGTCACTGTGAGATGTCCTCATTTGTGACTGTCCTTACAGTGAGTGTACATTATCATGTTGTCTTTAGAGTGACTGTCCTCATTTGTTGAAGGAAAAAAGCATTAATGTGGCTGAATAGCAATACATTCAAGTGGCAATCACACAAGGGACAGTCACTGTGAGATGTCCTCATTTGTGACTGTCCTTATAGTGAGTGTACATTATCATGTTGTCTTTAGAGTGACTATCCTCATTTGTTGAAGAAGAAAAGCATTAATGTGGCTGAATAGCAATACATTCAAGTGGCAATCACACAAGGGACAGTTACTGTGAGTTGTCCTCATTTGTGACTATCCTTACTGTGAGTGTACATTATCATGTTGTCTTTAGAGTGACTATCCTCATTTGTTGAAGAAGAAAAGCATTAATGTGGCTGAATAGCAATACATTCAAGTGGCAATCACACAAGGAACAGTCACTGTGAGATGTCCTCATTTGTGACTGTCCTTACAGTGAGTGTACATTATCATGTTGTCTTTAGAGTGACTATCCTCATTTGTTGAAGAAGAAAAGCATTAATGTGGCTGAATAGCAATACATTCAAGTGGCAATCACACAAGGGACAGTCACTGTGAGATGTCCTCATTTGTGACTGTCCTTACAGTGAGTGTACATTATCATGTTGTCTTTAGAGTGACTGTCCTCATTTGTTGAAGGAAAAAAGCATTAATGTGGCTGAATAGCAATACATTCAAGTGGCAATCACACAAGGGACAGTCACTGTGAGATGTCCTGATTTGTGACTGTCCTTACAGTGAGTGTACATTATCATGTTGTCTTTAGAGTGACTGTCCTCATTTGTTGAAGGAAAAAAGCATTAATGTGGTTCATTAGCAATGTATTAAATAATTTTTTTTTTAAAATTCTACCCAGGACCGTCGCAATTGCGATGGCCCTCCCAAGAGATGCGATGGCGGTGCCGTATTGGCGATGCCCAGGCCCATCGCAGTTGCTTCGGAGGACCATCACACTTACGACAGTCCTCCCAAGACATGCAACGGTGGTGCCGTATTGGCGATGCCCAGGCCTGTCACAATTGCTTCGGAGGACCATCGCAATTGTGACACCCTGCCGTCGCAATGCGATGGAGGTGCTGAATGGGTGAAGCAGTGACATTGTGACGGCAGGGCGTCGCAATGGTGACGGAAACCCATAGACGTTGTGATTTGTGACTAAAAAATTGTGACGTCTATCACTGTCGCTATAGCGACACATAGCCGTCGCAATGGTGACACATAGCCGTCATAAAATGGCCCCAAATTTATTAGTGTCAATATTTCAATTCAGTTCATCAATATTCAATAACTTACTGTCCCTTGGTAAAATCTCTCTGACACTCGATACTATTCTATAGTTTGGTTCTTCTTTAACGAGTCTGATTAGGCATGCATAAAGCTATGTTCATGTGATATCTCTATAGTCTCCTTCTTTTGGCATAGTTTCAACAATGAAACCAACATCTTATATAGACAAGTAAACTATTTTCTTTTCATCCTTCAAATTTTTTCTCTTAATCTCCTTCGTTGATTTTTTTTCTTAAACCTTCCTTGATAGATGTGTCAATAACTCATTTCAATTCCATCCTTTAGATCTAGTTTGAATTTTATTAGCCATAGATCTCATAACAAACTTTATCTTCCACCTCAAAGTCATACACATTCCAGCTCATCAATTTATGTCATCTAAACTAAATATTTAGTTCTTTCATCCATACTCGGTTAAGGAAGAAATGTGTTAGCGAACACAAGCTTAGTTAATACCGTCACTCGGTATACACTACACTGTCTCGATGTATACTGAATTGCTTCATTTACCGACCACACTGCTTTGTTAATTTTTTCTTCCAACTTCATAATAAATTAATGTAACACAATCAAGTCAACCATATGAAGTCATAGACTCATCAATAAGTTACCAAGAGTATTCCTTATCCCCATCTATCATATCCATCTTCCTCTATGTAGATATCTTAGTTCTTCATATTTTATCCTCTTTTACAGATGTTTAGATATTTGCAACTATCATGATAAGTACTATCAAAACTAGTTGACATCAATGACAACATAATGACTGATTTAATTATCTTACATATCATTTCAGTACTCGGTGATCTCTAATCACTAGTCTTCAAGTCATTTAGGTATTCAATCAGTTATAGTTCATCAAAAATCATGATGAAATCCATCCTCTAACATGAGAATCAACCAAGGCATCAAATCATCAAAGAAATGAAAGTGCACAATCATGAGCTCCCAAAAGAAAACCAAAATAACCATGATCCTCAACCAAGAAGATATACCACTATAACTAAATCAGGAATCCAAACCAATGAGCACTAATTAATTTCCTATATATCCAATCATGTCATGCCAAAATCCATGGCACCATGATCACATCCATGAACCAAACATCTAACTCTTAAAATGTCCAACCCGTCAACATAAAATAGTCAACCACACTCCTCCACCATGATTGTACCTGGTAACAACATCTCATCCCTTCTACATGAAGATAAATCAAAAAATCATGTGACTAAGGGCATAGACAACCCAAATCCAAGCCAAAAATATGAATATGCATCAATAATGAAAGATCAATGAGAAAAGACAATACATATCCAAGCCATAAATGCAACCTGTAAGTATAGACCGCTTAAAACACTACACAACTTGTAGATCCAACAAGTCATCATACATATCCAAATTGAACACTGATAACCATATCATCATGAGACCAATTTGAAATATAAGCTGAGTATATAATGACAACAAATCCAAATCTCCAAAATAAACCATGTCATAAACTCACAATGTTACCATAGTTAAAATAACCCATAAACCTATTCAGATCAATATATCAGTAAAATAAAGCATGCCAAACCTGCACCAAATCTGAACAAATGTGTAGAGATTTCTGTCGACTTTTTGAAGTCCAAAAATCTGACTTCATATGCCCAAGTTATGCCCAAATCTATGCTCAAAATAGATAACATATAACTTTTGGGCTCTTAAAACTTTACAAATGTCAAAATCACATAATCAAACCTGCACCAAGTTGTAGTGCTCTCAATTAGCTTTCCAACATCTATAAGAAGTCCAAAATCTGATATCCTGAGAGAAAGTTATGGCCGTTTTACCATTTTCACTGCGATTTTTTTTTTGATGAAAATTCTGACAATATTAAATTTGACGGCCGTCACGGGCTGAAACTAAAAACCCTTTTGCATTTTCTATCAACATGGCCAAACTAGGACATATTTTATATCAAAATTCATGGAAAGGCCAACCTGGATCTAATGGTGAGGTCCATTTCTACCTATGAAGTCAACTTTGCAAACTCCTCTCCAAAACCCGCATTTAAATGAAACAATCCAAAACCCTTTTCACCAATAATTTTCCATGTCCAAAATCTGCCAACAACCCATCATAACATAAAACCCAAAACCCTCAGATCTATAATAAATAACCTACAACACTTGTATATCTTTCCCTTTTCTTTTATTCTTTCATGCATTCCCATGGATTCAATCCAGGGTTACAACACCACAACCATAGCTCTAATACCACTTGATAGGAAACTTGCATACACCAATATGACATTTCTACATAACCCATTATAAATATAATGTAAATAAACACTTAAAATCCACATGCAAGAGAATAGACAATATACCCACAAAAATGTGAGACAAGATATATCCTGGGAAACCCTCATGAGGGAAAAAACCCATCCTCCAAAAGCATCCATCACCATATATTATTCAGAAAAACACCATTGCAATACAACCATGGAAGCCTTCAAAGCCTAGCCACAACCTAGAAATCCATGTGAAAAAGCATGAATCCACACATCCCATGTCATGCTTCTAACCTTCACAAATGCTACCTTGGGCTAACCTGTTTCCACCTATCTTACCTCAAAAACTAACCTTGTGGTTGCTTTATAGAAACAAGCTCGCACAAAAGCACCAAGTGGTATTACATAAACCATGTGCTACCAAACCCTATTGACCCACATTTAATATTGGGTACTTTATTTACATTATTTCCCCAATATTAAATAATTACATCAAATAATATCACAATGTTACAATACAACTCACAAAGAATATTCCATTGGAATCCCTACATGTTGCATGTCCATCTAGGTACAATATTTACATAATAAAATAAAATAATACAATAATAAACATTATTATACAAGGTGTACAACACTATTTTCTCAACAAAAGAGACCTTGCTAGTGTAATTCCTTAATATAACTTGGGTTCAACATTTGCACCTCATATCACCTTTGGGTTTTTCTAATCTAACGTACGTTATATTGAGAGTTATGCTTGGAAGCCCCTCTTTCTCTTGTATTGAATGGCTTAGGGAGAAAGTGTTGGGCTTGATATACTTAGTTCGCATTATTAGACTTGTTGATGCCATTTTACCCTGAAGATTTTGGTGAACCCGACGTGAACCCTCTTTTTTTGATCTTGATAGTTAGAGATTTATTTTATATGCATTACATTTATAAACATAAAAATATGACAATAAAAATAAAAATCTTTCTTTGATTGCTTTTTATTTCATTGTGAATAGCTTGTTTTAGTTTCAAGATGTATGATCTCTTTTATGAGTACTTTGATGATGCATTTATTAGTAAACCTCATGAGGTGTATAGTAGTGAAGTGTTGGATGAAATGAATGAGATCTTAATTGAATACATTCCTCCATCATCTTCCTCTACATCTCTCTAGCCTAACCTTTAAGATAGGTTTTTATCATGGCTTCCTTTGTGTGAGACTGTTTGTAATATTGAACCTGTTAAACTAGTTTTATTCACTAAACTTCTCATAAATCTCAAAGGATGTCCTCAACAACCGCTTATTACTCTTAAGGGTTTTCCTTCAAACCAAGAACCTCTTATAGTCCTTAAGGGAAAACCTGATTATACTTTGGTTTCACATACCTATTGAACATGGAATAATCCTCAACCTACCATTCTAGTTGTTCATACTTCTCTCCCTCCCTCTCAACCTATTATTCCTCAAGCACCTCGATGGCCTAGTGCCTTAGGTAAAAAATATGATCTAGTGGAGCACTTATGTGCTACTCCTACAAAGATCTATCTATGGGAGCTTCTTCAAACCTCTCCCACTTATCATGAGGCTTTACAAAAAGATTTATCTACTCTTCCTATCCCACCACCCAATCAAGTTAACATCAATTCCTTCTTGGAGTATATGCACACAGTGTCTACTCCTCCTCAAATTATGTTTACTCAAGATGAATTGCCTCCTAAGGAAGTGAAAAACCAATATGATGCTCTTATGGTTACCATTCTTATTGGTGGAAATATTATTTGAATAACTTTGATTGAGAATGGGTCGGGTTTGAATATATGTAGTCTACATATGCTAAAATCTATTAAGGTTGATATGACCACTATTAATCTTGATAAAATTCCTATTCATGACTTTGATAATATTTCTAAGAAGACCTTGGGAATCATTAATTTATCAGTTAAAGTTAGTTCAATTATCTTAGAGACCCCAATTCATTTGAGGCTGGGTCCCCTTAATTACAATCTTGTGTGGGGTAGACCATTGATGCATAACTTGCATGCTATCCCCTCCATGCTATATCACAAGGTTAAATTTATTTTCAATAATATGATGTACACTCTTGATGCAAATGATAAACCTAACAATTTTCTAAACATTGAGTCAGTTAAAGGTCTCAGACTCAGTGAAGAAAAATAAGAGACTAAAGACAAAACTCAAAGTAATGAAGAACCTATATCTTCTACCTTGTCTAAGGATGATTGTGGTACTTTATATTTTACTCCTAATTTTATTGGAGAGTATCAGGTTTCTGACCTTTCCTTCATGAAACCCACATAAACTTTTAAAAGTGAGGAAATAGTTCCTATTCCTCTTACGATGAAATTAAGCAATGACTTTTTGGTTGCTTCAACTAATGAAACCATTGAAACTATTGAGCCCAATTTTTTTGACATAGTGACCTATGAAGCTCCCTTAAAATTGTTTGATATGGCTGCTCATTATGGTCCTAGATATCATTTTCTTATAAAACATGGTTTTAAGGGTCAAGGTTGCGAGAAGTATGAGCAAGGAATATGTTATAATAATAGTATCCCAATCAACTAAGGGGCGGGGGGGGGGGGGGGAATAAGTTGATGCCAATATAGAATACTTTAACTTTAACTCCAAACTTATTACTTATAACAAGATACTTAACTAAAAAATGAATGCAACAACAACATACATATAGACACCAAAACTTGTTCTCAAGGAAAATCCTGTTAAGGGAAAAGCCCCGATGGGGATGCTACCCACAGATATCTATACTATATGTATAATAACCCTGTTAAGACTTCTGACCCAGTTAGGAGATGATTATTACAATAGGAAGGTCTTGATTAAAGGATAGACCCTATTAGGAGCCTTTTACAATGTGATCCCAATTAAGGAATCAACCCTGTTAGAAGTCTAGTCCTATTAAAGGAAATTACCCTATTAGGGGTATACAATACATCAACCCAATCAAAAGATTTGAGAGTTAAAGCCACCCTCAGGTTCTTGAAACCTCACAACTTCAAGTCTGAGATAATTTTGTTTAGAAACTTCTTTCACTCTCCAATTACTGCCAAGAAAGCTCCACCTTTTGCCTAAGTGCACAACTACTATTCTTCAAATAGTATCCAATGTATCATTAAGCTTTCATTCACCTCTACATCTTGCATATGCAATCTAGACATATTTTACAAGGATTTTAATCCTTATATATGAGTTACAATAACTAAATCTGGGTCGGCCTTTATAGGATAAATCCTATTTACAAAACACAAAATGAACCCATACGAAGATGAACACAAAACCTCTTAAAATTTTTTGATTAGGAAAAAGCAGGTTTGAAGGGGACCTAAAACCCCATACAAAAAATAACCAAAGTCAGGAACTACTTTTATAGGGACCAGCAACCCAGAGTATCAAAAAAAAAATTGAAGGCTGGTTTTATAGGGACCAGTAACCAAGTCAAACTAGTTTTATAGGGACCAACAACCAACATAACACACCTCTTAAAATGTTACAACATAATAGTTACATAAAATAATCATTTAGATCCATTGATTAAGCTCGCATATCATATTACTTGAAATATATTCCAAGTCAGCCTCCAAATAGGTCTTCACCAATGCACACACCATAGATGATGTCACATGTATGATCATGACTCCATATGATCACAATAAGCTCTCAAGACAGTATCCAACATGAACCTATGTTCTCACATCATAACTCAAATGACCATGAGTGCTATCCTTAAATTTTTGCAATCAATTCTATGAGAATCATAGTTTCTATCTCTAGAGAAATAGTTGCCAGTAAAATATTCATAACTCTCTATTCAACTGATAATAATGTGTGATCATAGATGTTGACCCAAGACATCATTAGGATTCTTCCTCTAAGTGCACATGTGTTGATTCGTTGCACATTGTTTGTACAATTCTCTATAACCTATTCTACAAGCTCCCAAATAACCAGTCAATAGCATATGTTGCCATCAATGACAAACTCTGTCATGAATGCAACACCCAACCAATATAGCATGCCCCCATCATTACTAGGATACTCCCCCATAGGAAAACCATCAACATTCATGATAAAAATCTCCCCCTTTGGCATTGATGGAAACATAGATGAAAAACATCTAAGCTCCATAAATACCAAAATATGCCTATATTGTATTTGCATCAATATCTTTTCAAATCCTCTTCATCAATCATCAAATCCTCTAGAGGATGATCCTCTTATACTATTTTTCATGTGTCATTCTCTCCCCCGTTTACATCAATGTCAAAGGTGTTATTGTGTTTCCAACAGTTCTTAGTAACTCAACTCAAATACATATACTCCCCCATAGAATAAGTATCAAGCATGTAGTCTAGAGAATGAAATAGCGCTCTAATATTTCTAGACTAATGTAATTCCTGCATCAATTACTTCAAGAGTAGGCTGATGCATGACCCCTAGAATATCTCTCAAATACTCAAATGTATCCTTAGGTAGAGGTTTTGTGAAAATGTTTTCTATTTTCTCCTTTGTATTCACATATTCTAACTTTACTTCATTCTCTGCTACTTTATCTCTCAAGAAATGATACTTTATTGCTATATGTTTTGTTTTTGAATGAATAACATGATTCTTTGACATATTTACCATGCTAGTATTGTCAAAATAGATAGTAACTAAATCTTTAAGACATACTCCAATGTCCTTCAACATTTGATTCATCTATATGATCTGTGTATAATTGATTGCTACTGCAACATATTCTAATTCTATTGTAGACTGAGCAATGCATTCTTGCTTCTTACTAAGCCAAGAAACCAATCTTTTACCAATGAAGAATGCTCATCCACTAGTACTTTTTCTATCATCTACATTCCTTGCCCAATCAAAATCAGTGAAAGCATGAAATGTAAAGTCTTGTGATATATCATACCATAAACCAAACTCAACTACACCCCTTATATATACGAATATCCTTTTTACTACCATCAGATGAGATTCTTTAGGATCTACTTGAAATCTTGCAACAATTACAATAAAATTAGCAATATTAGGTCTAGTGTGTATGAGATACTGAATACCTCCAATCATTGATCTATACCATGTCCAAGGTAAATTCTTTACTTCATCTTCCAAAGATAACTTGGTTCCAGTTACCATAGGGGTTCCAACAAGTTTACTATCATTGATGCCAAACTTTTTCAATAGTTCTTTAAGATATTTGGTCTGGGATATGAATATCCCTTCTTTACTTTGATTGATCTACAATCTAAAGAAGAATTTCATCTCCCTAATCATAGACATTTCAAATTCACTTTTCATCTCATCTAAAAACTTGTTGCTCATTTTATCATTTCCTCTAAATATAATATCATCTACAAAGACTTGAACAATCAAGATACCTTCTTTAGTGATTCTTAGGTATAAAATTGTTGTCAACATAAAATAGGAAGAAAGCCAGCTCCCCTATTCTCTGTGAAGGTTTTATCTATCTCATTTTTAAACATGCTAGAGATAAAATTCATGAGACTCTTCCTAAACAAGTTAAGGATAATACTAAAAAAAGAAAGGCTATTGAGTCTGGTGAGGGATCATCTAGGAATAAGATTATCAAAAATTTCAAATCATAGGATAAGAAGAACACTATATTTGATGATGAGAAGGGTATGCAATCTGAGGATCACAAAGATGATGACCCCTATGAGAAGGAAGATGCAGATAATGCTGGTCAAAATAAAAATGAGAAGGAAGATTGTGTCAAAGAAAATGAGGGTGACTATGATTTGAGCACCCAGGAGAAATGTGAGTGCTCTTTGTATGAGAAAGGGAGTAAACATGAGGATAATTTAGAAGAGAAGTTGGAGGTTCTTTCTAGCTATGAGGACCAAAATTAGGAGATGGAGATTAGGGTGGATTATAAAAACAAGGATGAGGAAAACACCAATGAGGAAAGAGATGATATGGAGAAGGATGATAAATTTGAGAATACCTAGGAGGTTACCAATAATCAGAGTATTGGGATTAATGATACACTGACTAATGTGGTTGTGACTACTATTAATTTTGTGGCAGGCGATTAGAGACTCAAAATTTCAAACTAATGGAAAAGGCGTTGACAATGAAAGGAATAAGAATTTCTAGAGAAAACATGAGGCTACTTCCCAAGAGGAAGAGGATTTCAATTACAAAAAATATGCTTCCATGGGAGTTCTTTGAGATCTGAGGAATAGGGAAGTGTTGACCTTCAATTTGGATAAATGGGCATTCTATGAAATTAAAGAAATGAGTCTCAAGTATCATGCCCTGGATGCCAAATTTTATACTTTGGAGGAGATTGTGGACAAGATGATGAATGAAAAGGATGTGGATAAAAGCAGTGGTAAAAGTTTCTTGATTAAGGGTGTGAATAATAATGAGATGTTGGAAGAGAAAATTTTGAATATCATCAACGAGAAGCTTCTTACCATCAATAGTAGAGTGAAAAGTAATGAGGAAATACTCAAGAAGATCCTATCCCACAACTATGAAGGGTTAAAGGTGACTATCATAAATTTAAATGCCTTGTAATCAATGATAGAGGTGAAATATCAGGAAAATAATGCTATTGTAGTGGAAGATGAACCTGAAGGTCATAACAGTCAAGCTTCTGGGCCGAGGACTAGAACCAAAGCTAGTATGAAAAGGAAGATGGATCACATTCCCAAAGAGATGGTGAATCTTAAAGACTCAATTCAAAAGATCCAAACTTTACAGGAGGCTACTGAGGATTCCATGAAGTTGCTAGACTAAGCTCTTGGGCTGGTTGTTCCTTTTTGTTGTTTGTTGGTAGCTCTACTAGAGGCTGTTTCTTCTTTTTTTCCTTGTGGTTTTTTGTGTTGATCTAAATATATTTTAGGTTTATATGTGGTCCTACCTAGCCTTTGTGGCATACATTTTTTCTTTATTGATCTTGTTATGCTTATCTTTATTTATAGCTTGTAAAGGGTTTCAAGGCCCCTTTAAAACCCTATTTTACCTCAATAAAAAATGAAAGCATTTTGTCTTGTAGTTTATGTTGTATTGATTATAGTTTGATTTCTTTCAAGTGCACTTGCCATACTTGAGAGAGAGAGAGGGTTTGAAGTGTATTCATATCTTCTATAAAAATCATTAATATTGGAGGATAAGTTAAGGTGAAGGCCTACTAGCCTTGGTCCTACAGAGCTAGAATTGCAGAATTTCCAACCTTGCCTTTGGTTGAAACTTGTTAGTTGGCCAAATCACTTGGGTTTTCTAGCATTGGATTGGCAAGTCCATAGGAAATCCAATCAGTTGATTTGAGCATCAACACTGGTAATCTCTAAAAATTTCTAAAAAGTGAAAAATATTCTTGAAAAAATCCAAAAACATGTTAAAAGTTATAAAATCCAAAATAAATAAATCTTTAAATCTCTAAAAATCCAAACAAATAAGAAAAATAAAAAATAAAAAATTTGCAAAATCTTAGGTTCATTCTTGTGCATTGTTAATATGATTTAGAACAATAAAGAGGGGGGGTGAATCAGTTGTTCTCAGGTCCAGATGTATAAAAAAAACTTTAAAACTCTTCAAAAAATTAGATCCAACAACCAACAGCTACTTAGTCATTACTGATTGCATAATAGAAACATATAACAGTGCAGTCCACTATCCAATAGTATCTAACTTGTAAAACATAGAAATGTTCAAACCAAAACATTCACACAAGTATTAACACCAAGATTTATAGTGGAAACCCTATTAGGGAAAAACCACTTTGTAACATGTTACTATTATTTTCACTCTTCTGAAGTGAGCTCTGTGAAAAGCCAACCCTGTCAATGGTTACAAACACACTATCAAGTGTGACCTAGTTAAAGGATTTCAACTACTCTGTTAAAAGTGCACCTTGTTATAGGACTTACATACATCCCATTATTATGCAACCTTGTTCAAAGGATTGATACAAATGACTGTTAGGTCAACCTCTGCTAAAAGGATTTTGACTAATACAATGGTTAGAAATTAACAATGATATTGATCGGAAAAACATACAACTCACTTTGAAAATATCAGATCCAATTCCATACACATATGCTAGCTTACTAACTGTGAACCTTTACCATCTCCATCACTAATCTGCTCGAAAATCTCTTCAAGCAATCACAACGCTTCTCCTTCAGCCTTTTCTTCTTAGACAGTCAATAACATCAACAATACTTCCTGAATTAGGTCAATACATCTTTTGTCACTTAATCTCCTTCACAGATCTTAGGGTTAAGTCAGATTCATTGAATCCTTCCAACTTTATGTTCTTCATCTATCCTTCTATAAATATCTCAAATCTCTTAATAAATTTACAATAAAATGTTTTACAGTGCATTAAATGCTTCCATACAATCAATAAATAAAGTTAACATGTTTTACATAATCCAAGAATTCAACTATGTCAGTTGGGAATCTGAATTCTTCCTCAAATGTAAATTACTGAGGCTCGACCAATATAGTGTTCAACTCCTCGATCTTCATTAGAAATCTTGGTCACCTCAAAAACTATTTTCTCGGCTAATACTGATGTTCGGTCAATATTGAATTTACTCGGCATATACTAGCTCGGTCGACACTAACATCACTCGGCTTAAACTAGATTTTTTCACTTTTGCTCAGTTCAGCCTACTAGTTTAGTCTTCATTCTTACTTAGATAAACAATAAATTATCTTATCATTGTGCCACATAATTAAGTACTCATTAAAGTATCAATATAACTCAACCTTTCCTTAGGTGCTATTGTTACCAACCTTGCCTATCCCCTTCACAAAAATCAAATAGATATAGTACTTTCTTAGATAGAAACACTCTTACCAGTTAAGGTTTGACATCAATGACAATACAACAATTGCTTCAATTGCAGTTTCCAACAATCTCCCTCTTTGGCATTAATGAAAACACCATATGAATAACACATGAATCACCAACCAACCCAAAAATTATATGTCCATCATAAATATTTATAATATCCTTAGCTTCATTCTAATACAAAATCAATTAGCCATGCTTGTATGACCATCCAGTAAATCTCTCCCTCTTACTTGATCTTCCATGAAATCTCACCATGTGTATTCATCTATGATCATCTCCCTCTTTGACAAAAATGCCAAAGAAACAACTAAAACATACATCCTGCAGATGTAGATTGTTAATATGATTTATAACAATAGAGAGGGGGGGTGAATCAGTTGTTCTTAGGTCCAGATGTATACAAAAAAACTTCAAATTTTTTTTCCTTAAATCAGATCTAACAACCAAAACCAACTCAGTCATCACTGATTCAATAATAGAAACATATAACATTGCAGTCCACTACCCAGCTGTATCTAACTTGTAAAACACAGAAATGTCTAAACCAAAACATTCACACAAGCATTGACACTAGGATTTATAGTGGAAACCCAATCTGGGAAAAACCACTTTGTAACATGCTACTATTATTTTCACTCTTCTGAAGTGAGCTCGATTAAAAGCCAACCCTGTCAAAGGTTACAATACACATTGTTAGGTGTAACCTGGTTAAAGGATTTCAATCACTCTATTAGAAGTGAGCCTTGTTATAGGTGTTGGCACCCAAAATTTCAGCTCCTAAAGGAATATGACGTCAGGGAAGTATAATACATATTGATTATATTTTGTAAATATCCTTTGATGAAAAAATAAAAATGAATGAAGAGGCGTATTATATTTGTCATTTATAAGGTTGACAATTCATTTATTTCAAATTATTTAATGCACATCCATTTGAAATAAATAATAATTCTAATAAAAATTAAAAAATAAAATAGGATGAACAAAAGGGCAGCGAGAGGGAGTTGAACACTCAACCTCTCGAGCTGACCTTTTTGCCTACATACCTAATCCCTCACCCCTAATCAATTAGCCTACATTATTCTTCAAGAGGAATAGGGGAAAAGTATTTACTTATCTTAATTGTATGTGCAGGTGAGAAATAAAAATCACTTTTCACACAGGGAGTTACCTCTTCCCTAATTACTTTTATAATTTAATAATATGATTATTGTGTTATTTTGTATTTATATATTTTCTAAATTTTAGGAAAAAGAACGGGGAGAGGGAGTTGAACACTCGACCTCTCAACCCGTTCCTCTTCCTATCTATCTACTCGACTCTACCCCTAACCAACTACTCTACATTATTCTTCGAGAGTATGTGTAGAAATAAATATATAAATATAAGATAATTGTATTCTTTTTTTAAAATAAATTATTAAAATTAATATTATTTGTTAGGGGGAACTTCAATATTTTAATTAATTATTTTAAGTTATATGATTTGGTTAGTTTGTTATTTAATTAATTTATTTACCAAATAACCTAACCTCTTTTCATTTTCACATTTTCACCTATAGCTAATATGAAATACTTTTAGGGTGAAGTAATTTTATTATTATTAATCTTTAATAATACATATTTTGTAGATTAAATTTTATATTATTAGGGTTTGAATGATGATTCATTATTTCCCTAAATGTGTTTTCTCACTTTTGTGTCAATTTAATTTTAGGGTTTTATTTTTTCATTCTACTTACTTTTATGAGTAAGTTTATTCTTTTGATGTACATTAGGGTTGTTTAGGAAGGTAAACATTTATATTCCCTAATCATGTATATTTTAACAATTAATAAATTTTCCATATTTTAATATCTTTAAGGAATTATTTTGTGAGCTTAATAAATTAACCTTTGAGTAAATGAATTTTATTTTAGGGTTAATATCATTTAAGGGATTCTATTTTAGAATGAATGAAATATGCTTTAGTTTTAAAATAAAATATGAGAATATTGTTTTTATGTATGTTTCACAATTTAATAAATTTTGTGTGTGAAGGATTTCATTTTATGATACTCTTTTTTCAAACAAGTATTAATAAATAATAAATATTTTATAAAATTAACACATTATATAATGTTTTTATTACAAACTAATATCGGTTATTCTCTGTGTGCAGGAAATTAAAGAACAAATTATTATGCATAGGATACCGGAATGAAATTAATTTAGGGAAGATTTTCCTGAACAATCATTGTAATAGTTTATTAGGCATATTTTAGGGTTAGTTGCCAGGATTAGGTTTTATGAAAGGTTATGTCTTTTCACATAAAACCTTTGGTAATTACATTTATAGGTAAACATTTGATACAAGGGACATGATCATTTTTATCAACATTAAAATTTTTAAAACAATTTTGTGATGGCATATACACATATTATCGACTAAATTTTTTATAGGTGAATCTGGAAGGCTGGTACATGAAATGTCATCAGTACTGTAGCACTACTGGATTGAGATAAGTTTAAATTTCTTTAATGTTATAATTTAGAGTTTTTGATGATATTTATGTGCGGATGAATTCTTTTGAGTTCATGTAATGTGATCGATTTGAATTCAAGTTATCAGTATATTTGATGAAAATATTGGTCTCCTAGGATATGTTTTTAGTTAAACTCTTCCAAAAGTGCGCACTTGGTTGGTCTATAAACATCGGAGTTAAATTCAATAAAGTTGTCTATATTGATAATTTAGAATTCATTTCTATCTCCTAACACATTTTAATTGTCAGGATACTGATGCCCAATGTTATAGGCACTGGTCTCATATTCATTATTGTATTTACATATCTGTCATTTTCATTTATTGGTTTCTAGGTTTTGCCCATTTCAATTTTGAAGCAATTATCTATATTAGGACTTAGATTTTAAAAAGTTTTCAATTGATTCACTAATATTGATTTCTAACAACATTTTCATCTTTTCTAACCCTAATTTCGTTATAACATTATAGTTTTGATACTTTAGTATAGTTGTAGTTTGATCGATTTGGCTTTCAGTTTTGATCCTAGATTAGACATATTAGATCCTAGTTCTTAGATTAGCAGTTTTTCAGTTATCATTTTTTGTTTGGGTACACCCACCCTGGTTTCTAACCAAAAGTGCAGGAATCTGACCTAGACAAAGGTCGAATTCGTCAATTGGCATCTCAAAACCACTAGGATCGAATCCAGTGATTTTAGGAGCCAACAATAGGACTTACATACATTCCATTAGAATGCAACCTTGTTCAAAGGATTTAAACATATGACTCTTAGGTCAACCTCTGTTAAAAATATTTTGACAATTATAATGGTTAGAAAGTAGCAGCATTAATGATCTAAAAAACATACAACTCACTTTGAAAATATCAGATCCAATTCCATACACAAATGTTGGTTTACTGACTTTGAAACTTTTTCATCTCCATCTCTAATCTGCTCGGAACTTTTCTTCAAGCAATCACCACACTTCTCCTTCAGCATTTTCTGCTTATTTAGTCAATAACATCTACTAATCTTCTAGCATCCTCTGTTTACCCATGCACATACATACCTAATGCTCAGGTTCCCTTAATACTTCCTCAATTAGGTTAACTCATCTTTTGTTGCTCAATCTCCTTCGTAGATCTTAGGGTTAGGTTAGATTCATTGAATCTACCCACTTTATGTTCTTCAACTCCTTTTCTAGAAACATCTCAAATCTCTTAAAGATTTACAATAAAAAAAAATTTAGTGCATTCAATGCTTTCAAAAAATCAATAAATAAAGTCAACACATTTTACATAATCCAAGAATTCAACAATGTCGGCTCCAAATCTGAATTCTCTTCAAATATAAAAATAATGATGCTCGATCAATATTGTGATCAACTACTCAGTCTTCATGTAGAAAGCTCGGTCATTACTAAAAATGTTTCCTCGACTTAAACTATCTTCCTCAGCAATTAACTGATGTTCGGTCGACACTAGAATTTTGCTCGGCATATACTGACTCGGTCGACACTAACATCACTCGAATTGAATATGATTTCTCTATTTTTTGCTCGGTCAAGCCTACCAATTTAGTCTTCAATCTTACTAAGATAAATAATACATTGTCTCATCATTGTACAACATAGTCAAGTACACTTTGTAGTATCAAGATAACTCAACCTTTCCTTAGGTGCTATTGTTACCAACCTTTCCTATCCCCTTAGAAACACTCAAATAGATATTGTACTTTCCTAAGTAGCAATACTCTTATCAGTTAAGATTTGACATCAATGACAACACAATAATTGCTTCAATTGCAATTTCCAACAATCTCCCTCTTTGGCATTGATGGCAACACCATATGATATCACCTAAATAACACATAGATTACCAACCAATCCAAAAACTTATCTGTCCATTCGAAAAAAAAAATTGTAATATCCTTAGCTTCATTCTAATTCAGAATCTATAAGCCTCACTTCTGTGACTATCAGAAATATCTCCCTTTATCCTGATCCTTCATTTTAGTTCATCATCTCCTTACTTTTCCTTTCAGTGTCATGTGTTATTAAATCATCTTAGTTCATCTCCCTCTTTGACAAAAATGCCAAAGTAGCAACTAAAACATACATCCATCAGATGTAGATATTATCTGTACAGCTCAGTGTTTCTCCCTCTGTCATCTTACTTATGACTGATTCCTTGTCTTTTCTCTTCTTCACAACTCTAGGCCAGTCCTAAAGTGTGACAATCTTTTGCATTAATCTGTTAGATATTCTAATGTAGCATATTTGATGTAGTGCTCCTAGCTTAACTAGGCAGCCTCAGTTAGGGGAAGGACCCCTAATTGACTTCTCAAATATTCATGTGCTTCTTTAGTTAAAGCTTTAGTGAATATATCTGCTAATTGTTCCTTTGTATTCACATATTCCATTCAAACTTCTTTATCTTGTACCAATTCTCTCAAGTAGTGATACTTGATTGCTATGTGCTTGGTCTTAGTATGCATCACTGGATTCTTAGAAATGTTGATAGCACTTGTGTTTTCATAGAAAATAACAACAGGTTCAATTATTTCTTCTTTCATGCCTACCAACAATTGTTTTATCCATACCAAATTTGAACAGTTTACTACAACATCAACATACTCGGCTTCAGTAGTAGATTGGGAAATGCAATTTTTTTTCTTGCTCATCTAGGAGACTAATCTCTGTCCAAGAAAGAAAGTTCCACCACTAGTACTCTTTTTGTCATCTACATTTCCTGCCCAATCAGTATCTATATATACTCTTAGTTCAAATCTTTCATCCTTCTTGTAATATAGCCCATAGTCAACAGTCCCTTTCAAGTATCTCATAATTATTTTTATAGCCATCATGTGAGTTTCCTTAGGATTGGCACAGAATCTTGCCACAATCCCAATAGCTAGTGCAATATCTGGTCTACTATGTACAACATACTGCAATTTTCCAATCATGGATCTGTACAAAGTCTAATTCACTTCTGTAGCATCATCATTCTTAGATAACTTTTGTCTAGTAGCCATAGGAGTACTCATTAGTCTAGAATCTTCCATCCCAAAAAAATTTAGTATTTCATTAACATACTTAGATTGTGTAATAAAAATTCCTTTCTTCATCTGATATACTTGTAAACCAGCAAATAATTTGATCTCACCAAACATGCTCATTTCAAATTCAGTTTGCATTTCATTTGAAAATATTTTACACAAAGCATCTTGTCTACCAAAAATAATATCATCCACACAAATTTTTGCCAATAGGATGCCTTTACCTTCTTCATCTTTCATGTATAGATTGCTTGTGTCATTTGTTCTTGAAAATCCAATCTATGTCAAGTAGTTATGAAATCTCTCATACCATGCTCTGGGAGCTTGTTTTAATCCATATAGTGCTTTGTTTAGTTTGCATACCATGTGTCTTCTGTTTGGATCAATAAAATATTCTGGTCATTCTATGTAAACTTCTTCTTGTAGTATACCATTTAAAAATGTAGACTTGACATCCATTTGATAAACCTTGAAATCTTTATAAGAAGCATATGCAAGCAGAGTTCTTACTCCTTCCACTCTAGCTACAATGGAAAATGTCTCCCCATAATCTATTCCTTCTTCTTGTGTGTAGCCTTTTCATACCAGCCTAGCTTTCTTCCTAGTTATTTCACCTTTTTCATTCAACTTATTTCGGAACACCCACTTTGTTCCTATAACATTTTTGTTTTCAGGTCTCGGCACCAAAGTCCAAGTATCATTCTTCTCTATCTGGTCTATTTCTTCATTCATTTCTTGTACCTAGTCTTCATTTTCTAATGCCTCTCTAGTTGACTTAGGTTCAAATTCACATAGTAAACATGTTGGATCCATTGTCTTACTTCTGGTTATAATTCCAGTATGTTTATCTCCAATTATATGTTCAGGCTTGTGATGTCTTCTTACATATTTTACCAAAATAGGTTCAGCTCTTCTCTCCTTTATTTCATGAGGTTCTTCAACAAGATTTTTAGATTCAGCAGCTGAATGCTTGACAACCTCTTCCTGATACTCGGCAGCATTATCTTGTTGCTCGACATGTTCTTGTTCTCTTTCGACACTATTTTCCTGATGCTCGGCAACCTCTTCCTATCACTCGACATTGCTTACCTGAGACTCGACATCAGGTGCAAGTTTGTTACTTTCCTCTTCTTCTTCTTCAATATACACAAAAGATCTATAATCTTTTGGTTCTCTTTTGCTGTCAACTTCATTTCTTTCTACATACTCATCAACTTTGACAGTCACACTTTCCACAATTTTGTTAGTGTTAGAGTTCAAACACTTATAAGATTTACTTTTTTGTGAAATACCCTAGGAATATGCCTTCATCACTTTTAGCATCAAAATTTCCATTACTATTGTCTTTTAATATGTAGCACTTGCTTCCAAAGATTCTAAAGTATTTAACACTTGGTGCATGCCCATACCATAATTCATAGGGTGTTAGATTTGTACCTTTCTTGATCTGTACCCAATTAAGAGTGTAGACAGCTGTACTTATAGCTTCTTTCTAGTATTTTTGTGCCACATTATTTTCAATCAACAATGTCCTTGCACAATCCAAGATAGATCTATTTCTTCTCTCTGCTATACCATTTTGTGGAGGTGTTCTAGGTGTAGACATTTGTCTTTTGATTCCTCTTTCATTGCAAAATAGATTGAATTCATTTGATGTAAATTCTCCACCTCGATCGAATCTAAGACATTTCAAGTTCCTACTTGTCTCCTTCTCAACCTTAGCCAAATACCACTTAAAGAATTGAAAAGTGTCAGATTTTTCTTTTAGAAACATTACATGCATCATCCTAGTATGATCATCAACAAACAAGATAAAATATCTAGCACCACAGTAACTTTGTACACCCATAGGTCCACAAAGGTCAGTATGAACTGAATCTAAAATGTTATCAGAAGTAAAGGATTTTCTCTTAAAACTTGACTTTTTCATTTTTTGCTAACTGGCGTTCCTTGCACATCACATTCTCAGGTTTCTTCAATCTAGGTAGACCTCTTACTTTCTTCTTCTTACTTATTTCTACTAGATTATCAAAGTTAACATGACATGGCCTCTTATGCCATAACCAAATGCCATCAAGTTGTGCAACCATACATGCTTCTTCAGATAGGTCAAGATAGAACAAATTACCTCTAGTCTATTCTCCACTTCCAATCAGTTCACCAGTAGCATCAAATATTTTAACTTTCTTGTGATGAAATTCCACTTGGTAACTAGTGTTGTTGAGCTGTGCAACACTTAGCAGATTATAATTTAGACCTTCAACCCAATATGAATTTTCACAAGAGATCTTATTAGTCAGCTTAATCAAACCTTTTCCTCTAACAGGACATGGTGCATCATTACCAAATTTTACACTTTTACCTCTATAATGATGAAAGGTCTCAAAATTACTCTTGTCACCAGTCATGTGATGTGAACAACCACTGTCAATAATCCATTTTTATTTCTTGTTCACATAGGACATCAATGTATTTTTCTCATCCTCATCAAATTCATCTTTCATTACAACATAGACTACCTCAATTTCAAAATCATCACTATCAGTGTCAGTTTCTTCTTCAGCAATGTAACAAGATTTCTTACCTTTTCCTTTGTATTCTTTGTACCTTTGGTAGCTTTTGTCATCTCTTCTGTCTTTGTGTTTTCTTTTTCCTTCATCTTTATCATTGCTGTCAAGACATCTAGTAGCTATATGACCAACTTTGTTACATGCAAAACATATAATAGGGAGTTTACATTTATATTTTCCTTTTCCCCTTCTTAGTCTTCTAGCCACAAGAGCTTCTAGATCTTCAATTTCTTCATCAAAAGTGTCACTGTCACTTTCACTGATGCATCTTTCTTTTTCTTTCTTTGGCTTGTTCAGAACTAATTGTGACTTAAAAGTAGATTCAACATTACCAATACTACCAATAGTGAAGTTATCATAGTTAGAGAGTTCAAAAGAAGTCATCTTGCCAACCAAACTTTCCAAAGTAAGCACATTTTTAGAGTTACATCTAGATTCCTGAATAGCTGAGATCTTAATAGCATATATAGGACACAGAGTTCTTAGTACTTTACCAATTATAGTTTCATCCTCAATAGTCCCACTTGCTCCTCTAATAGCATTCACAACTTCTTTTATTCTACCACAATATTGTGCAATGTTGTCACCTTCTTGCATTCTCATTTCATCAAACTTATCTCTAAGACCCTCAGCCTTAGCTTTCACTACATTTATGTCACCACCATAGATCTTTGCAAGAGTGTCCCACATCTCCTTAGCACTTGTGCAATCCTTAATGTCCTCAAATTATGGATAGCTTAGGGTAGATGTAATTTCTAGCATTGCCTGATTATGTTCTTGCTTAGCTCTCATTTCTTCAGCAGTCAAAGGTGCAACAGGTGAGACATAGTCATTCTCAATGTAGTATTTTACAGAATCACCAATACCAGCCAGATGAAACTTCATCAAACTTTTCCATGCAGGAAATTTTTCTTTATTTAGCTTTGGTACGTCATTCTTATACATCCTGATCATTTTCTTCAAGCCCCTTTAAACTTGATTTCTGTAAACACCAATAATAAGCAACACATCTCTGATACCAATTGTTAATATTATTTAGAACAATAGAGATGGGGGGTGAATTAGTTGTTCTCAGGTCCAGATGTATAAAAAAAACTTCAAAAACTTTTCCTTAAATTAGATCTAACAACCAAAACTAACTCGGTCATCACTGATTCAATAATAGAAACATATAACATTGCAGTCCACTACCCAGCTATATCTAACTTGTAAAACACATAAATGTCTAAACCAAAACATTCACACAAGCATTGACACTAGGATTTATAGTGGAAACCCAATCTAGGAAAAACCACTTTGTAACATGCTACTATTATTTTCACTCTTCTGAAGTGAGCTTGGTTAAAAGCCAACCCTGTCAAAGGTTACAATACACACTATTAGGTGTGACCCAGTTAAAGGATTTCAATCACTCTATTAGAAGTGAGCCTTGTTATAGGACTTACATACATTCCATTAGAATATAACCTTGTTCAAAGGATTTAAACATATGACTATTAGGTCAACCTTTGTTAAAAGGATTTTGACTATTACAATGGTTAGAAAGTAGTAGCAATATTGATCTGAAAAACATACAACTCACTTTTCAAATATCAGATCCAATTCCATACACAAATGTTGGTTTACTGACTTTGAAACTTTTCCATCTCCATCTCTGATCTGCTCGGAACTTTTCTTCAAGCAATCACCACACTTCTCCTTCAGCCTTTTCTGCTTATTTAGTCAATAACGTCTACTAATCTTCCAACATCCTCTGTTTACCCATGCACATACATACCTAATGCTCAGGCTCCCTTAATACTTCCTCAATTAGGTTAACTCATCTTTTGCCGCTCAATCTCCTTCATAGATCTTAGGGTTAGGTCAGATTCATTGAATCTACCTGCTTTATGTTCTTCGACTCCTTTTCTTGAAACATCTCAAATCTCTTAAAGATTTACAATAAAATGTTTTTCAGTGCATTCAATGCTTTCAAAAAATTAATAAATAAAGTCAACACATTTTACATAATCCAAGAATTCAACAATGTTGGCTCCAAATTTGAATTCTCTTCAAATATAAAAATATTGATGCTTGGTCAATACTGTGATCAACTACTCGGTCTTCATGTAGAAAGCTCGATCATTACTAAAAATGTTTCCTTGGCTTAAACTGTCTTCCTCAGAAATTAACTGATGTTTGGTTGACACTAGAATTCTTCTCAGCATATACGGACTCGATTGACACTAACATCACTCAGCTTGAACATGATTTCTCTATTTTTTGCTCGGTCAAGCCTGCCAGTTTAGTCTTCAATCTTACTAAGATAAACAATACATTGTCTCATCATTGTACAACATATTCAAGTACACTTTGTAGTATCAAGATAACTCAACCTTTCCTTAGGTGCTATTTTTACCAACCTTGCCTATCCCCTTATCAACACTCAAATAGATATAGTACTTTCCTAAGTAGCAACAGTCTTATCAATTAAGATTTGACATCAATGACAACACAACAATTGATTCAATTGTAGTTTCCAATAGTAGATATCATTTTCCAGTTCAGTAATAGCATTTCTCCCTCTGTCATCTTTTCTTATGACTGATTCTTGGCTTTGCTATACTTTTCACAACTCTAGGTTGCTCCTAAAATGTGACCTGTCTCTGCATCAATTTGTTAGATACTCTTTCTAGCACATTTGATGCAGTGCTCCTAGCTTGACTAGGTAGCCTCAGTTAGGGGAAGAACCCCTAATTGACCTCTCAGATATTCATGAGATTCTTTAGGTAAAGCTTTAGTGAATATGTCTGCTAGTTGTTCCTTTGTATTCAAATATTCCATTCGGACCTCTTTATCTTGTACTAGTTCCCTCAAGTAATGATACTTGATGGCGATGTGTTTAGTCTTTGTGTGCATCACTAGATTCTTATATATGTTGATAGCACTTGTGTTGTCATAGTAGATGACAACTAGTTTAGTGATCTCTTCTTTCATGCCTACCAACAATTGCTTTATCCACACCAAGTTTGAACAGTTCACTGTTGCAGCCACATACTTGGCTTCAGCAGTAGATTGGGAAATGCAATTTTGTTTCTTTCTTGTCTAGGAAACTAATCATTGTCCAAGAAAGAAAGCTCCACCACTAGTACTCTTTCTATCATCCACATTCCCTTCCCAATTAGCATCAGTATACACTCTTAGTTCAAACTTTTCATGCTTCTTGTAGTACAATCCATAGCCAGCAGTCCCTTTCAAATATCTCATTATCCTTTTGATAGCCATCATGTGAGTTTCCTTAGGATTGGTAGAGAATCTTTCCACAATCCCAACAGCTAAAGAAATATCTGGTATGTTGTGTACAACATATTTCATCTTTCCAATCATGGATCTATAGAAAGTCTGATTTATTTTTGCAACATCATCATTTTTAGACAACTTTTGTCTAGTAGCCATGGGAGTACTTACTGGCCTTGAATCTTCCATACCAAAGTTTTTTAGTATCTCATGAACATATTTAGACTGGGTGATGAAAATTCCTTTTTCCATCTAATATACTTGTAAACCAACAAAAAATTTGATCTCCACAAACATAATCATTTCAAATTCAGTTTGCATTTCATTTGAAAATTTCTTACACAAGGCATCTTGTCCACAAAATATAATATCATCTACAAAAATATTAGCCAACAAGATTCCTTTACCTTCTTCATCTTTCATGTATAGATTGCTTGTGTCATTTGTCCTTGAGAATCCAATCTGTATCAAGTAGGTGTGCAGTCTCTCATACCATGCTCTGGGAGCTTACTCTAGTCCATACAGTGCTTTGTTTAGTTTGCAAACCATGTGTCTATTGTTTGGATCAACAAATCCTTTTGGCTGTTCAATGTACACTTCTTCTTCTAATATACCATTTAAAAATGTAGACTTAACATCCATTTGGTATACATTGAAATATTTGTAGGAAACATATGCAAGTAAGGTTCTTACTCCTTCCAATCTAGCTACATGGGAAAATGTCTCCCCATAATCTATTCCTTCTTCTTGTGCGTAACCTTTGCATACCAGCCTAGCTTTATTTCTTGTGATTTGACCATGCTCATTCAGCTTCTTCTGAAACACCCACTTTGTTCCAATGAGATTTTTATTTTCTGGTCTCAGCACCAGAGTCCAAGTATCATTCTTCTCTATTTGGTCTATCTCCTTATTCATTACTTGTATCCATTCTTCATTTTCCAATGCCTCCCTTGTTGTCTTAGGCTTGAATTCACATAGTAAACATGTCAGATCTTTTGTCTTGCTTCTGGTTAGAACTCCAGTATCTTTGTCTCCAATTATTTGTTCAAGCTTGTGATGTCTCCTTACATATTGTGCCAAAATAGGTTCTAGTCTCCTTTCATCTTTCTCTTCAAGTTCACCAACAAGATTGTCAAATTTAGCTTTTCAATGCTTGACAACCTCTTCCTGATACTCGGAAGCTTCCTCCTATCACTTTTCATGTTCTTCTCTCTTGACATTATTTTTTTTATGCTCGGTATTGCTTACCTGAGACTATGCATCAGGTGCAAGTTTGACACTTGCCTCTCCTTCCTCTATATACATAAAGATTTGTAATCTGTTGGTCCTCTTTTTCTGTCAGCTTCATTTTTCTCTACATACTCATCTTTTTTGATCTATACTTGGTTAAGAGTATAAAAAACTATACTTACAACTTCCCTCTAGTACTTTGGTGCAACATTCTTTTCAATCATTAATGTCCTTGCACAATCCATGATAGATCTGTCCCTTCTCTCTGCTATACCATTCTATGGAGTAGTTCTTGGTCTAGACATCTATCTTTTGATCCCTCTATCATTGCAAAATATATTAAATTCATTGGATATAAATTCTCCACCTTGGTCAGATCTCAAACACTTCAAGTTCCTACTTGTCTCCTTTTCAACCTTAGCCAAATACCACTTAAAAAATTTAAAAGCATCAAATTTTTCTTTTAAGAACATTACAGTCATCATTCTCGTATAACCATCAACAAATAGGATAAAATATCTAGCACCACAATAGCTTTGTACACCCATAGGTCCAAAAAGGTTAGTATGAACCAAATCTAAAGCATTCGTAGAAGTAAAAGTCTTGCTCTTAAAACTAGACTTTGTCATCTTACCCAACTGACATTTTTTGCACATTACATTCTTAGGTTTCTTCAATCTAGGTAGACCTCTCACTTTCTTCTTCTTACTAATTTCTACCAAATTATCAAAGTTAACATGACATAGCTACTTATGCCATAACCAAATATCATCAAGTTTTGCAATCATACATGTTTCTTCAGATAGGTTTAGATAGAACAAATTACCTCTTATCTTTTCTCCACTTCCAATCAGTTCACCAGTGGCATCAAATATTTTGGCCTTCCTGTGATGAAATTCCACTCAGTAGCTAGTGCTATTAAGTTGTGCAACACTCAGTAGATTATAGTTAAGACCCTTAACCCAATAAGTATTCTCACAAGTGATCTTATTAGTCAGCTTAATCAATCCTTTACCTCTAACAGGACATGGTGCATCATTACCAGATTTCACACTTCTACCTTTATAATGATCTAAGGCATCAAAATTACTCTTGTCACAAGTCATGTGATGTGAAAAACCACTATTAATAATCAATTTATCATTTTTTCACATAAGATATCAATGCATTTTTCTCATCCTCATCAGACTCATCTTTCATTGCAACATAGACAACTTCAATTTCAAAATCATCACTATCAGTGTCAGTCTCTTCTTCGGCAATATAGTAGGATTTCTTACCTTTTTCTTTGTAGTCCTTGTACCTTCAGTAACCTCTATCTTCTCTTTTTTCTTTATTCTTGTTGTCTCTTTCTTCATCCTTATCATCCCTATCAGGACATCTAGCAGCTATATGACCAACTTTATTACATGAAAAACATATAATAGGGAGTTTACCTTTATACTTTCCTTTTCCCCTTCTCAGTCTTCTATCCATAAGAGCTTCTAGATCGTCAAGTTCTTCATCAGATGTGTCACTTTCACTTTCACTCTCACTGATGCATCTTTCTTTTTCCTTCTTTGACTTACTCAAAACCATTTGTGACTTAAAAGAAGATTCAACATTAGCAACAGTGAAGTTATCATAGTTAGAAAGTTCAAAAGTAGTAAGCTTACCAACCAAACTTTCCAAAGTAAGAGCATTATTAGGGTTACATCTAGATTCCTAAATTGCTGAAATTTTGATGGCATAAATAGGACTTAGAGCTCTCAATACTTTTCCAATTATAGTTTCATCATCAATAGTTCCATTTGCTCCTCTAATAGCATTTACAATTTCTTTTATTCTACCACAATATTGTGCAATATTCTCACCTTCTTGCATTCTCATTTCATGAAATTTACCTCTTAGGCTCTCAGTACATTTATGTCACTGCCATAGATGTTTGCAAGAGTGTCCCACATTTTCTTTGCATTAGTCCAGTCTTTGATGTCTTCAAATTCTAGATAACTTATGGTAGATGCAAACTCCAACATTTCTTGGTTGTGCTCTTGTTTAGCTCTTATTTCCTCAGCAGTCAGAGGTGCAACAGGTGTGACATAATCATGCTCGACATAATACTTTGCAAAATCACCAATATCAGCCAGATGTAGCTTCAACAAAATTTTCCATGCAGGGAAGTTCTCCTTATTTAGATTTGGTACCTCCTTATACATCCTGATCATTTGCTTCAAGTACCTTTAAAATTGTTCTCTGTAAGCACCAATAGCTCTAATACCAATTATTAATATGATTTAGAACAACAAAGAGGGGGGGGGTGAATTGGTTGTTCTTAGGTCTAGATGTATAAAACAAATTTTAAAACTCTACAAAAAATTAGATCCAACAACCAACAGCTACTCGGTCATTATTGATTGCATAACAGAAACATATAATAGTGCAGTCCACTATCCAATAGTATCTAACTTTTAAAACAAAAAAATGTTCAAGCCAAAACATTCACACAAGTATTAACACCAGGATTTATAGTGGAAACCCAATTAGGGAAAAACCACTTTGTAACATGTTAGTATTATTTTCACTCTTCTAAAGTGAGCTCTATGAAAAGCCAACCCCGTCAAAGGTTACAAACACACTGTCAAGTGTGACTTGGTTAAAGGATTTCAACCACTCTGTTAAAAGTGCACCTTGTTATAAGACTTGCATACATCCCATTAGGATGCAACCTTGTTCAAAGGATTTATAAAAATTGACTCTTAGGTCAACCTCTGTTAAAAAAATTTTGACTGATACAATGGTTAGAAAGTAACAGTAGTATTGATCTAAAAAAAATACAACTCACTTTGCAAATATCAGATCCAATTCTGTACACATATGTTGGCTTACTAACTATGAACCTTTACCATCTCCATCACTGATCTACTCGGAAATCTCTTCAAGTAATCACAACACTTCTCCTTTAGCCTTTTCTGCTTAGACAGAGAATAACATCAACAATACTTCCATCATCCTCTCTACTTCAACCTCATGCTTAGGTTTCCTTAATACTTCCTCAATTAGGTCAATACATCTTTTGCCGCTTAATCTCCTTCATAGATCTTAGGGTTAGGTCAGATTCATCAAATCCTTCCAACTTTATGTTCTTTGTCTATCCTTCTAGAAATATCTCAAATCTCTTAATAGATTTACAATTAAATTTTTTACAGTGTATTAAATGCTTCCATACAATCAATAAATAAAGTCAACATATTTTACATAATCCAAGAATTCAACTATGTCAGGTGAGAATCTAAATTCTTCCTCAAATGTAAATTACTGACGCTTGGTTAATATAGTGTTCAACTCCTCAATCTTCATTAGAAAGCTCGATCACCTCAAAAAATATGTCCTTAGCTAATATTGATGTTCGATCAACACTAAATTTAGTCGGCATATACTAGCTCAGTTGACACTAACATCACTTGGCGTAAACTAGATTTCTTCACTTTTGCTTGGTTAAGCCTACCAGTTTAGTCTTCATTCTTACTTAGATAAGGAATACATTATCTTATCATTGTGCCACATAGTCAAGTACTCATTAAAGTATCAAGATAACTCAACCTTTCCTTAGGTGCTATTGTTACCAACCTTGCCTATCCCCTTCACAAAAATCAAATAGATATAGTACTTTCTTAGATAGCAACAGTCTTACCAATTAAGGTTTGACATCAATGACAATACAATAATTGCTTCAATTTCAGTTTCCAACAGTGCATATCTATCATATCTTTTGCATCCTTGTACATATTAGTTGGTTTTATACCATATTGTCCTAGCTTGGAATCATACCACATCTCACCCTTAGGAAAATTATATCTAGCTGGGGGCAAGTTCTTGGTCATCCCAAGGAATCAGTTTTTGGTCAACACCAACCATCTTCTAGAGTGGAATCAACCATGTTTCTTATTAACCATAAGGTATTTTACAACTAAAAAATAGTGTTTCTCAACACCAATAACCCAATACAAAATGGTGTTTATAAACACCCATACACTCAAACATTAGTTTTTATCAACACTCATCAAGAAAAAAAAGGATCATAAATGCAAGATAAAACCAAAATCAATCAATCAATCAACATTTCCCAACACTAAAAATAACCATAAAATCAAAAAAACAACTAGACACAATGTGGCTTGAAGTATGTTGATCATGTCTTTCCGAATGACTCGATGATGTCCACAAACTAGAGGAACGAAGATGAAAATATGAAACTTTCTTTGTCTATTGTCTATTCTTATCTTTTTTTTTTTCTTATCATGTCTTCTGAGTAACTCAAGGATGTTTATAGACTAGAGGAGAAAGGACATGTGACATGATATTTTCTATGAAATCTATTTGTGGGAACTATTTCATTATCTATTTTTATCAAACAATTTCTTAGTATTGTGAAAATCAAACAAATCTTCCCAAGGATATGAATGATAAAGGGTCATTGTGGGTACATCAAAAAGTTAGTCCAAGGATATCAACATATGGGTCATTGCGAACAACATAATTATTGCACAAGAATAAATAAAAATCTTATTTATTTTATTGCTTGTAACTAACACTAACATAAGTAAGTACTCTGGTTCATTGTTGGCTTTGAAAGCTACTGATATTTGTACTTACTACTAATAAATGCTCTATGATGAGAAAACACATAAATAAAGACTGAAACAATGATACTCATGGAAGATTGCATCTCATTCTAGGGAAGTAATTTTATTCATGGATTCATCTTATCAAATCAACTCAAGGAGAGATATATCTTTACAATGGTTGAGTATCACATTTAAGATTCTTGCATCTATCATTATTATTGATCGCTATCTTTGCAATATTATTATCAGGACCTCAATCAAAATTTCTTCTAAATCAATCCAATCTATTAAATCTATTCAAAATCTTATAAATCATCTCCCAATATCAACCAAATCTTTTCTATCACATTTCGATCTCGCTCTTGAGGGGGTATGATAATCACCAAATTATTGCATCTAGATCATCAAAAATCTTGTCAACCAAATCTTATGTATCAAATTTGTGTCATCAAATGGAAAATAGAAAAATCATCTATCAGGATGGGAATTAAATATAATCATCAAATTGAATAGAATCATATTTCTAGGGAAATCTCAATTTCATCAAGACCCATATCAAGTTGATTATCTATGTCTATTGATCAAATCTCTCTAACATATGTTTAGTTTCATCACATCAAATTGAGCATTATGAGTTATCTTCTATCGACCTTTGTTCAATCAAGATCAAAGTTAGTATGATCGATTCTCATCCAATAAAGTTTAGAATTGATATCTTCACATCTCCCATCATATTTCATTCAATCAAGTTTGGAATTGGTTTCTAATCAAGAATATTTTCATCACATTATATCAATCTATTCGATCAATCAAAATGAGATTGACATAAAACATCATCTATTCTTTGAATCAATGCACTTCTCTCACATCAATTCAAAGAGGGGAAATGTAATCACCTAAAAATGGTCTAGCTAAACCAATTTTCCTAAATATAAAATCAAGTGATCAAACAATATCAAATCAAGCTAATCTCAAGAATAATTGTGTAATTGAATTAGATCAATTTAATTACATAATTAATCAATCATCAAAGCATCAAGATCATTCATAAAGGAGTCATTTAACCAAATCAAACTCAAAAAGACATATGACTAGTGATAATAATTAAATTGAATTAATGTCCTATTATCCATCTCATCATAAAAGGACAAAGTTAATTTGAACCAATGAAATCAAAGTGCAAGGATCACTCAACTTGCAATCTCAATCACCCATTGGGAATCAATCTCAACCCTCCAAATCAAGATCAAGTCTATATAAGAAATCCCCTTCAAGCATTTTATCGTCTAGATCATTTGATTAACTGAGTTCTACTATTTTCAATCTAGATCTCTCTCATAACATCATGCTTCTAGTTTACATCTAGATAATCTCTTCATCTATCTTGCATCAATTCTTCATTCTACCTCTAGCTTATAAATTCTTCTAGTTTGCATTCATAGCTATGCCTATTTGATTGAATCTTCTATTTCATACTTGTAAGTTACTAATCTTATGCATAATTTTGAGAGCACCAACAATTAGATCATACTCTCTATGACTAGGAAGCTATAATTTGGTTTCAATATTATATTTTGATTAATTTCTATGTACTAATAATTGATCTAATGAGTTATAGAAGTGTTGTGTTTACAAGATGACAGGTACAACAAAATACACACACACCTATGAGTGTTTTGGTGCTTCTAGTAGTTTGTCTTGATTATATCATTTTGATATCTGTGTACCCTTTGCAACCAATGAATCCTTGCATTAGCCTTTCTTTCTTTTGGATATTTGTTTGAGTGGGGCTTGGTGTATATCTCCTTAGCACAAGGGGCTGGGCCTTTGGGCTCCAAGTGGTCAAGTGGTAGTGATTCTTCTACCACTGAGGTTTGATGTTAGTGTTTATGCACCTAGATTTTTTATTTATGTTTTTACCATACCTTATGCTTGGTGAGACTTGCTTATGTTGCGCCATGACATGTTATCATATATTGTATCATGTTTTGTATGGGGACATTCCTACCTAAAGGTGTAAATTTATATATATGGATAATTTTATTTGTGATCCCTGTAGACATGTATAGAACAAATGTAAACTTATGGATAACATTGATGTAATACTTATGTTCTTTTGATTTATGTCATTGTATTAGATGAATATGATGTACATTTTCCTTAATTTATGATTATTGTACTTCTCATTATGTAATTGACAATCATAGGAACATTTTGAATTTTGAATTTAAACAAACATAGTTTTAGTCCCTAGAATATTTTTTTAGTTAATATATTTAAGTAAATAATGTCATTAAGTAACCTACACCTTGGGAACCCTAGAGAATGTAGATTTAACTTAGAGTTGCACTATTAAATGATAGAAATATATTAATGTTGTTAATGAAGAAGTTAGATTTTAATTGCTTCCACATTTCATATTTGTTAGTATAATCTTTAACTGCTTATGTATGTATCTTTTATGTAAAAAAAATATCACATCAACTTAAAGACTAGTTAGGCTTGATTCTCATGGGTTCCCAAGTGAGGCCTTACATCTAGTATCAAAGCCTGAGTTTATAAACTAAAAAATAAGGAATTGTACGCTCATTATGTGTCTAGTAGGTATGACAAGGATCATGCAATAACATTAAAATATCAACCACAAAGAGATACATTAGGTTGTTAGTACTCCCAATATCAAGAAAGAAAGCAATGAAAATAGAAAATATAAATAATCAATAATATGAAATCATTTCAAACAAACACATATGAAAACCATGTAGTCCTTCCTTGTTGTTATGCTTCTCTATGCAATTTAGGACTCTTAATTTCAAGCTCAAAGTGTGACAACATAAGAATTCAAAGCATAATGTGGTTCCAAAATATGAGAAAAGACTCTCATTATATAAATTTTTAGAGGTTCCAATTAGTATTCCATGATTTGTGGGATTCAAGAGTTAACTCTAAGTGAGGAGTTCAACTCAATTGATTGCCTTGTTCGGTGGATTGATTGGTTGTGATTAAGGAGTTAACTCAGACTGAGTGGGAGTTCAACTTGATTGATTTGTTAAGTGGATTTAATTGGGACTTGACTGATGATGTTGGATAGAAGAATGAATAGATTGATTACCTGGGAGAGAGAATTACAGAGTCAAGAGTTGTGATTGTGAAGTTAACTGAAACTTATTATGAGTTAGAATTAGGAGGATAAATATGATTAAATAAATAAAATAATTTATTTATTTGCACATGTGGAGATATATAAATAAATAATAATTGCTTATTTATTTATTTATTTATATAATTACTTTAATTAAATGAATATCATTTATTTAATCATGAGAGGGAAATTGATTTAATTATTACATAAATATAATAATAAGAAAGAAATATTAATTAAATAATATGATTGTTCAATTAAATATAATGTCACAAGGAATAACTAAATAACGTTAATTATTTAATTACTTTATTAAATAAATAATTCATAAAATATTCATTGGATGTTTAATAATTAAAGTAATTAATTAAAACTACTTAATTATGAATTTAAAGAGAAATGATGATTTTAAATTTAGAAAATAGTAGAAAGACACAAATTGACTCAATAATAAATATTACTTAACAATTTAAGATGAATGTTAGTAAACTCATTGTGTTAGAGCAATTGGTAATTTTTAAGTGTCTACATTTTGCCCCTCATTGATATAATTCTTTTTAGGCATTGTTTCAAAGAAAATTTGATAAAAATAATGCCCTAGTATGCCCCTTTAGAAAAGTGTCAATAACTAGGTATTATGGTGTAGTGCATAAAAACATAAATAAAAAGAACAAGCATAAGAAACTAAACCTATTCCTACATATTCATGTACACCTAAAAGATATGGAAAACATGCATACAAATGTGAAGAAATGAAATAAGAAATTAATTTAAATGTATTCAACATAAAATATGCAATGCAACCTTCTAAATAACCAAGTATTTATAATATTTTTATAGAGGGTATGAAGTTTCTCACAAAACCTAGAGCATGACAATACATAAGAAGATGATATGATGAATGAGGAGAAGGATCCAATTTATAGATTTTTGAGAGGAATGAATGGTTAAGATTTAATTGGATCAATGATGTGGCAATGATGTCGATGCAAAATAGGAAAGGGGGTTGACCATTCAAAAGAGATGAGTTGCTCACACATGTGTGAGAAACTTTGAGGAGTGGACAATAAATGACAAGTGGGTGACAAGCATAAGAGTTGAGAGGCTCAAGAAATATCACACATGCAAGGAATATCTCAAGATGGGCTTATTTAAAATTTGAAAGTTAAAATTGTGCTCACACATGTGTGAGACAATTTTAAATTAAGAGAAATTTTTAATGGGTTAGGAATCAAGAAATTAAGATAATTAATTAGTGGGTATATTTAAGGAAAAGGTGAGGGGATTTAGGCTCATAGTTAGTTTAATTAATTTAGGATTAATTAAACTCTTGAGAAATGAGATAGGATAAAATTAAATAAATGTAAATTTATTTAATCAAGGGTAAGGGATAAAGGTGATTTTAATTAAAGAAATGTAAATTTATTTAATAGAGGTAGAGAAAATGGATAAATTTAATTACATAAATATAAATTTATTTAGTTAGGGATAAGGTAAACATAAAAGGTTATTGAGAATAAATAATTAATATTTATTTAATTAGCTAGGATATGATAAGGGTAATGTGTTCAAGTGGACATATTTTGATGTCTACATTTTTCCCCTCTTTGATGTAGCATCATGAAGTGATGTTATATCAAAGAAGAACAAAAAATAGTGGATAAAAGGGATAATACTAGTACCATGATGCCCCAGTCACTAGAAGGATGAGGAAGGATGACAAGGAGGGAATGGTATGCCCCATTGAGAGGACATGCATGTTCAAAGAACACAGGTGTGATCTCAAAATGGACAAGAGTATGGAAGGAAAGGGAAAAGGATAGGGGTGATGAAAGAAGAAAATATAGTCATGATTTAGTGGTATGAGAAACCTAGGTTTGATATTGTACTTGATACTATGAACCAAGGTATGAGGAATCAAGATGATGATGTGTCAAGTATGTGATAAAAATGGGTCAAATATGACCATATGCCTTATGACACCATGATATGGAAGACCATGATGCCTTGTGACAATGGGATGAAAGTACCATGATACATGCAAAAAAATTCTAATACATACAAGTAATGAGAAAGCATGTAGAATAAACCAAAATTTTGCCCTTAGTCAAGCTGAAAACTAATTGATGGATTGACTGATTGATGATGAGTGATTGAGGATGAAAAAGTTAACAATAATAAAAATGCACATCCAAAGGATTAGGAAGGATACATCCCATGATGATGATTTGACTAAAAGTTGACCAATGGATTATCAACTGATTCGAAACAAAATGATGGATTGATTAAGGATGATATGCTAGATTACAAGATTGGATGACATAGATTAATATTGATTCACTTAATTGGACTAATTTAGGATTTTTTGATTTATGGATTGGATGAAACGGGATTGGAAGATAAACAATTTGATGAGATGGGTTAGAGAATAAGGTGGATTAAATAGGAATGAAGAAAAATAAATAGATTAGTTATGAGATGGAGTGGGAAAATAGATTAAATGAGATTGAATAAGATAGAAGAAGATAAATGGATTGGATATGATAATATTGAAAGATAAGATGGATTGAAAAGGATGGAAGGGGGATAAATGGATTGGATTAGAAGATAAATGGATTTAAAATGAAATGATTGGATGCATAGATAGAATGGATTGGGACCAATGACAAGGGAGAACCAAGCTATGGTAAAGGGTGGGGGGGGGGGGGGATGAAGAGATTTTATAGATAGAAGCTAGGTGGATCAAATGGATAGTGATAGGATATGGGGGATTAAAAGACATAGAATAAGGGGATGAGGATCCAATAATTATGTTGCAAAGGAGTTTAATACCCCATGGTAGAGGTAGGATAATTAAGGATAAAAATATGAATGATAGAGGCTATATGCAATGGAAGGATAGTGTATGGAGGGAATGAAGGCTTATATTGTCCAAAGCATGCATGGATACTCTAGTGCCTATATTTTTTATCAAGAGGAAAGGTATGAAAGTGGAATGTGGATGGATAAGGGATATAAGATGGATGGTACAAATAGAATAGGCAGTATGATATGGAGGATATGGATGGAGGGAATAGATAGGATAGCCAAGATCAAAGATAGGAAAAGGAGGATGTATGTGGAAATAATGAGAATGGTGGATAGGGGATGTGGAAGATATGTATGGTAGCATAGTATGGACAAATATTTCTCCCAAGTGTAGAGTGCAAGGGGATGAGGATAAGTGAAGGATATATACATGGATGTAGGAAGAAAATGGATAGGTGATAGGAGGATGGTGGAAGTGTTAGCATGAATGCTAATGAATGTTGTTAGTAGGGAATTTTGGATGTTGATTAGAGATGATTGAGTTCTTACATCTTACATTCATGACTGGGTTTTTTATTGATGTCAATATATATTCTTTCTAGATAGATTTAACAGAGTTACATGCATAAATTTAGTTGGAAAGGTTTTATACTGATGAGTTGAGTTTTGAAAAGACTTATTAGAATTCAGGAACATGTTCTGATGATGTGGTTGCAAGAACATAAAAATTTATGCAGATATGTTTGAGTTATGAAAAGTTTATTGAAGACTATTCATAGTGATATTTTCCAAGAACTGGTGATAGTTATTCAATATTTATTGTTTCAACGAGGTTGAAGTTAGTTTAGCAAGGATGATAGGTACAACTTCTTCTATAGTTTTCTCAGGTGTGACTAATAAATCTATCTCACAAGGAATAGTTATTTCTATCTTTTCTTCTTCAAAAGGGGAAGGTGCATCAATTTCCATGTTGGAAGATGCTTTTATCATCTTTTTTCTTATGTTCTTCAGTTTTTCCCTAGTGATTCCTACCTTCATAGTGATATCCTCAACTATTTTATCAATCTTTTGTTGGAAAAATGGTCAGCACTCCCCTCAGGATTCATGACATGGCTTAACCATCTCCTGTGTCTTCTATAAGTCTAGTGGTTGTATCATGCATTAACAGGTTGATCTTTTGGTGCAATGACAACCACTACTTGTAATAGATGAAACTATAAGAGGTTACTTTAGAAGGATTGCTAAGATTGTTACAAGAATTAAGAGCTGTGGTGGAAGGAAATCAGATAATGAATTCATATGAAAGATAGTAAAATATTTTCCACTAGCCTATGAATACAAAGCACATATCACTGAAGAAATTATTACACCTGACTTTACAAAAGAATTACTACTTGGAAAATTGTAGGCACATGACCAATGTGTTGGTTCCTTTTCTTTCTACTTGCAAATTTACAATATGATTGATAGACAAATGTCTCTAACTCTTGTAACCCACTCCAAATCTGACAACAAAAGGGCCAATTAACAAGGACTAGGATATTAGTCCTCTACACTTTGAGACTTAATGCTTAGGTGGGTGTACCTTGGATTCACTTCTTAAAGAAATTAGTAAATATTAATCATTGATGTCCTTGACACATTGATTGAAATTTTTTATCATTTATAAGTTGATTGATGATGAAGAACTACTTCCTGAGAATAGATCAGTGTCTTATCCTAGGGCACAGAGTCAAATACAAGATATATCGACAAAAAAATTAACTCAAACACACCAAAATATAGAATAAGTGCTTTGCATATTATTCTGCTCACTCTCACATTTAGACATCAGATTCTCATAAGAACTATGAATTCTCTGAATCTATCCTTAAGAATTTAATCCTTCCTTGAAGGAACTCAAGAAAAACTTCACAATTTACTTTGTAAACCATATATTAACTTTCTTTGCAACATTAACATATAAGAATTCAAGATCAAAACAAGAAGATATTCACAAATCTGAGATGGAATTCAAGTGTATTCTCATTAAAAAAAATTAGTATCAATACATTGAAAATGGAAAAATGCTAGAACCAACCCTATATCCAAGCTCTCTCTAATCAGTTACCAATTTCACCATCCTTTGAAAAATAAAAGTTTCTATATGCAGTCACTAGTCATTTTGGGATCCCTGAAAATTAGGATGCAACAAGCTACAGATGACCAAGATAGGGTTAGGGTTTCCAAGAACCACACCAATAAGATAATCAAGAAATTTATTGCAGAAAAGACATGCCAGGTAATCCAGAGTGATTATATCCAATTTGATCTTCATTTATGGCCAAAATCCCAACTGGTACATTAGAGACTAGAAATTACATCATTTTAGCTCTCCTTTTACTTCACTTGCATCATAATTTAGTGACTGTTTCACCCATTTTCCATGACATGAAAATCCTCTGTAGACAAGTATCACCTTTGGACCATATTGTGATAGTGGACAAGATCAAAATGAGTAGATTGACCATCCATGAATTTAATAATGAGTCCTTTACTCATAAAAAACCCTTAAATAATTCAAATTACTAGCTACAACGGTCAATTGGTCAAGTTTAAAACATGTCCATCAATCTCTATCCTTTCCTAACACATTAGGCAACTCTCATCAATTGACAACAGTCACTTAAACCATTAAATTATCTAGCCACATCATTTACCAAACAACCAATGAGAAATGAGCACATCAGCACACCTAGAAATGCCTTTATCTTTAACCATAATGAGCACCTTAACCTTAAGTCATTCAGAGACTACAAGACTGAAGGCTTCGCTTGATCTTGGAACATTTTACTTAACCCAAGCTTAGTCTAGAGATCATGCGAATAAAGCATTCACATAATCACATAATATTTTCTTAACCTATGATTTCATCTAGTGAACACATGACCACCACCTGATCTATCTGCATTAATAACTCATACTCAATCTCCAAGCCTTTATCTCTAACCCAACTCGATTTGGCAATTTAGTGACTGAAACCATCTGCAATTCACTAAATAGTTTACTTAACTAGGACTTAATCTAGAGATCATGCAAACAAGGCTTTCTCATGATCACTGAACAAATGGATTGATCCTAGTTAAATCATGAGAACATGTGCCAACCATTGATCTTACCCTTCATCTTCAGTTCTCATTCATCACCCAAGGCTTGGTCTTAACTCAACCTAGATCTAGAGATTAAGCATCTAAGGATTTCTTGTGATCTCTTAACATATCACTTAAACCTAGTTTGGTCTAGAGACTCAGTGACCAAAGCATTTTCATAATCTCTTGAGTTTCACTTATCTCATGGTTTGATCGAGAGATCACGCGACCACCGTCTGATCACATCTGCAGCCACAACCCATGCTGAATCTTGAAAACCTTTACCTTAACCCAACCTTGACTTAGAAAACACATGAATGAAGACTTCTCATGATATCCAAACCTTTTTCTTAACCCAGGGTTTCATTACAAGAACTAGTGCCAACCACCCAATTTCACTTACATCAACGACCACTGCTAAATTGCCAGACATTTAGTGACTTGGCCACTTCATTATGAGATCCAATGATAACACACTTCTTAACTGTTCACTGGATCACCTTATGTTAAGCACATGACTACCAAGATTAGGAGAACAAGAGACTACATAGTCTCTAGTTCACTAAATACAAGACTTAACTGCCTGAATCAAACTTGATGCTAACTATGACTTAACCCAGGCCATCCAGAGATCACATGACAAAGGAAAGCCTCATAATATTATAACATTTGTCTTGACCAGGGTTACATTCAGAGAATATGCAAATGCCTTAATCTCTAGATTTTTGGATGTATGGCTAACCTTGAGTTTGTTCAAGAGACTTAGCGACAGTCATTGATCCCTCTTATCATCTATGGTTCTCATTTAATCTCTGAATTTTTTCTGCCTTGACTAGCTCATTTGGAGATTCACCGACTGAAGGAAAAAAAAATTTCTTAACAAGTCATTGAATGTTAGACACATAACCACCAAGATCTGGAGAACAAGAGAACACTACATTCACCAAGTTTCTAGTTGTTAAAGCATTAACCACCCAGAACAAGATATTAAGAGAACACCTTAGTCGTCGGATTGCTGAATGAATAATTGATCGCTTGGACCTAGATAACACATGAACAAAGGTAAAGAAAGGAATGTACACAAAAAAGACTTAAGTGGCCCGAAAAAGGTAATGAAGAAATAGATTTAGCTAGGGTTTTGTGGACTTAGACAAATTTTTAAACCCCAGCAACATAGATAGACCTATTTCTCAGACCTTCAAACTGCCATATCTCTCTATTTTTTGTATTTAAGTACATGCAATCTTGACTGAATCTTGTACACACTTAAACTATCCCTAGCTAAGTTCACAAGCCATAAAACATCATCCATATTCTTTATTGATCAAAAAAAGTTTACAACAGGACATGGCAACTTCTTAGGGTTTCGCAAGGATGAAGACCATTTTTATTGGATTTTTGGCAATTACAGGAAAATGGGATAACAGTGGCTCTATCTAGGGATGATGGGTAACTTGTGTCGATGCAAGAACTTAGAATCTATAGAGGAAGAAGACCACCTACTAGACAAAAAACTGATAGGGAACCTTCTCAAAAACTGATAGACAAACCAGAAAAACAAGAAAGGAAACACACAACAGAAAGGAAATATTTTTTTTAAAAAATACAAGACTTAAAACTTTACGTGGTGACCCTAGGCCACCAAAGGAAAATCAAAACCCTCCTAAGTCAAAGGTCTAATTTTCATCCACATATGTGACCAACCACCTAAAAATGTCATGATCATCTTGCTGCCAACATATATGAGCATTCATGGGCTAAAGATTAAAATTGTATTGATCACTACCCATGTTCTTCTATTCACAACCATTATCATATTCATACTCCAAGGAGTATGGAGCAGCATTGATTTCTTCTTGTGGATTGGACATATAACATTCATCTAGTAATGCATTAGAATATAAAACATAGTGATCATTATGCATTACTATAAAAATACCTGGCTGAGAGAGACTTGGATCCTCAGATTTTCCTTCATGCACTACTTCAACCACTAAGCAACTTGGTTCCTCCATGATATCTTCATGAAATGGATCATGAACCAAGTGAAGGTATCTTTTTCAAACACTGTGACATAGGGACAATTGATCTACATCATCATTTTCATTAGAAGACTTTTTGTCCAAATCATTGAAGACAAAGTCCTCAATCCTATCACATTCATTGTCATATTTATCAAAAGAAGGAAAAGGATATGAACAAGAAACTTTATAATCATTGGAATCTTCATTACATAAAAGCACATTGTCATGCCCTTCATCCTCTTCTTTTGCAGAGTCACTACATGAGGGGAAATCTAACAAACATGGATCATCCTCTTCACTTTGAACACCTACCTCATCTTCAGTGTCAAAGGATATATCAATGGGGAGCTATAAAGTATAGTCCATATCAGGTGCATACCTTTGGAATTCATCAGCCAAGAGTGCTAAGATCTTTTCAATGGTCAATGAACCTTGGACCTTATTATCATTTTCATTGGCCTCACCCTTGATGCTACAAACATCATCCCTGTCTGAAACAAGGATTGACATCTCTGGCCTCAAATCATCTTGTGCAAAGAAAATATTGCAGGAATCATCATATGGATCATATTCATTTTCTTTCCTTTTACACAAAACATTCTTAAACCAAGACAAGAAGGTTGTCTTGTCATGCTGATAAGAAGAAAAATCTATAGACAAATTGGAAATATTATCAACTTCAAATTCATCTTCAACATCCTCATATGCATTAAACTCAAAGTCAGCATCATAATCAATACTTTCTGTATGATGAGAATCAACATCAGAATATTTGTCCTCTTCATGATCAACATAAAGAACTACCAATTCCCTCAATCTTTTGTCCTCCTCTAACTGCAAAATCTCAACATTTTTCTCAACAAGTTTCTTCTTGAGAGTAGCAATTTTGATGAGTGGATTTTCATATGGATGAGTGGATTTTGATGAGTGGATACTAATGTGGATCTGATCTTTATCTTTTATTTCACTCTCATCCATACTAATTCTTTCATCAAAATGTTCTATGAATGTTGCTCTCAATACATCCCAAGAAGGGATTGAACATGAAGAAAGTGATAAGAACCAATCCCTTACACTATGTGAAAGAGATTGGACAAGCAACCTCATAGCAACATCCTCATGCTCAACATCCATTTCATAAAATATATCCATGAGATCATCTACATGCTGACTTGCTGAAATTGATCCATCAGCCATAAATCTTGGCAAGCCTTCCCCATCCTCAGTAGAAAACTCATTAGGGGCACCTTCAATGTCATCAAAATGAAAGGGACTATATTCATTCATAAGGAACTACCCACTTACACTCATCCCTTTACACTAGTGCTGAACACTTGATAGAGAGACATTCTTCATAATTGATTTTCATAAAAGAAAGGCACATGAAAATAAAATACTTGGAAGTACTGTAGTTGAAACTTAAATTTTTTACTGGGAAGCAGGGTAGATCTAGAGCCTTCTTTGTAGCTCCATCAGGTTCTTTTCTTGTAGAGTCACCACCTCCTTGAAGAGGAAAATGTTTTACTTATTTTTTGTATCTCCTTCCAGCCAACACAAAAATTCACCAAGATTTTATACACTATTTATCAGAGACTGCACTAACCAAATAGAGAACTCAGAGTCTCCACCCACACTTGGTGAGAAGATTTAATTTTTTTGAATCTAACTCTATACTTTCAACCAGATTATGGGAAGATCCATAAAATAAAAGAAACAACCATCTTAAACTTGGTGTCATTTACTCTTTCCTCGACAGAGTCACTATTTTGTTGGTTCCTTTTCTTTCTACTTGCAGATTTACAATATGATTGACAAACAAATGTCTCTAACTCTTGTAACCCACTCCAAATATGACAAGAAAAAGGGCCAATTAACAAGGACTAGGATATTATTCCTCCTACACTTTGAGCCTTAATGCTCAGGTGGGTGTACCTTGGATTCACTTCTTAAAGGAATTAGTAAATATTAAGCATTGATGTCTTGACACATGGATTGAAAGATTTTATGATTTATAAGTTGATTGATGATGAAGAACTTCTTCCTGAGAACATATCAGTGTCTTATCCTAGGGCACTAAGTCAAATACAACATACATCGATAGGAAACTTAACTCAAACACACCCAAACACAAAATAAGTTCTTTTCCTATTATTCCTCTCACTCTCACATTTAGACATTAGATTCTCATAAGAAATATTAATTATCTGAATCTATCCTTAAGAATTTATTCCTTTCTTGAAGGAACTCAAGAAAAACTTCATAATTTACTTTGTAAACCATATATTAACTTTCTTTGCAACATTAACATATAAGAATTCAAGATCAAAACAAGAAGACATTCACAAATCTGAGATGGAATTCAAGTGTATTTTGATTAAAATTTTCAGTATCAATACATTAAAAATGGAAAAATGCTAGAACCAAACCCTAGATCCAAGATCTGTCTATTCAATTACCAATTTCAACATCCTTTGAAAAATATAACAAGCTACTATATGTAGTCACTAGTCATCTTGGGATCCCTAAAAATCTAGATGCAACAAGCTATAGATGACCAGGACAGGGTTAGGGTTTCCAACATCCACACCAACCAGATAATTAGGAAATTTACTACAAAAAAGACATGTCAGTCAATCTGGAGTGATTATATCCAATTTGATCTTCATTTATGGCCAAAATCCCAACTTGTACATTAGAGACTAGAAATTGCATCATTTTAGGTCCCCTTTTACTTCACCTACATCATAATTTAGTGACTGTTTCACCCATTTTCCACAACATGGACATCCTCCATAGACAAGTATCACCCCTAGACCATACTGTGATAGTGGACAAGATCAAAATGAGTAGATCAACTACCCATACATTTAATAACTAGTCCTTTACTCATAGAAAACCCTTAAATAATTCAAATTATCGATTGCAATCGTCAATTGGTCAAGTTTAAAACATGGCCATCGATCTCTATCCTTTCCTGGCACAACGGGTAGCTCTCATTAATTGACAACAGTCACTTAAACCTTTAAATTATTTGGCCACATCATTTACCTGGCAACCAATTAGAAATGAGCACATCAACACACCTGGCAATGCCTTTATCTTTAACCACAATGAGTAGCTTAACCTTAAGTCATTCAGAGATTACGTGACTGAAGGCTTCGCTTGATCTCGACACATTTTACTTAACCCAAGCTTAGTTTGGAGATCATGCAAACAAAGCATTTTCATGATCGCATAATCTTTTCTTGACTTGTAGTTTCATCCAATGAACATGCGACCACCACCTAATCTATCTACATCAACAACTCATACTCAACCTCCAAGCCTTTATCTCTAACCCAACTTGATCTAGAAATTCAATGACTAAAACCATCTCCAATTTTCTTAACACTTTACTTAACTGGGACTTAATCTGGAGATCATGTAAACAAGGCTTTCTCATGATTGCTAAACAAATGGATTGATCCTGGTTAAATCACAAGAACATGCACCATACGTTGATCTTACCCTTCATCTTTGGTTCTCATTCATCGCCCAAGACTTGGTCTTAACTCAACTTGGATCTGGAGATTAAGTGGCTGGGGATTTCTCATGATTTCTTAACATATCACTTAACCCTAGTTTGGTCTGGTGACTCAACAACCAAAGCATTCACATTATCTCTTCAGTTTCACTTATCTCATGGTTTGATCGGGAGATCACGCGACCAGCGGTCGATCACATCCACATCCACAACCCATGCTAAATCTTGAAAACCTTTACCTTAACCCAAACTTGACTTGGAAAACACACAATTGAAGAATTATCATGGTCATTGAACCTTTTTCTTAACCCAGGGTTTCATTATGAGAACTAGCACCAGCCGCCTGATTTCACTTACATCAATGACCACCGCTAAATTGCCAGATGTTTTGTGACTTAGCAACTTCATTTTGAGATCTAGTGACAACAAACTTCTTAACCATTCACTGGATCACCTAATGTTAAGCACATGATCACCAAGATTAGGAGAATAAGATACCACATAGTTGCTAGTTCACTGAATACAAGACTTAACTACCCAGATCAAACTTAATGCTAACTATGACTTAACCCAAGCCATCTGGAGATCACGTGACAAAGTAAAGTCTCATAATCTCATAACATTTATCTTGACTAGGGTTACATTTGGAGAACACACAAATTCATTAATCTCTAGATCACTGCATGCATGGCTAACCTTGAGTTTGTTCAAGAGACTCAGTGACTGAAGGAAAACAAAACCACTCTCTAGGTCACTGAATGTTAGACATGTTACCCAAAATTTAAGCATGTAAAATGATAGACACAAATAGGAAAAGGGTGCATAAAGGTACTTCCATTTAACACTATTCTTCAGGTGATGTAGATTAACATTTCATTATTGAATTCATGTCAAATTTTTATTGTACTCTAGGTATTGATCACATTTCAAAATTTTCAAAAAATCATAATTGACCATTACATTGTGTATTCAAACTGAATGTAGTATACAAATTTTCTTTCATACTTCATATTTCATGTCAATAAATAGAGTACAAAGAGTAGAATAGAAAGATGTGATAGAGGTATGAGTAAGGTCCTTTGCATTGCATTGAGGAGTCATCTACATATCAGGAGTTGGTTTTCATGTCTGGTCTAGGTCTTCTGGTCCTCTATCCGAGTCTTCATGTGTCTGGTCTTAGGGGTTGTCCTGCTTCATGGTAGAAAGTGTGTTAGATCCAATTAGATCTAAGTGACGCATAAGAACAAAACATCATACAATAATCATAATCTTTCAGAGCTACACCTATATCTATCTGGTATCCAAATGCAATAAGAAAATGTGCATACACATAAACTGAGAAATAGTGTTAAAGGGGCATAATTTTATGAAACCTTTTACTATTAATGGCCATTATTATACATGTTTTTATTATAAACTAGATGTCTAAATCAAAGGGACTTATTTTTAAATTTGAGAAACCTTTTTCAAGAAAGAAGGATAACATTAGGTTAGTGAACACATCAGTTGACCAATTAATGCACAAAATTGACCATTTGGTCATGTTCACTAACCTACTACTACTTGTTTCTAAATCTCTTAATTTTATTGAGTATGTTGTTCATTATAATATACAAAATTAGAATACTCATTCATAGCTCTAAGTCTTTTTTTATAAACTTCTTTACAAGATCTAATATATCATTCATTGTATGTAACATACAAACTCTACCTAACAATCTCACTTCTATAAAATATTAGATATCGACACTTCAAATCACTAGTTCAACTTAACGATTATAGATGGATATCTATATAATAATGAAGCCCTTGTTAAATTAGGCATTTTTACTTGATTTTATGATTGTTTCTAAGCTACTCAGAGAAATGCATTGCTCAAACAAACTGTGTGTCGCAGTCAAAAGAAGATGATAGTGCCAAAATGCTACAAGTAAAGATGTATTTTATAGTATCAAGTACAATGTCATAGAAGTGTCTTTATGGGTGTCATGAGCCTGTGCTTGAACCCCATAAATAAGTTTCATTAATGGAGTTTCATTTATTTTAAATATTAATATTTGATATGCATATCTGGATTTTGGGGTCTTCAACATAATTATCAAATGTTATGTAGTCATGCATTATGATGCTCACTGTCAAAGAGCTAAAGAATGATACAGCCTAAAACATGGAGCTAGGTACACAATGACAACCATGTTGTGTTTCAAGAGGATGTTACTACAGTCCAAATGAATAAAGTTTCATTTTCAACTAAGTGGATGCTTAAAAAATACTACTGGAATTCATCAAATGACAGAGTAATAGTGTAACAAAAGGATGCATGATAAAATTTCAGTGCTCAAATCACATCTATCTAGAATTCTCATGGTTACATTTCATACTTTAAAAAAGGAAAATTATTCGATGTATTTTTTAACTATCACATAGCCAGGAATATTTCTAGGAAAGTCAAAAAATATGGTGGATATAATTCATATAGGCCATGACAGAGTTATTAAGTATGTTGGTCACTATAAGCTTACACATTGTAAAAACTAGGCAATGGGTGTGTATGTATAGTCAAGCATTTTTAATCAACATAGAGATATAAAAAGCCTCTTGACAGTTGTGAATTTTTCAAAAAGATCAAGACTTTTAAAAAAGTCGCAACCCAAAACACCATATAGATCAAAATATGGTGGTTATTCTTAGGTAATAGGCAGAGATAGAAATGACTTGGGTATGATCATTATAGGCAAAGGGGGGACAAGATGACAGAGAAAATTAGGGGATGAGTTGTCACTATGTGCAATGAAGTAGATGGCTCTGTTAGTATAGGACCAAGCTAAAAAGAAATAGTAAACATCAAATAATGGAATCCCTTCAACAACTCTAGAATTCAAGACCGAGCTAAAGCAAAATAGAGATCAAGCTAGCTAAAGACCAATGCAAAAATACAAACTAGAAGGTAAAGGCTAGTGGAAACATGGAACCCCAACAAACAACTTTAGTTTTTTTATTTTAGCAAGGAGAGTCTACATCAAGCTAATAAAGAAAGAAATTTAGTTGCAATAGATGGTTTGAGATCACCAGTCAAAAGGACATCAACGGATAGGCATAGCCAAAGGGAAATCAAGCTAGAAATTAATTTAAAAATGTATGCCAAGTGTCTAATAAGAGTTCCAGCTATTTAGGTCGCAATAAGGGGACCAAGATGGAGACTTATAAATAAAGAATCAAGCATCAGTGAAGTAATGACATTGGCATTTCAGACCATAGAGAAAGGTAAAGCAAGAAAAAGTATACATGAAGACAATTCCCTATTTTCATCTTTTTAAAGGCAATGCTAAGAAATGGTAAATTTGGCTTTCAAAAGCCCTAAAATCTACATAATAAAAGATAGATTTCAAATAGAAAGTTAAGAAAGGGAAAAGGGTAAGAAGTAAAGTATTGAATAACTTATCTTATTGGGAGGAGTTTGAGCTTTGCTTCATGTTCAAGCTGAGTTGTTATGAAAATCTTCAAGTTAAAGACCGAGTAATACTTCTAGCCCGAGGTCCAACGTTAAAACCCGTGTGCCAACAGAATGTTTTCAAACAGTCACAAAGGCATGACTTTCAATTAAATCTTGAGATCACCAGTCAACCCGAGTTTCAATCTTTGAAGTAGAGCATAAGCTTGTAGATCAAAGACTGAGCTCATCAAGTTAGAAGCTAGTTGCAGTCACAACCCGTGCTTAAATAGTCACAAGACTGACTTCATCAGATCCTAAGTTTGAGTTCAAACCAGTTTGGTAATGCTTGGTTAGAGGCCCATGATTTCCATCAAAGAAGTGGAGTTCTCAGCTAGAGTTCTTCCATTCATAAAGATTTGGAGCTAAGGCTCAAGCTTCAAGTCAAATTACAGCTCATACATAGGGAGGAAAGCTCAAGTTACAAAGCCATAGCTTCCAGTGAAAGATTTAAGCTTCATGCTTATGTGGAAATTGAAGTTAACATCAAGTCAAGGCATAATACAATAGCAGCTAGTGATCTCTAGTTTGGGTTCAAATACAGAGTGTAGACAAGAGGAAAACCTATGATCAAATTCTATAGGATGGCATGCTACAGGGTTGAAACTTCATCTTTTCCCAAAGCTCAAAACGTAATGTGAAGATCGAGATAAAAATGATAGGTTTGATAAAATACAAGTCCATGACAGAGATGTTAAATGCCATTCAATGCTATGAGTTAATTGTCTATAGTCCTTTAGCCAGTCTCGAAAACCGCCAATGCCACTGCATATTCCTTTAAAATATTTTAAATTGAGTTGTGAATTATATTGGGTGGTCATGTTTGACTTAACTTTGAAATTTGTAATAGTTTACAAACTTAGGTTTAATTCTTATGTGGGCTGATGTAGATGTTGAGTGTAACTCAATGATTTTGTAATATATATTGGTAATATCTTTAAAGATATATTTTAAATTACCAATATTAGGGAAGGTTCAAAGCACGATTGGTGCATGTAATTTAGGAAGTTTAGAGTTTGGATTTTGAGTCAATTTAGGGAAGCTATTTTATAGCTAGATTTGAGCATTTTTTAGATTGATTTTAGGGAGATTGGGATTTTTGGATTCAGGGTTAGAGGGCTACATAAGGAAAATTGATTTTTAGTTTTAGGAGGTTCAAAGTTGTGGAAAGAAGGGCTTAGTGAGAAATTGAGTTCCTTAGTCCTCTTTTTTGCATTTTTGTAACCATTTTCAAAGCTTGAAAGAATAATAAAGCAAGTTTTCTCCACATTGCATCAATTTTTGAGTAATCAAATTCAATCCTAATCTCCTTTCTACATTTAAGTGTTGTACATTTTGTGTAATCAACTTAAGCGAATTGTTTCTGATTCCTTTTCTAGATTATCAAAATTTAGGCCTTTTGTAGAGTATGTATGTCTATTGTCATATTTTTACTATTTGTGGTATGGACCCTAATAGTGGATTCTAGTCAACCTATATGTTTAATAGTGAGTGATAAATGCAAATCTCAGTAGGTTGTAATTGTGGATGTCGGTTGGACTTTCTAACAAGCCTGAAGTAAGTTTTTAGTGTATCACCCCTTTTCAATTTTAGTTTTAAAGTTATCTTTCTCCCTTTCCCCATTCAATTTTCAGTCAGGAGGTGATATTCCAAATCAAATAGGAACTGACCTAGAATCCACAGATTCCTTCTCAATCAGAGTCCACCCACAACTCGAGAAGGTTTCCATTGTTAGGATAGAATAATTTTAAACCCTAATGCTTGAGTTGGGGTGGTATTTTAAAACCTAAACAATTTTTTGCATGCCTGGTGGGTCCCATTCTTTAATGAACTGGTCAAATTATATTACATTACTTGTTGGTTCTGGTGTTCTATCAGCAAGATTTAGACCTTAAAGAGGTCACATTTCATATATCTGATGATCCATGAAGGAAAGTGAGCTAGTTGCAAAGATCAGGAGTTGTTTTCTATCATTTCAAGAGAATTCTATTCAAGAGAGTCATTGTCAATCCTCTCAAGGTGAGCAATCACAATATGATTTCCATTATCCTACAAATGATAATGGTTCACAAAATATAGATACTGCAAGTATGTTGCAGGATATGCTTATGCAGGTTGAAGATATCAAGACACAATAAGAATCTGAATTTGAACAAGAGTTGGATAGGTAACTAGAGGAGCATGCTTATCAAGCCCATATTCAATAGCAAGAAGCATTGGGTCAACATGATCAAGATTATAAGAGATATTGGTTGAGCAATTTAAGAGGAATGAGGCTAAGCTTGCAGGAGGCTTGGAAGTACAAAAGAAGCTTCATGAAGGAGAGTTGGAACCTCAGAAGGATTTTTATGAAAAGGAGCTTCAAACAAAAACTGATTTGATAGTTTCCATGTTTAATAGAGGCATTGAATTTTAGTTAGAAAAGGAAAAAGAATTAAGAGCTCATCAGGAGTTTCAAGATAAATTTCAAGAGGAGAAAGAATGAGAATCAAGAGCTCGGGAGGAGTTTCATGAGAAAAATCTTCAAGATCTCAAACAGACAATAGGATTCTTGGTCACTTCAAAAGTAAAGTATAAAGAAGCTTATTAGATGTAGTTTGAGAGGTGTCTTTAGCTAGAGCAAGAAAAGGAGAACATTGAATAGAAGGTTGTTGATAGGCTAAAGGAGGATCTTTCTGAACAAGAAAAGATAGAGAATTTTCTGGCAAATTAGGATAATTATGCTAACAAGAATATGATTCTCCTACAAAAGAGTGAGGAAGATGAAGAAGAAGATCATTTTTGGGACAAGTTGGAGCAATTTTTCTTACATCTTAATGATCAACCCACACTTCCATAAAGTTCATATAAGCTATAGGAGAAAGTTATTTCCGGCCAGCATAAAGAAGAAGATTATCAAACTGAAGTGATTTCTCAGGAGCCTGAATCTTTCAAGGAAAGCTCCAAGTTTGTTATTTCTCATGGATGTCCTATCAGGCATTTGGCTAGGATGGAGGCTAGCAAAGAAGAACAAGTTATGCTAGCACCTCTGCATGATGTTCTATCAAAAGGTGAAACTGAGATATCTGAATCAAAGCAACTTGCTATCCCTTTTTATCAAGTAAGTAAAGTCCTTTTGGATCTTCACAACATGTTGCACATTGCTGATTTTCTTCAAAATGATAGTCTTTTCAATCAACTGGATCAATTAAGATCTTTATCAATTAGATCCTTGTCAATCAAATGATCACGTACATATCCTATGTTCATCTCATGATGGATTTTCATAAGCTTGTTAATTATTGTGAGTTGAAAAGGATGGGCAACTATTTTTCACAATCAGTGAATGGTTTTGTTTAACCAGGCTTTAAGCTGGTTAAAGTAGGATTAGTTTAGGTTTTCATTTCAATAAGTGGAGTCCAACACTAGGTCTTTAGGTTGCATGAATCTTAGTTTAGGTGCATTTTTTTTTAATAAGGTTGCATGTGCATGTTCTAGTTTTTTGACTCCATTTCCCAATGGTAAGGTCTAGAGTTCATGTCTAGTAGACAGACATCCAACAAAAGTTTCCAAAATTGTTACCCAAAATTTAAGCATGCATAATGATAGACACAAATAGGAAAAGGGTGCATAAAGGTACTTCCATTTAAAACTATTTTTTAGGTGATGTAGATTAACATTTCATTATTGCATTCATATCAAATTTTTGTTGTACTCTAAGTATTGATCACACTTAAAAATTTTCAAAAAATCATATCTGATCATTACATTGTGCATTCAAACTGAATGTAGTATACAAATGTTCTTTCATACTTCATATTTCATGTCAATAATTAGAGTACAAAGAGAAGAATAGAAAGATGTGATAGAGGTATGAGTAAGGTCCTTTGCATTGCCTTTAGGAGTCATCTGCATATCAGGAGCTAGTTTTCATGTCTGGTCTAGGTCTTCTGGTCCTTTGTCTGAGTCTTCATGTCTCAGGTCTTAGGGATTGTCCTGCATCATGGTAGAAAGTGTGTTAAATCCAATTGGATCTAAGCGATGCATAAGAATGAAACATCACACAATAATTTGAATCTTTCAGAGCTACACCTATATCTATCTGGTATCCAAATGCAATAAGAAAATGTGCATACACTTAAACTGAGAAATAGTGTTAAAGGGACATAATTTTATGAAACCTTTTACTATTAATGACCATTATTATACATGTTTTTATTATAAACTAGATGTATGAATCAAAGAGACTTAGTTTTAAAGTTGAGAAACCTTTTTCAAGAAAGAAGGATAACATAAGGTTAGTGAACACATTAGTTGACTGATTAATGCAAAAAATTGACCATTTGGTCATGTTCACTAACCTAATGTATTTTACTTGATTTTATGATTGTTTCTAAGCTACTCAAAGAAATGTATTGCTCAAACAAATTGTGTGTCACAGAAGAAGATGACAGTGCTAAGATGCTGTAAGTAAAGATATATTTCACAGTATCAAGTACAATGTCATAGAAGTGTGTTTATGGGTGTCATGAGACCATGCTCGAACCCCATAAATAAATTTCATTAATGGAGTTTCATTTATTTTAAATCTTGATATCTGATATGCATATCTAGATTTTGGGGTCTTCAACAAAATTATCAAATGTTATGCAGTCATGCATTGTGATGCTCATTGTCAAAGAGCTAAAGAATGATACAGCCTAAAACATGCATCCAAATACACAATGACATCCATGTTGTGTTTCAAGAGGATGTTTCTATAGTCTAAATGAATAAAAGTTCATTTTCAACTATAGTGGATGCTTAAAAAATGCTACAGGAATTTAGCAAATGACAGAGTAACAGTGTAACAAAAGGATGCATGATAAAATTTTAGTGCTCAAATCACATCAATCTGGCATTCTCATGGTTGCATTTCATACTTTAAAAAAGGAAAATCATTCGATGTATTTTTTAATTATCACATAGCTAGGAATATTGGTAGGAAAGTCAAAAAATATGGTGGCTATAGTTTAGATAGGCCATGATAGAGTTATTAAGTATGCTGGTCATTATCAGCTTACAAATTGTAAAAACTAGGCAATTGGTGTGTATAGTCAAGCATTTATAACCAGCATCGAGATCCAAACAGCCTCTTGACAGTTGTGACTTTTTAAAAAAAAATCAAGACTTTTACAAAAGTCACATCCCATAATAGTATATAGATCAAAATACGGTGGTTGTTCTTAGGCAATAGGCAGAGATAGAAATGACTCGGGTATGATCATTACAAGGAAAGGGGGGATAGGATGATAGAGAAAATTAGGGCATGAGTTTTCATTATGTGCAATGAAGAAGATAGCTCTGTTAGTATAGGACCAAGCTAAAAATAAATAGTAAACATCAAATAATGGAATCCCTTCAACAACTCTAGAATTCAAGATCGAGCTGAAGAAAAATAGAGATCGAGCTAGTTGAAGACAAATGCAAAAATACAGAGTAGAAGGTAAATACTGGTGAAAACATGGAACCCCAACAAACAACTTTAGTTTTTTATGTTAGCAAGGAGAGTCTACATCAAGCTAATAAGAAATGAAACCAAGTTGCAGTAGAGGGTTTGAGATCATGAGTCAAAAGGTCATCAACGGCTAGACACAACCAAAGGGAAATCAAGATGGAAATTAATTTTAAAATGTATGCCAAGTGTCTAATAATAGTTCTAGCTATTTAGGTTGCAATAAGGGGATCGAGATGGAGACTTATAAATAAAGAATCAAGCATCAGTTAAGTAATGAATTCAGTGTTTCAAATCATAGAGAAAGGTAAAGCAAGAAAAAGTATACATGAAGACAATTCCCAGTTTTCATCTTTTCAGGCAATGCTAAGAAATGATAAATCTAGCTTTCAAAAGCCCTAAAATCTACACAATAAAAGATAGATTTCAAACAGTGAGTCAAGCAAGGGAAAAGGGTAATCAGTAAAGTATTGAATTACTTATCTTATTGGGAGGATTTTGAGCTTTCCTTCATGTTCAAGCCAAGTTGTTATGAAAAGCTTCAAGTTAAAACTGAGTGTTACTTCCAGCCTGAGATCCAATGTTAAAACCCGTGTGCTAGCCAAATGTATTTAAATAGTCACAAAGTCCTGACTTTTAGTTAAAGCTTGAGACTACCAGTCAAGCTGAGTTTCAAGCTTTGAATAAGAGTGCAAGCTTGCAGATCAAAAACTAAGCTCATCAAGTTAGAATCTTGTTTCAGTCATAGCCCGTGCTTAAATAGTCACATGACCAAGTTCATTAGATCCTAAGTTCAAGTTCAAATCAGTTTGGTAATGCTCAGTCGGAGGCTCATGATTTCCATCAAAGAAGCTAAGTTCTCAACCAAAGTTCTTCCAGTCATAAAGCTTTGGAGCTGAGGCTCAAGCTTCAAGTCAAATTACAACTCGTACATAGGGAGGAAAGCCCAAGTTACAAAGCCATAGCTGCAAGTGAAAGCTTTAAGCTTCATGCTTATGTGGAAGTTGAAGTTAACATCAAGTCAAGGCCCAATACAATAGCAGCCAGTGATCTCCAGTTCAGGTTCAAATATAGAGTGTAGAAGAGAGGAAAATCCATGATCAAATTTTGCAGGATGCCACAATCTAGGGTTTAAACTTTAGCTTTTCCCAAAGCTCAAAATGCAATGTGAAGACTGAGATAAAAAATGCCAAGTTTGATAAATTATCAAGTCCATGATAGAGATGCTAAATGCCATTCAATGCTGTGAGATAATTGTCTGCAATCCTTCAACCAGCCTCAAAAACTACCAGTGCCACCACGTATGCCTTTAAAATATTTTAAATTGAGTTGTGAATTATATTGGGTGGTCATGTTGACTTAACTTTGAAATTTGTAATAGTTTACGAACTTAAGTTTAATTCTTATGTGCTGATGTAGTGTTGGAAATATTCAAGACTATCCAGGTTACTGAGAGGGGAGGGGTGAATCAGTAATTTCAAAACTTTTAACAAATTCAGATCTTAACCATATTTCAAATAACATTAGATTGATAATTTGACTACATGCATGAGTAACAGAAAGAATAAAACATTCATAACACTTTGAACATAGAGATTTGGTGACCCAAAAACCTTCCAAATAGAAAGTAAAACTGGGGTGGGGATGATACCCACAAAACTTCAATACTGCAGTATAAAGTTTTCCAGTTAAGGCTTACAATGATCACTTCTGATGATCTGCCCTATTAGGAGCAATAAGGACTGCTAGGTCCACCTTGTTAGAGGATTTACAAACATACAATAAAGTATGCACTCGGTTAAGAGATTTTACAAAGACTGTTAAGTCTACCCGGTTAAAGGATTTTAAGCTGATTCACCTGTTAGGATGAAATAGTAGATCTCTTACTTGCAACTGTACTTGCTGATTGAGATTCTCTGATGTACTAATCACCTTCTATGATGGATGGATCTTTGCTGCTTCTTATACTACTGTAGCCCTTTGTAATTCGCTTATCTTTGCCTTTCTCTCTTTTTCATACTATTGACACCTAAAAATTTAGGTCTTAAAATTGCAAATGCATCAGGGAAGTATGATGTTTGATTTCAATTTTATATAACTTTCCTATGATAAAAGATTAAAATAGATAGAAGGCATTTGCATTTATGATTTCCACTCTCATGTATTAGGTTGTAAAATGCCTTATTTTATACATATTTGTTTTTAGATATTAATAATTTTATATAAAAAAAAAAAGTATATAATTGGGCTAAAAGGCAGCAAGAGGGAGTTGAACACTCAACCTCTCGAGCCAACCTTTTTACCTACATACCTAATCCCTCACCCCTAACCAACTAGTCTACATTATTCTTCGAGAGTAATAGGGGAAAATTATTTACTTATTTTAATTGTATGTGCAGGTGAGAGATCAAAATCACTTTTTAGGAAAAAGAACGGGGAGAGGGAGTTGAACACTTGACCTCTCAACCCGTTCCTCTTCCTACCTATCTACCCGACCCTACCCTTACCAACTACTCTATGTTATTCTTCGAGAGTATATGTGTGAATAAATATATAAATATAAGATAATCATATTTCCTTCAAAGTAAATCATTAAAATTAATATTATTTATTGGGTAGATTTTTCGCATGTTGTAATCACTTATTTTTTATTTATTTGTATTTTATCCTAAAAATTTTAAATTATGTAACATAGTGAGTCTATTATTTGATTAATTTATTTACTTTGTGACCTAACTTCTTATCATCTCCTCATTTTCATGTTTTCACATATAGTTACAATTTATATTTTTAGGGTGAAAGAAAATTTTATTATTAGTAAACTTTAATTGTGTATAATTTGTAAATTAGATTTTGTATGTATTATTAGGTTTTGAGTAATGATTAATCATTTTTTCTTTTTAATCTCAAATCCCTTATACCTTTCCTTTTACTTTAATTTTAGGATGTTAGTAATTTCATTTTACCATTCTTTAGATAATCTTTTTATATGTATGTTGTAGGGTTGCTTTATAAAGTTAAATTTTAGGTTTCCCTAATCATACATATTTTTATAATTATATTTTATTTTACGATACTTAATTTAAATTAATTATTAATAAATAATAAGTTGTTATTATAAGATTGACATCATAGATATATATATATATATATATATATATATATATATATATATATATATATATATATATATATATATATATATATATATATATATATATATTATTTATTTTATTTATTTAAGATAAACTAATATTGGTTATTTTGTGCGTGCAGGAAATTAAAGAACAAACTATTATTCATGGCACTCATAAATTATACGGGAAAGACTTTCCCGAATAAATCATTGTAATAGTTTATTATACATATTTTAGGGTTAGTTGTGTGATTAGATCTTGTGAAAGGGCATGTCCTTTCATAGGAAACCATAGAAATTTATATTTATACCTACTAAATTGTAAAGGGAAGGGACACAATTCTATCACAACAATAATAGTATTCATATGAGCAAAAATATTTCCAACTATTTTGTGATGGCATATACACCTATTATGGATTAAATTTTTTATGGGCAAATCTGGAGGGCTGGTATATGAAATTTGATCAGTACTGTAATGCTGCCGGAATGAGATAAGTTTAAATTCTTCAATGTTATAATTTAGTTATTTTGATGATATTTATGTGTGGATGAATTCTTTCGAGTTCCTTTAATGTGATTGATCTGAATTCTGTTATTAGTATATTTGATGAAAATATTGGTCTTCCAGGATATGTTTTTAGTTAAACTCTTCCAAATTGCACGATTGGTAGGCCTATAAACATCAGAGTTAAATTCAATAAAGTTGTCTATATTGATAATTTGGAATTTGTTTCTGTCTCCTAATCCATTTTGATTGTCAGGACTCTGATGCCCAATGTTATAGGCACTAATCTCATATTCAGTATTGTATTCACATATCTGATTGTTTCATGTATTAGTTTCCAAGTTTTGACCTCATTTCAATTCTAAAGCATTTCAATCAATCTTTAGGACTTAGTTTGCAAGTTTTCAGTTCGTATTTCATTGATTAGTGATTACATTGATATTCTAACTTTCTAACCCTAACTAGTATTTGTGCATAGATTTTAGTTTTGTTAGTTGTAATTCAGTTGTTTCAATTTTCAAGTTAGAATCCTAACCTAGATTCATTAGTTGTTAAAATCTTTAGTCCTTAAGTTATTTCAAGTTTTCTGTTATTGGCTACACCCGCCCTAGTTTCTAACCTAAAGTGCAGGGATTCAAGTTAGAGAAAAGGCTTTGAATCTGTCAATTGGCATCTTGAAATCAATAGGATTGAGTCCAGTGATTCTAGGAGCCAACACATACTTCGCTACTTCACACCTTGGATATGATACAAAACATTGTTTATATATCAATCCAAAACAATTACAAAATAATTACAAAGTCAGTTCTTAAACAAGCTAACACAAATATTATTGAGTCAACCCAAATATAGTTACTTGATTACTACAAACTAACTCAGTGACTTTCTGATACTCAACATCCACTGTGTTACTTGGCATTGTCATGCTCTCAGTAGAAGTGGAGGCACGGTCCATACTAACCACTCAGTTGTAGTTTCAAACTCGGTATATACTAGAGACTCGGTAGATATAGTGTCACTCAGTAGAAACTAAATTCCCTATTTACCATGCTGGCACTCGGTAAACACTACTCATTTCATCACTCAGTAATGATAACTCAGTAAGCACTGTGAATCTCAGTTTGTTCAGTAAACACTGTTCTGTCTACTCAGTAAACACTGTCATGTCTACTCGGTAAACACTGTCCTATCTACTCGGTAAACACTATCTTGTCTGCTCGGTAAACACATAGAGTCTGAATAAGTGCTATCACTAATGACAAACATACTTAATGCCTACAATCTCCCCCTTTGCCATTAGTGACAAAACACTTATTACCCAAAACTTATATACACAATCATGCTGATACTGGTTTTGATTTTTCCAAAAAAAATTTTATCTTTGTCATACTATTGTATATACATTTCATGTCTCCCTCATACAATATATATACAAATATCTTATTTCACCTCATACTCATATTTCCTATTTCTCTCATATACTTTCTCCCCCTTTCATATCTCATATATCTTATATACTTTCTCCCCCTTTTTGACAATAATGCCAAAGGTGTATATACAAATATTTTACATGGAGATACCAAAATGTGAGAGAAAATCAAAATGTACCTTTCCAATTAGTGCTAGAGTTCTATCCCAATTCTCTTGTATAATCTTGCATGTATGGAGTGCAACTTGGACTTCTGCAGAGAGTTCAATCATGTGATCTGCAATTGAAAACTGATTGTCATGGATCAATGTTTTTGAGTATGCAATATGCTTCTGCATTGTATCCATGATGGGAAGGATCATGTTCTGAATATCTATTAATGTTGATATGATCCTTGCATCTTCTTTCAATAACTCTGACTACTTATCAGTTAGGAATCTAACTGTCATATGATGTGCAGAGCTTGAACTAGGTTCAAGTTGCAACTTCTGTGCACTGATCTTCAGATCATCATCAATCTTATTTATTTTGTCTTTAATCTCCTTTGAGAACTTGGAAACATTACATACTTTGACAAAAAATGATGTTACCTTGGAATAGGAGGACTCAATGCTAGTCAAAATTGAAGATAACCCTACCTGATTGATAGCTATTTGCTGAGCAATGTGCTCAAGCACTTTATTTTCAAACTTCTTCTCAGCCTTCTCAAGCAACTTATCTGATCTAGAGGAATCCTCATTGAACTTGTTTACCACCTCTGCCAACTGCAACAAAATGTGTTGAGAGGAATCAACTTCAACACCTATTGTTTCTACCAAAATGTTCTTGACATCCTCAATGATCTTATATTCCTTATCTCTTTCTTCTTTTAGTTTCTTCTGCTTTTCTTTCTTTTGAAGGAGTTCACCAACTATTTGCATTTGGTCTGTTGTGAGGTTTGAAAAATCTAATTGGGGAATTTCTATCTCCTCATCTAAATCTATATCTTCTACTACACTCTTACTGAAAAATTTTGTACTCAGTTGAATCTTTATACTTATTGCCTTTGTAGTAGAAATTATTGTAGACACAGTAGGACTTGTAGTGAAAACTGATAAACTTCCAAATAATGGGATGCTAACTGGAATACTTGATAAATAAAAAACTAAAGTATTTACAACTGTAGAATCTGAAGTACTTACTGTTGAAAAACTCAAAATTGAAGAAGGTACTGAAGACTACAACTCAGTGGAAGAAGGAGGCTGAAGCTTAGTGGATGAAGTGGTAGCCACTTCTATCATTGATACATTGAGTTGTGCTAGTGATGATTAGACATTTGATGTATTTGAGGGAGTTGTCACAATCACACTTGAAGTTTTCTCTGGGCTAGATGTAGTAATTTTTACTAGAGAGTGAGGAAGTGAGGCAATCACCTCTGCAGCTATCCAAATTGGATCATCTTCCTTAACATTCTTCTTAGCTTCCTTGGTAACTTCTTCCTCTGCTTCTTCTACCTCAACATTATCAATCTGAACTGCTTCTTCTTCTTCTTCTTCTTCATCACTGTCATCTTCAATATCTTTTATTATCATGATTTCAGTACTCAGTTTGTGAAGATGATAGATGTTTTTCCAAGTAGAATTTTCACTCTTCCCAACCAACTCTATATCTTTGATCAAAATCAAACAACCGTTGAATTTTAGTGTCATCTTGCGCTCATTTTCTATCAATGCCTTATTTATTTCATCATTTTTCAAACTTGGCATCAACTGTCTTAAGGTTTGAGCATATATGTCCTTGACAATTTATCTTGCATTGGACCATTTCAACTTGACTTTATCCAATAGAACACCTAGAATTTGAGAAGCCATATCATCAGGTGAGTACTTCCATTTTCCCATTTTCTCAATAATAGCATCTTCAATTTCCTGCCACTCTACCTCTGATCTATTTTCATATTTGAGAGATTTGAAATTTGCAATTCCAGATCCTTCTCTCAAATCCTTAATATTTTGTTCAAATGAGGGAGGAGGCCTTTTGAGTACTATATCATCATTGACTTTACCTTCCTTGCCCCTTGATCTTTTCCTTGTGAATACTGTAGTGGATTGCTCAGGTTCCTTGGTGATAGTTACCTTTCCTTTCTTCTTTACAGGAACTTGTTCTTCTTTACTCTCATCCTTTTCTTCTTCTTCTACAATATCCTCTCCTTTTCCCTTGGTTAACATTAGAGGTGTGCTAGATTGCATCTTAGCCATCCTCTTTCTACCTTTGTTAACCACCTGTGGAAGTTTTATGCTTAGCTCAATTCTTACCTTAGCTTCATCATATGTTCCAAAGTATGGAGCCTTTGGATCAACAGGTTGATTTACTAGGGCTTCAATTATATCCTTTGTTTCATCAATGTTTACCTCATAAGGAAGAGGTTTCACCCATACAATCCTAGGCCTTACTACCTGAATGTATACTCTATCACAATCAACCATGAAACAAACATCATCTTTATAATCTTCCATCAGCTTTAGTGGAATCTGGAATCTATTATTCATCTTTTCTTTAAAAGATTCAAAATAGTTATCCATTATGCTTACAAAATTTTCACCCATTTTTGCAATATACTCATTTATCTGATAAAGAACAGGCACATCCTTTCTCCATTTTACCGTGCCTTTTGATGGGAAAAACTTTTGAGCATAGAAAAATAAACAAACCAACAGCAAGCCAAACTTACATGGATTGTTCTTTGAGGTTTGGATGCTCTCCATATTCTTGTTGAACTGTTTCAACAATAAATCTACTAGGTCAAATGATAGATTGTTCTTCACAATTTTATAAGCTAGGTCAACTGCTTCACATGGAACACTATTCTACCGACTTGAACTATATATCTTGTGAGCTATGACATATGTGCCAAATTTTAGTTCTACATCAGTAATACTATTTATTCTCATACCTCTACCATCCCATTCGGCTAGTGTTTTCTTTTCCAACTCTACCCGACCTAGGGTTTTTGTAGATTTAGCCTTGGCAAGCATGGGAAGACCAGTCATTTAGTGAATCATCTTCTTTGCTATTTCCACTGGTTGCTCAAGCCAAATTTTACCTTCATGCACTTGGCTTAGGATATATCTAATCCATTTTATCTGGAAACTCTGAGGCAAGTGAGTGATATGTGTCAAACCCTTATCTTCCAAATGTTTATGTTCTGGTTTGAGAACACCATCAACACATAGTTCATCATGAACAACATCTATCCCTAGGGTTCCAAGCTCTTGAATTGTACCTTTAAAATGACTATGAATGTCGTTTACAAGAAGTACCTTTGGAGGAATTTGAGATTGAGCTCCACTTGGATCTAGGGTTTCTGCAATCACAGGCATGAGTTTGAAATCCGATGCTTTCCATTCTCCTTGAAATAACATTTTTGAACCTTTCTTTACTTTGGTACTAGATGATGCCATGGTAGCTCGGTAAAAAAAGAAAAATTCTTTGAAGAAATTTTTGCTGCAAAATTTTTCTTCGAATCGCTTGATCGCACTAGAAATTTCTCTGCTCAATATGCTGATATTCGCAGTGAAGAATGAACTTGATTTCATGCTTTTTGTTAAAATTTTGTCATTAATGCTTCATAGAAATTAGGGTATTGAATTTGACAGACTGTCATCCACTATGCATTAAATGCTCAGTGAAGATTCTGCAACTCGGAGAACATATGAATTCATACTGCTCCGACCTTACTTGGTAACCAAATGAAATTAGGTTACTCCTGACCTTGCTCAGTGGTAACTGATATCGACCTTCTTGTGATCTTGTTGTATCTTGCATACTGATTTGGATCTTTCTTCCTTTCAATTTAGGAACTGTTTGGAATATGTCTATGAAGATACAGTTCCAGTGCTTTCTTGGAGACTTAGTTAGAGTTGATGGAGCCACTCTCTTCATGAGTGACTTCATTACTTGGACTGGTTTTCTTAGTAGGTTTAGGAATCCACTGTTGTCTCATCTGCTTCCTGATGCTATTTGCTTTTGCTTTCTTTTCATCTTCAACTTTGCCTAAATTCATGTAGTTTTTAGCTATGTGACCAAGCTTAGTGCATTTATAACATCTTATGGTAGTATCCCTTTTTCTCAAGTGATGCCTTACACAATTCATGCCAATGTGCCCATATTCTCCACAGTAATGACATCTACACCAAGTGTTGTAATCCCAACCAAACAATGCTTTCATAATTTGTTCTATTGGATTAGGTGTTTTAGTTCTGCATTCTGATGCCTTATGACCTTGTTTTCTACATTTGTGACATTTGCCTTTAAATCTTGGTTTCTCCTTGCATTCATTTTCTTTATGACCATGCTGATTGAAATTGTAGCATTTTCCATTGAATTTTGCTTTTCCATTGTTCCAACATTTGTTTGAAGTATGACCAATTTTGCCACAGTGATTACAAGTGGGTTTCTGATTCTTTTGAGTACCTTGTTTGGAGGATTCACCTTCCTCTTTGTATCCAAGTCCTGCTTTTCCTTTTTGCTTATGAAGGTTTTGTTCATACACCTGATTCATATATTCTTGAGATTTCAACATTCTCTCATTGATTTGTCTTTAAGTATCTAGGTCATTCATCAATCTTAAATTGGTTTGCTTTTCAGATCTCAGCTCCTCTCTTATATTTTCATTCTCTGATCTCAAAGTCAAGATTTCTTCATTTGCATTGGAGACTTGATCAATAAGGTTTTCTAGCTGAAGGGTTTGATTCTAGATTTCATTGTTCTTTAGATCTATTTCATCTTTCATCTTGTTTCTTTGTTCCAAGATTTCACAAAATCTTGTTGACTGAATTTCCTGTTCTCTTTTCAATTTTCTTACCTCTTCTTGCAGAGATCCACTCTTTTCTAGAAGTTCTTTGATTGCATTGTTTGCTTCATCTGAGCTTCTTGAAGGGAAAAAGTCTTCAATCTTTTCTTCAACATAATCGTGGTCATTAATCTGATTTGAAAGTTCCTTCCTACTTTTAAGGGATTGGGAAAGATGCTCTTTTGCTTCCTTGAGTTGAGTTATGGCCATTTCTAGATCTAGCTTTTCATTCTCAATTACTTTGTTAAGTCTGAATATCTCCATTGTCCTGAATATTTTCTGAAGCTGTCAAACTTTATCCTGAAAACCACAAAGCTCTGATACCAATTATTGGAAATATTCAAGACTATCCAGGTTACTGAGAGGGGAGGGTTGAATCAGTAATTTCAAAACTTTTAATAAATTCAAATCTTAACCATATTTCAAATAACATTAGATTGATAATCTGACTGCATGCATGAGTAACAGAAAGAATAAAACATTCATAACACTTTGAACATAGAGATTTGGTGACCTAGAAACCTTCCAAATAGAAAGTAAAACTGGGGTGGGGATGATACCCACAAAACATCAATACTGCAGTATAAAGTTTGTCGGTTAAGGCTTACAATGATCACTTCTAATAATCTACCTTGTTAGGAGCAATAAGGACTACTAGGTCCACCTTGTTAGAGGATTTACAAACATATAATAAAGTATGCACTCGGTTAAGAGATTTTACAAAGACTGTTAAGTCTACCTGGTTAAAGGATTTTAAGCTAATTCACCTATTAAGATGAAATAGTAGATCTCTTACTTGAAACTGTACTTGCTGATTGAGATTCTCTGATGTACTGATCACCTTTTGTGATGGATAGATCTTTGCTGCTTCTTATACTGTTGTAGCCCTTTGTAATTTTCTTATCTCTACCTTTCTCTCTTTTTCATACTTCGCTACTTCACACCTTGGATATGATACAAAACATTGTTTATATATCAATCCAAAACAATTACAAAATAATTACAAAGTCGGCTCTTAAACAAGCTAACACAAATATTACTAAGTCAGCCCAAATATAGTTACTCAGTTACTACAAACTAACTTGGTGACTTTCTAATACTTAGCATCCATTGTGTTACTTGACATCATCATGCTCTTGGTAGGAGTGGAGGCACGGTCCATACTAACCACTCGGTTGTAGTTTCAAACTCGGTATATACTAGAGACTCGGTAGATATAGTGTCACTCGATAGAAACTAAATTCCCTATTTACCATGCTAGCACTTGGTAAAAATTTCTCATTTCATCACTCGGTAATGATAACTCAATAAGCACTACGAATCTTAGTTTGTTCGGTAAACACTGTTCTGTCTACTCGGTAAACACTGTCCTGTCTGCTCGGTAAACACTGTCCTATCTACTTAGTAAACACTATCTTGTCTGCTCAGTAAACACATAGAGTCTGAATAAGTGTTCTCACTAATGACAAACATAATTAATGCCAACATGTATATGTTGAGTGTAACTCAATCATTTTGTAATATATATTGGTAATATCTTTAAAGATATATTTTAAATTACCAATATTAGGGCAGGTTCAAAGCATGATTGGTGCATGTAATTTAGGAAGTTTAGAGTTTGGATTTGGAGTCAATTTAGGGTAGATATTTTATAGATGGATTTGAGAATTTTTTGGATTGATCTTAGGGAGATTAGGATTTTTGGATTCAGGCTTAGAGGGCTACATAAGGAAAACTAATTTTTAGTTTTAGGAGGTTCAGAGTTGTGGAAAGAAGGTCTTAGTGAGAAATTAAGTTCCTCAGTCCTCTTTTTTGCATTTTAACCATTTTCAAAGCTTGAAAGAATAATAAAGTAGGTTTTCTCCACATTGCATCAATTTTTGAGTAATCAAATTCAATCCTAATCTCCTTTCTGCATTTAAGTGTTGTACATTTTGTGTAATCGACTTAAGTGAATTGTTTCCAATTCCTTTTCTAGATTATCAAAATTCAAGCCTTCTGTAGAGTATGTATGTCTATTGTCATATTTTTACTATTTGTGGTATGAACCCTAATAGTGGATTCTAGTCAACTTATATGTTGAATAGTGAGTGATAAATGTGAATCTCAGTAGGTTGTAATTGTGGATGTCGGTTGGATTTTCTGACAAGCCTGAAGCAAGTTTTTGGTGTATCACCCCATTTCAATTTCATTTTTAAAGTTATCTTTCTCCCTTTCCCCATTCAAGTTTTAGTTAGAAGGTGATATTCCAAATCAAATAGGAACTGGCCTAGAATCTGGAGATTCCTTCTCAATCAGAGTCCACCCACAACTCGAGAAGGTTTCCATTGTTAGGATAGAATACTTTTAAGCCCTAATGCCTAAGTTGGGGTGGTATTTTAAAACCTTAACAAGACACATAAGCACCAAAATCAGGAGAACAATAGAACACTTCATTTGCCAAGTTGCTAGTTGTTAAAGCATTAACTGCCCAGAACAAGAGATTAAGAGAATGCCTTAGTCTTCGAATCACTCAATGAATAATTGAACGCCCAGACCTGCAGAACATGCGAACAAAGGAAAAGAAAGGCATGTGCACAAACAAGCCTTAAGTGGCCCAAAAAAGGTAATGCATAAATAGATTTGGCTAGGGTTTTGTGGGCTTAGACAAATTTTAAAACCCTAGCAACATAGATAGACCTATTTCTTAGACCTTCAAACTGCCATATCTCTTTGGTTTTTGCATTTAAGCACATGCAATCTTGACTAAAGCTTGTACACACCTTAAATTATCCTTGGCTAAGTTTTCAAGCCATAAAATAATATACTTCTTCTTCTCTTACCAAAACAAGTTTGCAGCAAGACATGGCAACTTCTTAGGGTTTTGCAAGGATGAAGACCATTTTCATTGGATTTTTGGCAATGACATGAAAATGGGCTAACACAATGGATGAAATAGAAGGAAGGATCACCTAGAGTAGAAATAAATTTTAGCATACAATTAAATAGACCTATGTTGACATGAAGTGCAAGTACCAGTGGAGATTATGCTAGAGATTGGGCAGCTAAGCAAGAAGAAGAAAGGGAGTTCAATGATGCAATGGAAATTATTTGAATGAGAGAACCTAAAGGTAAGAAATATTTTTCTTGTTGGACATGAAAAGAATTGGGTCAGTTTTCATCTAAATGTCCTAAGAGAGAAAAGAAGATCATAGTTAGAAAAATTTATAAACCTAAGACTAAAAATTGATGTTATGTTGATGAAGAAGGAGAAATTACATTTTAAGATGTAGAATATTTAGAAAGTGATGAAGAAAATGAAGATTAAATAGGATTTGTTTCTATTAAATATGAAAATTTTGATGAAGAAGAGGTAAAAGAAGAAAACGCTTTAGTTTCACATGTAGAACAGAAAAAGTATGATTGGATTATTAATAATTGATGTTCTCATCATATGAATGGATCTGTGGATAAATATTTTCAACTTGATAGATATTATGGATGAATAGTTAGAGTTGGAAATAATGCACCATGTAGGATTAAGGGAAAATGATCTATTACACTTGATGGAAAGACTAACACTAAAGATGTCTAATTTATTGATGGATTAAAAAATAATATTTTGAGTGTTGGACAACTTATGGACAAAGGATACAAGTTATATTTCATGGAGAAGACTTGTGTTATTAAAGACTATAATGTCAAACTGATTGGAATAGATATAAAGACAAAAGGTAATGTATTTCAGTTGTCTCCTATTGAAATGACATTTTTGATTGTTAAAGTGGATGACAGTTGGCTATGGTATAAGAGATTTTTTCATATCAACTTTGATAACATTGTGAAGATCAACTCATCTAATGTAGTTAGAGACTTACCTAAGATTGTGAAGCCTACTAATATGGTTTTCAAGGAATGTGTTATGGCTAAATAGAGAAAGCATTCATTTCCAAGCAAAATGTTTACAACATCAATCAAGTTGGATATTTTGCACACAGAATTGTGTGGACCTACAAGGACAAAAGGATTCTATGGTGAAAGCTACTTCATGATTTTTATTGATGATTTTACAAGAATGATGTGGGTTGCATTTCTTAAAGAAAAATATGAAGCATTTGAGAAGTTTAAGTTATTGAAGAAAAGAGTTGAGAATGAATCTAGATTAAAGATTAAATGTTTAAGATTTGATAGAAGAGGAGAGTTTACTTCAAATGAGTTTAATATATTTTGTGAAGACAATGGAATTAAGAGACAACTTTCAGAACCTAGTACACCACAACAAAATGGTATAGAAGAAAGAAGAAATAGATCAATTAATGAGGAAACTAAAGCTATGATGCTTGAAGTTAATGTATCACATATCTTTTAGAGAGAATCATTGAACACCACAATTTACACAATGAATAGAGATCGGATTAGATAAGGTACTAATAAGACATCTTATGAACTTTAGTTTGGACACACAACTACTGTGAAATATTTTAGAATCTTTGGAAGTAAATGTTATATCAAAAGAGATGATGATATTGGAAAGTTTGATGCTAGAAGTGATGAAGGAATTTTTCTTTGTTATTCATTGAAAAGTAAAGCATACAAATGTTTTAATCAAAGACTGAGGACTATTGTTGTGAGTAATAATGTGAAGGTTGATAAAAAGTTCAAAATTTAGGAGACAATTATTGATTATGATTCTGAAGAAGATAAAAGATAGAGGAGTAACATTAATCAGAATGCTGAACATGAATTATTTTATGAAACTAACAATGATTTGTAGATTGAAGAGATTAGATTGGAACTGAGAATTGAATCTGAATCATCACCTAGAGAAGAAGTCAGAGCTGAACCAGGAACACCTAAATATGTTCCAAGAAATCACCCTACAAATCAAATCATTGGAAGCACAAACAAAGGAGTTATAAAAAGAAACAAGGTAAATGAAGAACTATGTTTAATATCTCAAGTGGAACCAAATATTCCAGATTAAGCATGTAGAGATGAACATTAGATGAAAGAAATTAAATAAGAACTTGAATAGGTTGAAAAGAACAAGACTTGGGAATTGGTCCCTAGACCTAAAGACAAGAATATTATTGGCACAAAATGGGTTTTCAGAAACAAGATGAATGAGAAAGGTGAAGTGGTAAGAAACAAAGAAAAATTGGTATGTAAAGGATACTCATAGTAAGAAGGTATTGATTTTGAAGAAACCTTTGCACCCATGGCTAGACTTGAGGTAGTAAGAATGTTTTTGGCATATGCTTGTAGTAAAAATTTCAAGGTATATCAGATGGATGTAAAATCAGATTTTCTTAATGGAGAACTTGAAGAGGTAGTCTAGATTGACCAACCTGATGGTTTTTCTATAAAAAAAGACAAGAATATTGTTTACAAATTGAAGAAGGCATTGTATGGATTGAAGCAGGCTCCTCGAGCTTGGTATGCAAGGTTAGAAAAAACACTTGATTAGTTAGGGATTCAAGAAAGGTAATGAAGACATTAATATGTACTTAAGAAAAAATGATGATGGATTATTGATTGTTGAAGTATTTTTTGATGATATTATCTTTGGAGGCAATGATGAAGCAAGTAAGAAATTTTTAGATGGAATGAAAGATGAATTTGAAATGAGCATGATTGGTGAGATGAAATAATTTTTGGGATTGCAAATTACACAAAACAAGGATGGAATTTTTATATCAAAAACAAAATATCATAAGGAATTATTGATAAAATTTGGAATGGAGAACTTTAAACTAGTTGGAACCCCTATCATAATTGGATGTAATTTGTCAAGCAAGGATGAGTCACCGAATGTAACATAGACAAGATACAGATCTATGATTGGAGGACTATATTACTTAACTCACACAAGACCATATATAGCTAATGCAGTTGGGATTGTAGCTAGATTTCAAGAAAAACCTAAAGAGATACATGTTGCAACAGTGAAAGGATTTTCAGATTTTTGAAGGTCACGTCAGAATATGGGCAATGGTATAGAATATCACATGATTTTAAAGTATGTGCATACACTGATGCATATTGGGGAGGAAATGTTGATGACAAAAAGAGTACAAGTGGTGGATCATTCTTCTTGGGAGGAAGATTGGTCTCTTGGTTGAGCAAGAAACATAATTGTATATCATAGAGTATAACAAAACAAGAATATGTTGCAGCAGAAAATAATTGTAATCAAATCACCTAGATGAAGTAGATGTTGATGGATATTGATATTGAATTCGTTGAGCCTATTATCATATATTGTGATAATATAAGTATAGTTAGCATGTCAAATAATCTAGTATTAAATTCAAAGTCCAAAATTTTTACAATAAAGTATCATGTTGTGAAGAAGGTTGCAGAAAAAGAAATCAGATTGGAGTATATTAGTACAAAGGAGAAGATAGAAAATATATTCACAAAACCTTTGGTTAAGGATACTTTTGAATATCTGAGAGGTATGCTTAGGGTTATTCCCCATCCCTCTTTAGAGTAATGGATGCAGGAATGCATCAGTGCAACATGATCAAGGCACTAAACCTATCTGGACTAGATGCTTGATGCTTCTCCTATGGGGGAGTATCTTTACTTGAGATGATTCAATAAGGACTCTTAGACATGATTTTTCTACAATATCTCTTGATTCTCAGGAACTTTGTAGATTGTATTGCAGATGATTGAAATTCAAATTTTAATGATGTATTGACACATTTTTCATTGATGCCAATGGGGGAGAGATATACATGAAAAATATTAAGAATATGATTATGAGAGTAAGAATAGGTAGATGAGGAAGAAATATATTGATGGGAGAGATTAATGGTCTATAATGACAGGATGGAACTAGATGGTTTTTCATCTATGTTTCCATCAATGTCAAAGGGGGAGATTGTTAGCATGAATGTTAATGATTTTTGTTAGTAGGGAAGTTTGGATGTTGATTAGAGACGATTGATTTCTTATATGTTACATTCATGGATGGGTTTTTCATTCATGTCAACATATATTCTTTCTGGATAGAGCTAACAATGTTACATGAATAGATTTGGTTGGAGAGGTTTTATGATGATGAATTGAGTTTTTTGAAGACTTATTAGAATTTAGGAATGTGTTCTGATTATGTGGTTGTAAGCATAGGAAAGGTTATGCAGATATGTTCAACTTATGCAAAGTTTACTTAAGACTTTTCACAGTGATATTTTCTTGGAACTAGTGATGGTTATTCAAGATTTATTGTTTCAGTGAGGTTGAAGTTAGTTCAGTGAGGTTGATATGTTTTTGAAGACATGTTTAGGATGATTGAATAAACATGAAAAAATCTACTTTTCATTCCGTGAAGACTTGTGGATGATGTGAAGTGTATTACTTCTTTGAGAGCCGACTACAAATTAATATTTCTATGGAAGTGTTTAGATGTATTGAAATGTGTATTGTAAATTCTTATTGATGTCCTATATTATTAATTGTAAATTGAGAAAGATTTTTTTCCAACTCAATAATCATTAGGACTTGGTATAAAGGAAATGAAGTTTATTTGATGCATAAGGGTGTCATACGGTCATGAAATGTTGTGCAAGATTTGAATACAAAATATTTATGATCAAAGCAGAAGATAATGTTGTTATTTTGTTGAGTAATTCTAAGGAACTATATAGGAAAAGATAATTTCCATTTTATTCAATTCATCCTTGAATGTGTTATTTGAAGATTGTTTAGTGAAGACAGTCTTGAAGCAATTTGGACAGTGGGTTCAATTCTCTCTATTGTGGTTCTCATCAACTCCTCACAGGGTTGGGATCTTTTAGTAGGGATCCAAAGTATCCTAAGAGGGACTCATATGTATTGATTGCATTGTAACAGACTTCTAAAAAGGTCTATCCTTTCATAAGAAACTTTTATATTAGTACATAATTTTGTGGGCATCATTCCCACCAGAGTTTTCCCTCTAATCAAGGGTTTCCCTAGTTAACAAATATGGTATTATTGTGTATATTTATTATCTTTTGGTTATTGTTGTTGTTGATTACAAGATTAAGATTTGATAGACTTTAATTTAAGTTAATTAATCTCACAATTGATTCACCCCTCCTCAATTGTGTTGGTGGACTTTACTTTCTAATAGGAAGGACTCAAGAATATAGTTCCATGGATGGTATCCCTTGACACACACAAACACAAACAAACACACACACACACACACACATTTTATAAAGTATCAAAGATGTTGGTAGGATGGTTTGATGGTAGATGCAATGGATTGGGGCATGGAGGATAATGATTTATGCAAAATATTGGATTAAAGGGCTGTTATAGTGGGAGATGAATGTTTGGTGATGGATAGTATGGGGAAATACTTGAAGATAAATGGATGAGGGAGTTAGGAAGATTTAATTAGCACACACCTTGAAGGGTGGTAGAGTAGTGGAGGAGGATATTTTCAAGGATATTAAGGATATAAGGACCCAAAATAGATGGAGGAGATGATGAAATTAGAATAGTAGATTTTGGTGCATAAGTACTCAAAATGGATTTGGAAGATGGGGGATTTTTAGATGGAGGTTTGAAGGACTTATGACTAGGGAAAGCTTTTGGATTAGAAAATTTGGATGCCAATTTTTATTTTTCTTTGAAGTCATTTCTTCAATGAGTATCTTGGGAATCCACATGATTTTTATTTTTTTATTTTAGAGCATTTGTGGACTTTTGAATTTTTCTTTCGTTTTGATCATATTTTTCTTTTCTTGAACATGTCTCTTAGATTTTTAGGATTTTTGGCTTTATCAATTTTAGATTTGGCATCCAAATTTCTTCCATTATCCATGGTATGGGCACATGGGGATGGATGGTGTGGAGATTTTATGGATGGAATGATGGATGGTGAATGTCTGAAGGAATTGAAGGATGTGTACTTTGTTAGGAATAGTCCCAAGAGATAACTAAGGGGGGGGGGTGAATCAGTTATCTACAAGATTCAATTCTTTATCTAATTAAGTATACTTAAACATAAAGAATAAACATAATGAAAGAAAACATGAACACAACACCAATATTTTGGTTACGGGGAAACCCAAATAGGTAAAAACCTTGGTGGGACTTGATACCCACTAATATTCTATACTAGTGTATAATGATCCATGCTAGAATATCCTTTACCCTGTTAGGAGTAGCTTTACAATATATTAAGTACAGTAGACTTGGTTAGGGGTTGGACCCTATTAGGAGTCTTTTACAATTGTCCCTATTAGGGGAGAGGACACACTGTCTGAGAGTTCACTGCTCAAATGGGTGAAGGCTACAACCTTCTGAATAACAGATACACACTATATCTGTATCTTGGTGAATTGCACTTTGACCTATTGTCTGGATCAGTTCCAATGAATATCACAAGTACTTTACTTGGTCATGTAGACCTTCTTTTGATGGCTCAACACTTCACACACTCTGCTCTATTCTACTTAATCAACCATGAACCACACTTCAACAATCACAAATGACTGCCTATAAGTATCTTTCCTCCAAATTATATAGTCAAGTTAGCCTATTAGAACCACCTTGAAATCATATTAGAGAAACCATAATAAACTCTAACAAACATTCTATCAGCTCTATTATGCACGCAACTCATTTTGGGACCTGTCTAATAAAATAAATGTAGACGCATGCTACACACTATTGGCTCTACCAAAATAACTGGAACTTTCTTTGTAAGTTGAATTAACTCATGCAATCTTAACCAAAAATCAATAACACTTCTCCAAGCTTAACTCCAAGGCCACATACCTTCAAGATAGGTGCAACACAAGAACTGATAAAATCTCTGTTGGCTCTTCTGAACAAACACAAGAAACTGCTACTGGTGAATAGTGACTCTATAACTTCACTTGTGTTCATCATCAGATTATGCGTCCATGAACTTAACATCACTAACATGTCTTCAAAATATATCTAAGAACACAAGGCTCCATGATAACTATATGGACAACCATACATAGAACATTGTATGTTACTCTATTAGGAACACTGGTGACACCAATTGTAATTTAACTGTCTGTACTAACAGTTAACCTCTATGCCCATGATATCATGTCCATGCTACATATACTGAAAGCTTACTTCATAAGACTTCCATGCATGCTACTTTCCATATGTTTTCATTAATGACAAACATACAGTCAGTACTGGCCTACTGGCAAATCTTTGACAATCTCCCCCTTTGGCATTGATGGCAACATGTGGAATGAAAAACCACCACCAACCCAAATGAACATTTCTTATATAACATTCTCCATTTCCTCTTCAAAACTCCCCCAAAGATGAATCCTCCATCTACTTCAATATTTTCTAATATTCTCCATTTCCTCAACTATACTGCTATCATAATTGAATGTTGCTCCCCCTTAGTATATTACTCCTCTTTTACTTCTATTTTTCATGACTCTATATATACTCCCCCTTTGACATCAAAGGAAAAGGGTGCCATTCATTTTAAGCACTAGTACTACTCCTGAGGTAGAGTATTCAACCTTCCACTAGTCCCAAAGGACTGATGCCTTTCCTTCTTTCTTCTAAGTAGAAACAAGGAAGGGAATGACTCCCAACTTCTCCCTAAGATACTCAAAAGTATCCTTAGGAAAGGGCTTTGTGAATATATCTACCAACTATTCTTTAGTACTCACATAGTCCAACTTGACTTCTTTCTCTACCACTTTCTCTCTTAGGAAGTGATACTTGATCTCAATGTGCTTTGTCTTTGCATGCATCACAGGGTTCTTTGACATATTGATAGTGCTAGTGTTATCATAGTGAATAATAATAGGATAATCAATTTGAATTCCAAAATCCTTTATCATCTGTTTGATCCAAACAATTGTAGAAAAATTTAAGTCTATTGCAACATATTGTGCTTCTATTGTTGACTGAGAAATACAATTTTTTTTATTGCTTGTCCTGGTGACAAGCCTATCACCAAGAAACACTGCTCCACCTAAAGTACTCTTTCTATCATCAACACATCTTGCCAAATCTACATTAGTGTACACATGAAGCTTAACATTCTTTGAATTAGGATACTATAGACCATAGTCTATAGTGCCCTACAAGTATCTGAATATTCTCTTTATTGCCATGAGGTGACTTTGTTTAGGTTCTGCTGCAAATCTTCCAACTATGCCAACTACATTGGAAATATCAGGTCTAGTCTGAGTAAGATATATGATTTTACCAATCATAGACTTATACAATGTTATATCTACTACTAATGAGTCATCTTCTTTTTTTAGCTTGCATCCAGTGATCATAGGAGTTCCTACTAGCTTGCAATAATCCATCTTGAATTTCTTTAGTATCTCTTTTACATACTTTGATTGATTAATGAAAATTTCTTTTTCTGTCTGCTACACATTTAGTCCCAAAAAGTACTTGATAGGACCAATCATACTCATATCAAACTCATTCTGCATTTCTTTGGCAAATTCAGCACTGAGTTTGTCATTACCTCCAAAGATAATGTCATCAACAAATATAGCTATAAGAAGTAAACCTTCATATGTCTCTCTAATGAATAGATTACAATCTACTGCTCCTTTCTTGAATCTAATCTTTGTTAAGTATCCATCTAGTCTCTCATAGCATGCTCTAGGGTCTTTCTTGAGTCCATAGAGGGCTTTCTTTAATCTGCATGCCATATCAAGTCTGTCTGATAAGGTGAATCCTTTAGGCTACTCAATGTATACTTCTTCTTTTAAGTCTCCATTTAAGAATGCTAACTTGATATCCATCTAATAAACTTTTAAGTTTTTAACTGTAGCATAAGCTAGAAACAACTTAATAGCTTCTAATCTACTCATAGGTGCAAATGTGTCTGAATAATCAATGCCTTCTCTTTGTGCATATCCTTTACATACTAATCTTTCTTTGTTTCTTACTACTCTACCATCTTCATTCATCTTGTTTCTGAATATCCACTTTGTTCCAATTACATTTTTATCACTAGGTCTAGGGACTAGTTCCAAAGTGTCATTCTTAACAATCTGATCAAGTTCTTCTTTCATAGAATCATGCCAATCTAAATTATTACATGCATCTTCAACACTTAAAGGTTCAATCTGAGATAGTAAACATACCGCTTCATTTCTAGCTGAGTTCTTTGCTTGTGATCTTGTTAATACTTTGTCGCTCTGATCTCCAATGATGTCTACCTTGGAATGATTTCTTCATGTAAACTTTGGAACTTTAGGTGATGCTGACTCATCAACCTTAAGAGTATTTTCCTCACTTGTCTCAAGGTCACTGAATAACACATCAATACTGTCAAACATTTCTTCAATAATTGTCTCACTAGTAGAGGGTCTAGGTTCTTCTTCAATCATGGGTGAGTAATCATGATATCTTTCTTAAATCATAAACTTTTCATCAATATTTACATGATCACTTTCAATGATCTTTTTCAATCTTAAATTGAAACGTCTATAAGCTTTACTTTTAGTAGAGTAACCAAGAAAAATACCTTCATCACTTCTTTCATCAAACTTGCCTACTGCTTCATCCCTCTTGATGTAGAACTTGCTTCCAAATATTCTGAAGTATTTTATTGTGGGAACATTACCAAACCATAGCTCATAAGGTGTTTTTTCTGTGACTAGCCTCAATTGAATTCTATTGATGGTATAGACTATTGTATTGACTACATCTCTCCAATAGGTGTGTGCAAATTTTCCTTCTATCATAATGGTGCACGCTATATCAAGGATGATCTTATTCCTTCTCTCTATAATTCCATTCTGCTAAGGGGTTCTAGGTGCACTTAACTATCTCTTTATTCCATGTTCTTCATAGTACTCATAAAATCTATCAGAGGTGAATTCTCCTCTATCTAATCTCAAACATTTTATCTTTAGTCCAGATTCATTCTCAATCATAGCTTTGAATATTTTGAATGTCTCAAAAGCTTCTGACTTATCTTTTATGAATGCAACCCACATCATCCTAGTATAATCATCAACAAACAAAATGAAATATCTTTCACCATAGTATGATGTTGTTTGAGTTAGACCACATAAGTCTATATGAATCAGATCCAACTTGTTCTCTGCTGAATTCTGCTTACTCCTGAATGAATTTATCACATGCTTCCCCATCACACATTCCCTGCATATAGTATCAACTAGCTTTTCTATGCTAGGTAGATCTCTTACTGCCTTTACATTTCTTATCTTTACTATGTTATCAAAATTGATATGACATAGTCTTCTATGCCACAACCAACTATCATCAACTTTAGCAAAAAAACAACTTGCTTCTGAATTGAGTTGGAAAACATTACCTCTTGTCTTTGTTCTTGATGTAATCATAACACCATCTTTGTTTTTAATTATTCATTTGTCATCTTTCAACTCTAACTAATAGCCTTTTCTGAGTAATTTTCCAACACTAAGAAGGTTATGTTTCAAACCATCAACATAAAGAACATCATTAGTACTATTCTTTCCATCCAAAGTGATGGCTCCTCTACCAACTATAGGTTTAGGAGTGTTGTCTCAAAATATGACCATACCTCCATTGTATTTGTCCAAATGAACAAACCTGCCTTTATCACCTGTCATGTGATGTGAACAACCACTACCTATAATCCAGTTTGTCCTTATGTCAGCTTGTGAAATCAATGCTAGCTCTTGATTTACTTTCTCATCTTTATGAAATAACTTACTATTCATCTTGTCTACAATAGGAATGAATCCAATTTCTTCTTCACCTGATTCTTCATCTGAAACTCCATCTCCAGCATAGTAGCATTCCTTAGAATACTTAGGCTTGTAATCATTTTAAAAAATTTTAGCTCTAGTGGGACACTTAGATGCAAAGTGACCAATCTTATTACATGAAAAGCACTTAAATGGTAATTGACCTTCATATTTTCCTTTTCCTTTCTTTTCTCTTTTAAAAACCATAGCAATAAATCATCTAGTGTTTTATCTTCATCATCATCATCAAAATTACCATAAGTGTTTGTAGATTTCTTACCATGAACTGTTGCTTTGAAAGCTATTTCATTCTTTGGTTCTGTCTTCAATCTTGAAATCTCAAAAGCTGAGATCTCATTGATCAAGGTCTCTCTCTTGAAATTAGATGTAAGTTGCATGGTCTCATCAAGGATGTTGATCTTTCTTTCATATTTTGGAGTAAGAGTAGTCATTACTTTATCCATAATGTCCTCTTCTGATATTTCTCCAACATTGTTCCCGATTCCAGCAACTGCTTCATTTATCCTTTGATTGTAAGCTCTGATGTTTTCTTTAGGCAGCATCTCTAATGCATTGTATCTTTTCTTCCATGTCTTTCTGAGTGCATCCTTTTCTTGTTCGTCTCCTTCAAATATGTCTTCTAGGTGCTTCCATATTTTGTGGGTTGTATCTACCTTTTTTACTTCTAAAAATTCACCATCAGATAGGGCATTGATAAGGGATTCTTTAGCAATCAGTAGCATCATCTTTTCCAAGGTCTTCTAAGGTAGGAATCTTGGTTGCTTTGATGGTTACATTAAAAACTTCAAAAGCAATGCACTACAAATGGGTTACCATCTTTTTCTTCCAATCAAGATAATTCTATCCATTGAACTTAGGACTTTCTTTCCTAAAGTACGCCATCTGATCAACCTCAAGCTATTAAACTTTCTCTCCGAGGCACTTGGCTTTGATACCAATTGTTAGGAATAGTCCCAAGAGATAACTGAGAGGGGGGGGTGAATCAGTTATCTACAAGATTCAATTCTTTATCCAATTAAGTATACTTAAACATAAAGCATAAACATAATGAAAGAAAACATGAATGCAACACCAATATTTTGGTTATGGGGAAACCCAAATAGGTAAAAACCCCGGTGGGACTTGATACCCACTAATATTCTATACTAGTGTATAATGATCCTTGCTAGAAGATCCTTTACCCTGTTAGGAGTAGCTTTACAATATATTAAGTATAGTAGACCTAGTTAAGGGTCAGACCCTATTAGGAGTCTTTTAAAATTGTCCCTATTAGGGGAGAGGACACACTATCTGAGAGCTCACTGCTCAAATGGGCTAAGGCTACAACCTTCTGAATAATAGATACACACTATATCTGGATCTTGGTGAACTGTGCTTTGACCTACTATTTGGATCAGTTCCAATGAATAGCACAAGTACTTTACTTGGTCACATAGACCTTCTTTTGATGTCTCAACACTTCACACACTCTGCTTTGCTCTACTTAATCAACCATGAACCGAACTTCAGCAATCACAAATGACTCCCTATAAGTATCTTTCCTCCAAATGATATAGTCAAGTCAGCCTATTAGAATCACCTTGAAATCATATTAGAGAAACTATAACAAACTCCAACAAACATTCTTTCATCTCTATTATGCACGCAACTCATTCTGGGACCTGTCTAATAAAATAAATGTAGATGCACGCTACACACTATTAGCTCTACCAAAACAACTGGAACTTTCTCTGTAAGCTAAATTAACTCATGCACTCTTAACCAAACATCAATAACAATTCTCCAAGCTTAACTCCAAGGGTGCATACCCTCAAGATAGGCACAACTCAAGAACCAATAAAATCTCTATTGGCTCTTCTGAACAAACATAGGAAACTGCTACTGGTGAATAGCGACTGCAAAACTTCACTTGCGTTCATCATCAAACTATGTGTCCATGAACTTAACATCACTAACATGTCTTCAACATAAATCCAAGTGCACAAGGCTCCATGATAATTTTATAGACAACCATACATAGAACACTGTCTATTACTCTGTCAGGAACACTGCTGACACCAACTACAATATAACTATCTGTACTAACAGTTAACCTCTATGCCCATGATATCATCCTAATATCATGTCCATGCTACATATATTGAAATATTACTACATAAGACTTCCACACATGATACTTTCCATATGTTATCATCAATGACAAAGATACAGTCAGTACTAGCTTGCTGGCAAATCTCCAACAATTTGTTGATATTTATTAGGGAATTGAGGTGACAAAGTGGTGGACTTGGATATAATCAATGGATGTATGTAAGGACCCAAAATGGATGGAAGGGTATAGATTTTGGACATAAGGACCCAAAATGGATGTGGATGAAGAAGGGATGGAGTTTTGGATATAAGGGCCCAAAATCAATTTGGAATATGGGTGAGGGGAACTTTTGAGTTTAGATAGACAGATTTTGGATATGGAAGGGATGGAAGGTTTACCAATATCTTGATATTTTAATTTTCCAATGGTATACTTATTATTTTCAATACAAGATGTGAGCCCAAGTGAATGGGGAGGAGAGGTGGGAGGAATGATAATCTCTTGAAGGAAGCCATGTTGGATAGAGGTGGAGGAACCAAGTTTATATATATGGGGTTCATGGGATCTTGTGGAGGAGTAGGATCATGTGAAGGATGAGGGTCGTGATAGGGATCAAGAGGGATAATAGGATCTTGAGATGGATTGGGATCATGAAATAGAGATAAAGGGGTACTTTGATTTTGACTTTGGAGAGGATTATGTGGTGGATCAAAAGGGATGATTGTACCTTGAGATGGAAGGTTATCATGGAATGGGGTAGAGGGGATGGAATCATGAGATGGAGTGATTTAATCTTGAAATAGAGGGGGATTGGTGTATTTTATACAAAGAATATCTTCAGGAGGTTTAGGGTAAGTGGAGGTTAATCCTTGAGATGGAAGGCAATCATTGGATGGGGTGGAGAGGATAATTTATCTTGAAATAGAATGTGAATATGAGATGGATTTATTTTATCTTGACATGGAGGGTAATAATTAATAGATGTGACAAAGGGATGTCTTGATCTTGATTAGAATGGGATAATAAGGTGGATTAAGAGGGATAAGTGGACCTTGAGATATTAGGAGATCATGGGATGGAGGAATTATTAAATCTAGAGGAGGAGATGAATCCATGGTAGCATTATTTCGGACAAGGTCTTGTCATGTTTCAACTTTTGAGGGTGATGTGATGGAGGTGGAAGCTTCAACTTGGGTGGATGGAGGGATGGAGGACTCATGAGTCTTAGGAGATTGGGGTATGTCTTCATTTGGAGGGAATGAAGGTGGGTGCATGAATTTTGGTGATTGTGAAACTTTATTTAGAGTTGGGGATTTAGAATCATTTTCTATTATTTTTGTCCCAATTAATTAAGGACTTCTTGTAAGGTGGGGATGATATGGGTTTTGGAGAATTATGATTATATGAAGGTTGGAGATTAGGTGGGGAATTGGGATGATGATTTTTGACACTAAGCTTAAAGTATGGGAGATTGGGGGAGGATTGGGTTGTATGAGAGATGAGGATTATGAATTTGGACAAATGGAGAAGGAAATATGTCTTCAAAGGAAAAAAAAATCTTTTGACCCCCCATTTTTTAGGTAAGGACAATGTTTTGAAGTTCTTCAATTTCTCAGGAAAGGTTAGGTATGTTGGATGCATTATGTTGGATATGGAGGGAATCATCTATGGGTGAGGGATAATAAAATAGATTTACCTTGTAAAAGTTAGAGGAAGGATATGAAATTTGAGATGGATTGGGATTAGATATGATGTGTTTAGGTAAAATGGATGGGGATATGGTTGATGGGTGTGGAGTTACAAGATTGATTTGGTAAGTGAGTTAAGTGAGAGTTATGAATAGTTAGGGGTTGGATTGTTTTGATGAATGTATGAGTTGGACTGATGTGGTTGATAGGTTGGTTGGATTAGAGTTATGTTTTTAGGATTGGGGTTTGGCATTTGAAAGTCCTTAACCATTTTTTCAAACTAATCCATATTCATGATGTTTAGATGAGGGGTTTTGGATTTGGATTAGATGAGATGTTGATGAAGATTTAAATTGAGAATGGATTAACTTGGAAGATAAATGAGGGATGTTTGAAGACAAGTGAATGACTAATGTGTGATTGATATTGTATGAAGGAGTAGATGGATTAGATTAGGACGTGGGTAGAATGATATGAGGTTGAAAAGTGGATTGGATTAGAATGATAATGATGTGATTAGATTAGATTAAGGATGAATGATGAGATTGGATTAAGAAAAATGGATGTTGATGTGGATAATGAAGGATGACTAGGATGAAGATTAGGACCTTGATTTAATGATTAGGAAGATGATAAAATGATTAGGATAAGATGGATGATTATGACCTTGATTAGATTAGATAAATTTATTAGGATTAGGGTCCTAAATGATGGGTCATGAATGGATTAGGTATGATTAAGATTGGAAAAATGAATAGGGTAATTAAGAATAATTTTAATGACTTGTAAGAAGTGATTAATATTAAGGGAATGATAAAGAAGGAAGATAGTTAGGATGATAATGAATGATTAAGATATATTGATGAAGATGAATGATGATTAGGATATGGAGGATGATTAGAGATGTGTGAGATAATATGAATGATTAGATTGGATTATGGAGATGACTAAAGATGTTAGAGATGATCAGGAGATGTTGAATAAGATGATTGGGGATGAGTAAGATAAGAGGGAATGATTTGGATACATAAGATGGTGATTAGGATAATAGGTATGATTATGAGGTTGATAGATGAAAGACGTGATGTGGAGATGATGTGGAAAGCTTGATTTGGAGGAAAAGTAGACTTAAAAAAGAATGCTTTTCTTTTATTTTGAAATGTTTTGATATTTTTTGAGTTTTTGAATTTTTTTTATTTTTTGGACTTTTAAGTTTTATGATGTTTTTGGGTTTTTGAATTTTATGTTTTTTTAAAGATTTTTGGATTTTTTATTCCTTTTTTAAATTTTAATACACAAAATACATAATGAAAGTATGCACAATACAAGATTCCTATGACTCAATTTGGATGATGTGTCCCCTTTTTGGTTTCAAGTGGGGAAGGCAATTTTAAATAGTAAAACACATCAAACACACCAATAATCCTATTCAAGCTTCAACTAGGATGCTCAACTAGGGGATGTCTTTGATATACACAAGGTATGTGAGGCCCAATTCCTTAGATTAAAGAAAATAATGTCACATAATTGGGAAGAGATGGTAACCTGAATCTCCACCTTCACTTGCCAAAGGTATAAAATTATTTGGTGCTTAGCCAAGAGTGACACTATTCTACTTCCAAGAGAGGTGTATTTTAATTCACCTCCCACTATTTATACTTTGTTGGAATACGTGAGTTGAGGTTGTCCCTTGGGGTGATCAAATCCCCAAGCAGGCCCCCTAAAAAAAATGAAAACAAGACAAATTATTTCTTGTGCACTCAAGATCACCCAAAGGTGTGAGGGGATATAATACATAAGTGGCCTTTGGGTTTAAAAGACAATTGTTCATTTTTTCTCCAAACCCAAATTTGAAGGTAAATTTTAAGCCCAATTCCAAATGTGAGGAAACCCACAAAAAATATTGTCTAAAGTTGAAAATTATTACAGAAATAGATTCCTTGAGTTTTTATGATAGATTTTCATTATTTTTTGGTGAAAAATGATTTCGTATGTAAAAAATATGAGCATTTGAAGTTCAAATATAAATATTGAATTTGAACATCTCCACCTAATGTTTGAAAAAGAATATGGAAATATGGCTTACAGATATAGAGACCTACCTAGCATATCAAAGCTAGTTGATACTATGTGCAAGGAATGTGTAATGGGAAATCATGTGAGGAATTCATTTAGGAGCAAGCATAATTTAGCAGAGAACAAGTTGGATCTGATTCATACAGACCTATGTGGACCAACTCAAAAAAGATCATACTATGGTGAAAGGTATTTTATTTTGTTTGTAGATGATTATTCTAGAATGATGTGGGTTGCATTCTTGAAAGATAAGGCAAAAGCATTTGAGAAGTTCAAAATATTCAAAGCTAACATTGAGAATGAATCTGGACTAAAGATAAAATGTCTAAGGTTAGATAGAGGAGCAGAATTCACCTTTGATAGATTCTATGAGTACTGCAAAGAACATGGCATTAAAAGACAGTTGAGTGCATCTAGAACCCCTCAGCAGAATGGGATTGTAGAGAGAAGGAATAGGATTATCCTAGATATAGCGCGCACCATCATGATTGAAGGAAAAGTTGCACACACCTATTGGAGAGATGCGGTCAATACAACACTCTATACAATCAATAGAATACAATTAAGGCCAGGCACAAACAAGACATCTTATGAGCTATGGTTTGGTAATGTTCCCATAGTGAAATACTTTAGAATCTTTGGAAGAAAGTGCTACATCAAGAGGGATGAAGCAATAGGCAAGTTTGATGCAAGAAGTGATGAAGGTATTTTTCTTGGTTACTCTACTAAAAGTAAAGATTATAGATGTTTTAACTTCAGATTGAAGAAGATCATTGAAAGTTCTCATGTTAAGATTGATGAAAAGTTTATGGTTCAAGAAAGCTATCATGATTACTCACCTATGATTGAAGAAGAACCCAACCCTTCCACTAGTGAGACATTTTTTGAAGAGATGTTTGACAGTATTGATGTATTTTTCAATGACCTTTAAACAAGTGAAGAAGAAAATCAAAAGGAAGATGAGTCAGTTTCACCTAAAGTTCCAAAGTATACATCTAGATATCACTTTAAGGATAAAATCATTGGAGATCAGAGTGGAAAAGTCACAATAAGATCAAAAGCTAAGAATTCTAAAAACAATGAGGTGGTATGTTTACTATCTCAGATTGCACCTTTAAGTGTTGAAGATGCATGTAATGATTTAGATTGGCATGATGAAATGAAAGAAGAACTAGATCATATTATCGAGAATGATACTTGGGAACTGGTCCCAAGACCTAGCGACAAGAATGTGATTGAAAAAAAGTGGATATTCAAAAATAAGATGAATGAAGATGGTACAGTAGTAAGGAAAAAAGAAAGGTTAGTATGTAAGGGATATGTGTAAAGAGAAGGTATTGATTATTCAGACACTTTTGCACCAGTAAGCAAATTAGAAGATATTAAGTTTTTTTTAGCTTTTGCAACATTTAAAAAATTCAAAGTTTATCAGATGGATGTTAAGTCAACATTCTTGAATAGAGAGCTAAACAAAGAAGTATACATTAAGCAACCAGAAGGATTCTCCTTATCAAACAAACCTGATATGGTATGCAGATTGAAGAAAGCCCTCTATGGACTTAAACAAGCCCCTAGAGCATGGTATGAGAGACTTGATGGATATATAATGAAAATTGGATTCAAGAAAGGAGCAGCAGATTGTAATCTATTCATAAGAGATACATTTGAAGGTCTACTACTTGTAGCTATATTTGTTGATGACATTATCTTTGGGGGTAATGAAAAACTTAGTGTATAATTTGCTAAGGAGATGTAGAGTGAGTTTGAGATGAGCATGATTGGACCTATCAAGTACTTCTTAGGATTAAATGTGAAATAGACAGAGAAAATTATTTTCATTAATCAATCCAAATATGTGAAAGAAATATTGAAGAAGATCAAGATGGATGATTGCAAGCTAGTGGGTACACCTATGATAATAGGATGCAAGCTTACAAAAGAAGATTCTCCAGTAGTAGATACAACATTATACAAGTCTATGATTGGTAAACTCATATATCTTACTCAAAGTAGATCAAACATTTCTAATGCAGTTGGCATAGTTGGAAGATTTGCAGCAGAGCCTAAACAAAGTCACCTCATGGTAGTAAAAAGAATATTCAAATATTTGTAGGGTACTATAGATTATGGTCTATGGTATCCTAATTTAGAGAATGTTGAGATTCATGTATATACAAATGAAAATTGGGCAAGATGTGTTGATGATAGAAAAAGTACATCAGGTGGAGCAGTGTTTCTTGGTAACAGACTTGTCACGACAAGCAAAAAGAAAAATTATATTTCATAGTCAACAATAGAAGAGGAGTATGTTGTAGCAGCCCTAAATTTTTCTACAATTATTTGGATCAAGTAGATGATAAAGGACTTTGGTATTCAGATTGATTATCCTATTACTATTCATTGTGATAATACTAGCAATATCAACATGTCAAAGAATTATGTGATGCATGCAAAGACAAAGCACATAAAGATTAAGTATCACTTCCTAAGAGATAAAGTGGCAGAGAAAGAAGTCAAATTGGATTATGTGAGTACAAAGGAACAAATAGCAGATATATTCACAAAGCCTTTGCCAAAGGATACTTTTGAGTATCTCAAGGAGAAGTTGGGAGTAATTCCTTTCCCTGATTCTACTTAGAGAAAGAGGAAAGTGTATCAGTCCTCAAGGATTGATGGATGGTTGACTACTCTACTTTAGGAGTAGTACCAGTGCTTATATGATTTGGCACCCTTTTCCATTAATGTCAAAGGGGGAGTAATATATAGTCATGAAAAATAGAAGTAAAGGAGTAATATACTAAGGGGAGCATTATTCAGTCATGAAAGTAGTTCAGTTGAGAAAATTGAGAATGTTGAAGAATATTACAGTAGATGGAGGATTCATCCTTGGGGGAATTTTGATGAGGAAATGGAGAATGTTATAAAAGAATTTCTCATTTGGATTGGTGGTGTTTTTCATTCCATATGTTGCCATCAATGCCAAAGGGGGAGATTGTTGGAGATTTTCCAGCAAGCTAGTGCTAACTATATGTTTGTCATTGATGACAACATATGGTAAGTAGCATGCATGGAAGACTTATGTAGTAAGATTTGAGTATATGTACCATGGACATGTTATCAGCATGATATCATGGATGTAGAGGATAACTATTAGAACTGGTAGTTATGTAGCAGCTTGGGTCAGTAGTGTTCCTAACAGAGTTACAGGAAGTGTTATGTGAGTGTTTGTATGTACAGTCATCATGGAGCCTTGTGCCTTTGGATATGTGATAAAGACATGTTATTAATGTTACAATCATGGATGCAGAGTCGGATGATCAGCAAAAGTGAAGTTATGTAGTTTCTATTCACCAGTAGCAGTTTCCAGTGTTTATTCAGAAGAGCTAATAGAGATTATATTGGTTTGGGAGTTGCACCAATCATTACAGTATGCACCCTTGTATTAGTGATTGGAGAAGAGTTAACAATGTTCGGTTAAGAGCACATGATGTAATTTAGCTTGAGGAGAAAGCTTTAGTTAATTTGGTAGAGTCAATAGTGTGTAGCATGTGTCTATATTTATTAATATTGGATAGGTCCCAGATTGTGTTGTGTGCTTAGTAGAGCCGACATAAGTATTATTGGAATGTGTTATGGCCTATCTAATATGATTTCAAGGTGGTTCTAATAGGCCAACTTGATTATATCATTTAGAGGAAAGATTAGGCAATCATTTGTGATTGCTAAGGCATGGTTTAGAGTTGATTATGAAGAGAAGAGTAGAGTGTGCAAAGTGTTGAGCCATCAATAGAAGGTCTATGTGACCAAGTGAAGAGTTTATGCTATACATTAGAACTGATCCAGATAGTAGGTTAAAGTGTAGTTCACCAAGATCTAGATATAGTGTGTGTATGTTATTCAAAAGGTTGTAACCTTCACCCCTTTGAGCAGTGTTCTCTCGGACAGTGTGTCCTCACCCCTAACAGGGTTAATTGTAAAAGACTCCTAATAGGGTCTGACCCTGTCATGCCCAAAAAATTCAGTCTAAAAACATACCATTTTTTTTTTTTAAAGGGTATATTAAGACTAAGTTTATGTCGAGGGTTAACAGAGGTATAATAGTTTTGTCTCAAGCTGTGCCAACTATAATCCTAGTCATATTATGAATGGTTATAAGAATGTGATGACAATGAAATACTACCAAGATACTAAATGGTTCAATTATTAAAGTGTCAGAATAATAGATCACAAAGTCTAATTAGCAGATAAGAAGCTAACAGATTCCATTGTTCGTAAAATTAGGTTACCAAAAAACTTTCACCTAGCTAGATCATACTTTATCCTCTCAGAATATAATTCAAGCAACCTCATCATTGGCTAAGAAATAATTATATCAACTATTAGTATTTATTGATTTATATAACCATTAAATTCCCTAAGGAAATAAATTAATTTATGATGTAAATAATTATATTAATTAAATATTAGCAATTAAAATAATTATTTTCTTTTTTTTGTCATAAGTTTAATTTATTTCCTTAGGGAATTTAATGGTTATATAAATCAATAAATACTAATAATGCATGGAGGACTTATGTAGTAAGATTTGAGTATATGTACCATGGACATGTTATCAGCATGATATCATGGATGTAGAGGATAACTATTAGAACTGGTAGTTATGTAGCAACTTGGGTCAGCAGTGTTCCTGACAGAGTTACAGGAAGTGTTATGTGAGTGTTTGTATGTACAGTCATCATGGAGCCTTGTGCCTTTGGATATGTGATAAAGACATGTTATTGATGTTACAATCATGGATGCAGAGTCGGATGATTAGCAAAAGTGAAGTTATGTAGTTTCTATTCACCAGTAGCAGTTTCCAGTGTTTATTCAGAAGAGCTAATAGAGATTATATTGGTTTGGGAGTTGCACCAATCATTACAGTATGCACCCTTGTATTAGTGATTGGAGAAGAGTTAACAATGTTCGGTTAAGAGCACATGATGTAATTCAGCTTGAGGAGAAAGCTTTAGTTAATTTGGTAGAGTCAATAGTGTGTAGCATGCGTCTATATTTATTAATATTGGATAGGTCCCAGAATGTGTTGCGTGCTTAGTAGAGCTGACATAAGTATTATTGGAATGTGTTATGGCCTATCTAATATGATTTCAAGGTGGTTCTAATAGGCTAACTTGATTATATCATTTAGAGGAAAGATATTTATAGGCAGTCATTTGTGATTGCTAAGGCATGGTTTAGAGTTGATTATGAAGAGAAGAGTAGAGTGTGCAAAGTGTTGAGCCATCAATAGAAGGTCTATGTGACCAAGTGAAGAGTTTATGCTATACATTAGAATTGATCCAGATAGCAGGTTAAAGCGTAGTTCACCAAGATCTAGATATAGTGTGTGTATGTTATTCAAAAGGTTGTAGCCTTCACCCCTTTGAGCAGTGTTCTCTCAGACAATGTGTCCTCACCCCTAACAGGGTTAATTGTAAAAGACTCCTAATAGGGTCCGACCCTTGACCAGGTCACTGTACTAAATTCATTCTAAAGACAACTCCTAACAAGGTTAAGGATATTCTAACAAGAATCATAATACACTAGTGCAGATTATTAGTGGGTGTTAATTCCCACTGGGGTTTTTACCTATTTGGGTTTCCCCGTAACCAAAATATTGGTATTGTGTTAAAGTGTTCTTTAATTGTGTTTATGCTTTATGTTTAAGTATACTTAATTGAATAAATAATTGAAACTTATAGATAACTGATACACCCCCTGCTCTCAATTATCTCTTGGGACTATTCTTAACACTATCTGCATGTTCTCTCCTTTTAAGGTCTCTTCGACTTTGTATCTTGCATTCTTTTCATGTTGGATCAAAAGATTAATTTATTCTTTTTCTTTCTCAATCCTCTTTAATTGATCTGATGTGTCATTTTCTAAATCCTCCTTGATCTTTTCCATAAGGTTTCATCTCTGACTTCTTGAAATTTCAAGTTGTTCCTTTAGTTTCTTGATAAAGCCTTTTGCTCTACTTAATTTCAATTTCAATTCTCCATTTTCAACCTTTTCTTTGTCCAAGTCATCAAGTGCTGCTTCAAAGTTCTCTTGCAAACTTTCTGAATCCATTATGATCTCCCTTAAGTTGTTAGACTTTCTCTCCAAGGGTTAATAGCTCTAATACCAATTGTTAGCATTGAGTAATACTAAGAGGGGGTGAATCAATATTACCACACTTTAAATTGAACTTAAACTAATTTTAAGAAAACCATAAGATTGCATAAATGAAAAGTACATAAGCAAATAACACACAACTCATAACACCATTATTTTTTTTCAAGGAAACCCTGGCCAAGGGAAAACCTTGGTGGGGATGGTACCCACAAATATACACTAAAGTATAATGTCCCTATTAGGAGCTGAGTATTACATAGTACATTTCCTTGTTAAAGGAATATCAATTCTATTAAAGGTATACAAAACCCTGTTAATGGTATACTGAGCTTACAACTCTTACAATCAATACTTCAGTTACAAAGTATTCTCAAGGATGAACATAAAAAAGCATCTTCTATGCTTTGATAGTTCCAATTATAGTTCTCAATAACATTTGTCAACCTATGATCTCACATCTTCCATTATCTCTAATATCTCTATCTTGCATCTACATCATTGCTTTACAAAAAGTTCTTCATATATATGTGAGTATTCTACTTATCCAGACGGCTCTCAAATATAATACAAAATAGAATAAATATTAATAAAAAGAGTAAATACTAAGTTGACAATCTTGTATTACCAAAGTGTTGGTAATCCACAATATTTATCTATCTTAGCACATTACGATTCCATCTTATACTCTCTTAATCATCACAACTATTCATATGCTCTGTTTCACTATTCCTCTATCTTCACATGTCTTCAAATCATTGTAACTCACTGAAAAAAATACAAAAATACAAGAGACCTTAACTAAAGGTCATACATATCCCAAAATGTCTTCCTCTAAGCTCGCAAGTCATCATCTATCATATACTATCTTCGATGTCCAAAACATTATTGCAGTACTTTGTAAATTTGTTTCCATACTTGTTATTTTGAAGATTGTATATCCAAAATTGTACTTGACTCCATGCAATCACCATATCAGATGTGTTTCCATAAATGATAACCCTCAAGTGCTCCATATCACTCTCCAAACATCACTTTCCAATAAATAGCCATTCTGAGGTTGTAGATCACTGAATTAGTTGAGTGTTCAATGAGAATCACCTAAAATCACATAACAAGCTATTCCAAGGTTGTAGATTGCTAAATCTATCAACCGTTCAATGAGAATGAGCTAAAATCATGTAACAAGCCATTCTAAGGTTGCATATCACTGAATCAGTCAACAATTTAATGAGAATTAGCTACAATCATGTAACAAGCCATTCTAAGGTTTCAAATCACCAAATTGGTCAATCATTTGATGAAAATTAGCTACAATCACATAACAAGTCATTCTGAGGTTGTAGATGACCGAATCGGTCAACCGTTCGATGAGAATTAGTTACAATTGTGTAACAAGCCTTTATGAGGTTACATATCATTGAATCAGTCAACCATTCGGTGAGATTCAACTACAATCTTGTAATAAGCCATTCTAAGGTTGTAAATCATCAGATTGATCAACCGTTTGATGAGAATAAACTAAATCATGTAAAAAGATGTTCTAAGGTTGTAGATCATTGAATCGGTTAACTATTTGATGAGAATCAGCTACAATCCTATAGCAATCTGATCTGAGGTTATAGATCACTGAATCAATCAACTATTCAATGAGAATCAACTACAATTATGCAACAAGTCATTTTGATGTTGTAGATCACTGAACCGGTCAACCGTTTGATGAGAATTAACTATAATTGCAAAACAAGCCATTATGAGGTTTGAGATCGCTAAATTGGTCAACCATTCAATGAGAATTAGCTACAATCACATAAAAGTTGTTTTAAGGTTGCATATCATTGAATTGATCAATAGTTTTATGAGAATCAACTTCAATCGTGTAACTAGCCCTTCTAAGGTTGTAGATTGCCGAACCGGTCAACTATTCGATGAGAATCATCTACAAATGCATAACAAGCCATTTTGAGGTTGTAGATTGTTGAATCAGTCAATCACTCAATCAAGAATCAACTACAATCGTGTAATAAGCCATTCTAAGGTTACATATCACTAGATCGATCAATCATTTGATGAGAATTAGCTACAATTTCCTAATAACCCATTTTGAGATTGTAGATAGCTGATTCAGTCAACTGTTTGATGAGAATCATCTATAATTGCATAACAAGTCATTTTAAGGTTACAGATCACCAAATCAGCTAACTATCCAATGAGAATCAACTATAATTACATAACAAGTTGTTCTAAGTTTGCAGATCACCGAATAAGTCAACCGTTAGATGAGAATCAACTATAATTATGTAACAAGTCATTTTGAGGTTGCAAATCATCGAATCAGTCAACCGTTCAATGAGAATCATCTACAATCGCATAACAAGTTGTTCTAATTAAGGTTATAGATAACCAAATTGGTCAACCATTCGATGAGAATCAACTACAATCAGAATAAGCTATTCTCAGGTTACACATCGCTAAGTTGGTTAACCATTCAAAATTAGCTACAATCATGTAACAAGTCATTCTGAATTGTAGATTGCCGAATGAGTCAACTGTTTGATAAGAATTAACTACAATCATGTAACTACCTATTTTGAGTTTGTAGATTATCGAATCACATAATTTTTTGTTGAGAATCACCTACAATCATGAAATAAGCCAATCTAAGGTTGAAAATTGCTGAATCGGTCAACCATCCAATGAGAATCAACTACAATCATGTAAGAAGCCATTCTAAGGTTGCAGATTGCCGAATCGATCAACTATTTGATGAGAATCGACTATAATCATGTAACAAGTCATTTTGAGGTTGCATATTGTCAAAACAATCAACTGTTTGATGAGAATCAACTACAATTGCATAACAAGTTGTTCTAAGGTTTTAGATTACTAAATAGGTCAACCTTTCAATGAGAATCAACTATAATCACATAACAAGTCATTCTCAGGTTTTAGATCACCGAATCGGTCAATCGTTCAATCAGAATCAGCTACAATCATGTAACAAGTTGTTTTAAGGTTTCAGATCACCAAATCAGTCAACCATTTGATGAGAATTAGCTACAATCATGTAACAAGTCATTATAAGGTTTTAGATGCCCAAATGGATCAACTATTCTATGAGAATCAACTACAATAGCATAACAAGCCATTTTGAGCTTGTGGATCGCCGAATCAATCAATCACTCGATGCAAATCAACTACAATCATGTAACTAGGCATTTTTAGGTTGTAGATCACTAAATATTTCAATCATTCTATGTGAATCAACTACAATCATGCAAAAAGTCATTCTGAGATTGTAGATCATCTAATCGGATAACTATTCGATGTGAATTAGCTACAATCGCGTCACAAGCTATTATGATGTTGTTGATCATAGAATCAGACAACTATTCGATAAGAATCAACTACAATCATGTATCAATTTTTTCTGACATTGTAGATCACCAAATCGGTCAACCACTCAATCAGAATCAACTACAATCATGTAAGAAGTTGTTTTAAGCTTGCATATCACCAAAACGGTCAACCGTTTAATGAGAATCAGCTAAAATTGCCTAACAACCCATTTTGAGATTGTAGATGGCTGAATTGGTCAACTATTCGATGAGAATCATCTATAATCATGTAACAAGCCATTCTAAGGTTATAGATTGCCAAATCAGTCAACTATCCTTTGAGAATCAACTATAATCGCATAACAAGTTATTCTGAGTTTCCAGATCATTGAATCAGTCAATCATTATATGAGAATCAACTACAATCATGTAACAAGTCATTCTAATTTTGTAGATCACTGAATCGGTCAACCATTCAATGAGAATCATCTACAATCACATAACAAGTTGTTATAAGATTACATATCACCAAATCGGTCAACCATTCGATGAGAATCAACTACAATCACAATAAGTTGTTATCAGGTTACAAATCACTAAATTGGTTAACCATTCAAAATTAGCTACAATCATGTAACAAGTCATTGTGAAGTTGCATGTCACCGAATCAGTTAACCATTCAATGAGAATCAACTACAATCACGTAACCACATGTTTTGAGTTTGTAGATCATTGATTCAAACAACTGTTTGTTGAGAATCACCTACAATCGCAAAACAAGCCATTTTGAGGTTGAAAATCACCAAATTGGTCAACCATCAAATGAGAATCAACTACAATCACATAACAAGCCATTCTAAGATTGCAGATCACCGAATCAATCAACCATTCAATGAGAATGAACTATAATCATGTAACAAGTCATTCTGATGTTGCAGATCATCAAATCGGTCAACCGTTTGATGAGAATAAACTATAATCGCATAACAAGTTTTTCTAAGGTTTTAGATCACTGAATCGGTCAACCTTTCGATGAGAAACAACTATAATCACATAACAAGTTGTTCTCAGGTTTTAGATCACCAAATCGGTCAACTGTTTGATGAGAATCAACTACAATCACGTAATAAGTCATTCTAAGGTTTTAGATCACCAAATCAGTCAACCATTCGATGAGAATTAGTTACAATCATGTAACAAGTTGTTCTAAGGTTATAGATCCCCAAATCGATCAACTGTTCGATGAGAATTAGCTACAATGGCATAACAAGCCATTCTGAGCTTACAGATCACCGAATCAATCAATCGCTCGATGCGAATCAACTATAATCATGTAGCTAGGCATTTTGAGGTTGTAGATCACTGAATATTTTAATCGTTTGATGTGAATCAACTACAATCATGCAAAAAGTTATTCTCAAATTGCAAATCATTGAATCAGATAGCTATTCAATGTAGATTAGCTACAATCACGTCACAAGCCATTATGATGTTGTTGATTGTAAAATCTGACAATTGTTTGATGAGAATCAACTACAATCACATATCAAGTTGTTCTGAGGTTGTAGATCACTGAATCAGTCAACCGCTCAATCAAAATCAACTATAATTATGTAACAAGTCATTTTAAGGTTGCATATCACCAAATCGGTCAACCATTTGATGAGAATCAACTACAATTTCCTAACAATCCACTTTAAGATTGTAGATAGCCGAATCAGTCAACCGTTTGATGAGCATCAGCTACAATCACGTAACAAGTCATTCTAAGGTTACAAATTGCCGAATCAGTCAACTATCCAATGAGAATCAACTATAATCGTGTAACAAGCTATTTTGAGTTTGTAGATCACCAAAGCGGTCAACCATTAGATGAGAATCAACTAGAATCATGTAATAAGTCATTCTTAGGTTGCAAATCACCGAATCGGTCAACCATTCAATGATAATCATCTACAATTGCATAACAAGTTGTTCTAAGGTTACAGGTCACCAAATCGGTCAACCATTCAATGAGAATCAACTACAATTGCAACAAGTTGTTCTCAGGTTACAGATTGCTAAATTGGTTAAACATTCAAAATTAGCAACAATCGCATAACAAGTCATTCTGAATTTGCAGATCACCGAATTAGTCAAGCATTTGATGAGAGTCAACTACAATCACGTAACCACCTGTTCTGAGTTTGCAGATCATTGACTCAGACAACCATTTGTTGAGAATTACCTACAATCGCAAAACAAGCCATTCTGAGGTTGTAGATCACCGAATCAATCAACCATCCAATGAGAATTAGCTACAATCACGTAACAAGCCATTATGAGGTTACAGATCACTGAATCGATCAACCATTCGATGAGTTTCAACTATAATCATGTAATAAGTTGTTCTAAGGTTGTAGATCATCGAATCAGTCAACTATTTGATGAGAATCAACTACAATCGCATAAGTTGTTTTGAGGTTTTAGATCGCTAAACTAGTTAACCTTTCGATGAGAATCATCTATAATTGCATAACAAGTCATTCTCAAGTTTCAAATCACCGAATCAGTCAACTGTTTAATGAGAATCATCTACAATCACGTAACAAGCCATTGTGAGGTTTCAGATAGACAAATCAGTCAACCATTCGATGAGAATCGGCTACAATCATGTAACAAGTCATTTTAAGGTTGTAGATCCCCAAATCGATCAACTATTCAATGAGAATCAGCTATAATAGCATAACAAGACATTCTGAGCTTGTAGATCTTTGAAGCAATCAATCACTCGATGTGAATCAACTACAATCATGTAACTATGAATTTTAAGGTTGTAGATCACTGAATATTTCAATCATTTAATGCGAATCAGCTACAATCATGCAAAAATTCATTCTCAGATCATAGATCATCAAATCAGATAACTATTCGACATGAATTAGCTACAATCGCATCACAGGCTGTTCTAATTATGCTAATCACATAATTAGACTGTTGTTCAATGAGAATAAACTACAATCACATATCAAGTTATTCTTAGGTTATAGATTACTAAATAGGTCAATCATTTGATGAGAATCAACTACAATTGCATAATAAATAGTTTTATGGTTGCAAATAGTTGAATCAGTCAACCGTTTAATGAGAATCAACAACAATCATGTGACAAATCATTCTAAGCTTGTAGATCACTGAATTGGTCAACTATTTGATAAAAATCAACTACAATTGTGTAACAAGCCATTCTAATGTTTCATATTGCCGAATCAGTTAACCATTTGATGAGAATCAGCTACATGGCATAACAAGTCATTCTAAAGTTGTAGATCACCAAATTGGTCTACCATTTGATGTGAATTAGCTACAATCATGTAACAAGCCATTTTGAGGTTGTAGATCATCGAATATGTCAACCATTTGATGAGAATCATTTACTATCATGTAACAAGTTGTTTAGAGGTTGTAGATCACTGAATCGGTCAACCGTTCGATGAGAATCAACTACAATTGAATGTAACAAGTTGTTCTGAGGTTGCAAATTTTTGAATCAGACAACCATTCAATAAGAATCAACTACAATCACATAACAAGTTTCTTTGAGGTTGTAGATCATTGAAAGGGTCAACCATTTTATTAGAATTAGCTATAATTATGTAACAAGCTATTCTGTGGTTGCAGATGGCTGAATCGGTCAACCGTTCATTGATAATTAGTAATAATCACATAATAAGCCATTCCAAGGTTGTAGATTACTGAATCGGTAAATACTTTAATAAGAATTAGCTACAATCATGTAACAAGTCATTCTGATGTTGAACATCACCGAATTGTTCAACCATTAGATGAGAATTACCTACATTACATAACAAGTTGATCTAAGGTTACAGATTACCGAATTGTTCTACCATTCAATGAGAATCAACTACAATCCCACAACAAGCCATTGTGAGGTTGTAGATTGCCAAATTGGTCAATCATTCAATGAGAATTAGTTACAATCATGTAATAAGTCATTCTAAGGTTGTAGATCATCGAATCGGTCAACCGTTCAATGAGAATTAACTATAATTATGTAACTTGTTCTTGAGGTTGTAGATGGTTGAATTGATCAACTGTTTGATGAGAATCATTTACAATCATGTAACAAGTTATTCTAAGGTTGCAAATCATCAAATTGGTCAACAGTTTGATGAGAATGAACTATAATCGTGTAACAAGGCATTCTGAGGTTGCAAATCACTAACTCAGTCAACCGTTCAATGAGAATCAGCTACAATGATGTAACAAGCTATTTTGAGGTTACAGATCACCGAATTCATCAACCGTTCAATGAGAATCAACTACAATCATGTAACAAGTCATTCTAAGCTTGTAGATCACCAAATAGGTTAACCTTTTTATGAGAATCAAATACAATCATGTAAGAAGTTATTCTAAGGTTTCACATCCCCGAATCCGTCAACTATTCGATGAGAATCAGCTACAATCAAGTAACAAGTTATAAGGTTGCAGATCACCAAATCAGTCAACCTTTCGATGAGAATTAGCTAAAATCACATAACAAGCCATTATGAGGTTGCAGATTACTGAATTAGTCAACTATTTGATGAGAATAAGCTACAATCATGGAGCAAGCCATTGTGAGCCTATAGATCACCGAATCGGTGAACCGTTTAATGACAATCAACTACAATAGCATAAAAGATCATTCTGAGGTTGTAAGTCACTGAATTAGTTAACCACTTAATGAGAATCAGCTATAATCATGTAACAAATTTTTCCAAGGTTGTAGATCGCCAAATCAGTCAACCAATCGATGAGAATCAGCTACAATCGCGTAACAAGTCATTCGAAGGTTGCAGATCACCAAATCAGTCAACCTTTCAATGAGAATTAGCTACAATCATGTAATAAGCCATTATGAGGTTGCAAATTGCCAAATTAGTCAACTATTCCATGAGAATCAGCTACAATTGAGTAACAATTCATTCTAAGGTTGCAGATCTCTAAATGGGTCGACCTTTCAATGAGAATCAACTACAATCACGTAACAAGTCATTTTGAGGTTGCAAATCACCAAATCGATCAATCATTTGATGAGAATCAATAATAATAACGTAACAAGCCATTCTAAGCTTAAAGATCACCGAATTAGTCAACCATTTGATGAGAATCAACTACAATCACATAAATGATCATTCTGAAGTTGTAGCTCACTGAATCAGTCAACCACTTGATGAGAATCAACTACAATCATGTAACAAACTGTTCTGAGGTTGGAGATCACTGAATCAGTTGACCATTCAATGAGAATTAGCTACAATCGTGCAACAAGTTGTTCTAAGATTACAGATCACCGAATTAGTCAACCTTTCGATGATAATCAGCTACAATTGTGTACCAAGCCATTATGAGGTTATAGATCATCAAATCGGTCAACGGTTAGATGAGAATCAACTACAATCATGTAACAAGTCATTCTAAGGTTATAGATCGCTGAATCGGTCAACCTTTAATTTGATGAGAATTAGCTACAATCCTGTAACAAGCCATTCTAAGGTTGCAAATCACCGAATTGCTGAATTGTTTGATTAGAATTAGTGATAATCATGTAACAAGCCATTCTGAGCTTATAGATCACTAAATCAGTCAACCGTTTGATGAGAATCAACTACAATTGCATAAAATATCTTTCTGAGGTTGTAGATAACCGAATCGGTCAACTACTTGATGAGAATCAACTATAATTGCATAACAAATTGTTTTGAAGTTGTAGATCATTGAATCGGTCAACCGTGCAACGAGAATCAACTAAAATCACATAACAAGTCATTCTAAGGTTGCAGATCACTGAATTAGTGAAGCTTTCGATGAGAATCATCTAAAATCATGTAGTAAGCCATTCTTAGGCTGCAGATCACTGAATCGGTCAACCATTCGATGAGAATCAGCTACAATCAAGTAACAAGTCATTCTAAGGTTGCAAATCACTGAATCAGTCAACCATTCGATGAGAATCAACTACAATCATGTAGCAATCCATTCTGAGGCTTCAGATCACCAAATCAGTCAACCATTCAATGAAAATCATCTACAATCATGTAACAAGTCGTTCTAAGGTTTTAGATCCCCAAATCAATCAACTGATTGATGAGAAGCAACTACAATAGTTGTAGACACCTACAATGCCTTTGCCAAATAAAATATTTTATTTTGCAAAAACCCCTAATGACATCATTTTTTATTAATAATTTTTTATTTAATGAATTAATTAGTTTTTATTGTCATTATCCCTTCTCATATTTTAATGAAAGACTTTTAATTAAAGAATCCCTTCTAAAACAATTTAAATCAAATTTGAATTATTTTTCCCCCTATTTATTAATCATTACTTAATAAATAATGTCACAATCCTTAAATAAATTAAATATTTATTTAAAGCATAAAACCCCTAGAATTTTCTAGAGAACCCTAAACCTATCTAACCTTTCCTAAACCCATCCTAAACCTACTTAAAGGGTGATTCCTAACCCTCTTAGTCTAAACCCTCATCCTTTGACTTCTAGTCAACCCCTTCATTAATGAACCTTACATACTCATTAATGACTCCTTACACCCTCATTAAATCTCTTACAACCTCTTAATGAAGCCCATGTCTCCTCTTCCACCATTGTTCCCTAAGAACACTTCCCTAGTGTTGCTCACACATGTGCGAGCCACCCTTAACCCTTGTCCCTTTGACCTTACCTCTAACAAAACCCAAAACTCTACCCCTAACCCTGACTCTGACCTATTGGATCTCTTCCTTGCAGGACCAAACTTGAATCAAATGGTTGGGCTTAAAACACAGGTTAGGCACTCAAGCTTGACAAGGAAAACAAACTAATTGATGAGGATAGAGAGAAATCCTCCTTCTTCTTTGAGCTCCACATTCACTCAGGCGGGTATTGCCTTATCTGCACATTCAAGACACCTCATGACAAACCAAAGGCCTGCAGACAGATTAGTGTGGAATAGCCTTCAAACCCCTTTAGGTAACCTGTACCCCAATGAAGCCAATTCATGTACAAACAACCCTATTTACACAGAATGAGTCTAAAGACTAGAGAGAAACTCCTACTACTACCACCAACATGAAAGGGAAAGGTAATTGATTTAATGTTGGGTTGAAAGGACCCCTGAGATACCCTAAGTCTCTCATAGACTAGTGCCTTATCCAATGGTCCATAGAGTCAAATACCCTATTGCAAAAGACAACTATGAAACAAGAAAAGAATATAACTAATGTGTTGATACCTTACATCAATCACACACCATGACCAAACCTCAACTTAGCACCCACCTATGTATTTAAGTATGTTATTATCCACTCAAAAGATTTTAACCCTCCCCTTAGAATAGACCTATAAACAAACATTACATTAACCAGCACCCACTGGAAGACAAGCATGAAATATCTTTGATATTTCAACTCATACATACATAAATACTAACCCTGAACCAGTTACCTCTGCAAAGATAACTCCACTTGAAAACACGTAGGCAATGCAAATAGACAAATCAAACACCTTTGATGTATGATTAATGAGTTTAGAATTCAAATGGAGATAGCTTGGTGATAGTAAGAATAAATTGAGTCCTCATACATAAGACAAATCTACTGTAGCATGCATTGTATTCTCTGAACCAACAAGAGAAAGAGGAACACTCTATATGTAGAGAGAAGGAGAAATATGTAGAACAGAACCCTTCACTGGAACTGACAAAATTCAAAACCCTTACACAGTCAAAAACTTGACTATTTATACCACTAGCTACCTTGGAAACCCATAATAGGTTGCAACAAGCTACAGACAACTAAGGCATAGGTTACAATAGCTAAACCAATTGGAAACAGTCAAAAATTTATTGCAGGGGCATGAAAGTTAGGCAACCCAAAGAGAAAAGATATCAAACTGACATTAAGATTAGGCCATAAGACCAAGAGATTGCCATAAAAACTAGTCTAATCAACCACCTACAAACACTTCTTGAGCCAAGATTGTAATCATTCCTTACATGGTACAGATCCATGCAAACAATCATCAAGTACCCTGGACCACACTAGAGTGGCAAAAAAATCACTTTTTACTAGTTCCAATCACTTCTACATTGAAATTCAGTCCTTTCTATCACTGGAAACCCTCAGATAATTTAAATTTCAAAATGAACGGCTACTTTGCATTTCATGGGTTTTATGTTCCTCAACTGTTTGCCCCTAGTCACGCAATCACGCAGTCATCAATTTCACCACCACAAGAATCCGGGCTTCAAATTATGCTTGGTCGCATGATCGCAAGGCACCAAACTAACCTTTGTGATCATGCGACCACGGTCTCCTTAACCACATAATGTCGTCACAAACCACCCAAAAAAGTCTTCGGCCACCTCATAAATTCCTCGGTGAATGAAAAATGGGCACGTCAGCAACACGGCACCGTGGACCCACACAACTCCACAACTAGGATGTTATAATAGTTGTCACATGATCACATAGCCAAAAACTGGGCTATGCAAACATGTGACAGGCCATGAGATTGCCACCTTGTCACCCGCCAGCCAATCAAGAAAAGCCCCATCACCGAAAACACTAGCCCTACCTATCTGGCAAACTGGTGACCAAAGAACTTTCACCAATTTTTGAGATACTTTATGTCATTGCCAAAAGACTTAGTGACCATGCGACCATTGTTCACTAAATCACCAAATGAACTAGGGCATCACCTTTTTATTACGCGAATGTGTAAACACAATGAAATCCTGTCGGCACCGCTAGGTCTTTATCCTTTCTACCAAACCTCAGACCCCACCTGGGCCCACCTGATGCCACGTGTTACCATGCCATTCACTAAAACCACCGAGCCACCAGACATAGGACCCACCGCTAAGAAATGCCTTACCTTTGGGAAGATCAGACGGTGGTCGCATGATCGCAAAGGGGAGGAATATTCCTCATGATCATGCGGTAACCGTAGATCTCATCTGCATTGTTACTCCACTTTGAGATCTACCGGGCCCACCAACTAACTACCAAGCACTCAGCGACCATGTGACTAACCACCTGCCAGGTCATTGAATGTTAGCCGATAACCGCCAAACACTTAGAGAGAACACGTGACTAATCAGTCACCAAGTCCCTGAAGGTTAAGCACCTAACTGCCAGAAACAAGAGAATGTGCGACAACATAGTTGCCACGTCACTGAATAAGAGATGTAACTTCCAGGAGATCTGGAGAATCAGTGACAAAAAACTAAGCAAGGATGGGGCCCCACCATCCATCGCACCTGTGTAGTTAAGACCAAGGTCAAAAACACACAGAGTTTTTGACATAGAGGAAAATCGGAAACACATAGAGTTTTCGATGCCAGAAGACAAGTGCACAAAATAGGAAGCATAAGGTCGAAAACCACACACAGGCCGAAAACATCATGAATTTTCAAAAATATTGTGGGTTTTTGACACTTAGATAGATTTTGAAAATATTTTCCAGTCGACCTTAAAACTTTAATATCTTTCTAGATTTTGCAATTCAGCACGTGCAAAATGGACTGGAACAAGGTGAAACATTGAAGAACACAGGGCAGGAGCACAAACCATGAAACATTTGCAGGGAGGAGGCCATTTTCATAAGATTTTGCAATGACAGGAAAATGGACTAAGAGTGACTCTAGTTGGGGATGCATGGCTCTTGTAGGCATGGCAAGAATTCAGAATCACTACGAGAGCAGACCACCAACCGGACAAAAAATAGGGACCTCAAAAAATGCAGGGAACAAGAAGGAAAAGCACACAACAGGAAAGGGAAAGATATTTACAGAATTTACAGGTATGTACAACCAAGCTCATGGCCTCAAAAGAAAACCAGTGACCCTTCTGCATCAAAAATCTAGTTTTCATCCACATATGCAACTAGCCACCTAAAAATTTCATGACCACCTTGCTACAAACATATGTGAATATTCATGGGCTAAAGAATGAAACTATGTTGATCACCACCCATTTTCTTCCAGTCACAACCATCATATTCATATTCAAATTCCAAGAAGTAGGGAACATCATCTACTTCTTCCTGCTGACTTGAAAGAATAAAAAACTCACCTTGTAATGCATCAAAAAATAAAACATACTGAGCATCATGCATTATATTAGAATTACCTAGTTGAAAAGGACTTGAATCCTCTGATTTATCTTCATACATTACTTCAGCCACTAAGCAACTTGGTTCCTCCACAACATCCTCACTGACTAGATCATAAACCAAGTGAAGGCCTTCTTTAAAGCTTCTGTAACAGGGGAACATTGCATCATCATTTTCACCAAAAGAATTTCTATCCCAACTATTGAAGACTAAGTCCTCAATACTGTCACACTCAGTATCATATTTAGAAAAAATAGGAAAAGGGCTTGAACAAGAAATTTGTTCATCACTATAATCTTGATGACAGGAAAACACACTATCATGTCCTTCTACTTCTCTTTCTACAGAGTCACTACCAGAGGGGGGACCTTGTATACATGAGTCATCATGGTCACTTTGAACACTGATCTCATTATCAGTGTCAAAATGTATATCACAGGGGAACTACAAATCAAAGCCCACACAAGGTCCATACCTTTGGAATTGTTCAGCCAAGAGTGCTAAAATCATTTTGCTACTTAGTGGACTTTGAGCCTCAATATCATCTTCATTAGCTACATCCCTGTCATTGCAAACATCATTCTTATCCAAGACAAGAATGGAGATGTCTGACCTTAGATCATCTTGTGTGAAACAATCTATGTAGGAATCATCATCTGCATCATATCCAATATTCTGCCCTTCACACAAAACATCATCAAACTGAGACAAGAAAATTGCCTTCCCATGTTGACAAGAAGAAAAATCTGCAGACAAAAAGGAGATATTGCCATCCTTGGATTCATCTTCAACATCCTCATATGCACTAATCTTAGAATCGGCTTCATAATCAACACTCTCTGCATAGTGAGAATCAACATCAGAAACACTGGCCTCCTCATGAACATCATCAGGAGCCACCAGTCTTAGCAATCTTATGTCCTCTACTAACTGCCAGTTCACCATTTTCAACCTCACTAATTCCTTCTTGAGAGTAGCAACTTTATCAAAATGCTCAACAAACTTAGCTCTCAACACATCCCAAGAAGGGATTGAACATGAAGGCAAGGACAAGAACCACTTCCTTGCACCATCAGAAAATGTGTGCACAAATAGCCTCATGGAAATATCTTCATGTTTAACATCCATATCTCCAAAACACCCATGACAACATCAACATGTTGGCTTGTAGAAATAGATCCACCAGCCATGAATCTCGGCAAGCACTTCCCATCCTTAGCAGAGAACTCATTAGGGGCACCTTCGATGCCATCAAAACAAAAGGGCCTATATTCCTCCATGAGGAACTACCCACTACAACTCATCCCTTTACATCAGTGCTACACACTTGATAGGGAAACATTTTCAATCAGATAATACCTAAAATTTTTGCAGCAAAAGACCTTGTTGACTGAAAGCAGGGTAGATCCAAAGCTCACCTTGAAGCTCCATCAGATAATTTTGTCATGCAGAGTTGCCACCTCCTTGAGAAGAAAATATTTCACTGTTTCTTCTTCCAACCAAGAAAAAACTCACCAAGACAACACACTATCTATCAGGAAAATGCACTGATCAAACAGAGAAAAATCAAAGCCGCCACTCACAACTAGGTGAGAAAATTTTGCAAATGCTTGATTTTACTTCAGACTCTATTCTTCAACCAAGACTCTGGGATGATCTAGCCAAGCAACAAAGCTTGCTGTCATTTACTTCTTCCCCAGTAGAGTCACCATTTTATTTGTGACTCGGATGGGAAAATCAATCTGGTCAATAAGATTTTGAATACTTCAATATGACTGCAACCAGAGATTCTAACAGATAAACTTTCTTTTCATTGTTCTCCCTAGCTGAGTCACCATTTTGTTGGATCTCTTCCTTGCAGGACCAAACTTGAATCAAATGGTTGGGCTTAAAACACAGGTTAGGCACTCAAGCTTGACAAGGAAAACAAACCAATTGATGAGGATAGAGAGAAATCCTCCTTCTTTGAGCTCCACATTCACTCGGGCAGGTATTACCTTATCTGCACATTCAAGACACCTCATGAAAAACTAAAGGCCTATAGATAGATTAGTGTGGAATAGCCTTCAAACCCCTTCAGGTAATCTGTACCCCAATGAAGCCAATTCATGTACAAACAACCCTATTTGCACAGAATGAGTCTAAAGACTAGAGAGAAACTCCTACTACTACCACCAACATGAAAGAGAAAGGTAATTGATTTAATGTTGGGTTGAAAGGATCCCTGAGATACCCTAAGTCTCTCATAGACCAGCGCCTTATCCAATGGGCCATAGAGTCAAATACCCTATTGCAAAAGATAGCTATGAAATAAGAAAACAATATACCTAATGTGTTGATGCCTTACATCAATCACACACCATGACCAAACCTCAACTTAGCACCCACCTGTGTATTTAAGTATGTTATTATCCACTCAAAGGATTTTAACCCTCCCCTTAGAAGAGACCTATAAATAGACAATACATTAACCAGCATCCACTGGAAGACAAGCATGAAATATCTTTGATATTTCAACTCATACATACATGAATACTAACCCTGAACTAGTTACCTCTGCAAAGATAACTCCACTTGCAAACACGTAGGCAATGCAAATAGAAAAATCAAACACCCTTGATGTATGATTAATGAGTTCAGAATTCAAATGGAGATAGCTTGGTGACAGTAAGAATAAATTGAGTCCTCATACATAAGACAAATTTGCTGCAGCATGCATTGTATTCTCTGAACCAACAAGAGAAAGAGGAACACTCTATATGTAGAGAGAAGGAGAAATCTATAGAACATAACCCTTCACTGGAACTGACAAAATTCAGAACCCTTACACAGTAAAAAATTTGACTATTTATACCACTAGCTGCCTTGGAAACCCATAATAGGTTGCAACAAGCTACAAACAACTAAGGCATAGGTTACAATAGCTAAACCAATTGGAAACAGTAAAAAATTTATTGCAGGGGCATGAAAGTTAGGCAACCCAAAGAGAAAAGATATCAGATCGACATTAAGATCAGGCCATAAGACCAGGAGATTGCCATAAAAACCAGTCTAATCAACCACCTGCAAACACTTCTTGAGCCAAGATTGTAATCATTCCTTACATGGTACAGATCCCTACAAATGATCATCAAGCACCTTGGAGCACACTGGAGTGGCAAAAAAATCACTTTTTACTAGTTCCTATCACTTTTGCATTGAAATTCAGTCCTTTCTATCACTGGAAACCCTCATACAATTCAAATTTGAAAATGAACGGCTACTTTGCACTTCACGGGTTTTATGTTCCTCAACTATTTGCCCCTAGTCACGTAATCACCCAGTCATCAATTTCACCACCATAGGAATCTGGGCTTCAAATTATGCTTGGTCACATGATCACAAGGCACCAAACTAACCTTTTTGATCATGCGACCGTGGTCTCCTTAACCATGCAATGTCATCACAAAGCACCTAGAAAAGTCTTCGACCACCTCATAAATTCCTCGGTGAATGAAAAATGGACATGTCAGCAACACAACACTATGGACCCACACAAATCTACAACCATGATTTTATAATAGTTGTCGCATGATCGCATAGCCAAAAACTGGGCTATGTGAACACGCGACAAGCCATGAGATTGCCACCTTGTCACCTGCCAACCAATCAAGAAAAGCCCCGTCACCAAAAACACCGACCCCACCTATCTGGTGAACTAGCAACTGAAGAACTTTTTCCAGTTTGCAAGATACTTTATGCCATCACCAAAAGACTTAGCAACCATGTGACCATTGTTCGTTGAATCACCAAATGAACTAGGGCATCACCTTTTTATTGCTTGAATGCGCGAACACAATGAAATCCTATCGGCACCACTAGGTCTTTATCCATTCTGCCAAACCTCAGACCCCACCTAGGCCCGCCCAATGCCATGTGTCACCACCCCATTCACTGAAACCACTGAGCCACTAGACACAGGACCCACCACCGAGAAAAGCCTTACCTTGGGAAGATCGGACAGTGGTCGCATGATCGCAAAGGGGAGGAATATTCCTCATGATCATGCGGCAATCATAGATCTCATTTGCATTATTACTCCACTTTGAGAAGTACCAGGCCCACCAACTAACTTCCAAGCACTCAGCGACCACGCGACTAACCGCCCACTGGGTCATTGAATGTTAGCTGATAACTGCCAAACACTCAGAGAACACATGACTAATTAGTCACCGAGTTGCTGAAGGTTAAGCACCTAATTGCCAGAAATAAGAGAATGCACAACAACACAGTCGCCAGGTCGCTGAATAAGAGATGTAACTGCCAGGAGATCTGGAGAATCAGTGATAAGAAATTGAGCAAGGACGGGGCCCCACCATCCATCGCACCTGCGCAGTTAAGACCAAGGTCAAAAACACACAGAGTTTTCGACAGAGAGGAAAACTAGAAACACATAGAGTTTTTGATGCCAGAAGACAAGTGCACAAAACAGGAAGCACAAGGTTGAAAACCACACACAAGCCGAAAATATCATGAATATTCAAAAATACTATGGGTTTTCGACACTTTGATAGATTTTGAAAATATTTTCCAGCCGACCTTAAAACTTTAATATCTTTCTAGATTTTGCAATTCAGCACATGCAAAATAAACTGGAGCAAGGTGAAACATTGAAGAACAAAGGGCAGGAGCACAAACTATGAAACATTTACAAGGAGGAGGCCATTTTTATAAGATTTTGCAATGACAGGAAAATGGACTAACATGACCCTAACTCCCCTTCCTATCCCAAGCCCTTAGAGAAATCCTATAAATACTCCTTATTCCAAGACCAAAGTATTAGCTTAGTTGATATCATTCATGAATTGTTATCATGCTCATTTACTTCTAGATCATATTAGCTTAAATCCTAATTGTTAGATTTAGTTCATTTCTAAGCTTTCTAACCCACATCTTAGCTTAGCATTAATGGATTAACCTAGTTTATTTCATTTTTTTTCATAGCATTATCATCACATCACATTTTTATTTGGATAAAATTAATCTTAGCATAAGCATTCTTAGCTCAATCTGTATTTTAGCTTCATTAGGCTCCTTGGGGCTCTAGGGGAAAATCAAGTGTTCCATACATGATTTTGTGTCACTATGGGGTTATCATGGTCCCTAATTGATCCTAAACCTTCCTAATTTGCATTAGGGACATTCTCCTAGTGTTTTAAGAGCACACCCACATCCCTAAATCGAGAGCAAATCAAACGGTGATAGGGTGCTCCCATTTAAGCTCTATCTGAGCATCTTTAAAAATAGTTTTTACTATATGTTAGGAATATTCTATTAGGACTAATGTTTTAATGTTTATTCTTGTTCTAAATAGGTTAGGTTATCTTTGATCATATTTTGGTACACTCGGTGGGACACCACACACCTTTCAAACTACATTTTTTAGGATTTTTAAGCCAAAAACTTACCTTTTTGACAAATCTCATTCTTTTCTAGGAGGATTCTTGTATGATTAAACTCCAAGGCTCTATTTTCTCATATGAATACATATGTATACTCATACCAGGGGTGCCCAATACTCGTATGGGACCTCTGCATGTATTTTAGGCCTATTTTAAGCCCACTGGCCCTATTTACTTGTACCAGGAGTCAAGGTGACTCGTATGAGACCTCATCTTGACTTTTATGAGTAAAATTATCAAAATACCCTACAATATTTACTCATATGGGAAACAGGGGGCATGTGTAAGGCCTTAAGCATGGATCTAGTTGGTTTTTAGGGTTTATTGGGCCCCCCTAGTGCCTTTAGACTGCAAATTTTTAGTTTTTAACTTCATGTTTTGTAGGAACTCATTGGGAGTAAGAAGATCACTAAAAAATCAAATCCCTAAGGCTCATTATACCTCATGCATGTTTAGGAACCAAAACACTTCATTTATTTGGCTGAAAGTGAACTCTAACTCACTCTCGAATGCCTAGAAATCAAGAAATTTGTGCATCTTTCCTAAACAAATCAAAACTAATCCTAATCAACCCTAAATAAATTAAATTCACTTATGATGTTTCATCTTGGATAAAAAGAACTTCATCCATTCAAATCTAAGTGATTTTAGGATTTTTCATGCAATCTAGGAACACTTCAAAATTTCAGTGCTTAAAAAGGACTAGAAATATGCATATCAATCCTAATTGGTTCCTAATCAACCCTAATCCATCCTAAATGTTCCTAAATCAATACTAATGCATTTTTATTAGCTAAATTCAAAATTATTTTGTAAAATTTGGAATTTTTTCAAAGTTTCATGCATTCCTAAAGCAATCTAGGAACACCTCATTTTTTGCTCTGAAACTGAATCTTAAAAACACCAAATCTTGAATGTCTCTAAAGAAATGGATCAAAATAAAAAATCAAAAGTCATTTCCTTTAAGTCCTAAAGAAAACACAATCTCTAATTCCCTAATTGAAAACAAAGAAACTTCTTTCCATTTCAAAGTTCAAATCAAGATCCTAGAAACACAATCCTGAATGCAAAAGGTTAAAAAATTGCAATATCTTTTTAAGGCTTTCTTATCTTCAAAGAATGAAAAAATGAAAATCATAAACATATGTGTTTGCAAGCCTTCATTTCAATTCACCTAATCAATTTGGAAAATAACTCTTCATGGTGTGATTTCTAGGAGTCTTCAATTCTGCAAATCCTTGTTAGCATAAGCGACGTAAAACAAATTGAAGTTAGACAATTTTGTTTGTTCTACTTCTAGAGAGGCTTTTCTAGAGAGAAAAGTGCTTCCTCTTTGGAGAAAAACCTCAAACCGGTACTTCCCTGATCAGTATAGAAATAAAGCGTTAAGAAAAATCTTGCTTCATCCCCTTAACCTTAGGCAATGCATGTTGATGGTAGCCCAAGGTAGGTGAATATCCCTACTATTTTAGCATGGTCAATTAGAATCTTAAGTGAGTCACATGTGTACAAACTAATTGAGAGGAATCCACAGACCAAATCAAACACCTATTAAATAGAGGCTTCTTGATCTACTCCTGAAGGTATCAAAGTCTTTGTGCAAGGACTGATCCAAGTGGTTTCCCGAATCACCTTAAGATTACTCACTATTAGTATTCCTTCTAGGGATATCAAGCTGTGATTAGAGATTTTTATACTAGCCTATCTTCTAGGTAGTTTGTGTTTGGTGTGTGGTGTTGCACAAATTTCGAGATAAATTTTAATACTTAAAAGCATTCAGGGAAGTATTCTTAATACATTTTATTTGCCCTAAAATTTAATATTTTTCTCATTATTTTAATGTTATTATATTCTTTATCATATAAAATAGATATGGTGAAAATTTAAATTTATTACCTATAGTAGTTTAAAAGTTATTTAATTAAACAAATTACCTAGGGTTTGCATAAAAAATTTCATTTTAAACATTATACTATTCCAATGTTTTGAGCGGGTTATATTATTTCATTCAATATATTTCATCCTAACGCATAAAATTTTTACCTAGCGGGACCCCTGCATAGCAAAGGAAGATCAGACGGTTATCACCAAACCACTAGCACCTGACATAGGTTATGCGAAAACACGCAATCTCGCCAAGTGTCACCGGTCCCCACATAAATCCATAGCTCCGCGGGCCCAGAGGAAAGATTTTCCAAGGTGGCATCTTCATTGGTTGTCTTACATTTGTGAACACTGACAAAAACCAACGCGAAAACACGAGGTTTTGACACATACCCATTGGTCCCACGATCTTAGAGTCTCCGACAGTTTCTGATTGGATGAAGGATGATGTGTCATGCGGGCCCGAGGCCAAACCAAGAAGATGATCTAACGGCTGTCTCACATTCACATGGTCTGACAATAGTCTATGCGAACATGCGAGATTGCTCCACATGTCCCTGGACCCACTGCCGGAACCAAGAAAGTGATCTACGGCTATCGCTGTTTCGTGAACTCTGACACCAATCTTTGCGAATCAACATGATGTTGACACCTGTCCACCAGTCCCACATTCTCAAAACAAAAAGCTAGCAGAGATCTAGTCAGCAGTCCCTGATTGGGTGACGAGTGATGAAGGCGACATGTCAAAAGTGGGCCCAGTTTTTTTTGAATGGCAAAGCAAACCCTAAGATCAAGGGCTGTCGCTAGTTCGCAAGCCCTGACACAAGGCTTTGTGAATTAGCGACATCACGATGCGTGTCTCAATAAGCAAGTTTTTTAAAGCGAACGAACAAGGAAGTCAAATTTTATTTAAACCCTAATGTTATTTTATTTTCACTGTCGTTTAACTTAGGATATATGTTAAATATGTATGTATCATTGTTTATTATTAATATGTTAATTTAATAGTTTTATTTTCAAATTTTTAATATGTCATTTTTTTTTTGCAGGGTGATAGATTATATATTTATATGCAGTTATATTTGGTCGATGACCAAGGATGAACTAAAAAATTTATTTGACCTAAAAAATGATGATAAATTTTTAATAAATCATATAGTCAAAATACTATATGATTTAATTTATTTGTGCATATTATTATTATTAAAATTTTGTTAATTAAGAAACTGATATTTAATTTTGTTTTTGCAGAATAATATTAAAGATTTATTAACCGAGATTGGAAACACAAAGGCATGAAGATTTTTGAAATTAGCAAATATGCAGAAATAATTATTATATTTGCTGGAACCAATTTATTTTTTCCAAAACTTTAGAATATCGATTAAGAATGATTAAATCATTCTTCTTTGTAATTTTTAATGGTTCAGTTGCTGATCTGTTATTAACTATGAAACATTGCATCAACCCTTCGCTTGTTGCACCCGTTGAATAAAATATTATTTAAAGGGTATCAAGGTTGATGTAAAGGGGGACACATTATGACAGATACTGGAATTTCTGATCAGCACTGCAACCCAAACTTCTGTAATTGTTTTTCCTTTATCAATATATGAGTAGACCTGTTTTCTTATTGAAAATAGATTTCTATCATTTGCAATCAGTCCCTTAGATAAATCATTTAGAACTTCCTCATTATAATCATTTAATATATATATTTTTGAGTCAAATTCTTTGCGATTATTTTCAGTTTATTTGCTCATCTTGCATGGTTAAATCCTTTTGATTGATGCATAAATCAATTGGTCTATCATTTGAGAGAATTCTGGAATAGCTTAGAGTTTTTCCTAAGTTGTATATCCATTTTACTGATTATTTGAGGTGATTGATTCCTTGTGAATCAGTCTCTAAGGTTGAACATTAAGGTTGGATGATTTTGACTCTATTGCCCAAAAGCAAGCAAGGCACTAGTCTATTATTGCATACAGGATTTCAGTCATGTGGTTTTGATTTGCATTGCTATGAAGATTTATCCACTAAATTCATTTATACACTCAATAACATTTCAATAACATATTACAGTTTTTATGATCAATTATTATCAGTCCTAATAAACTTTTCAAGTTCTCTTTGCCAAACTCTGAAAGGATTAGCAACTGAAGGATCCTTTTATCTGCTATTAAAATACCTTGGAGGTTTAAGACAGGATTCAAGGGAAATTTTTACCAGCCTAGGTCTTGGAGAGCCTGAATTGCAGAGGTTTTTAGTCATTCCCCAAGGGCTAAAACCTGTTAGTTAGCTGGAGCAATTGGTTTTCTTACCATTGGGTAGGCAAACCCATAGGAATTCCAATCTATAGTTTCGAGCACCAACAGATTGGCGACTCTGCTGGGGAGTTGTTTTCAGAATTTCAGTATTGAAGACCAAATTTTGTTTGATAGTGCACTCTGCTGGAAGGACGAATCCAGACAAAAAGTTATTCTTTCCAATAGGAAAGTGGCGACTCTACACAAAGTTTTGAAGTAAATAAATATTAGTCAAGGTTTTTTCTCTATTTTCATGAAAGGAAGAAGATCCTTGAAACCAAATCACATTGAACTGGATTGGAGTTTGAAAAAGACCACAAACTCTAAAATGCCATCAAAGATGACTTATTCTGATGAAGATGATATAATGTATGCTTGTGAACAATTTCCTATCCCAAGCCTTAAAAATAGTGAAGAAGACAATGAAGATTATAATCCATCTTCTAGGAATGATGGGATTCAACATGAATCGAATTCTGAAGATTTGAAAAAGGAAGAAAGAATAAATAAATGGGACATCTTGTTCAGAGAAATGGCTGAGGCTGGTGAAGCAGATGAAGATATGATTGCAGCTCTGAAAAGATAGCCTACTGATGTATTGAGGAAAATGGGGATACAGAGGGAAGATATTAAATCACCAAGGAAGGATGCTACTTTGGAAGGTAATGTAAATCATGTTTATTTTCCTCCTCATAGAAAGGATCATGGAATTAGTTTTAGTGATTACAATAATCCTTTGTTTGAATCATATAATAAAGGAAATAATAAAGATCATGATTGGAATGATGGAGAATGTTATAATAATAAAACAAATTCTAATACATCCACTCAACTGAAACAAAACAATGGTAAAATGCAAAATGGATGTCAAAATAGGAATCAAGATTTTGGTCAAAAGGAAAATAATGCTAATCAAAATTTTGGGTTAAGGAACAATCAAAGATTCGGGAATAATAATCAGAACCAAAGGAATGGGTTTAATCAGAATACAAATAATTACAGAGCTCCAATGGTTTCAGATAGATACAGGCAGTTAGATTTTTATGGCATAAGGGGATTCCCAAATGAAATAACTAAAGAATTAAGGAAAGCCATTCCAAAATTCTCAGGGAATGGAATAGAATCAACTGAGAGTCATTGCATAAATTTAAAGAGCATTATACAAGAATTTGAGGAATTTAATGAAGATGTTTACATGAAATTGTTTTCTCAATCTCTCATAGAAGATGCTGCTGAATGGTTCAGGAGCTTGCCTGATAGATCTATCTCAAGCTGGGATGAATTTGCAAATCAATTTACTGAGCAATTTGGTAATCAAAATGAAACTTCTTTTGCTTCCCATGAAATAACGAGTATGAAAAAGAATCAAAATGAGACAGTGGCTGAATTCAATAAAAGATTTAACAAAGTTCTAAATAAAATTCCAAGGGAAATTCAGCCTGTTGATGCATTTCTGATAGATTTTTATATGAGTGCCTTTGATAGTAAAATTAACTATGAAATAAGATCTCATAAACCTCAAAGTTTGGCACATGCTCTTAAAATTGCAATAATGATTGAAAGCAATAGAAGAGCAGCAGGCATAATTACAAAAAGAGAGGATAACAGATTGTTTAACCCAAAGGAACCCAAACAGCAGAAGGAGGAGGACAAGTTTGATAAGCTAATGAACATGGTAAAAAATCTTCAAGTTAATAGTGGCAGAGATAATTTTAGATATAATCAAAATAACAAAATGCCATACAAGAATGATAAATACAGGTTACAAGATATGCCCTACAAAATAGAATGGAAAGATGGGAGACCTGTAAATAAAGAATTACGTACTCCTGATCCACTAATTAAAAACAATCATTTGGTGGATGATCAGCCCTGGTGTGAACCCTGCAAATTACCTCATTCTGCTGAATATTGCATAGTAGCCTAGAGTTTGCAAGAAGATGAGAATTGTCAAAGGCCTGTAATAAATGCTTTGTCTACAAGTCCTATGTGGTCTTATGATGATCAAAGTTCTTCTGATGAATATTGCAATTATGATGATCTGAATAGAGTGTATCAATATGAAAATGATCAAGAAGATATGCCTAGAGTAAGACAGTCAACAGAAGAGGAAAGAAGAGCGTATACAATAGCAGCAGTGGAAGAAGCAAGAAGTAACTACAAATTAAGAAACTGAACTATCAATGCAGAGCAAGAGAAGTGTAAAAACAATCAAAGGAAATCAAGTCAGCAAGGTATTGCTCAAGACAAAAAGGTAGAACTTCTGGACCATCCAAAGATAGCAAAAGAAAAATTGGTCAGTATAACTTCCCCTAATTGTTCATTTATGTCTAATGCTTTATCTCAAGTTAAAATATCAGTTCCTTTACTTGAAATAGTTAAAATTCCTGAATGTAAAAGTGAAGCATTGAAAATATTGTCCAATGTAGGTAATAAGGAAGATCTTAACCAAGAAGTAAAGGAAAATCCAGCTATTTATCTAGGAACTTCTTTAAGCAAAAATGGAGATCAAATTGATCCTTTTTATCTCACTCTATTGATAAATAATAAATTAATAAAAAATTGCATGATAGATTCTGGTGCTGCTGTAAATATTATGCCAAAAGACATAATGAAAGAACTAGGCATGGATGTAGATACTAAATTTGGTAAATGTTATGCTATGGACAATAGATCTGTCCCTGTAATAGGAATTATGAAAAATGTTGAATTCAAGTTTCCTATATGTCCTGAAATTTCTTATCAAATGGATATCACTGTAGTAGATGTTCCAGCAAATTATGGTATGCTTCTATCTAGACAATGGTCTAATTTAGTAGGAGGTAGCATTCAATTAGATTTATCTTATGCTTCCATACCAGTGAATGGCAGGAATATGAGAATTGACAGGGAAGCTAGGAGTCCTTACATTATTGAGGATGTGGATCCAAGTTTAGTTACTCACTTCTGCCACTCTGACATGAATAACTTTCAAGTAAGTATTTCTAAAAATGCTATGATAAATATTGATCCCATCAAGATACATGTAGATTTAACTAGTAATGTAGTATGGAAGATGTATTTCGATGGAGCATGTTGCAAGGAAGGTAACGGAGCTGGTATAATTTTTATTGCCCCCGATAAAAGAATGTTTAAATATTCTTTTCTTTTAAATTTTAACTGTACTAATAATATGGCTGAATATGAAGCCCTTTTACTTGGATTAAAAATAGCAAGTAAACATGGTATAAAATGCTTAAGTGTTTTTGGTGATTCTGAATTAATCATATCCCAAGTAAAATCCAAATTTGCTACTAAACAAACTCTTCTTAAAAGATATAAAAATGAAGTATGGGATTCTATGGAATGTTTTGATGCCTTTTCCATAAATTGGATAGATAGGTCTGAGAATATTCTTGTAGATTTTATGGCTAACCTTGCTTTGAAACATAATAATATTCCTTGTGAAGATATAGTGTAGGTTGAAATCAAGACCAGGCCAGCTGTTCCTGACAACATAAATAATTGGCAAATTTTTCAAGATGACAGGGATATAATAAAGTTTCTGGCATGTGAAGAGGAATATGAGGACCATTTGATTGATTTGAATGCACATGTTGAAGTTACTAATGGAAAAGAATCATTATATGGGCAAGAGATTATTCAGCTTAAAACAAATAAAGTTCCACAAGGCCTGGTGGAAATGGAGAGATTATTTGATAATAAAGATGCTATGAATAATAAAAAGGATTATAATGCCAAAGAAGTTGATATTGAAAAGATTAATTTAGGAAGTGAAGAGGCTCCCAGGGAAATATTTCTTGGAAAAAATTTAACCCCTAAAATAAGATCAGACATTATCAGACTTTTGAAGAAATATAGACATGTTTTTGCCTGGTCATATGATGACCTCAAAGCTTACCGTGAAGATTTATTTCAGCATGAGATTCCTTTGAAGCCTAATGCTAAACCTTTCAGACAAAGGCAAAGGCCTATAAATCCCACACTTGCTCCCAAAATGAAAGAAGAATTAATTAAAATGAGAGATGCCGGTATTATTAAGCCTATAAGACATTCTACATGGGTGTCTAATTTGGTTCCTGTGAGAAAAAAGAATGGTGATATTAGACTATGTGTTGATTTTAGAAATCTTAATATATCATCACTAAAAGATAATTACGCACTACCTAACATGGAAGCATTATTGCAGAAAGTCACAGGAAATGAATTATTATCTATGATGGATGGTTTCTCAGGATATAATCAGGTAAAAGTTAAAGAAGGGGAACAATTCAAAACAGCTTTTACTACACCTTGGGGCACATATGTATATGCTAGAATGCCATTTGGTTTAACTAATGCAGGGGCTACCTTCCAAAGGGCAATGGATGTTGCATTTAAGGATTTTATTGACATAATTATGGTTATATATCAAGATGATTTGACTGCTTACTCCAAGAAGGCTGAGGATCATTGTAAACATCTAGAGAAGATATTTCAAAGAGCTCTTGAAAATGGGATCTCTTTGAACCCTAAAAAATGCCAATTTGCTATTACAGAAGGTAAATTATTAGGGCATATTGTATCTAAGGAAGGAGTAAAGATAGATCCAGAAAGGATTGTTGCAATTGATAAAATAGAAGTTCCTAAAACTGTCAAAAAGATTCAATCCTTCTTTGGGCAAATAAATTTTGTTAGAAGATTTGTTCCTAACTTCTCTGAGATAATTAAACCAATTGTAGTTATGCTAAAGAAAGGTGCCGATATAAAATGGACAAATGAAGCTTTAGAAGCTTTTGTTGATATCAAGAAAGCAATAAAAGAGGCACCAGTCCTAAAGTCCCCTAATTATAGCAAGCCTTTCCAGTTAGTTTCATTTGCTTCATACTATACTATTGCTGCTGTTTTATTACAGAAAAATGATGAAGGATATGAACAACCAGTTGCTTTCTTTAGAAAAACCTTGCAGGCTTCTGAATTAAATTACGATATTAATGAAAAATAGGCTTATGCTCTTGTTAAGGCAGTTAAATCTTTTAGACCTTATTTGGTTGGAGCAAAGATTGTAGCATATGTTCCCAATGCAGCAGTTAAGGATATTTTCAGACAATCAGAAGTTACTGGCAGGAGATGCAGATGGATTAACCAAGTTCAAGAGTTTGATATAGAAATACAAATTACAAAAATTATCAGAGGTCAAGGATTGGCTAAATTAATGGCAAAATCTAATATGGATGCTTTGCAAGTTAATCAGATGGATTTAAGTAAAACACAAACCAGCATTGAGATGTGTTCATGGTATACTGATATTATTTATTTTCTTAAGCACATGAAATGTCCTGAAGATTTTAATGATAATCAGAAAAGAACATTGAAGTTGAAAGCATCTAAATATGTTCTAATTCAAGGTGATTTATATTGGAAAAACATAGATGGTATTCTTCTTTTTTGTTTAGACAAGTTTCAGAGTAAAGAAGTACTCAAGGAGCTTCATGATGGTCAATGTGGAGGACATTTTTCAGCTAGGACCACTGCACATAAAATATTGAATGCTAGATATTATTGGCCTAATGTTTTTAGGGACTCTAATGAATATGTTCAAAAATGTGAATCATGTCAGAAATTCTCAGGAAAACTTAAATATAATGGTGATTTGCCTCTTAATCCTATGAATACAGAAGAACCATTTTAGATGTGGGGAATAGACTTCATAGGGGAAATCAATGATGTTTCTAGTGGAGGACATAAATGGATATTGGTGGCTACTGATTATTTCACTAAATGGGTGGAAGCTATACCAACTAGACAGGCCACTACTAAAGTTGTGATAAAATTCTTAACTGAGAACATATTGACTAGATTCGGAGTTCCTCATAAAATTGTGTGTGACAATGCTATGTCTTTCAGATCTAAGGAATTCACTCAATTTAATGAGAAGTATGGCATTAAGATATCATATTGATGAAGGGTGCTCCCCTTAATACCACAAACACATAACAGAAAAAGAGAAACAACAACAATAATATGCAAGAACAGAAAAATTGGCTTCTTATTATCTCCACAAATGTGGAATTACAAACTTTCAGAATTACAATATGCAAAGCCACATGGGCATTCCCTTACAATATTCTGTAGGACAAAGCCTTGAACTATTACCCAAAACTATTCTGAACTGCCTAAGACAATAATACAGCCTTACTTATATAGGCAATTATCCACCGCCTGGGAAGGTTCCAGAATTTTAGCCAATAAGGCTGACCAAACTTAGAATTATTTTATTTTACATTTTATTACATCATAGTCGGCTCAAGATAACCTTTGAAACCTGAACAGAAATTTTGAAGAAAATTATTTTTCGCCATTTCAGGTGGCCCAACTTCCGAAGACCATAAGTCATCACCAGTTGACCCGATCGGCTATTATAACCCCATTTCAGAAATGCCACGAAGCGCTCTACAGGCTTGACCTATGCAAGCACCCATCACCCAAATTTTCAACCTCATCCGAGGCCTCTAAAGCCTTCAAAACTGAGTTCAAAGTTTCTGTACCCTGCTGCCAATACCGAAAATCTTCAATATCTTCCAATATACACTTGATCTGGCAATGAAACTTTACTGGCAGACTTACATGACCAAAATGAACCTCCAAGAAAGAAATCAGATCATTCTGAGCACATGCAAAAATTACCAAAAATAGTAACTTTCCATAAATAGCAGCTCTGCACTAAAATAGCCCTTATTGAATATAAAAATAGAAATATTTTTGGGTGATGCAAGATTGCTCTTACACCCAGGATGCTCCTGCATTAGACACCTAGGGTAATTTGAGAAGTGACCCTGTCACGACTCAGGTGTCCATAGGAAAACCAAGATGGTTAACCTCCTCCTTTGTTAGCCACGATGAATCTTCTACAGGTCGTCCTTTCCATTTGACCAAATACTCTTCATATGTCCTATTCCTTGTGCTTCTACCAACACGACTGTCCAGTATGTCTTCGATCTCCTTAGTGTCTGAACTAGTTGCTGGAATACTCCACTGTGCTATTGTGATCTCATCTTCAACACCTCCTTCATGATACTCTATCAGATCTGAAATGTTAAACACTGGTGAAATATTCAACTCACTAGGCAATTCTACCTCATATGCATTTCCTGAATCATGCTTCTTCAATATCTTACATGGTCCAAACTTCTTCATTTTCAACTTGTTATATGTACCAACTGGAAACTACTCCTTTCGCAAATGAACCATGACTTCATCACCAACCTGAAATTCCTTATACCTCCTTTTCTCATCTGCCTTAGCCTTATACTATGCGTTCATCTTGGTAATATGCTTCCTCACCTCCCCATGGATGTTCTTCAAATGTTCTACAAAATCCTCAGCCTCAGCACTACTTATTTCTCCTTTATCTATCTTTCTCAACTCAGATGCATTTCTTGGACTACTTCCATATATAATCTGGAATGGTGATTTACCAGTGCTCCTGATGATAGAATTATTGTATGCAAATTCTGCCTGTGGTAAAATCAAATCCCATCCTGTTGGCTTATCCCCGACCAAACATCTCAGCAGATTTCCCAAACTCCTATTCACCACCTCTGTCTATCCATCAGTCTGTGGGTGATGTGATGAACTGAACTTCAAATCTGTCTTCAACTTCTTCCACAATGTTCACCAAAAATATCCAACAAACTTAGTGTCCCGATCTGAAACTATGGTCTTTGGCAGACCATGAAGTCTCACTACTTCTCTGAAAAATAATTCGGCTACATGAACAGCATCATTAGTCTTCTTGCAAGGAATGAAATGTGTCATCTTCAAAAATCTGTCAACTACTACAAAAATTGAATCATGTCCCCGCTGTGTCCTCGGTAAACCAAGAACAAAGTCCATACTGATATCCTCCCAAAGCTTCTCTAGTATAGGCAATGGCTGGTACAACCCTGTATTCTACTTCACTCCTTTCACCATTTGACATACTCTGCAACTCTTTACAAACTTCTTCACATCTTGCTGCAACTGTGGCCAATAATAATTCTCACTAACCAAACCAAGGGTTTTATCATGACCAAAATGTCCAGCCAATCCTCCGCTATGCTTCTCCTTGATGAGATTCTCCCTCATAGAACTTCGTGGAATGCACATCTGACTCCCTTTGAATAGAATATCATCCTGGATGATGAAATCCAACCATTTCGTCCTGTCTAGAGTAACAGGTTCTGTACAAGCTTTCCAAGCTTCACCAAAATCAGGATCCTCTAGATACAAATTCTTGAGTTCCTTGAACCCAACCACTTCAATCTGCATTTCTGTCAGCAATAGTTGCCTTCTGTTAAGAGCATCTACAACCCTATTAGACTTTCCACTCCTGTGTTTCAAAACAAATGTATAACTCTGCAAAAACTCAACCCATTTCAAATGCCTCTAATTCAACTTTCCTTGACTATTCAAATATTGCAAAGCTTGATGATCAGTATATAAAACAAACTCCTTAGGAAGTAGATAATGTCTCCACTTCTTTAATGCATGAACTATAGCATAAAATTCTTGATCATAAAAAGAATATTTCCTCTTGGCATCATTTAACTTCTCACTAAAATAAGCAACAGGTTTACCTTCTTGGCTCATAATAGCTCCTATTGCAGTACCACTAGCATCACAATCTACTTGAAACACCTTATTAAAATCTGGAAGTGCTAAAATAGGTTCTTCTGTAACTTTTTGTTTTAACAATTGAAAACTTTTTTCTGCCCCATTAGTCCACTTAAACTCTTTTCTATCCCCTCTCATTGTTTCAGTCAAGGGTCCACAAATACTACTAAAATTTTTGATAAACCTTCTGTAAAAGCTAGCCAGACCATGAAAAGATCTTACCTCAGTAGCACTCTTTGGAGTAGGCCATTCAAGGATAGCCTGTACCTTCTTTGGGTCCATTTTTAGACCTTCTCCTGAAACTACAAACCCCAAATACACCAACTCTTTCTTCACAAAATTGCACTTCTTCAAATTAATCAGCAATTTCTCTTCTCTCAACTTCTCAAATACCATATGAATATGCATCATATGCTCATCCAATGTCTTACTAAAGATCAAAATATCATCTAGGTAAACAATGACAAACTTACCCAGAAATTTTTTCAGAACCTCGTTCATGAGCCGCATGAAAGTGCTCGGTGCATTGGTTAGCCCAAAAGGCATGACTAACCACTCATATAGTCCTTCCTTTATCTTGAAGGCAGTCTTCCATTCATCTCCTTCTCTGATCCGAATCTAATGATATCCACTCTTCAGATCTATCTTTGATAAATACACAGCTCCACCCAAACAGTCCATAATATCATCCATTCATGGCAATGGAAACCTATACTTGATTGTGATCTTGTTTATTACCCTAGAATCTATACACATCCTCCATTCTCCATTCTTCTTTGGTGCTAATACTGCTGGTACAGCACAGGGACTCAAACTCTCATGGATCAATCCTTTCTATAACAGTTCATGTACTTGTCTGTTCAACTCCTCACTTTCTACAGGTGTCATTCTGTGTGCTGCCTTATTCAAAAAACTCGCTCCTGGGATCAAGTCCATCTGATGACTGATCTTCCTGACTGGTGGTAATCCATCAGGCACGTTATCGGATACAATATCCTGAAACTCATTCAACAAATCTGCAACTTCTATAGGAACATCTTCTACTTCCTCTTTACCAGCTTTTGGAATTAAAGCAAAACATACATGCTCATGCCTCATACCATCTAGGAAATTTCTTCCATCAACAAAAGTTATCCTTGCATTACCACATACCTTTTCTTCAGTCTCCTTCAATGGTTTTAGCTTATGTCACACTCCATCCTTTGTCAGGGAATAGGTATTCGCATGACCATCATGTACAGCACATCTGTCAAACTGTCATGGTCTACCCAACAACATATGACATGCATCCATAGATATGATATCACACAATACCTCATCTTGGTATCTGCCAATCTTGAACTTCACTAGGCATTGTTCATTGACCATGACCTTGTGGTCATCCTGTACCCAGGCAATCCGATATGGATGTGGGTGTTTCTGTCTCTTGAGCTTCAACTTTGTCACCATCTCTTCTGACACCAAATTGTTAGTGCTTCCACTATCAATAATCACATCACAACATTTACCTTCACACTTGCACCTGGTGCGAAACAGGCTCCTCCTTTGCTCAGGTTCATTCTCACCACTCAACAGGACTCTTCTGTTAATCAACGTTTCTCCTCTTTCAGCATCTTCAGAATTTGATGATCTGGCATCTTTATCTACATGTGCAACTCTGGCCTGGCCTTCATTTCTCCTGTCCATTCTGCCTTGGCGCTGAGGACATTCAAATGCCCTATGACCTTCTTCTCCATAGTGAAAACATGTTCCATGGAAGCCACCTCTTCCAGATCCTTGTCCTCTTCCTCTTCCTCTTTGATCTCTATTATTCTGATCCTAGAAGTGATTGGAATTATTTCCTCGCTGATTTTGACTGCTACTAGCCTCATCCTTCTTTTTCAGATCTTCATTTCGGCCACCATATGACCGTCCACCAGATCGTCCACCGCGACCTCTTCCATTTTGTCTGCTCTCAAACTTCTTGTTCAGCTTTTCCTCTACTTTTAGGGAAAATTGGTATGCCTCCTCAATACTGTTCATTCGAACCAGATTCAACTCCTCCTGAATGCTTGGCCTTAACCCATTAAGGTATCGGGCAACTTTCTCCTTATTAGCTTCGGCATGGCCTGTTCTGATGAGGAGTCGATAGAACTCCTCTGTATACTCCTGAACAGATTTTCCTGCTTGCTTCAAACTTTGCATTTTCTTCAGTAGGTCAAGCTCATAATCAACAGGAATGAACTGTCGCTTCAATTTTTCCACCATCCGATCCCATCTTGTGATTTTATCTTTCCCTCTTCTATTTCACTCTAATTGAATTTCTTGCCACCAGATCTTCGCATGACCTTTCAGTCTGGCCTTTGCAAATTTGACCCTATCAAGATCCTCAACATCTTCATACTCAAAATACTCCTCACATTCATTGATCCAGTTGATCAATTCCTCTGGGTTAAGATTTCCAAAAAATGTAGGAACCTCAATCTTAGGTCTTTTCCCAATCTTGGAAATCGCCCGAAAAAGTCTTTCTTCCTCCTGGTTCACAATTTCAGCTTCTCCTTCTTGATATTCTTCTTCGGCTTCATCCTCGCTTTCATCTCTGACATTAAAATTCATTCCTCTGCAAATCTCTTCTTGCAATGCTTGCACTTGTCTCTGCAGCTCTCTAACCTCAGGTGTTACAACACCAGCTCTTCCGCCACGTTCCCTTCATGGAAGCATTTTCACGATGCGTACTGAAACCCTAGCCACGGTCTTGGTGCAAACTACCTCACAGTCGGCAATCTATTTACACACTCAAGAACTCCTACTCTGATACCACCTGATGAAGGGTGCTCCCCTTAATACCACAAACACATAACAGAAAAAGAGAAACAACAACAATAATATGCAAGAACAGAAAAATTGGCTTCTTATTATCTCCACAAATGTGGAATTACAAACTTTCAAAATTACAATATGCAAAGCCACATGGGCATTCCCTTACAATATTCTGTAGGACAAAGCCTCGAACTATTACCCAGAACTATTCTGAACTGCCTAAGACAATAATACAGCCTTCCTTATATAGGCAGTTATCCACCGCCTGGGAAGGTTCCAGAATTTTAGCCAATAAGGCCGACCAAACTTAGAATTATTTTATTTTATATTTTATTACATCATAGTCGGCTCAAGATAACCTTTGAAACCCGAACAGAAATTTTGAAGAAAATTATTTTTCGCCATTTCAGGTGGCCCAACTTCCGAAGACCATAAGTCATCACCAGTTGACCCGATCGGCTATTATAACCCCATTTCAGAAATGCCACGAAGCGCTCTACAGGCTTGACTTGTGCAAGCGCCCATCACCCAAATTTTTGACCTCATCCGGGGCCTCTAAAGCCTTCAAAACTGAGTTCAAAGTTTCTGTACCCTGCTGCCAATACCGAAAATCTTCAATATCTTCCAATATACACTTGATCTGGCAATGAAACTTTACTGGCAGACTTACATGACCAAAATGAACCTCCAAGAAAGAAATCAGATCATTCTGAGCACATGCAAAAATTACCAAAAATAGTAACTTTCCATAAATAGCAACTCTGCACTAAAATAGCCCTTATTGAATATAAAAACAAAAATATTTTTGGGTGATGCAAGATTGCTCTTACACCCAGGATGCTCCTGCATCACATATTCATCTCCTTACCATCCCCAAGGTAATGGTCAAGCAGAATCCAGCAATAAAAATATTATGAAAATTATCAAGAGGATGTTAGATAATAACAAAAGAGCTTGGGATTCGAAGTTACCATTAGCATTATGGGCTGATAGGATCACAATAAAGAAGTCCACTGGTTTGGCCCCTTTTGAATTGGTGTATGGGAAGAAGGCTCGTTTGCCTCTGAATAATTTGTTACCGGTGTATAAATTCATTAATGATGAACAGTGGGAAGAGGTTGATTTCATGGAAGATAGATTATATGAGCTAGCTGAATCAAATGAAATAAGAAACCAGGCACAAGAAAGGAATATTGCATTGCAACAAAAAGTTAAGGATCTATTTGATAAGAAGGCTAAAGACAAAAAATTCAAAGAAGGAGACCTAGTATTAAGATGGAACATTAAAGATCAAGACAAAGGAAAACATGGCAAATTTGATGCTTTATGGATAGGTCCATTTATCATCACAAGTAAGGGAGGTGAGAATTCTTATCTTTTACAAGATCTAGAAGGATATGTTCATGAATTACCAGTGCATGGTCAATTTCTTAAACTTTTTTATTCCTAAAATCTTTTCTTTTTAGTCTTGTTTGTTTCTTTGTTTTTGTTTCTTTATTATTTCTAATGGTCTGCTCTCAAGAGATAGCTAGGATCATGTTGTATTCAGGTATAAATACACATCCCACAGAAAGAGCCACTGGTGTTGCACAAATTTTGAGATAAATTTTAATACTTAAAAGCATTCAGGGAAGTATTCTTAATACATTTTATTTGCCCTAAAATTTAATATTTTTCTCATTATTTTAATGTTATTATATTCTTTATCATATAAAATAGATATGGTGAAAATTTCAATTTATTACCTATAGTATTTTAAAAGTTATTTAATTAAACAAATTACTTAGGGTTTGCATAAAAAATTTCATTTTAAACATTATACTATTCCAATGTTTTGAGCGGGTTATATTATTTCATTCAATATATTTCATCCTAACGCATAAAATTTTTACCTAGCGGGACCCCTGCATAGCAAAGGAAGATTGGACGGTTATCGCCAAACCGCTAGCACCTGACATAGGTTATGTGACAACACGCGATCTCGCCAAGTGTCACCGGTCCCCACATAAATCCATAGCTCCGCGGGCCCAGAGGAAAGATTTTCCAACGTGGCATCTTCATTGGATGTCTTACATTCACGAACACTGACAAAAACCAACGCGAAAACATGAGGTTTTGACACATACCCATTGGTCCCACGATCTCAGAGTCTCCGGCGGTTTCTGATTGGATGAAGGACGACGTGTCATGCGGGCCTGAGGCCAAACCAAGAAGATGATCTAACGGCTGTCTCACATTTGCATGGTCTGACAACAGTCTATGCGAACATGCGAGATTGCTCCACGTGTCCCTGGACCCACTGCCGGAACCAAGAAAGTGATCTACGGCTATCATTGTTTCATGAACTCTGACACCAGTCTTTGCGAATGTAATGCCCAAAAGTTCGGGACAAAACACAACCAACAATTTTTTTTTTTTAAAAGGTTAAAAGTTCCATGTTAAAGATGCGGGTAAGAGGAGTCAATGATGAGGTCACAAAAGATTCAGGTGATCAACCTCAACAATGTTGTTTTCCCATAGGATGCTAGTTGAAATTTCAATATAAGAAGAATTCGTAAATCATCTTAACGATCAATTTTGTCGATCGTCAATCTATTAATCTTATAGATTATCCAAGAGTAAAAGAAGATTTATTTAATAACATTATTATACATATAGATTAACCAATTTCCCATATATATAAAACAAGTCCAATTTTGATTATTATAATTAGATTGTCAGTTAATGAAAATATTGAATATTAAATTTAATAATCGTTTACACCAATATTCGTTGCAAAATGAATATATACCAATTCAATTAATAATTACAACATAATAATTGATTAATAAACTTGTTAACTATTCAATAAATTTAAAGAAAACCATTAATTAATGATATATATTCAAAAATTATAATTAAATAACATATAAGAAATTAATTAATAATTATAATATATTAATTAATTAATATATTTATTAAATAGTTAATATACTATAATATATCAATTAATATTATAAACATGCTATACCATTAGCACATGGTACCTTAAACCATAACAAAAATAACTTATTAAAACATTGTCAAATAATAACCATTTATAGATATTAACATTACATTAATTAAAAACATTTCTAAAAAAAATACTAACCAACTACAATCATTAACAAGACTTCAATCCCATAAAATAATAATTAACTAACAACCTAAACTAACTTATCTAAAATACTAACCTACTCACTAAACTAATCATCTTACCAAGTCAACTAGCCTATCTCCCTACTCTTAGCACCCTATCAAATCACAAAGGACAATGGAGGGGTGTGCAATTTAAGAGAGGGAAGGAAATTTAATTCAAGTTTTAATGCCCATCCCCAAGACCTACGCCCAACTTGCACATGGGGAAGTGGGAGTCATAAAAAGGAAGTGAGATGTGGGTCCCACTCCTTCTCCATAACATGGGAAAGTGCCCAAACAAATTTTAAGTTTAATGCAAGCATGGACATGCCAAAGACCTGCGTGAGTTTATGAAGTCAAAAAAAGTAATGTCATGAAGAAAAAGCTTGATGATGTGTCACCCAAGGACACTTTCTTGACCAATCCAAAGGTTTGCATTTAAAACAAAGATTAGACATCCCTCCACATGCGCCTAGATAAGGGAAAGATTATAATGAAGTATGGGGCGCACTTCAAGGGAGATGAAAAGGGCTGCAATAAGTATCACCTGGGTCCCACTACAAATTCAAACCAAAGCAAGTTGATAAAGTCAAAAAGCAGCGCCTATTAGGACTAAGAAGGGGACATCATAAAGTTTGGGTCTGACCTTTATGTGACTTGCGCCCCAACCAATGCATTAATTAAATGAACAAGACTGCTCTACCATAAACATGCGCCATTTTCCATGACAGAAGGTAAATGCAATAAAGTGATGTTTTAGTATATATTTTAATTGATTTATAAGGTGAGGTGGCAAGGTTTATTATTTTTAATTGACTGTGGTATGGATTTTGTATGGGATTTTTATCCCATACAAAATCCAGAGAGCATTTTGCTCTCTTAAAATCTGGAGAGTGTTATTTTGCTTACACTATTTTTACATCTTCTTGCAAACTATGAGTAGTATATCGTAATCATTTAATTAGTCTCCTTAATGCATAAGGAAGTATATTGTCTTAAGATTGATAGAGTATCAATAAGGGTTAAATATAGTTTGATTGCAAATCAATTGAGATATCAACATATAAATTAATTTGTTCATTCTTTCATAGATGTTTCATTACAATTGATAGGTCTAAAAGAGTGATATGAATCAAATGGAGATTATTTTCAATGATCATGACATTTAAATCATCATATATGAATCTGCAATATTCCTACTTCAACCAAAATATGAAATCTTATTGAAATTGATACAATATCTATTCTATCAATATTGAGAACTCATTTCACAAGAAGGAATGACTTCCTTATCTCAAGAAGTAGAATACATTGGATATGGAAGAAATGATTCATCATTTTCAATATAGTCATCTCCTCAACTAAAATACATATTCTTTGTGATAAAGAAGTATTCACATTTACAACTAATTAATCCCAAACTGGTGTAGATACTCAATGAGAGTTCAAGATGGAATAACAAAACTCATCTTCATTACTAATCTCTTACAACTTCACAATAGCCAAAAGGCATACAAACAACATTACAAAATACAACAAGAAGATGATCTTCAACAAGGATCAACAATACCACATCATAGGATAATTCTACACCAAGAGAGTGGACTTTTTCAAGCATCATCCACATGAGTCTTGACATCCAAACCTGCAAATAAAAAAAAAATGGAGAACCATGGGTGCTCACCACCCAACCTAGGTCTCTTATGAGACCACCCCCGAGCTTGGAGAACCAAGGCCAAACGGGTATGCAACAAGATCAACAAGATGCTCACAAACAATTCACACAAATGCACATACAACAAATTACTCCCTTCCAAGGTTACACAAATGAGTCTTACAAGCTCATTGAGAGGGTGGAGGTGGGCTTTTCCAAGGGGAGAATGCCATTACATACAAATTTTCTCACCATGAGTATTCAAATGCCTCTTCAAGGCTACATATCCAAATGCCTCTTCAAGGCTACATATCCATGCATATCCAAATGCCTCTTCAAGGCTACATATCCAATATCTCCATACACATACTTTGCTTATCAATATCCACAAAATACAAGAATACAATGGCTTCCATGGTGCCCATACACCATGAACTTATCCCTCTTCTCCAAGAGAAGAGACTCTCACCTCATGGAGAGCCCAACTAACCCCTCCACCCGTAGGCCACTTCTTCCCTTCCCAAAGGGTGAGTAATGCCTCACACCCATAAACAAGAACTCCCTCAATCAAGCAAAAAGAACAAGATCAAACCATGAAATCAAAACCCAAAATCCCTCCATTACAACACATTGTCACAACAAGAACCAAGATTCATATGCATGAGAAAGCAAAATATAAGTTAATCTAAAGAGCAAGTAGAAAGGCTTCCATGAGAAGAGTAACCAACCTCCACAAGTGTGATGGAAATGGAAATTTGAGAAGAGCTTATCCACTATCCTTCCTCAATCCAAACCCTAATGTCTCCAAATGTGGAGAGTGGGTGAACACCCACTAAATCTCCTAAGGGCCTCTAAAAAGGCCTCCAAATCTCTACCCACCCACCATCCATTAATGCAAACTTGACTCTATGACCTTGTTGTCTTTCCTTGTCCCCCCATGATAAATGCATGATTGAAAGAAAGGGTGAAGTTGGGTAAAGATCATGACTTATCAAATTTCGAAGTCAAGGGTAAATGGGTCATAAAATAGGTTACCAAGATCACTAGGGAATTATAGACATGCTCAAAACCTTCCTAACCCATAACCCTATCCATTAGATACTTAAATTATGCCAAAAATGACCCTTAGAACCCCTTATTGGTCTCAAGAAGTGACTAGAACAAGGATGCATTAATAAAAGCACATAACAAGTGTCAAATGACACTAACGATTACACATTACATACCCAAGGTCATGTCCTGGATGACAACAAGAAATTAACTAATAACACACCTGCAAAGATCCACATTTACAAGGAGTTCACATTACAACGAGGCTTTTAATCCCATATTGGATTAAGCCTTGGCTTACTCAATTCACATTTGTTTAACCTTGGTTCTCTGATTAATTCCATGGTTCTCTTACCTGCACACTCCTCAATGCAGCATCAATAATTCAAGGAAGAAAAACCAATACGAATAAACATATAAGATATAACATCTTCAATTTAATCAAAATTCAATTGCTTAGTTCAATTTCATAATTCAATTGCATCTCTAATGCTTACTAATCTTGTAATTCAATTGAATTCATGATCATCAATAATCTAACATCATCACAAGGTAATCATCAATTACTCATAACATCAATGCAGCGAAGATGTCTAACATGATATTCATTTGCAACATAGAATTCGATTGCATTCTTACAATCGCTTTCTCATAATTCATGATTCAATGCATATATCTAATCACTTTCATGTAGTGCATAATTTAATTGCATATAATTTTATACACATAAGTTATAATTTCTACTGCGTACTCAAAGTCACATAAAGTACAATGCCCACATATAGATCATAATCCAAATTCAAGCTTGCAAACATATAGAATACATTCATTATTTCAATTCAATTCAATCTACATAATTTGATTGCATAACTTCATAGTACTCCTAATCTCAAAGATTCTCAATTTTCCTTAGCATGATATTTAAGATAAATCGATGGTTCAACATCGGTAAGGGGGTAACCATAACAATTAGGTCCTATAAAATTCTTATCACAAGTATGATTAAATTTCCTAATCTAGGAAAACAAAATGCAGAATAATCCTATTAGTCTAGGATCTAACAAATCCTTGTTCAGGGTTCTAAGAATATCACCAAAATGTCACTATGGTATAACCATATAATACATCATCAAAACATTACTCATCCTCCTCGTAGGAGTTACTAGAATCATCACATCAACTTATTAATTTAATCCAAGATAAACTTAAGACTTAACACATACTAATTTGGCATTTACATCTCGACTTCTTGAAACTAATCCTTTCGACAAAAGTACTCAAAGGAGCCTTAATAGTCTAGCTGGATCTATGATTTGCAGGGTAACATACTGCATCCAAGATTCACTTTCACAATTAATAACCTAGAGATATCACCTCTGTCATTGCGACACTTAGTTGATAGGTCCTGATATGAAGGTACAATATATAGGTCTATTCCGAGGTACAATTCCGTTAGGGATTTACCAAACATCCAGATACTACGACACCCCTTAATCCTCCAACATCAAACTGTCAAGGAAAAGGTGGAAATGGGGTGGACCTTACAGCGAATCAACGCGATGTTGACACTTGTCCACCGGTCCCACATTCTCAAAACAAAAAGCCAGCAGAGATCTAGTCAGCAGTCCCTGATTGGGTGACGAGTGATGAAGGCGACATGTCAAAAGCAGGCCTAGTTTTTTTTGAATGGCGAAGCAAACCCTAAGATCAAGGGTTGTCGCTAGTTCGCAAGCCCTGACACAAGGCTTTGTGAATTAGCGACATCACGACGCGTGTCTCAACAAGCAAGTTTTTTAAAGCGAACGAACAGGGAAGTCAAATTTTATTTAAACCCTAATGTTATTTTATTTTCGCTGTCGTTTAACTTAGGATATATGTTAAATATGTATGTATCATTGTTTATTATTAATATGTTAATTTAATAGTTTTATTTTCAAATTTTTAATATGTCATTTTTTTTTTTGCAGGGTGATAGATTATATATTTATATGCAGTTATATTTGGTCGATGACCAAGGATGAACTAAAAAATTTATTTGACCTAAAAAATGATGATAAATTTTTAATAAATCATATAGTCAAAATACTATATGATTTAATTTATTTGTGCATATTATTATTATTAAAATTTTGTTAATTAAGAAACTGATATTTAATTTTGTTTTTGCAAAATAATATTAAAGATTTATTAACCGAGATTGGAAACACAAAGGCATGAAGATTTTTGAAATTGGCAAATATGCAGAAATAATTATTATATTTGCTGGAACCAATTTATTTTTTCCAAAACTTTAGAATATCGATTAAGAATGATTAAATCATTCTTCTTTGTAATTTTTAATGGTTCAGTTGCTGATCTGTTATTAACTATGAAACGTTGCATCAACCCTTCGCTTGTTGCACCCGTTGAATAAAATATTATTTAAAGGGTATCAAGGTTGATGGAAAGGGGGACACATTATGACAGATACTGGAATTTCTGATCAGCACTGCAACCCAAACTTCTGTAATTGTTTTTCCTTTATCAATATATGAGTAGACCTGTTTTCTTATTGAAAATAGATTTCTATCATTTACAATCAGTCCCTTAGATAAATCATTTAGAACTTCCTCATTATAATCATTTAATATATATATTTCTGAGTCAAATTCTTTGCGATTATTTTCAGTTTATCTGCTCATCTTGCATGGTTAAATCCTTTTGATTGATGCATAAATCAATTGGTCTATCATTTGAGAGAATTTTGGAATAGCTTAGAGTTTTTCCTAAGTTGTATATCCATTTTACTGATTATTTGAGGTGATTGATTCCTTGTGAATCAGTCTCTAAGGTTGAACATTAAGGTTGGATGATTTTGACTCTATTGCCCAAAAGCAAGCAAGGCACTAGTCTATTATTGCATACAGGATTTCAGTCATCTAGTTTTGATTTGCATTGCTGTGAAGATTTATCCACTAAATTCATTTATACACTCAATAACATTTCAATAACATATTACAGTTTTTATGATCAATTATTATCAGTCCTAATAAACTTTTCAAGTTCTCTTTGCCAAACTCTGAAAGGATTAGCAACTGAAGGATCTTTTTATCTGCTATTAAAATACCTTGGAGGTTGAAGACAGGATTCAAGGGTAAGGTTTACCAGCCTAGGTCTTGCAGAGCCTGAATTGCAGAGGTTTTTAGTCATTCCCCAAGGGCTAAAACCTGTTAGTTGGCTAGAGAAATTGGTTTTCTTACCATTGGATAGGCAAACCCATAGGAATTCCAATCTGTAGTTTCAAGCACCAACAGTGTGTTTTTGAAGTTACAGACTCGGTGCAAAAAATTTGTTGAATATACACAAATGAAGAGTTCTACACCTCAAATCCTTTTGCCATGTCAGTCAAAATCCTCCAAAATCTAGAAGTCATCCAATCTTAGGGCCCGTTTGGTGCATGGAATATGAGCTCCAATTCCAGAATTAGATTTCTGGATAATGTAATTCCATGTTTGTGTCCATCTAATAAATTGGAATTGGAATTTTGAAATTCTAATTTTGCCCCCAAAATGAGCATTTCATCTTCCACTTGAAAAGGTGGAATTAGAAATTCCACTTTTCAAATGCCTATTTTTAAAAGTCTGTCGGATCTGCGTGCATGAAATATTTTTTTTTACGTCCATTAGGGCATTTTCACAGTGGAATTTTCACCATTTTTTTGCGGTCCCGACTAGAATTTTCATCATTTCCAACTCCTCTGCTGCCCATACTCATCCTACTTGCATCATTCATAACTATCTCAGGGACATAACAGCGAGCACAACCTCCACCACCTTTGCTGAGGGAAATGGTGCTAAGGAAGCGATGGCACTGAAGGGATCTTTGGCACTGACAAAAGTGGTGATTATTGAGGAGCGCTGCCATCTACTATCAATTGTCAATCTTAGACCTTCCATTCTTTCCTATTTTACCATGGCCAAGAGTAGGAATAGAAGGGTTGTGTGAGACCATGAGCCAGAGCACTAGATCATGCTTAAAGCTATATCTAAGAAATTTAAAATAATGAATTATTCAGTGCATATTCCAATTTCAGATTGTGGCACCCAAATAGTTCTTGACATATTTTGAAAATCATTTTGAGGATATATATCTTCTAGAATTGCAGCATCTTCTAGAATTGACCATATCTAGCATTTGGTATTCCATGCACCAAACGGGCCCTTACAAAATCTTGTCATCCTAGCTTCCTAATCATGGTCTTCCAGTCATCCTACACCTTCCCCATCTAGTCTTATCCTTATTTCCTCCTATCCTAGGTTAGCAGAATCATCTTGGTCATCCCCCATCCCCTTTCTTCCTTCCTCTAGAGTCTGTCTTTCCTCCTATCCTGAGCCAAATCCAATCCTAGTCTGAGCTTCTCGATCATCCTAAATCTAAGTCTTAGTCTTCCTTCCATTTTTATCCTTCATCCCTATCCAACTCATCCGCAAGTGGACATGTCTTAAATCTATTATGATGAGTTTGGTTTTCATGTCTTCTCTCCCACTCCATCCTATCCCAATGATGATGAAATTCTTGTTGATCATGATGAGTACTTTCAAAACCTTAGAAAACTTGATCCAAACACCTTCCATAATCTAATCATTCCTCCAAACTATCCTATCATGATTTCATCGATATCCACTAGTACTCCTTAACTTACCTTTGACAAGGGAAATCCATTATCCTATTCATCCAAACCTTCTTCCTTTATATCCTTTGTATACATCCTTCATACCTCCATCTCCTTCTATGGTCATATCCCAAACACCATCTTTTCAAAATAACACTACTAGCTACATCCCTTATCCAAATCCACCATCCTATTATCCTTCAACCCATTTTCAAAACCAAGATCCTAGTCTACCAATCCATAATCTAGATCCCCCATCCTATCTTTATCCACCATCAATTGTATCCTATCTCAATACAACATCTTCCATTCTTACCTACATTACCATAAATCCCCTTCCACAAGAAGAATTCATCCTTCAATCCACTTCATATCTTGTACATCAATCCATCATCCCTATCCCATCAGTTAGCCAAACCAGTTCACAAGCTTCCTTTATTCCTACCTATGTGAACTATCTAGTCATGACATCCTCCAATTCATCCTCAACACCATCATCCCCTTAAGAAAGTTCACAATATTATACCCCACCTTCATGTGAGGACTATCCTAGCTCCCCATCTTCTACACATTCTAATCCTTCACCTCAATCTCAATCACGAAAGTCTCCAAGGAGTTTCACAAGGAATCCAAAAAAAAATATCATTCCTAAAGATGAAGATTCATGCCATCTCAAACCTTCATGTGAATCCATCAATGATGATACCCATCTATCTCCTACATTCATATTCATTTCTCCTCCATCACCCCCATCCATTATCCTTCTTCTATTATCCCACTCATTGATCCTCTTCCATCTCCTAACATCATTGAGTCTCTTCCATCTATTGAATCCATCCAATTCCCATCCACATCTCCTCTTCCTAGCATTATCCAAAGCACATTCAATGAGCATCATGAGTTCACTCTTCTTCCTACCATCACAATTGTAGAATCTCCCATCATTTCATCCATACCATCTAAAGAGTTCACCCTTCTTCCTGCTATCACAATTGCAAAATCTCCTAGCCTTCCATCCACCCCATATGAAGAGTGCATCCATACATCTCCCATCATTCTATACACACCAATCCAATCAATTCAAGATCTTGTCCAAAAGCATGTTGAAATACCCATTTATTAAAATCAAGATCCTCCCATCCCAATTCCTCCAATCCAAGATCCTATCCTGCCAATTCCTCTAATCCAAGATCCTACCATCCTAATTCTTCCATCTCAAGATCCATTACCATCCTTGATGCAGGAGCATCTTGGGTCTTTAGCAATCTTGCATCACAAAAAAATATTTTCTATTTTTCTTGTACCTGTCTGATGTTTGTTTTGTAGGTGTTGCTACTATTGGTTTCTTGCCTTGTGAAGTTAATGTGGTGTTGAAGACCTAATCTTGAGAATTCTCCTAAGAGTGCATGTCCTAATTCATTTGGATCTGGAAGTTATCACCATTTTCCTTGGGCATCAATTTTTTGCCAGTTTCGCTCATGAAACATGTGGCATTTCACCTTGCGTAGTTCTGTATGGGGAAATTGGAGCTTGCATGGTTGGGGATCTATTCTTGGATCATGTGTGGACCTAAATGTAACTTTGCATTGTGTTTTGTTATTTCTTTCTTTAGTTTGGGTTTCTCCTCCTAAGTGGACCTATATTGTAATTAAATGCCTGACTGGGAAACTTGTGGCTTTGCTGGCTATATATTTGGAGCTTGGGTTGCTATAGAGAGGGATTTCTAGTTAGAGGATAGTAGATTAGAGGATGGAGACACCAGCTATGATTCTGATTTTATAATTTCTTTGTATAAGGCCAAAACCCAGAAGGCCTCACAGTCGGGCATGTTGCTGATTTAATAATTAGTACACCAGTGTGGTTGCCAGTTGCTTGCCTATATTCATTGTGCTTCATGGTATTGTGTGTTGTTCAAATATTGTTTCCATGTGAAACTCTTCATAGGGAATATTTTTGGGTTTAAGCAGTTTCAATTAACTCTAATTCTACCTTTCGCCACCCTTCCCTTGCATCAAGTGGAATCAGAGAAAGTTCTTTCTTGTGGATTGGATCGTGGAGAACCTTATTGGATTGGTTGTAGGGTGGAAAATCTAGAATCTGACCTATAACTTGTAGAAGGTTACGATCTTGCTAGAACCTAATTGTCAAGATGGTTCGAGGTAGAGGAAATGATAATGATGCCATCATGGATATGTTGAGGCACTACAATATTTGGGGTTGAATTTTGATGCCAATTTGAGATGCCACTACAATTTGTGTTTGTTTTTTGTGTTTTTTTTGCAAGTGCCCCCAACAGTGTCATAATAGCAATGATGACATTGTAATTGTGACACCCCTTTGGTTATAACAAAAGAAAAAGAAAAAGAAAGTGTCATTTGTAATTTTTGTGAATTCGAAGAACCACCGCAAAGATGACACTGCACTTTTGTGTGGCATGAAGAGGGCATAGAGTTTTGCATGTATGAAGAGGTTGGCACTGTGTGGGAAGAGGGAACTGGCACTTGAGGTAGGCATTCAAGCTTTGGCTTCTCATTAACTCAATTTCATTTTGATGGCATTTGTTGATTTAATGGCACAATATGAATGTTAATAGTGGCATTGTTTACATCTTCGCATTTGGAATGCTCAATGACCCGCGAGCTTTGAGAGCTAGGGAATTGTTGCTATTACCTTTAAGGCATTGTGTGAAGTGTTTGATCTCTCTTTATTTGTTTTTCTATTGATATTCACTATGTGGTACTCCCTATTTATGATCATTTCATGAGGAAATATCTTGATGACTCATGGGCTGCAAGCTAGGGCATCATACATTGTTTATGAGCTCACTATTGAATACTGGCATTGTTTACATCTTTTCATATGGAATTCTTGATGACCCACAAGGTTTGACAGCTAGGGAATCCTTGCTATTACCTTCAAGTTATTGTTTGAAGTGTTTGATCTCTCATTATTTGTTTTGTTCTTGATATTCACTATGTGGTACTCCCCGTTTATGATCATTTCATGAGGAAATGTCTTGATGGCTCATGGGCTGCAAGATAGGGCATCATACATTAATCTTGAGCTCACTGTTTAATACTGGCATTGTTTACATCTTTTCATTTGGAATGCTTGATGACCCAGGAGCTTTGAGATCTAGGGCATCATTTCTATTACTTTCAAGGCATTGTGTGAAGTGTTTGATCTCTCTTTATTTGTTTTTCTATTGATATTCACTATGTGGTACTCCCTATTTATGATCATTTCATGAGGAAATGTTTTGATGGCTCGTGGGCTGCAAGCTAGGGCATCATACATTGTTCATGAGCTCACTATTTAATATTAGATTTTTCATGAGCTCATTGTTTAATATTTGGATAGGCCATGAAAATGGTACCAGGCCAACCCAATCAGCCCAACAAAATGTGTCATGTTTATCTTTGTCAAATACACTCGTTCACCATTTTGTTCTTGTTCCTCACACAAATATTGCATCAAAAGAAATTGTAAACAATGATTCAAAGAAAAAAGAAACAACTACAATAGATCAAACCCCAAAAGAATACAATCAAGGAGAAATAGTTCCCTAATTAGAGACAAAATTAACTCTTAATGTAAGAAAACATGGAACCAAAGAGGGGAAAGTAAGGCACCAACTAGACTTAGGAAAATATAGCATCTAAAATCATAGAGGATGTTGACAGAATAAGGAAGTTAGCAAGTTAAAGACTCAACACCAAATAAATCATGGAAAGGCACCAAAGAGCATGAGAACTAACATCCAAATTAATACCAATAGAAGCATCAATAATTTGGATACTAGAAAGGACAGGTTTAGTTTAAGGATGAGAACTTTTACAAACACTATACATGAAAGCCATAGCCCAAAAAAAAATGATGACTGCATGATTCCTTTACCCACACATGCCAAATTTCATTATCATTTTCATCAAACATGATCTGCTAAAGTTTCCTATGGTGTTTGGAAGTCAACCTAATTTACATTTCTTAGTTGTAACACTTAGTCATAAATTTGAATTAAAAATACTTGTCACAATGATCTGTAATGTATTTCCTATTATTGGATTAATATCGCCATGTTGTTGAGGTTATAGATGTCCTTTTATTAATCTTTTATAAACAACATATATACCATGTTGACTCATAGCCCATGAGGTGTTGCTTGATAACACATTTGACATCATACTTTTTGCTCCATTTTGGTCTTGATTTACTCACTACATGCATATGTTTCCTGAGTGCACATGTTTTGTAGCATAGTTCAATTTAGAAGTGTATCGCTTGACTATGCACATGCATAATTATAGATGATGATTAGTAATAGGGTACCAATCATTTCTTAGATCCTTTGGATCTAACCCCATGTTTTCCTTCCTTGTAGGTTTTGGATCATACAAGAGCATACTAGATTGAACCTCGGGTCAACACTTCATTACTTCAGGCAATGTCTGGTACCTTCATTATTTATGTTCATATACTTATGTATGTTTTCATTCATTCATATTCTTTTGAAAGTTGGCTATTAGCAACCATATATGACAATTCTTGATGTTTTTGGGTCATTTGATGAAAAGATGTAAAAGTTTCTTAAAAGTTTATATTTTTTATTTCAATTTTTAAAATCATAAAATGAATAAAATTTAAAGATAAAAAATTAAGATAATCTTTGTCTTCACTTTAAAAAAAAACCATAAAGCTCATAAAGCATGGTAAAAACATAAAGCTCATAAAGCATGGTAAAAGAGGGCCCTAATTGTGGTAAAATGGAAAAGTTGCCACCTTGCACTGCTCTTCATATGGCAGCTGCTAAGGAACTATGTTATAAAATTTTAAGGCATGAAATTTTATACTTTTTGACATCATACGTTTTTCTCCTTAGCATTGAGTTTACAATGTGGGGGGGTCGAAGAAAATATATGTACAGTTATAAAATTTCATGCCTTGAAATCTGGAATGAAATTTTATAATATAGTTCCTCAGCATTTGATCTTTATATGGCAGCCATGACTTGAGGTTGGCATTCGAGCTTTGTCTTCTCATTAACTCAATTTCATTTTGATGGCATTTTTTGATTTAATGGAAAAATATGAATGTTAATACTGGCATTGTTTACATCTTTGCATTTGGAATGCTCGATGACCCGTGAGCTGTGAGATCTAGGGCATCATTGCTATTACATTCAAGGCATTGTGTGAAGTGTTTGATCTCTCTTTATTTGTTTTGTTGTTGATATTCACTATTTGGTACTCCCCATTTATGATTATTTCACAAGGAAATGTCTTGATGGCTCGCAGGCTGCAAGCTAGGGCACCATACATTGTTCACGAGCTCACTATTTAATACTTGCATTGTTTACATCTTTTCATTTGGAATTCTTGATGAACTGCGAGCTTTGAGACCCAGGACATCATTTCTATTACCTTCAAGGCATTGTGTGAAGTGTTTGATCTCTCTTTATTTATTTTATTCTTGATATTCACTATGTGGTACTCCCCGTTTATGATCATTTAGTGAGGAAATGTCTTGATTGCTCATGGACTGCAAGCTAGGACATCATACATTATTCATGAGCTCACTATTTAAATTGGCATTGTTCATGAGCTCACTATTTAATATTTGGTTAGGCCATGTAAATGGTACCAGGCCAACCCAATCAGCCCAACAAAATGTGTCATGTTTATCTTTGTCAAATACACTCGTTCACCATTTTGTTCTTGTTCTTCACACAAATATTGCATCCAAAGTAATTTTAAATAATGATTCAAAGAAAAAAGAAACAACTACAATAGATCAGACCCCAAAAGAATACAGTCAAGGAGAAATAGTGCCCTAATCAGAGACAAAATAAAATTTTAATGTAAGCAAGCATGGAACCAAAGAGGGGAAAGTAAGGCACCAACCAGACTTGGGAAAATATAGCATCTGAAACCATAGAGGACGTTGATAGAATAAGGAGGTTAACAAGTTAAAAACTCAACACCAAATAAAGAATGGAAAGGCACAAAAGAGCATGAGAACTAGCATCCAAATTAATACCAATAGAAGTATCAATAATCTGGATACTAGAAAGGACAAGTTTAGTTTAAGGATGAAAACTTTTACAAACACTATACATAAAAACCATAGCCCAAACAAAATGATGACCCCATGATCCCTTTACCCACACATGCCAAATTTCATTATCATTTTCATCAAACATGATCTCCTAAGGTTGCCTATGGTGTTTGGAAGTCAACCTAATTTACATTTCTTCGTTGTAACACTTAGTCATAAATTTGATCTGTAATGTATTTCTTGTTATTGGATTAATATTGGCATGTTGTTGAGGTTCTAGATGTCCTTTTATTGATCTTGTATAAACAACATATATAACATGTTGACTCACATCCCATGAGGTGTTGCTTGATAACACATTTGACGTCATACTTTTGCTCCATTTTGGTCTTGATTTACTCACTGCATGCATATGTTTCCTGAGTGCACATGTTCTATAGCATAGGTCATTTTAGAAGTGCATGGCTTGACTATGCACATGCATAATTGTAGATGAGGATCAGTAATAGGGTTCCAGGCATTGCTTAGATCCTTTGGATCTAACCCTATCTTTTCCCTCCTTGCAGGTTTTGGATCATACAAGAGCATACCGGATTGAACCCTGGATCAACACTTCATTCCTTCAGAAAATATCTAGTACCTTCATTATTTATGTTCATCCACTTATGTATGTTTACATTCATTCATATTCTTTTGAAATTTGGCTATTAGTGACCATATATGATGATTCTTGATGTTTTTGGGTCTTTTGATGAAAAGATGTAAAAGTTTCTTAAAATTTTATATTTTTTGTTTCCATTTTTAAAATCATAAAATGAATAAAATTTAAAGATAACAAATTAAGATAATCTTTTTCTTCACTTAAAAAAAAAACATAAAGCTCATAAAGCATAGTAAAAGAGGGCCCTAATTGTGGTAAAATGGGAAAGTTGCCACCTTGCACTACTCTTCATATGGCAGCTGCTAAGGAACTATGTTATAAAATTTCAAGGCATGAAATTTTATACTTTTTGACATCATACTTTTTTATCCTTAGCATTGAGTTTACAATGTGGGGAATTCGAAGAAAATATATGTACAGTTATAAAATTTCACGCCTTGAAATTTGGCATGAAATTTTATAATATTGTTCCTTAGCATTTGATCTTTATATGGCAGCCATGACATAAGGTAGGCATTCGAGCTTTGTCTTCTCATTAACTCAATTTCATTTTGATGGCATTTGTTGATTTTATGGAAAAATATGAATGTTAATACTGGCATTGTTTACATTTTTGCATTTGGAATGCTCAATGACCTGTGAGCTCTAAGAGCTAGGGCATCATTGCTATTACCTTCAAGGCATTGTGTGAACTATTTGATCTCTCTTTATTATTTTTGTTGTTGATATTCATTATGTGATACTCCCTGTTTATGATCATTTCATGAGGAAATGTCTTGATGGCTCGCAGGCTGCAAGCTAGGGCATCATGCATTGTTTATGAGCTCACTGTTTGAGCACCTCATGTCCCTATTTGATTGGCTAGTGCTCTTTTTGTGATCTTGATGCTATTAGATCAAATATGGACATCAGTAATAAAATAGGAACATCTGTAATAAAATAATACACTTACTATTTTCAATTTGAGCTCTGGCATCATGCAATGTTAATGCTATCAAAATAGTAAGTGTATTAATCTTTGATCTAATAGCAGCAACCTCATTTTTCATTACCTTTGACTCCTCCATCATTATAGAAGAGATAACTACCTACAACTATATTGTATAATTCCTCCTTTGAAGTCATAGGTTAGTTTAAAATGGAGAGGGGTCTCAAAATATCATAAGTAAAAACATTACATAGTGGCATTCGGATAATGTACAATATGAATTCACATGCCTTTAATTATGATACACTTTTGAAAAGCTTGTCATTATATGTATATATAGTCAAGTAATAAAATCTTAGAAAACAACATACATTGTGTGAAGTGTTTGATCTCTCTTTATTTGTTTTGTTGTTGATATTCACTATGTCGTACTCCTATTTATGATCATTTCATGAGGAAATGTCTTTATGGCTTGCAAGCTGCAAGCTAGGGAATCATGCATTGTTTATGAGCTCATTGTTTGAGCACCTAATGTCCCTATTTGATTGGTCAGTGCTATGTTTGTTATATTGATTCTATTAGATCAAATAGGGACATCAGTAATTAAATAGGGACCTCAGTAATAAAATAATATACTTACTATTTTGAATTTGAGATCAGGTATCATGCAATGTTATTGTTGTCATTACATACTTGCTATTGTTGTGCACCATAATAGTAACAAGAATGCAATATTATAAAATTTTGGGATTAAATTGATGAGTTTGTATACTTTCTCCATTTTAAACTAACCTATGACTTCAAAGGAGGAATTATGAAATATAGTTGTAGGTGGTTATCTCTTCTATAATGATGGAGGAGTCAAAGGTAATGATCAATGAGGTTTCTTCTATTAGATCATACATTAATACACTTACTATTTTGAATTTGAGCTCGGGCATCATATATTGTTTTATACATTGTTTATTTCATTGAGACTGTGAGCTTGGCATTTGTAATGTATTTCCTGTTATTGGATTAATAATTCCATGTTGTTGAGGTTGTAGATGTCCTTTTATTGATCTTGTATAAATAACATATATACCATGTTGACTCATAGCCCATGAGGTTTTTCTTGATAACACATTTGACATCATACGTTTTGCTCCATTTTGGTCTTGATTTACTCACTACATGCATATGTTTCCTGAGTGCACAAGTTTTGTAGCATAGTTCATTTTAGAAGTGTATGGATTGACTATGCACATGCATAATTTTTTATGAAGATTAGTAATAGGGTTCCAGGCATTGCTTAGATCCTTTGGATCTAACCTCATCTTTTCCTTCCTTGCAGGTTTTGGATCATACAAGAGCATACTAGAGTGAACCCCGAGTCAACACTTCATTATTTTAGGCAATATTTGGTACCTTCATTATTTATGTCCATCCACTTATGTATGTTTGCATTCATTCATATTCTTTTGAAAGTTGGCTATTAGTGACCATATATGATGATTCTCGATGTTTTTGGGTCATTTGATGAAAAGATGTAAAAGTTTCTTAAAAGTTTATATTTTTTATTTCAATTTTTAAAATCATAAAATGAATAAAATTTAAAGATAACAAATTAAGATAATCTTTGTCTTCACTTAAAAAAAATATAAAGCTCATAAAGCATGGTAAAAGAGGGTCCTAACTGTGATAAAATGGGAAAGTTTCCACCTTGCACTACTCTTCATATGGCAAATGCTAAGGAACTATGTTATAAAATTTTAAGCCATGAAATTTTATACTTTTTGACATCATACATTTTTCTCCTTAGCATTGAGTTTACAATATAGGGGAGTCGATGAAAATATATGTACAGTTATAAAATTTCATGCCTTAAAATTTGGCATGAAATTTTATAACATTGTTCCTTAGCATTTGATCTTTATATGGCAGCCATGACTTGAGGTAGGCATTCAAGATTTTTATTTTCATTAACTCAATTTCATTTTGATGGAAGTTGTTGATTTAATGGCAAAATATGAATGTGAATACTGGAATTGTTTACATCTTTGCATTTGGAATGCTCAATGACCTGTGAGCTTTGAGAGCTAGGGCATTGTTGCTATTACCTTCAAGGCATTGTGTAAAGTGTTTGATCTCTCTTTATTTGTTTTTTTGTTGATATTCACTATGTGGTACTACCTGTTTATGATTATTTCATGAGGAAATGTCTTGATGGCTCACGAGCTGCAAGCTAGGGCATCATACATTGTTCAGGAGATCATTGTTTAATACTGGCATTGTTCACATCTTTTCATTTGGAATGCTTGATGGCCTGTGAGATTTGAGAGCTAGGGAATCCTTTCTATTACCTTCAAAGAATTGTGTGAAGTGTTTGATCTCTTTTTATTTGTTTTAATGATATTCACTATGTGGTACTCCTCATTTATGATCATTTCATGAGGAAATGTCTAGATGGATCATGGGCTGCAAGCTAGGGCATCATACATTGTTCATGAGCTCACTATTTAATATTGGCATTGTTCATGAGTTCACTATTTAATATCTGGCCAGACAATGTAAATGGTACCAGGCCAACCCAATCAGCCCAAAAAAATGTGTCATGTTTATCTTTGTCAAATACTCTCATTTACCATTTTGTTCTTGTTCTTCACACAAATATTGCATCAAGAGTAATTGTAAATAATGACTCAAAGAAAAAAGGAAAAAATACAATAGATTAGACCCCAAAAGAATATAGTCAAGGATAAATAGTGCCTTAATCAGAGACAAAATGAACTCTTAATTTAAGCAAGCATGGAACCAAAGAGGGGAAAGTAAGGCACCAACTAGAAGCGGTAAAATATAGCATCTGAAATCATATAGGATGCTGACAGAATAAGGAGGTTAGCAAGTTAAAAACTCAACACCAAATAAAGAATGGAAAGGCACCAAAGAGCATGAGAACTAGCATCCAAATTAATACCAATAGAAGTATCAATACTCTAGATACTAGAAAGGACAGGTTTAGTTTAAGGATGAAAACTTTTACAAACACTATACATGAAAACCATAGCCCAAACAAAATGATGACCTAATGATTCCTTTACACACACATGCCAAATTTCATTATCATTTTCATCAAACATTATCTGCTAAAGTTTCCTATGGTGTTTGGAAGTCAACCTAATTTACATTTCTTAGTTGTAACACTTAGTCATAAATTTGAATTAAAAATACTTGACACAATGATCTTTAATGTATTTCATGTTATTGGATTAATATTTCCATGTTGTTGAGGTTGTAGATGTCCTTTTACTAATCTTGTATAAACAACATATATACCATGTTGACTCACATCCCATGAGGTGTTGCTTGATAACACATTTGACATCATACTTTTTGCTCCATTTTGGTCTTGATTTACTCACTACATGCATATGTTTTCTGAATGCACATGTTCTGTAGCATAGTTTGTTTTAGAAGTGTATGGCTTGACTATGCACATGCATAATTGTAGATGAGGATTAGTAATAGGGTTCTAGGCATTGCATAGATCCTTTGGATCTAACCCCCTTTTTTCCTTCCTTGCAGGTTTTGGATCATACAAGAGCATACTAGATTGAACCCTAGGTCAACACTTCATTACTTCAAGCAATGTTTGGTACCTTTATTATTTATGTTCATCCACTTATGTATGTTTGAACTCATTTATATTCTTCTTAAAGTTGGCTATTAGCAACCATATATGATGAATCTTGATGTTTTTTGGTCATTTGATGAAAAGTTTCTTAAAAGTTTATATTTTATATTTTAATTTTTAAAATCATAAAATGAATAAAATTAAGATAATCTTTGTCTTCACTTAAAAAAAAACATAAATCTCATAAAGCATGGTAAAAGAGGGCCCTAACTATGGTAAAATGGGAAAGTTTCCACCTTGCACTGCTCTTCATATGGCAGCTGCTAAGGAACTATGTTATAAAATTTCAAAGCATGAAATTTTATACTTTTTGACATCATACTTTTTTCTCCTTAGCATTGAGTTTACAATATGGGGGAGTCAAAAAAAATATATGTACAGTTATAAAATTTCATGCCTTGAAATTTGGCATGAAATTTTATAACATTGTTCCTTAGCATTTGATCTTTATATGGAAGCCATGACTTGAGGTAGGCATTCAAGCTTTGTCTTCCCATTAACTCAATTTCATTTTGATTGCATTTTTTGATTTTATGGAAAAATATGAATGTTAATACTGACATTGTTTACATCTTTGCATTTGGAATGCTCGATGACCCACAAGCTTTGAGAACTAGGGCATCGTTGCTATTACCTTCAAGGCATTGTGTGAACTATTTGATCTCTCTTTATTTATTTTGTTGTTGATATTCACTATGTGATACTCTCCGTTTATGATAATTTCATGAGGAAATATCTTGATGGCTCGTGGGCTGCAAGCTAGGGCATCAAGCATTGTTTATGAGCTCACTGTTTGAGCACCTCATGTCCCTATTTGATTAGTCAGTGCTCTATTTCATATATTGGTGCTATTAGATCAAATAGGGACATCAGTAATAAAACAATACACTTACTATTTTGAATTTGAGCTCTAGCATCATGCAATGTTATTGCTATCAAAACAGTAAGTGTATTAATGTATGATCTCATAGCAGCAACCTCATTGATCATTACCTTTGACTCCTCCATCATTATAGAAGAGATAACTACCTACAACTATATTTCATAATTCCTCCTTTGAAGTCATAGGTTAGTTTAAAATAGAGAGGGGTCTCGAAATATCGTAAGTAAAAACATTACACAGTGGCATTCAGATTAAGTACAATATCAATTCACATGCCTTTAATTATCATACACTTTTGAAAATCTTGTCATATATATATATATATATATATATATATAGTCAAGTAATAAAATCTTATAAAACAACATACATTATGTGAAGTGTTTGATCTCTCTTTATTTGTTTTGTTGTTGATATTCACTATGTGGTACTCCCATTTATGATCATTTCATGAGGAAATATCTTTATGGCTCATGGGCTGCAAGCTAGGAATCATGCATTATTTATGAGCTCACTGTTTGAGCACCTAATGTTCATATTTGATTGGTCAGTGCTATGTTTGTTATATTGATTCTATTAGATCAAATAGGGACATCAATAGTAAAATAGGGACATTAGCAATAAAATAATACACTTACTATTTTGAATTTGAGCTCAGGTATCATGCAATGTTATTGTTGTCATTGCATACTTGCTTCTGTTGTGCACCATAATAGAAACAAGAATGCAATGTTATGAAATTTTGGGATTAAATTGGTGAGTTTGTATACTTTCTCCATTTTAAACTAACCTTTGACTTCAAAGGAGGAATTATGAAATATAGTTGTAGGTGGTTATCTCTTCTATAATGATGGAGGAGTCAAAGGTAATGATCAATGAGGTTGCTACTATTAGATCATATATTAATACACTTACTATTTTGAATTTGAGTGCGGGCATCATATATTGTTTTATACACTATTTATTTCATTGAGACCATGAGCTTGGCATTTGTAATGTATTTCTTATTATTGGATTAATATTGCCATGTTGTTGAGGTTGTAGATGTCCTTTTACTCATCATGTATAAACAACATATATATCATGTTGATTCACAATCCATGAGGTGTTGCTTGATAACACATTTGACATCATACTTTTTTCTCCATTTTAGTCTTGATTTACTCACTGCATGCATATGTTTCCTGAGTGCACATGTTCTGTAGCATAGCTCATTTTATATGTGTATAGTTTGACTATGCACATGCATAATTATAGATGAGGATCAGTAATAGAGTGCCAGACATTGCTTAGATCATTTGGATCTAACCCCATCTTTTCCTTCCTTGCAGGTTTTGGATCATACAAGAGCATACTAGATTGAACCCTGGGTCAACACTTCATTACTTCAGGCAATGTTTGGTACCTTCATTATTTATGTTCATCAACTTATGTATGTTTTCATTCATTCATATTCTTCTAAAAGTTGTCTATTAGTGACCATATAGGACCATTTTTTATGTTTTTGGGTCATTTGATGAAAATATGTAAATAGGGACATCAGTAATAAAATAGGGATATCTTAATCTTTATGAGCTCAAATTCAAAATAGTAAGTGTATTATTTTATTACTGATGTCCCTATTTGATGTTTCTATTTTATTGCTAATGTCCCTATTTGATATAATAGCATCAATATAACAAACAGAACACCAACCAATCAAATAGGGACATGAGGTGCTCAAACAGTGAGCTCATAAAATAATATATTTAGTCTTAATAAAATCTTATAAAACAACATATATTGTGTAAAGTGTTTGATCGCTCTTTCTTTGTTTTGGTGTTGATATTCACTATGTGGTAGTCCCCATTTATGATCATTTCATGAAGAAATATCTTGATGGCTTGCAGGCTGCAAGCTAAGGCATCATACATTTTTCATGAGCTCACTGTTTAATACTAATATTGTTTACATCTTTTCATTTGGAATGCTTGATGACCCAAGAGCTTTGAGAGCTAAGGCATCATTTCTATTACCTTCAAGGAATTGTGTGAAGTTTTTGATCTCTCTTTATTTATTTTGTTGTTGATATTCACTATGTGGTACTCCATGTTTATGATCATTTCATGAGGAAATGTCTTGATGTCTTGCGGGTTGCAAGCTAGGGCATCATGGATTGTTTATAAGCTCACTTTTTGAGCACCTCATGTCCCTATTTGATTGGCTGGTAATCAAATAGTGAAAGGAGGAATTATGAAATATAGTTGTAGGTAGTTATCTCTTCTATAGTAATGGAGGAGTGAAAGGTAATGATCAATGAGGTTGTTGCTATTAGACCATACATTAATACACTTACTATTTTAAATTTGAGCTCGGGCATCATCCAATGTTATTGTTGTCATTGCATGTTTGCTGCTATTGTGCACCATATATTGTTTTATATACTATTTATTTCATTGAGATTGTGAGCTTGGGATTTGTAATGTATTTTCTTTTATTGGATCGATATTGCCATGTTGTTGAGGCTATAGATGCATTGAATCACCACTGCCATTCTATTTTGATAGAAGCAATATAACAAACAAAGCACCATCTAATCAAATAGGGACATCAATAAGACATTTAATGAATTATTACTTAATCATGATTATAAAAATTTCATTGGCTCAAAGCACATAGAATGTGGGTAGCTTCATTACTTCATTAGATCTGTACCTTTGTTAATTTCACTAGCATCATACAACTTTCTTACTTATCCTTTAAAATGTAGATTCAAATCTACTTCGTGCCCTATCATTAATGTATAGATGATGCAGATTTGTGTACCTCTTTGTTTTGATGTAGCTTACTCATTGCATGTAATGGGGCCTCCTTGGGGCTGTCAACCATGTTGTGATGTTATGATCTTTACTTGAAATCCATGATGTACTTGTAATGCCCCACCAGGGAACCCAGAAGAACTTAACCTAAACATGCATCTAAGTTTGCAGATTTTTTTATTTTTTTTAAGTTAACATACAAGAACATCAAAGTTTTACAATGCGGAAGCAATACAATGAAATGATCAAATCACATAGGTTAAAACTCTCAAGGATTCTATGATGAAGATTACAAATATAAAATTAATTAATTAGATTAGGTACAATTGTGAAACTTATATAATCAAAGAAAGATAAAAGAAACATCACATAAAGATAACATAAAAACAATTGGTACCATAAGGTATCCATAAATCTACATCCATAGCACATGTCATAGTGTATGTAATACAATAACTAAAAATAAGTACACATGATATCTATGAGAAACTGATACAAGATACAGGATCGCAAAGAAGAAGAAGAAGAAGAAGAAGAAGAAGAAGAGCAGATTATAACTCCATCAATGAGGAACAAGAAGGAACAACTAAAAAAGGGATCATCTAGCACCAGCGTACGAATGTCAGAATCCCAAATGGTAAAAGAATCACTACCACCCGACCTCATGAACCTAAATGGTCCACTCCCACCATGCTGAGGAGATAACAATAGATCCCACTCGGGTAACAAACATCAAACAGATTAAGCTAAGGAAAGGATCCTAAAAGCTCTCTACTCAAGGTATACAAAAATAGTGCAAGGTAAGACTCACTAATCTAGAGGCTACCAGCACATGTAGAATAACTAGACTATGCATAGGAAGGTGTCATCATGTACATCTAACCCTTGAGTTTTGTCCTGGTAATCCCTCTGGATCCCGACACCCAAGTGACCATACATGGTGTCAATGACTTCTCATACTGATGAAGCCATCAACTATGCCAACTCATCCCTTAAAAGGGGGCTAGTCATCTTCTCCATTCCCACCTTGGTCTGTACTAGCACTAAGCCAGGGCGAGGAAACCATATCTTATTAGGTTCATTTTTAAATCTCTCAATGTTATATTTAGTTGTCACTTGATTAAGATACTTAACAATAAGTGATCCTAGTAGCCACTTGTGGGCCCCGAAACTTATTGCAAGCCACCTCCTACTACATATCTAGATAAACTATCCTAGGCTCATAGATCTCACATAGATCACAAAAAGATAACAATGTCCCTTAGGACTGTTCCACAAAATAACAGGAACATACTGGTTCTCACATAACCATGATATCACAAAACACTCTCAAAGTGTTCACAAAAGAAATATACACATGATCCCATGGATCAGACATAAACAGTCAATACCATATTCTCCTCTATAGAATATGAAGAAAAACTCAATACAACATGAGCCCAAATGGTCAAGACAGGGATGATAATCAGAATACACACACATCAAAAATAAGAAACATCATGAACATAGAAGACAATATCCCAAGCCTCTATCTTTCCTAGGTCATCCAGCACCCATAAAATAGATAAGCAAAAGAAGACACTCCAGGCATGAAGAATACAACACTCACATTATCGAATATTGAAATTAATCTATAAGCATTTAGATTTCACATCACGCATAATTGATTTCAAGCATTAAAGTAATTAAACCTACTAGGAGAAACTGAACAAAATCATTATAATAATGTCCTAAATATAAAATATTCTCTAATGTTGTTCCATGGATCCAGTAGGGAAAAAATGCCCAATATCAGTAGTTACCCATCCATTTCCATTATTCAAACACAGAAGTAGCTAACTAGTGTAGGAATGCCTATACAACCTATTGTAAAAGAAGTATATACATACATTCCATAACATGCATGAATAGAACAACTAAATCAATGATTTAAGAAGATTAGTCTAATCTTGATTAATACTATGAATTCCATCCATACAAATAATATTTACTTAATTTAGATAAAACCACAAATTATCTAGTTTAAAATACAAATTAAATTAGAACTCATAACAAATTAAATTCGTACAAATTATCTTATAAATTAAGTAAATACAACTACAAAATTATAGATTAATTAATTTATGCATAGGTCAAATTATAAATTAAACAAATTATAATTTAATTCAAATTACAAAATAAATAATTTATAAATTAAATTAAATATAAACTAAACTTTTAACAAAATTATTAATTATTAACTATACTAAATAAATTGAAACGAAATCTTATATAAATTAAAAACAAAATTTAATTTAAATAAATTAATACTGACAAAGGTGTTTGGTGGGGGGCCCACGGCTCCTTCCCCAAGTTTGTGCGCCACCTACAACATGACAACTCTGACTGTCGTGCTAGTACCTAAGGGTACTGAGCATGACAACCAAGGGACTATCATGCTGTAGTCCCTCATGGGCGCTGCAGCACGACAACCCCCCCTCGGGGTTGCCGTAAGGTCTAGGGTGTATGCACCCTAAAATGGTCACCTAGACTTTGGGCCCCCATTCAACAATTTATCAAATCCCTGAATCAGTATTTTCAAAAATCAGTATTTTATCAATTATATCAATTTCCTTGATCAAATCCTATTTTATCATTTTTGATTATTTGCCTTGGGCTAACCATTTTATTCCTAGGTCTTTATTTATTTTAAAAAAATATTTCCTCCCCTTTTAATAAATAAAAAGCCCCCACTTTTCCTCTTATCCTAAGTTGCACAAATAAAGCATTATTCTTATTTTATAAAAAGGAAAAAAGTATTTTTTGTCTCATATGGACACAAAAGTCAACTCTTATTTTCTCATTGGAGGATACTTGTGCACATGGATTGCTCCTCTTTGATGCTCCATCATTGATTAAGTCTTTTGCCTCTTAATCTCCATGGTCCATTCTTTTTCATTTCCTTTAAAAGGAGAGCTCTTTTCCTCATTTGCATATGCATTTTTTGAATACTAATGTTATGCTGTAGGTTTTCTAGGTCACTTTGGAGCTTTTGAAAATTTGGAGCATTCTTGGCTTTGGCATCTACATTCCATTCTTAGTTTCATTCATGCATAGTAGCTTCATGTTTATGCTTTCATAGTTTAGATTTCCTTTCAAGCTTTAGAGTAACTCATCTAGTTTAATAAGAAGGATTGTAACACTTGTTATTTCCATTTCATAGTTTAGATTGTACTTTCATCTTCATAGCATAGCTTGCATATTTGCATCTTCACTCTTAGCTTAGTTTCTTGCACCTTCATTTGGATTTTGGATCTAAAAAGAACCTCTCATGTGTTTGGCTTGAATGTTTACTTGCTTTCATAGGTACATCTCTTTTATGCTCTTAATGGTGAATGAAGGAACATAGATTTATTTTTACAAGTTTGTGTAAGTGAATGCTTCTTGGTTTCCAATATCAAATATCTCATTGAGTGATTGGGGGCATGGATTCATTTCTTTTTTACATAGGGAGTTAAATGCACCACTTTGTGGACTCACTCTATGTTTTTTTGGAAAGTTAAATATTCCATTGATTCAACCCTTTTTCATTTGTGAGTAGTATTGATAAGCAACTTTAGAGTACTTTTGATTGATCTTGTTAGTTAAATTGGGTTGTTGGACTCGCTTATTTCTAATCACCCCTCATTTTCACCCTTTGGATGCAAGGTCAGCATTCATATATAGGAGAGGGGTCTACTTGAAAAGAGCATTAAGTGTTCCACAAAGTTTTCCCCTTTTTATGCTTTTTTTTTATCTCATTAGTTTTCTAAAGTGTGGACTCACCTTGAGTTTGTGTGAGGAGTTAAATGTTCCACCTTGTGGACTCACTTCACACTCACTTGAAGAGTACTTTTGATTGATCTTGTTAGCTAAATTGGGTTGTTGGACTCGCTTATTTCTAATCACCCCTCATTTTTTCCCTTTGGATGCAAGGTCAACATTCATATATAGGGGAGGGGTCTACTTGAAAAGAGCATTAAGTGTTCAACAAAATTCTCCTTTTTATGCTTTCTTGATCTCATTAGTTTTCTAAGGTGTTGACTTGCTTTGAGTTTGTGTGAAGAGTTAAATGTTCCACTTTTTGGACTCACTTCACATTTATTTGAAGAGTTAAGTGTTTCACCTTTAGTGCTTTAAATACTTTTAATAGTGGATTGCTTAATTTTTAGAGTTAATTGGATTTTGGATTGTTCTAACCTTGTTGGCCTAACAAGTTGTGGTTGTAGGTGCATTAGCTTTGCCATATTGCATGCAAAAAAAACAAAAAAAATAAAGGGCTACTAATGGTTTTTGTAGGGCTGCCCTAAGCATAAAGATCAAATCAAGTGCTTGTTTAATTTCTTTCTTTATTAAGTGCGGCATATACTAGTTGTTTCATTTCATAGGCACTTAATATCTTGTAGAAAATATTTTGAGGTGGTAGGAGAAGTATGCTCTTCGCCATTGTGGTGAACCAGAAAATCTTGACCCATCTTGAGATTTTGGAAGCAAGAGGGTAATTCAACCTCTTCTTGGTGTGTTTGGGAGAAAGCTTTGAGATAAAGGAGTATGTTCTTCACCCTTGTGGTGAAAAAAAATCCTTGAACCTTATAAGTTGATCCACTTTTTGTTTAGATCTTTAGAATCCTTTAGCGGGCCTGCTCTTGAGCAATCAAGAGGAACGACCCAAGTGGGGACAAGCTTATTGCTAGCTATTTCGACCCACTATAAAGTCAAGGCTATCAAGGGCACAAAACCTTGGTAGACGTAGTGCTTGTCTTAACTTGATGTGAGTACTTGTGGAATTGTGACCATGAGGAAAATGTTGACCAAGAATGCTTAAGGTACTCTTGAGGCTGCGAGGTCTATTACTTGCCGCAAGGTAAGGAGTCCCTTTGGGGAGCAAGAGAGGTACTATGAATGGAAGCCCTTATTAAGAACCATAGTTAGAAGCCACCCTATTTTTTCTCTTAGCTTCTTGCTGCAAGGATTGATCCAAGTGGAATAACCCAGATCACCCCAAGATTACTCACCATATGTGTTCCTTTGGTTGTGTCTTTGGCACTTCCATGACAAAGCCAATATCTATTGTGGGCAACCACTTTGTGTGAGGCAAGGGAGCATCAAGTGTGGGCCAAGTTGTTAAGTATTGAGCCTTGACTTTCTAGGATAGAAATTTCTTGAAGTGTCTTCAATTGTGTAATACTAGTGTTAACATTCTTGAACATTCAAACAATCGGTAGTATTCCTAGGGTGCTTTTCTATTTTGATATCACAAGTGTTTGTCTTGGCAAGGTTGCTTTTTCCCTTGTTTCAAGTGTTTTAAGACATGTTTGATCCCTTACTATTTGCAAACCTATCAAATTTCTACTGATATTGTGATTGAGATTGAAAACATCAACCCTCAGACTGAAAATTTTGATCGAACAGACCTGAAAATGCACATTTCACACAATTTTGGTCAAGTGTCGTGCAAACTAGCAATAGTATTGCCTGCTTTGAGAAGAAATATCGCGTGATAGTTTGTTTCTTCTGGATTATCACCTAACCTACCTAGAGTCTATCACCTAGTTACTGTGAGGTCTATCGCCTGGTGAAAGGTGAAATATCACCTTAGTGAGAAGTATTGACTGGTTAGCCTGGAAGGTGTCGCTTGAGAATTTTTTGCTGTATACCTGGCTTCAGTAGTTTCACAGTTGCTTTTAGTTGGCTAGGTAACTTATCTTACCGCTGGAAGCCTATTTTTACTCTGAATTTCTATTTTTAGCTCTCTAGGGGTAGTGTCATTCAATTTACAAAGTCACTTTGGGAAGAATTGTCAAGTTAGAAGATTATTCCTATTGAGAAAGTATATCTCTAGAGTTGTTCGTAACATTCTTGGAGAATTCTAGTACTCTTTTTGTCCAAATCATTTCCATTCAAATTCAATTTTAATTATACAATTTGGCTAAGTCCATCCTCCTAGTTCAAACATGCAAGGATATTGATCCTTTGATTTAAGCACCTCTTTGACAATGTTGGCAACGCCTTTTGTAATTCCTATCTTACCATCTCTTTTTGGACATTAGAGAACTTTAATTATCTTAGTTTGGTGTTGACACTTTGAGAGGTCACCTTATCATCAAGACTCATTTTCTTTCATGTCAGTTACAACAAGGTACCAAGTGAATCAAGGAAAATGACCCCCGGTTGTCTTTAATCAATTACCCTTAGTTAAGACTTGTCAATAGCGAAAGGGAAAAGAACCCATTTTTTATCGATCCCCTAAGAGTGATTCTGAGGTTTGTTTTGACCCAAAGAGTAATCCCAATGAATTGAGTTCCTCTTTAGCACCTTTTTCATCAAATATGGACATGAGTTATACCTTCACTAGAAAACAAAGAGAAGCAATGAATCAAACTCTTAATGACATGCTCCAATGACATAGGGGTGGCACAATGTCTGCTGGGTCTTCTTCTGATAGTCCACTTGGATCACCTCCTATCAACACAAGGTATCTAGATGCTCATCAACGAGCTAAGAAACATCATAGACAAGCTCACTCAGATGCACAGTCACAACATGAAGACCAAAACAATGAATCTGGTGATGCTCATATCAATGTAGCTAATGTATCCAGACATTCAAGACAACCTTCTCCACTTAGAGACACCTCACGATATGTGAGTAAGAGGTTAAAGAGCATTGAGAGAGAAAAACAAGCTTTCTTGGATGAACAAGCTGCTAAGAAAGAAAGGTTCAAACAATTGGAGGATGAGGAACAAGCTTTTCTAGACATAAGGAGAAGAGCCACACAAGAAGAACAAAATAGGCTCCTAGCGCAACAACTCCATAATCAATTCAACAATAGGGGTACCAATAGTGGAACCAACTCTCCACCATCTACTCCCTCACCAAGTCCAAGAGCTATAAGAAGGTCAAGGACCCCATCAAGATCACCTAGTCCTAGAGGAAGAAGGACTTCTCGGTATAACCATCATAGGAGACAATCATCTCCTAGACATTCAAGACAAACCTCCCAATGAGCTCATCATGGCTCTCAACATGGAGGAAGTAATGCCAACTTTGATACTATTGATTTCATGACAATGCAATAAGAACCATCCTTCCAACAATATGTGGAGAAGTATGTGGTGCAAAATAAGGATCAGTTCTTGGAAAGTCTAATCAATAAGGGTGCAAAAGTCCCATACAACTTTGATGTGGACCAAAAGATCAAGAAGAAAAACCCTTCAACTAATGAGGTGATTAAGCAGATGCAAAAGACTATGGAAAAAATGATAGCTCCTAAGAGTTCCTTCAACCTGGATTCTATATGTCCTAATCCCATTGACAAAAGTGTGGTTATGGTAGATTTTCCTAGAAAGGTTGAAATTCCCACATATGACAAATATGATGGTAGTGGTGACCCCCATGACCATGTGCATCAGTTCTATATTATGAGTTTTTAATTCCACTATGAAGATTCCTATCTCATGAGGTTATTCCCAAGGAGTCTAAAAGGTCAAGCAATGGAGTGGTTTACCTACATTACCCCTCCTATCAAAACTTTTAAAGAACTTGTTCAAAGATTCATGCAAAATTTTGAATATAATTTATCAAGGTTAGTCACCATGCTTGATTTGTGTAAATTAAAACAAAATCAAGGGGAACCCTTTGTGGCATGTTTACAAAGAAGGAGACACTTATGTGCCAAACAAAGTAACAAGAACAATGGCCAAAACAATAACAACAATAAGGATAAAAATAACTCATATTGGAACAAAAATAAGCATGTAGTCAATGATGGAGTTGTTGACTCTCCACAACCTAAGGAACAAGGAGTTCTTAATTTATCTAACGCAGTTCAAGCTATGAAGCTGCAAACATCCTTAGACCAACAAGAGCATAAGCCCAAGTATCAAGATAAACCTAAGTCAGGAAAGAGGCAATTCACTAAGCTTGGAGGCTCTTATGCAGACATTTTTAAGACCTTGATTTCTCATAATTTTGCACAACCTCAGGATCCTACAAATTTTCGCATACCGGATCCTAAACCTTATTGGTGGAATGAAAAAGCTTACTGTGTATACCACAATGGGATTGGACATGACATTGAAGGTTGTTTTAAACTCAAACATCTTGTTCAAGACCTTATTGAGAATGGTAAATTACAAGTTGATGGGTTGACCACAAACATAGACCACAAGGCCTTTAAGGAGCCCTTGCCTAAGTATGAGAAGGGGGAGACATCTAAAAAAAAGAATGGAAAGGCCACCATCAATTATACCTATATAGCTATAGAAAATGTCATTAATATGCTTGAGGTTGTGGACAATGATGTCAACATGATGAGAGGGAATGATCCCTATGATTATGAAGTAAGCTCACCTCTAATATTTGATGAAAGACCCGTTGTTGTGCTTAGAGGTCCTCAATCTTGAAGGTCATCTCAACCTCTCAATGCTGTTACTAGGAGTTAGTCCCAAGGTCCCATTATCATTAGAGGTCCTAATGCTAGCAAACCTAAGAAACCAATGTCCAAAAGTGTTCCTCCCAAATCTAAAATTAGTCCTAATATGAGTTACAACCTTGTTGATCAGTTACAGTGAACGCTAGCATAGATTTCCATTTTTGAGCTCTTAGAATTATCTCCTAGACACAAGCATTTCCTTGAGGATGCTTTGCATGCAGAAAATGTCCCTAATAATATAGATGTCAACCAATTCTAGAACATGGTCAACCACCTTGCTAGCCCACATTACCTTACATTTTCTAAAGAAGATGATAAAGCCTTGATCCATCTGTACAATCTTGCCCTTCACATTGAGGTCATGATCCATAAAACCCGTGTTAGGTGTGTGTTGATAGATGGGGGTGCTAGGCTGAATATTTGTTCTTTAAGTCTTTTGAAAAACCTGGGTTACTCAGAGCATGCCATTGATACCAAGAAGAAAATTACTATCAAAGCCTATGATGAGGGTGAGAGAAGTTCTAAGGGGTTAGTTGTTCTTCTAGTCAGAATTGGTCTTGTTGAAAAGGACATTTTGTTTCAAATCATTGATGCTGGTCCTCTAGCATACAACATCCTACTAGGTAGACCATGGATTCACAACATGCAAGTAGTACCATCTACCTATCACCAATGTGTCAAGTTTCCATACAATGGCATAGAAGTCTGCATACCAGGTGATAGTACCTTATCAGTTAATGTCATTTCAGCAGGGGCCCATGTTCCCTTAAATAGAGAAGCGGACAATTTTGGGGCAGCTCTTGAGCAATGTGAGGATAAATTCAAGTCCATAGACGTTGGTATGGGAGGATATCAAATTGACTCCTTTACAAAATTGCCAATTTCACCTAGGTCCTATGGTAAACTATCACAAGAGATGCATCCCTTGTCTTCAGCCATGACTCTATTTAATACTTTTGTAGAGTCTTCAGTACCTATTCAGGATGAGAAAGAAGAGGTGGCTATTAGAGATTGGATATATAGAGAAGAAAAGTACCTACATAATGAAAAATTTTCTCCATCTCCTAAGACTTATGGGAGAGGATACACATTGGTCACCAACATGGGCTACCTAGGTCATGGCCCTCTTAGTCACAGGTTAGATGCCAAGGCTGAACCACTCAACCATGCTCTTTTTGGTCATAGGACTAAGTCAATGATTGGCCTGGGGTTTGATAATGGAAAGAACAAAAGTGTCCCTATCCTAGCTGTGATGGATAGTGACAGTGACTTAGATTATACACCTAATCTCCAAAACTAGCAAGACATGATTAATGATTGGGTACCTTCCACCAATCTCCTTTGGGGAGATTTAGATGATTCAGTAGTTGAAAATATAGGCACCAAAGAAGGTGATACCCTTCACAATATCGAAGCTTCTACATCAAGGCATCCCAAGCCTTCTTGGTGTAAACATCCCAGCAGAGGTTCAGAAATAGTTTCGCATGAGTTCGAGTGGGACTCTCTTTCAGATGGAACAATTGATTTGGACATGGATGTTGTCCATGCCTATAGTACTCAACCCGATGTGACCAATGAACCTAGTGTAGGACTAGAGGATTGGACTCCTCAAATTGCCTTAGTGGACAACGCTTCATTTAGTAAGACGAGCCCTAATTCAGGTATCTTAGAGGGAGACTTGACAGATCCTAACTATGCAATCACCAGAGATAATACCTTTTGTATCAATAATGTTGAACCCATCATTGACCTACCCCTTGTAAACCATCATTTGATTGATTGGTCACAACTTTGTCAAGAGCCTCAGCTCCTCACTTTTCACACTGACTACGAAATAGCTTGCTACCTAAATGCTCTTGAACCCATAGTCTCTTCCACCAGTGAACCTACAAGTATGATGGAGCTAGACATTAAGTACCTTAATCACAAAATAAAAGAAAAGAAAAAAAAGAGAAATTGTTCTGATGGTGAAAACCACTGTGGTGGTGTCAGAACCCAAAAAAGTAAAAAGAAAGGATGTATCTAAAGGTGAAAACCTCTTTGAGGCACCTAAGGATGGGGTATTTAATAACCTATCAAGTTATTTCCAAGATAGGTCATCAGTTCTTATTGAGCCTACACAACTAGTAAATTTGAATATGGAAGAGGCTCCACAGATGATTCATCTAGCTCAGTCTCTGTCAGTGCAAGAAAAAGAGGCATACACAAAGTTCTTACAAAATAAGAAAATCAATTTTTCTTAGACATATTCAAACATGCTAGGGCTTGACACTATTCTTATTATGCATCACTTATCTATAGCTCCAGGAATTAAACTAATAAAATAGAAGTTGAGGAAAATGCATCCTCACATAGCTCTCCTTGTTAAGGCTGAATTAGAAAAACTCTTAGGAGCAGGATTTATTAGAGCTATCGACTATGCTGAGTGGATCTCAAATATTGTTCCAGTTTCAAAGCATGATGGGTCCATTCGTGTATGCACAGACTTTAGAGATCTTAACAAAGCTTTCCCAAAGGATGACTTTCCACTCCCTAACATAGACATGATAGTGGATATGACTGTGGGCTATGAGATATACTCTTTAATGGATGGTTTTTCCAGTTATAACCAAATAAAAATAGCTCCTGAGGATCAAGAAAAGACAGCCTTCACATGTGGATGGGGAACCTATTGTTGGAACGTCGTGCCATTTGGATTAAAAAATGTAGGAGCCACATGCCAAAGAGCTATGACCATAATATTTCATGATATGATGCATAAAAACATGGAGGATTATGTGGATGATACCTTGGCCAAGTCTAAGAAAAGGGATACACACCTAGAAGATTTGGAAGTAATTCTAGATCGAATGGAGCAGTTTTAGTTAAGATTGAATCCAAAGAAGTGTGCCTTTGGGGTTACCTCAGGTAAACTTCTAGGATTTATAATTTTAGCCAAAGGAATAGAAGTGGATCCCGAAAAGGTTCAAGCTATATTAAATATGCCACCTCCTAAGAACATTAGTTAGATGAGAAGTCTTCAAGGATGACTCCAATCCATACAGAGGTTTATTTCACAGCTTGTAGATAGAGCATAACCATTCAACAAGACATTGCATAAGGGAGACACATGTGCTTGGAATGAGGATTTCCAAAAGAGCCTAGATCAAATAAAGAAATACTTGGCTAATCCTCCAATTTTAATGCCTCCTATCCCAGGAAAACCATTAATTTTGTACATCTTAGCAATAGAATCTTCCTTGGGGACATTGTTGGCTCAACTTGATGATACTGGGAAGGAAAGAGCCATCTACTACATTAGCCATAGTCTAGTATCTTATGAGATCAATTCTAATAGTATTGAAAAGTCTTGTCTGGCGGTAGTGTTTGCTTCCCAAAAGTTGCAACACTACATGCTTGCCCATACTATACATCTTATTGCAAAAATTGATCCTCTTAAGTATTTTCTTAGTAAGGTTTCTCTCATGAGTAGACTCGCTAAGTGGATGATGGTTTTGTCAAAATTTGATATAGAGTACATTGAGCGTAAGGCTATAAAGGGGCAAGCTATTGTAGATCAACTTGCTGATTTTCCAGTCAAGGATAGCATGCCTATTCAAGTAGAATTCCTAGATGAACACATAATGTACATGACCACATGTACTTGGAAAATGTTCTTTGATGGCTCAAGTATGCAAAATGGATTAGGAGTTGGAGTATTGTTTATTTATCCTCATGGGTGCAACATACCTAAGTCTTACAAACTTTTGTTCCCATGCACAAATAATATTGCAAAATATGAGGCTCTAACTAATGGACTTAAGTTGGCTATTGAGTGGAATATAATAGAGTTACATGTCTTTGGGGATTCACAATTGATAATCAACCAAGTAAATGAAGAATACCAAAATAAGGATGATAAGTTGATACCTTACAAAAGGATGGTTGATTTATTGTGATGTTACTTCACATTTGTGACATTTCAATAGATCCCTAGAGTAGAAAACAAGGCTGTAGATGCTATGGATACATTAGCTTCACTCCTTTATTTGGAACAACATGAATCAAGATTTGAATTCTTGGTGGAAGAGCTACATCATCCCATCTTTGACTCTTCTAAAAGCCATATTATTTGTACCTTGGTCACTCATGAGTCTTCCCATTATGGTGCTATCTATTCATACCTTCATGATGACATCATTCCCAAATCATTTAATCAATCTAAATGAACAAACATTGTCTGTAATGCCTCTCGCCATACCCTTATCTTTGGTGATCTGTATAGGAGGGGTTTAGATGGGACACTTCTTAGGTGCTTGGAAAAGGATGAGTCTGACTGAGCGTTAGTTGACATCCACAAGGACATTTATGGAGGACATTCCAATGGTCTTTCCATGGCTCAAAGGTTTCTTAGGGTGTGGTACTATTGGCCCATAGTGCAGATAGATGCTATAGCTTTTGCCAAATCATGTGAAAAGTTTTAGAAACATGGAAACCTGATTCATGCTCTAGGTAGGGAGCTTATTCCTTCTATTTCTCATTGGCCATTTCAGTACTGGGCCTTTGACCTTGTTGGGAAAATTCATCCCAACTCATCAGGTGGACATAAATTCATCATTACTGCTACTGACTACTTTACCAAATGGGTAGAAGCTATTCCACTATCTGTTGCTTCAGGAAAGACAATCTCTTTGTTCATATTGAATCACATCATTTGTCAATTTGGGATACCTTCTAAGATAATCACTGACAATGGAGGTCAGTTCAAAAACAAGGACCTTACACACCTCTACAAGAAATTCAAGATAAAAAAACATTGGTCCTCCATTTACTTCCCACAAGGAAATGAACAAGCAGAGGCCTCTAATAAAACCATTCTTAAGATTCTCCATATAACAGTTCACAAGAATGGTCGAGACTGGCACTTCCAGATCAATCCAACCTTATGGGCCTACAGAACAAGTATTTGTACTCCCACAGGGGCTACTCCTTTTTCCCTCACTTATGGTGCTGACATAGTATTACCTTTAGAAGTTGAGATTCCCTCACTTAGAGTCTCTCTCAAAGGTTTGATTACAGATGAATATTATCATGCCATGAGATTGCAAGAATTGGAACTTCTTGATGAGAAATGTAGAACATCTTTTGATCACATGAGAGTCTACCAAAAGCGTATGTCCAAAGCATTCAACAAAAAGGTTCGCCCTAGAGAATTCCAAGTGGGAGATCTTGTCCTGTGTGACAATCCTAAGAACCAACAACATCAAGAACAAAAGGGAAAATTTGAACTTAATTGGCTTGGACCATACATTATTATTGCTACTTTTGGGACAAGTGCTTACTTTCTATTTGATGAATAGGGGGAACAACTCCTTGATCCTATTAATGTTTTTCACCTCAAGAAGTTCTATCCATGATGCCTATTCTATCTGAGGGCATCCTTTGTACATATTTATTGATCCTGAAAAAATTCCAAAAAAAATTCATATATGATGCTAAAAAAATCTTTAAAAGCATAAAAAGTCCTAAAAAAATACAAAAAATTCAAAAAATTCAAAAAAATATATAAAAAGTGCCTTGGTGAAAACCTCGAAACAGGCACCTTGGTAGCAAAAATACAAAAAAATCTCCAAGTGGTGAAAAATTGGAAACAGGCGCTACTTGAGGCCTTTGCACCCTTGTTTGTTAGCATGCATCCTTGACACTTAGCCATTCTCCATCATGCCTTGACCTTATTTGACTTGGTCTAGAATTAGTCTTTATTTTTGTCTAGGGGGCATACCTATTAGCATAGGTCCTTTAGGTGCATTTGTCTCTTGGGACATTTCACAAAATAGGTGTTTTTCAACACCACCCCAAACTGTGTTTTTCAACACTACCCTAGCATCGAGTGTTTCTCAATACTTATCAGATGTCTTACCTACCAGTCTAAGTATGATGTGATACCGCTCATTAGAAAATTTGATACTCAAAGTTTGACTCTATGACCAACACACACGCACTTAAATAATCAATTCAATTGAGATATGTTGACTTTATTTTTCTTTGTGTGCTATCTATGAGAATTTCTTTGATGAGTGGTCTCTCCCTGAGAAGTTTTTGATGATGCATAGCTAGAAGACTGAGGGTATGAGAACATCTTTCATTTCTTTATCTGCTTGTGGGTATATTTCATTGATCCTAACTATCATGAGCATTTATGCTGGTCTTACTTGACAGTAGGGATTGACAAGGTATTATCCTTGACTATTTTGCAAGTTCATGCTTATAGCTACCCTGACTTTCATGTGTCTTGGTACAAGCATAATCTTGCTAAAGTAAACTTAGGTAATCTCACTACACTAGTCATCTTGACCTACATGTCTTTGGTGCCTAGGTGGGATTTCCACATTTCATCTAATATAGGTCATATTCATATACCCATAGTCATACTAGTGTGTATTGTATGATCTTACGACACTACCAATAAAAGCTCGATGATGATAATTAGATGTCTATAAGCATTGTGACCTTGCAAGTCAACCACTTTTCATAGTCACTTGCATTTTTTAGGGTCATGTTAGATTAGTTTTGCATCTTTCATATGGAGAGAGCTCTCCTTTTCATCTTACATGGACCTGTCAGTCAACTGCGCTCACCTTTCACTTCTTCTCAATCATGTATTTCGCTCTTTATCTTTCATCATGACTTGTTCCTGTCATCACAAGGGGTTAATCATATCATCATATCTATAAAATGTCATTTTTAGAAACATGAGTCTATATCATACACATGAGAATCAACCATACATCTATGAGAGAGAATATACATGAGCATTTATAACATACATTTTTTAGCAAAATGACAAGACAATACATAAACTGATACATCCATCACAAGTGAGACATAAACATAAGATATATCGAACATCTAGTAATCTCATATATATAACAATGTCATCATACAATTTACAATATGAGATCCCAAAATTTGGGTCACAAAGTCTCATGATATGTCCAAAACATCTAAACCTAAGCCCTAAACCTAGGACTCACTCTCCCCATCACGTGGACCTAGTGGTGGGGGAGGTGGTGCCACATCTAGTACCATGTATGATCTGCCTACCCTCTAAGATTAAGATGGTGCTCTCTAATCCTCTGGCACAACCTATAGGTAGAGTCCATGATAATAGGCAACTCATGTTGTCTCTCTCCAAATCTCTACTGCATCTGCCTGTGCCGCCCTCTCCCGGTGTGCTATCTCTACCTTGAGATCTGTAATCTGCTGATCTCTCTCTACCCTCAAATCAACTAGCTACTAATCCCTCATAGCTATAGTGATCCTCAGCTACTGCATCTCTACCTTTAGAGCCTATATCCTGGCTCTCAGGTCCTCCCCTCCTACAGGCTAATCCTATTGTACCTCTACATGTCGGCAACCTAGTCTTGCCTCATCCTCAAGGGTTGCTGATCTCTATCCCCATGACCATTTCTAGACACTTGATCTAGAACCCTCACCTCTCTCCATTCCTCTCCCTCCCCCTCTCCCTCCATCTCCTCCATCATCCCCATCCCCACCCTAAAATTTTATCAGGGCATTAGGTACTGTGAAATGAGGGAATGGTGCCCTCCACCACTCAACCCTATATGCTGCATCAGATCCTACATTAGCCATATCAGGAAGGTACTCCTAGGGCTCCCTCCTAATGCCATCTATCTCCACCATGGCCAGCTGATAGTCTAACATGGGTAGCCACCCATGTCCCTCCTCATCCCTAGCCCTCGCATAAGTGGTGGTCGTTGCTGAGACCCACTACTGCCACCTGAACTATCACCATACTTGAGTGATGTAGAATCTCTCAACTATCTCTGCATGTCATCCTACTAATGGCCAGCTGCATAGCATGTAGCTCGACTTGTCCTCTACATCCCCCCAGCCCTCGACCTCCCTGTATGGCCTCCATATGAAGGAGGTCATCTCATCCAAGATCTTTCGGTAGTATGTCACATCCCCAATATGGGAATATGATATAAATGCTTTGTACCTATATATGTACAAAAATCTCCACTCTCTCAGTGGAACCCTAAGATGCACCATAGTGATGTGCTCCCAAGCCCACACCTATGCCAGGATGGCACTGCAAGCCCATGTTTGACCATCCCTGTAGACAATCTTATGTAACTCATGATACATCTCTACAAGTATGGTAGGTCCCCATGCCATGCGTCGAGGTCTGCCTACCAAATCCACTAGTAGCCTACCCCAGCTGAGTGGAAATCCCTTCTGACTATGGTCAGTCATTAGGGCCTGCAAGATGATGGATGCAACAATATAAGAGACCAGAAAGTCTCTGCCAAAATCATCGATCAATCTATCCCAGCTCACATGATGATCCAAGATGGTGACATCTTGGAACATAGCCTATATCACCTATCATCCCTTAGTGGCATCCTAATCATAGTACACCTGTGCCAGCAAATAATCATGTTAGTTTTTCATCATCTAGAAACATTATATTTAAATGATCATATCTTAAAGCATGATTTTACTCACTGGCTCTCCATGACATGGTACTCAGAGAATCTGATAGATGTCCTCCAATGTGATGGATGCCTCTCTTGTGGGCAGGTGGAAGGTGTTGTGCTCACTATGCCATCTCTCGGCAAGAGTAGTCAACAACCCATGATTAGCCCAGATATATGGGAACCGTAATAAGTATTGGAATCCCATCGCTCGGATATTAGCCTCACCCGGATCATCTAGATCTCAGACACATCTCAATCCCACCACTTTCGGCGCTCTGATCAGTAGTGCTAAAAAGTTCTCCTGCAAGCCATTAAACCAAGCCAGATGTTAGTACATACATGATGAATGTCTAAAAATCAGTACAAGACATATACAATGTAAACTTGTCTAGACATATGTCATTTTTTTGCTCAAAAATACTTTAAAATATCAATTTTTTAACTTGAGTAATACTACTTTTTGGACAAGTGTCATGAGACACTTCTTCATATAGCGGTGTGATATACCTTTAATTGTGCGATACTTTTCTAGGCGTCACGTGATAGTTCACCAATTATCATGCAATATTGGTGTCTATGCACATGTGACACACTTGCAACCCACAAAGTATTGCATGATGTTTCTCTCTAAAGGGAGTGATACTTCTAAAGTATCATGCAATATATCACCTAGTTCTTGAAAATTGAAATTTGAAAATTTGAAAATTTGAAAATTCTTGAAAAAACATGCTAAATATATTAAATGCTCATTAATGACTTAAAAAAGTGAAGTTTTTTTTAAAACTCACCGAGGCAACATAGTGTGGAGGCCAGTTGTGCAACCAACCATGCTCAAACTAATGCCTATGGATGGGAATCACTACTTGTTGGGCCATTTTCTCTCTCTAAGCTCTCAAAATTCTCAAATGGCTAAATGACAAATGATTTTTGAAAATGACACTTTTGCCCCTTATATAGCATTTTAACTTTTTGACCTAATTTTCAAAACACCTTAGAATTGCATTAAAATTGCACCTCTAGCTAATTTTGATGTCCTGGATCCATTTTCAAACTTGAAATCAAAATTTGAGTTAATCTTGATAGTCAAAATCACATTTCAAATCTTCCCCTCATCTACGCAGTTGGCTGACCATTTGAGGCCTAATCCTTCGATCTTTGTTGGGGCATCTTCATTTCTTCACCCCCATCTCTTCCCAACTCCTAGTCTATCATTCATTTTCACTCACTTAATTTCTCTAAGGTTTGACTTAATTTTTATCCTATATCTTTCCCAGTCAAACCTAGTCAACCTGGGGCATGTCTTCACTACTTGATGGTTATCCTATTATCCTATCATTCGACTATGATTTCTAGTGCTTTGATCAAGTTTATCAATTTCTTGTTCTCCTCTACCTAATTTTGATTTCAATTCTGAGGGGGCAGTACCTATCAACTTTAATTTTTGATTCAGCTTTATCATTCAGCTCAGCTTGAGATTCTTATTTTTAGACTTGATTATCACCTAGCAGCGACAGTGGTGATTTTGTCTCTCAATTTTTATCTCCTATTTTTTAGACTTGATTATTGCCTAGTAGCGATGGTGATAGTTTTTTATAAAGCTTGATTTGCACCTAGCAGCGATGGTGTTGGTCTTGTCTTTCATCTTTTTGCTTATCTTTGTCTTGGCGTGTTCCTAGAATGATCACACGTTTGAGTTGTTTTGTGATCCCAAAATGAACTCACATTTCAACTTCTTTGACTGCATGTGTTCCCGAAATGATCACACATTAGTCAAAGAGGGGCAAATGTATGCACCCTAAAATGGTCACCTCAACTTTGGGGCCTCATTCAGCAATTTATCAAATCCCTGAATCAGTATTTTCAAAAATTAGTATTTTATCAATTATATCAATTTCCTTGATCAAATCTTATTTTATCATTTTTGATTATTTGTCTTGGGCTAACCATTTTATTCCTAAGTCTTTATTTATTTAAAAATAATATTTCCTCCCCTTTTAATAAATAAAAATCCCCCACTTTTCCTCTTATCCTAAGTTGCACAAATAAAGCATTACTCTTATTTTATAAAAAGGAAAAAAGTACTTTTTGTCTCATATGGACACAAAAGTCAACTCTTATTTTCTCATTGGAGGATACTTGTGCACATGGATTGCTCCTCTTTGATGCTCCATCATTGATTAAGTCTTTTTCCTTTTAATCTCCATGGTTCATTCTTTCTCATTTCTTTTAAAAGGAGAGCTCTCTTCCTCATTTGCATATGCATTTTTTGAATACTAATGTTATGCTGCAGGTTTTCTAGGTCACTTTGGAGCTTTTGAAGATTTGGAACATTCTTGGCTTTGGCATCTACATTCAATTCTTAGTTTCATTCATGCATAGTAGCTTCATGTTTATGCTTTCATAGTTTAGATTTCCTTTCAAGCTTTAGAGTAACTCATATAGTTTAATAGGAAGGATTGTAACACTTGTTATTTCCATTTCATAGTTTAGATTGTACTTTCATCTTCATAGCATAGCTTGCATATTTGCATCTTCACTCTTAGATTACTTGCATTGAATTTCATTTGATTCTTTGGGGATATTGGCATTCTTGCCCTTGTCCTCACTTGAATCTCTCATTGTGTGGTTGACTAGCAAGGTCATTAAGCTTAATAGCTCTAGCTGAGAGCAATTTTACAATCTTGCAACTCCATGCATAGAGAGCTATGGATCAATTTTTGAGACCTCATTCTTGAGTGTTTTTTTATTGTAAGGATTCATAGAAGTGCACTACTTTTGTGTGTACATGGGGTACTCCCCCAACCTTAATATATATATATATATATATATATATATATATATATATATATATATATATATATATATATATATATATATAATAAATCAAAACCAAATTTTTGTGCATAGTTTTTTAATATATTTAATTAAATTAAAATAAATTCTAAAGCACTATAAATATATAGACACACACACACACACACACACACATATATATAGATATAATATTTTCTCAAAACATAATAAAATTAGTTATAGTATGTATTTCATACAGATTTAATGAAAAGAATCTATCCATTCAAAACACAAAATTTTACCAAACAAAATAACAGAAGGTACACAATAAGAATTCTAGATCCTACCTTAGATCCAATGCTAGAAACTGTAATGAAACCCCTATTGTAGATCTGAGAGTGAGATTTCTTCCAAATCCAATCCTATCTACAGATCTAAAAACTATGATGAAAGCAAGAACCAGATCCAGATGCACAATCAAGCCCAAATCAACAAGCAACCACAACAATTTACAAATCTCCCCAAAATTCCAAGCACGCAAGCTCTCCCCATAAATCTTCTCCAAAACCTATCACCCTCCCAATGAATTCAATTTCCCCTATTAGGGATTCAATTCCCCATTTCATGTAAATCCCAGAGATGACTCAACAGTTAACTCCTAATCAAACTCCAACTCCAAAATTGAAAGTAAATCCTAATTAATAAATTAAAATATCTTTATTTTGCACAGCTGAACTTTGACTTTTGAAAACAAGTTGTTCAATTTTTAGAATAATTCAATTTAAAATAAATATTAATGCACATGTCATAATTCAAATTCATCATTAAATAGATTAAATACTTAATGCATCCTAAAATCATGCAATTTAATATTTAATTATTTAATAATACACTCAAGCATAATTACATCTAATCTCAATTAAATTATCAATTAATTCTAAATAATTAAATAATTGACTTTAGATTAATTTTCTCAATTTAAACTTAGGCACATAATTAATATTAAATCCAACTATAATCAATAAATTAATAATCACATAAAATCACCCACATAAACAATAAAATGACTAAAATCAAAATGACACAAAACCAAACAATCTCAGGAGAAGGGATCCACGAATTCCTGTCAACCAGATGAATTCGGATAGGGTAGTCAGACTGATACTTGTCCAATCCTAGGACAATTAGGCTTAGGTTAGGGTTTTGGATCTATGTTATCTCCCCTCTCTTACCATTTGAGACATTGCGATAGGGCACACTCATCCTGACAATTCAGGGAAGACAATGCCCGGTACCTACAATCCTGTATACAAAACCTGCATGTACATACATAAATAATTATATCACAAACAATGATGGGGATCGACTGATCATGTGGATCTCACAAGTAAATAACTACGACTCCGTCCCTCAACCACATCAGGCACATCAAATATAAATATAAAATAAACACATCAACCATACACATGCAAGTATGGGATTAGTAAAATTCATAATCATCAATAGTTTCCTAACATATAATCCATCATTCTAAAATAATCATAACATTAATAAAATCAGACTAGGGTCGGGGTACTACATCCACCCCCCCTAGGATTAGGCTTACTCTTGGAAGCCTACAAATAGATGAGGATACATATCTCCAAACACAAAGTATTTACTAAAAACAAAACATAACATCTAAAAATAAGCCATAAAATAACAACATGATATACAGTCGTTATAAACAATATAATATCTAGTTTAGGAACAAACTAAAAATCACATTGATCAATCATTCATTTTTAATTGAAATAAATCAAAACCTTTATTCATTCATCATCATAGAAAACATCTAGGTTGAATCATATAAATAACACATTCATAACTATAACAAATAATAATATTGAGAAGTTCATGAAAATCTTTCTAGTTAATGCAATACTTATGCAAACATACAAGATACATAATGATTCTAATCCCACACAAAATAGCATAGTACCATCTCCGCAATGTCCTCCCTTATACATACTATCAAGGGTTCATGATGAACATGATAGAAACAACACTTATCACATAACAGGGCCAACAATAACAAACATTTGAAGTAGCCACCATAAAATTCAGGAAGGTAAAACCCAAGTGGGAGAATCACAAGTCCAACATTAAATCATAAGAGCGCTCAATTTTCAATAATAAATTAAGTGTGACTAGTGTCACCAAATAGATAGCAAAAAGAGAGTTAGGTGACTAATCCAATCATAAGAAAGTTCAAAAATTCAATGCTAGCCCCCACACATCACGAACAATTTATAAATCAACCAAAAATAAATCATCAATCATAATATATCCACATAACAAGGTGACTATGGATAGCCATGCTCAATGGAGTAATCACTTCATGAAATCCAAAGGTATTTTACCCTACATGCATTAGAGAAGGTACCTAAACACAAAAGAAAGACAAAATCAACATCTAATGGGCACACAACTTCCCAGAGTTCCCAGTGTAGAACTCGGTGCTCTGATACCAAGTGTAATGCCCCACTAGGGAACCCAGGAGAACTTAACCTAAACATGCATCTAAGTTTGCAGAATATTTTTTTTTTTTTAAAGCTAACATATAGAAACATCAAAGTTTTACAATGCAGAAGCAATACAATGAAATGATCAAATCACATAGGTTACAACTCTCAAGGATTCCATGATGAAGATTATGAATATAAAATTAATTAATTAGATTAGGTACAATTATGAAAATCATATATTCAAAGAAAGATAAAAGCAACATCACATAAAGATAACATAAAAACAACTTGTACCATAAGGTATCCATAAATCTACATCCACAGCACATGTCGTAGGGTATGTAATACAATAACTGAAAAGTACACATGATATCTATGAGAAACTGATACAAGATATAGGATCACAAAGAAGAAGAAGAAGAGTAGAGTACAACTCCATCAATGAGCAACAAGAAGGAACAACTACAATAGGGATCATCAAGCACTGGCGCATGAATGTCAGAATCTCAAATGGTAAAAGAATCACTACCACCTGACCTCGTGAACCTAAATGATCCACTCCCCCCGTGTTGAGGAGATAACAACAGATCCCACTCGGATAACAAATAGATCAAGCTAAGGAAAGCAGCTTGAAAGCTCTCTACTCAAAGTATATAGAAATAGTGCAAGGTAAGACTCACTAATCCAGAGGCTACTAACACATGTAGAATAACTAGACTATGCATAGGAAGGTGTCATCATGTACATCTAACCCTTGAGTTTTCTCCTAGTAATCCCTCTGAATCCCAGCACCCAAGTGACCATATACAGTGTCAATGACTTCTCGTACTAACGAAGCCATCGACTATGCCAACTCATCCCTTAAAAGGGGGCTAGTCATCTTCTCCATTCCCACCTTAGTTTGTACTAGCACTAAGCCAGGGTGAGAAAACCATATCTTATTAGGTTCATTTTTAAATCTCTCAATGTTATATTTAGTTATCACTTGATTAAGACACTTATTGCAAGCCATCTCCTACTACATATCTAGGTAAACTACCCTAGGCTCATAGATCTCACATAGATCACAAAAAGATAACAATGTTCCTTGGGACTGTTCCACAAAATAACAAGAACATACTGGTTCTCACATAACCATGATATCACAAAACACTCTCAAAGTGTTCACAAAAGAAATATACACATGATCCCATGGATCAGACATAAATAGTCAATACCATATTCTCCTCTATAGAATATGATGAAAAACTCAATACAACATGAGCCCAAATGGTCAAGACAGGCATGATAATCGGAATACACACACATCAAAAATAAGAAACATCATGAACATAAAAGACAATATCCCAAGCCTTTGTCTTTCTTAGGTCATCCAGCACCCATAAAATAGATAAGCAAAAGAAGACACTCCAGGCACAAAGAATACAACACTCACATTATCGAATACTGAAATTAATCTATAAGCATTTAGATTTCACATCACACATAATTGATTTCAAGCATTAAAGTAATTAAACCTACTAGGAGAAATTGAACAAAATCATTATAATAATGTCCTAAATATAAAATATTCTCTAATGTTGTTCCATGGATCCAGTAGGGCAAAAATGCCCAATATCAGTAGCTACCCATCCATTTCCAATATTCAAACACAGAAGTAGCTAACTGGTGTAGGAATGCCTATACAACCTATTGTAAAAGAAGTATATACATACATTCCATAACATGCATGAATAGAACAACTAAATCAATGATCTAAGAATATTAGTCTAATCTTGATTAATACTATGAATTCCATGCATACATATAACATTTACTTAATTTAGATAAAACCACAAATTATCTAGTTTAAAATACAAATTAAATTAGAATATATAACAAATTAAATTCGTACAAATTATCTTATAAATTAAGTAAATACAACTACACAACTCATAAATTAAATAAATTATAGATTAATTAATTTATGCATAGGTCAAATTATAAATTAAACAAATTATAATTTAATTCAAATTACAAAATAAATAATTTATAAATTAAATTAAATATAAACTAAACTTTTAACAAAATTATTAATTATTAACTAAACTAAATAAATTGAAATGAAATCTTATATAAATTGAAAACAAAATTTAATTTAAATAAATTAAAACTGCCAAAAGTGTTTGGTGGGGGGTCCCACGGCTCCTTCCCCAAGTTCGTGTGCCACCTGCAACATGGCAGCCCTGACTGTCATGCTGCAATCCCTCACAAGTGCTGCAGCACGACAGCCCCCCCCCCCTCGGGGTTGCCGTAAGGTCTGGGGTACTCCCCCAACCATATAAAAAAAATTTATACATACATCCATATATATATATATATATATATATATATATATATATATATATATATATATATATATATATATATATATATATATACATATATATATATATACATATACATATATACATATATATATATATATACATATATACATATATACATACATATATACATATATACATACATATATATATATGTATCTATGTATATATGTATATATGTATATGTATATATATATATATGTATATATATATGTATATATATATATATGTATATATATATGTATATATATATATGTATATATATGTATATATATATATATATTTTAAAATAAATCAAAACCAAATTTTCGTGCATAATTTTTTAATATGTTTAATTAAATTAAAACAAATTCTAAAACACTATAAATATATATATATATATATATATATATATATATATATATATATATATATATATATATATATATATATATATATATATATATATAATATTTTCTCAAAACATAATAAAATTAGTTACAGTATGTATTTTTAAACAAAATATAATTTTAACAAATCTATATTTAGATTCTTATGAGAAAGCATATATATTCCTCTTTGAGGACATATATTTTAACTAATTATACACTATAACCTTGCCTCAATTTAACTGTGACTAGTTAATTGACTATGTAAATTTTCCAGAGAATATTATTTTTCCACCAGCAAGGATTTTCCACCCAAATTGGGTTTTTCATTCAAATTGGATTTCTTTTCAAAAGGGGATTAATATTTCCTTTACCAATATAGTTAAACTATAGTCTCAGATTGATTTTTCATTTTACAAGCAAACCATAGACAAACTTTTGATAGAATTTTACCAGCATAATGATACAATGCCAAATCTTCATAAAAATATAAAATAATAGATCTAGGGTTTCTCTAACACCCAAAACAAGAAATTTCATACAGATCTAATGAAAAGAATCCAGATCCATTCAAAACACAGAATTTTACCAAACAAAATAATAGAAGGTACACCACAAGAATTACAGATCCTACCTTAGATCCAATGCTAGAAACTGTAATGAAACCCCTGTTGTAGATCTGAGAGTGATATTTCTTCCAAATCCAATCCTATCTACGAATCTGAAAACTATGATGAAAGCAGGAACCAGATCCAGATGCACAATCATGCCCAAATCAACAAGCAACCACAACAATTTACAAATCTCCCCAAAATTTCAAGCACACAAGCTCTCCCCATAAATCTTCTCCAAAACCTGTCACCCTCCCAATGAATTCAATTTCCCCTATTAGGGATTCAATTCTCCATTTCATGCAAATCCCAGAGATGACTCAACAGTTAACTCCTAATCAAACTCCAACTCCAAAATTGAAAGTAAATCCTAATTAATAAATTAAAATATCTTTATTTTACACAACTCAACTTTGACTTTTGAAAACAAGTTGTTCATTTTTTAGAATAATTCAATTTAAAATAAATATTAATGCACATGTCATAATTCAAATTCATCATTAAATAGATTAAATACTTAATGCATCTTAAAATCATGCAATTAAATATTTAATTATTTAATAATACACTCAAGCATAATTGCATCTAATCTCAATTAAATAATCAATTAATTCCAAATAATTAAATAATTGACTTTAGATTAATTTTCTCAATTTAAACTTAGGCACATAATTAATATTAAATCCAACTATAATCAAGAAATTAATAATCACATAAATTCACCCACATAAACAATAAAATGACTAAAATCAAAATGACACAAAACCAAACAATCTCAGGAGAAGGGATCCACGAATTCCTATCAACCAGATGAATTTGGATAGGGTAGTCAGACCGATACTTGTCCAATCCTAGGACAATTAAGCTTAGGTTAGTATTTTGGATCTATTTTTATCTCCCCACTCTTACCATTTGAGACATTGCAATAGGGCACACTCATCCTAAGAATTCAGGGAAGATGATGCCTAGTATCTACAATCCTACATACATAACCTGCATGTACATACATATATAATTATATCATAGACAATGGCGGGGATTGGCCGATCGTGTGGATCTTACAAGCAAGTAACTATGACTTTGTCCCTCAACCACATCAGACACATCATATAGAAATATAAAATAAACACATCAACCATACACATGTAAGTATGGGATTAGTAAAAATCATAATCATCAATGGTTTCCTAACATATAATCCATCATTCTAAAATAATCATAACATTAATAAAATCAGACTAGGGGTGGGGTACTACAGTACTCCTCCCTTAATATGAATATTTGATGCTTTTCTCCTCTAATTTGATGATGATGTATGCCCCTTCCATTTCTTACTCATGCTTTCTCATGACTTCCTTGTGTTGATGGGCATGGTGTGTGACTGTTGTGGGTGCATCATTTGGAAATGATGTCACAACAACACCAGATGAAAAAACAACATCTAGTGTTGTTGTTGTACTATTTGAATGATGTAGTTACAATAGTGACTCACCAGGTGTTCATGTAGACATTAATGTAGCCATTTACTCTCTACAACATTCTTCTATGTGCACATGTCCTGTAGCATGGTTTTTCTTTCAAAAGTGTATGGCTTGACTATGCACATGCATAACTGTAGATGAGGATTAGTAATAGGATTCCATTCATTGCTTAGATATTTTTTAGCAAGCCCCCATTTCTCTTTTTCTTTGCAATACTGGATCACATAGGGGCACACTAGATTCATACTCAGGTAAAAAATTCATCACTTCAGGCAATGTATGGCACCCTTATTATTTATGTTCATCCTCTTATATATGTCTGTATTCTTGCATTTTCTTCTAAAAGTTATTTTCCTTGTATAGTATATACAAGTTATTTTTCATATATATACATGTAATCTTTAGATGCAAAAATTTATTTTCCTTTACATGTATCTTTGCATGAAATGAACACAAATTAAACAAGATCATCTAATAATGTAAACTAGGGTACTATAGTCACTCATCTACTAATTAGTTCCCCAAACCATTACTAAAGATTGAACATAAGTCTAAGTCCCCAAACCTATTGTTCTATGTTTCCTTATTGCCCTTGTAAGTTTGGTTCAACCCCTATAGGATGCCCAAGCCAAGAGGCCAAGGAAAGTACCCAAGAGAACTTGAAATAAAGATGAATGAAACCATTATCCTTATGTGGGTAAACCCATATAAGGTTTCTTCCCTGGCATCACAACTCCTACTTAACGATCCACAATCATGCATTTATGTTCAAGACTTATTATTACCTTGGTCCTTTTGAATCTTGAGATGACATCTCAATTGGGAAAGGAAAACCAAAACCTTTCATAGACCAATAACAACCAAGGCATATGGGTGCTCTTCTATTGTATAGTTATACTCATAAAATATATGTACAGTTATAAAATTTCATGCCTTGAAATTTTATAACATAGTTCCTCTTCATCAAAATAGAATGGAAGTGGTGATTCAATGCATCTACCCACATTATATGTACTTTGAGCCAATGAAATTTTTATCATCATGATGAAGTAATAATGCATTAAATGTCTTACTGATATCCCTATTTGATTGGTCGGTGCTCTGTTTGTTATATTGTTGCTATAAAAATAGAATGGTAGTGGTGAGTCAATACATCTATAGCCTCAACAACATGGTAGCATTGATCCAATAACAGAAAATACATTACAAATGCCAAGCTCACAGTCTCAATGAAATAAATAGTGTATAAAACAATATATGGTGCACAATAGCAGCAAACATGCAATGACAATAATAACATTGCATGATGCTCGAGATCAAATTCAAAATAGTAAGTGTATTAATGTATGATCTAATAGCAGCAACCTCATTGATCATTACCTTTCACTCCTCTATCATTATAGAAGAGATAACTACCTACAACTATATTTCATAATTCCTCCTTTGAAGTCATAGGTTAGTTTTAAATGGAGAAAATATACAAACTCACCAATTTAATCCCAAAACATCATATAGTTTAAATTAATCACATCTCACAAATGTATAGATTATACTACAGACCATTATATTATATATATCAAGTATAATTATAAGTTTACATCATATATTTAGTCTTAATAAAATCTTATAAAACAACATAAAACTAACCCAAAATACTTTGTCTTAATAAAATCTTAATAAAACAATATATTTAGTCTTAATAAAATCTTATAGAACAACATATATTTTGTGAAGTGTTTGATCTCTCTTTATTTGTTTTTTTGTTGATATTCACTATGTGGTACTCCCCATTTATGATCATTTCATGAGGAAATGTCTTGATGGCTCACGGACTGCAAGCTAGGGAATCTTGCATTGTTTATGAGCTCACTGTTTGAGTACCTCATGTCCCTATTTGATTGGTTGGTGCTCAAACATTGAGCTCATAAAAAATGCATGATGCCCTAGCTTGCACCCCGCAGCCATCAAGATATTTCCTCATGAAATGATCATAAACGGGGACTACCACATAGTGAATATCAATAACAAAACAAATGAAGAGAGATCAAATACTTCACACAATTCCTTGAAGGTAATAGAAATGATGCCTTGGCTCTCAAAGCTTGTGGGTCATCAAGCATTCCAAATGAAAAGATGTAAATAATGCTGATATTAAACAGTGAGCTCATGAACAATGTATGATACCCTAGCTTGTAACCCGCAAACCATCAAGACATTTCCACATGAAACGATCATAAATGGGTAGTAGCACATAGCTAGTGAATATCAACAACAAAACAAATAAAGAGAGATCAAACACTTCACACAATATATGTTGTTTTATAAGATTTTATTAAGACTAAATATATTATTTTATTAAGATTTTATTAAGACAAAGTATTTTGGGTTAGTTTTATGTTGTTTTATAAGATATTTATTAAGACTAAATATATGATGTAAACTCAATATAAAAAATAGAGCACCAACCAATCAAATAAGGACATGAGGTGCTCAAACAGTGAGCTCATAAACAATGCATGATGCGCTAGCTTGTAGTTCACGAGCCATCAAGACATTTCCTCATGAAATGATCATAAATGGGGAGTACCACATAGTGAATATCAACAACAAAACAAATAAAGAGAGATCAAACACTTCACACAATGCCTTGAAGGTAATAGCAATGATGCCCTAGTTCTCAAAGCTCGTGGGTCATTGAGCATTCCAAATGCTTAGATGTAAACAATGCCACTATTAACATTCATATTGTGCCATTAAATCAACAAATGCCATCAAAATGAAATTGAGTTAATGAGAAGATAAAGCTTGAATGCCTACTTCAAGTGTTAGTGCCCTCTTCCCACATGGTTTTGGCCTCTTCATGCATGCCAAACTCAAATGCCCTCTTCGCGCCATGCAAAAGTGTAGTGTCATCTTCACGGAAGCTCTTCGAATTCACAAAAATGACAAATGACACTTTCTTTTTCTTCTTTTTTTGGTTATAACCAAGCGGGTGTCACAATTAAATCAAAAAATTCCATCAAAATTAAATTGAGTTAATGAGAAGAAAAAGCTTGAATACCTACCTCAAGTCATGGTTGCAATATGAAGATCAAATGCTAAGGAACTATGTTATAAAATTTCAAGGAATGAAATTTGACCTCTGATTTGACCTTGATAATGTCCCCTCCATTGCTTATGCTTGATCATGACTTCCTTCTAGTGGGTTACTGTTGTGGATACATCATTTGGAAATGATGCCATAGCAACATTAGATGGAAAAACATCTGGTGTTGTTTTTGCACTATTTGGATGATGCAGTCACAATAGTGGTTCACCAGGTGTTCATAGAGACATAAATGTAGCCACAATAGTGATTCACCAGGTGTTCATAAAGACATAAATGTAGGGCTTCATTTGGATTCTAGCGCCTATACACTGCACATGTTCCTAAGTGCATTTTCTTGAGTGCACATGTTTTGTAACATAGTTCATTTTAGAAGTGTATGGCTTAACTATGCACATGCATAATTGTAGATGAGGATCAATAATAGGGTGTTAGGCATTGCTTAGATCCTTTGGATCTAACCCCATCCTTTCCTTCCTTACAATTTTTGGATCATACATGAGCATACTAGATTGAACCCTAGGTCAACACTTCATTACTTTAGGCAATATCTGGTACCTTCATTATTTATGTTCTTCCACTTATGTATGTTTGCATTCATTCATATTCTTCTAAAAATTGGCTATACTCGTATTCTTCTTGTGTTTGAGTCTTCTAACTATAATCAATTTAATGTTGTAAATCTTGACATAGAATTCAATATCAACCTATCATATATCCATTCCACATGATATAACTCCATTTGAATAAAAATACATGCCAACCATTTGACAAATGTCCATATGAAATCTAGAGCAATACATTAATTTTATAGCGAATTCATGATTTATAATGCCCCTTGATTTATAGTGAATTAATTTTATAGTGAATTCATGATTTATAATTCAGTTGTAGCAGCTCAATGTGTTTAAACTCAATAATACCCCTTACTTGGTTTCCTACAAAGCCTTTGGCAAAATCTGTCAGAAAATTAAAAGTTTGGTCGAAGTAAGTGTATAAATGAAGGATGAAACACATAGGAAGCTATGAGAAGCTATGAGAAGGTGACATGAAGCTAATGAAAGGGGGCATCTCAATGATGTTAAATCACAGGGGATTCTCTTTGTTCCCTGCAATGGAGTGAGCTAATTCTAAAAGTATAAATAGATCATTTTAACAATGTATAAAGTCCTTCACAAGATGTAATAAAACCACTAGCAAGGCATGAGAACTATTTGACGAAATGCCACAATAGTGGTGTCGCATGCAATGCTGAGATGTTTAGTTATATGCAATGCTGAGATATTCAAAATATTATTAGATAAATAGATAATTTTAACAATGTATAATTTCCTTCACAAGATATAATGAAAACTATGAAGTGAACTATGTTTGTCTGATTATATAACTATTATATTATGTCAAGTATCCCACACAGTCTCATGGATTGTTAGGTACAAGTCAATACACCCCATAGAGATTAATTTCTTTTACTATTTATAAAATATCTCTCTCATTGCCACCTATCTTTCTCATTGCATGAAATGCAGGTACTAGCGAATAGGTATTTGTCAGAATTGTCTTCCTCGAGCAAGGAAAATCTAGGAATGGAAGAAGAAAGTGAGACATTTAGTACGTGTAATTCAATGAGATCAACTCGAGGTCAAAAGATTAGAAAGAAATTCAATAAATGCATGAAATTTTTCTTTTCTCAAGGGGGGTCGTGTTCTTATGATGATGAGAGAAATGGCGACTCTAAGCTACCCTTTAGGTACAAACATCTACAAAAACAATGGGTCCCCGATGAACTTCCTTCAATAAACATTGATTTTTGTGTTAAAGAGAGGATATATCGCATAGCACTATCTTCATTATGTGGTTTGGGCCTAATTTCCATGGATGGCATAAAGGTCTTTTACAACAAATTTGTTGAATTGATGGAGTATGTCAGACCTTGTTATGATTACAGTAGTTGGATGCAAATTGTTAAATATAAAAAAAGTATGTGTAGGTATGCACATGTGGCAAATTATATACAACAAAAAGTTAGTGAACAAAGTAAAATAGTAGCTATATATGTTGATGGAAGACCAAAAGCATCAGGGAATATTGCAAGTTTTATAAATAGTACACGGTCTACGTTAACTAAGAAGCAACCCAATTGCATATTTGAGGCGCGTGAGGGAAATTGTGTATGTGTATGTGTGATCAAATAAATACATGGAGGTGAGGAGCTGCTTATCGATTACAATTTGAATTGCATAGATACAAAAACCCCATCACTATCATGGACGAGGTGGTACACATTTTGATAATTGTCTATTATTCAACGTAGCTTAGAATAAGAACACGTGTTTTATCATGTCTGGATGATTTTTTTTGAAATATAGAACTATAGTATGGATCAATAGCCACATGATATGCATGGTGGTGATAGCTCTCATGGGACTTCTTCTTCCTGATAGGTAAAACTCATTGTTTTTGTACAAATGCAAATACAAGAAAAATGTTAATGCATATTTTTTTCTATGTTAATGCATTTTTTTGTTGTTCTACTATTTTGGATTGCTTTTAAATAAAGGGCTAATAATATTGTTCTCACAAACAAGTGTTGATCAGAAAAAGGGAAAGGAACAAGTAGTCCATGAGGAGCCGTAAGATGAGCAGGATCCATTCGATGTTGATTTTTAATTAGAGGTTAATCCTGTGGTTGCACTGGAAAGGGTCCTTCGTGCAATATCAAAAGAGTTAGATCGAATGATAGATATTCAACCTCACACTCCTGAAATATAGAGGATAGTGGATATGTTGATTGGCCATGTTCAGAACTATAAAGTATTAATGTAGTTTTTAATTATAACAAAAGTTCAATAATGGTTTTTATAGTATACTATTTTATTTATGTCATTAACTAAAATATATATGTGTTCTCTTTACAGGGGATGATAAATAGATTAAAGGGAAACACCTCAGATGAAAATACTTCAGGTGGTACATCACATGTTTTATCCTCCATCTTGTCCATGGTTATCCATATTTTTTTATGCTCTAACAATATTTTTGTTCAACACCTGCTATTGAACCTATGTTGAGTACAATGCCTGGTATGAGGATTAGATCCATCGAGGTAGTTCTGCCTACAATGTCGACAACATGTAGCATGACCATAGATGCGATGGCAACACCTACTATTGGTAAGTAGACTCCTCTTTTTCTCTCTTATTTATCATGTGTTTATTTCACTTGAACTATATATTCTTTCTTATGGAGCATCTTGTAATATTGGATTCATTTTATGTAGGAGGTGATAATGCAATTCCTAGATGTACTCGTGTTAAATGTATGGGAACAATACATAATTGTGATCAATTACTCATGATTAATGAAGATTGACTTCCCTTGAGGGTAGCCCAGCTTCCAGATACTTTAAAGATTGATCCTTTATTTTACTATACAATATAATACTCATAATGTAATGCATTAACCCCCTATGTGGTCCTTTGTAATAACTAATTATAATAATCTCGTAATTATCTTGTAGGGAATAATCTATTTTATGAAAAACTTAATGATGAATGTTTGCACATTTTCGGGCTAACCATACGTACATGGTATCATATTTTGATTTCATTGCAAGATTAGATTTCATTTCATCTCTTTCTTCAAGTATATTAAAAGGTAGCTTCACTTCATTTATGAATCTAACAGTTTTTTTTCTTAAAAGGTGGTCATTACAAGATAAAGGGTTAAAGAATAAACTCATTGACTCTATGACAACACTTTTTGGACCCGAAGTCTTTCATAGACTTAGACTCCTTGACAAAGCGGGCACTATTTTGAAGTATATTAGGGACAACCACAGGAGCCAAATAGAACACAACCCTTATTACGAGTGGCCTCCCTATATTCCTATTAATGAGTGGGAGGATCTTAAAAAGGATGCACTTGAGAGAAGTGTACAACATAGTGGATGAGTACTATCACCCGAGGAAAGAAGGTACATGATAATGTTAATAATGAAATTATGTACTATTTACTCTTTGTACTTATGTGATCTAACATATTTCAAACATCACATAGGTTTCCTAACACAACAAAGGCAATAGCAGAAAGAAAATAAAAGCACGGGCAACACAAGCTTGGCTCGGGTGGATATTCAAAACTTGCTACATGAGTTGTAAGTATTAGTAAATGAAAAATTGTATGCAAATATTTATAATTAAATTGCAATCAATTTAGTTTTGATTAAATTTACTACAATAAAAATTCATGATACCAATAAAAAATGCAGGCCTTGGAGTTCAAAAAACCGATTACAGAAGAGGAAAAGAAAATAGGCTACAAACAAGGCTATAAAGTCATGGCTGAATGATAATGAGAAATGAGTGCACAAGGTTCTTCTGCTGGATTTGTTGATCAGGTAAATAAGCCAATTGATTTTTATTTCATGTTGAAAACTTTACCAATTACTGTATTTGATGTTAAGTTCCAACATAAAGTGAATATATTTGTTTTAAGTAAGGAAACACTAATTATATATTTGTTTAAAACTTTAAAGTGAATATATTTATATGTATTAAACTGAATGATTAACATTTCTCAGTATTTGTCTTGTATTTATATGTATATATTGTCAATAAATGCACTAATTATTTACATTGGAATGCAACCTGCTGATATTGATACTGTACCAGCCGAGCACGACAGAGGCATCGATTCTAATGTGAATTGTAGTACTAAAGGTATACATTTTCTATTCAAATTTTGATTAATGAATATTTAATACAAGTAAACATGTTAAATTGAATTTGGCTTAGTAATAAAAATTTAATTATAATGTTTTGGGATTAATAAAATATTTTGTATTGCAGTTGCAGGGGATGTAGAGGTTGTTCCTGATGAGCATGTTGAGGTTCAAGCCATTGGGCAAGATGATGTGGTTGGACAAGGTAAAGAGCATCACGTTTATGTTTTTTAAAGTATTGAAATGTTTGTAACAATAATGAATATGTTTTAAAATTAACCCTAATTATGATAATATGTTTTTAATTGAAGCTTTTTATTTGTTATTGTAGAGGACCCACCTTTGCAAAGGAAAGTGAGATCATGTGCACAACTGAGAAGAAATGATGATGTGGACATGGATACGCCTCTACAACAATATAAGGAAGCAAAAAAAAGAAAAAGCCAAAAAAAAATGATTTTCATTTATGCAACTTATTGTTAGAAAGTAAAGTCCACCAAGATAATTGAGAGGGGGGGGGGGGGTGAATCAGTTATCTGATAATTATAACCTTTATCAACTTCAATAGAATTTAACCATATAAGCAATGTAATTAACAACCATAGAAAGATATTCATACACAATAAAACAATGACACAAGATATGTTGACTAGGGAACCTCTTGATCAAAGAGTAAACTCTGGTGGGAATGATGCCCACAAAAGATGCACTAATATGAATATTCCTTGTGAAAGGATGGACTTTTTTAGGAGTCTTATGAAATACATTTAGTACATATGAGTCCCTATTAGGAGACTTTGAATCCCTACTAAAAGATTCTAACTCTGTTAGGAGTTATGCAAGACAGAAGGACCCACTGCCCAAACAACTTCAATGGAAAGATCACTAAACACACTATCCAACTGATCTCCAAATTATTCAATAGAATAATATCAAATCATTACTAATCTCAACAATATGTTACCTCTTCTTTGACTATGCCAAATCGCACTCACTGCTACACCAAATCTCAATTTCAAATCTTTGTACCTCACATGTCCTCTTTCAAAAATTCACTTTCACAACTTCATTCAATTTATCATTACATTCATATCCATGTATCAACAAGGAAAAACATTCCTTCCTTTATACCACACTCAAATAATTACAAATGAGTCGGCATCTAATTACAAAATAAAAGTTTCCACATGTTATATCAAAAATACACAAAACTGTCAGCTTCTAATTAGAATAACTCTTCACTCGTGTGACCTCAAAGTTTGCACTATCATCCATGTCACTATCAATATGTCTTCAACTTCTCTCTAACTGTGCAAAACCAGATTCCATCCCGATTAGGAGATATCATCTTATTTCCACAAACCGCTACTCAGGAACACTGCCTGAATATTGTTTCCACCTAAATGCTCATAACTTCCATGAATAAATGAATTACTGTCTATGCTCTTAACCATTAACATATAACATAAAATATTGCATATCTTTATCTTCAATATCCCATGTGCGCTAATCCAAACACCGTCTGCTCCTCTGCAAATCTCAGTAGATCACTGTGTTGACATCAATGATAATCTCAGTCATGAATGCAACAACAACTGCTACAGAATGGATGCCAATACTCCCATAGGATATATTTATCATTCATTCCTAACAATTTCCCCCATTGGCATTGATGGCAACATAGATGAAAAAGATCCAATGTTCCATAAATCCAACACTACAACACTGTTGCTCTAAAAAATACTTCAAATCCTCTTCATCAATCAAATCTTGCTTCATTTTCCTATTCAGTTCTCTCCAACAGATGGTACAAAAGTTTTTTCATGTACACTTCTCCTCCATTGACATCAATGATAGAAATTTCATCATTATGTCAACAACAACTCCAATGTCAAAAGACACTATTTAGAAAATACATTCACTAGAGTCCTCATGACTTAGCTCATATACACATACTCCCCCATAGAGGAAGTACCAACATCTAGTCTAGAATAAATATAAGGCTCATATACCACTAGATGAATGCAACAATCTACATCACTTCTCAAAGATAGGCTGGGGCATAACCCCAAGCATACCTCTCAAATACTCAAATGTATCCTTAGGAAAAGGTTTTGTAAATATGTCTGCTATCTGATCCTTTGTGCTTATGTATTCAAGTCTAACTTCTTTCTCAGCAACTTTCTCTCTTACTACATGATACTTAATCTCTATATGCTTAGTCTTAGAATGTAATACAGGGTTATTAGACATACTAATTGTGTTGGTGTTATCACAATGTATAACAATGGGTTCAATAAATTTTATTCCAATATCCTTCAGCATTTTCTTCATCCAAATTATCTAGTTACAATTGTTTGCTGCTGCTACATATTCTACTTCTATTGTTCTTTGTGAAATACAATTCTTCTTCTTGCTTAGCCAAGAAACCAATCTTCCTCCAAGGAAAATTTCTCAACCACTGGTGCTCTTTTTATCATCAACACTGCCTCCCCAATCAACATATGTATATGCACATAGGGTAAAATCATCAAATTTTTCATACCACAATCCATACTCAATTGTGCCTCTTAAATATCTCAGCATTCTCTTTACTGCTGCATAATGTGATTCTCTGGGTTCATCTTGAAATCTAGCTACAATTCCAACTGAATGTGCTATGTTTGGTCTTGTATGTGTCAAGTACTACAATCCTCCAATCATAGATCTATACTTCTTTTGTTCAACTTCAGGAGTCTCATCTGTGTTAGATAACTTATGTCTAGTTACCATAGGTGTCCAACTGGTTTAGAGTTCTCCATTCCAAATCTTTTTAACAAATCATTCAAGTACTTTTTCTGACTAACAAAGATATCATCACTGTTCTGTGTTATCTATAATCCCAAAAAGTATTTCATTTCACCAATCATACTCATTTCAAATTCAGTCTTCATTTCATCAGCAAATTTATCACTGGCTTCATCTTCTCCTCCAAAAATAATGTCATCAACAAAAATAACTACAACCAACAAACCATTTGCAATTTCTTTTGTGTACAAGTTGCTATCAGTTGTTCCTTTTGTAAATCCTAATTTTATAAAATACTTATCCTATCTTGCATACCAAGTTCTAGGTGCTTGCTTTAGTCCATATAAAGCTTTCTTCAATTTTCATATCATGTCTCCTTCTTGAGTTAAAGGAAAACCTTCAAGCTTCTCAATGTATACTTGTTCTTCCAATTCTCCATTCAAAAATGATGACTTAACATCCATCTGATATACTTTGAATTTCTTGTAAGCTGCATAGGCCAAAAACATTCTTACTACTTCAATTCTTGCTACAGGTGAAAAAGTTTCTTCATAGTCAATTCCTTCTTGATGTGAGTATCCTTTACATACCAATCTTTCTTTGTTTCTTACTACTTCTCCTTGTTCATTCATCTTCTTTTTGAATACCCATTTTGTTCCTATAACATTCTTATCTTTAGGTCTAGGGACCAATTGCCATATTTTATTCTTTTCAATCTGATCTAGTTCTTCTTTCATAGCTTTAATCCAATGTTCATCTTCACAAGCTTCACTAGTAGATTTAGGTTCAATTTGAGAAATCAAACATAACTATTCTTGTACCTTATTTCGAGTTAGAACTCCTCTATCTATGCTTCCAATAATTTTCTCAACGGGATGATTCCTTGATAAATTCTTGTTAGGTGTCACTATCTCAGATCTCACTTTAGGTGTTAGTTCTTCAATGATCTCACTGTGGCTTTCATTCAACAAATCACTGTCAGTTTCATAGAACAATTTAGTAGTCTCAATGTTAGGTCTATGATGAGTTCCTTCATTCGATTCATAATCAAGCATTCTTTCTTGAATTTTAAACTTTTCATCAATTTTAACATTTGCACTCTCAACAATAGTCTTAGTTCTCTTATTGTAACATCTATAAGCTTTTCTCTTAAAAGAATATCTAAGAAATATACCTTCATCACTTCTAGGTTCAAACTTTTCAATATCATCATCTCTCTTTATATAACATTTGCTTCCAAAAATTCTAAAATACTTAACTGAGGGTGCATGTCCAAACCATAATTCATAGGGTGTCTTGTATGTGTCTTCTCTTATTTGTACTTTGTTCATTGTATACACTATTGTGTTCACTGCTTCTCTCCAGAATATCTTCGCTAAGTCATTCTCAAATAACATAGGTCTTGCTACTTTAGTCACTGATCTGTTTCTTCTTTCTACAATACCATTTTGTTCAAGTGTCCTAGGGGCTAAAAACTATCTCTTAATACCATTCACTTCACAAAAGGTGTTAAACTCTCTAGAAGTAAATTCAAAACCTCTATCAGATCTCAAACATTTAATCTTCATTCTAGATTCATTCTCAACTTTATTCTTTATGATCTTAAACTTATCAAATGCTTCAGACTTTTCTTTAAGAAATGCAATCCACGTCATTCTTGTAAAATCATCAACAAGAATCATAGAATACCTTTCTCCATAGAATACTCTAGTCCTTGTAGGACCACTCAAGTCTGTATGAAAAATCTCCAACTTCTCTCCAAATGTTAACTTCTTACTGGGAAATGAACTTCTCTTTTGTTTAGCCATCACACATTCCTTGCAAATCATGTTAGTAGGCTTCATAATTTTAGGCAAATCTCTTACTGCAAGTGTAGTACTCACTTTCACAATGTTATCAAAATTTATATGAAAAAATATTTTGTGCCATAACCAACTGTCATCAATATTAGTAATCAAACATGTCATCTTAGTAGGATTCAACTGAAATACATTACCTCTTGTTCTAGATCCAGTGCTAATCAAATTTCCATCTTTGTCTTTTATCACACAAGTTTTCTCAGTAAACCAAACTTGATATCCCTTATCAACTAATTGTCCAACACTCAAAAGATTATGTTTCAAACCATCCACAAAGTAAACATCAATATTAGTCTTTCCATCAAGAGTAATAGATCCTATACCTTTAATCAAACAAGGTGCATTGTTTCCAACTCTAACAACTCCTCCATCATAATTGTTAAACTTTATGAACTTTCTCATGTCTCCAGTCATATGATGTGAACAACCACTATCTATAATCCAATCATCTTTCTTTTCAACTTGAGAAACTAGGGCTTTTTCTCTCTTAACCTTTGTTTTAGGATTTTCTTCTTTAATTGCTACAAATCCTATGTCATCAGTATTTCTTAGTATCACTTTCACTTAAAGTTCTCTCTATACTAGCTTCAAGTTCTTCATCATTAGCATAATAACATTCCTTAGATCTTCTAGGTTTAAAATTGTTTCTGTAATTTTTAACTCTCTTAGGACATTTAGATGCAAAATGACCATATTCTTGACATGTCCAACATTTAAAAATTTTCTTACCGTCTGGTTCTCTCTTCACAAGCAAGGCAATACCTTCTTCAATATTCATGTCTTCTTCATTTCTAGATCTATTGCTGCCAGCATAATCTCCACTCACATTGATGCTTCTTGACAAAGTAGGGTGAACATTAAGAGCACTAAATGTTGTCTCCATTCTAGGCAAGTCTCCTAATAACCTCAAGTTCATTTCTGTTGCTTCCAATCTTCCAAGAAGAGTCTCTCTAGTAAAGTTTGAAGTACAAGGTATAACTTGTTCAATCATCTGTGTTGTCTACTTAAATGCAGGAGTCAATGTCATCAAAATTTTCCATGTCACTTCATTCTTTGTCTTTGTTCCTCCACAAGATTTTATACCTACAACAATTTCTGACATTCTACCAATATAGCTTCTAACAGATTCATCTTCCATCATTCTTATATCTTCAAATGCACATATCCAATTATGTAATCTAACTTTCTTTGCATGTTCATCACCTTCAAAAGTAGAGTGTAAAGCTTTCCAAATTTCATGAGATGTTTTCAAACATTTTACCTGACTGTACTCATTCTCCAGAAGGGCTAGCAAAAGTGCTTATTTGGCAAGTATGTTACACATGAATAGATATCTCTCATCAGTAGTATATGTTTCAATATTATCTTCATCAATGATAGTATTCTCATTCTTAGTAATAAACCAATAACCTAGTTCTAAACACAGTAGATGTGTCTTCATCTTTTCTTTCCAGCTGTCAAAATTCACTCCATCAAACTTAGGGTTTTCTTTTCTAAAATTCATCATGGATCTCCTTAAGCTATTAAAATTTTCTTTGAAGGACCTGCTACTCTGATACCAATTGTTAGAAAGTAAAGTCCACCAAGATAACTGAGAGGGGGGGGTGAATTAGTTATCTGATAATTATAACCTTTATCAACTTCAACAATATTTAACCATATAAGCAATGTAATTAACAACCATAGAAAGATATTCATACACAATAACACAATGACACAAGATATGTTGACTAGGGAGCCTCTTGATCAAAGACTAAACCCCGGTGGGAATGATGCCCACAAAAGATGCACTAATATGAATATTCCTTGTGAAAGGATAGACTCTGTTAGGAGTCTTATGAAATACATTCAGTACATATGAGTCCCTATTAGGAAACTTTGAATCCCTGCTAAAAGATTCTAACTCTGTTAGGAGTTATGGAAGATAGAAGGACCCACTGCCCAAACAGCTTCAATGGCAAGATCACTGAACACATTATCCAACTGATCTCCAAATTATTCAATAGAATAATATCAAATCATTACTGATCTCAACAATATGTTACCTCTTCTTTGATTATGCCAAACCACACTCACTACTACACCAGATCTCAATTTTAGATCTTTGTACCTCGCATGTCCTCTTTCACAAATTCTCTTTCACAACTTCATTCACTTCATCATTACATTCATATCCATATATCAACAAGGAAAAACATTCCTTCCTTTACACCACACTCAAGTAATTACAAATGAGTCAGCATCCAATTACAAAATAAAAGTTTTCACATGTTACATCAAAAATACACAAAACTGTCGGCTTCCAATTAGAATAACTCTTCACTCGTGTGACCTCAAAGTTTGTGTTGTCATCTACATCACTATCAACATGTCTTCAAATTCTCTCTAACTATGCAAAATCAAATTCCATCCTGATTAGGAGATATCATCCGATTTCTACAAACGGCTACTCATGAACACTACCTGAATACTGTTTCCACCAAAATGCTCATAACTTCCATGAATAAATGAATTACTATATGCACTCTTAACCATGAACATGTAACATAAAAAAGAGTAAATCCTCAACATCGTATAGCTTTATCTTCAATATCCCACATGTGCTAATCAAAACATTATTTGCTCCTTTGCAAATCTCAGTAGATCAGTGTGTTGACATAAATGACAATCTTAGTCATGAATGCAACAACAACTACTACAGAATGGTTGCCAATACTCCCATATAATATATTCAGCATTCATTCCTAACACTTATTTGATAATGATTGATGTTTATTTCTTGATGTTTATTTGATAATGATTGATGTTTATTTACACATGTTTGAGCTTAGTTCCATGTTTTTTTTCATTCTTTCATTTGAAATGTTAATGGGTTTCATACAAAGGTATGTCGTAAGTCTATAGGGTTTTCTCCCTCCAGGCATATTTTTTATTCTAATCTTCTCAAAAAATCTATTTATCGCTACTAGAAACACTGAGTTTCCTTTTATACACTGTTGTAATGTTGGAGGGGTTTTCGCTAAATTTTAGTGGATTTCATATTTTGGGAGAAATTAGTATTAGAATGTTCAATGGGTTCTTTTCTAAAACACACTACTTGAACAACAACAAAACTTGTAATACAAATGCTGATTGCAACTACCAAGTTAGAAGCTTCACAAAAAACCTTAAATCATTATCTTGTCTAGAATGGTTAATGAATTGTTTAAGGTGGATTAGTTTTGATGATGAGACGTGCCATTCTGATTCTTGGAACTTGATTTGTAACCATAAGTGATGGATTTGAGGGGAGATGAAGGAATACCAAACAGTGAATTTGGAAATTTTCATAAGAGAAATTGCAGTGGAGGTTTGATCAATAGAGAAGATAGTAATGACCGTAGGAGAATGAATAGTGGTTACAATTGTAGTGGGGAAGAAAGTGGAGGTCATCCATGAAGAAACTTTCTGATAGAGATGGTGTACAAGAAACAAAGGAGACTAGTGTACTTTTTAATAATAAAAAAAGTTCAATAATGATTTTAGATGTTAACTGTGATAGTCTCTTGGTTTCAGGAAATGCAGAAGGAGACGCCTAGTTCAATATGCAATCTCAATTCATATACATAGGATATCAAGTGGAGCTAAAAAATACAATAGGGTTGCATTTTTTATAGAGGTCTTTAATTGCATATTTTAAGTTATAGACCATCACAAACATTGTAATTTTGACCTATTAAAAAAATGTAAACGTGTTGTGTTTTCTCAACTCCATCTGCTATCTGTGCATATTCTTCTTGTGTTGCACACGCATTCTTGATTCAGAGCGGGAAAATCTTATTTTTGATGTGAGGGAGAGAAGCCAAACACATAAAGAACATGTAAATAAACACAATAGCTACAAAACATAAATCTAGGTGACACAACAGCTAAGAAACATAAATGTAGGCATCATGGTAATAATTGTTTGGAGACACAACATAATTGAATGCTATACTTGGAGGATGCAACACAACCACTACTCTTGTAGTTCTAAGTTGACACTACAAGATCTAAAAACCATATATAGATTCCTTATCTTTGGTTTTTGGATCCCACAGTGTCCACTTAGAACTACAAGAGTAGTGGTTGTGTTGTATTGTCTGGGTATAACATTCAATTATGTTTTTTCTCCAAAAAATTGTGACCATGATGCCTAAATTTATGTTTTTTAGCTGTTGTGTCCCAAGACCCCTTATGACTCTTTACAATCCCTAAGAATACATCTTAGAGGTCTTAAAGTGTCATAAAGGGTCATAAGAGGATCCTAATGAGCTTCCACCTTCATGTGGTTGGCCCTGTTAAGTAGAGAATGTTAAAAAATTATCAAAACAAAGAGAAGCTCAATAATTTAAGATCTCAATCAACGTACGACAAATATATATTTCTTTTTAAAAAATAGTGTGAGCTATTGCAATTACGATGGAAACCAAAGAATAATAGATGAAAAAACTAAAAGTGACAACTATTTGTCAGAAATATTAATCACTTCAAGGAGAAATGATCACTTCAGCTCACCTAAAGAAGTCTTGACCCAAGATCAAGTCATATCAATCCATCTTAATGGCTACCAAATCAACAAATCTCTGCCAAGAACCCAGTCATAAAGAAACACCATAGACTGCACTATGAACCCACTCTGAAGAGGCATCCAATGTCTCATAAGTCACATCAAATGACCCGCTTTCTATAATCCAAGTCTCTCAGCTCAATTCACCAAGAAGAAGACTTCTCCCAAGTCATCATGGACACCATAGTGATCTACAAATCTGCATTGTGCAAGTTTTGTAAGTCAAGTCACTACTACACTCCATAGGAACAAAGCACATCCAATTCAAATCAAAAAAGTCAAGAAGTCACTCGAATCAGATTCAAATGCAATCAGGTCTACATATATCCCACAAATACATCAAGAAGAATGCATCTCTGATCACCACACTAGCTTCTTGTGTTGGAGCAGTCACTGTCACAAATCTCAATTCGATCGGATCCATTCCAAATCCAAGTGTCTAGGCTGGACTCAGTAATCCATGAGCCACAATTGAATCTACTACAAAGTCATCTCTAATTGACATAACCAAATCATGAGCAGGAATAAAAGACCTCAACTCACCAAACCACCTTACAAGTCGATCGAGATTCGAAAGTAATGCAACTAGCTAGAACCAGATTTGCAAGAACACCGTTCTGAATCGATACAAACTCGGTAAACAAATATATATATATTTTTTAAAAAAAAATTGTGATGGTCATTGGAATTATGATGTCACTAGAAAAGAGATGACTAACTATCAAAAACTTTTGATGGATATCCATTTCATGCACAACATTTCCATCGGTAAACAATCTACCAATGACACTTATCCATCAGAACATTATGATGGTTAACCATCATATGTACAACATTTCTGTCAGTAAACTAACTACTTCTGATGGATTCCCATTGAAATTGGGATGGCTACAACTAGACCTGGTAGTATATTTGTTGTGTTGAAATCCCCTTTTTGCGATGGCTATAGTCATCTTAATTATGACACCAATCGTAGCTATCATTTTTTTTTACTGCAAAACCATGACGGTGGGTGGTGTCATTACATAGATGGTAAACTATCAAAATTTTGATGAACTTCCATTGAAAAAAGGTCTCAAATGTACTAGTGAGGTAGATTGCAACTATGCTTGAAGCTATAGAGACAACCCAAAGAAGAGGCGCACATCTTGAAGATGTTAATGATGAAGAAGAGGAAACACCTAATCCTGAACTTGAATTTGAGTAGGATGAGGAAAGACTCTTGAGAGTTTTGTCTAAGGCTAACTCCAGACTTGCTATGGAAGTTGCTTGCTATGATGGAAGACTTGAGACTGATGCACTTTTAGATTGGATCTCTGAGATGGATAAATAATTTGAGTATGAAGGTACTCCTGATAATAAGAAGGTTAAGATAGAAGTCACAAAGTTGAAAGGTCGTGCATCTCTTTGGTTGGATCATTTGCAAACTGAGAGATAGAAGAGAGGAAATGAAAAGATCAAGACATGGATGAAAATTCTTGGAAAGATGAAGAAGAAGTTCCTTCCAAGTGACTACCAAGTTATTTTGATGAGAAAGATGCAAAATCTGAGACAAAAGGACATGAGTGTGAAAGAATATATTGAGGAGTTTTACAAATTGGATATCATATCTGGACATGTGGATGATGAAGTTGAGAAAGTGGCTAGATACCTGAATGGTCTAAGGACATCGATTCAAGATGAGATCAATTATGCTAAAATTGATAGTGTGGAAGAAGCATACCAATTTTCTTTAAAGGCTAAAGAACAATTGACAAAGAGGAAGAGGTGGTAGATTTCAGAGAAGTAGAGGTAGATCTTATGGAGAAAGTAGCAAATCTGACAATGCAGTACAAGATAAAGGATGGAAAGATGAACTTGCTAGTAGAAGAGGTAACTACTCTAGAGGTAGCTATACTGGTTACTCTAGGAATAATGATAGTGGGAAAAGAGAAGAGAAATCTTGGTTTAAAGGTACTTTTTTCAAATGTGGTGAAGAAGGACATAGATCTTTTGAATGTAATAACTCTAGAAAGAAGATTGGAAGTAATGGAAAAAAAAATTTGGCTTGTGAAGAAGTTGAGGAATTATCTGATGAACCTGAACATGGTGAGAACTTGATGCTAAGAAGGATCTTGTGGAATGAAGAAGCTGATGAGGAACCTATTTTGAGGAAAAGTTTGTTTAGAATCAGATGCAAGATCACTGATAAATGTTGCAAGGTAATCATTGATAGTAGAAGTTTTGATAATTTAGCATTCGAAGAGTTGGTTAAAAAATTGTAGTTGCAGAGATTGAGATATCCTAAGCCTTACCATATTGCTTGGATCTAGAAGGAGCATAAAGTACTTGTAAGTTAACAATTCCTTGTTAAATTCAAAATTGGGAATTATCATGATGAAGTCTTGTGTGATATTATGCCTATGGATTGTTGTCATATTCTTTTGGGTAGACCTTGGTAGTATAATAGGAAAGCTTTGCATGATGGTAGATTGAATCAATATACTATATGGATGGATGGAAAGAAACAAATATTATTTCCTTTAGTAGAAAAGTTTGATGAAGGTCACTGTACTATAGTCAGAGTATGCTTGGTTGATGGTAAAAAGTTTGCAAGAGAAATGAAAGAACATAATGTGCATTTTGCTTTAATTCCAAGGAAAATTTGAGAAACAAGATGAGTTAGAACATGCACCTGGGTTTAAACCTTTTTTGACTAAATTTTATGACATCATTTCTGATAATGTACCTGATGGTTTACCACCTATAAGAAGTATAAGTTATTTTATAGATTTGATACCTAGAGCTAGTTTGCCTAAAAAAGAACTACATAGGTTGACACCTGATGAAAAGATAGAGTTGAATAGACAAGTGCAAGAATTTATTGAAAGAGGTTTGATTATGGAAAGTTTGAGTCCTTGTGTAGTACCTATTGTGTTAGAAACAAAAAAGAAAGGAGAATGGAGAATGTGCACTGATTCTAGAGCTATAAATAAGATAGCAGTAAAGTAAAAATTTCCTTTACCTAGGATGGATGATATAATGGATAGTTTGAGTGGAGCAAAGTATTTCACCAAGATTGATTTGAAAAGTGGATATCATCTTATTAGAATTAGAGAAGGGGATGAATGGAAAACTACTTTTAAGACTAATGAAGGTTTGTATGAATGGTTGGTTATGCCTTTTGGTTTGACTAATACACCTAGTCCTTTCATGAGGCTAATGGATGAAGTTCTGAAAAGATTCTTGGGTAAGTTTGTAATTGTGTATCTTGATGAAATTTTGATATTCAATAAGTGTAAGGAAGAACATCTTGAGCATATCAGACAAGTATTGCAGAGATTGAAAGAAGAAAAGTTGCTGATTAATTTGAATTAATGTTCATTTATGAAAGAAGAGATTGTGTACCTTGGTTTTGTGATTTCAGCTGTGTAGATCTCTATAGTTTTTATTGACCATTAGTGTTTCACACTTAGTCATTTACCTAGGCAATGATGGTTGGTCATCACTGCGATCGAGTCATTTTGTAAAGGCCAATTTTTGTATTGTATACTTACCGAGCAATAGTACTACCAAGTAAAGTCATGGTCACTATATGTTTGTAATATGCTGAGAGTATAGTTATTGCCGAGTTACATATACCAATGATTACCGAGTGATAGAGAAGTTCAACTAATGTCGAGTACAATTAATGCCGAGTGCCAGGAATAACTTTTTTTGAGTTAGCTAGAATTGACATACAAGTTTGGAATGGCACAATGATCGAGGTAAACCATTTTTAGTGATAATAATGTTTTGTATTTTGTCTATTGAGGTAATTATGCATCCATATTATTGTCATTGATCCCTATGTAAAACCTAGAGCCAATCAAAAAATTGTATAGTTTAGGTGGCAATAGAAATAAATCTGAACCATAGATCTTGAAACAGTAAAACATTTTTGTTGTTATATAAGGGCAAGATCTAGATCAGAGAAAAGTGTGTGTGAATCAGAGAGATAAGATTGAATTAGTATGAGAAAATGATCAGAGAAGTATATTCAGAATAGCAAAGTATTCAAACAGAGTTCAGTGACTGAGCTAAGCAGTGAAAGGATAGAATCAAGGAAAGATCAGATAGAAGAGATCAAAATATAAAGTAAAGAGAAGATCTATAATCTGCATATTAGTGCAAACTGAAAGATCAGGTACTGAGACATTTTGACAAGTGTATCAGGGTAAATCTCTTAACCTAGTAGTCTTAGCAAGCTTTTGTAAATCTTTTTACCGAGTGCTTACTTTATTGTAAGTTTATAAATCCTTTAACAAGGTAGACTATACAAGTCTTTTAGCTTTTAACAGAGTAGACCTTTCACAAGGTAGATCATGATTTGATCAAATTTTGTAAGCCTTAACAGGCAAAACTTATTACTGCAGTAGTGAAGATTTGTGGATGTCATCCCCACCCCAGTTTTACCTTTCAAGGGTTTCTGGGTTACCAAAATCTTGGTGTTATGAGTAATTTCATGTATGCTACTTTATATGTTGTGTTGCTTACTATGATAAAGTTTTTTTTTTGTCAAGCATAAAGTTTTATCAGATCAAAAGGATAAAAGTAGGTAATATCTAATTCACCTCCCCCTCTTAGTATTACTTTCCCACTTATACTTCCAACAATTGGTATCAGAGCATCAAGGTTTCTCTTAAGGAATTTTTACCACTTGAGGAAAAAGATCTTAAAATGGAAGCTTATAAACTGGGGAAGATCATAGAGAATCAAAATATTGAAGTACAACTAGCATTGTAGCAACTGGAAGCAGCCAGAGGAGAATTGAAGAAATCTTTGATCAAGAGAAGAGAGATTGCAATTCAACAAAATGAGCCACAGTACAAAGAGGAAAATCAACAATTGCTTGAGACTCTCAAGCAAGAAATCAAAGCTACAAGTCAGTCCCTAACCTTGGATGTAGACACCAATGCTGCACATTATGTAAAAATCATGCAGACACAAGGTAAGTTAGCCAAGCTGATGGCTAATGATGGCAAGATTCATTCTCGCCTACTCTCTATTCAAACTATTTTAACACTGCATATGGAGGCTATACAGAGAAAATTAGAAAAGGCTAAAACATTGATCCAGAGTGATCCACATCTATCCATAGTCGAGAGCCTTATCAGTTTAGCTGCTGATTTAGAAGTGTAGACAGAAGTTTTGAACCTTGCTTCAACTGCTTGGACCAATGCACTCTACATGATCACAGTACTACATAAACCTTTTCTAGAGAAAATTTGTGAGCTACCTACTGATGAAGAGATTAGTCATGTCAAAAAAAATGGGGAATCATCATGACACAAGTCTGGAAAAGGACAAAACAGGGATAGGTAAAAATTTTTTGAATGTGTATATATATCTCAAGGGGAGTATTAGGCTAGTACAAACATTTTTTTAAATTGTGTATACCAATGTCATGACAAAGTGTTTTTGCCACTAATGTCAAAGGGGGAGATTGTAGATCTATATAGTTTTTGTTGACCATTAGTGTTTCACACTTAGTCATTTACCTAGGCAATGATGGTTGGTCATCACTGCGACCGAGTCATTTTGTAAAGGCTGAGTTTTGTATTGTATACTTACCGAGTAGTAGTACTGTCGAGTAAAGTCATGGTCACTATATGTTTGTAATATGCCAAGAGTATAGTTATTTTTGAGTTACATATATCAATGATTACTGAGTGAGAGAGAAGTTCAACTGATGCTGAGTACAGTTAATACCGAGTGCCAAGAATAACTTTTGCTGAGTTAGCCAGAATTGACATACAAGTTTGGAATGGCACAATGATCGAGGTAAACCATTTTTGGTGATAATAATGTTTTGTATTTTTTCTATTAAGGTAATTATGGAGGTAATTATGCATCCATATTATTATCATTGATCCCTATGTAAAACCTAGAGCCAATCAAAAAATTGTATAGTTTAGGCGGCAATAGAAATAAATCTAAACCATAGATCTTGAAACGATAAAACATTTTTTTTGTTATATAAGGGAAAGATCTAGATCAAAGAAAAGTTTGTGTGAATTAGAGAGATAAGATTGAATTAGTATGAGAAAATTATCAGAGAAGCATATTCAGAATAGAAAAGTATTTAGACAGAGTTCAGTGACTGAGCTAAGCAGTGAAAGGACAGAATGAAGGAAAGATCAGATAGAAGAGATCAAAATATAAAGTAAAGAGAAGATCTGTAATCTTCATATTAGTGCAAACTAAAAGATCAGGTACTAAGACATTTTGATGAGTGTATCAGGGTAAATCTCTTAACTGAGTAGTCTTAGCAGACTTTTGTAAATCTCTTTACCGAGTGCTTACTTTATTGTAAGTTTATAAATCCTTTAACAAGGTAGACTATACAAGTCTTTTAGCTTTTAATAGAGAAAACCTTTCATAGGGTAGATCACGATTTGATCACATTTTGTAAGCCTTAACAAGCAAAACTTATTGCTATAGTAGTGAAGATTTGTGGGTGTCATCCCCACCCCAGTTTTACCTTTCAAGGGTTTTTGGGTTACCAAAATCTTGGTGTTATGAGTAATTTCATGTATGTTGCTTTATATGTTTTGTTGCTTACTATGATCAAGTTTTTTTTTTGTCAAGCATAAAGTTTTATCAGATCAAAAGGATAAAAGTAGGTAATATTTGATTCACCCCCCCTCTCAGTATTACTTTCCCACTTATACTTCCAACAAGCTAATGGATTGAAGATGGACCCTAAGAAAGTGAGAGCTATACTTGATTGGCCTACACCAGAGAATGTTGGAGAGGTAAGATTATTTCATGGATTGGCAAGTTTTTATAGGAAGTTTATCACAAATTTCATTTCTATTTGTAATGCTATGACTGAAACTATGAGAGGAGATAAAAGGGATTTCAAATGGACACATGGAGCACAAAAGAGTTTCAAAACATTGAAACAAAGAATTGTAGAGTTGCCTACACTTTCTTTACCTGATTTTAGTAAAGCTTTTCCAGTTGAATGTGATGCTAGTGGAAGTGCAATTGGAGCTATTTTGAGTCAAGAAGGAAGATCAGTAGCTTTCTTTATTGAAAATTTGAATGACGCTAAGAGAAAATATTCAATTTATAACTAGAATTTCTATGCTATTGTTCAAGCTTTGAAGAAATGGAGACATTATTTGATGCCTAAAGATTTTGTGTTGTATACTGACCATAAAGCTTTGTAGTATTTGGGAAGTTAGAATAAATTGAATCAAAGACATATGAATTGGGATGAGTTCTTGCAGATTTTTTCCTTTTCATTGAAGCACAAAAGTGGATAGTCAAATAAAGTTGCTGATGCACTGAGCCGAAGAAGAAATTTGCTGACAGAAATGAGAGTTGAGGTACTTGGTTTTGATGATTTGAAGTGTTTTGTATGAAACTAACCTTAATTTTGTAGAATGTTGGAAAGCTTGTAAGGAACAAATAGTGAGTGATAAGTGGACTGATTATTTCACTCAAGAAGATATGTTGTTTAAAGGAGTTCAGTTGTGCATACCTAGAGGATCTATGAGAGAGAACATAATAAAGGAGAAACATAATAGTGGACTTTCTGGACATTTTGGGATTGATAAGACTGTGAATTTGATTTCAGAAAGATACTTTTGGCAACAAATTTATAGATATGTACATAGAATGGTTAGAGGTTGCAAAATTTGTGAAACAAAAAAAGAAATTAGTCAGAATTTGGGATTGTATACACCTTTGCATGTACCTGATAGACCTTGGGAGGATGTGAATATAGATTTTATTCTTGGATTTCCTAGAACTCAGAGAGGTAATGATTCTATTTTGGTAGTGGTTGATAGATTTTCAAAGATGGCACATTTCATACCTTGTAAGAAGACATCTGATGCATTACATGTAGCTGAATTATTTTTCAAGGAAGTAGTAAGATTGCATGGGTTGCCTAAATCTATTGTTTTAGATAGAGATACTAAGTTTACTGGTTACTTTTAGAGAACGCGTTGCACGAAGATGAATACTAAATTGAAGTTTAGTTCTACATTTCACCCTCATCTAGATGGACAGACCGAAGTTGTGAACAGAAGTTTAGGAAACTTATTGAGATGTTTAGTTGGAGATAAGCCTACTAATTGGGATTTAGTTTTGGCACAAGAAGAGTTTGCATATAATAATTATGTGAACAGAAGTACTAAGAGGACACCATTTGAGATTGTTACTAGATTTCATCCTAAGGGAACCACAGAGCTGAGAGATTTACCTACTGAGATAAGGTGAAGCTAAGGATTTTTTAGTATACATGAGAACATTTCATGATGAAGTTAAAAGGAATTTGGAGGACAATAATATGAAATATAAATAGAGAGGAGATAAGAGAAGGAGACATAAATATTTTGAAGTCAGAGATGAGGTTATGATTCATTTGAAGAAGAATATATTTCTAGTTGGTACCTACAACAAGCTGAAAATGAAGAAGTTTGGACCTTGTAAGATTCTGAAGAAGTTTGACAGTGGAAATGCTTATGAAGTGGAATTACCAGAGGACATGGATATATCACCTATATTCAATATTTATAATATCTTCAAGTACTTTGAATCAATTGATGAGATGGGAGATGATCTGAATTATCCTAAGAAGGATAGAGACAACATTGAAAAGATCTTGAATAGTAGAGTGAGCAAGAGTACTACATGGAATACCTAGTTCAGTGGAAAGATAAACTAGCTGAAGACAGTTCATGGATTACACAAGCTAAGTTGGATCTTTATGATTCAGATCAAAACATGAGTAGTGCCTAATGTGCACATTAGTTATTTTGTTACCCCAGGTGTTTGATGCAGGAGCCTCTTGGGTATTAAGCAATCTTGCATCACAAAAAACTATTTCATGTTTTTCCTGTACCTGTCTGATGTTTTTTTTTAGCAATTACTGTTGTTAGTTTCTTGCCTTGTGAATTTAATGTGGTGTTGAAGACCTAATCTAGAGAATTATCCTAAGATCACATGTCCTAATTCATTTAGATCTAGAAATTATCACCATTTTCCTCAAGCATCAATTTTTCACTAGTTTTGCTCATGAAACGTGTGGTATTTCACCTTGCATGGTCCCGTACAAGGAAATTGGAGCTTTTTTGATTGGGTATCTATTCTTGGATAATGTGTGGACCTAGATGAAACTTCACATCATGTTTTTTTATTTCTTTCTTTAGTTTGTGTTTCTCCTCCTAAGTGGACCTATATTGTAATTAAATGCATGACTAGCCGACTTGTGGCTTTGCTGGCTATATATTTGGAGCTTGGGTTGATGTAGAGAGGGAGTTCTAGTTAGAGGATAGTAGATTAGAGGATGGAGATGTGAGTTGTGATTCTTATTTCATAATTTCTTTATATAAGGTTGAAACCCAGAAGGCCTCATAGTCGAGCATGTTGTTAATTCAATAATAAGTACACCAGTGTGGTTGCCAGTTGCTTTCCTATATTTATTATGCTTCATGGTATTGTGTGTTGTTCAAATATTTCTTTCATGTGTAACTCTTCTCAAGGCATGTTTGTGGGTTTAAGCAATCTTAATTAACTCTGATTCTGCCTTTATCCACCTTGTCCTTGAGTCAATCCTCCAATCCTAGTCAAGATCCTATCATCCCAATCTTTTCACTTGATGATACTCCAATCAGAGCTATCTCATTACCATCACTCTATTCCCTTGTTCCACTTATGTTTGTCAAGGAAAACCCACTCGAGGTAGAAGAAATTAGTTTCATATCTTCCACTGCAGCACCTAAAACTGGATGTTTATATTATTCCCCAAGTCATAAATATCTTTGTTTGGATAAAATTCTTAATAAATGAATTATCAAGGTAAAGGCTTGGGTGCCCATGAACAAGGAAATCTAGAGCCCATACAGGACAAGAAACATCCAAAATCATGTGGTATTGGTCATGCATCTGAAGACACTTCCTCCAAAAATGTTGGCTTAGCTAAAGCTAAATTCAAGACTCCTTCCAAAAACATCATTACCTCTTTCCATCATCCCTCCAAATCATAAAATTTCATTCCTCCTCCTCCATCATTCCAACCCAAAACAACCTATCACATTCCTCCTTCATCCTCTGAATCCATTTTGGGTCCCTATGTCCCAAAATTTACCATTGCATATCCTCAACATACCAAATCCATTTTGGGGCCCTACATCCCAAAATATCATCCCCCATCTAATCCTACTCAATCCTTCACCCATCACAAAAATACAATTCCTAGTTAGGATCAACAAAGACACATTCACATATCTCCTATCTACCAATCTCCTTCCATCTCTCCATCCATATCTCCTCTATCCCACACAAATCCTCATATTCCTTGCAATGCTCCTCATAATTTGGATGCCATATCAAAGATACATAAAGTAAAATATCCAAAAAAATCCAAATATTTCCATGTCCACTCTAAAGGACATGCTCAAGCAAAGAAAAATCCAATCAAGAAATCCAATGTATCCCAATGGCCACAAAGGCCCTGCAAAGAAAAAACAAAATCCACTACATCCCAATGGCCACAAAGGCCCATCAAAGAAAAATAAAAATACACTACATCCCAATGGCCACAAAGGCCCACCAAAGCTAAAGCAAAAACTATGTAGATCCCAAAGCAAAAATATGCAATGCATCTAAAATAAATATCCACAACGGCATCCAAGGTTACTAATCCACCGACTATTCATTTCCCTCCTCCATCTTCTAAATCCATTTTGGGTCCCTATAACCCAATATATCCTAGAAAAAATCCTACATCATATCCACATCCACTATCTACATCCCATCTACTTCATCCACCTTCCTCACAACATGTGTGAATATTGGTCCTGACAACATCTCCCTATCATGATCATTTTCCAGCATTCCATCCAAGCACTTTCTACCACCATCTCTCTCATCCCATGCATATCTCCCATCTCAACCATCCAATCCATGCCTTTTCATAATCCATCCATCACAATAAGAATGTACCAACATCCAAATGAATTAGAAAGTCAGCAAAAGATCAACAAAAAGTCAGCAGTAAATTAGAAAATCCATAAAAATTGGGAAAATCAAGAAAAATATCAAAAAAGAAAAGAAAAAATAAATAAATTTGTCCAATGGTGAAAACTTGGCAATTCAAACACCTTGGAAACGTACTAAGATGAAAACCTAGCAAGCAAGAATCATACATAGTCCCCCCAGTTCCTTTCTACAATTGGGGGCAATTCCCTTCTATCACATCTTATCTAGCATTTCCTCCATCCCATTTGTCTCTCACCTCCTTCATCCTCTTTCAGATCTTGATAAAAAAAATAGAGTCCAATAGGTATACATGCTTTTGGGAACCTTTTAGCATCCATCTTCCTATCACATATTCCATCCACATATCCTCTATCCACCTCCTATCCTAGCTTCCATCCACCTTCTTCATCCTCTTGACGTCTTATCTTCCATCCTATCATCCCCCCAACCAAATACCTCTGAATGCATGAATAATCCTAAGCAAGGGCATTGTATTCCTTGGTAACACATCCCTTGGAGACTTATCCAAATCCTTATCTTCCATCTCCCCATCCAAATCTTTCTCCATCAAAATCTATATCTTCCTCCATCCAAATCCTAAGCAATCCTCTATCCAAATCCCTTAGCAATCCTCTATCCAAAGAAATCCCTCAGCAATCCTCTATCCAAAGAAATCCCTTAGTAATCCTCTACCCAAATAAATCCCTCAACATTCCTCTATCCTCAGCATCCCTCAATATTCCTCCATCCAAAATCCTAAGCAACTCCTCTATCAACAATCCAGTATTCCTCTATCCAAAATCTCCTAGCAATTCCTCCAACAACAAATCTCAACCTTTCCTCTATCCAAATCCCCAAGTATTTCCTCCATTCACATCCCTTGACATTTCCTCCATCTTCCCATCAATTGGTATCTTCCCTTATCATCTGTATCTAGCTATAGACTACCCCCATGCAATCCAATGCCATTTATACATATCTTCATTCTCCCTATAATCTTCCAACATCTGTAAATCCTATCCACATCCTCTAGCTATCCAACATCCAAGATCAAGCCAACCCATCCCTTCACATCCTTAGTCTTGTTCCTAGTCTTATAACAAGTCTTGATCTCAAGTCAATCATCATCATTAGGATGCATCCTTCCCAAATCTACATCATTTCAAGGCACATCATCCATCATCATCCTATCCACCATCGGTCCATCTTGGCTTTCCATCCCAACTAGGGCAACATCTCACATATCTTTGGAGCTTCAGCTTCATCCCCAGATCCCTGCATATCCTATCCTGAGTCTAGCACCCTAGTGTCAATCATGTATCCACCTAATCTCATTTATACATATGTGTCTTTAGGTCCCCACCCTCTATGTCAATTAGCCCTTGAGTCATCGTGACCTATCCATCTTAGTGCTTCAGCAATCATCCCTTGGTCCTTTTGAGGTTTGAGTGCCTTACCTATCTATTTTCATAGGAATCCTTATCCATTTATCTACCATATGCTTTGCATCACATCCTTTGAGTTGCTCATTCCTTATCCTAAATCAGAATCATCCCAACACTACCCTTTGACTAAGCATTGTCTATAGAATCTTGTACTTGTCTTTGTAGGCCTTATCATCTTGAGCAAGAGATTGGCATACACTGGTAAGAATCTCATCTTCCAAAGATCAATAGTCTATCTTAGGTTGACAAATCCAATCCTATATGATCCTACATTAGGAAGAAGAAACTCATTTCTAACACTTAGTAATCCTCCACCATCAATCCTCAGCAAATCAGTCATCCTCCATCATCCTACCTATGACAAAAGGTTTTGTGAGATACTTGTTATTTCATTCGTTCCTTTGGATCTTTTCTTATCTTTTGAGATTCTTTGTACATATCTTCATGTTCATTGTACATATCATCACGTCTTGTTATACATATCCTCGTTGGTCGTACATCAACTTTGATCAGATAACTTGTCCCACCTAGCCTTGTACTTTAGCAACATCTTTTGTTGACTATCCTTGATCATATTGATTATCCTTGATCCATCATTTTCTAGTGAACAACATAGCATTCAAATGGGTCCTTGAGGATGTATCCTTCCTCTTGTCTGACCTAATCCTCCATCATCAATCAAACTAGGTCCAAGATGATGTATCGTTCACCATGTTCAGACCTAATCCCCCCCATCAATCAACCATCAATCTCTCTCCTCGAAAAAGGATGTCTTTTGGAGTTATCATTTTGGTCTTGGATTTTGTCCTTTGGATCTTGTTAATCTTTTATGACTTATCATTGTTCATCTCATCAAAGTCACCATGATCCTTTATATCATGGTGAGCTATGAATGAGGGCAATCTAGGGAAAGTTCTTTTGATCTTTTTCTTCTGCCTGTGAGTCAGCCATCTATTTGTGGTTTCTCCAGTATCATTTCCACCATGCCTCCTCTGGGTTTCATTTGTGATTCTGGGGCAACCCTTTACATGATTTTTTTTGTGTCAGTCCTATGCAATGCTAGTGACAAGGCCTTGAGTTCCCTATAACCTTGGAAGGTATCTCACATTGCTATATCAAACTAGGTTGTGCTCTAAAAAAAAATTCAACACAAGGGAGCTCCCCAAATCCCCCATCCTGCATCATATAGATTAATATTGCATCTTTCATCCTTCATGTAGCTTCATCCTACATCTCGCATCATATTGCATTCATGCATCTTTTCTCTTGGAGGGACATTTTTTTATCCCCCCTTCCCATCTTTCTTCATCCTTCCCCTTATGTGTTCTTTTCAAGAAAATTCCACAACGTTTCCTCTTTGTGTTATTTTCTTGAGGGGGAAAAACCCCTTATCTTCTATTCTAGCCTAGGGCATCTTATTTTCTTGTCTTTGACACCATGCCACTTCTGGCATTGCATCAAAGAGGGGCAAAATGTAGACACCTAAAATGTCTTTGCCAAATAAAAATATTTTATTTTGCAAAAACCCCTAATGACATCATCATTTATTAATTAATTAATTAATTTTTATTGTCATTATCTCTTCTCCTATTTTAATTAAAGACTTTTAATTAAATAATTCCTTCCAAAAGCATTTAAATCAAATTTGAATGATTTTTCCCCCTATTTATTAATCATTAGTTAATAAATAATGTCACAATCCTTAAATAAATTAAATATTTATTTAAAGCCTAAAACCCCTAGAATCTTCTAGAGAACCCTAAACCTATATAACCTTTCCTAAACCCATCCTAAACCTACTTAAAGGGTGATTCCTAACCCTCTTAGTCTAAACCCTCATCCTTTGACTACAAGTCAACCCCCTCATTAATGAGCCTTACATACTCATTAATGGCTCCTTACACCCTCATTAAGGCTCTTATAGCCTCTTAATGAAGCCCATGTCTCCTCTTCCACTATTTTTCTCTAAGAACACTTCCCTAGTATTGTTCACACATGTGTGAGAAACCCTTAAACCTTGTCCCTTTGACCTTACCTCTAACCATACCCCAAACTCTACCCCTAACCCTGAATCTGACCCTAACTCCCCTTCCTAACCCAAGACCTTAGGGAAATCCTATAAATACTCCTCATTCCAAGAGAAAATCATTATATTTGTTCATATCATTCATGCATTTTTATCATGCTCATTTACTTCTAGATCATATTAGCTTAAATCCTAATTGTTAGATTTAGTTCATTTCTAAGCTTTCTAACTCACATCTTATCTTAGCATTAATGTATTAACTAGTTTATTTCATTGTTTTTCATAGCATTATCATCACATCACATTTGTATTTGGGTAAAATTAATCTTAGCATAAGCATTCTTAGCTCAATCTACATTTTAGCTTCATTAGGCTCCTTGGGGCTCTCGGGGCAAATCAGGTGTTCCATACCTGATTTTGTTCCACTATGGGGTTCTCATGGTCCCTAATTGATCCTAAACCTTCCTAATCTACATTAGGGACATGCTCCTAGTATTTTGAGAGTGCACCCACATCCCTAAATTGAGAGAAAATCAAATGGTGAAAGGGTGCTCCTATTTAAGCTCTATCTGAGTGTCTTTGCAAATAGTTTTTGCTATATTTTAGGAATATGTTGTTAGGAATAATGTTTGAATGTCTACGCCTGTTTTGAATAGGTTAGGTTTTCTCTGATCACAATAGTATAACAAGCCATTCCAAGCTTGCAAATCACCGAATCGATCAATTGCTCAATGCGAATCAACTACAATCATGTAACTAGGCATTTTGAGGTTGTAGATCACTGAATATTTTAATTGTTCAATGAGAATCAACTATAATCATGCAAAAATTGATTCTTAGATCACAGATCATCGAATCAGATAATTATTTGATGCGAATCAGTTACAATCGCGTCACAAGCCATTCTGATGTTGGTTATCATAGAATTAGACAATTGTTCAATGAGAATCAACTACAATCATGTACCAAGTTGTTTTGAGGTTGTAGATTATAAAATAGGTGAACCATTTGATGAGAATCAACTATAATTACATAACAAACCATTTTATGGTTGCAGATAGTCGAATCAGTCAATCGTTTAATGAGAATCAACAACAGTCATGTGACAAGCCGTTCTGAAGTTATAGATCACTAAATCAATCAACCATTTCATAAAAATCAACTACAATTGTATAAAAAATCATTCTAATGTTTCAAATCACCGAATCAATCAACCATTTGATGAGAATCAACTAAATCACATAACTAGTCATTCTGAAGTTGTAGATCACTAAATCGGTCTACTATTTGATGTGAATCAGCTACAATCATGTAACAAGCCATTTTGAGGTTGTAGATTACCAAATATGTCAACCATTTGAATATAATCATTTACTATCACGTAACAAGTTGTTCTGAGGTTGTAGATCACTGAATCTGTCAACCATTTGATGAGAACTAGCTACAATCACGTAACAAGTTATTCTGAGGTTGTAAATTTCTGAATCAAACAACCATTCAATAAGAATCAACTATAATCACATAACAAGTTGCTCTGAGGTTGTAGATCACTGAAAGGGTCAAACATTTGATCAGAATCAACTATAATTATGTAACAAGTTGTTCTATGGTTGCAAATGGTTGAATCAGTCAATTGTTCATTGATAACCAGTAACAATCACATAATAAGTTATTATGAGGTTACAGATTACTAAATTGGTCAATAGATCAATAAGAATTATCTACAATCACATAACAAGTCATTATGATGTTGTACATTATCGAATCGTTCAACCATTAGATGAGAATTACCTACATTGCGTAACAAGTCATTCTAAGGTTATAGACTACCAAATTAGTCTACCGTTCAATGAGAATCAACTACAATCCCACAACAATCCATTGTGAAGTTGCAAATCATTTAATTGGTCAATCGTTCAATGAGAATCAACTACAATCATGTAACAAGTCATTCTAAGGTTGTAGATCGCTGAATTGGTCAACCATTCAATGAGAATCAATTACAATTGTGTAACTTTTTCTGAGGCTACAGATGGCTGAATCGATCAACCATTTGATGAGAATCATTTAATAACTTGTAACAAATTATTCTGAGATTGCAGATCACCAAATCGGTCAACAGTTTGATGAGAATCAACTACAATCATGTAACAAGGCATTCTAAGATTACAAATCACTGACTCGGTCAACTGTTTGATGAGAATAATCTACAATCATGTAACAAGCTATTTTGAGGTTGCAGATCACCGAATTGGTCAATTGTTCAATGATAATCAACTACAATCGTGTAACAAGTCATTTTAAGGTTGTAGATCACTAAATAGTTTAACCTTTTGATGAGAATCAACTAAAATCATGTAAGAAGTCATTCAGAGGTTTCACATCATTGAATCTGTCAATTGTTCGATGCGAATCAAGTACATCATGTATTAAGTTGATTTGAGGTTATAGATTTTTGAATACGTCAACTGTTTGATGCAAATCAACTACAATTGTGTAACAAGCAATTCTAAGGTTGTAGATCACCAGAATGGACAATTGTTAAATGAGAATCAACTACAATTATATAACAATCTATTCTAAGGTTGTATCTCATTGAATCGGTCAACTATTCAATGAGAATCAAGATCACCGAGTTGGTCAACCATTTGATGAGAATCAACTACAATCCTATAACAAGTCATTCTAAGGTTACAGATCACCAAATTGGTCAACTATTTGATGAGAATCAGCTATAATATCATAACAAGTCATTTTCTGGTTGTAGATCCCCAAATTTGTCAACCATTTGATGAGAATCAGCTACAATCACATAACAAGTCATTTAGAGGTTGTAGATTGTCAAATTATTCAACCGTTTGATGCAAACTAGCAATAATTATGTAACAAGCCATTTTGAGGTTATAGATCACCAAATCAGTCAACTGTTCTATGTGAATTAGCTATAATCACCTAAAAATCCATTTTGAGGTTGTAGATCATTAAATCAGACAACAGCTTGATGCAAATTAGCTACAATCATGTAACAAGGCATTCCAAGGTTGTAGATCACCGAATCGGGCAATTGTTCAATGAGTATTTTCTACAATCTTGTAATAAGTCATTCTGAGGTTATAGATCACCAAATCGATCAATCATTGATTTAGAATTGGCTACATTCCTATAAGAAGTTATTCTAAGATTTCAGATGGCCAAATTTCTCAACCATTTAGTGAGAATCAACAATAATCGCATAACAAGTCATTATAAGGTTACAAATCAATGAATTTGTTAGTTATTTAATAAGGATCCTCTACAATCGTGTAGAGCTATTCTGGTGTTATAGATTGTGAATTTAGTCAACTATTTGATGAGAATCAGCTACATCGTGTAACAAGTCATTTTGAGGTTTTTGATCACCTCTTCGGTCTACCATTTTATGAGAATAAGGTACAATCCCATAACAAGCCATTCTAAGGTTAGAGATCGTCGACTTGGTCAATTGTTCAATGAGAATCAACTACAATAATGTAACAAGCTATTATGAGGTTACAAATCACTAAATCGGTCAACTGTTTGATGAGAATCAGCTACAATCACATAACAAGTCATTCTGAGGATGCAGATCACTGAGTCAATCAATTGTTCAAGTAGAAAAAGCTATAATAGTGTAACAAGCCAGTCTGAGGTTACAGATCACCCAATCGGTGAACCCTTCGATGAGAATTGACTACAACCACCATGTAACAAGTTGTTTTGAGGTTACAAAATACAGAATCAGCCAATCGTTTGATGAGAATCATCTATAATCATGCGTAACAAGCTAATGAGGTAGGAGATTGTCAAATCAGTAAATTGTTCAATGATAATCAACTACAATCACGTAACAAGTCATTCTGAGGTTGTAGATAATCAAATCAACCAATCATTCAATGACAATCAGCTACAATCACGTAATAAGTCATTCTGAGTTTGCAGATCACCGAATCGGTCAAGCGTTCAATGAGAATTAGTTATAATCGTGTAACAAGCCCTTCTAAGGTTGCAAATTACCGAACCGATCAACCATTCTATGAGATTTAGTTATAATTGTGTAACAAGTTGTTCTAAGTTTACAGATCACCAAATTGATCAACCATTTGATGAGAATCAACTACATCACGTAACAAGTCATTGTGAGGTTACATGTTACTAAATTGGTCAACCGTTCAATGAGAATCAACTACAATCCTGTAACAAGCCAATTTGAGGTTGCATATCATCACCTCAATCAATTGTTTGAAGAGAATCAACTACAATCATGTAACAAGTCATTCTAAGGTTGTAGATCACCAAATCGGTCAACCATTCAATGATAATCAGGCACAATTATGTAACAAGCCATTCTAATATTGAAGATCACCTAATTAGTCAGTTGTTTGATGAAAACAACTACAATCATGCAACAAGTCATTTTGAGGTTGTAGATCCCCGAATCAATCAATCGTTCAATGATAATTAGGTATAATAGAGTAACTATCCATTCTGAGGTTTCACATCGCTAAATCGGTCAACCATTTGATGAGAATCAACTACAATCATGTAACAAGGTATTTGTAGCTTGCAGATTACTAAATCGGTCAATCATTCAATGAGAATCAACTACAATCATGTAACAAGCTATTTTGAGGCTATAGATCACTGAATCAGTCAAGTGTTCAATGAGTATAAGATATAATCATGTAACAAGTCATTTTGAGGTTGCAAATCATTGAATCAGTCAACCATTTGATAAGAATCAACTACAAATGTAACAAACCATTCTAAGGTTGTAGATCACCAAATCGGTCTACCATCCGATGAGAATCAACTACAATCGCATAACAAGTTGTTCTGAGTATGTAGAGTGCCAAATCAATGAATTGTTCGATGAGAATCAACTATAATTATGTAACAAGTCATTCTGAGGTTGTAGATCACCAAATCGATCAACTGTTCAATAAGAATCAGCTATAATTGTGTAACAATTCTTTCTAAGGTTGCAGATCACCGAATTGGTCAACCGTTTGATAAGAATCAACTACAATCACATAGCAAGCCATTCTAAGGTTGCATATCACCAAATTGGTCAATCATTTGATGGGAATCAGGTACAATTGCATAACAAGCTATTCTATATATATATATATATATATATATATATATATATATATATATATATATATATATATATATATATATATATATATATATATATATATATATATATATATATATATATATATATATATATATATATATATATATATATATATATATATATATATATATATATATATATATATATATATATATATATATATATATATACATACATTTCATATATACTAAATATATATATACATATCTTCACTAGTATTGACTCATAGTGTTTATTCGATTGAAGCTACAAAACATCAACACTCCCTCTTAGCTAGGGAGGATAAATCAATCCAATGTCAACACTTAAGACACTTGACAACATCAATCATATGATGTAAGAAATAAAGGCATCATCCTCAAGATGTAATCAATAGGAACATAGTTTCAATATGTAGATTGCCTCCATCGATGATTCTATCCACAAGTTCTCGAGTGGATTTCCTCCATCAATTATATCCACAAGCTCTTGAGTATTGGCCTATCAGAATGTCAACACATGACATTCACCAATACTCTGAGTATTGGCCTATCAGAACATCGACATATGATATTCACCAAGTACTGAATAAGGTATTGGCCTACAAAATATCAACATGTGATATTCACCAAATACCTATCATATAACTATACAAACAACTCATTGACCATCAATGACATCTAACACTTAGTTGTTGATTTACAAGATATATCTATGCAAACAACTTATAGACCGTCAATTTAATGACATCTAACACTTAGTTATTTCTTTACAAGATGTATCTATACAAGCAACTTATAGACTGTCAATTTAATGACATCTAACACTTAGTTGTTTCTTTACAAGATATATTTATGAAAACAACTCATAGACCGTCAACTTAATGACATCTAACACTTAGTTGTTGCATTAATTCATCATGATCTGTTTCAACATTATATATAATGTATATCATGATTTAAGTTATTGTAAGATCGTCACCTTCCAATAACTTTTGCAAATACAAGTGATAATCATTTGGAAGTCCTCACTTCCTCATGATTTACACAGGGTTAGGCCCATTAAAAATATTCATGATTCATTAGTATAATAATCAATTATATCAAATTTACCTCATAAGTGTTTCACCTTCAATAGTGAACTCCCTCTCAATCAATATGATCAAGATTGTCACAAGTTGACTGAACCATCTACTCCCTCTGAAGCTCAAGTTTATCAACTTCTTGACCTCTTTTGAAATGTTAGATTCCCTTTGCATCTAGTCTCAATCATCAATTCATTTTCAAGCATCAAGTTCTTTCTCCCTTGAATGCAATTATCTTGTACTTCTATCTTGAAGGTATGTCAGAGAGAGGTTACAAATAGCTCACTAAACTATCTCAATCGGAAATACCAATGATAGAAGCATACAAGATTTTACTAACCAATAGTATAGCATGAATTAAAAACTCAAAAATTATGTGCATTAATAAAACATGAAATACTTATCTTTTATAAATTTCAAGTATTTCATTTTGTAATGTGAGCCCATATAGAAAATATCATGCAAATTCAAAGAATGATGTCCTCGTTCTCAAATATTACTATAATTCTTCACATGAACTATATTTAATTTCCAAAGGTTCTATACACTATCACAACCTTCAATCTTATTAGATCTCCCTTCAAGTGGTTAGGCTTTTAAAGAAGGAACCTCGCTCTTTTTTAGATTTTTTTTCATAGACCCGTACATAGTCGGTCATAACTTTTGAACTTGGCATTTTCTCTTCAATCACTCCAGTGAGATTCTTGTAAATTTGTTTATCACCAACATATCCAAAATTTAGTAAAATCTAACAGTGCATTTGTGAAATATGGTCCTCATACCGAGACTATATTTTATGAGATAGTCACACATTCACCATCAATAAACTACTCTCTTACATTTGCAACTTGGCTCTGATACCATGTTCAAGTTTTAGGATCATTGAAAATGTAATAGCACTATCTCATTGTATGTGTTTTCCAAATGCAACAATCTTTTGCATTTATATTGAGAATGATCCAAGAAGAGACATGTCCCTTCATGAGACATGTCTATTCATTAATATGTAATTAATATAACGACAATTATTATTATATATATATATACATATATACATACACACACAGACACACATATATATAATATCTCTCGAGTATTATATTAATTTCTCTAATATTTACATTATATATATATATATATATATATATATATATATATATATATATATATATATATATATATATATATATATATATATATATATATATATATATATATATATATATATATATATATATATATATATATATATATATATATACACACACACATTTCATATATACTAAATATATATACACATATCTTCACTAGTATTGACTCATAGTGTTTATTCGACTAAAGCTATAAAACATCAATAGTTTCATATCATTGAATCAGTCAACCATTCGATGAGAATCAGCTACAAACATGCAGTCATATTGAGGTTTGATACCACTGAATTGATTGAACCAAGATGTTGTTTAACTACACCTTAGGTAAATAACACCTTAGGTAAATAACATCTCGGTTAAATAACACCCTAGTTAAACAACATCTTTGTTAAATAACATAACGGTTAAATGACATCTTGGTTAAAAAGCATCTTGTTTAAACTTATAAACAATGCTTACGTTCAACAATATTCTTATTAAACATCACTTTAGTTAAACAACATCTCAATTAAAATCTTGGTTAAATGACATCTTGGTTAAACAACACCCTAGTTAAATAACATAACGGTTATGACAACATCTTAGTTAAGGGTAAAATCACAATCAGGTGTCACCTTTTAGGCTAACTTATCAGCACAACTAAATTTTAGTATTTCTAATTAAAAATTAATTTTGGTCAAACATATGGTTGAGCTAGATTCATAACATATAGTCGAGCTAAATTCTAATTCAAATTGAATTTTAGTATTTCTAATTAAACAACACCTTAGGTAAATAACATCTCGATTAAATAACACCCTAGTTAAACAACATCTCTATTAAATAACAGAATGGTTGAATGACATCTTGGTTAAAAAACATCTTGTTTAAACTTATAAACAATGCTTACATTCAACAATATTCTTATTAAACATAATTTTAGTTAAACAACATCTCAATTAAAATCTTGGCTAAATGACATCTTGGTTAAACAACACCCCAGTTAAATAACATAACAGTTATAATGACATCTCAATTAAGGGTAAAAGTACAATCAGGTGTCACCTTTTAGGCTAACTTATCAGCACAACTAAATTTTAGTATTTCTAATTAAAAATTAATTTTGGTCAAACATATGGTCGAGCTAGATTCATTCTAGCTAAGTTAGATAAGTGCTTTAACTTTTCCAATTGGAAATATCTATTAAATGCATGTTTTATACCACTTTGGGTCCAATTACCATAAAAAAAAATTATTTTAGAAAAGTGGCATTTCAATAACTCCTAATCTTTTTAATGATATTTTTTTAAAAATAAAAAAATACCCTTTTGTAGAGATCAACGTCAAGAATATCCTCATATAGATTTTATAGTGTTTTAATTGGACATAGTTTATTGTAATTAAAAAATATTGCAAGTAGGTATTTTAACAGTCAAGGAGATGTTGATTCGTAGGAAGAAAAAAAATAATAAATCATATTAAATAAATTTGACAAACATATGGTGCACTAGAGGAGAGAGTCATTTTCAAGAATATATATTTCTTTTTTTTATTGGGATATATTTGTTATGAAAAATATGTTGCGAGATGAAAACTGTCAATTTCAGTGAGTTGGAATTTGAATTGTTATAAAAGAGAAAATATAGGTCACAAACCAGTTTTTATTTCTTCGAAATTAGGGGAAAAATGTTTATTTACATATAATTTTTTGGTGGGAACTAGACCGCTAATTTTTAGCATTTTTCAGCAACTAAAAAATCATCTTTAAAATTTAAAAAAACATATTAAAAATATTAATCATAAACTTCATCCATTTTATCACATTTAATTAGTTTACATCATCTTAAAATTTCAAAAACATAAATGTCATTTTTATACTATTGAAATTGTTCGCTTTGATTTTGTTAGTCTTTTCCTTTGTAAAAGGGTGACAACTTATTGTGCTTTTACAACTTATTGTGCTTGTAAAAGGGTGACAACATTTCAATTAAATAACATCTCAATTAAACATCATTTTAGTTAAACAACATCTCAGTTAAACAACATCTTGGTTAAACAACATTTAGATTAAATAACATCTCAGTTAAACAACATCTTGATTAAACAATATCTTGGTTAAATAGCACCAATATCTCAGTTAAACAACATTTCAGTTAAATAATATCTCAGTTAAACAGCATCAACACTTAAGTTAAACAACATTGCAGTCAACACCTCAATAGTTAAACAACATCTTGATTAAATAACGTCGTAGTTAAACAACATCTTGCATTCAACAACACCTTAGTAAACAACATCTCAGTTAAACAACACCACAGTTAAACAACATCTCCGTTAAACAACACTTTAAACATTTTGGTACATGATCAATAACACCATCTTGATTAAATAACACCTCAGTTAAACAACATCTTGATTAAACATCATCTTGGTTAAACAATGTCATAGTTAAACAGTATCTTAGTTAAACACGTTGTAGTTAAATAATATCTCGGTTAAATAACATAACAGTTTAACATCTCGGTTAAACACCACCTAAATAGCATTTTAGTTCAATCTTAGTAAATGGCACTATAAACAACATCTCAGTTAAACAACATCTTGATTAAACAACATCTTGGTTAAAAATCACCTAGATTAAACAACATCTAAGTTAAACAACATCTTGATTAAATAATATTTTCGTTAAACAACATAATGATTAAATAGCATCTCGAATAAATAACATTTTACATCTCAATTAAATAGCATCTTGGTTAAATAGCATCTCGAATAAACAACATTTTACATCTCAGTTAAACAATGCTATAGTTAAATAGCAGCTCAGTTAAACAATAAAATAATACTTTAATTAAACATTTTGGTTAAACAACATACTTGATAAACAACACTTAATAAACAACATTGAAGTTAAACATCGCACTTAATCTTGGTTAAACAACATAACAATTGGTTAATAACATCTCCTAATTAAACATCTCTGTTAAACAACATTTTAGTTAAATAAACAACATCATCTAGATTAAACAACATCTAGATTAAATAACATTTCAGTTAAACAACATCTGAGGTTAAACAACATTTTAGTTAAACAACATTTTGGTTAAATAATAAATAATGAATCAATATCACGGTGTAACACCGTTCAATACTAATTCTTAGTTAAACACGTCATAGTTAAATAACATCTTGGTTAAACAACATAACAGTTTAACATCTCGGTTAAACACCACCTAAACAACATTTCAGTTAAATAACATCTCAGTTAAACAACACCTTGATTAAACAACATCTTGGTTAAAACATCACGTAGATTAAACAACATCTCAGTTAAACAACATCTTGATTAAACAATATTTCCATTAAACAACATAACGATTAAATAACATCTTGAATAAACAACATTTTACACCTTAATTAAATAACATCTTGGTTAAATAGCATCTCGAATAAACAACATTTTACATCTCAATTAAACAATGCTATAGTTAAACAATAGCTCAGTTAAACAACAAAATAACACTTTAATTTATCATTTTGGTTAAACAACATACCTAATAAACAACATTGAAGTTAAACAACATCGTATTTAATCTTGGTTAAACAACAGAACGGTTGGTTAACAACATCTCCTAGTTAAACAACATCTCTGTTAAACAACATTTTAGTTAAATAACATCTTAGTTAAATGGTGCTAACAACATCTTGGTTAAATAACATCTTAGTTAAACAACATCTCAGTTAAACAACATTGTAGTTAAACAACATCTTAGTTAAAACAACACCTTGATTAAACAACATCATCTAGATTAAACAACATCTAGATTAAATAATATTTCAGTTTCTACGGAATAACTACTAGTTCCTTAGAAGTGCTAGGAGTAGAGTAATTATAAGGTTGAACAACCCTCTAACTATAATTCCTTTGTTGTCCTTGAGCTTGGCGTGGCTGGTTTGAACTGAAAGCTTGATTTGGTTGCCTATTTTGCTGATAAGTAGCTTGAGAAGGCCTATTGTATTGGTAGTGTTGCCTCTTCAACTTTGTTATTTCATTCCCATAACTTTGCAAATTTCTCATCATACTGTCACTTTTATCTTTTAACTCTAAATTTTGCTCTTTTGGCTCTTTAAAAGGAGCTGCAACAACATGTTCTTCTATTGGAACCTACATATTAAATGCTGGTAATGCTAGAAATGGTGGAATAACATCTATTGGTGGTACAAAAGTTGGTACAATTGGTTGTACTTGTGAAAAATAAGGCATTGGAGGCCTAGGAGGTAACTTATCAACTTGTATCAAGGTGTTCTCAGCTCTAACAACAATGTCAAATGCATTTGGAAAAGTATTTCCACCCATGGACTGAATCATCACTGAAATATCACTATTAAAAGCCTCCAAATAGAATAAAAATGCATAATCATTAGAAGGTTTAATAGATACTGGAATCCTGTCCCAAGTTCGTTGAAAATAGAAATTAAAATCAGAAATATGCTCATTAGGATGTCTTTTAATTATAGTCAACTTCTCAACCAATGAAAGATTATCAAACTTCTCCTCAAATTTACTAATCAAGATGGTTCCCAAATCATCCCATGTAGCAATAGAATTAACTACTAAACCTCTGAACCAAATTAAGGCTTTACCTTTGAGAGAGGCTACTAGCAATTTCAATGCCACATTATCATGTGTAACTTTGTGTGATCCACAAAGAGTGGCTACATCCTTGATGTGCTCAATTGTTGAAACATGATTGTCACTAGTAAAATATGGAAAACCCTTTAGTGTTGCTGGTGGAATATCATGATGAGTAGCAATATGTAATGGGTTATCATCATTAAAAGCTACAAACAAAAAATTTTGGGGCATTTGATGAATTGGTGGTACTTGTTGCTAAATCACAGGTGTTACAAAAGGCTGAGTATGATGAATTGCCTTACTTTTATATGTTTTCAAACTTTGAGGAGTTGCTATCATACAACTTGTGGATGCTATAGAAACAAAATGATCCCTTGGTAATTCTTCAAAAATAGGTAATTCTAACCCCAATATTATTAGGAACACTTAAATTTTCAGGAAAATTGATATCCTCAATAATTACCTCAATTTCGTTTGAATTGCATCCTGATACTCAAAAATAGGATTATCAAGATAAAAAAAATAGAATCAAATAAAAAAGATCTACCTCTTGTATCCCATGGTGTTCTTCCTCTTCTCACTGATCTACTTCCCCTTCTACCTGGCTGCAATTCCTAGTACACAAAAACCTCTTTGTTTGATCTTCTTGGATTTCTTCTCATTAAAACAAACACTTAAATCTACAACTGAATATGCAATAAACCTTTAAAAAAGAGAATCGTAGGGTGTTGGAATACTATTGTTCACACCAAAATAGTAATAAAAAATTATAATTCAAGGAACTGAGAAGTGGTTCGTGTCCCACTGGGCATGCCAAAAAATCTTGTCAATCAGGACTGTGTCTATAACTTTGATATGAATCTATCTATCATGTTGAAACATGGAAACTCTCTTGGGTGGTGGGTTTCCCTAACACAGGAGAAGAATCTCTGGAAGATAAGCTGGTTCCTAAGTAGTGCTCCCCTAAAGCTAAAAATATATATGGGGAAAAGGGATGAGAACAATATGAATACCTAAAAACTGAATGAGGTGATACTCCAAATGATTTGTATGTAACTTTAATTGAATCAACATGAATCACAAATGACACTAATGGTTCTCAATACTCAGACAAACATGCAATTACAAAAAATGATTCTATGAAAGGTCTTGGAATCTTTTTCTTGAAAGGGAAACTAAGCTTCACCAGTTTTCTACAAAAGAGTAAGGACACAAACAAAGACCTATAATAACAAGTATCAAGATTTGAATATGCAATAAGGAATATAGCTTGAATGAAGGATAACCCAAAATAAATAAATAAAAATCTACAATATTGCACACAAATGAATGGGAAGGAACCATTGTATCAATATAATCAATGCTAAAAAATCTCTGCTACAAAAATACCCTTACAATTCTCTCACAAGTATGAAATCTACCAAAACATGTGAGCCAAAAAGAAGGTTCCTCAAATGAGGTCAAAATACAATAATATAGGCTAGAGATCTCCAAGGGTCAGATGCATGAGAAAAACCCATAAAATTAGGAGATAAACTACCAAAAATTGAAGTCTAAATGCTCCTCTAACTCCACCAAGTCATGCCTAACTAGAATACCACTTAAAAATGCCCCAAAACTACTAAAGATCCTCTAAAAACATGTAGAAATTGTGGAGGTTGGATATGAGAATAAATCCCACCAAAATAAGGACATAATTGTAAGAAATTGAGACCAAACTGTTGGAAATGTCTCCCCAATTGATGACAACTGATAACTAGCTCCTAAACACCTCCAAAATGCTAAAAATGGGCCTGAACTACCCCATAACTAGTCATGAACATGAAAACTCTCCCTTGAATGAGCATAGAATGATAAGCCAACTGATAGTCCACCCCTAGACAAGCATGCCATCACCTAAGGTTAACTCCTAAATAGACCTCCTAACTGCACTTGAATAAATAATAATATTTACCTTATAATATTGACAATCTATTATTATTATTCACAATTAATGCAACTAGAAAAAATCCCCTAAGACTAATGTTTTATTTATTTATCAACTATTACTTGAATATATTTTAATATATTTAATCCTTTGGAACAAATAATTGACTCGTTTATTCGAAAAATTAAATATATTGAACTATAGTGAAGTAATACTTAACAAATAAATAAAAGACTTCAATTTATTTACCTAATATTTAATACGAATCGTGATATACTTTTAATTAAAACATATAGCTTACACTATTTATTTTAATTTAAGTATATCATGATTCATTTTTAAATATTAAATAAATAAATTGAAAGAAGTCACAAAAGAAATGAAACATAAATATATTCAAATTCAAAAATGATAAGTATAGTTAAAAATAATAAAATATCAAATTTAACCAATATCATTTTTTAAAAGTGATATTATATTTCATTATTTTTAACAATATTTATTATTTCTTAATTATATAATATAATTTCATTATTGAACTCTTATTAAAGAAAACTTTTAAACATTAAAATTTAAAATTATAAATTAATGAATATCACAAAATATATATTCATTAATTTATAAGTTTAGATTAAATGTTAAAAAGTTTTAAACATCCTAAAACCTAAGAAACTAACCTAAGGCATTCAATGACTAAGGGATGCTAAGTCTAGACTAACCAAAGAAAAGCTTTGAGTAAAGTCACGGAGGCAACCTAACATAGGGTAACAACCCTAAATCATTTCATTTGTCTTAATCTTGTGTTGCCTACAATCTCTTGCTTCTTTGCCAACCCTGCTAGGGTTTGAAGCTCTGTGGGAATTTTGTGATGCTGACATCACCATCGACGAGTTGCTGGTTGGCGCCTGCTCTGTAAAGTATTTTCTAGGGATTTTTTACTATTGTTTCTTTGAGTCGCCACTCCTTGCTCGGTTTTATATGCATTTCTTTGTTGAATGTTGCTCTCTTGGTGGATTTGGGTTGTTGGCTCATTGTGATGCCTCTGCATTTTTCTATGGAAGCCATGGCTTCTAATGATGGAGAATGAAAGCTATGAAAACAAAGACCCTTTGTGGAATCTTGTGGTATGTCGTGACCTCTACTTTCCTAAGTGTTGCATTTGATCTTTGTTACCATGTTGGAAAATGGTTTCTCTGTATTTTGAAGTAGCTTCTCCTTGTTAACAATTCATAGATGAAAAGAGGGTTTTTAAAAGGTAGAAAACAAATATATCATTTCCTTACTATGGGTTTGAGTTTATTTTTTGTATCCCTCCTTGTGCATTTGTTGTTTATATTATTTTCTATTTTCCAAAGTATGAAAATATCATGGTTGTTGGAAAAAGAAAAACTCAATGCGACTTAGCTCCACTATTGTTTGAAAATGACCTTTTTGGTGTGAGACCCTTCTCCATTTGCATGGTTGAAACCTATTTTTCCTTCTATTTATGGGTTACAACCCCAATTCTATTTGTTCAAATTTTCACTCTATTTATGAATCTTAGTATGTATTGTCATGAAATATGAAAGAAAAATGCTTCCTTCAAAGTATCTTTACTGTTAATGTTTCTGGGTTTTATGCTAAAAAAGGTTCATTACAAGATTCATAAAAATGAAAAAGAGATATGAATGTTACAGGTAGTGGTTGTCGTTGCACCAAAAGATTGACCTGTTAATGGCTGATACAACCACTAGACTTATAGAAGACATAGGAGGCTATTAAACCATGTTGCGAATCTCGAGGGGAGCACTGACCATTTTTCCAATAATCTCCCCCTTAGTGTTACCCAAGGGGATTTGAACCTATGACCAAGCTCTGATACCACTTGTTACAAGTAGTGGTTGTTGTTGCACCAAAAGATCAACATGTTAATGCTTGATACGACCAATAAACTTATAGAAGACACATGAGGCTTTTAAACCATGTCACGAATCCCGAGGGGAGCACTAACCATTTTTCCAACAATGAACCTTTAAATAGGAACATGAATGGTCTATTCTACATAAATATTCTGATTCCATGATCTGGATTCTGATTCCATGATCTAGGTATCATCATTTTATTAATTATTTGATTGGATGCAACTAAGATCTTACCTTCTAGATTCTGTACTGAAAACTCTCTGAATCTTTACCTCTCCCATTTTTTTATACAAACTCTGATGTATGAAAACATACCTTTAAACCTTGAAGACAGTGCCGATGCAAAAAATGTAAACTCAAACTTCCTTTCACTGGAACTTTTTTTGCATTCTTTCATTTAAAAAACAAAAGTAGCTTTTAATTGCACTACCCTTGCTTGTCAATAAAGAGTTAAAAAAAAGAGCAGCTCTATGATATTATAAGTATCTTGAATTTATTGAATAGAAATTTATCATCATACGCTATTGGATAATAAGAAAACTTGAAAACCTTTTAGATGTTACAAATCTATCCTTTGAAGTAGATATTAATGTATCAAGTCTTTCATTATTAATGTCCTCATTATCTTTACTAAGATTTTTCAACAATATCTTGTTGTACTTGTCCTTATAGCTGTAGCTATGACTATTTTTCTTATAAATCTACAACTTTTGTCTCTTTGATGCTCATGAGAAAGCAGCTTGATGTTGGATTTTTTTTTTATCATCAGAAGTTGAGGGTTGCATTGATATTTTTACCTATTCTTCTCATGTAGCTTACAACATTAAATATCAATGTTATGATTTGATCTCAATACAATTTTATATAGTAGCAAGTATTACCTTGAAATCTTCTTGTAATCTTTGCTCCTTTTATATCATTGAAAATGCATTTTTATCCATGGGTCTATTCATGCTTCTTAATGGATACCATATACTATGGCCTTACTATTCACTGTCACCGATATGTACCATTGAATGACATGTTGCAACATCTTTGAATGTTCCACTTTTTCAAGAATATCCTTTAACAATACGATACTCCATCATGAAAGACTTTGTTTGTCATTGTTGAATCTTGATTAATATTGGTTTCATTTAGTTATCGATGCCCACTGAGATGACTGTAGAAGCATGTTATATGATAACTTTAAACTCATTAATTAATTATTATTCCATTTCTAGTAATTATTGCATGAAATTTACTACTTTTCTATACTATCCTTGGTGAGATATTGTTCTTAATGTCAAAGTCTTCTTTGCATAATTACACATCTGTACTTTCTCATTGTGCTATCACTAGGTGATATTAACTACCACTGGCTTCATTTAACATTTTTTGTTCTTGACTTTTAATAGATACCACTTGTTTGTATCTCATAATGGCAACTTTCTTCATTATCCATTTTGACATAACCAAGCATCCCTGAATACAAATCTGATCTATATATGACAGTAAATTTTTTGCAAAACAACTTCTTGTAGAAGAGTAGGATAATTACCTCAAGTAGCAATCTGAGATAAATGTAGAATGTGACAAGTTCTTGTCGCAATAATTTCCCCTATTCATTAGGCCCTTCTTGTAGCAATAAATGATAGTTCTATGAGGCTGAAAGGTTTCATGACATTATGTCATGTCCCTTTAACAACTAGTCTTCAACAACTCCTATGATTCAATTGAAAGGTTTCATACTTGAAACTTATGTATGTCCCTTCACCAATCTCCTCAAACCTTTAGTCTTCACCTCTTCCTGAGTGGATTAGAAGATTTCATGCTTGTAGCTTGTGCATGTCCCTTCTATGATATCCTCAGTGTCTTTAATCAGCTACTTGGGTTCAACTGGAAGGTCTCATACCTGTAGTTTTTTCATGTCCCCTCAACAGTCTCCCCAAAATATTCATACTTGTATTTGCACATAATGCAAACATTGTTAAGAAGTAAAGTAGTTCCAGTGATGTAATCATTCATTCCAACAACTCTTCTTTATTGCATTCCAATTTTTACATTTTGTAAATTTATGGAAATAGATAGCATAATGATAGATCAATCCCTTCCATTGCTCAATTCTCATGAACTGATCCCATCTCTTTCTCTTTTTTTTTGGCAGGATAACTTCAGATGCAGGCCCCGGTTTGAAGCAAATATCAACCTTCAATGAAAATACTAGGCAATGGGGGGCCTAATTCTATCTTTTCTCTGTTTACTTTCTTACATTTATTGAAATGTAATTAAGTTTTAATTTTCTACATTTATGACTCAAATTCATGCTTGCATTATCCTAAGCCAAGGGTTGTGTGGTTACATTATAAATGCATTTTCATGATTGTACATCTCTTTATTGATAAAAAGGTCTTTGTTTATCATAAAAATGCACTTCCAATTCAAATTTTTCAGAGCAACCACTGCTTGTGTGGATCACTTCATTGCTTTACTTCTATTGTTTGAAATGAACAAAGATCTTTCCTTTCTGTTTGAACTCAAGCATTTATATTTGAAAGAAATTTGATTATTTGATAGTTAGGGAAACAAAGATCAAACTTCTAAAAATTTTAAAATAAAACCAGAATTGAACTAGCAACTAGGAAATAATATGATAATTGAAAATAATCAATTATAACAGCAATTTTAATCAATCCAAATGAACCTCTTTCACCAAAAAACAATAAGGGTTGGTAATAGCCCTACCAATTGGAACAAGTAGGGTGAATATTGGTAACACACATATATACATATATATATATATACTCATAGTTATAGTTGTAGCTATACAAACTATAGCTCCTTAGGAAAAAATATGGTGTATGGATTTATTTCCTTAGGCAAAAATCTGAAGTATTTGAAACTTTTAAAATTTGGAAAATTTTGGTTGAGAATGAGACTAGTAAAAGACCAAAATGTCTCATAGATGATAATGTTGGTGAGTATTGCAGCAAAGAGTTTGAAGATTATTTTTCCTCTAATGTTATTCATAGGTAGAAAATAGTTCCAAGGACTCCACAAGAAAATGGAGTGGTTGAATGCATGAATAGGACAATAATGGAACATGCAAGGAGTATGAGGTTGCATATTGGGCTGTCCTTAAACATGTGGGAAGAGGTTGTAAACATTGTTGTTTATTTAATTAATAGAGGCCCCTCTACTATTTTAGGTTGCAACAATCTAGAGGAAGCATGGATATCTAAGAAGGCTTAGAAACTTCGGTTGTGAAGAATTTGCACATATAGTTTATGAAAATAGAACCAAATTAGAAGCTAAATCAAATAAGTATATATTTATTGGACATGGAATTGACAAATTTGGCTATAGACTTTGGGATTTTGAAAATCATAAAATTACAAGAAGTGGAGATGTCATATTCAATGAGAAAGTGTTAATGATTATGTAATGAGAAGAAAATCATACTTCTTTAAAGGGCTATTTTATGATTTTAAAGGGCTATGTTGACTCATATTTGGTAGGGGATATTGATAGTACTATAGGTTATTGCTTTACTATAGGTGGGACAATGGTGAGTTCGATCTCTAGGTTGCAAAAGGTGGTTTCTTTATCCACCAAAAAGGTATAGTATACATATGCAATAGAAGTAAGAAAGGAGATGATACAGTTGTAATCTTTCATGGAAGAATTAGGAAAAAGACATGCTAATAATTATTTATTTATGAAAAAATAGAGTGGTATCCATCTTGCAAATAATTGGTTATTAAAGGTTGACCTTAAATAGTCATATTTCAATTTCAAGGCTAGATTTAGGAATCTTAATGCCTTTATGTTATCCACCATTAAATTTAGCCAAAAAAGGTGATAAGAGTAATTTTATTAGCGAGCTAGTCTATCCAAAATTGGCTCAAATTTGAGGGATAGAAAGATAATAGGGCCTATTTATTAGATATTATGTCCATATTCATGTGGATGAAATAAAATTAGGTCCTTATTTTTTTGAACTTCGACATAATAAGATAGGACCCATTTTGAATTTATTAAAACAAGATACAAGACCCACTAAAATAAGGGCCTAAAAGGAGTATGTTGATATTTAAAATAGAATAGGACTCATTTTATTGAATTAATTATTATTTAAATGAAAAATTCCCTATTAATACATAGAGGAATGAGAATGCCAAAATGAGTGTTAAGAAAGTGAAATTGAACTCACTCATTAAGGGACCACAATTTAGGAAATTGCATAAAAAAACCTTAAATATAAATACCAATGTGGGGATGGTTGAAGTGGAGTACAATCCTACCATCTAGCCTTTCTTCTCTCCTCTTTACTTAACCAAAAATTAGAACTCAAAAAATCCCTCTTTTCTTTTCCTGATACTTATGAAAATATATCTTTACTCATCACCTCATCCTCATCAAAAAGTAGTTAGAAGTGTATATTCCCCTCTTCTTGTCCCCTCTCATAAATGAGGTTCAAGACCCCAAATGGAAATAGTGATGGTACTACTAAGAGTTATTTTTGTTGTCACTAGTTATGAGGAAGTCATTGTTTGTCAAAGTCATTTGGTAATGAAGGAAAGACAATTCAGTAAAGCAGGGAAATCTATTCAGTAAAAGGAAATATGGAGCATGGAATTTTAGTAAAGGAAAAGAAAGTATAGGCACTGAGCAAAGGCAAAACCAAGCACCAAGAGAATTATTGTATCAAACTGAACTGAGAAGAGAAGATAATTACAGAGTTAAGGAAAATGTGTTACCGAGCATAGAAGGTCAACACCAGAAGAATCTTTAAGTACATTGAATCTGGACATTGAATAGAAAACAATTTACAAATCTCAAGGAGATCATATACCAGAACATTGGAGATTGAAACATGATGATTACACATGATTATGAGGTTAGATCTACCAAAAAGAATAAAGGATGAACTATGCATTGGAAGAGTAACCAATGCTAATAGTTCTTGAAGAGATGATTCTAGTACATCTACCACTACTTCTATAATTGTATAAATGGATCAGAGAAGTATAGAATTAGTGTGGCATGTATGAATGTAAAAAGGAGATTTCATGTATGAAGTAGATTATTGAGATGGTAATGAGTATTAAAGTCACTAAGTAACAGAGAAGAGAAGAAAAAATAGATATTGTGATCTATCAAGTACTGAATTGTTAGTGTGAAAGGTACATAGTATGAGGTAATGAGGTAATGAGCATAATGAGTCTAAAAAGAATATGTTTGATGCAAGTTTGATATACATATTTAGTGTTATTGATTAAAGAGTACTCAGAGTTGTAAAAGTATCATAACCAAGAAGATCCCAACAAATCTTATTTTTAAATCCTTTAACCAGGTGCAGTACTTAGATTAGAATTGTAAAATCTTTTAACAAGGTAGACTTAACAGTCTTAAGACTCTTAATCGAGTTAAAACTCTTAACAGGGTAAGATATCAAAAATACCTAAGCATTGTAGCTCTAACCAAGAAAACTTTATACTGTAGTAGTGAAGTCTTGTGGGTGTCATCCCCACCTCAATTTTTATCCTCTAACAAGGATTTATGTGATACCAAATATTTTTGTTATGTGTTGACTATTATATTTTTTATATGTTTCGTGTGATGCATGAAAAAGATATGGAATTAGTAAATTTTTAGAAAGGAAAGTTTAATTATTTTAAAAGTGTTTTATAGTACTAATTCACCCCTCCCCTCTCAGTTATCACCTATTACATACCTAATCCAACAATTGGTATCAGAGCTCAGTCTCTTATTAAGAAGTTTAATCACTCGAGAGGAAAGATCTGGAGGAATGGAGAGCTATAGATATAAATGGTGATTGGAAATATGTAAATGGAACTAAAGATGGCCAATGAGAAAATTGATTAATTAAGGAGAAACTTGATGCATTCAATCAACAAGAGGAAGGAGCTTGCACACCAATTGAAAGATACTCAAGATCGGGTAGAGTAACTTGAAGAATAGTCAAATGAAATCATGTCTGATGAATCTGATGCTATCATATCAGAACTATTTGAAAAGAATAAGATGCTTGTTGATCAGGTGAAAATATTGAAAAGAGAACAAGAAGCACAGTTGGTAAGGATGTGTGAAATCCTTGAATAAAAAGGAAAAACTGAGGATGACAAAACAACAATTGAAGAAGAGAGAAAGAAAATGAATACAAGTTTGGATGAGAAAGATAGGGAAATACTAAGGTTGAAACAAGTTCAATACAACATTTCAGACCAACTAGTAGGTGCAAATCAGGAAGTTGCTAGGAGATTTGAAGAGATTGTTGACCTAAGAACTGAAAATGAACACCTAAAAAGTGAATTGAAAATTGAAAGAGATTCTAATGAAGTCTTGAAAATAAATGAAGAATCACTGAAGATTCTAGATGAATAATTAAGAAATTAAAGACAACAAAAAGACAATACTGGACTTGGATACAATGAAAACTGCACTACCCAAAAGGGTGAGTCCTCCAAACAAGCAATCAAACTAAATAATGCTACTATCCCACTAAAGACAAATATGTCTACATGATATCATTGTGGGAAACTAGGACACACAACAAATGTATGCATGAGAAAAAAATTTAATTCATTGAATACTCCTAAGTCTAATGGTCATTGTTATAAATGCAATAAGTTTGGTCATAATTTGAATGTAGAGAAAGAATTGCTAACACTCCAAGGAAGCTAAGATTTGAAGGGTACTATAACAAATGCAATATATATGGTCATAAATTTGGAGAATATAGGTCTCAAAATAAAAATGAGAAATGGGTCCCTAATCGACAGAATGCTGACACCAACCGACAAGGACCTACTATACCATGGGATTATAATTCAAGAATAAATTGTACTGCATGTGGAAGATTTGGTGACATTGTTGCAAACTTCTTCAGGTTGCATGGTATGAACACTAGGAAATCATGGAGATACTGTAATGGCCTATTTCCACTATCACAAAGTCAGTCACCTAGCCAAGGACTACAAGTACCAAAACAAGCATTCAACCAAGGACCAACCAAGTGAAAAGACTCAAGTCAACATTGCTAAAATTAGAGAGCAGATGAACAAGATATGGAAAAAAAAGTCTCAAGATGATGAAACAGATCTTGGAACAACTAATGGCACCACATCCACTAGATCAGGTGCACCTATATTCACTTAATCGGTCAAAGGTATGTATAGGAGCTAATAACCTAAATTTTGTCTTAAATCAGTTCCTAGATTTAGTGAAAAGATCCACATAAGCATACTAAGATGCATTTGGATATAATTTGTGAAGCTATCATTTCATAAGTTGATCAGTAAAGTGTATGAGTTATTTTACTTCATTTGGTGAAGGAAAGTGTAGTTCAATTAATGGTAAACTGAAGCTAGGTAAGAAGCATTAAATAAAAAATTTATAGTCATTGGAATCCCTAACCAAGGAAAAACTATAAATAGAGGGCATGATACTTCATTTTTACCTTACACTTTCATGAGCACTTTGAAGCATTGATAGAGACAAGATCACATAGCGATTCCAAGTGATCAGTTGAGCATCCTGAGAATCTACAAAGAACATTTAAGGCATTTTAAGTATTTATCAAGTTGAGTTCATAGATTCTAATTACTATTCAATTGGAACCCTAGTGTTTGTTGAAACTATTTCAAGATCAAGATGGCACCCAAGATACAAAAACCAATTATAGTGAAGAAGATTGCCCTATAAATCCAAAGTATAAGATTCCTCCCACCATTGTTGTGGAAATTTACAAAACTAGAGCCTTATCCTTGATCTTGCCAAGATTTATATTGATTGAAGACATTCAAGACTCCATCAATTGCAAAATTAAAGACATATGTCAAGGTAAGATTGACACATCTTACAAGAATTTGTGTGTGAATGGTAATTTAAAGAGTGACCACACATATTTGTAGACTAAGGGTTTGGTCCATGCTATGCATATACCGATAATTTTCAAACATGAATGGATGAGGATAATGTTAAGAAGAGTGCATAATTACTTTATGTGGCTTGATGGGCCAATGAAAATCACAAAAGATGTCTTTTACATAGTAACAAGATTTCTGATCAGTGATAGACCGAGGGCTTACAAGAAAACTGATAAGAACAAGTTATGTGAGCTTACCAAAGCTAAATGGGATGGAAGAAGCCAAATTATCTACTATTGAAGATCTTGAATTGAAGTTTTCATCCAACATCATATCCTACCATATATTCCAATCATCTTCGGTAGACAATGTACCATGTGGAGTAGGTGACATAGCATATAATATTGTCAAAAAGGATATGAAGATAGATCTCTGTGAAATATTTTTGAAATAGTTGGATGAAAACATGAACATCATAAGGAAATCAAAGACAAATACATTGAAATTCAGACCACTATTGGTATGTATTGTCTTTTACTTCCAAAATTCCTTTCCTATAGTCTATGAAGTTACATGCAAAGAAGATAAACCAATTATTTATCAAATTAGTGATTTTATTCAAGGCATGGGAGATAATTTTGATTTGATCATGAATGATTACTTTAGTAAATTTCAAACTAGAATGCACAAAAGATTTAGAATTCTACCTCATCTAGTGGAAGAGTACAAAGATGAACTATGTTTTGAGGTTGATACAAACATTTGTATCATAGGGGTTATTAAACCTAGAACTGAGTGGTTACCACCTATGGGTTATGAGATGAATATAGATGCTGCCAAAATTCAAATAAAAGGACTATTGGAGAAACTAGTTGACAAAAGTTCAACTCGGTATGGAACATATGAGGAGGTTAAAGATAAAATAAGGGTAGGTATATTTATACCTAAGGCAATTAGGAAGACTAGCAGAATGATAAGCACATTATCTAAGAATTTAGGCATTTATATTGAAGATGAAGAAGATTTTGACCCTTCAAAGATCAAGGGGAAGAAGATTAGAGTAAAGAAGGAGACCCCTAGTCCAATTGGTACTAGACCATCTACAAGGTCTACCTCCACACCGAGAGAAAAGAAGAAAGCAGAAGTAGAACCAGTAAAAACAAAGACTTATGTTAGATCAAACAAGGCCACTTGAAGGCCTAGAAGGAAATTGAAATTGCAAAAAGAGAGTGATAATGAGTCAGATGACCTATTGCAATTTAAGGTTGTACCAAGTAAAAAGGTGAAAAGTCTTGGTGAATTTCTCAAGACACTAGAAAGGTATGTGGACATTCAGTCATGAAATAGTTAAAATATGATACAAGGAATGATGAGGAGAATAATAAGATTGAAGAAATAGTCAATGCTACATTTCATAAGTTTAGAATAACACCAATTAAAGTAGCACAAAATCTTGAAGGAGAATTATATCATAAAATAGAATCTAGATGCAAGATGGAAGTATGCTCTTTCTACTAAAAAAGAAATGAGAGAAAGGTCCCTTGCAATCACTATCCTAGACTTAAAAAATAGAGGAAAAAAAGATAACCTAAAAGAATATTCAAAAAGATTTCTAGCAAAGGGTAGCATTGAGGATTATGGTCAATAGATTGGAACAAGTCCAAAAAGACTGATGATCTTTGGAGAAAGATATTATCTATGGATCAACCGACTATTGAAGGAGTCAAAGAACAAGAGAAAAAATAGAAACCTAATGAATCGATAACAATCCAAGAAGAAGCTATTATTGAAGATATAACTGAGCAAGATCCAGATGATACAGTAAAAGCTTATGAAGGTGTCATGGAAACTGAGGCCATAGAGACAAAAGTAATGGATGTAGATGATTCTACCAAGCAAAGACTGTTGGAAAAAGATCCTATAATTGTACAAGTATTAAATTTTCTTGAGATAGAGGTGACAAGAGATGCACTTACTGAAGCTAATGCCATTATCGAGCTAACACAAGATACTGGAGATTTTTTGAAGAGGAAAGATGGTCAAGATAAGCTCATAGAAAAGAAGCAAAAAATATATGTATTGGAGCATGTAAAAATTATTTTGAATGAGATTGTACCTAAGGCAACAATAAATAAAAAAGGAGATATTTACGGTTAGTTGAGAGAACCAGTTATTCAGATCAACCATCCAGGCACATATACAACCGAGTAAATGCTACAAGTTCATAAGAAGGAGATGGAGACAAAGGTGATTGAAGAAATTCTTCAAATAGTTGCATTAGACAAGGTATCTCTTTCTGAGTTAATAAATGAATTATAAAATGAGTTGCAAACAATTATTTTATTATTTCAGTAGAAATTTTTTATTTCCAATTTCACAAAGGAGATAAGAGAAAAATATAATAATGTGGAAAAGAGCTCACCAGGCAGTTATCTAAAATTTCCACTGAGCCTGAGTCTATAAAAAATACTACGAGGCTAAAGAACTTGATGGGAGTGCAATATGAGTTAAGAAAGGAGAAGAATCAGATCAGAATGGATCTACTTGAACTCCAAATAATTTTGATACCATATATAGAATATTTGTAGAAACTGATTCACAAGGAAAAAGATTTGGTTAGCACACCGGATGCAAGTGCTATGGACAATATTGTAGAAGTTGAGAAATCCAACTTCATAGTTTGCCAAGAACACCTGCATGCAAATGACCTATTGCTAGAAGGAAGCATAAGACACAAAAAGAAAAGCTTGGAAAATCTCAGCGGTGTGAGAGAAATTGTATTCCAATCTAATGAAAAAAGAATTACAAGGTTCAACCTATAAAGGTGAACAAAACCCTAAAACTAGAAAAGCTAGGTTGCACATTATAATTAATAAAGATATTAATTATAATGTACCTAAGAGATAGCTTGAGTAAAAAAGAGTAATAAAACTAACTAATTACTCTAACACCCCCCCTTAAGCAAAGCTCAAGAGGTAAGCTAATCTAGCATAGCTATGAAAGTAGGAAATGGGTCCCGGCAACAAGGCCTGATCAGGTACCCAATACAAGGAAATCTCTATAAACTGGAGACAAAGGAGAAAACCCAATGGGAAAAAATCCTCTCCAAAAAGAGATATAAAAGAAAGCAAAAGACAAAAAATTACTTCAAGAGACTCTCTCAAAGCCATAAGTACAATGCATGCTACCAAACCCCCCGTGAGAGAGGGTCAAGGCTCCAAAGCCCCTCTAGAATGAAAGAACCCCTGGATCAATGAACAAACCACCATGATGCCAATACAAAGGAGTGAAAGGTAGTGAGCACTAAAGAGGTAACCTCAAAAGATGAGGTGTCACTGGAAGGCTGAGTTTATGCTCAAAGGAGTAGACACGAGGATCCTGAAAGGGAACCCCCAATGTAGGTGGTATGACAGGTGTGCTGACACTGTCAAGAGAGCGGAGATGAGTGTCCTCTATAGAATCCTCAACAACTGCACCTGGTGGCTCAATGAATGGAGCTAGAGGGTTTGGTAGTGTTGAAGAAGAGTCCTACTAAAGAGAAGAAACCCCAACAAGATGAGGTGAGGTAGCCACAGAAGTGGTCTCAGGAACAACACAGAGGTTCAAGTGACTTGACTGTCCCACATGATGCACTCATGTAAGAGGAGAGCTATGCTCTGATAATGGAGATGGTGGACCAAAGTGTGAGAAGGTGTAGAGATGGGTGGAATGATCCACTATCCCTATAGAAACAATGCCACATGTCACACTATCTTGGATGAAGACTGAATTTGGCATGAACTCAATTGTCTTCCCTGACCCACTAAGTGTAATCTGATAAATCAAGAGGAGGTTTTCATATAAAGAGGGAACATACAATACATCATTGAATGTGCCATCTTGAATGCCTATAGAACCTTTCCCTCAGACTGGCATAATAGTGTTATTCCCCATGAGAATGTGAGGAATAGGAGAAGGCTCAATAGAAGAGAAGATCTTTGAAGAAGATGCCATATGGTGAGAAGCACCTGAATCTAGTATCCAATGGACCTATGAAGGGGATGTAACGAAAGCCCGTAATGCATGACCCTATCCAAAATCCTATCCAGATGTTGAAGATGAGGCATAAGACTAAAAAGCAGACCCCTATGAGGTGGAAGAGGATGGAGAGGAAATAGTGCTCTTTTGAAGGAGAGCTTGCAAATCTACAATCTGTTTCTCATAGCCATCAAATGTCTTTTGAAAAAAATGTGACTCATCATGAGGTCCCTTCTGACAATAGGAACATGTAGGGCTCTCAGTCTTCTATTTCTCCTTCTTAGAAGAAGATAGTGGGCCAGTAGAGTGCTGAGAACAGGAATCAGATATCTTCTTTGGCTTCTTCTTATGTGTATCCTGAGGTGTCTTGGCAAGCAATGCCTATGACTATGAACTTGTAAGTGAATCCATCTAAATTAGCTTGGACTTCTCACAAGTCAACCTGTCACAAAAAGTCTCAAAAGAGGGCATAACATGTCATGCACCTAGTGCATCCATAGTGGAGTAGAAGGTAGAAGTGAAAATCTGATAAGGGCCATGAAGCTTTGAGAGTATCAGAAAGATACACTCATCATATAACTTCGTCTTTCCAGAAACTTGTAAAATTGATCGAAGAGACTTGAACTTCATCAAGAAGTCCTCAATGTTGGTGAATGATTCAGGTACCAAGGAGGTGAACTCTACATCTATTTGAAGAACCCTAAACTAATTCATTGTGCCAAACAAGGTGGAAAAATTGTTCCACATATCCCTAGGTGTGGTTAAACCATCCAGGTGGAACAACAACCCATCTAAAATGTTCATTACAATGATGCCCATTGCCTCATCCATCCTATTTCTCTGCATAAGAGCCTCATATGGCCTCTGCAGAACCGGCTGAGTCTCATCAAGGTATGACCATAGCCCCTTTTCCATAAGCAATCTGGTCATTTGTCCTTTCCAAGTGTGGTAGTTGTGTGGTGTCAGCTGGGCCATAGAGGGGTCCGACATTGAGAGAAGAATTAGATGGAAGTAGAAGGGTCTTTTCTAAAGTAAATAATAGAAAGAAAGAACACCCCCCACAATGTATAAATCTAACCCCCGTATAGCAAGTAATCAATTATTGAAAGCATAAAAAATGATAAGAAAACCTGGACGTCAGATGTAGAGAGGGAGGAAACTAAAGCCTCTACTTCAATTGCAAAAATGAGAGCTCAAATGGATGAATCATCAAAAGAAATTAGAATAATCACATCCGGCTCAGAAAGACCTTTTTGACGATATTTTGTTTTCCAAAAATGGACACTGTAGGCACAAGTTATGGCCAAAAAACCAACTGCACCTCCGAAAAGAAGCTCTATGGAAAAAGCCAGTCACGACAAAAAATTTGATGGCCGTATGAATATCAAATGACTGTCAGCTAAAAAAAAAGGTCTGGTCACTGAAAAATGTTGAGACTCCTGGTAAATTTTTAAAAACTACCGTCAAAAGTTTTTTTGACAAGTGACGTCAGGGTGATGTCACCTGCGGCTGTCGGGCGGTGACAGACGAGCAGAGGCGGCTGCTAGGCGGTGAGTTGCTAGAGGAGGTGGCTGGCGGGTGGTGTGAAGGCCAGTAGGTGATGCGAGAGTGGTAGTGGCACACACCAAAAAAGGGCACTGCTGCAATTTTTGACAATTTTTTTAATTTTTTTTTCGATTTGCGTGTTGTACGACCTAGGAGGGATAATTTTTTTCCCAGAGGTCATAGTGGCCAAAAAACATAAATTTTATATGATTTTTGACTCTCCTGGGCCTTCTGAGCATAATGGTGGCATCCATTTTTGCTCAAAATGCTCCAAAAAAAATCTTTTATGCAGGCAAAAAAGAAACAAAAAATAACGTCCTGCAAAAATACCAGATCTGAAAAAACTTGAAACCCTTAACCTCAAAAATTGCTTCAAAAACACCAAAATAGGTAGCAGCACAGAAGCTTTGATACCATGTAGAAGTTGAGAAATCCAACTTCACAGTTTGCCAAGAACACATGCATGCAAATGACCTGTTGTTGGAAGGAAGCAGAAGACACAAAAAGCAAAGCTTAGAAAATCTTGGTGGTGTGAGAGAAATTGTATTCCAATCTAATGAAAAAAGAATTACAATGTTCAACCTATAAAGGTGAACAAAACCCTAAAACTAAAAAAGCTAGGTTGCACATTATAATTAATAAAGATATTAATTATAATGTACCTAAGAGATAGCTTAAGTAAAAAAGAGTAATAAAACTAACTAATTACTCTAATAAATATGATTAGTCTAATAATAGATCTAAGTGAGAAAATCATAGTGTTACAGATACTTAAGGACACATGGAAAGAATCACTCAAGGATGCACATGATAAGTACAAAACCATTTTTGACAAGATCCCCACATAGGAAAATATGTTAATATTTTTGGCATTTTTGTTAAAAAAGGGGGAATATATATAAGTTTATAAGGTTTTTTCCAAAAAGGGGGAATATGATTAATACATATGTAAAAAGGGAATATATAAGGAAGAATATATGAGTATATGATATAGTTGAAGATATGCAGAAGGATATGGATATGTACAGGAGATATTAATATGTTTATCGAGGAAGAAGAATGGATAAAGATAAATTTTGAATTTTGTTGATGACTTTGAGGTTTTTAACAAACATACCAAACTAATCCCAAAGGGGAGATTGATACTCCTAGGAGTTATTCTTGTTGTCATTAGTTATGAGGAAGTCATATTTTTTGTCAGAGTCATTTGGTAATGAAGGAAAGACAAGTAAATAAAGCAGGTAAAGCTATTCAGTAAAAGTAAATATGGAACAAGGGATTTCAATAAAGGCAAAGCAAGTTTAGGCACCGAGAAAAGGCAAAACCGAGTAGCGAGAACTAAGTTGTACCAAATTGAACTGAGAAGAGAAGACAATTACTGAGTTAAGGAAAATGTGTTATCGATCATAGCAAGCCAACACCAAAAGAATCTTTAAGTACACTGAATCTAGATACCGAATGGAAAATAGTTTACAAATATTGAGGAGATCATATAACAAAACATTGGAGATTGAAACATGATGATTACACATGATTACAAGGTGAGATCCACCAATAAGAATAAAGGATAGAATATGCATTGGAGGAGTAACCAATGCTATCACCGCTTGAAGAGATGATTCTATAACATCTAGCATCACTTCTAGAATTGTATAAATGGATCAGAGAAGTATAGAATCAGTGTGGCATGTATGAATGTGAAGATGAGATTGCATGTATGAAGTATATTACTGAGAAGGTAATGAGTAGTGACATCACCAAGTAATAGAGAAGAGAAGAATAGATAGAGATTGTGATCTACCGAGTACTGAATTATTAGTGTGAAAGGTACACAGTATGAGGTAATGAGTTAATGAGCATAAAGAGTTTGAAAATAATATGTTTGATAGAAATATTTAGTGTTACTGATTAAAGAGTAATCAGAGTTTTAAAAGTCTCTTAATTAAGTGGATCCTAACAAATCTTATTTGTAAATCCTTTAAGTAGATGAAGTTCTTAGATTAGAATTGTAAAATCCTTTAACAAGGTAGACTTAGTAGTCTTAAGACTTAACCAAGTTAATACTCTTAACAGGGTAAGCTATCATAAATAGATAAGCATTGTAGCTCTAACCGAGAAAACTTTATTTTACAATAGTGAAGTCTTGTGGGTGTCATCCCTACCACAATTTTTATCCTCTAACAAGGATTTATTTGATACCAAATATTTGTGTTATGTGTTGACTATTATATCTTTTATACATTTCATGTGATGCATGAAAAAGCTATGGAATTTGTAAATGGTTGGAAAGGAAAGTTTAATTAGTTTAAAAGTATTTTACAGTATTGATTCACCCCTCTGCTCTCAGTACTCAACTAGTGCATACCTAATCCAACAAGGGATGGCCTAACCTAACCCTCATCCCTATTTTTGTCACTTTACAAAATTAGTTTTTAGAAGGGTCTTTTGAGGCATGGGCATGAATTTGACCAAAATTCACCCCACAACCCTCGATAACCCATCTAGGAATTCAAAAATGAATAAAAAATATAATTTAGGACCTTTTGGCACCTCAAAAATCATATCAAAATTTTCAACTATATTTGAACACTTAGAGAAAATAAATGACTTTATTTCCAACTTGATTTCAACTATTCTTTACATGACATAACATTAAAACTAACACACTACACAAAATAAATCATGAATTTAAGACTACAGTCCCTCCATATGGAGTAAATTTAGTTACACATGGGTCAATTAAATACCTCCAATAATATGGTCATGGAAGGTTAGCCTTACAAAAATCTCAGTTGTACATTATACCACTTATCATGAAATATACAAAGAAACAATTTAATTAGTACATAATTCTACACATGTTTCAAACCATACTAGTATTTATAATTTATTTTATTAGCAAAAATGATTTCAACCATTACATTGTATAATTCTAATTTATTTCAAATATATTTAATTATTGTACATAATATCACTAACATATGCAAGACATGTCTAACTACCACAATCCACATAATTAAATCACAAATTTCAACTAATCTAGACAAGTAATGATAAGAAAATACATGGTTTATGAGTGACTTTAATCTAATCAATAAATAATGATAAAATCATGGCTTATATTCAATTGATTCAATCTAGTAATTATAATCAAATGCACATTCATAATTATTTACAACCATAATATATATTCTGATAAAAGTATCATAAAGTATCATTGTGCATCCAAAAAGATAAGTAAGGAATGTACATGTCCATATGAAAATGAGTATCATGTTCTCCCCCTCTAGGAATGAACTTCATCCTAGAATCTATCAAAGAGATAATGATACAAATCCTTCAAACATGAGGCATCCTTCCAAGTAGTTGATACCTCATCATAATAATCCCACTAAACTTTGATATGGTCTTGCTCTCGGTTGCAAAGGGGCAATGTTTGATGAACCAAAATGTGAATGGTCTCCAATACTAGATACCCTTCTAACTTCACCTAGAAGGTACCCCAAACCAATAATTGCGAAGAACCATGCACATATTGCCTCAAAATTGAAACATGAAACTCATAATGGATGTTCAATGGGCTATGTGTCAAGGATAGATAATAATATATATGACCTAGCTACTCTAATATCTTAAGAGGACCAAAAAACTAGGTATAAGCTCAAAGACCTCTTGATAATAGATAAATATTATGCATCCAAACTCTCAAGAATATATGTCCATCAACTATAAATTATGATCCACCTTCTTAGTATCAAATACTTCTATGTTCCTCCCACAATTTTTGTCTAATCAAGTATAGATAATACTCCATATCATGTATTATCTTTGCACCAATGACCACTCTAGCGTCTATTCAATCCCAAATCATCAAGTGAGTCTTGTAAGGTCTACCATATGATGCCTCAAATAGTGCCATGCCTAATGAATTATTATGTAAATTATCATAGGAAATATAAATAATCCTCCCATTTAAACTGATGATCCATTATGTACATATGTTACATATCCTCTAAAGCCTAATTCACCCTCTCTATTTATCCATGTGTTTTGGGAGTATATACCAAACTAAAGTTGATTTGTGTGTACATGGTATACTATAAGAAAATCCAAACTATTGATGTGAAAAATGAATCCTTATTTGATATGAACATGTGACAAACTCCATGTAGTCTAACAATATCATCTAGGAACACCTTTGCTACTACTAGAGTTATTTATGTAGTATAAAATGGTGTAAATTGTACAACTTTGGTCAACTTGCCAATATTCATAATGATGACATCATGGTTTCATAATGACAAAGAAATTATGACTATAAAATCCATGGATATGATGTCACATTCTATTTCAAAATATCAGGGGTTTGGATAAGTCCCACTAGATGTTAATAAGCCGCTTTTACTCTCTAACACTCAAAATAATGAGTTAAAAACTCTCCAATATCTTCTTGTATCCTTTCCCATTGGTATAACCATTATAGGTCAACATGCATCTTATTCATCCCTTGATGAGTTGGTTCCCTATGTGCCTCAGATAATATAAAAATATAAATATCTCTTTTAATAGGTTTGTAGATGTCTCCTCTATGGTGTAAAATCCATTTTTTATCTAAGGAGTATTCTAGAAAATTTCTCTTAACGGATCTCTATGAATGAACCTCCTAAAAAACCTCTTTATACCACTCATCCTCTCATAGATACTATAGAATATGATCCCTCAAATTAGCACTCATAGTCATAGATGAATACTTGTGTTACCTCCTAGTAAAATAATTGTATACCATGATCTCATCCCCTTTGATGTAATATACATAAAATTCTCACTCACACAAGAACTCCATCCAATTACTTTGATGGGAATTTATATTCAATTGAGTAAATATTTACTAAAAGCTATGATGGTCTAAATGAAGCTCAAAATGATATCCTAGTAGGATGTGTCTTAATTAATAAGAGTATAAATTACCACAACCAACTCCAAATGATGAGTGGGGGAATTCACCTCACACATCTTTATCTTTCATGACTCATACATGATCACTCTACCATATTACACAAGGAGAACATGTAAGAAACCTAATAAAGTATCTATATAAACCACAAAAAATGAAGAAGCATCTAGTACTACTAGGATAAAATCACCAATGTGTCACTCCTTCAGGACCTAGGGGACCCTCTTGTACTAGTCTACCTATTCAAACTTCTTCCCTTTATTCTAAAGATAAGTAATATAATGTGCAATCCTAGATAATCCCTCTAAAAATTGTCACTAATATATTACTAATCCCATGAAACTCATGGTCTTTATCAGTGAAGTAGGTGTTGACCACTCCATAATATCTCTAATATTTGATGGATCTATAGAGATATTATTCCCAGTTATAACATGGCTTAGATATTATGCATCCATTTGGAAGAAATTTCATTTAAAAAGGCTACCATATAATTTATACTATCTCAAACACTAAAACACCTTTTATAAGTACTCCTCACCCTCCTCCTCGACCAGTGAATAAATAAAAATTTCATCTAGAAATATAATCATAAAATAGTTCAAGAAGGCGTGTAATACCCCATGCATGAGAAGTTCATGAATACTACATTGACATTTGTCAAACTAAAGGGTATCACTTTGAACTCATAATTACCATATCTATCCTATGATATAGTCTTATGTATATCTGCCTCTACAATCCTTAGTTGGTGGTATTCAAATTTAATCTTTATCATCAAACACACTTTATCTCTCTATAAATGATCAAACAATTCATTGATTCTAGCAAGTAGATTATGATTCTTTATTATTACCTTATTCAACTATTTATAATTCGTAAATATATAAAGGGATCCATTCTTATTAACAAAGTTGACAGGAGAAACCCAAGGTGAGACACTAGGACAAATATGAAACTTCTCTAACATCTCATCTAGAATGAATCTTGAGCTCACTAAGATCATGATTTTTCATCCTATAAGGTTCTCTCAATATTGTCTCATCTCCTAGTATAAAATCAATATAGAAATCAACCTCTCATTGAGGTGGAATCCCTAGAATCTCTAGAAGAAATACATCTATAAACTCCCTAAGAATGGGATGATCATCCAATGATGTCTCTACTTCCTCTAACCTATCACTAATGGTGATGGAAAATAAATGACATCTAATTTGTAATCAACTGCATAGTGGATATCATGAAGGGAGATAAACCTATGAATCCCTATAATCACTATTGGTGTAACATGGTCATATAAATATAAAATCACCTTATGAAACAATATATTTTAGAATGATGCACATAGATCCAATCCATACCAATACTACTTCATAGGAAACTAATGGAGTAACATAAAGGTCATCTAAAGAGGTAATATCACCAAGGAATAATTAGTTGTCTTGAACCACTAAGTCTACAATGACCTTAGCCCTTGAGGCTAGCTCTACTTCCCACCTATTGTCCTTCATATATGCCAATGCCCTATTATGTTCCACTACACATGGGAATAAAAAATAATTAGATGACCTAAAATTAAATAATAATAAAACATGCATATCACCAATAATACCTAGTGTCTCAATTATAGTTTCATGGTTCTTATCTTGGTTGTTCTTGACCATTACAAAGACTCCATGGGCTTCACTTAATTCTCCTAGTATCTAATTTGGCCCTATTGAGCATTTCATATAACAAAAAGTCCTCATGGGGACTTCTTAGCCATATGGCCTACTCCTCTGCACACATAGTAAGGGCCTCTCATGTAAACCCGAGCTAGTTGAGTCCTACTAAAGTACTATTCACTAGTGTTTATTGATCCATTGAAACATCCTCTAAATATCTCCTATGAACTTTCAGGTATATTACCCTATATTTTTGAATGTTGATCATGTAATGATTCATATGCCTAGAATTCCCTATTAGGGCCACACTAATAACCCTCTTGATACTTATGCCTCTAAATATATTTATGTTGTGGTGGTCTAGGTGGAAACCATGGTGTCCTAGACCCTCCCTTATGAGTAAAGTGTATTCTTGAAATCTCTAAGCCTAAGTGCCATGATTGATGTTTCAAAATAGCTTATGCGCCTCTTGGTAATTTCCCTATATACTCTACAATGAGGGCCTTCTCTACATTAATCCAAAATTTCTCTATACTAGCCATAAAATAAGACCCAAATTGCCTACATTTAGGTACCAATTAAATGATTAAAAAGATCCCTCTTTTCCTAAAGTTAGTTAACATACTTGAGAAACTCAAGAAACTTTATCACATATTAAGCACCATTTGTATATCTTGCAAGGGTGTGTTTCTCTAACCATAGGAGTTGATGGATTTACTTTCCTACCTCTTAAGTGGATCTTGCATCATCTTCTATCTCTATTAGTTTCCCCTTTGGTAGTATTGTAATGAAACTAAGGTAGCAAAAAACATTCGACATTGTTCTTGAGAGGAGGGTTATGCAAAAGCATTCTCATATATTTACAATACTTACAAAAAATTAACATAAATAAACATGCATAACATGCAAACAATGATTTATGTGGGGAAGACCATTTTATGAGAAAACCTCACACTCTAAAAGATTCCCAATGCATTAATAAAAAAATAATGATAGATCACAATAATCTTACAGAGAAATATTCTTGTAGGAGTATCACTAATGAAGATCCAAAGGAAACTCAACAATTATCAAGCTCTCAAAATACATCACAGTACTAGTCATAATATAACACCCTCATAATATGAGGTTTCCTTCTAGGAAAAATAAAGTGTACAAAATTTATGTTAGATCTATGACCTGATGATAAATGGTTAGGATTCACAATGAAAATTAAAATTAATTTTTTTGGAGGGGTACTACCTCGTAACACTTCCATTAGTATGAAATGACCCTATCCTCAACCATTTAGGGAACCAAATCTCACAAAGGGGGTAATAACCCACTTTTAACCCTCCACACTCATGTATCAATAGTAACCTTTTATCAACAATACCTTATTATTTAAAGGTTGAGACACCAATTTTACTAACATGTCTCCAACTTGTTGAACACCTTTCAAGTGAAATAGAAAGGGTACCAACATAGTTATTTAATCACTAGTGGTTTAGAGGCCCATGGATTTTCAAAACCATCTAAACTTCTCTATTCTCATAGCCATACTTATATAAGTTGTGACATTCATCAAAGTCTCTACCTTAACTAGATTAACCCTAGTATCCTCAACTATATCTCTAACAAAATTATATTGAACATTAATGTGCTTGGTCTTGGAATAAAATTTTGGGTTCTTAGATAGGAATATTTCACTTCAAATCTCACAATAAACTATCACTACACCTCATTTTATTCAAATATTTAGACACAATTTGTTTAGACAAATGACCTCTTTACTCTACGCATGTTTGGATGTAGGGGCATCATGAGCCACTTGAGCATACATTTTGTCATTCTTGGTTTCTAAGTTGTTTGAGTGTTTTTTTAGTCTAATAAGGTCATTTGAGACCATTTGGTATCATTTTGATCAATTTTCAAAATTTATAGGACCATTGGTTAAAATCTGGAAAATTTGCACAATGTTGTCATATTGCAAAAAAATTGTCAAGCAACTTTGTCAAAGTTGTCAAATTTGATGTAATTTTTAAGTATATGGCTAAGTGGTTAAATGAAATATTTGGAATGGATGTTAATTTATATATGTGGTCTCCAGACTCAAATTATATGGTTGGAGAAAGTGTGGAAGAATAAATTTTCTATTAGAACATTCTAAATCCCATGTTTTCATATGCTTCAGATTATTTTTCTTATTTTGTATAGACTATAAAACCTTTCATGATCTGCACATGATTGTATACGACAAATGGCTGAGTTAGATTTTATTATTTATTAGTTTAGTTGATTTTCATTAAGTCTTGAAAAATTTATAACAAATTTTTTATAGCCTAGTAGAAACCCTACATAGGGTAACCAACAAGTGGAAATAATGTAATAATTGGCCTTCCATTAGTGAAAACCCCAAAAATGGGTGGAGATGCCTATGATGATGTACTATATCATATTCTAAATTTGTAGGTTCCAATGTCAAGGTTTCTGCATGTTTGAGGACACTATAGGTTCAATTACAATGCATGAACCAGATAGTTGGGTTAGTAACTGTAATACCCCAAAAATGGGCTATAGGTTCATTAACCTCCTACATCGACAATTTGAATGAAATTGACATCAAAGTCCTAACCTAAGGCACATCAGCACATTATTGAATCCTAATTGATTATCCTAAATTCTGCATCAGGGAATATTCCTAGCAATATTCCTATTTATCCTAATTATCTTTAATTTAATAATTATTTGGTGATAAATATTATTTATCCTAAAGTTTGATTAATTGAATATTATGAATATTTAATTAATTATACTAATACTGCCACCTAATTATTTAATTACATTTAATTATATTTATTCCTAAATTGTATTATTTAATTTTGACAATAAATCAAAAAAACTCATGACTAATTCATTAAATTCTTATTTAATTAATTAATGTCAGTTGTCAACATTTAATAATATAGTTTTTGGATAAAGTTTTATTTAATAATCGATTAACCCATAAATAAATTGTTTTATTTCAAAAATCAATTAAGTTGAGAATAAATCACTTTATTTTTAAATTAATTTATAATTAAATCATGCACAATCAGAAAATCAGGCAACTAGAAATTAACAATCAATTTTAAATTGAAACTCAACATCTGATGATGAGTTGAAATTTTATCTAAAACTCTATTTTGATTCAAACCCTACTTTCACATGATTTTTGTGAGTTAATTATCTCTGATTTCCTGATAACTAAAAAATGAACCTGAGTTTATCAAAGTGATTTATGGCTTTTCTCTTGCATCCCCAAAGCCCTGGATTTCTATAAAAACAAGGCTCGGCTCTTCATAATTATCAACACTCAAATTTGCACAATTACTCTAGCGAATTGGTGATTGAAGGATTAAACACTTGCAACAGGTGATTTGTGAGATCTTTCATAGTTGATCATTAGTTTTTGCATAGTTTCATATCATAGTTTTCATATTCATTCATAGCATTCTTAGATTAAATCTGCATTCAATCTCAATTTCATTCATATTAGCTTAGATTCATACAGTATTTCATTCTTATTACATAGAAAATACAAAAATATAGAATAATCTGCATTCATAGTCTTTCATCCTTTGCATTCAAATCCTTCATTTAGGTTTTGCATTGTCACTGATCTCAATTTCAATCTGAGAACATCATACTCACACCTACTAGAAGGCAGTAAATCACCTGGTTAGCATAGTTTCAATTACTTGCGGATTTCAGTTTTTGCTAACCTCTAATGTTTTACTAAAGTGTTGTGTCTACAACTAGATACAAAATTCACACACACATTTCTAGCACCCATCATGGGGCCCTGAAACAAGTTTCCATTCAATTTCTATCAATTTCTTGTCATTTTCTAGTTAAAACTGTGATCTTTTATTTTCTGTCCGTACATTTTTCGTATGACTTTCTAAAAAAAGATGGACCATGAAGTACCCACTATCATACAATAGTTGATTCTATCAAGGCTCATATCAAAAGGTACACATTGTCATTTGGGAGCTCTATTGTCATATGAGAAGACACCCACTATTGTACAAGTTTCCTAACTATCGTCTGGAAGGTAACCCACTGTCGTACGAGTTTTGAAACCAGAATTCAATTGCCATTTCAAAATTTTTGGTAGTTTTTCAGATTTGATTTTAGATTTGGACTACTAGCTAACCTTAACAAATGAAATCTTCTATTTTTTACTAATATTTGATGAATCTGATTGGAAAAAGTGCAACTAAATTGCTAAAACAAGTAAAATCTACTAAGCGTGTTGTGAGGAATTCAGGTATTCTACTATGATCTAATAACACTTTGATTTGGACATAAAATGAACTCTCATGTGTCAAGCTTGTGTGACTTTTCTTGCTTTCATATCACAGACTTCATTTTGGGCTATAAAACAAACATAGAGTCACTTTCTGCATATCTATTACACATAGTAAATAGGCCCTATGAACACTTTTTGTGGATGATCTCGAGAGAGTGGGCTTCTTCCACTTGTTCATGCATGCAAAGCTCTTCTTGATGAAGGATCCCCTTGTAGGTAGGGAGGTTACTGAGAGAGTCTCATGTTCTACTAGATTCATGTGTCTTCAACTTTTGATTGATACATTCTCTCTCCGGAGGGCTTGATAGATCATAAGCAGTTGACATCATAGATCTTTGTGAAATAATCTTGGTCTTAGCATGTTGGATTAATTTTTCATCTTTGTTTTGGTTAAAAGTGAAAAGACTAGAGGACTATGCTCTACTCCCTTTTTGGGTAGTATCAGAAACTCAGATCCTTGAATTTGGAACCAGTCTCCATGAAGTATCTTTTGTGAGTCACCTTTAGAGAGGGTTAACTATAGTGGACATTCCCTTAATTGGGTCAACCATGTGGATGGAACCTCAAGCGGTAATAGCCATTTTCATCATGGTAGCAATAGCCGCTATATAAATGTCCTTGTAGAGGAAATCTTCATAGGTGTGGTCTCTTGTTGGGCTATCAGATCTCCCTAGTAGCTCCTAATTGATTAAATTCTTGGACTATGTCAAAACCTTGGTGCACCTGGATTGGATTTCTCCATCTTGAGATCACAAAAGTTGCAGAGTTGGACCATTACTACAAACCCTAGTGAGGCCAAAGTTTTCATTTTCTAGGAATATGTGCATTATTGAAAAAAAATTTAGAACATACACAACTAGCACTCCTAGGGATTTGCACATTCAGTCACTTGATTGTTCATGCCTAGGGTTGCTTTGTCCCATGTTCATTGTTTTCAGATGTGCTTGGAATCACTTGCTTACTATTTTGCATGCTTGTTTATCTATTTGGTTACTAAAAATGAATGATCCCAAAATAATCTTCAAACCTGGGCAGAAAAATTTGTGAACAATTTGAAACTGAAAACCTAAAATTTGCAAAATCTAAAGTAAAATTCCTTTTTGGAGTCAAAAGTCATCCCACAAAGTTAGAAAGTCATATGAGTTTTGGCAATTGTCATTTCAGAAATCCTGTATTGTCATATGATAGCTTGTATAGTGTCGTACAAGTTTTTCCACCAATCAAAAGCAAAAAGTCAAAATCCTACTATCAACTATCGTGCGAGCTTTGCAATTGTCATACAAGTTTTTTCAACTGTCATTTTAGAGCATACCCACTGTCATACGATCCTGCAAAAATTCATTTGAGAAATTTTGAAAAATTGCTAGAAAGTTGTCAAAATTGTCAGAGACCTAATTTTTACAGCGTATTTCTAAAATCTTTCAAACAAATCACTGTGTCAAGAACAGAGTAGAAACTAGAAAAAATTCTTTCATTTTCCTCAAGTGAGCTCTTGGGTCTGATTTTGTCTTTTGATCTATCGATTTGAGTCTTTTTCATCTTGTGTCAAAACCTTGTCAAAATTATCTTCAAATTCAATCTTGTTACTAAAATGGCTAAGTGTTGTGAGCTTGTGCCTGCCATCTATTGGGCGTCTACCCAAACTACTATGGCACAGTATCCATCATTTACATCTGATCTAATCTTCAATCAATTCAATCTTGACAAGGTTGCATCATTTGATCTTCTTGAATCAGGTCATTCTTCAGTGGTCTTCATCTTGCTTTCTTGCTTCACCCAAGGTTAATGGTGGAAACTAGAGCTTCCTCACATAAGAAATCTAGAGAAGCACTTAACACCGCACCTTTGACTACTCACAAGGGTCCAACTCTTGAGCAACTCTACAATTCTGGTCTTTACGAAGATGATGGTCTTGGTAATTTTTTATTGAAAAATGGTTATATACCCCCTCCATCAACTCATGGAGGTAATCAACAAAATCCTCCTCACACTATCCCAAGGAGTCCTAAAACTCCTAACATGTCTCATGGAGGAACACAATATGGGTCTCAAGGACCTCATTCTCAACATGGTGTGGATCAGGAACCTACACATTCTGAAATTGCTCAATATCAAAATGATGATGACTTCAAGAAAATGATGAGGCATTTCTTGAAAGAAGATAGAGATGCATATTTTGTAGAGTTAGCTCATCAAGGAGCTAAAATTCCTCCCAAATTTAATGTTGAAGATATCATTATGCATGAGGAAGAAACACCAATCACAGAAATGATGAAATAGATGCATGCCATGCAAGTCAAACTTAACAAACTAGAAAAAGGAAAGGAACATAAGGAGTTCTCCATGGAGGTCCTATGTCCTTTTCCATTTGATAAAGACTTGTACATGCCACCATTCCCTAAAAGGGTGGATATGCCTAAATATGATAAGTATGATGGAAACTCTAATCCTCAAGATCATGTTTGAGAATTCTGTACTCAATCCATGGAGTTCATGCATGAACCAACTTACTTAATGCATCTTTTCCCTTGATCTCTAGGAGGGTCAGCCATTCATTGGTTCTCTAGAATGCCTCCTACTATCAAAACTTTTCAGGAGTTAATCAAACTATTCTATCAACAATACTCCTACAATATTCAACATTTGATCACCATGATCGGCATCTGTAATCTAAACCAATATCCAAGTGAACCATTCTTGACATTTCTCAAGAGATGGAGGAAGAAATTTTCTCTATATGCTAGACCCATTCCAGAAACTGAGAAGCTGGAAATCTTCATCAACAATCTTGTTCTAGAAATTAACTACCCTTTACAAATGCAAAATCATAAATCTTTTGATAAGATGGTAGATAATGCGATCAAAATTGAGAAAGTACTTGTGAAAAAAGGAGACATCACACTTCAAAAGGACAAGTATGAATCTGGATCTAGTTCTAAGGACAAGAACAAAAATTGGAACAAGAATAAAGGTGTTGTCATAGATGGCGTTGTTAATAATATCCATGCCCCATCCAAGGCACTTGCTTTCAATCTCACTATTGGTACCCAAGCCATCAAAGCTTCCAAAGCTAAAGCAATAGAGTCCAACAAAATTTCATCTGATTATAAACCTTGGGCTACAGATTCTAATTGCAAATTCACTCCTCTTGGAGAATCCTTGGAATCTGCCATGAAAACTCTATTGGAAAACAAAATCATCTACTTGCCTAAGATAAAATTCTTTGATCCTAAACCTAAACCAAAATGGTGGAGAGAGAATGATTTTTGTGAATTCCATCGCAATAAAGGTCATAAGACTAATAATTACATTCGCTTGAAGAACATCATACAAGACAAAATTGATAATGGAGACATCACGATTGACAATCATAAGAATAATAATGATCATACAATCTTCACATAACCATTTCCTAAACATGGTAAATAATATTCTTCTTCTCAGCCTAATATGGGTGCTAAAGTCAATTATGCCTACTCTGGAAACAATGTTGTCATCAATATGGTTGAACCATGTCTATCTGAGCATTGCAATGTCATCACAATTGTAAGAAAAGATAGAGAAAATCAATCAGCTAATGTAGTTACTCAATCACAAGTGAAGGCACACCTACCAGGATAAATACCAAATTCATCCAATGTCCCTAAGGTGCCTTTCAATCTTTTATCTACTTCTAAATAGAAGGCTACATCAAAATCTTCAAATCCTAAAGACACAAGGCCTACTTCATATAGTATTGTCCAACAACTCCAACATACAAATGCAAAAATCTCCATGTTTGAGTTGCTTCAGATATCTCCAGCTCATAGAACCATTCTAGACAAAGTTCTTCTCAGATCCAATGTTCCTGATAACCTTGATTTAGACAGATTCCAGACTATGGTCGGTCATCTTACGTCTCCATGGTACATTTCCTTTTAGAGGAAGATGATAACTGCTTGAGTCATCTGCATAACCAGCCCTTGCATATTGAATTTTTAATCCAAAATCATCATGTCAAATGTGTGTTGATAGATGGGGTTGCTGGTCTAAACATTTGTTCTTTTAGCTTGATTACACAATTGGGATTTTTAGAAATGGCCATTGATCCTAGAAAGAAGATAACTATCAAAGCATATGATGAGAAATAAATATCTTCCAAAGGAACAATTGTCTTACCTATCAGAGTAGGTCCTATCATCAAAGATACTATATGTCAAGTTCTTGATCTACCTTTGGCTTACAACGTCCTTCTAGGAAGACCCTGGATACATGAAATGAAAGCTATTCCTTCTACGTACCATCAATGTTTGAAATTTCCTTATGAAGGAGTAGAGGTGATGATTCTAGCTGATCTATATACAACTTGCAATACATTGAAAGAGAGTGTTGATAAACTTGTTCCTAATAATAGAGAATCTTCCACTAAGCAGTTAGATGTTGCTTCAACATCCAAGATGGAAGACATTGCTAAAGAGGTTAAGATCAAAGAAAATGGTATGGGAGAATATACTATAGAGCTAGTCTTATCTTTGACATCTCTCCCTATCTCACCTAAGTCTTATGGACAAACTCTAAAATAATCCAAACTAGAGTCTAAAGAACCTCTTCAAGCATATAAAGGAAATTTTGTTGCAGAACAAGTATCTAAACAAGAGTTTGAAGAAGATGAAGTTGTGCTTGCATGGATATACAAAGATGAACCTAAATCTCAAGTTGTTAAAAAATGTGATTCTAAAACACCAAATATCCCTTCTAAGTCATATGGCCCAGGAGAAAATTTGATCACAAAAATGGGATATAAAGGAAAAGGACCTCTAGGACTATAGGGTAAAGGTCTTTTGGCATCTCTTGATCATCATGGCTGGGAAAACAAGAATATAACAGGTCTAGGATATAAGAAGAAGCCTTTTTGTCTTAGCAAGAACTCCCCACATGTCTTAGAATAGGTTGAGACATCCACAACAAATCAACTAAAGGGAGAAACAATAGAACAATCTGATAGTGATGATTTAGACACCACCGAAGATCTCATTCCCTATGAGCATTTTCCTAAAGAAATAAAAGACCTCCTTGAAGCTGAAGATGATCCAATAAAAAGAATTAATGTAGTAGAAACACAAGAACCTACTATAGAGCAAGAGATAGTTGCATCATAAGAATCAGCTAATCTTGAAGATAATCAAATAGACAAAGAGGAAGATGGTAGTTATTCTGAGACAGATTCCCATGAGTATGAATTCAAATCAGAATTTGAGGGTAACCCTTCTTGGGGTATTCACCCTGACTTTACTCATGTTCTTAGATTTCCTAGAGGCATAGATGAAGAATCTAATGACTATGAATGGGGAGCCATTCCATAAGAAGATGAGCTTATTATAGAAAAACAAGTTGATGTTATTCACCAATATGCAACTAAACCCAACGTAAGTCTAGAGCAAAATGATGAACTTATTGAGTCTGATACACCAATGGATGAAGTGGATTCCCACAATGACATTGAGCCTATTCATGAATTGAACATCTTAAGTTGTAATATCACCTTTGAAATTGAGCATCGGGGTAGGACCAATGATGATAGATCCATATCTATAAACACTATTTCCCAGTCTTTCATGACTTTGACTATCCAAAATCCTGAACTTCTTGACCAAACCTCTATGAATCTAAGCCAAGGTATTTATACCTTTCCCAATGACTATGCCCTTTCTTGCTACCTCAATGTAGTTGAGCCTATGAGGACTTCCATTAGTGAACCAACCATTATCATGATGGAGTCAGACATCAAGTATCTTAGTTAGAAAAATAAGAATAAAAATAAAAAGAAAAGGAGTTCTGAGGGTGAAAATCACTTTGTGGCAGTCTCAGAACCTACAAAAGTAAAAATAAAAGATGTATCCGAAGGTGAAAACCTCTCTAAGGTGCCTAAGGATGAGATATTTGATGTCCTTTCGAGTCATTTAGAGGATAGATCTCTAGTTCTAATTGAGCCCACTCAATCCATCAACTTGGGAACAACAAAAGAACCACAGTTGATTCATGTGGCACAATCTTTATCAGAAGAAGAGAAGAAAAAATTTACAACATTCCTAACAGAAAAGAAGATCAACTTTGCATGGAAGTATTCAGATATGCCATGATTGGATCCTGATCTTATAATGCACCATTTGTCTATAGCTCCCAATTTCAAACCTGTTAAGTAGAAATTGAGAAAGATGCATCCACATGTTGCACTCTTGGTAAAAGCTGAATTAGAGAAACTACTGAAAGCTGGATTCATCTATGTTACTGATTATGCTGAATGGATCTCTAATATTGTACATGTTTCAAAACTAGACAAATTAATAAAAGTATGCACAGATTTTAGAGATGTGAATAAAGCATGCCCTAAGGATGATTTTCCACTACCTAACATTGATATGATAGTGGATATGACTGCGGGCTTTGAGATGTATTCTTTAATGGATGGTTTTTCTAGGTATAATCAAATAAAAATTTCTCCAGAGGATCAAGAGAAAATTGTTTTTACATGTGCATGGGGTACCTTCTATTGGAATGTCATGCCATTTGGGCTTAAAAATGTTGGTGCTACATATCAAAGAGCTATGACATCTATTTTTCATGACATGATGCATTGAACTATGGGGATTATGTTGATGATGCTTTAGCAAAATAAATGATTAGAGCTGAACATCTAAATGACTTGAGCAAGATACTAGACAGAATGAAAAAATTTAGTTTCAGACTAAATCCTAAGAAGTGCTCTTTTGGTGTCACTTCTAGAAAACTCTTAGGATACATAGTTTCAAAGAAGGGCATTGAAGTTGATCCAGCTAAAGTAAAGGCTATAATGGAGATGCAACCCCTGAAGAACATCATTCAAATGAGAACATTGCAAGGGAGAGTTCAATCTATCAAATGCTTCATATCTTAGCTAGTAGACATATCACAACCTTTTACAAATACATTACATAAAGGTGTGACCTTTGCATGGAGAGAGGAATGTGAAAAGAACTTTAATCATATCAAGAAATATCTATCAAATCCTCCTATCTTGATGCCTCCTATTCAAGGGAAGCCTTTCATCTTATATGTCTCTACTACAAATACATCACTGGGGGCATTGCTTGCACATCATGATGAGAACAAGAAGGAAAGAGCTATATACTATATCAGTAGAACATTGGTGGCATACAAAAAGAACTATTCTATGATTGAAAAGGCTTGTCTAGCTGTGATCTTTGCATCATGAAAACTAAGACATTATATGTTGGCTCATACCACACATTTGGTAGCTAAGATTAATCCACTAAAATACCTACTAAGCAAAGCTGCCCTCATGGGTAGATTAGCCAAATGGGTCATGCTCTTAAGTGAATTTGACATTGAGTATGTTGAAAGAAAAGCTATTAAAGGCCAAGTTATTGTTGATCAGTTAGTAGATGCACCTTTGTTTGATGACACACCAATGCAAATGGAATTTCTAGATTCCTCTATCATGAATCTTTCTTCTAGAGAATGGAAATTGTTCTTTGATGGCTCCTATACACAGAATGGATCTAGAGCAGGTATTTTGTTTATCACTCCTCAGGGATACTCTATTCCTAAGGCATTTATAATCAAATTTCTTTGTACAAATAATATTGCTGAATATGAAGCCCTTTTAAATGGTATGAAAATAGTAATTGAGCGGAGAGTCACAAAATTACACATTCATGGAGACTCACAACTTGTAATACACCAAGTCAATGATGTGTATCAGATGAAAGATGAAAATCTTGTTCCATACAAGAGAATGGTAGATGATCTAAAGAAATACTTCATATCTATCACCTTTGATCAAATAGCTAGAACAGAGAATAAGGTTGTCGATGCAATGGAAACATTATCTACTTTATTATAGTAGCCTAAACATGAGCTACACTATGAGTTCCTAGTGGAAACACTATCTTATCCTACCTATGACTCCCCTGAAACCCGCATGATTTGCACTATTGTAGGTCATGATTCATCTAGATATAAAAACCTATTCTCCTATCTCAAAGACCAAATCATTCTTGATACCTTTAACCGCCATGAAAAGAGATACCTTATCTGCAATGCCTCCCGATATGTTATCATTGGTCATGATCTATATAAATGAGGTCTAGATGGTATGCTACTTAGATGTTTAGAACATGAAGAGTCTCAACATGCATTAGAGGAGGTCCATGATGGTATTTGTGGGTCACACTTGAACGGTTTAACACTAGCCTGAAAACTTATTAGGGGTGGGTACTAATTGGCTAGAAATGGAGAAAGAGTCTATCAAGTTTCTAAGAACTGTCAAAAGTGCCAAGTGCATGGAAAATTAATTCATGCTCCAAGGAGAGATCTAATTCCCTTCACTACACAATGGCCTTTTCACCAATGGGCATTTGATCTTATAGGAGCCATACATCCTCATTCATCTAATGGGCATACCCACATTATTACAGCTACACATTATTTCACAAAATGGGTAGAAGCAGTCCCTTTAACACAAGCAACTGGAAAACAAATATCTATGTTCATCTTGAACTACATCATATGTTGGTATGGTATTCCACATTCTATAGTCATAGATAATGGTGGACAATTCAAAAATAAAGACCTAGATGATCTATGTGCCAAATTCAAGATTACACAACATTGGTCATCTATCTACTATCCTCAAGGGAATGGACAAGCAGAGGCTTCTAACAAGAATCTATTGAAAATCTTGCACCATACAGTTAATAAGATAGGAAGAGACTAGCATCTCATGATCAATCCAGCTCTCTAGGCCTACAAAACAATTATTAGAATGCCCACTGGGGCTACACCATTCACTTTAGTTTATGGGTCTGAAGTGGTACTGCCTATTAAGGTTGAAATCCCATCACTAAGAATCAAAATGCATGGTCTAGTAATTGATGATGACTACAGAGTGTCTAGGTTGCAAGAACTTGAACTACTAGATGAGCGTAGACAAGCAGCATATGATCATCTTAGAGTATATCAGAAAAGAATGTCTAGAGGCTACAACAAGAAAGTCAGACACGGAGAATTTCAGGTTGGCGATCTAGTCTTGAGAGAGAATCCTAAAAATCAATCACATAGAGAGCGCAAGGGGAAGTTTGAACCCAACTAGTTGGGTCCCTTTGTAATTTTTGTTACTTTTGGCTCTGAAGCCTATCAACTCTCAATGAATGAAGGAGAACAGCTTCGAGAACCAATCAACCTTCTTCGTCTGAAGAAATTCTACGCCTAAGGCATTCAGTCTATGGTAAAATGTCTTGAAAAAATCATAAAAATTAGAAAAAGTCCTAAAAAAAATGAACATCTTGGTAAAAACCTAGCAATGGGCACCTTGATGATTCACAAAAAAATTTAAAAAATACCAAAAATATCAAAAAAATTGGAAAGATGAAAAATACAAAAAAAAATGAGAAAAAGAAAAAGTGCCTTGGTGAAAACTTGGAAACAGGCCCCTTGGTAGCAAAAATAGAATCTCTGCCAAGATGGTGAAAACCTGGCAAACGGGTGCCACTTGTTTCAAAATGCTCCATCTATCAATGCAATCTTGGTCTTTCCCAGCTTTTGGTCTTGCTTTAGTTTATACATATTTCTTAGTTTGTTTCTGCATATCCTTGTTTCAATAAAGTGAGTCTGTACACCAATCAGCTCAAGCATCTATATCCTATCAATGTTCAAACTTGGGGGAAATCAAAGTCATATCCTATGGCCTCCAGTGCACCTTAGATGTTTCATATCCAGTCAAAGTCCTTTGAAGCTTCATCTGAGTTAGTCTATCTATCTCCTCTCTAGAAAGGATTTTGCATCTATAACAACGCAATCAAACACAAATTGAAAACAATCTATGCTTTTACATGCTTTTATCTCCTTGTATGCTTACTGATTCACATTGAGATTTTTGCATATTGTGTCCCTTCGAGCTCTTCAATGATGTCCTTTACAAGATTTAGAGAGTGATGACTAGGGGCATAATCTTTTATTTTTTTTTTTCTTGTATGTGAAAATCTAACAACTTTGGAAATTTTGGATTGAAATGGTGTCTGTATGTAAGATCCTCTATCTCGTATTGGATGGCCATGCGTACCTCGACCATTGATACCCAGAAAATTCAAAGAAGTTTGATCTAACTATTGTCTTTTTTAGAAAGTTCTTACTCCTACTGTGAAATGGGATCTTACCTAAGGATGTGAATGATAAAGGGTCACTACAGATAATTCACACTAGATTTAGAAAGATCTCTTGACTGCTTGATGTGTTTGTTTTGCAAGGTGTATTCTGGTCATCATGACATTTATGTTTTGATGCTTATACAAATTGCTATATTAAAATGGTCATGATATTCAGGTCATCCTAGCTTTTGTGCCTTGGTGCTTATATCTAATCCAGCATCCTAAAAACAAAATCCATATTCATATGTCCATGGTTGTATGACCAGTGGGCATTGTATTGATTTTTGCGCATACAAATTGATATTCATGTGTCTATAGTTTCCTAGCTAGTGGACATTGTATTGATTTATCCGGTTACCTAAAAAGTTCAATGATGATAAAAAATTGACACATGATCAGTGACTAGGTCCTAGGTCCTAGGTTTGCATTTCATTCTGCATTTTATTTTACACTTTGCATGATCTCACAAATTGCTTGAACACTTAAACGATTCTTCAAAACTAAAAATGCTAAACATGACATAAGGACTGAGCATTGTATGAAGGTTCCTCCAATGAAATAGTAAGTAGAATCCTTTTTTGGGATCAAAATTAAAATCTGAGATCATTTATATTGTAAACTACTTGCATATTCGACCTTCACACATCAAAGAAAGCCATTTTTCAACTTAATTGATTATCTTACATCAAACTATCAAAATTTCAACTTGGTCAAACCTAGTCAAACTTGGTCTTCTAGACCTCCAAATGATGCAGAACATGTTCTCAAACATGCACAACCACTTCTCAAATCAATTAGCATGCTTCTAAACCATTCAACACTGAATTTTCTTGTCATATTTCAATTTTAATCCCAAAGGGGGCATGGTATTGCACATCATTCAAGTCTATTAATCTAATTCTATCAATCAAATCTTTCCTTTGTAATCAAGACAACAACCACATCTAATTATTGACTCATCTAAAGACCTCATTGCTTAGGGAAAATCTATTATCTCTTGGGGCATATCAAATTCATCGAGATCCATATCAATCTAGTATCCTAAATCTATCTTAACTATATCAGCTTTTCATAACCATAGGTTCATTAGTGTTATTTCCTTGGTTCTTCATAACTGATGGGTTTAGGATGTGATACCAACATGATTCATACAAGGACATTCAAGTCTGGAATCGGTCACTCACTTCTTCACAATCATAAGGTTCAGAATCAGGCATTTTGACACTTTTTCGTAATCACCAGTTCATTGTTGTTGTAGTTAACATTATCTCTAGTCATTCAAGACCTAACATCTTCAAATCTTTCAATCAGTTTCTATCTCAAAATCGGTTCATCTTTCAAATTAGTCTCATACATCTTTATCATATACATATTATTCTTTGAACCACTACGCTTTGCATAGTGATTCAAAGAGGCACAAAATGTAATACCCCAAAAATGGTCTATAGGTTTTTTTACCTCCTACATCGACAATTCGAACGAAATCAACATCAAAGTCCTAACCTAAGGCACATCAGCACATTATTGAATCCTAATTGATTATCCTAAATTCTGCATCGGGGAATATTCCTAGCAATATTCCTATTTATCCTAATTATCTTTAATTTAATAATTATTTGGCGATAAATCTTATTTATCCTAAAGTTTGATTAATTGAATATTTTGAATATTTAATTAATTAGATTTAATACTGCCACTTAATTATTTAATTACATTTAATTATATGTATTCCTAAATTGTATTATTTAATTAATTTTTTATTTAATTAATTAATGTCAGTTGTCAACATTTAATAATATAGTTTTTGGATAAAGTTTGATTTAATAATTGATTAACCCATAAATCAATTGTTTTATTTCAAAAATCAGTTAAGTTGAGAATAAATCACTTTATTTTTAAATTAATTTATAATTAAATCATGCACAATCAGAAAAGCAGGAAACTAGAAATTAACAATCAATTTTAAATTGAAACTCAACATCTGATAATGAGTTGAAATTTTATCTAAAACTCTATTTTGAGTTAAACCCTGCTTTTGCATGATTTTTGTGAGTTAATTATCTCTGATTTCCTGATAACTAAAAAATCAACCTGAGTTTATCAAGAGTGATTTATGGCTTTTCTCTTGCATCCCCAAAGCTCTGGATTTCTATAAAAATAAGGCTAAACTCTTCATAATTATCAACACTAGAATTTGCACAATTACTCTAGCAAATTGGCAATTGAAGGATTAAGCACTTGCGACAGGGGATTTGTGAGATCTTTCATAGTTGATCATTAGTTTTTGCATAGTTTCATATCATAGTTTTCATATTCATTCATAGCATTCTTAGATTAAATATGCATTCAATCTCAATTTCATTCATATTAGCTTAGATTCATACATTTTTTCATTCTTATTGCATAGAAAATCCAAAAATATAGAATAATTTGCATTCATAGTCTTTCATCCTTTGCATTCAAATCCTTCATTTAGGTGTTGCATTGCCACTAATCTTGATTTCAATCTGAGAACATCATACTCACACCTACTAGAAGGTAGTAAATCCCCTGGTTAGCATAGTTTCAATTACTTGCAAATTTCAGTTTTTGCTAACCTCTAATGTTTTACCGAAGTGTTCTGTCTATAGCTAGGTACAAAATTCACACACATAGTAACAAGACAAAATGTGGATAAAATAAGATCTAGATTAGTTGTTTGACACAAATAGTGAAAGGGTAAGGTGGTCAAAGGTTTTATAGACCTAATTCAAGTGGTTTTTATTTCCTTTGAGGGTTTTATACAAATTATATTATGACTTTCCAAAGAATATTATTTATGGCATTCATTGTAACATAGGCAGTCTCAAGAAAAGTTAGTATTTTTGTGTCTGTCTCATTATTAAACATCTAATGAAATCACTTTTGAGATATTATGAGAAGGCCTCCAAGTCAAAGTTGAGGGTTTGAAAGAATCTATGCTTTTTTTGGCCCAGTACATTAAGGTTGTCATTCCTAGTTGGAGAAAATAAGAATTGTAAACCCCACACATTTGTTGCATTGCTGAGAGTCATCACCAAAACAGTATTCATGATCTTTCAAACCCCATGGAAAGTCTACCCATGATGTTTTCCCTGACCAAAGTATGTTGGTTTGAAGTCTCTAAATGAGTCCAATTATATTAGTCTAGAGAAGAGTACCTAGGTACACCTATGGTCATGCATGAGAAAAACCTTGTCACTTTGTGTTGATGTTGTAAAGAAGGTCCTTCCTACATCACTAAATATAGATAGGATCTCACTATTCCATAATTGAAAACAAAGGCTCACTTCCAAAGTAGAAAGATACAAAAAAGAACTTGTGCACCCAAAATTCACTATCCTAGGGACAAGATACAATCAACTCTCCAAAATAGATAAAGGTAAATTCTCCTAATAATGAAATTGTCTTGCACAACTCTTTCAACCTCAAAAACAAACTATCTCTACATTTACTTCTATTCCATAGTCACAAAATAGAAACTTCATATAGTAAACTCTACTCTTCTAAAACTCTCCTCATAGATCTTCACTTTCTCTCTTGTAACACTTTTAAATTTTTCCAAATCACACACTATATTTTATACAAGATAGGTCATTGGAATTAAAAATCATTTGACCATGCAAAAAAGAAAATTATAATAAGGTCCATGCCAAAAGAACCTGGACCAAAACATAGGTCACACATAACATGAACCCATCTAGATAAGAGTTTAACATTAAATACAACATATAGACCAAAAACATGAAGTGTGATCCACTCTAGGAAAGAGAGGGACTATAAATAAATTATACATAGCCCAATACCAAATGCTCAATAATCAGAAAAACTTCCATATTTATCTCAAACATGTTGTATCACATTGTCCTAAGAACCACATCACTTGCCAACTATATCTGGACCTCAACACACTACAATGAGATCCAAACTCCATGTTAGAATCCAACATAAAACATTTTTGAACTAGAACACAAACTGATCATAACCACATCACTTGGTAACATTACTTTCAGATCGCCATAAATTATTTTTGTATCACTAGGAAACAACTCAACCAATACCACTACTCGATGAAATAGTTCATGTTATTCATTGTGTATTTCAAGATCTCCATAAATTATTGTTTCATCTTACTTTGTTCTTTTCCTAATTTATTGGATTCTCCTATTATGGTCATTGGTAGTAATTTTCTCATTATAAACACTGAAGATTTAGTGTGTTCTTTTTATTCTAAAGCAATAAGGAAAAAGGTATTTAGCAGTACTAAGGAGGCCCTAAAGTTTTGTATAAAACCTAAAGAAAAAAGTAAATAATAATGAGAAGAATGATACATCCAAGTCTAATGGGAGATTTAAATGTCTTGGAAAGTCCATAGTCATTTATTTTAATTTTGATAAGACTAGACACATCTAAAATGTGTGCAAAGAAGAAAAGAAGAAGAAAAAGAAGAAATTTGATTTTGATTCTCAATCCAAGAATAATATTGGTATGCATAAACTTATGTTTTTTTCACTCATGAAGGTGATGATGAATGGTTAATTGACTCAGGTGCATATTTTCATGTGACTCTAATAAAGATTAAATATGAAAAATTTGTTGGAGGTAACTTGTGTACTTGGGTGATAATTATCATTAAGATATTAGTCGTCAAGGTAAAGTTAGACTCAAGTTTCTTAATGGTAGAATTAGAAAGATTAATAGAATGTTGTATCTCCATAGACTAAGTTGTTTTTTATTTGTGAGAAAACTAATAGATTCAAATATGTAGGTTGTCTTTTCTGATGTAGGATGAAAAATGGTGAGAGATTTTTTGGTGATTACTTGAGGTGTTAGAATTATCCCATTGTATAAGTTGGATGCATAAAGAACTAGGTGTAATGATACTTTTGCAAAGACCAAATCTTTGGATTCCTTCCTTAAAAAGGTGAGGGTGGTAGATGGTCATCAATTTTGGGTACCTGTTAAATGCCTTGCATACTCGTCCCTACATTTTGAGGGACAAAATGTCGGGTCCCCTTTTATTTCGTTGGTTTTTCCTTCTTTTTTTATTTCTATTTTTGTTCACTTTGGGTTCTTTTGTCCTCTTTTTTTATTGTCTCAGGTTTCCTTCCCCGAGGGTTTCAACTTGTTAGTTGTTCCAAAATTTTGGACTTTGACGTCTGGCATTTGTCCTTTGTCTCTGTGAAAGGGAGAGACACCGGGTGTTTTGGTCTGGATTTTAGGGTTTTCACACCTTCAGATTCTTTCCCACAATTAATGTGCTTGCTTAGGCATTATAAAATCCTTTTACCCCCTCTTTTTACCATTCACCCATCACATTTCTACCTTCCTAAGAGAGATATTTTTTAGCAGCTTTTTACGAGTAAATTCTCTTAGCTTATTTTCGAGCCACTATTTTTGAGCCAATATTTTCATTACAGTTTTGTCCAGTGTTAAGGTGGATGTTCCTAGGTGGACAAGGTGGTGATTTGAGTTCTCTAAAAGTTAGGTGAGTGAACATGCTTCTATTTATTTGCTTCTATCTTCTTTCAAGTAGGCAAGCCTCAGCTTCTCTTTCTTTTTTTGTTTTGTTTTCTTTCTCTCTTTTTCTTTGGTTTATGTCTTTTATCCTTGTGTGTTTTTCATTTCCTTTTCTCGGATCAGGTTTGTGCCAGTGGCCTCACCCTGTAAATATGGTTGGTGTGAGGCACTGGCTGGTCATCGTGAGAGTTTTTCTTTTCTTTTCTATTGTTGTCTGGTATTTTTCTTCTCCCTCTATAATTCTATGTAAATGTTTCTACAATTTTGTGCATTGTGGTCTTAGGTGTAGGGGTTTTGTCCCTTGCACCTCCTATAAATTAGTTTTTATAATGTGAGTATGTAAAGTGTCTGGTAGTTGGGAATTTTAGTGCATGTAGGAGTTTGGTTTTGACTTGGCTCTGGTTCTATCTCTGGAATGAGTCTATCAATGTTAGCGTGTAGCCTTCATGTGTTGGGGGTTGAACCAAGGATTGTTGATTTTTTATTACTAGATTAGTGTTGTTAGAGTGAATTATTTACCAGGCCTTGGAGGCCATGTCAAAATAATAACTAGCCTCTAGAGGTGTAGAAGTTATTCAAGCCAGTTGTGTGTCTCTTTTCTAGTGAGCCACGCTTGATGATGGTAGAGAACCATGTCACCACCTCAAGTCCCAAATGGAAGGTTGACAGACCCTAGTACGGTTACCACTAAGTTTCCCACCACATGCACTTTAATTAATGTACCCAATGCCTCCCACAAATTAGCATTTAATATTCTTTTAATAAGATTAATTCATGTCTTGTCTGTCATGCCAGCTGGAAATGGAAATGAAATGACTCCCCACATATGAAGGAAAAATTACCCACCTTGGATATGACATATAATTAAAGATGAACATCACATCAGATAGCCATTTTACTTTTGGTATTTCAAAAAATGAATAATGTCTAAAATTATAGACCCTAGAGGTATCTTTAATGTGCTTATATTATGTTCTAATGGTTATCTGGTCTCGCAGGAAATAACTTTAGAAGATGGCAACACCTGGATCTCCTCCTAGAAGTCTAGAGCTCCCAAGTTCATCCACTGACATAGAGGCAAAGACCAAAGATGAGAAGGCTTTGGAAAATCTTCCCCTTTTCATGAAGTATAAGAAAGATGGGGTCATTCATGGGTCCTGGGTAGAGATGCCTCTCACAGAGATTTCATATACAAATTTTAGCACTTGGGCCAAACTGAAAGGGCTGCAACAGATAGTGTACCAACTAAAAAGGACTAGTGACCCATTGTTAGTTAATCTATATGGTTCTAGAATTGTGCAAGTGGTTTTCTTCCCTCAATCAGTGCAAGCCCCAAATTTGATCATGCTCATGGCCAAAAATTACAATTCAGCCATTAGAGATTCCATGCTATGCAATGGGGTTCTCATTTCCTCCTTGGATCAGGACACCATTTTTGCAGTCTGGAGGATCCTGCACTTCAAGGATGTCATTGTCATGACCAAGGTCTCTTCACTATAGTAATACATAGATGTGCAAGAAGCCTCCTAATGTCATCTAAATATTTTATGGTTGCAAAAACCCCAGAAGGAGTTCAAAAATATGAAGATGGATATTCCCCATGCTAACTTCAAAGAATGGATACAGGTGAGAATAATATACTTATACAAGATTTTGTTAGGATTAGGTAATACTGAGAGGGGGGGTGAATTAGTATTATTGTACTTTAATTTAAACTTCAACCAATAATAAATGAACCATAATAATGTTGAAATGAAAAGAACATATAAGCACAACACATAACTCATGACACCATGATTTGTTCTCGAGGAAATCCTGGCCAAGGGAAAACCCTAGTGGGGATGATACCCACAACTATGCACTAAAAATATTATATCCCTGTTAGGAGATCTAGCCATGTTAGGAGATGATCATTACATAGTACATTTCCTTGTTAGAGGAATACACACTAATAAATTCTACCCTATTTTTTGATGAGGATTAGTCAAATTTTTTATACCAATTGGTCGAACAGATGACTAAAACTATTGTCAAAAAAATTTCATCAATTATTCTACAGGAAAAACCATCATCAAAATTTTGACATACCAAGTGGTCGAATTATCGACCGAATCATTGTTGAAGTAATCGCTTGAAACTGGAAGAAATGAGACCAACTTTGGTCAACATTGTCGTCAAAATTGAGACCAACTTTGGTCGAAATTGATGTTGAATGCATAGCATTCTTGTCAAACCTACTAATATGTAAAGCTCAAAATTAAGACCAACAGTGTGTTGCATTTTCAACCAAAGTTCATCGAAATCGATGTCAAATGAATAGCATTCTCGTTGAACCTAGTAATATTTAAAGGTCAAAAAATTGACCAATACTAATTTTTGGTTAAAAAAAAAGTGACGGTGATTGAACAAATTTCATGGTCGCTGCCATATATCTGAGGTTAGCAATCGTTGTTTATAATATAATTTATTATATGTTTAGACAAATTATATTTTAACGTTGCTTGTCTTAATTTATCGAGCCTTCCTTCTTGCTACTGTTGTTTATTGTAATTAAAAATTTTATTAAATACTAATCAGAATGGGGGCATCACAATTTATGATATTTTTCATTAAAGAGTGGATATGTGTTTGGGCCCACTATGCCTCTGCATCATAGTGGTATCAAATAAAGGGACTAGATATTTGCAAGTTAAATATTGAGAAGAATCTTAGAAAAGGTGAAGTTGAAATTGAAAAAGATAGAGACGGACATGGTAAAGGTGTTGAAAAAGCACCTAAAGAATGGAACAAAGAAAAGAGATAAAGATGAGAAAAGAGAATAGGAAAGGAGACAAGAGGAGATAAGAAGCTTAAGGAAAGCATTATAGGAAAGTATAGAAAGGAAAAGGAATTTGAAAGAAATCATGGAGAAGGATAGGAGGAATACTGATAGGTTTGCAAAAAAATGTAGGCACTTGAGAGAAAGGTCATTGAAGGTAGTGAAAATTTGGCATTTGAGTGTCAAGAAGAAAGTGCAATGGTCTGTGTAAAGGCTAGTAGAAAGAGGAAAGTTGGTGGATGAGAAAGACAAGGAATAAAGCAATGAAAATGTTCTTGATGTTGATTCAGAGATGTAAGATGCTAGTGAAGATAGCAAAGAAGCAAGTCTTGAAGGGCTTGAGAGTGATGAGTTAGTTGTGGTAGGCACTATGTTGTTTCCTTTGGAGGAATATAAGGGTAGTATGAAAGTTACTCCTATGACATCACATAGTGAGGGTAATGATGTGGCCATGGAGGTTGATGATTGTTTGGTATGCCAAGAGGAATGACATAAGAGTAAGGATCAGTTAGTGAGGGTTGAGTTGGTCTCAAGGGAAGAGACTAAGGATGAGTTAGCTACGATGATGGGCCATGAAATGGCTCAAGAGATTGTTTACTCTCCAAGCATGGAGGCATGGTATGTTGATGGTGTCAAGGAAGAGGAGTGTCTTTGGAAAGTAGATTTATTGAATTTTTAGATGTATGCAATAGTAGAGGTTCAAAACAGGAAGAGGAATTGTTGATGGCCAACAAAGAGAAGTAGGTGTTCATGTTGCAAAGATAAGTCAAGCCAAAAGTCAAGATCAAGGAGTGGGGGTTTGAACACGATGGAAAGAATCACACTACCACAATTTAACCATCACACAATGACATTAGCAATTAAGAGGGAACATAGATCAGACCATGACATGCATACAAGGATATAGAAAAATGATTTTGAGATACAGACCTATGCAATCCAATCTCCCAAGGAATAGACAGCACCACTTATCGCCATCTTTGCCAAAACAAGATTTATCTTCAAGGCCTCTTCATATGCAGTTTGGTTATGCACAGGAGCATATCTGAAAATCTCATAGAGGGTCCATCCCTAAAAACAAAAGCACCATTTCAGTTTGAATATTGAATATATACAAATATAATGATGAAAGAAAAGCAGAAAATAATACACTCTCTGATTTTGAGGTATAGAATAGAAAATATAAGTTGAAAAGCCAATCAAAAACATAAGAGACAAATCATACTTCGGGAAAGTACAAAAAGAAAAGCAAGATAAGTTCTTATCAAGCCACTGAAAAGCTTTCAGTATTTTAGATAAGACATCACAAGTATTTATTTGTATTTTGAAGCCTTGTTATAGAAAAAAAAATTTAGTAATCCTCAGAATTAGTTAGTGAATCTTCTTCTTTCTTTCTAAATTCATGGATGATTCTATTTTTCTCTAGTAAATAGCATATGTAACAGATAAACATGAAATCAGAAACAAATATCTACCTCTAAATACAACTCCAAATGAATGAATAAAAGAAGAAAATGATAATGCTGATTGGGTATCTAGTAAATTAAACAGTTTAATCATGCAAATAGATGTGGATAGTGCACATCATAGTGATGAAGAAACAATGCTAGTAGGGTAGTCACATACAAAGAGACCAGCTTAAGAGGGAACATAGATTAGACCATGACATGCATACAAGGATAATAAATAATTATAGTATGTTCAACTAGAGATAAGAGATCAACCAAGGCACCTACATGAAATAGTCATATATTTTGTCCAATAACATGATCAAGAGATGGTTTAATCATTAAGAGTCACAACTACCAAGAAATAGAGCATCATGATTAAATATGGAAAAAAGAGGTGTTACAGGTTTGCATCACACATGCTTAAGGAAAAATTTTCTAATACAACTGAAGAGAGTAATTAATATGGAAAATTAATCAAATGTAAGCAACATATGGCATTAATTTTGATAGTTTGACCAAAGGCCACTTTTGCAGGCACCACCCACCAATCCTAGAAAGGAAATAGAGCCTATATACCTATATTTGTTTGTCATACCCTTTTTGCAAGGAACTCAAAAATTATTCAAATTAAACAAGTATGAGTTCTGTAAGAGACTAAGAAAGAAGGAAAATGTGTTACCTCACTAAGATGATAGTAATAATGAGACAAAGAACCATGAAGACTAAATCCAAGGAGACCAGATCTAAACATCTGGGTTTGATCAAATTCAAAAATTGGTTTGCCTTCTTAGCACTGTCAAGTCAACAACATGAGCATTATTTTGTGTCTAGAGTGTCATCAATGTTTTTAAATGTAGAATGAAATGGTTGTAAGTATGCATTTCTGCCACATGCAAATGATTTTGAGATACAGACCTGTGCAATCCAATCTCCCAAGGAATAGATAGCACCACTTATCACCATCTTTGCCAAAACAAGATTTTTCTTCAAGGCCTCTTCATTTGTAGTCCAGTTATGCATAGGAGCATATCTGACAATCTCATAGAGGGTCCATCCCTGAAAACAAAAGCACCATTTCAGTTTGAATATTGAATATATACAAATATAATGATGAAAGAAAAGCAGACAATCATATGCTCTCTGATTTTGAGGTATAGAACAACAAATATAAGCTGAAAAGCCAATCAAAAACATAAGAGACAAATCACACTTTAGGAAAGTAAAAAAAGAAAAGCAAGATAAGTTCTTATCAGGCCATTGAAAAGCTTTCAATATTTTAGATAAGACATCACAGGTATTTATTTCATTTTTTTCATGAAGTATATGCATGATGGTATATTGATTTATTATCATTTCCTTATATTGTTGTATAAAGTATCTCTGTTAAATTCCTTTTGTCTTTTCTTCCACGGGTCATTCTTACAAATAGATAGTAAAGAGGTATGACATACTGCTCCACATCTCAAATTGCTTCTCCACCTTCTCCATCACCAATTGAGGTATGTTAACAAAAATTTCCCTCACATCATTTCTTCTCATTGCCTCATCATACTTTTCCCCAAGTGCACCAAGGACTGCAAAGAAACAAGATAAACAAATCACAAGCATATAGCGATCTTAGAATAGTTACTAAAATGGTCATAAATTATGTTCTTATAGTAAAAGAATACTTTGACATAAGAAAAAAACTACACAATATTAAAACATGACATTGTGCTTTAAAAACTAAAAAGTTACCTGTAACGAAGAACTTCATTTCGACTTGCTAATTGGTTGTCACTATTAACTCTAAGCTTATCTTTAAAGTTTGAGCTTCACTTGGTTTCGAGAATAGTTTAATATTCTCTACTTAACAAGGCCAACCATGTGAAGGTGGAAGCTCATTTGGCCCCTTCCCCCTCCCCCCCCCAACGTCACTCTAAATTCCCCATTAACATTTAATAACATTCATTCATTCATCCATTTTTGAAATATAACATTCAATCATTATAATCACATGATAACATTAATTAACACATAAAATTCATTAACACACAACATTCATGAATAATTCATTAACACATAAAATTCATTAACACACAACATTCATGAAGAATTCATTAACACATCATTCATCAACATTACTAGTACAAAATTACATCCATTAAGACAAAGTTCTTTCATTAGCAAAAAATGTTAATTATAATCATTTCTTTTTGGGTTTCTTGCTAGTTTTTTTAATCATGTAATTTCTAAGAGGAAGATCAATGTCCTCATCATTCCCCTCCTCTACTGATTATAATTCTCCTCCTCATCTATTCAGGAACATGAGGCCACTGCGCCAAAGGGGGTCCATTGCAATAACAACTACTTCATGAGTTAAATTCACACCATTTTATATTAGTGAATTACAAGTATTTAATTACGTAAAAGAACTATAAATCAAAAAATTAATTTAAAAGAACAAAACATAGATTTTCTTTACCTAAATATGTCACATGATCTACATGGTGATTAGTCTGAACATCCTCTGGCACTCGTTCAGCATGACATGATTTTGTATCCTCTAAAATATACACAAAAAGGTTACACCAAGTTCAATTTAAGATGTTAATTTGTATTAATAATTACATAATTAGTTTTAAATAGAAAATGAGCACCTCCATCGATAGTATGATGCACATTAGGGGCTTCATCATGTGGCATATGATCTGTGTCACAATTAAGAGGCTGCATTGCAATGTCATGCACATTATTATCAAATAGATTGTTGCTCAAGTATTCAATTTCTAATATATTTTTTGGCATATTTACCTATGCACATGATGCAGGAGACTCTTCAGTTGGGCCAGTGGAAGCTTTTTGTAGGCGTTCAGCCACGGCTTGATAGCCTTCCTTGAAGGCAATTTTTTTGTGTTCTGTCATGGCCTCTAAATTAAATTCTGAGCCCTACATTTTTTTATTAAACAAAATTATTTGCATTTTATAAATAATTTTTCTCTACAATTCATTTACTGCTACTTACAATTCATGCTTTAATTTTGGAATATCCACTAGAGCCAAGTTTGTGCTACCCAATCTTTTGCAGCCTGGCCTTTGTTGCCTTTGATGTGTCCAGCAACCTATGAAAAGTTTGAAATATGTTAGATGATATAGATATAAAGATCACTAATAACTGCATTATTACATTGTACTAGTAGTTAATACTATTTCATACCTTCTTCTCTCATTTTTTGGTGTAATTCCTCTTTGAGCATCCCCTTTCTCCTTTGCATCCAAAATGAAATCATTCCAATCCCTCACTGGAATAAAGGGAGGACACTCGTACTTTGGGTTTTGGACGAGACTCTTTCTATATGAATCCCTCACAGTCTTAAGATGTTTTCAAGCTCTTTCTAAAATTTTCTTCTCGTAAAAAATATTACTACCAAACTCATGCTCTAAATCTTTAATGAGATGATCTTTTAATTTTTTGTCTTGCAAGTTCCACCTTTTAAGAAAAAACACAAAATTGTTAGATAGAAAAAATAACTAAAGTTGTGTACTTTGAATATAGTAAAAGAAAAGACCCAAATGAAACGAAAAATAATGTACCAATTAATGATATGAAAAAAAAATAGTGGGATAAGGTTATTTCACTTATGATGTTCCACCTTGTATGTATGGTGGGCCCGAATATCTACAGTGAGAGGTCATAAAGCATCTTATAAAATGAATCATTTCCTGCAAAAAATGTCATGGGATAATCAATCCAAAACTTGTTATGAATAGGTAAATGCATATTACAATATAAAAGATAATAATTTTAAAGTACCTAGAAGCTTAGGACATTTTAAAGGCATCGATTCATTATCATCAATCAACAATGAAATTTGCATAACTCTTGTGCTAGAAACACGGGTAGATCAGGGAAATGATGGTGAATTATCACCAATGCATGTACTCTGATCTGTATCTAGCATAGCAGATGGTGCCACCAGTGTATCTCCTACTCCACAAAATTAATCCACTATGTGATGCACCCAAGATTAAAGTACAAATTATCAAATCATAATTAACACAAAACCAAATATAGCAAAACAAGGATTTACTAGGCATAGACCATGATGGCATCAATGTTTGCATGCCCCTTGTTTCTAACATTACACTCAACAATCTTGGATGGACGTCTGTTGACCTCCTAGGAGGAGTCTCCTGCACTTGATGACCTGAACAATACATTGTTAGCAAAGACATTCTGAAATAATAAAAGTAAGAGTTAACTTAAGAAGTTTTTGAATGTTCCAAAAAAAAATTCCTTGTAACTTGTCAACTAAAGGATTATTTTACCCTCTACTAATACTGGCCTCACCGTGTTTTCCTTGACTAGGTTCTAGATCAGTTTCCAAAAAATCCTATAACAAGAACACATATTACATATTTTACTTCACAACATAAAAGAGCATAAAATATAAACTTTTATTGAACTTTTGTTATAACTAAAGATTCATTACTTCTTACTTCATAATGACATGCTTGCGCTTTCAATTTAGATAGCCTCTTCAACATCTCCTCGATTGGAATATTTTCTTCATCCAAAATTCTCATTATTTCTAAATTGATTTTTTTTAGTTTTTTCTTCAACATAATTGTTACATTAGGTGTTTCTGCGATATCATCATCAGAAGGGGTAGCTATAGCCTCTATTACTGCAGGTTCTTTTCCCTTATCCTAAACATCAAATTGTGATAGGAATATCAGTAAAACTATCATAAAAACTCCAAAACCATAAATAAAATAACGTAATAATATAGCATTTTTCAACTATCTAATTTGTACAATTTCAATAAGGTTTACCCTTGCTAAAGAATGGGTGGGAGGAGCATCCTCGTGGCCTCTATCATGTGTGGGATCCATATCATCCTGTGACAAAGATTAAATATAAAAACTTCAGCAAACTGAAAGCAATAGACTTGGCAAAAAAAATTTATTAATAAAATGGTATATAGTACTTACCACCCTCATGATAGTAACTTTGTTTGTATCTATGTGATTTAATTAGTAATCTATTAGTAGTTCTTGCCCTACACTTATTGATTTTATCACACATACAAAAACTTGATTCCCCTCACACGCCTCAAATATGCAATTGGTTTGCTTATTAGTTGAGGAAGGTTGCGTACTATTTATAAAACCCACAATATTACTTGTTGCTTTTGGTCTCCCATCAATGTACATAGAAAATCTTTTACTTTGATCATTTTCTTTCCATTGTATATAATTTTTTGATAGTGCATACCTATGCATACTTTTTTTATATTGAACAATCCGCATCCAATCATTGTAATTGTAACATGGACCGACATACTTGAATAATTCAACAACTTTGTTGTAACATACCTTTATCCCATCCATGGAAAATAGCCCCAAACCATTTAATGAGGATGGAGCTATGCGATATATTCTCTCATTAACACAAAAATTAGTTTTAATTGGAGGTAGCTCATTGGGTACCCATTCTTTCTCAATATGTATGTACCAAAAGGGCACCTTGATGTCACCTTTGGTCTCATCATCATAAGAACATGACCCCCCTTTAGCAAGGAAAAATTGCATGCGTTTATCAAATTTTTTTCTAATCTTTTGACCTCTAGTTGATCTCCCTATTTTAGTCGTACTACATGTAGAACTTTCATCTACCATTCCCTCATTTCCCTCATTTGATGTAGATAGCTCTGAAAAGTACCTATTTGGTGGGTCCTGCAATCCATCAAATGAGATATTGTCACATCCCCGCTTCAAATAGAATTTTGATAATATTTAAATAATATATAAAGAATAATCAAGTTGTGACCCATACGTATGGTTCTTCTTTGTCTATACATGGGAGATATAAAATGTACTAAGTTGAAAGTGATTATATAATTATATTTCTATATGGTTCTTCTTTGTCTATATATACATTATATGATTATATAATATGTCTATTTATAACATACGTGCTCAGTGATAAACAAGAAGAATATAAGAAAATTATGTCTATTTATTGACTTATACCTGCTGATCCATGTCACTATGCATGATCCACGCCAAAGGGGTTAAATTTCTTGCATATGTTAATCATTTATCTTAAGTTAGCTAAAAATTACATGATATGTATGCTACAAATAACTTGGAAGACAACATGAACAATATGCAACATCGTAAACATGAACAAATTTACCTTATCTATGGAATGCAAGATTGTCAACAGAAGGGGTGATGATGTCTGTAGTCAATTGCCTATTTGCAAAAAGGGTGATAATCAAACATAATATATACATGTATCAGCATCAATTAATTGAGCATCCTAAGCAAAACATTGGTAATTATAAATCACATGTGTTGTAATCATTAGAATTGAACACAATAAATATGTAATCATTACAATTGAAATCAATAAATCATGTCAATCATTTCATTGATCATTTCAATCATGTCATTGATCATCTTCTTCATCCATCTCATCATCATCATCATTGTCGTCATCATCATGATCATCATCATCATCATAATCACCACTATCATCATCACCGTCATCACCATCATCATCGCCATCATCACCATCATCATCATCATCATCATCATCATCATCATCATCATCATCATCATCATCATCACCATCATCATTATCATCACCATCACCATCATCTTGATCTTCATCATCTACTTCTTCACCATCTTCAATATCTTCTTCTTCCATAACATTATACTTTATCGGTCTTCCTCTTGGATCATGTCTAACAACAAATGACCAACCCTGTTTCTGTGGAACCTCTGAGTAAAACACTTGCTCACATTGGCTTGGAAGAACATAGGGCTCATCTCTAACTAGGTCAAATGAGCCTGTATTAATCATTGTAAATCTATTATCATGTTGAATAACAGTTCTATCTGGATCATTTTGATTCAGTCGTAGCCTATACCATTTGATGATGAATAGAACTACTTTGAAGGAGTTAAAGTTGCACTCAATTATATCATCCAAGATGCCATAGTATCAATTTTGAGATTGTTTAGGATGTAAGTTATTTCTAGATGATATATTAGTGACCTTGAAAATTGCAGTTATCCCAGAATCACAAGTTTTCTTTGTGTCATCCAAATTTGTGGCCATGATAGTACATAGCTTTATGGTGCTTGACCTGCAATTTTTTAAGTGTGTGTAAATTATTTTCATCGTGAGTTGATATGAAACATATGAGTCATGATCATTAATAAATTTGTACATACCTCTCTACCTCTTAAACCATATGCTAGATCAATTACCATTGGCGTAACATTAGAATCTCCATTACGATGAGCTTCTCTAACCAATGAAGCAACACCTTCCCATTTTAATGAGCAACCATTTTTTTGACATCGTTCAATCCATATCATCATCCAATCAAGATTGTTCACAATATACAAATGTATTGCATCCCACTCTTGACCAACTGTATAAAAAAATACACCAATTATAAATAACTTATATTGAATATTTATAAGAATTAATTAACTACAATAACATCTTATATTTACCTCTCACTTTCCTCAATCTACCTTTTCCCATCAAGTACTCCCATTCAAATTTTTTGATGGAGTTGGGATCCCAAATACTATCTACATGGATCTTTGCTACAAACTTAGGAAGATATTCACTAATGTACACCATGGTCTGGTATACCATATATCCCTCCACCATAGAACCCTTAGGATGTGCTCTCTATCAAACCAAGCCTTTCAAAAATTTCAAGTGCCTCTCAACCATCCACATTGACCTAGTTGGTACAGGTCCACATAATTCAATCTCCTCAACTTGATGTATGAGGTAGTGTTCTTGTGCATTGAAAAAAGTTGAAGGTAGACACTTTTGCATTTCACACATAAGAAGAGGAATTTTTCTCTTCCAATATTTTATATCTTCTTTATTGATTTCTTTTGATGACAACCACCTCATGTATTTTCCAAGATCATATATAACTTGTTTGAAACTGTTGATGAAGTGGTGTGGGAGAGAGAGGGGTAGAACGTACTGCAATATTTGTAAAATGTTCTTATCAATATTTTATAAAAGAATGAAATGAAAACTACATGCAATATACAAATATATAGTGAATACAAAATAATATGAATTACCTTAATAAATGTATGCCAATCATGTGTTTTCATTCCTAGCCCAAATTCACTTTTCTTTGATATGAGATCATTTATGTTCGCAGAAAATCCTATGGGAAATCATATTTTTTTATGACTTCTTTTATAGCATTGCTCTGCTGCTTCGACAATAACCAACTAAGGGCACTTGTATCAATCTGGTCTCCATTGTTATTTGATCGAATGACATTTTTCATTGCATGGTTGGATTCTTCAATGTCACTACAAATTTTGACAATTTTGTCTTTGTCACGCCTTCCATCCAAGATTTTCCATAATGTCTCTGTTACATTCTTTCCAATATGCATAGGATCAAACAAATGCACGATTGGGAGTTTCTCATAGTATGAGAACCTACTAAATTATGTAGGATAAATTTTTAGTCCTTTTGGAAGTTGGTCATTGATGCCTTGATGACCTTCACGAGCATCAATTACATCATCAGTAAACAAAATATAATATCAAAATATAAATTTCAAACAAAAACCATCAGATGGAATGACATTACCTCGATGATTTATTTTATTATATGTCAACTTCCATAGGTGAAGTGTCATTCTCCATGGCTTTGATGTAGTCTCTTCTTTCCCATTGAAAAGATGTTTTTCGATAATTCGGTACTTATGATTTATGTGGAGAAACCATCTATTCTCATCGAACACCTACTTTCTTAAACTTTTTGAATGATGAGATTTCCTCTTTGGACCACAAACTGGACATGCAAATTTTCCCTTTTTCTGAAGACCTACAAGATCATGTATAATTGGATTAAATATGTTAACTTTGTGTTAGCACTATAACATACCAAAAAAGAGGTGTTAAGAAGAGAACATACCACAAAAATGTGTTAGCCCAGGGGCATCATGTATTGTCCATACAAGCATTGCATGGAATTGAAATTATCTTTGTCCTATTGGTCTAGAGATGTCATACATAGTGATCCCATTCCATAACACCATCAACTCGTCGATAAGGGGCTCAATATATACACTGATATCTTTAACTTGGTACTTACCTAGTTGAATGAACAAAAACATTACATAATTATTATGACCATTTTGATGGATTATTTATAATAAATTAATTTAGATGACTATTAAATCAAAAAATACCTGGAACAATCAGTGCCAACATTATGTGCTCCCTCTTTATGGACAACCAAAGAGGAATGTTATTGTTGATAACAAAAATAGGCCACACCGAGTAAGTAGATCTCATCTCTCCAAACGGATTGACACCATCCATTGCCAATGAAAGCTTGAGATTATGAGGTTCTTCTTTAAAGTGTGGCCATTTTTCCTCTATTTCCTTAAATGTCAAACCATCTGCAGGCATTTGCATAATGTCATCTTGACTTCTATTGCGTGCATGGTAATCCATAAATTGTGCCAAGCTATTGCACTTGAATAATCGTTGCAGACATGGAATAATGGGAATAAATTGAAGAACCTTGTGAGGCACCTTTTTTGTAATTTGATCTGATTGATATCTACTAATATGACAAACAGGGCATTCTGTTGCAAATTCATGTTGTTTATGATATATAATATGATCATTCAGACATGCATGTATTGTTTGATACTCCATTCCAATATCTTTCATAATGGAAAATAATTCTCGGTACGAGTGAGATAGAATGTTTGATAGTGGTAACAAACACTCACCTATCAACCTATGACAAAAAATATAATTTGTTAATTTAAAGAATATTAATTGCTACGTGATTCACCCAATGTTAATTGTAAGGGAATTACGACTGAAATAATGAAAAAAGATGACATACCTTAACATACATGTCATTGCTACATTGGATAAACCATTCATAACCTTCAAGTTCACCAGCAACAATATAGCAGCAAGAAGAGTTGTTTGGGAGCCTTCATATAGGGGCTCGTGTGCCTTCTCAAGTATAGGTACATCAAGGTCTACATCAACATCATCATCATCATCATCTTGAGCATTGTGATCATCTTGATCATCATGATCTTCTTCATCATCATGGTCTTCTTCCATGGGATCATTACCTTCTACTTCTATATTCACACCTCCATGTTCCCTCATTTGGAAATCCACATTCTCCAAATTGTCATGGTCCATAACATGAAACCCAGGAAGGTTGACCTATATGAAAATGATGACCTTATATTAACCATGACCATGATGTCATCATCAAATCATGTCTTATGTATTTTATAAATTATTAAAATACATACCAATGGATGAAATTCATTTCCCCCTTCAATGTGACCATGTTGCCTACAATGTTCATCAGCTATTTTGATTAGATATCTTTGAGTCTTTAAGCCCTTACAAATTTTGCAAGGACAATAACATTTTCCATCACCTTTTCTTTTTAAGTTAGACCACAGTCTAGCAATTGTCTCCCTATTTTTTTGTGCATTGATATCGTCAGACATGGTCTTTCTTGAATGGAATGACTCATTGGTGGAAGAAGGATGATTTGTTTGAAACCTATAGATACAAATCATTACAAAACAACCATTTTCTCAACTATAATTTTCTCAACGCAAAGGGACATTTATCATACCAAATCAAAGTTTAGAAATGGACGGTTCTGATGCTTTGCCATTACAATAATTGAGCATTCATCATTTGGTATTGTGTATTCCATTTAAGTAATGTCAATAATGTTCAAAATGTTGTCACCAAGTACAAACATAGGAAATAAAAAAGGGACAAAAGACAAGAAATAAGAAAAATCATTACAACTATAGAAAATCTACATGTTCACAATACTACATGTGCATATAAGAGTCGATCAGAGAAGGTATATGAATAGGTGAAAAACATGCAGATTTATCGACCAAGCATTACTAGGAGCTTTACCCTGCAACAAATGGACTTGTGATGATATTTCACAATAGTACATGTGTTGCAGGGTAAGCTCCCAGTAGTGCTTATACAAATATGCATGTTCATTACATGTGCATATGAAATAGCTCTAATAGTTACTTGAAAGAGTGGCTTAATATAAACAAAATGGTTACAAATATGAGAATATGTCATTAGAATAATGGCAAAGAGAAAAAATATAAAAAAACCACTATAATCCTTTAAAAGATCAGCATAAAAATACCACTATAATCATTTCATTTCACAAAGGCAAAGAGAAATTTTAGTTAATACCACTGACTTGATAGTGTATGTCTACTATGTTCTTGATCACAACCTCTTCCTTGCTTGATAGTGTATGTCTACTATGTCTACCTAATACATGGCATTTAAAATTAAGGGCTCTCTAATAATAACTTAGATAAACTACCACATCCAATTCAAAAAATTTCAAATAAGAAGAGATAACCTTACACTTAGATTTCACATGGATTTCACCAATACATCTCAAAATCATTCTTGCACTCTGAAAAAAATTACTCACTAAATCCCTATGCTTCTTAATCACCTCATCGTTGTATTTATTCTCTACAATTTACTCTGTCTCATGGTACAGTCCAGGAACAGTTAGTTCCTAGGATAGATTAAAATGTGTTTGGGATTGGTTCTCAATGTAAAAACATTATATTAGTTATTGCTTACTTTTCCATGCCTTAGTTTTACTATTTCATTGCATTTTGAATTAGGAATATTGGACTAGTATTCCTAGGATAGCGACTGGTAGGGTATAGTCAATTTGGTAGTTTGAAGTTTTCTTTATGATGTTATTATTTCAAAGTCAAATCTAATATGGATGGTAGGAGGATAAAATAGAATACAATAGTTGTTTCTATATAACCTCTACATTCTAGAATATACCTATGAGAGCTCTACCATCCACTTCTTTGAAGTGAATCCAAAGTTAAGACTTTACGATTAAGAGAGACACACAAAAAAAATGTCATTTTAAAAGGAACATGGTGGAAAGCTTATGAAGTTAGAATAAAGGTTGAGGCCTTGGGTGAAGATATGGTGACTAGGAGGAACTAGGTACACTTGGGGTAGCCTAGGAGACAAGTCATTGAGGGACATTGAAATAAAGAATTTATTGCAAAGTGAAATGGATTTTCTGTCTGATATGATCAAGATCGATAGGTGTTAAAAATATTTGTGCATATGAATGTGTGTTTAGGTATTATCATGATGGAACTAGCACAAGGGAAGGTGTCTAATATTTTTGCAGACTAGTCCCTTTTATTTGTTGTCCTTTGGAGTCAAAAATACAATTATATGTATGGATGTCCTATTAGGATGGAGTATGATTATTCTGGATTTGGTATTACAAAATCTTATTTTGCATGTATTTACCCTTGAGTCATATGAGTAAGGTTTTTTTATGATAGAAAATTTTAAAGTACAAAAATGTCATGACTATCCTATAGAGAATCCTACGGTAAAGGTCAATGTTAGTGTAAACTACATTGAAGGTTTACAAGTCCATGGCCTTTTGCTATACAGTGCCTATCCAATTTTAACTCGGTAAGGAACCATGTCGGTAAGTGAATCATCCATATTTTCTAGGTAATTTTTTAGTTGAGACTATGTTGAGCCAAATATATCAAAACATGAACCTTTACTTGAGTTGTATGAATTAGTGTCAAAGGATTGTAACTCAATTGGTGAGAATGATGATGATAGATTTCAATAATTTAAAGATGACACAAGCCACTCCAAATTTAGGGATCAAGGCTATTAGCTCTTATGTTTGAGCTTGATGATTTCTTTTTCTCACCTATTATGTTTTCAAAAATGTCAAAAGAATTCCAAATCCTATAATTTAAATTTGTTACAAGATAAAACAAGAACCATTTTGTTTCAATGAGTTAGGTGAATCTGGAGGACAAATTGTGTACTGGCAGCTATTTTTAGATTCTTGTGGGAGCGGGGTCTTGAGCATTTAGATCTTTCAACTTGAATTAGCTGCACTGGTATACACTTGTGTCCCTTGGAGATTCCCTCAATGTTCATGAAGGAATGTAGAACATCTAATAGTTGCCAATGAGTTTGTATAGGTTTGAATCGATTCTCTTTCTTGCTAGTTCTTGTGTCCACCTATTTCATCTATTAAATGGTAAAGCTTTATATCAAGTTCATAATGTTTTTAATGATAAAGCCGTTCGTAATGTTTTTAGACCTAATTTGCAATTTTCTATCATGACCGAAGGAAATGATAGGTGATAATCTTTATGGCTAAGGTTGAAACCATACCCAAACACTGAGTCATCGGATTATTATATGTTCATTTTCCATAACAACTTTGTTTGGTTTTTATGTTAATAATTTAGGGTTGTGTCTTAGTTCTAAATGGTTATTTTAATGATGTTTTTAGTCGGGTAGAATTAAGTGTTTTTATGTGATAATTTTTATGTATCATCATGAAGTTGACATTGTTAACTCCATGATACTTTTCTAGTTTCTTTAATATATTTAGCACTCACTCTAATCAGTGATGAGAACCATTAGAGGATTTAGCATGAGTTGGTTATGGGAAGTTAAAAATAAGTTATGAGAATTAGTTTTCAAAAGTGATCGAGTATTTGGGGAAGTCTTTATTGTATATTCAAGCCCCAAAGAATAGGTAGTAGGATAGAGTAGCGTAGGGTGAAAGATGGAGAACCAATGAATGAAAAGAAACAATTTAATGGAACCAAATAATGATTAGAAGGATTTAATTTTATTTGAATATCCTCGGGTTCTTTACATTCCTATTACCTTTCTCTATTTAGATTATTGACTGAGGATCTCAAATACAAGTCAGATTAAGCAATGCTATTGAACTAAGTTTTGGTTGAATGAAACAATGTTGAAGATTTATGTTTGTTTGATATAAGTTGATTCATGGTTTTATTGAAGTTATTTAAATTTATATGAATCAGTTCATGATGACAATAATCAAGAACCTATTTGTGTTTGTGTCTACTGTGACAATGAAAGATTAACTTAAAATCTATATTCTTACTATGAATTACAATATTTGATACCACTTTCACCTTATTCTATTGCATTCTCTGATTAGGCAATTGGAAATATGTTAAGTGAATTGATCTTATAGATGTATTTTCACTTAGCACCTTACTATGATCTTTTCTATATCTGATATGTCGACTTAAATATGCAAGATGATCTTCATAGCAGTGGGAAACATGGTATGAAATTTTCCTATAATAGCTTTTAGTGGTTGGATTTCTATTTCTAGTGTAATCCTTTTATGTATGAAATGAGAGGTATGATAATATTACTTATAGTGATAGAAATGTTGTCTTAGATATAATCCTTTGATAATATCACTTATAGTGATATAGTTGCTATTTCATATAATCTTGCAACAAGTTTGATGTTGTTTCTAATGTATTCAGTTCTTCCTTGTTACCAATGGTGTTGTCTCTGATCTTGACTTGATGTGCTTGCAATCGATAATAGCCAATAAGGAAGATTCTAAATTTGCATGAGCCCAACTCCAAGTTTTGATATTTTTGCTAGCTTGCTATGAATGTCTGATTGTTTCTTCGACAGTTTGATTTAGTGTGCTGGTGTGATCATGAAATTCAAATGGAGAGAGATATTAATCTCCCCTATAGTCTATTGATAGTAATCTAATACCATGTTTTACACAGTGATAAGTCTCTTATTGATAATTATTTGGGTCATATATGGTAGAAGACAATGGTTTCCGAGCAAATACCATATTTCATATCTAATAGTACATTTCCCTATTTTCCCTACCTTCTTCCCTAGTGTCATCTTTAATCTATACCAACTAATTGCTATGCGTGAATATCTATACATGATCACTGGGTATTCTATTGTTGTTGCTAATGACATGTATCATGTATCATGTCACTATTGATCTGATGTCTTTCTTGTTCGATATATCCTCCATGTCCAAGTATATCAACTTCTCATGTTGTATTATGTTTACAATTGGTGTCGGCCAATGGATGGGTATTTCATGCCATGAAATAGCAGAAAAAAACAAGATGTGATAACAGTCATGTTGAATTGGAACCGAGAAGGGACTTTGTGCAGCAGGGACTAAATTCAAAATGGCTAAGTATAGATCCATGCCAGTTTGCGTGACAGTCAAAAAAAACTATGAGCACCATATTTATAGAGGCATTTCAATATGTAAGCTTGTGCAGACTAAGAAAATATCATTACACATTCATTGAGGTTTGAAGGTAGTTTAAGTTTAGGTTTTGCAAAATTACTTAGGGCACCATAGATAGTTGCATCCCTAAAGAGGGGACCCTGTGATGCACCAGATTCTCCATTTCCACCCAAAACATTTGCATTAATCAAAGGAAAGTTAAGGAAAGAAAGAAAACATACCTCTCAAACCTGTTCAAGCTTCTACCTCTCAAACCTGTTCAAGGAAAGTTAAGCATATCGCACATGCAAGGATTGAAATGAGGTTTGAAACCTTTTTTTTTACTTTAAGTTATGCCCATCTTGGTCAAAATTTTTACCAACATGATGTTAGTCAAAATTTTGACCAACATGGGCATGTATTAAAAAAAAAAAAAAAGTTTTCCTTCTATAATCTGACCAACCTAAACATTTTTATTTGATGGTCGAATTGTTTAGTCAAAAAAATAAGGTCAAATGCACTAGTGACAAAACCCTATTAAGGGTATACAAAACACCTGGTTAAGGGCGGTGAGAAAACTTCTCTTACAATCAAAAATAGTCTCAAAGAGTTCTCCAAAATGTGAACAATACAAGCACTTCCTTTCTTAGGTAGTTCCATTTATAGCACTGCCAAATAATGATCTCACATTTTCTATCCACTCTCAAATTCACAACCTTTCTTCATCATCACATCTCATACATATATTCACTTCCACAAAATCATTCTATACTTATACAAAATCTGCCATCTAGTCATCTTCACAAATACCATACAAAACATAATAATTAATTATGTAAATGTTATAATAAGTATGGAGTCGGTGATCTTATATTACCCAAGTGTCAGAAATATACTTCATTCACCTGACTTAGCACATTACCATATCCACTAACCTTTCCTTAATCTTTTCAACTACTCATATGCCCTGTTATACTAATTCTCTATCTTCGCATACCTTCAGATCACTGAATCTCACTGATCTAATCAGAAAAACTCATGCGCTCTTAACTGAAGCATATACATATCCCAAAATACCTTCTACTAACTTTGCAAGCCATAATACATCATGTACTATCATCGCTGACCAAAAGTGTAACACTATACCCTACTACCCTAATTCTGGACTTAGTCATTTTTATGACTGTGACTCCAGTAGCAAAACTGTCTGCATGCAATCACTCAGCATAAGTGTTGCCATGAATGAAAACCCTCAAGTGATCCCTAGTGATCCACAACATCACTTTCCAACAATATCTCCCTTTGCATTGATTGAAACACTTAGAAAATTGACTAGGTGTTAAAAGCACTACCTTTAACTATATACATAGAACTTTTCTTTTCTTTTCTCTTTTCTTGTTTTATATACTCTCCTCATTTTTCCTTTCTTTTCCTCTCCCTTTGACATCAATGGCAAAGGTGCATTCAAAATTTCCAAAATTTAGCACAAAAAGGACTTAGTGCTTACTCACCAGCTTTAAGATATCTTTGAAAGAGTTTTCCAAGGTCTTTACTTCCTCCGACCGTGATTTGACCAGAAGATCACTGACATGGATTAATCCATTCAGTGCATATGATGTTGTTTCTTCTACCTTAAGCTTGGTAGGTGTAGACATAGTCATTGAACCTTCAACCTTTTCCATATCTGATAGATGAATCTTAAGCATCGAAAGCTTAGGGGTTATAAGGCTCTTTAACAAACCAAATCTGTCTACAACCCTCCCTTTCTCTATTTCCAAAACACTGATTTTGTCCAACACCCTAGATGCCTCTTTATCCATTTCACCCATAGTTAGTAAAGATGCTTCACAACTATCCATCAACTTGTCAAGAGTAGCCCTATCCTTGGCTATAATGTCTTCAATATTATTTACATGACTACAAGGACTTATGCAGTAACTGTAAATATTTCTACCTTGTGCTACGCAACTCTTAACCTTAAGAGTAGTAGCCTTGATGTCTAAGTCCCATAAGATGGACTTAAAGACTTCTCTCAATTTCTTCTCCAAAAAATTTTTCTTTTCATGCCCATAAAATTTCAGTCTAGAAACACACCAATCTTTTTTTTTTTTTTAAGGGATAATAAGTCCAAGTTTATGTTGTGGGTTAACAGGTGTCTAAGTCAAAAGATTAGAAATGAGTTTGAATTACAATTTCTCTACAAACATTGGTTTCCAAAAGTTACTAGCTGAATAAGTTCTAACAAGGGAATTCTATCTAGCTGGTGGTGAAGTTGCGTTCAAGGTCAACCTATCATTAAAGCTTTTTTATGGAGATACCATCTATAATTTAAGCTATATTGATAACAAATGAATGAGCCTATAGTCAACATTATACTACGTTGAGTCATAGGGTTCAATTAATAAATTGTCGTGATACTAAATCAAATTAATATTTAATTATCAACATAATGTCTAGACCAATTTAATGTACATGAGATTAAGTTACAATCTAACGTATTAAAAAAAATAAACCCATTTTTCTCATCCATAGGAAGCATACTGCCACCCTATTATAATATTAAATGACAATATAACTTATACATATGTATATTTTTCTTTTACAAACGTTAATTATATTAATTATTATTGTATTTAATAATTAATACAAATAAATGTCATCGTAACAAATATCATTGTAACGAATATAATAACGTATTTAAGTGGTACTAAATATATTAGTTACCAATTAATACATCTATTAGAGCATAAAATATTAATTAAAAACCTAATTAAAGAATACCCTCTAACTAATACAATTACTAACAAATAATTTACTAATTAATAATTATGTTAGTTAACCCAGTTATTAAATAATATTAATTATAAATTATTAAAAAAATTATACAATAATTAATATTAATAATAATAATTAATACAAATAACAATTAGTTTAATAAAGATTATTTATATTAATTAATGGAATTACTATTAATTATTAATAGTGAAATGTATATTACAAAATAAAAACAATTTATCAAACAACTAAATTACATAACCTAAACAATTCAAATTAACCACCTACTTAATTAAATATCTTAAACCCCCTACTTACCAACTACTAACCTACCTAGGCTAACATTATATCTCCCCCCCCCCCCACCTTGACTCACATGCCAAGTGGGAGGGGTCAACATCTCCTCTGAAAAAAAAAGGTGCGAAAGTATTAGGGAAGAAGGAAATGTAGTTTAGAAGGGGCAAGTTAGGAGGGGCCCACCAAAAATCTCCTAAGATCAAGTCAAACAAAGGAAATCTGCCAACCAAGGGGCTAGTGTGTGATTCAAGAAGAGGGGAGATTGAGGGGACAAGGGAGTTTGGGTCCTACCCCATTCCTTCCGAAAATACTTAGCCAAAACTCACGCTGCCAAAGGGTTAGAAGGCTTGTCATGGGGAAAAGAAAACATAAAGATTTATGGCAGTCAAGTACTAAGCAGAGGTAGGTGTGGGTCTAAGGAGCTTATGAAAGACTTGGGCCCACTCACAAGTATTTCCTCCCCAATGCAAGGCTCCATTGCAAGGTAAGCATGCTATCAAGTCAAGGAGAGTAACGTTGACCAAGGAAAAGTGCAAAATTTAGTTTTGTATTAAAATACTTTCCCTCCTATGTACCAATAAGGGGAAAGCTATGATAAAGTGTGGGTTTATTATATATTTTATTTCTTTTTGAACAAGTAGATAATTTATATAGTATAATATTGACTGTGGTAAGAAAATGTATGGGAATTATTTTCCCATACATTTTCCAGAGACCTGTAGGTCTCTATTTTCCATTAGTTGAGTTCCTTCTTTTTTTTTACTTGTGTTGCATTTCATTTCCTCCTATACACTTGAATTAAATTTGATGATTTTGTTTACTATAGGAGGTATAGTTTAATTGATTTCTTTTCTAACATTATAGTTTCCTATAGTAATGTTTTAAAAGGTCTAAATTTTATTCATTTATGCTACTAAACTATTAGTTTCTCATCCAAAATATCATATCTAGTTATCAATTAACCTTGCAAGATAGAGGGTGAGAGATAGAGATTTATTCGTTGCTTGAGTTCAATTAACATTAACACACTATGATCTCATTACAAGATTCATAAGGTTTTGATAACTCTCTATTCCTTATCTAAGGTTTTCTCATTTCTATCACAATATAAATGCCATTTAACAATGAGGGAAACTACTCTACATTTTTTCATCATAAGCTAACAAATTCATTATATTGCAATGAAATAAAACACATTTTCCATTATACTAGTGAATTCATGAAACAATAACAAGTTCATAGCCTTCCTAAAATTTGATAATGAATGAAATCAAAAGTTCAATACAAGTTTCTTTCAAACTCCAACAACACCAAACTTGAACCAAAGGATCTATTACAAAGAGATATGAAATACTCTCATTTCAATTTCAAGAGACTTAATACAAACTACAAATATATAATTTTGGATTGGAGATTCAATGTTTTCCAATCTACACAATGGTATGGATCCAAATTCAGCAAGAAGTCCTCTCCAAGAGTATTTTTCCACAAGATCAAAGCCTCTACAAACCTAAAAATAAAATTTATGGAAGGCCATGGGGAGATCACCTCCCAACCTAGGCTTCTAAGAAGCCACCCCCGAGCTAGGGGAAACATCACAAGACAAGGAGAACACTCATGAAAACCCACAACCACAACAACATAAAAACATAAATTGCAAGAAATCTCCCTCCCAAGCTTATAAAAAAGAGTCACAACATGACTCAAATAGGGTGAAGGTGGAACCAAATCCAAGAGGTGAAGCACATCTCTTCATGAGAGCTAAGCCATCACTTGGCTTCCTCATCATACATATCTCTCCAGAAACACAATCTCCACAAAAAAATCCTTATGACCCCCAATAAAAAAAACATAAAATGAAGATGGATACATGGAGCCCATACATCCTGTTAGGAATGAATGTTGAATCCTTTGGTAGTCATTCTGTAGTAGTGGTTGTTGCATTCATGACTATGATTGTCATTGATGTCAACACAGTGATATTCTAGAGTTTAGCAAAGTAGCAGGCATAGTTTTGTTTTGTGCACATGTTATATTGAAGATTGAGTTATGCATAGTTTATGGTATGTTCTATGTTGTGTTATTAGCCTATGGTTAAGAGTGCAAAAATAAATTCATTTATTCATGAAGGTTATAAGCATTTTGGTGGAAGCAGTATTCTGGCAGTATTCCTGTGTAGCAGTTTTTGGTAATCGAAGGATATCTTCTAACCAGGATGGAATCTGATTCTGTGTAGTTAAAGGGAAGTTTGAGACTCATTGGTGGTGACGTGGTTCATAGCACAAACTTTGAGGTCACATGATTGGAAAGTTATTGTATCTGGAAGCTGACAGTTTTATGTAATTTTGATGTAGCGTGTTGAAATTATTATTTTGTATTTGCATGCCGACTCATTTGTAATTATTTGAGTGTGCTATAAAGGAAGGAATGTTTTCCTTGTTATGTGAGGATTGTAATAGTTTTAATATGAAGTTGTGAAATTTGTGATGTGAATATATGCATGAAGTGAAGAAAAGAGCTAATTTAGTGATGAAGGAAGACTTGTGAAGTACAGAGATCTGGATTTGTGATCTTGTGTAGTAGAGAGTGTAGTTTTGGCATAGTGTGAAGGAGGTAACATATTTCATATTATTTTGTTGAATAATCCTAAGATTTGTTAGAAAATGAGTTCAGAGATCTTGCCTTGAAGCTATTTGGGCAGTGGGTCCTTCTATCTTCCATAACTCCTAACAGGGTTAGAATCTTTTAACAAGGATTCAAAATCTCCTAATAGAGATTCATATGTACTAAATATATTTCATAAGACTCCTAACAAGGTCCATCCTCTAACAAGGAACTTTCATATTAGTGCATCATTTTTGTGGGCATCATTCCCACCAGGGTTTACTCTTTGATCAAGAGGTTCCCTAGTTAACATATCTTGTGTTATTGTGTCATTGTGTATGATTATCTTTCTATGGTTGGTTACTGCATTAATTATATGGTTTAATGTTGTTGAAGTTGATATTGAAGTTAATGGTGATAAATGGTTTAATTATTAGATAACTAATTCACCCCCCCCCTCTCAGTTATCTTGGTGGTCTTTACTTTCTAACAATTGGTATCAGAGTGGTAGGTCCTTGAAAGAGAAGTTTAACAACTTAAGGAGATCTATGGTGAATTTCAAGAAAGAAAGCCCTAAGCTTGATGGAGTAAATTTTGATAGCTGGAAAGAAAAGATGAAGACACATCTCTTGTGTTTAGGACTAGGTTATTGGTTGATTACAAAGAATTAAAGGACTATAATTGAAGAAGAAAATCTTGAAACAAGTTATAAAGATGAGGTAGATCTATTTATGTGTAGCATACTTGCAAGAGAAGCACTTTTATCAGCACTTCCAGAGAATGAATACAGTCAGGTAAAAAGTTTAACTAAATCTCATGATATTTGGAAAGCTTTACATTCTACTTTTGAAGGTGATGAACATGCAGAGAAAGCTAGGTTACATAATTGGATTTGTGCATTTGAAGACATAAGAATGATGGAAGATGAATCTGTTAGAAGCTATATTGGTAGGATGTCAAAAATTGTTGCAGGAATAAAGTCTTGTGGAGGTGAAAAGATAGAGAATGAGGTAATATGGAAGATTTTGAGAACATTGACACCGGTATTCAAGTAGACTACACAAATAATTGAACAAGTGATACCTTGTACACCAAACTTTTCAAGAGAGACTCTTCTTGGAAGATTGGAAGCAACCAAGATGAATTTGAGATTATCAGGAGAACTACCTAGAATGAAGACATCATTCAATGCTCTTAGCATCAAACCTACTTTGTCTAGAAGTACAAGTGTGAATGGAGATTATGCCAGCAGTAGCAGATCCAAATCTGATGAAGATAAGAAGATTGAAGAAGGCATTTTCTTGCTTGTGAAAAGAGAACCATATGGTAAGAAAATCTTTAAATGTTGGACATGTCAAGAATATGGTCATTTTGCATCAAAGTGTCCTAAGAGAATTAAGAAGTATAGAAACAATTTTAAGCCTAGAAGATCTAAAGAATGTTATTATGCAAATGATGAAGAAATTGAAGTAGGAATTGAAAGACATTTGAGTGATAGTGATAATGATAACTTTGATGACATAGGATTTGTAGCAATTAAGGAAGAAAATTATGAATCTGATATTAAAGAAGAAAAAGCCTTAGTTTCCCAAGTTGAAAAGAAAGCTGATTGGATTATAGATAGTGGTTTTTCACATCATATGACTGGTGATAAAGGAAAATTCATAAAGTTTAACAATTATGATGGAGGAGTTGTTAGAGTTGGTAACAATGCACCTTGTTTGATTAAAGGTATAGGATCTATTACTCTTGATGGAAAGACTAATACTGATGATGTTTACTTTGTTGATGGATTGAAACATAATCTTTTGAGTGTTGGATAGTTAGTGGATAAGGGATATCAAGTTTGGTTTACTGAGAAAACTTGTGTGATTAAGGATAAAGATGGAAATCTAATTGGAACTGGATCTAGAACTAGAGGTAATGTATTTCAGTTGAACCCTACTGAGATGACATGCTTGATGACTAAGATTGATGATAGTTGGTTATGACATAGAAGGTTTTGTCATATAAACTTTGATAATATTATGAAAGTAAGTTCTACACTAGTAGTAAGAGACTTACCTAAGATTATGAAGCCTACTAACATGATTTGCAAGGAATGTGTGATGGCTAAGCAGAAAAGGAGTTCATTTCCTAGCAAGAAGTTCACATCTACAGAAAAGTTGGAGATTGTTCATACAGACTTGAGCGGTCCTACTAGGACTAGAGGATTCTATGGAGAAAGGTATTTTATGATTCTTGTTGATGATTTTTCAAGAATGATGTGGATTGCATTTTTGAAAGAAAAATCTGAAGCATTTGATAAGTTAAAGTTCATAAAGAATAAAGTTGAGAATGAATCAGGAATGAGGATTAAATGTTTGAGATCTGATAGAGGTGGAGAATTTACATCTAAAGAGTTTAACACTTTTTGTGAAGTAAATGGTATTAAGAGATAGTTATCAGCCCCTAGAACACCTAAACAAAATGGTATTGCAAAAAGAAGGAACAGATCAGTGACTGAAGCAACTAGAGCTATGTTACTTAAAGGTGATTTGGCAAAGACATTTTGGAGAGAAGCAATGAATATAGCAGTATATACAATGAACTGAGTACAAATTAGAGTAGACACAGACAAGACACCTTATGAATTGTGGTTTGGACATGCACCCTCAGTTAAGTATTTTAGAATTTTTGGAAGTAAATGTTATATTAAGAGAGATGATGATATAGGAAAGTTTGATCCTAGAAGCGATGAAGGAATTTTTCTTGGATATTCTTTGAAAAGCAAAGCATATAGATGTTACAATAAGAGAACTAAAACTATTGTTGAAAGTGAAAATGTAAAAGTTGAGAAGTTTAAAATTTAGGAAAGAATGCTTGATTATGAATCTGATGAAGGAACTAACCCTCAGCCTAACATTGAAACTACTGAACAATTTTTTGAGACTAACAGTGAATTGTTGAATGAAAGTCATGTTGAAGAAAATAGAGAAGAATCTAGAGAAGAATCTACAGTTGAAGAAAGATCAGTGACTATGACACCTAACAAGTATATATCAAGACATCATCCTATTGAGCAAGTTATTGGAAGTTTGGATAGAGGAGTTATGACTAGAAAGAAGGTACATTTATGTTTGATTTCTCAAATTGAACCTAAGTCTACTAATGAAGCTTGTGAAGATGAACATTGGATTAAAGCTATGAAAGAAGAATTGGATCAAATTGAAAAGAACAAGACATGGGAATTGGTCCCTAGACCTAAAGACAAAAATGTGATTGGAACTAAATGGGTATTCAGGAACAAGATGAATGAACAAGGAGAAGTAATTAGAAAAAAAGCAAGATTGGTATGTAAGGGATACTCATAGAAAGAAGGAATTGACTATGAAGAGACTTTTGCCCCTGTGGCAAGTCTTGAAGTAGTAAGAATATTTTTAGCTTATGCAGCATTTAAGAAATTCAAAGTGTATCAGATGGATGTGAAGTCAGTATTTCTGAATGGTGAATTAGAAGAAGAAGTCTACATTGAGTAGCCTAAAGGTTTTCCTTTGACTCAAGAAGGAGACATGGTATGTAAACTAAAGAAAGCATTGTATGGACTAAAGCAAGCACCTAGAACTTGGTATGCTAGATTAGATAAGTATTTGTTAAAATTGAGATTTACAAAAGGAACAGTTGATAGTAACTTATACACAAATGAAATTGAGAATGGATTGTTAGTTTTGGTTATTTTTGTTGATGACATTATTTTTGGAGGAGAAGATAAAGCTAGTGACAAATTTGCTGATCAAATGAAGACAAAATTTGAAATGAGTATCATTGGAGAAATAAAATACTTTTTGGGATTAAAAATAACACAAAACAAAGATGGTATCTTTACAAGTCAGAAAAAGTACTTGAATGATTTGTTGAAAAGATTTGGTATGGAGAATTGTAAACCAGTTGGAACACCTATAGTTACAGGATATAAATTATCTAATAAAGATGAGACACCAAAAGTTGAGCAAAAGAAATACAGATCTATGATTGGTGGATTGTAGTACTTGACACACACTAGACTAGATATACAAAATTCAGTTGGAATGGTAGCAAGATTTCAAGCTAAACCTAGAGAGTCACATTATGTAGTAGTAGAAAGGATATTAAGATATCTTAGAGGCACAATGGACTATGGACTATGGTATGAAAATTTTGATGATTTTACCCTATGTGCATATACTGATGCTGATTGGGGAGGAAGTGTTGATGATAAGAAAAGCACCAGTGGTGGAGCCTTTTTTCTTGGAGGAAGATTAGTTTCTTGGTTGAGCAAAAAGCAAAATTCTATCTCACAGAGTACAGCAAAAGTAGAATATGTAGCAGCAACAAACAATTGTAATCAAATAATTTGGATGAAGTAGATGTTGATGGACATTGGAATCAAATTTGATGAGCCTATTGTCATATATTGTGACAATACAAGTATAGTTAGTATGTCTAAAAATCCAGTTTTACATTCTAAAACAAAGCATATAGAGATCAAGTATCATGTTGTAAGAGAGAAAGTTGCAGAAAAAGAAGTTAGACTGGAGTACATAAGCACAAAGGAGTAGATAGCAGATATATTTACTAAGCCTTTGCCTAAGGATATATTTGAGTATCTGAGAGGTATGCTAGGGGTTATGCCCCAACCTACTTTTGAGTAATGATGTAGTTGGTTGCATCCGTTCAGTGTTTTATGGCCCTATCTATTTTCTGGATTGGATGTTTGTACTTCCTTTATGGGGGAGTATGTGTATCTGAGCTGAGTCATTGAGGACTCTTGTGAATGTATTTTTTGAATGTCTTTTGACATTGAGCTACTGTTTGACATAGTGATGGAATTTTTGTCATTGATGTCAATGGGGGAGATAATCATGAAAAACATTGAGGAACTACATTTGTTGGAGAGATTGAATAGGATAACGAAGCAAGATTTGATTGATGAAGAGCAGGGTGCAATTGAGTAGCAGTGATTGGATTTTTGGAACATTAGATGTTTTTCATCTATGTTGCCATCAATGCCAATGGGGGAGATTGTTAGGAATGAATGCTGAAGCCTTTGGCAGTCATTCTGTAGTAGTGGTTGTTGCATTCATGACTATGATTGTCATTGATGTCAACACAGTGATATTCTGGAGTTTAGCAAAGTAGCAGGCACAGTTTTGTTTTGCACACATGTTATATTATAGATTGAGTTATGCTTAGTTGATGGTATGTTCTATGTTGTGTTATTATCTTATGGTTAAGAGCACAAAAATAAATTCATTTATTCATGAAGGTTATAAGCATTTTGGTGGAAGCAGTATTCTGGCAGCATTCCTGTGTAGCGATTTTTGGTAATCGGAGGATATCTCCTAACCGGTATGGAATCTAATTCTACATAGTTAAAGGGAAGTTTGAGACTCATTGGTGGTGACATGGTTCATAGCACAAACTTTGAGGTCACATGATTGGAAAGTTATTATATCTGGAAGCTGACAGTTTTATGTAATTTTGATGTAGCGTGTTGAAATTATTATTTTGTATTTGCATGCCGACTCATTTGTAATTATTTGAGTGTGGTATAAAGGAAGGAATATTTTCCTTGTTATGTGAGGAATGTAATAGTTTTAATATGAAGTTGTGAAAGTTATGATGCGAATATATGCATGAAGTGAAGAAAAGAGCTAATTCAGTGATGAAGGAAGACTTGCAAAGTACAGAGATCTAGATTTGTGATCTTGTGTAGCAGAGAGTGTGGTTTTGGCACAGTGTGAAGGAGGTAACATATTTCATATTATTCTATTGAATAATCCTAAGATCTTTTGGACAGTGATTTCAGAGATCTTGCCTTGAAGCTGTTTGGGCAGTGGGTCCTTCTGTCTTCCATAACTCCTAACAGGGTTAGAATCTTTTAACAGGGATTCAAAATCTCCTAATAGAGATTCATATGTACTAAAATTATTTTATAAGACTCCTAATAGGTTCCATCCTCTAACAAGGAACTTTCATATTAGTGCATCATTTTTGTGGGCATCATTCCCACTTGGGTTTACACTTTGATCAAGAGGTTCCCTAGTTAACATATCTTGTGTTATTGTGTCATTGTGTATGATTATCTTTCTATGGTTGGTTACTACATTAATTATATGGTTTAATGCTGTTAAAGTTGATATTGAAGTTAATGATGATAAATGGTTTAATTATCAGATAATTGATTCACCCCCCCCCCCCCCCTCTCAGTTATCTTGGTGGTCTTTACTTTCTAACACATCCATGTTCATCCCTCTCCTATCCAAGGAGAGACTCTACACTCTTGAATGTCCCAAAAACTCCCTTCACCCTCAAGGCTACTCTTCCCTCCCAAGGGTGAGTATGGCCTTGAGAACTCCCTCAACAATATGCTACAACACATAAAAGAAAAGAAAACTTCAAGAACAATAATGAAACCTCACATTTACAATGCAAGAAATCATGCTCAAAACAAGCTCATGATTTCTTTTAACATCTACAAATAACCACATTTTCACAAAATAAGTAAACATAAAACTAAAACATCTAAGAAATCACATATCCCCCATTATCACAAAATTATCAAGCTCACAACACATACAATACAAGAGGAATAATAGCTAAATTTTGCATATAAGGAAATAGCAATCAAGAGAGCTCTTTCTCTCAACATGAAAACAAGAATAGGAAAAGAATGATGAAAACCACCAACCTTGATCCAAGCTATGGAGGAAAGTTGATGAAGAGATTTCCACTTTCCAAGGTTCTCCAAAGTAGCTATGTCTCCAAATCTGGAGAGTGGGTGCCAAACTCTTCCAAAAGAAGAGTCCCCTCTAAAAAGGCCTCCACACAAACCCCTATGGACAAGATTGCATTCCTATTGGGTGGTCTTCCCTAAGACCCTTACATGGTTTCTAAATTTGGTCTCTTACAAAGGTAAGCTAAAAAGGTGGGATAAGGACTTCTTTTTTAGTGGGTGGTGATCTTTCCAAAACTTGGTCCCAAAAGTTGATTTTCGTCCATCTTGGAAAAGCAACTTTTGGATGGGTCATTTGGTCAACCAAGGGTTATCCTATGGTGAAAAATGACCCTTATCTTATGGTATATCAAGTGGGGCAACTAAAAATGGCCTAAACACTCCCCTAGGCACCTTTGTAACCCTCCAAAAGTGCATGATAAGTTCAAATTCGAAATTCCAAGATAAGACTATTCCCCAAGCTCCCTAACCAAGAGATTTCTCATGGGGATCCTCAAGGTACCTTCCTAGGTTGGTGTTCAACCAATCCCCAAGTGGACATGTCATGGCCACAAGCACAAACACATGTGTCAAGTGACACAAACAAAAAGAGACATGTCACAAGCCATGTGGCATATCCACTTGGGAATTCACACAAAAACACATTACAATTAATAAATAAATCAAACACATTCATGCATCATACTTTTACAAAATAAATACATTACAACGAGGTTATTGGCTTCTCACTAGAAGCAACCTTGGTTCAAATGGATTTAACATTAGTCTTTATGATGATTCCCCAAATTTACCATGGCCTATTTCCCTGCACACTCAAGTCCAATATCAGTAGTCCAAGGAAATAAAACATGTAATTTTATAACATTAATAATCAAATAATTCTCAAGTAATCAATCATAATTAAATCAAAGTTTTCACAAGGCATAATCATTCATTTATAAGTAACATAAATCTCATCATGAATATATTTAATTCATCACTAAATTAAACTTGAAACATAAACATTGCATACATATTCAATTGCAATTAAATGTCATCATGACACTCATAAACTTCACCTAAGTAATTAACATTTCAATTCATAATAGGAATCTCATCGTATCATAATCGAATCAAATCTCCATTTCCTAGTTTCTCAAAATAACCATAAATTAGAATTCATATTTATATCATAAAATAGTCATCAATAATTCATCACCTAACTTTTAGCCCGAAATGAAATACACATCTCAACCTTATTCATTTCTTGATTTTCATTTTTCTAACAACTCATATTGACATAAATTCCCTAATTACACATCTCAATATTTCATCTAAATTGATCATCATAATGTCAGTCATAAAGTATCATAAAGTCAACATTGTAAGTATAGAGAGAATCATAAAATATAATGTATTCTGATCCACTGAAATCAAATCTTTGTCAAAAGGGTAAAATATACTAAACTAATCAAAATGTTAAGCCAATCACTAGGTCTACCATAACAATAATGGAAATGCTATGATGGGTCTAGGGTGAGGCCTCACACTTCTCTACCTTGTCTTTTACAGTTTTTAGCAATGAGTCAAAGTGACTATCAAATCTATCTAGTACCATACCTAGATTCTCAGCTTCATCCTTTCCTTGAAGGTCAATCGATGTAGGAAGTAACTTGTTTACTTTCTCTATATCCCTAGTCATTGTTTTACCTCTTTTATCCCCTTTCTGTGCCAATATTTCTTTAGCCTTGGAAAAGGCCATGAAGGATAGCCTCATAAGGTCATCCTCATCCATTCTATCAACATCAGCACTTACTAGTTTGGCCAAACTTGCCAACAATAAAGTAGAAGAGGTGTTAGGTTCTGGTTTTTTCTCTATTCTAACCTCAACTACTTTCTCTGTTTCAGTCTCTACTTCCTTCCACTCCTGTGATTTCTCTTCTTGTTTCTCCTTTATTTTCTCTTCCTCTACCTGTCCTTGGACTTCAACTTTCATCGCACTATCCAAATTATCTAAAAATGGATCATTTACATCATGTGAAGTGTCAAGGGTCACAGGCACACCAGAGACAAACAAGTCTAGTTGCATGCTAGTTTGCTCACTTCCTTCGATTGCCTTAGAACTTTATCCTAATCCCAGAGATGTAGGTTTGGTGACCTTAGGAGGTGACATCTTCTTTGGCATATCACTCATTAGGATCTAATCCAATGCTTTTTGAGTGTCCTCAATCAATTCATCATACTTTCTAGCCATGATTTTCACTAGTCTGGCCTTTGTCCTTAGTAAGGGTTTTAATTCATTTATTATTCTCTCCCTTTCTTATATAGACACAACATGTAGCATATCTTATATAGCTTTGTTTCTTAGGTTTTCATCTTCTGACTATGCCAACTGCTTCTAGATTTATAGTTTTCTATACAGTTCTTTAGGGATACTCTCTTCAATTTGTAACAAATTTTTCTTGAAGATTAACATGTGTTCAATTATGGTATCTTCAATAATTGCTTGATCCTCATAACCATATCTCTCATAGTACATGTCCACTGTCTTCAAGTTACCATCTTTTATCACTCTCTTCTGTAGTGACTTAAGGTCTGGTTTCCAAAAGGTTTGTGGATCTTTTTGTGCTTCTTTCTCTTCAACTTTCTCAATTACCTTTTCCTCTTTCTTCTTCCTTTTTACTTCTACCTCTTTCTACTTAGGACTGTCCTGCTTACTAAATCTTGTAGATCTTCTAGGAATGTTCATAGGCACAACTTCTTGTGTTGCCTCCTCTTGAGTAATTGACAAATCAACAATATCAATAGTAGGAATTACTATCTTTTCTGCCTCTAAAGGAATAGGAGCATCAATGGCCATGCTTGAAGATGCTTCCTGTAATACCCCAAAAATGGGCTATAAGTTCATTAATATCCTACATCTTCAATTCAAATGAAATTGACATCAAAGTCCTAACCTAAGGCACATCTAAACATCATCGAATCATAATTGATTATCTTAAATTTTGCATCAGGGAATATTCCTAGTAATATTCCTAATTATCTTAATTATCTTTAATTTTATAATTATTTGGCAATAAATCACATTTATCCTAAAGTTTGATTAATTGAATATTTTCATATTTAATTAATTAGATTTAATATTTGCCACTTAATTGTGTAATTAAATTTAATTATATCTATTATTAATTGTATTATTTAATTTTGACAATAAATCTAATATCATATGAATAATTGATTAAATTCTTATTTAATTAATTAAAGCATGTTGTCATTATTTAATAATATAGTTTTTAATAAAAGTTTGATTAAATAATTGATTAACCCATAAATCAATTGTTTTATTTTTAAAAGCAGTTAAGTTGAGCATAAATCACTTTATTATTAAATTAATTCATAAATAAAACATGCACAATCATAAAAGCAGACAACTATCAATTATCAATTAAAGTTAAACTCTATTTTGAGTTAAAACTTAGCTTTTGCATATTTTGGTGAGTTAATTATCTTTTATTTAAAAATAACTCAAAAATCAACCTGAGTTATTTGAGTGATTTATGGCTTTTTCCCATGCACCTCCAAAGCCTTGGATTTCTATAAAAACAAGGCTCAGCTCTTCATAATTCATCTCTCAAATTTGCATCCAAGCATCTCATATTTTTGCACAATCATGCTGAAGAATTGGAATTGAAGAATCAAAGCTCTTGCGAATCGACATCTTTGTGAGATCAATCTTATTTTTGCATTCATATTGCATATCATTGTTAGATTAGCATTGCATATCAATTTTCAATAGCATAGATTTCATATCAGATTAATCATTCTTATTGCATAGAAAAATACCAAAAAAATAGCTTAATTGCATTCAATTCATATCTAGATCAATTGCATTCAAATCCTTCATTTAGGTGTCGTCTAGGTCACTGATCTCGATTACAATCTAAGAACATCAATCTCGCACCTACTAGAAGGTAGTAAATCACTTGGTTAGAGTAGATTTCAATTTTGCATGATTTTGATTATAGCTAACCTCTAATATTTTACTGAGTGTTGTGTCTACAGATTAGGTACAATTTTCACACACACATTTCTGGCACCCACCATGGGGCAACCCACCTTTGCATGCTGGTTTTGATTTTTTTTTGGAGCTAAAACCCCAAAGTTTCAAAGATTTAATTTTATCTCCCAAACAGCTTAGAGTTTTGGTCTGAAATTTGTTTTGCAAGTTGGAGACATATCAGGGAAGCTTTGAAAAAAAAATTTAGAATTTTTTGAATTATTTTGAATTTTTAATAAAAAAAAATTTATTTTTCATAAAAAATTAATATCTGATGCAAATCAGCATATTTTTTAGAAATTTTTACATTTTCAGAAATCTCTTCAAATTCTATATGGGTTCTATTATTTGTGTTTTAAATTTGGATGCAATTTAATAGCTCAAATAGTCAATTTGCAAAAACTAGTCTATTTTGATAAAATGGGTCTCTAGGGCACAAATGAAGAGATTTTTCTAAAAATTTTGCATTTTTGGAAAGCTCTCTATTTTTTAGCAAGGGTCTTTATTTTTAATTTCTATTTTTTTGACCAAAATCATATGAAAAAAAATAGATCTTGTTGACTAGGTCAAATGCAGTGCAAAAAAATTAAAATTTTGTGATGGGTATGCACTTATTTTTCATATGATTCAATGCATGATATGAGTTGTCATTTGAATTAATTTTTAGTTATGATTTTTCCTAATAATTTATTTTTAGATCTAACCCTAGGGTTTTCATAAGTTGAATAAACCTTGCATATCTTATTTGTTTGTTGGCTTGTTGGAGAGTTCGTAGCTTGCTTGCATAGTAAAGCTCAACAAAAATTGCTAAAAGTCAAGTAAAATCTACTAAGCACATTGTAAGGATCCCAAGTATTCTCCTTCATCTAATAACATTTTGATTTGGGACTTAAAATAAATCTCTTATGTGTCAAGTTTGTGTGCATCTTTTCATGCTTTTGATCTATTTCTACACACTTGCATAATTTGATACTAGGTTGTGAACCCTTAAGGATTCATTAAGTAGTCTTAGAATACTTTTGATTGATCTTGATTGCTATCTTGGGTTATTGGACTCGCTAATCCACCGGCCCCTCATTTCCACCCCGTGGTTGCAATCTCAGCGCCATAAAGGGGAGGGGTCAACAGGACAGAAGCGTTAAGTGTTCCACTTGGCAACCCTTTTGTGCTTTTAGGAACTCACTTGTTTTCTAAGTTGGGGACTCATTTTCAGCTTGTGTGAGGTGTTAAGTGTTCCACCTTGTGGACTCATCTCATATTCTCTTTAAGTGTTAAGTGTTCCTCTTTCTGCTTTTTGGGTACTTTTGGTAGATTTGCTTTCGGGAATATATCTATGCTCACATACTAATTAGGCCCTATGAACACTATTCGTAATTCTTGAGAGATTGGATTCCTAGAGGAATCTTTCTTGATGAGAGAATCCTTGTAGGTAGGGAGGATACTTAGTGCATTTCATATTCAACTTGGTTAGTGCATCTTCTCTTATTGATCGATAGATTCTCTCTCCGGAGAGGTTGATAGATCACGTGGGGTCGATATCACGAGCTTTGGTGAATCAAAATTGGTTAGTGCATCTTCTCTTGTTGATTGATACATTCTCTCCCCAGAGAGGTTGATAGATCACATGGAGTTGATATCATAGACCTTGGTGGAACAAAACTTTGTCTTAGCGTGTCAGATTCATCTACTTGCTTTGTTTGGATTAAAAGTGAAGAGGTGTCAAAACCTTGAATCTGGAGCCAAGTCCCCTTATGGTATAAATCTATGAGTCATCTTTAGAGAGGATTAACCGTAGTGGACAATCCCTTCACAGGGAAAACTAAATTGACAGAACCTCAAGCGGTAATAGCCATTTTCACCATGGTAGTGATAGCCGCTATATAAATGTCCTTGTGGAAGAAATCTCCACGGGTATGGTTCATTGTTGGGTTGTAGATCTCCCTAGCAGCTCTTGAAGATTAAGTTCTCAGACTGTGTCAAAACCCTGGTGTGCCAGGATTGGAGTTCACCCCTTTGAATCATAAAAGTTGCAGAGTCAAACCATTACTAAAAACCCTAGAGAGGCCAATTTTTCACTTTCAGGTATATGTGTGTTATTGCAAAACTTTTCAGAACATACACAATTAGTACTCTCAGGGATTAGCACAATTTGGTCACTTGATTGTTCATGCACAAGGTTGCTTTTGCCCTTGTTCATTATTTTTAGACTTGCTTGGAATCACTTGCTTGCTATTCTGCATGCTTGTTTATTTGCTTGGCTATTAAAAATGATCAAATCTAGTATAACCTTCAAAATCTGGACAGTACAATTTGCAAACAATCCAAAACTGAAAACCTTAAGTTTTGCAAAATTTGACGTAAAATTCTTTCTAGAGTCAAAAGTCATTTCAGGAAGTCAAAAGTCGTACAAGTTTTGTCAAGTGTTGTTTCAGTATTGCCCATCTGTCATATGATTGAGAACCCAGTGTCATATGAGTTTTCAAACCAGCAAATTCAAGAAAGTCAAAACCCTGTTAGCAACTATTGTATGATATTGACAACTATCATTTCATTGCTACCCAACTGTCGTACGATTTTAGCAACTATCATTTCATAGACTACCCAGTGTCGTACGATTCTGCAGAGTGTCATTTGGAAAAATATGAGAGAGTTGTCAGAAATTGTCAAATTACAAGATATCCAATGTTTTCAGCCTAGTTCCAGAATCTATCGAACAAAATCACTATGTCAAGAACATATCAGTAGCTATCAAGAATTATTACACATGTATCAAAGAATTAGTACACATGAGGAAGAAATTTTGATCGTTGCTATGATGAAGCAGCTGCAAGCTATGCAAGTCTAGCTTGACAAACTTGAGAAAGAAAAGGAACCTCTATACTCTTTTCCATTTGATAAAGACTTGTACATGTCACCATGCCCCCGGAAAAAATTTGAGCAATATGATACCTCTTCCATGGAGAGTGACACATCTAGCTTTGGAGACTATGATGACTATGATGATAGACAATGTAATGATACCTATGACACCTCTATTCCTAAGAGTCCTCCTCATCATTCATTCCTGCTTACTACAAATGGGTCGTCACATTGGATAGATCGTGATGGTGATCCATATGATTCTAATTTTGAAAGAGACTTTGATGGCTTTTGTGGACAATACCTTGATTATGATCCATCTACTACTGCTGAGGACTATAAAATACATCGTGCTAGCTTGAAATGTCAATACTATAAGGATCTCTCCTCTAAGAACTCTCCAGCTAAAAATAAAGATTACACTCTCAAGCAAGATCATGTTAATGCTGAACCTTTATCTGGTGATGGTTCCCTTCCATCCCCTACTTCCTCCAATACCTGTACATTTCTTAAAGCTTCCGAGTCTTTCAAATATTTCACAGAACCTTCATCCGACACAAGCCTTGATACTTTTCATGCGGTTCCCTATAGTTATCCTCTAGGGCTACCTCTTAAAGAAACTCAAGCTAACCTTCACTTGGCTGCAAAGAATTTTAATAATGATAAACCTAAAGAGCCTAAGCCTTCATATGCTATAATCCCTACTTCAGCTAGTCCTCCACCATCTCTTCCAAAGTCATCCATACAATCCCAACATGCTTCCTTGTCCTTAGAAGTGGCTCCATGTCAAGAGGACTCTAAAAATGATAAAGAAAAGAACATAAAGAAAGATCAAGATCAAGAACCCTCCATGTCATCCACTCCTTTTCCCAATGTCTCTTATCTACTTCATGGTTCTTTTGATCCTGTACACCCTTTTTCATGCATTCCATCATGTCTTAAGTCTTCTCCTAAGCAAGATCAAGCTACTACTTACACTATTGAGCTTATTGACAATCAAAATAACCTTACTATGCTTGCACTTTCCAAAGATGATATTTCCATTAAGGTTGGTAAAAATAGTGTTGTTACTTCCAATGTTAAGCCTATTGAAAATCAAGAGACAAATTATGCACTGGTGCTATCCAAAGATCTTTGTCAAGATCAAAGTCTTCCATCTTCTTATTCTACCACTCCATGTTCACTTCCACTTTCTACTCTTCCTAAGTCTTTGCAAGCTTTAAACAATCCTATCAAAGAAGGTGCTCATATTCAAGATGTCCATGATTCTATTGAAGATCCTAATCCTCACTCTAAAGATGCTAATATCCTTGGTTGTCATATAGATGCTGATGAACTTATTGATTATCCTTTTGTGTCTTCCACTTCCATCCTTGGACCTCTTCCACCACTACAAAGATCTTCATGCCTTCCTTCCATCTTGGGTCCTTATGTCCCTTCACTTTCCCCTCCTAACTCTCCTAATTTTCCATCCATCTTGGGTTCTTACATACCTCCATCTCCCATCTTTCCTCAAGATCAACATAGATGCATACCCTTGAATCCTTTTCATCCACCCACCCATCTAAACCAGTCATATCCTCCCTCTTCCACAAATCCCAAGTCTTTTGGAAGTAACTTGAATGTTCAATACAAGAAAAAGAAGCAATAAAATAATCCATCAAAAAGAGAAGATCACCATGTCTCCTCTAAATGACATGGAGGCATAAAGTCAAAAGAGATATCTAAAAAAAAAACTACAAGACAAGTATGGGTTCCAAAATCCATCATTGAAGATATTATCTCTACATCATCAAAAGGAAATAAAAAGCCTATGACTATATGGATTTCAAAGTCTCTCTTGAAAGAGTCTAGTGTTGAACAAAAAGTGAAATTGACATTCAAGCTTCCAAAGGCTTCCACTACCTCTCCTTCCAAAAATATTCTTTCATTTCATGCGCCCAAACCTCAACCTCTGCTATCCATTCACCATATTCCTTCATGTATTCCTTCATTCACGTTTCCTCCACCCTCTCGCCACCCTTCAAGGTGTGTGTTTACATTGATCTTGCCTTCCTTTCCATCTACCCTTTCACAATCCTTCCATTCATTAACCTTCTACCTTTTATCCTTTTTCCTCATTTTCCTATTCCTCCTATCTTCCAACCTCACTCACTTTACATAAAATCTTATCCTCCATTTTTCTCTTTCATCTCTCTTTCCCTATCAGCATCTTTGAGCGTGTCATTTTGAATCCTTGGCATATCATGGTTTATCCTTTCAAGGAGCATTATCTAAAAAGCTTGCCTTCTTCCAAAAAAGAAATGAAAAATAAAATAAATTGAAAATGTGCCTTGGTGAAAACCTGAAAACAGGCACCTTGGTAGCAAAAGTAAAGAGAAATAAATTCATCCTATGGTGAAAACCACTTCCTTGTGGCACCTTGGATAAGTACCATGATGAAAACCTGGCAATCAGGCATCATGCATAGTTCTTCTACATATTTCATCCATTCCATCTTCTCTTTTTGATCTTGACAATGTTGATCTATACATGAATATTTGGCTATTCTGTGAGCTATCTTATGGTGATCTTGCTTTCATTCCTTCCATGTTTAGCCTTCATATCCATCTTCCTCCATTCATTTTTGCCTATCGCTATCCTTTTCCCCTTTGGTCTTGATCTAATAAAAAAAGAAAGAAAGAGTAAAACATAGTGCTATGAAGCCTCTTGACATGTCTACTCCTTTGGATTGCATTCTTTCCTGCTCTTGCACTACACTTTTGTGACTTATCCTATACTAGCCTTTTCCTACTTATCTAAATATGCTTTACATGACAATTTTTCCCTAGCTTGAGTATTCTTGAGGAGTTTTCCCTTGAGGATTTCTTCCCTTCATTATCCTTTATTCTCTTGTCTTCCATCTCTTCCACTAGCTTGCCAATCCCTCTTGTTCTCCACCTTGCTAGACATTGGGACTGCACAATATGATCTTGCTTGGGAGTTTGCAAATGGAAAAAGATGCTATCAAGTATACCAAGTATCAGAATAATTATCAGAACAAGTATCACAACCAGTATCAAAACAAGTATCACAACCAGTATCAAAACAAGCATTAGAACCAGTATCAGAATAATTATTAGAATTAGTATCAGAATCAATATTAGAACCAGTATCAGAACAATTATCAAAATCAGTATCAGAATCAGTATCAGAACCAGTATCAAAAAAATTATCAAAATTAGTATCAAAATCAGTATCAGAACCAGTATCAGAACCAGTATCAGAACAAGTATCAGAATAGGCCTACAGAACAAGTATCAGAACACCTACTGGGGCTACACCTTTCACTTTAGTTTATGGGTCTGAAGTGGTACTGCCTATTAAGGTTGAAATCCCATCACTCAGAATCAGAATGCATGGACTTGTCACTGATGATGACTACAGAGTGTCTAGGTTACAAGAACTAGATGAGCATAGACAAGCAGCGTATGATCATCTCAGAGTATATCAGAAGAGAATGTCTAGAGGCTACAACAAGAAAGTCAGACATAGAGAATTTCAGGTTGGCGATCTAGTCTTGAGAGAGAATCCTAAAAATCAATCACATCGAGAACGCAATGGGAAGTTTGAACCCAACTGGCTGGGTCCCTTTTTAATCACTGCTACTTTTGGCTCTGGTGCCTATCAACTCTCAATGACTGAAGGAAAAAAGCTCTAAGAACCAATCAATGTTCTCCATCTGAAGAAATTATATGCCTAAGGCATTCAGTCTATGGTAAAATGTCCTGAAAAAAAATCTTAAAAATCAGAAAAAGTCTTGAAAAAATGAACATCTTGGTGAAAACCTAGCAATAGGTGCCTTGATGATTCACAAAAAAAATAAAAAAATATCAAAAATTTAAAAAAATAAAAAAAATGAAAAATACAAAAAATGAAAAAAAAGAAAAAGTGCCTTGGTAGCAAAAATAGAATCTCTACCAAGATGGTGAAAACCCAGAAAACGAGTGCCACTTGTTCCAAATGCTCCATCTATCAGCACAATCTTGGTCTTTCCCAACTTTCAGTCTTGCTTTAGTTGTACATATCTCCCAGTTTGTTTCAACATTTCCAGTTTTTAATAAGTCAATTTGTACACCAATCAGTTTGCGCATCTATATCCTATCAATGTTCAAACTTGGGGGCAATCAATGTCATATCCTATGGCCTCCAATGTATCTTAGATGTATCCTATCCAGTTAGAGTCCTTTGAAGCTTCAAGTTGAGTCAGTCTATCTGTCTCATCTCCAGAAAGGATTTTGCATCTACAACAACGCAATCAAACATCAAAACAAACTGAAAATAATCTGTGCTTCATGCTTTTATCTCCTTGTATGCTTACTGATTTGCATTGAGATTTTTGGATGTTGTGTCCCTTCGAGTTCTTCGATAATGTCCTTTATAGGATTTAGAGAGTGATGACTAGGGGCATAATCTTTTCTTTGTCTTCTGCTTGTATGTGAAAATCTAACAACTTTGGAAATTTCAGATTGAAATGGTGTCCGACTATAAGAGCCTCTATCTCAAATTGGATGGCCATGCGTACCTCGACCATTGATACCCAGACAATTCAAGGAAGTTTGATCTAACTATTGTCTTTTTGAGTAAGTTCTTTCTCCTACTATGGAATGCAATCTTGCCTAAGGATGTGAATGATAAAGGGTCACTACGGGTAATTCACATTGGATTTAGAATGATCTCTTGATAGTTTGATGTGTTTGCAATGCAAGGCATACTCAGGTCATCACAACATTTATGTTTTGATGCTTGTACAAATTTCTATATCAAAATGGACATGATATTCAGGTCATCCTGGCATTTGTGCCTTGGTGCTTATATCTGATCCAACATTCCAAAAACAAATCAATATTCATATGTCCATGGTTGTATAACCAGTGGGTGTTGTATTGATTCTTGTGCATACAAATCGATATTCATATGTCTATGGTTTCATAGCTAGTGGGCATTATATTGATTTATCTGGTTACCAAAAAGTTCAATGATGATAACAAATCGACATATGATCAGTGACTAGGTCCTAGGTCCTAGGGTTGCATTTCATATTGCATGCTTCTTTGCATTTTTCATCTTTGCATGATCTCACAATGACTAAACGAACTTCAAAGCTTAAACAATTCTTCATATCAATTCTTCAAATCTAACAAGAGATGAATCTCACACGAAGGTTCCTCCAACAAAACAACAAGTAGAATCCTTTTTCGGAATCAAAATTCAAATCTGAGATTGTTTAATATGTCAAAATCGCAATTTAAAATTTTGGGCCCATGATGGTCTACTGCTTGCATAATCGACCTTCAATCATCACAGAGATCTAGTATTCAACTTAACTGATTATCTAACATCAAACTATCAAAATTTCAACTTCATCAACCATGGTCAACTCATGGTCAAACCTAGTCAAACTCGGTCTTCTGGACCTCTAAATGATGTAGAATGCATTCTTGAATGTGTTTAACCACTTCTCAAATCAATTAACATGCTTCTAAACTATCAACGCTGACTTTTCTTGTCAGATTTCAATTTTAATCCTGAAGGGGGCATGGTATTGCATATCATTCAAAGTCTGTAATCAAATTTGAAATCATATCTTTATGGAAATCAATATCTTTCATCAGTAAACAAGATAACAATCACATCTAGTTACTGATTCATCAAAAAAGTCCTCATCGCTCAGGGCAAATCTATCATCACTTGGGGCATATCAGATTCATCAAGATCCATATCAATCTAGTATTCTCCTAATCTTGTAAACTGTATCAGTTTTTGCAACCATCAAATCATAGTGTTCTTTCCTTGGTTCTTCGGCAACTGAAGGGTTTGGATGTGATACCTGCTAGTTCTACTAAGACAATCAAGTCTAGAACGGGTCACTCACTTCTTAAGAATCCTAAGGTTTGGAATTAGGCATTTTGACACTTTTTCGCAATCATATGTTCATTTGCTGTTATAGTGAACATTATCTTTGGTCACTCAAGACCTATTATCTCCATATCAAATCAATATCAATCAGCTTCTATCTCATATCAATTATCAATTTCAAACATTAGTTTCATATCTTTATCAAACACAGACTTTTTTTGAACCACTGCGCTTCACACAGTAATTCAAAGAGGGGCAAAATGTAATATCCCAAAAATGGGCTATAAGTTCATTAATATCCTACATCTTCAATTTGAATGAAATCGACATCAAAGTCCTAACCTAAGGCACATCTAAACATCATCGAATCATAATTGATTATCTTAAATTCTGCATCAGGGAATATTCCTAGTAATATTCCTAATTATCTTAATTATCTTTAATTTTATAATTATTTGGCAATAAATCACATTTATCCTAAAGTTTGATTAATTAAATATTTTCATATTTAATTAATTAGATTTAATATTTGCCACTTAATTATGTAATTAAATTTAATTATATCTATTATTAATTGTATTATTTAATTTTGACAATAAATCTAATATCATATGAATAATTGATTAAATTCTTATTTAATTAATTAAAGCATGTTGTCATTATTTAATAATATAGTTTTTAATAAAAGTTTGATTAAATAATTGATTAACCCATAAATCAATTGTTTTATTTTTAAAAGCAGTTAAGTTGAGCATAAATCACTTTATTATTAAATTAATTCATAAATAAAACATGCACAATCATAAAAGCAAACAACTATCAATTATCAATTAAAGCTAAACTCTATTTTGAGTTAAAACTTAGCTTTTGCATGTTTTTGTGAGTTAATTATCTTTTATTTAAAAATAACTCAAAAATCAACCTGAGTTATTTGAGTGATTTATGGCTTTTTCCCATGCACCTCCAAAGCCTTGGATTTCTATAAAAACAAGGCTCGGCTCTTCATAATTCATCTCTCAAATTTGCATCCAAGCATCTCATATTTTTGCACAATCACGCTGAAGAATTGGAATTGAAGAATCAAAGCTCTTGCGAATCGACATCTTTGTGAGATCAATCTTATTTTTGCATTCATATTGCATATCATTGTTAGATTAGCATTGCATATCAATTTTCAATAGCATAGATTTCATATCAGATTAATCATTCTTATTGCATAGAAAAATACCAAAAAAATAGCTTAATTGCATTCAATTCATATCTAGATCAATTGCATTCAAATCCTTCATTTAGGTGTCGTCTAGGTCACTGATCTCGATTACAATCTGAGAACATCAATCTCGCACCTACTAGAAGGCAGTAAATCGCTTGGTTAGAGTAGATTTCAATTTTGCATGATTTTGATTATAGCTAACCTCTAATGTTTTACTAAGTGTTGTGTCTACAGATCAGGTACAATTTTCACACACACACTTCCATCTTATTTCTTATGTTTATCAATTGCTTCTTAGTGATTCCTGCCTTCGTAGTGATATCTTCCACAATTTTTTTGATCTTTCTCTTCCTTGTTACCTTCTCATGTTCTTCGCTGATCTTTCCTAACTTCTCCCTATAAGTTCCCCATCTCTCTTGAGTAGGGTCTATTTCTTTTGCTAGTACATGCTCAACCTGCATATTCAAGATTTTAGCACTGACCTCATACCCCATAGGATAACACCATTTCATTCTTGGTTACACTGCCTCAAAACAAACACAATCAGTTTCAACCATCAAATGGATAGTGTCCTCATACTTCTCAACAATGTTTTCAAGTATTCTATACCTTTCCTTCATCTTCCTTTGTAATATTTTAGTCATAGAAAATAGTTCACCATCAACCCAATTCTTATCTTGTCTTTTGTAACTCCCCGAAATCTGAATCCTAGTGGGTACATTATCCTTCCATTCCCTAGGGTGCATGCCAGGAAACTTGTGAATGATATGAATGTACATACGGACTAATAATGACTCAAACCTAAATGCTTTAGATTTACCTTTCTTTATGGCATTTACATTTTATAGGAGTTGTTGTGCTATAACTTCATAAAGGTTATACTTCTTGTTTTCCTTGACCATCCTATAGGCCATCATTACAATTCCAACAGAAACTAAGTTGGGTCTGCTAATATAAAATAATTTCTAGCCCAACAACATTGCTACCAACCTAACATCCTATTGAAAGATGTCATTGACTGTCATCGCCCTCTTATCCCACTTGGAATGGGTTAGTTGATTCTCATCGAATGGTTGATCGATTAAATGATCTACAACCTCATAATGATCTTTTATGTGATTGTAGTTGATTCTCATTGAACGATTGACTGTTTTGGTGATCTATAAGCTTAGAATGGCCTATTACATGATTTTATCTAATTCTCATCGAACGGTTCATGGATTTAGTGATCTGCAACCTCATAATAGCATGTTACGTGATTGTAGCTAATTCTCATTGAATGGTTGACTGATTCAATGATTTGCAACCTCATAATGACTTGTCATGCGATTGTTGTTGATTCTCATCGAACGGTTGACCGATTTGGTGATATACAACCTTAGAACAATCTTTTATGTGATTGTAGTTGATTCTCATCAAATGGTTGACCAATTTGGTGATCTATAAGCTCAAAATGGCTTGTTATGTGATTGTAGCTAATTTCTATCAAACAGTTCACTGATTCAATGATCTATAAGCTCAAAATGGCTTGTAACATGATTGTAGTTGATTCTCATCGAATGGTTCATTGATTCGGTGATCTACAACCTTAGAACAACTTGTTACACTATTATAGATGATTCTCATCGAACGGTTAAACCAAATCAGTGATCTACAACCTCAAATCAACTTGTTACGTAATTATAGTTGATTCTCATCAAACGGTTGACCAATTCGATGATCTACAACCTCAAAATGATCTTTTATGTGATTGTAGTTGATTCTCATCAAATGGATGATCGATTCAGTGATTTGTAAGCTTAGAATGGCTTGTTACATGATTGTAGCTGATTCTCATTGAACAGTTCACCGATTTGGTGATCTGGAAACTTAGAATGGCATGTTATATGATTGTAGCTAATTCTCATTGAACTTTTGACCGGTTCGGTGATATGCAACCTTAGAATGGCTTTTTATATGATTGTAGTTGATTCTCATTGAATGGTTGACTGATTTTGTGATCTACAACCTTAGAATGATCTCTTATGTGACTGGAGTTGATTCTCATCAAATAGTTGACCAATTTGAAGATCTGTAAGCTTAGAATGGCTTGTTACGTGATTGTAGTTGATTCTCATCAAAAGGTTCACCAATTTAGTGATCTGTAACCTCATAATGGTGCGTTACACAATTGTAGTTGATTCTCACCGAACGGTTGACCAATTCAGCAAATTGTAACCTCAGAATGACTTGTTACGTGATTGTAGATGATTCTCATCAAATGATTGACTGACTCAGTTATCTACAACCTCATAATGATCTTTTATGTGATTGTAGTTAATTCTCATCGAATAGTTGACTAATTCAGTGATCTCTAAGCTTAGAATGGCTTATTACATGATTGTATCTGAGTCTCATAGAATAGTTCACCGATTCAATGATCTATAAGCTCAAAATGGCTTGTTATGTGATTATAGTTGATTCTCATCGAATGGTTCATCAATTCGGTAATCTGCAACCTCAGAACAACTTGTTACATAATTATAGCTATTTATCATCAAATAGTTGACCAATTCGGTGATCTTCAACCTCAGAATGACTTGTTACATGATTGTAGTTGATTCTCATTGAATGATTGACCGATTAGGTGATCTATAACCTCAGAATGATCTTTTATATGATTGTAGTTTATTCTCATCGAATGGTTGATTGATGCAGTGATTAGTAAGCTCAGAATGGTTTTTTATGTGATTGTAGCTAATTCTCATCGAACAGTTCACTGATTCGGTGATCTACAACCTCAGAATGGTATGTTACGCAATTATAGATGATTCTCATTGAACAGTTGACCAATTCAGTGATCTGCAAACTAAAATGATATGTTACTATGTGTAGAGAAAACCTAACCTATTTAGAACAGATGTAGACATTCAAACATTAGTTAACAAGAAGTCTAACAGCTTATTCCTAACATATAGAAAATAACTATTCGCAAGGACATTCAAATAGAACTGAAACGGGAGCACCCTACCATTGTTTGATTTGTTCTTGACTTAGGGATGTGGGTGTGCTCTTGAATCACTTGGAGAATATCCCTAATGTAGATTAGGGAGGATAGGAATGATAGGAACTAAGAGGACCCTATATTGATACAAAACTAGGTATAGAAGACATGTTTTGCCCCTAAGGCCTCAAAGAGCCTAACAATGCTCAAAATTAGATTATGCTATGAATGAATAAACTAGAGTATATTTTAATCCAAAATGAAGTATGATGATGATATTAAATGCAAAAATCAATGAAACCAAGCTAATTTAATCCATGATGTTATGCTAATGTGAGTTAAAAGCATGAAAATGAAGTAAACTAACAATTATATGATTAAGCTATAAATCTAGGAGTAATCTAGCATTATAACTTTACTATGCAAATGAAAGATGATATGATAATTTCTCTTGGAAGAGGAGGGTATTTATAGGATTTGAGGAAGGGCTTGGGTTAGAAAGGAGAGTTAGGGTCAGAGGTAAGGTTTGGGGTAGAGTTTGGGGTAAGGTTAGATTAACCTTGGTCAAGGTCGCTCACACATGTGTGAGAAACACTAGGGAAGTGTGCAAGGGAGACCAAGAGGAAAGAGGACACATAGGTCTCATTAAGAGGCTTGTAAGAGCCTTAATGATTGGTGTAAGAGGCCATAAATGAGTGTGTAAGGCTCATTAATGAGGGATGTTGACCAAAAGTAAAAGGAGATTGGTTTAGGCTAAGAAAGGGTGGAATCACCTCCTAAGTAGGTTTAGGAAGGGTTTAGGAGAGTCTAGAAAAGTCTAGGAAAGTCTAGAAGATTCTAGGGTTTTGAGGGATTAAATATATATAAAATTTATTTAAGGAATGTGACATCATTTATTAAATAATGATTCAATAAATAGGTGAAAATTACTCAAATTTGATTTAAGTGGTTTGGGGAGGGATTCTTTAATTAAATGTGTCTAATTAAAATAGGAGGAATTAATGGCATAAAAATTAATTAATTAATTAATTAATTAAATAATTAAGAAATTATGATGTCCTTAGGGGTTTTCTGAAAAACAAAATATTTTTATTTATCAAAGGTATTTTAGGTGTCTACATTTTTCCCCTCTTTGATGTGATGTTGCAAGTGGTGTGGCGTCAAAGACAAGAAAATAAGATGCCCCATGCTAGAATAGAGGATAAGGGGTTGTGTTTCCTCAAGAAAATAACGCAAAGAGGAAACTTTGTGGAATTTTCTTGAAAAAGAACATAGAAAGGAAGGGAAGAAGGGAAAAGGATGAAGGAAGAAGGGAGAATAAACAACCAAACTTCCAAGAGAAAAGATGGGTGAATGCATTATGAGGTGAAATGTAGAATGCAGGATGTAGCTATATGAAAGATGTAAGGTGCAAGATTAATCTATATGATGCAAGATGGGGGATTTGGGGTGCTCCAAGTGTAAATGTGGAGAGCACAACCTAGTTTTTTATAGTAATGCTAGAGACCTGCCAAGGTTACTGGGAACACAAGACATTGTCACCAGTGTTGCATAGGAATGACGTGAAAAAGACATGCAAGGTTTCCCTTGCATCATGCATGAATCCAAGAGGAAGCATGGTGGAAATGATGCTGGAGAAACTACAAAAAAGCATGTACCAAGTGCACCATGTAACCTAGAAGATCACATGTGAATCGTGCAAGGGTCATGTCCGACTGACTCACAGGAAGAAGTGAAAGATCAAAAGACCATGTCCGAGATTACCCTCATTCATAGCACACCATGATATAAATGATCATGGCGACTTTGAGGAGAGGAACAATGAGAAGCCAAAAAAGATAAACAAGATCCAAAGGACAAAATCCAAGACCAAAATGATAACTCCAAAAGACATCCTTTTCCAAGGAGAGATATTGATATGATTGATGGGGGGAAGATTTGGTCTGACCATGGAAGGATACATTGACATGGACCTAGGTTGATTGGTGGAAGATTAGATCAAACAAGAGGAAGGTTACATCCTCAAGGACCTGCTAATTGATGAGGAGAATGTGTGTTGTTCACTGGAAAGTGACAAATTAAAGAATAATCATTGTGATCAAGGATAGTCGATAAAAGATGTTGCAGGAGTACAAGGCTAGATGGTACAAGTTATCTGATCAAATTTTATTGTAGGACAGACGAGGATATGTACAAAAAAATGTGACAATATGTACAACAAATGGGAAGAGATTTATAGCAGATATGTACAAAAGCTTAGGGATTTGGAATAGGAAGATCTCGTTATATAGGATATATATAGGAAATATTGCACTATACAAGATATCTATAGGAAGCTCAGGATTGGGGATAGGATCTTAGTGCTGCATTGGATAGTCTTGAGGATAAAACACCTTGGGATTGATGGGCGGGTTGTGGGGATGGGGATTAGATATAGAGGACTAGGATTTGAGATGGGGAGTAGTTTGATAGATGATGACTCAGTCCACTATGTATGGTGCCTGTTACCAGTTTTTCACCAACATACTTGTCCAAGGCACTTGAATTACCAAGTTTTCACCATTGGATGATTATTTTTCTTTTCTTTTTGATTTTTTTTGTATTTTTCTGGATTTTATGAATATGGAGGATCTGGTTCAGGCATAGAACCTCTTCATATGTATGATGTTGATAGGATCATTCAAGGGCTCACCTTCTCGTGTTGATAGCTGATAGGCTCCTCAGCCAAAGCATGATGTGACAACATAAGGACCCAACCAAGTAGGTTCAAACTTTCCCTTTTTCTCTCGGTGTGCTTGCACTTTCTGATTTTCCTTTAGGACCATATCTTGGATGGACCTTCTTTTTATAACTCCTTTTGAGTCAATTTTGGTATGCAACCAAGTGATCATATGCTTGTTGTCTCTTTTCATCTAACAGGTCCAGCTGCATGAGATGTGTCACGTGGTAGTGTTCATCAGTGGTATAGTTCTTCATGGAGACACACAATGATGGGAGCTCGACCTAGATGGGTAGAACGACTTCGACACCATATACAAGGGAATATGGGGTGATGCTTGTGGGAGTGTGATAAGTTGAAGTATAATAGGCCTAGAGGGTAGGATTTATTTGGAGGTGACAGTCATGACCAGAATCATTGACAACCTTCTTGAGGATTATCAAGATAGTTTTATTGGTTACCTCAGCTTGGCCATTTCCTTGGGGGAAGTATGGACTGGAGAAACAATGGTGGATGTGGAGTCTAGCACATAGATCATCCACATGCTAGTTTCAAAAGGTGTGTCATGGTCTGTGAAGATGGTAGATGGTATGCCAAAGTGGCAAACGATGTGGTATAAGATGAACTTGGATATTTGAATGCCAGTAGTGAGGGTGAGAATAATTGCTTCAACCCACTTTGTGAAGTACTATGTGGCTATTATGATGTATTTATGTCCATCAAAGGAGAGGGGAGTGATTAACCCAATGAGGTCGAAGCCCCAACATGAAAATGGCCAAGGTGGTGCAATGGGCTACAAGTCTTGTGCTAGTGCATGAATCAGATTTGCATGCTACTGACATGGTAGACATTTCCTAACAAATTCACAAGAATTGTAATACCCCAAAAATGGGCTATAGGTTCATTAATCTCTTACATGATCAAATCAAACAAAATCAACATCGAAGTCCTAACCTAAGGCACATCTGCACATCAGTTTATCAAAAATTGATTTTATCTTGAATCTGCATCAAAGAATATTCCTTGAAATATTCCTTATTTATCCTAATTATTTTTTATTTAATAATTATTTGGCGATAAATCCTATTTATCCTAAAGTTTGATAAATTGAATATTCTAAATATTTAATTAAACAGATTTAATTCTGCCACTTAATTATTTAATTAGATTTAATTCTATTTATTCCTAAATTGTATTATTTAATTTTGACAATAAATAAAAAATCTCATGACTGATTGATTAAATTCTTATTTAATTAATTAATGTTAGTTGTCAATATTTAATAATATAGTTTTGGAATAAAAGTTTGATTAAATGATTGATTAACCCATAAAGCAGTTATTTTAAATTCAAAAATCAATTAAGTTGAAGATAAATCACTTTATTTATTTATTTAATTAATTCATAATTATTATGCACATTCAAAGAGATGTTAAACTTTAAATCAAAAAATCAATTCAAGTTGTTATCTTTTGGAAACTCAACATCTATTTTGAGTTGAAAGTTGATCTAAACTTCTAATTTGAGTCAAACAGTTGTTCTTGCATGATTTGCATGATTTTGTGAGTTGATCTGATTCTGATTTCTTGTTGACTCAAAAATCAACCTGAGTTCATCAAGAGTGATTTATGGCTTTCCTCATGCATCCTCAAAGCCCTAGATTTCTATAAAAACAAGGTTGAGCTCTTCACAAAGAACCACCCTCGAATTTGTACAATTACTCTAGCGAATTTATGATTGAAGGATTAAGCACTTGCAATAGGAGATTTGTGAGATCTTTAATTGTTGGTCATAGCTTTGCATGGTTTTCATATCATAGCATTTATTCATTCATATCATTCTAAGAATAATCTGCATATCATTTTGATTCATTCTAGATTAGATTCATTCAAGTTTTTCATTCTAATTGCATATAAAAACCAAACAAATAGATTAATCTACATTCATACAGTTTTTATTCTTTTTCTTTCAAATCCTTCATTTAGGTGTTGCATTGTCACTGATCTCGGTCTAATATGAGAATACCATACTCGCACCTACTAGAAGGCAGTAAATTGCCTGGTTAGCTTAGTTTCAAATTATTTGTAAGATTTCAATTTTTGCTAACCTCTAATGTTTTTCTGAAGTGTTATGTCCACAGCTAGGTACAATTTTCACACACACATTTTTGGCACCCACCGTGGGGCCCTGAAATGGGTTTCCATTTCTTTTCTATCAATTTCTATCAATTTCCTATCATTTTCTAATCAATTCTACAATTTTATTCTCTGTCCATACAATTTTCGTATGAGTTTTATAAGAAACTCATGCCAGGACCCTCCAGGTGTCGTACAACATTTGGCATTTTTGAGGCTCATACCAGCAACTACAGGTTATCATTTGGAGACTTCTTTGTTGTGTGGGCAGTTACCCACTATCATACGAGTTTTTAGAAAGTAGTACCAGAGGTGACCCACTATCGTATGAGGTCTGGATTGTCATATGAGAGGTAGCCAAGTGTTGTACAAGGTTTGATACTAGGATTCAATTGTCATTTCAGATTTTTAGGCAATTTGCTAGATTTGATTTTCAGATTTGGACTAACGGCTAACCCTAACAATTGGACTCTGCTATTTCTGATTGATATTTCCTAATTCTGATTGGGAAAGTGCAACTACATTGCTAAAATAGGTAAAATCAACTAAGTGTGTTGCAAGGAATTCAGGTATTCTTCTACAACTGATAACACTTTGATTTGGGCATTTAAAACGAACTCTCTTGTGTCAAGCTTGTGTGACTTTTCCTGCTTTCATATCACAGACTTCTTTTTTGGGCTATAAAACAAACATAGATTTTCTTTCCGCATATCTGTTACACATAGTAAATAGGCCCTATGAACACTATTTGTGGATGATCTTGAGAGAGGGGGATTTTTTCACTTGTTCACACATGTGAAGCTCTTCTTGACAAAGGATCCTCTTGCAGGTAGGGAGGATACTGGGATTATCTTGCATCCTACTGGGTTTTTGAGTCTTCAACTTTTGATCAATACATTCTCTCTCCAGAGAGATTGATAGAGCATAAGTTGTTGACATCACAAATCTTGGTGAGATAATTTCAGTCTTAGCATGTCATATTAATCTGTCTACTTTGTTTTGGTGAATTGAAGAGGTTAGAGGATTATGCTCTACTTCCTTTTTGGATAGTACTAGAAACCCAGATCCTTGAATTTGATCTAGTCCCCCTGTGGTATCTTTTATGAGTCACCTTTAGAGAGGGTTAACCATAGTGGACATTCCCTTAATTGGGTCAACCACATGGATGGAACCTCAAGTGGTAATAGTCATTTTTTTTGTGGTAGCAATAGACAATATATAAATGTCCTTGTGGAGGAAATCTTCACAGGTGTGGTCTCTTTTTGGGTCGTTAGATCTCCCTAGCAGCTCCTGATTGATTAAATTCTCAGACCATGTCAAAACCCTGATGTGCCTAGATTGGAGTTTTCCCTCTTGAGATCATAAAATTTGTACAGTCAGACCATTACTATAAACACTAGCGAGGCCAATTTTTCATTTTCTAGGAATATGTGCATTATTGAAAAAATTTTTGGAACATACACAAATAGTACTCATAGGGATTAGCACATTAAGTCACTTGATTATTCATGTGCGGGGTTGCTTTGTCCCCTGTTCATTATTTTCAGACGTGCTTGAAATCATTTTCCTATTTTTTTACATGCTTGTTTACTTACTTGGTTATTGAAAATAAGAGGTCCTAAAACAAACTTCAAATCTGGACAGAAAACCTTGCAAAACACACTAATTCTAAAAACTAAAATTGCAAAATCTGATGCAAAATTCCTTTTTGGAATCAAAAGTCATCCCACAGGATCAGAAAGTCATACGAGTTTTGAGCATTTGTCATATCAGAACCCTTGGATTGTCGTATGAGAGCTTGTATATTATCATACAAGTTTTGTTAGAAATCACAAGCAAAAAGTCAAAATCTGCTAGCAATTGTCGTATGAGCTTTGCAATTATCGTACAAGTCTCATCAATTGTCGTGCCAGAGCTTACCCACTACTGTACAAGCCTATAGAAACTCGTATAAGATTTTTTGCCAAAAACTTTTCCAAATTGCCAGAAATCTAGTTTTTACAGCCTACTAGATTTTGTCAAACAAATCCCTCTGTCAGGAACATAGCAAAAAATAGAAAGAATTTGATCATTTTTCCTAAATTGGTCTCTTGAGTCTGATTTAGCCTTCTAATTTATCGATTTGAGTCTTTTTCATCTTGTGTCAAAACCTTGTCAAAATTATCTTCAATTTAATCTTTGTCTAAAAAAATGGCTAAGTGTTGTGAGCTTGTGTCCACCATCTTTTGGGCATCTACCCATATTACTAGGGTGCAGTATCCTTCATTTACATCCAATATGTCTTCAATCAATCCAATCTTGACAAGGTTGCATCATTTGATCTTCTTGAATCAAGTCATTCTTCAATTTTCTTCATCTTTCTCTTTTGTTTCACCCAAGGTTAATGGTGGAAACTAGAGCTTCATTACAGTGAAAACAAGGAGAAAAATCCAGATTCTCTTCAAGCACATCTTCTATGATTGCTGAGACATTTCATCAACCTTTCAACACAACTAAATTTGTAGAAGACACTCTTGTAAATCTTTACTTAATAGGTGGTTACGTCACCCCTCCTGCATCAACCCACGTAGGTCATCAAAAAAATCCTCATCAATCAATCCCTGGTAGTTCTCTCAACAACACTATGTCTCAAGGAGGAGGTGCAAGCCAAGGGTCCCAAGAACATCAATCCCAACATGGTGCGGATCAAGAACCCACACCTTTTGAAATTTCTCGATATCAAAATGATGATGACTTCAAGAAAATGATGAGGCATTTCTTGAAGGAAGATAGAGAAACATACTTCCTAGAGTTAGCTCATCAAGGGGCTAAACTTCCTCCCAAATTTAATGTTGAAGATATCATTATGCATGAGGAAGAAACTTCAATCACCGCTATGATGAAATAGATGCATGCCATGCAAGTCAAACTTAACAAACTTGAAAAAGAGAAGGAACCTAAGGAGTTCTCCATGGAGGCCCTATGCCCTTTTCCATTTGATAAAGACTTGTACATGTTGCCATTCCCTAAACAAGTGGAAATACCTACATATGATAAGTATGATGGAAACTATGATCCTCAAGATCATGTCAGAGAATTTTGTACTCAATCTATGGAGTTCATGCATGAACCAACCTACTTAATGCATATTTTCCCTCGATCTCTGGGAGGGTCAACTATTCATTGGTTCTCAAAAATGCCCCCAACTATCAAAAATTTTGAGTTAATCAAATTGTTCTATCAACAATACTCCTACAACATCCAACATCTAGCCACTATGATTGACATTTGTAATCTAAAATAGAACTCAGGAGAACCATTCCTGACTTTTCTCAAATGATGGAGGAAATTTTTTTCTCTATATGCTAGACCTATTCTAGAAATCGAGAAGCTAGAAATTTTCATCAACAACCTTGTTCTAGAGATCAACTACCATTTGCAAATGCAAAATCATACATCCTTTGATAAAATGATAGAAAATGCAATCAAAATTGAGAAAGTAATTGTACAAAAAGGAGACATATCACTTCAAAAGGACAAGTATGAATCTAGATCTAATTCTAAAGACAAAGGCAAAAAATGGCACAAGAATAAAGGTTTCATCACAGATGGCATTGTTGATAATATATGTACCCCACCTAAGGCACCTGCTTTCAATCTCATTGTTGGCAAACAAGCCATCAAAGCTTCCGAAGCTAAAGCAACAAAATCTAACAAGAAGCCATCTCACTATAAACCTTGGCCTATAGATCCTAAACATAAGTTTACTCCTCTTGGAGAGTCCTTGGAATCTGCCATGAAAACTCTGTTGGCTAACAACATCATCTCCTTGCCTGAGATAAAAAAAAATTTATCCTGAACCTAAACTGAAGTGGTGGAGAAAGAATGATTTCTGTGACTTCCATCGCAATAAGGGTCATAAGAAAAATAACTGCATATGTTTGAAACACATCATACAAGACAAAATTGATAATGGAGAAATCATAATTGACAATCACAAAAGCAATAATGATCATACAGCATTCACGGAGCCATTTTCGAAACATGGTCAAGGAGATTCATCTTCTTAACCTAGTGTGCATGCTAAAGTAAATTATGCTTACTCTGGAAATAATACTGTCATCAATATGGTTGAACCATGCCTATCTGAGTGTTGCAATGTCATCACAATTATAAGAAAAGATAGAGAAAATAAATCAGCAAATGCAATTACTCGATCACAAGCTTAGGCGCATCTGCAAGGACAAATGCTAGATTCATAAAATGTCACTAAGATGCCTTTCAATCTCTTGTCTACTTCTAAATAGAAGGCTGCCTCTAAATCATCAAATCTTAAAGACACAAGGCCAACATCCTATAGTATTGTCCAACAACTCCAGCATACAAATGCAAAAATATCCATGTTTGAGTTGCTTCGGATATCTCCAGCTCATGGAGCCATTCTAGACAAAGCTCTTCTCAGATCTAATGTTCTTGACAACCTCAATTTAGATAGATTCTAGACTATGGTTGGTCATCTAATGTCTCCAAAGTATATCTCCTTTTCAGAGGAAGATGATAACTCCTTGAGTCATCCGCATAACTAGCCCTTGCATATTGAAGTCTTGATCCAAAACCATCATGTCAAAAACGTGTTGATAGATGGAGGTGCTGGTCTCAACATTTGTTCTTATAGCTTGATCACACAATTAGGATTATCTAAAGCTTCCATTGATCCTAAAAAGAAGATAACTATCAAGGCATATGACGAAAAAGAAAGATCCTCCAAAGGAACAATTGTATTGCCTATCAGAACAGGTCCAATTATTAGAGATATCACATGTCAAGTTCTTGATCTACCTCTAGCTTACAAAATCCTTCTAGGGAGACCTTGGATACATGAAATGAGAGCTATTCCTTCCACATACCATCAATGTGTGAAATTTCCTTATGAAGGAGTAGAGGTGATGATTCTAGTTTATCTATCTACCACTTGCAATGCATTGAAAGAAAGTGTTGATAAACTTGTTCCTAATAAAAAATAATCTTCCACTAAGTAGATAGAAATTGCTTCAACATCCAAGATAGAAGAACTTGCTAAAGAAGTCAAAATTAAAGACAATGGTATGAGAGAATACACAATGGAACCTTTTTTATCTCTCACATCTCTCCTGTTGTCCCCAAAATCTTATGGACAACCCTCTGACAAAATGGAACCTATAGCTAAAGAATCCTAGGTCATATTCAATGGAAGCTTTGTCATAGAGAAAGTATCTAAACAATAGTTTGAGGAAGATGAAGTCATGCTTTCATGGTTATACAAAGATGAGTCCCAATCCCAATCAGTACATAAATGTGACTTCACTTCAAGAAAAATTCCTCAATAGTCATATGGACCAGGGGATAAATTGATCGCAAAAATGGGATATACTAGAAAAGGACCTCTAGGAATACAAGTTAAAGGTCTTCTATCACCTCTTGATCATCGTGGCCGAACAAACAAGAATACAATAGGTCTAGGATATCAAAAGAAGCCTTTGTATCTTAGCAAAAACTCTCCACATGTCTTAGAATAGATTGAACCAAAGGAGGAAACAACACAACAATCTGATAGTGATGATTCAAACACCACTAAGGAACTCATTCCTTATGAGCATTTTCCTAAAGAAATAAAAGACCTTCTTGAAGTGGAGGATGATCCAATTAAAATAATTAATGTAGTAGACACACAAGAACCTACTATAGAGAAAGAGATAGTTACACCACAAGAACCAGTTGATCTTGAAGACAACCAAATAGATAAGGAGGAAGGTGGAAACTATTCTAAGATATATTATCATGAGTATGAATTCAAATCAAAATCTGAGGGTAACCCTTCTTGGCGTATTCATCCTAACTTTACACATGTTCTCATATTTCCCAAAGGTCTTGATGAAAAATCAGAGGATGAATCAAATGACTATGAATGGGGAGTCATTCTAGAAGAAGATGAGCTTATCACATAAAAACATATTGATGTTATTCACTAATATGCACCTAAACCCAACGTAAGTCTAGAGAGAAATAGTCAACTTAACAAGTCTGATCCACCTATGGCTGAATTGGACTCCCATAATGACATTGAGGCTATTCACAAATTGAACATTTTGAGTTGTAATATCACCTTCAAACTCAAGAGTTGGGTTAGGACCAATGATGATAGATCCATATCCATAAACACTATTTCCCAATCTTTCCCCACTTTGACTACCCAACATCCTGAACTTCTTGACCAAACCTCTGTGAATTCGAGCCAAGGTATCTATACCTTTCCAAATGACTATACCCTTGCTTGCTACCTCAATGCAATTAATCCTATGATGGCTTCCATCAGTGAGCTAAGTGTGAGCATGAAGGAGTCAGACATCAAGTATCTTAGTCAAAAGAATAAGAATAAAAATAAAAAGAAAAGGAGTTCTGAGGGTGAAAACCACTTTGTGGAAGTCTCAGAACCTACAAAAGTAAAAATAAAAGATGTATCTGAAGGTGAAAACCTCTATGATGTGCCTAAGGATGAGATATTTGATGTCCTTCTAAGTCATTTATAGGACAAATCTCTAATACTGATTGAGCCCACTCAATCCATCAACTTGGGAATAGCAGAAGAACCACAGTTGATTCATGTAGCACAATCCTTATCAGAAGATGAAAAGAAAAAATTTACTACATTCCTAATAGGAAAGAAGATCAACTTTTCATGGAAATATTTAGATATGCTAGGGTTGGATCCTAATCTTATAATGCACCATTTATCTATAGCTCCAAGCATCAAACCTGTTAAGAAAAAATTGAGAAAGATGCATTCACATGTTGCACTCTTGGTCAAAGCTGAATTAGAGAAACTACTAAAATCTAGATTCATCTCTGTTATTGATTATGCTAAATGGATCTCAAATATTGTACTTGTATCAAAACTAGACAAGTCTATAAGAGTATGCACAAATTTTAGAGATGTAAACAAAGCATGCCCTAAGGATGATTTTCCACTAACTAACATTGATATGACAGTGGGCATGATTACGGGCTTTGAGATGTATTATTTAATGGATGGTTTTTCTAGATATAATCAAATCAAAATTGCTCTAGAAGATCAAGAGAAAACTGCTTTCACATGTGCATGGGGAACCTTCTATTGAAATTTCATGCCATTTGGTTTGAAGAACGTAGGTGCTACATAGCAGAGAGCTATGATGTCTATTTTTCATGACATGATGAATTGAACTATGGAGGATTATGTTGATGATACTTTAGCAAAATCTATGATAAGATCTGAACATCTAAATGATTTGAGAAAAATACTAGATTGAATTAAGAAGTTTAGTCTCAAACTAAACCCTAAGAGGTGTGCTTTTGGTGTCACTTCTGGAAAGCTCTTAGGCTACATTGTTTCAAAGAAAGGAATTGAAGTAGACCTAGCTAAGGTCAAATCTATCATGGAGATGAAACCTCCCAATAATATCATTCAAATGAGAACATTACAAGGAAGAGTACAATCTATTAGATGCTTCATACCTTAGCTAGCAGACATATCACAACCTTTCACAAAGACATTACACAAAGGTGTAAACTTTGCATGGAACAAGGAATATGAAAAGAACTTTAATCATATCAAGAAATATTTATCAAATCCCCCTATTTTGATGCCTCCTATACAAGGGAATCCATTGATCTTATATGTCTCCACCACAGATACATCACTGGGGGCATTACTAGCACAACATGATGAGAACAAGAAGGAAAGAGCTATATATAATATCAGTAGAACATTGGTAGCATATGAGAAGAACTATTCAATGATTGAGAAAGCTTTTCTAGCTGTGATCTTTGCATCACAAAAATTGAGACATTACATGTTTTCTCATACCACACATTTGGTAGCTAAGATTGATACACTAAAATACCTACTAAGAAAAGCTTCCCTCATGGGTAGACTAGCTAAATGGGTAATGCTATTAAGTGAATTCGACATTGAATATGTTGAAAGAAAAGCTGTCAAGGGACAAGTTATTGCTAATCAACTAGCTGATGCACCATTGTTTGATAATACACCAATGCAGATGGAATTTCTAGATTCCTCTATCATGAACTTATCTTCTAGATCATGGAAATTATTCTTTGATGGTTCCTATACACAGAATGGATCTGGCGCAAGCATATTCTTCATCACACCTCAAGGATACTCGATCTCTAAAGCATTCAGAATAAATTTTCCTTGCACAAACAATATTTTTGAATATGAAGCCCTTCTTAATGGCATGAAGATAGAAATTGAATGGAGGGTAACATAACTACACATTCATGGAGACTCACAACTTGTAATACACCAAGTCAATGATGTGTATCAAATGAAAGTTGGAAATTTGATCCCATACAAGAGAATGGTAGATGATCTAAAGAAATATTTCATCTCTATCACCTTTGAAAAAATTCCTAGAATAGAGAATAAAGTTGTTGATGCTATGGAAATGCTATCTACTTTATTATAGCATCCTGACCATGAGCTATGCTATGAGTTCCTGGTGGAAGCACTATCTTATCCTGCATATGATTCCTTGAAAACCTACATGATCTGCACTGTTGTTGGTCATGATTCATCCTAATACAAAAGCCTTTTCTCCTATCTCCAAGACCAAATAATTCCCGATACCCTCAACCACCATGAGAAATGATACCTTATCCAAAATTCATCATGGTATGTCATCATTGGTAACGATCTATACAAATGAGATCTAGATGGTACACTCCTTAGATGTTTAGAATGGGAAGAGTCTCAAAGCACATTAGAGGAAGTCCATGAAGGTATATGTGGATCACATTCCAATAGTTTAACACTAGCTTGAAATCTTATTAGGGCTGGGTACTATTGGCCTAAAATGGAAAAAGAGGCTATCAAGTTTGCAAAGAATTGTCAAAAGTGTCAAGTACATGGTAACTTAATTCATGCACCAGGGAGAGATCTAATTCCCTTTACTACACAATGGCCTTTTCACCAATGAGAATTTGATCTTATAGGAGCCATACATCCTCATTCTTCTAATGGACATACCCATATCATTACAGCTATAGAATATTTCACAAAATGGGTAGAAGCAGTCCCCTTGACTCAAGAAACTGGCAAGCAAATATCAATGTTCATCCTGAACTACATCATATGTCAGTATGGTATTCCACATTCTATAGTCATAGATAATGGTGGTCAATTCAATAATAGAGACTTAGATGATTTATTTTCTAAATTCAAGATTACACAACATTGGTCATCTATCTACTATCCTTCAGGGAATGGACAAGCAGAGGCTTAAAACAAGAATCTATTAAAAATATTGCATTGCACAGTTAATAAAATAGGAAGAGACTAGCATCTCATGATCAATCCAGCTCTCTAGGCATATAGAACAAGTATTAGAACACCCACTAGGGCTACTCCATTCACTTTATTTTATGGGTCTCAAGCGGTACTACCTATTGTGGTTGAAATCCCATCATTAAGAATCAGAATGCATGGTCTAGTAACTGATGATGACTATAGAGTGTCTAGGTTGCAAGAACTTGAACTACTAGATGAGAGAAGACAATTATCATATGATCATCTTAGATTATATCAGAAGAGAATTTCTAGAGGCTACAACAAGAACATCAGACATAGAGAATTTCAGGTTGGTGATCTAGTTTTGAGAGAGAATCCTAAAAATCAATCACATAGAGAACACAAGGGGAAGTTTGAACCCAACTGGCTGGGTCCCTTTGTTATCATTACTACTTTTGGCTTTGGTTCCTATCAACTCTCAATAGCTGAAGGAGAATAGCTCTAAGAACCAATCAACGTTCTCCATATGAAGAAATTCTATGCCTAAGATATTCAATCTTTGCAAAATGTCCTGAAAAAAATTATAAAAATATGAAAAAGTCCTAAAAAAATGAACATCTTGGTGAAAACCTAGCAATAGGCACCTTGATGATTCACAAAAAAAGTAAAAAAAAATATATCAAAAATACAAAAAAATTGAAAAAAAATGAAAAATACAAAAAAATGAGAAAAAGAAAAAGTGCTTTGGTGAAACCCTGGAAACAAGCACCTTGGTAGCAAAAATAGAATCTCTGCCAAGATGGTGAAAACTCAGCAAATGGGTGCCACTTGTTTCAAAATGGTACATCTATCAGTGCAATCTTGGTCTTTCCCAATTTTCATTCTTGCTTTAGTTTGTATATATCTCCCAGTTCATTTCCACATTCTTGTTTTCAATAAATTCGATCTGTACACCAATTAGCTTAAACGTCTGTATGCTATCAATGTTTCAAACTTGGGGGCAATCACAATCATATCCTATGGCCTCTAGTGTATCTTAGACATGTCATATCCAATTAGAGTCCTTTGAAGCTTCATCCGAGTCAGTCAGTCAGTCTCCTCTCTAGAAAGGATTTTGCATCTACAACAATGCAATCAAACATCAACACAACAGAAAATAATCTATGCTTTACATGCTTTTATCTCCTTGTATGCTTACTGATTCGCAATGATATTTTTGCATATTGTGTCCCTTCGAGCTCTTCGATGATGTCCTTTACAAGATTTAGAGAGTGATGACTCGCAGCATAGTCTTTTCTTTGTCTTCTACTTGTATGTCAAAATCTAACAACTTTGGAAATTCTGGATTGAAATGGTATCCATCTGTAAGAGCCTCCATCTCATATTGGATGGCCATGAGTACCTTGACCATTGATATAGGGAAAATTCAAGGAATTTTGATCTAACTATTTTATTTTTGAGTGAATTCTTACTCCTACTATGAAACGCGATCTTACCTAAGGATGTGAATGATAAAGGGTCACTACGGGTAATTCACATAGGATTTAGAATGATCTCTTGACTATTTGGCATGTTTGTTTTGCAAGGCATATTTAGGTCATCATGACATTTATGTTTTGATGCTTATAAAAATTTCTATATCAAAATGGACATGATATTCAAGTCATCCTGGTGTTTATGCCTTGGTGCTTATATCTAATCTGACATTCTGAAAACAAAATCAAGATTCATATGTCCATGGTTGTCTCACCAGTGGGCATTGTATTGATTCTTGCACACACAAATCAATATTCATATGTCTATAGTTTCCTAACTAGTGGGCATTATATTGATTTATCTAGTTACCTAAAAATTCAATGTTGAAAATGACCGACACATGATCAGTGACTAGGTCCTAGGTCTTAGGTTTGCATTTCATTCTGCATGTCATTTTGCACTTTTCATGATTGCATGATCTCACAAATTTCTTAATACACTTAAAATGCTTAAACAATTCTTTAGAACCTAAAACTTAAACTTGATCATGAAGAGCTGAATCTCCCATGAAGGTTTCTTCACATAACCGCAAGCAGTCACCATCCTGGGTTAAACCTCCTTTTGACATAAGACCGAGTACTTGTCTTCATCAATACCTGTAAAACATATCATGTGTATCATTGCATTTACATTGCATTTCATGATCATTTTGCATTACATACATGTGCATTTAACATTGCATAGCATAATCAAAATCATACATTTTCCATAATCAACTACATTTGCATAAATCCATACATTTGAAAGAAATCATTGCATTGCATAAATCTATACATACATTCTACACTACTCATAGCATTTACATCACATAATATCATCATAAATTAAAACATGACAAGTACAAATGAATTCATAACCAAAATCTTGATCTCATATATATCATATAACTTGAAATATTCAAGGGTGCACTACTAGCACAAAGTACAAAAGAATGAGCTCATGTGAGCTATCAAGCTCAGAACAATGTATATGAAAACCAAAATGACAAAAATATCAAAATATCTAAACAGATCAATTATCTGTCTGATCCTCTGCATCTAGTGGAGGTGGTGGTGGTGCATCAAACACTGCCTCAGCTCAGGGTGCCCTAGCTCCCTCTGAAGCTATCATATACTGGGAGTATGTCGGTACTCTCTAGCCAACATGAACAATAGCATAATAGGTAGAAACATAGTATGCAGCTCGAGATGTCTGATGTAACACATCTACCTATAATCTCATGTTCTCCTCTTGGATCTCTGATCATTGTCTGTCAGGCTCTATGAACCACTCCTCAAAATGAGCACTCCATAATCTCAGGTCCCTAACCTGTAATCTCAAGTGCCTAATCATCTCCTGAGGAGCCTGTGCTGCACCAAGATCTACATCTGCCGTAGGCATATCTATATCTCTAGCTAGCTGATCAGCAGCCTCTACCCTTTGTGCTTTACAGTGTCTCACCTCAGTACCAAGATCAAAATCTGTATCATCCTATGTAGGATCAGGACCAACACCTACATACTGCTCATCATCGAGAACCTCATCGGCACTACCTAATGTACCACTCTCCCCTCTAGTCAATCTCCTCTGTAAAACTGTAGGCCTACTTGTTGTAGAGCTAGTAGGACAAGGTGGTCTCATTTGACTAGATGGTCTCTATGGAGGTATCATCACTACTCTCAGCCTCAAAGGTGTAGGTTGGGGCATCAGAACCTATGCATCTCACTGCCTCTAACCTTGACCCATTGGAGCACCTATCACATCCATAGTGTCCTCCATCAAAGGTATCAACTCTGTGAGATCTAAAAATCTATGAATGGGATGCTCTGCGAGCCAAGGAATGTATCCATTTGTAACTCTAGCATCTATTCTCTACCAACATACCCACTGTAATCTTGTGTACTCATAGTATAAGATAAGTAGGTTTTCCATCCAAGCCCTATCTCTCAGACCAATCTAGAATAGGTAGCATAGTCCTGAGGGGAATCTTGAATGATGCCATACTATTGCCACACTCTATTAATGACGAAATGCTCAAGCACTATGGTTGATTTCCCTATCAATACATGACTATGGAAGAAGTGACTGAACTACTCCCGGTAGTAGGCCAGGCCTCTATCTATAAATAAGGTCTCCACATGTAGTAGGTCATGTCATCAAGGACATGCCTCTAGTACTCTATGATACCCATGCAAACTTGTGTCACATAACCATTATATACATATATCACTAGCTCCTATGGCTGACGTTGTGTCTGACAAATAGGATGGCATATTGGGATATGCTCCCATGCCCAAATTTGAAGAACTAATGCACCAAAAGAAAATTTCTTGCTCTCTTGATACACAATCTCATGCATCTCAGAGAAAATATGAGCTAGCATACATTGACCCCAACCCAACTCAAAAGGTGTCACCATCAAATGAGCAACCATCGGGGGCCTAGCCCATCAAGAGAACATTTTGCTGATGATCAAACATAATGATGCCACCTATCATGCTTGCTATGATACACTCGAGTCTATGAGTATCTCCATATCTCTGCCCTAAGGACTCCTAGGAGATCAACTATGTCAACCATGTGTCATCACAAAATACTCTCCTAAAAGCATGTAGACCAGAGTTCCCTAAACTCACATAGTCAGGACGTGGGCCATGGAATGGAATACGTAGAATATAATACACATCCTCTAGTGTGACTATCAACTCTCCAGTAGGAAGATGGAAGGTCTACATCTCTAAATGAAAACACTCTATCAATGCAGTCAGTAAGCTATGGTTTACCTGAATCTTAGGTAATCAGATCAGATACTCAAAACCACATGACACCAAATGTACTCTCATCGGATCAGGTAGTGACATGCAGAGTCTCTGAGTGGCAGGGTGTGAGATGCGAACATGGACATCAAGATAGATGACCTACACAGCACAGAAATAGGGTATCCTATCAGTAACTTGGTTGAAAAATAGGCTAAAAGTATAGAAATTCAAAGTGACTATCTTAGAAGATACATTAAATGCTCAAGAATCAGCCTAAGAAATTAGAAAATTCAAAAAATTGACCTAAAATGGTGTGTTTAGCTCACTATTTTCCATGCAACAATACAGTCTGGTATCAAAACTTGTACGAGTTTCAGCAAGGTCCCATACGACAAACCATGGTTATACAATAATGTATTTGTTCCCATACAACAACTGAGGGACCCAATGAAATGTCGTACGACACTTGGGTCCCTCTCATATGAGTTTATTAGGGTTCTAGGAAGACACTCTATAGAAAAATCAAATTTTGTACGAGTCCTAGAGGACTGTCATATGATTTTTTATGCATATGAAAATGAAAAATTCCTAACATACGAAAAATCATCTAAAAATCTTTTAAAAATGTAAAAATGGAATTTACGAAGAGGCACAGAGGTCCACTTACCGAATGTCCATACTGTGGAGATCTCTAATGTCACCGGCTGCACTCAAATCGGTGGGAAGACACAAGTACCTTCATCTCAGCCATTTTCTCGCTCAAAGGGCTCCACAAAAGTTTCAAAAGTCAAATGTGAATAATGAATTGAAAATGACCTTTTTCACCCTTATATAGCTTTTGACCTAATTTTCAAAAGTGCTCTGTTTTCCATGAAAATTGCACTTTTGAACCCATTTTCAGGATCGAAATTGAAATCTGAGATCGTTTACTTTTTCAAAATCATGATTTAAAATTTTCAGACCCAAGATGACTGACTGCTTGCATAATCAACCTTCAATCATCACAAAAATCTAGAATTCAACTTAACTGATTATCTTACATCAAACTATCAAAATTTCAACTTGGTCACCCATGGTCAACTCATGGTCAAACCTAGTCATCTTGATCTCCACGACCTCTAAATGATGCATAACATGTTCTCAAACATGTATAACCACTTCTCAAATCAATTAACATGCTTCTAAACCATTTAGCACTGACTTTTCTTGTCATATTTCAATTTTCATCTTGAAGGGGGCATGGTATTACACATCAATCAATTCTATAAATTAATCTTTCCTTAGTAATCAAGACAACAACCATGTCTATTTGTTGATTCATCAAAAGACCTCATTGCTTGGGGCACATCGCTTGGGGCATATCAGATTCATCAATATCCATATCAATCTGGTATCCTAATCAATCTTGTAAACTGTATTAGCTTTTTGTAACCATTGGTTCATTAGTGTTATTTCCTTGGTTCTTCATAACTAAAGGGTTTAGATATGATATCATTTCGATTCCTTTGAACAATCAGGTCTGGAATCAGGTCACTCACTTCTTCATAATCATAAGGTTTAGAATCAGGCATTTTGATACTTTTTCATAATCACTGGTTCATTGTTTCTATAGTTGACATCATCACGATTCTTGGTCAACCAAGACTTGAATCAGCTTTTCCGATCTTTCAATTGGTTTCTGTCTCAGAATCGGTTCATCTCTCCAATCAGTTTCATACATCTATATCAAAAATGGACTAATCTTTGAACCACTGCACTTCGCACAGTAATTCAAAGACAGGAAAAATGTAATACCCCAAAAATGGGTTATAGACTCATTAATCTCTTACATGATCAAACTGAACAAAATCAACATCGAAGTCCTAACCTAAGGCACATCTACACATCAATTTATCAAAAATTGATTTTATCTTAATTCTGCATCATAGAATATTCCTTGAAATATTCCTTATTTATCCTAATTATCTTTGATTTAATAATTATTTGGCGATAAATCCTATTTATCCTAAAGTTTGATAAATTGAATATTCTGAATATTTAATTAATCACATTTAATTCTACCACTTAATTATTTAATTAGATTTAATTCTATTTATTCCTAAATTGTATTATTTAATTTTGACAATAAATCAAAAATCTCATGACTGATTGATTAAATTCTTATTTAATTAATTAATGTCAGTTGTCAATGTTTAATAATATAGTTTTTGAATAAAAGTTTGATTAAATGATTGATTAACCCATAAATCAGTTATTTTAAATTCAAAAATTAGTTAAGTTGAAGATAAATAAATTTATTTATTTAATTAATTAATTCATAATTATTATGCACATTTAAAGAGCAGTTAAAATTTAAATTAGAAAATCAATTCAAGTTGTTATCTTTTGGAAACTCAACATCTATTTTGAGTTGAAAGTTGATCTAAACTTTTGATTTGAGTCAAACAGTTGTTCTTACATGATTTTGTGAGTTGATCTAATTTTGATTTCTTGTTGACTCAAAAATCAACCTGAGCTCATCAAGAGTGATTTATGGCTTTCCTCATGCATCCTCAAAGCCCTGGATTTCTATAAAAACAAGGCTCAGCTTTTCAAAAAGAACCACCCTCGAATTTGCACAATTACTCTAGTGAATTTGTGATTGAAGGATTAAGCACTTGCAACAGGCGATTTGTGAGATCTTCCATTGTTGGTCATAACTTTGTATAGTTTTCATATCATAGCATTTATTCATTCATATCATTCTAAGAATAATCTGCATATCATTTCGATTCATTCTAGATTAGATTCATTCAAGTTTTTTAGTCTAATTGCATATCAAAACCAAAAAAATAGATTAATCTACATTCATACAGTTTGTATTCTTTTGCATTCAAATCCTTCGTTTAAGTGTTGCATTGTCACTGATCTTGGTCTAATCTGAGAATACCATACTCACACCTACTAGAAGGCAGTAAATCGCCTAGTTAGCTTAGTTTCAAATTATTTGTAAGATTTCAATTTTTGCTAACCTCTAATGTTTTACTAAAGTGTTGTGTCCATAGCTAGGTACAATTTTCACACACACAAGCATCATGTTCCATTGTAGGACAATAGTACTTGACTCAAAGCAACTTCTTTTCTAGAACCATGTCACTTGTGTGGGCACCACAAATTCTAGCGTGGACCTCTTGTAAAGCTAGGATGACATCGTTTAAATCTAAACACCTAGTGACGATGTTATGATATCCTCGACGATAAAGGGTGTTGGCTACAAGAGTGTAGTGGGAAGCTTTGTGAATTAAGTTTTGGCATTGGGTGTTGGTGAGATGAGGATATATGATACCATTTTTAAGATATGCATGGATGTCATGGTACCATGGGGACAGGGAACCAACCAAGACACACACCATTTCTGCATCGACATTCTCATAAGAAGGTGTGTGTAGTTACTTGACTAAGCATTCATACTGTGATGTGTCATCAGGGATTTCCACTAAGGATTCAATGGTCACCATTGTGTCTACCTCTTTGTTCTGAAGCCTTGGTATCTGCATGAACTAGAGATTCAAAAAATGCTCTTTCAGTCTGTCCACCAGTTCTTTGTAGGGTAGCAGCTTGTCGTCCTTTGTCTGAAATTCATCTAGGACTTGCTTGATAATTAGATGTGAATCTCCAAACACTTGTAGTTCTATTAGATTCCATTGGATTTCTATTTTGAGGCCTGAGATGAGTGTCTCATATTCTGCAATGTTGTGACAAATAGGATTCCTACCCCTAATCCATGTGACATATAGGAGCCATCAAAGTATAGCTTCCATATGAGTTGTTCTTTGATCATACATAGATGCTCATCAGGGAATTCAATGATTAGTGGATATGCATCCACCAATGGTGCTTCTACTAGCTGATCAGAAATTACTTTCCCTTTGATTGCTTTCTGATCTATGTACTGGATGTCAAACTTGTTGAGTAGCATGACCCATTTTTCCATACAGCCTATGAGAGTTGTCCTTGATAATAGATACCTGAGTGGGTCCACCTTTGAGATGAGCTTGATTGTGTGGCTAAGCATGTAATGTCTAAGCTTTTGAGTGGTGAAGACCACTACAAGGCATGCTTCTCCAATGGTGAATAATTGATCTCATAGCCAACTAGATTTTGACTGATATAATAAATGGCTCTCTCTTTGTTGTCATCATCATGTTGTGCTAAGAGTGCTCCCAATGTTGTGGTGTTTTCCAAGATGTAGAGTATGAGAAGGCATCCTAAAACTGGTGGTACAAGGATTGGAGAGTTAGCTAGATATTCCTTGAGCTTTTCAAAGCTTCTCTGACAGATAGGATCCCATTTGAAGCTTGTGACCTTGCGGAGGAGATGCGTGAAAGGTTTTCATTTGTTTTCCAACTGTGATATAAATCAATGCACTGATTGGAGCTTTCCTTGTAGGATTCTGAGATGCTTGAGTATTCTAGGAGGAGGCATTTGTGTAATGGATTTGACCTTTTTGGGATCAATTGATACTATGAAGCCTAGAAGCTTTCCAGATGTTACACCAAAGACACACTTCTTTGGATTTTGTTTTAAACCATAATATTGGAGATAATCAAACACACTTTCAAGGATGTCTAGGTGCTTGGATCATGTCTTAGATTTTGCAAGAATATCATCCACATAGTCTTCTAGGATCTTGAGTATCATGTCATGAAAAATGGTTGTAATTGCTTGTTGATAAGTGGCTCCTACATTTTTTAGCCCAAATGGCATCATGTTGTAGCAGAAGGTACCCCATGGTGTGGTGAATGTTGTTTTGTGTTGTTCTTCTTCTACTATTTAGATTTGATTGTATCCTAAGAAGCCATCCATGAGTGACAACATCTCATGGCCCATTGTAAGATCTACTATCATGTCTATGTTAGGTAGCAAGAAATCATTCTTAGGATATGCTTTATTTAGGTCCCTGAAGTCGATACATATTCTTATTTCTCCGGAAGGCTTAGTGACAGGCACCATGTTGGAGAACCACTCTAAATAATCTATATCTCTAATGATCTTGGCATCGAGGATCTTTTCCAATTCTATTTTTACCAATAGGGCTACCTTAGGATGAATCTTGCGTAGCTTCTACTTTACTAGCTTGACATTGGGGACTACTACAAGATTGTGCATGACCTTATTTGGATCAAGCCCCATCATATGTGTATATGACCATGAAAATTTTGTGGTGGCTTCTTGGAGAAGTGCAATAAAAGCCATTTCTTCACCCTTGGTTAGAGATGTTGCAATGTAGGTGATTCTTAGGCATTCTTATGTACCCAAGTTGACAGGCTTGGTTTCCTTAATGATGATGGGTGACTACTCGGGTCTGTAATCTTGGATGGGAGGAAGAGGCAATTCTTCATCTTCTAGCATCTCAAAAAGGTTTTACATGACTGTAGCTGATTCTCATCAAATAGTTCACCGATTCAGTGATTTATAAGCTTAGAATGGCTTGTTACATGATTGTAGTTGATTCACATCAAACGGTTCACCAATTAGGTAATATGCAACCTCAAAATAAGTTGTTACATGATTGTAGTTGATTCTCATTGAATGGTTGACTGATTTAGTGATCTACAACCTCAAAAAGATGTTTTATGCAATTGTAGTTGATTCTCATTGAACGGTTGACCAATTTGGTGATCTGTAATCTTAGAATGGCTTGTTACGTGACTGTAGTTGATTTTCATTGAACGATTCACTGATTCGATGATCTAAAACCTTAGAATTGCATGTTATGTGATTGTAGCTGATTTTGATTGAATAATTGACCGATTCTATGATCTACAACCTCTAAACAATATTTTATGCAATTGTAGTTGATTCTCATCAAATAGTTGACCAATTTGGTGATCTGTAAGCTTAGAATGGCTTGTTACATGATTTTTTCTAATTCTCATCGAATGGTTCACCAATTCGGTGATCTGTAAACTTAGAATGGCTTGTTATGTGATTGTAGTTGATTCTCATCGAACAGTTCACCGATTTAGCGATCTGCAACCTCAGAACAACTTGTTACATGATTGTAGCTGATTGTCATCAATTGGTTGACTGATTCGGTGATCTACAACCTCAGAATGACTTTTTATATGATTTTAGTTGATTCTCATTGAACATTTAATAGATTCAGTGATCTACAACCTTGGAATGATCTTTTATGCAATTGTAGTTGATTCTCATCAAACGGTTGACTGATTCGGTGATTTGTAAGCTCAAAATGGCTTGTTACATGATTTTAGTGGATTCTCATCGAACAATGAGAGGATATGATGAGTTAATTTTCACATCTTCTATAGAATCAACAATCCTCTGGATCAATAATATCATTTCATGGGAATACCCCTTTCAAAGAACAAGTAAATTTTGACATCCCAAATTTTGAAGAAAAAGTCGATGTTGAAGCTGTTGATAATTGGTTATCAAAATTGGATAGATACTTCTCTGTAAATAATTTCCTAGATGCAGGAAAAAAACATTTTCTCTCCTCAAAGCTGAAACCCATGTGAAATTGGCATGGGAAACTAAATTAGCAAATAAAGAATGAGAATTACATGTTGAAGATGGCTTTGGAGAATCTCTTGATAAGAAGCACACATGGGGAGAATTTTTGGAATACATAAAAGAAGCATACTTTCCTGAGGATTTATATGAACAAAAATACAAGGATCAATCTGTGCAAGATTACACTAATACATTCCACTCACTTTTAACAAAACTTGGTATTGAGGATTTAGAGAAGCATCAAATCTTGAAATATCATAGTGGATTTCACATGTATATTCAAATAGGGATGGAATTTTTGAATATTGAGACATTGGCAACTACCTATAACTATGCTACAAAAATTGAAGAGAAATTCAAGTAGAAAGGAAAGAGGGACTACTTTTCAAATAATAAGCCAAAGGATGAAGGTGGAAATAAATTTTTAGGAAATTAGGTAACAAAGGAACCTCATTCAAATTCACCTAAGAACACATGGTGGGTTGCTAAAAAGAAACAAACTGATACAAGCATGTCATGTGAGATGCATAAGTCTACAACCCATAATAAAAAGGATTGTCAAAGTATTAAAAATTGATGCGGAGGAAAGTGGGGCTTCTATTTGGTGGCTCCAAATAGTCTTCAACACAAATGTTGTTTTTGTAAGGTCCCTTGAACCTTCTTCACTCATGGATCAAATCGAAGATCCATACCAATTCCAAGACCAACTAATGGTCATACACTTAGTCTTATTCAAGACTCATTCCCACTTAAATCCACACCAATAGCATTTCTCAAACCTTCATAAAAACCTTACCCTTTGAATCCAATCCACCTAAGGGTTTCTGTCCTAAAAGACCATAACTCTGCATCTCTGGACTTGATACCTTAAAGCCTGCACGCGCTCATCTCATTAATTTTCACAAAGGAAAATATGATTCAATCCTTACCATACTAATGGTATTTCCACATTATTCATATACTTGATTTAATCAAATCCCAAAACAAATCCAATCTCAGATTATCCCAACACAACACAATTTTTTTAATGTCCAAAACAAGAACTTGCTAGTTTGTCTAGACCCGTAAAAAGATGTCTATAAATTTTGACTCGAAACACAAATGCTCAATCACTCCAATGAGGATGGGCATCATTAGATATATAAAAACATATCCCAAGCTCATTAAAATCCAATGGTTAAATTATGATTTCTCATCTCCACACCGAGACTGTATTTTTCTGGGCAAAACAAGAAATATGCAAGATTGAACCCTACTGTCATAGTATAGATAGTCAAGTCCAGATGCCAAGACATGAAAAAGAATTCATGATACAAATAATAAGGTAAAATAAAGATTCATTCAATCACTTCTAAAAACCACAAAACCAAAGCCATCCATAATCAACAATGCAAAACTTTATATTGAAAATGCTTGTTGTTTACACATAGTCTTTGTTACAACCATACAGAGATCCAAAACTAAAACACAAACCAAAATAAAAATTCATGAATTCTTCTCTCCTCTCATTATTGAGATCTCTCTCATGCTCTCTCCTCCTATCTCATCTAAAAAAAATTCTTCTTTTCTTTCCACTCCAAAAACCCTAACTAACTCCCCAATCTTGAAAATTGCTAAAAGCTGTAAAAAACAATGTTGTCAAAATTGACAACTAAGTTGCCAATTCAACCACTAGACCTAATGAGGCCTTCACCTCTATTTTATGTCCTTTTAATGGTCTTTAAAAACTTTCCCAACTCTATATCCATCTTGTTAAAACCATATGACCCTAAGTATACTACATAGTGACCCTTGTAGGGCACTTTGCCTTGACATGGCAATCATTGACAAAACATAACATAAAGGCACTAATGGCCTCAATTACATTTGAATTAAGGTCTTCATGGATCAATTTGTGTGACCTCTTTATCTTTTTGGGATGCTCTACATCAAAAATATGATGAAAGAAATATGAGGAGAGGAATTTGAACTTGAATTGTCACCAATAGATACTTCTGAGGAAAAAAAGAATGATTTTGTTATAGAAGAAAACCCATATGTTGTAGTTGCAACTACTAAATTATTTCCTTGCAAAGATGAAGAGAGACTTTTTCATTCATATATGTGGTTTGATGGAAAACCTTTACATTTTATTGTTGAAAATGGGAGTCAAAATAATTTGATATCTAGGGAGATAGTCAAATGATTAAATTTAAAATTGACAAGACACCCACAACCATAATATATGGTATGGGTAAATGAGGAAAAAGATATTCAAATAAATCAACAATGTCATATACCATATTCAATGAAGCCTTTCAAGGATAAAGTGATATGTGATATAGCATTGTTGGATGTATGTGATTTCTGGCTGGGGTAGCCATACATGTATCATAGGCATGGGGTGTATGATTCCAGGCCATGTAGTGTTACAATCAAGCTTGGTGGGAAGAGGTCAGTTTGGAAAATGATGAAATCAAGAGACAAATTCAAGAGATAATTTAGAAAGGACACATTCATCCAAGTGATTCACCCTATGACAGTTTGATAGTCCTTGCTAAAAAGAAAGATGGGACATAGAGACTTTGTATTGTTTATAGGGAATCCAACAAAATCTCAGTAAAAAATAGATATCAAATCCCTCAAATTGATGATCTGTTGGACCAACTTAGGGGGGCTAATTTCTTTACAAAAATTAACTTGAAGTTTGGGTACCACCAAGTACCAATTTATCCAACAGATGTGTGGAAGACTGCATTTAAATCTAAGGTTTGTTTGAATGGTTGGTCATGTCTTTTGGCCTAACAAATGCCCCAGCCACATTTATGAGGTTGATGAATGATGTGCTAGACTATTCATTGATTCCTTTGTGGTTGTTTATTTGGATGACATACTCATCTTTAGCAAGAATTGGTCTAATTATTTGCAACATGTTGAACAAGTTCTTACAACTTTGCAAAAACACAAACTTTATGCCAACATTGGGAAGTTCTCTTTTGATATGAAGAATATTCAATACTTAGGATATATCATTGATACTGAGGGTGTTCATGTTGACCCAGCAAAGATTCAAATAATCAAATATTGGCCATCTCCTAAAATTTTCAATATTTGATGCTAGGACTAGAAAGTTATGCCTTCTCCAAGTGGACCTATTTTTTATATATAGTTTTTGATAAATTTTGATAGTTTGAATAGTTTATTTGTAATAAACATTATTATGACTCTTCATTTCATTTCCAAGGAATTCTTGTGACCCTTGGGATCCATCATATTTGTATAAACTCTAATTTCAAATAGAATGGATCACTTTTTGGCTTGCAATCTTCTTGTTAATCTTCTTAGTTCTTTACATCGAACTTGACAATACTGCAGGTATCACACCAAGTATTGTAATCTGATTTCTTAATTCAGATTAGTAATCTCAAAATGACTTCTTACATGATTATACCTGATTCTCATCGAATACTTGACTGATTATATAATCTACAACCTTAGAACATTGGGTTAAGCTATTGTACCTTATTCTCCTCGAATGGTTGACCGATTCGGTGATCTGCAACCTTAGAACAACTTGTTACGTGATTGTAGTTGATTCTCATTGAACAGTTGACCAATTTGGTGATCTATAACCTCTGAATGATCTTTTATATGATTATAGTTGATTCTCATCGACTGATTTACTTATTTGGTGATCTGTAAGCTCAAAATGGCTTGTTACATGATTGTAGCCAATTCTCATCAAACAGTTCATGGATTTGGTAATCTGCAACCTCAGAATGGTGTGTTACATGATTGTAGTTGATTCTCATCAAATGATTGACTGATTTGGTGATCTACAACCTCATAATGACTTGTTATGTGATTGTACCTAATTCCCATCGAACAATTGACCGATTATGTGATCTATAACCTCATAATGATCTTGTATGTGATTGTACATGATTCTCATCAATGGTTAACCGATATAGTGATCTATAAGCTCAGAATGGCTTGTTACATGATTGTAGCTCATTCTCATCAAATAGATCAATGATTTGTTGATCTCCAACCTTAGAATGGCATGTTACGCGATTGTATTTGATTCTCATTGAACAGTTGACCGATTCGGCAATCTGCAACCTTAGAATGACTTTTTACGTGATTGTAGCTGATTCTCATCGAACGGTTGACCGTTTGATGATCTAAAACCTTAGAATGATATTTTATGCAATTGTAGCTGATTCTCATTGAAGGGTTGACCAATTCGGTGATCTATAAGCTTAGAATGGCTTGTTACGTGATTGTAGTTGATTCTCATTGAACGGTTCACGAATTTGGCAATCTACAACCTCAAAATGGCATATTACGTGATTATAGCTGATTCTCATCAAATGATTGAGCGATTTGATGATTTGCAACCTCAAAATGACTTGTTACATGATTGTAGATGATTCTCATTGAACGTTGACCGATTCGGTGGTCTTCAACCTCAGAATGATCTTTTATGCAATTGTAGTTGATTCTCATCAAACAGTTGACCGATTCAGTGATCTATAATCTCATAATGGCTTATTACGTGATTGTAGGTGATTCTCATTGAACGGTTCACCGATTCAATGATCTATAAGCTTGGAATGGCTTGTTACCTAGTTGTAGTTGATTCTCATTGAACTATTCACCGATTCGGTGATCTACAACCTCAGAATAACTTGTAACACAATTGCAGTTGATTCTCATCAAACGGTTGAGCGATTGAGTGATCTGCAACTTTAGAATGACTTGTTACATGATTGTAGCTGATTCTCATCAAACGGTTGATTGATTTGGTGATCTACAATCTCAGAATGATCTTTTATGTGATTATAGTTGATTTTCATCAAACAGTTAACTGATTCGGTGATCTATAAGGTTAGAATGCTTTGCTACATGATTGTACCTAATTCTCATCGAACGGTTCACTGATTCGATGATCTGCAACCTCAGAATGGCATGTTACATGATTCTAGTTGATTCTCATCAAATGGTTGACCGATTCAGCAATCTGCAATCTTAGAATGGCTTGGTACATGATTGTAGCTGATTGTCATCAAATGGTTGACTGATTCAGTGATCTAAAACCCTAGAATGATATTTTATGTGATTGTAGTTGATTCTCATTGAACGGTTGACCGATTCGGTGATCTGTAAGCTCAGAATGACTTGTTACATGATTGTAGCTGATTCTCATAAAATAGTTCACCGATTCAGTGATTTGCAACCTTAGAATGGCATGTTACATGATTGTAGCTAATTTTCATCGAATAGTTGACCGATTTGGTTATTTTCAACCTCAGAACAACTTGTTACATGATTGTAGTTGATTCTCATCGAACGATTGACTGATTCAATGATCTACAACCTCCCAATGATCTTTTATGCAATTGTAGTTGATTCTCATCAAACAATTGACCTATTCGGTGATCTATACGCTTAGAATGGCTAGTTACATGTTTGTAGCTTATTCTCATTGGTTCACTGATTCGGTGATTTGTAAGCTCAGAATGGCTTGTTACATGATTGTAGCTAATTCTCATTGAGTGTTTCACTAATATGATGATCTGCAACCTCAGTACAACTTGTTATGTGATTGTAGCTGATTCTCATCAAACGGTTGACCAAATTAGTGATCTACAACCTTAAAATGACTTAATACATGATTGTACCTGATTCTCATCAAACAATTGACCAATTCAATGATTTACAACCTTAGAATGATCTTTTATGCAATTGTAGATTATTCTCATCGAACGGTTGACCAATTCAGTGATATGTAAGCAAAGAATGACTTGTTACATGATTGTAGTTGATTCTCATCGAACAATTCACCGATTCAGTGATCTACAACCTTAGAATGGCATGTTACGTGATTGTAGTTGATTCTCATCGAATGCTTGACTGATTCAGAGATTTGCAACCTTAGAATGACCTATTATGTGATTGTAGCTAATTCTCATCAAATGGTTGACTGATTCGGTGATCTACAACCTCTGAATGATCTTTTATGTGATTGTAGATGATTCTCATCGAACAATTGACCAATTCAGTGATCTATAAGCTTAGAATGGCTTGTTACATGATTGTAGCTGATTCTCAGTGAACGGTTGACTGATTCAATGATCTGCAACCTTAGAATGGCATGTGTTACATGATTGTAGTTGATTCTCATGAAACAGTTGACCGATTTGGAAATTTGCAACCTTAGAACAACTTGTTACACGATTGTAGATGATTCTCATCAAATGGTTGACCGATTCAGTGATCTACAACCTCAAAATGATCTTTTATGTGATTGTAGTTGATTCTCATCAAACAGTTGACCGATTTAATGATCTCTAAGCTAAGAATGGCTTGTTATGTGATTGGAGTTGATTCTCATCGAATGGTTCACCAATTAAGTGATCTACAACCTCAGAGTGGCATGTGATTGTAGTAGATTCTTATCAAACAGTTGACTGATTCGGTGATTTACAACCTCAAAACAACTTGTTATGTGATTGTAGCTAATTCTCATCGAACAATTCACCGATCCAGTAATCTATAAGCTCATATTGGCTTGTTACATGATTGTAGTTGATTCTCATCAAACAATTCATCCATTCAGTTATCTGCAACCTCAGAACAACTTGTTACATGATTGTAGTTGATTCTCACCAAATAGTTGGCTGATTTGGTGATCTGCAACCTCAGAATGACTTGTTATGTGATTGTAGTTGATTCTCATCAAATAGTTGACCAAGTCAGTGATCTAGAACCTCAGAATGATCTTTTACATGATTGTAGGTGATCCTCATCAAATGGTTGACTAATTCGGTGATCTGTAAGCTCAGAATGGCTTGTTATGTGATTGTAGCTAATTCTCATCAAACAGTTCACCGATATAGTGATCTACACCCTTAGAATGGTGTGTTATGTGACTATAGCTAATTTACATCGAATGATTAACTGATTCAATGATCTACCACCTTAGAATAATCTTTTATGCGATTGTAGTTGATTCTCATCAAATGGTTGACCGATTCAGTAATCTGTAAGATCATAATATCTTGTTACATGATTGTAGTTGATTCTCATTGAAGGTTTCACTAATTCGGCAATCTACAACCTGAAAATGGCATATTACACGATTGTAGTTGATTCTCATCAAACAGTTGAACAATTCGGTGACTTTGATCTAATTTATGAAAACCAGATTACAATACCTGGTGTGATACCTGCAGTATTGTAGGATTCAAAACAAAAATTGAGAACAACAAGATTGCAAACCAAAAACTAAACCATTCTATTTGAATATTTGAGTTTATACAAGTCTGATGGATCCCAAGGGTCATCAAAATCCCTTGGAAATGAAATGAAGAACCATCATAATATTTATTACAAATAAACTATTCAAACTATCAAAAATTATCAAAAAAACTATATATAAAAATTAGGTCCAAGCCCAGAAATGCACTGAAGACCCTCAAAAATACAGTTTACTAAAACATAGTAAAATTTGAAAAATTAGATTTTAGTTTTTTTTTCCAAATTTAATCCTGAGCAGACTTGCAACCTAAGAACAAATTGTTACATGATTGTATCTAATTCTCATCGAATGGTTGACCGATTTGGTAATCTGTATGCTCAAAATGGATTGTTACATGATTGTAGCTGATTCTCATGAACAGTTCACCGATTCGGGGATCTGCAACCTCTGAACAACTTGTTTTGTGATTGTAGTTGATTCTCATCGAACGGTTGACCGATTTGGTGATCTGCAACCTCAGAATAACTTGTTACATGATTGTAGCTAATTCTCATCAAACGGTTGACTGATTCAGTGATCTACAACCTCAGAACAATCTTGTATGTGATTGTAGTTGATTCTCATCGAACAGTTGATCAATTCAGTGATCTATAAGCTCAGAATGGCTTGTTACATGATTGTAACTAATTCTCACTGAATGATTCACCGATTCGGCAATCTACAACCTCAGAATGGTGTGTTACACGATTATAGTTGATTCTCATCAAACAGTTTATTGATTCGGTGATCTGCAAGCTCAGAATGACTTGTTACGTGATTGTAGTTGATTTTCATCAAACAATTGACCAATTCAGTGAACCTTAAAATGATCTTTTATGTGATTGTAGTTGATTCTCATCGAATGGTTGACCGATTCGGTGATCTGTAAGCTTAGAATGGCTTGTTACGTGATTGAAGCTATTTCTCATCAAACGGTTCACCGATTCAGAAATTTGCAACCTTAGAATGGTGTGTTACATGATTATTGTTGATTCTCATCAAATGGTTGACCAATTTGATGATTTGCAACTGTATAATGACTTGTTATGTGATTGTAGTTGATTCTCATCAAACTGTTGACTGATTTGGTGATCTACATCCTCAGAATGATCTTTTATGTGATTGAAGTTGATTCTCATCGAACAGTTGACTGATTCTATGATATGTAAGCTCATAATGGCTTATTACATTATTGTAGTTGATTCTCATCAAACGGTTCATCGATTCAGTGATTTATAAGCTCAGAATGGCCTATTACATGAGTGTAGCTAATTCTCATCAAATGGTTCACTAATTTAGAAAATTTTAACCTAAAAATAACTTGTTATGTGATTTAGTTGATTCTCATCACATGGTTGACCGATTTGATGATCTACAACCTCAGAACAACTTGCTACATTATTATAGCTGATTCTCATCGATTGGTTGACCAATTCAATGATCTACAACCTCAAAATGATCTTTAATGCGATTGTAGTTTATTCTCATCAAACGGTTGACCAATTCAGTGATCTGTAAGCTCATAATGGCTTGTTGCATGATTGTAGCTAATTCTCATCGAACAGTTCACCAATTCGGCAATCTATAATATTAGAATAGCATGTTACGTGATTATATCTAATTCTCATCAAATGGTTGACTGATTCAATCATCTGCATCCTCAAAATGTCTTGTTACATGATTGTAGCTAATTCTCATTGAATGGTTGACCAATTCGGTGATCTACAACATCAAAATGCTCTTTTATGTGATTGTAGTTGATTCTTATCAAACAATTTCCTTATTCACTAATCTATAAGCTTAGAATGGCTTGTTACGTGATTGTAGCTAATTCTTATTGAACGGTTCACTGATTCGATGATCTGCATCCATAGAATGGAGTGTTATGAGATTGTAGTTGATTCTCATCAAATGGTTCACTAATTTGGAAATCTACCACCTGAGAACAACTTGTTACATGATTGTAGTTGATTCTGATTGAACAGTTGACTGATTCAATGATCTGCAACCTTAGAACGATCTTGTATGTGATTGTTGTTGATTCACATTGAACGGTTGACTGATTCGGTGATGTGAAAGCTTAGAATGGCTTGTTACATGATTGTAGATGATTTTTATCAAATGGTTCACCAATTCGGTGATCTACAACCTCAAAATGGTGTCTTACATGATTGTAGTTGATTCTCATCAAATAGTTGACTGATTTGGTGATCTATAACTTTAGAATGATCTTTTATGTGATAATAGATTAATTCTCACTGAATGGTTAAACAATTCAATGATCTATAACCTCAGAATGATCTTTTATGCTATTATAGTTGATTCTCATCGAACGGTTGACCGATTCATTGATTTGTAAGCTCAGAATGGCTTGTTACATGATTGTAGCTGATTCTCATTGAACAGTTCACCGATTTAGTGATCTGCAACCTTAGAATGGAATGTTACACGATTGTAGTTGATTCTCATTGAATGATTGACCGGTTCAGTGATTTGCAACCTCAGAATGACTTGTTAGGCAATTGTGGCTGATTCTCATTGTAGGGTTTGTTGGTAGTTCCCTTTGATCTTCAACTTATAGATTTATACTTTGATGGATAACTTTAATATAACTTTGACTCTATCACCACTCCAAAGTCTACAAGGAAGAGGGCCAATTAACAAGGATCAACAATGAGATCCTCCTACACTTTGAGCCTTAATGCTCAGGTGGGTGTACCCTTGACTCACTTCTCCAAAGGAGTCTCAAAATAATATACCTTTATACCCTTTACTAACTGATTGAAAGATTTTATCATTTGAATGTGTGTGTGTGGTTGATGACAATTAAATGCCTCCAGAGAATGGACCAGTTCCTTAACCTAGGGCAAAGAGTCACCTAATTACATACATCAACTGAAAATCTTAAATCAAACACTCTTGGGCTTAGGATAAGTGCTTTGCCTATTACCCCTCTCCCTCAAACACAAGGACATTAGATTCTTATTTGGTTGTAAACTCACTGAACTCACCTAAAAGACTTTAATCCTAACTTTGTTAGGAACTCAGAGATGACTTCATAATACTCTTTGTTTACCATATGCTAATACACTTTGTGACACTAACATATACGAGCTCAGAACCAAAACAAGAAGACATACACAAATGCAAGATTGGAACTCAATAGCATTCTCATTAACATATTCAGGATCAATATACAATCAAAGCAACACAAAGATAGGAAAAAGACCTAAAATCTAGCTCCTCCTTCCTCAAATGTTCATACAATCATAACCACTAGAACTGACCAAAATTCAGAACAGAACCTTAGGACCAAACCCTTACTCTCAAAAACTAACTACTTATACCCTTAGTCACCTTGGAATCCTCAAAGAAGATGCATCAAGCTTCGAGTGACTAGGGTTAGGCTTTCAACTACCTAAACAATCAAAAATTACATCAAAAGTTATTGCAGGGGAAGAAACACAGGCAACCTAGAGAAAATGAATCTCAAATAGATTTGCAATCATCAAAATCTGTGAGAATAGTACAAAACAACAAGGAATTGCCATGAAAACCAGTCAAATTGGCCACCTGCAAACACACCTCGAGCACAAAACCATAAGGTACAAACCCCTGCAAATGATCATGGATCACCCTGGACCACACTGCAACCATCGGTCCCACCAAATAAATCAAATCCAATTTCAAAAGAAATTAAAATCAGTCCTTTCTGTTGCTGGAAACCCTCTGCAAATTTGAATTTGAAATCAAAATGTCATTTCTAAGTGCCAGTAGCAAATCAGTGGTTGATGTTTAAATCTAAGCTATCTTTAAGTCATGATCGTCAGATCTTCCCTTTTCACAGTCTTTATGTCTTTAACCCAACCAGATACCTCAGGTTTACTCCTAGCGACCACGTGACAAGGCTTTTCTTTATTCGCGAGATGAAAAATTAACTCACCGCTTAACCCTGTGACTTAGCGAACAAAGGAAAGAAAACTTACCCTAGTTACATTTGGCAAACTGGCGACAAAGGTTTTCGACAGTTCACAGAATATATTTTACCTCCGCCAATTCATTTAGCGATTGTGCGACCTCTCTTCACTGAATCGCCAGACCTTTTAGAATACTGCCACCTTTCCATGTGAATAAGCGAAACCTTTGAACATTTGTCACAACCACCAAAACTTTATCCAAACCACCAAAAGACTGAGGAAATTTTACTAGGCCCGCATCAGGAAGATCGACGATTGTCTCATCTTTGCATAGCCCTCCAAGATTCCTTCAGATCATGAGACAACCGTCAGATGAAGAATCTTACCCTGCCCTGACAACCCTCTAACAAGATATGAAATCAATGGTCGGCACAAGATCTTAAACCTTTGACACATCTCATAAGAACTTACGCCAACCATTGATTTACTGACAACATCAGGACCCTCTGACACATCTAGAAACTAGATCCCACTAACAAACACCAAGTCATTACCTCGTGGACCAACAAGAGAATGCCAACTATGCTTACATGGCAATTAGGACCCACCGAGAACATTATACCACCTGGAAGATCGGACGACTAGTGCAAGATTTGAAAGGCTCAAAATATTCTATGCGCTTATACACCAACCACCGATCTGGAATCTATTGATTTGAGATACCGGGCCCGCCTGACATGTTATATCCAACTCACCACCCTCAACCAATAAAAAGCCACCAATTCAACATCCTCTGATAGTGGACCCGCCCACTTAGAAAATCTACATCATGGAAAGGGATCAATGGTTGTCATAAGATCGCAAGCCTCTGACAAAACCCTTGCACTTTCATGACAACTATTGGATCAAGATGGTGTCAGAGAGTCAAGCCTAGGAAAAATCAAAGCTAAAACTATAGGAAAAATTAAAGTGCAGGACTTAGGCTTTTAGGAAAAATTAGGCGCTAGGGACTATAGGAAAAATTAAAGGCCGCCGGGGGTAAAACTTAGGAAAAATTTAAACAGGGGCCGACCAAAAACATAAAGCACGTGCATTTTAGGACCTTTACGTGACCCAAAAAGGTAACATGAAAATAGAATAGGGCTAGGGTTTTTCAAAGGATTTCTCATACAACGGCTAGTTTTTCAAAAATTTGAACTAAGGGCTTATGCCAAAGACCTAAAAACAACTGCAGAGACCAAGAGAAAAGAGCTAGAGCCATGAAAATTTTTCAGAGTGCTAACAGGGTTGATCGATTCGGTGAACTACAACCTCAAAACAATCTTTTATGCAATTATAGTTGATTCTTATCAAACAGTTGACCAATTCAATGATTTGTAAGCTCAAAATGGCTTGTTACATGATTGTAGTTGATTCTCATCCAACGGTTCATTGATTCGGTGATCTGTAATCTCAAAATGGCTTGTTACATGATTGTAGTTGATTCTCATCAAATGGTTCACCAATTTAGTGATTTGCAACCTCAAAACAACTTCTTACATGATTGTAGATGATTCTCATCGAACAGTTGACCGATTTGGTGATTTGCAACCTCAAAACAACTTATTACATGATTGTAGCTGATTTTCATCGAACAGTTGACCGATTCGGTGATCTACAACCTCAGAAGGATCTTTTATGTGATTATAGTTGATTCTCTTTGAATGGTTGACTGGTTCGGTAATTTGTAACTTCAAAATGGCTTGTTATGTGGTTATAGCTTATTCTCATCAAATGGTTCACCGATTCGATGATTTAAAACCTTGCAATGGCGTGTTACACAATTTTAGTAGATTCTCATCAAACAGTTGACCGATTCGGTGATCTGCAACCTCATAACGACTTGGTATGCGATAATAGCTTATTCCCATCAAACAGTTGACCGATTCGGTGATCTATAACCTTAGATCAATATTTTGTGTGATTGTAGTTGATTCTCACCGAAAAGTTGACCGATTCGGTGATCTATAAGCTTAGAATGGCTTGTTATTTGATTGTAGCTGATTCTCATCAAATGGTTCACCGATTCAGTGATTTGCAACCTAGGAATGGTGTATTACATGATTGTAGTTGATTATCATCAAACGATTAACTGATTCACTAATCTGCAAGCTCAGAATAATTGGTACATGATTGTAGTTGATTCTCATTGAATGGTTGACCGATTTGGTGATCTACAACCTCAAAATGATCTTTTCTATAATTATAGTTAATTCTCATCAAACAGTTGACTGATTCAGTGATCTGTAAGCTCACAATGGCTTATTACATGATTGTAGTTGATTCTCATCAAATGGTTCACCGATTCAGTGATCTTCAACTTTAGAATCACATGTTACATGATTATAGTTGATTCTCATCGTATGGTTGACCAATTCGGTGATTTGCAACCTCAAAATGACTTGTTATGTGATTGTAGTTGATTCTCATCGAACAGTTGACCGATTTAGTGATCTAGAACCTCATAATAATCTTCTATGTAATTGTAGTTGATTCTCATGGAACGGTTGACTGATTCGGTGATCTATAACCTTGGAATGTCTTGTTAGGAGATTCTAGTTAATTCTCATTGAATGGTTCACCGATTCAGTGATCTATAAGCTCAGAATGACTTGTTACATGATTGTAGCTGATTCTCATCAAACAGTTCACCAATTTGGCGATCTCCAACCTCAGAACATCTTGTTACCCGATTGTAGCTGATTCTCATCAAATGGTTGATCGATTCAATGATCTGCAACCTCATAATGACTTATTACATCATTATAGTTGATTCTCATCAAATGGTTGACTGATTCGGTGATGTACAACCTCTAGATGATCTTTTATGTGATTATAGTTGTTTCTCATTTAACAATTGACCGATTTGGTGATCTATAAGCTTAGAATGGTTTGTTATGTGATTGTAGTTGATTCTCATTAAATGGTTCACTGATTCGGTGATTTGTAACCTTAGAATGGTATGTTACATGATTGTAGTTGATTCTCATCGAATGGTTGACTGATTTGGCAATTTGTAACCTTAAAATAGCTTGCTATGTGATTGTAGTTGATTCTCATCGAACGGTTGACCGATTCAATGATCTATAAGCTCATAATGGAGTGTTGCATGATTGTAAATGATTCTCATCAAATGGTTCACCGACTCGGTGATCTACAACCTCAAAATGGCATGTTACGCAATTGTAGCTGATTCTCATCGAACAATTGACCGATTCGGTGATTTGTAACCTTAGAATGACTTGTTACATGATAGTAGCTGATTCTCATTGAATGGATGACTAATTCGGTGATCTACAACCTCTGAACAATCTTTTATGCAATTATAGTTTATTCTCATCGAATAGTTGATCGATTCAGTGATCTATAAGCTCAGAATGGCTTGTTACATGATTGTAGATGATTCTCATCAAATGGTTCACTGATTCGGTGATCTATAAGCTCATAATGGCTTTTTACATGATTGTAGTTGATTCTCATCAAAGGGTTCACTGATTTGAGGATCTGCAACCTCAGAACAACTTGTTACGCAATTGTAGGTGATTCTCATCCAATGGTTGACTGATTCAGTGATTTGCAACCTCTAAATGACTTGTTACATGATTGTAGCAGATTCTCATCAAACAGTTGATCGATTCGGCGATCTACAATATCAAAATGATGTTTTATGCAATTGCAGTTGATTCTCATCAAATGGTTGACTGATTCGATGATTTGTAAGCTCAGAATGACTTGTTACATGATTGTAGTTGATTCTCATCGAACGATTCACTGATTCAACAATCTATAACCTCAAAATGGTGTGTTACATGATTGTAGTTGTTTCTCATTGATCAATTGATCGATTCTTTGATCTACAACCTCCAAATGATCTTTTATGTGATTGTAGTTGATTCTCATCAAATAGTTGACTGATTCAGTGATCTGCAAGCTTAGAATGGCTTATTATGTGATTATCGATGATTCTCATCGAATAGTTCATCGATTTGGTAATTTGTCAGCTCAAAATGGCTTGTTATGTGATTATAGGTGATTCTCATTGAATGGTTCACTGATTCTATGATCTGCAACCTCAGAACAACTTATTACATGATTGTAGTTGATTGTCATCGACTAGTTGACTAATTCGGTGATCTGCAACCTCAGAATGACTTTTTACATGATTGTAGATGATTCTCATTGAACAATTAACTGATTCAGTGATGTAAAACCTCAAAATGATCTTTTATGCAATTATAGTTGATTCTCATCAAATAATTAACCGATTCAGTGATCTGTAAGCTCAAAATGGCATGTTACATGATTGTAGTTGATTCTCATCGAATGGTTCACCGATTTAGTGATTTACAACCTTAGAATGGTGTGTTATGTGATTGTAGTTGATTCTCATCAAAAGGTTGACCGATTCAATGATCAGCATCCTCAGAATGACTTGTTACATGATTGTAGCCGATTCTCATCGAATGCTTGACTGATTCAGTGATCCACAACCTCAGAATGATCTTTTATGCAATTGTAGTTGATTTTCATTAAATGATTGACTGATTTATTGATATGTAAGCTTAGAATGGCTTGTTACATGATTGTAGCTAATTCTCATCGAAAGTTTCACCGATTTAATGATCTATAAGTGATCATGATTAAATTGGGAAAATACTAAAATCCAATTTTTCAATTTTTTCTATGTTTTAGTAATCTACATTTTTTAAGGTCTTTGGAGCATTTTTGGACTTGGATGGTTACTATTGTGGTCACACAACCACGCTCCCCTAATGGCCCTTATGGCCTCAGGGGCCCCCATTCTGCTTTCTGCTTGTCTCATTTTTTATCATCTTTAGGGGTTTTTGTCCTTAGTTTTTCTAGTTTTTAGCCTTTTCAGCCTTGTCTCCCTATCACACTTTTGGAGGACTGAAAGTGTGAAAGGCCTAGTGGAGTGAGAAGAACATCCTTGGCTTTTTGGCTAACCCTTTTTTGGACCTTTTGGTGGTTCGCACCTCTGAAAGTTTGACTCTCACAGGAGTCGACCTTTCAGAGGTCTGAGACCCTTGAAAAGGTTGAAAGGCCGATTCATGAGGTGCTTACATTAGCAACCCCACAAAGCCTATAAAAGGCATGAGGGTTTTCAAACCCTCACTTTGCGCTTTTCTCGTCCACCTTCTGCTTTCTTTTTAGCCACTCGTTGCCTTTTCATCACTTGGCTCTCACCTCCTTGCTAGTCATCGTCAAGTCCTTCATCTCCTAGGTAGGTGGTTTCTTCCCCTCTTTTGGGTTTTAGTTTAGCATCATTTTGTTTTTGACTTTCTTGTTTTGTCCTAGGTTTAGGTTTTTTGCATCTTCGGCCTTGAGACTGATGTTAGGAGTGGTTAGTTCCAAGTATGAGAACTTTTTAAGACAACTGGACCAACTATAGGGTCTTAATATGCCCTCTTCTGCTTCTGGCTCTACAAAACCATGGCGAGTGCACCTAATTGAGACAAAATTCAAACTCACTACACACCTTATACTTCTAGATTTATATAGTAGATCATAGTAAAGGATTACTAAATACTAACCAGGTATTCATTGAATCAACTCAAATGGATGTACTAATTCTTGATCAGTGCCATTATCCATTGGGCAGACCTCACATACAAATAATGAAACATGAACCAACTGTTGTCAAAGAATCATAGCCATAAATATAAACATTCTATCCCATCCACTACTTATAAGATCCTTTTATAGACAACCAAAATGAATCTATGTCCCTTCTAAAGTAAATTTCACTTGATCCTAGATCAAGAACTAAAGACAAGAACATATGCAAAGGTAACCCTATGCAATGGATCAGAAAATCCAAAACTCACATGAATGACACCAAGGAGAGACTTGTAACCATGAAATAGTTATATTAAGTATGATGAGTCATGCACATGATCAAAGTAGGATAGAGATCAAACCACTTCAATAACTTGCAAAAGACTTCTAGAAATTCTATTCAGCTTACATGCAATGTGATAAACCCTGCTACAAACCCCTGGAACCAATTGAAATTAGAACCTCTGGACTAATCCCAAATTCAAATCCCTTCAAAGTCAAAAAAGCTACCACTTATACCACTAGCTACCTTGGAAACCCAAAATAGGTTGCAACAAGCTATGGACAACTAGGGCTAGGGTTTCACCCACCTGCAAATACACCTCGAGCCAAGATTGTATTCATTCCTTTATGGTACAAATCCCTACAATCACATTTGAAATCAGGTGCCAACGGCTAGCTGGTCAACCTTTAAATCACAGTCACTGGTATTACATTTTCTTGGAAAATCACATGGTCCACAACAGTTAATAAGCCCATGAAAAATCTAAGTCCACACCACCACTTCAGCAGCCAATCAGGATCTAACACCTTAGTAGCACTAGCACCATGGACCCACCTTTAAATCCATAATGGTGACATTCATAACAGTTGTCACATGATCGCATAGCTAGGAAATGGGCTACGTGAACATGTGACAACCCACAGACCTTTACCTTGACGCATAACCATCGCCACTGCCATTGCCACAAAAGGGTTTTTTGCATGTTTGCATAGCCAAAAAACTAGCTCATGAGAACATGCAACAAGCTGCTAACATGCATCCTACCGGTTAGCACTTCACCACCTAAAATCTAACAGTGCATCGATGATCCACAAGTCAAACTAAGACCAACATTAAGTCCCCACCATAGATCCTCTCCATCTCTTGAGCTTAAAAATCTGACGTCAGCAGGGAGATATCAACAGTCGGTCGCATGATTGCATGGACCGGAAAGATTCCATGCAATCACACTACAATCGTTGATCATGGAATCCTCTGACTCCTGAGATACCCTAACCTAGGCCTGCATTCAAATCTATCATCCTGCCAGCCTAGACCAACCGGAGATTGCCACAACACCACCTACCAACGGGACCACCAAACAACTACAAAGGGGCCCTAGCACACATGGCACCCTTGTCGCATGATCACATAGCATAGAGACGGGCTATGCAAACATGCGACAACCTATGAACCTTAACCCCCAGCATAACCACCACTGCTGCTAGCACAAAATGTTAGTCACATGATCGCATAGCCTTGAAAAAGGCTATGCAAACATGTGACTAACCGCTAGTAATCACCACCACTACCTACCCACCAACCAATCAAGAACCACCACATCATGGAGACCGAACAACTAGGCCCTCCCTTCAAACATTACAACCCTCACCCCCACTGGTAATCTGCCAAGTCACCCTTCTCTCTGGATCTCCTAGGTCCACTGATGAAATGCCACCTCACTACTGCAGACACATGTCAACTAGTCACATGATCACATAGCCAAAAACTGAGCTATGCAATCATGCAATAGCCAACCAAAGGCCACCACATGACCACCAGCGGGACCACTACCATCCCACCAACGGGCCCCATGCACAAGGAAGGAACCAGTCGCATGGTCGCATGTCAGAAATTTTTGACATTCGATCATGTGACAACCAATCAATTTAAAGCCCTTGAAGACCTAGGCCCACCATCCAATTGCAACTGCGTAGATAGGAAATGCCATCAAATAGGGCAGAAGTGCGAGGTCGAAAACACATAGGGTTTTCGGTGAAAGATCAAAAACACATAGGGTTTTTGACATTGACACAAAGGTAAAAAAGGATGCGAAAACATCGAGGGTTTTCATGTAGGCCAAAAAGGTCAAAAACATCATGGATTTTCAAAAACATTGTGGGTTTTTGACACTGTGGCAGATTCTAAAACTGTTTCCTGCAGACCTTAAAACTTTAATAACTCCCTGGGTTTTGTGATTTAGGAGATGCAATTTGGACTAGAGCAAGGTGACAACATGAAGAACACAGGGCAGGACACTTTTACAAAAATATTTGCAAGGAAGAGGCCATTTTCATAGGATTTTTCTATGACTAGAAAATGGACTAACAGTGGCTCTAGCTGGGGATGATGGGTAACTTGTGCCCATGCAAGAATTCAGGATTTCTGGGAGAGCAGACCACCCACTGGACAAAAATAGGGAACTCAAAAATTGGCAACCAAACTAGGAAAGGAAACACACAGTAGAAAGGGAAGAATATTTACATAATGTACATTTTTTGCAAGAAACCTACAACATCAAACTTGAATTAGTCTTTTCCTCTATCAAAAATCTGGTTCTCATTTCTTCCTTCATGAGGCACACCATATTTTTTACTTTCACCTTTTTCACCAGGCATGTCAACATGTTCAATTAGCAAATCAGGAAGAACAAAGTAATTTTCTTCATAGTGCATGTAAAAAAAATTTGCACTCTCTCCATCTTGCTCACTATGAAGAAAAGATTCAGCATGCCAATGATCAGTACCACTATACTGAAACTGATTTTCATCTACTGACTCATGCATGCTATGAATTAGAAACACAAAAGCCTCATACTCTGCCTACAGAAAGGCCTCATTCATATCTTGACTTTGCATTTCCATATGTGTAACCGGCTGGACCTCAAATGAATAGTCAGATTCATACCCACGGGTGGAAAATGAAAACCTTGATTCAACTAGATCTGAGACCTCCACATGTTCTTCAAACAATGGATTGATAACTCCATGCAATGCACCATGTTGAACATCATGACAAAAAATGGGCTGATCATCATAGTCTTCATCATATAAAGTGTTAGTGAACACTTTAAACTCACTACCCATTTTAGGATTATTTAATAACCCATCACTTAAACCTTCATGTTCAAACTCACTGACATCACATTGAATTATCACTTCCTTATCTTCATACTCACTAAAGGAGTGTTCACTTTCACCATTACTTTCTTCTTCCCATGATGCATCTGATTCATATGAGGATACATCAACATCACTACCTTCATCATCCTCACCTGAATAACCACTAAAATCACATTCAGACATTTCTGAATGAATGGAGAATCCTGCACACCTTGACTCTGATTCTTGCTCACTGCCACAATCTGAATACTCCTCTGACAAAGATTCATCCAAAGTACCCTCAGCATCAAACATGGGTTGCTTTGGAATATAACATTCATTCCCCTTTTGCTGACAGTCTCTTTGCAACTTTTTACATTCATCATCATCAACAAACTCCTCTAAGAACAACCACTTGAATTCAGTCAAAGAAGAGATGCATTTTGGGGGCAAATTTAGATACCAATTAGATGCAACCCCTTTGAGGGATCTCCCAAAAAACATCATACTAACATCCTCATCAAAAATTTGATATTCTATAATAAATCTATAGAATGTTAGGACATGTCTGACTGCTAAATCAAACTTACAATCAAAGGCAGGAATTAGATCCAAAAGCTCACTATGAAAAGAGTGAGGGGACCTTGGAAGAACATAACTTAAAGGTCTATCCAACATGACAAAACCCAGCCGCCTAGACTGACTTTTCCCTTGATTTTCCATTTGATTTGAAACAAGATGAGAGCCACTCATCTTATTTTAGTCTTCCCTTTATACTAGCACTAAATACTTGATAGGGAAACATTTTAATCATAAATACCTGGAAGTTTTACAGCAAAAAACTTTATTGACTGGGAAGACATGGCAGATCTAGAGCTCACCATGCAGCTCCATCAGGTTATTTGATATGTAGAGTCACCACCTCCTTAGAGAGGAAATATATTCTTTGTTTCTACTCCCAACCAATACAAAACTCCAAGTAACTCACTATTTATCAGAAGGAACACTAATCAAACAGAGAAAATCAAAGCCACCACTCACAACTAGGTGAGAAAATTTAGCAAGTGCTAATTTGTCTATCTGACTTTATGATCTTTTAACTACACTCTGGGATGATCCAGCCAAGTAGAACTTTCTATCTTTTACTTCTTCCCCAGTAGAGTCACCATCTTGTTGGTGTTTAAAAATGTTTACACCATTTAGGGCTGCCAATATGCCTTGAGACTGATGTTAGGAGTGGTTAGTTCCAAGTATGAGAGCTCTACAAGACAATTGGACCAACTATAGGATCTTAATATGCCCTTTTCTACTTCTGGCTCTACAAAACCATGGTGGGTGCACCTAATCTAGACAAAATTCAAACTCACTACACACCTTATACTTCTAGATTTATATAGAAGATCATAGTAAAGGGTTACTAAATACTAACCAGGTATTCATTGAATCAACTCTACTGTGCAGGGTAAAATGGCCTTGTGAAGGGTATTACTACCAATAACAATACTTAAAGCTTAAAATGGTCTTTGATTAATGAGGATAGGGAAGGTAGACAAGAGCCAATCAGACATTGGACTCAACTGGATGTACTAATCCTTGATCAGTGCCATTATCCATTGGGTAGACCTCACATACAAATAATGAAACATGAACCAACTATTGTCAAAGACTCATAGCCATAAATATAAATGTTCCAGCCCATCCACTACTTATAAGATCCTTTTGTAGACAACCAAGATGAATCTATGTCCCTTCTAAAGTAAATTTGACTTGATCCTAGATCAAGAACTAAAGACAAGAACATATGCAAAGGTAACCCTATGCAATGGATTAGAAAATCCAAAACTCACATGAATGACACCAAGGAGAGACTTGTAACCATGAAATAGTTATATTAAGTATGATGAGTCATGCACATGATCAAAGTAGGATAGAGATCAAACCACTTCAATAACCTGCAAAAGACTTCCAAAAATTCTATTCAGCTTACATGTAAAGTGATACAACCCTGCTACAAACCCCTGGAACCAATCAAAATCAGAACCTCTAGAATGATCCCAAATTCAAACCCCTTAAAAGTCAAAAAAGCTACCACTTATACCACTAGCTACCTTGGAAACCCAAAATAGGTTGCAACAAGCTACGGATAGCTAGGGCTAGGGTTTCACCCACCTGCAAATACACCTTGAGCCAAGATTGTATTCATTCCTTTATGGTACAAATCCCTACAATCACATTTGAAATCGAGCACCAACGACTAGCTGGTCAACCTTTAAATCATAGTCATTGGTATTACATTTTCTTGGCAAATCAAGCAGTCCACAATGGTCAATAATCCCATGAAAAATCCAAGTCCACACCACCACTTCAGTAGCCAATCAGGATCTAACACCTCAGCAGTGCTAGCACCATGGACCCACCTTTAATTCTACAACGGTGACATTCATAACAGTTGTTGCATGATCACATAGCTAGGAAACGGGCTATGCGAACATGTGACAACCCGCAAACCTTTACCTTGATGCATAACCACCACCGCTGCTGCTACCACAAAAGGGTTTTTCACATGTTTGCATAGCCAAAAAACTGGCTCATGCGAACATGCGACAAGCTACTAACATGCATCCTGTCAGTTGGCACATCACCACATAAAATCTAACAGTGCATCGATGATCCACAAGTCAAACTGAGACCAACATTAAGTCCCTGTTGTAGATCCTCTCCATCTCACGGGCTTAAAAATCTAACGTCAGTAGGGAGATATCAATGGTCAGTCACATGATCACATGGACTAGAAAGATTCCATGCAATCACACGACAACCATTGATCATGGAATCCTTTGACTACCAAGATACCCTAACCTGGGCCCACGTTCAAATCTATCATCCTGCCAGCTCAGACCAACTGAAGATTGCCACAACACCACCTACCAACGGGACCACCAAACAACTACAAATGGGCCCCAACACATGTGGCACCCTTGTCACATGATTGCATCACACGGAGACAGGCTATGTGAACATGTGACAACCCGTGAACCTTAACCGCCAGCATAACTGCCACCGCTGCTAACACAAAATGTTAGTCACATGATCACATAGCCTTGAAAAAGGCTATGTGAACATGCGACTAACCACCAACAATCACCATCGCTGCCTGCCCATCGACCAATCAGGAATTGCCATGTCATGGAGACTAAATAACTGGGCCCTCCCTTCAAACATTGCAACCCTCACCCCCACTGGTAATCCACCAAGTCACCCTTCTCTCTGGATCTCTCAGGCCCACTGATGAAATTCCACCTCACTACCACAGACACATGTCAACCAGTCCCATGATCACATAGCCAAAAATTGGGCTATGTGATCATGCAACAGCCAACCAAAGGCTACCACATGACCACCAGCGGGACCACTACCATCCCACCAATAGGCCCCACGCGCAAGGAAGGAACCGGTCGCATGGTCACATGTCAAAAATTTTTGACATGTGATCATGTGACAACCAATCAATTTAAAGCCCTTGAAGACCCAGGCCCACCATCTGATCGTAGCTATGCAAATAGGAAACACCATCAAATAGGGCAGAAGTGGGAGGTCAAAAACACATAGGGTTTTTGACATTGACACAAAGGTAAACAAGGATGCAAAAACATCAAGGGTTTTACTGCAGGCCAAAAAGGTCAAAAACATCATGGATTTTCAAAAACACTATGGGTTTTCGACACTGTCGCAGATTCTAAAACTATTTCCTGCAGACCTTAAAACTTTAATAACTCCCTGGGTTTTGTGATTCAGGAGATGCAATTTGGACTAGAGCAAGGTGACAACATGAAGAACACAGAGCATGACACTTTTACAAAAACATTTGTAGGGAAGAGGCCATTTTCATAGGATTTTGCTATGACTAAAAAATGGACTAACAAACTCCATTTCAGTGTTTCAGTGTTTTCACAAATTGAAACATTCCTAATCTCTGAAGCACCAAAGTGAACACCCTACGATCCTTTGTTTTCATAATTTTCAGATGTGTCAGCATTTTCACTCACTGAAAATATTTGTCCTCAGACCAAGCCCTATAAGAAATCTCTTCGGCCTTTCGGCCATTGCGCCCATTTTTAGCCTTGTTGGCCTTCAGGTGTTCATTACCTCCAAATGCTCTAGTTTGCCAAAAGGATCCTTCAGTCAACCCTTTTTCACCATTTTTGGTCCTTTCAAACTTTCGGAGGTCCGATGACACCGAAAGTCTGAAAGGGCCGAAGTCACTTATATGTTTTGTTTTTTAATTTGGAAATTAACAACATTTTTTTTTGGGGGTTTTATTTTCTCTCATCCTATTACTCATTCATGTCATGTCCTCTCTATAGATATGGTTGAGAAGGTACTGGCATCTCTGGCAATGAAGTGTTAGTTAAAAGGATACCATACACCATCTAAGGTGACTAATTTTCCCGTAGGGCTAACCGATACAGATATCAGGAATGTTAGCTGGAATGAGTACCTTAATAAGTGTGCTTAGCCAGTGGGTTATTCAGAGGACTACACTTCATTAGTCCACTATTCCTTGGTGAATGTGGTGGTGCACCCAGTCTCAATCCAGTCGGCAGACCTAATTAACACACTGGCTAGTAACTACATGCCAGATGAGCGCATGGTCAAGAATGGCCTTGGAGAAGTGGTCCTGGACCTGAGGCTTGACAATATTGAAGATGTCTTCCATCTGCCCAAAGGGGTAGACAAGTTCTTCAATTTCAATATCAACAAAGGTATGGAGTTCTACAATAAAGATGTGTAGAGGGCTCATAACATTGTCAACAATGAGTACCTAATGCATCCATTGCCAAAGAATAGATTGGATAGGATTGACATGACGAGAGGCTACATGAAAGAGGATATATAGGCTGCCATAACAATGATAAGTAGGGTATATGGACTTCCTAAGTCCCATCAATTAGAGCACTAAATGATCTTCCTAATCCAAAAAATAAAAGAAAGACAAGCAAGGTTTGATTGGGTAGCTATTCTAAGTGACCAGCTGTATGAACAGCTAATTCGGGTGAAAACATACCCCCACTTCTACATGACATCCTATGTCATGTACTTACTAGCCGCTAGGGTAGTATATCTAGGATTAACCAAAGTGGGAAATATTGGAGAACCAAGCACATGGACATTTACTTTATACCCTCAATTGGTGACAAAGAGTTATTTACGCATAATAGCCCAGAGTTCATAATGGTCAATGATGCCTTCATTTTTGCAATCATCTACTCCATTGAGGGTGACTATGCTAAAAGGTTATCAACAGAATCAGTGGCTAAAGTGAAGGCCATTGGGGTAGTTTATATTCAATTTTGAACATTCACATACATTTGGGTGGTCTAAAGCACTTTGGAACCCAAGAAACTCCCAAGGTACCCTTCTGACCAGGTAGTTCTACTAGAGATTGCAAGGCAGTTTTTCGATGCCCATGAGCATATCAAACACAAGAAGAAATATTGCTGGGACTTTCCTATTTCAATCGGTCCCCACTGTGTACCTAACATGAAGGTCTGCAAGTCATTGACTGGAGAATGGGATGAATTCCCACTGGCAACCTACAACCTAGTGAGGCCACATTTTTACCCCATTGGTACCTATAACCACATAATGGGGAGACACTACATCCATGAGCCACATGTTGAGGACCATTGGGCCAATTGTGTAGATGATTATGAAATGAATCTATCTTGTTCACTCAACAAATGGACCTGCAAGCAGGAGGAAGTTATGGCATCCCACCAACATTGGGGAACGTTGTTGCAACTGGTCCATTTGTAGCAAACAAACAATTTCCAATGCACAAAACCCCAAAGATCAACCTAGTACCAACTCCATATGTTGCTGCCCCACCATTGACTATCACATACCCGGGGTATGATACACACAGGGCTGCCTTGTGTGAGAAAAAGGTCACTATCCCAAATGATCCAAACTAAGCTCTAGTCAATGAGTTGGATACCATGAAGAAGATGTTGTCCCAATTGACTAGGGAGATCACACGAATGAAGCTCAACCCAACTCCAAGTCAAGGAAATTATCCACGGCCAACTGTTATCCCGAATGCTTACTTTAAAAATCAAAATCGTAATTATGGCAATTATAGCAACAATAATAACAATAGCAGAGGAGGTTATGGGAACGGCTCTCAAGACAAACTGTTTGGGCAACAAAGGACAAATAGGACTTGGAATACGCATCCGAAAAATGGTATTATCCCTGTAAACAATGCCAATTTCTTTAGTTTGTCAGAAGCCAACTACACCCAAGGTCCCAGCATGCATCAACCAGATTATGAGTATAGGGGGAATCTGATAATCAAACTCAGGATCTTGAGGGTTCATAGGCCCATTTTAGTGCCATGGTATTTGAGTCATATGACCCAAGTTTGGATAGAACCCTGGTCAATAACACTTCAAAGGAAGAGTTTGTTTTCCCATTCAACCAAGAAAGCCAACTAGAGTATTCTGAAGTCCATGCCTTCCAGAACAACAAGAGAAATACCCACAACTTGAGAAGTAGGAGGGAGTCCCTGATGGATGGCATTCCTCCCAGTATGCAACCCACTCCACCTAACCCAAGGGCCAACAATAATCCTACGCCCCTGAGGGGACCTAATACCACTGTTGTTCAGACAACAACGTATCAACCAGCTACATTAAAAAAACTAGTCTGGGCCAATGAAAGATATAGTGCAGTAGAGGAACTAAAAAAGGTTAGAATGAATATATCGATGTATGATATGTTGTAGAGTTTTCCCACTCAAATGGAAGCTCTCCTAAAGATCTTGGATCATTCCAAGTCAGCCTCACCCAGCAATAAAGCTAAAGATGTATCTAATATAAATTCAATAGAGGCAATGCTGACCATGTTCAAAGATAAGGTAGAAGTACCCCCATTCCTGCTTAGCCTCAAAATATTTGGAAAGAACTTGCATAATTTCTTAATAGAATCAAGTGCTTTATGTAATGTGATTCCATTGTCCATATGTCAGAGGCTAGGAATGAATCCTCAGCCAAATAATCATTTGGTGATCCTTCTTGATAAAATAGAAGTCAAAGTCATCGTGGTCTTGAAGGACACATGTATTCAACTGATGGCTGACCCTAGGATTGAGGATTGCATCGATGTTCATGTAGTGGACATCCCAAAGACCTACGGCATGCTTCTCAGCTAGGAATGGACCCAATCTTTGAGGGGTTGGTTCTCCACTGATTTTACTCAACTTTGGCTGCCATGGAAGGGGCTCAACAATCAAATTAAGATCAATGTAGAACCTAAACTCAAATAGATGATAACTGAGTATAATGCCCCAAATGAAGTTTTGTTCTCACAAGCCAATTTGAGAGTGTACCATTTTGACAAAGCCTTCACATTCCACCTCAAAGGGGAAGAAGATTATGATAACAACCTAGTACAAGGATTGATAGATGCCCAGATCATAGACAAAGTCTTCATAGAATTCATAATAGGCATGAAAAAGAACATGAGAAACCTTGGCAAAGACACTGACCCAAATATACTGATGTTACCAGGTTACTGCCACCTCCATCAAACCAACCATTCAGAATTCACATGCCAAGACTATCAGCAGGTGATTGTTCAGGTAGTAAGCTAGATGTCTGACATGCCCCAACATTAAAAAGATGCAATTAAGATTGGCTCAAATGAGGATGGGCCCTCTCTCCATGAACAACCTGAGATCCCTATAGCTAAATATTTTATGCAAGAAGAATGGAGTTCCTCTGATGATGGTTGCCTGCCCCTGTGCGATGAATTTTGGTGTGAGACTCAAGAAAAGCAAAAGATGAAATGGGTCCCTCTTTCAAGAAGAGAATGCCTTAACAAAGGGATGTCTGAGGCCCCAAACACTAAAGACTTGTCACCACCCCCAACTTATAGTGAACCCCAAGTTAAGATACCTCCACCAAAAGTGATCCCAGAACCCCAAATCAAGATGTCTCCCAATAAGAATCACTCGGTCTGGAAACTTCATTTTGATGGCTCCAAGTGTAAGCTAGGAGTGGGAGTGAGGATCAAGTTAATCAACCCTCATGGGGGTTCATATTATGCCACCTATCGATTGTAATTCCACTACACTAACAATGTTGCCAAGTACGAGGCTCTAGTTCAGGGTCTCCTTTTCACGCACGAGAAGAAGGTAAAAGCAATAGTTGTGGAAGGTGACTCATAACTGATAGTCTAGAATATCAAGAGCTAGTATTCCTATATGGATAAATGATTGATTTCATACCGCAATCATGTCTAGGATTTAGTCAAATATTTTGAAGCTTTCAGTATCTAAAGCATCCCAAGGAGAAGGAATATTGTTGTTGATGCTTTGGCAGTGTCTGCAAGTTCCTTGCAACTGCTAGAGAAGTCCAAGTTGTAGAAGTTCTTTGTAGAACTTGTGGCTATGCCATCTATCCCCGATAACATCAAAAATTTCCAAGTATTTTAGGATGATCAACAAATCTTGGAATTCATTATGAACACAGGGATCTTTGACAAGTAGAGCATTGATGAAGAAGAAGACAAAATAGAGGAGTCTGAAGACTTGGGGATTTTGAACTTAAAAAAAAATTCCATTCCGAAAGGCATGGTAGCTCTAGAGAGAATTTTTGATAAAGATGAACACGCTTGAGAAAGAGGGAAAACACCAAAAGTGATTGGAGATGATTGCAAGCTGTACAACTTGGGCACACAACTTGAACCCAGGTAGGTTCATATAGGCAAAGTTGGCACACCAGAGGAAAAGAAATAGATCGTTGAGCTACTCACTAAATACAAAGATGTCATAGCGTGGTGCTATGAGGATCTAAAAACCTATGACCCCAATGTTATATTCCACAACATCCTGCTGAACCTTGATGCTAAACCTTTCCACCAGAGGCAAAGACTAGTTAACCCCATGATCGAGATAGTAATTCAAAAGGAAGTACAAAAGTTTCTTGATGCCAAGATAATTTTTCACATTCGGCATTCAGCTTGGGTAACCAATTTAGTTCCCATAAGGAAGAAAAGTGGAGAGGTTTAGCTCTGTGTGGACTTTAGAAATTTAAATAGATCCTCTCAAAAGGACAACTATCCCTTGCCTTCTCTAGACAAAGTGTTACAAGTGGTCAATGGTTCTCAGATGATGTCCTTTCTAGATGGCTACTCAAGATACAACCAAGTCATGGTGAAGGAAGAAGACCACTTGAAAATGGCCTTCACTACAAAATGGAGAACATTCACCTACCGCTGCATGTTTTTTGGTCTGATCAATGTAGGAACTACTTTCCAACGAGCTATGGATGAGGCATTCAAGGGTCTAGTCAACAAGTGCATTGTTGTATACATGGATGACCTCACAGTTTTCTCTAGAAATCAGGCGGACCACATCGAAGGTTTGCAAAAAATTTTGAAGAGGTGTCGACGTTATGGGATTTCTTTGAATCCTAAGAAGCGCATATTCAGGGTGACTCAAGGCAAGCCTCTCAGGTACATTATATCTAAGACATGCATCTCAATTGACCCCAAAAGGGTTGAAGCTATCCTCAAATTGGTTCCACCAAATAGTAGGAAGGAATTGAAGTCCTTTTTCAAGAAAATCAACTTTGTCAGGAAATTCATTAGTGGTTTTGCAAAGATAGTGTGTCCCTTAAATGATATGCTGAAGAAGGATGCTAAAATTGAATGGAACACTCTGGCTAAAGATACCTTCCAAGAAATCAAGACATCCATTGCCACTTCTCCAGTCTTGGTCAGTCCTGATTATCTTCTACCATTTAAAGTGTATTCATTTGCTTCAGAACATTCATGTGTAGGAATCCTCACGCAGAAGAAAGAAGGTGAAGATGAAAGGCTGATTGCTTTCATGAGTTGCCCACTGAATATTGCAGAGCTCAAATATCCTAATTTGGATAAACAATCTTTCACCTTGGTCAAAGCTATCAAGAAATTTAGGCACTACATTTTACGGAGTAATGTCGTTGCTATTGTCCCAGATCTAGTAGTCAAATCCTTACTAATGCAAAATGAACTCGGGGAATAAAGAGGGAAATGGATGGCAATATTGTAGGAGTTTGAAATTGAGATCCAACTAATGAAACTAGTGAGAGATTAAGGCCTCACCAAGATGATGGCTGAAATAGAACAAGGGTTGGTGTGCCAGGTGTACACTAATGAAAGAATAGTCACTAACATATGGTATCAAGACATAGTTTACTACTTGCTGCAAAATTATTGTCCAAAAGGATTGAATGGTTCCCAGCAGAGAGCACTAAAGAATAAGAGTAGTTCATACATGCTAAAAAATGGGAAGCTTTAAAAATGCAATTATGATGGGTTGTATCTACGATGTTTAGATCAAACAAAAGTTGAGCTAGTTCTCACAGAATTTCATGATAAGTATGGTACTGGACATGAATCAGCAAAAGCTATGGCTCATCAGATACTAAGATCTAGCTATTATTGGCCAACTCTATTCCAAGATACTCACAAGCATGTGCACTCTTGCCATGTTTTCCAAACCAGCGCCATTCAAGAAAGACATCCAACAATGCCATTACAACCGGTGTATGAAGTGCATCCATTCGCCCAATGGGGGCTAGATTTTGTAGGAATGATCAATCCTCCATCCTCAGTAGGCAACCAATACATCTTGCCTCCAACCAATTACTGTACGCACTAGATAGAGGCACAAGTTATGAAAAATTGTAACACCGAGGTGATCACCAAATTCCTGGAAGAGTTCATCATCACGAGGTTTAGCATGCCCTTTTTCTTGGTATGTGACAATGCCCCCTAATTTTCATCTGTAAGTCTCATTCAATGGCCCTTCAAGAACTAGGTAATTCTAAAATTCTCATCCAACTACTACCCGCAAGGAAATGGAGTTGCTGAGTCAACCAACAAGAACCTAACAATGGTAATCAAACATCTTTTGGATGATAATCCCATAGACTAGCACGCCCAGTTGAAATATGCTCTATGGACAAATCATGTCAGAGTCAAGAATTACTTAGGGACCTCTCCCTACCAGTTGGTGTATGGTTTACAGCCCATCTTCCTAATGAACTTGAAAATACCAATCTTGAGATTCATGGATCAATACGTCAAGGGTGAGGATCATGTGCAAATTCACCTCATGAATTTTCTAAACCTTGAAGAAAAATGAACTATGGTCTTGGAACATGTAGCCAAACACCAGGCTATTGTCAAGCAATGGTTCGACAAAAGAGAAACCATAAAAGCCTTCCAAATTTTTGATCTAGTCTTAATGTGGGACAAAGCAAAAGAGAAACCAGGCAGCCACACCAAGTTCCAATGTTTGTGGATAGGCCCATTCTAGATCGGTGAGATCCTAGGAGAGATTACCTTTTGGATTACTTCTCTTGATGGAGAATTGGTCCCATTACCAGTCAATGGCTAGTTTCTGAAGAATTATTTTGGGGCTTGATTAGCCCCCTTGTACCTTACTATATATTCTTGTACTATAATGTTTTCTTTTTTTAGCTCTTGATCAGTCTTGTCATCCGTGTCTTTTCTTTAGGTCTTTGTTGCAGGAGGTTAGTGCTTTCAATTTTAGTGGTTTGTTCAGGTAGCCCAGGCATGAGTAAAGCTTCCCATGGTCTAGACTATGGAAGTAGTTCCATCTTGTAGTGAGCCCAAGATAGGGATTGGAGGAAAGGTTATTCCTTTTTGGACTCCTCGGGGAGCCTACCAGAATCAACCATCCTCAACACTGGAACACATTTAAACAAAAGGGGATTTTGAGCCACGAGCTTCTCAAGGTAAGATTCCAATTTGCACCAGGAAATGCCCACAATCATGAAGGAAGCCCTAAAGTCAGAACCCTTCCCTAACTGAAATGCACACTAAAAGAAAAGAGCAAGAAAATAAAAGGGATGAATGCATAAAGATAAGATAAACAAAGAAATGCTCAAAACCAGGACAACATAGTCTAAGCGATGCCCAAATTTTCCAAAAAAATAAGGACAAAAGAGTGACAGATGGTGTTTTTACAAAGCTACAAGGAGCATCGAAGTAGTCCACACTGAATAAAATTTGTTGATGAATGGATACTCTCAAAAGAATTGGTCTAAAACTTAAAGAAAATCGAGTCTAAGAGCCCTCCTATGAAGTCTAAGCACTTCTACCAAGGCTCATCTACATTCAAGAAAGGGTGACTTTAACAACCTCTATTGAGGCTATCAATGCCTGCCTAGCAATAGAGAAAGGTTAAATTGGCTTATGGATGACTTTTGATTGATGGGTAGTGATCTGGCAATGATGGGTTGATCATTGATGGGAGCTCATAGAAAGGGTTTCCTAGGGCATTTGAACTCATGCTCTCACACACTCAATGTAGACATTATGGTTTTCTCAACCTTGGTGATGATAAGGAACATACTCAATTCGAAGATCTTTATTCTAGGCTCATTATGAATCAACGCTGTCTCCAGATAGACTAGCTCTCGAAGTTCGATCATTTTCTTTTCTTTATTTGGGCTATTTATTGTGGTCCCACAACCATGCTCCCCTAATGGCCCTTATGGCCTTAGAGGCCCCCCTTCTGCTTTCTGCTTGTCTCATTTTTTGTCATCTTTAGGGGTTTTTGTCCTTAGTTTTTCTAGTTTTTAGCATTTTTGGCCTTATCGCCCTATTGCACTTTCAAAGGTCTGAAAGTGTGAAAGGAAAAGTGGAGTGAGAAGTGCATCCTTGGCTTTTTGGCTAACCCTTTTTCAAACCTTTTGGTGGTCCGCACCTCTGAAAGGCTGACTCTCATGGGAGTTAGCCTTTTAGGGTTTTTGGCCTTTCAGAGGTCTAAGACCCCTGAAAAGGCTGAAAGGCTGATTCACGAGCTGCTTATGTCAGCAACCCCACAAAGCCTATAAAAGGCATGAGGGTTTTCAAACCCTCACTTTGTGCTTCACTCCTTCGCCTTCTACCTACTTTTTCACTGCTCATTGCCTTTTCATCACTTGGCTCCTACCTCCTTGTTGGTTATCATTGAGTCCTTCATCTCTTAGATAGGTGGTTTCTTCCCCTCTTTTGGGTTTTAATTTAGCATCTTTTTTTTTTTAGCTTTCTTGTTTCATCCTAGGTTTAGGGTTTTTGCATTTTCAGCCTTTTCGGCCTGGTCCTTAGGTTTAGGTTGCTTTGAGTTGGCCTTTTTTGGCCTTGGGGATTGTCAAGGTAGTCTCCTTGCATCCCTAGGTGAGTTTTTGGTCAAACTTACCATCAGACTAACTTTTCAAGTCCGACTGTAAACCCTACTTTTGGACCTTCAGGGTTTGAAACTTTTGGAGTGCTCACCAAATGATCAAAAAAACTCTAAGTGCTAGCTCCATTTTGGCATTTTGGTGTTGTCACACACTAAAACATTCCTAATCTCTAAAGCACTGAAGTGAATGCCCTACGATCCTTTGTTTTTGGAGTTTTCATACATGTCGGCATTTTCGCTCACCAAAAATATTTGTCCTCAGATTGAGCCCTACCAGAAATCTCTTCAGCCTTTCCGCCCATTTTTGGCCTTGTCGACATTCAGGTGTTCATTACCTCTAAATGCTCTAGTTCCTTGAAAGGATCCTTCAGTCAACCCCTTTTTGCCATTTTTGGTCCTTTCATACTTTCAGTAGTCCGATGAATCCAAAAGTTCGAAAGGGCCGAAGTCACTTATATGTTTTTTTTTAAATTTGGAAATTAACAACATTATTTTTTTTGCGGTTTTATTTTCTCTCATCTTATTACTCATTCATGTCTTTTCCTCTCTGTAGATATGGTCGAGAAGGTACTAGCATCTCTGGTAATGAAGTATTAGTTTAAAGGATACCATCCACCATCCAAGGTGACTGATTTTCACACAGTGATAACTGATATAGATATCAAAAATGTTAGCTAGAATGAGTACCTTAATAAGTTTACTCAACCAGTGGGCCATTTAGAGGACTGCACTTCATTAGTCCACTATTCCTTAGTGAATGTGGTGGTGCACCCAGTCTCAATCTAGTCAATGGACCTGATTAACACACTGGCCAGTAACTACGTGCCAGATGAGCACATGGTCAAGAATGGCCTTGGAGAAGTGGTCCTGGAGCTAAGGCCTGACAATATTGAATATGTCTTCCATCTACCCAAAGAGGTAGATAAGTTCTTCAATTTCAATATCAACAAGGGTATGGAGTTCTACAACAAAGATGTGCAGAGGGCTCATAACATCATCAACAATGAGTACCTAATGCAAAAATTGCCAAAGAATAGATTGGATAGGATTGACATGAGGAGAGGCTACATGAAGGAGGATATACAAACCACCATAACAATGATAAGCAGTGTATACAAACTGCCTAAGTCCCATCAATTGGAGCACTAGATGATCTTCGTGATCTAGAAAATAAAAGAAAGACAAGCAAGGTTTGATTGGACAGCTATTCTAAGTGACCAGCTGGATGAACAACTAATTTGGGTGAAAACAGACCCCCACTTCTACATGGCATCCTTTGTGGTGTACTTACTAGCCACTAGGGCAATATATCTAGGATTAACCAAAGTGGGAAATATTGGATAACCAAGCACATTGCCATTTACTTTATACCCTCAATTGGTGAGGAAAGAGTTCTTTACACATAATAGCCCAGAGTTCAAAATAGTCAATGATGCCTTCATTTTTGCAATCATCCAGTCCATTGAGGGTGACTATGCTAAAAGGTTATCAATAGAAGTAGTGGCTAAAGTGAAGGCCATTGGGGCAGTTTATATTTAATTTTGAACATTCACATACATTCGGGTGGCCGGAAGCACTTTGGCACCCAAGAAGCTCCCAAGGTACCCTTATGACTGGGTAGTTCTACTAGAGATTGCAAGGCTATTGTCCGATGCCCATGAGCATATCAAACACAAGAAGAAACATTGTTGGGAATTTCCTATTTCAATTGGTCCCCACTTTGTACCTGACATGAAGGTTTGCAAGTCATTGACTGGAGAATGGGATGAATTCCCACTAGCAACCTACAACCTGGTGAGGTCATATTTTCACCACATTGGTACCTATAGCCACATAATGGGGAGACACTACATCCATGAGCCACATGTTGAGGACCATTGGGCCAATTGTGTAGATGATTATGAGGTAAGAGTCTATGATTATTTCCAGATGACTCTAGAGCTGGCACAGGGTTCCCTTTCCTTGAGAATTCCACATAAGGCGGTAGATGCCAACTCAGATAAGAGTTTGGATTCTATATATAACATAGACAAGGAATACAATAGGGCCATTCTAAATGTATAGGTAGATTGAGATGAGAACAACAGCATGAATTTTAGAGCTTGGCATGTGATCAAATTGAAAAAGTCTTAGATTTCTCATCCATTTCCGATGCAACCGCTCCCCATGAAGTAACTCCCCAAGAAACTATCTTGAGAAAATAAGAGAGAGAATATACTAAAACCACAATTCAAAGAGGCTACCCCTCTGAAAATAGAGATTGTGTATCAACATGAGCATCCCACTGCATATGGTTTGGCTACGCACTCCAAGAAAGTGAAAACCAGGATGACCGAAAGTATTGCACCACTAGAAGCACCTTCACTAAGCGACCATGATTCTCCAAGCTCGGAAAGGAAAATGAAATTTAAAATCATAGGGCCCAAGCTATCTTGAGTCATCAACAATCATGTATACAAGAGGAAGAGAGGCTACCCACCCACAAATTTGGATACCTTGGTGGTGGATGATAAAGATCAACTGGATGAAGTTCCCCTTAGTAGGAGGACCTAGTCTATGGGATTCTTGAAGAAAAGAAGGATAATGGAGGATGATCCTAATGATGATTAAGGGACTACTTTGGTATAGCCAATAAATTTGGATGCCCTAGGTGATGATGACTTCAACATCATAGGTTTTTTAGGGTTCCATGGATTCAAGGAGTCTAAGCAACAAGCTCCTATGCAGTTCACTAGTCTTTTCAGTGCCATGGGAGAGGATCTACAATAGGGATCTCCAGGACAAGGTGATGTTGAGATAACCAAGGACCTAGAGGAAACTATAGAATCAGAGAAGGACTCTTCTATTGGGATCACTTTAGAAGGAGCAAGTGCACAAGTGCCATTTCTTTCACACATTCCACCCCCACCTCCACCTTGTCCTTCCACACTACCTACCATTCCACTTCAAGAGCTTCCCACCACTCCACTTTCCACTCCCATATAGAATACTCCATTGTCTTAGCAACGTTCTTCATCTCGTGTTCCCTTTCCAACTCCAACTCCACTACCCAATTCAACCACTCACCTTGTGTTTCCTATGCCTCCCCCACTCAGTATTCCTCCCCAAGTTCACATTGATTCAGTGCCCCAGAGCTTGCAGGAGCTGAAGAAAGAAGTTGAAGTCACTGGCAGAGAGAAGATAGAAGAAATTCATATCGGATCTGAGGAGCCAGATGACAAGGGAGAGTCACAAGCAAAAGAAGAACAACATACTAAAGAAGATAAGCCTCAAATAGATACTAAGGAACAAATGGCTAATGAGCAGCAAACTACTGATGAGGGAGAACCTAAACAAGATGCAGGGAATGAGCAGGAAATGGGGGAAGAAGAAGAATCTCAAGAGGAAATAAGGACATAATATTTGGTGACCTCTTCTACATTGTATACTCCCTATGATCCATTGAATGCATTCTCAAAGCCCACATGGTTTACTAAAGAAGTGCAACTAAGGGTTAGGGTATATACTGATGATGAGGTCAACATGACCACACTAGGGCAGACTTTCCACCAAATGGCACCAGTTCCCCAGGCAAGGAGAATGTCCTATATAATGCAAGACTAGACAGGAAGGTGGAAAGCATAGGTGGTTGTTCCTACAATGGATGTTGGTATAAATGAGATCACTCTGGATGATTATGTGTTGGAGGAGGTAGACTTGGGAGAACCAACTAGGGAAGGTAGCAAAACTTTAGCTACTTTGGGCCTGAAGCACGCTCTAGGCTTCATGACTAAAGATGAAGAAAGGATAAAATCCTTGGAAGAAAAGAATGAAGTAATGAAGAAATTCATTCTGAAGACAGTGGGTCCAATCGACCCTAATAACCCCAAAGCCTCATTATAGGCAATTTTGGAAAGGAAGGGGGATATAGACACAGATGTTCCACATTCTTTTGTATAGGCTTGTGCTAAATGGAAGCTAGATTTTGAGCAGTTCATTAGCTTATCCCTTAAGAGGATCTTAAGGCCCTTTTGAGGCATTTTGGTAGGAATAACTTCTTTAGTGGAGATTATGAGTGAAGAAAATGGTGTGGAAGAAACCATCCTCAATTAGAAAAAGGTATTGGAGTTAACAATGATAAGAAAGCAACGCTTCCAAGTTCTAATGAAGAATTATGAAGGGATAGAATTGGATACTTTTGAAGAATGGATCCAAGAGATATCAGTGGCATTGGCCATATTTAAGAAGGTTCTCAAAAGATTGAATAAAAGAAGGGATGACAACATGTTGGTTGTAAAAGAGCTACAAGAGTTTTTTGAGGGATTAGACTTGGATCTGTTTGATGATGATGATGATAAGACCATGCATTCAGTGAATGACATCATCAATCAATACCTAAGCATATTCTAAGCAGTAAATTTGAAAGAAGACCTCCAGTAGATGTTCTACCAGAAGAAAGAGATCCAAAAAATGCTATCTCGAGAAGAGGAGATAAAGGATTTTGCTAAGGAGTTGATGGGTTTCCGACATAGATAGAAGGAGATTCTCCAATGGATTAAGATGCTAGACTTTGATGAGGTCTTAGAGGTAGTGGATAGGCTCAAAAAATAACACCCAGAAGTGCCTTCGAGCTAGTGGACCTCAAGTCCAAGATCTACCAATTTTTGTGTACAAAAAGTTCAGTTTTGACACTTAGTCATTTTTGCAGTGTAGGATTTTTGGACATTTCAGCCATAAGGATTTTTTTAGCCACCTACAAGTCTGATAAGTCTGAAGTAGTGGAGATAAAGGTCTTAACACTTAGTCAATTTTGGGTTTTGAGTTTTTCAGACCAAGTGCTGGGTTTTGGGTGTTTTTTGGCACGTCCAAAAGTTGACTCTAGTTATCTCAGAGATCACTTTTCAGTCATCTGGGCTTCTTTCTTTGGGTTTTTTATGCATGATTGTTGGATCTCTTTCAATCAGGACCATGTGGAGCATCTAAGGCCAATGATCAAGGGTATAAACATGAAGATCATCAAGTGCATGCACCAGTTTGAGCTCTATTTTTTAGATGTCTAATGCTTGATTTATTCAAATCTTTGTAATGCATGAGGTTTAATTCCATGCTAGGATAGCTTAGCTAAGCTTTAGAAGTAGTTTCTTTAATGCAAGCTTTATTTACATTTATTTTTAAGTTTTAGTTGTAGTGAAACTCTAGTTGCAAAAATAAGAGCAGAGCTCCATAAATTGTAATAAAATGATGTAATGAGGGTCGATTTGATCATTAATACAATACATACAATTGGTGCTTCATTCATGGTGTGACTTGTCTGCTATCTATGCAAAATTTGTGAATGTTTGATTTTCTCATTCTTTATTTCAAAGAGCCATTGGTTGTTTAATGATTTCAAGTCTGTGATCTTTTAATTTGGTGTTTGCTAGTATCACATTGCTTTGTTTTGATGAATCTCTGAGAAGATCATTCTTTGGTGCTTAAAGATTAAATTGTCTCACATGTGCACACATTTGGAGTGGCTTTGTGATTTGATGAGTTTTGACTTATCATACATCTGCATTTGTTCAAATTCCATCGATGATTGCATCGATTCAGCTAAAGATTGTGACATGATCTGATCTCTATTGTGTGGGTTTATTTATCTTCTTGGTCATTTAATTCACATGGTGTTGTGATTGTTGGCATATGCCCAATAGGTTTTTTTCAACATTTCCTTTCAAATCTCTTATTACCCTATGTTTTCTTACCCTCTTTGCAAGTTGCTTTCAGTAGATTAATTAAACCAACATTGCTTTTATTCTTAAATCTGAAAAGCGTATCAAAAAAGAAGAGAAATTTTGGTTTCCTAAAGTTTTTTTTGCAATTTCCCTTAAGAGAAGAATGAGCAAAGGCCTCCCTGTAAACAAATTCACATTTGTCTTACATTGAGCTATCCAAGTGGTTCAGACCCAGCCAGAAGGAACCTTGAGATTGATTCCATTAATCTTCCAAGAGGGGAAGTTGCTTGCGCAAATTCCTATATGTTGCCTTTGTGTAAAAATGGTGCTCAACAAAAGTGGCACTAGAAGGAGGGCCCTCAAAAGGGACACCCTAGAATATCAGATCATTCTCTCCTAAGAAATTTCAACAAGTCCTTAGATCCTCGTCCAGCAAAGGGAGTTCCTTGAGCTCATAGAGTTTCATAGACCTCACAACAATAAAACAATAAAGCACGGAGAGAACACTTCAGATCATCTAGATCTTCCTCCAATTCCAACCATTGCTACCTGCCTACTGCTAAGCCACCACTGGCTCCAATGGTATTTTTTGCAAATGCTCAAAGTTCACCATTGAACTTATAGGGATAGCTCCATCAGCTACCCAAAAATCCTAAGAAGTTATCTCCATGCTTCATCTATGGAGAATCTAGGATAGTGGAAGAACATGTCCGTGCATTCAAGGAATTGTGCAATCAAAAAGAGATTGTTCATCAAGATGTCATATGCCGCCTCTTCCCTTACACACTGGGGGAGTTCACATATAACTGGTAACTAAATTTTCCACAAGGATCCACTACTACCTGGAAAGACTTTGAAATAAAATTCCTAAATCAATTCAAACTATATGTGGATCCGAAAACTCTTCATCACCAGTTCATTTTGGTAAGAAAAGACCTCAATGAATCTATCGCTATATTCAATCACCATTTTCACAAGATGTATCAGAAGCTTGAAGCTCCATAGATAGTACTTGTTAGCACTGCTATACAAGTGTACTTATGCACCTTGGACCCACTAACGTCCATATTCCTGAAAAGATTGCCTCCAGGAGACATTGACACTTTGGAGAAAGTATGCAACGAAGCTATCTTGTTCACTCAACAAATGGACCCGCAAGCAGGAGGAAGTTATGGCATCCCACCAATGTTGGGGAACACTATTGTGACTAGTTCATTCATAGCAAATAATCAATTTCCAATGCAAATAACCCTAAAGATCAACCTGGTACCAACTCCATATGTTGCTACCCCACCGTTGACTAACACATACCCGGGGTATGATACACACAGGGCTGCCTTGTGTGAGAAAAAGGTCACTATCCCAAATGAACCAAACCAAGCTCTAGTCAATGAGTTGGATGCCATGAAGAAGACACCATCCCAATTGATCAAGGAGATCACATGAATGAAGCTCAACCCAACTCCAAGTCAAGGAAATTATCCACGGCCAGCTACTGTCTCGAATACTTACTCTCAAAATCAGAATCGTAATTATGATAATTACAACAACAACAATAACAATAGTGGTGAAGGTTATGGGAATGTCTCTCAGGACAAACTATTTGGGCAAAAAAGGACAAATAGGACTTGGAATACACATTTGAACAATGGTAGTATCCCCATAGACAATGCCAATTTCTTCAATTCATCAGAAGCCAGCTACACCCAAGGTCCTAGCATGCATCAACTAGATTACGAGTATAGGGGAGAATTTGATAATCAAACTTAGGATCTTGAGGGTTCCCAAGCCCATTTTAGTGCCATGGTATTTGATTCATATGACCCAAGTTTAGATGGAACCCTGGTCAATAACACTTTAGAGGAAGATTTTGTTTTCCCATTCAACCAAGAAATCCAACTAGAGTATTCTGAAGTCCATGCCTTCCAGAACAATAATAGAAATACCCACAACTTGAGAAGCAGGAGGGAGCCCCTGATGGATGTCATTCCTCCCAGTATGTAGCCCACTCCACTTGACCCAAGGGCTAACAATAATCCTACGCCCCCAAGGGGACCTAATACCACTATTGTTCAAACAACAGCGTATCAACCAGCCACATTAAAAACACCAGTCTAGGCCAATAAAAGATACAGTGCAGTAGAGGAACTGAAAAAGGTGAGAATGAATATGTTGATGTATGATATGCTACAAAGTTGTCCCACTCAAAGGGAAGCTCTCCTAAAGACCTTGGATCATTCCAAGTCAGCCTCACCTAGCAATAAAGCCAAAGATGTATCTAATATAAATGCAACAGAGGCAATGCCAACCATGTTCAAAGATAGGGTAGAACTACCCCCATTCCTACTTAGCCTCAAAATAATTGGAAAGAAATTTTAGAATTTCTTATTTGACTCAGGTGCTTCATGTAATGTGATGCCATTGTCCATATGCTGGAGGCTAGAAATGAATCCTTAGCCAAGTAATCATTTGGTGATCTAGCTTGATAAAATGGAAGTCAAAGTCATCGGGGTCTTGAAGGACACATGTATTCAACTGATGGTTGACCCTAGCATCTAGGATTGCATTGATGTTCATGTATTGGACATCCCAGAGACCAATGGCATACTTCTCAGCTGGGAATGGACCCGATCTTTGAGGGGTTGGTTCTCCACTAATTTTACTCAACTTTGGCTGCCATGGAAGGTGCTCAACAATCAAATTAAGATCGATGCAAAACCTAAACTCAAATAGATGATAACAAAGTATAACACCCCAAATGAAGTTTTGTTCTCATGGGCCGATTTGGGAGTGTACCATTTTGACAAAGTCTTCACATTCTGCCACAAATGGGAAGAAGATTCTGATGACAGCCCAGTGCAAGGATTGAAAGATGCCCAGATCACAAATGAAGTCTTCACAAAATTCATAATAGGCATGAAAAAGAACATGAGAAACCTTGGTAGAGATGCTGACCCAAATATACTGATGTTACCAGGTTACTGCCACCTCCATCAAACCAACCATTCAAAATTCACATGCCAAGACTGCCAGCGGATGATTGTTCAGGTAGTAAGCCAAATTTCTGACACACCCTAGCATATAAAAGATGTAATTACAATGGGCTCAAATGAGGATGGGCCCTCTCTCTATGAACAACCTGAGATCCCTATAGCCAAAGATTTTATACAAGAAGAATGGAGTTCCTCTGATGATAGTTTCCTGCCCCCGTGCGATGAAGTTTTGCGTGAGACTCAGGCAAAGAAAAAGATGAAATGGGTCCCTATTTCAAGAAGAGAATGCCCTAACAAAGGGATTTCTAAGGCCCTAAACATCTAATACTTGTCACCACCCCCAACTTCTGGTGAACCCCAAGTTAAGATACCTCCACCAGAAGTGATCCCAAAACCCCAAATCAAGATGTCTCCCAATAAGAATCACTCGGTCTGGAAACTTCATTTTGACAGCTCCAAGTGTAAGCTAGGAGCAAGAGTAGGAGTGGGGATCAAGTTAATCAACCCTCATGGGGGTTCATATTACCCCACCTATCGATTGCAATTCCATTGCACTAACAATGTTGCCTACTAGGAGGCTCTAGTTCGGGGTCTCCTTTTCACACATGAGAAGAAGGTAAAAGCAATAGTTGTGGAAGGTGACTCACAACTGATAGTCTAGTAGATCAAGAGCCAATATTTCTATATGGATAAATGATTTATTTCATACCACAACCACGTCTGGGATTTAGTCAAATATTTTGAAGCTTTCAGTATCTGAAGTGTCCCAAGGAGAAGGAATATTATTTCTGATGCTCTAGCGGTGTCTGCAAGTTCCTTGCAACCGCTAGAGAAGTCCAAATTCAAGAAGTTCTCCATAGAACTTGTGGTTGTGCTAGTTGTCCCTGATAACATCAAAAACTTCCAAGTATTTTAGGATGATCAACAAATCTTGGAATTCATTATGAACACAGGGATCTTTGACAAGCAGAGCATTGATAAAGAAGAAAATGAAACAAAGGAGTCTAATGACTTGGGGATTTTGAAGATGAACCACTAGTGAACAAAGATGATTGTGAGCTCTACAACTTGGGCACATAATGGAAACCTAGGGAGGTTCATATAGGAAAAGTCGGCACACCAAAGGAAAAGAAATACATGGTCAAGCTACTCACTGAATACAAAGACATCATAGGATGTTGCTATGAGGATCTAAAAAATTATGACCCCAGTGTTATAGTCCACAACATCCTGTTGAACCCCGATGCTAAACCTTTCTCCCAGAGGCAAAGACTAGTTAACCCCGTGATCAAGCCAGTAATTCAAAAGGAAGTACAAAAGTTTCTTAATGCCAAGATAATTTTTCCCATACAGCATTCAACTTGAGTAGCTAATCTGGTTCCCGTAAGGAAGAAAAGTTGAGAGGTTTGGCTCTGTGTGGACTTTAGAAATTTAAATAGATCCTCTCAAAAGGATAACTATCCCTTGCCTTCTCTAGATGAAGTGTTACAAGTGGTTAATGGTTCTCAGATGATGTCCTTTCTGGATGGCTACTTAGGATACAACCAAGTCATGGTGAAGGAAGAAGACCGCTTGAAAATGGCCTTCACTACAAAATGGGGAACATTCACCTACCCCCGCATGCCATTTGGTCTGATCAACGCAGGAGCTACTTTCCAATGAACTATGGATGAGGCATTCAAGGGTCTGGTCAATAAGTGCATTGTTATATACATGGATGAGCTCACAGTTTTCTCCAGGAACCAGCCGGACCATATCGAACATTTGCAAAAAAATTTGAAGAGGTGTCAAGGTTATAGGATTTCTTTGAATCCTAAGAAGTGCATTTTTGGGGTGACTCAAGGCAAACTTCTCAGGCACATTATATCTAAGATAGGCATCTCAATTGGCCCTGAAAGGGTTGAAGCTATCCTCAAATTGGTTCCACCAAATAGTAGGAAGGAATTGAAGTCCTTTTTTGGGAAAATCAACTTTGTCAGGAAATTCATCAGTGGTTTTGCAGAGATAGTGCATCCCTTAAACAATATGCTGAAGAAGGATGCTAAAATTGAATGGAACATTCTAGCTAAAGACACCTTCGAAGAAATCAAGACATCCATTGCCACTGCTCCAGTCTTGGTCAGTCATGATTATCTTCTACCATTTAAACTATACTCATTTACTTCAGAACATTCATGTGCAGGAATCCTCATGTAGAAGAAAGAAGGTGAAGATGAAAGTCTGATTGCTTTCATGAGCTTCCCACTGAAGAATGTAGAGCTCAAATATCCTAATTTGGATAAACAATCTTTCACCTTGGTCAAAGCTATCAAGAAATTTAGGCACTACATTTTACGGAGTAAGGTCATTGCTATTGTCCCAAATCCAACAGTCAAATCCTTACTAATGCAAAATGTACTCGGGGAATGAAGAGGGAAATGGATGTCAATATTGTAGGAGTTTGACATTTAGATCCAACCAATGAAACTGGTGAGAGGTCAAGGCCTAACCAAGATGATGGCTGAAATAGAACAAGGGTTGGTGTGCCAGGTGTACACTAATGAAGGAATAGTCACTGACATATGGTATCAAGACATAGTTTACTAGTTGCTGCAAAATTTTTGTCCAGAAGGATTGAATGGTTCCCAATGGAGAGCACTAAAGAATAAGAGTAGTTCATACATGCTAAAAAATGGGAAGCTCTACAAATGTAATTACGATGGGTTGTATCTACAATGTTTTGATCGAACAGAAGCTGAGCTAGTTCTCACATAATTTCATGATAAGTATGGTACTGGACATGGATCAGTGGAAGCTACGGCTCATCAGATACTAAGATCTGGCTATTACTAGCCAAATCTATTCAAAGATACTCATGAGCATGTGCACTCTTGCCATGTTTGCCAAACCAGCACCATTCAAGAAAGACATCCAGCAATGCCCTTACAACCGGTGTACGAAGTGCGTCCATTCACCCAATGGGGGTGAGATTTTGTAGGAATGATCAATCCTCCATCCTTGGTAGGCCACTAATACATCTTGACTACAATTGATTAATATATGCACTAGACAAAGGTGCAAGTTATGAAAAATTGTACCATCGAGGTGATCACCAAATTCCTAGAAGAGTTCATCATCACAAGGTTTGGCATGCCCTTTTTCTTGGTATGTGACAATGCCCCCTACTTTTCATCTACAAGTCTCACTCAATGGGCCTTTGAGAACCAGGTAATTCTAAAATTCTCATCCAACTACTACCCACAAGGAAATGGAGTTGTTGAGTCAACCAACAAGAACACCTAGTTGAAATATGCTCTGTGGATAGATCACATCAGAGTCAAGAATGCCTTAGGGACCTCTCCCTACTAGTTGGTGTATGGTTTGCAGCCCATCTTCCTGATGAACCTAAAAATACCATTCTTGAGATTCAAGGATCCATACGTTGATCATGAGGATCATGTGTAGATTCACCTCATCAATTTGTTAAACCTTGAAGAAAAATGAACTATGGCCTTGGAACATGTAGCCAAACACCAGGCTGTTGTCAAGCGATGGTTCGACAAAAGAGCAACCATAAAAGCCTTCTAAATTTTTGATCTGGTCTTAATGTGGGAAAAAGCAAAAGAACAACTAGGTAGCCACACGAAGTTCCAATGTTTTTAGATAGGCCCATTCTAGATCGTTGAGATCCTAGGAGAGAGTACCTTTCGGATTAGTTATCTTGATGGAGAATTGGTCCCATTACCTGTCAATGGCCAGTTTTTGAACCATTATTTTGGGTCTTGATTGGCCCCCTTGTACATTACTATATATGCTTGCACTATAATGTTTTCTTTTTTTAGTTCTCAGTCAGTCTTCACGTCCGTGTCTTTTCTTTAGGTCTTTGTTGCAGGAGGTCAGTGCTTTCAATTTTAGTGGTCCGTTCAGGTAGCCCAGGCATGAGTAAAGCTTCCCATGGTCTAGACTATGGAAGTAGTTCCATCTTATAGTGAGCTGAGGATAGGGATCAAAGGAAATGTTATTCCTTTTCGGACTCCTTAGGGAGCCTACTAGAATCAACCATCCTCAACACTGGAACACATTTAAACAACAGGGGATTCCGAGCCACGGGCTTCTCAAGGTAAGATTCCAATTTGTACTGGAAACACCCATGCTCATGAAGGAAGCCTAAAAGTCAGAACCCTTCCCTGACTGAAATGCACACTAAAAGAAAAGAGAAAGAAAATAAAAGGGAGGAACACATAAAGATGAGATAAATAAAGAAATGCGCGAAACCAGGATAGCATAGTCTAAGCATTGCCCTGGTTTTCCAAAAAAAAAGGATAAAAGAGTGACAGACAGTGTTTTTACAAAGCTACAAGGAGAATCAAAGCAGTCCACACTGAATAAAATTTTCTAATGAATGGATACTCTCAAAGGAATTGGTCTAAAACTTAAAGCAAATCGAGTCTAAGAGCCCTCCTATGAAATCTAAGCACTTTTGCCAAAGCTCATCTACAGTCACGAAAGGGTGACTTTAACAACCTCTATCAGGGCTATCAATGCCTGCCTGGCAATAGAGCAAGGTTAAATTGGCTTATGGCCATCTTTTGATTGATGGGTAGTGATCTAGCAATGATGGGTTGATTGTCGACGGGAGCTCATGGCAAGGGTTTCCTGGGGAATTTGAACTCACGCTCTCACACACTTGATGCAAACATTATGGTTTTCTCAACCTTGGTGACAATAAGGAACATACTCAATCTGAAGATCTTCATTCTAGGCTCATTGTGAATCAAGGCTATCTCCAGATAGACTAGCTCTGGAAGTCTGGTTGTTTTCTTTTCTTTGTTTGGGCTATTTGTTGTGGTCCCACAACCACACTCCCCTAATGGCCCTTATGGCCTCAGGGGCCCCCCTTCTACTTTCTGCTTGTCTCATTTTTAATCATCTTTAGGTGTTTTTGTCCTTAGTTTTTCTAGTTTTCAACCTTTTCGACCTTCTCACCCTATTGCACTTTCAGAGGTCTGAAAGTGTGAAAGGCCCAATGGAGTGAGAAGCGCATCCTTGGCTTTCCGACTGACCCTTTTTTGGACCTTTTGGTGGTTTGCACCTCTAAAAGTCTGACTCTCATAAGAGTCAGCCTTTTGGGGTTGTCGGCCTTTCGGAGGTCTGAGACCCCTGAAAAGGCTAAAAGGTCGATTCGAGGGGCACTTATGTCAGCAACCCTACAAAGCCTATAAAAGGCATGAGGGTTTTCAAACCCTCACTTTGTGCTTCGCTCCTCCATCTTCTGCTTGCTTTTTCGTCACTTGTTGCCTTTTCATCACTTAGCTCCCACCTCCTTGCTAGTCATCATCAAGTCTCGTCAAGTCCTTCATATCCTAGGTAGGTGGTTTCTTCCCCTCTTTTGGGTTTTAGTTTAGCATCTTTTGGATTTTGGGTTTCTTGTTTCATCCTAGGTTTATAATTTTTGCATCTTTGGCCTTTTCGGCCTAGTCCTTAGATCTAGGTTGCTTTGAGTTGGCATTTTTTGGCCTTGGGGATTGTCAAGGTAGTCTCCTTGCATCCCTAGGTGATTTTATGGTCAAACTCACCGTCAGACTCACTTTTCAAGTCTAATTGTAAACCCTAGTTTTGGATCTTCGAGGTCCGAAACTTTTGGAGTGCTCGCCAAATGATCAAAAAACTCTAAGTGCCAGCTCCATTTTGGCCTTTCAATGTTTTCACACATCAAAAAATTCCTAATCTCTTAAGCACCAAAGTGAATGCCCTATGATCCTTTTATTTTAGAGTTTTCAGACGTGTCGGCATTTTTGCTCACCAAAAATATTTGTCCTCAGAATGAGCCCTACCAGAAATTTCTTCGGCCTTTCAACCTTTACGCCCATTTTTGGCCTTGTTGGCCTTCAGGTGTTCATTACCTCTGAATGCTCTAGTTCACCAAAAGGATCCTTCAGTCAATGCCTTTTCACCATTTTCAGTCCTTTTGGACTTTTGGAGGTTCGATGACTCTGAAAGTCCGAAAGGGCTGAAGTCACTTATATGTTTTTTTTTTAATTTGGAAATTAACAACATTATTTTTTGGGGGGTTTTCTTTTCTCTCATCCTATTACTCATTCATGTCTTTTCCTCTCTATAGATATGGTTGAGAAGGTACTAGCATCTATGGTAATGAATTATCAGTTCAAAGGATACCATCCACTATCCAAGGTGACTGATTTGCACACAGGGATAACCGATACAGATATTAGGAATGTTAGCTGGAATGAGTACCTTAATAAGCATGCTCAACCAGTGGGCCATTCAGAGGACTGCACTTCATTAGTTCACTATTCCTTGGTGAATGCAGCGTCGCACCTAGTCTCAATCCAGTTAGTGGACCTGATTAACACACTAGCCAGTAACTACGTGCTAGATGAGTGCATGGTCAAGAATGGCCTTGGAGAAGTGGTCCTAGACCTAAGGCCTAACAATATTGAAGATGTCTTCCATCTACCCAAAGGGATAGACAAGTTCTTCAATTTCAATATCAACAAGGGTATGGAGTTCTACAACAAAGATGTGTAGAGGTCTCATAACATCGTCAATAATGAGTACCTAATGCAGCCATTGCCAAAGAATAGATTGGATAGGATTGACATGAGGAGAGGCTACATGAAAGAGGATATATAGGCCACCATAATAATGATAGGTAGGGTATATGGACTACCTAAGTCCCATCAATTGGAGCACTGGATGATCTTCCTAATCCATAAAATAAAAGAAAGACAAGCAAGGTTTGATTGGGCAGCTATTCTAAGTGACCAGTTGGATGAACAGCTAATTTGGGTGAAAACAGACCCCCACTTCTACATGACATCCTATGTCATGTACTTACTAACCACTAGGGTAGTATATCCTGGATTAACCAAAGTGGGAAATATTGGAGAACCAAGCACGTGGCCATTTACTTTGTACCCTCAATTGGTGAGAAAAGAGTTATTTACACATAATTTCCCAGAGTTTAGAATAGTCAACAATGCCTTTGTTTTTGCAATCATCTGCTCCATTGAGGGTGACTATGCTAAAAGGTTATCAACAGAAGCAGCAGCTAAAGTGAAGGCCATTGGGGCATTTTATATTCAATTTTGAACATTCACATACATTCGATTGGCCGGAAGCACTTTGGCACCCAAGAAGCTCCCACGGTACCCTTCTGACTGGGTAGTTCTACTAGAGATTTCAAGGTAGTTGTTTGATGCCCATGAGCATATCAAACACAAGAAGAAACATTGATGGGACTTTCCTATTTCAATCAGTCCCCACTATGTACCTAACATGAAGGTCTACAAGTCATTGACTGGAGAATGGGTTGAATTCCCACTGGCAACCTACAACCTGGTCAGGCCACATTTTGACCCCATTGGTACCTATAGCCACATAATGGGGACACACTACATCCATGAGCCACATGTTGAGGACCATTGGGCCAATTGTGTAGATGATTATGAGGTAAGAGTCTATGATTATTGCCAAATGAGTTTGGAGTTAGGACAGGGTGCCCTTTCCCTGAGAATTCCACAAAAGGTGGTAGATGCTGACTCAGATAAGATTTTGGATTATATATATAACACAGACAAGGTATACAATAGGGCCATTCTACATGTAGAGGTAGATCAAGATGAGAACAACAGCATGGATTTCAGAGCCCAGCATGTGATCAAACTCACAAAGTCTTGGATTTCTCATCCATTTCTAATGCAACCGCTCCCCATGAAGCAACTCCCTGAGAAACCATCTCGAGAAAAGAAGAAGGGAGAGAAGATACTAAAACCATAGTTCAAAGAGGTTGCCTGTCTAAAGCTAGAGACTATGTATCGACATGAGCATCCCATCATGTATGGTCAAGCTATGCACTCCAAGAAGGTGAAAAATAGGATGATCAGAAGTATTGCACCACCAGAAGCACCTTTACTGAGCAACAATGATTCTCCAAGCTCAGAAAGGAAAAAAAAAATTAAAAATCATAGGGCCCAAGCCATCTGGAGTCATCAAGGGTCATGTATACAAGAGGAAGAGAGGCTCAACACCCACAAATTTGGATACCCTGGTGGAGGATGATGAAGATCAACTAGATGAAGTTCCCCTCAGTAGGAGGATCCAATCTACAAGATTCTTGAAGAAAAGAAGGATAATGGAGGATGATCCTAAGGATGATGAAGGGGCTACTTAGGTAGAGCCAATAAATTTGGATGCCCTAGGTGATGATGAATTCAACATCATAGATTTTGTAGGGTTGCATGGGTTCAAGGAGTCTGAGCAACAAGCTCCTATGTAGTTCACTAATCTTTTCAGTGGCATGGGAGAGGATCTACAATAGGGACCTCTAGGACAAGGTGATGTTGAGATAACCAAGGACCCAGAGGAAACTATAGAATCAGAGAAGGACTCTTTTGTTGGGATCACTTCGGAAGGAGCAAGTGCACAGGTGCCATTGGTTTCACACATTCCACCCCCACCTCCACCTTTTTCTTCCATACTACCTACCATTCCACTTCAAGAGCTTCCCACCACTCCACTTTCCACTCCCATATAGAATACTTTGTTGTCTCAGCAACCTTCTTCATCTAATGTTCCCTTTCCAACTCCAACTCCACCAGCCCATTAAACCACTCCCCTTGTGTCTCCTACACGTCCCCCACTTAGTATTCCTCCCCAAGTTCACATTGAGTCAGTGCCCCAAAGATCGTAGGAGCTGGGAAAGAAGTTGAAGTCACTAGCGGAGAGAAGATAGAAGAAATTCATATTGGATCTAAGGAGCCAGATGACAAGGGAGAGTCACAGGGGGAAGAAGAACCACATACTAAAGAAGATAAGCCTCAAATAGATACTGAGGAACAAATGGTTGATGAGCAGTAAACTGCTGATGAGGGAGAACCTGAACAAGATGCAGGGAATGAGCAGGAAATGGGGGAAGAAGAAGAAGCTCAAGAGGAAATAAGGATAGAATATTTGGCAACCTCTTCTGCATTGGTTGCTCCCTATGAGCCATTGAATGCATTCTCAAAGCCCACATGGTTTACTAAACAAGTGCAGTCAATGGTTAGGGTATATAATGATGATGAGGTTGACATGACCACACTAGGGCACGCTTTCCACCAAATGGCACTAGTTCACCAGGCAAGGAGAATGTCCTATGTAATGTGAGACTAGATGGGAAGGTGGAAAGCACAAGTGGTTGTTCCTACAATGGATGTTGGTATAAATGAGATCACTCAAGATGATTATGTGTTGGAGGAGGTAGACTTGGGAGAACCAACTAGGGAAGGTAGCAAAACTTTAGCTACTTTGGGCTTGAAGCACACTCTAGGCTTCATGACTAAAGATGAAGAAAGGATAAAAGCCCTGGAAAAGTAGAATGAAGAAATGAAGAAATTCATTCTGAAGACGGTGGGTCCAATCGACCCTAATAACCCCAAAGCCTCATTACCAACAATTTTGGAAAGGAAGGGGGATATAGACATAAATGTTCCACATTATTTTGTACAGGCTTGTGTTGAATGGAAGCTAGATTTTGAGAAATTTGCTAGCTTATCCCTGAGGAGGATCTTAAGGCCCTTTCGAGGCATTTTGGCTGGAATAACTTCTTTAGTGGAGATTATGAGTGAAGAAAATGGTGTGGAAGAAACCATCCTCAATTGGAAAAAGGTATTGGAGAAGTTAACAATGATAAGAAAGAAACACTTCCAGGTTCTAATGAAGATTTATGAAGGGGTAGAATTGGATAATTTTGAAGAATGGATCCAAGAGATAGCAGCAGCATTGGCCATATTTGAGAAGGTTCTCAAAAGATTGAATAAAAGAAGGCATGACAGCATGTTGTTTGTAATGAGCTACAGGAGTTCTTTGAGGGATTATACTTGGATCTCTTTGATGATGATGATGATAAGACCATGCATTCAGTGAATGACATCATCAATCAATACCTAAGAATATTTTGAGGATTAAAGTCGAAAGAAAACCTCCAGCAGATGTTCTACCAGAAGGAAGAGATCCAGAAAATGCTATCTTGAGAAGAGGAGATAAAGGCTTTTGATAAGGAGTTGATGGGTTTTAGAGATAGAAAGAAGGAGATTCTCCAAGGGATTAAGATGTTGGACTTTGATGAGGTGTTGGAGGTAGTGGATAGGTTCAAAAAATCACACCTAGAAGTGCCTTCCAGCTAGTGGACCTCCAGTCCAAGATCTACCAATTTCTGTGTACAGAAAGTTCAGTTTTGACACTTAGTCATTTTTGCAGTGCAGGATATTCAGCCATTTTGGCCATAAGGATTTTTTCAGCCACCTACAAGTCTGAAAAGTTTGAAGTAGTGGAGATAAAGGGCTTAGCACTTATTCAATTTTGGGTTTTTTGTTTTTTGGACCAAGTGTCAGGTTTTGGGTGTTTTTTGGCACATCCAAAAGTTGACTCCAGTTATCTCAGAGATCACTTTTCAGTCATATGGGCTTCTTTCTTTGGGTCATTTTTGCATAATTGTGGGATCAATTTTAGTCAGGACCGCGTGGAGCAGCTGGGGCCAATGATCAAGGGTATAAACATGAAGATCATCGAGTGCATGCACCAATTCCAGCTCTATTTTTGAGATGTCTAATGCTTGATTTATTTAAATCTTTGTAATGCACAAGGTTTAATTCCATACTATGAAAGCTTAGCTAAGCTTTAGAAGTAGTTTCTTTAATGCAAGCTTTAGTTTAGATTTATTTTTAAGTTTTAGTTGCAGTGAAACCCTAGCTATGAAATAAGAGTAGAGCTCTATAAATTGTAATAAAATGATGTAATGAGGGTCAATTTGATCATTAATACAATACATACAATTGGTGCTTCATTCATGGTGTGAATTGTCTGTTATCTATGTGAAATTTGTGAATGTGTGATTTTCTCATTCTTTATTTCAAAGAGCCATTGGTTGTTTAATGATTTCAAGTCTGCGATCTTTTAATTTGGTGTTTACTAGTATCACATTGCTTTGTTGTGACGAATCTCTAAGAAGATAATTCTTTGGTGCTTAAAGATTAACTTGTCTCACATGTGCACACATCTGGAGTGGCTTTGTGATCTGATGAGTTTTGACTTATCATACATCTGCATTTGTTCAAATTCCATCGATGATTGCATCCATTCAGCTGAAGATTGTGACATGATCTGATCTCTGTTGTGTGGGTTTCTTTATCTTCTTGGTCATTTAATTCACATGGTGGTGTAATTTCTGGCATATGTCTGTTAGGTTTCTTTCAGCATTTCCTTTCAAATCTCTCATTACCCTACATTTTCTAACCCTCTTTGCAAGTTGCTTTCAGTAGATTAATTAAATCAACATTGCTTTTATTCTTAAATCTGAAAAGTGTATCAAAAAAGAAGAGAACTTTTGGTTTCCTAAAGTTTGTTTTATAGTTTCCCTTAAGAGAAGAACCAGCAAAGGCCTCCTTGTTAACAAATTCACATTTGTCTTCCATTGAGCTATCCGAGCGGTTGAGACCCAGGCAGAAGGAACCTTGAGATTGATTGCATCAATCTTCCAAGAGGGCAAGTTTCTTGAGCAAATTCCTAGCCGTTGTCTTCATGTAAAAATGACACTCAACAATTACCTTCAAAATTTGATTCAAGATTTATTGAATACCTTTCCAACAAAGTAAATGATTTTCAATTTTGGGCTAGGACTAGAAAGTTATGCCTTCGCCAATTGCACCTATTTTTTTATATATAGTTTTTTTATTAAATTTGGATAGTTTTAATAGTTTATTTATAATAAATATTATGATGACTCTTCATTTCATTTCCAAGGGATTCTTGTGACCCTTTGGATCCATCAAATTTGTATAAAATTCAATTTCGAATAGAATGGATCACTTTTTGGCTTGCAATCTTGTTGTTAATCTTCCTATTTCTTTACATCGAACTTGACAATACTGCAGGAATCATACCAAGTATTGTAATTTGATTTGTTAATTTAGATTAGTGGTATTAGAGTGGGAATGCTCCTTTATATCAATTTACACAAGGTCTTCCTACCAAAGATTAGGATTGGATACACAATATTTGTCAAAATATCCTCCTTTGAGACGCATACAATCAAAGATGTCAGATGATTCTATTAAGCATTTGGTAGAAGAGGCTTTAAATAAGCAATGAGAGGAGATGATGAGTCAATTTTCACATCTTCTATAGAATCAACAATCCTCTAGATCAATAATATCATTTCATGGGAATACCCCTTTCAAAGTACAGGTAAATTTTGACATCCCAAATTTTGAAGGAAAAGTCAATGCTGAAGTTGTTAAGTGGTTATCAAAATTGGATAGATACTTATCTATAAATAATTTCTTGGATGCAAAAAAAAAAAAACATTTTCTCTCCTCAAAGCTGAAACCCATGTGAAATTAGCATGGGAAACCAAATCAGCAAATAAAGAACAAGAATTACCTGTTGAAGATGGCTTTGGAGAATCTCTTGATAAGAAGCACACATGGGGAGAATTTGTGGAATACCTAAAAGAAGCATACTTTCTTGAGGATGTATATGAAAAGAAATACATAGAATGGTAGCTACTTTGACAAAAGAGGGATCCGTCTGTGCAAGATTACACAAATACATTCCACTCACTTTTAATAACACTTGGTGTTGAGGATTTAGAGAAGCATCGAATTTTGAAATATTGTAGTGGACTTCACATGTATATTCAAATAGTGATGGAATTTTAGAATATTGAGACATTGGCAACTGCCTATAAATATGCTACAAAAATTGAAGAGAAATTCAAGAAGAAAGGGAAGAGGGACTACTTTTCAAATAATAAGCCAATGGCTAAAGGTGGAAATAAATTTGTAGCAAAACAGGTAACAAAGGAACCTCATTCAAATTCACCTAAGAACACATGGTGGGTTGCTAAAAAGAAACAAATAGATACAAGAATGTTGTGTGAGATGCATAAGTCCCTAACCCATAATACAAAGGATTGTCAAAGTATTAAAAATATGATGACAAAAATAGGAGGAGAGGAAGTTGAACTTGAATCATCACCAATAGATACTTCTAAGGAAAACAAGAATGATTCTGTTATAGAAGAAAACCCATATGTCGTAGTTGCAACTACTAAAGTATTTTCCTTGAGAAGATGAAGAGAGACTTTTTCATTCACAGATGTGGGTTGATGGAAAACCTTTGCATTTTATTGTTGACAATGGGAGTCAAAAAAAATTGATCTCTATGGAGATAGTCAAAAGATTAAATTTAAAAGTGACAAGACACCCACAACCATACTCTATGGGATGGGTAAATGAGGGACAAGATATTCAAATAAATCAACAGTGTCATCTTCCATATTCAATCAAGCCTTAAAAGATGAATTGATATGTGATATAGCATCATTGGATGTATGTGATGTCTTACTGGGGTAGCCATACATGTATCAGAGACATGGGGTGTATGATTCTAGGCCACATAGTGTTACAATCAAGCTTGGTGGGAAGAGGTATCAAATACCAGAGGTATGTCCAACACAAACTGCTTCTTTAATTACTACTAAACAATGTGAACGCTTGATTTCTCAAACTTGAGCTTTTGTTCTACTCATGATTCACCCTAAAAAACAAATTTAGTTGTCCTTAATACACATACTAAGGTAACCATAACAAAAAATCAACAAAATCAGATGAATAAAATTTTGAAAGAATATCATAATGTGTTTAAACCACTAGTGGGAGTTCCAACTCCCTATCAAGTCAAGCACTCTATTGATTTAATCCCAGGCACACCACTACCACATGAGCCAATATATAGGAGGTCAATTTGGAAAATGATCAAATCAAGAGACAAATTCAAGAGCTAATTCAGAAAGGACAAATTCATCTAAGTGATTCACCCTCTAGCAATCCAATAGTCCTTGCTAAAAAGAAAGATGGGACATGGAGACTTTGTATTGATTATAGGGCATTGAGAAAAATCTCTATAAAAAATAGATATCCAATCCCTTGAATTGATAATTTGTTGGACCAACTTAGGGGAACTAATTTATTTACAAAAATTAACTTGAAGTCTGGGTACCACCAAGTACCAATTGATCCAGCAAATGTGTGGAAGACTGCATTTAAATCTAAGGAAGGTTTGTTTGAATGGTTGGTCATGTCTTTTGGCTTAACAAATGCCCCAGCCATATTTATGAGGTTGATGAATGATGTGCTAGACCATTCATTGATTCCATTGTGGTTGTTTATTTGGATGACATACTCATATTTAGCAAGAATTGGTCTGAGTATTTGCAACATGTTGAACAAGTTCTTTCAACTTTTCAAAAACACAAACTTTATGCCAACATTGGGAAGTTCTCTTTTGATATGCAGATTATTAAACACTTAGGGTATATCATTGATACTAAGGGTGTTCATGTTGACCTAGCAAAGATTTAAATAATCATAGATTGGCCATCTTCTAAAAATTTTAATATTCGGAGCTAGGACTAGAAAGTTATGCCTTCTCCAAGTGGACCTATTCTTTATATATTGTTTTTTGATAAATTTTGATAGTTTGAATGGTTTATTTGTAATAAACATTATTATGACTCTTCATTTCATTTCCAAGGGATTCTTGTGACCCTTGGGATCCATCAGATTTTTATAAACTATAATTTTGAATAGAATGGATCCCTTTTTGGCTTGCAATCTTGTTGTTAATCTTCTTAGTTCTTTACATCAAACTTGACAATAGTGCAGGTATCACACCAGGTATTGTAATCTAATTTCTTAATTCAGATCAGTAAGCTTAGAATGACTTCTTATACGATTGTAGCTGATTCTCATCAAATAGTTGACCGATTATGTAATTTGCAACCTCAAAACATTAGGTTAAGCTATTGTACCTTATTCTCCTTGAATGGTTGACCGATTCGATGATCTTTAATCTCAAAATAGTTTCTTACGATGTTGTAGCTGATTCTTATTGAAAAATGGACTATTTGGTGATTTGAAATCTCAGAACAGCTTGTTACATGATTCTAGTTGATTCTCATCAAACAGTTGACTGATTCAGCCATCTACAATATCAAGACAGCTTGTTACGTAATTCTACTTGATTCTGATGTAATGGTTGACCGATTCAACAATATGTAACCTTAGAACAACTTGTTATGCTATATTAGTTTATTCTCATTGAGAAATTGACTAATTCAACAATCTGAAACCTCTAAATGACTTGTTACGTGATTGTATCTGATTCTCATCAAATGGTTGACTGATTTGGTGATCTATAACCTCAGGATAACTTATTATGTGATTATAGTTTATTCTCATCAAACAGTTGACCGATTTGGTGATTTGCAAGCTTAGAATGGTTTGTTACATGATTGTATGTGATTCTCATCAAACAATTGGCCAATTTAGTGATCTGCAACCTCAAAATGGCTCGTTACATGATTGTAACTAATTCTCATTGAAAGGTTGAGTGATTTAGTGATCTGCAACCTCAGAACAACTTGTTACTTGATTGTAGTTGATTCTCATCAAACGGTTGACCGATTCGGCAATCTTCAACCTCATAACAACTTGTTACATGATTGTAGTTCATTCTCATCAAACGGTTCTCTGATTCATAGATATGCAACCTCAAATCACCTTGTTACATGATTGTAGCTGAGTCTCATCAAATGGTTGACCAATTTGATGATCTACAACCTCATAATGACTTGTTATGTGATTGTAGCTAATTCTTATCAAATGGTTGATCAATTCAGGGATTTAAAAACTCAGAATGATAGGTTACATGATTGTAGCTGATTCTCATCGAACACTTGACCTATTTGAAATTTTGCAACCTTAGAATGGGTGGTTTCATTATTTTAGCTTATTCTCATTGAGTGGTTGACTGATTTAGTGATTTGAAACTTTAAAGCAACTTTTTACGTGATTGTTGTTGATTCTCATCAAAAGGTTGATCAATTTGGTGATTTGCAACCTCATAATAGCTTGTTATGCAATTGTAGCTAATATTCATCAAATGGTTGACCAAATCGATGATCTTCAACTGCAAAATAACTTGTTATGTGATTGTAGTTGATTCTCATCGAACAGTTGACCCATTTGGTGATTTGTAACCTCATATTGGGTTGTTCATGATTGTAGCTAATTGTCATCGAACAGTTGAAAGATTCAGTGAACTACAACCTCAGAATGGCTTATTAAAGGATTCTAGTTGATTCTCATCAAATAGTTGACTGATTCGGTGATCTTCAACCTCAAAATAACTTATTACATGATTGTAGCTGCTTCTTATCAAATAGTTGATCAATGCAGTGATCTACAACCTTAGAATGGAAGGTTACGTTATCGTAGCTTATTCTCATCAAATCATTAACTAATTTAGTGATGTGTAAGCTCATAGCAACATGTTACATGATTATATCCAATTCTCATCGAATGATTGACTGATTCGATGATCTACAACCTCAGAATGACTTGTTACATGATTGTAGCTAATTCTCATTAAACGGTTAACTGATTTGGTGATCTAAAACCTTAGAACAACTTATTACATGATTCTAGTTGATTCTCATTGAATGGTTGACCAATTCATCAATTTGCAACCTTAGAATAATTTGTTACGTGATTGTAGATGATTCTCATCAAATAGTTGACCGATTTAGTGATCTACAACAAGTCATTTTGAGGTTGAAAATCACCGTATATGCCAACCATTCGGTGAGAATGGGCTACAATCATGTAACAAACCAAACTGAGGTTGCACATCACTAAATCAATCAACCATTTGATGAGAATCAACTAGAATCATGTAACAAGCCATTCTGAGGTTAATGATTACTAATTTGGTCAATCATTTAATGAGAATCAATAGCAATCTTGTAGGAAGCCATTATGAGGTTGCAGATCACTGAATCGGTCAACTGTTTGATGAGAATTAGCTACTATCATGCCCAAAAGGTTGAGCAAAACATACCAATCAAAAACATTTCTGACTAACACTAAAGTTGTCTAGTGTAACTAATTAGTTGTAGTTTACGGTTGAAGGATGAAGACCTCAAATAGGTCTAAGGAGCATCATGACCAACATTGACTTGGTCAACCTCCCTCTAAGATTAAAGTCACAATTTAATTTTCTAATTGATTTACCATAGGAACACTAGGATAAAAAGCTTGACTAAGTGTGACTATAGTTCGACTATAGTTGACTAAAATTAACCATCTAATTTTTAAACATATTATTTGATTTCAATAAGGAATACTAATTAAATTCTCCTTTTATTAATTTCCTAATTAAATAGGAATTGATCTAGGATTAAATAATAGTCTAACTATTATATAGAAGCTTTATTAGAAGATATTTAAAATATGTTAATTCTAATGTGATGCCCCTCCTAAGAATCCTTGGAAACAAGGATCAAAACAAGCATGAATATTTTTTTTTATAAGATAGACTAATAACATTACAATAATGAAACCAACTACAATAATAAGCATTAAGTAATATAAGAAGTGAAAGAAACATGAAACAACTATATATCTACATATGCAAGTGAAAGTCTTACAACACTGCCAAAGATTCCCAAGCATGCTACTAACGTTCATGGGATGGTTACATGCGTCCACTAGTTCACTATTTTTTAAGTGATTAACATAGGAGATTTTATCTAGTTACTATGATATGCATTTCTATAATGTTGTTCTTTTTAAGCCTAAGGGATAATTCCTACCATAGTTAATCATACAAGTTCATTTACCAATTAATCACATAGACAAACATAAATACACAAATAATTACTAGTAGGATGAACAAAAATTGATCTGTTTTGAATTGGGAAGGTGCATTTCCAAAAATGGAATCCAAAAAAAATTCAACTTGCATCTTCTGGTCAAGGGCATAAGTGCCCACTCTTTGATAAATAATAAACTCAATTACTTTATCATATGATAAAAGCTTTTACCAGAAATGATGAAACTCTAAATGGCATATGATGAAGTTCCTAAATCATACAAAGAAATGCTTTGTCGTATGATGAAATACCTATTTGTACGATAATCTTATTGACTTTCTTAAAATAAAAAGCTAGTAAAGGAAAAAAGAAGAATAATCCCCACAACGTGGAGTACCATAAATAAGCACATCAAGGAGGCAAGCACTTGATTGCACCAGAAATATAATCACCAGATTATAATGATATTCATTTTAAAGCACCAATTAAAGTGTTCTTATGATAACCTTAACTATGAAAATACCAAGAGAGGAGCTATAACAAGCATGTTCAATACCAACACTGAAACATGAAAACTACTACTAAGCATCTCATTGTTACTTATATTTACATTTCCTTCATACTGAGGATTCATTATACAAGATTACATTGCATAGGACATGTGTCCTTAAGAACATACATGAGAATCACATAACATGAACCAAATACAGTAAGAAATGAGTAAGGGGGAGAGCAAGAAGATGAAGTTCAATGCTGAATTTAAAGTCACTTCTGGCGAAGAACTATAGTCCCCAATGGTGATTGGCAATGCCATCTGACCATGTGGAACCCTTAGGCCCACCCCACCATGCTAGGAGATGAACACATGACCCAAACACAACAAACAATAAAACACTAGGGAGTAGGTTTACACACACGCCAAATATAGGGCACTCACTTCATCACATGAATAAGAAAGATTCATTATCTACTCTTTACAAAGTAATGCATATAGGGTTCTACTCCATCTATAATGAGGTTAGGTGATAGGGTAAAACAAATGAGAAAGTGTCATCATGTAACACAAGTAGCTCACACGGAATGAATAATCCTCTGATGGAAATAAGGAGTCTAAAATCAATAGCTTGCCTCTCATAGGTGGTCTCATCTCCACATCTCATCCCAGACTCAAAAAGTTCTAAGGCATGAGAACATACATGTAAACACACATAAACCACTTTCACATTATGCAATATGAATTATGGAATTAGAAACTTATATGAGGAGTAATTTAATAATCAATTACAGATACATCATTTAAAAAAGGATGATATTAGCTCAGTATAAAAGGTCAAAAACAAGAACAATAACAAATGCAAAATTATACTAACACAAAAAAATAAGCACTTGAGGCAAGTAGATTATATAACACACACTCAATTAGACAACGCCAAGGGCATAGATCCCAAGGTGATCCAATAAATAAACATGGGATATAAACATCCCTACATGTTTGATGACATATCTATTATCCAAAAATTGAGCAAAGAGCTCCAAAACACAAAAATACCAATTTCTGGCAAAATTCAATGAGGGTTCTAAAATTAGCATTTTAACTTGAAAGACCACTTTCAGGTCAAAATATAAAAATATTTGGAATGTTCTATGAGCATTTAAATTTTTCCTTCTTATTCCTTGTAGCAAAGACAACTTACATCAAAATCTATTTCATGCCCAACATGATGAATGACGGGTTCTAGATAGCACGCAAAACGGTGTGATGAATAAAAAGTTCAAAAATCAAATTTGGATTCAGGCTACAAAATTAAAACCCATTAGTCTAAATCTACCCAACAACACACTTTTCAAATAAAATTTCAATTCTAGATTCACACCAAAAAATAGACAACATAACAACATAAATTATCACATTTGCATTTTTATCACTATTCACATGCAATCTTTAAATGACTATAACTATATGAGAATGGACTCAAATTGAGTCAAGTAACAACTTATATTATATAAATCTATCATTCCACAAAATAATATGAAATCAAAACACCCAAATTCTTTTTTTTTACAATTCTTCTATTTTTAAGCAAAACTATAAACTCCATTAAAATAGCTTCAATTTTTAAATTTCAAAAATCAAATTTCTAAATATACACTTTGGTTCTAAAAGTACCCAAGACCCCTCTTTTAACATAAAATTCACATTTTCACTATTTCTAAAAATTTGGGCATTATAACACTACCTAGGGCATGTTTTCTGACATTTTTTTACAAAACAAATGATACAATGCATAAACCAAAAGGTGTAATAATATAAAATATTCTAAATCTTATTGCTAAACAAACAAAATTGATTTGGCTTGAAAAGATTGAGTATGGAGAGAGAAATCAACAAAACTCTACCTCAACTTGAGCAAAACTTTAAAATTGAAGAACTCTTCATATACTCAATCATAGCTTTAATCTTTTGGACAACAAGAAGAATTTGAAGAGACTAATCCATTGAGCTCTTACCCACAAAAATCTTTCCAATAGATTTCTTCCAGCAAAAAGATCAAAATTTCTTCATGTAGAAGGGTTTGAGAGCTAAAAAAATCCCAAGAATTAAAAAAACTCTTTTTTTCTCTTTCTTTCTTTCATTTAAAAAAAAAAAGACTTTCACTTCACTTTTTAAAATATTTAAAATAACTAATAATTAAAATACATTCTTTATTCTCAAATACCTAATTTATCATGATAGTGCAATGTCTATCAAAATAAGCACATATATGTCATATTTATCTCTTTTAAAATATCAATTAATCTATTTCAAATATTTAATAAACATTTACACTATAAAACTCAATATAACACTAAATCATAGAATTAATAAATATTTACTTTCTTCTAATTCTCAATTATTTCCAAGTGCCCAAAATATTATTTCATCATCCAAAGACATAATAATCTATTTAAACTAATTTAATCAAAATTAACTATTAAATAAAATCATTAATCCAACAAAATTTGTAATAAATTTCTACAAAATGTATCTAAACACAAAGACACTTATCACAGAGTATCCGCATAGGGTTAGGGTTAGAGTTATAGACCTTTACCATATAATGGTAGCTAGATGTAATAAGGTTATTTCAAAGACAAATTATGTTCAATTTAACACGATGAGGATAGGCTTAAGGGAGTTGGTCAATGTGTCATCTCTGAATAACCACCATTGGGGACATAGACACACTCAAATCTTGTAGCTCAAATGGAATGTGCCCGGTACCTATTCAAGTTAACACATGGAGTATATAGCCAAAGCACATAAATAAAGACAGTCACCGTGAAGGTGAACGGGACACCATGTAGATCTCACAAGCAAGTGACTACGGCTTCGTTCACACTTCATACTAGCACCAATGGTAAAATGCATAGCAATGGTGCAGTACATTATACACAACATATGATTACATTATTATCACATTTAAATTGAAGACATTTAAATAAATTATTTCTACCAATATGAGCATATGTCAATTTAAATATCCTTAAAATAACTAGCAGAACATAGAGCCCAATGTCTAGGAATTAGTGACAATCATCTGAACCTACTAATCCAATCTTTTGAATGTAAATAGCTCATATATTTAATCAATAAAGTATCATCATGAATATACTATTCAAAAAGGTAAATAACAACATGATGTAACATCATAGTATTTCATTTATTACAACATGTTATTTGTTATATCAAATAGTATTTAACATCAATTATACTTACCTCATTACACTTGCAATCCAAAGTTTGAGGCTATATTACCTGTTTGCAACAATAGGGCTAGAGAGGCACTACATTCTTCTCCCCTAAAACTCGACTTACTCTTGGAATTCATAAAGGCTAAGATGGAAACATACCACACATTAGTCTCGAAATATCTTTTACCCAATACTAATAACATAGATGATCCTTAGATCCAAGCAAAGACATAAAATAATCCTAATTAATGCGGTTACGTACAATACATATCTGTATATTAATATTAATGTAGATCAAGTAATCATGAAGAGTTTAGCTATCAATGCCACATTTATTTTTTATTATTGTTTTTCTTTGCAATTTTATCATTACTATACACAATTAAGGCCCATCATAGAAGTATATTTAAGTTTTCCATACAATTTCCATATAGAATTCATATATAGTTTAAAACAATTAATCAAGTACATTATTTTCCATTATTTCTCCCTTAGCAAGCATGTCAAATCATACAATACCACTCAAATTTCTATCACTTATCATCTTTCTAAGAAAAATACATATTTAAACTAACCATTTTAAGATCCTTAATGATTTTTTAAAAAATACTATTTCATGATACATTTTTAATTTCACAAAATTTATAGCATAGTTAACATCACAACTCATAAAACCTGATGATATATGAACATAACAACATGAAGATCCACTTCTACCATAATATTCAACAATACACATATGCATTTACAACAACATAAGGCTCAATATCGGGCATGTACCTATGCTCTACGTATGATCTCATCTAAATCTATATCTCACTCAATGGCTTGATGGGGATGGGTTACTCACCATACAATGGAACCTTCCATACAAGACCATGTGATTAGTATCCATTGTTTGAAGTAAGGTGTTTAGCTTCCAAGGGAAAGTCACCACTCTAAGGTAGGAAGTGGTTATGGTTGCATAATAGCCTCATATACCTCCATACTATGGGAGTTCCCTACGTCTATTTCCTTGTATACACTCACCAAGAGCATCTGCACTAGTCTCAGAGAGGAATCACATTACACCACAATACCAGCTCTCAAAAACAATAAGGATAATATCTTAGCCAACAAAGTTCACAAATAAAATAAATTAAATCTTTAATTCCAACAATAAGATAAGAAAATCCATAGAATTACAACAATAAATCAAATGTAACCCCAAGAGCTACATGCAATAAAATCTCACAATTTGTGGCTAAACCATCACAAATAACATAAATAAATTTTTGGCCCACCCAAGCAAAGATAGAAAAAAATATCATAAAGTGCACATTGCATCACTATGTGACTTCATCTAGTCACCCAAAAAGGAAGGAGAGAACAATCATTTGGCTATTGTTATAGCCCTTCATGTATCCTGGAAAGACCATACAGATCATATGGCATGGGGTGGAAACCTTGACACTCTCCCCCGCATCAAGTAGACAAATAAAACATATCATCTCACCTAGCATGACTATACACCAAGTGTAAAAACTACACAATGTTGTATGTCAAATGGTAGTGTACCCCATGGGGAAAACACATGCAGGTCACACCCCACATAGCAATACCTCTTAATAGGTGATTTTCGTAGCCAGAGGTATACCTAGTTAGGGTACTCCCATTTTCCTACCAGTGCTCAAAAACCAAGCAACCATGGGCCCCCCTCTACAAGTATGCAAGCACCTACCTATTGCTTTGTATAAAGTAGGAATAAAATACATATACATACTGCATGCCTACACATATCTAGGTACGTGGCATCCTATTCTTGAGCCCATCTTGCTACCATCAGCAACATGTCATCATCACTAACACTGTGTCAGAATAGTAGTAGGTGTGGCATCATATCTCATGCATCATGTCGAAACATGTGCAATACATAATACATCACAGCATGGGCAAAAAATATCCCTCCTCATGCTCGATCAAAAAAGTGTATATACAAATGATTGAATCATCATTGATAACCATTATATCCATAGATCTCATATAAAATACTGATACTATCCTCAAGAATAGTGGGGATTAGGGATAACACATATGAACCTTGTACTCAGGTCCATCATAAGGGAAGCATTAATTATCATTTCATCAAGAGGTTCAAGCTAAGGTCACTTCACACCGCCATTATTCATACACTGTGATGTCCACTCAAGGAAAAGAAGATATGCTACTACCCCTACACATACTAACTTATCAACAACTCATAGGTTGGCACTCAGTAGGGTCAACATATGCAACAAAATGATAGAATGGCTCTTCCATACCCAAATGCAAACATAGCCTCCATGGGTGGGTACACATATACTTACCACCTCATGGGAACACAAAGAAAGTACTGGTTATACACAACACACAACATAACACTGATACTGGATGTTCACATGCATGAGGAGTACTTTCCCAATCCAAGAATAAATCAACATAACATAGATTCCATTGCTTTTAAAAACTAAGTAGCGTAAACATCATATATCAAATTCAAGTACTCCCTAATATCTATCAAAATTTTATTACCGGGTAACATTACTCAACATTCATACTTCCTCACTTCATTCCTTCACAATTCACTTGATTCAACATAACACAAATCTGATTACCAAAGTTATAATATCTCCACTTCAAGTGGCAATATCCTATTTCACGACACATACTTGTCAATATTTATCCATTTACAAACATAAACAAATAATATTTTCTTGAAAATGTGATTCCAATAGCATATGAAGAAGGTGCATTAGGAACAACACATCATGTCAACACTCATAAATTGAGTACACATTTTCATGTTCTAATCAATAGAAAGATAGTAAATTTATTAATTTTCTGAATTCAAAATTTCCACTTACAAGAATAGAAAGAAATATAAGTACAGATCATACAACGCATCAACTTTTATCATATGCCTAATATTTTCATCACTAGGAAGCATCCTTGTAATTACATATCAAATAATAGGGAAAAAAGAGAAGAGATGGCTAAAATTCATGTAACCATTAATAAATATGGCATATTCATAACATTAGACATGAAGAAATCACACTTAATCAATTAGCATGAAGAAAATATATTCAATATTTACCTCATATATCCATTAAGTAATATGAGTTAAAAATAATCCAAATCAACATGATATCAATCAACAATTACATGCAATATTGATGCATACCACATAGAACAAGTAAACATGAGGCCAATTTAAGTATCATATTTCACCTAGCAAAAGAATGCACAAAATAGACATATCATGACTATCTCAAAACTCATTATATGATGCAAGGGAGGATGGGGAGAGGGGCCAAAGGCTCACCCTAACTAGATTCACCTTGCAAAGATCACACGTGGAAGCCAATACACACAAGTGAGAGAGAGAATGTAGATCAGCTTCTATATTTATTCATCAAATTGATTCATACATATCAGGCTATAAGGCCTTCCCGATTTGGGCCAGATATTACAATTCAAGTACAGAAGTCCTTCAACATGTGAGGATCTAAAAATATCTTCAATCTTCTCACTTCTATCTCCTATCCTATCAAAAATTTGCCCCTAAACTACAACCAAAGATTACAATATATACAAGAGGCTGTCAAACAAGTTGGCCTTCAGATCCACCATCAATGAAAGGAATGACCAGATCTACTTTTCAATGATAGATACTAGCATTAAATCTGTGACCATAATTAATTGCACAAGTCAGCCTCAACAGAAAACTAAAACAAAAAACTCAGTAAGCAAGGAAAACAAAGCACCAGACAAGCATCGTCGAGTGCTAGGGAATTAACTGAGCACTAGAGAGACAAATGACCAACTCAGTTAGCAAAGGAAACTGAGCAACTACCAAGCCAACTTGGTCAAACTAGAAATCAAGCAACACAGGAAAACACTAACATGTTTTTTTTTGGTGACACGGGATTGCCAAGGACCCGAGATGCTCCAACATAAGACACCTAGGGTTGTTTGAAATGATTCTTCAAATCTTGAAGTAGGTACAATCCAAGTTGAATCCAACTCAAACTGTGACATGAACTATCTTCAATCGGTTTTTTCTTCCACTTTACCAGATATTCCATATACTATTTACCTCTTGTATTTTTGCCAACTCTTTATTCCAAAATCTTCTCAACTTCTTCTATCTATTTCTTAGGATAATCATTTGGTACTATCATTTATTCATCTGACTCATGGTACTCATACAAATCAACAATGTTGAATATAGGTGATATATCCATGTCATCAGGTAACTCAATCTCATAAGCATTTCCACAATCATTTTTTTTCAAAATCTTGCAAGGACCAAGCTTCTTCTTTTTCAGCTTCCCATATGTTCCAACAGGAAATCTGCTTTTCTTCAAATGAACCATTACTTCATCACCGACTGAAAATGTCTTATGTCTTCTAGATCTATCATCTATGTCTTTTTATTTTTGATTACTCTTCTCTAGCTTATGTTTCACATTTTCATGCAATGTTTTCATGTACTCAACAAACTTTACTCATTCAACACTTATCTTTCCTTCATTAGCAATATCCTTCAAATTTGATATACCTCTCAGTTGTATGCCATTTACAATCTCAAAAGGTTTTTTTCCAGTACTCCTATTCACTAAATTATTGTAAGTAAACTCTACTTGTGCCAACACATAATCCCAATTACTTGGTGTGTCTCCTACTAAATATCTCAAAAGATTACCCAAGCTTCTATTCACAACTTCTATTTGTCCATCAGTCTATGGGTGAAATGTAGAACTATACCTCAACTTGTGCCAAACTTTCTCCAAAGAGTCTTCCAAAAGTATCCAACAAATTTACTGTCTCGGTCAGAGATGATACTCCTTGGTAATCCATGCAACCTGATAATTTCCTTAAAGAAAATATTTTCTAACTGTACTGCATCTGATGTCTTTTTATAGGGTATAAAATGTGTCAGCTTAGAAAATCTATCCACAAAAACAAATATAGAATCATTACCTCTTACTCTCTTCGATAAGCCAAGAACAAAATCCATAATAATATCAATCCAAGGTTTCTCAAGAACATAAATCGGTGTATACAATCCAATATTCTGACTTACTCCTTTTGCAACTTGACAAATTCCACAACTTTTCACAAATTTCTAAACATCCTTATACAACTATGGCCAAAAGTATTTCTCCTTAAGAAATTCAATGTCTTGTCAACACCAAAGTGTCTAGCCAAACCACTACTTTGTTTCTCCTTTATCAAATTAGTTCTTATTGATCCTCTTGGTATACACAACTGAATACCTCTAAAGAACATGCCTCCTTGAATGAAATAGTCTTCCCATTTAGTACTATGTTGATCTTGAATAGGTTCTCTACACTTTCTCCATGGCTCTAAACAATTAGGGTCAAATTCGTATGCATCTCTCATGTCATCAAAACCCAGAACTTTAATTTTCATCTCAGTCATCAAAGATCTTCTTTTACTCAATGCATTAGCAACTCGGTTAGTGACTCCACTCTTATGTTTTATCACAAATGTATAACTCTACAAATATTCAACTCATTTCATATGTCTTTGATTCAACTTACTCTAACTACCCAAATACTATAAAGATTTATAATCGGTATACAACACAAATTCATTCGATATCAAATAATGTCTCCATTTCTTCAGGGCTTGAACAATAGAATACAATTCTTGATCATACACATAATATTTCCTTTTTTCATCATTCAACTTTTCTCTAAAGAAAGCAACAGGTTTACCTTCTTGACTCAATAGAGATCCTATTGCACTACCACTTGCATCACATTCCACTTGAAATACTTTATTAAAATCAGGCAATGCTAACATAGGAAATTCAGCAACCTTCTTCTTCAAATTCTCAAAACTTTTATTAGCTCCATGTGTCCACTTGAATTCTCTTTTATCTCCTTTCATAGTCTCAGTCATAGCATTACAAATTGAACTAAAATTCTTAATGAACTTTTAGCAAAAACTTGCCAAACCATGAAATGATCTTACGTCACTAGCATTCTTAGGTGTAGGCCAATTCAAAATAGCTTCAACCTTTTGAGGATCCATTTTCAAACCATCATCTAAAATCACAAATCCTAAATACACAATCTCCTCTTTCATGAAGGAACACTTTTTTAGATTAAATAACTTTTCTTCTTTCAACCTCTGCAATTCTTGTTTAACATGCAACAAATGTTCTTCTCTAGTCTTACTAAATATCATAATATCATCTAGGTATACAATCACAAATTTACCTAAGAATTTCTTCAAAACTACATTCATCAAACTCATAAAAGTACTTGGTGCATTAGTTAAACCAAAAGGCATAACCAACCACTCACACAAACCTTCTTTTGTCTTAAAAGAAGTCTTCCACTCATCACCTTCTCTAATTTTGATCTAATGATAACCACTTTTCAAATCAATTTTGGTAAAATACTTTTCTCCAGTCAAACTATCCATTATGTCATCCATTCTCGGTATAGGAAACCTATATTTCACTGTTATCTTGTTGATAGCTCTTGAACCTGTACACATTCTCCATTCTCCATTCTTCTTAGGTGCCAATACAATAGGTACTACACAAGGCCTCAAACTTTCGTAGATCAAATCTTTCTCCAACAATTCTTGAATCTGTCGGTTCAATTCTTGATTCTTGGTAGGTGTCAACTGATGTGGTGCCTTATTCGGTAAACTAGCTCTAGGGATTAGATCCATGCAATGATCAATGCTTCTCTTCAATGGAAAACTATTAGGTACATTATGAGAAATTATCTCACTATACTCGGTGAGTAACTTATCAATCTCTATAGGGATTCTATTTACTCGGTTTGTTAGGAATCACAACAAAACATACATCATTATTCTTCAAATCCTTAACAAACTTTCTTCCTTCCATCAAGCAAACTTTCATAGATGTACAAACACTACTAATAGGTTCTTCAATCAAAGGTAACAAGATTTGTCTTCTCCCAATAGCCCAAATATTATATTTATGTAATCTCCCATCATATATAGCATGTTTATCATATTGCCAAGGTCTACCCAACAAAATATGACAACAATCCATAGGCATGATATCACATAACACCTTATCATAGTACTTTCCAATTTTCAAATTCACATGACATTGTTCACTTACCAAGAGTGTATGCTCATCCTTGATCCATGAAATTTGATAGGGCTTCGGGTGTTTCAACCTTTTCAACTGCAACTTTGTAACCATTTCCTAAAATTCCAAGCTCTTTGAGCTTCCACTATCAATGATTACCTTCCACACTTAATCAGAAACTCTACATCTGATCTTGAACAAACTTTTCCTTACCAAATCTTCCTTATTACTTTCACTCCAAAGTGCTCTCCTTACCATCAAGTTCTTTTCCTTCTCAGGTTCATTTGGTGACTCTTCTTGCACCAAAGCATTTCTACTACTACAGAACTTCTTACTTTCATGTGTACACTCAAATGATCTATGTCCTTCTCCACAATTGTAACAAGTTCCTTAGAAACCACCTCTATTATAACCACCTCGGTAGTTATTGCTTCTTCCTCTATATGAACTTTCACCCTTCCACTCAATCTTGCCTTTGTCCAGATTTGTCCTTTCTGGTTTAGATCTACTATTTTCACCATAAGATCTACCTCTTCCTCTAGGGAATCTACCACCTCTACCTCTTTGTCTTTTCTCATGTCTTTTGTTCAATTTCTCCTCATCTTTCAAGGAAAATTGATAAGCTTCTTCAATGCTTTCCAACTTAACCAAACTAATTTCTTCTTGGATGGAGATTCTCAATCCATTCAAGTACCTAGAAATTATTTCCACATCATCTTCATTATGTCCAGATCTGATATCTGATCTATAAAATTCCTTAGTATAGTCTTTTACCAAGCTATCTTTCTGCCTTAAACTTTGCATTCACCTAACTAGGTTAATTTGATAATCACAAGGTAAAAACTTTCCTTTCAACTTGTTCACCATCTTATTCCATACCTTAATTTTGTCTTTGCCTTTCCTCTTTCTGTCCAACTACATATGTTCCCACCACAAAGATGCATGACTCTTCAACTTTGTGCTTGCAATTTTCACCTTCTTTTGCTCAGGAACATTCTCATATTCAAAGTACTCTTCCATCTTGGTGATCCAGTCCACCAATTCATCCAAATCAAATTTTACACTATACTCAAGAGGATTGAAATGTGGTGTAGAATTCATATTTTTCAAATCCTTCAAAAATATTTCCTCACCTTAATCCATCACCAATGAAGGTTCTACATCACCTTGTTATTCCTCAATTTCATCATCACTAACATCTTCAAGATGTATTCCTCTTCTCTAGGTTTTCTCAACATGTCTACCAATCCTGGATCTGCATCTTGCCTCCCACGAACCATCTTGAAACCCTCCACAATTGCAGGCCAGATCACAATCTTCTACCCCACAACAAATCAACTAGGGTTTGACAAGAAGGAACCCTCAAACCTAGATTTGCAAACCTAGATCTAGATCTCACCTCAGCTCTGATACCACTTGATGCAAGGGAGGATAGGGAGAGGGGCCAAAATCTCAACCTAACCAGATCCACCTTACAGAGATCATGTGTGGAATCCAAATATACACAAGTGAGAGAGAGAATGCAAATCAACTTCTATATTTATTCATCAAATTGATTCATACATGTTGGGTTGTAAGGCCTTCCCATTTTGGGCCAGATATTACAATTCAAGTACAGAAGTCCTTCAACATGTGAGGATCTGGAACTATCTTCAATCTTCTCACTTCTATCTCCTATCTCCTATCAAAAACTTGCCCCTAAACTACAACCAAAGATTACAATATATATAAAAGGTTACCAAACAAGTCAGCCTTCAAATCCACCATCAACAAAAGGAACAACCAGATCTAGGTCCACACGCTTCCTAATAATAGATACCAACATTAAATCTATGACCATAATTAATTTTAGAAGTCAGCCTCATTAGGAAACTAAAACAATCAACTCGATAAGAAAGGAAAATCGAGCACTAGACAAGCATCGCCGAGCACCATGGAGTTAACCGAGTGCCTAAGAGATAACCGACCAGCTTGGTTAACAAAAGAAACTGAGCAACTACCAAGCCAACTCAGTCAAAGTAGAAACCAAACAACACAGGAAAACACCACCATGTTTTTTTGGTGACACAGGATTGCCAAGGACCCGAGATGCTCCTACATCATTATAAATTTCCACATGTATATTATGGCATACTCAAGCCCATCTACCACCAAGGACATAAGGAGATAAACACATCTAACATCAGGATATTATCAAAGGTGTTTCACTTTCTAATTGAGAAGATAAGGGAAACTATCTAACAGATAATCCACTCCATAAATTAGAAATAAGGATTGGTCATTTGAACTATCTACCGCCATATTAAGGATTAAAAGAAAAGAAAGATAACCATCATATGGTATATCATCTAGACATCACTGACACCAAACACAATGGGAGCATAACATAGCATCCCAATGTATGAACATGTGCTCTGATACCAAAATGTCATGCCCAAAAGGTTGAGCAAAACACACCAATCAAAAAAATTTCCAACTAACACTAAAGTTGTCTAGTTTAACTAATCAGTTGCAGTTTACGGTTTAAGGATGAAGACCTCAAACAAGTCTAAGGAGCATCATGACCAACATTGACTTGGTCAACCTCCCTCTAACATTAAAGTCACAATTTAATTTTCTAAATGATTTACCATAGGAACAATAGGATAAAAATCTTGACTAAGTGTGAATATAGCTAGGATAAAAAGCTTGACTAAGTGTAACTATAGCTAGGATAAAAATATTGACTAAGTGTGACTATGGTGGTGATCTGCAACAAGTCATTCTAAGGTTGAAAATCATAGTATAGGTCAACCACTTAGTGAGAATGGGTTACAATCATGTAACAATCCGATCTGAGGTTGCACATCACTAAATCGATCAACCATTTGATGAAAATTAGCTACAATCACATAATAAGCCATTTTGAGGTTAATGATTACTGATTCAGTCAATCATCTGATGATAATCAGCAAGAATCATGTAGGAATCCATTATGAGGTTGCAGCTAAATGAATCGGTCAACCGTTCGATGAGAATCAGCTACAATAGCGTAAGAAACCATGTTGAGGTTACAGGTCGTCAAATCGGTCAATCGTTCGAGGAGAATAAGCTATAATAGCATAATCCATCACCCTTGATTCCTTCTTGGCCCCCTCCCTTGTGCTTGCTCCTTATTTTTTTCTTTGTTTTTGTTTTGTCCCCCTTCCTTTTCTTGCTTTCACCTATTTTTGGCCATGTTTTTTGGTTGTTCTTTTTTGTGCTTCTTATTCTTTTTATTTTCTGGCTCTCTTTGTCATTGGTCTTAGTGTTGTTTGTGTGTGTCATTTATTTATCTATACATATATACACACACATACATACATTATCTATTCAAACATATTTATATGACATTAAGATATTGTCATAAACATATATTTGAATAGATAATGTATGTGTGTGCGTGTGTGCGTGTGTCTATATATATATATATATATATATATATATATATATATATATATTGGTCCATACACTCACAAATAATTATTACTAAATATAGACCTGTATGCCTATATTTAATAATACTCATTTTTATGTATGGATATATATAGACTTATTTATATTTTGGTCCACTTACTAATAAGCATTATTAAATATAGACCTATATATCTATATTTAATAATAATCATATATATATATATATATATATGTTAATCTCTATTGAGCATTTTAAGGTTGTCATTAGTATCAAAGGACAGTAAACAGGTCAGACAGTTATTTACATTGAGACAGTCGGTAACTAGAAGTAAGACAGAGCAGTCGGTAAAGCCTTACACCGAGCATCACATAGTTAACCAAGCACCAACGACACTAACGGTCAGTAAAAATTGAGCATCATAGTATACACTGAGCAGATTATACAGTGTTTACCGATGATCACAGAAAATGGCATAGTAATAAAAAATGGCACATTATTCTATGCAAACGGTTATAACAGATTGTAAAATGGTTTACCAAGATCGAGGAGCATTTATTGTAAAAGATATTCATTAAATACAATTATTATCTTATTTGTATTAGTTGATCTAGGTTATTTTGCACCGTAGATCTTAGGGTTATGATTATTTTTTTGTAGCCTAATTTTTGTTTAAGTGGCAAAATAGAACACTGTATATTGTATATGTTCACACCATTTTATGGGGTTGTTGAACTAATATATATGAATCATGGAGCACTTGAAGAAATTTCCTATCTCAAGATAATCAGTTTACCGAGCATAATAGAGTATAGAGGTTTTCAGATTGAGCAGAATCAGACAAGGCTACCAAGCAGATCAGAGCAAAGAACCATCACAGATAAGGTGATATTTTGATAAGAACTTATAGATCTGTTTCAAAAAATTGAGTTGTCAACTAGCAGATAGTTTACCTATTACTTTCTGACAATTGTGAGAGTTTTTGATAAATCTCTTAATAGAGTAGACTTAACAGTCTTTTTATAAATCTCTTAACCGAGTACACACTTCATATAGTGTTGTTAAATCCTATAACTAGGTAGATCTATCTGATCTAATATGTTACTCCTAATAGGGTAACATCACTAGAAGTGATCAAAACTTGTAGCCTTAACAAGAAAACCTTTTCTATCTGCAGTAGTGAAGAATTTGTGGGTGTCATCCCCACCACAATTTTTACCTTCTAACAAGGGTTTATGCGTTACCAAAATACTGATGTTATGTGATTGTCATATTGATTTCATGTTTTTTACTTTCTTAAGTTAACTAGATGATTGATTTATGCAATTAGATTCAAGTTATTTTGATCAGTTATCACAGTATTCAGTTATAGATCAGAAAGGTTTTGCAACTAAAGTTTTTGAAGTCACTGATTCACCCCTCCCCTCTTAGTATCTATCTCTCCTAATTCCAACAATTGGTATCAGAGCTTAGTTCTCTTGTTGAATAGTTTAACCACTGAAGGGAAAAGATCTAAGTTATGGAGAGATACAAGCTTGACAAGACTATTGAGAATTAGAAGATACAAATGTAGATGTTTGTGGAACAATATAAACAAGTCAAGGAAGAACTGAAGAAATTATTGGTTGAAAGAAAGAACCTTGCAATTCAACTGAATGAAATAAGTTATCATGAAGAACCTATTGATGACATATTTAATCATATCGGATCAAGCTCTGGAAGCATCTCTGACGGATCTTCTCTAAGTCATCTGAAAAGAATTAGCATCTATCTGAGCAAGTGAAAGCACTTCAAATCAGTCATGAATCTCAAATGGTGAGAATGGTGGAAATCATGAACAATGGTAGACAAGCTAAACAAGATCAAAATCTAGCTATTGAAGACCGAAGGCTGATGATTGAACAACTTCAAGCAAAAGAAAGTGAAATCCAGAGACTCACTGATCGTCACTTCCAAGTATCAAATCAGATGATGACAATTAATCAAGAAATGAACTGAGTAAATGGAGAATTATCAAGAATACTTGAAGATGTTGCAACACTTAGAGAAGATAATGAAAAATTGAGAAATGAAATAAAGACACAAAAGCAACATAATGAGATGATGAAGATAGCCGAGGACAGCTCTAAAAAGATTGATGACTTTCTGACTAATCAGAGGAGATTCGGAAGCAGAGCTGGTATAGGCTACACCAGTGAAGGAGAATCATCACAACAAGCTAAAGAAGTCAAAAACAATCAAAGTAAAAAACCTAAAGTGTTGACATGTTACCACTATGGAAAACCAAGACATACATCCAATGTGTGTAGAAGAAAAGCACAAGGTAAACCTCCTGTCATTCCTAAGTTCAATGGATATTGCTATTACTGTGGTAAGTTTGGACATCCAGCTTATGAATGTAGAGCAAAGAAGAATGACATTGCTAATAATACTACTAAGGAGAAAATATGCTATACTTGTAAGAAGTATGGACACACTGCAAGGGACTACAAGGCGAAAATGAAGCAGGTCTAGACACCTAAAGAAAAGCTACAACAAAAGCCATGTCAACCAAAGAGACAAGGTAACTCATATGTTTGGGATTATAATACATGGACTAATTGTACTACATGTGGTCGGTATGGACATATTGCAACAAACTACTATAGAAAGAGTCAGATTGGACAATCAAGAAACTGGACAAATGCAAAAATGGCATGTATGCATTGTCACAAGGTCGGTCATGTAAGAAAGAACTACAGAGACTGAGCACCTGATGGAAACCATATATTTGAGAGTGGATATAACATTGCAAAAAGTACAAATTTAAGGAACACAATGTGGAAGAAGGCATCTAATGAGAATGTTGAGTCAAGTAACACTGTCGGTGAAACCTCATCCACTAGATTGGGTGACATCGATACCTCCACTTAAGATGACAAGCTATGTATGGAACTGACATTTCAAATGATCACATTTTACATACAGCTTCCTATATATGATGTACAAATACCAAATCTGCATGAATGAAGATGCACTATGGTTTATATACTATAAGTTTGCAAATGTTATCTAGTCGGTAAAAGAAGAAACGTGAGTTGGTTACCCATCGGTAATCACTATACAAGGTTAACCGACAACAGTTCAAACCGATGAAGAAACTCTATGTTAACCGAGAAAAAGATATTGAAGACATTACCGAGATGATAGCCATCTCGTACTAAAAGTTAGGTCACGCATTTAATGCATCAAAGTTTGAGTGGGAATATCAAAAAAAAACCCTATATATACACAGAAACAGAGTTCATTATTACATTGCGATTTCAAAGAAAGGAGATTTTAAAGAGAAGAGTTCAAGCTAACAATTTTTAGAATAGATTCAAAGCTATTGTAGATCAAACTGATGACAATTCTTTGATGAAAACTAGTAATTTCATCCGCCTATCGAAAACTGGTTATCTATTTGCTTACCGAAACCCTAGAAACAATTTATGGCATCATCTTCGACTGCAAGCAAATCATAGAACATTGAGGAGGAAGTGGAATTAATTGTTAGGGCACACTTTGTCGAGGAGAAATTCAAACCTCATCCTAAGATCACAGCACAAATAGATGATATGGGTGCATTTTCTAGTATTCCTGATAAGGTTTTGTTAACAGAAGATGTTAGGGCTTACATTCACTGCAAGATCAGTGAAGTATGTGACTTTGAGACCATAGAAGCTTATCAGCAAGTCTATGGACCGGATGGTAAGATCAAATCTAAATATAAGAAGATTGAGGAGTTAGGGTTACAGTGTTTCACATACTTCCCACAATCATTTCACAATGACTGGATAAGAATCATGCTAACCAGATTCCATGACAGAAAATTTTGGCTAGACAAACCGGTTGAGGTCACCAAGAAGATTATCAGTAGGGTTACTGGGTACCCTACAACTGACAAAGCCAAAGCAATTCAAAGTTCATCTCATCCCGATGTAGAAAAGAACACTGGAGCTCAATGGGATGGTAGGGCACTGAAGATTTCAACTACCAAAGATCCAACGATAAAATTCACAGCTCATGTCATCAAGTACAAGATATTTCAATCAAGTAGACCGAATAGTGTACCCTGTAGCGTCGTGGACATGGCTTACAAAATTGTGAAGAAAGATCACCAGGTTGATCTTGCCGAGCTACTACTACACCAACTGTATGACAACATGAAGACAATAAAAGAAAAGAAGTCCAATACATGTAAGTACGGATCACTGCTTGTCTGTACATTCCTCTATTTGCAAAAATATGTACCAGGTATTGGAAAAGTTAACTAGAAATTAGACAAACCGATAACTACTCAAATTGGTGAAATGATGAGAAGTCTAGGAGACAATCTGAACAAGGAGTTCCATGCATATTTCAAGGAATTTCAAACAAGAATGCAATAAAGAAGTAGAATACCAAAAGAATTAGTGAGAAAATTTGAAGATGACATATGCTTTGTGGTAAGCACAGACCACTCAATGATAAAGGTAGTAGAACCAAGAACAAAATGGCTAGCACCAATGGGTTATGAAATGAATCATGATTTCACTCTAAAATCTATCAATGCATTACTGGCATTACCAATAGACATCACTGCCAATAGGTTTGGAGTGTATGAGGAAGCTAAGTCTAGAATCACAATGGACATTGAGATCGGTAAAATGTCAAGAAGGGAAAATAAAATGAAAAAGGATCTCACAGAAAAATATGGAACTACATCTAACTCACATAAGGAGTCACCGGTTGATGAAGCAATCGAAGGTCAGTTACAGTTGGCTGACAAACCCTATGACAGCAAGGAGACTAAGTCAGACAAAGAAAAGGATAATACACCTGTTCCTCCCACCAATGATGAAGAAGAAACTCAACTACCCACAACTGATGAACAAGATACTCAGCTACTAGAACCTGAAGGAATGAGGACACATTCAGCAACTGTAGCACAACCAACCAAGTAGAAAGAAGAAGTACTAAAATTAGTAAAAAAAAGAGCAGCTACACCAATGAAGAAATACATCAAGAGAAATAATAAGAAAGCAATTGAACCACCTAAGAAAAAGAGGAAATACATAAGGAGTAAGGAAGATATAGAGGAGACTAACACTAAAAATGACCCTGATCAATTTAAGCTAGTTCGTAATAGGGATAGTACCATAGAAGAAATAATTGAAGATATTATTGAGAATGGAAATCTCAATGATCCAGGCATAGGCAAATTTAACAACATGTCAATTGAGGACAAGACAAAGATAGAAGATGCTATTATTCAAATGATGATCAAGTTCAAGAGAGTACTGATGGAATTTGCATGTCAATTGCCAAAGGAACTTGATGACAAAATAAGTGAAAGATGGGCTATTGCACTAGAAACAGAGAAAAGAAAAAGAGAATGATCTCTAGGCCGTGCAGCCACACACTTTAGCTATGCTAAGGTAAGTGAATACATGACAAGGTATCAGCCTAGATTTTCAGTCAAGAATACATCTATGTAGATTATGGATGAGAATGTAGATGATATGGATGTCGTATGTGACTCCCTATGGACATCAATTTTGAAAGCAAAAGAGAAAGTTGAATAGGAAGCATTCCTGAAACTGTCTAAAAAGAGACAGTTCAAAAGGTAAAAGTATTTTCATTGATGATAATAAAGGCAAGAAAATAGAAGACACCGGTATACCAGTTACCGAGGTAATTGATATCACTGAGAAAAATGAATAAATCAAAACTTCACAAGATGCACCAGATCAAGCTAAGATCCACTTGCAAAAGAAAATTGATGATGATGCACTCATTGAGGACATCACTAACTGTGATCCTGATGATAAGGATGACGAAGATGTAATAATTACACAATACAAAGATGAAGCATTAAACACTGACAATGTGTGTACATCTCTACCAGGTGAACTACCTGTACTTGTAGAGGTAGTTGAAATCATTTCACAAGTACAACCCGATGTCTCTCATCCTGAGCCAACCAAAGATACAACTAAGATTCAAGCACCCGCGCACCCTACAAATACAAATGAGCCTAACAAACTAGAGGCACCATCTACAAAATAGAAGGAACCTAAAGAAACCAAGTCAACCAAGGTGAACCCACCTGACACTACCATCAAGACTCCCACTCAATCTACCAAGGAGCAGAAGAAGGATGATATAGTGTCAACTGGTAAGGATACTCCAAGGAGTGAAGAAAAAGCTATTGTCATAAGTGAAAAGAAGTCACCTCTAGCCCCGAAGAAGAAAAAGAAGAAAGCCAAAGGGTCGGTCACCATTGATGAAGTTATCATTATACTAGAATGTGACCCAAGAACTCTAAGCCCCGAGGAACTAAGTTGGTATGGGGAGTTATGTTCGAGGAAAGCGGCACAAGAAAAATTGGGGCAAGAACAAAAATGTAAAGAAGTGTTAAATGATGTAAGGGATATTCTACAATAGATAGTACTGGAAACAAACATTGATGAGAATACTCCCATTTTAGATCAACTTGCCACCCTTGCTAACAAAATCAATGCCCATGATACAGATATAGACAAAAGAATAGAAGAACGGGCAGAGTCAAAGATTCAAAACAAATTGGCAGAAAGGATTAGCACTGAAGTGGCACTGAACAAGGTGAAATTATCTGAGGTCATTACCGAGGTAAAATCTATCACCCAGATAATCTGTCAACTACTAATAAAGCTTTGTACTATAGACACCTTCATTGTAGAAATCAATGAAAAGATAAAAGGTTTAGAAGAAGAAATCAAGTTGAGTACACAAGCAACTATCGCTGAGCCAACTACTTTCTTAAAGCACATTAACCAAGTTCAGGAACTCTGGTGGTTGATAGCAGACTTAAGGAAATAGGAAGTGCACATCACCAATTAGGTTACAGAGTTATAGAAAGAACTCACTCCTTACCTGAAGATTTTTGAAACACATACTATCAAAGCTGAGCAACTTGTGGCAACACCAGAGATTTTGATGTTGGATAATATCTTTTACATGCATGCACAAGTCGGTCTTGAGAAAATTGCTCTTACCAACTTGAAAGAGGAATGGAAAAACCTCTTAGAGTCTTTGAACAAAACTCATCAACACATTTTTGATAAGATGTAAGTATACATTACCTACTTTTTGGGTATTTGGCATTATTATCAAAAAGGGGGAAAACATGTATATGCCAAATAGTATAATTTTGATATGTCTATTACATAATACCGAGAGCATGCACCGAGGGGGAGTACTTTTGTACTTAGAAGTTTTTGTTGTGGATATGTATATGGCGGAGATATAAGGAATATATAGAAACATTTTGTCTATATACATTATGAATTTTTGATACTAATGCCAAAGAGGGAGATTGTTAATCTTTATTGAGCATTTTAAGGTTGTCATTAGTATCAAAGGATAGTAAATAGGTCGGTCAGTTATTTACATTGAGACAGTCGATAACTAGAAGTAAGACAGAGCAATCAGTAAAGCCTTACACCAAGCATCACACAGTTAACCAAGCACCAGTGACACCGACAGTCAGTAAACATCGAGCATCGCAGTATACACCAAGCATATTATACAGTGTTTACCAATGATCACAGAAAATGGCATAGTAATCAGAAATGGCACATTATTCTATGCAAATGGTTATAATAGATCGTAAAATAGTTTACCAAGATTGAGGAGCATTTATTGTAAAAGATATTCATTAAATTCAATGATTATCTTATTTGTATTAGTTGATCTAAGTTATTTTGCACCATAGATCTTAGGGTTATGATTATTTTTTTGTAACCTAATTTTTATTTAAGTGGCAAAACAGAACACTAGATATTGTATATGTTTGCACCATTTTATGGGGTTGTTGAACTGATATATATGAATCACGGAGCACTTAAAGAAATTGACTATCTTCAAGCCAATCAGTTTACCGAGCAGAACAAAGTACAGAGGTTTTCAGATTGAGCAGAATTAGACAAGGCTACCGAGCAGATCAGAGCAGAGAACCATCACAGATAAGGTGATATTTTGATAAGAACTAATAGATCTATTTCAGACAATTGAGTTGTCAGCTAGCAGATAGTTTACCTATTACTTTCTGACAATTGTGATAGAGTTTTTGATAAATCTCTTAATAGAGTAGACTTAACAGTCTTTTTATAAATCTCTTAACCAAGTACACACTTCATATAGTGTTGTTAAATCCTATAACTAGGTAGATCTAGCTAATCTAATATGTTACTCCTAACAGGGTAAGATCACCAAAAGTGATCAAAACTTGTAGCCTTAACAGGCAAACTTTTTCTATCTGCAGTAGTGAAGAATTTGTGGGTGTCATCCCCACCGCAGTTTTTACCTTCTAACAAGGGTTTATGTGTTAACAAAATACTTGTGTTATGTGATTGTCATATTGATTTCATGTTTTTTACTTTCTTAAGTTAACTAGATGATTGATTTATGCAATTAGATTCAAGTTATTTTGATCGGTTATCACAATATTCAATTATAGATCAAAAAGGTTTTGCAACTAAAATTTTTGAAGTCACTGATTCACCCCTCCCCTCTTAGTACCTATCTCTCCTAATTCCAACAATATATATATATATATATATATATATATATATATATATATATATATATATATATAAAACCTCTTTGTTGAAATGGAGAGATAGAGTACTGAGAGGGGAGGGATGAATCAGTGCCCTTAAAAAATGTAACTATAAAAACTCAATCAGCAAACAGTCGTAAACTCATCTTTTAACTGAATCCATTGTATGCATCATTCATTCAATTAACTTGTAAATGTAAATTGCATGAAATCAATAATAAATCAATCACATAACACAAGTATTTTGGTTACACAGAAACCTTTGTTCATGCCCTAGATTGCACTTCTAACTGCCTCTTCTTTGGAGGTGATGAAGGGGAAATCGGTATAGATTATGTTCCTTTATCAGACTTGGTTTCTTCACTATCATGTAGTTTATTAGTTAACATTAACTTACCTTCAGTTGCAACTTCAACTGGTGAATTATCAGATGATCAAGAATCATCTCCAAACTTTTCAACTAAAGTTTTCATCATTTTTCTTGACTTCTTAGTCATCTTACCGATAACCAGGCCTATTTTTATTCTTGTCTTGGCCTCCTCAAATGTTCCAAACCTCTCTGCCTTTTTGTCTTTAGGTATAGCCAGCAGAGCCTTGATTGATTTTGAAGCAAAATTAATATCCATTTCATAACCCATGGGGGCTAGCAATTTAATCCTAGGATCCACTACCTTTATCAGTGGGTGGTCGGTTTTCCACAAGAAAACAAATATCCATCTCATATTCTTCAACCAATTTACTAAGAATTCTACTCCGAGAATTCATTCTAATCTTAAATTTTTTATGAAGCGTGCTCCCCTTAATACCACAAACACATAACAAAAATAGAGAAACAACAACAATATGCAAGAATAGAAAATGGGCTTCTTATTATCTCCACAAATGTGGAATTACAAACTTTCAGAATTACAATATGCAAAGCTACATGGGCATTCCCTTACAATATTCTATAGGACAAAGCCTCGAATCAATACCTAGATCTACTACCCAGAACTACTCCGAACTACCTAAGACAACACTACAAACCTTTCTTATATAGGCAATTTCCACCGCCCGAGAAGGTTCCAAAAATTTAGCCCTTTAGGCCGACTAAACATAGAATTATTTATTTTTTACAATTATTACAATAGGGTCGGCTCAAAAGAAATACAAAATATGATTTTAGGTAACCCAACTTCTAGAGGCCATAACTTTTTAACCATAGCTCTATTTTTCTATTGTAACCACTTTTTGGAAATGCCATGACGAGATCTACAGTGTTTAACATGCACTAGTGCTAATCAGCTGGGGGTCAATCATGATCTGGAGCCTCTAAGGCATTCAAAATTGACCTGAAAGATTTCATACCCAAAAACCTCAATAACTTCACCAATACTGATGATGTGGCAATGAAACTCAACTAGTAGACTGAAATGACTGGGATGAACCTCCAACTGTGAAATCAGAACATTCCGAGATCATATGACCAACTTACTAAAAATAGTAAGTTTCCATAAATAGTAGCTCTGCACAAGATAGCCCTTATTGAAAACAAAACTAAAAATATTTTTGGGTGATGGAAGATTGCTCTTACACTCAGGATGCTCCTACATCAGACACCCGGTGTAATTTGAGAAGTGACCCTGTCACGACTCAGGTGTGCAAAGGATAACCAAGATGGTTAACCTCCTCCTTCATTGGCCATGATGAATCTTCAACAGGTCATTCTTTCCATTTGACCAAATATTCTTCATATGTCTTGTTCCTTGTACTTCTACCAACACAACTATCCAATATATCTTCAATCTGCTTGATATCTGAACTAGTTGCTGGAATACTCCACTGTGCTATTGTGATCTCATCTTCAACACCTCCTTCATGATAATATGGCCCAAACTTCTTTATTTTCAGCCTGTTATACGTACCAATTGGAAATCTTTCCTTCCGCAAATGAACCATGACTTCATCTCCAACCTGAAATTCCTTATGCCTTCTTCTCTCATCTGTCATAGCTTTATACTATGCATTCATCTTGGTAATGTGCTTCCTCACCTCCTCATGGATGTTCTTCAAGTGTTCTACAAAATCCTCAGCTTCAGCACTACTTATTTCTCTTTTATCTATCTTCCTCAACTCAGATGCATTTCTAGGACTACTTCCATATACATTCAATGGATGATGTGATGAACTAAACTTCAAATATGTCTTCAACTCTTCACTTTCTGCTAGTGTCATTCTATGTGTTGCATTATTTAGCAAACTAGCTCTTGGAATCAAGTCCATCTGATGACTGATCTTTCTTACTGATGGTAATCCATCAGGCACATTATCGGATACAATATCTTGAAACTCATTCAATAATTTTGCAACTTCTACATGTACATCTTCTACTTCCTCTTTCCCAGCCTTTGGAATTACGGTAAAACACATATGCTCATGCCGCATACCATCTAAAAAATTTCCTCTATCAACAAAAGTTATCCTTGCATTACCACATACCTTTTCTTCTGTTTCCTTCAATGGTTTTATCTTATGTCATACTCCATCCTTCGTTAGGGAATAAGTATTCACACGCCCATCATATACAACACATTTGTCAAACTGCCAAGGTCTACCTAACAACATATGACATGCATCCATAGATATGATATCACATAGTACCTCATCATGGTACCTGTCAATCTTAAACTTTACTAGGCACTGTTCACTTACCATGACCTTGTGGTCATCCTACACCCAAGCAAGCTGATATGGATGTGGATGTTTCTACCTCTTGAGCTTCAACTTGGTCACCATCTCTTCTAACACCAAATTATCAGTACTTCCACTATCAATAATCACATCATAACACTTACCCTCACACTTGCACCTAGTTCGAAACAGGCTCCTCCTTTACTCAGGTTCATTCTCACCACTCAGTAGGACTTTTCTATTAATCAACATTTCTCCTCTTTTAGCATCTTTAGAATTTGAGGATTTAGCATCTTCATCTACATGTGCAACTCTAGCCTAGTCTTCATTCCTCCTATATGTCCTTCCTTGGTGTTGAGGACATTCAAACACCCTATGACCTTCTTCTCCATAGTAAAAAAATGTTCCACAAAAGCCTCCTCTTCCTGAAACTTGTCCTCTTCCTCTTCCTCTCTGATCTCTATTGTTCTGATCTTGAAAATGATTGAAATTATCTCCTCTCTGATTCTGACTATTACTAGCCTCATCCTACTTTTTCGGATCTTCATTTCGATCTTCATATGACCGTCCACCAGATCTTCCATCACGACCTCTTCCACTTTGTCTACTCTCAAACTTCTTGTTTAGCTTTTCCTCTACTTTTAAGGAAAACTAGTATGCCTCTTCAATACTACTCATTCAAACCAGATTCAACTCCTCCTGAATGCTCAACCTCAACCCATTAAGGTAACGAGCAACTTTCTCCTTATCAGCTTCCACATGTCCTGTTCTGATGAGGATTCGATAGAACTCCTCTGTATACTCCTGAACAGATCTTCCTGCTTCCTTCAAACTTTGCATTTTTCTCAATAGGTGAAGCTCATAATCAATAGGGATGAACTGTCGCTTCAATTTATCCACCATCCAACCCCATCTTGTGATTTTATCCTTTCATCTTTTATTTCGCTCCAATTGAATCTCTTGCCACTAGATCTTCGCATGACCCTTCAGTCTGGCCTTCGCAAACTTGACCCGATCAGGATCCTCGATATCTTCATACTCAAAATATTCTTCACATTCATTGATCTAGTCGATCAATTCCTCTGGGTTAAGATTTCCAAAAAATGTCGAAACCTTAATCTTAGGTCTTTTCCCGATCTTTGAGATGGCTCAGAAAAGTCTTTCTTCATCCTAGTTCACAACTTCGACTTCTCCTTGATCTTCTTCTTCAACTTCATCCTCACTTTTGTCTCTAACATTAAGATTCATTCCTCTGCAAATCTCCTCTTGCAATGCTCGCACTTGTCTCTGGAGTGCCCTAACCTCAGGTGTTACAACACCATCTCTTTCACCAGGTTCCCTTCGTGGAGGCATTTTCACAATTATCATTGAAACCCTAACCATGGTCCTAGTGCAAGCTGCCCCACAGTCGATGATATGTTTACACAAAAACCCTAACCCAAGGTCCTAGTGCAAACTACCTCACAATCGACGATCTGTTTACACACTCAGAAACTCCTACTCTGATACCACTCGATGAAGGGTGCTCCCCTTAATACCACAAACACATAACAAAAATAGAGAAACAACAACAATATGCAAGAATAGAAAATGGGCTTCTTATTATCCCCACAAATGTGGAATTACAAACTTTCAGAATTACAATATGCAAAGCCACATGGGCATTCCCTTACAATATTTTGTAGGACAAAGCCTCAAACCAATACCCAGATCTACTACCCAGAACTACTCTAAACTGCCTAAGACAACACTACAGACCTTTCTTATATAAGCAATTTCCACCGCCCAAGAAGGTTCTAGAAATTTAGCCCTTTAGACTGACTAAACATAGAATTATTTATTTTTTACAATTATTACAATAGGGTCGGCTCAAAAGAAATACAAAATATGATTTTAGGTAACCCAACTTTCAAAGGCCATAACTTTTTAACCGTAGCTCTATTTTTCTATTGTAACCACTTTTCATAAATGCCACGATGAGATCTACAGTGTTTAACATGCGCTAGTGCCAGTCAGTCGGGGGTCAATCACGATTCGGAGCCTCTAAGGCCTTCAAAATTGACCTAAAAGATTTCATACCCAAAAACCTCAATAACTTCACCAATACTGATGATGTGGAAATGAAATGAAACTGGTAGGCTGAAATGACTGGGATGAACCTCCAACTATGAAACCAGAACATTCTGAGATCATATGACTAACTTAATAAAAATAGTAAGTTTCCATAAATAGCATCTCTGCACAAGATAGCCCTTATTGAAAACAAAACTAGAAATATTTTTGGGTGATGCAAGATTTCTCTTACACCCAGGATGCTCCTGCATCAATTTCTCAAAATACTCATCAAGAACTTTGTTCAGATTGTTTCCCAAGTCATTAATCATATCAGAAATTTGCACAATGACCAGTTTGTCGGTAGACCAATCGACATTATCGACATAAGGGAAAAATTGATGTATATAGAAAAATATGCACACTAGAAGTGATCTAAACTTACAAGTATTCAACTTTGTCGATGAGATAGTCTTCATATTTTCTTCAATCTGCCTTAGAAGAAGCTCGGCAAGGTCTAACTAAAAATTCTTTACCATTTTATATGTGATGTCAACAGCTCCACATGGTACATTGTTTAGTCTGCTCGATTGATATATCTTATAGCTGATGACATGTGCTACAAACTTAACCTTCAGGTCCTTAATTGTAGCAATTTTCAATGCTCATCCATCCCATGCTGCGTCGGTATTCTTTTCAATGTCAACCCTTGAAGCACTACAAAAAGCCTTGGTCTTGTCATTTGTTGGGTATCTGGTAACCCTATGAATCATATTCTTTGTTACTTTGACCGATTCATCCAACCAAAATATCCCATCGTGATACCGACTGAGTACAACCCTAATCCATTTAGTTTTAAAACTTTTTGGGAAGTTTAGGGCATTTGTAAGACCAATCTTCTTGACTTGTTTGAATTTCGGTTTCAATTTTCCATCATCACTGCAAAGCTTCTGATAAGCTACAGCTATCTCAAAATATTTGATTTCTCCTATTTTGCAGTGGATGTAAGATCTGACGTCTTCAACTAACAAAACCTTAGGTGGGATGCTTGAGAAAGCTCCCACTAAATCAATCTTAGATGCAACTTCTGAATCAAGTTTGTACTTGGGTTCATCATAGTTAGCTGAAACAATTAGGTTCACTTCCTCTTCTACTATCTTAGATTCGTTTGCCTTGGATGTGGATGCCATTATAATCAATTTAGGGTTTCAGTAAATATGTTGAATGTGCTCGGTAGAAGTTATACTTGTTAGAGTAATAAAGTGTTTGCTTATTAATTGAATCATATTGATTTAATTATTAAGTCACTTATTACCTCTTTCGACTTAAGCTAAACTTTAGGCATATAATAATTAATTACTTTATTAATTATTATTATGCAACCTAGGGTTTTACCTTTTTAGGTTTTCTAATCTCATTTTATAAGGATTTATTTCATAACACTTTGTAACCTTTTTCTGATATTTCATTATTGATTGCAACTTTTGTTTTTGCACATCAAGGATTTCTCCTCTCTCGTGGATCCATACGTTCAAGCCTCCATAGCTATTTGCTTCTCTCTTTTTCTATGATAGGTGTTTGCGTGCAAGTGTTCTTGGGAGCTATGGGTTGTTTTTCATCAACTTCAATATGGTATTAGAGCTTCAGACCTGCTTGCTTGTGTCCTCTTTCTGAGAGATTCAGCTGTGTTCATCAGATCTGCATTTTCAGAGGGTTTCCTATCAGATCTAGGGGAACCTCTTTTTCTAGTCATCTTGGCTTCAAACAGACCTCATGGTTGCATTCAGATCATCCAAGAACCCCAAGATCCATATAAAGTTTGTCTAATTTGGACAAAGTTGGAATCTGTGGCAAAAAAAATTTGCAATCGACCCCAGCACAGATCCCAAGGTGATCACTATTTTTTGGAGCACTTTTGGCCCAAGAAGACCTCATTGTTGCATTTGAAAGGCTCGAGATAGTCAAAATCCATATAAAACTTGTTGATTTTGGACAAGTTGGCCTCGGTGGCAATTTTTTTTTGCATCCTAGAGTCGTACGGCCCTAGCACACAGTTCAAGGCAAGTACGAATTTTGGTGATTTCAAAAAAAAAAATTAATAAAAAATTTTTTAGGGGGGCGACCACCCAAGCACCACCCATAGCCAGTGGAACCGCCTACAAAACCGCCAACGGAACTGCTAGTGGTTTCCGCAACCGCAGCTCCCAAATAGTGCAGCAGGGTCACGTGGGTAACCGCCAGGGCTTAAGTGGCAGCCCCCAACCACCAAGCACCTTCTGTAGAGCCCAAGGTTATATGGGCATATTTTTTCAGCCCCCCTGGGGGATTTGAGTCATGACAACCATTTGGCCGTCAAATTTAGGCTCACTATTTGTTGATGTCAACAGATCTTTGCACATTTTTTTGGTCTTTTAGAGCTACCTATGCATTTTTGCAAATATCTTGGGCATCTGGGATCGTAATTAGGTGTGCGATATATCATCAGAAAGCTAGTTCTAAGCCTGATCCAAATTTACTGGTATGGTTTTGTAATTTTTTCATTTTCATGCTCTTTTTTTGCTATCAAAGTTAGATGTTCTCTGTGATCTTGGTGTTTCAGACCTCTTGCATTCCGGGATCCGTTTCTCTTGCATCCGAACTCCATTTTTGGCAAATGAGATATTGTCGAAAAGCTCTTTTTGAGATTTTATTAGATCTGATAGTTTCATGTGTGATTTTGTCCTTTTTATGATGTCACCCATCCTCGAATCCTTGCAAACACCTTCTTTGGGCCCTCCAGCGCACCTGTTGGTTGTTTGTTCATATCTTGAGCATACGATGTCAAAATTTGGCAAACGAGATATCATCAAAAAGCTAATTTCAAGATCTTTCTAGATCTAGTGGTTATTTTTTTTGGTTTTTTTTTTTTGATGGTTTTTTTCTCTATCAAAGCCAAATCTTTAGTTCTGCACTCTAGGAGCTCTATCTTGTGCATCCGAACTCCATTTTCAGAAAATGATATATCATTGGATAGCTTGTTCAGAGATATTTTCAGTGCTATGAGTCATTTTTCCAAATTCTACTATAGGTTCATTTTATTCAAATTCTTTCATTTTTTCAGTGTAGTGGATATCTTGGTTGTTACAAGTCCTAGGATCTCTTCCCTTTGAGGGATGGCTCATCTTAGGCTATTCTTTTATTTTAGCAACCTTCACTCTTCTTTGAGTAGTGTATAATTCACTTTGTAGCATTATTTTATGCACATGCACTGAGATAAAGTGTCATTCTATTGTATGATGGGATCTTGCACAATGTTTATGCTTTCTGTACTCGCACTCCATTATAAAGTGCCAGGGGGGTTTGATGTTTGCCTTTGTTTGCCATCTTCTTTTGTAATGTGAGTGTTCCTCCAATGACATTAGCCTTAGGTATCTCTATATGTGTTTGTACTCTCTATGCACATTCAATGTTTCAGATTCATTTTCATCATGCAGTTCATATTGGATGATCTTTTTAGTGTACCTATCATTACTCCCTTGTCAGCAGTATGGGGGGGTTTCTACCATTGGTTCTACTACTTCCTTGGTTCGATAGTGTGAGCTATGTATTTATTATTTGATCCTATGTACTAGGTGGTTACAGTGGCTGGGTACCTATGCATTCCAGTGAGATGGATCATTTACCATATGGACACTCTTTTCTTTCCTATTTTTGGATGCACTCTTCCAGCTTTGATTGATCAGCTCTTCAGGATTTTGGTGTTTATGCCATCTGTATCTTCAATTTTAGGTGTTTACCTTTGTTTGCCTCCTGATTTGAGTAGTGTTATTTGAGGGCACTCATGCAGATTATAGTCTTCTCTACTTGGTCATATTTTTGTGGAGGATCTTCAGATCATCAGTTTCTTCTTGATGGAGTTTGTAGTTTCATGCTTCAATGATGTTGTACATGTTCATCCTTGTTCCTATTTTCTGGAACTTTCCTAGTTTTGGAGGCTTCTTCAGTCCTTCAAACTAGTCTTTGTCTCTTTTTGGAGTGGAGTTTTTCCCATGTGGTTTTCTCTATTTCTCCACTTTATCGAGACTCTCTTTTGTACTTGGGTACCTGATCAGGCCTTTTGTTTTCGTGACCCATTTTCTTTCACTTGTTCTTTCTAGGTTTTTAGCTTCTCCCAAAGTTTATCTTAAGGGGGGGTGTTAGAGTAATAAAATTTTTGCTTATTAATTGAATCATATTGATTTAATTATTAAGTCACTTATTACCTCTTTCGACTTAAGCTAAACTTTAGGCATATAATAATTAATTGCTTTATTAATTATTATTATGCAACCTAGGGTTTTATCTTTTTAGGTTTTCTGATCTCCTTTTATAAGGATTGATCTCATAACACTTTTTAACCTTTTTCTGACATTTCATTATTGATTGCAAATTTTGTTTTTGCACATCAAGGATTTCTCCTCTCTTGTGGATCCATACATTCAGGTCTCCATAGTTGTTTGCTTCTCTCTCTTTGTGTGACAGGTGTTTGCATGTAGGTGTTCTTAGGAGCTATGGGTTGTTTTTCATCAACTTCAATAGTACTTACTAGGAAATAATGAAGACCGCACTCGGTTCGATCTAAAACTTACTTGAATTTTTCTGAAAACTCTTAGCTCGAATTCGCTCTGTGAATATTATCGCTCTTCAAAATCACTTTGTGAAGAATGAACTAACTCTTCTGTATATTTATAGCCTTTTTTGAATTCCCACTTAAAATACTTTTCATTAATGCTTGACCTACTTCTAGCTTGGTGACAACTGTCAACTCAGTGATTACCACAAAACATCAACATCTTGGTTAACACAAAACTTTCCACTTGGTTGATACTGATACTCGGTTAACCTTGCATAATAGTCACTGATGGGTAACTCTCTACTCAGTCTTGCTTATATAGACTGTATGACTTTGTTAGCTCAAAATTTATAAACCATAATGCATCTTAATTCATGCAGATTTGGTATATGCACATCAAATATAAGGAACTGTATGTAAGATAAGATCAATTTTGAATATTAGTTCCATACATACCTATTTCACCTTAGGTGGAGGTATCGATGTCACCCAATCCAATGGATGAGGTTTCACCGACTCCATTTCTTGACTCAGCATTCTCATTTGATGCCTTTCTCCACATAGTATTTCTAATCCTCATGATATATGTAATAGTGTTGCCACTCTCAAATATATGTCCTTCTGGTGCTCAGTCTATGCAATCCTTTCTTAGGTGACCAACTTTATGACAATGTAAGCATTCCATACCAGTTCTTATCCAGCTTCAAGATTTTTCAGCCCATCTCTTCCTCATACAATTCACTACAATATGTCCATACCTTCCACATATTGTGCACTTAACCCATGTGTTGTAATCCCAAGTGTATGCACTATTTTGTCTCTTTGATTGATAAGGTTTATTCTTTTGTTTTGGTGTCCAGATTTGATTCATCTTTTTCTTACACTCTTGTGAAATGTATCCATGCTTGTTGCAAGTGTAATATAGTTTCTCCATGGTAGAATTGGTATCAGAGCTCAAATCTCTTATTGGATGGTTTAAACACTAAAGAGTAAAGATCTAACCATGGAGAGATATAAGTTGGATAAGACAATAGAGAATTAGAAGATTCAAATGCAGATGCAGATGTTCATAGAGCACTATAAACAAGCTAAGGATGCATTGAAGAAGTTACTAGTTCAAAGAAAGAACCTGGCTATTTTGGAAAATGAGACCAGTTACCATGAAGAAGAGATTGATGACTTATTTGATAACATTGGATCTAGTTCAAGAAGTATTTCTAATTGTTCTAAAAGTGCAATCTCTAATTTGTCTGAAAAGAATCTTCACTTGACTGAACAAGTGAAAGCCCTACATATCGGTCAAGAATCATAGATGGTGAGAATGATTGATGTAATGAACAATGCTAGACAAGTTGAACAAGAAAGGAATCTAGTTATTGAAGACCGAAGAAAGATGAATGAACAACTTCAAGCAAAAGAAACTGAGATACAAAGACTTACCAAGCATCATTTTGAAATATCAAATCAAATGATGATTTTAAACCAAGAGATCAACCGAGTAAATGGTGAGTTGTCAAGAAAACTTGAAGATATTGGAGTACTCAGGGAAGAAAATGAAAAATAGAGAAATGAAGTAAAGATGTAGCTACAACATAATGAAATGATAAAGAAAGCTGAAGATGGTTCTAATAAGATTGATGATTTTTTGATTAACAAAGAAGGTTTGGAAGAAAAGCTGGATTAGGCTACATTGGACAAGGAGAATCATCCAAGCAAGTTGAACAAGTGAACAACAATCAAAATCATAAACCTAAGACACTGACATGCTATCACTTTGGAAAATTGGGACATACTTCAAATGTTTGTAGGAGTAAAGCACAAGATAAACCTCAAGTCACTCCTAATTTTAATGGTTACTATTATTATTGTGGTAAATTTGGACATCAAGCATAAGAGTGCAGAGATAAGATGAATGAGACTTATAACAATCCTACCATGGAGAAACTATGTTACACTTGCAACAAGCATGGACACACTTCACAAGAGTGTAAGGAAAAGATGAAGCAATTATGGACACCAAAATAAAAGAACAAACCTTATCAACTGAAGAGACAAAATAGTGCATACACTTGGGATTACAACACATGGGTTAACTGCATAGTATGTGGAAGGTATGGACATATGGTAGAAAATTGTATGAGGAAGAGATGGGCTGGAAAATCTTGAAGCTAGACAAGAACTGATATAGCATGCTTACATTTTCATAAAGTAAATTGCATGAAATTAACAATAAATCAATCACATAACACAAGTATTTTGGTTACATAGAAACCTATTGGAAATATAGTTTGGAAAAGATACTAAGAGGGGGGGTGAATGAGATATCTTCTACTTTAACTTTTGACATTGTATGAAACTTTTCATAGCATCAACAATACTTCCTCAAAACAAAGTAACTAATCATACTAAGCAGCATACATGAAAGTACTCATAACGCAGTAATTTTGGTTACCAGAAACCCTTGAAAGGTAAAACTAGGGTGGAGATGACACCCACAAATCTTCACTACTACAATAATAATTTTTCCTATTAGGGCTTACAAAATTGATCAAAAATGTGATCTACCCTGTGAGGGGTCTGCCCTGTTAAGATCTCAAAGACTTACACAGTCTACCTTGCTAAAGGATTTAAAACTTACAACAAAGTAAGCACTCAGTTAAGAGATTACAATAGGTCTATTAGGACCACTCGGTTAAGAGATTTACCCTGATACACTTGTTATAATGTCTTAGTACCTGATCCTTCAGTTTGTATTATATGCAAATTATAGATCTTCTCTTTACAGCATTGTATTGATCTCTTCTATCAGATTTATCTCTATTCTATCCTTTCACCTCTTAACTCGGTCACTATACTTTAACTAAATACTTCACCAAAATTGAATGTTCCTCTCTACTCATTCCTTCATACCCTTCGCATCCTCTCTCTCACTATTACATTTTAGGGTTCAGATCTTATGCTTATATAAGCAACAAAACATCTTCATGATAAAGATCTACAGTTCAGATTAACTCCTTTTGCTGCTTAAGCCTTACTAATTTCTAATTGGCTCTAAGTATTACATTGGGATCAATTATTACAAAATAGATGCGTAATTACCTATGTAATTACCTCAACAGACAAAATACAAAACATGAATGTGATCCAAAATGATTTACCTCGATCACTGTGCCATAACAAACTCATATGTCATTTTTGGCTAACTCAGCAAAATGATGTTCTTGATACTCAACATTCACTATACTCAGCATATGTTGATATCTATGTCACTTAGTAATCATTGCATACATGGCTCAGAAAAACTTGACTTGGCTAATACAAAAATGCATGGTGACCATACGTTTACTCGGTAGTACTACTTCTCGGTAAGTATACATTACATAACTCAGCCTTTACATAATGACTTGGTCGTAGTGATGATCAACCATCATTGCCTAGATAAATGACTAAGTGTGAGACACTAATAGTCAACAAAACTATAGAGATCTACAATCTCCCCCTTTGACATTAGTGGCAAAAACACTTTGTCATGACATTATATTTGTATTTACAAAAGTACTTAGTATTAGTAGAATACTCCCCCTAAGATATATATACATACAAAATTTTGTTACCTTCCCTTTGTCATGTCATGTCACTTAATTTCCCCCTTGTTTTTGGCATGATAGATCTCTTTTGTATTCGGGATCATGAAGTATTTCTCTAGAAATGGTTTATGCAGCATCATAACCATGTGTAGTGCAGTTTCCCATCCTCCTGTAGCAACATTTAAAACTTTTGACTGCACTTCTAGCTTAGTAGCTAGATTAACTAGGCTCTCGGCTGTAGATAGATTTGGATCCTTCTATTTTAAGTCCTTAGCCTTGGCTAACTCTCTTTGTATGGCCTCCAAGTGAGGTGTCAAAATGGTTTGCATAGAGAGTAGACGAGCCCTAATCTTTCCATCATTAGCCATCAGTTCGGCTATTCATCCTTGTGTATGCCTAAGCTTGGAATAATGTATTGAACTTGTTGCTTCATCCAAGCTTAAGGCTTGACTGGTGGACTTTAGTTCTTGTTGTAGTTTATCAACCAATTCTTGGTTATCCTCGGTGAACTATTCTACATCGCAAAGTTTGGTAAGCAGAGATTGTGCATTCACAATGACTTCTTCTGACTCTATTACCAAAGTGGAAAGTGCTACATGTTTCACTGCAAGCTTAGTAGATACTTTTTCCATCATGTTGATCTCGAACTTTCTTTCCGACCATTGCAACAACTTATCACTGGCTCCACTTTCTTCATTAGTTATCTTTTGAACAATATGGACAAGTTGTTCTAGTATGAGAGCAGAGCTATTTACATCAAACAACTCAAGCATCATTAAAAATTTCTTTGATTTCATAGAGGACCTACTTTTTCTGATGTTTTCTTCTCAGTTCTTCCTATCTTCTTTTCCTCTTCAATAAATCTTGCAGTATTTGTATCTGCTCATAAGATAAGTTATCAGAATCCCATTTCGAAATAACAATAACTTCATCAATGGTTACATCTAGTGAAAATACTTTCATTTTCTTCATAAGTGCCTTCTTTGGTGTGCTCCCACTTAGAATCTGTACAATATATTGTATTGCCTCTTGTTCCTTGGGCTCTTGTATCTCAATAGATTTTTCTTTTACTTCTTTTTCTTATGTTCCCTTATCCTTCGCATGAGGACTAGCAGCATTTACATTTGATAGCTCACCTTGATCTTGTTGTAACTCCTCGATAGATGTGGGTGGATTTTCTGGTGCCGATCGATCCTATTACTCGATAGTGCTTCTACCGGCTAACATGTCAACTGTAACAACTTCAGGTTTGGTAGGGGTGGTGTTAATAGTTGATGTCTCATCAATTTTTGGATAATCTTTTACTTGTATAAGTACAATATTATTGCCTGGCAAAGATGTGTCTTTTGCTTTCATGGCCTATATATCTTCTTCAATCAATACCTAAGTCTTTTTTGGGATATCCTCTGTTATATCAACAATTTTCACTTTTGATACCTTCTGAATTTTCTCCACTTTAGGAGCTTCAGTCCTTGGAATGGGTAATGCCATTACATTCTATTTTGTGTCAAGCTCAACATCCTTAGATGTACTTGCACCTTTATCTACATCCTTGTCTATTATCAATCCAAACACTATTTTCCAAGTCCTTAGACATTCCTATACAACATCCTCAACCTTGTGTTGAAGGATTAAATAAGCTCTAAGCTTAGGATCAAATTTTGCTCTGTATTGTTCCACAATTTGTCTAATGTTTTCAGGGGTTAAACTTGAGTCAACTTGAGCTAGGGTGCTCTACCTTATTTGTTTCTCTATATTAAGAGCATATTCCCATTTCTAAGCTACCCTGTTGCTCAACTCCTTAGGAATTTTTTTCTCCAACTGAATAGGTAACGTCTTGAAACTGTAAAGCATTTCAAGAATAGCATCTTCAACCTTTTCTTTATCTCCTATACTCATGCTTCCAAATTTTAATGCCTTTAATTCTTCTACTCCTGCAGTGCTTGTGATTTTGTGGCATAGTTCATCCATAGTAGGTTTTACATTCTGCAATTCAATTTTCTTCTTTACTTCAACATCACTTTCAGTTTCCTCATCATCTTCTTGTTCCAAAACAAGTTTCCTCCTAGGCCTTTTGTTAACCTTGCTTGGCACTACCCTAGACTAAACAATTTTTCACTTACTTGATGTAGGGGATTTCTTTGGTGTCTTGACATCTACTCCCCTTGTTCTAGGCCTAAGCATAGGTGTACATGACACTTTAGGTTTCAATACCCTTCTTTTGGTTGGGGGCTCAGCAATTACTAGCTTCTTACCTTTCTTCTTTTCTACTTGTACTTCCTCTTCATCTTCACTATCACTAGAGTCACTTGGTTCATCCTCTCCCAGTCCTTGGGTTAACTCAAGTGGTGCATTTTTCTCTGTTTCTTCCACATATTTCTCCAGATTCTTTACTATTTTCTTCCTCTTTCTCTCTACAATTGCAACCATCAAACCTATAGTGATTTTAGATTTGGCTTCATTGTAACTTCCAAAATAGGGTGCTTTATCATAAATTTCTTTAGCTAAGAGGGTTGTAATGGCAGTAATGGTTTCATCTATGTTTACTTCATAAGGTAATGGCATTATCCATGAAACCCTAGGAAAGATTACTTATGCATAAGTGAAGTCTGTGTCAACTAGGAAACATATATCCTTGCTATACTTCTCAATTAATGACATAGGGACTCTAGTCCTCTTCCTCATTTTCTTCTTGAACTCAACAAAATAGTTCTCCATCACACCGTTAAAACTATCTCCTATTTGACCTATGAACTCATTTATTTGCACAGTAATGGGTCTCTTCTTATCCCATATCACACCTCCAACAATAGGAAAACACTTCTGTATATAAAAGAATAGATAGACTAGCAAAGAACCAAACTTACACATGGAATTATTTGCAGTTCAGATTGAGTTGAGGTTCTTAGCAAGCTGAGTTAGCTGGAGCTTGACAAGATCGTACGTGTGATTCTTCTTGATGATTTTCCATGCATGGTCCACTACCATACAGGGAACACTAACCAACTGACTGGATTGGTAGAATTTGTGCAAGATAACCCTAACAGAAAAGTCAATTTTTGGATCTATGATGGTGGAAATCATCATTCCATGCTTGTTCCATACTATCTGTGTGTTTTCCTGAATTTATTCTTTACTTGAACACTTCATTATTCTTTTTCCTTAAATTGTAGGGTATCAAGTGACTCGGTGGATCATTTCCTTCATTATTTTCATGGGTCCATCTTCTAGCCAAAATTGTATATCATGCACTCAACTCAACACTATTTTTATCCATTCAACCTTAAAATTATGTGAGAAATCTTAGGCATGCACTAACCCTTGTTCAACAACTGATTTATACTCCGGCTTCAACACTCCATTATCACACAATTTGTTGTATGCCTCCCTGATCTCGTAATCTCTGATTTCTTTGATCTTGCACATGTAACAAGACCTAATGTCATTCATTATCAGCACATTCTCCAAAATTGAGGATAGGGTGCTGGTAAGATCTCCTTTAATTATGGTTTTCGTAATTGCCCTAAATTTCTACGGCTTGCAAATTTCATTCCTTACCAATTGTGCGTTGAAAACTTCCATTCCTTGTTTCTTCACTATAGCAGATGATGATGATGCCATCTTAATTTAAAATTTCAAAAATAAATATTTGCTTGGTTGTGTACCTTTCTCATAAGTGTCCTATAGATGATTTTTGTCGATGGCATGCTGAAAAGATTCAAAATCACCTTAGACAAATTGGTTGCTTGCACTCTGAATCGCTCAAATAAATCTCAATTCACTTGGTGAAATGAAATGGGCGGCAATTTTCCACTTTATAGATTCCAAAAAGTTGAATTAGGGCCTCATAAATGCTCTGTACAAAATTCTAAGTGGAATACAGTTGTCTCAGCAAACTCATGCTAACCTCAGCTAACACAAGCTCGGTCAATATAACCGTTAAGACACAACTCAGTGTATATAGCATCTCGGCCACAATAGGTGCTCAGTATACATTGATAACTCGGTCAAGACACTGACACTCATCATAAAATTAAATTTCTCTACTTTTCTCATATATGTCCTAATGCATCTTTGTCTATGCAGATATGGACTTTTACTCAAGTTTATGTTAGGAGCTGATGTAATATAAAGCATTTTAAGATTCAATTCCAAACATACCTTCTATACTTAGTTAGAAGAAGTGTGATCACCTAATCCATTGGATTGGGTGACCTTAGATGTGCTAGCTTCGCTTGTGCTTTCTTCTTCTTTCTTCTTCCATGTCTTATTCATCTGATTTCTCAATTTCTCATGAATATCTTCATTCTGATTCTGATCATTTCTCGACATAGGTGATCTACAATCTTTCTTTAGGTGACCTATCTTATTACACTTATAACATACCATGCTTCCATTCATCCATCTTTTGGATCTGCCTCTGAAATGAGTCTTCATACAATTTGCTCCAATGTGTCCATATTTTCCATAATAATGACAATTGTACCAAGTGTTATAATCCCAATTGTATGAGTTATTCTTCACAAGTGACTTAGTCTGTTCATTTGATGACCATCTAGGTTTGGATCTGCATTCAAATGCTCTATGCCCATACTTCTGATAGTTAAAGCATTGACCTTGGAACTTAGGTGAGGTAGGTGGATTGTTGACCTTAGACCTACGTTCATGTGCCTTATGTCCATGTTTCTTACAGTTAAATCAATGCCCATTGAACTTAGGTTTAGGATCAGACTTACCATGTTTTCTCCTACATATGTTGGTTGTGTGCTCTGGCTTTCCACAGTGACGGCATGTGGGCTTGTTGTTCTTTGGTTTTGTATTCTTCTACTCTCCATTCTTGGATGATTCTCCTTCTTTAGTAGATGATGAATGCTCATTTAGTCCAAGTCTAGATCTATCACTTGATCTTCTAGGTGATATTAACAGTTCTTCAAAATATTTTGCAGCTTTATTAGGTTTGTTCATCCTTTCATTGATTTCCTTCTCAGATCTTAGTTCATTCCTTAATTGGTCATTTTTAGATCTCAGTTGGTTGATTTCCATATCTTTCCTACCCAATTCTTGATTAACCACCAGCAGTTGGTTTACCATGTCTAGTTGATTATTGGTCAACATTTGCATGTCTCTTGTCCTTTCATCTAATCTCATTTCTATTTGTCTTTTATCTTCTTCAACCATTCTCTTGTCATCTTCAGCTTTCTTTTTCTGTTCAACTACTTCACAGAGTCTGACAGATTGAATTTCTTGTTCTCTTCTTAGATTTCTAATGTCATCATTTAGTATTGTATTTTTATCCAATAGCTCTTTTATGGCTTTGTCACTTTCTGTAGAGTTTGCATTATCAAATAGTCCAGTGGTATCTTCTTCTTGATAGAGTGAATCATTTTGTTGAACAGCAATTTCTCTCCTTTTGCTCAAGGATTTCTTCAGTTCACCTCTGGCTGCTTCCAGTTGTTGTAATTCCAATTGTACATCAATCTATTGATTCTCTATGACCTTTCCTAGCTTATAGACTTCCATCTCAAGATCTTTTTCTTCAAGTGGTTAGACTTTCTATGAGAAACCTTGCAACTCTGATACCCGGCATTCACTATACTTGGCATATGTTTACATCTCTATCTCTCAGTAATCATTGCATACATGGCTCGGCAAAACTTGACTCGGCTAACACAACACTTCAGTAAAATATTAGAGGTTAGCAAAAATCAAAATATGCAAATAAGAACAATATAGCTAACCAGGCAATTTACTGCCTTCTAGTACGTGCGAGTATGGTATTCTCAGATTAGACCGAGATTAGTGACAATGCAACACCTAAACAAAGGATTTAAATGATGAAAGCAATAAAATATGAATGCAAATTAATCTTCTTTTTTTAAAAATTTTGATGCAATAAGATGAGAAAAACTGATAATAAATTAATCTAAATGGATTGAAATGATATGCAAATTAAGCTAACAATGATATGAAATATGAAACTAGAATGAATTGAAAATAAGATTGATCTCAAAACATTGATTCGCAAGAAGCTTGATGATTCCTCTGATGTCAATTTTCTAGAGTAAGTATGCAAATTCTGTGGATGATTTGTAAAGAGTTGAGCCTTGATTTTATAGAAATCCAAGGCTTGAGGGTGCATGGAAAAAGTCATAAATCACTCTTGATGATCTCAGGTTGATTTTTGAGTTAACAAGAAATTAAGAATAATTAATTCATAAAATCATGCAAGAACAACCTTTTAACTCAAATTAGAGTTTAGATCAACTTTTGAACTCAAAATAGAATGTTGAGTTTCCAAAAGTTAACAACTTGCATTGATTTCCTGATTTTGAGTTTAACTGCTCTTTGAATGTGCATAATTAATTATGAATTAATTAAATAAATAAAGTGATTTATCCTCAACTTAACTGATTTTTGAAATTAAAACAATTGATTTATGGGTTAATCAATTATTAAATCAAACTTTTATTCAAAACTATATAATTAAATATTGACAACTTGGATTTAATCAATTAAATAAATATTTAATCAATTATTCATAAGATTTAATTTATTGTCAAAATTAAATAATATAATTAGGAATAAATAGAATTAAATCTAATTAAATAATTAAGTGGCAGAATTAAATTAATTAATTAAATATTCAGAATATTCAATTAATCAAACTTTAGGATAAATATGATTTATCGCCAAATAATATTTAAAATAACTGATTTATGGGTTAATCAATTATTTTAATCAAATTTTATTCCAAAACTATATTATTAAATTTGACAATTTAATTTAATCAATTAAATAAGAATTCAACTAATTATTTTTAGCAAATTTGATTTATTGTCAAATAAAACAATATTAATTAGGAATAAATAGAATTAAATCTAATTAAATAATTAAGTGGTAGTATTAATCTAATTAATTAAATATTCAAAATATTCAATTAATCAAACTTTAGGATAAATAGGATTCATCGCCAAATAATAATTTAATTAAAGATAATTAGAATAAATAGGAATATTCCCCGATGCAGAATTTATGATAAAATCAATTAGGATTTCAATAATGTGCAGATGTGCCTTAGGTTAGGACTTTGATGTCGATTTTGTTCAAATTGAAGATGTAGGAGGTTAATGAACCTATAGCCCATTTTTGGGGTATTACATTTTGCCCCTCTTTGAATCACTGTGCAAAGTATAGTGGTTCAAAGAATAGTCTATGTATGATATACGTATGAAATTGATTTGAAAGATTAAAGATTGAAAGATATCGACCCAGGCCCAGAATGACCAGGAATCGAGATGATGCTAGCTATATCAACAATGAATCGGTGATTATGAAAACGTGCCAAAATGCCTGATTCTGAACCTTATGATTGCGAAGAAGTGAGTGATTGATTCCAGACCTCAATGTCCTTGTATGAATCATATTGGTATCACATCCTAAACTCATCAGTTACGAAGAACCAAGGAAATAACACTAATGAACCGATAGTTACGAAAATCTGATACAATTTACAAGATAGATTTGGATACTAGATGAATCTAATATGCCCCAAGAGATGATAGATTTTCCCCAAGCGATGAAGACTTTACATGAATCAGCAACTAGACGTGGTTGTTATCTTGATTACTGAGGAAAGATTGATTGACATAATTGAGTTACAGACTTTGAATGATGTGAAATGTCATGCCCCCTTTGGGATTAAAATTGAAATTTGACAAGAAAAGTTAGCATTTATAGTTTAGAAGCATGTTAATTGATTTGAGAAGTGGTTATACACATCTGGGAACATGTTCTGCATCATTTAGAGGTCCTGGAGACCAAGTTTGACTAGGTTTCACCATGAGTTGACCATGGTTAACCAAGTTGAAATTTTGATAGTTTGATGTAAGATAATCAGTTAAGTTGAATTCTAGATTTCTTTGATGATTGAAGGTTGATTATGCAAGTAGTGAATAATATAAACAATCTCATATTTCAATTTTGATCCTGAAAAAGGATTCTAATTATTGTTTCGTTGGAGGAACCTTCATGTGAGATTCAACTCTTATGATATATTTTTAGCATTTTTGAAGAATCGTTTAAGCATTTAAGTTTAATTCAATAATTTGTGAGATCATGCAATCATGCAAAGTGCAGAATGAAATGCAGAATGAAATGCAAACGTAGGACCTAGGACCTAGTCATTGATCATGTGTCGATTTGTTATCATCATTGAACTTTTTAGGTAACCAGATAAATCAATACAATGCACACTAGTTATGAAATCATAGACATATGAATATCAATTTGTATGTGTAGGAATCAATACAACACTCACTAGTTAGGCAACCATGGACATATGAATATTGATTTTATTTTTGAAATGTCGGATTAGATATAAGCACCAAGGAACAAATGTCAGGTTGACCTAAATATCATGTCCATTTTGATATAGCAATTTGTATAAGCATCAAAACATAGATGTCGTGATGACCAGAATATGCCTTGCATACAAACACATCAAACAGTGAAGAGATCATTCTAAATCCAATGTGAATTACCCGTAGTGACCCTTTATCGTTCACATCCTTAGGTAAGATCACATTTCACAATAGGAGAAAGAACTCACTCAAAAAAGACAATAGTTAGATCAAACTTGTACACATGGCCATCCAATTTGAGATAGAGGCTCTTACAATGGGACACCATTTCAATCCAAAATTTCCAAAGTTGTTAGATTTTCACATACAAAAAGAAAACAAAGAAAAGATTATGCCCCCAGTCATCACTCTCTAAATCCTGTAAAGGACATCATTGAAGAGCTCATGGGAAAAAAATATGAAAAAATCTCAATGTGAATCAATAAGCATATAAGGAGATAAAAGCATGTAAAAAGCATAGATTGTTTTCAGTTTGTGTTTGATGTTTGATTGCGTTGTTGTAGATGCAAAATCCTTTCTAGAGACGAGACTGACTAACTGACTCAAATGAATCTTCAAAGGACTCTAACTGGATATGACTCATCTAAGATGTATTGGAGGCCATAGGATATGACATTGATTGCCCCCAAGTTTGAACTTTGATAGGATACAGACACTTGAACCTGATTGGTGTACAGACTGACTTATTGAAAATAGGAATGCGTAAACAAACTGGGAGATATGTACAAACTAAAATAAGACTAAAAGCTGGGAAAGACCAAGATTGTGTTGATAGATGGAGCATTTTGAAACAAGTGGCACCCATTTTCCATTTTTTCACCATCTTGGCAAAGATTCTATTTTTGCTACCAAGGCACCTGTTTCCAAGTTTTCACCAAGGCACTTTTTCTTTTTCTCATTTTTTTGTATTTTTATTTTTCCCAAAAAAAAAATTTTGTACTTTTGATATTTTTTACTTTTTTTGTGAATCATCAAGGTTCCTATTGCTAGGTTGTCACCAAGATGTTCATTTTTTCAGGACTTTTTCCAATTTTAAAGATTTTTTCAGGAAATTTTACCATAGACTGAATGCCTTAGGCATAGAATTTCTTCAGATGGAGAACGTTGATTGGTTCTTGAAGCTGTTCTCCTTTAGTCATTAAGAGTTGATAGGCACTAGAGCCAAAAGTAGCCATGATAACAAAGGGACCCAGCTAGTTGGGTTCAAACTTCCCCTTGGGCTCTCTATGTGATTGATTTTTAGGATTCTCTCTCAAGATTAGATCGCCAACCTGAAATTCTCTGTGTCTGATTTTCTTGTTGTAACCTCTAGACATTCTCTTTTGATATACTCTGAGATGATCATACACTTCTTGTCTGCACTCATCTAGTAGTTCAAGTTCTTGCAACCTAGACACTTTGTAGTCATCATCAGTTACTAGACCATGCATTCTGATTCTTAGTGATGAGATTTCAACCTCAATAGGTAGTACTTTTTTAGAATCATAAACTAAAGCAAAAGGTGTAGCCCTAGTGGGCATTTTGATACTTGTTCTATAGGCCTAGATAACTAGATTGATCATGAGATGCCAGTCTCTTCCTATTTTATTAACTGTGCAGTGTAAGATTTTCAATAGATTCTTGTTAGAAGCCTCAGCTTGTCCATTCCCTTGAGGATAGTAGATAGATGACCAATGTTGTGTAATCTTGAATTTGGCACATAAATCATCCAAGTCTTTGTTCTTAAATTGTCCACCATTATTTGTGACTATGGAATGTGGAATACCATACCGGCATATGATGTAGTTCAAGATGAACATAGATATTTTCTTACTAGTTGCTTGTGTCAAAGGGACTGCTTCTACCCATTTTGTGAAATAATTTGTAGCTGTAATTATATGGGTATGTCCATTAGAAGAATGAGGATGTAGGGATCCTATAAGATCAAATTCCCATTGATGAAAAGGCCATTGAGTAGTGAAGGGAATGAGATCTCTCCCTAGAGCATGAATTAAGTTTCCATGCACTTGGCACTTTTGACAGTTCTTAGCAAACTTGATAGACTCTTTCTCCATTTCAAGCCAATAGTACCCAGCCCTAATAAGTTTTTGAGATAGTGTTAAACCATTCGAGTGTGACCCACAAATACCATCATGGACTTCCTCTAATGCATGTTGAGACTCTTCCCATTCTAAACATCTAAGTAGCGTACCATCTAGACCTCATTTGTAAAGATCATGACCAATGATGACATATCGAGAGGCATTATAGATAAGGTATCTCTTTTCATGGCGGTTGAAGGTATCATGAATGATTTGGTATTTGAGATAGGAGAATAGGTTTTTATATCTGGATGAATCATGACCTACAATAGTGCAAATCATGTGGGTTTTAGGGGAGTCATATGCAGGGTAAGGTAGTGCTTCCACCAGGAACTCATAGCGTAGCTCATGTTCAAGCTACTATAATAAAGTAGATAATGTTGCCATTGCATCGGCAGCCTTATTCTTTGTTCTAGGTATTCGCTCAAATGTGATAGAGATGAAATATTTCTTTAGATCATATACCATTCTCTTGTATGGAATGAGCTTTTCATCCTTAGTTTGGTACACATCATTGACTTGATGGATTACAAGTTGTGAGTCTCCATGAATGTGTAATTTTGTTACTCTCCACTCAATTGCTATTTTCATACCATTCAAAAGGGCTTCATATTCAGCAATATTGTTTGTACAAGGAAATTTGATTCTAAATGCCTTAGGAATGGAGTATCCTTGAGGAGTGATAAACAAGATGCCTACTCCAGATCCATTCTATCTATAGGAGCCATCAAAGAACAATTGTCATTCTCTAGAAGAAAGATTCATGATAGAGGAATATGGAAATTCCATTTGCATTGGTGTGTCATCAAACAAAGGTGCATCTGCTAATTTATCAGCAATAACTTGGCCTTTAATAGCTTTTCTTTCAACATAGTCAATGTCAAATTCACTTAAGAGCATGACCCATTTGGCTAATCTACCCATGAGGGAAGCTTTGTTGAGTAGGTACTTTAGTGGATCAATTTTAGCTACTAAATGTGTGGTATGAGCCAACATATAATGTCTCAATTTCTGTGATGCAAAGATCATAGCTAGACAAGCCTTTTCAATCATAGAATAGTTCTTTTCGTATGCCACCAATGTTCTACTGATATAGTATATAGCTCTTTCCTTTTTATTCTCATCATGTTGTGCAAGCAATGCCCCCAGTGATGTATCTTTTGTGGAGACATATAAGATCAATGGTTTCCCTTGAATAGGAGGCATCAAGATGGGAGGATTTGATAGATACTTCTTGATATGATAAAAATTATTTTCACACTCCTCACTCCATGCAAATGTGACACCTTTATGTAATGTATTTGTAAAAGGTTGTGATATGTCTGCTAGCTAAGATATGAAGCATCTGATAGATTGAACTCTCCCTTGTAATGTTCTCATTTGACTGATATTCTTGGGAGGTTGCATCTCCATTATAGTCTTTACTTTAGCTAGATCTACCTCAATTCCTTTCTTTGAAACAATGTAGCCTAAGAGCTTTCCAGAAGTGATACCAAAAGAACACTTCTTAGGATTTAGTCTGAGACTAAATTTTTCCATTCTATCTAGTATCTTGCTCAAGTCATTTAAATGTTTAGCTCTAATCATAGATTTTTCTAAAGTATCATAAACATAATCCTCCATAGTTCGGTGCATCATGTCATGAAAAATGGATGTCATAGCTCTTTGATATGTAGCACCAGCATTCTTAAGCCCAAATGGCATGACATTCTAACAAAAGGTACCCCATGCACATGTGAAAGCAATTTTTTCTTGATCCTCTTGAGAAATTTTGATTTGATTATATTCAGAAAAACCATCCATTAAAGAATACATCTCAAAGCCTACAGTCATGTCCACTATCATATCAATGTTAGGTAATGGAAAATCATCCTTAGGGAATTCTTTATTTACATCTCTAAAATCTGTGCACACCCTTATAGATTTTTCTAGTTTAGACATAGGTACAATATTAGAGATCCATTTTGCATAATCAATAACTTTGATAAATCCGACTTTCAGGAGCTTCTCTAATTTAGCTTTTACCAAGAGTGCAACATGTGGATGCATCTTTCTCAATTTTTGCTTAACAGGTTTAACGTTTGGAGCTATAGATAAATGGTGCATTATAAGATCAGGATCCAACCCTAGCATATCTAAATATTTCCATGCAAAGTTAATCTTTTTCTCTGTTAAGAATGTTGTAAATTTTTGTTTTTCTTCTTCTGATAAGGATTGTGCTACATGGATCAACTATGGGTCTTCTGTTGTTCCCAAATTGATAGATTGAGTGGGCTCAATTAGAACTGGAGATCTATCCTATAAATGACTTGGAAGGACATCAAATATCTCATCCTTAGGTGCCTCAAAGAGGTTTTCACCTTCGGATACATCTTTTATTTTTACTTTTGTAGGTTCTGAGACTACCACAAAGTGGTTTTCACCCTCATAACTCCTTTTTTTTATTCTTATTCTTATTTTTCTAACTAAGATACTTGATGTCCAACTCTATCATGCTAATGCTCAGTTCACTAATGGAAGTCCTCATAGGCTCAACTGCATTTAGGTAGCAAGAAAGGGAATAGTCATTGGAAAAGGTATAAATACCTTGGTTCAAGTTGGTGGATGTTATGTCAAGAAGGTCAGGGTGTTGGATAGTCAAAGTGGTGAAAGATTGGGAAAGAGTGTTTATAGATATGGATCTATCATCATTGGTCCTAACTTGATGCTCGAGTTCAAAGGTGATATTACAACTTAAGACATTCAATTCGTGAATAGGCTAAATGTCATTGTGGAAATCTACTTCACCCATCGGTGGATCATACTTGATAAGTTCATCATTTTTCTCTAGACTTACATTAGGTTGAGGTGCATATTGGTGAATAACATCAACATGCTTTTTTGTAACAAGTTCATTTGGTTTTGGAATGACTCCCCATTCATAGTCATTTGATTCATCTTGTTTCTTCATCTAGACCTCTAGGAAATCTAAGAACATGAGTAAAGTCAGGATGAATACCCCAAAAAGGGTTACCCTCAGATTTTGATTTGAATTCATACTCATAGGAATCTATCTTAGAATAACTACCACCTTCCTCTTTTTGATTGCATTCGAGATTAGCCGGTTCTTGTGTTGCAACTATCTCTTGCTCTATAGTAGGTTCTTGTGTTTCTACTACATTAATTCTTTTTATTGGATCATCTTCAGCTTCAAGGAGTTCTTTTATTTCTTTAGGAAAATGCTCATAAGGAGTGAGCTCATCAGTGGTGTCTAAATCATCACTATTAGATTATTCAGTTATTTCCCCCTTTAGTTGATTTGCTATGGAAGGCTCAATTTGTTCTAGAACATGCGAGGAGTTCTTGCTAAGATAGAAAGGCTTCTTCGTGTATCCTAGACCTATTTTATTCTTGTTTGCTCAGCCACGATGATCAAGAGGTGACATAAGACCTTTACCCTGTAGTCCTAGAGGTCCTTTTCCTTTATATCCCACCTTTGTAATCAATTTATCCCCTAGGCCATATGACTTAGATGGGATATTCGATATTTTAGCATCACATTTTTGGACAACTTGAGATTTAGGTTCATCTTTGTATAGCCATGAGAGCATAGCTTCATCCTCTTCAAACTCATGTTTAGATACTTGTTCTGCAACAAAATTTCCTTTATATGTTTCAAGAGGTTCTTTAGACTCTGTTTTAGATTGTTTCAGAGTTTGCCCATAAGACTTAGGAGAGATAGGGAGAGATGTCAAAGATAAGACTAGCTCTATAGTATATTCTCCCATACCATTTTCTTTGATCTTAACCTCTTTAGCAATGTCTTCCATCTTAGATGTTGAAGAAATGTCTAGCTGCTTAGTGGAAGATTCTCTATTATTGGGAACAAGTTTATCAGCACTCTCTTTCAAGGTATTACAAGTTGTATACAGATCAGCTAGAATCGTCACCTCAAATCCTTCATAAGGAAATTTCAAACACTAATGGAATGTAGAGGGAATGGCTTTCATGTCATGTATCCAGGGTCTTCCTAGGAGGATATTGTAAGCCAAAGGTAGATCAAGAACTTGACATATATTATCTCTAATGATAGGACCTTCTCTAATAGGTAGGACAATAGTTCCCTTAGAAGATCTTTCTTGCTCATCATATGCTTTGATAGTTATCTTCTTCCTAGGATCAATGGCCATTTCTGAAAATCTCAATTGTGTAATCAAGCTGAAAGAACAAATGTTTAGGCTAGCACCTCCATCTATCAACACACGTTTGACACAACGGTTTTGGATCAAGACTTCAATATGCAAGGGCTGGTTATGCAGATGACTCAAGGAGTTATCATCTTCCTCTAAAAAGGAAATGTATTGTGGAGATGTAAGATGACCAACCATAGTCTGGAATCTGTCTAAATCAAGCTCATCAGGAACATTGGATCAGAGCAGAGCTTTGTCTAGAATGGCTCTATGAGCTAGAGATATCTGAAGCAACTCAAACATGGAGATTTTAGCATTTGTGTGTTGGAGTTGTTGGACAATACTGTATGAAGTAGGCCTCGTGTCTTTAGGATTTGAAGATTTAGATGTAGCCTTCTATTTAGAAGCAGATGAAAGATTGAAAGGCACCTTAGGGACATTTGATGAATTTGGTATTTATCCTTGTAGGTGTGCCTGAGCTTGTGATTGAGTAACTACATTAGCTTATTGATTATCTCTATCTCTTCTTACAATTGTGATGACATTGCAACACTCAGATAGGCATGGTTCAACCATATCGATAACATCATTGTTTCTTGAGTAGGCATAATTGACTTTAGCACCCATATTAGGTTGAAAAGAAGAATCTTCTTTACCATGTTTAGGAAATGGTTTTGTGAATGATGTATGATCATTATTGCTCATGATTTTCAATCGTGATGTTGCCATTATCAATTTTTTCTTGTATAATGTGCTTCAAGTGAATACAGTTATTAGTCTTATGACCTTTATTGCAATGGAATTCATAGAAATCATTCTCTCTCCACCATTTTAGTTTAGATTCTGGATCAAAGACTTTCATCTCAAGCAAGTAGATGATTTTGTTTGCCAATAGAGTTTTCATGGCTAATTCCAAGGATTCTCCAAGAGGAGTGAATTTGTGATTAGGATCTGTAGGCCAAGGTTTGTAATTAGATGACTTTTTGTTGGACTCTGTGGCTTTGGCTTCGAAAGCTTTGATGGCATGGGTACCAATAGTGAGATTGAAAGCAGGTTCCTTAGATGGGGCATGAATATTATCAACAATGCCATCTATGATGATGCCTTTATTCTTGTTCCAATTTTTTTTCTTGTCCTTAGAACTAGATCCAAATTCATACTTGTCTTTTTAAAGTGTGATGTCTCCTTTTTTCAAAAGTACTTTCTGAATTTTGATTGCATTATCTACCATCTTGTCAAAAGATTTATGATTTTGCATTTGTAAAGGGTAGTTAATTTCTAGAACAAGATTGTTGATGAAGATTTCCAACTTCTCAATTTCAGGAATGGGTCTAGCATATAGAGAAAATTTCTTCCTCCACCTCTTGAGAAATGTTAGGAATGGTTCTCCTGGATATTGTTTCAGATTGCAAATGTTGATCATAGTGACTAGATGTTGAATATTGTAGGAGTATTGTTGATAGAATAGTTTGATTAACTCCTCAAAAGTTTTGATAGTAGGAGGCATTCTAGAGAACCAATGAATGGTTGCTCCTCCCAGAGATCAAGGGAAAAGGTGCATTGAGTAAGTTGATTTGTGCATAAACTCCATAGATTGAGTACAAAATTCTCTGACATGATCTTGAGGGTCAGAGTTTCCATCATACTTATCATATTTTGGCATCTCCACTCTTTTAGGGAATGGCAGCATGTACAAGTCTTTATCAAATGGAAAAGGGCATAGAGCTTCCATGGAGAGCTCCTTAGGTTCCTTTTCTTTCTCAAGTTTGTTAAGTTTGACTTGCATGGCATGCATCTGTTTTATCATAGTGGTGATAGGAGTTTCTTCCTCATGCGTGATAATATCTTCGACATTAAAATGTGGAGGGAGTTTAGCTCCTTGTTGAGCTAACTCTATAAAGTATGCCTCTCTATCTTCCTTCAAGAAATGCTTCATCATTCTTTTGAAGTTATCATCATTTTGATATTGAGCAATTTCAGAAGGTGAAGGTTTGTGATTTGCACCATGTTGGGATTGATGTCCTTGGGATCATCCTCCTTGAGACATGTTGTTGTGATGAGAGCTACCAAGGATAGATTGATGTGGGGTATTCTGATAGCTTCTATGAATTGAGAAAGGATGAGTTGGTGGCCAATTAACTACGTGGATTGATGCAGGAGGGGTAACGTAACCCCCTTTCAAGAAAAGATTGCCAAGAGCATCTTCTCCAAATTTAGTTGTATCATAAGATTGATGAATTGTCTGAGCAAGCACAGAAGATGTCTCTAAAGAGATTGTGGGTTGTTCTCTTTGTTTTCATGATGAAGCTCTGGTTTCCACCATTAACTTTAGGTGAAGCAAAAGAGCAAGAGGAAGACAACTGAGAAATGACTTGATTCAAGAAGATCGAATGATGCAACCTTGTCAAGATTGGTTTGATTAAAGATTAGATTTGGACTTAAATGAAGGATATTGTGCCATAGTAGTGTGGGTAGATGCCCAAAAGATGGTGGGCACGAGCTCACAACACAGCCGTTTAGTAAAAAGATTGAATTTTGAAGATAATTTTGACAAGGTTTTGACACAAGATGAAAAAGACTCAAATCGATAAATCAGAAGGCTAAATCAAACTCAAGTGACCACTTTAGGAAAATGAATGTATTTGTTATAGGTTCTGCTTTGTTCCTGACACAGTGATTTGTTTGACAAATTCTGGAAATAGGCTGTAAAATTGGATTTCTAACAAATTTGACCAATCTCTGACAACTTTGACTTTGGCTTTGATACGAGTTTTGAAATTTTAGGATGACTTTTGAAACCAAAAAGGATTTTTTGCTTCAAATTTGTAATTTTTCAATTTTCAGTACCAATTTGTTTGCAAATTTTTCTATCTAGTTTTTGAAGATCTGTGTAAAAGTTTGTCTCAAGTAACCAAGAAGATATCAAGCATGCAAAATAGTAAGCAAGGGAAGCAAGCAATCATCTGAAAACAATGAACAAGGGAAAAAGCAACCTTGTGCATGAACAAGCAATAGTGACATATTGTGTTAATCCCTAGAAGTGCTAATTGTGTATGTTGCAAAAAGTTTTTGAATAACTCACATATTCCTAGAAAAATTTAAAAAAATTGGCCTCACTAGGGTTTGTAGTAATGGTCTTAATCTGCAACTTTTGTGATCTCAAAAGGGTGAACTCTAATCCAGGCGCACCGGGGTTTTGACACAATCCAAGAAATTAATCAATCAGGAGCTGCTAGGGAGATCTGACAGCCCAACAAGAGACCACACTTGTGAAGATTTCCTCCACAAGGACATTTATATAGCGGTTGCTACTACCATGGAAAAAATGGCTATTATCACTTGAGGTTTTGTCCATGTGGTTGACCCAATTAAGGGAATGTCCACTATGATTAACCCTCTCTAAAGGTGACTCACAAAAGATACCACGGGGGGACTAGATTAGATTCAAGGATCTAGGTTTTTGGTACTATCCAAAATGGAAGTAGAGCATAATCCCCTAACCTCTTCACTTCACCAAGACAAAGAAGATAGATTAATTCGACATGCTAAGACCAAGATTATTTCACAAAGATCTATGACATCAACCACTTATGATCTATCAACCTCTCCAGAGAGAGAATGTATCAATCAAAAGTTGAAGACACATGAATCTAGTAAAATGTGAGACTTTCTCAGTACCTTCCCTACCTACAAAGGGATCCTTCGTCAAGAGGAGCTTCGCATGAATAAACAAGAAAAAGAAGCTCAATCTCTCAAGATCATCTACAAATAGTGTTCATAGGGCCTATTTACTATGTGTAACAGATATGCAAAAAGAAAATCTATGTTCATTTTATAGCCCAAAAATTGAAGTCTGATTTATGAAAGCAGGAAAGGCACCCAAGCTAGACACGTGAGACATTCATTTTATGTCCAAATTGAAATGTTTTCAGATGTAGTAGAATACCTAAATTACCTTACAATGTGCTTAGTAGATTTTATCTGATTTTTAGCTTTGTTAAGCAATCCTGCACAAGCAAGCCACAAACTCTCTGACAAGAAAACAAGCAAACAAGATATGCAACGTATATTCAACTTATGAAAACCCTAGGGTTAGATCTGAAAATAAATTATTAGGAGAAATAATAACTAGCAACTAATCCAAATGACAACTCATATCATTCATTGAACCATGTGAAAAATAAGTGCATACCAATCACAAAATTTTATTTTTTTGTTGCATTTGACCTAGTCAACAAGATTTGATTTTTTTGATATGATTTCGGCCACAAAAATAGAAATGAAAAATAGGGACCCATACTAAAAAATAGAGAGCTTTCCAAAAATGTAAAAATCTCTTCATTTGTGCCCTAGAGACCCATTTTACCAAAATAGACCAGTTTTTGTAAATTGACTATTTGAGCTATTATATTGCATCCAAATTTAAAACACAAAGAATGGATCCCTTGTATAATTTAAAGAGATTTCTAAAAATGTAAAAATTTCTAAAAAATATGTTGATTTGCATCAGAAATTATTTTTTTCTGAAAAATCAAGAAAAAATTATTAAAAATTCAAAACATCTCAGAAAATTTTGAATTGTTTATTGAAGCTTCCTTAATATGGCTCCAACCTGCCAAAAAAATTTTAGACTAAAACTCCAATCTGTTTGGGAGATAAAATTAAATCTTTGAAACTTTAGGATTTTAGCTCTAAAAAAAAAAATCAAAACCAACATGTAAAGGTGGGTTGCCCCACGGTGGGCGCCAGAAATGTGTGTGTGAATTTTGTCCCTAGTTATGAACACAACACTTCAGTAAAACATTAGAGGTTAGCAAAAATCAAAATATGCAAATAAGAACAATATATTTAACCAAGCGATTTACTGCCTTCTAGTAGGTGCGAGTATGGTATTCTCAAATTAGACCGAGATCAGTGACAATGCAACACCTAAACAAAAGATTTAAATGATGAAAGCAATAAAATATGAATGCAAATTAATCTCTTTTTTTTTAATTTTTGATGCAATAAGATGAGAAAAACTGATAATAAATTAATCTAAATGGATTGAAATGATATGCAAATTAAGCTAACAATGATATGAAATATGAAACTAGAATGAATTGAAAACAAGATTGATCTCACAAAATGCCGATTCTCAAGAAGCTGACTCCTCTGATGTCAATTCGCCAGAGTAAGTATGCAAATTATGTGGATGATTTGTAAAGAGTTGAGACTTGATTTTATAGAAATTTAGGCCTTGAGGGTGCATGGAAAAAGTCATAAATCACTCTTGATGATCTCAGGTTGATTTTTGAGTTAACAAGAAATTAAAAATAATCAATTCATAAAATCATGCAAAAACATGCAAGAACAACCTTTTAACTCAAATTAGAGTTTAGATTAGCTTTTGAACTCAAAATAGAATGTTGAGTTTCCAAAAGTTAACAACTTGCATTGATTTCCAGATTTTGAGTTTAACTGCTCTTTGAATGTGCACAATTAATTATAAATTAATTAAATAAATAAAGTGATTTATCCTCAACTGAAAATAATTGATTTATGGGTTAATCAATTATTAAATCAAACTTTTATTCAAAACTATATTATTAAATATTGACAACTTGGATTTAATCAAGTAAATAAATATTTAATCAATTATTCATAAGATTTGATTTATTGTCAAAATTAAATAATATAATTAGGAATAAATAGAATTAAATCTAATTAAATAATTAAGTGGCAGAATTAAATTAATTAATTAAATATTCAAAATATTCAATTAATCAAACTTTAGGATAAATATGATTTATCACCAAATAATATTTAAAATAATTTATTTATGGGTTAATCAATTATTTTAATCAAATTTTATTCCAAAACTATATTATTAAATTTGATAATTTAATTTAATCAATTAAATAAGAATTCAACTGATTATTTTTAGCAAATTTGATTTATCCTCAAATAAAACAATATTAATTAGGAATAAATAGAATTAAATCTAATTAAATAATTAAGTGGCAGTATTAATCTAATTAATTAAATATTCAGAATATTCAATTAATCAAACTTTAGGATAAATAGGATTCATCGCTAAATAATAATTAAATTAAAGATAATTAGAATAAATAGGAATATTCAGAATATTCAATTAATCAAACTTTAGGATAAATAGGATTCATCGCTAAATAATAATTAAATTAAAGATAATTAGAATAAATAGGAATATTGCTAGGAATATTCCCTGATGCAGAATTTATGATAAAATCAATTAGGATTTTGATAATGTGCAGATGTGCCTTAGGTTAGGACTTTGATGTCGATTTTGTTTGAATTGAAGATGTAGGAGATTAATGAACCTATAGCCCATTTTTGGGGTATTACATTGCCGCTTAACAAAATTAGGTTACAATATCCTAGGAAAAACCCTAAGATCTACGGTGTACAAAAATAACCTTGATCTAGCAATTACATAGAGATCATCATCACAATTAATGATTACATCCATAATAAATGATCCTCAATCTTGGTAAAACATTTTATGATTTTGTTGTAACCGTCTGCATAGATAGATGTGCCAAAACTGATTACTATATCATTTCTTGGATTGCTCAATAAACACTATCAATACTACTCGGTAGTTAGACTGGTGCTCGGTGTCTAGTCTTCTTGGTGTTTACTGACGCTCGGTATCGGTATACATTGATGCTTGGTAAAATTGCTCTGGTGCTCGGTTAGAACTTTTATCTTTTTGTTCTCAATACTGCCTTGAGATAACTCAATGTGAAGGCTTATATAGTTAACTGAATAGCATGTATAGCTTATAGTACTTCCTTTTACTGACTAGATAGCATAGGTAACCGACTGACCATCTTTGATACTAATGACAATCCTTAATGCTCAAATAGAGATAACAATCTCCCCCTTTGGAATTAGTATCAAAATCTTGAATGTATATAGACCTGATGTCTCAAAATTGTTCTAACTTCACCTTAAATACATAGATACCATAACTTAACAAAATTTCAAAATTTCTCCCCCTCGGTGCATGCTCCCGGTAGTATGTAGTACACTTATCATTTCTTTACATAATTTGGCATATACATGAGTTTTCCCCCTTTTTGATATTAATGCCAAATACAAAAGTGTATACTTACAATTTATCAAAAATGTGTTGATGTATTTTCTTCAAAGAATCCAAGAGGTTTGCTCATTCCTCTTTCAAGTTGGCTAGAGCAATGTTCTCAAGACCGACTTATGCATGCATGTCAAAGATATTCTCCAACATAGAAATCTCTGGTGTTGCAACAAGTGTTTGTGCTTTGACAATGTGTTTCTCAAAAAAATTCAAATAAGGAAGCAACTCGGCTTGTAGCTCAGTGACCTGGCCACTTATCCTTTCTTCTTGCTTCCTCAAATCTGCTCTTAGCCGCCTAAGTTCTTGAATCTTTAGTATATGCTTAGCAAAAGCATATGGCTTGGTTAAGGTTGTGTTGCCTGACTTTTAGTCACCCATCATTTTTGGTAATGTCAGATCCAGTCAAGTCTGGTTATGTCTGAGTCTAGGTCTAGGTCCCCTCTAGGATAGGAAGTCCTTGTCGGGTTTCCCTACCATTGCCTTCTTGTTTCAAGCCAGGTGGGTTGTTTTAAAAGTCTCTTTATATTGGGTAAGTTATAGATCCTAACCCGGCAAGGAAGATGCTCTACTTGTGGACTGGTCGCATGATTGCATGACGTAGAAAAGTGCCATGCAATCATGCGATGAAGAAAGCCTTGGAAGGTGATACAGGAAGATAAGTATATTCAAGCCCGACCATGTAGAGATTGAAGATGCAGACATCTCTCAAAATCATCTTCAACCCAAGGACTGTGCCTAGAGCACGTATCTACTAATTGGTGCATGATTTGAGTATGATAAAATAAGACACAAGTTCCATTCAACACAGACCCAAGCATAAAGACTTAATTCTGTGAAGACTGGAAATAGATGGTGCTCTACTGGCGTCCACGTGTGCCAATAATAGAGCAGTCGCATGATCACATGAATTAAAAAACAACTATGCGATCATGCAAAATGGAAGCCTGGGCAGGAAAGAAAAGTCAAAGATAGGAAAGATTAAATAAATGTGCCATGCTAGATCCATGTGAGCCAATCATAGAGCGGCCGCATGATCGCAAGAAATAAAAAAATGCTATGCGATCATGCGACAATGAAGCCCAAGTAGGAGAGAGAAATTCAATGAAAAGGAGACTAAATAGATGTGTACACATGGTGGTGGGACTCGAATCAATGGACTTACCTATGGCCACACTTCATCAAAGTGCATCTGACAGTCCTCACATAATCGCGATCCCTATCAAATGTTTTTGCAAACTTGCAAGATCTTTCCATGTGTCCTTGTGGGTCTGAGAGAAGCTTGTATACGGTTATAATATTTTCAAGATGCTAAATTAGTTGTTCCTCCATGTTGTTGAATATTCTTTGTGGGTAAACAGGATTATGACATGTGTCTCGGTGGGTTTGAAAGAGTAAGAGTCCAGCCAAAGTCAATTTTATGTATTTTTGAAGTGACAGTCATACGGAATGCACTGTAATCGATTGTTTTTGAAAGTGCAACATGTTGAGTGATTGAATTGGTCCATTGTATTGTGGTTCGCAGCTTCTTACCAATTCAAAGGATGCACAGCTCTGTTAACTTGATATGCAGTGAGGCTGAAAGATATGAATTTCAATTGGCATGAAGAAGCAAATCGAAGGTGACTAAGAACAGAGGGGGATATTGATGCGATAGAATGTTATGATAGACCTCTCGACTAGGATCATGGGAAAGAATAGAATGAAGAAGACAATCCTAATAATGTTGTAGCTTGTAGTCCAGTAGATGCAACATGGGTTGCCACAGGTGGTGGTAATGATAAAGCTATTATGTCGAATAAAATCGTGCCAAATATTTCTGAGACATTTGAAAAAGGTTGAATGCCAGTTGTAGATCGGATTGACTATTGTTTGAAAGATAGCTTGACTCTAAAAATCCCAATGGACTTTGGCTTGACAGGTGTTGTTCAAGGAAATGAAAGGTCTCAAATTGAAGTGTCATAAGTCTGTGATTGGCTTTTCAACTTCTTTCATCGAGAATGTTCCTATTTTGTGCTTTGTCTTTCTGTATTATGGAAGTTGAATCATTTCCAGTGGCTATAAGCATTGTATGTAAACTCTATAAATAGGGTTGAAAAAGTTAATGAAAAGGTCGGCAAACTAGTGAATGTAGAAAATTAATTCTATTTACTTAGCCTGCCTTTGGTTTGTTGTTCTAGTGATAGTTTCTTTTGCATGATGAATGGAATGAACAGTTGTATGCACAGCTGCATTTTCTTGTTGAATTCTACTTCATATTAGAAAGTGTAGTGTAAGTGATTCTATTCACTTTCTTGTGTATAACCCTTTGTCCATTCATTCTTCATTTTAGTTGCATTTTTGAATGGAAAGCACACTTACATTTTGATACTGTGATGTCTTCCCGAATTCTATTTCTTGCTAAGTAATTGCAGTACCCATGATTCTATTTACCACTCATGATATAAGTCTATTTCTATTCACCAAGTAGAATCTACTTTTCATATAGAGTAGGATAGAATTAGTTAGATGTCAAAATCATGTGATGATCTATGGTCAACATTCTACTGGGGGTTGTAGATTATCTTCATATATCCTTGCCTAAGTTGTTTGTGTCTACAAGCAATTTGGTTAAAAACACATAAGAGACAACCTGGTGGTCAAGATAAAAACATATTCATTGCATATCATACACAATTAGGGAGCCGTACCTATCAATTTAGAGGGCAGTGATAGAAGACTTACATTGACCCATTTGTTGGTGGACATCCTTTTGTTCTCTCACCTTGGGTGTATAGAGAGTCAAAGATTGAAAATCTTAAGAGAGGACAAACTGTTAACCAATAGGCTGCTTGTGCACTATCTTGGATTTCGGTATCTAGTTGTTTAATTTTCTCACTGATCTCAGTAGTGAAGGTCTCCAAAGTGCAAAGCTTAATCAATATCTAACTAATTAACTGAGTAAAAGATTGATGTCGGTTACTCAGATAATTTCACCTTGTTTATTGCCACTTCTTGGCTGATTTTCTCTGCAAGTTTATCATGTATTTTTTATTCTTCCCTTTCTTCAATTATTTTCTCGACTTCAATGTTAGGGGCATTGATTTCTTCTACAAGGGTAGAAATTTGGTCCATTATAGGTGTGTCCTCATTAATTTGTACCTTTGGTATGACCTGTTGTAAGATGTCTCTTACATTTTCCAATATCTCCTTGCTCTTGCATTCCATTCTCAGTTTTTCTCGTGCTACTTTCCTCGTACACAACTCCCCATATTTTCTAAGTTCTTCAGAGCTAACTCTGTTACAATGATTAGAGAATAATAGAAGCAGCAGATTATTTTGAGAAAATTCTTAATAATATAGATGGTTCCAACTTGGTGACACAGAAAAAGATTCTAGGTTTTATCCCCAGAATTATAACAAAGAACCAAAATAAAATGCTAAATGCTAAATTTACAATGGAAGAAGTGGAAGCCACCCTTAGGGACCTTCATTTGGACAAATCCCTAAGTCCAGATGGACTCCCTGCACTGTTTTATCAAAATTGTTAGCCATTCATAGGAAAGGAAATTGTAAGGGCCCTAGAAGGTATGAAGAACTCTGGGAAATTTTTTAATGAAATTAATAACATATTTCTTTCCCTAATTCCCAAGAAACCAGATGTTGAAAGGCTGGATGATTTCAGACCAATAGCCCTTTGTAATACTCTATATAAACTTGTGACTAAAATGATAGCTAACAGGGTAAAGCCGCTCCTTCCCACAATTATATCTAAGGAATAAACAGGTTTTGTCCCTAGCAGATCTATTCTAGAAGGAGTGATTACTGCTCAAGAGGATATCCACTCCATTTAGATGAATAAAACCCCAAGTATGTTTATTAAACTTGATATTTAGAGAGCCTATGATAAAGTAGATTGGAGATTTTTGTGTAAATGTCTAGAAGCTTTTGGATTCTCAAAAAGGTGGATTAATCTAATCTTTGAATGTATTTCAGGACCCCACATGTCAGTTCTAGTGAATGGATCTCCAGTAGGTTTCTTTGGGATCTCTTAAGGTCTAAGGCAAGGAGACCCATTGTCTCATTTTCTCTTTATAATTATGGCTGAAGTGTTAGGGAGATCCCTCTCTAAAGCTAGGGAGGAGAGAAGAATCAAAGGTATCAAGATAGCTTCATAATTAGAAGCTAGTACTCATCAACAATTTGTTTATGATACCTTCTTTTTAGGTGAAGCTAGTAGAGAGGAAGTATATTCCTTCAAGAACATATTGGATTTGTATATAGAAGCTTTTGGCCAAAGAATTAATGAGAAAAAATCCAATATTTTCTTCCTAAACACAAATAGTGAGGCAGAAGAGGAGATTTGTAGGATTTTTAACTTTAACAAAGGCTCATTCCCTTGCAAATATCTAGGTTTCTGTTTGGATAAAGGGATAAAATCAACCAATTTATGGGGGGATGTATGTAATAAATTGGACAAAAAGACTGAATCATGGAAAGGAAAATGGTTTTCCAGCGCAGGAAGGGCATTGATGATTAAGTCCATTTTGTCAGCTATACCTATAGACCAGATGATGTGTTTCAAACTCTCAGAAGGGGTCAAAGATAAGATAGTGAGAAAGATGAGATCCTTTTTTGGCAAGGATCAGGGGAAAATCCAAGAATGGCCTTAATTGTCTGGGATAACATATGTAGAAGGAAGGAAGATGGAGGTATTAGCATCAAGAATATATCCCTCCAGAACAAAGCCCTAGGAGCTAAATTAGCTTGGAAGATGGTCAAAAATTTGGATTCTAAATGGGTAAGGATTCTTAGATATAAATATCTTGAAGGAAATGATAATCTAAGTATATGTAGAGCTCAATGTTTGCCCAAAGGTTCCAGAATATAGAATCTCATCTCTGAGTGTAGGGATATTATAGTGAAGGGTCTAATCTAGGATGTAAAAGATGGAGGTAAATTTATTTTCTGGGATGAATCATGGGGAGGATACCCCTCATTATTATCAGTTTAGAAGATGACACATCAACAGATTCAACTATCTCTTTAATGGGAGATTACTTAAGTGATTATATAGAGTTTACAGATGAGGATAGGTCTCTAGGTTGGAAGTGGAAATCACTAGCTCACCTCAATCTCCCAAGGATATTCTTAGATCTTCTTGAAGAAACCCTTAGGAGTAGAAAGATAGTTCCCAGAAAAGGAGAAGAATCTATTATCTGGGCTAGAGCTAAAAATGGGATATATAGTGCGAAAGAAGGTTATGACTTTCTCCTAAAGAGTTCTTCCAGGAAAACTGGCCTTCTAATAGACCTATGTTGGAATAAAGATTTTTTTACCTAAAGTTGGGATGTTCACATGGGGAGCATTGCAAAAATGGATTCTTACTATAGAATGGTTTACCAAAATTGGCTTTAATGTACCAACTAGATGTGTCCTATGTGAGAAGGATTCTGAAGATGTGGATCACCTACTGTTAGGGTGTGAGTTTTCTAACAAATGTTGGAACTGGTTAATTTCTAAATTAGACTAGAAAATAGCTCTACAAAAGGACATTATTGGTTTCTTGAAGAGTTGGCCAAGGATGGCCAATAATGACCTTTTTGGTAAAATTTGGAAAATAGCTCGTTCAATGCTTATTTGGGAAATTTGGAAGGAAAGGAATAGAAGATTATTTAAAGATGCTAGGTTAAGTATTGATCAATTTCTATCTAGAGTGGAAGATTTCATAGTGGAAGTGGTAAATAGAAGAAATTCGCTAGGTAAGAAAGACAGATCCTTCTCAATCAGTGATAGTTATCTTAGGAAAAATTGGTATGGGTTGAAGATTCCTTCCTTCGTAGGAAGTAGTGGGGAGGAGACTAAACTGAAAAGGGCTAATTGCATATGGTAGTCACTAGCAGAAGGTTGGTTCAAACTCAATTTTGATGGTGCTTTGAGAGGCAATCCAGGTGAAGCTGGCGTAGGATGTTGTATCCATGACTGGAAAGGTAGTAAGATTGTAAGCAAATATATATATCTGGGATAGGAAACTAACAATGTAGCTGAACTTAGGGCTTTATTTGAAGGGTTAAATCTTTGCAAGAGGCTCAAATTTGACAAAATAGAAATTCAAGGGGACTCCACCTTAGTCATAAATGAGGTTAGAAGAGGAACAACTCCAAATTGGAATATGAATGTAATAGTTGAGAAAATAACAAAAACCTTATTAACTATTCCAAACTATACTTTAAACCATATATATAGAGAGAGAAGGGAATAAGGTAGCAAACCAATTGGTGAATAGGGGTGTGGATGGTATTAACAACAAAAAATTTAGTATAGATTAGATGCTGGTTATAAGTATTGGCTAAACTCTAGGATAAGTGACCCTTAATTCAGTAAGAATAGCTGAGAAAGTGGTAAGAGATCAGGCAATGGTAAACTTACCAAAATTCCTTAAAAGGAGCATAGATATCAGATAAATTATGCAATTAGGAAGTATTCAGGTTTCTTAGGTTAGAAGGGACCTAAGTGGTCCCTTAGTTGTTTAAGGATTAGTAAATAGATTCTTTTTCATTACATTCTAAGTAGTAAAAAACCTTATAAACATTACTCAAAAATTAGGTTAGCAATCTAGTAAAGAAGGAGTAGGCAGATAAGTCAGTATATTATAGTTTTTTAAAAAAGGAGAAGAGTCAGTATAATAATTATAAAATAATTAGTTGGATTAATTAAAATCTAGGAACTATCTCTGAATCATTCGAATTCTTGAAATATCACAAAAATGGGCCTTCACTTTTGGCTTTAGTAATAAAGCAATGACATTTTAGGAATCGTCACTCCAACGCTTACCTCTCTCTCCATGAATCTAGAAACTCCCTATTTTAATTATATCTAGAAGTGTCTTAAGCTAGTAACCTTTAGATATCAATCACTCCATAATCTTTAAACTATAAGAAATAATGTGAGGTGATGGTGAATTAAAGTAGGACAGGATTCGTGTGAGATCAAGTTACCTCAATATGATCAATCAATGATCAATGCTAGTAATGGAGATTAAATAGCATTGAAGTTTGGATTGGAAAGAAAACTTGTCTAAAATTTATATCAGAGTGAAGAATGGAGTCAAGGATTTTAACCTTCCCCTTGCAAGAGAATAGGAAAATGGCATTTAGGGGCCCGATTAATCCTGAGAGATGGAATGGTATCCTCAATTCTCTCCCAGACTTAGCTCGCATGGCTCTAGAAAAAAGATTAGGGGAAGATAATTTTGATAATGATTTCACCATTTGTGTCAATGGTCATATGGTATGGATTTTTATATCATTAGAAACATTCAATGGAGTGGAAAAGGAAAGGATTATAGTGCCGGCCAAGGAAATATTTAAGAAGGATTTCTTGGCCGGTTTAGAAAAGGTGTGTATTGTATAGACAAGAACCTGACTATCCCTTACCCATAAATCTATATGAGAATGAAATTGGTAGAATTACCTTCCATTCCAAATTTATAGCATTTTCCAATGCTACTTTTTAAGGATGAGGGCAAATTTGATAGGCACTGGCCAGTGATGAGGTGTAACTTGGACTTTTTGATAACAACAGTGCTCAAGGAACAGGTAGAACTCGAATGGGTGTTGAATTAATGGTGAGCTAAAGGATTCAAAATCTTGGAGGAGCTTGATGAAGATAAGATTAATAATGTTAGGATATTTTCTCCCTCAGTAAGGAAAATCTTGAGATACAACCCAGCCAACATGAGTGAAGAGGAAATAGTCATCCTATGAAGGGATGGAGAAGCCTGGAGTTACAGTGTGATAAATAGAGATTAATTGGTAGTATTGTAACATAGTAAGAAGGAATCTAGTAGTAGGGAAACTTTAAATGGTTACTTTTAAAATCTAGTAGATACGATAGTATAGCATTTTTTTGGAAACTTCTAGTTATATTTTATCTATGAAAGAATCAAGAAACTCTGATACTAGGCTTATGTACTTATTTAGCAAGAAGATGTTAAATATTCCATAAAATGGTTGGAAAGTGTTTTATCTTTTTTTAAGATAGTTTATATTAAGTTATGTATTTGTAAGCATATGTAGATTAGGAGTTCTCCAGGTAGATTAGTAAGCATATTTGTAAGCATATGGATTTATTAGCATATGCAGATTAGTAGTGGGGTTTATCTTGGAAAAGACTCCCTCTAAGATCCATATACCCCCTAATATAAGGATCCTTACATCAACGAATCCCCTACCATTCTTATCTCAAGATTTTCCTTAGTCTTAGACAATTTCCCTTAATCTAGGATATTTTAGACCTCCATTGTCTTCTAGAGGGAGGAACTATGAAAGAATACCCTCATATTATTTTGTGCTCTCTTACTTCCCATAAAGGTAATATTAGTTACATTAGGATCTATCTCCTTTCAAAGCCCTCACATATAGGTTTTCAAGATGAAATTTTATAGGTTCCCATCCCGTTAAAATCTTAGTAAGTTTAAGTCAGTTTAGGGTAGATTGATCAAGTACAATTTTATCTTCTTTGGTGTAATGTAAGCCTAGAATCTTGTGTCAATGCTCTTCATGTTTAAAACATATTATTCTGACTAAGGTGGTAGGACAACTAATATTTATGGCTAGATATCTAAAAAAATAAGTTTCTAAGTTAAAAAAAAGATCTATAAATATGTCTCTTATTTACAAATTGGACAGTAGAAAAGTTATTCAATGAGTTGAAATTTAGAATATATGGCCCTCATCTGATAGATGTGGTTATTTAAATTAATTAAATATAAGGCTTTCACTTGAAATCTCTAGAATGAAATCTAGTAAGGTATTTTCCAGGTAGAATATTTGTGGTTTTATGTCAGTTTTAGAATAAAGGAGCTTTATAATAATTAATGGACAGGTTCATCTGGATCATACTCACTGTAACATACTTTTATATAGGCATTTGTATATTGTATGTTGGACATTTACATGCATAAATGTATATATTCATATGAACTTCCATAGGTATAGATATCAAAATATATATATATATATATTTAGATTTATATGTTTGATACAAATATATATATATATATATATACAAATATGCATATACATATTGACTAACCTTTATATATTCATATAAGCTCTAGATTTTCTTTGCCTACTAAGATTTATTAAATCTTTGTGGTTGGACTTGTGTCCTTAACTAGGGAGTATTAAGAAGGCTTCTTAGAAAATGTCAAGAGTCTGCTATCTAATTTTTTCTTATGGTTTTCAGTCTTTAATTTCAAAGAGGTGATGACTATCAAATAAAACTAATCCCAGATCATTTCCATTAAGTTATTTTAGGAACCTTACTTTTGTGTATCTCTAATAGTCTTATTGGCTAGATGTTCTTAACTCAGAGGCTCTTTTAGGGCTTAGAGTTAATCTATCTAGTTAACGGGCCCCTATAAGGATCTCACATCTCATCATATCTTCTTTTCCCCATCCCCCTAGTAATGCCTTTATCTTTCGTAGCAAGGAATTTTCACTCAGCCTAAGAATTTTCGTCCATCGTTCATAGTTCCTTCCCATCAGCTAAAATCAAAATGATCACTCAGACCCTGGTTTATTTATGAGGCATCTCTGTAGAAAATCTGTAAGTCTTTGTTAAACATTTGGGTTGTCACTCTTAATTCTCATTTTAAGAAAAAGGGTAAGCCATATCCTTGTTTAAGCTAAGGAAATTAGTGTTTCAGACAAGATAGCAGTCTTTAAAGATTTATGAGGATAAGTTAATGTGTAGAGATCTTTGCTGTATAATAGAAGTAAGAACGTCTTCCTAAACTTATCTGGTGGTAAAGGATACTTGTTAGGAAAAATCATTTTCTCTCATGCTCAGGGAAGATTCTCTTCATCTTGTTGGTTGTAGTCTTAGTGTTTGTCCTTTTGATTTCCAACTCATTTTCATGTTGGTTGTCTGATTAAGATCCTATCTATTTGGTGGCTTTTTTTGGTTTATATATATATACATATATATATAAATATATATATATATATATATATATATATATATATATTATA